>BSBN01000135.1:0-4800000 GCA_027924645.1 Cunninghamia lanceolata | reverse complement strand
AGGATGGAGTTCGCTAAAAATTTATCATAATCTCAAAAAATTGTTCTACCATTCAACTCCATGTTTATGAGTGTATGCTCACAAACTTCCTACCTAGCGTGTCTGATGCAGGAGCATTCGGAGGGACTGGCGATCAACATCAACCAAAAATAGATTTCAAGTTTGGTTTCAGTTTTGGTGTGTTTTGGTTTTCATTTAGCATCTCTTTTCTTTTGGAATGGGTGGCACATTAGAATTTGCATGTTTTTAGTTTTTGCCATACATTGATGTGGGCACAACACATGTAGTTTTCACCGAAATAATTATTTTGGGAAATCAGTGATATTTCTTAATAAATCCTCTTAAAGGAAGATTTTTGATTCCATCCTAGATTTGATGATAAAGCTTTAATAGTTATATACCTTATGGTTTTGGAGAAATAATCATTTTGTGACTTATGTTGGGAGATTGAGGAAAGCTTAACATCTAGATATCTGTGAGGTTTTGTACAGAATGGTTTGGCAAAAAGCTTTGAGATGGTGAGTTCTACACCTCTGTAGGTTTTCATGATATTCCAAGATCTTGGAAAGAAATTATGGCCAGTGTCAGTTTTGATGGACCAAAAACAATACCATTAGGCCAAAAATGCTCTTTGGATGCCATTTCTCATTTGAAGCAAGTAAATCCATGAACATCAAACTCTGAGAGGAAAAGCCAGCTTGTGGCCATTTCAAACACCTTGTAACAAGAAGGTAGATGAAAGGTGGAGTGATGTTACACTTGAGGTGCCTAAAGGAGGGAAATATAATGCCTCATAAAGGCAACTTTGTGTAAGTTTCAAAATGTAATTTGAAGGTTAGGCACCAAGGATTGATAAATCCTTCAACTTCACAAGGACTTTAGTCAACACCTTTTGAAAGCCAATAAACATGAATTTTAAGCACTAACTTCAACATTCTATGTAGATTTAAGGGATAATACAAAAGCTAACGTGGATGTAGAATCTAAAATGGCAACCTAAGGGCTATGTGGGCACAACTGGGAGCCATGGGTCCCATTCTCTTGGTAAAATCAAACATTGTCTTTGAAATGGAGGTAGACGTCACCTTATATTCAAATCCATTTTTACTTTTCATTTAAAAAGTGAATAAAATATACGAGAGCAAGGGGAGTACCAAAGTGGTGCGGCCTTAGGAGAAGAGAATAGGGTCATTGCCAAAGAATAGGAAACAAGTAAAAAGAAGCATGGGAATAAATTGAAGCTCAGGAATTTGAAGGATAGACATGAAGGCTGATTTGGAGAGAGATTCAATCCAAAATTCGTAGAGGAAAACAATAAAACATGCTGCCAGGCATTGAAGAACAACAGATGAATAGAGAGAGAACATTGGAATGAGAGTATGGGTTTAGAGAAGGGACAAAAAGAGAAAGGAAATAGAAAAATGTGAATTGAGGTTGTAGAGATAAGTGAAAGAGAACAAAAATCTACATATTTGTTTTAAATTGCCTTGCATATTGAAGAATTTGTAGAAGTTCAATTGTGTAATCTGGTTTTGGTTCAATTTGTGCATCTGAACTATGATTTATATACTTGTGAGCATTTGAATCAAATAAAATTAAAATTTTTTGGTGTTGTATTATGAGTTTTTTTACTTGAACAGAGAGTCTCTATTTTGTGTGGTGTGGATTGTGTGAGTTTCTATGTAGAAGTTTTATATATTTGCAGGGAGGGGAATACCCTTTTGCACCAAATGGTTTCAAAGCAAGAAGGTCCTGAGAGTGTAGAGGATACATTAGGATGTGTGGGTAAAGGTAGCGGTAGAGAAGAGATCATGTGAGAACTGTTGGAGGTTGGTGAAGTCCTTAGTAGTTGAGAGCTAGTAACTACGGAAGAGGTGTCCTTGCAGGTTGCAAGGTAAGAGAAAGTGATTGTAGAAAATTGCAAGAGTGAGTAGTATGAAAATATATGTGTTGAATCCCATCATGTGGGATGGGTGGAGATGGTATAAAAGGAAGGGATTCCTTAGAGAGATAATTGAAAAGATTGAGAGGATTGACAAGTTGTTTGAGATATGTGACCAATTTGAATCTATACAGTGTGGAGAGGTTGCAAGGGATGAGTTTGCAGTGAAGACATGCCATGAAGAAGGCATGAAATAAAAGGATGAGGAAAATCAAGAAGTGGTAGCAGATATGAAGAATCAAGAAGAAGAGGAGATCCTTGTACAAAAGGATCAAGAGAGAAGATAAGAGATTGCAACCGAGGTTACAAAAGATTAGAAGAGGAGTTGCAACCCTTTGGTAGAAAAAGACATGGAAGGAGAAGCATGTGAGAGCAGCCCATACATTCCAAAAAGAATGAATATCAGAAAAGAATGGAAGAGAAAAGTTGTGGAACATGAAGTTGTAGCAGAAAATGATCCATGTTAAGGCATGGACTATGTGGGACAATGATGTGAAGAAGAAGCATTGAAGATTGTAGCAGAGGTATGTCTTTTGAAAGATATGAATGAAGAAGTTAGAAGTGATGTAGTAGCGGTGAAAATATATCCTTTGGAGGATAAGAAGATAGAAGAAGAAGGTAACAAAAGCTAGATACATGGAAGACTTCAATTTCCATGAGGATGTTGTAAATTTAGTTGTTGTTGTGGAGCACAATTTTGTTGAGGATGAAAGTGAAAAGATAGAAAAGTTCATTTTGAGTGAAAACTTGAAGGAGATGAATGGGTATATAAGAGTGAGAAGATGGATGTTGTAACAGTGAAGAATGAAGAGGTAACTTCTGATTTCTCTAAATTTTGTGATGCGGAAGTTGATAGGAGTTTGTTTGTTGCAAAGGTGGATAAGTAGTTGCAAGTAGATGGAAGGAAAACAAAAAGATGCAAATTTGTATGCACCTTTTACATGTTTGAATGCAGAGGTTGTAAAAGATGCTACAAGTGAAAAATTGGGTACAACAGTTGAAGACATGAGGATGATGATGGGAATAGATGGGGTAAATTAAAACCTCATAGTGAAGGATGAGATGATGAAATTTGTAGCTATAGTTTCAATTTTTTGTGTTTTGGTTTCTATTTGGTATCTCTTGGCTTTTGGATCTTAGCGTAATACATCATCATTGTATTACATTGTTAGTTATGTTCAGCTTGTTCAGTTTCATATAACCAGACCAGTAGTTATTGTTCGGTTTCATATCGGACTCCCACCACATAATATATATGGATGTACCTACATTTAATAACGATATCAATAAAAAATATTACTTTACTTCAACTGGTATCAGAGCATTTTGAGAATGGGTTGAGTGAGTCTGTCAATCTAGAAAATCAAATCTTTGCATTTGATATTGCTGGTAGTTGGGGAACGGATCTTCCTATGGAGAAAGAACGCACAGCCATGAGTGCTGCATTATGGTGTTCTGCACAATTGTCTCTGAGGTTTTCTCATTGGAAGATCACATTCCTAAACATATAGGCAATTATAATCAGCAAGGTTGGTAGAGAAGCACATTTGTAGAGGATTTGATGATCCAGAAGTTATTGGCATAGAAGAATCATCCAGATAAAATTGTTATTTTTATTTGTTCATTTAAAAAAAAAATCAGACTTGCACTAGAAAGAGAGAAGGGAGCGCAGGAATAAGAAACCTGTTATCATGAAGATCCTGCCATCGAATGGAAGAACGAAAAGAGAAAGGTACATATTTGTTTAAGTTTAAAAGAAGATTTCCTGTCATTCGGTAATATGGTTGGTGCCATATGTGGAGAATGTTTTGGAATATGCCGGGATATCCAAAATCTTCTACAAAGATGACATATTAAAGGTATGTATTGAAGTGTGGAAGTACAAAGTTTATATGCATATATATTTAATTTGGAGTAATAAGGTGAATTTAGTCTTATTGTTTCTTTTTTGAGTATTATTTTAAAATAGAATTTCCTCTAGACAAGTATTCTGGATTTAATTTTCATACTTGGAGAATAAAAAGTCAGATGCAACTGATGAATACAAATTTATGGGGATTAGTAAGTGGAAATGAAAAAGTACCTACAGATGCAAATAAGTTATTAGATTAGAATAGTAGAGATGATAAAGCCAAGGCTATAATTGGTCTTGCTCCTTCTGACATTGAATTGCATCACATAGATTTAGATAAATCATCAAATGAAGTTTGGGATAATTTGAATAAATTGTTTGGAGCAAAAGCAATCAATGCAAAGTTCTCCCTAAAGCTTTAGTTGTTCATATTCAAGATGGAACTTGGAATTACAATGTCAAATCATATAAGTAACTTGCAGTTTCCTATTAGATAGCTAGTAGAGGTTAAGACTAAGGTAGATGATGATGATGCTAAGGCCATCTTATTAAACAACTTGCCTTGAAAATACAACAATGTTATTTTTTCACTCAGTCAAATACCTTCACAAACTCTAGAAGGTAAGATTTCTACCCTTCTAGTAGAAGAGAAGAGAACAATAGAAGATTTAGAAGTTGATCCTCAGGAGAAATCATTATTCTCAAGAAACAATTACAAAAGATTAGAGAAAATCAAATGTTTTTATTGTAAGAAAAAGGGTCACACATCTTGGGATCGTAGAACTCAAGCTAGTGATGTTCTTAAAGGAAATCTTGCTTGCATTGAGGAAGAGGATTCAACAGACGATGAATGTTTTAAAGATGACTATTCTCCTGGTGTCAATAGTGCATTAGTACTATAAAGGTTCCTTCAAATTGGAGGCAGGCAGCATCGGAGGATGGAGTATTTTCCATCATCTCAAGTTAGCTTCTCGCTTTGAGATGATGCTTTGCATGAGAAGCATTTTTGGTTTTGGTTGTTTTGCTCTTCTTTGTTGATGCTGACAGATTTGAAGAATGTATGTTTTGGAGACAGGTTTGGGATTTGGTGTTGAGCTCATTATGGACTGTTGTCCAGGGAGCTTCAGAGTATATGATCGACAATTATACCCTTTTGTGGTCACTAGACAATGATAGAGATCTGTCGTATCTCTTAGGGATTGTTGTCGAATAATTCAAGACTATGATTTGAGAGTTCTGGACTAAAGAGCTCAAGAACATAGCTCGAAGCTATGGCTTTCTGAGGGTAGATGAGATAGCATGATGGAGCCCTGCTTGGTTTAGGATTTGTTCTTTGGGAGAAGATCTTCTATAAAATATGTATTCATATTATGTAATCAACTTTGTTGAGTATTTTACCATTCAGGGGGGTCCCTAGGTTCTTTTGAGGAACAATGTAATAAGGGGTGGGGGAATGTTAGCATAATACATCATCATTGTATTACATTGTTAGTTATGTTTAGTTTGTTCGGATTCATATAACCAAACCAGTAGTTATTGTTCAGTTTCATATCAGACTCCCACCACACAATATATATGGATGTACCTGCATTTAATAATGATATCAATAAAAATATTACTATACTTCATTGGAATGGTTGGCACATCAAAATTTGCAAGTTTTAAGCTTTCACCATACTTTGGTGTTGCCGAACAACATGTAGTTTTCACTGAAACAATTATTTCGATAAAGTGGAGAAGTTTTTATAAAATCCTCTTATAGGAAGATTCTCAATTCTATCCTAGATTTGATAATGAAGGTTTCATAGTCATATGCCTTATGGCTTTGGAGAAATAATTATTTCATGACTTATGCTATCATATTCATGAAAGTTTAATATCTTGAGTTATGTGAGGTTTGGTATATATAATGGTTTGGTAGAAAGCTTCGAGATGTTGATTTCTGAACCTTTGTATGTTTTTTGTGATATTCCAAGATCCTGGGGAGAAGTTATGGCCAAAGTCAATTTTTAGCTCTAAGTCTATCATGTCATAGTCTTGGTTTCACAAGGTTGGAGATCCTCAAAGAAATTAGTTATTCTTGACAGGTGAATGATGATATGACATGAAATTGGAAGCACAACATTCTTCTAGAGGTATATATTTGCATACTTGCTGCTATAATACAATTTGATATTTCCTTTTCATTTTAAAAAGTGAATACAATATAGAAGAGTAGGGGGGAGCACCAAAGTGGTACGGCCTTAGGAAAAGAGAATAGGGTCATAGCCAAAGAATAGGAAACAAGTAAAAAGAAGCATGGTAATAGATAGAAGCTCAGGAATTTGAAGGACATATGTGAAGGCTTAGTTGGGGAGAGATTCAGTCCAAAATTTGTAGAGGAAACCAATCATACATGATGACATGCGCTGAAGAACAACAGATGAATGGAGAAAGAACAATGGAATGGGGCTATGGGTTCAGATAAGGGTCAACCAAAGAAAGGAAATAGAGAAATGTGAATTGAAGTTGTAGAGATAAGTTAAAGAGAATAGAAATCTAAATATTTGTTTTAAATTGCCTTGCATAGTGAAGAATTTGTAGAAGTTTGAATGTATAAGCTGTCTTTGGTTCAATTTGTGCATCTGAACTATGATTTTTATACTAGTTGTGAGCATTTGAATCAAATAAAATCAAGATTCTATGGTGTTCCAATCTGAATTTTGTTTATCTGAATAGAAATTCTTTGTATTGTGTGTTGTGGATAGTGTGAGTTTTTGTGTGGAAGTTTTATGTTTTTGAGGAAAGAGAAGTACCCTTTTGTACCAAGTGGTATTAGAGTGAGAAGGTCCTGAGAGTATAGAGGATACACCAAGACACATGGGTAAAGGAAGTCTTAGAGAAGAGCTCATGTGATAATTGTTGTAGGTTGGTGAAGTTTGAGCAATTGAGATCTAGTAATTATAGAAGAGTTGTCCTTACAGATTGTAGGGTAAGAGAAAGTGAATGTAGAATATTGTAGCAATGAGTAAGATGAAGATATATGTGTAGAAGCCTGTCATGTGGGATGGTTGGAGATGGTATAAAAGAAAGGGATTTCTTAGAGAAATGACTAAAAATATTTAGAGGATTGATAGGTTGTTTGAGAGATGTGACCAATAGGAAGCTATGTAGCATGGAGAGGTTGCAAGGGATGAGTTTGCAATGAAGACATGCCATGAAGAGGCCATGAAAGAAAATGATGATAAAAATGAAGAAGTGATAGCAAATTCAAAGAATGAAGAAGAAGAGGAGATCCTTGTGCAAAAGGATCAAGGGGGAAGAAAAGAGATTGCAACCAAGGTTGTAAAAGTTGAGAACAGGAGTTGCAGCCCTTTGATAGAAGAGGCATGGAAGGAGAAGCATGTGGGAGTATCCCATACATTCCAGAATTAAAGAATATCAGAAAAGAATGGAAGCAATGATGTGAAGAAGAAGCATTAGAGATTGCAGTGAAGGTATGTCTTTTGAAAGACATGAATGAAGAAGTTAGAATTCATGTAGCACCAGTGACAACATGTCCTTTGTAGGATAAGAAGATAGAAGAGGAAGGTAACAAACTTGCAGCTGAGTCATAGAGCAGAAAGTTGTAGCAAATGGAAAATTAGAGATGATGAAGTCAGAGATTGCAGTAAAGGTATGTATTTTGAAAGACACGAATGAAGAAGTTAGAAGTAATGTAGCACCAATGACAACATATCTTTTGGAGGATAAGAAGATAGAAGATGAAGGTAACAAACTTGCAGCTGAGTATGAAGAGTTAAAAGTTGCAGCAAATGGAAAATTAGAGATGATGAAGATAGAAGGCCCTAGATTTCACAAGAAAGTTGGAAAAGAGGAGAATGATCTTCTATGGAAATTCAAGATGAAGAAAATAGACAAGTTTCTAAGAGGAAAATGGATAGAAGAACATGAAGAGTTGAATAGTTCAGTGAAAAATGAAGGTAAACAAGTTGGAATAGTGAAAGAAAATGAGGTATTTCACGAAGCATTAGAGATTGCAATAAAGGCATGTCTTTTGGAAGACATGAATTAAGAAGTTAGAAGTCATGTAGAAACAGTGACAACATATTCTTTGGAGGATAAGAAGAAGAAGGTAACAAACTTGTAGCTGAGTATGAAGACCGGAAAGTTGCAGTAAATAGAAAATTAGAGATGACGAAGTTAGAAAGCCCTAAATTTCACAAGCAAGTGGGTAAAGAGGAGAATGATCTTCTATGGAAAGAGTTTGGATGATGAAAATAGATAAGTTGCTTAGAGGATATTGGATAGAAGAACATGAAGAGTTGAATAGTGCAGTAAAAAGTGAAGGTAAAGAAGTTGGAGCAGTGAAAGAAAATGAGGTAAAATTTGAGAGCCATGGGTCCCATTCTCTTGGTAAAATTGAACATTGTCTTTGAAATGGAGGAAGGTGTCATATTAGATTTAAATCGATATTTTCTTTTTATTTTAAAAAGTGAATACAATATAGAAGAGTATGGGGGAGCACCAAAGTGGTATAGTCTTAGGAGAAGAGAATAGGGTCACTGCCAAAGAATATAAAACAATTAAAAAGAGGAGTGGGAATAGATAAAAGCTCAGGAATTTGAAGGACATAAGTGAAGGCTGATTTGGGGAGAGATTTAGTCCACATTTTGTAGAGGAAAATAATGATACATGATGACAGACATTGAAGAACAACAGATGAATGGAGAAAGAACAACAGAATGGGGTTATGGGTTCAGATAAGGGTCAACTAGAGCAAGGAAATAGAGAAATGTGAATTGAAGTTGCAGAGATAAGTTAAAGAGAATATAAATCTACATATTTGTTTTAAATTTCCTTGCACAGTGAAGAATTTGAAGAAGTTCAAATGTGTAATCTAGCTTTGGTTTAATTTGTGCATTTGAACTATGATTTCTATACTAGTTGTGAGCATTTGAATTAAATAATATCAAGATTCTACATTGTTCCAATCTGAGTTTTGTTTCTTTGAACAAAGAGTCTTTGTATTGTGTGATCTAGATAGTGTTTTTGTGTGGAATTTTTATGTTTTTGTAGAAAGGGAAGTACCCTTTTGTACCATGTGGTATCAGAGAGAGAAGGTCCTGAGAGTATAGAGGATACACCGAGATGTGTGGGTAAAGGTAGCCTTAGATAAGAGCTCATGTGAGAATTGTTGCAGATTCATGAAGTCGTGAGCAATTGAGATCTAGTAACTATAGAAGAGTTGTCCTTACAGTTTGTATGGTAAGAGAAAGTGAATGTAGAAGATTGTACCAACAAGTAAGATGAAGATATATGTGTGGAAGCCCATCATGTGGGATGGTTGGAGATAGTATAAAATGAAGGGATTTCTTAGAGAGATGACTAAAAAGATTGAGAGGATTGATAGGTTGTTTGAGAGATGTGACCAATTGGAAGCTGTGCAGTATGGAGAGGTTGGAAGGGATGAATTTGCAATGAAGAAGCCATGAAAGAAAAGGATGAGGAAAATGAAGTGGTAGCAAATATAAAGAATGAAGAAGAAGAGGAGATCCTTGTGCAAAAGGATGAAGAGGGAAGAGGAGATTGCAACTAATGTTGCAAAAGTTGATAACAGGAGTTGTAGCCCTTTGGTAGAAGAGGCATGGAAGAAGAAGCGTGTGGGAGAAGCCCATCCATTCTAGAAAGAAGGAATATCAGAAAACATTGGAAGCAAGGAGAGAAAAGAATAGAAGAGGAAAGCTATGGAACATGAAGTTGCAATAGAAAATGATCCATGGAAACACATGGACTATGTGGGGCAATCATCTGAAGAAGAAGCATTAGAGATTGTAGTAAAGATATGCCTTTTGAAATACATGAATGAAGAAGTTAGAAGTCATGTAGCAGTAGTGACAACATATGCTTTAGAGGATAAGAACATAGAAGAATAAGGTAACAAACTTGCAACTAAGTATGAAGAGAGGAAAGTTGTAGAAAATATAAAATTAGAGATGGTGAAGTTAGAAGGCCCTAGATTTCACAAGCAAGTGGGTAAAGAGAAGAATGATCGTTGCTAAGAGGAGATTGGATAGAAGAACATGAAGAGTTGAAGAGTGCAGTGAAAAATGAAGGTAAAGAAGTTGAAGAAGTGAAATAAAATGAGGTAAAATTTGAACACTTTAAGTCTAATTTGTTTCAGATGATGAATATAGTAGTGGGTATAGAGGAAGAAAAAGGTAGATACATGGAAGACTTCAATTTCCATGAGGATGTTCTAGCTTTGGTTGTTGTTGAGGAGCATAATTTGGTTGAGGAAGAAAGTGAGAAGATAGAAAAGTTGCTCAATTTGAGTAAACACTTGAAGGAGATGACTGGGGCAGTTAAGAGTGAGAAAATGGATGCCGCAACAATGAAGAATGAAGAGGTAACTTATGATTTTTCTAAATTTTGTGATGAGGAAGTTGATATGGATTTGTTTGTTGCTGAGATGGATAAGGAGTTGCAAAGTAGATGGAAGGAAAAGAAATGAAGATGCAGATTTGTATGCAGTTGTTACATGTTTTAATGTAGAGGTTGTGAAAGATGCCAGAAGTCAAAAACTAGGTAAAATAGTTGAAGACATGATGATGATGATGGGATTAGATGGAATAGATGAAAACCTCACAGCAAAGGATGAGATGATGAAACTTGCAGCTGAAGATGATGAAAAAATATTGCAACGAAGAAGGAAGAGGTAAAGTTTATTGTGTTTTGTGATGAAATTCATTTTCCTTCATTTGCAATGTTGAAGGTTGAAGAGTATGGAGAAGAGAAGATGAAAATTTTTAATTTCCATGAAGTTGTAGGGGAAGATTTGTATGTATATGCTGCAGGTTGTGATATGGATGATGTGACATTTTAGTGGAGGTAGTCAGTATGTGGTGGGTCAAAGCCCAGAGAAGAGGAGAAGAGTACTGAGAATGTTTGGTGTAGGTGGCAGGATAATGGTGGGTTTGATCTCACGAAGGAGGAGAAAAGAAAAGAGTCTTGGGAGGTGGAGGATGGTACATGGTGGATGTAGGTCCAATCTAGATGAGAGAAGAATGGAGTGTAGATTTGTTGGATGACAGTGAAGTTTTTTCTAGAGAGATGTTGGAAGAGGAGGAAAAAAATAACTTTTTGTGCACATTTATCGGTGATGGAGTTCACTGTAGATTACTTGCAATCTCAAAGAATGGTTCTACCATTGAACTCCATGTTTGTGAGTGTATTCTCACAAAATTCCCACCTGGTATGTCTGATGTAGGAGCATCTAGGTGGATTAGTGATCAACGTCAACCAAAAATAGATTTCAGGTTTGGGTTTCAATTTTTTTGTGTTTTAGTTTTCATTTGCCATCTCTTAGCTTTTGGAATGAGTCGCACATCATAATTTGCAAGTTTTGAATTTTCACCATACTTTAGTGTTGGCACACGACAGGTTATTTTCATCAAAACAATTGTTTCAAGAAATTGGTGAAGTTTCATGGAAAATCCTCTAATAGGAAGATTTTTTAATTCCATTCTAGA
Organism: Cunninghamia lanceolata; assembly: GCA_027924645.1. Lineage (NCBI taxonomy): Eukaryota > Viridiplantae > Streptophyta > Pinopsida > Cupressales > Cupressaceae > Cunninghamia > Cunninghamia lanceolata. The sequence goes on along the minus strand of BSBN01000135.1, from coordinate 4,788,695 downwards.
TTTGATGATGAAGGTTTTGTAGTCATATGCCTTATGGTTTTGGAGAAATAATCATTTCATGACTTATGCTGGCAAATTGGTGAAAGTTTAATATCTTGAGCTCCATGGGGTTTATTATAGAATTGTTTGGTAGAAAGCTTTGGGATATTGAGTTGTACATCTTTGTAAGTTTTTGTGAGATTATAAGATCATGGGGGGAAGTTATGGCTAAAGTTGGTTTTCTGCTCTAATTCTGTCATGTCGCAATTGAAGTTTCACAAGGTTGGAGACCTTCAAAGAATTTAGTTACTCTTGACAAGTGAAAGATGATATGGCATGGAATTGGAAACACAACATTCTTCTAGAGGTATGGATATTTGCATACTTTCTGGTATAATACTTTTGATGGATTAAAAATAATACCATGAGGCCAAAAATGCTCTTCAAATGCCATTTCTCATCTGAAGCAAGTAAATCCATGAACATCACACTTTGAGATGAAAAACTAGATTGTGACCATTTCAAACACATCATAACAAGAAGATAGATGAAAGGTGGAGTGATGTTAGACTTGCAGCACCTAATGGAGAGAATTCTAACTCCTCATAGAGAAAACATTTTGTAAGTTTCAAAATATAATTTGAAGGTTAAACTAGAGGTGCAAAGGATCTATAAATCCTTCAACTTTGCAAGGAGTTTAGTCGACGCCTTTTGAAAGGCAATATACTGGCAGTTTAAGTGCCAACTTCAACATTCTTTGCAGATTTAAAGGATAATACAAAACTAGCGTGGATGTAGAATTTGAAATGCCAACTTAAGGGCTATGTGGGTGTGACTAGGAGCCAAGGATCCCATTCTCTTGTTAAAATAAATTTTTTCTTTGAAATCGAAGGAGGCATGGCCTCATATTCAAATCGATATTTAAATTTTCATTTAGAAAAGTGAATACAATATAGAAGAGCATGAGAGAGTGACAAAGTGGTGCAGCCTTCGGAGAAGACAATAGGGTCACTACCAAAGAACATGAAAAGAGTAAACAGAAGTGAAGGAATAGATAGAAGCTTAGGAAATTGAAGGACAGACGTGAAGGCTGATTTGGGGAGAGATTGAGTCCAAAATTCATAGAAGAAAACAATCATCAATGATGCCAGGCATTGAAGAATAATAGATGAATGGAGAATGAACAATGGAATGAGTGTATGCATCAAGAGAAGGTTTGAGTAGAGAAAGGAAACAAAGAAATGCAAATTTAAGTTGTAGAGACAAGTGAAAGAGAACAAAAATCTACATATTTGTTTTAAATTGCCTTGCATAGTGAAGAATTTATAGAAGTTCAATTATGTAATTTGGCTTTGGTTCAATTTGTGCATCTAAACTATGATTTCTATAATTTTTTTGTGAGCATTTGAATCAAATAAAATCAAGATTATGTAGTGTTACAATTTAAGTTTTATTTATCTGAACAGGGAGTCTTTGTTTTGTGTGGTGTGGATTGTGTGAGTTTGTGTGTGGAAGTTTTACATTTTTGCAGAGAGGTGAGTACCCTTCTGTACCAAGTGTTATCAAAGTGAGAATGTCCTGAGAGTGTAGAGGATACACTAAGATGTGTGGGTAAAGGCAATGATAGATAAGAGCTCGTGTGAGATCTCTTACACATTGGTGAAATCTTGAGTAGTTGAGAGCTAGTAACCACGGAAGAGTTATCCTTATAGGTTGTAGGGTAAGCAAAAGTGGATGTAGAAGATTGTAGTAGTCAGTAAGATGAAGATATAAGTGTGGAATCCTATCATATGGGATGCATGGAGACAATATAAATGGAAGGGATTCCTTAGAGAGATGAATAAAAATATTGAGAGAATTAAAACCTTGGTTTGAAGATGAGTAGAATGAAGAAGTGGTAGTGGATATGAATAATGAAGAAGAGGAGATCCTTGTGCAAGAGGATCAAGATGGAAGATAAGAGATTGAAACCAAGGTTGCAAAACATGAGAAGAGGAGTTGCGGCCCTTTAGTAGAAGAGGCATAGAAGGAGAAGAATGTGGGAGCAGCCCATACATTCCAAAACGAAAGAAAATCAGAAAAGAAATGGAGCAAGGAGAGAAAAGAATGGAAGAGGAAAGCTGTGGAACATGAGGTTGTAGAAGAAAATGATCCATGAAAAGACATGGACTATGTGGGACAATGACGTAAAGAAGAAGCATTGGAGATTGCAACATATGTATGTCTTTTGAAAGACATGAATGAAGAAGTTAGAAGTGATGTAGCAACAGAGACAACATATCCTTTGGAGGATAAGAAGATAGAAAAAAATGTTACAATCTTGTAGATGAGTATGAAGAGAGAAAAGTTGCAACAAATTGAGAATTGGACATGCCGAAGATAGAAGGCCCTAGATTTGACAAGCAAGTGGGTGAAGATGAGAATGATAATGAGGAGATGAAGAAAATAGACAAGTTGCTAAGTGGAGATTTGATGGAAGAACATGAAGAGCTGAATGGTGCAACAAAAAATGAAGGTAAAGATGTTGGAGTAGCAAAGAAACCAAGGTAAAATTTGAACACTTTGAGCCTAATTTGTTTGGGATGATGAATACAATAGAGGATATAGATGGAAAAAAAATTGATACATGGAAGACTTCAATTTCCATGAGGATGCTGCAGATTTGGTTGTCATTGAGGAGCATAATTTGGTTGAGGAAGAAAGTGAGAAGATAGAAAAGTTGTTCAATTTGAGTGAACACTTGAAGGAAATGAATGGGGCAGATAAGAGGCAAAAGATGGATGCCACAAAAATAAAGAATGAAGAGGTAACTTATGACTTTTATGAATTTTGAGATGAGGAAGTTGATAGGCATTTGTTTGTTGCTGAGGTGGATAAGGAGTTGCAAGTAGATAGAAGGAAAACAAATAAAGATGCAGATTTGTATGTAGCTTTTACATGTTAGAATGTAGAGGTTGTAAAAGTGCTACACATGAGGATCATGATGGGAATAGAGAGGGTAGATGAGACCCTCACAACAAAGGATGAGATGATAAAAGTTGTAGCTGAAGATGATGTAGGAAATATTGTAGTGAAGAAATAAGAGATAAAGTTTATTGTGTTTTGTGATGAAATTCATTTTCCTTCATTTGTAATGTTGAAGGTTGAGGAGTATGGAGAAGAGCACATGGAAATTGTTAATTCCATGAAGTTATAGGGGCAGATTTGTATATATATGCTATAGGTTGTGATATAGATGATGTGATATTTCGGTGGAGGTGCTCAGTTTGTGGTGGGTCAAAACCCACAAAAGAGGAGAAGAGTGGTGAGATTGTTTGGTGGAGTGGGCCGAATAATGGTGCAAGGTTGGATCCCATGAAGGAGTAGAGGAGATAAGAGTCTTGGGAGGAGGAGGATGGTACATGGTGGATGCAGGTCCATGAGATGAGGGAAGAATGGAGTGCATATTTGTTGGATGAGAGTGAAGCTTGTTATGACAAGATGCTAGAAAAGGAGGAAAAAATAATTTTTTGTCCAAATGTTTCAGCGATGGAGTTCACTGTAGATTACTTGCAATATTAAAGAATGGTTCTACAATTCAACTCCAAGTTTTTGAGTTTATGCTCACAAACATCCTACTTGATGTGTTTGATGCAGGAGCATTCAGGCAGACTACAATCAACATCAACCAAAAATAGATTTTAGGTTTTGTTTTAGTTTGGTGTGTTTTAGTTTTCATTTGGCATCTCTTTGCTTTTGAAACTGGTGGCACATAAGAATTTACAAATTTTTGGTTTTCGCTATACTTTGGTGTCAGTGCACAACATGCAATTTTCACCAAAACAATTGTTTCAAGAAATAGGTGAAGTTTTGTGGCAAACCCTCTTATAGGAAGATTGTTGATTCCATCCTAGATTTGATGATGAAGGTTTCATAGTCATACGATTTACAGTTTTGGGGAAATAATCACTTCTCAACTTATGCTGGTAGATTGACAAAAGCTTAATATCTTGAGCTCTGTGATGTTTGGTACAGAATGGTTTGGCAGAAAGATTTGAGATGTTGAGTTCTACATCTATGTAAATTTTCATGATATTCTATGATCCTAGTGGGATGTTATGGCCAAAGTCGGTTTTCACCTCCGAGTTCGTCATGTCACAGTTGCGGTTTCACAAGGTTAGAGACCATCAAAGAATTTAGTTACTCTTGACAAGTGAATGATGATATGGAATGAAATTGGAAGCACAACATTCTTCTACATGTATATATATTTGCATACATGATGGGATAATACTTTTGATGGACCAAAAACAATACCATGAGGCCAAAAATGCTCTTTAGATGTCATTTCTTGTCTGAAACAAGAAAATCCATGAACATCACACTCTGAGAGGAAAAGACAGCTTTTGACCATTTCAAATGCATCATAACAAGAAGGCATATGGAAAGTGGAGTGATGCTACACTTGCAACGCCTGAAGGAGAGAATTTTAACGCCTCGTCGAAGCAACTTTTTGTAAGTTTCAAAATATAATTTGAAGGTTAAGCTAGAGGCACTAAGGATTGATAAATCCTTCAACTTCACAAGGAGTTTAGTCAATTACTTTTAAAGGGAAATAAATCAGCAGTTTAAGCTCCAACTTCAACATTCTTTACAAATTTAAAAGATAATTAAAAACCAACGTGGATGTAGAATCTGAAACACCAACTTAAGGGCTGTGTGGGTGCAGATGGTAGCCATGGGTCCCATTCTCTTTTTAAAATGAAACATTGTCTTTGAAATGGAGGCAGGCATCGCCTCATATTCAAATTGATATTTCCTTTTCATTTTAAAAAGTGAATACAATATAAAAGAGCAGGGGGACTGCCAAACTGGTGCCGCCTTAGGAGAAGAGAATACGGTCGCTTCCAAAAAATAAGAAACAAGTAAAAATAAGTGCGGGAATAGATAGAAGTTTAGGAATTTGAAGGACAGACGTGAAGGCTGATTTGTGGAGAGATTCAGTCCAAAATTCATAGAGGAAAACAATCGTACATGATGCCGGGCATTGAAGAACAACAAATGAATGGAGAAAGAACAATGGATTGAGTGTAAGGGTTTAGAGAAGGGCCGACTAGAGAAAGGAAACAAAGAAATGTGAATTGAAGTTGCAGAGATAAGTGAAAGAGAACAGAAATCTACATATTTGTTTTATGTTTTAAATTGCTTTGCATAGTGAAGAATTTGTAGAAGTTCAGTTGTGTAATCTGGCTTTGGTTCAATTTGTGTATTTGAACTATCATTTCTATACTTGTGATCATTTGAATCAAATAAAATCAAGATTCTGTGGTTTTGCAATCTGAGTTTTGTTTATTTAAACAAAGAGTCTTTGTTTGGTGTGGTGTGGATTGTGTGAGTTTGTATGTGGAAGTTTTATGCTTTTGCAGATAGGGGAGTACCCTTATGCACCATTCTTTAAGATACAAGTTGCTTCTTGGACTCACACCAAGGTTCATCTCTTTATATGACACAACCACAATACCTTCCATTCTATTATAAGGTTGATATCCAATATTTTATAAAGTATGCCTGTGATGCAGGAGCATATAAGCAAACAAGTGATGACATCAACAAAAAAATATTTTTTGGTTTAATTTTTAGTTTTTGTGTGAGGTGGTTGTTTATGGAATCTATTTATAGTAGGAATTCAAATATTTAATCAGATTTCTATATTTCAAGTGTTCACTTTGTCGCGGTTTTAAGGCTCCGTAACACAGTTTTCACAAAAACAAAAATTTCCAGAGATTCTGGAAGACTGGACTAAAATCCTTTGATAAGCATGATCTTGAAGGCATTTCACCAAATGTGAAAAAACAATTGAAGTCATATCTTTCATTGTTTTGACATATTTTAATGCCAGAAGTTTGTGCCGATAGGTTTAGAAAAGTTTAAAATTTCAAAGTTCTTAAATGCTGGAGTGAAATCCTTCTAAACAGATTCTAAGGGGATCATAATACACCTTTAGAAAATTTTTCACAAATAAACTTTCAATTTTTCACCTTTTCAGCATCTGATTCCGTATGAACTTCAATTTGATTATTTCATTCTGGATGAGCATTAAAAGAGGTATTATTCAAGAATTTGATTTCACTGTAGTACATTTAGAAAATGTCAGAAATGGTAAAGAGGTACAGTATCTTTAGTTTTAAGATAATTCTTTATATGTGACCACTCCCATTCTTGGAGGTGTTGAAAAACAAGTAATGTAAACCTTATTTAATTGCCTTCCTTTATGAGGCGTTGAAACAAAAGGAGTTGTCACTTCTGTATTTGATTTTATTAATGTGGAGGAAGTCGGTGTTGAAGAAGTTGCTGCAGATTTTAAAATCTGAAATCTAAATGCCTTTGGAAGGGACACCATTGAAAGATGAAGTTACAAAATTTTAAAAAACTGATTTGTTTTCCTTTTGGGCAGCAAGCGAGGAGTTGAGGGGAATATGGACCATTAAACACCTAAAATATATAGTGAAAAGAGATTTTAATAGAAGCAAGTCATTCCATAAAGAGAGAGGAGAGGTACCAGAAAGAGAGAGTGCCGAAGTGAGGAAGATTACAGAGTGGAAGAGAGAGTTCTGTGGAAGAACATAGCGCATCTGAGGGGCATGTGTAGGAAAGTTACTGTGAGAAACAAAGGAGAGTTCCCTGTAATTTTGAGAGGCCGTGAGAGGCCAAATATATAAATATTTTGTTGCAGATTTGCATATTTGTTGAAACCATGAAACCATTATGTAATTAGTGACTGAATTGAATAAATGATAGAAGTTTATTTGCAATTCTGTGTATTGTGTTGAATTGAGAGATTGATTTTGTTGAGTTGTGTGATTTGTGTTGTGGGTGGGAGTCCTACTTGTATACAATGGTACATTTAGCAAAAGTGGGAAATGGTAAAGAGGCAGACTATCTTTAGTTTTAATATACAATTTTAATATGTGACCACTCTCATTCTTCGAGGTGTTGAAAAACACGTAATGCAACCCTTATTTAACTGCCTTCCTTTAAGAGGCGTTGAAACAAAAGGAGGTGCCACTTTTATATTTGATTTTATTAATGTGGAGAAAGTCGGTGTTGAAGAAGTTGCTGCAGATTTTAAAATCTGAAATTTAAATGCCTTTGGAAGGGACACCGTTGAAAGATGAAGTTAAGAAAATTTTAAGAAACTGAATCATTTTCCTTTTGGGCAGCAAAGCCTTGAGTTGAACGGAATAATGGAGTTTTAAACACCTGAAATATATAGTGAACATAGATTGCTTTAGAAGCAGGCTGCTCCAGAAAGAGAGAGGAGAGTCGCTAGAGAGAGAGAGCGCCAAAGTGAGAGGAAGAGAGACTTCTGTGAAAGAATTTCACATAGCCCATGTGAAGGGCATGTGCAGGAAAGTTGCTGTGAGAAGCAGAGGAGAGTTTCCTGTAATTTTGAGAGACCATGATAGGCCAAATATATTTTTATTGTTGCGGATTTGCATAAATGAACAATTCTGTATATTGTATTGAGTTGAGAGATTGATTTTGTTGAGTTGTGTGATTTGTGCTGTGGGTGGGAGTCCCACTTGCATCAGCCTGTGTAATCTATTTTATAAAGTTCACCTGCATATTCTTTCAGAATTTTGAAATGCAAAAACCCACAGTATGTAGCATACAGAACAAACCCCCAAAAGTAAAGCTTATAAACCTTTTAAATGTTAGACTAGATTTGCACTAAGCCATTTTTCCTTAACAGTTATGAAGGCATCTTATAACTTTAAATAACTCAAAATTAAAGAATAATTAACTTGTAACATACCTCCAGCCATTTGAGGAACATTTTCGAGAAGGGTGGTATTGACTGTACTTGGCAAAGGAGTAATCATGGGTGATGCACCCAAAGATGAACCGTGCCCTTTAACCATTTCACGTGGATGTTGGGAATGACGGGGACTAGAAGTAGTATAGACAATGCTATTGCTACTTTCATCTTCACCATTATAATTAACCTTATGATAGGATGGATTAACAAAAAAGGCAACAGTAACATAAACAGCAGCACCTGCAACAAGCCGGCAACCAGAAAGCCTGCTGCCAACAAATCCTTGTTCAACTCTGAGCTGAGAGCTACCAAGCATTACAGTCAAAGAAGAAAAGGAAGCAGAACAGTATCCAGACGGGGATATTATTTCAGTTGGGATAGAGTAGAATTGAAGCTGCCTCCTAGACTGATAAATTGCCGCACTGCCCACAGTTCCAGAGGCTCCAAAAACAGCCAAATCTATGTCATGCCTCTTGCAGTACCGAGTTAAACATTCGAGCACATCAGAACCTGCTGCAACTTCCAGAACATTAATCTTCATTGGCTCCTGGTGATTGATTGTTATATTTTTTGGCTTATTTTTCGATCCACTAGGGTGGCCTGGGCAACCCTTTGGTGGCTCGGCAGCAGAGTTTTTCTCTTTGCCTTGAGTATTACTGTTAGTTACTTCCTCGGGCTCCTTCAGGCTGTTACTTCCACTGCCATGGTTTACAGAGATTCCACATGCAAATTTCTGTTCAGTTTCCATCCCAACTTTAATTACAGCCTTCAATACCTGCCAAAGTATTTTTCTTCTGCGCTCAGTTAAGAAGATATTAAAATAAAATTATATTATATTCATTTTTGGTCTAAAGGTGAGTGCTCTAGGATTTCAAACTGGAAGGCATTAGCAACAGATCATTTCGAGTTGCAACAACAGATCATTTAAGTCTTTCAAAGGTAATACCCTTGCCCTAATTACAGGATAAAATATATAAACTTACAAGAAGTCTGAAGGCTCACATCACAATAGGTGCAAAACAAAATCATGATAAAACAAAATCCCAAACTCAATATTTATATTAATAATTATCGTTAAAAAATCTGTTAAAAATATATAAAACTTTCAATCCGTGGAAATCTACAAGAAACATACCTCGTAAGCTTGACGAAGTAACTCCGTGCTCTGTAAAACCTATCTATTATGGCAAGGACGCTAATCGTTTCAATTGTTGGATACAAGCTTTAAATAGAAAAACACCAAGGAAACGATGTGACAAGTTGATTTGAAATATAGTGTCACATAATTCAAAGCATGGTATTTAGAGGATTAATGCTCCAATAATAGTAAATGACATTGTCAACCAACTTAATTACACCGAATGGCGTGTGCTTTCCGCGGCTGACAGCGATCCGAGACATTCGTTTATTTTCGCCGAATTCTTTTACTGTCACCTTCGGTCACTATTTTTCGCCTACCGGTTTCACTTTATTAAGAACAAATAGTATTTTGGACAGCCCTAAAATTTCACTTCAGGCCTATGGCTCTATATGGGAGTCTATACGTGCACCCCAAGCTCTCTGGATTATATCTGCACCGTACACGTCCGGTTATTCGAGGTCCTTTAGTGATCGCTGTAGAATAACTTGGGCAGGGAACCCAAGATTATTTTATACCAATACATTGATATTTACAGCCACAAATGGGTTGGAATTAAAACAATAATTTACCACATGTTTTAACTGTCGTTGAGAAAAACTTCCCACAAATTAGTGGGATTCATTCATGGTATTACTAGACTCGGGCCCATCTCTTTTAAATGGGGACTGTCAACTAACCCACGTATCTGAATTGATTGGAATGGAGACCTATGCCCAAACTACCACACATGTTTTGTAAATCGGTCACTTTATAGGCAATAGGGCTAATCTAAACCCTTACTATTCAATCTTCCCTCTCTGTCATGCGGGTAGTTTTACCTAAATCCATTGGTCTTGCATTTTTTTAACTTATCAAGCTTCAATTGCACTCCTGCACCAAAGATCCCACTTTTCATGGGTTCTATCGATCACACTTTTAGCATATAGAAGTGTGGTCTTTTGGACATTTTAAGTGTGTTAATTATTTTTTATTATAATGGAAGTGTATTTAAAAGGATTTATTAAATTTTAGATGAGTAAGTTGTGTTGGAAGGAAAGTAAAATTGTTAAGTAAAGAATATGACTAATTGTTAATAAAATAGAATTTTTCTATTCAATAGTTAAAGTTATATTGTTTGACTAGAATTATTTTTTTTTTTTAAGAAAGTTTCTAATAAGGATGCAAGGCAGTTGAAATCAATGGATCAGATTTGAGCAAAATACATGCAAGACAATCTAATGCATCACTACCTTACATTTTTTTACCTTGATCTAGCTCATCTATTTTTTAACCTTTTGTCAATTGATAGAATGATGATGGTTTAGATTCTTACATACATTGATAAGATTTAAATTGACTTATGGCTTGCAATTATTTTTTATAGAATTGAGGGTGCAAAGTTTATTTACATCGTTTAGGTATACCATTCAATTATGTTGTATCTACAAAAAAATTGTAAAGAAAACAAGCTTATGCTCAAAAGTCGGGTGGAAAAAACACATCAAAATAGTAAATTGATTGATGTGAAAGATGTGCAGAATTTGACAAAAGAAGGACTTGATGAAATAATAAATTCAATTGAAGGTTTTGATCTAATAATAGGTGGAAGCATTCCTCTATTTTCTATGAACTTCAATGGATTGTGAATTATCTAAGGCATGTGATGTATTAAGTGTAACACTATACAATAATGAAACCTTCATTTTATGCTCATGTGGACTTCAATGAATTATGAATTCCTTATTTTTCATAGCCAAGTTCCTCCCTACCAAAACCAATTATTAAAAATTATGGGCACTATTATTTATTATTTTGATTCTATGAAACATATTTGTTTGCATAATCAACATGCTATTGAAAGCATAGTGAGACCTTACAATAGCACATTTGAAAGTGTAGTGAGACCTTATAGGAGTGCATTTTGAATTTCCCTATTTGAAAATGAATTGACATGGCATGGAGATAGACGATGCAAGGTTTTTGAGAATAGTGCAAGACGATTGAAATCATCTTGCCATCATCAGAAAAATGATTTATCAAGATAGGTCACCTCCGCCACTCACCCATTTGATGACAAATTAAATTCCATGGAATCGATGTACACTTGTACAAGGAAAGACAAACCAAGAGGGGTTAAGTCTTTACAGGTAAGAAAAAACCACTTCATAAAGAACTAAAGGAACATTTTAAAATAACTGCCATGTAGTGGCCAGTACCTACCTTGTAGTGTTGTTATTATAGTATGTGTTTAGTTGTAAATTTTTTTGTTGATCAGCTATTGGTTCTATATATTATTTGTTTAGTTGTAATTTCTTTGTTGAATAGGTATTGGTTGTATAGACAAATTGCATTCCAATAATTGAAAAATTAATTTTTGAAGACTGTTGAAATGCCTTGGGTACATAAAATTGAAATCTCAAAAATAATCTAATATGGTAAAAATAAAATAGGACTAAAATATTTCCTTAACTATAAAATTAAACTTTACAAAGCCTATTAAATAACACAAATATTTCCTTAAAATGTAATAATACTAATACTTTAAGTTTGAAGAATAAAATAAAAAATTGTAATAACATATGGCAAAATATTTTTGTGATAATGTAGATTTTTAACTTTTGACTAAATAAAATTGAAATACTAGATTTTTAACTCTTGAGTAAATAAAATTGAAATCCCAAAAATAATCTAATTTCATAAAATAAAATGTGTAGAACCTAACCCTAGTTGGGTGTGGAGAGATTTAAATGTCTGCCTAAGGTATTAAAATGTAATAATATTGAATACTATTACAATTTAAAATGCATTAAAATATTGTAAGTTTGAAGAATAATTACACAATAAAAAGCATTCGAGGAGAAGTAGGGTGCTGACCTAGAACACATGAATCTTTTCTTTTGTGAGGGCAAGGAGCCTGTGAAATTCCATGGAAGGTTCGAGAGGAAGAAGCTACTGGAGCCATGGGGACACATGTGTCTGATGATAATCAAATTCTTCACGTTGAAGGGAGGATTTTAGGTATACTACCATTACCACTTTGCTCTTCTCGATCATTTTAGGAATAAAATTGAGATTAACATTCCTTTTTCTCAATTCTGTTAGAGAGCTGAGGGCCAAGAATTGCTTATCCCCATCCATCAAGATCTCATTCTGAGACTTTATCATTTTCACCTTGCTCTGTGCCCACTACAACAAATCAAAGTCAAAATGCTTGAGGACCTATAGTTGAGCATATCCCCCGAAGATAAAGACAAAGTGAAGGTTAGTGTGGGGACTCCTAAGAACCCCTTTAAAGGTGATCCCTGTGCAATGGAAGATAACCCTGCTAGGACCCTTGCTACTTCTAAGAACAAAAAGCAAAAGCATACCCCTAAGGAGGGTAAAGGTGTTGCTTCTATGGAAGTTCCTGTGAAGATCGTTGAGCTGGATACTAGGCTTGATCCTAAGGGTAGTAGTGAAGGTGGAGTGGCTATCAATCTGAGGATTCATTGGTCTAAATAGATCGCTGGTAAGCCGCTAGTGAATCCCCAGGGGGTGGAATTTTCTAATGATTCTAAGTTTGTGGAGGAGACAATGGAGTAAGGCAGGGATGAAACCCCCATAGAATCTATCCATGAAGTCAGGGGCACCAGTCATTTTGCCTCTATCAATGAATCTAGTTTTGAAGGTTTGGGCGACACCGTGAGGGCTACTATTGGTTAAGATAGAAAGGGGAGTTGTGCCTTGTGTGACAAGAATCCATCTTCGTTGCGGTTAAATATTTGGATGAAAAAGTCAAGTAGGTGGGGATTGACAACTTAGGAGATTATAAGGAGATGGTTGATTTCCTTGCTAAGTTTGGGGCGACTGGTAGCCCATAGTTCCTTGTCCTTGTTTTTTGGTCTACTTTTCTAGTGTTGTTTAACTATTGTATTTTATCTCAGTCAATTAATTTTTTGTTTAATTAATAATAGTAAGTACTTTTAGAGAACATAATTTTAATTATTTTAATTAATCTAATATTGTGGTTTAGTAATATTTTTTTCTAAAGATAAAAGAATTGTTTATCATTTCAAATTTATAACTATTATATTTCTAGAACTAAATTTATAAGGAAAATTTTATGTGAACTTGTTTTGAAACATCTTGGTAAATAAAATTGAAATCTCAAAAATAATTTAATTTGGTAAAAATAAAATAGCACTAAAATATTTACTTAGCTATAAAACTATACTTTACAAAGCCTATTAAATAAGACAAATATTTTCTTAACTATAAAACTCAACTTTACAAAGCCTACAGAGCTTGAGTGTATAGAGATTTGAAATGTATACTTAAGATATTAAAATGTAATAATATTAATACTATGATAATTTAAAATGCATTAAAATATTGTGTTTGAAGAATAAAATAAAAAATATAATAATATGGAGAAATATTTTTGATGATATTGTAGATTTTTAAGTTTTTAGTAAATAAAATTGAAATACTAGTTTTTTAACTCTTGAGTAAACAAGTGCCACGTAGTGGCCTTGTAGTGTTGTAATTATAGTATGTGTTTAGTTGTAATTTTCTTCTTAGATTAAATATTTGTTGTATAAACAAATATTTTTTTTAAGGCCTATATAAATATAATAACAAAATTGTAATATTTATAGTATATTTATTTTTGATTAAATATATATAGTTTTTAAATTTGATAATTTAAATATTAATGAAATTGTATAATTAATATATGAACTACACTTAATAATAAATAAATATTAACTTCTTGGGATTTTTCACTATTGTTTTATAAAAAAATTATTAGGGTTTAAATTTGACACTAATACCCTCTCCACATCTAATACCCAACAATATATTTGTTTATTTTTTGATAACAAATATCCCATTATGGACTAACATGCTATGATATTTCCTATTTAGTGTTGTCATTGGATGGATATTACATAGTGAAATCTTGATAAATCATTATAAGATTTGATATGTAACTATGAAAATATTATTTTGACTCAGCTGATCTATACTAGTCATTGTCTTGTTGTACATGACATATATATTTTGGTTGCACTTTAGGAAATTATAGAGAAAACAAATTATTGGTTCGTGTGTTGTGTTGAGGAAAGACATGATTTTTTAGAACACACAATCTAGATAGTGATAATTTTGATAATCTAGTAGTTTATATGGTTATTCAATGGTATTTGGATACACAAGTATTTTATAAGGAATAATGGTTTTCCTAAATTCAAATATTATGAGATGTGTATAAGAGGATTTTACACTACACATATTTGATTTTAACAACAAATGGATAAGGTGAGATACCAAGGGAAGCTTTTGTTGAAAGAGTTTTGGACATTTTCTATAGATGAGTACAACTCAATTATAAATATATTATGAAACAAAGAGGAAGATTATAGTTGAATTCTTAATCTTTATTTTTTGAGTACTATTTTCATTTATTTTATTTACCTACTCAACTAATGCATGTCATTGTAGGTAGGCATTAGATGGGGTTTAAGGTATTAATATAAATATATATTTTACTTAAAAATTCATATAATGTGACGTCAAATGGTCTTCAAACTTAACATGGCTGAGCATAATAAGAGGTAAATAAAAATTCTCTAAACAACAAGAAAATAATTAAATACAAGCAAAGTAACAAAATAGTCTTTAAACTCTTGTCACTATTGTTTTATAAAAAAATTATTAGGGTGTATATTTAATCTAATAGGAAGTTGTTTCCTATGTATTAAATATCAATGTTCATATTTTCACTTAAAATTTAAATATAAATTTTCAAAATTAAATATTAAATATTCAAATAATATAATAATAATGATTAAAAGTTAATTAATGTAATAATACTAATACTTTTATAATTTAAAATGCATTAAAATATTGTAAGTTTGAAGAATAAAATAAAAATGTAATAAATTTCATGATACTGTAGATTTTAAAGTTTTGACTAAATAAAATTGAAATCCAAGATTTTCAACTCTTGAGTAAATAAAATTGAAATCCCTAAAATAATCTAATTACATAAAATAAATCAATGACAATACACATAAATCATTTTTCAATAATTTTTTGTTAAAAATTTATCATGTTGACATAGGGAAAGTAAAAATTTAAATCAAATTTGCCCGACAAGAGAAATAATCCTTTCTTTTGATTGGTTTACAATCAATAGATTAATAGCTAGATAAGTGTGAACTCATTGCAATAAGATAAATTATGTTAATAGAATCATGATACGAGGATATTTGAAGTGCTTGTGATAGCACATGTAGTGGAGGAAATGTTGGGTACATCTTTATTCCTTTAGAAGGGTGGCTAGTGTTAGTGTGTTGGTGTGTAGGGTTAGATTGTTTGTGATACCCTCATCATATTACATCTTCATCTTGGTTAGTGAGGTCTTGTAATAGAGGAAGGCCTGGGATGTGTTATAAAACAATGTTCCAAATGGGCAACCTAATAATAGATTTGATGTTTGAGAGACTTTTGAGGATCTTGATTTTTCTTTGATTGAGAAAACTTTAGCTAATCAGAACTTGGTACTTCCTAATCTTTGATGGACTTCAATATATTATAAATTCCTTATTTTTCATAGACAAGTTCCCACCCAAATTGAAGAGGCCACCTAAAAAGAGTTGAAAATTAACTATATTAGTTGGATTTGGAGTTCCAAATCACCTTGTGCTTGTCGGTAGTGTAATCTTAAATAATTTGAGCAAGGTCCACCATACTTTTACTTTTACTATGTGTATAGTATACATAAGGGTGTATGGATAGACCATATTATTATTTTTGTGTGATGTTGAACTAAAATTTGTGGATTCGATGTACCTTTCAATTTCAACTAGAAAACATAGCTACATGCATAACCTTCCTATGAATATTTTTTTCCAAGTTTTAGCTTTACCACCCATGACAATTGAAGAGACATTTCCTAAAACACAAAATCATTACAAAACTAAGATTAATTGAAAAAACATACTGGCAAAAAGTGTTCTACTATGTAATAGACTAGGGGCTATAATCAAGCATTCTAATGGAAAACCCTACATTAAAGATCAAGGTATGGTAATTTTTGCATGTAAAAAATAGAGCTTGATATGGGTTTGTCCATATTAACTAGCTCCACTAGAGCCTCATGAAATGGTGCTTCTGATGCCAATGATAAATAAAAAAGAGAGTGAATTTCAATTGGTCGTTCCATGCCAATGATCCAAAGATGACATGAGATTTACTAGATTGATGTAAGATGATTCAAATAATCATGCCCACTCATGTTATCATGTACCTTCATTTGTACAAGTGGAAAGAAAGGAGAACTTTAAATTGGCATTTTCCAACTATTGGTGCCTTAGAATGAATAGCACCTGCATGGTTGAAAGAATTCACTGCCTACATGTATCAAATGAAATGCCAGGATTGAGTAGTAGAAGTCCACATTTTTTGGTAGATGACAAAGGTTGGTTACTTATGTTGTATGTAGGTGGTGACACCCATGGCAAAGGTTAGGGTTGTGGATCCATTGAACAATAGAGATGATCCTAGAAAAATGTATATTCAAGTGGTGACTATGGACAATCACGAGTTATGGTTCATGGGATTTATTAAATACCACAAATCTCTCAATAACTAAGATACTCTCTTCTAATGCTACATAATAACATGGGCCATAGGGACACAAGACAATCATCATTCAATTAAAGACATGGAAATTAAACTTCCACAACTCTTCAACGTACCCATTGCACACTAAGGTGTGATTGCTAGTTATATTATGCTAGCACAATGGGTGTGTTATTACTAGCACCTCATTATATATTATTTTTATAATTTTTGCCTTCTACTTGAATGGGTTGTAGACATCTTGGACCAAGGTAAATCTAACCAATAGGAAATTTTATTTATTTATTTATCTTATTCTATAGTATTTTCATTGTTTACCCCCTCTACTTTCTACTTGAATGGCCCATAGACATGGTGAACTAAGGTACATCTAAGAAAGTAATACCAAAATTTATTTATTTATTTATCTTATTCTTTTACCCTTATGGTTCAAATGTATTCTAAATGTAGTAGATAGAATAAAAATAAAATAAAAATTCTTCAATAAAAACAAACCAAATTATTTACTTCATATGATTAGCTATTTTTTACATAAGAATTTATTAATTTAAACTAAACTAATTTGTGAAAACCTATTTTTTAACAAAGAAATTACTATCATTTTTCTCACAACCATCTTAAATCAGTTTCCTACTTTTCTCACCCTTAGTCTATATTCTTTTCATCCTTTATAAAATATATATTTAATAAAATAACCAAACTAATAAATTAATAAATTTTACAATATATAAATATAATTATTATTATTTAGTGAAGGTACTATTGTAATGAGTTTTTTGGAAAATATTGAGGGACTAAATTCTTGCAGTGCATTTGATTATTAAACAAATAATATTTTTTTCAAGTATATGAAAATATTATAACAAAATTTATATTATTTAAATATTAATATAATATGTGCATCTGAAGCAGTCGATTTTTAAATTATATTATTTAAAAATTGACTACTTTAGACCCACATATGGTGAGCACAAATTATGACTGAGGTAGTAAGGACACTAAAAGAAAGCTTAAAATAACCAACAGTACCTTGAAGCTTAAAAGAACCTAAAGATAGAGTTGCTACCGAAAATAACTTAGACAAAACCCTTAACCTTAGGGTCCATCTCAGGTGGTCTTTTTGGCCTTCCCCTTCCTCATGCTCTTGGTGAGGAGGGCATTCATTGTCCATTGTGTACCCTCATCCACAACATCTCTTCCTTTAATACGAAGCTTCTTAGCTTCAGATTTGCACGCATTTTTGTATTTGATAGAAATGTTCGATTTGGGTAAGGCACTCATAGTTTGGGTGAGAGAGCGATATTTAATAGGAAGGGGGGTTTAGCGTTGGGCCTAGGGGGTGGTGCCTCATAGGACTCTCCAATGGGAGAAGAGGAAGGAGGCACTGATCCACCAGAGGCCATGATTAGGGCTTCAAGAGAGGGTGAGGGATCCAAATGATTAAAAAAATTTCCATGATTTCACTAGATGAAGTCAGAATCTAGATCACCCACCTTCCTCACCCACCTCTTGAGTCTAAAATTTTGATATGTCACAGCTCTGTGGGAAGTGCAACCAAAACTTTTGTGACCCAACTTGTTGCAACAAAAACATTGGAAGGGGAGTCCTTCATAATTTAGGAATTGATTCCTGGTCCCAAACACTGAGTGGATAAAAATAGAGTGGTGCACCAGTTTGGAGATGTCGATGATGGCACACACCTTGGTGAATCGGAAATGGGATGTGCTAGCATCCAACATAACAAAGGTTCCAATCTCCTTGACCATATCCTTGATGAGCTTAGGCACATGCATAATCAGAGGAAGGTTGTACACCCTTATCCAAATGGGAACCATGGTGATATTAGCTGCAGTAGGATCAAAGAAAGGGGACCAATCTACCACGTAAAGGCCATATTGACCAAAAAACCAAGGGTCATGCTATTTGACAAAGTTACAATCCTCCATAGAGGTAAAGCGAAGCAAGAAAAAACCAAAATCCAAAATGTCAAAATCTTGAAGGGTCAATTTATTCAAAGTAGTCTTCATCCATTCAAAGAAATGGGCAATCTCGGGCCTCTTACATAAACAACAAACAAACAATGATCTATTCCCCAAATCCTCCAAAAATTCTCTAATGTGTGCACCAAGTAGGTGAAACTCAATAGGGACATCTATCAAGCTAACCACCATGTCTCCCAGAGAGCAAATTTTAGGGGTTAGATCTGTCGATGAAGTCTTAACAGTGCGTTGCAGAGGGCAATCTTGAATGATCTGAATTTTATAGAACTTAGAGAAAACATGAAAGGGGTTCCACCTATTCCTACAGCTGTCAATGAGGAGGGGAGCTGTCATCCCAGGAGAGATGGGAGGCTCATCTGTTGCAGCCTTGGACAAGATATCCACACACATCTTTCCCTCCTTACTCGCAAAATGCACCTTTCCCTTCTGGGTGAGCTTCATGCCTGCACCCAACCCCTTTCACCGACTTCCATTCATAGCTTCTTCCGCACTCACCTCAGCTCCTTCGCACATCGCGCTTCATGACTTTTTGATATATTAATATAATATTCATATTAACGTGATTATTTAATTTTGATTCATTGTATATATATATATATATGATATTTTAAATATTAATGAAATAATATAATAATAGAATGTATATTAAATTATTGATTGTAAAAATGAGTAGAATTATCATTATAATATATTTATATTTATCTCATATTATATTAAAATGAAATACTAATATATATTTGTGTATAAATATTAAATACTAAAATATTATATTGATCTAAATATTAATATAAATATTTTGTAATATTTATTTTAATATAATATTTATATTAATATTTAATTTGTATTTCTTGTATATATTAATTATAAAATTCTTATTTTAAATATCAATAGACTAATATAATTAATAATATATTAGTAATAATATTTATATTAAATTATTGATATATTTATATATATTTTTGTATAAGTATTAAATATTAATATATTTTGTTGATCTAAATATTATTATATTATATTATGTAATATTCATATTAGTATGATTATTTATTTTTTCTTCATTGTAATTATAATATTAATAAAATAATATATTAGTATTTTTTGATTAGTAATATTGATATATATTGGTGTAAATATATTCAATATTAATATAATCTAAATATTATTTTATTTTATAGTGTAATATTCATATTAATATAATATTGAGCCTTATGAAAATTATTTAATTTTTCTTCATTATATATAATAAAATTCATATTAAATTGAAGATTACACAAATTTATAATGTATTTATATTTATGTTTTTGATTAAAGGGGTAAAACGGGTTTTTACGGGACTACAAAACCTGAATTAGGTTCTGAAGGGACATGAAACCCTTTACAACTAGACGTTGTCAAATGATAAAATCATAGCTAAATGATACTAAACAGAAATCTCTTAGGACACCCACAACAATAGGTTTAGATGGGACCCTTGACCCTACAAACCATCAAAAAACCTAATGAAGAGCCACCTAGAAATAGTAGCAACGAGCTGCAACCAAGAACAAAGGTAATGAGAGGACTTACTACCACCAATCACACAACAGGTTTTGAAGGGACCTGAAATCCTATACAAACAAACGTTATGTGAACCAATACTCATGAAATATGGGTCATGTATTTGACTCAAAAACTACGCAGTTAAAACCCTGAAATAAAATATCATAATTTGACATGCTGCGAAAAATAGCTCCTACTTATCAATTGATGAGCTAAAGGGGCTCTATAATGAATGGGTCATAAGGCACAACACTTGCTGAAGGTTTTACAAATGGGGTAGAAAGCTAAGTGGGCTTGATCTTGGGGGAAATTCCATGGTTAAGCGTGCTTGAGTCAGAGTAGTACTGGGATGGGTGACCTCCCGAGAAGTCTTGATGCTTCACCCCTGTGTGCATCACCTAGATGTAATTAGTGCTAAGTGGACCATTCATTAACATGAGAGATGGGTTCATGTGAACCACTACTCATGAAATATGGGTCATGTGTTTGACTCAAAAACTATGCAGTTAAAACCCTGAAATAAAATATCATAATTTGACATGCTGCGAAAAATAGCTCCTACTTATCAATTGATGAGCTAAAGGGGCTCTATAATGAATGGTTCATAAGGCACAACACTTGCTGAAGGTTTTGTAAATGGGGTAGAAAGCTAAGTGGGCTTGATCTTGGGGGAAATTCCATGGTTAAGCGTGCTTGACTCAGAGTAGTACTGGGATGGGTGACCTCCCAGGAAGTCCCGATGCTTCACCCCTGTGTGCATCACCTAGATGCAATGAGTGCTAAGTGGACCATTCATTAACATGAGAGATGGGTTCATGTGAACCACTACTCATGAAATATGGGTCATGTGTTTGAGTCAAAAACTACGTAGTTAAAACCCTGAAATAAAATATCATAATTTGACATGTTGCGAAAAATAGCTCCTACTTTTCAATTGATGAGCTAAAGGGGCTCTATAATGAATGGTTCATAAGGCACAACACTTGCTGAAGGTTTTGCAAATGGGGTAGAAAGCTAAGTGGGCTTGATCTTGGGGGAAATTCCATGGTTAAGCATGCTTGAGTCAGAGTAGTACTGGGATGGGTGACCTCTTGGGAAGTCTTGATCCTTCACCCCTATGTGCATCACCTAGATACATTGAGTGCTAAGTGGACCATTCATTAACATGAGAGATGGGTTCATGTGAACCACTACTCATGAAATATGGGTCATGTGTTTGACTCAAAAACTATGTAGTTAAGACCCTGAAATGGAATGCCAACAACGACCACATAGCCATAGGTTTTGAAAGGACCTTTGAACCTTACACAAATAGCCAAACAATAGCATACTCGATACTAACCCACAATGAAATAGAAACCATGCTACACCTAGGAACAAAGTTAAATGGGTAGCCACTAAAGTCTTCTCCATCTTTGTCAAAATGAGCTTATAGAAAAATTGAATTTGGCCCACAATGAAACAGCCTCACAAACACCCACTTCAGAAGTCATCTCCTTCTTTGTCAAATTGATCTATATGTCAAAACTTGGCGTCCATATTACTGAAATTCCTCTCTTGCCAAAAGACCATAGTCCCCACTGTCTCTAGGGAATGAAGAGTCCCTTGGTCATTTCAAGGCATCTAAGGAGAACCAAGAAACTAACCCAACCAAGCATTCTCCCGCCTTAAGAACACTCAAACAAAATAGACTCAAGGCCATGAAAAAACTTTGTTGCCCAAGCCTTAGCAGAGTTGGACACACACCCATCATGCCTGCCAATCGAAGCATCCTCCATGTTACCTCTGTACTGCTCCTCACACAACATATATTCACAAGGCTTCCATTTTCTTCTAGCCCCAAAATCTAAAAACCTCAATATTGGGTTTGAAATCCATAACCTTCCCAAACTGGGAAAAACTCCTCCTAGATAGCCTTCTCAATAGGAGAAAAAGGGATCTAAATCCTCCCACCCAAAGTTTCCCCAAGAAAGAGGGTGAAGAATGACCTAGACAAGTCTAAATAATAGACATTTTGGCATTGGAGTGCTACACAAATACCTAGCCCCAAAACCCCACCACGATAGCCAATGTATGCAATAGCATAGGTGAGAGAAGAAATCTATCCCAAAACTTGTGACACTATTTCAGACAAAACCGATGCTAAGGAAGCCCTCCCTTTGGTCGACATATTGAAGCAGGTCACTATAAAATTTGTTGTATAGAGGAAACTTCTACACAATCCCAGTCTCAAGAAACCACAGAGATTCTTGAACAAAGGGAAACCATTCTCCAAGGAGATCATGACTTACCTCTTTCTCGACAGAGGACCCCTAAATAGAGAGAAACCAAGACCACCCTAGTAGGCCCCCCCTAACAAAGAGCAGAACGACCATAGCAACAAATGGGTGATGTCGATACTGAGAGCACCGCCAGGCACCCTCTTCCCCATCATCATCCTTGTCTCCCTCTCCTGTCTTCTCTACACATGAACAACCAACACTCACGCTCCTACCCATTTCTCATGATGTATTTATATTTATGTTATATTATAATAAAATGAACTATTGTTGATAAAATATTTGTACTAGAAAATGAGATCTATGAAACACATAATACATTTCTTTGGTATTGTTATATTTGATTAAATTGTTCATTATAGAATTTTATAATGTATTTATATCTATGTTATATTATAGTTAAACAAATACTATTAATAACATATTTGCACTAGAAAATGAGTGTAGGAACCAAGAATATTGAGTGAATGTGAGTATGGATTCAAGCCACACTCAATCTGTGAGAAAACAAGTATTGCAAAGTAATGGACACAATATGAATACAAAATATGGGATCGATTAATTATCTTACAAGATGTAGTACATATAAGGCATAATCAACTAAGAATAGTTGAGCTAATAATAGGAAAAACTCACTAAAAATAGTGGTGCTCCAAGAATAGGAAAAGCAACCACTTAACTTAGACAAAACTAATATAGGCATACCAAGTATAGCTCAAGGCTAAACACTTCAAAATATGCACTCCTAAGATAGATTAATATACACTAGCATCACTCCTTAAACATAGCTTAGGTGGGCGAAATGAAGATGGGTCTTAGAAACTAGGCCTTATTAGGTACCCATGTACAATGTAATCTCTCATAAAAATAGAGAAACAGAGAAAAACTACGGGGGAAAAAAACTCCCCTCCAAAAAGAGAAAAAAAGATAAAAGAAGAGGATTAGGAATCCTCCTCGAAGATTATAACTTTACATTAAGACTAAAACCATGTTGCTCTAACTATAATGATGCAGGCAACTACCCCCATAGGAGAGAGAAAGAGACTATGTATCCCCCCCAATGAAGTAAACCTTATGCCAAAAGAGAATGCTCGTGTATGAATGTTGACAATGATACATTTGTGGGAAATGACATTTCTCCCCTTAGGAAGAAACAATTCCAATGGTGAATGCTGAAGTAACTCCAACTCAAAGAAGCAAGGTGAGGTGGTAAGTCTCATGATGTATCTTATCTTAGAACACTGTTCAAATGTCTAAATATTGATTTTGAAACAAGTCACAAATAAGTCAGGATTCGTAGGCCTAACTGAGATAAGTGACTTCTCAAAATCATGTGAAAACTAATGAAGAGAAAGATCCAAAGAACTAATGTATGGATGTGGAATGTCAATGCATACCATATCACTATGAAGCAAATCCCATGAGATGTCATTCGAAGAATCAATGGAATCCCTTGATGAAGCCTCTCTGAACTCTATAGTAGTAGCAGGTGCAAGATAATTATCATTAAAGAGAAAGACAATATCCTCCAAAGTGTCATCAAGATCCGAAATGTGGGACTTGAAAAACAAGGAAGAGATGTCTGGTAGAAGTGTGTCCCAATTGGATCTAAGACCCTACTATAAATAATTAGTAGAAGCTCCCAGAGAAGAAACTCTAAACTCTAAAGCAAAGGCATAGAAAACATGTGCCCTATAATGTGATAATGTATATGTCATCCATCAATTGGAATTTGTACCCAAGTACCTACACTTTGAAGTGGCTATGTAGCCCAAGAGAGTTGAATGTGGGTGAGTCAAGTGCTGAATCCTTATCCTCCAAAATGAATCTAGAGATGGATGGAGATGACACTCTACCTCATGAATCTTCTATGGATAGTAGAAAGGAGAAATATCAAGGGCAAAGTGTGAGAAGTTGTATAACCTACCAATGTGATCTGCCCTTTCCAAAGCCACTAAGTTATTCCTATGCAACTCTCTAATCTCAACTGAATCTAGAGTAAACTCAACTTGCATGCCCTTCCCTATGTGAGCAATCTAATACATTGATAGGAGATTAGTTGAAAGTGAAGGTACACTTAAAACATTTATGAATGTTCCACCTTCAACCTCAACAGAACCTCTCCCTAAAACTATTTCTGGTGTGTCATTACCCAAGGTGATGCTAGACATGTTATAAGGCTCTATGGAAAAAGACTCAACCTATGAAGAAGCCATATGGTGTGAAACATCAAAGTCAATAATCCAAGATGGAGCTGATGAAGATGCTACTGTAACTAGTGCCTTGCCTTTAAATTTCACTTTTCCTTTTTCCTTTGTCTTAGAAGTTTCTTGGGTTGATGAGGACTCTTTGATAGATTTAGGAACCCCTATGTTATGCTTCTTAAGAAGATGAGTGATGTGATCTATCTATTTCTTCATACATATGTGCTCATCATGCCCAAGTTTCTTACAATAGGCTCACTTGACTTTCTCTTTCCTAGGTTTCCTTTGATTTGAAGAAGATTTTGTATTGAGCTCAGATTTTTGTTCCTTCTTGATCTCCTTGTATTTTTTATTTTTCTCCCCTTTGTTATTTGAATCATTATGTTCCCCATTTCTAGCAAAGAGAGCTTGAGGTGTTCATGTCTTTAGGGTACCCATGTGTATAACTTATCTTTCTCCCTAATGAAGTTTGGAATCAAGTCATCTAAGGATGGCATTGTCCATGTGGCTCTAAGATCTCTTTTAGAAAAGTAGAAAGTAGATACAAATATAGAATACTCAGGTCGTAACTTGGAGATAATTGAAAGCACAAGTTGATAATCCTTTTTCTTAATTCCACATCCTTTCAACTTCAACCTTAATGATTTCAACTTAGTGAAGAAATCTTCTAGAGTGTCAAATGAACTTGTACTCAAGCTTATGAGTTAGTTCTATAAATCATGACCTTTTGTTTCATCAACCTTCCCAAAGAGTTTTTCTAATGCTAGCCAAACTTCACAGGGTGTCTTCAAGGCTTCTACATGAAACAATAGTTCAGGAGCTATATTTAGACACAAAAAACTATAGGCTTGATCACTCTTGTTAAACCATTTATCCTTCTCTATATCACTAGTGGGTTCTTTTTCAGTGTCTATTGTCACCTTGTGTATCCCTTTATTCTTTAACACAAATTGAATTACAAATTTCCACTTAGGATAAATAAACAGGGTTAGTGGCTTGATTGCCTGTTGTGAATCCATGATGTTGAAGTAGTTTTACATAAATTAAGTGCAAAAGGGAAAATTATGGAGAAGATTTGAAATTGCACAAGGCACAACAACTTTACACCCCCCTTTATTCAAAATTGGATTCACCCTTGAATTTGGCACTTTATCATGCAGTGTGTTAGGTCTAAGCGGGTTGATTAAAATTGTACCCTACTACTTTACCATTTTACAAACTCTCTTCAATTTTGGTACTCCAAAGTAACCTTTTAGAAGAATTTTCTTAAATTTTGGTACTCCAAAGTAACCTTTTTTTAAGTATTTTTTGAGATAAATAATCTATTAAATATTAAATATTTTATATTTATTAACATTAATTTAAAATCTAAAATAAATAAAATAAATTTTTTAATTAATTTAAAATTACAAACAATAATCATTAATTAAACAATTTTGATTACAATAGTATGTTACTAGATGATATGTTTAATTATGATAGTATGCTACTAGATGATAGTTTTAATTATGATAGTATATTACATGTACTCCATAATTGTACTACCATATAGTAGATTAAAAAGCCAGTTCTCTCAAGTTTTGGCAAGATCATTTTAGAAGTTATTTTTGTTTAGAAAAGTAGCAATGGCAAGATATGGGGGAGATCCTGCACTATGTTTACTTTAGAAAGACATTTTAAAAGGTTTTATGTATATTTAAATATAAAATGTTTCATACTTCTATTTAGAAGTTGACAAATAATTTTATCTTATTCTCATTCATCTCCACACACCCCAAGATTTAAAACTCACTTGCTAAATCTATCACTTTCCATCTTGTTTCAACTAGAGAACATGGCTACATGCATAACCTTCATATGAATTTTTTTTTCCAAATTTTACCTTTACCACCCATGACAATTGAAGAGACATTACCTAAAACACAAAATCATTACAAAACTAAGCTTAATTGCAAAAACAGAGTGACAAAAGTGTTCTATAATGTAATAGACTTGGGGCTGTAGTCAAGCATTCTAATGGAAAACCCTACATTAAAGATAAGGAATTGGTGCAGTCACTATAGGAGGGTTCACAGAATGAACTATCTAGACCGTGCAGCAAGAGTAAACACAACGGAAACAACTCAAGGAAAAAGAACAAATACAGATTCAATCATTCAATATATCTTAGAATTCAAATACAATTTTGTCGGCAACATACTGGCTTACAATACAGGCTCAAAGGCCTGATTTCATACATGCTCAAGATAAAGCTTTGAAGCTTCTCTGCACAAATCTAATGAAGAGCTATAACATGTTCACAGATAGGTCAGACTTAAATGCATAGAACACTTCCTCAAATGAATTGGATAATGTGTGGACCTCTGGGGAAGGTCAGCCATGAACCAAGGATCATTGAATGATGTGTCAGTAGGATCCACAAGACAAGGAATGATCCACAAGCCTTGTCCTTTAGCTGATTATTAGGAACTATTAGAATGCTTTGCTCTAGGAAAACAAATGATCTTCTGATAGTGATAACTTTCTCGTAACTGATCCAAATGCTCTAAATTCTTGATATGATGTAGATGAATGAATGAAGATGCTAAGTCCAGATCCATAAGATGTGAAATGCCAAAACCATACCACAAGCTAAAACTGCTTCTGACTGAACTGGGAAATGAAAGAACTGAAATGCAAACAAATTGAGATGCAAATGTTTTTGGTTGATGCAAGATTTCTCTTGATCCAAGGATGCTCTTGCATCTGACATCTGGGGTTATTGAAAAAGTGAGTCCCTCACTTTGTCGGGGCTAGGGGAGAACCAAGATGGTCCACCTTAGCCTGAGAAATCCATGATGAATCTTCTTCTGGTCTGCCTTTCCACTTCACAAGATATTCTTTGTATTGTTTGCCTCTAGTGCTGCATCCAACTCTCTTGTCCAAAATGTCTTCTATCTGCTCCGGTGCTTATTGTGGTAACTACTTCTTCAAGTCCTCGTCCATGTTGTCACTAAACTCTACTTCATGATACTGATGTAGGTCTGCAGTGTTGAAAATTGGTGATAGACCGAATGTCTCTGGTAACTCCACTTCATATGCATTTCCTGAATCAAATGTTTTGAGTATCTTACAAGGTCCAAATTCTTCATCTTCAACTTGTTATATGTCCCAACTGGAAATCTTTCTTCTCTCAAATGTACCATTACTTCATCTCCCTCTTTAAATTCTTTGTGTTTTCTCTTTTCACCTGCCCTTTCCTTATACTTACTGTTCATGTCTTCCAAATGCTTCTTCACCTTATTATGCATTGTCGTCA
Organism: Cunninghamia lanceolata; assembly: GCA_027924645.1. Classification (NCBI taxonomy): domain Eukaryota; kingdom Viridiplantae; phylum Streptophyta; class Pinopsida; order Cupressales; family Cupressaceae; genus Cunninghamia; species Cunninghamia lanceolata. The sequence goes on along the minus strand of BSBN01000135.1, from coordinate 4,760,852 downwards.
TATGATCTACAAATTCTTCTGCTTCTGAACTTCTCTTTTCCTTTGTATTGATGTCTCTCAATTTTGCAACTCCTCTAGGATTCACTCCAGTAATAATCTCAAAAGGTATTCTTCCAGTACTCTTGTTTACTGAATTATTATATGCAAACTCTGCTTGTGAAAGAATCAAGTCCCAACTTCCTGCTTTCTCTCCAACCAAACATATCAACAAGTTTCCCAAACTCCTATTCACTACCTCTATTTGTCCATCTGTCTATGGATGAAAAGTTGAACTGAACTTCAAATCTGTCTTCATCTTCTTCCAAAGTGTCTTCCAAAAGTATCCAACAAATTTTGTGTCTTTGTCTGAAACTATACTCCTAGGTAACCAATGCAATCTCATAATCTCCTTGAAAAATAAGTCAGTTACATGTACTGCATCAGTTGTCTTCTTGTAGGGTATGAAATGAGCCATTTTTAAAAATTTGTCAACCACTACAAATATTTAATCATGTCCTCTCTGTGTCTTAGGTAATCCCATTACAAAATCCCTGCTTATGTCTTCCCAAGGTCTCTCTGGTACTATCAAAGGTTTATACAATCCAGTGTTCTGACTACTCCCTTTTGTAACTTGACAAATTCTACAACTCTGCACAAATCTCTAAACATCCTTATGTATCTGAAGCAAAAAATAATTTCACTCACCAAAGCCATTGTCTTATCAATGCCAAAGTGTCTTGCCAATCCACCATTATGCTTCTCCTTGATCAAATTATCTCTCATTGAACTTCTAGGTATGCATAACTGACTTCCTTTGAACAACATATCTTTCTGAATGAAATAGTCTAACCACTTACTCCTATCTATCACAACAGGTTCCTTACATGCTTTCCAAGGTTCTGCAAAATTAGTGTCTCCCTCATACATGTTCTTCAATTCATCAAAACCCAACACTTCAACTCTCATCTCTGTCAACAAGTTTCTTCTTCTACTCAAGGCATTAGCTATTAAGAATTGGTGACCAAACATACACAAAATTAAACCATTATAGAATAATATATTATTATCTTCAGATGATTTTACAATGCAGTACATTAGCTTTTAAAAGCCTTGTTATTCCCGTATATAACTTCTTACGGGAAAGTAACTTTCCAAAACCTAACTTATAAACTAACATTTATTTAATATGCATAAACTAACAATGTAATATTATATACTATTATGCCAACATTCCCCCCCTTATTACATTGTTCCCACAAAAGTACCAGGGACCTCCCCTAAATGCTAACATACTCAACAAAGCTGATTACATAATATGAATACATATTTTATAGAAGATCTTCTCTTAAAGAACAAATCTTGAACCAAGCAAGGCTCCATCATGCTGTCTCATCTACCCTCGGAAAGGCGTAGCTTCAAGCTGTGTTCTTGAGCTCTTTAATCCCAAGCTCTCAAATCACAGAGTCTTGAATTATTTGACAATGGACCCTAAGAGATATGACAGATCTCTACCATGTTGTCTAGTGACCGCGAAAGTGTATAATTCAAGATCATATACTCTTTGAAGCTCGCTGGACAACAATCCATATTGAGCTCAACACCAAATCCCAAACCTATCTCCAAAACAAAATCTTCACAAAACATACATTCTTCAAATTTGTCAGCTCCGTCAGCATCAACAAAGAAAAACAAAACAACCAAAACCAAAAATACTTCTCATGCAAAGCATCATCTCAAAGCGAGAAGCTAACTTGAGATGATGGAAATTCCTCCATCCTCTAATGCCGCCTACCTCCAATTTGATGTGGTTACACTTTATCCAACTGATGTTACATATAAGCCTTTGAAAACTCTATCAGGTGTAGTATAAATGGCCCCAAGAGCACAAGCAATGTTTGATGTAGCCATGATAAAATAACTCCAATGTTTTCCACCGTATTACTCCAAAGGCCAAAAATAAATTCTTTAAATATTTTAAATGCCCTTAAAAAAAGGAAACTACTTATGTCTCCCTTTCATAAAATTAAATATCTTCATAAAAATTCTACTACTTATGTCTCCCCACTTTTCTTTCTTTTTAAAATAATACTCTTTAAAAGATGAAAAATCTCTCCCTTTTTAAAAACTTTTCTTTTTAACTTTCTCCCAAGAAAGGTAAAAACTTTTCAATGTTTGTTTTAAACTTCATGAAACATAAACTTATTTTACTTCTCACATAAGGTAAAAACTTTTCAATATTTGTTTTAAACTTCATGAAACATAAACTTATTTTACTTCTCACGTATGTCTTTTACCCATCAACTCATTTTTTTTTCTTTTCACATTGGCTCACATTTCATAAAGCATAACATTAATAAATTTTAGTCAATTTTTAAACTCACCCGAGGAATGTCTTCTATATGTTGCAATAATATATTAACAAGATGTTTCATTCTTTCATATGGATAAACATTTTAACTACTTTCACCAAACTTCTGTGCTTGGCATTCATGTAAATAAACTTGTTTTAACTCCCTGCGTAGTCTTTCAAAATGCCTCATAATGAATGCCAGATGCCTTTGACAAATGCCTCATCAAATCTTCAAGGCTTCAGAGGAATGTTCAATGCTTGACAACAATTAATGCAGCAATTAAAAAATATGCTTAAATCTGAAAATTGTAGTGGCCAGCATCAAAATTCAATACTCTATAATTTAAAAATAATGGCACAACTCAATCAACTTTACTCTTCCAAACATTGCACATCCTTTCAAAAATTCCAATACTTTAATAGTGTGTAGCACTTAGAAGTTCAACACCAAAATAAAATAGCAAACAAAGCGGATAATACTCTCGCCATAAGCAGCCTTCACTTCAATAGTTCTCCTAGTAGACACATCATCCACAGCAAACATCTCTAATGTTGCAGACATAACTGTCTTCTTCAAGACCATTTTTCAATCATAGGCACAGAGATATAATTATATAACTTCTTATGGGAAAGTAACTTTCCAAAACCTAACTTATAAACTAACATTTATTTAATATGCATAAACTAACAATGTAATATTATATACTATTATGCCAACATTAGCAACTTTGTTTGATTTTCCACTCCTATGCTTCAATACAAAAGTATAACTCTGCATGAACTCTACCTCTCATATGTCTCTGATTTAACTTACCTTGACTATTCAAATACTACAAAGCTTGATGATCCGTATACAACACAAACTCCTTAGGCAACAAGTAATGTCTCTACTTCTTCAAGGCTTGAATTATGGCATAGAACTCTTGATCATAAACTAAATATCTTCTCCTTGCATCATTCAACTTCTCACTGAAATATGCTACAGGTCTACCTTCTTGACTTAATACTACTCCAATTGCATTTCCACTTGCATCACAATCAACTTGAAATACCTTATTGAAATCTGGTAATGCCAAAATAGGTTGCTCTGTCACTTTTTTCTTCAACAACAAAAAACTTGTATCTACTCCAGATGTCCATTTAAAATCTTTTCTGTCACCTCTCATTGTCTCCATCATAGTGTTACAAACTAAACTAAAATTTCTGATGAACTTCTGGTAGAAACTAGCCAATCCATGAAATGATCTAACTTCTCCAATGCTTTCTAGTGTAGGCCATTCAACAATTGCTCTTACTTTCTCAGGGTCCATCTTCAATCCTTCTGCAGAAATCACAAATCCCAAATATACCAACTCTTCTTTCATGAAACTACATTTCTTGATGTTTATCAGCAATTTCTCTTTTCTTAGTCTCTACAAAACTTGTCTAAGATGCCACAAATGTTCTTCTATTGTCCTAATGAAAATCAGAATGTTATGCAAGTATACAATCACAAACTTACCCAAGAATTTCTTCAAGACTTCATTCATCAATCTCATGAAAGTACTTGGTGCATTTGTCAATCCAAAATGCATCACTAACCACTCATACAATCCTTCATTTGTCTTAAAAGTAGTCTTCCATTCATTTCCTTCTTTGATTCTAATCTGATGGTATCCACTCTTCAAATCTATCTTTGTGAAATATCTTGCTCCACTCAAACAATCCATGATATCATCCATCCTAAGGAAATCTATACTTAACTGTGATCATGTTTATTGCTCTGGAATCAGTACACATTCTCCATTCTCCATCCTTCTTCGGTGCTAGCACTGCAGGTACTGCACAACGGCTCAAGATTTCTCTGATCAAACCTTTCCTCAACAATACTTGTATATGTCTATTCAATTCTTCATTCTCTGTCGGTGTCATCTAGTGTGCTGATTTGTTAGGCAAACTTGCTCGTTGTATAAGATCCATGTGATGACTGATATTCCTTATAGGTGGTAATCCTTCAGGTACAGTATCTGATATGATGTCTTTATACTCTGTCAGCAACTTCTTTATCTCTTCCAGTTGTGATTCTTCAACTTCTTTCTTCAATGCTTTAGGCTTCTTAGGAATCAAGGTATATCACATATTCTCATGTCTCAAACCATCCAAAAATCTTCTTCCATCTACCAAACAGATTCTAGCATTTTCGTATACTTCACTCTTCGAATCATCCTCCAAAGGAATCAAAGTAATTCTCCTTCCATTTGCTATTATGGTATATGTATTCTTTCTTCCATCATGTATATGTTTTCTATCATACTGCCAAGGTCAAGTCCCAACAAGATATCATAACCTATATCATAACCTAGATGGCTCCAAGTATTTGTCACCTCTGTGCTACTGGAGACAACTGGCTCATCCTAAGATATCCTAGCTGTCACCTACACAGTACTGGTGACAGCCGGCTATCCGCACCTGTATCAGACTTAATTCTGATATGTGGGTCATCTTATAGCTAGGTAAACACACAATAAGGATATCACAAGGATTCACCAACACTGATCACGTTTACTTGGTTACATGCCACATAGAGATCCATAAACCAATACATAGGGACTTTTTAGGTCCAGGGGTCTAAATTACAAGTCGACACTCAAAATAATATTGGACCCACAAGAGTTGGATTCTATTTCGAAACACATGCATAAACATATACAAACACAAAGTAATATCAAGGGTCATTCCATACATTTATTTTTCACTTGGAAATAGAGTATGCATTATATATTAGTCAAACCCACAATATTAATATTAGAGAAGTTCCAAGTCACCTTCGTATATGCACATTAGAGACAAACCATGAAAAAGGTAATTCTAAAATTCCTTCAAAGATTGGGGTAGATTTAGAAAAGCTAACTCAACAACCTCAGAGTATAGGAGATTAGTGTTGATAGAGTGTCCTTTTCTAGCTCATACCTATATATTGAGACTTACTAATTGAAAGGTGGGTTCATAGATCCATCATGTAGTATCAGCTGCCTCAAGCTGAAACATATCAAAGAGGGAAGGTTGATCAAGTTTAGGAACACCCCATGCCTCAGAGTTATTCCCTAAATCCCTCCCCTATGGACTTGAGCTCCAAGGGCATCCTTCACCCAAGAACTACCTACATACCCACTTCCAAATAGGATCGAAGTCACATGTAGTTCTCCTCACTTAATTTCTCAAGGGATATACACATAGGTTCCTACTCTCAGGGTTTCATCATCACCCAATTTCAACTAATAGTTACTATCATTTCAGGAATCAAAATCGTACATAGAAGTTATGCACAATAATATATCCAATATAAATTAAATCCAATCCTAATAGAGAACATGGAATCAAAATGCATAACACTTAACAATGCAACAATTATGCAAGAACATACTAAAGAAGTTCCCACAAGGGTCACCACGGTCTCAATTTATACCTCGCCTCTGTTATGATTCATAACTCAACATAATGTTGCTAGAACTCTTACAAGCTCATCTTATTAACATAGATTAGGGCACAAGTAATTATCAATTATCCCCTTCTAACACTAATAAGATACTAGGTTGAATATATATATCAAGTCTTATTGAGTAACAGTCAAGTTCCATGTCCTATAACTACTGGTGGTAATCATGGTATCATACTATTATCATAGTCATTAGAATTATCTTCTTCAAGATAGACACACTTTACAAACTATGGCGCCTTAATCAATTGTAAGGGCTCATTTTTATCATATTTGTTACTCAAAATGACACAACCTTCAAGTCCACAGATGTCAATAGTCATAGTATTTAATGATCTGTAGAATTAAGTTGACACTCAATGATCAAGACTAGTATATGTCGATCAACCTATTAACAATTTACTAGGATCTTAAGCAATATTAAGATCAGAAATAGTTTATAGATAAGGCATGACCGTATCATAGCAATACACTCCAGTGTTAAGGATGTCAAGATAGGCTATATAGTGATGTCTCATGCATAATCATTTCGGTATGCCTAATATCTAAATATCCACCATCTAGGGTACAATGATGTTAAATTTATTGTCCCCAATTATTGCTTAATGAACTATAGCTATTCATAACATAATATTTTAGGGTGCTTAGCATGCCTATTTGCCTTTCCAACTTGAAGGTTCCAATTTTAGAACTAATATTTATCACGGTTTGATATCTCTGTCAATAAGTGACCTATAACATTGTGCAACACCACTAGGGAATTACTCTATGTTGAGGAAATACATAGTTCATATCACTTAATGTGGTCCATAATGCTGATTATGTTTCTCATGCCAGGAATTCATGTTACAAAATATGATGATAAAAATATTATTCTCTTAATAATAACAAACCATTCAATAGAATTTTAAACAAGGTCTAGATTATAAAATATAATCATATTCTCAAATCCTCACAAGACACAAAATTTAATGTATCTTAAGTAGAAGACTCATCAATCCACTTATGCATGACATGTTCCTCATAAGATTAAGATACTAAATGTTTAGTTTCCCAAGCATATTCTAAACTATCTCTTAATAGTCCTAAAAAGATATAGCTTCAATGAATTCCAAACTCTATTTAAAGCATATATAAATTGATAGTAAGATTCTACTACACATCTAAGGATGTATGGATTTGTATACATATATGTTTCAAATGAAGATGTTACCAAAAAAAAAGCCTTGTTTTCTCAAGGTATTCTAATTTCGACTCAAAATAATTTATGCTTATTCATTTATGTGGTTGAGTTGGCACTCATTTGAAATATCTGTTTCAATCTTGTTGAGTACTTCAACATATTCACGAGTATATCTTTGTAATCTTATATATAAAGAGAGAGATTCCCTTGTGAAAAAATTGATGCATTCACTAGTAAAGACAAAGATTGCTATTATAATATCCAGTACAGTTAAAGTTTGGCAATGAGTTTTACTTAATAAAAGCCACTGGTGACATTCTACAATACACAACCATAAAGAAATAATAAGATCCCTGACAACAAGATCACTGGAATATTAGACTGCACAAGTTTGTGTAAATAGTAAAGTTCAATAATAGGAAATCATGGGTGTGATAAACTATATAATTGAATGAATTAAGATGATCACTGGTATAACATTCCATACAACCAGGTACTTTAGTTCATTAATAGTCTCGGCCTGATAAAGCCCCAAGAGGATTTCATATCAATAAACATTTTACCTTGATCACCTCTGTTCAAGGTATATTATTTAATTATTTCCACGTCAGTCTTAAAGATTTAGTATCCCTGGTTAGCTGGTACCATGCTCCTTTCACTGGTATCTAAGGTGACTAAATTTTAGGTTGAGTGCAGAGAGAACATCCAAATCTAGTAAGGAGAATAGTGCAACAAAAAAGATAAAGACTAAACGTACCGAAGAAAATGACATCCTTTGCAAGGTTGGCCATAGTTTCCATGACAGCAACAGTATATGTGGAGAATCGTGAAACGGGTGGTCAACAAAGGTAGGGACAATATCATTTCCAACAATAAATTCCATCATTTCCAACAACAAGTGGAAGCCGTCACCCCATCAACCAGCATAAAATATCTTTTAATTTTATTTATTTTTATTACTGTTTGGCCCTGCAGTCGCCTACGAGAAAGCCTCTCTCAATGGGGATGTGACAGTTTCAAACAAAGCTGGCTGCATACAAACAGGAATTAATGGTCTCTTTTAGCACAGCAAAAGAACGGGATTTGCTTTACACCTGCCCATTCCATTTGCTCAATTTTTAAATCCTCTTCAATAAATTCATTTAGTGTATAACCTACAGTCAGTGCAGTTGATGAAGCTGTATCTGTTGAAAAATCTTATTTAAATTATGCTTTGATGGCTGCCCATTCCTTCTGCGAAAAGCCCCATTTTGTTACAGGCTGCCCATGCTGGTAAATGTGAATCGATCCGGTTGGAGACATGTTTGTTGCGTTTAGTTAAGCAATGTAAATAAGTTTATTATGAAAAGCTGTGTAATTCTTGAGAATACAGGTTTGCAATAATTGAAAATATGTAGAGTAGTCTTAAGGGGTGTTAGCTGCACAAAAGTTGTCAATCTTTTCCTCCAGTTTCTTTGCTTCAATTCTTTCCACTTCACCGATTTCTCTACGGTCCCGATACCCCAAACCATTAAAATAAGGATGTCTCCGAAGAGAATTATGAATCAATGCAATCACATAAAGTAACCCAGATGGAGGTGTATAAGTACGGACGGTTCTAAGAGTGGATAAAGCTTATTTTACAAGTAGAGGTACTCTAAACCCCTAATATCATACTAATATGAAAACAGTATTTAGAGCCATGACACTGGTTACACCCCTAATATCATATGACTATGTAAGAAAGTCACTCAGCAGAATCAGATTTGTCAAGTATGTAACTGAATTCAAAAGTCTGTATCGACAAACCATTTTCAATGATAAGGTAAAGAGCATTAATCAAATTGCTTTGAAGGAATTATTAATTACAAATGACTAGTATACATAAAACTGCTTATATAATTCAAACAAAGCTGCATACAAACCGGAATTAATGGCCTCTTTAAACACAGCAAAAGATCTCCCAGTACTCGTTTTGCTTTTGTTTGGAGTTTTACATATCTCATAGACTTGTCAATGAAATAGAAAGTATCAAAAATAATAATTTTTAAATGATATTATAAAGAATATTTATTTATGAAATTGCTTTGAAAGAATTTATAATTACATATGACTACCATACATAAAATTGCTTTCAAAGAATTTATAATTATAAATAACTATACATAACTTTTTGTACTCAAAATGCTACATAAAAATGCATATTACAAACAATACTGTAATGTGATTATAAACTATTTCCAGATGATAGTATAAAAAGCATTTATTTATCAAATTGCTTTGAAAGAATTTATAATTACATATGACTACCCTACATAAAATTGCTTTGAAGGAATTTATAATTACAAATAACTAGCATACATAACTTTTTGTACTCAAAATGCTACATAAAAATGTATATTACAAACAATACTGTAATGTGATTATAAACTATTTCCAGATGATAGTATAAAAAACATTTATTTATCAAATTGCTTTGAAAGAATTTATAATTACATATGACTACCATACATAAAATTGTTTTGAAGGAATTTATAATTACAAATAACTAGCATACATAACTTTTTTTTACTCAAAATGCTACATAAAAAATGCATATTACAAACAATACTGTAATGTGATTATAAACCATTCCGATGATAGTATAAAGAACATTTATTTATCAAATTGCATTGAAAGAATTTATAATTACATATGACTACCATACATAAAATTGCTTTGAAGGAATTTATAATTACAAATAACTAGCATACATAACTTTTTGCACTCAAAATGCTACATAAAAATACATATTACAAACAATACTGTAATGTGATTATATATAAAAATGCATATTACAAACAATACTGTAATGTGATTATATATTTCTGTATACTTATAACCAAAATAACCAAAGAAAACTTAACTCCTAAATTCAATACTTCCCCTACAAACAGCCTATTGGCGGAATAGTTGTGCACCCCGTACAACTGCTAGTTGTTATTATTATTATTTTTTAACCAGAAAAAGGTGGATGAAAACCCATGCTAGTTGTTATTATTTAAGCATTCATATATTCTATTCACAAATGTACGTACTATAAAAATATTTCATATACACATCAAGAGTGAAGAGATCTACCATGATTGGAAGCAAATAATCCGTATTCATGGAAATACTAGTAAAATTTTATTTTAGTTCATGATACTGAATCCAGTCAGCCTCCTTGATAACTTTAATACATGTACCTCTTTATAACCAGCAATGTAGGAAGACTTCAATTATAAGCTGATATCAAAACTAAAATTCTGGTTTATCCCTTACTTTAAAGTCCTAATGAAAGGTCTAATTTAGATTACTTGGATGCCCTGGACTGAATCTCCATTCCACTGCAATCTTTGCTTGCTGAATATCAAACAAAAGCAAAGTTTAAGTGTAAATTTTATGACCTTATTCAGGTGATAAGGAATATAAATAATCGAAGACTAAAGAATCAAAAAACTGTTATACACTTTCATCAAAGTATAAAGATACTAAGAAATTAGCAACACCGTATGGCTACACAGACTTATTAGCACTTTCTCCAAATGCATAAAGTTAATGCAGTTAGTGATATCGATGCCTACATGTCTGTATTTTCTTTTCTTTCTATCTTTTCTCCCTTTGAAAATTTACTCTGTTATAAACATCTTTGGATAAGAAATCGCTGTAATACATAGTGTCCTATATTCATGTATTCAAACAATTACTATTGGAAAAACAAAGAATGTACTATTAATTACTAGCAGAAGAAATCTAGCCAAAAAAAAGCATGGAATCACTTGTTGCAAATAAGTTATATTAGGACTGATGATAAATTGGCCACAAAGGGATCAGTAGTTCAATTGATGGAACACTCCAGTAGCAAACTGAAGCTATTAGATTCGAATTCTACCTGGTCTATATATAAACTGTAGCTCTACACTACTAAGGATACACTTATTTACAAAGGCAGAAGATCAAGATATATATATTCAGAGTGTTTTGTGCAGAAAAAAATTGAAATGACCAAACTTGAACTAAAATTGCTGGATAACATCAAGAAGTATGTGGCTATTTCCTAAACTCCTATCGGAGTTATATGGATCTGTGGTGCATATAGAGTTCAATTGCACAAGTTTTAAAATTTTAAAAAAAAACATTCTAAATAGATTTCTCTATCATTTGTTTTTTAAGGTAAAAGTCCACTGTTTAGCCTCTCACCGGGCCTCATTCCTATATAGTTCTCAACATATTCAAGATACTAGCAACAACAATTTCAGAGTCATTGTTAGACCTAAGCTAATTTTTCAAGTCACCGTGATATGTAGAAACTATAACAGACAACACAAATAAACCAAAATTGCGTCAATAGGCATTTTGAGTATTTTGTGTAGATTTGAAGCCCATCTTATCCCTTGAAATTTCTTTTACATCCAAGATTATGGAATATCAAACTGATCAAAATCATCTTCATTATATTCATTAAGGTCAGATTCATATTGTCTGGTTCTTTGAGGTGGGTAAAGAAGTTAAGATGGAGATTATTTGTGGATTAGTCAAATCACCTTAGATGTATTCATCAAGATTAGATCATTGATTAGGTTTTTTGATGCAGGAGTATATGGGCGGATTGGCGATCAATGTCAACCAAAAACAAATTTCAGGTTTGTATTTCATATTTGGTGTGTTTGGTTTTGATTTGGCATCTCTTGGCTTTTGGAATGGGTGGTATGTCAGAATTTGCAAGTTTTTAGTTTTCACCATGCTTTGGTGTCGGTGCACAACATGCAGTTAAACAATTGTCTCGAAAAATTGATGAAGTTTCTTGGTAAATCCTCTTACAAGAAGATTGTTGATTCCATCCTAACTTTGGTGATGAAGGTTTTGTAGTCATACGCCTTCTAGTTTTGGAGAAATAATCATTTTGTGACTTATGCTGGTAGATTGATGAAAGTTTAATATCTTGAGCTTTGTGAGGTTTGGTACAAAATGGTTTGGCAGAAAGCTTTGAGATGTTGATTTCTCAATATTTGAAAGTGTTTGTGATAATCCAAGATCCCGTCGAGAAGTTATAGCCAATGTCACTTTTCAACTCCGAGACTATCATGTTGTAGTCATGGTTTCACAAGGTTGGAGACCATCAAAGAATTTAGTTACTTTTGACAAGTGAATGATGATATGGCATGAAATTGGAAGCACAACATTCTTTTATAGGTATAGATATTTGTATACTTGGTGCTATAATACTTTTCATGGACCAAAAACAATACCATGAGGCCAAAATTCTCTTCGGATGCCATTTCTCGTCTGAAGCAAGTAAACCCATGAACATCACGCTCTGAGAGGAAAAGCCAACTTGTGACCATTTCAAATGCTTCATAACAAGAAGGCAGATGAAAGGTGGAGTGACGTTACAAGTTTATAGCACCTAAAGGAGAGAATTCTAACACCTCATAGAGGCAACTTTTTGTAAGTTTCAAAATATAATTTGAAGGTTAAAATGGAGATGCCAAGGATTGATAATTCCTTCAACTTCACAAGGACTTTAGTCAATGCCTTTTGAAAGGCAATAAATCGGCAGTTTAAGCACCAACTTCAACATTCTATGCAGATTTAAGGGATAATCAAAAACTAACGTTGATGTAGAATCTAAAACGCCAACTTAAGGGCTGTGTCGATGCGACTGGGAGCCATGGGTCCCATTCTCTTGGTAAAATCAAATGTTGTCTTTATGATGGAGGGAGGCATCACCTCAGATTCAAATCGATGTTTCCTTTTCATTTAAAAAAAACTGAATTCAATACATAAGAGCAAGAGGAGCACCAAAGTGATGCGGCCTTAGGAGAAGAGAATAGGGTCGCTACTGAAGAATAGGAAACAAGTAAAATGAAGGATGAGAATAGATAGAAGATCAGGAATTTGAAGGAAAAATGTGAAGGCTGATTTGGGTGTTAGCATAGTATTACATTGTTTAATATCTGCTTAGTTTAGACAACGGTTACCAGTTATGCTGCCAATTATGCAGTTATGTCTATTACAATTTTTTAACTGCATTTCTCCTTGTATAAATGTTTTTGTAGTTTATCGAATAAATCAATCAAGAAATCATCAATATATTATTACATATTATTACATGCTTTTGTTATTCCTGTGCAATGGTGTAATCTGTACATCCTCACCATATTTCAATATGGTATTAGAGCAATTATTGATCATGGAGAAGTAGCAAATTTGTTTTGGAAATGATATGTGAAGATTTTCTAGAGTAGTTGTTGGTCACTGAATACAAGTGCATTGTATTGCTGAGCAATATGAGATCACCAATACTGCGTGTGGATAGAACATACCAGCATGAGAAGGCATGAAGTTGTATAAAAAATTGAAGGTATTTAAATCCATTGATTGAGCATCTAGTATAGTTTTCTTTTGCATTTAATACACTTGATGCGCAAGTCAAGCTTCTATTTGATATAATGTACAAAGGGCATGTAATGGAATGGCCACTTAATGGATATGCAGACATGACCTAGCCTAGTTCAGCTCCATGGTATTTTTTTTAATATCCTTTGTGAGTAAATCCTTGGTAGAACTGTTGGAAATTAAAATCTTATAAGCAGTTATACGGCTATCTGTAACAACAATCAGAATGCATCATATAGTTATAAATGTAGTGTTTCACTAAACAATTAAGTGCAAGATTTGAGCAAACTGCTCTAAGCATCCAACGATTGGAGGAACCATGCTAACTGGTTGGTTCTTTATGATGGAAGCCTGCCTACAAGATCTCCTCACCATTTGAATAAAGTTTTGTCCAATGTTCATTGCTGGTGTAAGGAACAAAGATGATAAAGACGCAGTGATTTGTGTATGCTGAGTTGATGTGGGCGCCAGAATTCTAAAGGAATTTTCAAATTGACTTATTCCAGAGAAACACAATCTTGCTGCGTATAGGAAGAGATTTGTAAGTAAACCTAAAATTCACTCAAGTGGATGCATATGTGACTATTCAACATGCCTTGCATGTAAATGTCTGTAGTGGAGTTGGTATATGATTTTAATTTTAATACAAGTAGTCATAGGATCAAAACTATGAAAGTGGAGTTATAAGGTGTGAAAGGAGAAGTAGTTGAACTTAAATAAGTTGTTACAATTTTCATTGTAAGGGTCTATTTTGGAGGTAATTGTAATTCAATTTATTTAGAAGATGCATGTGTTTTAGTTTGGATTTATTCACAATGGATATTAAGATGGGATATGGATTTATAAGGTATGAGTTTTCAGCTTTGTAATTGGGAGATATAAGGTGTTTAATGTAAAGGAAGAAAATCTATTCAATATCATGCAATCTTTTTGTACCATGGATGGAAACAAATTGGTTGTTCAGTTGGAGGGTTTCGAGGATTATAGTGCTTCCTTTGGTGCTATCTTTGGAGGGTAAGGGCTCAGAGAGTCATATTGGAGGTAGGCGGCATCAGAGGATGGAGGAATTTTCATCATCTCAAGTCAGCTTCTTGCTTTGAGATGATGCTTTGCATGAGAAGCATTTTGGCTTTAGTTTTTTTTCTTTTCCTTGTTGTTGTTGACAGATTTGAAGAGGTGTTGAGCTCAATATGGATTGTTGTCAAGCAAGCGTCAGAGTATATGATCAAGAATTATACCCTTTTACGGTCACTAGACAATGATAGAGATCTATCGTATCTGTTAGGGATTGTTGTCGAATAATTCAAGACTCTGTGACTTGAGAGTTCAGGACTAAGAGCTCAAGAACACAACTCAAAGCTACACCTTTCTGAGGGCCAAGAGACAACTTGATGGAGCCCCACTTGGTTCAAGATTTGTTATTTTAGGAGAAGATCTTCTATAAAATATGTATTCATATTATGTAATCATCTTTGTTAAGTATATTAGCATTCAGGGGGGTCCCTTGGTACTATTGTAGGAACAATTGAATAAGGGGGGAATGTTAGAATAGTATTACATTGTTTAATATCTACTTAGTTTAGACAGCGGTTACCAATTATGCTACCGGTTATGAAGTTATGTCTGTTACAACTTCTTAACTACACTTCTCCTTGGCATTTCTCCTTGTATATATGTTTCTATAGTTGATCGAATAAATCCATCAAGAAATCATCAATATATTATTACATGCTTTTGTTATTCCTATGCAATGGTGTAATTTGTATGTGCTCACCATATTTCAATATTGGGGAGATATTTAGTCCAAAATTCATAGAGGAAAAATAGTCATAAATGTTACCAGACACTGAAGAACAATAGATGAAAGGAGAAAGAACAATCGAATGAGTGTATGGGTTCAGAGAAGGGTCAACTAGAGCAAGGAAATAGAGAAACATGAATTGAAGTTGCAGATATAAGTGAAAAAGAATAGAAATCTAGATATTTGTTTTAAATTGCCTTGCATAGTGAAGAATTTGTAGTTCAATTGTGTAATATGGATTTGGTTCAATTTGTGCATCTGAACTATGATTTCTATACTTATTGTGAGCATTTGAATCAAATAAAATTAAGATTTGATGGTGTTGCAATCTAAGTTTTGTTTATCTAAAAAGAGAGTCTCTATTTTGTGTGGTGAGGATTGTGTGACTTTCTATGTGGAATTTTTATGTTTTTACAGAGAGGGGAGTACCCTTTTGCACCAAGTAGTATCAAAGAAAGAAGAACCTAAGAGTGTAGTGGATACACTAGGATGTGTGGGTAAAAGTAATGGTTGAGAAGAGCTCATGTGAGAATTATTGCAGGTTGGTGAAGTCCCAAGCAGTTGAGAGCTAGTAACCGCAGAAGAGTTGTCCTTGCAGGTTCCAAGGTAAGAGAAAGTGAATGTAGAAGATTGAAAAAACTAGTAAGATAAAGATATATGTGTGGAAGCCCATCATGTGGGATGGTTGGAGATGGTATAAAAGGGAGGGATTCCTTAGAGAGATGACCAAAAAGATTGAGAGGATTGGCGGGTTGTTTAAGAGATGTGACCAATTGAAAGCTATGCAACATGGAGAGGTTGTAAGGTATGAGTTTTTAGAGAAGACATGAAATGAAGAAGGCATGAAAGAAAAGGATGAGGAAAATGAAGAAGTGGCAGCAGATATTAAGAATGAAGAAGAAGAGGAGATCCTTGTGCAAAAGGATCAAAAGCGAAGAGTAGAGATTGCAATCAAGGTTGTAAAAGATGATAAGAGGAGTTGCAACCCTTTGGTAGAAGAGGCATGGAAGGAGAAGCATGTGCGAGCAGCCCATACATTCCAAAAAGAAAGAATATCAGAAAAGAAAGGAAGCAAGGAGAGAAAATAATGGGAGAGGAAAGTTGTGGAACATGAAGTTGTAGTAGAAATTGATTTGTAGAAAGACATGGACTATGTGGGATATTGATGTGAAGAAGAAGCATTGGAGATTGTAGCAGAGGTATGTTTTTTGAAAGACATGAATGAATAAGTTACATGTGATCTAGTAGTAGCAACAACATATCCTTTGGAGGATAGGAAGATAGAAGAGGAAGGTAACAAACTTGTAGCTGAGTATGAAGACCAGAAAGTTGTAGCAGATGGATAATCAGAGATGACGAACTTAGAAGGACATAGCTTTGATGAGCAAGTGGGTGAAGAGGAGAATGATCTTCTATGGAAAGAGGAGATGAAGAAAATAGACAATTTAAAAAGAGGAGATTGGATAGAAGAACATGAGGAGATTAATGGTGCAGTGAAAAATGAAGGTAAAGAACTTGGAGCAATGAAAGAAAATGAGGTAAAATTTGAAAACTCTGAGTCCAATTTGTTTGGGATGATGAATACAATAGAGGATATAGAGGAAGAAAAAGGTAGATACATGGAAGACATCAATTTCCATAAGGATGCTGCAAATTTGGTTGTTGTTGAGGAGCATAATTTGGTTGAGGAAGAAAGTGAGAAGATAAAAAAGTTGTTCAGTTTGAGTGAACACTTGAAGGAGATGAATGGGGAAGATAAGAGTGAGAAGATGGATGCCGTAACAGTGAAAAATGAAGAGGTAACTTATGATTTTTCTAAATGTTCTAATGAGGAAGTTGATAGGGATTTGTTTGTTGCTGAGGTGGATAAGGAGTTGCAAGTAGATGGAAGGAAAACATATAAAGATGCAGATTTGTAATCATTTGTTACATGTTTGAATGTAGAGGTTGTAAAAGATGCTACAAGTGAAAAAATAGGTAAAATAGTTCAAGACATGAGGAGGATGATGGGAATAGATGGGGTAGATGAAAACCTCATAGCGAAGGATGAGATGATGAAATTTGCAACTGAAGATGACAAACGAAATATTGCAGTGAAGAAACAAGAGGTGAAGCTTATTGTGTTTTGTGATAAAAATCATTTTCATTCATTTGCAATGTTGAAGGTTGAGGCTTCTATGGAGAAGAGTAGATGGAAATTGTTAATTTCCATGAAGTTGTAGGGGCATATTTGTATTTATATGTTGCAGATTGTGATATGGATGATGTCACATTTTTTGTGGTGGGTCAAAACCCATGAAAGAGGAGAAGATTAGTGAGATTGATTGGTGGTGGTGGCTAGATAATGGTGGGTTGGATCCCAAGAAGGAGGAAAGGAGAAAATATTCTTGGGAGGAGGAGGATGGTACATAATAGATGTAGGTCCATGAGAGGAGAGAAGTTGGACGGGAGTGAAGCTTGTTTTGGCAAGATGCTAGAAAAGGAGAAAAAAGAAATAACTTTTTGTTCACATGTTTCAATGATAGAGTTCGCTACAAATTTATCATAATCTCAGAGAATTGTTCTACCATTCAACTCCATGTTTATGAGTGTATGCACAACATGTTTTTAGTTTTCACCATACATTGATGTGGGCACAACACATGTAGTTTTCACCAAAATAATTGTTTGGGGAAATCAGTGATATTTCTTAATAAATCCTCTTAAAGGAAGATTGTTGATTCCATCCTAGATTTGATGATGAAGCTTTAATAGTTATATACCTTATGGTTTTGGAGAAATAATCATTTCATGACTTCTGTTGGGAGATTGAGGGAAGCTTAACATCTAGATATCTGTGAGGTTTTGTACAAAATGGTTTGGCAAAAAGCTTCGAGATGGTGAGTTCTACATCCCTGTAGGTTTTCATGTTATTCCAAGATGTTGGCAAGAAATTATGGCCAGTGTCAGTTTTTAGCTTTGAATCTGTCATGTCGCAGTTGTGGTTTCACAAGGTTGGAGACCTTCAAACAATTTAGTTACTCTTGATAGGTGAATGATGATATGGCATGAAATTAGAAGTACAACATTCTTATAGAGGTATAGATATTTGTATACTTTTTGGTATAATATTTTTGATGGACCAAAAACAATACCATTAGGCCAAAAATGCTCTTTGGATGCCATTTCTCATTTGAAGCAAGTAAATCCATGAACATCAAACTCTGAGAGGAAAAGCCAGCTTGTGGCCATTTCAAACACCTTGTAACAAGAAGGTAGATGAAAGGTAGAGTGATGTTACACTTGAGGTGCCTAAAGGAGGGAAATATAATGCCTCATAAAGGCAACTTTGTGTAAGTTTCAAAATGTAATTTGAAGGTTAGGCACCAAGGATTGATAAATCCTTCAACTTCACAAGGACTTATAGAGGTATATATATTTGCATGATATGGCATGAAATTGGAAGCACAACTTTCTTATAGAGGTATATATATTTGTATACTTTCTGATATAATATTTTTGATGGACCAAAAACAATACCATTAGGCCAAAAATGCTCTTTGGATGCCATTTTTCATTTGAAGCAAGTAAATCCATGAGTATCAAACTCTGAGAGGAAAAGCCAGCTTGTGACCATTTCAAACACCTTATAACAAGAAGGTAGATGAAAGGTGGAGTGATTTTACACTTGAGGTGCCTGAAGGAGAGAAATATAATGCCTCATAAAGGCAACTTTGTGTAAGTTTCAAAATGTAATTTAAAGGTTAGGCGCCAAGGATTGATAAATCCTTCAACTTCACAAGGACTTTAGTCAACACCTTTTGAGAGGCAATAAACATGAATTTTAAGCGCTAACTTCAACATTCTTTGTAGATTTAAGGGATAATACAAAAGCCAATGTGGATGTAGAATCTGAAATGCCAACTTAAGGGCTATGTGGGCACGACTGAGAGCCATGGGTCCCATTCTCTTGGTAAAATCAAACATTGTCTTTGAAATGGAGGTAGACGTCACCTTATATTCAAATCCATTTTTCCTTTTCATTTAAAAAGTGAATAAATTATACGAGAGGAAGGGGAGTACCAAAGTGGTGCAGCCTTAGAAGAAGAGAATAAGGTCATTGCCAAAGAATAGGAAACAAGTAAAAATAAGCATGGGAATAAATTGAAGCTCAAGAATTTGAAGGATAGACGTGAAGGTTGATTTGGAGAGAGATTCAGTCCAAAATTCATAGAGGAAAACAATAAAACATGCTGCCAGGCATTGAAGAACAACAGATGAATGGAGAGAGAACATTGGAATGAGAGTATGGGTTTAGAGAAGGGACAAATAGAGGAAGGAAATAGAAAAATGTGAATTGAGGTTCTAGAGATAAGTGAAAGAGAACAAAAATCTACATATTTGTTTTATATTGCCTTGCATAGTGAAGAATTTGTAGAAGTTCAATTGTGTAATCTGGTTTTGGTTCAATTTGTGCATCTAAACTATGATTTATATACTTGTTGTGAGCATTTGAATCAAATAAAATAGAGATTTTTTGGTGTTGTATTCTGAGTTTTTTTACCTGAACAGAGAGTCTCCGTTTTGTGTGGTGTGGATTGTGTGAGTTTCTATGTAGAAGTTTTATATATTTGTAGGGAGGAGAATACCCTTTTGCACCAAATGGTTTCAGAGAGAGAAGGTCTTGAGAGTGTAGAACATACATCAGGATGTGTGGGTAAAGGTAGCGGTAGAGAAGAGATCGTGTGAGAATTGTTGGACAAAATATCCACACACATCTTTCCCTCCTTACTCACAAAATGCACCTTTCCCTTCTGGGTGAACTTCATGCCTGCACCCAACCCCCACCGACTTCCATTCACAGCTTCTTCCGCACTCGCCTCAGCTCCTTAGCACATCGCGCTTCATGACTTTTTGATATATTAATATAATATTCATATTAATGTGATTATCTAATTTTGATTCATTGTATATATATATTATTTATAAATTTGATATTTTAAATATTAATGAAATAATATAATAATAGAATGTATATTAAATTATTGATTATAAAAATGAGTAGAATTATCATTATAATATATTTATATTTATCTCATATTATATTAAAATGAAATACTAATATATATTTGTGTATAAATATTAAATACTAAAATATTATATTGATCTAAATATTAATATATATATTTTGTAATATTTGTTTTAATATAATATTTATATTAATATTTAATTTGTATTTCTCGTATATATTAATTATAAAATTCTTATTTTAAATATCAATAGAATAATATAATTAATAATATATTAGTAATAATATTTATATTAAATTATTGATATATTTATATATATTTTTGTATAAGTATTAAATATTAATATATTTTGTTGATCTGAATATTATTATATTATATTATGTAATATTCATATTAGTATGATTATTTATTTTTTCTTCATTGTAATTATAATATTAATAAAATAATATATTAGTATTTTTTGATTCGTAATATTGATATATTTTGGTGTAAATATAAAAAGAAATATTGATATATATTGGTGTAAATATATTTAATATTAATATAATCTCAATACTGTTTGGTATTCTTCTCTTGATGCTGTGTCTTGGAAAAAGTATTTTGATATTCTTTGGAAAGGTCCTGTTGAGCCTAAAATCAGATGTTTTAAGTGGTTGACTCTGCTTGACAGACTCCCTATTAGAAAAGATGGTCACACTACTGACATTTGTAGTCTATGCAAGCTTCCTGAAATGGGTAGACATATCCTCTTTGATTGCATCTTTGCTAAAGAAATATGGAACATGTTTGGTATTTTTTACCCTTTAAATGCGAATATTCTGGAAATTGTTACTGGTCATATTGATAGGCTTAAAAAGGATGCTAATTTATTTTGGAATATGCTGTCTTCTAACATCCTCTGATAGATCTAGAAGTGCAGGAATGAGGAAAGGTATCAAAGCAACCCTAGAGTTCTTACTGAGTTTTTTCAAAAACTCACATTTTTTAAAATCTTTCTTTAGGTCCACACAACAATGATGATGGAGAAAGAAAAGCTGAGGAGATTCTTGGAAGATGGGCACGCCACATTCTTTGTGTATGAGCTGAAGCATGGTTACAAGTGGAGGAGGAACTTCGATGACCTTCAAATGTTTGAACGAACTTGCAAAAGGCTGAACCAAGAGATCAGGAAGAATATTAACTCCAGGTCCTCACAACAATGATGATGGAGAAAGACAAGCTGAGGAGATTCTTGAAAGATGGGCACACCACATTCTTCGTCTATGAGCTGAAGCATGGTTACGAGTGGAGGAGGAACCTCGATGACCTTCAAATGTTTGAACGAACTTGCAAAAGGCTGAACCAAGAGATCAAGAAGAATATTAACTCTAGGAAAGATGAGATATTCATGCTTATGCAAATCTAGGAACGTAAGATCATAGTTTGGATGGAGGGTCCTCTTGGTTGGACTGCTTGGGTTGATACCCATTATGATGTCTTACACTAGTAGTTCTTTAGCTTCTTCTTTCTTCTGTTATGTCTGTATACATGATACTCTGAGTTCGTGGTGAGGCTGGGCCTCTTTTTTGATACTCTCGGTGGTTATTTTTATTTTTTGTATTTGACCTACCTATATTTAATATAAAAATATTAATATAATCTAAATATTATTTTATTTTATTGTGTAATATTCATATTAATATAATATTGAGCCTTATGAAAATTATTTAATTTTTCTTCATTATATATAATAAAATTCATATTAAATTGTTGATTACACAAATTTATAATGTATTTATATTTATGTTTTTGATTAAAGGGGTAAAACGGGTTTTGACGGGACTACAAAACCTGAATTAGGTTCTGAAGGGACATGAAACCCTTTACAACTAGACACTGTCAAATGATAAAATCATAGCTAATTGACACTAAACAGAAATCTCTTAGGACACCCACAACAATAGGTTTAGATGGGACCCTCAAGCCTACAAAACATCAACAAACCTAATGAAGAGCAATCTAGAAATAGTAGCAACGAGCTGCAACCAAGAACAAAGGTAATGAGAGGAATCACTACCACCAACCACACAACAGGTTTTGAAGGGACCTGAAATCCTATACAAACAAACGTTATGTGAACCACTACTCATGAAATATGGGTCATGTGTTTGACTCAAAAACTACGTAGTTAAAACCCTGAAATAAAATATCATAATTTGACATGCTGCGAAAACTAGCTCCTACTTATCAATTGATGAGCTAAAGGGGCTCTATAATGAATGGTTCATAAGGCACAACACTTGCTAAAGGTTTTGCAAATGGGGTAGAAAGCTAAGTGGGCTTGATCTTGGGGGAAATTCCATGGTTAAGCATGCATGAGTCAGAGTAGTACTGGGATGGGTGACCTCCCAGGAAGTCTCGATGCTTCACCCCTGTGTACATCACCTAGATGCAATGAGTACTAAGTGGACCATTCATTAACATGAGAGATGGGTTCATGTGAACCACTACTCATGAAATATGGGTCATTTGTTTGACTCAAAAACTACGTAGTTAAAACCCTGAAATAAAATATCATAATTTGACATGCTACGAAAAATAGCTCCTACTTATCAATTGATGAGCTAAAGGAGCTCTATAATGAATGGTTCATAAGGCACAACACTTGCTGAAGGTTTTGCAAATGGGGTAGAAAGCTAAGTGGGCTTGATCCTGGGGGAAATTCCATGGTTAAGCGTGCTTGAGTCAGAGTAGTACTGGGATGGGTGACCTCCTGAGAAGTCTCGATGCTTCACCCCTTTCTGCATCACCTAGATGCAATGAGTGCTAAGTGGACCATTCATTAACATGAGAGATGGGTTCATGTGAACCACTACTCATGAAATATGGGTCATGTGTTTCACTCAAAAACTACGCAGTTAAAACCCTAAAATAAAATATCATAATTTGACATGCTGCAAAAAATAGCTCCTACTTATCAATAAATAGAATGCCAACAATGACCACACAGCCATAGGTTTTGAAAGGACCTTTGAACCTTACACAAATAGCCAAACAATAGCATACTCGATACTAACCCACAATGAAATAGCAACCACGCTACACCTAGGAACAAAGTTAAAGGGGCAGCCACTAAAGTCTTCTCCATCTTTGTCAAAATGAGATTATAGAAAAATTAAAGTTGGCCCACAATGAAACAGCCTCACAAACACCCACTTCAAAAGTCATCTCCTTCTTTGTCAAATTGATCTATATGTCAAAACTTGGCCTCCATATTACTAAAATTCCTCTCTTGCCAAAAGACCATAGTCCCCACTGTCTCCAGGGAATCAAGAGTCCCTTGGTCATTGCAAAGCATCTTAGGAGAACAAAGAAACTAACCCAACCAGGCATTCTCCCACCTTAAGAACACTCAAACAAAATAGACTCGAGGCCATGAAAAAACTTTCTTGCCCAAGCCTTAGCAGAGTTGGGCACACACCCATCATGCCTGCCAATGGAAGCATCCTCCATGTTACCTCTCTACTGCTCCTCACACAACATATATTCACAAGGCTTCCATTTTCTTCTAGCCCCAAAATCTAAAAACCTCAATATTGGGTTTGAAACCCATAACCTTCCCAAATTGGGAAAAACTCCTCCTAGACAACCTTCTCAATAGGAGAAAAAGGGATCTGAATCCTCCCACCTAAAGTTTCCCTAAGAAAGAGGGTGAAGAATGACCTAGCCAAGTCTGAATAATAGACATTTTGGCATTGGAGTGCTACACAAATACCTTGCCCCAAAACCCCACCAGGATAGCCAATGTATTCAATAGCATAGGTGAGAGAGGAAATCTATCCCAAAACTTGTGACACTGTTTCAGACACAACTGACCCTAAGGAAGCCCTCCCTTTGGTCGACATATTGAAGCAGGTCACTATACAATTTGTTGTATAGAGGAAACTTCTACACAATCCCAGTCTCAAGAAACCACAGAGCTTTTTGAACAAAGGGAAACCATTCTCCAAGGGGATCATGACTTACCTCTTTCTTGATGGAGGACCCCTAAATAGAGAGAAACCAAAACCACCTTAGTAGGCCTCTTCCCTAACAAAGAGCAGAACGACCATAGCAACAAATGAGTGATGTCGATACTGAGAGCACCGCTAGGCACCCTCTTCCCCATCATCATCCTTGTCTCCCTCTCCTTTCTTCTCTACACATGAACAACCAACACTCACGCTCCTACCCATTTCTCATGATGTATTTATATTTATGTTATATTATAATAAAATTAAATATTGTTGATAAAAGATTTGCACTAGAAAATGAGATCTATGAAACATATAATACATTTCTTTGGTATTGTTATATTTGATTAAATTGTTCATTATAGAATTTTATAATGTATTTATATTTATGTTATATTATAGTAAAACAAATACTATTAATAACATATTTGCACTAGAAAATGAGTGTAGGAACCAGGAATATTGAGTGAATGTGAGTATGGATTCAAGCCACACTCAATCTGCGAGAAAACAAGTATTGCAAAGTAATGGACACAATATGAATACAAAATATGGGATTGATTAATTATCTTACAAGATGTAGTACATATAAGGCATAATCAACTAAGAATAGTCGAGCTAATAATAGGAAAAACTCAGTAAAAATAGTGGTGCTCCAAGAATAGGAAAAGCAACCACATAACTTAGACAAAACTAATATAAGCATACCAAGTATAGCTCAAGGCTGAACACTTCAAAATATGCACTCCTAAGACAGCTTAATATACACCAGCATCGCTCCTTAAACATAGCTTAGGTGGGCGAAATGAAGATGGGTCTTAGAAACTAGGCCTTCTTAAGTACCCATGTACAATGTAATCTCTCATAAAAATAGAGAAATGGAGAAAAACTATGCCGGAAAAAAACTCCCCTCCAAAAAGAGAAAAAAATATAAAAGAAGAGGATTAGGACACTATTCAAATGTCTACATATTGATTTTGAAACAAGTCACAAACAAGTCAGGAGTCGTAGGCCTAACCGAGATAAGTGACTTCTCAAAATCATGTGAAAACTAATGAAGAGAAAGATCCAAAGAACTAATGTATGGATGTGGAATGTGAATGCATGCCATATGGCTATGAAGCAAATCCCACGAGATGTCATTCGAAGAATCAATGGAATCCCTTGATGAAGCCTCTTTGAACTCTATAGTAGTAGCAAGTGCAATATAATTATCATCAAAGAGAAAGACAATATCCTCCAAAGTGTCATCAAGATCCGAAATGTGGGACTTGAAAAACAAGGAAGAGATGTCTCGTAGAAGTGTGTCCCAATTGGATCTAAGACCCTACTATAAATAATTATTGGAAGCTCCCAGAGAAGACATGTGCCCTATAATTTGATGATGTATATGTAATCCATCAATTGGATTTTGTACCCAAGTACCTACACTTTGAAGTGGCTATGTAGCCCAAAGAGAGTTGAATGTGGGTGAGTCAAGTGCTGAATCCACATCCTCCAAAATGAATCTAGAGATGGATGGAGATGACACTCTGCCTCATGAATCTTCTATGGATAGTAGAAAGGAGAAATATCAAGGGCAAAGTGTGAGAAGTTGTATAACCTACCATTGTGATCTGCCCTTTCCAAAGCCACTAAGTTATTCCTATGCAACTCTCTAATCTCAACTGAATCTAGAGTAAACTCAACTTGCATGCCCTTCCCTATGTGAGCAATCTAATACATTGATAGGAGATTAGTTGAAAGTGAAGGTACACTTAAAACATTTATGAATGTTCCACCTTCAACCTCAACAGAACCTCTCCCTGTAACTATTTCTGGTGTGTCATTACCCAAGGTGATGCTAGACATGTTATAAGGCTCTATGGAAAAAAACTCAACCTATGAAGAAGCCATATGGTGTGAAGCATCAAAGTCAATAATCCAAGATGGAGCTGATGAAGATGCTACTGTAACTAGTGCCTTGCCTTTAAATTTCACTTTTCCTTTTTCCTTTGTCTTAGAAGTTTCTTGGGTTGATGAGGACTCTTTGATAGATTTAGGGACCCCTATGTTATGCTTCTTAAGAAGATGAGTGATGTGTTCTATCTATTTCTTCATACATATGTGCTCATCATGCCCAAGTTTCTTACAATGGGCGCACTTGACTTTCTCTTTCCTAGGTTTCCTTTGATTTGAAGAAGATTTTGTATTGACCTCAGATTTTTGTTCCTTCTTGATCTCCTTATCTTTTTTATTTTTCTCCCCTTTGTTATATTAAATCATTATGTTCCCCATTTCTAGCAAAGAGAGCTTGAGGTGTTGATGTCTTCAGAGTACCCATGTGTATAAGTTATCTTTCTCCCTAATGAAGTTTGGAATCAAGTCATCTAAGGATGGCGTTGTTCATGTGGCACTAAGATCTCTTTTAGAAAAGTAGAAAGTAGATACAAATATAGAATACTCAAGTCTAAGTGGGTTGATTAAAATTGTACCCTACTACTTTACATTTTTACAAACTCTCTTCAATTTTGGTACTCCAAAGTAACCTTTTTTTAAGTATTTTTTGAGATAAATAATCTATTAAATATTAAATATTTTATATTTATTAACATTAATTAAAAATCTAAAATAAATAAAATAAATTTTTTAATTAATTTAAAATTACAAACAATAATCATTAATTAAACAATTTTGATTACAGTAGTATGTTACTAGATGATAGGTTTAATTATGATAGTATGCTACTAGATGATAGTTTTAATTATGATAGTATGTTACATGTACTCCATAATTGTACTACCATATAGTAGATTAAAAAGCCAGTTATCTCAAGTTTTGGCAAGATCATTTTAGAAGTTATTTTTGTTTAGAAAAGTAGCAATGGCAAGATATGGGGGAGATCCTCCACTATGTTTACTTTAGCAAGATGTTTTTAAAGGTTTTATGTATATTTAAATATAAAATGTTTCATACTTCTATTTAGAAGTTGACAAATAATTTTATCTTATTCTCATTCATCTCCACACACTCCAAGATTTAAAACTCACTTGCTAAATTTATCACTTTCCATCTTGTTTCAACTAGAGAACATGGCTACATGCATAACCTTCATATGAATTTTTTTTCCAAATTTTACCTTTACCACCCATTACAATTGAAGAGACATTACCTTAAACACAAAATCATTACAAAACTAAACTTAATTGCAAAAACAGAGTGACAAAAGTGTTCTATAATGTAATAGACTTGGGGCTGTAGTCAAGCATTCTAATGGAAAACCCTACATTAAAGATAAGGAATTGGTGCAGTCATGGTAGGAGGGTTCACAGAATGAACTGTCCAGACTATGCAGCAAGAGTAAACACAACGAAAACAACTCAAGGAAATAGAACAAATGCAGATTCAATCATTCAATATATCTTAGAATTCAAATACAATCTGGTCGGCAACATACTGGCTTACAATACGGGCTCAAAGGCCTGATTTCATACATGCACAAGATAAAGCTTTGAAGCTTCTCTGCACAAATCTAAAACTATTAGATCTTTCTTATGTGAATAGATACTTTCCTAAGGATCTATTACATAAA
Source organism: Cunninghamia lanceolata (assembly GCA_027924645.1). Taxonomy (NCBI): domain Eukaryota; kingdom Viridiplantae; phylum Streptophyta; class Pinopsida; order Cupressales; family Cupressaceae; genus Cunninghamia; species Cunninghamia lanceolata. Next base: position 4,733,093 of record BSBN01000135.1, on the reverse strand, counting down.
TATATTTCATTTTCAAACTAATAGATTCCTCCATGTCGGCCAAGGAAGATCACAGACTCTAATGAAGAGCTATAACATGTTCACAGATAGGTCAGACTTAAATGAATAGAACACTTCCTCAAATGAATTGGATAATGTGTGGACCTTTGGGGAAGGTCGGCCATGAACCAAGGATCATTGAATGATGTGTCAGTAGGATCCACAAGCCTTGTCCTTTAGCTGATTATTATGAACTATTAGAATGCTCTGCTCTGGGAAAACAAATGATCTTCTGATAGTGATAACTTTCTCATAACTGATCCAAACGCTCTGAATTCTTGATATGATGTAGATGAATGAATGAAGATGCTAAGTCCATATCCGTAAGATGTGAAATTCCAAAACCAGACCACAAGCTAAAACTGCTTCTGATTGAACTGGGAAATGAAAGAACTGAAATGCAAACAAATTGAGATGTAAATGTTTTTGGTTGATGCAAGATTTCTTTTGATCCAGGGATGCTCTTGCATCTGACATTTAGGGTTATTGAAAAAGTGAGTCCCTCACTTTGTCCAGGCAAGGGGAGAACCAAGATGGTCCACCTTAGCCTAAGAAATCCATGATGAATCTTCTTCTGGTTTGCCTTTCCACTTCACAAGATATTCTTTGTATTGTTTGCCTCTAGTGCTGCATCCAACTCTCTTGTCCAAAATGTCTTCTATCTGCTTCGGTGCTTGTTGTGGTAACTGCTTCTTCAAGTCCTTGTCCATGTTGTCACTAAACTCTACTTCATGATACTGATGTAGGTCTGCAGTGTTGAAAATTGGTGATATACCCAATGTCTCTGGTAACTCCACTTCATATGCATTTCCTGAATCAAATTTTCTGAGCATCTTACAAGGTCCAAATTTTTCATCTTCAACTTGTTATATGTCCCAACTGGAAATCTTTCTTCTCTCAAATGTACCATTACTTCATCTCCCTCTTTAAATTCTTTGTGTTTTCTCTTTTCACCTACCCTTTCCTTATACTTACTATTCATGTCTTCCAAATGCTTCTTCACCTGATTATGCACTATCCTCATATGATCTGCAAATTCTTCTGCTTCTACACTTCTCTTTTCTTCTATATTGATGTCTCTCAATTCTGTAACTCCTCTAGGATTCACTCCGGTAATAATCTCAAAAGGTATTCTTCCAGTACTCTTGTTTACTGAATTATTGTATGCAAACTCTGCTTGTGAAGGAATCAAGTCCCAACTTCCTGCTTTCTCTCCAACCAAACATCTCAACAAGTTTCCCAAACTCCTATTCACTCCCTCTATCTGTCCATCTGTCTATGGATGAAAAGTTGAACTGAACTTCAAATCTGTCTTCATCTTCTTCTAGAGTGTCTTCCAAAAGTATCCAAGAAATTTTGTGTCTCTGTCTGAAACTATACTCCTAGGTAATCCATGCAATCTCATAATCTCCTTGAAAAATAAGTCAGTTACATGTATTGCATCAATTGTCTTCTTGTAGGGTATGAAATGAGCCATTTTTAAAAATCTATCAACCACTACAAATATTTAATCATGTCCTCTCTGTGTCTTAGGTAATCCCATTACAAAATCCATGCTTATGTCTTCCCAAGGTCTCTCTAGTACTATCAAAGTTTTATACAATCCAGTGTTCTGACTACTCCCTTTTTCAACTTGACAAATTCTACAACTCTGCACAAATCTCTAAACATCCTTATGCATCTGAGGCAAAAAATAATTTCACTCACCAAAGCCATTGTCTTATCAATGCCAAAGTGTCCTGCCAATCCACCACTATGCTTCTCCTTGATCAAATTATCTCTCATTGAACTTCTAGGTATGCATAACTGACTTCCTTTCAACAACATATCTTCCTGAATGGAATAGTCTAACCACTTACTCCTATCTATCACAACAGGTTCCTTACATGCTTTCCAAGGTTCTGCAAAATTAGTGTCTCCCTCATTCATGTTCTTCAATTCATCAAAACCCAACACTTCAACTCTCATCTCTGTCAATAAGTTTCTTCTTCTACTCAAGGCATTAGCAAGTTTGTTTGATTTTCCACTCCTATGCTTCAACACAAAAGTATAACTCTGTATGAACTCTACCCATCTCATATGTCTCTGATTTAACTTACCTTGATTGTTCAAATACTACAAAGCTTGATGATCCGTAAACAACACAAACTCCTTAGGCAACAAGTAATGTCTCTACTTCTTCAAGGCTTGAATTATGGCATAGAACTCTTGATTATAAACTAAATATCTTCTCCTTGCATCATTCAACTTCTCACTGAAATATGCTACAGGTCTACCTTCTTGACTTAATACTACTCCAATTGCATTTCCACTTGCATCACAATCAACTTGAAATACCTTATTGATGATTGGTAATGCCAAAATAGGTTGCTCTGTCACTTTCTGCTTCAACAACAAAAAACTTTTATCTACTCCAGATGTCCATTTAAAATCTTTTTTGTCACCTCTCATTGTCTCCATCATAGTGTTACAAACTGAACTAAAATTTCTGATGAACTTCTGGTAGAAACTAGCCAATCCATGAAATGATCTAACTTCTCCAATGCTTTCTAGTGTAGGCCATTCAACAATTGCTTTTACTTTCTCAGGGTCCATCTTCAGTCCTTCTACAGAAATCACAAATCCCAAATATACCAACTCTTCTTTCATGAAACTACATTTCTTGATGTTTATCAGCAATTTCTCTTCTCTCAGTCTCTGCGAAACTTGTCTAAGATGCCACAAATGTTCTTCTACTGTCTTACTGAAAATTAGAATGTCATGCAAGTATACAATCACAAACTTACCCAAGAATTTCTTTAAGACTTCATTCATCAATCTCATGAAAGTACTCAGTGCATTTGTCAATCCAAAATGCATCACTAACCACTCATACAATCCTTCATTTGTCTTAAAAGTAGTCTTCCATTCATTTCCTTCTTTGATTCTAATCTGATGGTATCCACTCTTCAAATCTATCTTTGTGAAATATCTTGCTCCACTCAAACAATCCATGATATCATCCATCCTAAGTAAAGGAATTCTATACTTAACGGTGATCTTGTTTATTGCTCTGGAATCAGTACACATTCTCCATTCTCCATCCTTCTTCGGTGCTAGCACTGCAGGTACTGCACAAGGGCTCAAGATTTCTCTAATCAAACCTTTCCTCAACAATACTTGTATCTGTCTATTCAATTCTTCATTCTCTATCGGTGTTATCTGGTGTGCTGCTTTGTGAGGGAAACCTGCTCCCTGTATAAGATCCATGTGATGACTGATATTCCTTATAGGTGGTAATCCTTTAGGTACAGTATCTGATATGATGTCTTCATACTCTATCAGCAACTTCTTTATCTCTTCCAGTTGTGATTCTTCAACTTCTTTCTTCAATGCTTTAGGCTTCTTAGGAATCAAGGCATATCACATATTCTCGTGTCTCAAACCATCCAGAAATCTTCTTCCATCTACCAAACAGATTCTAGCATTTTCGTATACTTCACTCTTCGGATCATCCTCCAAAGGAATCAAAGTAATTCTCCTTCCATTTGCTGTTATGGTATATGTATTCTTTCTTCCATCATGTATAGCTTTTCTATCATAATGCCAAGGTCAAGTCTCAACAAGATATCATAACCTATATCATAACCTAGATGGCTCCAAGTATTTGTCACCTTTGTGTTACTGGAGACAACTAGCTCATCCTAAGTTATCCTGGCTGTCACCTGTACGGTACTGGTGATAGCCGGCTATCCGCCCCTGTATCAGACTCAATTATGATATGTGGGTCATCTTATAGCTAGGTAAACACACAATAAGGATATCACAAGGATTCACCAACACTGATCACATTTACTTGGTTACATGCCACATAGAGATCTATAAACCAATACACAAGGACTTTTTAGGTCCAGGGGTCTAAATTACAAGTCGACACTCAAAATAATATTGGACCCACATGAGTTGGATTCTATTTCAAAATACATGCATAAACATATACAAACACAAAGTAATATCAAGGGTCATTCCATACATTTATTTTTCACTTGGAAATAGAGTATGCATTATATATCAGTCAAACCCACAATATTAATATTAGAGAAGTTCCAAGTCACCTTTGTATATGCACATTAGAGACGAACCATGAAAAAGGTATTTCTAAAATTCCTTCAAAGATTGGGGTAGATTTAGAGAAGCTAACCCAACAACCTCAGAGTATAGGAGATTAGTGTTGATAGAGTGTCCTTTTCTAGCTTAGACATATATATTGAGACTTACTAATTGAAAGGTGGGTTCATAGATCCATCATGTAGTATCAGCTGCCTCAAGCTGAAACATATCAAAGAGGGAAGGTTGATCAAGTTTAGGAATACCCCATGCCTCAGAGTTATTCAATAAATCCCTCCCCTATGGACTTGAGGTCCAAGGGCATCCTTCGCCCAAGAACTACCTACATACCCACTTCCAAATAGGATCGAAGTCACATGTAGTTCTCCTCACTTAATCTCTCAAGGGATATACACATAGGTTCCTACTCTCAAGGTTTCATCATCACCCAATTTCAACTAACAGTTACTATCATTTCAGGAATCAAAATCATACATAGAAGTTATGCACAATAATATATCCAATATAAATTAAATCCAATCCTAATAGAGAACATGGAATCAAAATTCATAACACTTAACAATGCAACAATTATGCAAGGACGTACTAAAGAAGTTCCCACAAGGGTCACCACGGTCTCAATTTATACCTCACCTCTGTTATGATTCATAACTCAACATAATGTTGCTAGAACTCTTACAAGCTCATCTTATTAACATAGATTAGGGCACAAGTAATTATCAATTATCCCCTTCTAACACTAATAAGATACTAGGTTGAATATATATATATATATATATATATATATATATATATATATATATATATATATATATATATATATATATATATATATATATATATATATATATATATATATATATATATATATATATATATATATATAAAGTCTTATTGAGTAACAGTCAAGTTCCATGTCCTATAACTACTGGTGGTAATCATGGTATCATACTATTATCGTAGTCATTAGAACTATCTTCTTCAAGATAGACACACTTACTATGGCGCCTTAATCAATTGTAAGGGCTCATTTTTATCATATTCGTTACTCAAAATGACACAACCTTCAAGTCCATAGATGTCAATAGTCATAGTATTTAATGATCTGTAGAATTAAGTTGACACTCAATGATCAAGACTAGTATATGTCGATCAACCTATTAACAATTTACTAGGATCTTAAGCAATATTAAGATCAGAAATAGTTTATAGATAAGGCATGACCGTATCATAGCAATACACTCCAGTGTTAAGGATGTCAAGATAGGCTATATAGTGATGTCTCATGCATAATCATTTTGGTATGCCTAATATCTTAATATCCACAATCTAGGGTACAATGATGTTAAATTTATTGTCCCCAATTATTGCTTAATGAAATATAGCTATTCATAACATAATATTTTAGGGTGCTTAGCATGCCTATTTGCCTTTCCAACTTGAAGGTTCCAATTTTATAACTAATATTTATCACGGTTTTATATCTCTATCAATAAGTGACCTATAACATTGTGCAACACCACTAGGAAATTACTCTATGTTGAGGAAATACATAGTTCATATCACTTAATGTGGCCCATAATGCTGATTATGTTTCTCATGCCAGGAATTCATGTTACAAAATATGATGATAAAAATATTATTCTCTTAATAATAACAAACCATTCAACAAAATCTTAAACAAGGTCTAGATTATAAAATATAATCATATTCTCAAATCCTCACAAAACACAAAATTTAATGTATCTTAAGTAGAAGACTCATCAATCCACTTATGCATCACATATTCCTCATAAGATTAAGATACTAAATGTTTAGTTTCCCAAGCATATTCAAGACTATCTCTTAATAGTCCTAAAAAGATATAGCTTCAATGAATTCCAAACTCTATTTAAAGCATATATAAATTGATAGTAAGATTCTACTACACATCTAAGGATGCATGGATTTGTATACATATATGTTTCAAATGAAGATGTTACCAAAAAAAAGCCCTGTTTTCTCAAGGTATTCTAATTTTGACTCAAAATAATTTATGCTTATTCATTTATATGGTTGAGTTGGCTCTCATTTGAAATATCCGTTTCAATCATGTTGAGTACTTCAACATATTCACAAGTATATCTTTGTAATCTTCTATATAAAGAGAGAGATTCCCTTGTGAAAAAATTGACGCATTCACCAGTAAAGACAAAGATTGCAATTATAATATCCAGTACAGTTAAAGTTTGGCAATGAGGTTTACTTAATAAAAGCCACTGGTGACATTCTACAATACACAACCATAAAGAAATAATAAGATCCCTGACAACAAGATCACTGGAATATTAGACTGCACAAGTTTGTGTAAATAGTAAAGTTCAATAATAGGAAATCATGGGTGTGATAAACTATATAATTGAATGAATTAAGATGATCACTGGTATAACATTCCATACAACCAGGTACTTTAGGTCATTAATAGTCTCGGCCCGATAAAGCTCCAAGAGGATTTCATATCAATAAACATTTTACCTTGAGCACCTCTGTTCAAGGTATATTATTTAATTATTTCGACGTCAGTCTTAAAGATTTAGTATCCCTGGTTAACTGGTACCATGCTCCTTTCACTGGTATCTAAGGTGACTAAATTTCAGGTTGAGTGCGGAGAGAACATCCAAATCTAGTACGGAGAATAGTGCAACGAAAAAAGATAAAGACTAAACGTACCGAAGAAAATGACATCCTTTGCAAGGTTGGCCATAGTTTCCATGACAGCAACAGTATATGTGGAGAATCGTGAAACGGGTGGTCAACAAAGGTAGGGACAATATCATTTCCAACAATAAATTCCATCATTTCCAACAACAATTGCAAGCCGTCACCCCATCAACCAGCATAAAATATCTTTTAATTTTATTTATTTTTATTACTGTTTGGCCCTGCAGTCGCCTACGAGAAAGCCTCTCTCAATGGGGATGTGACAGTTTCAAACAAAGCTGGCTGCATACAAACAGGAATTAATGGTCTCTTTTGGCACAGCAAAAGAACGGGATTTGCTTTACACCTGGCCATTGCATTTGCTCAATTTTTAAATCCTCTTCAATAAATTCATTTAGTGTATAATCTACAGTCAGTGCAGTTGATGAATCTGTATCTGTTGAAAAATCTTATTTAAATTATGCTTTGATGGCTGCCCATTCCTTCTGCGAAAAGCCCCATTTTGTTACAGGCTGCCCATGCTGGTAAATGTGAATCGATCGGGTTGGAGACATGTTTGTTGCGTTTAGTTAAGCAATGTAAATAAGTTTATTATGAAAAGCTGTGTAATTCTTGAGAATAGAGGTTTGCAATAATTGAAAATATGTAGAGTAGTCTTAAGGGCTGTTAGCTGCACAAAAGTTGTCAATCTTTTCCTCCAGTTTCTTTGGTTCAATTCTTTCCACTTCACCGATTTCTCTACTGTCCCGATACCCCAAACCATTAAAATAAGGATGTCTCCGAAGAGAATTATGAATCAATGCAATCACATAAAGTAACCCAGATGGAGGTGTATAAGTACGGACGGTTCTAAGAGTGGATAAAGCTTATTTTACAAGTAGAGGTACTCTAAACCCCTAATATCATACTAATATGAAAACAGTATTTAGAGCCATGACACTGTTTACACCCCTAATATCCTATGACTATGTAAGAAAGTCACTCAGCAGAATCAGATTTGTCAAGAATGGAACTGAATTCAAACGTCTGTATCGACAAACGATTTCCAATGATAGGGTAAAGAGCATTAATCAAATTGCTTTGAAGGAATTATTAATTATAAATGACTAGTATACATAAAACTGCTTATATAATTCAAACAAAGCTGCATACAAACCGGAATTAATGGCCTCTTTCTCCCAGTACTCGTTTTGCTTTTGTTTGGAGTTTTACATATCTCATAGACTTCTCAATGAAATAGAAAGTATCAAAAAAAATAATTTCTAAATGATATTATAAAGAACATTTATTTATGAAATTGGTTTGAAAGAATTTATAATTACATATGACTACCATACATAAAATTGCTTTCAAAGAATTTATAATTACAAATAACTATACATAACTTTTTTGTATTCAAAATGCTACATAAAAATGCATATTACAAACAATACTGTAATGTGATTATAAACTATTTCCAGATGATAGTATAAAAAACATTTATTTATCAAATTGCTTTGAAAGAATTTATAATTACATATGACTACCCTACATAAAATTGCTTTGAAGGAATTTATAATTACAAATAACTAGCATACATAACTTTTTGTACTCAAAATGCTACATAAAAAATGCATATTACAAACAATATTGTAATGTGATTATAAACCATTTCCAGATGATAGTATAAAGAACATTTATTTATCAAATTGCTTTGAAAGAATTTATAATTACATGACTACCATACATAAAATTGCTTTGAAGGAATTTATAATTACAAATAACTAGCATACATAGCTTTTTGTACTTAAATGCTACATAAAAAATGCATATTACAAACAATACTGTAATGTGATTATAAACCATTCCAAGATGATAGTATAAAGAACATTTATTTATCAAATTGCATTGAAAGAATTTATAATTACATACGACTACCATACATAAAATTGCTTTGAAGGAATTTATAATTACAAATAACTAGCATACATAACATTTTGCACTCAAAATGCTACATAAAAATACATATTACAAACAATACTGTAATGTGATTATATATAAAAATGCATATTACAAACAATACTGTAATGTGATTATATATTTCTGTATACTTATAACCAAAATAACCAAAGAAAACTTAACTCCTAAATTTAATACTTCCCCTACAAACAGCCTATTGGCGGAATAGTTGTGCACCCCGTGCAACTGCTAGTTGTTATTATTATTTTTTTTTAACCAAAAAAAGATGGATGAACACCCATGCTAGTTGTTGTTATTTAAGCATTCATATATTCTATTCACAAATGTACGTACTATAAAAATATTTCATATACACATCAAGAGTGAAGAGATCTACCATGATTGGAAGCAAATAATCCGTCTTCATGGAAATACTAGTAAAATTTTATTTTAGTTCATGATACTGAATCCAGTCAGCCTCCTTGATAACTTCAATACATGTACCTCTTTATAACCAGCAATGTAGGAAGACTTCAATTATAAGCTGATATCAAAACTAAAATTCTGGTTTATCCCTTCCTTTAAAGTCCTAATGAAAGGTCTAATTTAGATTACTTGGATGCCCTGGACTGAATCTCCGTTCCACTGCAATCTTTGCTTGCTGAATATCAAACAAAAGTAAAGTTTAAGTGTAAATTTTATGACCTTATTCAGGTGATATGAAATATAAATAATCGAAGACTAAAGAATCAAAAAACTTTTATACACTTTCACCGAAGTATAAAGATACTAAATAGATTTCTCCATCATTTGTTTTTTAAGGTAAAAGTCCACTGTTTAGCCTGTCACCGGGCCTCATTCCTATATAGTTCTCAACATATTCAAGATACTAGCAAAAACAATTTCAGAGTTATTGTTAGACCTGAATACTGGAATATAACTACTGGAATATAACTACTGGTGGTAATCATGCTATCATACTATTATCGTAGTCATTAGAACTATCTTCTTCAAGATAGGCACACGTTACAAACTATGGCGCCTTAATGAATTGTAAGGGGTCATTTTTATCATATTCATTACTCAGAATGGCACAACCTTCAAGTCCATAGATGTCAATAGTCATAGTATTTAATGATCTCTAGAATTAAGTTGACACTCAATGATCAAGACTAGTATATGTCGATCAACCTATTAACAATTTACTAGGATCTTAAGCAATATTAAGATCAGAAATAGTTTATAGATAAGAAATAGTTTATAGATAAGGCATGACCGTATCATAGCAATACAGTCTATTGTTAAGGATATCAAGATAGGCTATATAGTGATGTCTCATGCATAATCATTTCGGTATGCCTAATATCTTAATATCCACCATCTAGGGTACAATGATGTTAAATTTATTGTCCCCAAATATTGCTTAATGAACTATAGCTATTCATAACATAATATTTTAGGGTGCTTAGCATGCCTATTTGCCTTTCCAACTTGAAGGTTCCAATTTTATAACTAATATTTATCATGGTTTTATATCTCTGTCAATAAGTGACCTATAACATTGTGCAACACCACTAGGGAATTACTCTATGTTGAGGAAATACATAGTTCATATCACTTAATGTGGACCATAATGCTGATTATGTTTCTCGTGCCAGAAATCTATGTTACAAAATATGGTGATAAAAATATTATTCTCTTAATAATAACAAACCATTCAACAAAATCTTAAACAAGGTCTAAATTATAAAATATAATCATATTCGCAAATCCTCACAAAACACAAAACTTAATGTATCTTAAGTAGAAGACTCATCAATCCACTTATGCATCACATGTTCCTCATAAGATTAAGATACTAAATGTTTAGTTTCCCAAACATATTCTAGACTATCTCTTAATAGTCCTAAAAAGATATAGCTTCAATGAATTCCAAACTCTATTTAAAGCATATATAAATTGATAGTAAGATTCTACTACACATCTAAGGATGTATGGATTTGTATACATATATGTTTCAAATCAAGATATTACCAAAAAAAAGTCTTGTTTTCTCAAGCTATTCTAATTTTGACTCGAAATAATTTATGCTTATTCATTTATATGGTTGAGTTGGCTCTCATTTGAAATATCTGTTTCAATCATGTTGAGTACTTCAACATATTCATGAGTATATCTTTGTAATCTTATATATAAAGAGAGAGATTCCCTCGTGAAAAAATTGACGCATTCACCAGTAAAAACAAAAATTGCTATTATAATATCCAGTACAGTTAAAGTTTGGCAATGAGGTTTACTTAATAAAAGCCACTGTTGACATTCTACAATACACAACCATAAAGAAATAATAAGATCCCTGACAACAAGATCACTGGAATATTAGACTGCACAAGTTTGGTTATAGTAAAGTTCAATAATAGGAAATCATGGGTGTGATAAACTATATAATTGAATGAATTAAGATGATCACTGGTATAACATTCCATACAACCAGGTACTTTAGGTCATTAATAGTCTCGGCCCGATAAAGCCCCAAGAGGATTTCATATCAATAAACATTTTACCTTGATCACCTCTGTTCAAGGTATATTATTTAATTATTTCCACGTCAGTCTTAAAGATTTAGTATACCTGGTTAACTGGTACCATGCTCCTTTCACTGGTATCTAAGGTGACTAAATTTCAGGTTGAGTGCAGAGAGAACATCCAAATCTAGTAAGGAGAATAGTGCAACGAAAAAGATAAAGACTAAACGTACCGAAGAAAATGACATCCTTTGCAAGGTTGGCCATAGTTTCCATGACAGCAACAGTATATGTGGAGAATCGTGAAATGGGTGGTCAACAAAGGTAGGGACAATATCATTTCCAACAATAAATTCCATTATTTCCAACAACAACTGGAAGCCGTCACCCCATCAACCAGCATAAAATATCTTTTAATTTTATTTATTTTTATTATTGTTTGGCCCTGCAGTCGCCTACGAGAAAGCCTCTCTCAATGGGGATGTGACAGTTTCAAACAAGCTGGGTGCATACAAACAGGAATTAATGGTCTCTTTTAGCACAGCAAAAGAACGGGATTTGCTTTACACCTGGCCATTGCATTTGCTCAATTTTTAAATCCTCTTCAATAAATTCATTTAGTGTATAACCTACAGTCAGTGCAGTTGATGAAGCTGTATCTGTTGAAAAATCTTATTTAAATTATGCTTTGATGGCTGCCCATTCCTTCTGCGAAAAGCCCCATTTTGTTACAGGCTGCCCATGCTGGTAAATGTGAATCGATCGGGTTGGAGACATGTTTGTTGCGTTTAGTTAAGCAATGTAAATAAGTTTATTATGAAAAGCTGTGTAATTCTTGAGAATAGAGGTTTGCAATAATTGAAAATATGTAGAGTAGTCTTAAGGGGTGTTAGCTGCACAAAAGTTGTCAATCTTTTCCTCCAGTTTCTTAGCTTCAATTCTTTCCACTTCACCGATTTCTCTACGGTCCCGATACCCCCAAACCATTAAAATAAGGATGTCTCCGAAGAGAATTATGAATCAATGCAATCACATAAAGTAATCCAGATGGAGGTTTATAAGTACGGATGGTTCTAAGAGTGGATAAAGCTTATTTTACAAGTAGAGGTACTCTAAACCCCTAATATCATACTAATATGAAAACAGTATTTAGAGCCATGACACTGGTTACACCCCTAATATCATATGACTATGTAAGAAAGTCACTCAGCAGAATCAGATTTGTCAAGTATGGAACTGAATTCAAAAGTCTGTATCGACAAACCATTCCCAATGATAGGGTAAAGAGCATTAATCAAATTGGTTTGAAGGAATTATTAATTACAAATGACTAGTATACATAAAACTGCTTATATAATTCAAACAAAGCTGCATACAAACCGGAATTAATGGCCTCTTTAAACACAGCAAAAGATCTCCCAGTACTCGTTTTGCTTTTGTTTGGAGTTTTACATATCTCATAGACTTCTCAATGAAATAGAAAGTATCAAAAAAATCATTTCTAAATGATATTATAAAGAACATTTATTTATGAAATTGGTTTGAAAGAATTTATAATTACATATGACTACCATACATAAAATTGCTTTCAAAGAATTTATAATTACAAATAACTATACATAACTTTTTGTACTCAAAATGCTACATAAAAATGCATATTACAAACAATACTGTAATGTGATTATAAACTATTTCCAGATGATAGTATAAAAAACATTTATTTATCAAATTGCTTTGAAAGAATTTATAATTACATATGACTACCCTACATAAAATCGCTTTGAAGGAATTTATAATTACAAATAGCTAGCATACATAATTTTTTGTACTCAAAATGCTACATAAAAAATGCATATTACAAACAATACTGTAATGTGATTATAAACCATTTCCAGATGATAGTATAAAGAACATATTTTTATCAAATTGCTTTGAAAGAATTTATAATTATATGACTACCATACATAAAATTGCTTTGAAGGAATTTATAATTACAAATAACTAGCATACATAGTTTTTTGTACTCAAAATGTTACATAAAAAATGCATATTAAAAACAATACTGTAATGTGATTATAAACCATTCCCAAATGATAGTATAAAGAACATTTATTTATCAAATTGCTTTGAAAGAATTTGTAATTACATATGACTACCATACATAAAATTGCTTTGAAGGAATTTATAATTACAAATAACTAACATACATAACATTTTGTACTCAAAATGCTACATAAAAATGCATATTACAAACAATACTGTAATGTGATTATATATTTCTGTATACTTATAACCAAAATAACCAAAGAAAACTTAACTCCTAAATTCAATACTTCCCCTACAAACAGCCTATTGGCGGAATAGTTGTGCACCCCATGCAACTACTAGTTGTTATTTTTTTTTTTTAAAACCAGAAAAAAGTGGATGAACAGCCATGCTAGTTGTTATTATTTAAGTATTCATATATTCTATTCACAAATGTACGTACTATAAAAATATTTCTCTTACACATCAACAGTGAAGAGATCTACCATGATTGAAAGCAAATAATCCGTCTTCATGGAAATACTAGTAAAATTTTATTTTAGTTCATGATACTGAATCCAATCAGCCTCCTTGATAACTTCAATACATGTACCTCTTTATAACCAGCAATGTAGGAAGACTTCAATTATTAGCTGATATCAAAACTAAAATTCTGGTTTATCCCTTCCTTTAAAGTCCTAATGAAAGGTCTAATTTAGATTTCTTGGATGCCCTGGACTGAATCTCCGTTCCACTGCAATCTTTGCTTGCTGAATATCAAACAAAAGCAAAGTTTAAGTGTAAATTTTATGACCTTATTCAGGTGATATGGAATATAAATAATTGAAGACTAAAGAATCAAAAAACTATTATACACTTTCACCAAAGTATAAAGATACTAAATAGATTTCTCCATCATTTGTTTTTTAAGGTAAAAGTCCACTGTTTAGCCTCTCACCGGGCCTCATTCCTATATAGTTCTCAACATATTCAAGAAACTAGCAAAAACAATTTCAGAGTTATTGTTAGACCTGAGCTAATTTTTCAAGTCACCGTGATATGTAGAAACCATAACAGACACCACAAATAAACCAAAATTGCGTCAATAGGAATTTTGAGTATTTTGTGTAGATTTGGAGCCCATCTTATCCCTTGAAATTTCTTTTACATCCAAGATTATGGAATATCAAACTGATCAAAATCATCTTCATTATATTCATTAAGGTCAGATTCATATTGTCAGGTTCTTTGAGGTGGGTAAAGAAGTTAAGATGGAGATTATTTGTGGATTAGTCAAATCACCTTAGATGTATTCATCAAGATTAGATCATTGATTAGGTTCTTTGATGCAGGAGTATATGGGCGGATTGGTGATCAGCGTCAACCAAAAATAAATTTCAGGTTTGCGTTTCATATTTGGTGTGTTTGGTTTTTATTTGGCATATCTTGGCTTTTGGAATGGGTGGTATGTCAGAATTTGCCAGTTTTTAGTTTTCACCATACTTTGGTGTCGGTGCACAACATAAATCCTCTTACAAGAAGATTGTTGATTCCATCCTAGATTTGGTGATGAAGGTTTTGTCGAAAAATTGATGAAGTTTCTTGGTAAATCCTCTTACAAGAAGATTGTTGATTCCATCCTAGATTTGGTGATGAAGGTTTTGTAGTCATACGCCTTCTGGTTTTGGAGAAATAATCATTTTGTGACTTATGTTGATAGATTGATGAAAGTTTAATATCTTGAGCTTTGTCAGGTTTGGTACAAAATGGTTTGGCAGAAAGCTTTGAGATGTTGATTTCTCAATATTTGAAAGTGTTTGTGATAATCCAAGATCCTGGCGAGAAGTTATAGCCAATGTCATTTTTCAACTCCGAGTCTGTCACGTTGTAGTCATGGTTTCACAAGGTTGGAGACCCTCAAAGAATTTAGTTACTCTTGACAAGTGAATAATGATATGGCATGAAATTGGAAGCACAACATTCTTTTATAGGTATAGATATTTG
This sequence comes from Cunninghamia lanceolata, assembly GCA_027924645.1. Lineage (NCBI taxonomy): Eukaryota > Viridiplantae > Streptophyta > Pinopsida > Cupressales > Cupressaceae > Cunninghamia > Cunninghamia lanceolata. The sequence continues at coordinate 4,717,755 of BSBN01000135.1, read as the reverse complement.
CATACTTGGTGCTATAATACTTTTCATGGACCAAAAACAATACCATGAGGCCAAAAATGCTCTTCAAATGCCATTTCTCATCTGAAGCAACTAAACCCATGAACATCACGCTCTGAGAGGAAAAGCCAGCTTGTGACCATTTCAAATGCTTCATAACAAGAAGGCAGATGAAAGGTGGAGTGACTACAAGTTTACAGTACCTAAAGGAGAGAATTCTAACACCTCATAGAGGCAACTTTTTGTAAGTTTCAAAATATAATTTGAAGGTTAAAATGGAGATGCCAAGGATTGATAATTCCTTCAACTTCACAAGGACTTTAGTCAATGCCTTTTGAAAGGCAATAAATCGGCAATTTAAGCGCCAACTTCAACATTCTATGCAGATTTAAGGGATAATAAAAAACTAGCGTTGATGTAGAATCTAAGACGTCAACTTAAGGGCTGTGTCGATGCGACTGGGAGCCATGGGTCCTATTCTCTTGGTAAAATCAAATGTTGTCTTTATGATGGAGGGAGGCATCACCTCAGATTCAAATCGATGTTTCCTTTTCATTTTAAAAAAATTGAATTCAATATATAAGAGCAAGGGGAGTGCCAAAGTGATGCGGCCTTAGGAGAAGAGAATAGGGTCGCTACTGAAGAACAGGAAACAAGTAAAATGAAGGATGAGAATAGATAGAAGATCAGGAATTCGAAGGAAAAATGTGAAGGCTGATTTGGGTGTTAGCATAGTATTACATTGTTTAATATCTGCTTAGTTTAGACAACGGTTACCAGTTATGCTGGCAATTATGCAGTTATGTCTATTACAATTTTTTAACTGCATTTCTCCTTGTATAAATGTTTTTGTAGTTTATCGAATAAATCAATCAAGAAATCATCAATATATTATTACATGCTTTTGTTATTCCTGTGCAATGGTGTAATATGTATATGCTCACCATATTTCAATATGGTATTAGAGCAGTTATTGATCATAGAGAAGTAGCAAATTTGTTTTGGAAACGATATCGTATCAGAGGAGTTATTGATCATAGAGAAGTGCATTGTATTGCTGAGCAATATGAGATCACCAGTGCTATGTGTGGATAGAACATACTAGCATGAGAAGGAGTGAAGTTGTATAAAAATTTGAAGGTATTTGAATCCATTGATTGAGCATCTAGTATAGTTTTCTTTTGCATTGAATACACTTGATGCGCAAGTCAAGCTGCTATTTGATATAATATACAAAGGGCATGTAATGGAATGGCCACTTAATGGATAGGCAGACATGACCTAGCCTAGTTCAGCTCCATGGTATTTTTTTTAATATCCTTTGTGAGTAAATCCTTGGTAGAATTATTGGAAATTGAAATCTTATAAGCAGTTATACGGCTATCTGTAACAACAATCAGAATGCATCATATAGTTATAAACGTAGTGTTTCACTAAACAATTAAGTGCAAGTTTTGAGCAAACTCTTCTAAGCATCCAACGATTGGAGGAACCATGCTAATTGGTTGGTTCTTTGTGATGGAAGCCTTCCTACAAGATCTCCTCGCCATTTGAATAAAGTTTTGTCCAATGTTCATTGCTGGTGTAAGGAACAAAGATGATAAAGACGCAGTGATTTGTGTATGCTGAGTTGATGTGGGCGCCAGAATTCTAAAGGAATTTTCAAATTGACTTATTCCAGAGAAACACAATCTTGCTGCGTATAGGAAGAGATTTGTAAGTAAACCTAAAATTCACTCAAGTGGATGCATATGTGACTATTCAACACGCTTTGCATGTAAATGTGTGTAGTGGAGTTGGTATATGATTTTAATTTTAATACAAGCAGTCATAGGATCAAAACTATGAAAGTGGAGTTATAAGGTGTGAAAGGAGAAGTAGTTGAACTTAAATAAGTTGTTACAATTTGCATTGTAAGGGTCTATTTTGGAGGTAACTGTAATTTGATTTATATAGAAGATGCATGTGTTTTAGTTTGGATATGAATTTTGAAAATACTGTAATTGGGAGATATAAGGTGTTTAATGTAAAGGAAGAAAATCTATTCAATATCATGCAATCTTTTTGTACCATGGATGGAAACAAATTGGTTGTTTAGTTGGAGGGTTTTGAGGATTATAGTACTTCCTCTGGTGCTATCTTTGGAGGGTAAGGACTCAGAGAGTCATATTGGAGGTAGGCAGCATCAGAGGATGGAGGAGTTTTTATTATCTCAAGTTAGCTTCTCGCTTTGAGATGATGCTTTGCATGAGAAGCATTTTTGGCTTTATTTTTTTTTTCCTTGTTGTTGTTGACAGATTTGAAGAGGTGTTGAGCTCAATATGGATTGTTGTCAAGTAAGCTTCAAAGTATATGATCGAGAATTATACCCTTTTGCGGTCACTAGACAATGATAGAGATCTATCGTATCTGTTAGGGATTGTTGTCGAATAATTCAAGACTCTGTGACTTGAGAGTTCAGGACTGAGAGCTCAAGAACACAACTCAAAGCTACACCTTTTTGAGGGTCAAGAGACAACTTGATGGAGCCCCACTTGGTTCAAGATTTGTTCTTTTAGGAGAAGATCTTCTATAAAATATGCACTCATATTATGTCATCAGCTTTGTTAAGTATATTAGCATTCAGGGGGGTCCCTTGGTACTATTGCAGGAATAATTGAATAAGGGGGAATGTTAGAATAGTATTACATTGTTTAATATCTGCTTAGTTTAGACAATGGTTACCAATTATGCTACCGGTTATGCAGTTATGTCTGTTACAACTTCTTAACTACACTTCTCCTTGGCATTTCTCCTTGTATAAATGTTTCTATAGTTGATCAAATAAATCCATCAATAAATCATCAATATATTATTGCATGCTTTTGTTATTCCTATGCAATGGTGTAATCTGTATGTGCTCACCATATTTCAATATTGGGGAGATATTCAGTCCAAAATTCATAGAGGAAAATAGTCATAAATGGTACCAGACACTGAAGAACAATAGAATGAGTGTATGGGTTCAGAGAAGGGTCAACTAGAGCAAGGAAATAGAGAAATATGAATTGAAGTTGCAGATATAAGTGAAAGAGAATAGAAATCTACATATTTGTTTTAAATTGCCTTGCATAGTGAAGAATTTGTAGTTCAATTGTGTAATATGGATTTGGTTCAATTTGTGCATCTGAACTATGATTTCTATACTTATTGTGAGCATTTGAATCAAATAAAATTAAGATTTTATGGTGTTGCAATCTGAGTTTTGTTTATCTAAAAAGAGAGTCTCTATTTTGTGTGGTGTGGATTGTGTGATTTTCTGTGTGGAAGTTTTATGTTTTTGCAGAGAGGGGAGTACCCTTTTGCACCAAGTAGTATCAGAGAAAGAAGATCCTAAGAGTGTAGTGGATACACTAGGATGTGTGGGTAAAAGTAATGGTTGAGAAGAGCTCGTGTGAGAATTGTTGTAGGTTGGTGAAGTCCTGAGCAGTTGAGAACTAGTAACCATGGAAGAGTTGTCCTTACAGGTTCCAAGGTAAGAGAAAGTGAATGTAGAAGATTGAAGAAACTAGTAAGATAAAGATATATGTGTGGAAGCCCATCATGTGGGATGGTTGGAGATGGTATAAAAGGGAGGGATTCCTTAGAGAGATGACTAAAAAGATTGAGAGGATTGGTGGGTTGTTTAAGAGATGTGACCAATTGAAAGCTATGCAGCATGGAGAGGTTGTAAGGTATGAGTTTTCAGCGAAGACATGAAATGAAGAAGGCATGAAAGAAAAGGATGAGGAAAATGAAGAAGTGGCAGAGGATATTAAGAATGAAGAAGAAGAGGAGATCCTTGTGCAAAAGGATCAAGAGTGAAGAGAAGAGATTGCAATCAAGGTTGTAAAAGATGATAAGAGGAGTTGCAACCCTTTGGTAGAAGAGGCATGGAAGGAGAAGCATGTGCGAGCAGCCCATACATTCCAAAAAGAAAGAATATCAGAAAAGAAAGGAAGCAAGGAGAGAAAGTAATGGGAGAGGAAAGTTGTGGAACATGAAGTTGTAGTAGAAAATGATCTGTAGAAAGACATGGACTATGTGGGATATTGATGTGAAGAAGAAGCATTGGAGATTGTAGCAAAGGTATGTTTTTTGAAAGACATGAATGAATAAGTTACATATGATCTAGTAGTAGTGACAACATATCCTTTGGAGGATAGGAAGATAGAAGAGGAAGGTAACAAACTTGTAGCTGAGTATGAAGACCAAAAAGTTGTGGCAGATGGAGAATCAGAGATGATGAATTTGGAAGGACATAGATTTGATGAGCAAGTGGGTGAAGAGGAGAATGATCTTCTATGGAAAGAACTTGGAGCAATGAAAGAAAATGAGGTAAAATTTGAAAACTCTGAGTCCAATTTGTTTGGGATGATGAATACAATAGAGGATATAGAGGAAGAAAAAGGTAGATACATGGAAGACATCAATTTCCATAAGGATGCTGCAAATTTGGTTGTTGTTGAGGAGCATAATTTGGTTGAGGAAGAAAGTGAGAAGATAAAAAAGTTGTTTAGTTTGAGTGAACACTTGAAGGAGATGAATGGGGAAGATAAGAGTGAGAAGATGGATGCCGTAACAGTGAAAAATGAAGAGGTAACTTATGATTTTTCTAAATGTTCTAATGAGGAAGTTGATAGGGATTTGTTTGTTGCTAAGCTGGATAAGGAGTTGCAAGTAGATGGAAGGAATACATATAAAGATGTAGATTTGTAATCAGTTGTTACATGTTTGAATGTAGAGGTTGTAAAAGATGCTACAAGTGAAAAAATAGGTAAAATAGTTCAAGACATGAGGACGATGATGGGAATAGATGGGGTAGATGAAAACCTCATAGCGAAGGATGAGATGATGAAATTTGCAACTGAAGATGATAAACGAAATATTGCAGTGAAGAAAGAAGAGGTGAAGTTTATTGTGTTTTGTGATAAAATTCATTTTCGTTCATTTGCAATGTTGAAGGTTGGGGCTTCTATGGAGAAGAGTAGATGGAAATTGTTACTTTCCATGAAGTTGTAGGGGCATATTTGTATTTATATGTTACAGATTGTGATATGGATGATGTCACATTTTTGTTGAGGTGGCCAATTTGTGGTGGGTCAAAACCCATGAAAGAGGAGAAGATTAGTGAGATTGATTGGTGGTGGCGCCTAGATAATGGTGGGTTGGATCCCATGAAGGAGGAAAGGAGAAAATATTCTTGGGAGGAGGAGGATGGTACATAATAGATGCAGGTCCATGAGAGGAGAGAAGAATGGAGTGCAGATTTGTTGGATGGGAGTGAAGCTTGTTTCGGCAAGATGCTAGAAAAGGAGGAAAAATAAATAACTTTTTGTTCACATGTTTCAAGGATGGAGTTCGCTACAAATTTATCATAATCTCAAAAAAATGTTCTACCATTCAACTCCATGTTTATGAGTGTATGCTCACAAACTTTCTACCTAGCGTGTCTGATGAGGAGCATCCGGAGTGACCGGCGATCAACATCAACCAAAAATAGATTTCAAGTTTGGTTTCAGTTTTGGTGTGTTTTGGTTTTCATTTAGCATCTCTTTTCTTTTGGAATGGGTGGCACATCAGAATTTGCATGTTTTTAGTTTTTGCCATACATTGATGTGGGCACAACACGTAGTTTTCACTGAAATAATTGTTTTGGGAAATTAGTGATATTTCTTAATAAATCCTCTTAAAGGAAGATTTTTGATTCCATCCTAGATTTGATGATAAATCTTTAATAGTCATATACCTTATGGTTTTGGAGAAATAATCATTTTGTGACTTATGTTGGGAGATTGAGGAAAGCTTAACATCTAGATATCTGTGAGGTTTTGTACAGAATGGTTTGGCAAAAAGCTTCGAGATGGTGAGTTCTACACCTCTGTAGGTTTTCATGATATTCCAAGATCTTGGAAAGAAATTATGGCCAGTGTCAGTTTTTAGCTTTGAATCTGTCATGTCGCAGTCGTGGTTTCACAAGGTTGGAGACCTTCAAAGAGTTTAGTTACTCTTGATAGGTGAATGATGATATGGCATGAAATTGGAAGTACAACATTCTTATAGAGGTATAGATATTTGCATACTTTCTGGTATAATATTTTTGATGGACCAAAAACAATACCATTAGGCCAAAAATGCTCTTTGGATGCCATTTCTCATTTGAAGCAAGTAAATCCATGAACATCAAACTCTGAGAGGAAAAGCTAGCTTGTGGCCATTTCAAACACCTTGTAACAAGAAGGTAGATGAAAGGTGGAGTGATGTTACACTTGAGGTGCCTAAAGGAGGGAAATATAATGCCTCATAAAGGCAACTTTGTGTAAGTTTCAAAATGTAATTTGAAGGTTAGGCACCAAGGATTGATAAATCCTTCAACTTCACAAGGACTTTAGTCAACACCTTTTGAAAGCCAATAAACATGAATTTTAAGCGCTAACTTCAACATTCTTTGTAGATTTAAGGGATAATACAAAAGCTAACGTGGATGTAGAATCTGAAATGGCAACCTATGGGCTATGTGGGCACGACTGGGAGCCATGGGTCCCATTCTCTTGGTAAAATCAAACATTGTCTTTGAAATGGAGGTAGACGTCACCTTATATTCAAATCCATTTTTACTTTTCATTTAAAAAGTGAATAAAATATACGAGAGCAAGGGGAGTACCAAAGTGGTGTGGCCTTAGGAGAAGAGAATAGGATCATTGCCAAAGAATAGGAAACAAGTAAAAAGAAGCATGGGAATAGATTGAAGCTCAAGAATTTGAAGGATAGACATGAAGGCTGATTTGGAGAGAGATTCAATCCAAAATTCGTAGAGGAAAACAATAAAACATGCTGCCAGGCATTGAAGAACAACAGATGAATAGAGAGAGAACATTGGAATGAAAGTATGGGTTTAGAGAAGGGACAAAAAGAGAAAGGAAATAGAAAAATGTGAATTGAGGTTGTAGAGATAAGTGAAAGAGAACAAAAATCTACATATTTGTTTTAAATTGCCTTGCATAGTGAAGAATTTGTAGAAGTTCAATTGTGTAATCTAGTTTTGGTTCAATTTGTGCATCTGAACTATGATTTATATACTTGTGAGCATTTGAATCAAATAAAATTAAGATTTTTTGGTGTTGTATTCTGAGTTTTTTTACCTGAACAGAGAGTCTCTATTTTGTGTGGTGTGGATTGTGTGAGTTTCTGTGTAGAAGTTTTATATATTTGCAGGGAGGGGAATACCCTTTTGCACCAAATGGTTTAAGAGCAAGAAGGTCCTGAGAGTGTAGAGGATACATTAGGATGTGTGGGTAAAGGTAGTGGTAGAGAAGAGATTGTGTGAGAACTGTTGGAGGTTGGTGAAGTCCTTAGTAGTTGAGAGCTAGTAACTAAGGAAGATGTGTCCTTGCAGGTTGCAAGGTAAGAGAAAGTGATTATAGAAGATTGCAGGAGTGAGTAGGATGAAAATATATGTGTTGAATCCCATCATGTGGGATGGGTGGAGATGGTATAAAAGGAAGGGATTCCTTAGAGAGATAATTGAAAAGATTGAGAGGATTGACAAGTTGTTTGAGATATGTGACCAATTTGAATCTATACAGTGTGGAGAGGTTGCAAGGGATGAGTTTGCAGTGAAGACATGCCATGAAGAAGGCATGAAATAAAAGGATGAGGAAAATCAAGAAGTGGTAGCAGATATGAAGAATCAAGAAGAACAGGAGATCCTTGTACAAAAGGATCAAGAAGGAAGATAAGAGATTGCAACCGAGGTTACAAAAGATTAGAAGAGGAGTTGCAACCCTTTGGTAGAAAAAGACATGGAAGGAGAAGCATGTGAGAGCAGCCCATACATTCCAAAAAGAATGAATATCAGAAAAGAAAGGAAGCATGGAGAGAAAAGAATGGAAGAGGAAAGTTGTGGAACATGAAGTTGTAGCAGAAAATGATCCATGTTAAGGCATGGACTATGTGGGACAATGATGTGAAGAAGAAGCATTGAAGATTGTAGCAGAGGTATGTCTTTTGAAAGATATGAATGAAGAAGTTAGAAGTGATGTAGTAGCGGTGAAAACATATCCTTTGGAGGATAAGAAGATAGAAGAAGAAGATAACAAAAGGTAGATACATGGAAGACTTCAATTTCCATGAGGATGTTGCAGATTTAGTTGTTGTTGAGGAGCACAATTTTGTTGAGGATGAAAGTGAAAAGATAGAAAAGTTCATTTTGAGTGAAAACTTGAAGGAGATGAATGGGTATCTAAGAGTGAGAAGATGGATGTTGCAATAGTGAAGAATGAAGAGGTAACTTCTGATTTCTCTAAATTTTGTGATGCGGAAGTTGATAGGAATTTGTTTGTTGCAGAGGTGGATAAGTAGTTGCAAGTAGATGGAAGGAAAACAAAAAGATGCAAATTTGTATGCACCTTTTACATGTTTGAATGCAGAGGTTGTAAAAGATGTTACAAGTGAAAAATTGGGTACAACAGTTGAAGACATGAGGATGATGATGGGAATAGATGGGGTAAATGAAAACCTCATAGTGAAGGATGAGATGATGAAATTTGTAGCTATAGTTTCAATTTTTTGTGTTTTGGTTTCCATTTGATATCTCTTGGCTTTTGGATCTTAGCGTAATACATCATCATTGTATTACATTGTTAGTTATGTTTAGTTTGTTCAGTTTCATATAACTAGACCAGTAGTTATTGTTCGGTTTCATATCGGACTCCCACCACATAATATATATGGATGTACCTGCATTTAATAATGATATCAATAAAAAATATTACTTTACTTCAACTGGTATCAGAGCATTTTGAGAATGGGTTGAGTGAGTCTGTCAATCTAGAAAATCAAATCTTTGCATTTGATATTGCTGGCAGTTGGGGAATGGATCTTCCTATGGAGAAAGAAGGCACAGCCATGAGTGCTGCATTATGGTGTTCTATAGAATCGTCTCTAAGGTTTTCTCATTGGAAGATCACATTCCTAAACATATAGGCAATTATAATCAGCAAGGTTGGTAGAGAAGCACATTTGTAGAGGATTTGATGATCCAGAAGTTATTGGCATAGAAGAATCATCCAGATAAAATTATTATTTTTATTTGTTCATTTAAAAAAAAATCAGACTTGCACTGGAAAGAGAGAAGGGAGCGCAGGAATAAGAAACTGTTATCATGAAGATCCTGCCATCGAATGGAAGAATGAAAAGAGAAAGGTACATATTTGTTTAAGTTTAAAAGAAGATTTCCTATCATTCGGTAATATGGTTGGTACCGTATGTGGAGAATGTTTTGGAATATGCTGGGATATCCAAAATCTTCTACAAAGATGACATATTAAAGGTATGTATTGAAGTGTGGAAGTACAAAGTTTATACGCTTATATATTTAATTTGGAGTAATAAGGTGAATTTAGTCTTATTGTTTCTTTTTTGAGTATTATTTTAAAATGGAATTTCCTCTAGACAAGTATTCTGGATTTAATTTTCATACTTGGAGAATAAAAAGTCAGATGCAACTGATGAATACAAATTTATGGGGATTAGTAAGTGGAAATGAAAAAGTACCTACAGATGCAAATAAGTTATTAGATTGGAATAGTAGAGATGATAAAGCCAAGGCTATAATTGGTCTTGCTCCTTCTGACATTGAATTGCATCACATAGATTTAGATAAATCATCAAATGAAATTTGGGATAATTTGAATAAATTGTTTGGAGCAAAAGCAATCAATGCAAAGTTCTCCCTAAAGCTTTAGTTGTTCATATTCAAGATGGAACTTGGAATTACAATGTCAAATCATATAAGTAACTTGCAGTTTCTTATTAGATAGCTAGTAGAGGTTAAGACTAAGGTAGATGATGATGATGCTAAGGCCATCTTATTAAACAGCTTGCCTTGAAAATACTACAATGTTATTTTTTCACTCAGTCAAATACCTTCACAAACTCTAGAAGGTATGATTTCTGCCCTTCTAGTAGAAGAGAAGAGAACAATAGAAGATTCAGAAGTTGATCCTTAGGAGAAATCATTATTCTCAAGAAACAATTACAAAAGATTAGAGAAAATCAAATGTTTTATTGTAAGAAAAAGGGTCACACATCTTGGGATCATAGAACTTGAGCTAGTGATGTTCTTAAAGGAAATCTTGCTTGCATTGAGGAAGAGGATTCAACAGACGATGAATGTTTTAAAGATGACTATTCTTCTGGTGTCAATAGTGCATTAATGTTTTATAGATTTGAAGAATGTATGTTTTGGAGATAGGTTTGGGATTTGGTGTTGAGCTCATTATGGACTATTGTCCAGGGAGCTTCAGAGTATATGATCGACAATTATACCCTTTCGTGGTCACTAGACAAAGATAGAGATCTGTCGTATCTCTTAGGGATTATTGTCGAATAATTCAAGACTGTGATTTGAGAGTTCTAGATTAAAGAGCTCAAGAACATAGCTCGAAGCTATGCCTTTATGAGGGTAGATGAGATAGCTTGATGGAGCCCTGCTTGGTTTAGGATTTATTTTTTGGGAGAAGATCTTCTATAAAATATGTATTCATATTATGTAATCAACTTTGTTGAGTATTTTACCATTCAGGGGGGTCCCTTGGTTCTTTTGAGGAACAATGTAATAAGGGGTGGGGGAATGTTAGTGTAATACATCATCATTGTATTACATTGTTAGTTATGTTCTGTTTGTTCAGATTCATATAACCGAACTAGTAGTTATTGTTCAGTTTCATATTAGACTCCCACCACACAATATATATGGATGTACCTGCATTTAATAATGATATCAATAAAAATATTACTTTACTTCATTGGAATGGTTGGCACATCAAAATTTGCAAGTTTTAAGCTTTCACCATACTTTGGTGTTGCCGAACAACATGTAGTTTTCACTGAAACAATTATTTCGGTAAAGCGGAGAAGTTTTTATAAAATCCTCTTATAGGAAGATTGTCAATTCTATCCTAGATTTGATAATGAAGGTTTCATAGTCATATGCCTTATGGCTTTGGAGAAATAATTATTTCATGACTTATGCTATCATATTCATGAAAGCTTAATATCTTGAGTTATGTGAGGTTTGGTATATATAATGGTTTGGTAGAAAGCTTCGAGATGTTGATTTCTGAACCTTTGTATGTTTTTGTGATATTCCAAGATCCTGGGGAGAAGTTATGGCCAAAGTCAATTTTTAGCTCTAAGTCTATCATGTCATAGTCTTGGTTTCACAAGGTTGGAGATCCTCAAAGAAATTAGTTATTCTTGACAGGTGAATGATGATATGACATGAAATTGGAAGCACAACATTCTTCTAGAGGTATATATTTGCATACTTGCTGCTATAATACAATTTGATATTTCCTTTTCATTTTAAAAAGTGAATACAATATAGAAGAGTAGGGGGGAGCACCAAAGTGGTACGGCCTTAGGAGAAGAGAATAGGGTCATAGCCAAAGAATAGGAAATAAGTAAAAAGAAGCATGGTAATAGATAGAAGATCAGGAATTTGAAGGACATATGTGAAGGCTTAGTTGGGGAGAGATTCAGTCCAAAATTTGTAGAGGAAACCAATCATACATGATGACATGCACTGAAGAATAACAGATGAATGGAGAAAGAACAATGGAATGGGGGTATGGGTTCAGATAAGGGTCAACCAAAGCAAGGAAATAGAGAAATGTTAATTGAAGTTGTAGAGATAAGTTAAAGAGAATAGAAATCTAAATATTTGTTTTAAATTGCCTTGCATAGTGAAGAATTTGTAGAAGTTTGAATGTATAAGCTGTCTTTGGTTCAATTTGTGCATCTGAACTATGATTTCTATACTAGTTGTGAGCATTTGAATCAAATAAAATCATGATTCTATGGTGTTCCAATATGAGTTTTGTTTATCTGAATAGAAATTCTTTGTATTGTGTGTTGTGGATAGTGTGAGTTTTTGTGTGGAAGTTTTATGTTTTTGAGGAAAGAGAAGTACCCTTTTGTACCAAGTGGTATCAGAGCGAGAAGGTCCTGAGAGTATAGAGGATACACTGAGACACATGGGTAAAGGAAGTCTTAGAGAAGAGCTCATGTGATAATTGTTGTAGGTTGGTGAAGTTTGAGCAATTGAGATCTAGTAATTATAGAAGAGTTGTCCTTACAGATTGTAGGGTAAGAGAAAGTGAATGTAGAATATTGTAGCAATAAGTAAGATGAAGATATATGTGTAGAAGCCTGTGATGTGGGATGGTTGGAGATGGTATAAAAGAAAGGGATTTCTTAGAGAAATGACTAAAAATATTTAGAGGATTGATAGGTTGTTTGAGAGATGTGACCAATAGGAAGCTATGCAGCGTGGAGAGGTTGCAAGGGATGAGTTTGCAATGAAGACATGCCATGAAGAGGCCATGAAAGAAAAGGATGATACAAATGAAGAAGTGATAGCAAATTCAAAGAATGAAGAAGAAGAGGAGATCCTTGTGCAAAACGATCAAGGGGGAAGAGAAGAGATTGCAACCAAGGTTGTAAAAGTTGAGAACAGGAGTTGCAGCCCTTTGATAGAAGAGGCATGGAAGTAGAAGCATGTGGGAGTAGCCCATACATTCCAGAATGAAAGAATATCAGAAAAGAATGGAAGCAATGATGTGAAGAAGAAGCATTAGAGATTGCAGTGAAGGTATGTCTTTTGAAAGACATGAATGAAGAAGTTAGAATTCATGTAGCACCAGTGACAACATATCCTTTGTAGGATAAGAAGATAGAAGAGGAAGGCAACAAACTTGCAGCTGAGTCATAGAGCAGAAAGTTGTAGCAAATGGAAAATTAGAGATGATGAAGTCAGAGATTGTAGTAAAGGTATGTATTTTGAAAGACAGGAATGAAGAAGTTATAAGTAATGTAGCACCAATGACAACATATCTTTTGGAGGATAAGAAGATAGAAGATGAAGGTAACAAACTTGCAGCTGAATATGAAGAGTTAAAAGTTGTAGCAAATGGAAAATTAGAGATGATGAAGATAGAAGGCCCTAGATTTCACAAGAAAGTTGGAAAAGAGGAGAATGATCTTCTATGGAAATTCAAGATGAAGAAAATAGACAAGTTTCTAAGAGGAAATTGGATAGAAGAACATGAAGAGTTGAATAGTTTAGTGAAAAATGAAGGTAAACAAGTTGGAGTAGTGAAAGAAAATGAGGTATGTCATGAAGCATTAGAGATTGCAATAAAGGCATGTCTTTTGAAAGACATGAATTAAGAAGTTAGAAGTCATGTAGAAATAGTGACAACATATTCTTTGGAGGATAAGAAGAAGAAGGTAACAAACTTGTAGCTGAGTATGAAGACCGGAAAGTTGTAGTAAATAGAAAATTAGAGATGACGAAGTTAGAAAGCCCTAAATTTCACAAGCAAGTGGGTAAAGAGGAGAATGATCTTCTATGGAAAGAGTTTAGATGATGAAAATAGATAAGTTGCTTAGAGGATATTGGATAGAAGAACATGAAGAGTTGAATAGTGCAGGAAAAAGTGAAGGTAAAGAAGTTGGAGCAGTGAAAGAAAATGAGGTAAAATTTGAGAGCCATGGGTCCCATTCTCTTGGTAAAATCAAACATTGTCTTTGAAATGGAGAAAGGTGTCATATTAGATTTAAATCAATATTTTCTTTTTATTTTAAAAAGTGAATACAATATAGAAGAGTATGGGGGAGCACCAAAGTGGTACAGTCTTAGGAGAAGAGAATAGGGTCACCGCCAAAGAATAAAAAACATGTAAAAAGAGGAGTGGGAATAGATAAAAGCTCAGGAATTTGAAGGACATAAGTGAAGGCTGATTTGGGGAGAGATTTACTCCACATTTTGTAGAGAAAAATAATCATACATGATGACAGACATTGAAGAACAATAGATGAATGGAGAAAGAACAACAGAATGGGGTTATGGGTTCAGATAAGGGTCAACTAGAGGAAGGAAATAGAGAAATGTGAATTCAAGTTGTAGAGATAAGTTAAAGAGAATATAAATCTACATATTTGTTTTAAATTTCCTTGCACAGTGAAGAATTTGAAGAAGTTCAAATGTGTAATCTGGCTTTGGTTCAATTTGTGCATTTGAACTATGATTTCTATACTAGTTGTGAGCATTTTAATCAAATAAAATCAAGATTCTACATTGTTCCAATCTGAGTTTTGTTTATTTGAACAAAGAGTCTTTGTATTGTGTGATGTAGATAGTGTTTTTGTGTGGAAGTTTTATGTTTTTGCAGAAAGGGAAGTACCCTTTTGTACCATGTGGTATCAGAGAGAGAAGGTCCTGAGAGTATAGAGGATACACCGAGATGTGTGGGTAAAGGTAGCCTTAGATAAGAGCTCATGTGAGAATTGTTGCAGATTCATGAAGTCGTGAGCAATTGAGATCTAGTAACTATAGAAGAGTTGTCCTTACAGTTTGTATGGTAAGAGAAAGTGAATGTAGAATATTGTACCAACAAGTAAGATGAAGATATATGTGTGGAAGCCCATCATGTGGGATGGTTGGAGATAGTATAAAAGGAAGGGATTTCTTAGAGAGATGACTAAAAAGATTGAGAGGATTGATAGGTTGTTTGAGAGATGTGACCAATTGGAAGCTATGCAGTATGGAGAGGTTGGAAGGGATGAATTTGCAATGAAGACATGCCATGAAGAAGCCATGAAAGAAAAGGATGAGGAAAATGAAGTGGTAGCAGATATAAAGAATGAAGAAGAAGAGGAGATCCTTGTGCAAAAGGATGAAGAGGGAAGAGGAGATTGCAACTGATGTTGCAAAAGTTGATAACAGGAGTTGTAGCCCTTTGGTAGAAGAGGCATGGAAGAAGAAGCGTGTGGGAGAAGCCCATCCATTCTAGAAAGAAGGAATATCATAAAACATTGGAAGCAAGGAGAGAAAAGAATAGAAGAGGAAAGCTATGGAACATGAAGTTGCAATAGAAAATGATCCATGGAAACACATGGACTATGTGGGGCAATGATCTGAAGAAGAAGCATTAGAGATTGTAGTAAAGATATGCCTTTTGAAATACATGAATGAAGAAGTTAGAAGTCATGTAGCAGTAGTGACAACATATGCTTTAGAGGATAAGAACATAGAAGAATAAGGTAACAAACTTGCAACTAAGTATGAAGAGTGGAAAGTTGTAGAAAATATAAAATTAGAGATGGTGAAGTTAGAAGGCCCGAGATTTCACAAGCAAGTGGGTAAAGAGAAGAATGATCGAATATGGAAAGAGGAGATGAAGAAAATAGACAAGTTGCTAAGAGGAGATTGGATAGAAGAACATGAAGAGTTGAAGAGTGCAGTGAAAAATGAAGGTAAAGAAGTTGAAGAAGTGAAATAAAATGAGGTAAAATTTGAACACTTTAAGTCTAATTTGTTTCAGATGATGAATATAGTAGTGGGTATAGAGGAAGAAAAAGGTAGATACATGGAAGACTTCAATTTCCATGAGGATGTTCTAGATTTGGTTGTTGTTGAGGAGCATAATTTGGTTGAGGAAGAAAGTGAGAAGATAGAAAAGTTGCTCAATTTGAGTAAACACTTGAAGGAGATTACTGGGGCAGTTAAGAGTGAGAAAATGGATGCCGCAACAATGAAGAATGAAGAGGTAACTTATGATTTTTCTAAATTTTGTGATGAGGAAGTTGATATGGATTTGTTTGTTGCTGAGATGGATAAGGAGTTGCAAAGTAGATGGAAGGAAAAGAAATGAAGATGTAGATTTGTATGCAGTTGTTACATGTTTTAATGTAGAGGTTGTGAAAGATGCCAGAAGCCAAAAACTAGGTAAAATAGTTGAAGACATGAGGATGATGATGGGATTAGATGGAATAGATGAAAACCTCACAGCAAAGGATGAGATGATGAAACTTGCAGCTG
The DNA here is from genome assembly GCA_027924645.1 of Cunninghamia lanceolata. NCBI lineage: Eukaryota > Viridiplantae > Streptophyta > Pinopsida > Cupressales > Cupressaceae > Cunninghamia > Cunninghamia lanceolata. Next base: position 4,701,854 of record BSBN01000135.1, on the reverse strand, counting down.
AAGATGATGAAAAAATATTGCAACGAAGAAGGAAGAGGTAAAGTTTATTGTGTTTTGTGATGAAATTCATTTTCCTTCGTTTGCAATGTTGAAGGTTGAAGAGTATGGAGAAGAGAAGATGAAAATTTTTAATTTCCATGAAGTTGTAGGGGAAGATTTGTATGTATATGCTACAGGTTGTGATATGGATGATGTGACATTTTAGTGGAGGTAGTCAGTATGTGGTGGGTCAAAGCCCATAGAAGAGGAGAAGAGTACTAAGAATGTTTGGTGTAGGTGGTAGGATAATGGTGGGTTCGATCTCATGAAGGAGGAGAAAAGAAAAGAGTCTTGGGAGGTGGAGGATGGTACATGGTGGATGTAGGTCCATTCTAGACAAGAGAAGAATGGAGTGTAGATTTGTTGGATGACAGTGAAGTTTTTTCCAGAGAGATGCTGGAAGAGGAGGAAAAAAATAACTTTTTGTGCACATTTATCGGTGATGGAGTTCACTGTGGATTGCTTGCAATCTCAAAGAATGGTTCTACCATTCAACACCATGTTTGTGAGTGTATTCTCAAAAAATTCCCACCTGGTATGTCTGATGTAGGAGCATCTAGGTGGATTAGTGATCAACATCAACCAAAAATAGATTTCAGGTTTGGGTTTCAATTTTTTTGTGTTTTAGTTTTCATTTGCCATCTCTTAGCTTTTGGAATGAGTCGCACATCATAATTTGCAAGTTTTCAATTTTCACCATACTTTAGTGTTGGCACACAACAGGTTATTTTCATTGAAACAATTGTTTTGGGAAATTGGTGAAGTTTCATGGAAAATCCTCTAATAGGAAGGTTTTTTAATTCCATTCTAGATTTGATGATGAAGGTTTTGTAGTCATATGCCTTATGGTTTTGGAGAAATAATCATTTCATGACTTATGCTGGCAAATTGGTGAAAGTTTAATATCTTGAGCTCCATGGGGTTTATCATAGAATTGTTTGGTAGAAAGCTTTGGGATATTGAGTTGTACATCTTTGTAAGTTTTTGTGAGATTATAAGATCATGGGGGGAAGTTATGGCTAAAGTTGGTTTTCTGCTCTAATTCTGTCATGTCGCAATCGAAGTTTCACAAGGTTGGAGACCTTCAAAGAATTTAGTTACTCTTGACAAGTGAAAGATGATATGGCATGGAATTGGAAACACAACATTCTTCTAGAGGTATGGATATTTGCATACTTTCTGGTATAATACTTTTGATGGATTAAAAATAATACCATGAGGCCAAAAATGCTCTTCAAATGCCATTTCTCATCTGAAGCAAGTAAATCCATGAACATCACACTTTGAGATGAAAAACTAGATTGTGACCATTTCAAACACCTCATAACAAGAAGATAGATGAAAGGTGGAGTGATGTTAGACTTGCAGCGCCTAAAGGAGAGAATTCTAACTCCTCATAGAGAAAACATTTTGTAAGTTTCAAAATATAATTTGAAGGTTAAACTAGAGGTGCAAAGGATCTATAAATCCTTCAACTTTGCAAGGACTTTAGTCGACGCCTTTTGAAAGGCAATATACTGGAAGTTTAAGTGCCAACTTCAACATTCTTTGCAGATTTAAAGGATAATACAAAACTAGCGTGGATGTAGAATTTGAAATGCCAACTTAAGGGCTATGTGGGTGTGACTAGGAGCCAAGGATCCCATTCTCTTGTTAAAATAATTTTTTTCTTTGAAATCGAAGGAGGCATAGCCTCATATTCAAATCGATATTTAAATTTTCATTTAAAAAAGTGAATACAATATAGAAGAGCATGAGGGAGCGACAAAGTGGTGCAGCCTTAGGAGAAGACAATAGGGTCACTACCAAAGAACATGAAATGAGTAAATAGAAGTGTAGGAATAGATAGAAGCTTAGGAAATTGAAGGACAGACGTGAAGGCTGATTTGGGGAGAGATTTAGTCCAAAACTCGTAGAAGAAAACAATCATACATGATGCCAGGCATTGAAGAACAATAGATGAATGGAGAATGAACAATGGAATGAGTGTATGCATCGAGAGAACTTTTGAGTAGAGAAAGGAAACAAAGAAATGCAAATTTAAGTTGTAGAGACAAGTGAAAGAGAACAAAAATCTACATATTTGTTTTAAATTGCCTTGCATAGTGAAGAATTTATAGAAGTTCAATTATCTAATTTGGCTTTGGTTCAATTTGTGTATCTAAACTATGATTTCTATAAGTTTTTTGTGAGCATTTGAATCAAATAAAATCAAGATTATGTAGTGTTACAATTTAAGTTTTATTTATTTGAACAGGGAGTCTTTGTTTTGTGTGGTGTGGATTGTGTGAGTTTGTGTGTGGAAGTTTTACATTTTTCTAGAGAGGTGAGTACCCTTCTGTACCAAGTGTTATCAAAGTGAGAATGTCCTGAGAGTGTAGAGGATACACTAAGATGTGTGGGTAAATGCAATGATAGATAAGAGCTCGTGTGAGATCTCTTACACATTGGTGAAATCTTGAGTAGTTGAGAGCTAGTAACCACGGAAGAGTTGTCCTTATAGGTTGTAGGGTAAGCGAAAGTGAATGTAGAAGATTGTAGTAGTCAGTAAGATGAAGATATAAGTGTGGAATCCTATCATATGGGATGCATGGAGACAATATAAATGGAAGGGATTCCTTAGAGAGATGAATAAAAATATTGAGAGAATTGAAAATTTGTTTGAGAGATGTGACCAATTGGAAGCTATACAATGTGGAGAGGTTGCAAGTGATAAGTTTGTAGCCATGACATGCCATGAAGAAGACATGAAAGAAAAGGATGAGGAGAATGAAGAAGTGGTAGTGGATATGAATAATGAAGAAGAGGAGATCCTTGTGCAAGAGGATCAAGATGGAAGATAAGAGATTGAAACCAAGGTTGCAAAACATGAGAAGAGGAGTTGCGGCCCTTTAGTAGAAGAGGCATAGAAGGAGAAGAATGTGGGAGCAGCCCATACATTCCAAAAAGAAAGAAAATCAGAAAAGAAATGGAGCAAGGAGAGAAAAGAATGGAAGAGGAAAGCTGTGGAACATGAGGTTGTAGAAGAAAATGATCCATGAAAAGACATGGACTATGTGGGACAATGACGTAAAGAAGAAGCATTGGAGATTGCAGCATATGTATATCTTTTGAAAGACATGAATGAAGAAGTTAGAAGTGATGTAGTAACAGAGACAACATATCCTTTGGAGGATAAGAAGATAGAAAAAAATGTAACAATCTTGTAGATGAGTATGAAGAGAGAAAAGTTGCAACAAATTGAGAATTGGACATGCCGAAGATAGAAGGCCCTAGATTTGACAAGCAAGTGGGTGAAGATGAGAATGATAATGAGGAGATGAAGAAAATAGACAAGTTGCTAAGTGGAGATTTGATGGAAGAACATGAAGAGCTGAATGGTGCAACAAAAAATGAAGGTAAAGATGTTGGAGCGGCAAAGAAACCAAGGTAAAATTTGAACACTTTGAGCCTAATTTGTTTGGGATGATGAATACAATAGAGGATATAGATGGAAAAAAAATTGATACATGGAAGACTTCAATTTCCATGAGGATGCTGCAGATTTGGTTGTCATTGAGGAGCATAATTTGGTTGAGGAAGAAAGTGAGAAGATAGAAAAGTTGTTCAATTTGAGTGAACACTTGAAGGAAATGAATGGGACAGATAAGAGGCAAAAGATGGATGCCACAAAAATAAAGAATGAAGAGGTAACTTATGACTTTTATGAATTTTGAGATGAGGAAGTTGATAGGCATTTGTTTGTTGCTGAGGTGGATAAGGAGTTGCAAGTAGATAGAAGGAAAACAAATAAAGATGCAGATTTGTATGTAGCTTTTACATGTTAGAATGTAGAGGTTGTAAAAGTGCTACACATGAGGATCATGATGGGAATAGAGAGGGTAGATGAGACCCTCACAACAAAGGATGAGATGATAAAAGTTGTAGCTGAAGATGATGTAGGAAATATTGTAGTGAAGAAATAAGAGGTAAAGTTTATTGTGTTTTGTGATGAAATTCATTTTCCTTCATTTGTAATGTTGAAGGTTGAGGAGTATGGAGAAGAGCACATGGAAATTGTTAATTCCATGAAGTTATAGGGGCAGATTTGTATATATATGCTATAGGTTGTGATATAGATGATGTGATATTTCGGTGGAGGTGCTCAGTTTGTGGTGGGTCAAAACCCACAAAAGAGGAGAAGAGTGGTGAGATTGTTTGGTGGAGTGGGCCGAATAATGGTGCAAGGTTGGATCCCATGAAGGAGTAGAAGAGATAAGAGTCTTGGGAGGAGGGGGATGGTACATGGTGGATGCAGGTCCATGAGATGAGGGAAGAATGGAGTGCATATTTGATGGATGAGAGTGAAGCTTGTTATGACAAGATGCTAGAAAAGGAGGAAAAAATAATTTTTTGTCCAAATGTTTCAGAGATGGAGTTCACTATAGATTACTTGCAATATTAAAGAATGGTTCTACAATTCAACTCCAAGTTTTTGAGTTTATGCTCACAAACATCCTACTTGATGTGTCTGATGCAGGAGCATTCAGGCAGACTGGCAATCAACATCAACCAAAAATAGATTTTAGATTTTGTTTTAGTTTGGTGTGTTTTGGTTTTCATTTGGCATCTCTTTGCTTTTGAAACTGGTGGCACATAAGAATTTAAAAATTTTTAGTTTTCGCTATACTTTGGTGTCAGTGCACAACATGCAATTTTCACCAAAACAATTGTTTCAAGAAATAGGTGAAGTTTTGTGGCAAACCCTCTTATAGGAAGATTGTTGATTCCATCCTAGATTTGATGATGAAGGTTTCATAGTCATAAAATTTACAGTTTTGGGGAAATAATCACTTCTCAACTTATGCTGGTAGATTGACAAAAGCTTAATATCTTGAGCTCTGTGATGTTTGGTACAGAATGGTTTGGCAGAAAGCTTCGAGATGTTGACTTCTACATCTATGTAAATTTTCATGATATTCTATGATCCTAGCGGGATGTTATGGCCAAAGTCGGTTTTCACCTCCGAGTTCGTCATGTCACAGTTGCGGTTTCACAAGGTTAGAGACCATCGAAGAATATAGTTACTCTTGACAAGTGAATGATGATATGGAATGAAATTGGAAGCACAACATTCTTCTACATGTATATATATTTGCATACATGATGGGATAATACTTTTGATGGACCAAAAACAATACCATGAGGCCAAAAATGCTCTTTAGATGCCATTTCTTGTCTGAAACAAGAAAATCCATGAACATCACACTCTGAGAGGAAAAGACAGCTTTTGACCATTTCAAATGCATCATAACAAGAAGGCATATGGAAAGTGGAGTGATGCTACACTTGCAACGCCTGAAGGAGAGAATTTTAACGCCTCGTCGAAGCAACTTTTTGTAAGTTTCAAAATATAATTTGAAGGTTAAGCTAGAGGCACTAAGGATTGATAAATCCTTCAACTTCACAAGGAGTTTAGTCAATTACTTTTAAAGGGAAATAAATCAGCAGTTTAAGCTCCAACTTCAACATTCTTTACAAATTTAAAAGATAATTAAAAACCAACGTGGATGTAGAATCTGAAACACCAACTTAAGGGCTGTGTGGGTGCAGATGGTAGCCATGGGTCCCATTCTCTTTTTAAAATGAAACATTGTCTTTGAAATGGAGGGAGGCATCGCCTCACATTCAAATTGATATTTCCTTTTCATTTTAAAAAGTGAATACAATATAAAAGAGCAGGGGGAGTGCCAAACTGGTGCCGCCTTAGGAGAAGAGAATACGGTCGCTTCAAAAAAATAGGAAACAAGTAAAAATAAGTGCAGGAATAGATAGAAGTTTAGGAATTTGAAGGACAGACGTGAAGGCTGATTTGTGGAGAGATTCAGTCCAAAATTCATAGAGGAAAACAATCGTACATGATGCCGGGCATTGAAGAACAACAAATGAATGGAGAAAGAACAATGGATTGAGTGTAAGGGTTTAGAGAAGGGTCGACTAGAGAAAGGAAACAAAGAAATGTGAATTGAAGTTGCAGAGATAAGCGAAAGAGAACAGAGATCTACATATTTGTTTTATGTTTTAAATTGCTTTGCATAGTGAAGAATTTGTAGAAGTTCAGTTGTGTAATCTGGCTTTGGTTCAATTTGTGTATTTGAACTATCATTTCTATACTTGTGATCATTTGAATCAAATAAAATCAAGATTCTGTGGTTTTGCAATCTGAGTTTTGTTTATTTAAACAAAGAGTCTCTGTTTGGTGTGGTGTGGATTGTGTGAGTTTGTATGTGGAAGTTTTATGCTTTTGCAGATAGGGGAGTACCCTTATGCACCATTCTTTAAGATACAAGTTACTTCTTGGACTCACACCAAGGTTCATCTCTTTATATGACTCAACCACAATACCTTCCATTCTATTATAAGGTTGATATCCAATATTTTATAAAGTATGCCTGTGATGCAGGAGCATATAAGCAAACAAGTGATGACATCAACAAAAAATATTTTTTGGTTTAATTTTTAGTTTTTGTGTGAGGTGGTTGTTTATGGAATCTATTTATAGTAGGAATTCAAATATTGAATCAGATTTCTATATTTCAAGTGTTCACTTTGTCGCGGTTTTAAGGCTCCGTAACACAGTTTTCACAAAAACAAAAATTTCCAGAGATTCTGGAAGACTGGACTAAAATCCTTTGATAAGCATGATCTTGAAGGCATTTCACCAAATGTGAAAAAATAATTGAAGTCATATCTTTCATTGTTTTGACATATTTTAATGCCAGAAGTTTGTGCCGATAGGTTTAGAAAAGTTTAAAATTTCAAAGTTCTTAAATGCTGGAGTGAAATCCTTCTAAAGAGATTCTAAGGGGATCATAATACACCTTTAGAAAATTTTTCACAAATAAACTTTCAATTTTTCACCTTTTCAGCATCTGATTCCGTATGAACTTCAATTTGATTATTTCATTCTGGATGAGCATTAAAAGAGGTATTATTCAAGAATTTGATTTCACTGTAGTACATTTAGAAAATGTCAGAAATGGTAAAGAGGTACAGTATCTTTAGTTTTAAGATACATTTTTTATATGTGACCACTCCCATTCTTGGAGGTGTTGAAAAACAAGTAATGTAAACCTTATTTAATTGCCTTCCTTTATGAGGCGTTGAAACAAAAGGAGGTGTCACTTCTATATTTGATTTTATTAATGTGGAGGAAGTCGGTGTTGAAGAAGTTGCTGCAGATTTTAAAATCTGAAATCTAAATGCCTTTGGAAGGGACACCATTGAAAGATGAAGTTAGAAAATTTTAAAAAACTGATTTGTTTTCCTTTTGGGCAGCAAGCGAGGAGTTGAGGGGAATATGGACCATTAAACACCTAAAATATATAGTGAAAAGAGATTTCAATAGAAGCAAGTCATTCCATAAAGAGAGAGGAGAGGTACCAGAAAGAGAGAGTGCCGAAGTGAGGAAGATTACAGAGTGGAAGAGAGAGTTCTGTGGAAGAACATAGCCCATCTGAGGGGCATGTGTAGGAAAGTTACTGTGAGAAACAAAGGAGAGTTCCCTGTAATTTTGAGAGGCCGTGAGAGGCCAAATATATAAATATTTTGTTGCAGATTTCCATATTTGTTGAAACCATGAAACCATTATGTAATTAGTGACTGAATTGAATAAATGATAGAAGTTTATTTGCAATTCTGTGTATTGTGTTGAATTGAGAGATTGATTTTGTTGAGTTGTGTGATTTGTGTTGTGGGTGGGAGTCCTACTTGTATACAATGGTACATTTAGAAAATGTGGGAAATGGTAAAGAGGCAGACTATCTTTAGTTTTAATATACAATTTTAATATGTGACCACTCTCATTCTTCGAGGTGTTGAAAAACACGTAATGCAACCCTTATTTAACTGCCTTCCTTTAAGAGGCGTTGAAACAAAAGGAGGTGCCACTTTTATATTTGATTTTATTAATGTGGAGAAAGTCGGTGTTGAAGAAGTTGCTGCAGATTTTAAAATCTGAAATTTAAATGCCTTTGGAAGGGACACCGTTGAAAGATGAAGTTAAGAAAATTTTAAGAAACTGAATCATTTTCCTTTTGGGCAGCAAAGCCTTGAGTTGAACGGAATAATGGAGTTTTAAACGCCTGAAATATATAGTGACCATAGGCTGCTCCAGAAAGAGAGAGGAGAGTCGCTAGAGAGAGAGAGAGCGCCAAAGTGAGAGGAAGAGAGACTTCTGTGAAAGAATTTCACATAGCCCATGTGAAGGGCATGTGCAGGAAAGTTGCTGTGAGAAGCAGAGGAGAGTTTCCTGTAATTTTGAGAGACCATGATAGGCCAAATATATTTTTATTGTTGCGGATTTGCATAAATGAACAATTCTGTATTGTATTGAGTTGAGAGATTGATTTTGTTGAGTTGTGTGATTTGTGCTGTGGGTGGGAGTCCCACTTGCATCAGCCTGTGTAATCTATTTTATAAAGTTCACCTGCATATTCTTTCAGAATTTTGAAATGCAAAAACCCACAGTATGTAGCATACAGAACAAACCCCCAAAAGTAAAGCTTATAAACCTTTTAAATGTTAGACTAGATTTGCACTAAGCCATTTTTCCTTAACAGTTATGAAGGCATCTTATAACTTTAAATAACTCAAAATTAAAGAATAATTAACTTGTAACATACCTCCAGCCATTTGAGGAACATTTTCGAGAAGGGTGGTATTGACTGTATTTGGCAAAGGAGTAATGATGGGTGATGCACCCAAAGATGAACCGTGCCCTTTAACCATTTCACGTGGATGTTGGGAATGATGGGGACTAGAAGTAGTATAGACAATGCTATTGCTACTTTCATCTTCACCATTATAATTAATCTTATGATAGGATGGATTAACAAAAGGGGCAACAGTAACATAAACAGCAGCACCTGCAACAAGCCGGCAACCAGAAAGCCTGCTGCCAACAAATCCTTGTTCAACTCTGAGCTGAGAGCTACCAAGCATTACAGCCAAAGAAGAAAAGGAAGCAGAACAGTATCCAGACAGGGATATTATTTCAGTTGGGATAGAGTAGAATTGAAGCTGCCTCTTAGACTGATAAATTGCCGCACTGCCCACAGTTCCAGAGGCTCCAAAAACAGCCAAATCTATGTCATGCCTCTTGCAGTACTGAGTTAAACATTCGAGCACATCAGAACCTGCTGCAACTTCCAGAACATTAATCTTCATTGGCTCCTGGTGATTGATTCTTATATTTTTTGGCTTATTTTTCGATCCACTAGGGTGGCCTGGGCAACCCTTTGGTGGCTCGGCAGCAGAAGTTTTCTCTTTGCCTTGAGTATTACTGTTAGTTACTTCCTCGGGCTCCTTAATGCTGTTACTTCCACTGCCATGGTTTCCAGAGATTCCACATGCAAATTTCTGTTCAGTTTCCATCCCAACTTTAATTACAGCCTTCAATACCTGCCAAAGTATTTTTCTTCTGCGCTCAGTTAAGAAGATATTAAAATAAAATTATATTATATTAATTTTTGGTCTAAAGGTGAGTGCTCTAGGATTTCAAACTGGAAGGCATTAGCAACAGATCATTTCGAGTTGCAACAACAGATCATTTAAAGTCTGTCAAAGGTAATACCCTTGCCCTAATTACAGGATAAAATATATAAACTTACAAGAAGTCTGAAGGCTCACATCACAATAGGTGCAAAACAAAATCATGATAAAACAAAATCCCAAACTCAATATTTATAATAATAATTATCGTTAAAAAATCTGTTAAAAATATATAAAACTTTCAATCCGTGGAAATCTACAAGAAACATACCTCGTAAGCTTGACGAAGTAACTCCGTGCTCTGTAAAACCTATCTATTATGGCAAGGACGCTAATCGTTTCAATTGTTGGATACAAGCTTGAAATAGAAAAACACCAAGGAAACGATGTGACAAGTTGATTTGAAATATAGTGTCACATAATTCAAAGCATGGTATTTAGAGGATTAATGCTCCAATAATAGTAAATGACATTGTCAACCAACTTAATTACACCGAATGGCGTGTGCTTTCAGCGGCTGACAGCGATCCGAGACATTCGTTTATTTTCGCCGAATTCTTTTACCGTCACCTTCGCTCACTATTTTTCGCCTACCGGTTTCACTTTATTAAGAACAAATAGTATTTTGGACAGCCCTAAAATTTCATTTCAGGCCTATGGCTCTATATGGGAGTCTATACATGCACCCCAAGCTCTCTGGATTATATCTGCACCGTACACGTCCGGTTATTTGAGGTCCTTCAGTGATCGCTGTAGAATAACTTGGGCAGGGAACCCAAGATTATTTTATACCAATACATTGATATTTACAGCCACAAATGGGTTGGAATTAAAACAATAATTTACCACATGTTTTAATTGTCGTTGAGAAAAACTTCCCACAAATTAGTGGGATTCATTCATGGTATTACTAGACTCGGGCCCATCTCTTTTAAATGGGGACTGTCAACTAACCCACGTATCTGAATTGTTTGGAATGGAGACCTATGCCCAAACTACCACACATGTTTTGTAAATCGGTCACTTTATAGGCAATAGGGCTAATCTAAACCCTTACTATTCAATCTTCCCTCTCTGTCATGCGGGTAGTTTTACCTAAATCCATTCGTCTTGCATTTTTTTAACTTATCAAGCTTCAATTGCACTCTTGCACCAAAGATCCCACTTTTCATGGGTTCTATTGATCACACTTTTAGCATATAGAAGTGTGGTCTTTTGGACATTTTAAGTGTGTTAATTATTTTTTATTATAATGGAAGTGTATTTAAAAGGATTTATTAAATTTTAGATGAGTAAGTTGTGTTGGAAGGAAAGCAAAATTGTTAAGTTAAGAATATGACTAATTGTTAATAAAATAGAATTTTTCTACTCAATAGTTAAAGTTATATTGTTTGACTAGAATTATATATTTTTTTAGAAAGTTTCTAATAAGGATGTAAGGCAGTTGAAATCAATGGATCAGATTTGAGCAAAATACATGCAAGACAATCTAATGCATCACTACCTTACATTTTTTTACCTTGATCTAGCTCATCTATTTTTTAACCTTTTGTCAATTGATAGAATGATGATGGTTTAGACTCTTACATACATTGATAAGATTTAAATTGACTTATGGCTCGCAAATTTTTTTTATAGAATTGAGGGTGCAAAGTTTATTTACATCGTTTAGGTATACCATTCAATTATATTGTATCTACAAAAAAATTGTAAAGAAAACAAGCTTATGCTCAAAAGTCGGTTGGAAAAAACACATCAAAATAGTAAATTGATTGATGTGAAAGATGTGCAGAATTTGACAAAAGAAGGACTTGATGAAATAATAAATTCAATTGAAGGTTTTGATCTAATAATAGGTGGAAGCATTCCTCTATTTTCTATGAACTTCAATGGATTGTGAATTATCTAAGGCATGTGATGTATTAAGTGTAACACTATACAATAATGAAACCTTCATTTTATACTCATGTGGACTTCAATAAATTATGAATTCCTTATTTTTCATAGCCAAGTTCCTCCCTACCAAAACCAATTATTAAAAATTATGGACACTATTATTTATTATTTTGATTCTATGAAACATATTTGTTTGCATAATCAACATGCTATTGAAAGTGTAGTGAGACCTTACAATAGCACATTTGAAAGTGTAGTGAGACCTTATAGGAGTGCATTTTAAATTTCCCTATTTGAAAATGAATTGACATGGCATGGAGATAGACGATGCAAGGTTTTTGAGAATAGTGCAGGACGATTTGATGACAAATTAAATTCCATGGAATCGATGTACACTTGTACAAGGAAAGACAAACCAAGAGGGGTTAAGTCTTTACAGGTAAGAAAAAACCACTTCATAAAGAACTAAAGGAACATTTTAAAATAACTGCCATGTAGTGGCCAGTACCTACCTTGTAGTGTTGTTATTATAGTATGTATTTAGTTGTAAATTTTTTTGTTGATCAGCTATTGGTTCTATATATTATTTGTTTAGTTGTAATTTCTTTGTTGATTAGGTATTGGTTGTATAGACAAATTGCATTCCAATAATTGAAAAATTAATTTTTGAAGACTGTTGAAATGCCTTGGGTACATAAAATTGAAATCTCAAAAATAGTCTAATATGGTAAAAATAAAATAGGACTAAAATATTTCCTTAACTATAAAATTAAACTTTACAAAGCCTATTAAATAGCACAAATATTTCCTTAAAATGTAATAATACTAATACTTTAAGTTTGAAGAATAAAATAAAAAATTGTAATAACATATGGCAAAATATTTTTGTGATACTGTAGATTTTTAACTTTTGACTAAATAAAATTGAAATACTAGATTTTTAACTCTTGAGTAAATAAAATTGAAATCCCAAAAATAATCTAATTTCATAAAATAAAATGTGTAGAACCTAACCCTAGTTGGGTGTGGAGAGACTTAAATGTCTGCCTAAGGTATTAAAATGTAATAATATTGAATACTATTACAATTTAAAATGCATTAAAATATTGTAAATTTGAAGAATAATTACACAATAAAAAGCATTCGAGAAGTAGGGTGCTGACCTAGAACACATGAATCTTTTCTTTTGTAAGGGCAAGGAGCTTGTGAAACTCCATGGAGGGTTCGACAGGAAGAAGCTACTGGAGCCATGGGGACACATGTGTCTGATGATAATCAAATTCTTCACGTTGAAGAGAGGATTTTAGGTATACTACCATTACCACTTTGCTCTTCTCGATCATTTTAGGAATAAAATTGAGATTAACATTCCTTTTTCTCAATTCTGTTAGAGAGCTGAGGGCCAAGAACCACTTATCCCCATCCATCAAGATATCATTCTGAGACTTTATCATTTTCACCTTGCTCTGTGCCCACTACAACAAATCAAAGTTAAAATGCTTGAGGACCTATAGTTGAGCACATCCCCCGGGGATAAAGACAAAGCGAAGGTTAGTGTGGGGACTCCTAAGAACCCCTTTAAAGGTGACCCCTGTGCAATAGAAGATAACCCTGCTAGGACCCCTGCTACTTCTAAGAACAAAAAGCAGAAGCATACCCCTAAGGAGGGTAAAGGTGTTGCTTCTATGGAAGTTCCTGTGAAGATCGTTGAGCTGGATACTAAGCTTGATCCTAAGGGTAGTAGTGAAGGTGGAGTGGCTATCAATCTGAGGATTCGTCGGTCTAAACGGATCGCTGGTAAGCCGCTAGTGAACCCCCAGGGGGTGGAATTTTCTAATGATTCTAAGTTTGTGGAGGAGACAATGGAGTAAGGCAGGGATGAAACCCCCATAGAATCTATCCATGAAGTCAGGGGCACCAGTCATTTCGCCTCTATCAATGAATCTAGTTTTGAAGGTTTGGGTGACACCGTGAGGGCTGCTATTGGTCAAGATAGAAAGGGGAGTTGTGCCTTGTGTGACAAGAATCCATCTTCATTGCGGTTAAATATTTGGATGAAAAAATCAAGTAGGTGGGGATTGACAACTTAGGAGATTATAAGGAGATGGTTGATTTCCTTGCTAAGTTTGGGGCGACTGGTAGCCCATAGTTCCTTGTGCTTGTTTTTTGGTCTGCTTTTCTAGTGTTGTTTAACTGTTGTATTTTATCTCAGTCAATTAATTTTTTGTTTAATTAATAATAGTAAGTACTTTTAGAGAACATAATTTTAATTAATCTAATATTGTGGTTAAGTAATATTTTTTTCTAAAGATAAAAGAATTGTTTATCATTTCAAATTTATAACTATTATATTTCTAGAACTAAATTTATAAGGAAAATTTTATGTGAACTTGTTTTGAAACGTCTTGGCAAATAAAATTGAAATCTCAAAAATAATTTAATTTGGTAAAAATAAAATAGCACTAAAATATTTACTTAGCTATAAAACTATACTTTACAAAGCCTATTAAATAACACAAATATTTTCTTAACTATAAAACTCAACTTTACAAAGCCTACAGAGCTTGAGTGTATAGAGATTTGAAATGTATACTTAAGATATTAAAATGTAATAATATTAATACTATGATAATTTAAAATGCATTAAAATATTGTGTTTGAAGAATAAAATAAAAAATATAATAACATGGAGAAATATTTTTGATCATATTGTAGATTTTTAAATTTTTAGTAAATAAAATTGAAATACTAGTTTTTTAACTCTTGAGTAAACAAGTACCACGTAGTGGCGAGTACCTGCCTTGTAGTGTTGTAATTATAGTATGTGTTTAGTTGTAATTTTCTTCTTAGATTAAATATCTGTTGTATAAACAAATATTTTTTTTAAGGCCTATATAAATATAATAACAAAATTGTAATATTTATAGTATATTTATTTTTGATTAAATATATATAGTTTTTAAATTTGATTATTTAAATATTAATGAAATTGTATAATTAATATATGAACTACATTTAATAATAAATAAATATTAACTTCTTGGGATTTTTCACTATTGTTTTATAAAAAAATTATTAGGGTTTAAATTTGACACTAATATAATGACCCTCTCCACACCTAATACCCAACAATATATTTATTTATTTTTTGATAACAAATACCCCATTATGGACTAACATGCTATGATATTTCCTATTTAGTGTTGTCATTGGATGGATATTACATAGTGAAATCTTGATAAATCATTATAAGATTTGATATGTAACTATGAAAATATTATTTTGACTCAACTGATCTATACTAGTCATTGTCTTGTTGTACATGACATATATATTTTGGTTGCACTTTAGGAAAATATAGAGAAAACAAATTATTGGTTGGTGTGTTGTGTTGAGGAAAGACATGATTTTTTAGAACACACAATCTAGATAGTGATAATTTTGATAATCTAATAGTTTATATGGTTATTCAATGGTATTTGGATACACAAGTATTTTATAAGGAATAATGGTTTTCCTAAATTCAAATATTATGAGATGTGTATAAGAGGATTTTACACTACACATATTTGATTTTAACAACAAATGGATAAGGTGAGATACCAAGGGAAGCTTTTGTTGAAAGAGTTTTGGACATTTTCTATAGATGAGTACAACTCAATTATAAATATATTATGAAACAAAGAGGAAGATTATAGTTGAATTCTTAATCTTTATTTTTTGAGTACTATTTTCATTTATTTTATTTACCTACTCAACTAATGCATGTCATTGTAGGTAGGCATTAGATGGGGTTTAAGGTATTAATATAAATATATATTTTACTTAAAAATTCATATAATGTGACATCAAATGGTCTTCAAACTTAACATGGCTGACCATAATAAGAGGTAAATAAAAATTGGCTGACCATAATAAGAGGTAAATAAAAATTCTCTAAACAACAAGCAAACAATTAAATACAAGCAAAGTAACAAAATAGTCTTTAAACTCTTGTCACTATTGTTTTATAAAAAATTTATTAGGGTGTAAATTTAATATAATAGGAAGTTGTTTCCTATGTATTAAATATTCAATGTTCATATTTTCACTTAAAATTTAAATATAAATATTCAAAATTCAATATTAAATATTTAAATAATATAATAATAATGATTATAATGATTAAAAGTTAATTAATGTAATAATACTAATACTTTTATAATTTAAAATGCATTAAAATATTGTAAGTTTGAAGAATAAAATAAAAATGTAATAAATTGTAGATTTTAAAGTTTTGACTAAATAAAATTGAAATCCAAGATTTTTAACTCTTGAGTAAATAAAATTGAAATCTCTAAAATAATCTAATTACATAAAATAAAATTTGTAGAACCTAAAAACTAAATTAAAATTAAATTACTTTTAGCTAATGAAGCAAAAAAATTAATTGCCATCCATTTAGGCATGATTTAAGTAGTGGGAGACAAAGTTTGTGTTCATAAATTGTTTACTTGCCACATGCTCCCCTCAAACCAAAATTCTCTCCACATTTATAGTTTTTTGTTACACTCTCTGAGAGAAGAGGTCATTTTTTTAACCAATGACAATACACATAAATCATTTTTCAATAATCTTTTGTTAAAAATTTATCATGTTGACATAGGGAAAGTAAAAATTTAAATCAAATTTGCCCGACAAGAAAAATAATCCTTTCTTTTTATTGGTTTACAATCAATAGATTAATAAGTGAACTCATTGCAATAGCCGAAG
This sequence comes from Cunninghamia lanceolata, assembly GCA_027924645.1. Lineage (NCBI taxonomy): Eukaryota > Viridiplantae > Streptophyta > Pinopsida > Cupressales > Cupressaceae > Cunninghamia > Cunninghamia lanceolata. The sequence continues at coordinate 4,685,636 of BSBN01000135.1, read as the reverse complement.
GCAGTTACTAATAAAATTGAAATCCCAAAAATAATCTAATTGCATAAAATAAAATGTGTAGAACCCTATATTTTTAATAGTATTATTAATATTATAACTTTGTCCCTTTGACAAAAAGTAATTTTTATGTTTAGTTAATGAAGCAAAAAATTAAATTCGTAAAAATTAATGATTCTTCCTTCTCATAATTATCGTCATCCATTTAGGCATGACTTAACTAGTGGGAGACAAAATTTGTGTTCACAATTTGTTTACTTGCCACATCTTGCCCTCAAACCAAAATTCTCTCCGCATTTATAGCTTTTTGTTGCACTCTCAGACAATCATCATTTTTTTCAGCCAATGACAATATAGATAAATCATTTTTCAATAATTTTTTATTAAAAATTTATCATGTTGACATAGGAGAAGTACAAATTTAAATCAAATTTGCCCAACAAGAAGTGAAATGTTGTGAGTTGAAAAACATATGTAGAGATAAGTTTTGAAAAGATATTAGTTAAGTTAAATTTGATGTAGAAAAATCATAATTAATATTTTTTTCTTATGTTCAAGCAAAAATTAAATTTTTTTTTCAATATTTTTTGAGATAAATATTCTATTAAATATTATATATTTTATATTTATTAACATTAATTAAAAATCTAAAATAAATAAAATAATTTTTGAATTAGTTTAAAATTACAAACAATAATCATTAATTAAACAATTTTTATTACAGTATTATGTTACTATATGATAGGTTTAATTATGAGAGTATGCTACTGGATGATAGTTTTAATTATGATAGTATGCTAAAGGTACTCCAAAATTGTACTACCATATAGTAGATTAAAAAACTAGTTCTCTCAAGTTTTGGCAAGCTCATTTTAGAATTTATTTTTGTTTAGAAAATAGCAATGGCCATATATGGGGGAGATCCTCCACTATGTTTACTTTAGCAAGACTTTTTAGGTTTTATGTATATTTAAATATACAATGCTTCATACTTCTAATTAGAAGTTGACGAATATTTTTATCTTATTTTCATTCATCTCCACACACCCCAAGATTTAAAAGTCACTTGCTAAATCTATCATTTTTCATCAAGGTTTACATATGTGAGTGCCTAATTGATCTAGGTCATTTTCAAACCTCTAGATTTTAACCCTAAACTTAAACTTTGACTTTAATAATTGGGCTCATGTTTCCCTCTTTTACTAGCCATTATGAGCTAGCTAAAGTGTGAATTATTTCAAGTTACATGTTATGGTGGTGTACTAAAGGACAAACCTTAATTCATTTGAATCATCTATGATCTAGGAGAATAAAGAGAACATCAAGGAATAAAATGAATCTACCACATATCTAGAAAAATATTTTTACATCAACATTCTAGGAACATGTTGTGCTGTGGAATCATCCCACCCATGAGCTAAACCAAAGTAGAATAAATCCTAATCTAGCAAGCTTCTAAATGATGTCTTTAAACAACATTTTCGCAGATATAAATCATAAAAATAGAGGTGAACAAGCTGTAAAAGTCCAAATCAAAGAAGTTCAAATCTATGACCCTAGGCTTAGTTTCACATGTAAGATTCAGTTCCTTCCTTATAAAGATGACTAATGTAAGTTTTCAAAAATAGAGAAATAAGAAGAGAGAGAGAGAGAGAGAGAGAGAGAGAGAGAGAGAGAGAGAGAGAGAGAGAGAGAGAGAGAGAGAGAGAGCATAATTATAATATTAGATTTTATTTACAAAATAAATATATAATTAAATAAGAAATATATAAATAAGTGATATGCGAAGTGGGGGTGATGTAATATGTAAATAACTACACTTTTAAGTGTAGAGAAGAAGGATTAAAATAAATAAATTAAAGTTTCCCCATTAAACATACAAAAGTTGAGTAGACGGAGCTAAGATAAATTATGTTAATAAAATCATGATATGAGGATATTTGAAGTGCATGTGATAGCACATGTAGTGGAGGAAATGTTGGGTACATCTTTATTCCTTTAGAAGGGTGGCTAGTGTTAGTGTGTTGGTGTGTAGGGTTAGATTGTTTGTGAGACCCTCATCATCTTACATCTTCATCTTGGTTAGTGAGGTCTTGTAATAGACGAAGGCCTGGGATGTGTTATAAAAAAATGTTCCAAATGGGCAACCTAATAATGGATTTGATGTTTGAGAGACTTTTGAGGATCTTGATTTTTCTTTGATTGAGAAAACTTTAGCTAATCAGAACTTGGTACTTCCTGATTCATCTCAACAGGCACTTCCAAAAGCCCACAAACAATCTAATGTGTAGGTGTTGCCTACATATGATGTAGAGTTAGGTGGAAGTCATGGGGCCATATAGTTGGTATTGATTTGAATGCAATAGTTCTTGTTTTAATTGTTGCTATAGCTGAGGAATCTATAGATTGTGCCATGCCAAAAGCCATTCCAGCTATTGGTGTTAAAGAAGGTTCTAAGGATAGTATTAAGAATAAAACACTTGCTTTGTTGGGACTACAAAAAAACGTATCAAAAAGAAGTGGTATGGATAAAGTCTCCAAAGAGGGGAGGAAAATCAATTTGGAGAAAGTGAAGATGATTGTGGAAACATTAACAAAATCTAGGGTCATTCATGCTTTAGATTCACACTTTACTATTCTATGGAGGAAATGTTGGCAACATCTTTATTCCTTCAGAAGGGTGGCCAATGCTAGTGTGTTGGTGTATAGGGTTAGCTTATTTGCGAGACCTTCATCCACTTATGCCTTCATCTTGGTTAGTGATTAAGTAGTCTAGTTGGATTAATTCAATTTAAGGTTTTGATCTAATAATAAGTGGAATCCCCTATAATAATATGATAGGAAACAATATAAACATAAAGGATGGGTTAGAGGGAAAGAATTCCTCCATTTTCTATGAATTTGCATGGATTATGGATTATGTAAGGCATGCAATGCATTCAAGTGTAACTTGATAGATGGACTTCAATAGATTATAAATTCCTTATTTTTCAGAGATAAGTTCCCACCCAAATTGAAGAGGCCACCTAAAAAAAGTTGAAAATTAACTATATTAGTTGGATTTGGAGTTCCAAATCACCTTGTGCTTGTCGGTAGTGTAATCTTAAATAATTTGAGCAAGGTCCACCATACTTTTACTTTTACTATGTGTATAGTATACCAAAGGGTGTATGGACAGACCATATTCTTATTTTTGTATGATGTTGAACTAAAATTTGTGGATTCGATGTACCTTTCAATTTCAACTAGAAAACATAGCTACATGCATAACCTTCCTATGAATATTTTTTTCCAAGTTTTAGCTTTACCACCCATGACAATTGAAGAGACATTTCCTAAAACACAAAATCATTACAAAACTAAGATTAATTGCAAAAACATACTGGCAAAAAGTGTTCTACTATGTAATAGACTTGGGGCTATAATCAAGCATTCTAATGGATAACCCTACATTAAAGATCGAGGTATGGTAATTTTTGAATCTAAAAAATAGAGCTTGATATGGGTTTGTCCATATTAACCAGATCCACTAGAGCCTCATGAAATGGTACTTCTGATGCCAATGATAAATAAAAAAGAGAGTGAATTTCAATTGGTCGTTCCATGTCAATGATCCAAAGATGACATGAGATTTACTAGAGTGATGTAAGATGATTCAAATAATCATGCCCACTCATGTTATCATGTACCTTCATTTGTACAAGTGGAAAGAATGGAGAACTTTAAATTGACATTTTCCAACTATTGGTTCCTTAGAATGAATAGCACGTACATGGTTGAAAGAATTCACTGCCTACATGCATCAAATGAAATGCCAGGATTGAGTAGTAGAAGTCCACATTTTTTGTTAGATGACAAAGGTTGGTTACTTATGTTGTATGTAGGTGGTGACACCCATGGCAAAGGTTAGGGTTGTGGATCCATTGGACAATAGAGATGATCCTAGAAAAATGTATATTCAAGTGGTGACTATGGACGATCATGAGTTATGGTTCATGGGATTTATTAAATACCACAAATCTCTCAATAACTAAGATACTCTCTTCTAATGCTACATAATAACATGGGCCATAGGGACACAAGACAATCATCATTCAATTAAAGACATGGAAATTAAACTTCCACAACTCTTCAACGTACCCATTGCACACCAAGGTGTGATTGCTAGTTATATTATGCTAGCACAATGGGTGTGTTATTACTAGCACCTCATTATATATTGTTTTTATAATATTTGCCTTCTACTTGAATGGGTTGTAGACATCTTGGACCAAGGTAAATCTAAGCAATAGGAAATTTTATTTATTTATTTATCTTATTCTATATTATTTTCATTGTTTACCCCCTCTACTTTCTACTTGAATGGCCAATAGACATGGTGAACTAAGGTAAATCTAAGAAAGTAATACCAAAATTTATTTATTTATTTATCTTATTGTTTTACCCTTATGGTTCAAATGTATTCTAAATGTAGTAGACAGAATAAAAATAAAATAAAAATTCTTCAATAAAAACAAAACAAATTATTTAGTTCATATGATTAGCTATTTTTTACATAAGAATTTATTAATTTAAACTAAACTAATTTGTGAAGACCTATTTTTTACAAAGAAAATACTATCATTTTTCTCACAACCATCTTAAATCAGTTTCCTACTTTTCTCACCCTTAGTCTATATTCTTTTCATCCTTTATAAAATATATATTTAATAAAATAACCAAACTAATAAATTAATAAATTTTACAATATATAAATATAATTATTATTATTTAGTGAAGGTACTATTGTAATGAGTTTTTTGGAAAATATTGAGGGACTAAATTCTTGCAGTGCATTTGATTATTAAACAAATAATATTTTTTTCAAGTATATGAAAATATTATAACAAAATTTATATTATTTAAATATTAATATAATATGTGGGTCTGAAGCAGTTGATTTTTAAATTATATTATTTAAAAATTGACTACTTTAGACCCACATATGGGGAGCACAAATTATGACTGAGGTACTAAGGACACTAGAGGAAAGCTTAAAATAACCATTGAAGCTTAAAAGAACCTAAAGATAGAATTGCTACCGAAAACAACCTAGACAAAACCCTTAACCTAAGGGCCCTTCTCAAGTGGTCTTTTTGGCCTTCCCCTTCCTCATGATCTTGGTGAGGAGGACATTCATTATCCATTGTGTACCCTCATCCACAACATCTCTTCCTTTAATACGAAGCTTCTCAACTTCAGATTTGCGCGCATTTTTGTTTTTGATAGAAATGTTCGATTTGGATAAGGCACTCACAGTTTGGGTGAGAGAGCGATATTTAATAGGAATAACCACATCATCATCAGGATCCAAGAATTCATCGACATCCTCATCCAAGTCATCTAAGAAGGGATAATAACCCTCTGAATCAGAAACATTGTCAACTACCACAATTGGAAGGGGGGTTCAGTGCTGGGCCTAGGGGGCGGTACCTCATAGGTCTCTCCAATGGGAGAAGAGGAAGGAGGCACTGATCCACCAGAGGCCAGGATTAGGGCTTCAAGAGAGGGTGAGGGATCTAAATGATCAAAAAAATTTCCATGATTTCACTAGATGAAGTTATAATCTAGATCACCCACCTTCCTCACCCACCTCTTGAGTCTAAAATTTTGATATGTCGTAGTTCTGTGGGAAGTGCAACCAAAAATTTTGTGACCCAACTTGTTGCAACAAAAACATTAGAAGGGGAGTCCTTCATAATTTAGGAATTGATTCCAGGTCCCGAATGTTGAGTGGATAAAAATAGAGTTGTGCACCGGTTTGGAGATGTCAATGATGGTACAGACCCTGGTGAATTGGCAATGGGATGTGCTAGCATCCAACTTAACAAAGGTTCCAATCTCCTTGATCATATCCTTGATGAGCTTAGGCACACACATAATCAGAGGAAGGTTGTACAACCTTATCCAAATGGGAACCATGGTGATATTAGCTGCAGTAGGATCAAAGAAAGGGGACCAATCTACCACGAAAAGGCCACACTGACCAAAAAACCAAGGGTCATGCTATTTGACAAAGTTATAATCCTCCATAGAGGCCAAGCAAAGCAAGAAAAAACCAAAATCCAAAATGTCAAAATCTGGAAGGGTCAATTTATTCAAAGTAGTCTTCATCCATTCGATGAATTGGGCAATCTCGGCCCTCTTGCATAAACAACAAACAAACAATGATCTATTCCCCAAATCCTCCAAAAATTCTCTAATGTGTGCACCAAGTAGGTGAAACTCAATAGGGACATCTATGAAGCTAACCACCATGTCTCCCAGAGAGTAGATTTTAGGGGTTGTATCTGTCGATGAAGGCTTAACAGTGCGTTGCAGAGGGCAATTTTGAATAATTTGAGTTTTATAGAACTTAGAGAAAACATGAAAGGGGTTCCACCTATTCCTACAGCTGTCAATGGGGAGGGGAGCTGTCATCCCACGAGAGATGGGAGGCTCATCTATTGCAGCCTTGGACAAGATATCCACACACATCTTTCCCTCCTTACTCACAAAATGCACCTTTCCCTTCTGGGTGAGCTTCATGCCTGCACCCAACCCCTTTCACCGACTTCCATTCACAGCTTCTTCCGCACTCGCTTCAGCTCCTTCGTACATTGTGCTTCATGACTTTTTGATATTGTGAGCATTTGAATCAAATAAAATAGAGATTTTTTGGTGTTGTATTCTGAGTTTTTTTACCTGAACAGAGAGTCTCCGTTTTGTGTGGTGTGGATTGTGCGAGTTTCTATGTAGAAGTTTTATATATTTGCAGGGAGGAGAATACCCTTTTGCACCAAATGGTTTCAGAGCGAGAAGGTCTTGAGAGTGTAGAACATACATCAGGATGTGTGGGTAAAGGTAGCGGTAGAGAAGAGATCGTGTGAGAACTGTTGGACAAAATATCCACACACATCTTTCCCTCCTTACTCACAAAATGCACCTTTCCCTTCTGGGTGAACTTCATGCCTGCACCCAACCCCTTTCACCGACTTCCATTCACAACTTCTTCCGCACTCGCCTCAGCTCCTTCGCACATCGCGCTTCATGACTTTTTGATATATTAATATAATATTCATATTAATGTGATTATCTAATTTTGATTCATTGTATATATATATTATTTATAAATTTGATATTTTAAATATTAATGAAATAATATAATAATAGAATGTATATTAAATTATTGATTATAAAAATGAGTAGAATTATCATTATAATATATTTATATTTATCTCATATTATATTAAAATGAAATACTAATATATATTTGTGTATAAATATTAAATACTAAAATATTATATTGATCTAAATATTAATATATATATTTTGTAATATTTGTTTTAATATAATATTTATATTAATATTTAATTTGTATTTCTTGTATATATTAATTATAAAATTCTTATTTTAAATATCAATAGAATAATATAATTAATAATATATTAGTAATAATATTTATATTAAATTATTGATATATTTATATATATTTTGTATAAGTATTAAATATTAATATATTTTGTTGATCTGAATATTATTATATTATATTATGTAATATTCATATTAGTATGATTATTTATTTTTTCTTCATTGTAATTATAATATTAATAAAATAATATATTAGTATTTTTTGATTCGTAATATTGATATATATTGGTGTAAATATATTCAATATTAATATAATCTCAATACTGTTTGGTATTCTTCTATTGATGCTGTGTCTTGGAAAAAGTATTTTGATATTCTCTGGAAAGGTCCTGCTGAGCCTAAAATAAGATGTTTTAAGTGGCTGACTCTGCTTGACAAACTCCCTATTAGAAAAGATGGTCACACTACTGACATTTGTAGTCTCTGCAGGCTTCCTAAAATGGGTAGACATATCCTCTTTGATTGCATCTTTGCTAAAGAAATATGGAACATGTTTGGTATTTTTTACCCTTTAAATGTGAATATTCTAGAAATTATTACTGGTCATATTGATGGGCTTAAAAAGGATGCTAATTTATTTTGGAATATGCTATCTTCTAACATCCTCTGGCAGATCTAGAAGTGTAGGAATGAGGAAAGGTATCAAAGCAACCCTAGAGTTCTTACTGAGTTTTTTCGAAAACTCACATTTTTAAAAATCTTTCTTCAGGTCCACACAACAATGATGATGGAGAAAGACAAGCTGAGGAGATTCTTGGAAGATGGGCACGCCACATTCTTTGTCTATGAGCTGAAGCATGGTTATGAGTGGAGGAGGAACTTCGATGACCTTCAAATGTTTGAACGAACTTGCAAAAGGCTAAACCAAGAGATCAGGAAGAATATTAACTCCAGGTCCACACAACAATGATGATAGAGAAAGACAAGCTGAGGAGATTCTTGAAAGATAGGCACGCCACATTCTTCATCTATGAGCTGAAGCATGGTTACGAGTGGAGGAGGAACCTCGATGACCTTCAAATGTTTGAACGAACTTGCAAAAGGCTGAACCAAGAGATTAGGAAGAATATTAACTCTAGGAAAAATGAGATATTCATGCTTACACAAATCCAGGAACGTAAGATCATAGTTTGGATGGAGGGTCCTCTTAGTTGGACTACTTGGGTTGACACCCATTATGATGTCTTACACTAGTAGTTCTTTAGCTTCTTCTTTCTTCTGTTATGTCTGTATACATGATACTCTGAGTTCGTGGTGAGGCTGGGCCTCTTTTTTGATACTCTCGGTGGTTATTTTTAATTTTTGTATTTGACCTACCTATATTTAATATAAAAATATTAATATAATCTAAATATTATTTTATTTTATTATGTAATATTCATATTAATATAATATTGAGCCTTATGAAAATTATTTAATTTTTCTTCATTATATATAATAAAATTCATATTAAATTGTTGATTACACAAATTTATAATGTATTTATATTTATGTTTTTGACTAAAGGGGTAAAACGGGTTTTGACGAGACTACAAAACCTGAATTAGGTTCTGAAGGGACATGAAACCCTTTACAACTAGACGCTGTCAAATGATAAAATCATAGCTAAATGACACTAAATAGAAATCTCTTAGGACACCCACAACAATAGGTTTAGATGGGACCCTTGAGCCTACAAACCATCAACAAACCTAATGAAGAGCAACCTAGAAATAGTAGCAACGAGCTGCAACCAAGAACAAAGGTAATGAGAGGACTCACTACCACCAACCACACAACAAGTTTTGAAGGGACCTAAAATCCTATACAAACAAACGTTATGTGAACCACTACTCTTGAAATATGGGTCATGTGTTTGACTCAAAAACTATGCTGTTAAAACCCTGAAATAAAATATCATAATTTGACATGCTGCAAAAAATAGCTCCTACTTATCAATTGATGAGCTAAAGGGGCTCTATAATGAATGGTTCATAAGGCACAACACTTGCTAAAGGTTTTGCAAATGGGGTAGAAAGCTAAGTAGGCTTGATCTTGGGGGAAATTCCATGGTTAAGCGTGCATGAGTCAGAGTAGTACTGGGATGGGTGACCTCCTGGGAAGTCTCGATGCTTCACCCCTGTGTGCATCACCTAGATGCAATGAGTACTAAGTGGACCATTCATTAACATGAGAGATGGGTTCATGTGAACCACTACTCATGAAATATGGGTCATTTGTTTGACTCAAAAACTCCACAGTTAAAACCCTGAAATAAAATATCATGATTTGAAATGCTGCAAAAAATAGCTCCTACATATCAATTGATGAGCTAAAGGGGCTCTATAATGAATGGTTCATAAGGCACAACACTTGCTGAAGGTTTTGCAAATGGGGTAGAAAGCTAAGTGGGCTTGATCTTGGGGGAAATTCCATGGTTAAGCGTGCTTGAGTTAGAGTAGTACTGGGATGGGTGACCTCCCGGGAAGTCCTGATGCTTCACCCATGTGTGCATCACCTAGATGCAATGAGTGTTAAGTGGACCATTCATAAACATGAGAGATGGGTTCATGTGAACCACTACTCATGAAATATGGGTCATGTGTTTGACTCAAAAACTACGCAATTAAAACCCTGAAATAAAATATCATAATTTGATATGCTACGAAAAATATCTCCTACTTATCAATAAATAGAATGCCAACAACGACCACACAGCCATAGGTTTTGAAAGGACATTTAAACCTTACACAAATAGCCAAACAATAGCATACTCAATACTAACCCATAATGAAATAGCAACCATGCTACACCTAGGAACAAAGTTAAAGGGGCAGCCACTAAAGTCTTCTCCATCTTTGTCAAAATGAGCTTATAGGAAAATTGAAGTTGGCCGACAATGAAACAGCCACACAAACACCCACTTCAAAAGTCATCTCCTTCTTTGTCAAATTGATCTATATGTCAAAACTTGGCCTCCATATTACTGAAATTCCTCTCTTGCCAAAAGACCATAATCCCCACTGTCTCCAGGGAATGAAGAGTCCCTTGGTCATTGCAAGGCATCTTAGGAGAACCAAGAAACTAACCCAACCAGGCATTCTCCCACCTTAAGAGCACTCAAACAAAATAGACTCGAGGCCATGAAAAAACTTTGTTGCCCAAGCCTTAGCAGAGTTGGGCACACACCCATCATGCCTACCAATGGAAGCATCCTCCATCTTACCTCTCTATTGCTCCTCACACAACATATATTCACAGGGCTTCCATTTTCTTCTAGCCCCAAAATCTAAAAACCTCAATATTGGGTTTGAAACCCATAACCTTCCCAAACTAGGAAAAACTCCTCCTAGACAGCCTTCTCAATAGGAGAAAAAGGGATCTGAATCCTCCCACCTAAAGTTTCCCCAAGAAAGAGGGTGAAGAATGACCTAGCCAAGTCTAAATAATAGACATTTTGGCATTGGAGTACTACACAAATACCTAGCCCCAAAACCCCACCACGATAGCTAATGTATTCAATAGCATAGGTGAGAGAGGAAATCTATCCCAAAACTTGTGATACTGTTTCAGACACAACTGACCCTAAGGAAGCCCTCCCTTTGGTCGACATATTGAAGCAGGTCACTATACAATTTGTTGTATAGAGGAAACTTCTACACAATCCCAGTCTCAAGAAACCACAAAGCTTCTTGAACAAAGGGAAACCATTCTCCAAGGGGATCATGACTTACCTCTTTCTCGATGGAGGACCCCTAAATAGAGAGAAACCAAAACCACCCTAGTAGGCCTCTGCCCTAACAAAGAGCAGAATGACCATAGCATCAAATGGGTGATGTCGATAGGTACCCTCTTCCCCATCATCATCCTTGTCTCCCTCTCCTTTCTTCTCTACACATGAACAACCAACACTCACGCTCCTGCCCATTTCTCATGATGTATTTATATTTATGTTATATTATAATAAAATTAAATATTGTTGATAAAATATTTGCACTAGAAAATGAGCTCTATGAAACACATAATACATTTCTTTGGTATTGTTATATTTGATTAAATTGTTCATTATAGAATTTTATAATGTATTTATATCTATGTTATATTATAGTAAAACAAATACTATTAATAACATATTTGCACTAGAAAATGAGTGTAGGAACAAGGAATATTTAGTGAATGTGAGTATGGATTCAAGCCACACTCAATCTGTGAGAAAACAAGTATTGCAAAGTAATGGACACAATATGAATACAAAATATGGGATTGATTAATTATCTTACAAGATGTAGTACATATAAGGCATAATCAACTAATAATAGTCGAGCTAATAATAGGAAAAACTCACTAAAAATAGTGGTGCTCCAAGAATAGGAAAAGCAACCACTTAACTTAGACAAAACTAATATAGGCATACCAAGTATAGCTCAAGGCTAAACACTTCAAAATATGCACTCCTAAGATAGCTTAATATACACTAGCATCGCTCCTTAAACATAGCTTAGGTGGGCAAAATGAAGATGGGTCTTAGAAACTAGGCCTTATTAGGTACCCATGTACAATGTAATCTCTCATAAAAATAGAAATGGAGAAAAGCTACGTGGGAAAAAAACTCCCCTCCAAAAAGAGAAAAAAATATAAAAGAACAGGATTAGGAAGCCTCCTCAAAGATTATAACTTTACACTAAGCCTAAAACCATGTTGCTCTAACTATAATGATGCAAGCAACTACCCCCATAGAAGAGAGAAAGAGACTATGTATCCCCCCCAATGAAGTAACCCTTATGCCAAAAGAGAATGCTCATGTATGAATGTTGACAATGATACATTTGTGGGAAATGACATTTCTCCCCTTAGGAAGAAACAATTCCAATGGTGAATGCTGAAGTAACTCCAACTCAAAGAAGCAAGGTGAGGTGGTAAGTTTCATGATGTATCTTGTCTTAGAACACTGTTCAAATGTCTACATATTGATTTTGAAACAAGTCACAAACAAGTCAGGAGTCGTAGGCCTAACTGAGATAAGTGACTTTTCAAAATCATGTGAAAACTAATGAAGAGAAAGATCCAAAGAACTAATGTATGGATGTGGAATGTGAATGCATGCCATATGGCTATGAAGCAAATGCCATGAGATGTCATTCAAAGAATCAATGGAATCCCTTGATGAAGCCTCTCTAAACTCTATAGTAGTAGCAGGTGCAAGATAATTATCATCAAAGAGAAAGACAATATCCTCCAAAGTGTCATCAAGATCCAAAATGTGGGACTTGAAAAACAAGGAAGAGATGTCTGGTAGAAGTGTGTCCCAATTGGATCTAAGACCCTACTATAAATAATTACTGGAAGCTCCCAGAGAAGAAACTCTAAACTCTAAAGCAAAGGCATAGAAAACATGTGCCCTATAATGTGATGATGTATATGTCATCCATCAATTAGATTTTGTACCCAAGTACCTACACTTTGAAGTGGCTATGTAGCCCAAAGAGAGTTGAATGTGGGTGTGTCAAGTGTTGAATCCTCATCCTCCAAAATGAATCTAGAGATGGATGGAGATGACACTCTGCCTCATGAATCTTCTATGGATAGTAGAAAGGAGAAATATGAAGGGCAAAGTGTGAGAAGTTGTATAACCTACCATTGTGATCTGCGCTTTCCAAAGCCACTAAGTTATTCCTATGCAACTCTCTAATCTCAACTGAATCTAGAGTAAACTCAACTTGCATGCCCTTCCCTATGTGAGCAATCTAATACATTGATAGGAGATTAGTTGAAAGTGAAGGTACACTTAAAACATTTATGAATGTTCCACCTTCAACCTCAACAGAACCTCTCCCTGTAACTATTTCTGGTGTGTCATTACCCAAGGTGATGCTAGACATGTTATAAGGCTCTATGGAAAAAAACTCAACCTATGAAGAAGCCATATGGTGTGAAGCATCAAAGTCAATAATCCAAGATGGAGCTAATGACGATGCTACTGTAACTAGTGCCTTGCCTTTAAATTTCACTTTTCCTTTTTCCTTTGTCTTAGAAGTTTCTTGGGTTGATGAGGACTCTTTGATAGATTTAGGAACCCCTATGTTATGCTTCTTAAGAAGATGAGTGATGTGGTCTATCTATTTCTTCATACATATGTGCTCATCATGCCCAAGTTTCATACAATACGTGCACTTGACTTTCTCTTTCCTAGGTTTCCCTCGATTTGAAGAAGATTTTGTATTGAGCTCAAATTTTTGTTCCTTCTTGATCTCCTTGTCTTTTTTATTTTTCTCCCCTTTGTTATTTGAATCATTATGTTCCCCATTTCTAGCAAAGAGAGCTTGAGGTGTTGATGTCTTCAGGGTACCCATGTGTATAACTTATCTTTCTCCCTAATGAAGTTTGGAATCAAGTCATCTAAGGATGGCATTGTCCATGTGGCTCTAAGATCTCTTTTAGAAAAGTAGAAAGTAGATACAAATATAGAATACTCAAGTCCTAACTTGGAGATAATTGAAAGCACAAGTTGATAATCCTTTTTCTCAATTCCACATCCTTTCAACTTCAACCTTAATGATTTCAACTTAGTGAAGAAATCCTCTAGAGTGTCAAATGAACTTGTACTCAAGCTTATGAGTTAGTTCTATAAATCATGACCTTTTGTTTCATCAACCTTCCCAAAGAGTTTTTCTAATGCTAGCCAAACTTCACTGGGTGTCTTCAAGGCTTCTACATGAAACAATAGTTCAGGAGCTATATTTAGACACAAAAAACTATAGCCTTGATCACACTTGTTAAACCATTTATCCTTCTCTGTATCAATAGTGGGTTCTTTTTTAGTGCGCATTGTCACCTTGTGTATCCCTTTATTCTTTAATACAACTTGAATTGCAAATTTCCACTTAGGATAAATAAACAGGGTTAGTGGCTTGATTGCCTGTTGTGAATCCATGATGTTGAAGTAGTTTTACATAAATTAAGTGCAAAAGGGAAAATTATGGAGAAGATTTGAAATTGCACAAGGCACGACAACTTTACACCCCCCTTGATTCAAAATTAGATTCACCCCTAAATTTGGCACTTTATCATGTAGTGTGTTAGGTCTAAGTAGGTTGATTAAAATTGTACCCTACTACTTTACCTTTTTACAAACTCTCTTCAATTTTGGTACCCCACAGTAACCTTTTTTTAAGTATTTTTTGAGATAAATAATCTATTAAATATTAAATATTTTATATTTATTAACATTAATTAAAAATTTAAAATAAATAAAATAATTTTTTTAATTAATTTAAAATTACAAACAATAATCATTAATTAAGCAATTTTGATTACAGTAGTATGTTACTAGATGATAGGTTTAATTATGATAGTATGCTACTAGATGATAATTTTAATTATGATAGTATGTTACATGTACTCCATAATTGTACTACCATATAGTAGATTAAAAAGCCAGTTCTCTCAAGTTTTGGCAAGATCATTTTAGAAGTTATTTTTGTTTAGAAAAGTAGCAATGGCAAGATATGGGGGAGGTCCTCCACTATGTTTACTTTAGCAAGACATTTTTAAAGGTTTTATGTATATTTAAATATAAAATGTTTCATACTTCTATTTAGAAGTTGACAAATAATTTTATCTTATTCTCATTCATCTCCACACACTGCAAGATTTAAAACTCACTTGCTAAATTTACCACTTTCCATCTTTGTTTCAACTAGAGAACATGGCTACATGCATAACCTTCATATGAATTTTTTTTCCAAATTTTACCTTTACCACCCATGACAATTGAAGAGACATTACCTAAAACACAAAATCATTACAAAACTAAGCTTAATTGCAAAAACAGAGTGACAAAAGTGTTCTATAATGTAATAGACATGGGGCTGTAGTCAAGCATTCTAATGGAAAACCCTACATTAAAGATAAGGAATTGGTGCAGTCACAGTAGGAGGGTTCATAGAATGAACTATCCAAACTGTGCAGCAAGAGTAAACACAATGGAAACAACTCAAGGAAATAGAACAAATGCAGATTCAATCATTCAATATATCTTAGAATTCAAAAACAATCTGGTCCGCAACATACTGGCTTACAATACGGGCAAGGCCTGATTTCATACATGCGCAAGATAAAGCTTTGAAGCTTCTCCGCACAAATCTAAAACTATTAGATCTTTCTTATGTGAATAGATACTTTCCTAAGGATCTATTACATAAATATATTTCATTTTTAGACTAATAGATTCCTCCGTGTCAGCCAAGGAAGATCACAGACTCTAATGAAGAGCTGTAACATGTTCACAGATAGGTCAGACTTAAATGCATAGAACACTTCCTCAAATGAATTGGATAATGTGTGGACGTCTGGGGAAGGTCGGCCATGAACCAAGGCTCATTGAATGATGTGTTAGCAGGATCCACAAGTCAAGGAATGATCCACAAGCCTTGTCCTTTAGCTAATTATTAGGAACTATTAGAATGCTTTGCTCTGGGAAAACAAATGATCTTCTGATAGTGATAACTTTCTTGTAACTGATCCAAATGCTCTAAATTCTTGATATGATGTAGATGAATGAATGAAGATGCTAAGTCCAGATCTATAAGATGTAAAAAACCAAAACCAGACCACAAGCTAAAACTGCTTCTGACTGAACTGGGAAATGAAAGAAATGAAATGCAAACAAATTGAGATGTAAATGTTTTTGGTTGAGGCAAGATTTCTCTTGATGCAGGGATGCTCTTGCATCTGACATCCGAGGTTATTGAAAAAGTGAGTCCCTCACTTTGTCGGGGCTAGGGGAGAACCAAGATGGTCCACCTTAGCCTAAGAAATCCATGATGAATCTTCTTCTGGTTTGCCTTTCCACTTCACAAGATATTCTTTGTATTGTTTGCCTCTAGTGCAGCATCCAACTCTCTTGTCCAAAATGTCTTCTATCTGCTCCAGTGCTTGTTGTGGTAACTGCTTCTTCAAGTCCTCGTCCATGTTGTCACTAAACTCTAATTCATGATACTGATGTAGGTCTGCAGTGTTGAAAATTGTTGATATACCCAATGTCTCTGGTAACTCCAATTCATATGCATTTCCTGAATCAAATTTTCTGAGTATCTTACAAGGTCCAAATTCTTCATCTTCAACTTGTTATATGTCCCAACTAGAAATCTTTCTTCTCTCAAATGTACCATTACCTCATCTCCCTCTTTAAATTCTTTGTGTTTTCACTTTTCACCTGCCCTTTCCTTATACTTACTGTTCATGTCTTCCAAATGCTTCTTCACCTGATTATGCACTGTCCTCATATGATTTGGAAATTCTTCTGCTTCTACACTTCTCTTTTCCTCTGTACTGATGTCTCTCAATTCTGCAACTCCTCTAGGATTCACTCCGGTAATAATCTCAAAAGGTATTCTTCCAGTACTCTTGTTTACTGAATTATTGTATGCAAACTCTGCTTGTGAAAGAATCAAGTCCCAACTTCCTACTTTCTCTCCAACCAAACATCTCAACAAGTTTCCCAAACTCCTATTCACTACCTCTATCTGTCCATTTGTCTATGGATGAAAACTTAAACTGAACTTCAAATGTGTCTTCATCTTCTTCCAAAGTGTCTTCCAAAAGTATCCAACAAATTTTGTGTCTCTGTCTGAAACTATACTCCTAGGTAATCCATGCAATCTCATAATCTCCTTGAAAAATAAGTTAGTTACATGTACTGCATCAGTTGTCTTCTTGTAGGGTATGAAATGAGCCATTTTTAAAAATCTGTCAACCACTACAAATATTTAATCATGTCCTCTCTGTGTCTTAGGTAATCCCATTACAAAATCCATGCTTATGTCTTCCCAAGGTCTCTCTGGTACTATCAAAGGTTTATACAATCCAGTGTTGTGACTACTCCCTTTTGTAACTTGACAAATTCTACAACTCTGCACAAATCTCTAAACATCCTTATGTATCTGAGGAAAAAAATAATTTCACTCACCAAAGCCATTGTCTTATCAATGCCAAAGTGTCCTGGCAATCCACCACCATGCTTCTCCTTGATCAAATTATCTCTCATTGAACTTATAGGTATGCATAACTGACTTCCTTTGAACAACATATCTTTCTAAATGAAATAGTCTAGCCACTTACTCCTATCTATCACAACAGGTTCCTTACATGCTTTCCAAGGTTCTGCAAAATTAGTGTCTCCCTCATTCATGTTCTTCAATTCATCAAAACCCAACACTTCAACTCTCATCTCTGTCAATAAGTTTCTTCTTCTACTCAAGGCATTAGCAACTTTGTTTGATTTTCCACTCCTATGCTTCAACACAAAAGTATAACTCTATATGAACTCTACCCATCTCATGTGTCTCTGATTTAACTTACCTTGACTACTCAAATACTACAAAGTTTGATGATCCGTAAACAACACAAACTCCTTAGGCAACAAGTAATGTCTCTACTTCTTCAAGGCTTGAATTATGGCATAGAACTCTTGATCATAAACTAAATATCTTCTCCTTGCATCATTCAACTTCTCACTGAAATATGCTACAGGTCTACCTTCTTGACTTAATACTACTCCAATTGTATTTCCAGTTGCATCACAATCAACTTGAAACACCTTATTGAAATTTGGTAATGCCAAAATAGGTTGCTCTGTCACTTTCTGCTTCAACAACAAAAAACTTTTATCTACTCCAGATGTCCATTTAAAATATTTTCTGTCACCTCTCATTGTCTCCGTCATAGTGTTACAAACTGAACTAAAATTTCTTATGAACTTCTGGTAGAAACTAGCCAATCCATGAAATGATCTAACTTCTCCAATGCTTTCCGGTGTAGGCCATTCAACAATTGCTCTTACTTTCTTAGGGTCCATCTTCAATCCTTTTACAGAAATCACAAATCCCAAATATACCAACTCTTCTTTCATGAAACTACATTTCTTGATGTTTATCAGCAATTTCTCTTCTCTCAGTCTCTGCAAAACTTGTCTAAGATGCCACAAATGTTCTTCTATTGTCTTACTAAAAATCAAAATGTCATGCAAGTATACAGTCACAAACTTACCCAAGAATTTCTTCAAGACTTCATTCATCAATCTCATGAAAGTACTCGGTGCATTTGTCAATCCAAAATGCATCACTAACCACTCATACAATCCTTCATTTGTCTTAAAAGCAATCTTCCATTCATTTCCTTTTTTGATTCTAATTTGATGGTATCCACTCTTCAAATCTATCTTTGTGAAATATCTTGCTCCACTCAAACAATCCATGATATCATCCATCCTAAGTAAAGGAAATCTATACTTAACTGTGATCTTGTTTATTGCTCTAGAATCAGTACACATTCTCCATTCTCCATCCTTCTTCGGTGCTAGCACTGCAGGTACTGCACAAGGGCTCAAGATTTCTCTGATCAAACCTTTCCTCAACAATACTTGTATCTGTCTATTCAATTCTTCATTCTCTGTCAGTGTCATCTAGTGTGCTGCTTTGTTAGGCAAACTTGCTCCCTGTATAAGATCCATGTGATGACTGATATTCCTTATAGGTGGTAATCCTTTAGGTACAGTATCTGATATGATGTCTTCATACTCTATCAGCAACTTCTTTATTTCTTCCAGTTGTGATTCTTCAACTTCTTTCTTCAATGCTTTAGGCTTCTTAGGAATCAAGGCATATCACATATTCTCATGTCTCAAACCATCCAGAAATCTTCTTCCATCTACCAAACAGATTCTAGCATTTTTGTATACTTCACTCTTCGGATCATCCTCCAAAGGAATCAAAGTAATTCTCCTTCCATTTGCTGTTATGGTATATGTATTCTTTCTTCCATCATGTATAGCTTTTCTATCATAATGCCAAGGTCAAGTCTCAGCAAGATATCATAACTTATATCATAACCTAGATGGCTCCAAGTATTTGTCACCTCTATGTTACTGGAGACAACTGGCTCATCCTAAGATATCCTGGCTATCACCTGCACAGTACTGGTGATAGCCGGCTATCCGCACCTGTATCAGACTCAATTATGATATGTGGGTCATCTTATAGCTAGGTAAACACACAATAAGGATATCACAAGGATTCACCAACACTGATCACGTTTACTTGGTTACATGCCACATAGAGATCCATAAACCAATACACATGGACTTTTTAGGTCTAGGGGTCTAAATTACAAGTCGACACTCAAAATAATATTGGACCCACATGAGTTGGATTCTATTTCGAAACACATGCATAAACATATACAAACACAAAGTAATATCAAGGGTCATTCCATACATTTTTTTTTTCACTTGGAAATAGAGTATGCATTATATATCAGTCAAACCCACAATATTAATATTAGAGAAGTTCCAAGTCACCTTTGTATATGCACATTAGAGACAAACCATGAAAAAGGTAATTCTAAAATTCCTTCAAAGATTGGGGTAGATTTAGAGAAGCTAACTCAACAACCTCAGAGTATAGGAGATTAGTGTTGATAGAGTGTCCTTTTCTAGCTCAGACATATATATTGAGACTTACTAATTGAAAGGTGGCTTTATAGATCCATCATGTAGTATCAGCTGCCTCAAGCTGAAACATATCAAAGAGGGAAGGTTGATCAAGTTTAGGAATACCCCATGCCTCAGAGTTATTCCCTAAATCCCTCCCCTATGGACTTGAGCTCCAAGGGCATCCTTCGCCCAAGAACTACCTACATACCCACTTCCAAATAGGATCGAAGTCACATATAGTTCTCCTCACTTAATCTCTCAAGGGATATACACATAGGTTCCTACTCTCAGGGTTTCATCATCACCCAATTTCAACTAACAGTTACTATCATTTTAGGAATCAAAACCATACATAGAAGTTATGCACAATAATATATCCAATATAAATTAAATCCAATCCTAATAGAGAACATGGAATCAAAATGCATAACACTTAACAATGCAACAATTATGCAAGGACGTACTAAGGAAGTTCCCACAAGGGTCACCACGGTCTCAATTTATATCTCACCTCTGTTATGATTCATAACTCAACATAATGTTGCTAGAACTCTTACAAGCTCATCTTATTAACATAGATTAGGGCACAAGTAATTATCAATTATCCCCTTCTAACACTAATAAGATACTAGGTTGAATATATATATATATATCAAGTCTTATTGAGTAACAGTCAAGTTCCATGTCCTATAACTAATGGTAGTAATCATGGTATCATACCATTATCGTATTCATTAGAACTATCTTCTTCAAGATAGACACACTTTACAAACTATGGCGCCTTAATCAATTGTAAGGGGTCATTTTTATCATATTCATTACTCAAAATGACACAACCTTCAAGTCCATAGATGTCAATAGTCATAGTATTTAATGATCTGTAGAATTAAGTTGACACTCAATGATCAAGACTAGTATATGTCGATCAACCTATTAACAATTTACTAGGATCTTAAGCAATATTAAGATCAGAAATAGTTTATAGATAAGGCATGACCATATCATAGCAATACACTCTAGTGTTAAGGATGTCAAGATAGGCTATATAGTGATGTCTCATGCATAATCATTTCAGTACGCCTAATATCTTAATATCCACCATCTAGGGTACAATGATGTTAAATTTATTGTCCCCAATTATTGCTTAATGAACTATAGCTATTCATAACATAATATTTTAGGGTGCTTGGCATGCCTATTTGCCTTTCTAACTTGAAGGTTCCAATTTTATAACTAATATTTTCACGGTTTTATATCTCTGTCAATAAGTGACCTATAACATTGTGCAACACCACTAGGAAATTACCCTATGTTGAGGAAATACATAGTTCATATCACTTAATGTGGCCCATAATGCTGATTATGTTTCTCATGCCAGGAATTCATGTTACAAAATATGATGATAAAAATATTATTCTCTTAATAATAACAAACCATTCAACAAAATCTTGAACAAGGTCTAAATTATAAAATATAATCATATTCTCAAATCCTCACAAAACACAAAATTTAATGTATCTTAAGTAGAAGACTCATCAATCCACTTATGCATCACATATTCCTCATAAGATTAAGATACTAAATGTTTAGTTTCCCAAGCATATTCTAGACTATCTCTTAATAGTCCTAAAAAGATATAGGTTCAATGAATTCCAAACTCTATTTAAAGCATATAAAAGTTTCCAAGGGTTTTTTAAGGTTTCATGAGCAGCGCGGAGTATGCCACTTGTCGCTCTCCGCGGTCCCTTTGATTGTTTCAAAAAGTTTCAAAGCAGTTTCTAAAAAGTTTCCAGAGCTCTGCGGAGTGTGACACTTGTCACTCTCTGCAGGTCCCTCTGCTAGTTTCAAAAGGGTTTTGAAGTAGTCTCAGCAGTTGTGCGGAAGACGCCACGTGGCGCCTTCCGCAAACAAGTTTCAAAGTGCCCCAACAGTTTCTTAAGGTTGCAACGATCGTGTGGATAGTGACAAGTGTCACCTTCCACGAGAGTCTCATGGTTTCAAAAGAGTTTCTGAGGAGGGCACAGAACGTGACAAGTGTCACATTCCGCAGTTATTTCAACAACCCCTTTAGATTTCAAACAGAGCGTGCGGGTAGCGACACGTGTCTCGTGTGGGAGTAAGAGTTTCGCAAGTTTCATTGGGTCCCTAGGGCAGTTTTGCAACAATTTTTTAGTATCTTAAGAGTCCCGCGGAAGCTGCCACGCGTCGCCTTCCACACAAAGTAGCAAGTTTCACAGCCCCTCGCGTGGAACGCGCCACGTGTCGCTTTCTACGGGCACTGTTTCTAGTATAAAAAGCAGATAAGGGGCCATTTTTTGGCCAGGCGTAGGAAGTTGGTGGGCAGTTTTTTAGGGCCCGCCGATAAGGTTTTTGGGTGCCGATAGGCGGGAACATTTTGTGATAGGTTTTTTAGGGTTTTTCGACACACTTTGACCCTACGTTTGCACCATTTCTGGTCTACGATGGTTGACCTAGTGGTTCCTTGACACAATTTGCGCAGTGTGAACGTGTTTTTTTGCAGATTTTGACCCGATAGTCATGATTTTTTTTTTTGCTCAGCCCCACTTGGATCTAACAGGTATTTTGTTTCTCGTTGTTTAATAATCAATGGTACTTATTGCTGATCTATTTTTGCAGGTTTGCAGCTGGAAGGAGAAGCTAAAACTTAATGGCAGTGACGTCCTGGAAGGAGAATCAGATTTCAGAAGCAAAGAGAAGATAAGGATGAAGTGCAGAAAGTCAAGGGACATCAATGAGAAGACCCAAGTGCAGATGAAACGTAATGACAAGTAGGTTGCAGAATTTACTTCTGAGCTACTAGGGTTTCAGAAAGGGGCATATTTTCACCCAGATTTGACACATATTCAGAGATATTTTTGGGAAATTGGTTCACCTGCATTCAATGCTGTAACCTAGGGTTTGAACCATTACTTAACCATTAGGGTTTTGAGCTGTATTGAGGACAATCAGAAAGTCTATATATTGTGCCTTAACACATTGTAATATTTACAACAGGGATTTTTAGGAAAACACAGGGATTTTAGCTTAGCATAGTTTAGTTTAAAGGAGGTCACCTGTTTGTCTACAGTAAGGAGTGCGTGGAATGTCTGGCTTCCTTATTGTATCTATAAAGCTTGTAAGTTCTCTGTAATTTGATCAATGAAACTAAGAGTCATTCCAACATTGTAAATCATGTATGACTATTTGTTTCTAATACAATAGAATCTGGAGTTCAGCATCTATCATCTGAGTGTTCTCCTGCTCTTCTTTGTGTTATGAAATATTTTCTTTAAGAGCTTCCAATTTTAAATGTATGTTTGTAAAAATGCTCAGAACTTACATTTAAGGTTTTAACTGTGGATTTGATCAAATTGTTGTATGATTTACATAGTGCATAACAGAACAATTAGATCCTTTGGTAGATTTAAATGAGGTTTAGATTAGATCTTTCTAACTTTTTCCAACCCATCTAAAATATTTAGCTGAAAACGTAGAAATTTGAAAGAAATTTGTCTCATATTTGAAGAAGCATGAACAACAGAGTTAAAAGTAGATAAGTTTTCATAAATATATAAAGAGAAAAGCTGTAATAACCTAGAAAACTCATTCACAGCTTTATAACATAGTAATACTTGTATGCAAAAGGAATAGACAACTTGCTGTACTCATGATCTTTTTGCATAGTTTGAGTCCAGTAAACCACAAAGAAACCCTAAACTACGTAAGGCCCTTTGAACATTACAGCTTCACATTGACCAACTGAATTTGACCAACAGTACCATTGTAGACTTGGGATTAAGTGAATCTTAAATGATTCCCTCTTATCTTTCAAGTATAGTTTCAGTTCATTATATGTGAATTTTAACTTATTGTTATGATTGCATCAAAACAATCACCAACACACCTCTGTTCAAGGTATATTATTTAATTATTTCCACGTCAGTCTTAAAGATTTAGTATCCTTGGTTAACTGGTACCATGCTCCTTTCACTGGTATCTAAGGTGACTAAATTTCAGGTTGAGTGCAGAGAGAACATCCAAATCTAGTAAGGAGAATAGTGCAACGAAAAAGATAAAGACTAAACGTACCGAAGAAATGACATCCTTTGCAAGGTTGGCCATAGTTTCCATGACAGCAACAGTATATGTGGAGAATCGTGAAACGGGTGGTCAACAAAGGTAGGGACAATATCATTTCCAACAATAAATTCCATCATTTCCAACAACAATTGGAAGCCGTCACCCCATCAACCAGCATAAAATATCTTTTAATTTTATTTATTTTTATTACTGTTTGGCCCTGCAGTCGCCTACGAGAAAGCCTCTCTCAATGGGGATGTGACAGTTTCAAACAAAGCTGGCTGCATACAAACAGGAATTAATGGTCTCTTTTAGCACAGCAAAAGAACGGGATTTGCTTTACACCTGCCCATTGCATTTGCTCAATTTTTAAATCCCCTTCAATAAATTCATTTAGTGTATAATCTACAGTCAGTGCAGTTGATGAAGCTGTATCTATTTTTTTTTTAACAGAAAAAGGTGTAAACACACCCATAAATTAGATAAATTAAAAGGTTACAGCTTAAAGTCTTAACCAAGTTCCAGAAGGAAAAACAGCAAAAACGATCCTTGTCAGATCTGATAAACATAGAAATTTAAAACAAGAGATCCATCCCCATAAAACGTGAGAATGCATATACCCGAAACCACCACCAACGAACACAAAGCCAGCACCGCTGATCAAAACAGATCCAGAGACGGACAAAACAGCAAACACACCGCCAACGCCAACCCCGGACATACCTTAAACCGCTGGCGGAGCAGCTGGCAAGGCCCTTTCGTTCAGGTCCACTATGGCTGCTGACTACTCCCCTTCCTCCATATCCGCCAAAGCATAGAAGGGCATCCCCGGGGCCATATCAGACGCGTGTACTCTGAGGAAATGAATAGCTGTGAAAACATCCCTTATCCGCTCGCTTTTTTTCTTAGAGAGAAGAAAACAGTAAGCCCGCAGGGCATCATCTAAATCCTCACTGCAAAGGGATTTAATACTAGACTGCAAAGCTCTGTAAATGACCTGCTGTGGAGGGGAATTTCGAAGGGTTGTGAGATTAAAGAGCCTGCCGATGAGAGCGTCACCTTCCTCCATGCGGTAATTAGACACTGCCGCCTCCCAATGTTCCACTGTGTATATGTTCTTAAAGAACAAGCCTGCCGCAAGGGAGTGCACATATTCACCATCCATTACAAGATCCATAATATTGGAAAGAAGCTGGGAGACAATATCTGAATAGTTTAACACACGTCCTTCGAAACCTCTGATCCAGGCATGCCCAACTATATTCCGGACTGCGAACTGAGATAGAGTGCAGTCAGAGTCGATAAGGGTCATGAGGTCAATCGCCTTCACTCGCCCCCGTATCACCAGTTCCCAATCAAGTGCGGGGAAGAAAAGCCTCTGGTTCAGTCGCGTATCGGCCATTGCCAACTGTATTCAGAAATGAGGCAAATGAGAAAGAGAGCACAGCACGGAGGGGGCAGAGAAACGGCAGAGCAAGGAGATCAAGAAGCACAGAGCCTTTAGGAACTCAAAATTGAGAAGAGCTCAAATAAAACAGGAAGGCAAAAAGGAATTAAGAGCTGGTGGAGAAGTAATGACGCTTGCGTCATCCGCACTGATGGAGGACACATCCATTTTATAAGAGGGCAAATAGGGATTCCTACGTGTCCAACACAGGTAGGAGGAGGCGGGAGAATTAAGCCGTTACGCCGTCAAAGGACAACCAAGACCCAGCCAGTCCTTGCACGGCATTATCTATTAATGAGCATGAGGCGAAAGGAGATACGCAATCCTCCCCTTACAGACGGGACATTTTGACACTATCCCAAATGTCTTAATACATACATCTCATTAAGGCCTTGGATCTGCGCTCCTGCAGAATGTCAGAAGGCCTTCAAAAGGAATAAATGTAGGTATCTGTTGTAAAATCTTATTTAAATTATGCTTTGATGGCTGCCCATTCCTTCTGCGAAAAGCCCCATTTTGTTACAGGCTGCCCATGCTGGTAAATGTGAATCGATCGGGTTGGAGACATGTTTGTTGCGTTTAGTTAAGCAATGTAAATAAGTTCATTATGAAAAGCTGTGTAATTCTTGAGAATACAGGTTTGCAATAATTGAAAATATGTAGAGTAGTCTTAAGGGGTGTTAGCTGCACAAAAGTTGTCAATCTTTTCCTCCAGTTTCTTTGCTTCAATTCTTTCCACTTCACCGATTTCTCTACGGTCCCGATACCCCAAACGATTAAAATAAGGATGTCTCCGAAGAGAATTATGAATCAATGCAATCACATAAAGTAACCCAGATGGAGGTGTATAAGTACGGACGGTTCTAAGAGTGGATAAAGCTTATTTTACAAGTAGAGGTACTCTAAACCCCTAATATCATACTAATATGAAAACAGTATTTAGAGCCATGACACTGGTTACACCCCTAATATCATATGACTATGTAAGAAAGTCACTCAGCAGGATCAGATTTGTCAAGTATGGAACTGAATTCAAAAGTCTATATTGACAAACCATTTCCAATGATAGGGTAAAGAGCATTAATCAAATTGCTTTGAAGGAATTATTAATTACAAATGACTAGTATACATAAAACTGCTTATATAATTCAAACAAAGCTGCATACAAACCGGAATTAATGGCCTCTTTAAACACAGCAAAAGATCTCCCAGTACTCGTTTTGCTTTTGTTTGGAGTTTTACATATCTCATAGACTTCTCAATGAAATAGAAAGTATCAAAAAAAAAAATTTCTAAATGATATTATAAAGAACATTTATTTATGAAATTGGTTTGAAAGAATTTATAATTACATATGACTACCATACATAAAATTGCTTTTAAAGAATTTATAATTACAAATAACTATACATAACTTTTTTGTACTCAAAATGCTAAATAAAAATGCATATTACAAACAATACTGTAATGTGATTATAAACTATTTCCAGATGATAGTATAAAAAACATTTATTTATCAAATTGCTTTGGAAGAATTTATAATTACATATGACTACCCTACATAAAATTGCTTTGGAGGAATTTATAATTACAAATAACTAGCATACATAACTTTTTGTACTCAAAATGATACATAAAAAATGCATATTACAAACAATACTGTAATGTGATTATAAACCATTTCCAGATGATAGTATCAAATTGCTTTGAAAGAATTTATAATTACATGACTACCATACATAAAATTGCTTTGAAGGAATTTATAATTACAAATAACTAGCATACATAGCTTTTTGTACTCAAAATGCTACATAAAAAATGCATATTACAAACAATACTGTAATGTGATTATAAACCATTCCAAGATGATAGTATAAAGAACATTTATTTATCAAATTGCATTGAAAGAATTTATAATTACATATGACTACCATACATAAAATTGCTTTGAAGGAATTTATAATTACAAATAACTAGTATACATAACATTTTGCACTCAAAATGCTACATAAAAATACATATTACAAACAATACTGTAATGTGATTATATATAAAAATGCATATTACAAACAATACTGTAATGTGATTATATATTTCTGTATACTTATAACCAAAATAACCAAAGAAAACTTAACTCCTAAATTCAATACTTCCCCTACAAACAGCCTATTGGCGGAATAGTTGTGCACCCCGTGCAACTGCTAGTTATTATTATTATTTTTTTTTAACCAGAAAAAGGTGGATGAACACCCATGCTAGTTATTATTTAAGCATTCATATATTCTATTCACAAATGTACGTACTATAAAAATATTTCATATACACATCAAGAGTGAAGAGATCTACCATGATTGGAAGCAAATAATCCGTCTTCATGAAATTCTAGTAAAATTTTATTTTAGTTCATAATACTGAATCCAGTCAGCCTCCTTGATAACTTCAATACATGTACCTCTTTATAACCAGCAATGTAGGAAGAGTTCAATTATAAGCTGATATCAAAACTAAAATTCTGGTTTATCCCTTCCTTTAAAGTCCTAATGAAAGGTCTAATTTAGATTACTTGGATGCCCTGGACTGAATCTCCGTTCCACTGCAATCTTTGCTTGCTGAATATCAAACAAAAGCAAAGTTTAAGTGTAAATTTTATGACCTTATTCAGGTGATATGAAATATAAATAATCGAAGACTAAAGAATCAAAAAACTGTTATACACTTTCACCAAAGTATAAAGATACTAAATAGATTTCTCCATCATTTGTTTTTTAAGGTAAAAGTCCACTGTTTAGCCTCTCACCGGGCCTCATTCCTATATAGTTCTCAACATATTCAAGATACTAGCAAAAACAATTTCAGAGTTATTGTTAGACCTGAATACTGGAATATAACTACTGGTGGTAATCATGGTATCATACTATTATCGTAGTCATTAGAACTATCTTCTTCAAGATAGGCACACGTTACAAACTATGGCGCCTTAATCAATTGTAAGGGGTCATTTTTATCATATTCATTACTCAGAATGACACAACCTTCAAGTCCATAGATGTCAATAGTCATAGTATTTAATGATCTCTAGAATTAAGTTGACACTCAATTATCAAGACTAGTATATGTCGATCAACCTATTAACAATTTACTAGGATCTTAAGCAATATTAAGATCAGAAATAGTTTATAGATAAGGCATGATCATATCATAGCAATACAGTCTAGTGTTAAGGATGTCAAGATAGGCTATATAGTGATGTCTCATGCATAATCATTTTGGTATGCTTAATATCTTAATATCCACCATCTAGGGTACAATGATGTTAAATTTATTGTCCCCACATATTGCTTAATGAACTATAGCTATTCATAACATAATATTTTAGGGTGCTTAGCATGCCTATTTGCCTTTCCAACTTGAAGGTTCCAATTTTATAACTAATATTTATCACGGTTTTATATCTCTGTCAATAAGTGACCTATAACATTGTGCAACACCACTAGGAAATTACTCTATGTTGAGGAAATACATAGTTCATATCACTTAATGTGGCCCATAATGCTGATTATGTTTCTCATGCCAGAGATTCATGTTACAAAATATGATGATAAAAATATTATTCTCTTAATAATAACAAACCATTCAACAAAATCTTAAACAAGGTCTAGATTATAAAATATAATCATATTCGCAAATCCTCACAAAACACAAAACTTAATGTATCTTAAGTAGAAGACTCATCAATCCACTTATGCATCACATGTTCCTCATAAGATTAAGGTACTAAATGTTTAGTTTCCCAAACATATTCTAGACTATCTCTTAATAGTCCTAAAAAGATATAGCTTCAATGAATTCCAAACTCTATTTAAAGCATATATAAATTGATAGTAAGATTCTACTACACATCTAAGGATGTATGGATTTGTATACATATATGTTTCAAATCAAGATATTACCAAAAAAAAGCTTTGTTTTCTCAAGGTATTCTAATTTTGATTCAAAATAATTTATGCTTATTCATTTATATGGTTGAGTTGGCCCTCATTTGAAATATCTGTTTCAATCATGTTGAGTACTTCAACATATTCATGAGTATATCTTTGTAATCTTATATATAAAGAGAGAGATTCGCTTGTGAAAAAATTGACGCATTCACCAGTAAAAACAAAGATTGCTATTATAATATCCAGTACAGTTAAAGTTTGGCAATGAGGTTTACTCAATAAAAACCACTGGTGACATTCTACAATACACAACCATAAAGAAATAATAAGATCCCTGACAACAAGATCACTGGAATATTAGACTGCACAAGTTTGTGTAAATAGTAAAGTTCAATAATAGGAAATCATGGGTGTGATAAACTATATAATTGAATGAATTAAGATGATCACTGGTATAACATTCCATACAACCAGGTACTTTAGGTCATTAATAGTCTCGGCCCGATAAAGCCCCAAGAGGATTTCATATCAATAAACATTTTACCTTGATCACCTCTGTTCAAGGTATATTATTTAATTATTTCCATGTCAGTCTTAAAGATTTAGTATCCCTGGTTAACTGGTACCATGCTCCTTTCACTGGTATCTAAGGTGACTAAATTTCAGGTTGAGTGCAGAGAGAACATCCAAATCTAGTAAGGAGAATAGTGCAACGAAAAAGATAAAGACTAAACGTACCGAAGAAAATGACATCCTTTGCAAGGTTGGCCATAGTTTCCATGAAAGCAACAGTATATGTGGGGAATCGTGAAATGGGTGGTCAAAAAAGGTAGGGACAACATCATTTCCAACAATAAATTCCATCATTTCCAACAACAACAATAATATAAATTCTAAATGATATTATAAAGAACATTTATTTATGGAATTGGTTTGAAAGAATTTATAATTACATATGACTACCATACATAAAATTGCTTTCAAAGAATTTATAATTACAAATAACTATACATAACTTTTTGTACTCAAAATGCTACATAAAAATGCATATTACAAACAATACTGTAATGTGATTATAAACTATTTCCAGATGATAGTATAAAAAACATTTATTTATCAAATTGCTTTGAAAGAATTTATAATTACATATGACTACCCTACATAAAATTGCTTTGAAGGAATTTATAATTACAAATAGCTAGCATACATAACTTTTTGTACTCAAAATGCTACATAAAAAATGCATATTACAAACAATATTGTAATGTGATTATAAACCATTTCCAGATGATAATATAAAGAACATTTATTTATCAAATTGCTTTGAAAGAATTTATAATTATATGACTACCATACATAAAATTGCTTTGAAGGAATTTATAATTACAAATAACTAGCATACATAGCTTTTTGTACTCAAAATGCTACATAAAAAATACATATTACAAACAATACTGTAATGTGATTATAAACCATTCCCAGATGATAGTATAAAGAACATTTATTTATCAAATTGCTTTGAAAGAATTTATAATTACATATGACTACCATACATAAAATTGCTTTGAAGAAATTTATAATTACAAATAACTAGCATACATAACTTTTTGTACTCAAAATGCTACATAAAAATGCATATTACAAACAATACTGTAATGTGATTATATATTTCTGTATACGTATAACCAAAATAACCAAAGAAAACTTAACTCCTAAATTCAATACTTCCCCTACAAACAGCCTATTGGCGGAATAGTTGTGCACCCCGTGCAACTACTAGTTGTTATTTTATTTTTTTTTAACCAGAAAAAGGTGGATGAACACCCATGCTAGTTGTTATTATTTAAGCATTCATTTATTCTATTCACAAATGTACGTACTATAAAAATATTTCTCTTACACATCAACAGTGAAGAGATCTACCATGATTGGAAGCAAATAATCCGTCTTCATGGAAATACTAGTAAAATTTTATTTTAGTTCATGATACTGAATCCGGTCAGCCTCCTTAATAACTTCAATACATGTACCTCTTTATAACCAGCAATGTAGGAAGACTTCAATTATTAGCTGATATCAAAACTAAAATTCTGGTTTATCCCTTCCTTTAAAGTCCTAATGAAAGGTCTAATTTAGATTTCTTGGATGCCCTGGACTGAATCTCAGTTCCACTGCAATCTTTGCTTGCTGAATATCAAACAAAAGCAAAGTTTAAGTGTAAATAATCGAAGACTAAAGAATCAAAAAACTGTTATACACTTTCACCAAAGTATAAAGATACTAAATAGATTTCTCCATCATTTGTTTTTTAAGGTAAAAGTCCACTGTTTAGCCTCTCACCGGGCCTCATTCCTATATAGTTCTCAACATATTCAAGAAACTAGCAAAAACAATTTCAGAGTTATTGTTAGACCTGAGCTAATTTTTCAAGTCACCGTGATATGTAGAAACCATAACAGACACCACAAATAAACCAAAATTGCGTTAATAGGCATTTTGAGTATTTTGTCTAGATTTGAAGCCCATCTTATCCCTTGAAATTTATTTTACATCCAAGATTATGGAATATCAAACTGATCAAAATCATCTTCATTATATTCATTAAGGTCAGATTCATATTGTCAAGTTCTTTGAGGTGGGTAAAGAAGTTAAGATGGAGATTATTTGTGGATTAGTCAAATCACCTTAGATGTATTCATCAAGATTAGATCATTGATTAGGTTCTTTGATGCAGGAGTATATAGGTGGATTGGTGATCAGCGTCAACCAAAAACAAATTTCAGGTTTGCATTTCATATTTGGTGTGTTTGGTTTTTATTTGGCATATCTTGGCTTTTGGAATGGGTGGTATGTCAGAATTTGCAAGTTTTTAGTTTTCACCATACTTTGGTGTCGGTGCACAAGTTAAACAATTGTCTCAAAAAATTGATGAAGTTTCTTGGTAAATCCTCTTACAAGAAGATTGTTGATTCCATCCTAGATTTGGTGATGAAGGTTTTGTAGTCATACGTCTTCTGGTTTTGGAGAAATAATCATTTTGTGACTTATGCTGGTAGATTGATGAAAGTTTAATATCTTGAGCTTTGTGAGGTTTGGTACAAAATGGTTTGGCAGAAAGCTTTGAGATGTTGATTTCTCAATATTTGAAAGTGTTTGTGATAATCCAAGATCCTAGCAAGAAGTTATAGCCAATGTCAGTTTTCAACTCTGAGTCTGTCATGTTGTAGTCATGGTTTCACAAGGTTGGAGACCCTCAAAGAATTTAGTTACTCTTGACAAGTGAATGATGATATGGCATGAAATTGGAAGCACAACATTCTTTTATAGGTATAGATATTTGCATACTTGGTGCTATAATACTTTTCATGGACCAAAAACAATACCATGAGGCCAAAAATGCTCTTCGGATGCCATTTCTCATCTGAAGCAAGTAAACCCATGAACATCACGCTCTGAGAGGAAAAGCCAGCTTGTGACCATATCAAATGCTTCATAACAAGAAGGCAGATGAAAGGTGGAGTGACGTTACAAGTTTACAGTACCTAAAGGAGAGAATTCTAACACCTCATAGAGGCAACTTTTTGTAAGTTTCAAAATATAATTTGAAGGTTAAAATGGAGATGCCAAGGATTGATAATTCCTTCAACTTCACAAGGACTTTAGTCAATGCCTTTTGAAAGGCAATAAATCGGCAATTTAAGCGCTAACTTCAACATTCTATGCAGAATTAAGGGATAATAAAAAACTAGCATTGATGTAGAATCTAAAACGCCAACTTAAGGGCTATGTCGATGCGACTGGGAGCCATGGGTCCCATTCTCTTGGTAAAATCAAATGTTGTCTTTATGATGGAGGGAGGCATCACCTCTGATTCAAATCGATGTTTCCTTTTCATTTAAAAAAAATTGAATTCAATATATAAGAGCAAGGGGAGCGCCAAAGTGATGCGGCCTTAGGAGAAGAGAATAGGGTCGCTACTGAAGAATAGGAAACAAGTAAAATGAAGGATGAGAATAGATAGAAGATCAGGAATTTGAAGGAATAATGTGAAGGCTGATTTGGGTGTTAGCATAGTATTACATTGTTTAATATCTACTTAGTTTAGACAACGGTTACCAGTTATGCTGCCAATTATGCAGTTATGTCTATTACAATTTTTTAATTGCATTTCTCCTTGTATAAATGTTTTTGTAGTTTATCGAATAAATCAATCAAGAAATCATCAATATATTATTACATGCTTTTGTTATTCCTGTGCAATGGTGTAATATGTACATGCTCACCATATTTCAATATGGTATTGGAGCAGTTATTGATCATAGAGAAGTAGCAAATTTGTTTTGGAAACGATATGGTATCAGAGCAGTTATTGATCATAGAGAAGTGCATTGTATTGTTGAGCAATATGAGATCACCAGTGCTACGTGTGGATAGAACATACTAGCATGAGAAGGAGTGAAGTTGTATAAAAATTTGAAGGTATTTGAATCCATTGATTGAGCATCCAGTATAGTTTTCTTTTGCATTGAATACACTTGATGCACAAGTCAAGCTGCTATTTGATATAATGTACAAAGG
Organism: Cunninghamia lanceolata; assembly: GCA_027924645.1. Classification (NCBI taxonomy): domain Eukaryota; kingdom Viridiplantae; phylum Streptophyta; class Pinopsida; order Cupressales; family Cupressaceae; genus Cunninghamia; species Cunninghamia lanceolata. Next base: position 4,651,678 of record BSBN01000135.1, on the reverse strand, counting down.
GCATGTAATGGAATGGCCACTTAATGGATATGCAGACATGACCTAGCCTAGTTCAGCTCCATGGTATTTTTTTTAATATCCTTTGTCAGTAAATCCTTGGTAGAATTGTTGGAAATTGAAATCTTATAAGCAGTTATACAGCTATCTGTAACAACAATCAGAATGCATCATATAATTATAAACATAGTGTTTCACTAAACAATTAAGTGCAAGTTTTGAGCAAACTCCTCTAAGCATCCAACGATTGGAGGAACCATGCTAACTGGTTGGTTCTTTGTGATGGAAGCCTTCCTACAAGATCTCCTCACCATTTGAATAAAGTTTTGTCCAATGTTCATTGCTGGTGTAAGGAACAAAGATTATAAAGACGTAGTGATTTGTGTATGCTGAGTTGATGTGGGTGCCAGAATTCTAAAGGAATTTTCAAATTGACTTATTCCAGAGAAACACAATCTTGCTGCGTATAGGAAGAGATTTGTAAGTAAACCTAAAATTCACTCAAGTGGATGCATATGTGACTATTCAACATGCTTTGCATGTAAATGTGTGTAGTGGAGTTGGTATATGATTTTAATTTTAATACAAGCAGTCATAGGATCAAAACTATGAAAGTGGAGTTATAAGGTGTGAAAGGAGAAGTAGTTGAACTTAAGTGGAGTTATAAGGTGTGAAAGGAGAAGTAGTTGAACTTAAATAAGTTGTTACAATTTGCATTGTAAGGGTCTATTTTGGAGGTAATTGTAATTTGATTTATTTAGAAGATGCATGTGTTTTAGTTTGGATATGAATTTTGAAAATATTGTAATTGGGAGATATAAGGTGTTTAATGTAAAGGAAGAAAATCTATTCAATATCATGCAATCTTTTTGTACCATGGATGGAAACAAATTGGTTGTTCAGTTGGAGGGTTTCGAGGATTATAGTACTTCCTCTGGTGCTATCTTTGGAGGGTAAGGACTCAGAGAGTCATATTGGAGGTAGGCGGCATCAGAGGATGGAGGAATTTTTATTATCTCAAGTTAGCTTCTCACTTTGAGATGATGCTTTGCATGAGAAGCATTTTTGGCTTTAGTTTTTTTTTTTCCTTGTTATTGTTGACAGATTTGAAGAGGTGTTGAGCTCAATATGGATTGTTGTCAAGAAAGCTTCAGAGTATATGATTGAGAATTATACCCTTTTGCGGTCACTAGACAATAATAGAGATCTGTCGTATCTGTTAGGGATTGTTGTCAAATAATTCAAGACTCTGTGACTTGAGAGTTCAAGACTGAGAGCTCAAGAACACAGCTCGAAGCTACACCTTTCCGAGGGTCAAGAGATAACTTGATGGAGCCCCACTTGGTTCAAGATTTATTCTTTTAGGAGAAAATCTTCTATAAAATATGTATTCATATTATGTAATCAGCTTTGTTAAGTATATTAGCATTCAGGGGGGTCCCTTCGTACTATTGCAGGAACAATTGAATAAGGGGGAATGTTAGAATAGTATTACATTGTTTAATATCTGCTTAGTTTAGACAGTGGTTACCAATTATGCTGCCGGTTATGCAGTTATGTCTGTTACAACTTCTTAACTACACTTCTCCTTGGCATTTCTCCTTGTATAAATGTTTCTATAGTTGATCAAATAAATCCATCAATAAATAATCAATATATTATTACATGCTTTTGTTATTCCTGTGCAATGGTTTAATCTGTATGTGCTCACCATATTTCAATATTGGGGAGATATTCAGTCCAAAATTCATATAGGAAAACAATCATAAATGTTACCAGACACTGAAGAACAATAGATGAAAGGAGAAAGAACAATGGAATGAGTGTATGTGTTCAGAGAAGGGTCAACTAGAGCAAGGAAACAGAGAAATATGAAATGAAGTTGCAAATACAAGTGAAAGAGAATAGAAATCTACAGATTTGTTTTAAATTGCCTTGCATAGTGAAGAATTTGTAGTTCAATTGTGTACTATGGATTTGGTTCAATTTGTGCATCTGAACTATGATTTCTATACTTATTGTGAGCATCTGAATCAAATAAAATCAAGATTTTATGATGTTGCAATCTGAGTTTTGTTTATCTAAAAAGAGAGTCTCTATTTTGTGTGGTGTGGATTGTGTGACTTTCTGTGTGGAAGTTTTATGTTTTTGCAGAGAGGGGAGTACCCTTTTGCACCAAGTAGTATCAGAGAAAGAAGATCCTAAGAGTGTAGTGGATACACTAGGATGTGTGGGTAAAAGTAATGGTTGAGAAGAGCTCGTATGAGAATTGTTGCAGGTTGGTGAAGTCCTGAGCAGTTGAGAGCTAGTAACCGTGGAAGAGTTGTCCTTGTAGGTTCCAAGGTAAGAGAAAGTGAATGTAGAAGATTGAAGAAACTAGTAAGATAAAGATATATGTGTGGAAGCCCATCATGTGGGATGGTTGGAGATGGTATAAAAGGGAGGTATTCCTTAGAGAGATGACTAAAAAGATTGAGAGGATTGGCGGGTTGTTTAAGAGATGTGACCAATTGAAAGCTATGCAGCATGGAGAGGTTGTAAGGTATGAGTTTTCAGTGAAGACATGAAATGAAGAAGTGGCAGAGGATATTCAGAATGAAGAATAAGAGGAGATCCTTGTGCAAAAGGATCAAGAGTGAAGAGAAGAGATTGCAATCAAGGTTGTAAAAGATGATAAGAGGAGTTGCAACCCTTTGGTAGAAGAGGCATGGAAGGAGAAGCATGTGCGAGCAGACCATACATTCCAAAAAGAAAGAATATCAGAAAAGAAAGGAAGCAAGGAGAGAAAGTAATGGGAGAGGAAAGTTGTGGAACATGAAGTTGTAGTAGAAAATGATCTGTGGAAAGACATGGACAATGTGGGATATTGATGTGAAGAAGAAGCATTGGAGATTGTAGCAAAGGTATGTTTTTTCAAAGACATGGATGAATAAGTTACATGTGATCTAGTAGTAGTGACAACATATCCTTTGGAGGATAGGAAGATAGAAGAGGAAGGTAACAAACTTGTAGCTAAGTATGAAGACCAAAAAGTTGTAGCAGATGGAGAATCAGAGATGACGAACTTAGAAGGACATAGATTTGATGAGCAAGTGGGTGAGGAGGAGAATGATCTTCTATGGAAAGAGGAGATGAAGAAAATAGACAATTTAATAAGAGGAGATTGGATAGAAGAACATGAAGAGATTAATGGTGCAATGAAAAATGAAGGTAAAGAACTTGGAGCAATGAAAGAAAATGAGGTAAAATTTGAAAACTCTGAGTCCAATTTGTTTGGGACGATGAATACAATAGAGGATATAGAGGAAGAAAAAGGTAGATACATGGAAGACATCAATTTCCATAAAGATGCTACAAATTTGGTTGTTGTTGAGGAGCATAATTTGGTGGAGGAAGAAAGTGAGAAGATAGAAAAGTTGTTCAGTTTGAGTGAACACTTGAAGAAGATGAATGGGGAAGATATGAGTGAGAAGATGGATGCCATAACAGTGAAAAATGAAGAGGTAACTTCTGATTTTTTTAAATGTTCTAATGAGGAAGTTGATAGGGATTTGTTTGTTGCTAAGGTTAATAAGGAGTTGCAAGTAGATGGAAGGAATACATATAAAGATGTAGATTTGTAATCAGTTGTTACATGTTTGAATGTAGAGGTTGTAAAAGATGCTACAAGTGAAAAAATAGGTAAAATAGTTCAAGACATGAGGAGGAGGATGGGAATAGATTGGGTAGATGAAAACCTCATAGCGAAGGATGAGATGATGAAATTTGCAACTGAAGATGATAAATGAAATATTGCAATGAAGAAAGAAGAGGTGAAGTTTATTGTGTTTTGTGATAAAATTCATTTTCGTTCATTTGCAATGTTGAAAGTTGAGGCTTCTATGGAGAAGAGTAGATGGAAATTGTTACTTTCCATGAAGTTGTAGGGGCATATTTGTATTTATATGTTGCAGATTGTGATATGGATGATGTCACATTTTTGTGGAGGTGGCCAATTTGTGGTGGGTCAAAACCCATGAAAGAGGAGAAGATTAGTGAGATTGGTTGGTGGTGGTGCCTATATAATGGTGGGTTAGATCCCATGAAGGAGGAACGGAGAAAATATTCTTGGGAGGAGGAGGATGGTACATAATAGATGCAGGTCCATGAGAGGAGAGAAGAATGGAGTGCAGATTTGTTGGACGGGAGTGAAGCTTGTTTCGGCAAGATGCTAGAAAAGGAGGAAAAATAAATAACTTTTTGTTCACATGTTTCAAGGATGGTGTTCGCTACAAATTCATCATAATCTTAGAAAAATGTTCTACCATTCAACTCCATGTTTATGAGTGTATGCTCACAAACTTCCTACCTAGTGTGTCTGATGCAAGAACATCTGGAGGGACCGGCGATCAACATCAACCAAAAATAGATTTCAATTTTGTTTTTAGTTTTGGTGTGTTTTGGTTTTCATTTGGCATCTCTTTTCTTTTGGAATGGGTGGCACATCAGAATTTGCATGTTTTAAGTTTTCGCCATACATTGATGTGGGCACAACACATGTAGTTTTCACCAAAATAATTGTTTTGGGAAATCAGTGATATTTCTTAATAAATCCTCTTAAAGGAAGATTTTTGATTCCATCCTAGATTTGATGATAAAGCTTTAATAGTCATATACCTCATGGTTTTGGAGAAATAATCATTTTGTGACTTATGTTGGGAGATTGAGGAAAGCTTAACATCTAGATATCTATGAGGTTTTGTACAGAATGGTTTCGCAAAAAGCTTTGAGATGGTGAGCTCTACACCTCTGTAGGTTTTAATGATATTCCAAGATCTTGGAAAGAAATTATGGCCAGTGTCAGTTTTTAGCTTGAATCTGTCATGTCGCAGTCGTGGTTTCACAAGGTTGGAGACCTTCAAAGAATTTAGTTACTCTTGATAGGTGAATGATGATATGGCATGAAATTGGAAGTACAACATTCTTATAGAGGTATAGATATTTGCATACTTTCTGGTATAATATTTTTGATGGACCAAAAACAATACCATTAGGCCAAAAATGCTCTTTGGATGCCATTTCTCATTTGAAGCAAGTAAATCCATGAACATCAAACTATGAGAGGAAAAGCCAGCTTGTGGCCATTTCAAACACCTTGTAACAAGAAGGTAGATGAAAGGTAGAGTGATGTTACACTTGAGGTGCCTAAAGGAGAGAAATATAATGCCTCATAAAGGCAACTTTGTGTAAGTTTCAAAATGTAATTTGAAGGTTAGGCGCCAAGGATTGATAAATCCTTCAACTTCACAAGGACTTTAGTCAACACCTTTTGAAAGCTAATAAACATGAATTTTAAGCGCTAACTTCAACATTCTTTGTAGATTTAAGGGATAATACAAAAGCTAACGTGGATGTAGAATCTGAAATGCCAACCTAAGGGCTATGTGGGCACAACTGGGAGCCATGGGTCCCATTCTCTTAGTAAAATCAAACATTGTCTTTGAAATGGAGGTAGATGTCACCTTATATTCAAATCCATTTTTACTTTTCATTTAAAAAGTGAATAAAATATACGAGAGCAAGGGGAGTACCAAAGTGGTGCGGCCTTAGGAGAAGAGAATAGGGTCATTGCCAAAGAATAGGAAACAAGTAAAAAGAAGCATGGGAATAGATTGAAGCTTAGGAATTTGAAGGATAGATGTGAAGGCTGATTTGGAGAGAGATTCAGTCCAAAATTCGTAGAGGAAAACAATAAAACATGCTGCCAGGCATTGAAGAACAACAGATGAATAGAGAGAGAACATTGGAATGCGAGTATGGGTTTAGAGAAGGGACAAATAGAGAAAGGAAATAGAAAAATGTGAATTAAGGTTGTAGAGATAAGTGAAAGAGAACAAAAATCTACATATTTGTTTTAAATTTCCTTGCATAGTGAAGAATTTGTAGAAGTTCAATTGTGTAATCTGGTTTTGATTCAATTTGTGCATCTGAACTATGATTTATATACTTGTGAGCATTTGAATCAAATAAAATTAAGATTTTTTGGTGTTGTATTCTGAGTTTTTTTACCTGAACAGAGAGTCTCTATTTTGTGTGGTGTGGATTGTGTGAGTTTCTATGTAGAAGTTTTATATATTTGTAGGGAGGGGAATACCCTTTTGCACTAAATGATTTCAGAGCGAAAAGGTCCTGAGAGTGCAGAGAATACATTAGGATGTGTGGGTAAAGGTAGCGGTAGAGAAGAGATCATGTGAGAACTATTAGAGGTTGGTGAAGTCCTTAGTAGTTGAGAGCTAGTAACTACAGAAGAGGTGTCCTTGCAGGTTGCAAGGTAAGAGAAAGTGATTGTAGAAGATTGCAGGAGTGAGTCGGATGAAAATATATGTGTTGAATCCCATCATGTGGGATGGCTGGAGATGGTATAAAAGGAAGGGATTCCTTAGAGAGATAATTGAAAAGATTGAGAGGATTGACAAGTTGTTTGAGATATGTGACCAATTTGAATCTATACAGTGTGGAGAGGTTGCAAGGGATGAGTTTGCAATGAAGACATGCCATGAAGAAGGCATGAAATAAAGGATGAGGAAAATCAGGAAGTGGTAGTAGATATGAAAAATCAAGAAGAAGAAGAGATCCTTGTACAAAAGGATCAAGAGGGTGTAGGAGTTAAGGACAACACTGAGAGGGGGGGTGAATCAGTGTTGTGTGAATTTTTTTAATCTTTTTCAAACTTTAACTTTCTGAGCATAAGGAATGAATGATACCTTTGATTTGTCAAATACATATGCACATGACTGTGAATGCAGAAAGAGAATAAAACTTCATAAGTAAATTAAACACACACAAGGAAGATCAATATGAATCATAACACAAGATATGCACGAGTGGAAAACCCTCCTGGGGTATAAAAACCACTCCAAAATTGCCTCACTGGCTTAACCTTGAAAAACTTCTTACAAATGTCTCACTGACATATACAGAGGTCTCACTGACCACAAGCTTCACTAGCATAGAAAGGTTTCACTGACCACAAGCCTCACTGGCATATTGTGCCTCACTGGCTTTTAAAAATCTCATGTGCAAGAAGTGATTGCTGTTCAATCTGATTTGCACCATTTAAATCAACTCATCTTTCTTTTCAAAAAGGTTTTTCTCTACATATCATAACTTCATAACACTATTTGCTCATCTCTATTTTCTTCATCAACACACACACTCGTCAATGTACCTGAAAAACCATTATATACAATTTGAAAAAAAAACCTTTCACATTCTACACAATCATTTTTCATCTGTGAAGAAATTAATTTTCTCTTCATGCCCATGATTGTTCATTTTCTTCTCTGCATAAACAATTACATCTTAAAAAATAGTAAGGTCATACAGAAATCTTCAATAAAAATAATTCATCTGCCTTTGTAAAAAAAAATAACTCTGCATCTTTTCGTATTCTCTAAAGAATAATCTTCATGAGGCCATCTGAAAAGAATCTTCCAAGAAAATCATCAATTCCTTTTCCATCTGATAGAAAAAATCAAATATGAAAAACTTCTTTGTAGTTCCTTGCCATCTGTAAATAATCTCTGAGATCTTCTCAAACCCTTCATCTTTTCAAAACTTTTGATCTTCTCTGTAAAAATACATTTCCAAAACCTTGATCTTCTCTGGAAAATCACATTTTCAAACTTTTGATCTTCTCTGAAAAATCAATTTCCAATTCAAATCTTTCAATATATCTCTGCAAGAAAATCTTTAATTCTCCATAAATATTTGCCTTTAAAAAAAATCACCTCAAAAATCAATCTTCAATATCTTCTCAAAAATATAATTACTCTGCAAATATTTAGATCCTCTTTTGCTTTTCTTTCCATTTTGATATGAGAAAAAAAACTTCCAAACATATTCCTTAAAAAAATCTCCTTCATATTACTTGCTTTTATAGAAAGATGCCTTTCTTTTATTATTATTTAAAAGCAAAAAATAACTTTATAAAAAAAAACAACTCCAAAAGCATTTGATGCTTTATAAGAAACTTTCTAACTTTACAAGCAAAACAAATGCATTTTGTCCTTAATACTTAATATGCTCCTCCTTATAAAAACATGCCTTTTTCACAATGTGTTTTTTTTTTTGCTTTAAAAAAAACTTTTCAAATGATGCCTCCTCCCCTTCTTTTTTATTATAAAACATAAATTTCTTTTAATGAAATCGGGCTCCTCTAAACTTATGTCTTTATAAAAGTTAATGGCTTCTTAAACATCCTAATAATAGCCTTTTAAAAAAGGCTCTCCCACTTCCTCTAATTTCCACAATGGAGAGTTCTTCTTTTTTTAAAAAAAAGAATAAAATCTTTTAAAACTTATGAAAATCTGCCCTTCATGAAAGAAGCTAAAAATTAGCTTAAAATCCTCTTTTTCATTTTTTCTTTTTTAAAGACTAAAATTAGTCTTAAAAAATTATTTCTTTCTTTAACATTTAAAAACTCCTCTTTTTATTTTTTTTTAAAAAAATGTCATAAAGATATGACATAAAAATAAAGTTTTTAAATCAAAAGGCAAATCTAATGATGGTTTAATCACATTCCCCAATAGCCTTCAATTTCTATGAGCTCATATGATGACTATTGATATAACCACAAAGATCATGATGAACCTCATCACAAATTTGATGACTCTGCCACATATTTCTTTCCAAGACCAAATCATATCATATGCCTTGACATCAATGGACCATCTAATGATTCTTTTGCATTTCTCCTATCTCATGAGATCCTTATAAGATTGTAACTTCTTGAACTTGAACATGAGATACTTTGATTTATAACAACAACCTCTTATGACAATGCAATTATTATATGTGTCAGTTGAGAAATAGATCAAAGCACACAGAACCTTCAACACTTTGCTTCTTACTTTGGTGATCAATGCAATTTATGTGACAACGCTTTTTTTAACCTCAACAAACTGAAGTGAAACATTCACACCATGAAACAACACCATTGATAATCAACACACCACATGAGAGATATACACTAATCAAGTCAACATCCTTAATGAAGGCATGATCAACACACTTATCCTGATTGAGTGAACAACTCCTGATTGATTCCTGCCATAAGTGAACAACTGTGAAATGCATGATCCTCAAATGTCCTGCAGTCCTGATGATACCTTGTGAAGATGCACACTTACACAACTCTCTCAATACCTTTTGCACTTACCTCCTGAAAGGTGACCTTTGAAGATAAGAACCAATATACACACTAAACATGAGAATCCATCCTGAGAACAACTCCTGTCAAAACCAACATATTGCAAACCTGCAAGACCTTTTTGACATCAATGACAACCTATCACCATCAGAGGGAAGATAAGATATTGCAACTGAGGTTACAAAAGATTAGAAGAGGAGTTGCAACCCTTTGGTAGAAAAAGACATGGAAGGAGAAGCATGTGAGAGCAGTCCATACATTCCAAAAAGAATGAATATCAGAAAAGAAAGGAATCATGGAGAGAAAAGAATGGAAGAGGAAAGTTACGGAACATGAAGTTGTAGCAGAAAATGATCCATGTTAAGGCATGGACTATGTGGGACAATGATGTGAAAAAGAAGCATTGAAGATTGTAGCAGAGGTATGTCTTTTGAAAGATATGAATGAAGAAGTTAGAAGTGATGTAGTAGCGGTGACAACATATCCTTTGGAGGATAAGAAGATAGAAGAAGAAGGTAACAAAAGGTAGATACATGGAAGACTTCAATTTCCACGAGGATGTTGCAGATTTAGTTGTTGTTGAGGAGCACAATTTTGTTGAGGATGAAAGTGAAAAGATAGAAAAGTTCATTTTGAGTGAAAACTTGAAAGAGATGAATGGGTATCTAAGAGTGAGAAGATGGATAGGAATTTGATAGGAATTTGTTTGTTGCAGAGGTGGATAAGTAGTTGCAAGTAGATGGAAGGAAAACAAAAAGATGCAAATTTGTATGCACCTTTTACATGTTTGAATGTCGAGGTTGTAAAAGATGCTACAAGTGAAAAATTGGGTACAACAGTTGAAGCCATGAGGATGATGATGGGAATAGATGGGGTAAATGAAAACCTCATAGTGAAGGATGAGATGATGAAATTTGTAGCTATAGTTTCAATTTTTTATGTTTTGGTTTCCATTTGGTATCTCTTGGCTTTTGGATCTTAGCGTAATACATCATCATTGTATTACATTGTTAGTTATGTTTAGTTTGTTCAGTTTCATATAACCAGATTAGTAGTTAGTGTTCGGTTTCATATGGGACTCCCACCACATAATATATATGGATGTACCTGCATTTAATAACGATATCAATAAAAAAATTACTTTACTTCAACTGGTATCAGAGCGTTTTGAGAATGGGTTGAGTGAGTCTGTCAATCTAGAAAATCAAATCTTTGCATTTGATATTGCTGGCAGTTGGGGAATGGATCTTCCTATGGAGAAAGAAGGCACAGCCATGAGTGCTGCATTATGGTGTTCTACAGAATCGTCTCTGAGGTTTTCTCATTGGAAGATCTCATTCCTAAACATATTGGCAATTATAATTAGCAAGGTTGGTAGAGAAGCACATTTGTAGAGGATTTGATGATCCAGAAGTTATTGGCATAGAAGAATCATCCAGATAAAATTGTTATTTTTATTTGTTCATTTAAAAAAAATATCAGACTTGCACTGGAAAGAGAGAAGGGAGTGCAGGAATAAGAAACTGTTATCATGAAGATCCTGCCATCGAATGGAAGAACGAAAATAGAAAGGTACATATTTGTTTAAGTTTAAAAGAAGATTTCCTGTTATTCAGTAATATGGTTGGTGTCGTATGTGGAGAATATTTTGGAATATGCCAGGATATCCAAAATCTTCTACAAAGATGACATATTAAAGGTATGTATTGAAGTGTGGAAGTACAAAGTTTATACGCATATATATTTAATTTGGAGTAATAAGGTGAATTTAGTCTTATTGTTTCTTTTTTGAGTATTATTTTAAAATGGAATTTCCTCTAGACAAGTATTCTAGATTTAATTTTCATACTTGGAGAATAAAAAGTCAGATGCAACTGATGAATACAAATTTATGGGGAATAGTAAGTGGAAATGAAAAAGTACCTACAGATGCAAATAAGTTATTAGATTGGAATAGTAGAGATGATAAAGCCAAGGCTATAATTGGTCTTGCTTCTTTTGACATTGAATTGCATCACATGAATTTAGATAAATCATCAAATGAAATTTGGGATAATTTGAATAAATTGTTTGGAGAAAAAGCAATCAATGCAAAGTTCTCCCTAAAGCTTTAGTTTTTCATATTCAAGATGGAACTTGGAATTACGATGTCAAATCATATAAGTAACTTGCAGTTTCTTATTAGATAGCTAGCAGAGGTTAAGACTAAGGCAGATGATGATGATGCTAAGGCCATCCTATTAAACAACTTGCCTTGAAAATACAACAATGTTATTTTTTCACTCAGTCAAATACCTTCACAAACTCTAGAAGGTATGATTTCTGCCCTTCTAGTAGAAGAGAAGAGAACAATAGAAGATTCAAAAGTTGATCCTCAGGAGAAATCATTATTCTCAAGAAACAATTACAAAAGATTAGAGAAAATCAAATGTTTTTATTGTAAGAAAAAGGGTCACACATCTTGGGATCGTAGAACTCGAGCTAGTGATGTTCTTTAAGAAAATCTTGCTTGCATTGAGGAAGAGGATTCAACAAACGATGAATGTTTTAAAGATAACTATTCTCCTAGTGTCAATAGTACATTAGTACTATAAAGGTTCCTTCAAATTGGAGGCAGGCGGCATCGGAGGATGGAGTATTTTCCATCATCTCAAGTTAGCTTCTCGCTTTGAGATGATGCTTTGCATGAGAAGCATTTTTGGTTTTGGTTGTTTTGCTCTTCTTTGTTGATGCTGACAGATTTGAAGAATGTATGTTTTGGAGACAGGTTTGGGATTTGGTGTTGAGCTCATTATGGACTGTTGTCTAGGGAGCTTCAAAGTATATGATCGACAATTATACCCTTTCATGGTCACTAGACAATGATAGAGATCTGTCGTATCTCTTAGGGATTGTTGTCGAATAATTCAAGACTGTGATTTGAGAGTTCGGGACTAAAGGGCTCAAGAACATAGCTCGAAGCTATGCCTTTCTGAGGGTAGATGAGATAGCATGATGGAGCCCTGCTTGGTTCAGGATTTGTTCTTTGGGAGAAGATCTTCTATAAAATATGTATTCATATTATGTAATCAACTTTGTTGAGTATTTTACCATTCAGGGAGGTCCCTTGGTTCTTTTGAGGAACAATGTAATAAGGGGGGGGGGGATGTTAGTGTAATACATCATCATTGTATTACATTGTTAGTTATGTTCAGTTTGTTCGGATTCATATAACCGAACCAATAGTTATTGTTCGGTTTCATATCAGACTCCCACCACACAATATATATGGATGTATCTGCATTTAATAATGATATCAATAAAAATATTACTTTACTTCATTGGAATGGTTGGCACATCAAAATTTGCATGTTTTAAGCTTTCACAATACTTTGGTGTTGCTGAACAACATGTAGTTTTCACTGAAACAATTATTTCGGTAAAGCAGAGAAGTTTTTATAAAATCCTCTTATAGGAAGATTCTCAATTCTATCCTAGATTTGATAATGAAGGTTTCATAGTCATATGCCTTATGGCTTTGGAGAAATAATTATTTCATGACTTATGCTATCATATTCATGAAAGTTTAATATCTTGAGTTATGTGAGGTTTGGTATATATAATGGTTTGGTAGAAAGCTTCGAGATGTTGATTTCTGAACCTTTGTATGTTTTTTGTGATATTCCAAGATCCTAGGGAGAAGTTATGGCCAAAGTCAATTTTAGCTCTGAGTCCATCATGTCACAGTCTTGGTTTCACAAGGTTGGAGATCCTCAAAGAAATTAGTTATTCTTGACAGGTGAATGATGATATGACATGAAATTGGAAGCACAACATTCTTCTAGAGGTATATATTTGCATACTTGCTGCTATAATACAATTTGATATTTCCTTTTCATTTTAAAAAGTGAATACAATATAGAAGAGTAGGGGGGAGCACCAAAGTGGTACGGCCTTAGGAGAAGAGAATAGGGTCATAGCCAAAGAATAGGAAACATGTAAAAAGAAGCATGGTAATAGATAGAAGCTCAGGAATTTTAAGGACATATTTGAAGGCTTAGTTGGGGAGAGATTCAGTCCAAAATTTGTAGAGGAAACCAATCATACATGATGACATGCGCTGAAGAACAAAAGATAAATGGAGAAAGAACAATGGAATGGGGGTATGGGTTCAGATAAGGGTCAACCAAAGCAAGGAAATAGAGAAATGTGAATTAAAGTTGTAGAGATAAGTTAAAGAGAATAGAAATCTAAATATTTGTTTTAAATTGCCTTGCATAGTGAAGAATTTGTAGAAGTTTGAATGTATAATCTGTCTTTGGTTCAATTTGTGCATCTGAACTATGATTTCTATACTAGTTGTGAGCATTTAAATCAAATAAAATCAAGATTCTATGGTTTTCCAAACTGAGTTTTGTTTATCTGAATAGAAATTCTTTGTATTGTGTGTTGTGGATAGTGTGAGTTTTTGTGTGGAAGTTTTATGTTTTTGAGGAAAGAGAAGTACCCTTTTGTACCAAGTGGTATCAGAGCGAGAAGGTCCTGAGAGTATAGAGGATACACTGAGACACGTGGGTAAAGGAAGTCTTAGAGAAGAGCTCATGTGATAATCGTTGTAGGTTGGTGAAGTCTAAGCAATTGAGATCTAGTAATTGCAGAAGAGTTGTCCTTACAGATTGTAGGGTAAGAGAAAGTGAATGTAGAATATTGTAGCAATGAGTAAGATGAAGATATATGTGTAGAAGCCCATCATGTGGGATGGTTGGAGATGGTATAAAAGAAAGGGATTTCTTAGAGAAATGACTAAAAAGATTTAGAGGATTGACAGGTTGTTTGAGAGATGTGACCAACAAGAAGCTATGCAGCGTGGAGAGGTTGCAAGGGATGAATTTGCAATGAAGACATGCCATGAAGAGGCCATGAAAGAAAAGGATGATAAAAATGAAGAAGTGATAGCAAATACAAAGAATGAAGAAGAAGAGGAGATCCTTGTGCAAAAGGATCAAGAGGGAAGAGAAGAGATTGCAACCAAGGTTGTAAAAGTTGAGAACAGGAGTTGCAGCCCTTTGATAGAAGAGGCATGGAAGGAGAAGCATGTGGGAGTAGCCCATACATTCCAGAATGAAAGAATATCAGAAAAGAATGGAAGCAATGATGTGAAGAAGAAGCATTAGAGATTGTAGTAAAGGTATGTCTTTTAAAAGACATGAATGAAGAAGTTAGAATTCATGTAGCACCAGTGACAACATATCCTTTGTAGGATAAGAAGATAGAAGAGGAAGGTAACAGACTTGCAGCTGAGTCATAGAGCAAAAAGTTGTAGCAAATGGAAAATTAGAGATGATGAAGTCAGAGATTGCAGTAAAGGTATGTATTTTGAAAGACATGAATGAAGAAGTTAGAAGTAATGTAGCACCAATGACAACATATCTTTTGGAGGATAAGAAGATAGAAGATGAAGGTAACAAACTTGCAGCTGAGTATGAAGAGTTAAAAGTTGCAGCAAATGGAAAATTAGAGATGATAAAGATAGAAGGCCCTAGATTTCACAAGAAAGTTGGAAAAGAGAAGAATGATCTTCTATGGAAATTGAAGATGAAGAAAATAGACAAGTTTCTAAGAGGAAATTGGATAGAAGAACATGAAGAGTTGAATAGTTCAGTGAAAAATGAAGGTAAACAAGTTGGAGTAGCAAAAGAAAATGAGGTATGTCATGAAGCATTAGAGATTGCAATAAAGGTATGTCTTTTGAAAGACATGAATTAAGAAGTTAGAAGTCATGTAGAAATAGTGACAACATATTCTTTGGAGGATAAGAAGAAGAAGGTAACAAACTTGTAGCTGAGTATGAAGACTAGAAAGTTGCAGTAAATAGAAAATTAGAGATGACGAAGTTAGAAAGCCCTAAATTTCACAAGCAAGTGGGTAAAGAGGAGAATGATCTTCTATGGAAAGAGTTTAGATGATGAAAATAGATAAGTTGCTTAGAGGATATTGGATAGAAGAACATGAAGTGTTGAATAGTGCAGTAAAAAGTGAAGGTAAAGAAGTTGGAGCAGTGAAAGAAAATGAGGTAAAATTTGAGAGCCATGGGTCCCATTCTATTGGTAAAATCAAACATTGTCTTTGAAATGGAGAAAGGTGTCATATTAGATTTAAATCAATATTTTCTTTTTATTTTAAAAAGTGAATACAATATAGAAGAGTATGGGGGAGCACCAAAGTGGTATGGTCTTAGGAGAAGAGAATAGGGTCACCGCCAAAGAATAAAAAACAAGTAAAAAGAGGAGTGGGAATAGACAAAAGCTCAGGAATTTGAAGGACATACGTGAAGGCTGATTTGGGGAGAGATTTAGTCCAAATTTTGTAGAGAAAAATAATCATACATGATGATAGACATTGAAGAACAATAGATGAATGGAGAAAGAACAACATAATGGGGTTATGGGTTCAGATAAGGGTCAACTAGAGCAAGGAAATAGAGAAATGTGAATTGAAGTTGCAGAGATAAGTTAAAGAGAATATAAATCTACATATTTGTTTTAAATTTCCTTGCACAGTGAAGAATTTGAAGAAGTTCAAATGTGTAATCTGGCTTTGGTTCAATTTGTGCATTTGAACTATGATTTCTATACTAGTTGTGAGCATTTGAATCAAATAAAATCAAGATACTACGTTGTTCCAATCTGAGTTTTGTTTATTTGAACAAAGAGTCTTTGTATTGTGTGATGTACATAGTGTTTTTGTGTGGAAGTTTTATGTTTTTGCAGAAAGGGAAGTACCCTTTTGTACCAAGTGGTATCAGAGAGAGAAGGTCCTGAGAGTATAGAGGATACACCAAGATGTGTGGGTAAAGGTAGCCTTAGATAAGAGCTCATGTGAGAATTGTTGCAGATTTGTGAAGTCGTGAGCAATTGAGATCTAGTAACTATAGAAGAGTTGTCCTCACAGTTTGTATGGTAAGAGAAAGTGAATGTAGAAGATTGTACCAATAAGTAAGATGAAGATATATGTGTGGAAGCCCATCATGTGGGATGGTTGGAGATAGTATAAAAAGAAGGGATTTCTTAGAGAGATGACTAAAAAGATTGAGAGTATTGATAGGTTGTTTGAGAGATGTGACCAATTGGAAGCTGTGCAGTATGGAGAGGTTGGAAGGGATGAATTTACAATGAAGACATGCCATGAAGAAGCCATGAAAGAAAAGGATGAGGAAAATGAAGTGGTAGTGGATATAAAGAATGAAGAAGAAGAGGAGATCCTTGTGCAAAAGGATGAAGAGGGAAGAGAAGAGATTGCAACTAAGGTTGCAAAAGTTGATAACAGGAGTTGTAGCCCTTTGGTAGAAGAGGCATGGAAGAAGAAGCATGTGGGAGAAGCCCATCCATTCTAGAAAGAAGGAATATCAAAAAACATTGGAAGCAAGGAGAGAAAAGAATAGAAGAGGAAAGCTATGGAACATGAAGTTGCAACAGAAAATGATTCATGGAAACACATGGACTATGTGGGGCAATGATCTGAAGAAGAAGCATTAGAGATTGTAGTAAAGATATGCCTTTTGAAATACATGAATGAAGAAGTTAGAAGTCATGTAGCAGTAGTGACAACATATGCTTTAGAGGATAAGAACATAGAAGAATAAGGTAACAAACTTGCAACTAAGTATGAAGAGAGGAAAGTTGTAGAAAATATAAAATTAGAGATGATGAAGTTAGAAGGCCCTAGATTTCACAAGCAAGTGGGCAAAGAGAAGAATGATCGAATATGGAAAGAGGAGATGAAGAAAATAGACAAGTTGCTAAGAGGAGATTGGATAGAAGAACATGAAGAGTTGAAGAGTGCAGTGAAAAATGAAGGTAAAGAAGTTGAAGAAGTGAAATAAAATGAGGTAAAATTTGAAAACTTTAAGTCTAATTTGTTTCAGATGATGAATATAGTAGTGGGTATAGAGGAAGAAAAAGGTAGATACATGGAAGACTTCAATTTCCATGAGGATGTTCTATATTTGGTTATTGTTGAGGAGCATAATTTGGTTAAGGAAGAAAGTGAGAAGATAGAAAAGTTGCTGAGTTTGAGTAAACACTTGAAGGAGATGACTGGGGCAGTTAAGAGTGAGAAAATGGATGCCGCAACAATGAAGAATGAAGACGTAACTTATGATTTTTCTAAATTTTGTGATGAGGAAGTTGATATGGATTTGTTTGTTGCTGAGATGGATAAGGAGTTGCAAGTAGATGGAAGGAAAAGAAATGAAGATGTATATTTGTATGCAGTTGTTACATGTTTTAATGTAGAGGTTGTGAAAGATGCCAGAAGTCAAAAACTAGGTAAAATAGTTGAAGACATGAGGATGATGATGGGATTAGATGGAATAGATGAAAAACTCACAGCAAAGGATGAGATGATGAAACTTGCAGCTGAAGATGATGAAAAAATATTGCAACGAAGAAGGAAGAGGTAAAGTTTATTGTGTTTTGTAATGAAATTCATTTTCCTTCATTTGCAATGTTGAAGGTTGAAGAGTATGGAGAAGAGAAGATGGAAAATTTTAATTTCCATGAAGTTGTAGGGGAAGATTTGTATGTATATGCTGCAGGTTGTGATATGGATGATGTGACATTTCAGTGGAGGTAGTCAGTATGTGGTGGGTCAAAGCCCACAAAAGAGGAGAAGAGTACTAAGAATGTTTGGTGTAGGTGGCAGAATAATGGTGGGTTCGATCTCATGAAGGAGGAGAAAAGAAAAGAGTCTTGGGAGGTGGAGGATGGTACATGGTGGATGTAGGTCCATTCTAGATGAGAGAAGAATGGAGTGTAGATTTGTTGGATGACAGTGAAGTTTTTTCCAGAGAGATGCTGGAAGAGGAGGAAAAAAATAACTTTTTGTGCACATTTATCAGTGATGGAGTTCACTGTAGATTACTTGCAATCTCAAATAATGGTTCTATCATTCAACTCCATGTTTGTGAGTGTATTCTCACAAAATTCCCACCTGGTATGTCTAATGTAGGAGCATTTAGGTGGATTAGTGATCAACATCAACCAAAAATAGATTTCAGGTTTGGGTTTCAGTTTTGTGTTGTTTTAGTTTTCATTTGCCATCTCTTAGCTTTTGGAATGAGTCGCACATCATAATTTGCAAGTTTTCAATTTTCACCATACTTTAGTGTTGGCACACAATAGGTTATTTTCATCGAAATAATTGTTTCAGGAAATCGGTGAAGTTTCATGGAAAATCCTCTAATAGGAAGATTTTTTAATTCCATTCTAGATTTGATGATGAAGGTTTTGTAGTCATATGCCATATGGTTTTGGAGAAATAATCATTTCATGACTTATGCTGGCAAATTGGTGAAAGTTTAATATCTTGAGCTCCATGGGGTTTATTATAGAATTGTTTGGTAGAAAGCTTTGGGATATTGAGTTGTACATCTTTGAAAGTTTTTGTGAGATTATAAGATCATGGGGGGAAGTTATAGCTAAAGTTGGTTTTCTACTCTGATTCTGTCATGTCACAATCAAAGTTTCACAAGGTTGGAGACCTTCAAAGAATTTAGTTACTCTTGACAAGTGAAAGATGATATGGCATGGAATTGGAAATACAACATTCTTCTAGAGGTATGGATATTTGCATACTTTCTGGTATAATACTTTTGATGGATTAAAAATAATACCATGAGGCCAAAAATGCTCTTCAAATGCCATTTCTTATCTGAAGCAAGTAAATCTGTGAACATCACACTTTGAGATGAAAAACCAGATTGTGACCATTTCAAACACATCATAACAAGAAGATAGATGAAAGGTGGAGTGATGTTAGACTTGCAGCGCCTAAAGGAGAGAATTCTAACTCCTCATAGAGAAAACATTTTATAAGTTTCAAAATATAATTTGAAGGTTAAACTAGAGGTGCAAAGGATCTATAAATCCTTCAACTTTGCAAGGAGTTTAGTCGACACCTTTTGAAAGGCAATATACCGGCAGTTTAAGTGCCAACTTCAACATTCTTTGTAGATTTAAAGGATAATACTAGAATTTGAAATGCCAACTTAAGGCTATGTGGGTGTGACTAGGAGCCAAGGATCCCATTCTCTTGTTAAAATAAATTTTTTCTTTGAAATCGAAGGAGGCATAGCCTCATTTTCAAATCGATATTTAAATTTTCATTTAAAAAAGTGAATACAATATAGAAGAGCATGAGGGAGCAACAAAGTGGTGCAGCCTTAGGAGAAGACAATAGGGTCACTACCAAACAACATGAAATGAGTAAACAGAAGTGTAGGAATAGATAGAAGCTTAGGAAATTGAAGGACAGACATGAAGGCTGATTTGGGGAGAGATTTAGTCCAAAATTCATAGAAGAAAACAATCATACATGATGCCAGGCATTAAAGAACAATAGATGAATGGAGAATGAACAATGGAATGAGTGTATGGGTCAAAAGAAGGTTTGAGTAGAGAAAGGAAACAAAGAAATGCAAATTTAAGTTGTAGAGACAAGTGAAAGAGAACAAAAATCTACATATTTGTTTTAAATTGCCTTGCATAGTGAAGAATTTATAGAAGTTCAATTATGTAATTTGGCTTTGGTTCAATTTGTGCATCTAAACTATGATTTCTATAAGTTTTTTGTGAGCATTCGAATCAAATAAAATCAAGATTATGTAGTGTTACAATTTAAGTTTTATTTATCTGAACAGGGAGTCCTTGTTTTGTGTGGTGTGGATTATGTGAGTTTGTGTGTGGAAGTTTTACATTTTTGCAGAGAGGTGAGTACCCTTCTGTACCAAGTGTTATCAAAGTGAGAATGTCCTGAGAGTGTAGAGGATACACTAAGATGTGTGGGTAAAGGCAATGATAGATAAGAGCTCGTGTGAGATCTGTTGCACATTGGTGAAATCTTGAGTAGTTGAGAGCTAGTAACCACGGAAGAGTTGTCCTTATAGGTTGTAGGGTAAGCAAAAGTGAATGTAGAAGATTGTAGTAGTCAGTAAGATGAAGATATAAGTGTGGAATCCTATCATATGGGATGCATGGAGACAATATAAATGGAAGGGATTCCTTAGAGAGATGAATAAAAATATTGAGAGAATTAAAAATTTGTTTGAGAGATGTGACCAATTAGAAGCTATGCAACATGGAGAGGTTGCAAGTGATAAGTTTGTAGCCATGACATGCCATAAAGAAGACATGAAAGAAAAGGATGAGGAGAATGAAGAAGTGGTAGTGGATATGAATAATGAAGAAGAGGAGATCCTTGTGCAAGAGGATCAAGATGGAAGATAAGAGATTGAAACCAAGGTTGCAAA
The DNA here is from genome assembly GCA_027924645.1 of Cunninghamia lanceolata. NCBI lineage: Eukaryota > Viridiplantae > Streptophyta > Pinopsida > Cupressales > Cupressaceae > Cunninghamia > Cunninghamia lanceolata. The sequence goes on along the minus strand of BSBN01000135.1, from coordinate 4,631,204 downwards.
ACATGAGAAGAGGAGTTGTGGCCCTTTAGTAGAAGAGGCATAGAAGGAGAAGAATGTGGGAGCAGCCCATACATTCCAAAAAGAAAGAAAATCAGAAAAGAAATGGAGCAAGGAGAGAAAAGAATGGAAGAGGAAAGCTATGGAACATGAGGTTGTAGAAGAAAATGATCCATGAAAAGACATGGGCTATGTGGGACAATGACGTAAAGAAGAAGCATTGGAGATTGCAGCATATGTATGTCTTTTGAAAGACATGAATGAAGAAGTTAGAAGTGATGTAGCAACAGAGACAACATATCCTTTGGAGGATAAGAAGATAGAAAAAAATGTAACAATCTTGTAGATGAGTATGAAAAGAGAAGTTGCAACAGATTGAGAATTGGCCATGCCGAAGATAGAAGGCCCTAGATTTGACAAGTAAGTGGGCGAAGAGGAGAATGATAATGAGGAGATGAAGAAAATAGACAAGTTGCTAAGTGGAGATTTGATGGAAGAACATGAAGAGCTGAATGGTGCAACAAAAAATGAAGTTAAAGATGTTGGAGTAGCAAAGAAAACAAGATAAATTTGAACACTTTGAGCCTAATTTGTTTGGGATGATGAATACAATAGAGGATATAGAGGGAAAAAAAAAAAGATACATGGAAGACTTCAATTTCCATGAGGATGCTACAGATCTGGTTGTTGTTAAGGAGCATAATTTGGTTGAGGAAGAAAGTGAGAAGATAGAAAAGTTGTTCAATTTGAGTGAACACTTGAAGGAAATGAATGGGACAGATAAGAGGCAAAAGATGGATGCCACAAAAATAAAGAATGAAGAGGTAACTTATGATTTTTATGAATTTTGTGATGAGGAAGTTGATAGGGATTTGTTTGTTGCTGAGGTGGATAAGGAGTTGCAAGTAGATAGAAGGAAAACAAATGAAGATGCAGATTTGTATGTAGCTTTTACATGTAAGAATGTAGAGGTTGTAAAAGTGCTACACGTGAGGATGATGATGGGAATAGAGAGGGTAGATGAGACCCTCACAACAAAGGATGAGATGATAAAAGTTGTAGCTGAAGATGATGTAGGAAATATTGTAGTGAAGAAAGAAGAGGTAAAGTTTATTGTGTTTTGTGATGAAATTCATTTTCCTTCATTTGCAATGTTGAAGGTTGAGGAGTATGGAGAAGAGCAGATGAAAATTGTTAATTCCATGAAGTTGTAGGGGCAGATTTGTATATATATGCTATAGGATGTGATAAAGATGATGTGATATTTTGGTGGAGGTGCTCAGTTTGTGGTGGGTCAAAACCCACAAAAGAGGAGAAGAGTGGTGAGATTGTTTGGTGGAGTGGGCGGAATAATGGTGCCAAGTTGGATCCCATGAAGGAGTAGAGGAGATAAGAGTCTTGGGAGGAGGAGGATGGTACATGGTGGATGCAGGTCCATGAGATGAGAGAAGAATGGAGTGCATATTTGTTGGATGAGAGTGAAGCTTGTTACAACAAGATGTTAGAAAAGGAGGAAAAAATAATGTTTTGTGCAAATGTTTCAGTGATGGAGTTCACTGCAGATTGCTTGCAATATTAAAGAATAGTTCTACAATTGAACTCCAAGTTTGTGAATTTATGCTCACAAACATCCTACTTGATGTGTGCATCCGGGCAAACTGGCAATCAACATCAACCAAAAATAGATTTGAGGTTTTGTTTCAGTTCGGTGTGTTTTGGTTTTCATTTGGCATCTCTTTGCTTTTGAAACTAGGGGCACATAAGAATTTACAAATTTTGAGTTTTCGCTATACTTTGGTGTCAGTGCACAACATGCAATTTTCACCAAAACAATTATTTCAGGAAATAGGTGAAGTTTTGTGGCAAACCCTCTTATAGGAAGATTGTTGATTCCATCCTAGATTTGATGATAAAGGTTTCATAGTCATACAATTTACAGTTTTGGGGAAATAATAACTTCTCAACTTATGCTGGTAGATTGACAAAAGCTTAATATCTTGAGCTCTGTGATGTTTGGTACAAAATGGTTTGGCAGAAAGCTTCGAGATGTTGAGTTCTACATCTATGTAAATTTTCATGATATTCCATATCCTAGCGGGATGTTATGGCCAAAGTCGGTTTTCACCTCCGAGTTCGTCATGTCACAGTTGCGGTTTCACAAGGTTAGAGACCCTCGAAGAATTTAGTTACTCTTGACAAGTGAATGATGATATGGAATGAAATTGGAAGCACAACATTCTTCTACATGTATATATATTTGCATACATGATGGGATAATACTTTTGATGGACCAAAAACAATACCATGAGGCCTCAGATGCCATTTCTTGTCTGAAACAAGAAAATCCATGAACATCACACTCTGAGAGGAAAAGACAGCTTTTGACCATTTCAAATGCATCATAACAAGAAGGCATATGGAAAGTGGAGTGATGCTACACTGGCAACGCCTGAAGGAGAGAATTCTAACGCCTCGTCGAAGCAACTTTTTGTAAGTTTCAAAATATAATTTGAAGGTTAAGCTAGAGGCAGTAAGGATTGATAAATCCTTCAACTTCACAAGGAGTTTAGTCAATTACTTTTAAAGGGAAATAAATCAGCAGTTTAAGCTCCAACTTCAACATTCTTTACAAATTTAAAAGATAATTAAAAACCAACGTGGATGTAGAATCTGAAACACCAACTTAAGGGCTGTGTGGGTGCAGATGGTAACCATGGGTCCCATTCTCTTTTTAAAATGAAACATTGTCTTTGAAATGGAGGGAGGCATCGCCTCACATTCAAATTGATATTTCCTTTTCATTTTAAAAAGTGAATACAATATAAAAGAGCAGGGGGAGTGCCAAACTGGTGCCGCCTTTGGAGAAGAGAATACGGTCGCTTCCAAAAAATAGGAAACAAGTAAAAATAAGTGCGGGAATAGATAGAAGTTTAGGAATTTGAAGGACAGACGTGAAGGCTGATTTGTGGAGAGATTCAGTCCAAAATTCATAGAGGAAAACAATCGTACATGATGCCGGGCATTGAAGAACAACAAATGAATGGAGAAAGAACAATGGATTGAGTGTAAGGGTTTAGAGAAGGGTCGACTAGAGAAAGGAAACAAAGAAATGTGAATTGAAGTTGCAGAGATAAGTGAAGGAGAACAGAAATCTACATATTTGTTTTATGTTTTAAATTGCTTTGCATAGTGAAGAATTTGTAGAAGTTCATACAAAGAAATGTGAATTGAAGTTGCAGAGATAAGTGAAAGAGAACAGAAATCTACATACTTGTTTTATGTTTTAAATTGCTTTGCATAGTGAAGAATTTGTAGAAGTTCAGTTGTGTAATCTGGCTTTGGTTCAATTTGTGTATTTGAACTATCATTTCTATACTTGTGATCATTTGAATCAAATAAAATCAAGATTCTGTGGTTTTGCAATCTGAGTTTTGTTTATTTAAACAAACAGTCTCTGTTTGGTGTGGTGTGGATTGTGTGAGTTTGTATGTGGAAGTTTTATGTTTTTGCAGATAGGGGAGTACCCTTATGCACCATTCTTTAAGATACAAGTTACTTCTTGGACTCACACCAAGGTTCATCCCTTTATATGACACAACCACAATACCTTCCATTCTATTATAAGGTTGATATCCAATATTTTATAAAGTATGCCTGTGATGCAGGAGCATATAAGTAAACAAGTGATGACATCAAGAAAAAAAAAAGTTTGGTTTAATTTTTAGTTTTTGTGTGAGGTGGTTGTTTATGGAATCTATTTATAGTAGGAATTCAAATATTTAATCAGATTTCTATATTTCAAGTGTTCACTTTGTCACGGTTTTAAGGCTCCGTAACACAGTTTTCACAAAAACAAAAATTTCCAGAGATTCTGGAAGAATGGACTAAAATCTTTTGATAAGCATGATCTTGAAGGCATTTCACCAAATGTGAAAAAACAATCGAAGTCATATCTTTCATTGGTTTGACATATTTTAATGCCAGAAGTTTGTGCCGATAGGTTTAGAAAAGTTTAAAATTTCAAAATTCTTAAATGCTGGAGTGAAATCGTTCTAAAGAGATTCTAAGGGGATCATAATATACCTTTAGAAAATTTTTCACAAATAAACTTTCAATTTTTCACCTTTTCTGCATCTGATTCCGTATGAACTTCAATTTGATTATTTCATTCTGGATGAGCATTAAAAGAGGTATTATTCAAGAATTTGATTTCACTGTAGTACATTTAGAAAATGTCAGAAATGGTAAAGAGGTACAGTATCTTTAGTTTTAAGATACATTTTTTATATGTGACCACTCCCATTCTTGGAGGTGTTGAAAAACAAGTAATGTAAACCTTATTTAATTGCCTTCCTTTATGAGGCGTTGAAACAAAAGGAGGTGTCACTTCTATATTTGATTTTATTAATGTGGAGGAAGTCGGTGTTGAAGAAGTTGCTGCAGATTTTAAAATCTGAAATCTAAATGCCTTTGGAAGGGACACCATTAAAAGATGAAGTTAGAAAATTTTTAAAAACTGATTTGTTTTCCTTTTGGGCAGCAAGCGAGGAGTTAGAGGGGAATATGGACCATTAAACACCTAAAATATATAGTGAAAAGAGATTTCAATAGAAGCAAGTCATTCCATAAAGAGAGAGGAGAGGTACCAGAGAGAGAGAGTGCCGAAGTGAGCAAGATTACAGAGTGGAAGAGAGAGTTCTGTGGAAGAACATAGCCCATCTGTGGGGCATGTGTAGGAAAGTTACTGTGAGAAACAAAGGAGAGTTCCCTGTAATTTTGAGAGGCCGTGAGAGGCCAAATATATAAATATTTTGTTGCAGATTTGCATATTTGTTGAAACCATGAAACCATTATGTAATTAGTGACTGAATTGAATAAACGATAGAAGTTTATTTGCAATTCTGTGTATTGTGTTGAATTGAGAGATTGATTTTGTTGAGTTGTGTGATTTGTGTTGTGGGTGGGAGTCCTACTTGTATACAATGGTACATTTAGAAAATGTGGGAAATGGTAAAGAGGCAGACTATCTTTAGTTTTAATATACAATTTTAATATGTGACCACTCTCATTCTTCGAGGTGTTGAAAAACACGTAATGCAACCCTTATTTAACTGCCTTCCTTTAAGAGGCGTTGAAACAAAAGGAGGTGCCACTTTTATATTTGATTTTATTAATGTGGAGAAAGTCGGTGTTGAAGAAGTTGCTGCAGATTTTAAAATCTGAAATTTAAATGCCTTTGGAAGGGACACCGTTGGAAGATGAAGTTAAGAAAATTTTAAGAAACTGAATCATTTTCCTTTTGGGCAGCAAAGCCTTGAGTTGAACGGAATAATGGAGTTTTAAACACCTGAAATATATAGTGAACATAGATTGCTTTAGAAGCAGGCTGCTCCAGAAAGAGAGAGGAGAGTCGCTAGAGAGAAAGCGCCAAAGTGAGAGGAAGAGAGACTTGTGTGAAAGAATTTCACATAGCCCATGTGAGGGGCATGTACAGGAAAGTTGCTGTGAGAAGCAGAGGAGAGTTTCCTGTAATTTTGAGAGACCATGATAGGCCAAATATATTTTTATTGTTGCAGATTTGCATAAATGAACAATTCTGTATATTGTATTGAGTTGAGAGATTGATTTTGTTGAGTTGTGTGATTTGTGCTGTGGGTGGGAATCCCACTTGCATCAGCCTGTGTAATCTATTTTATAAAGTCCACCTGCATATTCTTTCAGAATTTTGAAATGCAAAAACCCACAGTATGTAGCATACAGAACAAACCCCCAAAAGTAAAGCTTATAAACCTTTTAAATGTTAGACTAGATTTGCACTAAGCCATTTTTCCTTAACAGTTATGAAGGCATCTTATAACTTTAAATAACTCAAAATTAAAGAATAATTAACTTGTAACATACCTCCAGCCATTTGAGGAACATTTTCGAGAAGGGTGGTATTGACTGTATTTGGCAAAGGAGTAATCATGGGTGATGCACCCAAAGATGAACCGTGCCCTTTAACCATTTCACGTGGATGTTGGGAATGATGGGGACTAGAAGCAGTATAGACAATGCTATTGCTACTTTCATCTTCACCATTATAATTAATCTTATGATAGGATGGATTAACAAAAGGGGCAACAGTAACATAAACAGCAGCACCTGCAACAAGCCGGCAACCAGAAAGCCTGCTGCCAACAAATCCTTGTTCAACTCTGAGCTGAGAGCTACCAAGCATTACAGTCAAAGAAGAAAAGGAAGCAGAACAGTATCCAGACAGGGATATTATTTCAGTTGGTATAGAGTAGAATTGAAGCTGCCTCCTAGACTGATAAATTGCCGCACTGCCCACAGTTCCAGAGGCTCCAAAAACAGCCAAATCTATGTCATGCCTCTTGCAGTACTGAGTTAAACATTCGAGCACATCAGAACCTGCTGCAACTTCCAGAACATTAATCTTCATTGGCTCCTGGTGATTGATTGTTATATTTTTTGGCTTATTTTTCGATCCACTAGGGTGGCCTGGGCAACCCTTTGGTGGCTCGGCAGCAGAGTTTTTCTCTTTACCCTTTAGTTACTTCCTCGGGCTCCTTCATGCTGTTACTTCCACTGCCATGGTTTCCAGAGATTCCACATGCAAATTTCTGTTCAGTTTCCATCCCAACTTTAATTACAGCCTTCAATACCTGCCAAAGTATTTTTCTTCTGCGCTCAGTTAAGAAGATATTAAAATAAAATTATATTATATTAATTTTTGGTCTAAAGGTGAGTGCTCTAGGATTTCAAACTGGAAGGCATTAGCAACAGATCATTTCGAGTGGCAACAACAGATCATTTAAAGTCTGTCAAAGGTAATACCCTTGCCCTAATTACAGGATAAAATATATAAACTTACAAGAAGTCTGAAGGCTCACATCACAATAGGTGCAAAACAAAATCATGATAAAACAAAATCCCAAACTCAATATTTATAATAATAATTATCGTTAAAAAATCTGTTAAAAATATATAAAACTTTCAATCCGTGGAAATCTACAAGAAACTTACCTCGTAAGCTTGACGAAGTAACTCCGTGCTCTGTAAAACCTATCTATTATGGCAAGGACGCTAATCGTTTCAATTGTTGGATACAAGCTTTAAATAGAAAAACACCAAGGAAACGATGTGACAAGTTGCTTTGAAATATAGTGTCACATAATTCAAAGCATGGTATTTAGAGGATTAATTTCATTTCAGGCCTATGGCTCTATATGGGAGTCTATACATGCACCCCAAGCTCTCTGGAATATATCTGCACCGTACACGTCCGGTTATTCGAGGTCCTTTAGTGATCTGTAGAATAACTTGGGCAGGGAACCCAAGATTATTTTATACCAATACATTGATATTTACAGCCACAAATGGGTTGGAATTAAAACAATAATTTACCACATGTTTTAACTGTCGTTGAGAAAAACTTCCCACAAATTAGTGGGATTCATTCATGGTATTACTAGACTCGGGCCCATCTCTTTTAAATGGGGACTGTCAACTAACCCACGTATCTGAATTGATTGGAATGGAGACCTATTCCCAAACTACCACACATGTTTTGTAAATCGGTCACTTTATAGGCAATAGGGCTAATCTAAACCCTTACTATTCAATCTTCCCTCTCTGTCATGCGGGTAGTTTTACCTAAATCCATTGGTCTTGCATTTTTTTAACTTATCAAGCTTCAATTGCACTCCTGCACCAAAGATCCCACTTTTCATGGGTTCTATCGATCACACTTTTAGCATATAGAAGTGTGGTCTTTTGGACATTTTAAGTGTGTTAATTATTTTTTAGTATAATGGAAGTGTATTTGAAAGGATTTATTAAATTTTAGATGAGTAAGTTGTGTTGGAAGGAAAGCAAAATTGTTAAGTTAAGAATATGACTAATTGTTAATAAAATAGAATTTTTCTATTCAATAGTTAAAGTTATATTGTTTGACTAGAATTATATTTTTTGTCAGAAAGTTTCTAAAAAGGATGCAAGGCAGTTGAAATCAATGGATCAGATTTGAGCAAAATACATGCAAGACAATCTAATGCATCACTACCTTACATGTTTTTACCTTGTTCTAGCTCATCTATTTTTTAACCTTTTGTCAATTGATAGAATGATGATGGTTTAGATTCTTACATACATTGATAAGATTTAAATTGACTTATGGCTCGCAATTTTTTTTTATAGAATTGAGGGTGCAAAGTTTATTTACATTGTTTAGGTATACCATTCAATTATGTTGTATCTACAAAAAAATTGTAAAGAAAACAAGCTTATGCTCAAAAGTCGGGTGGAAAAAACACATCAAAATAGTAAATTGATTGATGTGAAAGATGTGCAGAATTTGACAAAAGAAGGACTTGATGAAATGATAAATTCAATTGAAGGTTTTGATCTAATAATAGGTGGAAGCATTCCTCTATTTTCTATGAACTTCAATGGATTGTGAATTATCTAAGGCATGTGATGTATTAAGTGTAACACTATACAATAATGAAACCTTCATTTTATACTCATGTGGACTTCAATAAATTATGAATTCCTTATTTTTCATAGCCAAGTTCCTCCCTACCAAAACCAATTATTAAAAATTATGGACACTATTATTTATTATTTTGATTCTATGAAACATATTTGTTTGCATAATCAACATGCTATTGAAACTGTAGTGAGACCTTACAGTAGCACATTTGAAAGTGTAGTGAGACCTTATAGGAGTGCATTTTAAATTTCCCTATTTGAAAATGAATTGACATGGCATGGAGATAGATGGTGCAAGGTTTTTGAGAATAGTGCAAGACGATTGAAATCATCTTGCCATCATCAGAAAAATGATTTATCAAGATAGGTCACCTCTGCCACTCACCCATTTGATGACAAATTAAATTCCATGGAATCGATGTACACTTGTACAAGGAAAGACAAACTAAGAGGGGTTAAGTCTTTACAGGTAAGAAAAAACCACTTCATAAAGTAGTAAAGGAACATTTTAAAACAACTGCCATGTAGTGGCCAGTACCTACCTTGTAGTGTTGTTATTATAGTATGTGTTTAGTTGTAAATTTTTTTGTTGATTAGCTATTGGTTCTATATATTATTTGTTTAGTTGTAATTTCTTTGTTGATTAGGTATTGGTTGTATAGACAAATTGCATTCCAATAATTGAAAAATTAATTTTTGAAGACTGTTGAAATGCCTTGGGTACATAAAATTGAAATCTCAAAAATAATCTAATATGGTAAAAATAAAATAGGACTAAAATATTTCCTTAACTATAAAATTAAACTTTACAAAGCCTATTAAATAACACAAATATTTCCTTAAAATGTAATAATACTAATACTTTAAGTTTGAAGAATAAAATAAAAAATTGTAATAACATATGGCAAAATATTATTATGATACTGTAGATTTTTAACTTTTGACTAAATAAATTGAAATCCTAGATTTTTAACTCTTGAGTAAATAAAATTGAAATCCCAAAAATAATCTAATTTTATAAAATAAAATGTGTAGAACCTAACCCTAGTTGGGTGTGGAGAGATTTAAATGTCTACCTAAGGTATTAAAATGTAATAATATTGAATACTATTACAATTTAAAATGCATTAAAATATTGTAAGTTTGAAGAATAATTACACAATAAAAAGCATTTGAGGAGAAGTAGGGTGCTGACCTAGAACACATGAATCTTTTCTTTCATGAGGGCAAGGAGCCTGTGAAACTCCATGGAGGGTTCAAGAGGAAGAAGCTCTGGAGCCATGGGGACACATGTGTCTGATGATAATCAAATTCTTCACATTGAAGGGAGGATTTTAGGTATACTACCATTACCACTTTGCTCTTCTCTGTCATTTTAGGAATAAAATTGATATTAACATTCCTTTTTCTCAATTCTGTTAGAGAGTTGAGGACCAAGAACCACTTATCCCCATCCATCAAGATCTCATTCTGAGACTTTATCATTTTCACCTTGCTCTGTGCCCACTAGAACAAATCAAAGTCAAAATGCTTGAGGACCTATAGTCGAGCACATCCCTCGGGGATAAAGAAAAAGTGAAGGTTAGTGTGGGGACTCCTAAGAACCCCTTTAAAGGTGACCCCTGTGCAATGGAAGATAACCCTGCTGGGACCCCTGCTACTTCTAAGAACAAAAAGCAAAAGCATACCCCTAAGGAGGGTAAAGGTGTTGCTTCTATGGAAGTTCCTGTGAAGATCGTTGAGCTGGATACTAGGCTTGATCCTAAAGGTAGTAGTGAAGGTGGAGTGGCTATCAATCTGATGATTCGTCGGTCTAAACGGATCGCTGGTAAGCCGCTAGTGAACCCCCAGGGGGTGGAATTTTCTAATGATTCTAAGTTTGTGGAGGAGACAATGGAGTAAGGCAGGGATGAAACCCCCATAGAATCTATCCATGAAGTTGGGGGCACCAGTCATTTCACCTCTATCAATGAATCTAGTTTTGAAGGTTTGGGCGACACCGTGAGGGCTGCTATTGGTCAAGATAGAAAGGGGAGTTGTGCATTGTGTGACAAGAATCCATCTTCGTTGCAGTTAAATATTTGGATGAAAAAGTCAAGTAGGTGGGGATTGACAACTTAGGAGATTATAAGGAGATGGTTGATTTCCTTGCTAAGTTTGGGGTGATTGGTAGCCCATAGTTCCTTGTCCTTATTTTTTGGTCTGCTTTTCTAGTGTTGTTTAACTGTTGTATTTTATCTCAGTCAATTAATTTTTTGTTTAATTAATAATAGTAAGTACTTTTAGAGAACATAATTTTAATTATTTTAATTAATCTAATATTGTGGTTTAGTAATATTTTTTTCTAAAGATAAAAGAATTGTTTATCATTTCAAATTTATAACTATTATATTTCTAGAACTAAATTTATAAGGAAAATTTTATGTGAACTTGTTTTGAAATGTCTTGGTAAATAAAATTGAAATCTCAAAAATAATTTAATTTGGTAAAAATAAAATAGCACTAAAATATTTACTTAGCTATAAAACTATACTTTACAAAGCTTATTAAATAACACAAATATTTTCTTAACTATAAAACTCAACTTTACAAAGCCTACATATTTGTATTATGTGGAGAGCTTGAGTGTATAGAGATTTGAAATGTCTACTTAAGATATTAAAATGTAATAATATTAATATTACGATAATTTAAAATGCATTAAAATATTGTGTTTGAAGAATAAAATAAAAAATGTAATAACATGGAGAAATATTTTTGATGATATTGTAGATTTTTAAGTTTTTAGTAAATAAAATTGAAATACTAGTTTTTTAACTCTTGAGTAAACAAGTGCCATGTAGTGGCGAGTACCTGCCTTGTAGTGTTGTAATTATAGTATGTGTTTAGTTGTAATTTTCTTCTTAGATTAAATATTTGTTGTATAAACAAATTTTTTTTTAAGGCCTATATAAATATAATAACAAAATTGTAATATTTATAGTATATTTATTTTTGATTAAATATATATAGTTTTTAAATTTGATAATTTAAATATTAATGAAATTGTATAATTAATATATGAACTACATTTAATAATAAATAAATATTAACTTCTTGGGATTTTTCACTATTGTTTATAAAAAAAATTATTAGGATTTAAATTTGACACTAATATAATGACCCTCTCCACACCTAATACCCAACAATATATTTATTTATTTTTCGATAACAAATACCCCATTATGGACTAACATGCTATGATATTTCCTATTTAGTGTTGTCATTGGATGGATATTACATAGTGAAATCTTGATAAATCATTATAAGATTTGATATGTAACTATGAAAATATTATTTTGACTCAACTAATCTATACTAGTCATAGTCTTGTTGTACATGACATATATATTTTGGTTGCACTTTAGGAAAATATAGAGCAAACAAATTATTGGTTGGTGTGTTGTGTTGAGGAAAGACATGATTTTTTAGAACACACAATCTAGATAGTGATAATTTTGATAATCTAATAGTTTATATGGTTATTCAATGGTATTTGGATACACAAGTATTTTATAAGGAATAATGGTTTTCCTAAAGTCAAATATTATGAGATGTGTATAAGAGGATTTTACACTACACATATTTGATTTTAACAACAAATGGATAAGGTGAGATACCAAGGGAAGCTTTTGTTGAAAGAGTTTTGGACATTTTCTATAGATGAGTACAACTCAATTATAAATATATTATGAAACAAAGAGGAAGATTATAGTTGAATTCTTAATCTTTATTTTTTGAGTACTATTTTCATTTATTTTATTTACCTACTCAACTAATGCATGTCATTGTAGGTAGGCATTAGATGGGGTTTAAGGTATTAATATAAATATATATTTTACTTAAAAATTCATATAATATGACGTCAAATGGTCTTCAAACTTAACATGGCTGACCATAATAAGAGGTAAATAAAAATTCTCTAAACAACAAGCAAACAATTAAATACAAGCAAAGTAACAAAATAGTCTTTAAACTCTTGTCACTATTGTTTTATAAAAAATTATTAGGGTGTATATTTAATATAATAGGAAGTTGTTTCCTATGTATTAAATATTCAATGTTTATATTTTCACTTAAAATTTAAATATAAATTTTCAAAATTAAATATTAAATATTTCAATAATATAATAATAATGATTATAATGATTAAAAGTTAATTAATGTAATACTTTTATAATTTAAAATGCATTAAAATATTGTAAGTTTGAAGAATTAAATAAAAATGTAATAAATTTCATGATACTGTAGATTTTAAAGTTTTGACTAAATAAAATTGAAATCCAAGATTTTTAACTCTTGAGTAAATAAAATTGAAATCCCTAAAATAATCTAATTACATAAAATAAATCAATGAAAATACACATAAATCATTTTTCAATAATTTTTTGTTAAAAATTTATCATGTTGACATAGGGAAAGTAAAAATTTAAATCAAATTTACCCAACAAGAAAAATAATCCTTTCTTTTGATTGGTTTACAATCAATAGATTAATAACTAGATAAGTGTGAACTCATTGCAATAGCCAAAGGTAGTTACTAATAAAATTGAAATCCCAAAAATAATCTAATTTCATAAAATAAAATGTGTAGAACCCTATATTTTTAATAGTATTATTAATATTATAACTTTCTCCCTTTGACAAAAGTAATAAATTAAAGTTTCCCCATTAAACATACAAAAGTTGAGTAGACGGAGCTAAGATAAATTATGTTAATAAAATCATGATACGAGGATATTTGAAGTGCATGTGATAGCACATGTAGTGGAGGAAATGTTGGGTACATCTTTATTCCTTTAGAAGGGTGGCTAGTGTTAGTGTGTTGGTGTGTAGGGTTAGATTGTTTGTGAGAACCTCATCATCTTACATCTTCATCTTGGTTAGTGAGGTCTTGTAATAGAGGAAGGCCTGGGATGTGTTATAAAACAATGTTCCAAATGGGCAACCTAATAATAGATTTGATGTTTGAGAGACTTTTGAGGATCTTGATTTTTCTTTGATTGAGAAAACTTTAGCTAATCAAAACTTGGTACTTCTTGATTCATCTCAACAGGCACTTCCAAAAGCTCGCAAACAATCTAATGTGTAGGTGTTGCCTACATATGATGTAGAGTAAGGTGGAAGTCATGGGGCCATATAGTTGGTATTGATTTGAATGCAATACTTCTTGTTTTAATTGTTGCTATAGTTGAGGAATCTATAGATTGTGCCATGCCAAAAGCCATTCTAGATATTGGTGTTAAAGAAGGTTCTAAGGATAGTATTAAGAATAAAACACTTGCTTTGTTGGGACTACAAAAAAAAGTATCAAAAAGAAGTGGTATGGATAAAGTCTCCAAAGAGGGGAGGAAAATCAATTTGGAGAAAGTGAAGATGATTGTGGAAACATTACCAAAATCTAGGGTCATTCATGTTTTAGATTCACACTTTACTATTCCCAAAAAATGATAGTTCTTTCATTGGATGCTTAGGGTTTGGGAAACACCCCTCATCAAAAGGTTGTTTGAGACTTTATTCAGATTCATAAGCCTAAAGTGATTTTTCTTCAGGAAATGAATCTTTCTATGGAGGAAATGTTGGCTACATCTTTATTCCTTCAGAACGGTGGCCAATGTTAGTGTGTTGGTGTATAGGGTTAGCTTATTTGCGAGACCTTCATCCACTTATGCCTTCATCTTGGTTAGTGATTAAGTAATCTAGTTGGATTAATTCAATTTAAGGTTTTGATCTAATAATAAGTGGAAGCCTCTATAATAATATGATAGGAAACAATATAAACATAAAGGATGGGTTAGAGGGAAAGAATTCCTCTATTTTCTATGAATTTGCATGGATTATGGATTATGTAAGGCATGCAATGCATTCAAGTGTAACTTGATAGATGGACTTCAATAGATTATAAATTCCTTATTTTTCATAGACAAGTTCCCACCCAAATTGAAAAGGCCACCTAAAAAGAGTTGAAAATTAACTATATTAGTTCGATTTGGAGTTCCAAATCACCTTGTGCTTGTCGGTAGTGTAATCTTAAATAATTTGAGCAAGGTCCACCATACTTTTACTTTTACTATGTGTATAGTATACCAAAGGGTGTATGAACAGACCATATTCTTATTTTTGTATGATTTTGAACTAAAATTTGTGGATTCGATGTACCTTTCAATTTCAACTAGAAAACATAGCTACATGCATAACCTTCCTATGAATATTTTTTTCCAAGTTTTAACTTTACCACCCATGACAATTGAAGAGACATTTCCTAAAACACAAAATCATTACAAAACTAAGATTAATTGCAAAAACATACTGGCAAAAAGTGTTCTACTATGTAATAGACTAGGGGCTATAATCAAGCATTCTAATGGAAAACCTTACATTAAAGATCAAGGTATGGTAATTTTTGAATGTAAAAAATATAGCTTGATATGGGTTTGTCCATATTAACTAGCTCCACTAGAGCCTCATGAAATGGTACTTCTGATGCCAATGATAAATAAAAAAGAGAGTGAATTTCAATTGGTCGTTCCATGCCAATGATCCAAAGATGACATGAGATTTACTAGAGTGATGTAAGATGATTCAAATAATCATGCCCACTCATGTTATCATGTACCTTCATTTGTACAAGTGGAAAGAAAGGAGAACTTTAAATTGACATTTTTCAACTATTGGTGCCTTAGAATGAATAGCACCTGCATGATTGAAAGAATTCACTGCCTACATGTATCAAATGAAATGCCAGGATTGAGTAGTAGAAGTCCACATTTTTTGTTAGATGACAAAGGTTGGTTACTTATGTTGTATGTAGGTGGTGACACCCATGGCAAAGGTTAGGGTTGTGGATCCATTGGACAATAGAGATGATCCTAGAAAAATGTATATTCAAGTGGTGACTATGGATGATCACGAGTTATGGTTCATGAGATTTATTAAATACCACAAATCTCTCAATAACTAAGATACTCTCTTCTAATGCTACATAATAACATGGGCCATAGGGACACAAGACAATCATCATTCAATTAAAGACATGGAAATTAAACTTCCACAACTCTTCAACATACCCATTGCACACCAAGGTGTGATTGCTAGTTATATTATGCTAGCACAATGGGTGTGTTATTACTAGCACCTCATTATATATTGTTTTTATAATTTTTGCCTTCTACTTGAATGGGTTGTAGACATCTTGGACCAAGGTAAATCTAAGCAATAGGAAATTTTATTTATTTATTTATATTATTCTATATTATTTTCATTGTTTACCCCCTCTACTTTCTACTTGAATGGCCCATAGACATGGTGAACTAAGGTACATCTAAGAAAGTAATACCAAAATTTATTTATTTATTTATCTTATTCTTTTACCCTTATGGTTCAAATGTATTCTAAATGTAGTAGATAGAATAAAAATAAAATAAAAATTCTTCAATAAAAACAAAACAAATTATTTACTTCATATGATTAGCTATTTTTTACATAAGAATTTATTAATTTAAACTAAACTAATTTGTGAAGACCTATTTTTTAACAAAGAAAATACTATCATTTTTCTCACAACCATCTTAAATCAGTTTCCTACTTTTCTCACCCTTAGTCTATATTCTTTTCATCCTTTATAAAATATATATTTAATAAAATAACCAAACTAATAAATTAATAAATTTTACAATATATAAATATAATTATTATTATTTAGTGAAGGTACTATTGTAATGAGTTTTTTGGAAAATATTGAGGGACTAAATTCTTGCAGTGCATTTGATTATTAAACAAATAATATTTTTTTCAAGTATATGAAAATATTATAACAAAATTTATATTATTTAAATATTAATATAATATGTGCATCTGAGCAGTCAATTTTTAAATTATATTATTTAAAAATTGACTTCTTTAGACCCACATATGGGGAGCACAAATTATGACTGAGGTAGTAAGGACACTAAAAGAAAGCTTAAAATAACCAATAGTACCTTGAAGCTTAAAAGAACCTAAAGATAGAATTGCTACCGAAAACAACCTAGACAAAACCCTTAACCTGAGGGCCCATCTCAGGTGGTCTTTTTGGCCTTCCCCTTCCTCATGCTCTTGGTGAGGAGGGCATTCATTGTCCATTGTGTACCCTCATCCACAACATCTCTTCCTTTAATACGAAGCTTCTCGGCTTCAGATTTGCGCGCATTTTTGTATTTGATAGAAATGTTTGAATTGGGTAAGGCACTCACAGTTTGGGTGAGAGAGCGATATTTAATAGGAAGAATTCATCGACATCCTCGTCCATGTCATCTAAGAAGGGATAATAACCCTCTGAATCAGAAACATTGTCAACTACCACAATTGGAAGGGGGGTTCAACATTAGGCCTAGGGGGTAGTGCCTCATAGGACTCTCCAATGGGAGAAGAGGAAGGAGGCACTGATCCACTAGAGGCCACGATTAGGGCTTCAAGAGAGGGTGAGGGATCTAAATGATCAAAAAAATTTCCATGATTTCACTAGATGAAGTCCGAATCTAGATCACCCACCTCTTGAGTCCAAAATTTTGATATGTCGCAACTCTGTGGGAAGTGCAACCAAAAATTTTGTGACCCAACTTGTTGCAACAAATACATTGGAAGGGAAGTCCTTCATAATTTAGGAATTGATTCCTAGTCCTAAACGCTGAGTGGATAAAAATAGAGTGGTGCACTGGTTTGGAGATGTCGATGATGGCACAGACCCTGGTGAATCAGCAATGGGATGTGCTAGCATCCAACTTAACAAAGGTTCCAATCTCCTTGACCATATCCTTGATGAGCTTAGGCACACGCATAATCAGAGGAAGGTTGTACAACCTTATCCAAACGGGAACCATGGTGATATTAGCTGCAGTAGGATCAAAGAAAGGGGACCAATCTACCATGAAAAGGCTATACTGACCAAAAAACCAAGGGTCATGGTATTTGACAAAGTTACAATCCTCCATAGAGGCAAAGCGAAGCAAGAAAAACCAAAATCCAAAATGTCAAAATCTTAAAGGGTCAATTTATTCAAAGTAGTCTTCATCCATTCGATGAATAGGGCAATCTCGGGCCTCTTGCATAAACAACAAACAAACAATGATCTATTCCCCAAATCCTCCAAAAATTCTCTAATGTGTGCACCAAGCAAGTGAAACTCAATAGGGACATCTATCAAGCTAACCACCATGTCTCCCAGAGAGCAGATTTTAGGGGTTGGATCTATCGATGAAGGCTTAATAGTGCGTTGCAGAGGGCAATCTTGAATGATCTGAGTTTTATACAACTTAGAGAAAACATGAAAGGGGTTCCACCTATTCCTACAACTGTTAATGAGGAGGGGAGCTGTCATCCCAGGAGAGATGGGAGGCTCATCTGTTGCAGCCTTGGACAAGATATCCGCACACATCTTTCCCTCCTTACTCGCAAAATGCACCTTTCCCTTCTGGGTGAGCTTCATGCCTGCACCCAACCCCTTTCAACGACTTCCATTCACAGCTTCTTCCGCACTCACCTCAGCTCCTTCGCACATCGCGCTTCATGACTTTTTAATATATTAATATAATATTCATATTAATATGATTATTTAATTTTGATTCATTGTATATATATATATATATATTTATAAATTTGATATTTTAAATATTAATGAAATAATATAATAATAGAATGTATATTAAATTATTGATTGTAAAAATGAGTAGAATTATCATATAATATATTTATATTTATCTCATATTATATTAAAATGAACTACTAATATATATTTGTGTATAAATATTAAATACTAAAATATTATATTGATCTAAATATTAATATATATATATATATATATATTGTAATATTTATTTTAATATAATATTTATATTAATATTTAATTTGTATTTCCTGTATATATTAATTATAAAATTCTTATTTTAAATATCAATAGAATAATATAATTAATAATATATTAGTAATAATATTTATATTAAATTATTGATATATTTATATATATTTTTGTATAAGTATTAAATATTAATATATTTTGTTGATCTAAATATTATTATATTATATTATGTAATATTCATATTAGTATGATTATTTATTTTTTCTTAATTGTAATTATAATATTAATAAAATAATATATTAGTATTTTTTGATTCGTAATATTGATATATATTGGTGTAAATATATTCAATATTAATATAATCTAAATATTATTTTATTTTATTGTGTAATATTTATATTAATATAATATTGAGCCTTATGAAAATTATTTAATTTTTCTTCATTATATATAATAAAATTCATATTAAATTGTTGATTACACAAATTTATAATGTATTTATATTTATGTTTTTGATTAAAGGGGTAAAACGGGTTTTGACGGGACTACAAAACCTGAATTAGGTTCTGAAGGGACATGAAACCCTTTACAACTAGATGCTATCAAATGATAAAATCATAACTAAATGACACTAAATAGAAATCTCTTAGGACACCCACAACAATAAGTTTAGATGGGACCCTTGAGCCTACAAACCATCAAAAAACCTAATGAAGAGCCACCTAGAAATAGTAGCAACGAGCTGCAACCAAGAACAAAGGTAATGAGAGGACTTACTACCACCAACCACACAATAGGTTTTGACTCAAAAACTACGCAGTTAAAACCCTAAAATAAAATATCATAATTTGACATGCTGCGAAAAATAGCTCCTACTTATTAATTGATGAGCTAAAGGGGCTCTATAATGAATGGTTCATAAGGCACAACACTTGCTAAATGTTTTGCAAATGGGGTAGAAAGCTAAGCGGGCTTGATCTTGGGGGAAATTCCATGGTTAAGTGTGCTTGAGTCAGAGTAGTACTGGGATGGGTGACCTCCCAGGAAGTCTTGATGCTTCACCCCTATGTGCATCACCTAGATGTAATGAGTGCTAAGTGGACCATTCATTAACATGAGAGAGGGGTTCATACAAAGCACTACTCATGAAATATGGGTCATGTGTTTGACTCAAAAACTACACAGTTAAAACCTTGAAATAAAATATCATACTTTGACATGCTGGAAAAAATAGCTCCTACTTATCAATTGATGAGCTAAAGGGGCTCTATAATGAATGGTTCACAAGGCACAACACTTGTTGAAGGTTTTGCAAATGGGGTAGAAAGCTAAGTGGGCTTGATCTTGGGGGAAATTCCATGGTTCAACGTGCTTGAGTCAGAGTAGTACTGGGATGGGTGACCTCCTGGGAAGTCCTGATGCTTCACCCTTGTGTGCATCACTTAGATGTAATGAGTGCTAAGTGGACCATTCATTAACATGAGAGATGGGTTCATGTGAACCACTACTCATGAAATATGGGTCATGTGTTTGACTCAAAAACTACGCAGTTAAAACCCTGAAATAAGATATCATAATTTGACATGCTGCGAAAAATAGCTCCTACTTATCAATAAATAGAATGCCAACAACGACCACATAGCCATAGGTTTTGAAAGGACCTTTGAACCTTACACAAATAGCCAAACAATAGCATACTCGATACTAACCCACAATGAAATAGCAACCACTCTACACCTAGGAACAAAGTTAAAGGGGCAGCCACTAAAGTCTTCTCCATCTTTGTCAAAATGAGCTTATAGAAAAATTGAATTTGGCCCAAAATGAAACAGCCTCACAAACACCCACTTTAGAAGTCATCTCCTTCTTTGTCAAATTGATCTATATGTCAAAACTTGGCCTCCGTATTACTGAAATTCCTCTCTTGCCAAAAGACCATAGTCCCCACTATCTCCAGGGAATGAAGAGTCCCTTGGTCATTGCAAGGCATCTTAGGAGAACCAAGAAACTAACCCAACTAGGCATTCTCCCACCTTAAGAACACTCAAACAAAATAGACTCGAGGCCATGAAAAAACTTTGTTGCCCAAGCCTTAGCAGAGTTGGGCACACACCCATCATGCCTGCTAATTGAAGCATCCTCCATCTTACCTCTCTACTGATCCTCACACAACATATATTCACAAGGCTTCCATTTTCTTCTAGCCACAAAATCTGAAAACCTCAATATTGGGTTTGAAACCCATAACCTTCCCAAACCTAGAAAAACTCCTCCTAGACAACCTTCTCAATAGGATAAAAAGGGATCTGAATCCTCCCACCCAAAGTTTCCCCAAGAAAGAGGGTGAAGAATGACCTAGCCAAGTCTGAATAATAGACATGTTTGCTTTGGAGTGCTACACAAATACCTAGCCCCAAAACCCCACCACGATAGCCAATGTATTCAATAGCATAGGTGAGAGAGGAAATCTATCCCAAAACTTGTGACACTGTTTTAGACACAACCGACCCCAAAAAATGATAGTTCTTTCATTGGATACCTAGGGTTTGGGAAACACCCCTCATCAAAAGGTTGTTTGAGACTTTATTTAGATTCATAAGCCTAAAGTGATTTTTCTTCAGGAAATGAATCTTTCTATGGAGGAAATGTTGGCTACATCTTTATTCCTTCAAAAGGGTGGCCAATGTTCGTGTGTTGGTGTATAGGGTTAGCTTATTTGCGAGACCTTCATCCACTTATGCCTTCATCTTGGTTAGTGATTAAGTAATCTAGTTGGATTAATTCAATTTAAGGTTTTGATCTAATAATAAGTGGAAGCCCCTATAATAATATGATAGGAAACAATATAAACATAAAGGATGGGTTAGAGGGAAAGAATTCCTCTATTTTCTATGAATTTGCATGGATTATGGATTATGTAAGGCATGTAATGCATTCAAGTGTCTTGATCTATTCCCCAAATCCTCCAAAAATTCTCTAATGTGTGCACCAAGCAGGTGAAACTCAATAGGGACATCTGTCAAGCTAACCACCATGTCTCCCAGAGAGCAGATTTTAGGGGTTGGATCTGTCGATGAAGGCTTAACAGTGCATTGTAGAGGGCAATCTTGAATGATTTGAGTTTTATAGAACTTAGAGAAAACATGAAAGGGGTTCCACCTATTCCTACAGCTATCAATGAGGGGAGCTGTCATCCTAGGAGAGATGGGAGGCTCATCTGTTGCAGCCTTGGACAAGATATCTGCACACATCTTTCCCTCCTTACTCACAAAATGCACCTTTCCCTTCTGGGTGAGCTTCATGCCTGCACCCAACCCCTTTCACCGACTTCCATTCATAGCTTCTTCTGCACTCGCCTCAGCTCCTTCGCACATCGTGCTTCATGACTTTTTGATATATTAATATAATATTCATATTATTGTGATTATTTAATTTTGATTCATTGTATATATATATATATATATATATATATATATATATATATATATATATATATATATATATATATATATAATTTATAAATTTGATATTTTAAATACTAATGAAATAATATAATAATATAGTATATATTAAATTATTGATTATAAAAATGAGTAGAATTATCATTATAATATATTTATATTTATCTCATATTATATTAAAATGAAATACTAATATATATTTGTGTATAAATATTAAATACTAAAATATTATATTATTCTAAACATTAATATATATATTTTGTAATATTTATTTTAATATAATATTTATATTAATATTTAATTTGTATTTCTTGTATATATTAATTATAAAATTCTTATTTTGAATATCAATAGAATAATATAATTAATAATATATTATTAATAATATTTATATTAAATTATTGATATATTTATATATATTTTTGTATAAGTATTAAATATTAATATATTTTGTTGATCTAAATATTATTATATTATATTATGTAATATTCATATTAGTATGATTATTTATTTTTTCTTCATTGTAATTATAATATTAATAAAATAATATATTAGTATTTTTTGATTTGTAATATTGATATATATTGGTGTAAATATATTCAATATTAATATAATCTAAATATGATTTTATTTTATTATGTAATATTCATATTAATATAATATTGAGCCTTATGAAAATTATTTAATTTTTCTTCATTATATATAATAAAATTCATATTAAATTGTTGATTACACAAATTTATAATGTATTTATATTTATGTTTTTGATTAAAGGGGTAAAACGGGTTTTGACGGGACTACAAAACCTGAATTAGGTTCTGAAGGGACATGAAACCCTTTACAACTAGACGCTGTCAAATGATAAAATCATAGCTAAATGATACTAAATAGAAATCTCTTAGGACACCCACAACAACAGGTTTAGATGGGACCCTTAAGCCTACAAACCATCAAAAAACCTAATGAAGAGCCACCTAGAAATAGTAGCAACGAGCTGCAACCAAGAACAAAGGTAATGAGAGGACTTACTACCACCAATCACACAATAGGTTTTGAAGGGACCTGAAATCCTATATAAACAAACATTATGTGAACCACTACTTATGAAATATGGGTCATGTGTTTGACTCAAAAGCTATGCAGTTAAAACCCTAAAATAAAATATCATAATTTGACATGCTGCGAAAAATAGCTCCTACTTATCAATTGATGAGATAAAGGGGCTCTATAATGAATGGTTCATAAGGCACAACACTTGCTGAAGGTTTTGCAAATGGGGTAGAAAGCTAAGTGGGCTTGATCTTGGGGGAAATTCCATGGTTAAGCGTGCTTGACTCAGAGTAGTACTGGGATGGGTGACCTCCTGAGAAGTCTTGATGCTTCACCCCTGTGTGCATCACCTAGATACAATGAGTGCTAAGTGGACCATTCATTAACATGAGAGATGGGTTCATGTGAACCACTACTCATGAAATATGGGTCATGTGTTTGACTCAAAAACTATGCAATTAAAACCCTGAAATAAAATATCATAATTTGACATGCTGCGAAAAATAGCTCCTACTTATCAATTGATGAGCTAAAGGGGCTCTATAATGAATGGTTCATAAGGCATAACACTTGCTGAAGGTTTTGTAAATGGTGTAGAAAGCTAAGTGGGCTTGATCTTGGGGGAAATTCCATGGTTAAGCGTGCTTGAGTCAGAGTAGTACTGGGATGGGTGACCTCCGGGGAAGTCCCGATGCTTCACCCTTGTGTGCATCACCTAGATGCAATGAGTGCTAAGTGGACCATTCATTAACATGAGAGATGGGTTCATGTGAACCACTACTCATGAAATATGGGTCATGTGTTTGACTCAAAAACTACGCAGTTAAAACCCTGAAATAAAATATCATAATTTGACATGTTGCAAAAAATAGCTCCTACTTTTCAATTGATGAGCTAAAGGGGCTCTATAATGAATGGTTCATAAGGCACAACACTTGCTGAAGGTTTTGCAAATGGGGTAGAAAGCTAAGTGGGCTTGATCTTGGGGGAAATTCCATGGTTAAGCATGCTTGAGTCAGAGTAGTAGTGGGATGGGTGACCTCCTGGGAAGTCCTAATGCTTCACCCCTGTGTGCATCACCTAGATGCAATGAGTGCTAAGTGGACCATTCATTAACATGAGAGATGGGTTCATGTGAACCACTACTCATGAAATATGGGTCATGTGTTTGACTCAAAAACTACGTAGTTAAAACCCTAAAATAGAATGCCAACAATGACCACATAGCCATAGGTTTTGAAAGGACCTTTGAACCTTACACAAATAGCCAAACAATAGCATACTCGATACTAACCCACAATGAAATAGCAACCACGCTACACCTAGGAACAAAGTTAAAGGGGTAGCCACTAAAGTCTTCTCCATCTTTGTCAAAATGAGCTTATAGAAAAATTGAATTTGGCCCACAATGAAAAAGCCTCACA
Source organism: Cunninghamia lanceolata (assembly GCA_027924645.1). NCBI lineage: Eukaryota > Viridiplantae > Streptophyta > Pinopsida > Cupressales > Cupressaceae > Cunninghamia > Cunninghamia lanceolata. The sequence continues at coordinate 4,606,905 of BSBN01000135.1, read as the reverse complement.
AACACCCACTTCAGAAGTCATCTCCTTCTTTGTCAAATTGATCTATATGTCAAAACTTGGCATCCATATTACTGAAATTCCTCTTTTGCCAAAAGACCATAGTCCCCACTATCTCCAGGGAATGAAGAGTCCCTTGGTCATTGCAAGGCATCTTAGGAGAACCAAGAAACTAACCCAACCAAGCATTCTCCCACCTTAAGAACACTCAAACAGAATAGACTCAAGGCCATGAAAAAACTTTGTTGCCCAAGCCTTAGCAGAGTTGGGCACACACCCATCATGCCTGCCAATCGAAGCATCCTCCATCTTACCTCTCTACTGCTCCTCACACAACATATATTCACAAGGCTTCCATTTTCTTCTAGCCCCAAAATCTAAAAACCTCAATATTGGGTTTGAAACCCATAACCTTCCCAAACTGGGAAAAACTCCTCCTAGACAGCCTTCTCAATAGGAGAAAAAGGGATCTGAATCCTCCCACCCAAAGTTTCCCCAAGAAAGAGGGTGAAGAATGACCTAGCCAAGTCTAAATAATAGGCATTTTTGCATTGGAGTGCTACACAAATACCTAGCCCCAAAACCCCACCACGATAGCCAATGTATTCAATAGCATAGGTGAGAGAGGAAATCTATCCCAAAACTTGTGACACTGTTTCAGACACAACCGACCCTAAGGAAGCCCTCCCTTTGGTCAACATATTGAAGCAGGTCACTATACAATTTGTTGTATAGAGGAAACTTCTACACAATCCCAGTCTCAAGAAACCACAGAGCTTCTTGAACAAAGGGAAACCATTCTCTAAGGGGATCATGACTTACCTCTTTCTCGATGGAGGACCCCTAAATAGAGAGAAACCAAGACCACCCTAGTAGGCCTCCGCCCTAACAAAGAGAAGAACGACCATAGCAACAAATGGGTGATGTTGATACTGAGAGTACCGCCAAGCACCCTCTTCCCCATCATCATCCTTGTCTCCCTCTCCTGTCTTCTCTACACATGAACAACCAACACTCACGCTCTTGCCCATTTCTCATGATGTATTTATATTTATGTTATATTATAATAAAATGAAATATTGTTGATAAAATATTTGCACTATAAAATGAGATCTATGAAACACATAATACATTTCTTTGGTATTGTTATATTTGATTAAATTGTTCATTATAGAATTTTATAATGTATTTATATCTATGTTATATTATAGTTAAACAAATACTATTAATAACATATTTGCACTAGAAAATGAGTGTAGGAACTAGGAATATTAAGTGAATGTGAGTATGGATTCACGCCACACTCAATCTGTGAGAAAACAAGTATTGCAAAGTAATGGACACAATATGAATACAAAATATGGGATTGATTAATTATCTTACAAGATGTAGTACATATAAGGCATAATCAACTAAGAATAGTTGAGCTAATAATAGGAAAAACTCACTAAAAATAGTAGTGCTCCAAGAATAGGAAAAGCAACCACTTAACTTAGACAAAACTAATATAGGCATACCAAGTATAGCTCAAGGCTAAACACTTCAAAATATGCACTCCTAAGATAGATTAATAGACACTAGCATCGCTCCTTAAACATAGCTTAGGTGGGCGAAATGAAGATGGGTCTTAGAAACTAGGCCTTATTAGGTACTAAACACTTCAAAATATGCACTCCTAAGATAGATTAATAGACACTAGCATCACTCCTTAAACATAGCTTAGGTGGGCGAAATGAAGATGGGTCTTAGAAACTAGGCCTTATTAGGTACCCATGTACAATGTAATCTCTCATAAAAATAGAGAAACGGAGAAAAACTACGCGGGAAAAAAACTCCACTCCAAAAAGAGAAAAAAAGATAAAAGAAGAGGATTAGGAATCCTCCTTGAAGATTATAACTTTACACTAAGACTAAAACCATGTTGCTCTGACTACAATGATGCAGGCAACTACCCCCATAGGAGAGAGAAAGAGACTATGTATCCCCCCCAATGAAGTAACCCTTATGCCAAAAGAGAATGCTCGTGTATGAATGTTGACAATGATACATTTGTGGGAAATGACATTTCTCCCCTTAGGAAGAAACAATTCCAATGGTGAATGCTGAAGTAACTCCAACTCAAAGAAGCAAGGTGAGGTGGTAAGTCTCATGATGTATCTTGTCTTAGAACACTGTTCAAATGTCTACATATTGATTTTGAAACAAGTCACAAACAAGTCAAGAGTCGTAGGCCTAACCGAGATAAGTGACTTCTCAAAATCATGTGAAAACTAATGAAGAGAAAGATCCAAAGAACTAATGTATGGATGTGGAATGTCAATGCATACCATATGGCTATGAAGCAAATCCCACGAGATGTCATTTGAAGAATCAATGGAATCCCTTGATGAAGCCTCTCTGAACTCTATAGTAGTAGCAGGTGCAAGATAATTATCATTAAAGAGAAAGACAATATCCTCCAAAGTCTCATCAAGATCTGAAATGTGGGACTTGAAAAACAAGGAAGAGATGTCTGGTAGAAGTGTGTCCCAATTGGATCTAAGACCCTACTATAAATAATTACTAGAAGCTCCCAGAGAAGAAACTCTAAACTCTAAAGCAAAGGCATAGAAAACATGTGCCCTATAATGTGATGATGTATATGTCATCCATCAATTGGAATTTGTACCCAAGTACCTACACTTTGAAGTGGCTATGTAGCCCAAAGAGAGTTGAATGTGGGTGAGTCAAGTGCTGAATCCTTATCCTCCAAAATGAATCTAGAGATGGATGGAGATGACACTCTGCCTCATGAATCTTCTATGGATAGTAGAAAGGAGAAATATCAAGGGCAAAGTGTGAGAAGTTGTATAACCTACCATTGTGATCTGCCCTTTCCAAATCCACTAAGTTATTCCTATGCAACTCTCTAATCTCAACTGAATCTAGAGTAAACTCAACTTGCATGCCCTTCCCTATGTGAGAAATCTAATACATTGATAGGAGATTAGTTGAAAGTGAAGGTACACTTAAAACATTTATGAATGTTCCACCTTCAACCTCAACAGAACCTCTCCTTGAAACTATTTCCGGTGTGTCATTACCCAAGGTGATGCTAGACATGTTATAAGGCTCTATGGAAAAAAACTCAACCTATGAAGAAGCCATATGGTGTGAAGCATCAAAGTCAATAATCCAAGATGGAGCTGATGAAGATGCTACTGTAACTAGTGCCTTGCCTTTAAATTTCACTTTTCCTTTTTCCTTTGTCTTAGAAGTTTCTTGGGTTGATGAGGACTCTTTGATAGATTTAGGAACCCCTATGTTATGCTTCTTAAGAAGATGAGTGATGTGGTCTATCTATTTCTTCATACATATGTGCTCATCATGCCCAAGTTTCTTACAATAGGTGCACTTGACTTTCTCTTTCCTAGGTTTCCCTTGATTTGAAGAAGATTTTGTATTGAGCTCAGATTTTTGTTCCTTCTTCATCTCCTTGTCTTTTTTATTTTTCTCCCCTTTGTTATTTGAATCATTATGTTCCCCATTTCTAGCAAAGAGAGCTTGAGGTGTTGATGTCTTCAAGGTACCCATGTGTATAACTTATCTTCCTCCCTAATGAAGTTTGGAATCAAGTCATCTAAGGATGGCATTGTCCATGTGGCTCTAAGATCTCTTTTAGAAAAGTAGAAAGTAGATGCAAATATAGAATACTCAGGTCCTAACTTGGAGATAATTGAAAGCACAAGTTGATAATCCTGTTTCTCAATTCCACATCCTTTCAACTTCAACCTTAATGATTTCAACTTAGTGAAGAAATCTTCTAGAGTGTCAAATGAACTTTTACTCAAGCTTATGAGTTAGTTCTATAAATCATGACCTTTTGTTTCATCAACCTTCCCAAAGAGTTTTTCTAATGCTAGCCAAACTTCACTGGGTGTCTTCAAGGCTTCTACATGAAACAATAGTTCAGTAGCTATATTTAGACACAAAAAACTATAGGCTTTATCTCACTTATTAAACCATTTATCCTTCTCTATATCAATAGTGGGTTCTTTTTCAGTGTCTATTGTCACCTTGTGTATCCCTTTATTCTTTAACACAACTTGAATTGCAAATTTCCACTTAGGATAAATAAACAGGGTTAGCGGCTTGATTGCCTGTTGTGAATCCATGATGTTGAAGTAGTTTTACATAAATTAAGTGCAAAAGGGAAAATTATGGAGAAGATTTAAAATTGCACAAGGCATGACAACTTTACACCCCCCTTTATTTAAAATTGGATTCACCCCTGAATTTGGCACTTTATCATGCAGTGTGTTAGGTCTAAGTGGGTTGATTAAAATTGTACCCTACTACTTTACCATTTTACAAACTCTCTTCAATTTTGGTACTCCAAAGTAACCTTTTAGAAGAATTTTCTTAAATTTTGGTACTCCAAAGTAACCTTTTTTTAAGTATTTTTTGAGATAAATAATCTATTAAATATTAAATATTTTATATTTATTAACATTAATTTAAAATCTAAAATAAATAATATAAATTTTTTAATTAATTCTAAATTACAAACAATAATCATTAATTAAACAATTTTGATTACAATAGTATGTTACTAGATGATAGGTTTAATTATGATAGTATGCTACTAGATGATAGTTTTAATTATGATAGTATGTTACATGTACTCCATAATTGTACTACCATATAGTAGATTAAAAAGCCAGTTCTCTCAAATTTTGGCAAGATCATTTTAGAAGTTATTTTTGTTTAGAAAAGTAGCAGTGGCAAGATATGGCGGAGATCATCCACTATGTTTACTTTAGCAAGATGTTTTTAAAGGTTTTATGTATATTTAAATATAAAATGTTTCATACTTCTATTTAGAAGTTGACAAATAATTTTATCTTATTCTCATTCATCTCCACACACCACAAGATTTAAAACTCACTTGCTAAATCTATCACTTCCCATCTTGTTTCAACTAGAGAACATTGCTACATGCATAACCTTCATATGAATTTTTTTTTCCAAATTTTACCTTTACCACCCATGACAATTGAAGAGACATTACCTAAAACACAAAATCATTACAAAACTAAGCTTAATTGCAAAAATAGAGTGACAAAAGTGTTCTATAATGTAATAGACTTGGGGCTGTAGTCAAGCACTCTAATGGAAAACCCTACATTAAAGATAAGGAATTGGTGCAGTCACTGTAGGAGGGTTCATAGAATGAACTATCCAGACCGTGCAGCAAGAGCAAACACAACGGAAACAACTCAAGGAAATAGAACAAATACAGATTCAATCATTCAATATATCTTAGAATTCAAATACAATTTGGTCAGCAACATACTGGCTTACAATACAGGCTCAAAGGCCTGATTTCATACATGCTCAAGATAAAGCTTTAAAGCTTCTCTGCACAAATCTAAAACTATTAGATCTTTCTTATATGAATAGATACTTTCCTAAGGATCTATTACATAAATATATTTCATTTTCAGACTAATAGATTCCTCCGCGTCGGCCAAGGAAGATCACAGATTCTAATGAAGAGCTATAACATGTTCACAGATAGGTCAGACTTAAATGCATAGAACACTTCCTCAAATGAATTGGATAATGTGTGGACCTCTGGGGAAGGTCAGCCATGAACCAAGGATCATTTAATGATGTGTCAGTAGGATCCACAAGTCAAGGAATGATCCACAAGCCTTGTCCTTTAGCTGATTATTAGGAACTATTAGAATGCTCTGCTCTGGGAAAACAAATGATCTTCTGATAGTGATAACTTTCTCGTAACTAATCCAAATGCTCTGAATTCTTGATATGATGTAGATGAATAAATGAAGATGCTAAGTCTAGATCTGTAAGATGTGAAATGCCAAAACCATACCACAAGCTAAAATTGCTTCTAACTGAACTGGGAAATGAAAGAACTGAAATGCAAACAAATTGAGATGCAAATGTTTTTGGTTGATGCAAGATTTCTCCTGATCCAGGGATGCTCTTGCATCTGACATCCAGGATTATTGAAAAAGTGAGTCCCTCACTTTGTCGGGGCTAGGGGAGAATCAAGATGGTCCACCTTAGCTTGAGAAATCCATGATGAATCTTCTTCTAGTCTGCCTTTCCACTTCACAAGATATTCTTTGTATTGTTTACCTCTAGTGCTGCATCCAACTCTCTTGTCCAAAATGTCTTCCATCTGCTCCAGTGCTTATTGTGGTAACTGCTTCTTCAAGTCCTCATCCATGTTGTCACTAAACTCTACTTCATGATACTGATGTAGGTCTGCAGTGTTGAAAATTGGTGATATACCCAATGTCTCTAGTAACTCCACTTCATATGCATTTCCTGAATCAAATTTTTTGAGTATCTTACAAGGTCCAAATTCTTCATCTTTAACTTGTTATATGTCCCAACTGGAAATCTTTCTTCTCTCAAATGTACCATTACTTCATCTCCCTCTTTAAATTCTTTGTGTTTTCTCTTTTCACCTGCCCTTTCGTTATACTTACTGTTCATGTCTTCCAAATGCTTCTTCACCTTATTATGCACTGTCCTCATATGATCTGCAAATTCTTCTGCTTCTGAACTTCTCTTTTCCTCTGTACTGATGTCTCTCAATTTTACAACTCCTCTAGGATTCACTCTGGTAATAATCTCAAAAGGTATTCTTCCAGTACTCTTGTTTACTGAATTATTGTATGCAAACTCTGCTTGTGAAAGAATCAAGTCCCAACTTCCTGCTTTCTCTCCAACCAAACATCTCAACAAGTTTCTGAAACTCCTATTCACTACCTCTATCTGTCCATCTGTCTATGGATGAAAAGTTGAACTGAACTTCAAATCTGTCTTCATCTTCTTCCAAAGTGTCTTCCAAAAGTATCCAAAAAATTTTATGTCTCTGTCTGAAACTATACTCCTAGGTAATCCATGCAATCTCATAATCTCCTTGAAAAATAAGTCAGTTACATGTACTGCATCAGTTGTCTTCTTGTAGGGTATGAAATGAGCCATTTTAAAAAATCTGTCAACCACTACAAATATTTAATCATGTCCTCTCTGTGTCTTAGGTAATCCCATTACAAAATCCATGCTTATGTCTTCCCAAGGTCTCTCTGGTACTATCAAAGGTTTATACAATCCAGTGTTCTGACTACTCCCTTTTGCAACTTGACAAATTCTACAACTTTGCACAAATCTCTAAACATCCTTATGTATTTGAGGCAAAAAATAATTTCACTCACCAAAGCCATTGTCTTATCAATGCCAAATCGTCTTGCCAATCCACCACTATGCTTCTCCTTGATCAAATTATCTCTCATTGAACTTCTAGGTATGCATAACTGACTTCCTTTGAACAACATATCTTCCTAAATGAAATAGTCTAACCACTTACTCCTATCTATCACAATAGGTTCCTTACATGCTTTCCAAGGTTCTGCAAAATTAGTGTCTCCCTCATACATGTTCTTCAATTCATCAAAACCCAACACTTCAACTCTCATCTCTGTCAACAAGTTTCTTCTTCTACTCAAGGCATTAGCTATTAAGAATTGGTGACCAAACATACACAAAATTAAACCATTATAGAATAATATAGTATTGTCTTCAGATGATTTTACAATGCAATACATTAGCTTTTAAAAGCCTTGTTATTCCCGTATATAACTTCTTATGGGAAAGTAACTTTCCAAAACCTAACTTATAAACTAACATTTATTTAATATGCATAAACTAACAATGTAATATTATATACTATTATGCCAACATTCCCCCCTTATTACATTGTTCCCGTAAAAGTACCAAGGGACCTCCCCTAAATGCTAACATACTCAACAAAGCTGATTACATAATATGAATACATATTTTATAGAAGATCTTCTCCTAAAGAACAAATCTTGAACCAAGCAAGGCTCCATCATGCTATCTCGTCTACCCTTGGAAAGGTGTAGCTTTGAGCTGTGTTCTTGAGCTCTTTAGTCCCAAGCTCTCAAATCACAGAGTCTTGAATTATTTGACAATGGACCCTAAGAGATACGACAGATCTCTACCATGTTGTCTAGTGACCGCGAAAGGGTATAATTCAAGATCATAGACTCTTTGAAGCTCACTGGACAACAATCCATATTGAGCTCAACACCAAACCCCAAACCTATCTCCAAAACAAAATCTTCACAAAACATACATTCTTCAAATTTGTCAGCTCCGTCAACATCAACAAAGAAAAACAAAACAACCAGAACCAAAAATGCTTCTCATGCAAAGCATCATCTCAAAGCGAGAAGCTAACTTGAGATGATGGAAATTCCTCCATCCTTCGATGTCGCCTGCCTCCAATTTGATGTGGTTACACTTTATCCAACTAATGTTACATATGAGCCTTTGAAAACTCTATCAGGTGTAGTATAAATGGCCCCAAGAGCACAAGCAATGTTTGATGTAGCCATGATAAAATAACTCCAATGTTTTCCACCGTATTACTCCAAAGGCAAAAAATAAATTCTTTAAATATTTTAAATGCCCTTAAAAAAGAAAACTACTTATGTCTCCCTTTCATAAAATTAAATATCTTCATAAAAATTCTACTACTTATGTCTCCCCACTTTTCTTTCTTTTTAAAATAATACTCTTTAAAAGATGAAAAATCTCTCCCTTTTTAAAAACTTTTCTTTTTAACTTTCTCCCAAGAAAGGTAAAAACTTTTCAATGTTTGTTTTAAACTTCATGAAACATAAACTTATTTTACTTCTCACATAAGGTAAAAACTTTTCAATATTTGTTTTAAACTTCATGAAACATAAACTTATTTTACTTCTCACGTATGTCTTTTACCCATCAACTCATTTTTTTTTCTTTTCACATTGGCTCACATTTCATAAAGCATAACATTAATAAATTTCAGTCAATTTTTAAACTCACCCAAGGAATGTCTTCTATATGCTGCAATAATATATTAACAAGATGTTTCATTCTTTCATATGGGCAAACACTTTAACCGCTTTCACCAAACTTCTGTGCTTGGCATTCATGTAAATAAACTTGTTTTAACTCCCTGCGTAGTCTTTCAAAATGCCTCATAATGAATGCCAGATGCCTTTGACAAATGCCTCATCAAATCTTCAAGGCTTCAGAGGAATGTTCAATGCTTGACAACAGTTAATGCAGCAATTAAAAAAAATGCTTAAATCTGAAAATTGTAGTGGCCAGCATCAAAATTCAATACTCTATAATTTAAAAATAATGGCACAACTCAATCAACTTTGCTCTTCCAAACATTGCACATCCTTTCAAAAATTCCAATACTTTAATAGTGTGCAACACTTAGAAGTTCAACACCAAAATAAAATAGCAAACAAAGAGGATAATACTCTCCCCATAAGCAGCCTTCACTTCAATAGTTCTCCTAGTAGACACATCATCCGCAGCAAACATCTCTCTACGTTGCAGACATAACTGTCTTCTTCAAGACCATTTTTCAATCATAGGCACAAAGATATAATTATATAACTTCTTACGGGAAAGTAACTTTCCAAAACCTAACTTATAAACTAACATTTATTTAATATGCATAAACTAACAATGTAATATTATATACTATTATGCCAACATTAGCAACTTTGTTTGATTTTCCACTCCTATGCTTCAACACAAAAGTATAACTCTGCATGAAATCTACCTATCTCATATGTCTCTGATTTAACTTACCTTGACTATTCAAATACTACAAAGCTTGATGATTTGTATACAACACAAACTCCTTAGGAAACAAGTAATGTCTCTACTTCTTCAAAGCTTGAATTATGGCATAGAACTCTTGATCATAAACTAAATATCTTCTCCTTGCATCATTCAACTTCTCACTGAAATATGCTACAGGTCTACCTTCTTGACTTAATACTACTCCAATTGCATTTCCACTTGCATCACAATCAACTTGAAATACCTTATTGAAATCTGGTAATGCCAAAATAGGTTGCTCTGTCACTTTTTGCTTCAACAACAAAAAAACTTTTATCTGCTCCAGATGTCCATTTAAAATCTTTTCTGTCACCTCTCATTGTCTCTGTCATAGTGTTACAAACTAAACTAAAATTTTTTATGAACTTCTGGTAGAAACTAGCCAATCCATGAAATGATCTAACTTCTGCAATGCTTTCCGGTGTAGGCCATTCAACAATTGCTCTTACTTTCTCAGGGTCCATCTTCAATCCTTCTGCAGAAATCACAAATCCCAAATATACCAACTCTTCTTTCATGAAACTACATTTCTTGATGTTTATCAGCAATTTCTCTTTTCTTAGTCTCTACAAAACTTGTCTAAGATGCCACAAATGTTCTTCTATTATCTTACTGAAAATCAGAATGTCATGCAAGTATACAATCACAAACTTACTCAAGAATTTCTTCAAGACTTCATTCATCAATCTCATGAAAGTACTCGGTGCATTTGTCAATCCAAAATGCATCACTAACCACTCATACAATCCTTCATTTATCTTAAACCCAGTCTTCCATTCATTTCCTTCTTTGATTCTAATATGATGGTATCCACTCTTCAAATCTATCTTTGTGAAAAATCTTGCTCCACTCAAACAATCCATGATATCATCCATCCTAAGTAAAGGAAATCTATACTTAACTGTGATCTTATTTATTGCTCTGGAATCAGTACACATTCTCCATTCTCCATCCTTCTTTGGTGCTAGCACTGCAGGTACTATACAAGGGCTCAAGATTTCTTTGATCAAACCTTTCCTCAACAATACTTGTATATGTCTATTCAATTCTTCATTCTTTGTCAGTGTCATCTAGTGTGCTGCTTTGTTAGGCAAACTTGCTCCCTGTATAAGATCCATGTGATGACTGATATTCCTTATAGGTGGTAATCCTTTAGGTACATTATCTGATATGATGTCTTTATACTCTGTCAGCAACTTCTTTATCTCTTCTAGTTGTGATTCTTCAACTTCTTTCTTCAATGCTTTAGGCTTCTTAGGAATCAAGGCATATCACATATTCTCATGTCTCAAACCATCTAGAAATCTTCTTCCATCTACCAAATAGATTCTAGCATTTTCTTATACTTCACTCTTCGGATCATCCTCCAAAGGAATCAAAGTAATTCTCCTTCCATTTGCTATTATGGTATATGTATTCTTTCTTCCATCATGTATAGCTTTTCTATCATACTGCCAAGGTCAAGTCCCAACAAGATATCATAACCTATATCATAACCTAGATGGCTCCAAGTATTTGTCACCTCTGTGCTACTGGAGACAACTGGCTCATCCTAAGATATCTTGGCTGTCACCTGCACGGTACTGGTGATAGCCGACTATCTGCACCTGTATCAGACTCAATTCTGATATGTGTGTCATCTTATAGCTAGGTAAACACACAATAAGGATATCACAAGGATTTACCAACACTGATCACGTTTACTTGGTTACATGCCACATAGAGATCCATAAATCAATACACATGGACTTTTTAGGTCCAGGGGTCTAAATTACAAGTCGACACTCAAAATAATATTAGACCCACAAGAGTTGGATTCTATTTCGAAACACATGCATAAACATATACAAACACAAAGTAATATCAAGGGTCATTCCATACATTTATTTTTCACTTGGAAACAGAGTATGCATTATATATCAGTCAAACCCACAATATTAATATTAGAGAAGTTCCAAGTCACCTTCGTATATGCACATTAGAGACAAACCATGAAAAAGGCAATTCTAAAATTCCTTCAAAGATTGGGGTAGATTTAGAGAAGCTAACTCAACAACCTCAGAGTATAGGAGATTAGTGTTGATAGAGTGTCCTTTTCTAGCTCAGACCTATATATTGAGACTTACTAATTGAAAGGTGGGTTCATAGATCCATCATGTAGTATCAGCTGCCTCAAGCTGAAACATATCAAAGAGGGAAGGTTGATCAAGTTTAGGAACACCCCATGCCTCAGAGTTATTCCCTAAATCCCTCCCCTATGGACTTGAGCTCCAAGGGCATCCTTCGCCCAAGAACTACCTACATACCCACTTCCAAATAGGATCGAAGTCACATGTAGTTCTCCTCACTTAATCTCTCAAGGGACATACACATAGGTTCCTACTCTCAGGGTTTCATCATCACCCAATTTCAACTAACAGTTACTATCATTTCAGGAATCAAAATCGTACATAGAAGTTATGCACAATAATATATCAAATATAAATTAAATCCAATCCTAATAGAGAACATGGAATCAAAATGCATAACACTTAACAATGCAACAATTATGCAAGAACGAATCTTCCTATGCTGCTTTCCATGGTTGCTTAGGGTTTTCTAGGGTTTTTAGCTTTGACTGCTTTCGGTGTCAATGGAGGCAGCTACCTTGGGCAGTACCTCTGGGGCTGTGATGGCGGATGCTCCGTCTAACGGATGGAAACAAGCGGTAATAGGGGAACCGCTGGGGTCTTCTAATTGCATGTCGGGTATGCCTATCCAGAAAGTTTCTACAGATGGCATGGCTCTGGTTATTCTGGATGGTCTGGTTGAAGAAATTGTGGCAAACATGGATCTTGCTCTGGTAGGTAAATTCTTTTCCTTTCGTCCCAATATTGAGATGGTCCGTAAATGGGTTTCCTCTCGATGGAGAGTTAAGGGTAATGTTTCGGTCATTGCTATGGCAAGAGGAGTATTCCTGTTTAAATTTACCAGTAGGGAGGATATGATTGCTACTCTTGCTGGGGGACCCTGGCTTTATGGGTTGCACTCGCTTGCTTTATGCCAATGGAAACCTGGGTTCGACCCTAGCTTGGATCTTAATAAATCTACTCCTGTTTGGGTTCGTTTACCTAGGTTTCCCTTAGAATTCTGGGATGAAAAGATTTTTTCTGCTATTGATAACTCTTTTGGCCAGTTTGTTACTATGGACCATACTACCCGTACTCAATTCCGCTGTGTTTTTGCTTGTTTTTGTGTCAATGTGGAGATAAACCAAACCTTTCATGTGTCCATTGCGTTAAACTCCAAATATGGGGTATGGACTCAGCCAATCCTTTATGAAAACGCCACCACCTTCTATCAAATATGTAAGGAGAAGGGCCACATAATGACTCAATGTAAAACTAAGCCCACGGGTTGGCAGACTAAATCACATAATGAGGTTAAGGATCACTCACAAACAACTATTACCCCTAACCATCAAGGAATGGGGGGTAATGCGGAAAATGCTTTCCCAGAAGACCATCCTAAATAGGCTAAGGACAAGACAAGCCCGACGGCTGTGACCTATACGGATACTGCTTTGTTGGAGGAGAATGCTGAACAGCTTCTGGAAATAGGCTGTCAGAATGAGGCTTTTGACATTGTTAGTCAGACGGTCCAACAGAATTCTTCTGGATGTGAGGAGGACGAAATACAGGATCATTTGATCAATGAGTTTGTTGAAGATGATAAAGCCCTTGATCTACAGGCTTCCTCTGCTATTCCCTTAGATACTAATGACCTTGAGTCAACCAGAAACCCTGTGCGGCAGGTTGATGATCATATTGCTGATCCTTCCCTGAAAGTTGACATTGGCCCCAGTGGTAGTGGGAATGATCCTGAATGCTGGATTACCCCTAAGAGGAAGACTCGTAAAGGAAAGAAGACTACTGATGTTAGCACTGACTCAAAACAAGGGAGACCAACCCTTCGGGAAACTCGGCAAAGAGAGATTGCTAAGGAAATTGCCAGTGGTAAACAAAAAACTCTGGAGGTCTCCTCCCTCAAACCTTTAAAATGAGGATCTTATCCTAGAATCTGAGGGGTTTTAATAGCCCTTCAAAATAGTTCGAGGTCAAAAACTGTATTTTGGATAACAAGTTAGACATTTTGCTACTGCAGGAGGTCAAGATGACTGAGGAAAACTTTAAGAAAATTGCTGATTACATATGGCCTAAGGCTGAGTTTTGTATTAGTCCTGCTATTGGGGCTTCTGGTGGTATTGTTACTATGTGGAACAGTATGAAATTTTAGGGCTCCCTTGTGGCTTCTGACAAGCATTTCCTGGTTACCAATTTCTCCTTACCCTCTTTCAACTGGTATCTCATCAATATTTATGCTCCTAACACCAGAGCTTAGTGACAGTCTTTATGGACTGATTTGAGTAATACCCTAACCAAGGCTTCGCGTTCCAAATGGATGTTGGCTAGTGACTTCAATACTCCTTTGTATCCCTCTGAGAAATATGGTGGGAACCTTGATTACTCTGACAACATGTTTGATTTTGCTGAGTTTATTAATGATTGGGGACTACTTGATGTGGAGCTTCAAAATCAAATTTTTACTTGGTCCAACAGGAGACGTGGGGACCATTTGATCCAGGTTAAATTAGACAGGGTTCTTATATTGAGTAACTGGGACAATCATCATAAGATGCAATTGCAAGCTTTTCCATGAACCATATCTGATCATTGCCCTATTTTCCTCCATTGGCATGATTCATGTCATCGGGGTCCTTTCCCTTTCAGATTTGAAGCTATGTGGATTAAGCATAAGGATTTCAGGCAACTGGTGACCCAATGGTGGCAAATTCCTATCCAGGGTACTCCTATGTTCAGATTAGTTAAGAAGCTGCTGCATATTAAACAGGAGGTTTGTGGATGGAATAGACTTAGTTTTGGTCATGTGTTTTGGCAGAAGAAATCTTTAGCTGGAAAACTTGAGGATATTCAGGAGCAGATTGCTCAAGGTGATGTGTTTGAAGATACTTCTAAGCAAGAACATGATCTGATTTCGAAATGGAAGAATCTTATGGGCCATGAAGAGGTCTTTTGGAAGCAAAAATCCTGGGTTCAGTGGCTTAAGGAGGGAGATCGCAATACTACCTTTTTTCATATTTCTGCCATGAAACATAGGAAGGCTAACTCCATCACAAAACTGTGTTTGGACAATGGGGATGTTATCACTGAGGACAATGAGATTGGGGAACAAGCTGTGTTATTTTTTCAGAACTTGTTGACTGAACCGGCCACTAGTGTTGATAATGACAGGGCTACTAAGCAGTTTATTGACAATTTACCCTCTCTCATAACTGAGGACGACAATATGGAAATGCTGAGGCCTATTTCTGAGGAGGAGGTTCGTGCTGTTTTATTCTCTATGGGTTCTTTTAAAGCTCCGAGTCCAGATGGCTTCCCTCCTATCTTTTTTCAGGAGTACTGGGACATTGTGGGGGCTGATCTCACTGCTGCGGTTCGGGATTTTTTAAAAACTGGTAAGCTCTTAAAGCAGCTCAACAACACCTTTATTGTCCTTGTCCCTAAAAAGTTCAAACCTACCAATCTTTCTGATTTCTGACCTATCAGCTTGTGTAATACTGTCTATAAGCTTTGTACCAAAGTCCTTGTCATGAGACTTCAACCTTTTCTTGACAAAATCATCTCTCCTTCTCAAAAAGGCTTCGTTCCTGGGCACCAAATTTTGGATGCTCTGATCTCCACCCATGAAACTATTCATTCCATGGAGAAGAGCATACTTCCAGGTATGGCCCTTAAGTTGGATATCTCTAAAGCCTATGATAGGGTCTCTTCGAATTTTCTATTTCAAGTTCTTAGAAAATTTGGGTTTAATGACAAAATTCATCTCCTCATCTGGACGGCTGTCTCTTCCGCCAAATTTTCTATATTGGTTAATGGGATTCCTCGGGGTTTTTTCTCCTCCTCGCGTGGTCTCTGGCAGGGGGATCCCCTTTCTCCTTACTTGTTTATCATAATGGCTGAGGCTCTTGGGAGATTCATTCAATATAATGTGGTCTCTAAACACCTTGTGGGCATTAAACCTGCTTCCTCCCTTGCCCCTATGTCTATGGAGCAATTTGTTGATGATACCCTTCTTTTTGGCACCTCTTCGGTGATTGAAGCTCGGAGATGGAAGAATATTTTAAACCTCTATGCCCTTGCTTCTAGGCAA
Source organism: Cunninghamia lanceolata (assembly GCA_027924645.1). Lineage (NCBI taxonomy): Eukaryota > Viridiplantae > Streptophyta > Pinopsida > Cupressales > Cupressaceae > Cunninghamia > Cunninghamia lanceolata. The sequence goes on along the minus strand of BSBN01000135.1, from coordinate 4,590,969 downwards.
AGCATTAATTTCCAAAAGAGTAATGTGTATTTTATTAATACTCCCACTTCTCTTTGTCAAAAAATCATCCATATCCTTGATTGTGCTAAAGATGTTCTTCCTGCTATCTATCTGGGTCTTCCCTTTACGGTTAAAGAAGTTTCCCCAAATTTCTGGAATAGCCTTTTGGAAAGAACCCAATGGAAATTGATTGGTTGGAAGGGCAAAGTCCTCAGCAGTGCTGGTAAATTGTAGCTTCTTCAGGCTTCCTTGCAAGGTATTCCCACCTATTTCCTTTCTCTTTTCAAAATTCCTACTTCTTTTGCTGCTAAGTTGGAATAGATTCAAAGAAATTTTTTATGGACGGGAGCTGAAGATAAACAATGGATGTCCCTGGTCAGCTGGGATAAAGTATGTCTTCCTAAATCCCATGGAGGTCTCAATATCCGCAACATACAGAATATGAACAAAGCCCTGCTCTCCAAAATTAACTGAAATTTGATCCATCATTAGAAAGATTGGGGAGAAATCATGCAAGCCAAATATTTGCATGTCACTGATTGGTCTAACTTCCTCCAACAAGAAGGTCTTCCTAAGGGATTGGTCATTTGGAACAAAATGTTGCAATCTAGAAATCTACTCATGCAAGGGATCCGTTGGAAGCTGGGAAATGGCATGGGTATCAAGTTTTGGACTAATATTTGGCTAAAAGACAAGGCTTTCATCTCTTAGAGGGATATGGGTGCGATTGCTGGCATTGCTACTCAGTTTTTTGGCCATAAGGTCAGTGATTATATATCCAACAATAATGGTCATAGGAGCTAGAGGAATTTGTTGGATTGCTGCCCCCATCGCCCCGACCTTGCTTCTAAAGCTCACTTGGTTCAAAAGTTGATTCAGGAAGTTAGAATTCCCCTCTTCCCTCGTGAAGATGAGCAATTTTGGTGGCCGGATAAGAATAGCTGATTCTCTGTTAAGTCTGCCTATCACTTATTGGTCCCTGAGCTTCATCAAAAGGAGATATGGAGAAAAGTCTAGAACCACAAACTGATCCCGAAAATTAACATGTTCTGGTGGGCCTCTATTCATAACAAAATTCTAACCCAAGATAATTTGCAGAAGAGAGGTTTCACTTTGGTCAACAGATGATGTCTATGCTGTGAAAAGGAGGAAACAGTTTCTCATTTATTTTTTCATTGTAACTTTGCTAAGGACATTTGGAGCCTTATCCTTAGCAATTTTGGTATTCAGTGGGCTTGCAACTCTAATATCCTGGAAGTTATTAACAATTGGTATCCTCCCTTCTCCCATCCCTGGCTCGTTGAGTTATGGAATCAGACTCTACCGTGTTTGAGTTGGACATTGTGGAAAGAGTGCAACCATCGGATCTTTAGGGATACTGCTCGAGAGGTCTCTCAGGTCTCTCATACTTTCATTAAGACTCTTGTGGAGAGTGTTACTTCGGCCCATATCTGCACTGCGGAGAAACCTCTGACTCCGGAGGAAGAACAAATTGCAGTAAACTGGAAGGTTCTCAACCATATTACAGCTTATAACAATACTAAACTATTGCAGAGACTTAACACTAAATGGCAGCCTTCGATTTCTAACTGGATGAAGCTCAATTTTGATGGGGCCTCTAAGCTTACTGGTACAGCTAGTGGGGGAGGAATCATCCGTGATGATAGAGGGTGGATGTTTGCTGTCTATGCTGGAGGTCTGGGTTGTCATAGTAATAACTATGCTGAGGCAATGGCTCTTCTTTGGGGGCTTAAATTGGCCATATCCCTTCGTATTTAGAATTTGGAGATTCAGGGAGATTCTAAAATGGTCCTTGATGCCATAACTAATAAGTCGAATGTTGGTATTCAGTTGAAAGACATTATCAGAGATATTCAGTTTCTCTTGCAGAGGTTTATTAATGTGCATATCTCACATATTTACCATGAGGGCAATGGCGTGGCAGACGCTTGTGCTGAACTCAGATAGCGTTATTCAAATTGGAGGGTTTGGTGCCAATTTGATTACCTTCCTTTGAATATTAAAAATCTTATTCTTAAAGACGTGGCCGGGTCTTGATGAGGCTGATGTGTTTGAAAGACAGCTCATACTGTCAGTTCCTTGGGAAGGGACTGATGTGTCCCTTGAAGTACGTATCCTTTTGTACTTTTTCTACTGTCAAATCCGCTCCTCTTTCTCATAAGGTGAGCGGATGGCCGGATCATCATGGCTTGTGCCACGTAATTATGGTTAAGCATGGGATTCGTGTCTGTAAGGCCTCCCATTATTATGAGATTGTGTGTGATGTTATTACCCACATTATCTGCCTTGTTAATGATCGTAATTCTCCTGTTAAGACTACTGAGGAGTCTGGGGGTCTCTGTGGAATGCGCTGTCATACCGCTATGGGGGGTGACAGAATTAGAACTGAACTTGTCTCGTGCTATGAATTTAGGGACAATTTGGTTGCTTGGCATTATTGCAAGGAGGGTGGGATTAGCCCCTATTTGGAGAGGCTTAATGGTTACAATGAAGCTCTTTCTGAATAGTTTGCGCGGTCTTGGCAGAATCGATGGGTTTTGGTGGGTGGCATCCGATTTGAAGTTTCTGAAAGCGTAATAGCTATGGCTACCGGTATGTCTACCTAGGGCTTGAAGCTGCAACGCAAAACTAAAATTGCAGACCTCTCCAGCTAGCAACTTTTCCTCGGAGATGGTGAAGAATTGGTCCCTTACCAGGGTGGTTTTGACAGAGCCAAGCTGCCGAAGCCATGGGACGCTATTTGTTTCATCCTCATGAAATATTTTACCCTCGAGGGGTGCTTTACCAGGTTTTATAATTACCATCTCCCCTTGTTAAATCAATTCCATCGCAATGCGAAAATTAGTTTTCCGTTTTATTTGCTTTCATCCCTGGAGTTTTCTATCCTTAGGGTTCAGGCGAAACTAGCTAAAAACCCTGCTCTAAAGCCTATCCCTCTCCACCAGGGCCTTATTATCTGTTTGTATAATCATCATCTTGCCCTCGAGCCCTCTAAATCCATTCGTACCATTAGTGGGGATGGCGAGCCCTCCTCTAACCTTAAGGATATTCCTGATGTTGATGAACCTAGGCCCTCCCCTGTTCCTATCAAAACTACTAAAGTTTGCACTCCTGTGGCAAATCCTGTCGATTCCCCAGGCCCGACTGTTTCTAAGAAGGGTAAAAAGTGGAAGGTTACTAGTGAAATGGGTACTGGGAAGACAGTGGTTGGGACCCCTAAAACCCTTGGTAGGACCCCGATGGGACAGCGAAGGGATTCCTCTGTGAAGACTTGTGGGGAGGAGTTTTCTTCTGCAGTTCGGCGGTTTGGGCGTATTGCTGGCAAGCCGGCTCCCTCTGCCAAGTTCATTGACTATTCTGAGAGTAGCTCGGATGAATCCACCTGGGGGGAGGATGACAGGGATGTGGAGATTTAGGATATTTCGGGTGATGATGAAGACAAGTAGGAAACGCATGATACAGGGGAGGAAACTGCTGACTCTACTGGGCATGCTGACAAAGTGGGCGATATGTTTGTGGAAGAAGCCGAGGATGCTATGGAGACTGATGACGGTCTGGGGGCTGATCTTGCTGGTCTGTAGGTCTGCATTGCGAAGTTGGAATGGTTTCTCTCCATTGTGCTCAGGACCTCTATTCTCCTCAACCTCTCTGTGCTGAAGAATTTAGGGGTTACTGTCAATACTGATAGTGATGATTTGGCTGAAAAAGTGGATGCTATTATTAACTCTATGGTCTAGTAAGGAGAGCTGTGGTCTCCTCTATCTTTTTTATTTTACTGTTGATACTCTGTTACTCTATTTTTTAGCTTTAGTTTTAGTGGCTAGTTTTGCTGGTTCTGCTGGCATTATGTACTGGTGGTATATGCTGTTTCTGGTGTAAGGCCCTATTTTGTCTTCGGGCCTTTCTACTTTTGTTAAGGGTTCGGCCCCTTGTTTAGCCGCCTTATATAATCAAAAACAATTATGCAAGAATGTACTAAAGAAGTTCCCACAAGGGTCACCACAGTCTCAATTTATACCTCAGCTCTGTTATGATTCATAACTTAACATAATGTTGCTAGAACTCTTACAAGCTCATCTTATTAACACAGATTAGGGCACAAGTAATTATCAATTATCCCCTTCTAACACTAATAAGATACTAGGTTGAATATATATATATATATATATATATATATATAGATATATATCAAGTCTTATTGAGTAACAGTCAAGTTCCATGTCCTATAACTACTGGTGGTAATCATGGTATCATACTATTATCGTAGTCATTAGAACTATCTTCTTCAAGATAGACACACTTTACAAACTATGGTGCCTTAATCAATTGTAAGGGGTCATTTTTATCATATTCGTTACTCAAAATGACACAACCTTCAAGTCCATAGATGTCAATAGTCGTAGTATTTAATGATCTGTAGAATTAAGTTGACACTCAATGATCAAGACTAGTATATGTCGATCAACCTATTAACAATTTACTAGGATCTTAAGCAATATTAAGATCAGAAATAGTTTATAGATAAGGCATGACCGTATCATAGCAATACACTCCAGTGTTAAGGATGTCAAGATAGGCTATATAGTGATGTCTCATGCATAATCATTTCGGTATGCCTAATATCTAAATATCCACCATCTAGGGTACAATGATGTTAAATTTATTGTCCCCAATTATTGCTTAATGAACTATAGCTATTCATAACATAATATTTTAGGGTGGTTAGCATGCCTATTTGCCTTTCCAACTTGAAGGTTCCAATTTTAGAACTAATATTTATCACGGTTTTATATATCTGTCAATAAGTGACCTATAACATTGTGCAACACCACTAGGGAATTACTCTATGTTGAGGAAATACATAGTTCATATCACTTAATGTGGCCCATAATGCTGATTATGTTTCTCATGCCAGGAATTCATGTTACAAAATATGATGATAAAAATATTATTCTCTTAATAATAACAAACCATTCAATAGAATCTTAAACAAGGTCTAGATTATAAAATATAATCATATTCTCAAATCCTCACAAAACACAAAATTTAATGTATCTTAAGTAAAAGACTCATCAATCCACTTATGCATCACATGTTCCTCATAAGATTAAGATACTAAATGTTTAGTTTCCCAAACATATTCTAGACTATCTCTTAATAGTCCTAAAAAGATATAGCTTCAATGAATTCCAAACTCTATTTAAAGCATATATAAATTGATAGTAAGATTCTACTACACATCTAAGGATGTATGGATTTCTATACATATATGTTTCAAATCAAGATATTACCAAAAAAAAAAGCCTTGTTTTCTCAAGGTATTCTAATTTTGACTCAAAATAATTTATGCTTATTCATTTATATGGTTGAGTTGGCTCTCATTTGAAATATCTGTTTCAATCATGTTGAGTACTTCAACATATTCATGAGTATATCTTTGTAATCTTATATATAAAGAGAGAGATTCCCTTGTGAAAAAATTGACGCATTCACCAGTAAAAACAAAGATTGCTATTATAATATCCAGTACAGTTAAAGTTTGGCAATGAGGTTTACTTAATAAAAGCCACTGGTGACATTCTACAATACACAACCATAAAGAAATAATAAGATCCCTGACAACAAGATCACTGGAATATTAGACTGCACAAGTTTGTGTAAATAGTAAAGTTCAATAATAGGAAATCATGGGTGTGATAAACTATATAATTGAATGAATTAAGATGATCACTGGTATAACATTCCATACAACCAGGTACTTTAGGTCATTAATAGTCTCGGCCCGATAAAGCCCCAAGAGGATTTCATATCAATAAACATTTTACCTTGATCACCTCTGTTCAAGGTATATTATTTAATTATTTCCACGTCAGTCTTAAAGATTTAGTATCCCTGGTTAACTGGTATCATGCTCCTTTCACTGGTATCTAAGGTGACTAAATTTCAGGTTGAGTGCAGAGAGAACATCCAAATCTAGAAGGAGAATAGTGCAACGAAAAAGATAAAGACTAAACGTAGCGAAGAAAATGACATCCTTTGCAAGGTTGGCCATAGTTTCCATGACAGCAACAGTATATGTGGAGAATCGTGAAACGGGTGGTCAACAAAGGTAGGGACAATATCATTTCCAACAATAAATTCCATCATTTCCAACAACAAGTGGAAGCCGTCACCCCATCAACCAGCATAAAATATCTTTTAATTTTATTTATTTTTATTACTATTTGGCGCTGCAGTCGCCTACGAGAAAGCCTCTCTCAATGGGGATGTGACAGTTTCAAACAAAGCTGGCTGCATACAAACAGGAATTAATGGTCTCTTTTAGCACAGCAAAAGAACGGGATTTGCTTTACACCTGCCCATTGCATTTGCTCAATTTTTAAATCCTCTTCAATAAATTCATTTAGTGTATAACCTACAGTCAGTGCAGTTGATGAAGCTGTATCTGTTGAAAAATCTTATTTAAATTATGCTTTGATGGCTGCCCATTCCTTCTGCGAAAAGCCCCATTTTGTTACAGGCTGCCCATGCTGGTAAATGTGAATCGATCGGGTTGGAGACATGTTTGTTGCGTTTAGTTAAGCAATGTAAATAAGTTTATTATGAAAAGCTGTGTAATTCTTGAGAATACAGGTTTGCAATAATTGAAAATATGTAGAGTAGTCTTAAGGGGTGTTAGCTGCACAAAAGTTGTCAATCTTTTCCTCCAGTTTCTTTGCTTCAATTCTTTCCAATTCACCGATTTCTCTACGGTCCCGATACCCCAAACCATTAAAATAAGGATGTCTCCGAAGAGAATTATGAATCAATGCAATCACATAAAGTAACCCAGATGGAGGTGTATAAGTACGGACGGTTCTAAGAGTGGATAAAGCTTATTTTACTAGAGGTACTCTAAACCCCTAATATCATACTAATATGAAAACAGTATTTAGAGCCACGACACTGGTTACACCCCTAATATCATATGACTATGTAAGAAAGTCACTCAGCAGAATCAGATTTGCCAAGTATGTAACTGAATTCAAAAGTCTGTATCGACAAACCATTTCCAATGATAGGGTAAAGAGCATTAATCAAATTGCTTTGAAGGAATTATTAATTACAAATGACTAGTATACATAAAACTGCTTATATAATTCAAACAAAGCTGCATACAAACCGGAATTAATGGCCTCTTTAAACACAGCAAAAGATCTCCCAGTACTCGTTTTGCTTTTGTTTGGAGTTTTACATATCTCATAGACTTGTCAATGAAATAGGAAGTATCAAAAATTATAATTTTTAAATGATATTATAAAGAACATTTATTTATGAAATTGCTTTGAAAGAATTTATAATTACATATGACTACCATACATAAAATTGCTTTCAAAGAATTTATAATTACAAATAACTATACATAACTTTTTGTACTCAAAATGCTACATAAAAATACATATTACAAACAATACTGTAATGTGATTATAAACTATTTCCAGATGATAGTATAAAAAACATTTATTTATCAAATTGCTTTGAAAGAATTTATAATTACATATGACTACCCTACATAAAATTGCTTTGAAGGAATTTATAATTACAAATAACTAGCATACATAACTTTTTGTAATCAAAATGCTACATAAAAAATGCATATTACAAACAATACTGTAATGTGATTATAAACCATTTCCAGATGATAGTATAAAGAACATTTATTTATCAAATTGCTTTGAAAGAATTTATAATTACATGACTACCATACATAAAATTGCTTTGAAAGAATTTATAATTACAAATAACTAGCATACATAACTTTTTGTACTCAAAATGCTACATAAAAAATGCATATTACAAACAATACTATAATGTGATTGTAAACCATTCCCAAATGATAGTATAAAGAACATTTATTTATCAAATTGCATTGAAAGAATTTATAATTACATATGACTACCATACATAAAATTGCTTTGAAGGAATTTATAATTACAAATAACTAGCATACATAACTTTTTGCACTCAAAATGCTACATAAAAATACATATTACAAACAATACTGTAATGTGATTATATATTTCTGTATACTTATAACCAAAATAACCAAAGAAAACTTAACTCCTAAATTCAATACTTCCCCTACAAACAGCCTATTGGTGGAATAGTTGTGCACCCCGTGCAACTGCTAGTTGTTATTATTATTATTTTTTAACCAGAAAAAGGTGGATGAACACCCATGCTAGTTGTTATTATTTAAGCATTCATATATTCTATTCACAAATGTACGTACTATAAAAATATTTCATATACACATCAAGAGTGAAGAGATCTACCATGATTGGAAGCAAATAATCCGTATTCATGGAAATACTGGTAAAATTTTATTTTAGTTTATGATACTGAATCCAGTCAGCCTCCTTGATAACTTTAATACATGTACCTCTTTATAACCAGCAATGTAGGAAGACTTCAATTATAAGCTGATATCAAAACTAAAATTCTGGTTTATCCCTTCCTTTAAAGTCCTAATGAAAGGTCTAATTTAGATTACTTGGATGCCCTGGACTGAATCTCCATTCCACTGCAATCTTTGCTTGCTGAATATCAAACAAAAACAAAGTTTAAGTTTAAATTTTATGACCTTATTTAGGTGATATGGAATATAAATAATCGAAGACTAAAGAATCAAAAAACTCTTATACACTTTCATCAAAGTATAAAGATACTAAGAAATTAGCAACACCGTATGGCTATACAGACTTATTAGCACTTTCTCCAAATGCATAAAGTTAATGCAGTTAGTGATATCGATGCCTACATGTCTATATTTTCTTTTCTTTCTACCTTTTCTCCCTTTGAAAATTTACTCTATTATAAACATCTTTGGATTGAAAATTTACTCTGTTATAAACATCTTTGGATAAGAAATCGCTGTAATACATAGTGTCCTATATTCATGTATTCAAACAATTACTATTAGAAAAACAAAGAATGTACTATTAATTACTAGCAAAAGAAATCTAGAAAAAAAAAGCATGGAATCACTTGTTGCAAATAAGTTATATTAGGACTGATGATAAACTGGCCACAAAGGGATCAGTAGTTCAATTGATGGAACACTCCAGTAGCAAACTGAAGGTTCTAGATTCGAATTCTACCTGGTCTATATATAAACTGTAGCTCTACACTACTAAGGATACACTTATTTACAAAGGCAGAAGATCAAGATATATATATTCAGAGTGTTTTGTGTAGAAAAAAATTGAAATAACCAAACTTGAACTAAAATTGCTGGATAACATCAAGAAGTATGTGGCTATTTCCTAAACTCCTATCGAAGTTATATGGATCTGTGGTTCATATAGAGTTCAATTGCACAAGTTTTAAAATTTAAAAAAAAAAACATTCTAAATAGATTTCTCTATCATTTGTTTTTTAAGGTAAAAGTCCACTATTTAGCCTCTCACCGGGCCTCATTCCTATATAGTTCTCAACATATTCAAGATACTAGCAACAACAATTTCAGAGTCATTGTTAGACCTGAGCTAATTTTTCAAGTCACCGTGATATGTAGAAACTATAACAGACACCACAAATAAACCAAAATTGCGTCAATAGGCATTTTGAGTATTTTATGTAGATTTGAAGCCCATCTTATCCCTTGAAATTTCTTTTACATCCAAGATTATGGAATATCAAACTGATCAAAATCATCTTCATTATATTCATTAAGGTCAGATTCATATTGTCTGGCTCTTTGAGGTGGGTAAAGAAGTTAAGATGGAGATTATTTGTGGATTGGTCAAATCACCTTAGATGTATTCATCAAGATTAGATCATTGATTAGGTTCTTTGATGCAGGAGTATATGGGCGGATTGGCGATCAGCGTCAACCAAAAACAAATTTCAGGTTTGTATTTCATATTTGGTGTGTTTGGTTTTGATTTGGCATCTCTTGGCTTTTAGAATGGTTGGTATGTCAGAATTTGCAAGTTTTTAGTTTTCAACATACTTTGGTGTCGGTGCACAAATGCAGTTAAACAATTGTCTCAAAAAATTGATGAAGTTTCTTGGTAAATTCTCTTACAAGAAGATTGTTGATTCCATCCTAGATTTGGTGATGAAGGTTTTGTAGTCATACACCTTCTAGTTTTTGAGAAATAATCATTTTGTGACTTATGCTGGTAGATTGATGGAAGTTTAATATCTTGAGTTTTGTGAGGTTTGGTACAAAATGGTTTGGCAGAAAGCTTTGAGATGTTGATTTCTCAATATTTGAAAGTGTTTGTGATAATCCAAGATCCCGTCGAGAAGTTATAGCCAATGTCACTTTTCAACTCTGAGACTATCATGTTGTAGTCATGGTTTCACAAGGTTGGAGACCCTCAAAGAATTTAGTTACTCTTGACAAGTGAATGATGATATGGCATGAAATTGGAAGCACAACATTCTTTTATAGGTATGGATATTTGCACACTTGGTGCTATAATATTTTTCATGGACCAAAAACAATACCATGAGGCCAAAATTCTCTTTGGATGCCATTTCTCGTCTGAAGCAAGTAAACCCATGAACATCATGCTCTGAGAGGAAAAGCCAGCTTGTGACCATTTCAAATGCTTCATAACAAGAAGGCAGATGAAAGGTGGAGTGACGTTACAAGTTTACAGCACCTAAAGGAGAGAATTCTAACACCTCATAGAGGCAACTTTTTGTAAGTTTCAAAATATAATTTGAAGGTTAAAATGGAGATGCCAAGGATTGATAATTCCTTCAACTTTACAAGGACTTTAGTCAATGCCTTTTGAAGGGCAATAAATCGGCAGTTTAAGCGCCAACTTCAACATTCTATGCAGATTTAATGGATAATCAAAAACTAACGTTGATGTAGAATCTAAAACGCCAACTTAAGGGCTGTGTCGATGCGACTGGGAGCCATGGGTCCCATTCTCTTGGTAAAATCAAATGTTGTCTTTATGATGGAGGGAGGCATCACCTCATATTCAAATCGATGTTTCCTTTTCATTTAAAAAAGATTGAATTCAATATATAAGAGCAAGAGGAGCGCCAAAGTGATGCGGCCTTAGGAAAAGAGAATAGGGTCGCTACTGAGGAATAGGAAACAAGTAAAATGAAGGATGAGAATAGATAGAAGATCAGGAATTTGAAGGAAAAATGTGAAGGCTGATTTGGGTGTTAGCATAGTATTACATTGTTTAATATCTACTTAGTTTAGACAACGGTTACCAGTTATGCTGCCAATTATGCAGTTATGTATATTACAATTTTTTAACTGCATTTCTCCTTGTATAAATGTTTTTGTAGTTTATCGAATAAATCAATCAAGAAATCATCAATATATTATTACATGCTTTTGTTATTCCTGTGCAATGGTGTAATCTGTACATCCTCACCATATTTCAATATGGTATCAGAGCAGTTATTGATCATGGAGAAGTAGCAAATTTGTTTTGGAAATGATATGTGAAGATTTTCTAGAGTAGTTGTTGGTCACTGAATACAAGTGCATTGTATTGTTGAGCAATATGAGATCACCAGTACTGCGTGTGGATAGAACATACTAGCATAAGAAGGCATGAAGTTGTATAAAAAATTGAAGGTATTTGAATCCATTGATTGAGCATCTAGTATAGTTTTCTTTTGCATTTAATACACTTGATGCGCAAGTCAAGCTTCTATTTGATATAATGTACAAAGGGCATGTAATGGAATGGCCACTTAATGGATATGCAGACATGACCTAGCCTAGTTCAGCTCCATGGTATTTTTTTTAACATCCTTTGTGAGTAAATCCTTGGTAGAACTGTTGGAAATTGAAATCTTATAAGCAGTTATACGGCTATCTATAACAACAATCAGAATGCATCATATAGTTATAAACGTAGTGTTTCACTAAACAATTAAGTGCAAGATTTGAGCAAACTGCTCTAAGCATCCAATGATTGGAGGAACCATGCTAACTGGTTGGTTCTTTGTGATGGAAGCCTGCCTACAAGATCTCCTCACCATTTGAATAAAGTTTTGTCCAATGTTCATTGCTGGTGTAAGGAACAAAGATGATAAAGACGTGGTGATTTGTGTATGCTGAGTTGATGTGGGCGCCAGAATTCTAAAGGAATTTTCAAATTGACTTATTCCAGAGAAACACAATCTTGCTGCGTATAGGAAGAGATTTGTAAGTAAACCTAAAATTCACTCAAGTGGATGCATATGTGACTATTCAACATGCCTTGCATGTAAATGTGTGCAGTGGAGTTGGTATATGATTTTAATTTTAATACAAGCAGTCATAGGATCAAAACTATGAAAGTGGAGTTATAAGGTGTGAAAGGAGAAGTAGTTGAACTTAAATAAGTTGTTACAATTTTCATTGTAATGGTCTATTTTGGAGGTAATTGTAATTCAATTTATTTATAAGATGCATGTGTTTTAGTTTGGATTTACTCACAAAGGATATTAAGATGGGATATGGATTTATAAGGTATGAGTTTTCAGCTTTGTAATTGGGAGATATAAGGTGTTTAATGTAAAGGAAGAAAATCTATTCAATATCATGCAATCTTTTTGTACCATGGATGGAAACAAATTGGTTGTTCAGTTGGAGGGTTTCGAGGATTATCGTACTTCCTTTGGTGCTATCTTTGGAGGGTAAGGACTCAGAGATTCATATTGGAGGTAGGCGGCATCAGAGGATGGAGGAATTTTCATCATCTCAAGTTAGCTTCTCGCTTTGAGATGATGCTTTGCATGAGAAGCATTTTTGGCTTTAGTTTTTTTTCTTTTCCTTGTTGTTGTTGACAGATTTGAAGAGGTGTTGAGCTCAATATGGATTGTTGTCAAGCAAGCGTCAGAGTATATGATCAAGAATTATACCCTTTTATGGTCACTAGACAATGATAGAGATCTATCGTATCTGTTAGGGATTGTTGTCAAATAATTCAAGACTCTGTGACTTGAGAGTTTAGGACTGAGAGCTCAAGAACACAGCTCGAAGCTACACCTTTCCGAGGGTCAAGAGACAACTTGATGGAGCCACACTTGGTTCAAGATTTGTTATTTTAGGAGAAGATCTTCTATAAAATATGTATTCATATTATGTAATCATCTTTGTTAAGTATATTAGCATTTAGGGGGGTCCCTTGGTACTATTGCAGGAACAATTGAATAAGGGGGGAATGTTAGAATAGTATTACATTGTTTAATATCTGCTTAGTTTAGACAGCGGTTACCAATTATGCTGCCGGTTATGCAGTTATGTCTGTTACAACTTCTTAACTACACTTCTCCTTGGCATTTCTCCTTGTATAAATGTTTCTATAGTTGATTGAATAAATCCATCAAGAAATCATCAATATATTATTACATGCTTTTGTTATTCCTATGCAATGGTGTAATTTGTATGTGCTCACCATATTTCAATATTGGGGAGATATTCAGTCCAAAATTCATAGAGGAAAAATAGTCATAAATGTTACCAGACACTGAAGAACAATAGATGAAAGGAGAAAGAACAATGGAATGAGTGTATGGGTTCAGAGAAGGGTCAACTAGAGCAAGGAAACAGAGAAATATGAATTGAAGTTGCAAATATAAGTGAAAAAGAATAGAAATCTACATATTTGTTTTAAATTGCCTTGCATAGTGAAGAATTTGTAGTTCAATTGTGTAATATGGATTTGGTTCAATTTGTGCATCTGAACTATGATTTCTATAATTATTGTGAGCATTTGAATCAAATAAAATTAAGATTTTATGGTGTTGCAATCTAAGTTTTGTTTATCTAAAAAGAGAGTCTCTATTTTGTGTGGTGTGGATTGTGTGACTTTCTATGTGGAAGTTTTATGTTTTTACAGAGAGGGGAGTACCCTTTTGCACCAAGTAGTATCAAAGAAAGAAGATCCTAAGAGTGTAGTGGATACACTAGGATGTGTGGGTAAAAGTAATGGTTGAGAAGAGCTCATGTGAGAATTATTGCAGGTTGGTGAAGTCCTGAGCAGTTGAGAGCTAGTAACCATAGAAGAGTTGTCCTTGTAGGTTCCAAGGTAAGAGAAAGTGAATGTAGAAAATTGAAAAAACTAGTAAGATACAGATATATGTGTGGAAGCCCATCATGTGGGATGGTTGGAGATGGTATAAAAGGGAGGGATTCCTTAGAGAGATGACCAAAAAGATTGAGAGGATTGGCAGGTTGTTTAAGAGATGTGACCAATTGAAAGCTATGCAACATGGAGAGGTTGTAAGGTATGAGTTTTTAGAGAATACATGAAATGAAGAAGGCATGAAAGAAAAGGATGAGGAAAATGAAGAAGTGGCAGCGGATATTAAGAATGAAGAAGAAGAGGAGATCCTTGTGCAAAAGGATCAAGAGCGAAGAGAAGAGATTGCAATCAAGGTTGTAAAAGATGATAAGAGGAGTTGCAACCCTTTGGTAGAAGAGGCATGGAAGGAGAAGCATGTGCAAGCAGCCCATACATTCCAAAAAGAAAGAATATCAGAAAAGAAAGGAAGCAAGGAGAGAAAATAATGGGAGATGAAAGTTGTGGAACATGAAGTTGTAGTAGAAATTGATTTGTGGAAAGACATGGACTATGTGGGATATTGATGTGAAGAAGAAGCATTGGAGATTGTAGAAAAGGTATGTTTTTTGAAAGACATGAATGAATAAGTTACATGTGATCTAGTAGTAGCAACAACATATCCTTTGGAGGATAGGAAGATAGAAGAGGAGGGTAACAAACTTGTAGCTGAGTATGAAGACCAGAGAGTTGTAGCAGATGGACAATCAGAGATGACGAACTTAGAAGGACATAGATTTGATGAGCAAGTGGGTGAAGAGGAGAATGATCTTCTATGGAAAGAGGAGATGAAGAAAATAGAGGTGCAGTGAAAAATGAAGGTAAAGAACTTAGAGCAATGAAAGAAAATGAGGTAAAATTTGAAAACTCTAAGTCCAATTTGTTCGGGATGATGAATACAATAGAGGATATAGAGGAAGAAAAAGGTAGATACATGGAAGACATCAATTTCCATAAGGATGCTGCAAATTTGGTTGTTGTTGAGGAGCATAATTTAGTTGAGGAAGAAAGTGAGAAGATAAAAAAGTTGTTCAGTTTGAGTGAACACTTGAAGGAGATGAATGGGGAAGATAAGAGTGAGAAGATGGATGCCGTAACAGTGAAAAATGAAGAGGTAACTTATGATTTTTCTAAATGTTCTGATGAGGAAGTTGATAGGGATTTGTTTGTTGCTGAGGTGGATAAGGAGTTGCAAGTAGATGGAAGGAAAACTTATAAAGATGCAGATTTGTAATCATTTGTTACATGTTTGAATGTAGAGGTTGTAAAAGATGCTACAAGTGAAAAAATATGTAAAATAATTCAAAACATGAGGAGGATGATGGGAATAGATGGGATAGATGAAAACCTCATAGCGAAGGATGAGATGATGAAATTTGCAACTAAAGATGACAAATGAAATATTGCAGTGAAGAAACAAGAGGTGAAGTTTATTGTGTTTTGTGATAAAATTCATTTTCGTTCATTTGCAATGTTGAAGGTTGAGGCTTCTATGGAGAAGAGTAGATGGAAATGGTTAATTTCCATGAAGTTGTAGTGGCATATTTGTATTTATGTGTTGCAGATTGTGATATGGATGATGTCACATTTTTGTGGTGGGTCAAAACCCATGAAAGAGGAGAAGATTAGTGAGATTGATTGGTAGTGGTGGCTAGATAATGGTGGGTTGGATCCCATGAAGGAGGAAAGGAGAAAATATTCTTGGGAGGAGGAGGATGGTACATAATAGATGCAGGTCCACGAGAGGAGAGAAGAATGGAGTGCAGATTTGTTGGACGGGAGTGAAGCTTGTTTTGGCAAGATGCTAGAAAAGGAGGAAAAAGAAATAACTTTTTGTTCACATGTTTCAACGATGGAGTTCACTACAAATTTATCATAATCTCAAAGAATTGTTCTACCATTCAACTCCATGTTTATGAGTGTATGCACAACATGTTTTTAGTTTTCACCATACATTGATGTGGGCACAACACATGTAGTTTTCACCGAAATAATTGTTTTGGGAAATCAGTGACATTTCTTAATAAATCCTCTTAAAGGAAGATTGTTGATTCCATCCTAGATTTGATGATGAAGCTTTAATAGTCATATACCTTATGGTTTTGGAGAAATAATCATTTCATCACTTCTATTGGGAGATTGAGGGAAGCTTAACATCTAGATATCTGTGAGGTTTTGTATAGAATGGTTTGGCAAAAAGCTTCAAGATGGTGAGTTCTACATCTCTGTAGGTTTTCATGTTATTCCAAGATCTTGGCAAGAAATTATGGCCAGTGTCAGTTTTTAGCTTTGAATCTGTCATGTCGCAGTCATGGTTTCACAAGGTTGGAGACTTTCAAAGAATTTAGTTACTCTTGATAGGTGAATGATGATATGGCATGAAATTGGAAGCACAACATTCTTATAGAGGTATATATATTTGCATGATATGGCATGAAATTGGAAGCACAACATTCTTATAGAGGTATATATATTTGTATACTTTCTGGTATAATATTTTTGATGGACCAAAAATAATACCATTAGGTCAAAAATGCTCTTTGGATGCCATTTTTCATTTGAAGCAAGTAAATCCATGAGCATCAAACTCTGAGAGGAAAAGCCAGCTTGTGACCATTTCAAACACCTTATAACAAGAAGGTAGATGAAAGGTGGAGTGATTTTACACTTGAGGTGCCTGAAGGAGAGAAATATAATGCCTCATAAAGGCAACTTTGTGTAAGTTTCAAAATGTAATTTAAAGGTTAGGCACCAAGGACTGATAAATCCTTCAACTTCACAAGGACTTTAGTCAACACCTTTTGAGAGGCAATAAACATGAATTTTAAGCACTAACTTCAACATTCTTTGTAGATTTAAGGGATAATACAAAAGCCAATGTGGATGTAGAATCTGAAACGCCAACTTAAGGGCTATGTGGGCACGACTGGGAGCCGTGGGTCCCATTCTCTTGGTAAAATCAAACATTGTCTTTGAAATGGAGGTAGACGTCACCTTATATTCAAATCCATTTTTCCTTTTCATTTAAAAAGTGAATAAAATATACGAGAGGAAGGGGAGTACCAAACTGGTGCGGCCTTAGAAGAAGAGAATAGGGTCATTGCCAAAGAATAGGAAACAAGTAAAAAGAAGCATGGGAATAGATTGAAGCTCAAGAATTTGAAGGATAGACATGAAGGTTGATTTGGAGAGAGATTCAGTCCAAAATTCATAGAGGAAAACAATAAAACATGCTGCCAGGCATTGAAGAACAACAGATGAATGGAGAGAGAACATTGGAATGAGAGTATGGGTTTAGAGAAGGGACAAATAGAGGAAGGAAATAGAAAAATGTGAATTGAGGTTGTAGAGATAAGTGAAAGAGAACAAAAATCTACATATTTGTTTTAAATTGCCTTGCATAGTGAAGAATTTGTAGAAGTTCAATTGTGTAACTGGTTTTGGTTCAATTTGTGCATCTAAACTATGATTTATATACTTGTTGTGAGCATTTGAATCAAATAAAATTAAGATTTTTTGGTGTTGTATTCTGAGTTTTTTTACCTAAACAGAGAGTCTCTGTTTTGTGTGGTGTGGATTGTGTGAGTTTCTATGTAGAAGTTTTATATATTTGCAGGGAGGGGAATACCCTTTTGCACCAAATGGTTTTAGAGTGAGAAGGTCTTGAGAGTGTAGATCATACATCAGGATGTGTGGGTAAAGGTAGCGGTAGAGAAGAGATCGTGTGAGAACTGTTGGAGGTTGGTGAAGTCCTTAGTAGTTGAGAGCTAGTAACTACGGAAGAGGTGTCCATGCAGGTTGCAAGGTAAGAGAAAGTGATTGTAGAAGATTGCAGGAGTTAGTAGGATGAAAATATATGTGTTGAATCCAATCATGTGGGATGGCTGGAGATGGTATAAAAGGAAGGGATTCCTTAGAGAGATAATTGAAAAGATTGAGAGGATTGACAAGTTGTTTGAGATATGTGACCAATTTGAATCTATGCAGTGTGGAGAGGTTGCAACGGATGAGTTTGCAGTGAAGACATGCCATTAAGAAGGCATGAAATAAAAGGATGAGGAAAATCAAGAAGTGGTAGGAGATATGAAGAATGAAGAAGAAGAGGAGATCCTTGTACAAAAGGATCAAGAGGGAAGATAAGAGATTGAAACTGAGGTTGCAAAAGATTAGAAGAGGAGTTGCAACCCTTTGGTAGAAAAACGCATGGAAGGAGAAGCATGTGAGATCAGCCCATACATTCCAAAAAGAATGAATATCAGAAAAGAAAGGAAACATGGAGAGAAAAGAATGGAAGAGGAAAGTTGGGGAGCATGAAGTTGTAGCAGAAAATGATCCATGTTAAGGCATGGACTATGTGGGACAATGATGTGAAGAAGAAGCATTGAAGATTGTAGCAGAGGTATGTCTTTTAAAAGATAAGAATGAAGAAGTTAGAAGTGATGTAGTAGCGGTGACAATATATCCTTTGGAGCATAAGAAGATAGAAGAAGAAGGTAACAAGAGGTAGATACATGTAAGACTTCAATTTCCATGAGGATGTTGCAGATTTAGTTGTTGTTGAGGAGCACAATTTTGTTGAGGATGAAAGTGAAAAGATAGAAAAGTTCATTTTGAGTGAAAACTTGAAGGAGATGAATGGGTATCTAAGAGTGAGAAGATGGATGTTGCAATAGTGAAGAATGAAGAGGTAACTTCTGATTTCTCTAAATTTTGTGATGCAGAAATTGATAGGGATTTGTTTGTTGCAGAGGTTCATAAGTAGTTGCAAGTATATGGAAGGAAAACATGAAGATGCAAATTTGTATGCACCTTTTACATGCTTGAATGTAAAGGTTGTAAAAGATGCTACAAGTGAAAAATTGGGTACAACAGTTGAAGACATGAGGATGATGATGGGAATAGATGGGGTAAATGAAAACCTCATAGTGAAGGATGAGATGATGAAATTTGTAGCTATAGTTTCAATTTTTTGTGTTTTGGTCTCCATTTGGTATCTCTTGGCTTTTGGATCTTAGCGTAATACATCATCATTGTATTACATTGTTAGTTATGTTTAATTTGTTCAGTTTCATATAACTAGACCAGTAGTTATTGTTCGGTTTCATATAGGACTCCCACCACATAATATATATGGATGTACCTACATTTAATAACGATATCAATAAAAATATTACTTTACTTCAAATGGTGTCAGAGCATTTTGAGAATGGGTTGAGTGAGTCTGTCAATCTAGAAAATCAAATCTTTGCATTTGATATTGCTGCCAGTTAGGGAATGGATCTTCCTATGGAGAAAGAAGGCACAGCCATGAGTGCTGCATTATGGTGTTCTACAGAATTGTCTATGAGGTTTTCTCATTGGAAGATCACATTCCTAAACATATAGGCAATTATAATCAGCAATGTTGGCAGAGAAGCACATTTGTAGAGAATTTGATGATCCATAAGTTATTGGCATAGAAGAATCATCCAAATAAAATTGTTATTTTTATTTATTCATTTAAAAAAAAATCAGACTTGCACTGGAAAGAGAGAAGAGAGCACAGGAATAAGAAACTATTATCATGAAGATCCTACCATCGAATGGAAGAACGAAAAGAGAAAGGTACATATTTTTTAAGTTTAAATGAAGATTTCCTATCATTCGGTAATATGGTTGGTGTCAAATGTGGAGAATGTTTTGAAATATGTCATGATATCCAGAATCTTCTACAAAGATGACATATTAAGGGTATGTATTGAAGTGTGGAAGTACAAAGTTTATATGCATATATATTTAATTTGGAGTAATAAGGTGAATTTAGTCTTATTGTTTCTTTTTTGAGTATTATTTTAAAATGGAGTTTCATCTAGACAAGTATTCTAGATTTAATTTTCATACTTGGAGAATAAAAATTCAGATGCAACTGATGAATAAAAATTTATGGGAATAGTAAGTGGAAATGAAAAAGTACCTATAGATGCAAATATGTTATTAGATTGGAATAGTAGAGATGATAAAGCCAAGGCTATAATAGGTTTTGCTCCTTCTGACATTGAATTGCATCACATAGATTTAGATAAATCATCAAATGAAATTTGGGATAATTTAAATAAATTGTTTGGAGCAAAAGTAGTCAATGCAAAGTTCTCCCTAAAGCTTCAGTTGTTCAGATTCAAGATGGAACTTGGAATTACAATGTCAAATCATATAAGTAACTTGCAGTTTTTTATTAGATAGCTAGTAGAGGTTAAGATTAAGGTAGATGATGATGATGCTAAGGCCATCTTATTAAACAACTTGCCTTCAAAATACAACAATGTTATTTTTTCACTCAGTCAAATACCTTCACAAACTCTAGAAGGTATGATTTCTGCCCTTCTAGTAGAAGAGAAGAGAACAATAGAAGATTCAAAAGATGATCCTCAGGAGAAATCATTATTCTCAAGAAACAATTATAAAAGATCAGAGAAAATGAAATGTTTTTATTGTAAGAAAAAGGGTCACACATCTTGGGATCATAGAACTCAAGCTAGTGATGTTCTTAAAGGAAATCTTGGAGGATGAGGATTGAACAAACGATGAATGTTTTAAAGATGACAATTCCCCTAGTGTCAATAGTACATTAGTACTATAAAGGTTCCTTCAAATTGGAGGTAAGCGGCATCGGAGGATGGAGTATTTTCCACCATCCCAAGTTAGCTTCTCGCTTTGAGATGATGCTTTGCATGGGAAGCAATTTTGGTTTTGGTTGTTTTGCTCTTCTTTGTTGATGCTGACAGGTTTGAAGAATGTATGTTTTGGAGACAGGTTTGGGATTTGGCATTGAAATCATTATGGACTGTTGTCCAGGGAGCTTTAGAGTATATGATTGACAATTATACCCTTTCGTGGTCACTAGACAATGATAGAGATCTGTCATATCTCTTAGGGATTGTTGTCGAATAATTCAAGACTCTGTGATTTGAGAGTTCAGGACTAAAGAGCTCAAGAACATAGCTCAAAGCTATGCCTTTCTAAGGGTAGATGAGATAATATGATGGAGCCCTGCTCGGTTCAGGATTTGTTCTTTGGGAGAAGATCTTCTATAAAATATGTATTCATATTATGTAATCAGCTTTGTTGAGTATTTTACCATTCCGGAGGGTCCCTTGGTTCTTTTGAGGAACAATGTAATAAGGGGGGGAATGTTAGCGTAATACATCATCATTGTATTACATTGTTAGTTATGTTCAGTTTGTTCGGTTTCATATAACCGAACCGGTAGTTATTGTTTGGTTTCATATCAGACTCCCACCACACAATATATATGGATGTACCTACATTTAATAATGATATCAATAAAAATATTACTTTACTTTTCACCGAAACAATTGTTTCGGTAAAGCGGAGAAGTTTTAATAAAATCCTCTTTTAGGAAGATTCTCGATTCTATCCTAGAGTTGATAATGAAGGTTTTGTAGTCATATGCCTTATGGTTTTGGAGAAATAATTATTTCATGACTTATGCTATCATATTCATGAAAGTATAATATCTTGAGTTATGTGAGGTTTGGTATATAATGGTTTGGTAGAAAGCTTCAAGATGTTGATTTCTAAACCTTTGTATGTTTTTTGTGATATTCCAAGATCCTGGGGAGAAGTTATGGCCAAAGTCAGTTTTTAGTTCTGAGTCTATCATGTCATAGTCTTGGTTTCACAAGGTTGGAGATCCTCAAAGAAATTAGTTATTCTTGACAGGTGAGAGATTCAGTCCAAAATTTGTAGACGAAACAATCATACATGATGACATGCACTGAAGAACAATAGATGAATGGAGAAAGAACTATGGAATGGGGGTATGGGTTTAGATAAGGGTCAACCAAAGCAAGGAAATAGAGAAATGTGAATTGAAGTTGTAGAGATAAGTTAAAGAGAAAAGAAATCTAAATATTTGTTTTAAATTGCCTTGCATAGTGAAGAATTTGTAGAGGTTCAAATGTATAATCTGTCTTTGGTTCAATTTGTGCATCTAAACTATAATTTCTATACTAGTTGTGAGCATTTGAATCAAATAAAATCAAGATTCTATGGTGTTCCAATCTGAGTTTTGTTTATCTGAATAGAAATTCTTTGTATTGTGTGTTGTGGATAGTGTGAGTTTTTGGGTGGAAGTTTTATGTTTTTGAGGAAAGAGAAGCACCCTTTTGTACCAAGTGGTATTAGAGCGAGAAGGTCCTGAGAGTATAGAGGATGCACCGAGACACGTGGGTAAAGGAAGTCCTAGAGAAGAGCTCATGTGATAATTGTTGTAGGTTGGTGAAGTCTGAGCAATTGAGATCTAGTAACTGCGGAAGAGTTGTCCTTACAGATTGTAGGGTAAGAGAAAGTGAATGTAGAATATTGTAGCAATGAGTAAGATGAAGATATATGTGTGGAAGCCCGTCATGTGGGATGGTTGGAGATGGTATAAAAGAAAGGGATTTCTTAGAGAAATGACTAAAAAGATTTAGAGGATTGATAGGTTGTTTGAGAGATGTGACCAACAGGAAGCTATACAGCATGGAGAGGTTGCAAGGGATGAGTTTGCAATGAAGACATGCCATAAAGAGGCCATGAAAGAAAAGGATGATAAAAATGAAGAAGTGATAGCAAATACAAAGAATGAAGTAGAAGAGGAGATCCTTGTGCAAAAGGATCAAGAGGGAAGAGAAGAGATTGCAACCAAGGTAGTGAAAGTTGAGAACAGGAGTTGTAGCCCTTTGATAGAAGAGGCATGGAAGGAGAAGCATGTGGGAGTATCCCATACATTCTAGAATGAAAGAATATCAGAAAAAAATGGAAACAATGATGTGAAGAAGAAGCATTAGAGATTGCAGTGAAGGTATGTCTTTTGAAAGACATGAATGAAGAAGTTAGAATTCATGGAGCACCAGTGACAACATATCCTTTGGAGGATAAGAAGATAGAAGAGGAAGGTAACAAACTTGTAGCTGAGTCATAGAGCATAAAGTTGTAGCAAATCAAAAATTAGAGATGATGAAGTCAGAGATTGTAGTAAAGGTATGTATTTTGAAAGACACAAATGAAGAAGTTAGAAGTAATGTAGCACCAATGACAACATATCTTTTGGAAGATAAGAAGATAGAAGATGAAGGTAACAAACTTGCAGTTGAGTATGAAGAGTTAAAAGTTGCAGCAAATGGAAAATTAGAGATGATGAAGATAGAAGGCCCTAGATTTCACAAGAAAGTTGGAAAAGAGGAGAATGATCTTCTATGGAAATTCAAGATGAAGAAAATAGACAAGTTTCTAAGAGGAAATTGGATAGAAGAACATGAAGAGTTGAATAGTTCAGTGAAAAATGAAGGTAAACAAGTTGGAGTAGTGAAAGAAAATGAGGTATGTCATGAAGCATTAGAGATTGCAATAAAGGTATGTCTTTTGAAAGACATGAATTAAGAAGTTAGAAGTCATGTAGAAGCAGTGACAACATATTCTTTGGAGGATAAGAAGAAGAAGGTAACAAACTTGTAGCTGAGTATGAATACTGAAAAGTTGCAGTAATTGGAAAATTAGAGATGATGAAGTTAGAAAGCCCTAAATTCCACAAGCAAGTGGGTAAAGAAGAGAATGATCTTCTATGGAAAGAGTTTAGATGATGAAAATAGATAAGTTGCTTAGAGTATATTGGATAGAAGAACATGAAGAGTTGAATAGTGCAGTAAAAAGTGAAGGTAAAGAAGTTGGAGCAGTGAAAGAAAATGAAGTAAAATTTGAGAGCCATCGGTCCCATTCTCTTGGTAAAATCAAACATTGTCTTTGAAATGGAGGAAGGTGTGATATTAGATTTAAATCAATATTTTCTTTTTATTTTAAAAAGTGAATACAATATAGAAGAGTAGGGGGGAGCACCAAAGTGGTACGGTCTTAAGAGAAGAGAATAGTGTCACTGCCAAAGAATAGAAAAAAAGTAAAAAGAGGAGTGGGAATAGATAAAAGCTCAGGAATTTGAAGGACATACGTGAAGGCTGATTTGGGGAGAGATTTAGTCCAAATTTTGTAGAGCAAAATAATCATACATGATGACAGATGTTGAAAAACAACAGATGAATGGAGAAAGAACAACAGAATGGGGTTATGGGTTTAGATAAGGGTCAAATAGAGAAAGGAAATAGAGAAATGTGAATTGAAGTTGTAGAGATAAGTTAAAGAGAATATAAATCTACATATTTGTTTGAAATTTCCTTGCACAGTGAAGAATTTGAAGAAGTTCAAATGTGTAATCTGGCTTTGGTTCAATTTGTGCATCTGAACTATGATTTCTATACTAGTTGTGAGCATTTGAATCAAATAAAATCAAGATTCTATGTTGTTCCAATCTGAGTTTTTTTTATTTGAACAAAGAGTCTTTGTATTGTGTGATGTGGATAGTGTTTCTGTGTGGAAGTTTTATGTTTTTGCAGAAAGGGAAGTACCCTTTTGTACCAAGTGGTATCAGAGAGAGAAGGTCCTCAGACTATAGAGGATACACCGAGACATGTGGGTAAAGATAGCCTTAGAGAAGAGCTCATGTGAGAATTGTTGCAGATTCATGAAGTTGTGAGCAATTGAGATCTAGTAAATTAGTGGGATTCATTCATGGTATTACTAGACTCGGGCCCATCTCTTTTAAATGGGGACTGTCAACTAACCCACGTATTTGAATTGATTGGAATGGAGACCTATGCCCAAACTACCACACATGTTTTGTAAATCGGTCACTTTATAGGCAATAGGGCTAATCTAAACCCTTACTATTCAATCTTCCCTCTCTGTCATGCGGGTAGTTTTACCTAAATCCATTGGTCTTGCATTTTTTTAACTTATCAAGCTTCAATTGCACTCTTGCACCAAAGATCCCACTTTTCATGGGTTCTATCGATCACACTTTTAGCATATAGAAGTGTGGTCTTTTGGACATTTTAAGTGTGTTAATTGTTTTTTATTATAATGGAAGTGTATTTAAAAGGATTTATTAAATTTTAGATGAGTAAGTTGTTGTGGAAGGAAAGCAAAATTGTTAAGTTAAGCATATGACTAATTGTTAATAAAATAGAATTTTTCTATTTAATAGTTGAAGTTATATTGTTTGACTAGAATTATTTTTTTTTAAAGAAAGTTTCTAACAAGGATGCAAGGCAGTTGAAATCAATGGATCAGATTTGAGCAAAATACATGCAAGACAATCTAATGCATCACTACCTTACATTTTTTTACCTTGATTGACATGAAAGATGTGCAGAATTTGACAAAAGAAGGACTTGATGAAATGATAAATTCAATTGAAGGTTTTGATCTAATAATAGGTGGAAGCATTCCTCTATTTTCTATGAACTTCAATGGATTGTGAATTATCTAAGGCGTGTGATGTATTCAAGTGTAACACTATACAATAATGAAACCTTCATTTTATACTCATGTGGACTTTTTTTTTTTTTTAAATGCTCCTGGTAAACTTTTTAACGGCAACGCTGTTGCGACACACCCTCCAGCTCCACGCGAATGCTTTTGCCTGGAGCAATGAACCGGTGAGGCCACAACATGGGGGACCTCATCCCCCAGCAAGAACACTTCAAACCTGCAAGCTCATTGGCCCAGCGAAGGCGTAAAGCCTATGAGCTCGTTGGCCCAGTGAGGGTTTGAACTCTGGTGGCTGCAACTACAACCTATACTCATGTGGACTTCAATAAATTATGAATTATTTATTTTTAATAGCCAAGTTCCTCCCTACCAAAACTAATTATTCAAAATTATGGACACTATTATTTATTATTTTGATTCTATGAAACAAATTTGTTTGCATAATCAACATGCTATTGAAAGTGTAGTGAGACCTTACAATAGCACATTTGAAAGTGTAGTGAGACCTTATAGGAGTGCATTTTAAATTTCCCTATTTGAAAATGAATTTACATGGCATGGAGATAGACGGTGCAAGGTTTTTGAGAATAGTGCAAGATGATTGAAATATCTTGCCGTCATCAGAAAAATGATTTATCAAGATAGGTCACCTCCCCCACTCACCCATTTGATGACAAATTAAATTCCATGGAATCGATGTACACTTGTACAAGGAAAGACAAACCAAGAGGGGTTAAGTCTTTATAGGTAAGAAAAAACCACTTCATAGAGAACTAAAGGAACATTTTAAAACAACTGCCATGTAGTGGCCAGTACCTGCCTTATAGTGTTGTTATTATAGTATGTGTTTAGTTGTGAATTTTTTTTGTTGATCAGCTATTGGTTCTATATATTATTTGTTTAGTTGTAATTTCTTTGTTGATTAGGTATTGGTTGTATAGACAAATTGCATTCCAATAGGACTAAAATATTTCCTTAACTATAAAATTAAATTCTAATATAACAATAAATTCCAATAAGACTGTTGAAATGTCTTGGGTACATAAAATTGAAATCTCCAAAATAATCTAATATGGTAAAAATAAAATAGGACTAAAATATTTCCTTAACTATAAAATTAAACTTTACAAAGCCTATTAAATAACACAAATATTTCCTTAAAATGTAATAGTACTAATACTTTTATAATGTAAGTTTGAAGAATAAAATTAAAAATTGTAATAACATATGGCAAAATATTTTTGTGATACTGTAGATTTTTAACTTTTGACTAAATAAAATTGAAATCCTAGATTTTTAACTCTTGAGTAAATAAAATTGAAATCCCAAAAATAATCTAATTTCATAAAATAAAATGTGTAGAACCTAACTCTAGTTGGGTGTGGAGAGATTTAAATGTCTGCCTAAGGTATTGAAATGTAATAATATTGAATACTATTACAATTTAAAATGCATTAAAATATTGTAAGTTTGAAGAATAATTACACAATAAAAAGCATTCAAGGAGAAGTAGGGTGCTGACCTAGAACACATGAATCTTTTCTTTCGTGATGGCAAGGAGCCTGTGAAACTCCATGGAGGGTTCAAGAGGAAGAAGCTGCTGGAGCCATGGGGACACATGTGCCTAATGATAATCAAATTCTTCATGTTGAAGGGAGGATTTTAGGTATACTACCATTACCACTTTGCTCTTCTCGATCATTTTAGGAATAAAATTGAGATTAACATTCCTTTTTCTCAATTTTGTTAGAGAGCTCAACGCCAACAATGTTGCTCACCCGCTTATCCCCATCCATCAAGATCTCATTATAAGACTTTATCATTTTCACCTTGCTCTGTGCCCACTAGAACAAATCAAAGTCAAAATGCTTGAGGACCTGTAGTCAAGCACATCCCCCAGGGATAAACACAAAGTGAAGGTTAGTGTGGGGAATCCTAAGAACCCATTTAAAGGTGAACCCTGTGCAATGGAAGATAACCCTACTGGGACCCCTGCTACTTCTAAGAACAAAAAGCAAAAGCATACCACCCCAGCACCTGAAAAGAAGACTGCCAAAAGAGATAGGATGGAGTTGGAGGAAATTGAGACTATCCTAAAGAAAAAACCTAAGGAGGGTAAAGGTGTTGCTTCTATGGAAGTTTCTATGAAGATTGTTGAGCTGGATACTGGGCTTGATCCTAAGGGTAGTAGTGAAGGTGGAGTGGCTATCAATCTGAGGATTCGTCGGTCTAAACGGATTGCTGGTAAGCCACTAGTGAACCTACAAGGGGTGGAATTTTCTAATGATTCTAAGTTTGTGGAGGAGACAATGGAGCAAGGCAGGGATGAAACCCCCATAGAATCTATCAATGAAGTCGGGGGCACCAGTCATTTTGCCTCTATCAATGAATCCAATTTTGAAGGTTTGGGTGACACCGTGAGGGCTTCTATTGGTTAAGATAGAAAGGGAGTTGTGCCTTGTGTGACAAGAATGCAGAGGATTTTTAGTACCTCCAGAGGAGAATGGAAACCCTATAGAAGAATTGGAAAGTTATGGCAGAGTTTGCAGCCAAAGCTCTGCACCGGACTACTTCCATCTTCGTTGCGGTTAAATATTTAGATGAAAAAGTCAAGTAGGTGGGGATTGACAACTTAGGAGATTATAAGGAGATGGTTGATTTCCTTGCTAAGTTTGGGGTAACTGGTAGCCCATAGTTCCTTGTCCTTGTTTTTTGGTCTGCTTTTCTAGTGTTGTTTAACTGTTGTATTTTATCTCAGTCAATTAATTTTTTCTTTAAGTAATAATAGTAAGTACTTTTAGAGAACATAATTTTAATTATTTTAATTAATCTAATATTGTGGTTTAGTAATATTTTTTTCTAAAGATAAAAGAATTGTTTATCATTTTCAAATTTATAACTATTATATTTCTAGAACTAAATTTATAAGGGAAATTTTATGTGAACTTGTTTTGAAATGTCTTGGTAAATAAAATTGAAATCTCAAAAATAATTTAATTTGGTAAAAATAAAATAGCACTAAAATATTTAATTAGCTATAAAACTATACTTTACAAAGCCTATTAAATAACACAAATATTTTCTTAACTATAAAACTCAACTTTACAAAGCCTACATATTTGTATTATGTGGAGAGCTTGAGTGTATAGAGATTTGAAATGTCTACTTAAGATATTAAAATATAATAATATTAATACTATGATAATTTAAAATGCATTAAAATATTGTGTTTGAAGAATAAAATAAAAAATGTAATAACATGGAGAAATATTTTTGATGATATTGTAGATTTTTAAGTTTTTAGTAAATAAAATTGAAATACTAGTTTTTTAACTCTTGAGTCAACAACTGCCATGTAGTGGCGAGTATCTGTTTTAATTTTCTTCTTAGATTAAATATTTGTTGTATAAACAAATATTTTTTTAAGGCCTATATAAATATAATAACAAAATTGTAATATTTATAGTATATTTATTTTTGATTAAATATATATAGTTTTTAAATTTGATAATTTAAATATTAATGAAATTGTATAATTAATATATGAACTACATTTAATAATAAATAAATATTAATTTCTTGGGATTTTTCACTATTGTTTTATAAAAAAATTATTAGGGTTTAAATTTGACACTAATATAATGACCCTCTCCACACCTAATACCCAACAATATATTTATTTATTTTTTGATAACAAATACCCCATTATGGACTAACATGCTATGATATTTCCTATTCAGTTTTGTCATTGGATGGTTATTACATAGTGGAATCTTGATAAATCATTATAAGATTTGATATGTAACTATGAAAATATTATTTTGGCTCAACTGATCTATACTAGTCAT
Source organism: Cunninghamia lanceolata (assembly GCA_027924645.1). Lineage (NCBI taxonomy): Eukaryota > Viridiplantae > Streptophyta > Pinopsida > Cupressales > Cupressaceae > Cunninghamia > Cunninghamia lanceolata. The sequence goes on along the minus strand of BSBN01000135.1, from coordinate 4,561,661 downwards.
TGTCTTGTTGTACATGACATATATATTTTGGTTGCACTTTAGGAAAATATAGAGCAAACAAATTATTGGTTGGTGTGTTGTGTTGAGGAAAGACATAATTTTTTAGAACACACAATCTAGATAGTGATAATTTTGATAATCTAATAGTTTATATGGTTATTCAATGGTGTTTGGATACACAAGTATTTTATAAGGAATAATGGTTTTCCTAAATTCAAATATTATGAGATGTGTATAAGAGGATTTTACACTACACATTTGATTTTAACAACAAATGGATAAGGTGATATACCAAGGGAAGCTTTTGTTGAAAGAGTTTTGGACATTTTTTAGTACAACTAAATTATAAATACATTATGAAACAAAGAGGAAGATTATAGTTGAATTCTTAATCTTTATTTTTTGAGTACTATTTTCATTTATTTTATTTACCTACTCAACTAATGAATGTCATTGTAGGTAGGCATTAGATGGGGTTTAAGGTATTAATATAAATATATATTTTACTTAAAAATTCATATAATGTGAGGTCAAATGGTCTTCAAACTTAACATGGCTGACCATAATAAGAGGTAAATAAAAATTCTCTAAACAACAAGCAAACAATTAAATACAAAGTAACAAAATAGTCTTTAAACTCTTGTCACTATTGTTTTATAAAAAAATTATTAGGGTGTATATTTAATATAATAGGAAGTTGTTTCCTATGTATTAAATATTCAATGTTCATATTTTCACTTAAAATTTAAATATAAATTTTTAAAATTAAATATTAAATATTTAAATAAGATAATAATAATGATTATAATGATTAAAGACTTAATTAATGTAATAATACTAATACTTTTATAATTTAAAATGCATTAAAATATTGTAAGTTTGAAGAATAAAATAAAAATGTAATAAATTTCATTACTGTAGATTTTAAAGTTTTGACTAAATAAAATTGAAATCCAAGATTTTTAACTCTTGAGTAAATAAAATTGAAATCCCTAAAAACTAAATTAAAATTAAATTACTTTTAGCTAATGAAGCAAAAAAATTAATTGCCATCTATTTAGGCATGACTTAACTAGTGGGAGACAAAGTTTGTGTTCATAAATTGTTTACTTGCCACGTGCTCCCCTCAAACCAAAATTCTCTCCACATTTATAGTTTTTTGTTGTACTCTCTGAGAGAAGAGATCATTTTTTTGAACGAATGACAATACACAAATAATCCTTTCTTTTTATTGGTTTACAATCAATAGATTAATAACTAGATAAGTGTGAACTCATTGCAATAGCCGAAGGCAGTTACTAATAAAATTGAAATCCCAAAAATAATCTAATTTCATAAAATAAAATGTGTAGAATTTAATAGTATTATTAATATTATAACTTTGTCCCTTTAACAAAAAGTAATTTTTACGTTTAGCTATTCGTAAAAATTGATGATTCTTCCCTCTCATAATTAACGTCATCCATTTAGGCATGACTTAACTAGTGGGAGACAAAATTTGTGTTCACAATTTGTTTACTTGCCACATCCTGCCCTCAAAGCAAAATTCTTTCCGCATTTATAGCTTTTTGTTGCATTCTCGACAATCGTCATTTTTTTTCAGCCAATGACAATATAGATAAATTATTTTCAATAATTTTTTATTAAAAATTTATCATGTTGACATAGGAAAAGTACAAATTTAAATCAAATTTGCCCAACAAGAAGTGACATGTTGTGAGTTGAAAAACATATGTAGAGATAAGTTTTGAAAAGATATCAGTTAAGTTAAATTTGATGTAGAAAAATCATAATTAATATTTTTTTCTTATGTTCAAGCAAAAATTGATTTTTTTTTTCAATATCTTTTGAGATAAATATTCTATTAAATATTATATATTCTATATTTATTAACATTAATTAAAAATCTAAAATAAATAAAATAATTTTTTAATTAGTTTAAAATTACAAACAATAATCATTAATTAAACAATTTTTATTACAGTAGTATGTTACTATATGATAGGTTTAATTATGATAGTATGCTACTAGATGATAGTTTTAATTATGATAGTATGCTAAAGGTACTCCACAATTGTACTACCATATAGTAGATTAAAAAACTAGTTCTCTCAAGTTTTGGCAAGCTTATTTTAGAAGTTATTTTTGTTTAGAAAATAGCAATGGCCAGATATGGGGGAGATCCTCCACTATGTTTACTTTAGCAAGACTTTTTAGGTTTTATGTATATTTAAATATACAATGCTGCATACTTCTATTTAGAAGTTGACGAATAATTTTATCTTATTTTCATTCATCTCCACACACCCCAAGATTTAAAAGTCACTTGCTAAATCTATCATTTTTCATCAGGGTTTACATATGTGAGTGCATAATTGATCTAGGTCATTTTCAAACCTCTAGATTTTAACCCTAAACTTAAACTTTGACTTTAATAATTGGGCCCATGTTTCCCTCTTTTACTAGTCATTATGAGCTAGCTAAAGTGTGAATTATTTCAAATTGCATGTTATGGTGGTGTACTAAAGGACAAACCTTAATTCATTTGAATCATCTATGATCTAGGAGAATAAAGAGAACATCAAGGAATAAAATGAATCTATCACATATCTAGAAAAATCTTTTTACAATCAACATTCTAGGAACATGTTGTGCCATTGACTCATCCCACCCAAGAGCTAAACCAAAGTAGAATAAATCCTAATCTAGCAAGCTTCTAAATGATGTCTTTAAAAAACATTTTTGCAGATACAAATCATAAAAATAGAGGTGAACAAGCTGTAAAAGTCCAAATCAAAGAAGTTCAAATCTATGACCCTAGGCTTAGTTTCACATGTAAGATTCAGTTCCTTCCTTATAAAGATGACAAATGTAAGTTTTCAAAAATAGAGAGAGAGAGAGAGAGAGAGAGAGAGAGTATAAACACATAATTATAATATTAGATTTTATTTATAAAATAAATATATAATTAAATAAGAAATATATAAATATTAAATATAATATATGTGATATGTGAAGTGGGGGTGATGCAATATGTAAATAACTACACTTTTAAGTGTAGAGAAGAAGGATTAAAATAAATAAATTAAAGTTTCCTCATTAAACATACAAAAGTTGAGTAGACAGAGCTAAGATAAATTATGTTAATAAAATCATGATACGAGGATATTTGAAGTGCATGTGATAGCACATGTAGTGGAGGAAATGTTGGCTACATCTTTATTCCTTTAGAAGGGTGGCTAGTGTTAGTGTGTTGGTGTGTAGCGTTAGATTGTTTGTGAGACCCTCATCATCTTACATCTTCATCTTGGTTAGTGAGGTCTTGTAATAGAGGAAGGCCTGGGATGTGTTATAAAACAATGTTCTAAATGGGCAACCTAATAATAGATTTGATGTTTGAGAGACTTTTGAGGATCTTGATTTTTCTTTGATTAATTGCAAAAACATACTGGCAAAAAGTGTTCTACTATGTAATAGACTTGGGGCTATAATCAAGCATTCTAATGGATAACCCTACATTAAAGATCAAGGTATGGTAATTTTTGAATGTAAAAAATAGAGCTTGATATGGGTTTGTCCATATTAACTAGCTCCACTAGAGCCTCATGAAATGGTACTTCTGATACCAATGATAAATAAAAAAGAGAGTGAACTTCAATTGGTCATTCCATGCCAATGATCCAAAGATGACATGAGATTTACTAGAGTGATGTAAGATGATTCAAATAATCATGCCCACTCATGTTATCATGTACCTTCATTTGTACAAGTGGAAAGAATGGAGAACTTTAAATTGACATTTTCCAACTATTGGTTCCTTAGAATGAATAGCACCTACATGGTTGAAAGAATTCACTGCCTACATGTATCAAATGAAATGCCAGGATTGAGTAGTAGAAGTCCACATTTTTTGTTAGATGACAAAGGTTGGTTACTTATGTTGTAAGTAGGTGATGACACCCATGGCAAAGGTTAGGGTTGTGGATCCATTGGACAATAGAGATGATCCTAGAAAAATGTATATTCAAGTGGTGACTATGGACGATCACGAGTTATGGTTCATGGGATTTATTAAATACCACAAATCTCTCGGTAACTAGGATACTCTCTTCTAATGCTACATAATAACATGGGCCATAGGGACAAAAGACAATCATCATTCAATTAAAGACATGGAAATTAAACTTCCACAACTCTTCAACGTACCCATTGCACACCAAGGTGTGATTGCTAGTTATATTATGCTAGCACAATGGGTGTGTTATTACTAGCACCTCATTATATATTATTTTTATAATTTTTGCCTTCTACTTGAATGGGTTGTAGACATCTTGGACCAAGGTAAATCTAAGCAATAGGAAATTTTATTTATTTATTTATCTTATTCTATATTATTTTCATTGTTTACCCCCTCTACTTTCTACTTGAATGGCCCATAGACATGGTGAACTATGGTAAATCTAAGAAAGTAATACCAAAATTTATTTATTTATTTATCTTATTCTTTTACCCTTATGGTTCAAATGTATTCTAAATGTAGTAGACAAAATAAAAATAAAATAAAAATTCTTCAATAAAAACAAAACAAATTATTTACTTCATATGATTAGCTATTTTTTACATAAGAATTTATTAATTTAAACTAAACTAATTTGTGAAGACCTATTTTTTAACAAAGAAAATACTATCATTTTTCTCACAACCATCTTAAATTAGTTTCCTACTTTTCTCAACCTTAGTCTATATTCTTTTCATCCTTTATAAAATATATATTTAATAAAATAACCAAACTAATAAATTAATAAATTTTACAATATATAAATATAATTATTATTATTTAGTGAAGGTACTATTGTACTAAGTTTTTTGGAAAATATTGAGGGACTAAATTCTTACAGTGCATTTGATTATTAAACAAATAATATTTTTTTCAAGTATATGAAAATATTATAACAAAATTTATATTATTTAAATATTAATATAATATGTGGGTCTGAAGCAGTTGATTTTTAAATTATATTATTTAAAAATTGACTGATTTAGACCCACATATGGGGAGCACAAATTATGACTGAGGTACTAAGGACACTAAAAGAAAGCTTAAAATAACCAACTGTACCTTGAATCTTAAAAGACCCTAAAGATAGAATTGCTACCGAAAACAACCTAGACAAAACCCTTAACCTGAGGGCCCATCTCAGGTGGTCTTTTTGGCCTTCCCCTTCCTCATGCTCTTGGTGAGGAGGGCATTCATTGTCCATTGTGTACCCTCATCCACAACATCTCTTCCTTTAATACGAAGCTTCTCAGCTTCAGATTTGTGCGCATTTTTGTTTTTGATAGAAATGTTTGATTTGGATAAGGCACTCATAGTTTGGGTGAGACCGATATTTAATAGGAATAACCACATCATCATCAGGATCCAAGAATTCATCGACATCCTCATCCAAGTCATCTAAGAAGGGATAATAACCCTTTGAATGAGAAACATTGTCAACTACCACAATTGGAAGGGGGCTTAAGCGTTGGGCCTAGGGGGCGGTGCCTCATAGGACTCTCCAATGGGAGAAGAGGAAGGAGGCATTGATCCACCAGAGGCCACGATTAGGGCTTCAAGAGAGGGTGAGGGATCCAAATGATCAAAAAAAATTCCATGATTTCACTAGATGAAGTCAGAATCTAGATCACCCACCTTCCTCACCCACCTCTTGAGTCTAAAATTTTGATATGTCACAGTTCTGTGGGAAGTGCAACCAAAAATTTTGTGACCCAACTTGTTGCAACAAAAACATTGGAAGGGGAGTCCTTCATAATTTAGGAATTGATTCTAGGTCCCGAATGCTGAGTGGATAAAAATAGAGTGGTGCACCGGTTTGGAGACGTCGATGATGGTACAGACCCTGGTGAATCAGCAATGGGATGTGCTAGCATCCAACTTAACAAAGGTTCCAATCTCCTTGACCATATCCTTGATGAGCTTAGGCACAGGCATAATTAGAGGAAGGTTGTACAACCTTATCCAAATGGGAACCATGGTGATATTAGCTGCAGTAGGATCAAAGAAAGGGGACCAATCTACCACAAAAAGGCCACACTGACCAAAAAACCAAGGGTCGTGCTATTTGACAAAGTTACAATCCTCCATAGAGGCCAAGCGAAGCAATAAAAAACCAAAATCCAAAATGTCAAAATCTGGAAGGGTCAATTTATTCAAAGTAGTCTTCATCCATTTGATGAATTGGCCAATCTCAAGCCTCTTGCATAAACAACAAACAAACAATGATCTATTCCCCAAATCCTCCAAAAATTCTCTAATGTGCACACCAAGTAGGTGAAACTCAATAGGGACATCTATCAAGCTAACCACCATGTCTCCCAGAGAGCAGATTTTAGGGGTTAGATCTATCGATGAAGGCTTAACAGTGCATTATAGAGGGCAATCTTGAATAATCTAAGTTTTATAGAACTTAGAGAAAACATGAAAGGGGTTCCACCTATTCCTACAGCTGTCAATGAGGGGGGGAGCTATTGTCCCAGGAGAGATGGGAGGCTCATCTATTGTAGCCTTGGACAAGATATCCGCACACATCTTTCCCTCCTTACTCACAAAATGCACCTTTCCCTTCTGGGTGAGCTTCATGCCTGCACCCAACCCCTTTCACGGACTTCCATTCATAGCTTCTTCCACACTCGCCTCAGCTCCTTCGCACATCGCACTTCATGACTTTTTGATATATTAATATAATATTCATATTAATGTGATTATTTAATTTTGATTCATTGTATATATATATATATATATATATATATATATATATATATATAATTTATATATTTGATATTTTATCTATTAATGAAATAATATAATAATAGAATGTATATTAAATTATTGATTATAAAAATGAGTAGAATTATCATTATAATATATTTATATTTATCTCGTATTATATTAAAATGAAATACTAATATATATTTGTGTATAAATATTAAATACTAAAATATTATATTGCTCTAAATATTAATATATATATATATATTGTAATATTTGTTTTAATATAATATTTATATTAATATTTAATTTGTATTTCTTGTATATATTAATTATAAAATTCTTATTTTAAATATCAATAGAATAATATAATTAATAATATATTAGTAATAATATTTATATTAAATTATTGATATATTTATATATATTTTTGTATAAGTATTAAATATTATTATATTTTGTTGATCTGAATATTATTATATTATATTATGTAATATTCATATTAGTATGATTATTTATTATTTCTTCATTGTAATTATAATATTAATAAAATAATATATTAGTATTTTTTGATTCGTAATATTGATATATATTGGTGTAAATATATTCAATATTAATATAATCTCAATACTGTTTGGTATTCTTCTCTTGATGCTGTGTCTTGGAAAAAGTATTTTGATATTCTCTGGAAAGGTCAACAAGGTCCTATTGAGCCTAAAATCAGATGTTTTAAGTCGCTGACTCTGCTTGACAGACTCCCTATTAGAAAAGATGGTCACACTACTGACATTTGCAGTCTTTGCAGGCTTCCTGAAACGGGTAGACATATCCTCTTTGATTGCATCTTTGCTAAAGAAATATGGAACATGTTTGATATTTTTTACCCTTTAAATGTGAATATTCTGGAAATTGTTACTGGTCATATTGATGGGCTTAAAAAGGATGCTAATTTATTTTGGAATATGCTATCTTCTAACATCCTCTGGCAGATCTAGAAGTGCAGGAACGAGGAAAGGTATCAAAGCAACCCTAGAGTTCTTACTGAGTTTTTTTGAAAACTCACATTTTTTAAAGTCTTTCTTCAGGTTCACACAACAATGATGATGGAGAAAGACAAGCTGAGGATATTCTTGGAAGATGGGCACGTCACATTCTTCGTCTATGAGCTGAAGCATGGTTATGAGTGGAGGATGAACTTCGATGACCTTCAAATGTTTGAATGAAATTGCAAAAGGCTGAACCAAGAGATCAGGAAGAATATTAACTCCAAGTCCTCACAACAATGATGATGGAGAAAGACAAGCTGAGGAGATTCTTGAAAGATGGGCACACCACATTCTTCGTCTATGAGCTGAAGCATGGTTACAAGTGGAGGAGGAACCTCGATGACCTTCAAATGTTTGAACGAACTTGCAAAAGGCTGAACCAAGAGATCAGGAAGAATATTAACTCTAGGAAAGATGAGATATTCATGCTTACACAAATCCAAGAACGTAAGATCATAGTTTGGATGGAGGGTCCTCTTGGTTGGACTGCTTGGGTTGATACCCATTATGATGTCTTACACTAGTAGTTCTTTAGCTTCTTCTTTCTTCTGTTATGTCTGTATACATGATACTCTGAGTTTGTGGTGAGGCTGGGCCTCTTTTTTGATACTCTCGGTGGTTATTTTTATTTTTTGTATTTGACCTACCTATATTTAATATAATCTAAATATTATTTTATTTTATTGTGTAATATTCATATTAATATAATATTGAGCCTTATGAAAATTATTTAATTTTTCTTCATTATATATAATAAAATTCATATTAAATTGTTGATTACACAAATTTATAATGTATTTATATTTATGTTTTTGATAAAAGGGGTAAAATAGGTTTTGACGGGACTACAAAACCTGAATTAGGTTCTGAAGGGACATGAAACCCTTTACAACTAGATGCTGTCAAATGATAAAATCATAGCTAAATGACACTAAACATAAATCTCTTAGGACACCGACAACAACAGGTTTAGATGGACCCTCAAGCCTACAAACCATCAACAAACCTAATGAAGAGCCACCTAGAAATAGTAGCAATGAGCTGCAACCAAGAACAAAGGTAATGAGAGGACTCACTACCACCAACCACACAACAGGTTTTGAAGGGACCTAAAATCCTATACAAACAAATGTTATGTGAACCACTACTCATGAAATATGGGTCATGTGTTTGACTCAAAACCTACGCAAATGGGGTAGAAAGCTAAAGGGGCTCTATAATGAATTGATGAGCTAAAGGGGCTCTATAATGAATGGTTCATAAGGCACAACACTTGCTGAAGGTTTTGCAAATGGGGTAGAAAGCTAAGTGGGCTTGATCTTGGGGGAAATTCCATGGTTAAGCGTGCATGAGTCAGAGTAGTACTGGGATGGGTGACCTCCCGGGAAGTCTCGATGCTTCACCCCTGTGTGCATCACCTAGATGCAATGAGTACTAAGTGGACCATTCATTAACATGAGAGATGGGTTCATGTGAACCACTACTCATGAAATATGGGTCATTTGTTTGACTCAAAAAACTACATAGTTAAAACCCTAAAATAAAATATCATAATTTGACATGCTACGAAAAATAGCTCCTACTTATCAATTGATGAGCTAAAGGGGCTCTATAATGAATGGTTCATAAGGCACAACACTTGCTGAAGGTTTTGCAAATGGGGTAGAAAGCTAAGTGGGCTTGATCTTGGGGGAAATTCCATGGTTAAGCATGCTTGAGTCAGAGTAGTACTGGAATGGGTGACCTCCCGGGAAGTCCCGATGCTTCACCCCTGTGTGCATCACCTAGATGCAATGAGTGCTAAGTGGACCATTCATTAACATGAGAGATGGGTTCATGTGAACCACTACTCATGAAATATGGGTCATGTGTTTAACTCAAAAACTACGCAGTTAAAACCCTAAAATAAAATATCATAATTTGACATGCTGCGAAAAATAGCTCCTACTTATCAATAAATAGAATGCCAACAACGACCACACAGCCATAGGTTTTGAATGGACCTTTGAACCTTACACAAATAGCCAAACAATAGCATACTCGATACTAACCCACAATGAAATAGCAACCACGCTACACCTAGGAACAAAGTTAAAGGGGTAGCCACTAAAGTCTTCTCCATCTTTGTCAAAATGAGCTTATAGAAAAATTGAAGTTGGCCCACAATGAAACAGCCTCACAAATACCCACTTCAAAAGTCATCTCCTTTGTCAAATTGATCTATATGTCAAAACTTGGCCTCCATATTACTAAAATTCCTCTCTTGCCAAAAGACCATAGTCCCCACTGTCTCCAGGGAATGAAAAGTCCCTTGGTCATTACAAAGCATCTTAGGAGAACCAAGAAACTAACCCAACCAGGCATTCTCCCACCTTAAGAACACTCAAACAAAATAGACTCGAGGCCATGAAAAAACTTTGTTGCCCAAGCCTTAGCAGAGTTGGGCACACACCCATCATGCCTGCCAATGGAAGCATCCTCCATCTTACCTCTCTACTGCTCCTCACACAACATATATTCAGAAGGCTTCCATTTTCTTCTAGCCCCAAAATCTAAAAACCTCAATATTGGGTTTGAAACCCATAACCTTCCCAAACTGGGAAAAACTCCTCCTATACAGCCTTCTCAATAGGAGAAAAAGGGATCTGAATCCTCCCACCTAAAGTTTCCCTAAGAAAGAGGGTGAAGAATGACCTAGCTAAGTCTGAATAATAGACATTTTGGCATTGGAGTGCTACACAAATACCTAGCCCCAAAACCCCACCACGATAGCCAATGTATTCAATAGCATAGGTGAGAGAGGAAATCTATCCCAAAACTTGTGACACTGTTTCAGACACAACCAACCCTAAGGAATCCCTCCCTTTGGTCGACATATTGAAGTAGGTCACTATACAATTTGTTGTATAGAGGAAACTTCTACACAATCCCAGTCTCAAGAAACCACAAAGCTTCTTGAACAAAGGGAAACCATTCTCCAAGGGGATCATGACTTACCTCTTTCTCGATGGAGGACCCCTAAATAGAGAGAAACCAAAACCACCCTAGTAGGCCTCTGCCCTAACAAAGAGTAGAATGACCATAGCAACGAATGGGTGATGTCGATACTGAGAGCACCACCAGGCACCCTCTTCCCCATCATCATCCTTGTCTCCCTCTCCTTTCTTCTCTACACATGAACAACCAACACTCACTAAAAATACTATTAATATCTATGTTATATTATAGTAAAACAAATACTATTAATAACATATTTGCACTAGAAAATGAGTGTAGGAACCAGGAATATTGAGTAAATGTGAGTATGGATTCAAGCCACACTCAATCTGTGAGAAAGCAAGTATTGCAAAGTAATGGACACAATATGAATACAAAATATGGGATTGATTAATTATCTTACAAGATGTAGTACATATAAGGCATAATCAACAAAGAATAGTTGAGCTAATAATAGGAAAAACTCACTAAAAATAGTGGTGCTCCAAGAATAGGAAAAGCAACCAATTAACTTAGACAAAAGTAATATAAGCATACGAAGTATAGCTCAAGGCTGAACACTTCAAAATATGCACTCCTAAGATAGCTTAATATAAACCAGCATCGCTCCTTAAACATAGCTTAGGTGGGCGAAATGAAGATGGGTCTTAGAAACTAGGCCTTATTAGGTACCCATGTACAATGTAATCTCTCATAAAAATAGAGAAATGGAGAAAAACTACGTGGGAAAAAAACTCCCCTCCACAAAGAGAAAAAAATATAAAAGAAGAGGATTAGGAAGCCTCCTCGAAGATTATAACTTTACACTAAGCCTAAAACCATGTTGCTCTGACTATAATGATGCAGGAAACTACCCCCATAGAAGAGAGAAAGAGACTATGTATCCCCCCAATGAAGTAACCCTTATGCCAAAAGAGAATGCTTGTGTATGAATGTTGACAATGATACATTTGTGGGAAATGACATTTCTCCCCTTAGGAAGAAACAATTCCAATGGTGAATGCTGAAGTAACTCCAACTCAAAGAAGCAAGGTGAGGTGGTAAGTCTCATGATGTCTCTTGTCTTAGAACACTGTTCAAATGTCTACATATTGATTTTGAAACAAATCACAAACAAGTCAGGAGTCGTAGGCCTAACCGAGATAAGTGACTTCTCAAAATCATGTGAAAACTAATGAAGAGAAAGATCCAAAGAACTAATGTATGGATGTGGAATGTGAATGCATGCCATATGGCTATGAAGCAAATCCCACGAGATGTCATTCGAAGAATCAATGGAATCCCTTAATGAAGCCTCTCTGAACTCTATAGTAGTAGCAGGTGCAATATAATTATCATCAAAGAGAAAGACAATATCCTCCAAAGTGTCATCAAGATTCGAAATGTTGGACTTGAAAAACAAGGAAGAGATGTCTGGTAGAAGTGTGTCCCAATTGGATATAAGACCCTACTATAAAAAATTACTAGAAGCTCCCAGAGAAGAAACTCTAAACTCTAAAGCAAAGGCATAGAAAACATGTGCCCTATAATGTGATGATGTATATGTCATCCATCAATTGGATATTGTACCCAAGTACCTACACTTTGAAGTGGCTATGTAGCCCAAAGAGAGTTGAATGTGGGTGAGTCAAGTGCTGAATCCTCATCCTCCAAAATGAATCTAGAGATGGATGGAGATGACACTCTGCCTCATGAATCTTCTATGGATAGTAGAAAGGAGAAATATCAAGGGCAAAGTGTGAGAAGTTGTATAACCTACCATTGTGATCTGCCCTTTCCAAAGCCACTAAGTTATTCCTATGCTACTCTCTAATCTCAACTGAATCTAGAGTAAACTCAACTTGCATGCCCTTCCCTATGTGATCAATCTAATACATTGATATGAGATTAGTTGAAAGTGAAGGTACACTTAAAACATTTATGAATGTTCCACCTTCAACCTCAACAGAACCTCTCCCTGTAACTATTTCCGGTGTGTCATTACCCAAGGTGATTCTAGACATGTTATAAGGCTCTATGGAAAAAAACTCAACCTATGAAGAAGCCATATGGTGTGAAGCATCAAAGTCAATAATCCAAGATGGAGTTGATGAAGATGCTACTGTAACTAGTGCCTTGCCTTTAAATTTCACTTTTCCTTTTTCCTTTGTCTTAGAAGTTTCTTGGGTTGATGAGGACTCTTTGATAGATTTAGGAACCCCTATGTTATGCTTCTTAAGAAGATGAGTGATGTGTTCCATCTATTTCTTCATACATATGTGCTCATCATGCCCAAGTTTCTTACAATAGGCACACTTGACTTTCTCTTTCCTAGGTTTCCCTTGATTTGAAGAAGATTTTGTATTGAGTTCAGATTTTTGTTCCTTCTTGATCTCCTTGTCTTTTTTATTTTTCTCCCCTTTGTTATTTGAATCATTATGTTCCCCATTTCTAGCAAAGAGAGCTTGAGGTGTTGATGTCTTCAGGGTACCCATGTGTATAACTTATCTTTCTCCCTAATGAAGTTTGGAATCAAGTCATCTAAGGATGGCATTGTCCATGTGGCTCTAAAATCTCTTTTAGAAAATTAGAAAGTAGATACAAATATAGAATACTCAAGTCCTAACTTGGTGATAATTGAAAGCACAAGTTGATAATCTTTTTTCTCAATTCCACATCCTTTCAACTTCAACATTAATGATTTCAACTTAGTGAAGAAATCCTCTAGAGTGTCAAATGAACTTGTACTCAAGCTTATGAGTTAGTTCTATAAATCATGACCTTTTGTTTCATCAACCTTCCCAAAGAGTTTTCCTAATGCTAGCCAAACTTCACTGGGTGTCTTCAAGGCTTCTACATGAAACAATAGTTCAAGAGCTATATTTAAACAAAAAAAACTATAGACTTGATCACACTTGTTAAACCATTTATCCTACTTTGTATCAATAGTGGGTTCTTTTTCAGTCCCCATTGTCACCTTGTGTATCCCTTTATTCTTTAACACAACTTGGATTGCAAATTTCCACTTAGGATAAATAAACAGGGTTAGTGGCTTGATTGCCTGTTGTGAATCCATGATGTTGAAGTAGTTTTACATAAATTAAGTGCAAAAGGGAAAATTATGGAGAAGATTTGAAATTGCACAAGGCACAACAACTTTACACCCCCCTTGATTCAAAATTGGATTCAGCCCTGAATTTGGCACTTTATCATGTAGTGTGTTAGGTCTAAGTGCGTTGATTAAAATTGTACCCTACTACTTTACATTTTTACAAACTCTCTTCAATTTTGGTACTCCAAAGTAACCTTTTAGAAGAATTTTCTTAAATTTTGGTACTCCAAAGTAACCTTTTTTAAAGTATTTTTTGAGATAAATAATCTATTAAATATTAAATATTTTATATTTATTAACATTAATTAAAAATCTAAAATAAATAAAATAATTTTTTTTAATTAATTTAAAGTTACAAACAATAATCATTAATTAAACAATTTTGATTATAGTAGTATGTTACTAGATGATAGGTTTAATTATGATAGTATGCTACTAGATGATAGTTTTAATTATGATAGTATGTTACATGTACTCCATAATTGTACTACCATATAGTAGATTAAAAAGCCAATTCTCTCAAGTTTTGGCCAGATCATTTTAGAAGTTATTTTTGTTTAGAAAAGTAGCAATGGAAAGATATGGGGGAGATCCTCCACTATGTCTACTTTAACAAGATATGGGGGAGATCCTCCACTATGAAACATTTAAATATAAAATGTTTCATACTTCTATTTAGAAGTTCACAAATAATTTTATCTTATTCTCATTCATCTCCACACACTCCAAGATTTAAAACTCACTTGCTAAATTTATCACTTTCCATCTTGTTTCAACTAGAGAACATGGCTACATGCATAACCTTCATATGAATTTTTTTTTCCAAATTTTACCTTTACCACCCATGATAATTGAAGAGACATTACCTAAAACACAAAATCATTATAAAACTAAGCTTAATTGCAAAAATAGAGTGACAAAAGTGTTCTATAATGTAATAGACTTGGGGCTGTAGCCAAGCATTCTAATGGAAAACCCTACATTAAAGATAAGGAATTGGTGTAGTCACAGTAGGAGGGTTCACAGAATGAACTGTCCAGACCGTGCAGCAAGAGTAAACACAATGGAAACAACTCAAGGAAATAGAACAAATGTAGATTCAATCATTCAATATATCTTAGAATTCAAATACAATCTGGTCGGCAACATACTGGCTTACAATACGGGCTCAAAGGCCTGATTTCATACATGCGCAAGATAAAGCTTTGAAGCTTCTCCGCACAAATCTAAAACTATTATATATTTCTTATATGAATAGATACTTTCCTAAGGATCTATTACATAAATATATTTCATTTTCAAACTAATAGATTCCTCCGCATCAGCGAAGGAAGATCACAGACTCTAATGAAGAGCTATAACATGTGCACAAATAGGTCAGACTTAAATGCATAGAACACTTCCTCAAATGAATTGGATAATGTGTGGACCTCTGGGGAAGGTCAGCCATGAACCAAGGATCATTGAATGATGTGTCAGTAGGATCCACAAGTCAAGGAATGATCCACAAGCCTTGTCCTTTAGCTGATTATTAGGAACTATTAGAATGCTCTGCTCTGGGAAAATAAATGATCTTCTGATAGTGATAACTTTCTCGTAACTAATCCAAGTGCTCTGAATTCTTTATATGATGTAGACGAATCAATGAAGATGCTAAGTCCAGATCCGTAAGATGTGAAATGCCAAAACTAGACCACAAGCTAAAACTACTTTTGACTGAACTGGGAAATGAAAGAATTGAAATGCAAACAAATTGAGATGCAAATGTTTTTGGTTGATGCAAGATTTCTCTTGATCCATGGATGCTCTTGCATCTGACATCCGGGGTTATTGAAAAAGTGAGTCCCTCACTTTGTCCGGGCTAGGGGAGAACCAAGATGGTCCACCTTAGCCTGAGAAATCCATGATGAATCTTCTTCTGGTCTACCTTTCCACTTCACAAGATATTCTTTGTATTGTTTGCCTCTAGTGCTGCGTCCAACTCTCTCATGCAAAATGTCTTCTATCTGCTTCGGTGCTTGTTATGGTAACTACTTCTTCAAGTCCTCGTCCGTGTTGTCATTAAACTCTACTTCATGATACTGATGTAGGTCTGCAGTGTTGAAAATTGGTGATATACCCAATGTCTTTGGTAACTCCACTTCATATGCATTTCCTGAATCAAATTTTTTGAGTATCTTACAAGGTCCAAATTCTTCATCTTCAACTTGTTATATGTCCCAACTAGAAATCTTTCTTCTCTCAAATGTACCATTACTTCATCTCCTTCTTTAAATTCTTTGTGTTTTCTCTTTTCACCTGCCCTTTCCTTATACTTACTGTTCATGTCTTCCAAATGCTTCTTCACCTGATTATGCACTATCCTCATATGATCTGCAAATTCTTCTACTTCTACACTTTTCTTTTCTTCTGTACTGATGTCTCTCAATTCTGTAACTCCTCTAGGTTTCACTCCGGTAATAATCTCAAAAGGTATTCTTCCAATACTCTTGTTTACTGAATTATTGTATGCAAACTCTGCTTGTGAAAGAATCAAGTCCCAACTTCCTGCTTTCTCTCCAACCAAACATCTCAACAAGTTTCCCAAACTCCTATTCACTACCTCTATCTGTCCATCTGTCTATGGATGAAAAGTTGAACTGAACTTCAAATCTATCTTCATCTTCTTCCAAAGTGTCTTCCAAAAGTATCCAGCAAATTTTGTGTCTCTGTCTGAAACTATACTCCTAGGTAATCCATGCAATCTCATAATCTCCTTGAAAAATAAGTCAGTTACATGTACTGCATCAGTTGTCTTCTTGTAGGGTATGAAATGAGCCTTTTTTGAAAATCTGTCAACCACTACAAATATTTAATCATGTCCTCTCCGTGTCTTAGGTAATCCCATTACAAAATCCATGCTTATGTCTTCCCAAGGTCTCTCTGGTACTATCAAAGGTTTATACAATCCAGTGTTCTGACTACTCCCTTTTGCAACTTGACAAATTCTACAACTCTGCACAAATCTCTAAACATCCTTATGTATTTGAGGCAAAAAATAATTTCACTCACCAAAGCCATTGTCTTATCAATGTCAAAGTGTCCTGCCAATACACCACTATGCTTCTCCTTGATCAAATTATCTCTCATTGAACTTCTAGGTATGCATAACTGACTTCCTTTGAACAACATATCTTCCTAAATGAAATAGTCTAACTACTTACTCCTATCTATCACAACAGGTTCCTTACATGCTTTCCAAGGTTCTGCAAAATTAGTGTCTCCCTCATTCATGTTCTTCAATTCATCAAAACCCAACACTTCAACTCTCATCTTTGTCAATAATTTTCTTCTTCTACTCAAGGCATTAGCAACTTTGTTTGATTTTCCACTCCTATGCTTCAACACAAAAGTATAACTCTATATGAACTCTACCCATCTCATATGTCTCTGATTTAACTTACCTTGACTGTTCAAATACTACAAAGCTTGATGATCCGTAAACAACACAAACTCCTTAGGCAACAAGTAATGTCTCTACTTCTTCAAGGCTTGAATTATGGCATAGAACTCTTGATCATAAACTAAATATCTTCTCCTTGCATCATTCAACTTCTCACTGAAATATGCTACAGGTCTACCTTCTTGACTTAATACTACTCCAATTGCATTTCCAATTGCATCACAATCAACTTAAAATACCTTATTGAAATTTGGTAATGCCAAAATAGGTTGCTCTGTCACTTTCTGCTTCAACAACAAAAAACTTTTATCTACTCCAGATGTCCATTTAAAATATTTTCTGTCACCTCTGATTGTCTCTGTCATAGTGTTACAAACTAAACTAAAATTTCTGATGAACTTCTGGTAGAAACTAACCAATCCATGAAATGATCTAACTTCTCCAATGATTTCCAGTGTAGGCCATTCAACAATTGATCTTACTTTCTTAGGGTCCATCTTCAATCCTTCTGCAGAAATCACAAATCCCAAATATACCAACTCTTCTTTCATGAAACTACATTTCTTGATGTTTATCAGCAATTTCTCTTCTCTCAGTCTCTGCAAAACTTGTCTAAGATGCCACAAATGTTCTTCTATTGTCTTACTAAAAATCAGAATGTCATGCAAGTATACAATCACAAACTTACCCAAGAATTTCTTCAAGACCTCATTCATCAATCTCATGAAAGTACTCAATGCATTTGTCAATCCAAAATGCATCACTAACCACTCATACAATCCTTCATTTGTCTTAAAAGTAGTCTTCCATTCATTTCCTTCTTTGATTCTAATCTGATGGTATCCACTCTTCAAATCTATCTTTGTGAAATATCTTGCTTCACTCAAACAATCCATGATATCATCCATCCTAAGTAAAGGAATTCTATACTTAACTGTGATCTTGTTTATTGCTCTGGAATCAGTACACATTCTCCATTCTCCATCCCTCTTCAGTGCTAGCACTGCAGGTACTGCACAAGGGCTCAAGATTTCTCTGATCAAACCTTTCCTCAACAATACTTGTATCTGTCTATTCAATTCTTCATTCTCTGTCAGTGTCATCTGGTGTGCTGCTTTGTTAGGCAAACTTGCTCCCTGTATAAGATCCATGTGATGACTAATATTCCTTATAGGTGGTAATCCTTTAGGTACAGTATCTGATATGATGTCTTCATACTCTATCAGCAACTTCTTTATCTCTTCCAGTTGTGATTCTTCAACTTCTTTCTTCAATGCTTTAGGCTTCTTAGGAATCAAGGCATATCACATATTCTCATGTCTCAAACCATCCAGAAATCTTCTTCCATCTACCAAACAGATTCTAGCATTTTCGTATACTTCACTCTTCGGATCATCCTCCAAAGGAATCAAAGTAATTCTCCTTCCATTTGCTGTTATAATATATGTATTCTTTCTTCCATCATGTATAGCTTTTCTATCATAATGCCAAGGTCAAGTCTCAACATGATATCATAACCTATATCATAACCTAGATGGCTCCAAGTATTTGTCACCTCTGTGTTACTGGAGACAACTGGCTCATTCTAAGATATCCTGGCTATCACCTGCATGGTACTGGTGATAGCCGGCTATCCGCACCTGTATCAGACTCAATTATGATATGTGGGTCATCTTATAGCTAGGTAAACACACAATAAGGATATCACAAGGATTCACCAACACTGATCACATTTACTTGGTTACATGCCACATAGAGATCCATAAACCAATACACAGGGACTTTTTAGGTCCAGGGGTCTAAATTACAAGTCGACACTCAAAATAATATTGGACCCACATGAGTTGGATTCTATTTCGAAACACATGCATAAACATATACAAACACAAAGTAATATCAAGGGTCATTCCATACATATATTTTTCACTTGGAAATAGAGTATGCATTATATATCAGTCAAACCCACAATATTAATATTAGAGAAGTTCCAAGTCACCTTTGTATATGCACATTAGAGACGAACCATGAAAAAGGTAATTCTAAAATTCCTTCAAAGATTGGGGTAGATTTAGAGAAGCTAACTCAACAACCTCAGAGTATAGGAGATTAGTGTTGATAGAGTGTCCTTTTCTAGCTCAGACATATATTTTGAGACTTACTAATTGAAACGTGGGTTCATAGATCCATCATGTAGTATCAGCTGCCTCAAGTTGAAACATATCAAAGAGGGAAGGTTGATCAAGTTTAGGAATACCCCATGCCTCAGAGTTATTCCCTAAATCCCTCCCCTATGGACTTGAGGTCCAAGGGCATCCTTCGCCCAAGAACTACCTACATACCCACTTCCAAATAGGATCGAAGTCACATGTAGTTCTCCTCACTTAATCTCTCAAGGGATATACACATAGGTTCCTACTCTCAGGGTTTCATCATCACCCAATTTCAACTAACAGTTACTATCATTTTAGGAATCAAAATCGTACATAGAAGTTATGCACAATAATATATCCAATATAAATTAAATCCAATCCTAATAGAGAAAATGGAATCAAAATGCATAACACTTAACAATGCAACAATTATGCAAGGACGTACTAAAGAAGTTCCCACAAGGGTCACCACGGTCTCAATTTATACCTCACCTCTGTTGTGATTCATAACTCAACATAATGTTGCTAGAACTCTTACAAGCTCATCTTATTAACATAGATTAGGGCACAAGTAATTATCAATTATCCCCTTCTAACACTAATAAGATACGAGGTTGAATATATATATATATATATATCAAATCTTATTGAGTAATAGTCAAGTTCCATGTCCTATAACTACTGGTGGTAATCATGGTATCATACTATTATCGTAGTCATTAGAACTATCTTCTTCAAGATAGACACACTTTACAAACTATGGCGCCTTAATCAATTGTAAGGGGTCATTTTTATCATATTCGTTACTCAAAATGACACAACCTTCAAGTCCATAGATGTCAATAGTCATAGTATTTAATGATCTATAGAATTAAGTTGACACTCAATGATCAAGACTAGTATATGTCGATCAACCTATTAACAATTTACTATGATCTTAAGCAATATTAAGATCAGAAATAGTTTATAGATAAGGCATGATTGTATCATAGCAATACACTCCAGTGTTAAGGATGTCAAGATAGGCTATATAGTGATGTCTCATGCATAATCATTTCGGTATGCCTAATATCTTAATATCCACCATCTAGGGTACAATGATGTTAAATTTATTGTCCCCAATTATTGCTTAATGAACTATAGCTATTCATAACATAATATTTCAGGGTGCTTACAATGCCTATTTGCCTTTCCAACTTGAAGGTTCCAATTTTATATCTCTATCAATAAGTGACCTATAACATTGTGCAACACCACTAGGAAATTACTCTATGTTGAGGAAATACATAGTTCATATCACTTAATGTGGCCCATAATGCTGATTATGTTTCTCATGCCAGGAATTTATGTTACAAAATCTAATGATAAAAATATTATTCTCTTAATAATAACAAACCATTCAAGAAAATCTTAAACAAGGTCTAGATTATAAAATATAATCATATTCTCAAATCCTCACAAAACACAAAATTTAATGTATCTTAAGTAGAAGACTCATCAATCCACTTATGCATCACATATTCCTCATAAGATTAAGATACTAAATGTTTAGTTTCCCAAGCATATTCTAGACTATCTCTTAATAGTCCTAAAAAGATATAGCTTCAATGAATTCCAAACTCTATTTAAAGCATATATAAATTGAGAGTAAGATTCTACTACACATCTAAGGATGCATGGATTTGTATACATATATGTTTCAAATGAAGATGTTACCAAAAAAAAGCCCTGTTTTCTCAAGGTATTCTAATTTTAACTCAAAATAATTTATGCTTATTCATTTATATGGTTGAGTTGGCTCTCATTTGAAGTATCCGTTTCAATCATGTTGAGTACTTCAACAAATTCACAAGTATATCTTTGTAATCTTCTATATAAAGAGAGAGATTCCCTTGTGAAAAAATTGACGCATTGACCAGTAAAGACAAAGATTGCTATTATAATATCCAGTACAGTTAAAGTTTGGCAATGAGGTTTACTTAATAAAAGCCACTGGTGACATTCTACAATACACAACCATAAAGAAATAATAAGATCCCTGACAACAAGATCACTGGAATATTAGACTGCACAAGTTTGTGTAAATAGTAAAGTTCAATAATAGGAAATCATGGGTGTGATAAACTATATAATTGAATGAATTAAGATGATCACTGGTATAACATTCCATACAACCAGGTACTTTAGGTCATTAATAGTCTCGGCCCGATAAAGCCCCAAGAGGATTTCATATCAATAAACATTTTACCTTATCACCTCTGTTCAAGGTATATTATTTAATTATTTCCACGTCAGTCTTAAAGATTTAGTATCCCTGGTTAACTGGTACCATGCTCCTTTCACTGGTGTCTAAGGTGACTAAATTTCAGGTTGAGTGCAGAGAGAACATCCAAATCTAGTAAGGAGAATAGTGCAACGAAAAAGATAAAGACTAAACGTACCGAAGAAAATGACATCCTTTGCAAGGTTGGCCATAGTTTCCATGACAGCAACAGTATATGTGTAGAATCGTGAAATGGGTGGTCAACAAAGGTGGGGACAATATCATTTCCAACAATAAATTCCATCATTTCCAACGACAATTGGAAGCCGTCACCCCATCAACCAGCATAAAATATCTTTTAATTTTATTTATTTTTATTACTGTTTGGCCCTGCAGTCGCCTACGAGAAAGCCTCTCTCAATGGGGATGTGACAGTTTCAAACAAGCTGGCTGCATACAAACAGGAATTAATGGTCTCTTTTAGCACAGCAAAAGAACGGGATTTGCTTTACACCTGCCCATTGCATTTGCTCAATTTTTAAATCCTCTTCAATAAATTCATTTAGTGTATAACCTACAGTCAGTGCAGTTGATGAAGCTGTATCTGTTGAAAAATCTTATTTAAATTATGCTTTGATGGCTGCCCATTCCTTCTGCGAAAAGCCCCATTTTGTTACAGGCTGCCCATGCTGGTAAATGTGAATCGATCGGGTTGGAGACATGTTTGTTGCGTTTAGTTAAGCAATGTAAATAAGTTTATTATGAAAAGCGGTGTAATTCTTGAGAATACAAGTTTGCAATAATTGAAAATATGTAGAGTAGTCTTAAGGGGTGTTATCTGCACAAAAGTTGTCAATCTTTTCCTCCAGTTTCTTTGCTTCAATTCTTTCCACTTCACCGATTTCTCTACGGTCCCGATACCCCCAAATCATTAAAATAAGGATGTCTCTGAAGAGAATTATGAATCAATGCAATCACATAAAGTAACCCAGATGGAGGTTTATAAGTACGGATGGTTCTAAGAGTGGATAAAGCTTATTTTACAAGTAGAGGTACTCTAAACCCCTAATATCATACTAATATGAAAACAGTATTTAGAGCCATGACACTGGTTACACCCCTAATATCATATGACTATGTAAGAAAGTCACTCAGCAGAATCAGATTTGACAAGTATGGAACTGAATTCAAAAGTCTGTATCGACAAACCATTCCCAATGATAGGGTAAAGAGCATTAATCAAATTGCTTTGAAGGAATTATTAATTACAAATTACTAGTATACATAAAACTGCTTATATAATTCAAACAATGCTGCATACAAACCGGAATTAATGGCCTCTTTAAACACAGCGAAAGATCTCCCAGTACTCGTTTTGCTTTTGTTTGGAGTTTTACATATCTCATAGACTTCTCAATGAAATAGAAAGTATCAAAAAAATCATTTCTAAATGATATTATAAAGAACATTTATTTATGAAATTGGTTTGAAAGAATTTATAATTACATATGACTACCATACATAAAATTGCTTTCAAAGAATTTATAATTACAAATAACTATACATAACTTTTTGTACTCAAAATGCTACATAAAAATGCATATTACAAACAATACTGTAATGTGATTATAAACTATTTCCAAATGATAGTATAAAAAACATTTATTTATCAAATTGCTTTGAAAGAATTTATAATTACATATGACTACCCTACATAAAATTGCTTTGAAGGAATTTATAATTACAAATAGCTAGCATACATAACTTTTTGTACTCAAAATGCTACATAAAAAATGCATATTACAAACAATACTGTAATGTGATTATAAACCATTTCTAGATGATAGTATAAAGAACATTTATTTATCAAATTGTTTTGAAAGAATTTATAATTATATGACTACCATACATAAAATTGCTTTGAAGGAATTTATAATTACAAATAACTAGCATACATAGCTTTTTGTACTCAAAATGCTACATAAAAAATGCATATTACAAACAATACTGTAATGTGATTATAAACCATTCCCAGATGATAGTATAAAGAACATTTATTTATCAAATTGCTTTGAAAGAATTTATAATTACATATGACTACCATACATAAAATTACTTTGAAGGAATTTATAATTACAAATAACTAGCATACATAACTTTTTTTACTCAAAATGCTACATAAAAATGCATATTACAAACAATACTGTAATGTGATTATATATTTCTATATACTTATAACCAAAATAACCAAAGAAAACTGAACTCCTAAATTCAATACTTCCCCTACAAACAGCCTATTGGCGGAATAGTTGTGCACCCTGTGCAACTACTAGTTGTTATTTTATTTTTTTTTAACCAGAAAAAGGTGGATGAACACCCATGCTAGTTGTTATTATTTAAGTATTCATATATTCTATTCACAAATGTACGTACTATAAAAATATTTCTCTTACACATCAACAGTGAAGAGATCTACCATGATTGGAAGCAAATAATCCGTCTTCATGGAAATACTAGTAAAATTTTATTTTAGTTCATGATACTGAATCCAGTCAGCCTCCTTGATAACTTCGATACATGTACCTCTTTATAACCAGCAATGTAGGAAGACTTCAATTATTAGCTGATATCAAAACTAAAATTCTGGTTTATCCCTTCCTTTAAAGTCCTAATGAAAGGTCTAATTTAGATTTCTTGGATGCCCTGGACTGAATCTCAGTTCCACTGCAATCTTTGCTTGCTGAATATCAAACAAAAGCAAAGTTTAGTTGTAAATAATCGAAGACTAAAGAATCAAAAAACTGTTATACACTTTCACCAAAGTATAAAGATACTAAATAGATTTCTCCATCATTTGTTTTTTAAGGTAAAAGTCCACTGTTTAGCCTCTCACCGAGCCTCATTCCTATATAGTTCTCAACATATTCAAGAAACTAGCAAAAACAATTTCAGAGTTATTGTTAGACCTGAGCTAATTTTTCAAGTCACCTTGATATGTAGAAACCATAACAGACACCACAAATAAACCAAAATTGCGTCAATAGGAATTTTGAGTATTTTGTGTAGATTTGAAGCCCATCTTATCCCTTGAAATTTCTTTTACATCCAAGACTATGGAATATCAAACTGATCAAAATCATCTTCATTATATTCATTAAGGTCAGATTCATATTGTCAGGTTCTTTGAGGTGGGTAAAGAAGTTAAGATGGAGATTATTTGTGGATTAGTCAAATCACCTTAGATGTATTCATCAAGATTAGATCATTGATTAGGTTCTTTGATGTAGGAGTATATGGGCGGATTGGCGATCAACATCAACCATAAACAAATTTCAGGTTTCCATTTCATATTTGGTGTGTTTGGTTTTTATTTGGCATATCTTGGCTTTTGGAATGGGTGGTATGTTAGAATTTGCAAGTTTTTAGTTTTCACCATACTTTGGTGTCGGTGCACAACATGTAGTTAAACAATTGTCTCGAAAAATTGATGAAGTTTCTTGGTAAATCCTCTTACAAGAAGATTGTTGATTCCATCCTAGATTTGGTGATGAAGGTTTTGTCGAAAAATTGATGAAGTTTCTTAGTAAATCCTCTTACAAGGAGATTGTTGATTCCATCCTAGATTTGGTGATGAAGGTTTTGTAGTCATACACCTTCTGGTTTTGGAGAAATAATCATTTTGTGACTTATGCTGGTAGATTGATGAAAGTTTAATATCTTGAGCTTTGTGAGGTTTGGTACAAAATGGTTTGGCAGAAAGCTTTGAGATGTTGATTTCTCAATATTTGAAAGTGTTTGTGATAATCCAAGATCCTGGCGAGAAGTTATAGCCAATGTCAGTTTTCAACTTCGAGTCTGTCATGTTGTAGTCATGGTTTCACAAGGTTGGAGACCCTCAAAGAATTTAGTTACTCTTGACAAGTGAACGATGATATGGCATGAAATTGGAAGCACAACATTCTTTTATAGGTATAGATATTTGCATACTTGGTGCTATAATACTTTTCATGGACCAAAAACAATACCATGAGGCCAAAAATGCTCTTCGGATGCCATTTCTCATCTGAAGCAAGTAAACCCATGAACATCACACTCTGAGAGGAAAAGCCAGCTTGTGACCATTTCAAATGCTTCATAACAAGTAGGCAGATGAAAGGTGGAGTGACGTTACAAGTTTACAGTACCTAAAGGAGAGAATTCTAACACCTCATAGAGGCAACTTTTTGTAAGTTTCAAAATATAATTTGAAGGTTAAAATGGAGATGCCAAGGATTTATAATTCCTTCAACTTCACAAGGACTTTAGTCAATGCCTTTTGAAAGGCAATAAATCGGCAATTTAAGCGCCAACTTCAACATTCTATGCAGATTTAAGGGATAATAAAAAAAACTAGTGTTGATGTAGAATCTAAAACGCCAACTTAAGGGCTGTGTCGATGCGACTGGGAGCCATGGGTCCCATTCTCTTGGTAAAATCAAATGTTGTCTTTATGATGGAGGGAGGCATCACCTCAGATTCAAATCGATGTTTCCTTTTCATTTTAAAAAAATTGAATTCAATATATAAGAGCAAGGGGAGCGCCAAAGTGATGCGGCCTTAGGAGAAGAGATTAGGGTCACTACTGAAGAACAGGAAACAAGTAAAATGAAGGATGAGAATAGATAGAAGATCAAGAATTTGAAGGAAAAATGTGAAGGCTGATTTGGGTGTTAGCATAGTATTACATTGTTTAATATCTGCTTAGTTTAGACAACGGTTACCAGTTATGCTGGCAATTATGCAGTTATGTCTATTACAATTTTTTAACTGCATTTCTCCTTGTATAAATGTTTTTGTAGTTTATCGAATAAATCAATCAAGAAATCATCAATATATTATTACATGCTTTTGTTATTCCTGTGCAATGGTGTAATATGTACATGCTCACCATATTTCAATATGGTATCAGAGCAGTTATTGATCATAGAGAAGTAGCAAATTTGTTTTGGAAACGATATGGTATCAGAGCAGTTATTGATCATAGGGAAGTGCATTGTATTGCTGAGCAATATGAGATCACCAGTGCTACGTGTGGATAGAACATACTAGCATGAGAAGGAGTGAAGTTGTATAAAATTTTGAAGGTATTTGAATCCATTGATTGAGCATCCAGTATAGTTTTCTTTTGCATTGAATACACTTGATGCGCAAGTCAAGCTGCTATTTGATATAATGTACAAAGGGCATGTAATGGAATGGCCACTTAATGGATACGCAGACATGACCTAGCCTAGTTGAGCTCCATGGTATTTTTTTTAATATCCTTTGTGAGTAAATCCTTGGTAGAATTATTGGAAATTGAAATCTTATAAGCAGTTATACGGCTATCTGTAACAACAATCAAAATGCATCATATAGTTATAAACGTAGTGTTTCACTAAACAATTAAGTGCAAGTTTTGAGCAAACTCTTCTAAGCATCCAACGATTGGAGGAACCATGCTAATTGGTTGGTTCTTTGTGATGGAAGCCTTCCTACAAGATCTCCTCGCCACTTGAATAAAGTTTTGTCCAATGTTCATTGCTGGTGTAAGGAACAAAGATGATAAAGACGCAGTGATTTGTGTATGCTGATTTGATGTGGGCGCCAGAATTCTAAAGGAATTTTCAAATTGACTTATTCCAGAGAAACACAATCTTGCTGCGAATAGGAAGAGATTTGTTAGTAAACCTAAAATTCACTCAAGTGGATGCATATGTGACTATTCAACACGCTTTGCATGTAAATGTGTGTAGTGGAGTTGGTATATGATTTTAATTTTAATATAAGCAGTCATAGGATCAAAACTATGAAAGTGGAGTTATAAGGTGTGAAAGGAGAAGTAGTTGAACTTAAATAAGTTGTTACAATTTGCATTGTAAGGGTCTCTTTTGGAGGTAATTCTAATTTGATTTATTTAGAAGATGCATGTGTTTTAGTTTGGATATGAATTCTGAAAATACTGTAATTGGGAGATATAAGGTGTTTAATGTAAAGGAAGAAAATCTATTCAATATCATGCAATCTTTTTGTACCATGGATGGAAACAAATTGGTTGTTCAGTTGGAGGGTTTCGAGGATTATACTACTTCCTCTGGTGCTATCTTTGGAGGGTAAGGACTCAGAGAGTCATATCGGAGGTAGGCAGCATCAGAGGATGGAGGAATTTTTATTATCTCAAGTTAGCTTCTCACTTTGAGATGATGCTTTGCATGAGAAGCATTTTTGGCTTTATTTTTTTTTTCCTTGTTGTTGTTGACAGATTTGAAGAGGTGTTGAGCTCAATATGGATTGTTGTCAAGCAAGCTTCAGAGTATATGATCGAAAATTATACCCTTTTGCGGTCACTAGACAATGATAGAGATCTGTCGTATCTGTTAGGGATTGTTCTTGAATAATTCAAGACTCTATGACTTGAGAGTTCAGGACTGAGAGCTCAAGAACACAGCTCAAAGCTACACATTTCCAAGGGTCAAGAGACAACTTGATGGAGCCCCACTTGGTTCAAGATTTGTTCTTTTAGGAGAAGATATTCTATAAAATATGTATTCATATTATGTAATCAACTTTGTTAAGTATATTAGCATTCAGGGGGGTCCCTTGGTACTATTGCAGGAACAATTGAATAAGGGGGAATGTTAGAATAGTATTACATTGTTTAATATCTGCTTAGTTTAGACAGTCATTACCAATTATGCTACCGGTTATGCAGTTATGTCTGTTACAACTTCTTAACTACACTTCTCCTTGTATAAATGTTTATATAGTTGATCAAATAAATCCATCAATAAATCATCAATATATTATTACATGCTTTTGTTATTCCTATGCAATGGTGTAATCTGTATGTGCTCACCATATTTCAATATTGGGGAGATATTCAGTCCAAAATTCATAGAGGAAAATAGTCATAAATATTACTAGACACTGAAGAACAATAGATGAAAGGAGAAAGAACAATGGAATGAGTGTATGGGTTCAGAGAAGGGTCAACTAGAGCAAGGAAATAGAGAAATATGAATTGAAGTTGCAGATATAAGTGAAAGAGAATAGAAATCTAAATATTTGTTTTAAATTGCCTTGCATAGTGAACAATTTGTAGTTCAATTGTGTAATATGGATTTGGTTCAATTTGTGCATCTGAACTATGATTTCTATACTTATTGTGAGCATTTGAATCAAATAAAATTAAGATTTTATGGTGTTGCAATCTGAGTTTTGTTTATCTAAAAAGAGAGTCTCTATTTTGTGTGGAAGTTTTATGTTTTGCAGAGAGGGGAGGACCCTTTTTCACCAAGTAGTATCAGAGAAAGAAGATCCTAAGAGTGTAGTGGATACACTAGGATGTGTGGGTAAAAGTAATGGTTGAGAAGAGCTCGTGTGAGAATTGTTGTAGGTTGGTGAAGTCCCAAGCAGTTGAGAGCTAGTAACCGTGGAAGAGTTGTCCTTACAGGTTCCAAGGTAAGAGAAAGTGAATGTAGAAGATTGAAGAAACTAGTAAGATAAATATATGTGTGTGGAAGCCCATCATGTGGGATGGTTGGAGATGGTATAAAAGGGAGGGATTCCTTAGAGAGATGTCTAAAAAGATTGAGAGGATTGATGGGTTGTTTAAGAGATGTGACCAATTGAAAGCTATGCAGCTTGGAGAGGTTGTAAGGTATGAGTTTTCAGCGAAGACATGAAATGAAGAAGGCATGAAAGAAAAGGATGAGGAAAATGAAGAAGTGGCAGAGGATATTAAGAATGAAGAAGAAGAGGAGATCTTTGTGCAAAAGGATCAAGAGCGAAGAGAAGAGATTGCAATCAAGGTTGTAAAAGATGATAAGAGTAGTTGCAACCCTTTGGTAGAAGAGGCATGGAAGGAGAAGCATGTACGAGCAGACCATACATTCCAAAAAGAAAGAATATCAGAAAAGAAAGGAAGCAAGGAGAGA
This sequence comes from Cunninghamia lanceolata, assembly GCA_027924645.1. Classification (NCBI taxonomy): domain Eukaryota; kingdom Viridiplantae; phylum Streptophyta; class Pinopsida; order Cupressales; family Cupressaceae; genus Cunninghamia; species Cunninghamia lanceolata. The sequence goes on along the minus strand of BSBN01000135.1, from coordinate 4,531,948 downwards.
AAGTAATGGGAGAGGAAAGTTGTGGAACATGAAGTTGTAGTAGAAAATGATCTGTGGAAAGACATGGACTATGTGGGATATTGATGTGAAGAAGAAGCATTAGAGATTGTAGCAAAGGTATGTTTTTTGAAAGACATGGATGAATAAGTTACATGTGATCTAGTAGTAGTGACAACATATCCTTTGGAGGATAGGAAGATAGAAGAGGAAGGTAACAAACTTGTAGCTGAGTATGAAGACCAAAAAGTTGTAGCAGATGGAGAATCAGAGATGACAAACTTGGAAGGACATAGATTTGATGAGCAAGTGGGTGAAGAGGAGAATGATCTTCTATGGAAAGAACTTGGAGCAATGAAAGAAAATGAGGTAAAATTTGAAAACTCTGAGTCCAATTTGTTTGGGATGATGAATACAATAGAGGATATAGAGGAAGAAAAAGGTAGATACATGGAAGACATCAATTTCCATAAGGATACGGCAAATTTGGTTGTTGTTGAGGAGCATAATTTGGTTGAGGAAGAAAGTTAGAAGATAGAAAAGTTGTTCAGTTTGAGTGAACACTTGAAGGAGATGAATGGGGAAGATAAGAGTGAGAAGATGGATGCCGTAACAGTGAAAAATGAAGAGGTAACTTATGATTTTTCTAAATGTTCTAATGAGGAAGTTGATAGGGATTTGTTTGTTGTTGAGGTGGATAAGGAGTTGCAAGTAGATGGAAGGAATACATATAAAGATGTAGATTTGTAATCAGTTGTTACATGTTTGAATGTAGAGGTTGTAAAAGATGCTACAAGTGAAAAAATAGGTAAAATAGTTCAAGACATGAGGAGGATGATGGGAATAGATGGGGTAGATGAAAACCTCATAGTGAAAGATGAGATGATGAAATTTGCAACTGAAGATGATAAATGAAATATTGCAGTGAAGAAAGAAGAGGTGAAGTTTATTGTGTTTTGTGATAAAATTCATTTTCGTTCATTTGCAATGTTGAAGGTTGAGGCTTCTATGCAGAAGAGTAGATGGAAATTGTTACTTTCCATGAAGTTGTAGGGGCATATTTGTAATTATGTGTTGTAGATTGTGATATGGATGATGTCACATTTTTGTGGAGGTGGCCAATTTGTGGTGGGTCAAAACCCATGAAAGAGGAGAAGATTAGTGAGATTGATTGGTGGTGGTGCCTAGATAATGGTGGGTTGGATCCCATGAAGAAGGAAAGGAGAAAATATTCTTGGGAGGAGGAGGATGGTACGTAATAGATGCAGGTCCACAAGAGGAGAGAAGAATGGAGTGCAGATTTGTTGGACAGGAGTGAAGCTTGTTTCGACAAGATGCTAGAAAAGGAGGAAAAATAAATAACTTTTTGTTCACATGTTTCAAAGATGGAGTTCGCTACAAATTTATCATAATCTCAAAAAATTGTTCTACCATTCAACTCCATGTTTATGAGTGTATGCTCACAAACTTCCTACCTAGCGTGTCTGATGCAGGAGCATTCGGAGGGACCGGCGATCAACATCAACCAAAAATAGATTTCAAGTTTGGTTTCAGTTTTGGTGTGTTTTGGTTTTCATTTAGCATCTCTTTTCTTTCAGAATGGGTGGCACATTAGAATTTGCATGTTTTTAGTTTTTGCCATACATTGATGTGGGCACAACACATGTAGTTTTCACCGAAATAATTGTTTTGGGAAATCAGTGATATTTCTTAATAAATCCTCTTAAAGGAAGATTTTTGATTCCATCCTAGATTTGATGATAAAGCTTTAATAGTCATATACCTTATGGTTTTGGAGAAATAATCATTTTGTGACTTATGTTGGGAGATTGAGAAAAGCTTAACATCTAGATATCTGTGAGGTTTTGTACAGAATGGTTTGGCAAAAAGCTTCGAGATGGTGAGTTCTACACCTCTGTAGGTTTTCATGATATTCCAAGATCTTGGAAAGAAATTATGGCCAGTCTCAGTTTTTAGCTTTGAATCTGTCATGTCGCAGTCGTGGTTTCACAAGGTTGGAGACCTTCAAAGAGTTTAGTTACTCTTGATAGGTGAATGATGATATGGCATGAAATTGGAAGTACAACATTCTTATAGAGGTATAGATATTTGTATACTTTCTGGTATAATATTTTTGATGGACCAAAAACAATACTATTAGGCCAAAAATGCTCTTTGGATGCCATTTCTCATTTGAAGCAAGTAAATCCATGAACATCAAACTCTGAGGGGAAAAGCCAGCTTGTGGCCATTTCAAACACCTTGTAACAAGAAGGTAGATGAAAGGTGGAGTGATGTTACACTTGAGGTGCCTAAAGGAGGGAGATATAATGCCTCATAAAGGCAACTTTGTGTAAGTTTCAAAATGTAATTTGAAGGTTAGGCACCAAGGATTGATAAATCCTTCAACTTCACAAGGACTTTAGTCAACACCTTTTGAAAGCCAATAAACATGAATTTTAAGCGCTAACTTCAACATTCTTTGTAGATTTAAGGGATAATACAAAAGCTAATGTGGATGTAGAATCTGAAATGGCAACCTAAGGGCTATGTGGGTAGGACTGGGAGCCATGGGTCCCATTCTCTTGGTAAAATCAAACATTGTCTTTGAAATGGAGGTAGACGTCACCTTATATTCAAATCCATTTTTACTTTTCATTTAAAAAGTGAATAAAATATACAAGAGCAAGGGGAGTACCAAAGTGGTACGGCCTTAGGAGAAGAGAATAGGGTCATTGCCAAAGAATAGGAAACAAGTAAAAAGAAGCATGGGAATAGATTGAAGCTCAGGAATTTGAAGGATACACATGAAGGCTGATTTGGAGAGAGATTCAATCCAAAATTTGTAGACGAAAACAATAAAACATGCTGCCAGGCATTGAAGAACAACAGATGAATAGAGAGAGAACATTGGAATGAGAGTATGGGTTTAGAGAAGGGACAAATAGAGAAAGGAAATAGAAAAATGTGAATTGAGGTTGTAGAGATAAGTGAAAGAGAACAAAAATCTACATATTTGTTTTAAATTGCCTTGCATATTGAAGAATTTATAGAAGTTCAATTGTGTAATCTGGTTTTGGTTCAATTTGTGCATCTGAACTATGATTTATATACTTGTGAGCATTTGAATCAAATAAAATTAAGATTTTTTGGTGTTGTATTCTGAGTTTTTTTACTTGAACAGAGAGTCTCTATTTTGTGTGGTGTGGATTGTGTGAGTTTCTATGTAGAAGTCTTATATATTTGCAGGGAGGGGAATACCCTTTTGCACCAAATGGTTTCAGAGCAAGAAGGTCCTGAGAGTGTAGAGGATACATTAGGATGTGTGGGTAAAGGTAGCGGTAGAGAAGAGATCGTGTGAGAACTGTTGGAGGTTGGTGAAGTCCTTAGTAGTTGAGAGCTAGTAACTACGGAAGAGGTGTCCTTGCAGGTTGCAAGGTAAGAGAAAGTGATTGTAGAAGATTGCAGGAGTGAGTAGGATGAAAATATATGTGTTGAATCCCATCATGTGGGATGGGTGGAGATGGTATAAAAGGAAGGGATTCCTTACAGAGATAATTGAAAAGATTGAGAGGATTGACAAGTTGTTTGAGATATGTGACCAATTTGAATCTATACAGTGTGGAGAGGTTGCAAGGGATGAGTTTGCAGTGAAGACATGCCATGAAGAAGGCATGAAATAAAAGGATGAGGAAAATCAAGAAGTGGTAGCAGATATGAAGAATCAAGAAGAAGAGGAGATCCTTGTACAAAAGGATCAAGAGGGAAGATAAGAGATTGCAACCGAGGTTACAAAAGATTAGAAGAGGAGTTGCAACGCTTTGGTAGAAAAAGACATGGAAGGAGAAGCATGTGAGAGCAGCCCATACATTCCAAAAAGAATGAATATCAGAAAAGAAAGGAAGCATGGAGAGAAAAGAATGGAAGAGGAATGTTGTGGAACATGAAGTTGTAGTAGAAATTGATCCATGTTAAGGCATGGACTATGTGGGACAATGATGTGAAGAAGAAGCATTGAAGATTGTAGCATAGATATGTCTTTTGAAAGATATGAATGAAGAAGTTAGAAGTGATGTAGTAGCGGTGAAAATATATTCTTTGGAGGATAAGAAGATAGAAGAAGAAGGTAACAAAAGGTAGATACATGGAAGACTTCAATTTCCATGAGGATGTTGCAGATTTAGTTGTTGTTGAGGAGCACAATTTTGTTGAGGATGAAAGTGAAAAGATAGAAAAGTTCATTTTGAGTGAAAACTTGAAGGAGATGAATGGGTATCTAAGAGTGAGAAGATGGATGTTGTAACAGTGAAGAATGAAGAGGTAACTTTTGATTTCTCTAAATTTTGTGATGTGGAAGTTGATAGGAATTTGTTTGTTGTAGAGGTGGATAAGTAGTTGCAAGTAGATGGAAGGAAAACAAAAAGATGCAAATTTGTATGCACCTTTTACATGTTTGAATGCAGAGGTTGTAAAAGATGCTACAAGTGAAAAATTGGGTACAATAGTTGAAGACATGAGGATGATGATGGGAATAGATGGGGTAAATTAAAACCTCATAGTGAAGGATGAGATGATGAAATTTGTAGCTATAGTTTCAATTTTTTGTGTTTTGGTTTCCATTTGGTATCTCTTGGCTTTTGGATCTTAGCGTAATACATCATCATTGTATTACATTGTTAGTTATGTTCAGTTTGTTCAGTTTCATATAACCAGACCAGTAGTTATTGTTCGGTTTCATATCGGACTCCCACCACATAATATATATGGATGTACCTACATTTAATAATGATATCAGTAAAAAATATTACTTTACTTCAACTAGTATCAGAGCATTTTGAGAATGGGTTGAGTGAGTCTACCAATCTAGAAAATCAAATCTTTGCATTTGATATTGCTGCCAGTTGGGGAACGGATCTTCCTATGGAGAAAGAAGGCAGAGCCATGAGTGCTGCATTATGGTGTTCTACAGAATCATCTTTGAGGTTTTCTCATTGGAAGATCACATTCCTAAACATATAGGCAATTATAATCAGCAAGGTTGGTAGAGAAGCACATTTGTAGAGGATTTGATGATCCAGAAGTTATTGGCATAGAATAATCATCCAGATAAAATTGTTATTTTTATTTGTTCATTTAAAAAAAAATCAGACTTGCACTGGAAAGAGAGAAGGGAGCGCAGGAATAAGAAACCTGTTATCATGAAGATCCTGCCATCGAATGGAAGAACAAAAAGAGAAAGGTACATATTTGTTTAAGTTTAAAAGAAGATTTCCTGTCATTCGGTAATATGGTTGGTGCCGTATGTGGAGAATGTTTTGGAATATGCCGGGATATCCAAAATCTTCTACAAAGATGACATATTAAAGGTATGTATTGAAGTGTGGAAGTACAAAGTTTCTTATTAGATAGCTCGTAGAGGTTAAGACTAAGGTAGATGATGATGATGCTAAGGCCATCTTATTAAACAGCTTGCCTTGAAAATACAACAATGTTATTTTTTCACTCAGTCAAATACCTTCACAAACTCTAGAAGGTATGATTTCTGCCCTTCTAGTAGAAGAGAAGAGAACAATAGAAGATTTAGAAGTTGATCCTCAAGAGAAATCATTATTCTCAAGAAACAATTACAAAAGATTAGAGAAAATCAAATGTTTTTATTGTAAGAAATAGGGTCACACATCTTGGGATCGTAGAACTCGAGCTAGTGATGTTCTTAAAGGAAATCTTGCTTGCATTGAGGAAGAGGATTCAACAGACGATGAATGTTTTAAAGATGACTATTCTCCTAGTGTCAATAGTGCATTAGTACTATAAAGGTTCCTTCAAATTGGAGGCAGGTGGCATTGGAGGATGGAGTATATTCCATCATCTCAAGTTTGAAGAATTTTTGGTTTTGGTTGTTTTGCTCTTCTTTGTTGATGCTGACAGATTTGAAGAATGTATGTTTTGGAGACAGGTTTGGGATTTGGTGTTGAGCTCATTATGGACTGTTGTCCAGGGAGCTTCAGAGTATATGATCGACAATTATACCCTTTCATGGTCACTAGACAATGATAGAGATCTGTCGTATCTCTTAGGGATTGTTGTCGAATAATTCAAGACTGCGATTTGAGAGTTCTGGACTAAAGAGCTCAAGAACATAGCTCAAAGCTATGCCTTTCTGAGGGTAGATGAGATAGCATAATGGAGCCCTGCTTGGTTTAGGATTTGTTCTTTGGAAGAAGATCTTCTATAAAATATGTATTCATATTATGTAATCAACTTTGTTGAGTACTTTACCATTCGGGGGGGTCCCTTGGTTCTTTTGAGGAACAATGTAATAAGGGGTGGGGGAATGTTAGCATAATACATCATCATTGTATTACATTGTTAGTTATGTTCAGTTTGTTCGGATTCATATAACTGAACCAGTAGTTATTGTTTGGTTTCATATCAGACTCCCACCACACAATATATATGGATGTACCTGCATTTAATAATGATATCAATAAAAATATTACTTTACTTCATTGGAATGGTTGGCACATCAAAATTTGTAAGTTTTAAGCTTTCACCATACTTTGGTGTTGCCGAACAACATGTAGTTTTCACTGAAACAATTATTTCGGTAAAGCAGAGAAGTTTTTATAAAATCCTCTTATAGGAAGATTCTCAATTCTATCCTAGATTTGATAATGAAGGTTTCATAGTCATATGCCTTATGGCTTTGGAGAAATAATTATTTCATGACTTATGCTATCATATTCATGAAAGTTTAATAGCTTGAGGTATGTGAGGTTTGGTATATATAATGGTTTGGTAGAAAGCTTTGAGATGTTGATTTCTGAACCTTTGTATGTTTTTTGTGATATTCCAAGATCCTGGGGAGAAGTTATGGCCAAAGTCAATTTTTAGCTCTAAGTCTATCATGTCACAGTCTTGGTTTCACAAGGTTGGAGATCCTCAAAGAAATTAGTCATTCTTGACAGGTGAATGATGATATGACATGAAATTGGAAGCACAACATTCTTCTAGAGGTATATATTTGCATACTTGCTGCTATAATACAATTTGATATTTCCCTTTCATTTTAAAAAGTGAATACAATATAGAAGAGTAGGGGGGAGCACCAAAGTGGTACGGCCTTAGGAGAAGAGAATAGGGTCATAGCCAAAGAATAGGAAACAAGTAAAAAGAAGCATGGTAATAGATAGAAGCTCAGGAATTTGAAGGACATATGTGAAGGCTTAGTTGGGGAGACATTCAGTCCAAAATTTGTAGAGGAAACCAATCATACATGATGACATGCGCTGAAGAACAACAGATGAATGGAGAAAGAACAATGGAATGGGGGTATGGGTTCAGATAAGGGTCAACCAAAGCAAGGAAATAGAGAAATGTGAATTGAAGTTGTAGAGATAAGTTAAAGAGAATAGAAATCTAAATATTTGTTTTAAATTGCCTTGCATAGTGAAGAATTTGTAGAAGTTTGAATGTATAAGTTGTCTTTGGTTCAATTTGTGCATCTGAACTATGATTTCTATACTAGTTGTGAGCATTTGAATCAAATAAAATCAAGATTCTATGGTGTTCCAATCTGAGTTTTGTTTATCTGAATAGAAATTCTTTGTATTGTGTGTTGTGGATAGTGTGAGTTTTTGTGTGGAAGTTTTATGTTTTTGAGGAAAGAGAAGTACCCTTTTGTACCAAGTGGTATTAGAGCAAGAAGGTCCTGAGAGTATAGAGGATACACTGAGACACATGGGTAAAGGAAGTCTTAGAGAAGAGCTCATGTGATAATTGTTGTAGGTTGGTGAAGTTTGAGCAATTGAGATCTAGTAATTATAGAAGAGTTGTCCTTACAGATTGTAGGGTAAGAGAAAGTGAATGTAGAATATTGTAGGAATGAGTAAGATGAAGATATATGTGTAGAAGCCTGTGATGTGGGATGGTTGGAGATGGTATAAAAGAAAGGGATTTCTTAGAGAAATGACTAAAAATATTTAGAGGATTGATAGGTTGTTTGAGAGATGTGACCAATAGGAAGCTATGCAGCATGGAGAGGTTGCAAGGGATGAGTTTGCAATGAAGACATGCCATGAAGAGGCCATGAAAGAAAAGGATGATAAAAATGAAGAAGTGATAGCAAATTCAAAGAATGAAGAAGAAGAGGAGATCCTTGTGCAAAAGGATCAAGGGGGAAGAGAAGAGATTGCAACCAAGGTTGCAAAAGTTGAGAACAGGAGTTGCAGCCCTTTGATAGAAGAAGCATGGAAGTAGAAGCATGTGGGAGTAGCCCATACATTCCAAAATGAAAGAATATCAAAAAAAAATGGAAGCAATGATGTGAAGAAGAAGCATTAGAGATTGTAGTGAAGGTATGTCTTTTGAAAGACATGAATGAAGAAGTTAGAATTCATGTAGCACCAGTGACAACATATCCTTTGTAGGATAAGAAGATAGAAGAGGAAGGCAACAAACTTGCAGTTGAGTCATAGAGCAGAAAGTTGTAGCAAATGGAAAATTAGAGATGATGAAGTCAGAGATTGTAGTAAAGGTATGTATTTTGAAAGACATGAATGAAGAAGTTAGAAGTAATGTAGCACCAATGACAACATATCTTTTGGAGGATAAGAAGATAGAAGATGAAGGTAACAAACTTGCAGCTGAGTATGAAGAGTTAAAAGTTGTAGCAAATGGAAAATTAGAGATGATGAAGATAGAAGGCCCTAGATTTCACAAGAAAGTTGGAAAAGAGGAGAATAATCTTCTATGGAAATTCAAGATGAAGAAAATAGACAGGTTTCTAAGAGGAAATTGGATAGAAGAACATGAAGAGTTGAATAGTTCAGTGAAAAATGAAGGTAAACAAGTTGGAGTACTGAAAGAAAATGAGGTATGTCATGAAGCATTAGAGATTGCAATAAAGGCATGTCTTTTGAAAGACATGAATTAAGAAGTTAGAAGTCATGTAGAAATAGTGACAACATATTCTTTGGAGGATAAGAAGAAGATGGTAACAAACTTGTAGCTGAGTATGAAGACCGGAAAGTTGCAGTAAATAGAAAATTAGAGATGACAAAGTTAGAAAGCCCTAAATTTCACAAGCAAGTGGGTAAAGAGGAGAATGATCTTCTATGGAAAGAGTTTAGATAATGAAAATAGATAAGTTGCTTAGAGGATATTGGATAGAAGAACATGAAGAGTTGAATAGTGCAGGAAAAAGTGAAGGTAAAGAAGTTGGAGCAGTGAAAGAAAATGAGGTAAAATTTGAGAGCCATGGGTCCCATTCTCTTGGTAAAATCAAACATTGTCTTTGAAATGGAGGAAGGTGTCATATTAGATTTAAATCAATATTTTCTTTTTATTTTAAAAAGTGAATACAATATAGAAGAGTATGGGGGAGCACCAAAGTGGTACGGTCGTAGGAGAAGAGAATAGGGTCACCACCAAAGAATAAAAAACAAGTAAAAAGAGGAGTGGGAATAGATAAAAGCTCAGGAATTTGAAGGACATAAGTGAAGGCTGATTTGGGGAGAGATTTAGTCCACATTTTGTAGAGAAAAATAATCATACATGATGACAGACATTAAAGAACAACAGAATGGGGTTATGGGTTCAGATAAGGGTCAAATAGAGCAAGGAAATAGAGAAATGTGAATTGAAGTTGCAGAGATAAGTTAAAGAGAATATAAATCTACATATTTGTTTTAAATTTCCTTGCACAGTGAAGAATTTGAAGAAGTTCAAATGTGTAATATGGCTTTGGTTCAATTTGTGCATTTGAATTATGATTTCTATACTAGTTGTGAGCATTTGAATCAAATAAAATCAAGATTCTACATTGTTCCAATCTGAGTTTTGTTTATTTGGACAAAGAGTCTTTGTATTGTGTGATGTAGATAGTGTTTTTGTGTGGAAGTTTTATGTTTTTGCAGAAAGGGAAGTACCCTTTTGTACCATGTGGTATCAGAGAGAGAAGGTCCTGAGAGTATAGAGGATACACCGAGATGTGTGGGTAAAGGTAGCCTTAGATAAGAGCTCATGTGAGAATTGTTGCAGATTCATGAAGTCGTGAGCAATTGAGATCTAGTAACTATAGAAGAGTTGTCCTTACAGTTTGTATGGTAAGAGAAAGTGAATGTAGAAGATTGTACCAACAAGTAAGATGAAGATATATGTGTGGAAGCCCATCATGTGGGATGATTGGAGATAGTATAAAAGGAAGGGATTTCTTAGAGAGATGACTAAAAAGATTGAGAGGATTGATAGGTTGTTTGAGAGATGTGACCAATTGGAAGCTCTGTAGTATGGAGAGGTTGGAAGGGATGAATTTACAATGAAGACATGCCACGAAGGAGCCATGAAAGAAAAGGATGAGGAAAATGAAGTGGTAGCAGATATAAAGAATGAAGAAGAAGAGGAGATCCTTGTGCAAAAGGATGAAGAGGGAAGAGGAGATTGCAACTGATGTTGCAAAAGTTGATAACAGGAGTTGTAGCCCTTTGGTAGAAGAGGCATGGAAGAAGAAGCATGTGGGAGAAGCCCATCCATTCTAGAAAGAAGGAATATCAGAAAACATTGGGAGCAAGGAGAGAAAAGAATAGAAGAGGAAAGCTATGGAACATGAAGTTGCAACAGAAAATGATCCATGGAAACACATGGACTATGTGGGGCAATGATCTGAAGAAGAAGCATTAGAGATTGTAGTAAAGATATGCCTTTTGAAATACATGAATGAAGAAGATAGAAGTCATGTAGCAGTAGTGACAACATATGCTTTAGAGGATAAGAACATAGAAGAATAAGGTAACAAACTTGCAACTAAGTATGAAGAGAGGAAAGTTGTAGAAAATATAAAATTAGAGATGGTGAAGTTAGAAGGCCCTAGATTTCACAAGCAAGTGGGTAAAGAGAAGAATGATCGAATATGGAAAGAGGAGATGAAGAAAATAGACAAGTTGCTAAGAGGAGATTGGATAGAAGAACATGAAGAGTTGAAGAGTGCAGTGAAAAATGAAGGTAATGAAGTTGAAGAAGTGAAATAAAATGAGGTAAAATTTGAACACTTTAAGTCTAATTTGTTTCAGATGATGAATATAGTAGTGGGTATAGAGGAAGAAAAAGGTAGATACATGGAAGACTTCAATTTCCATGAGGATGTTCTAGATTTGGTTGTTGTTGAGGAGCATAATTTGGTTGAGGAAGAAAGTGAGAAGATAGAAAAGTTGCTCAATTTGAGTAAACACTTGAAGGAGATGACTGGGACAGTTAAGAGTGAGAAAATGGATGCCGCAACAATGAAGAATGAAGAGGTAACTTATGATTTTTCTAAATTTTGTGATGAGGAAGTTGATATGGATTTGTTTGTTGCTGAGATGGATAAGGAGTTGTAAAGTAGATGGAAGGAAAAGAAATGAAGATGCAGATTTGTATGCAATTGTTACATGTTTTAATGTAGAGGTTGTGAAAGATGCCAGAAGTCAAAAACTAGGTAAAATAGTTGAAGACATGAGGATGATGATGGGATTAGATGGAATAGATGAAAACCTCACAGCAAAGGATGAGATGATGAAACTTGCAGCTGAAGATGATGAAAAAATATTGCAACGAAGAAGGAAGAGGTAAAGTTTATTGTGTTTTGTGATGAAATTCATTTTCCTTCGTTTGCAATGTTGAAGGTTGAAGAGTATGGAGAAGAGATGATGAAAAATTTTAATTTCCATGAAGTTGTAGGGGAAGATTTGTATGTATATGCTGTAGGTTGCGATATGGATGATGTGACATTTTAGTGGAGGTAGTCAGTATGTGGTGGGTCAAAGCCCACAGAAGAGGAGAAGAGTACTGAGAATGTTTGGTGTAGGTGGCAGGATAATGGTGGGTTCGATCTCATGAAGAAGGAGAAAAGAAAAGAGTCTTGGGAGGTGGAGGATGGTACATGGTGGATGTAGGTCCATTCTAGACGAGAGAAGAATGGAGTGTAGATTTGTTGGATGACAGTGAAGTTTTTTCCAGAGAGACGCTGGAAGAGGAGGAAAAAAATAACTTTTTGTGCACATTTATCGGTGATGGAGTTCACTGTAGATTGCTTGCAATCTCAAAGAATGGTTCTACCATTCAACTCCATGTTTGTGAGTGTATTCTCACAAAATTCCCACCTAGTATGTCTGATGTAGGAGCATCTAGGTGGATTAGTGATCAATATCAACCAAAAATAGATTTCAGGTTTGGGTTTCAATTTTTTTGTGTTTTAGTTTTCATTTGCCATCTCTTAGCTTTTGGAATGAGTCGCACATCATAATTTGCAAGTTTTCAATTTTCACCATACTTTAGTGTTGGCACACAACAGGTTATTTTCATTGAAACAATTATTTCGGGAAATTGGTAAAGTTTCATGGAAAATCCTCTAATAGGAAGATTTTTTAATTCCATTCTAGATTTGATGATGAAGGTTTTGTAGTCATATGCCTTATGGTTTTGGAGAAATAATCATTTCATGACTTATGCTGGCAAACTGGTGAAAGTTTAATATCTTGAGCTCCATGGGGTTTATTATAGAATTGTTTGGTAGAAAGCTTTGGGATATTGAGTTGTACATCTTTGTAAGTTTTTGTGAGATTATAAGATCATGGGGGGAAGTTATGGCTAAAGTTGGTTTTCTGCTCTAATTCTGTCATGTCGCAATCGAAGTTTCACAAGGTTGGAGACCTTCAAAGAATTTAGTTACTCTTGACAAGTGAAAGATTATATGGCATGGAATTGGAAACACAACATTCTTCTAGAGGTATGGATATTTGTATTCTTTCTGGTATAATACTTTTGATGGATTAAAAATAATACCATGAGGCCAAAAATGCTCTTCAAATGCCATTTCTCATCTGAAGCAAGTAAATCCATGAACATCACACTTTGAGATGAAAAACTAGATTGTGACCATTTCAAACACATCATAACAAGAAGATAGATGAAAGGTGGAGTGATGTTAGACTTGTAGCGCCTAAAGGAGAGAATTCTAACTCCTCATAGAGAAAACATTTTGTAAGTTTCAAAATATAATTTGAAGGTTAAACTAGAGGTGCAAAGGATCTATAAATCCTTCAACTTTGCAAGGAGTTTAGTTGACACCTTTTGAAAGGCAATATATTGGAAGTTTAAGTGCCAACTTCAACATTCTTTGCAGATTTAAAGGATAATACAAAACTAGCGTGGATGTAGAATTTGAAATGCCAACTTAAGGGCTATGTGGGTGTGACTAGGAGCCAAGGATCCCATTCTCTTGTTAAAATAATTTTTTTCTTTGAAATCGAAGGAGGCATAGCCTCATATTCAAATCGATATTTAAATTTTCATTTAAAAAAGTGAATACAATATAGAAGAGCATGAGGGAGTGACAGAGTGGTGCAGCCTTAGGAGAAGACAATAGGGTCACTACCAAAGAACATGAAATGAGTAAACAGAAGTGTAGGAATAGATAGAAGCTTAGGAAATTGAAGGACAAACGTGAAGGCAGACTTGGGGAGAGATGTAGTCCAAAATTCGTAGAAGAAAACAATCATACATGATGCCAGGCATTGAAGAACAATAGATGAATAGAGAATGAACAATAGAATGAGTCTATGCATCGAGAGAAGGTTTGAGTAGAGAAAGGAAACAAAGAAATGCAAATTTAAGTTGTAGAGACAAGTGAAAGAGAACAAAAATCTACATATTTGTTTTAAATTGCCTTGCATAGTGAAGAATTTATAGAAGTTCAATTATGTAATTTGGCTTTGGTTCAATTTGTGCATCTAAACTATGATTTCTATAAGTTTTTTGTGAGCATTCGAATCAAATAAAATCAAGATTATGTAGTGTTACAATTTAAGTTTTATTTATCTGAACAGGGAGTCTTTGTTTTGTGTGGTGTGGATTGTGTGAGTTTGTGTGTGGAAGTTTTACATTTTTGTAGAGAGGTGAGTACCCTTCTGTACCAAGTGTTATCAAAGTGAGAATGTCCTGAGAGTGTAGAGGATACACTAAGATGTGTGGGTAAAGGCAATGATAGATAAGAGCTCGTGTGAGATCTCTCACACATTGGTGAAATCTTGAGTAGTTGAGAGCTAGTAACCACGGAAGAGTTGTCCTTATAGGTTGTAGGGTAAGCGAAAGTGATTGTAGAAGATTGTAGTAGTCAGTAAGATGAAGATATAAGTGTGGAATCCTATCATATGGGATGCATGGAGACAATATAAATGGAAGGGATTCCTTAGAGAGATGAATAAAAATATTGAGAGAATTGAAAATTTGTTTGAGAGATGTGACCAATTGGAAGCTATACAACGTGGAGAGGTTGCAAGTGATAAGTTTGTAGCCATGACATGCCATGAAGAAGACATGAAAGAAAAGGATGAGGAGAATGAAGAAGTGGTAGTGGATATGAATAATGAAGAAGAGGAGATCCTTGTGCAAGAGGATTAAGATGGAAGATAAGAGATTGAAACCAAGGTTGCAAAACATGAGAAGAGGAGTTGCGGCCCTTTAGTAGAAGAGGCATAGAAGGAGAAGAATGTGGGAGCAGCCCATACATTCCAAAAAGAAAGAAAATCAGAAAAGAAATGGAGCAAGGAGAGAAAAGAATGGAAGAGGAAAGCTGTGGAACATGAGGTTGTAGAAGAAAATGATCCATGAAAAGACATGGACTATGTGGGACAATGACGTAAAGAAGAAGCATTGGAGATTGTAGCATATGTATGTCTTTTGAAAGACATGAATGAAGAAGTTAGAAGTGATGTAGCAATAGAGACAACATATCCTTTGGAGGATAAGAAGATAGAAAAAAATGTAACAATCTTGTAGATGAGTATGAAGAGAGAAAAGTTGCAACAAATTGAGAATTGGACATGCCGAAGATAGAAGGCCCTAGATTTGACAAGCAAGTGGACGAAGACGAGAATGATAATGAGGAGATGAAGAAAATAGACAAGTTGCTAAGTGGAGATTTGATGGAAGAACATGAAGAGCTGAATGGTGTAACAAAAAATGAAGGTAAAGATGTTGGAGCAGCAAAGAAACCAAGGTAAAATTTGAACACTTTGAGCCTAATTTGTTTGGGATGATGAATACAATAGAGGATATAGATGGAAAAAAAATTGATACATGGAAGACTTCAATTTCCATGAGGATGCTGCAGATTTGGTTGCCATTGAGGAGCATAATTTGGTTGAGGAAGAAAGTGAGAAGATAGAAAAGTTGTTCAATTTGAGTGAACACTTGAAGGAAATGAATGGGGCAGATAAGAGGCAAAAGATGGATGCCACAAAAATAAAGAATGAAGAGGTAACTTATGACTTTTATGAATTTTGTGATGAGGAAGTTGATAGGCATTTGTTTGTTGCTGAGGTGGATAAGGAGTTGCAAGTAGATAGAAGGAAAACAAATAAAGATGCAGATTTGTATGTAGCTTTTACATGTTAGAATGTAGAGGTTGTAAAAGTGCTACACACGAGGATGATGATGGGAATAGAGAGGGTAGATGAGACCCTCACAACAAAGGATGAGATGATAAAAGTTGTAGCTGAAGATGATGTAGGAAATATTGTAGTGAAGAAAGAAGAGGTAAAGTTTATTGTGTTTTGTGATGAAATTTATTTTCCTTCATTTGTAATGTTGAAGGTTGAGGAGTATGGAGAAGAGCAGATGGAAATTGTTAATTCCATGATGTTATAGGGGTAGATTTGTATATATATGCTATAGGTTGTGATATAGATGATGTGATATTTCAGTGGAGGTGCTCAGTTTGTGGTGGTTCAAAACCCACAAAAGAGGAGAAGAGTGGTGAGATTGTTTGGTGGAGTGGGCCGAATAATGGTGCAAGGTTGGATCCCATGAAGGAGTAGAGGAGATAAGAGTCTTGGGAGGAGGAGGATGGTACATGGTGGATGCAAGTCCATGAGATGAGGGAAGAATGGAGTGCATATTTGTTGGATGAGAGTGAAGTTTGTTATGACAAAATGCTAGAAAAGGAGGAAAAAATAATTTTTTGTCCAAATGTTTCAGCGATGGAGTTCACTATAGATTACTTGCAATATTAAAGAATGGTTCTACAATTCAACTCCAAGTTTTTGAGTTTATGCTCACAAACATCCTACTTGATGTGTCTGATGCAGGAGCATTCAGGCAGACTGGCAATCAACATCAAACAAAAATAGATTTTAGGTTTTGTTTTAGTTTGGTGTGTTTTGGTTTTCATTTGGCATCTCTTTGCTTTTGAAACTGGTGGCACATAAGAATTTACAAATTTTTAGTTTTTGCTATACTTTGGTGTCAGTGCACAACATGCAATTTTCACCAAAACAATTGTTTCAAGAAATAGGTGAAGTTTTGTGGCAAACCCTCTTATAGGAAGATTGTTGATTCCATCCTAAATTTGATGATGAAGGTTTCATAGTCATACGATTTACAGTTTTGGGGAAATAATCACTTCTCAACTTATGCTGGTAGATTGACAAAAGCTTAATATCTTGAGCTCTGTGATGTTTGGTACAGAATGGTTTGGCAGAAAGCTTCGAGATGTTGACTTCTACATCTATGTAAATTTTCATGATATTCTATGATCCTAGCGAGATGTTATGGCCAAAATCGGTTTTTACCTCCGAGTTCGTCATGTCACAGTTGTGGTTTCACAAGGTTAGAGACCATCGAAGAATTTAGTTACTCTTGACAAGTGAATGATGATATGGAATGAAATTGGAAGCACAACATTCTTCTACATGTATATATATTTACATACATGATAGGATAATACTTTTGATGGACCAAAAACAATGCCATGAGGCCAAAAATGCTCTTTAGATGCCATTTCTTGTCTGAAACAAGAAAATCCATGAACATCACACTCTGAGAGGAAAAGACAGCTTTTGACCATTTCAAATGCATCATAACAAGAAGGCATATGGAAAGTGGAGTGATGCTACACTTGCAACGCCTGAAGGAGAGAATTTTAACACCTCGTCGAAGCAACTTTTTGTAAGTTTCAAAATATAATTTGAAGGTTAAGCTAGAGGCACTAAGGATTGATAAATCCTTCAACTTCACAAGGAGTTTAGTCAATTACTTTTAAAGGGAAATAAATCAGCAGTTTAAGCTCCAACTTCAACATTCTTTACAAATTTAAAAGATAATTAAAAACCAACGTGGATGTAGAATCTGAAACACCAACTTAAGGGCTGTGTGGGTGCAGATGGTAGCCATGGGTCCCATTCTCTTTTTAAAATGAAACATTGTCTTTGAAATGGAGGGAGGCATCGCCTCACCTTCAAATTGATATTTCCTTTTCATTTTAAAAAGTGAATACAATATAAAAGAGCAGGGGGAGTGCCAAACTGGTGCCGCCTTAGGAGAAGAGAATACGGTCGCTTCCAAAAAATAGGAAACAAGTAAAAATAAGTGCAGGAATAGATAGAAGTTTAGGAATTTGAAGGACAGACGTGAAGGCTGATTTGTGGAGAGATTCAGTCCAAAATTCATAGAGGAAAACAATCGTACATGATGCCGGGCATTGAAGAACAACAAATGAATGGAGAAAGAACAATGGATTGAGTGTAAGGGTTTAGAGAAGGGTCGACTAGAGAAAGGAAACAAAGAAATGTGAATTGAAGTTGCAGAGATAAGTGAAAGAGAACAGAAATCTACATATTTGTTTTATGTTTTAAATTGCTTTGCATAGTGAAGAATTTGTAGAAGTTCAGTTCTGTAATCTGGCTTTGGTTCAATTTGTGTATTTGAACTATCATTTCTATACTTGTGATCATTTGAATCAAATAAAATCAAGATTCTGTGGTTTTGCAATCTGAGTTTTGTTTATTTAAACAAAGAGTCTCTGTTTGGTGTGGTGTGGATTGTGTGAGTTTGTATGTGGAAGTTTTATGCTTTTGCAGATAGGGGAGTACCCTTATGCACCATTCTTTAAGATACAAGTTACTTCTTGGACTCACACCAAGGTTCATCTCTTTATATGACACAACCACAATACCTTCCATTCTATTATAAGGTTGATATCCAATATTTTATAAAGTATGCCTGTGATGCAGGAGCATATAAGCAAACAAGTGATGACATCAACAAAAAAATATTTTTTGGTTTAATTTTTAGTTTTTGTGTGAGGTGGTTGTTTATCGAATCTATTTATAGTAGGAATTCAAATATTTAATCAGATTTCTATATTTCAAGTGTTCACTTTGTCGCGGTTTTAAGGCTCCGTAACACAGTTTTCAAAAAAACAAAAATTTCCAGAGATTCTGGAAGACTGGACTAAAATCCTTTGATAAGCATGATCTTGAAGGCATTTCACCAAATGTGAAAAAACAATTGAAGTCATCTCTTTCATTGTTTTGACATATTTTAATGCCAGAAGTTTGTGCCGATAGATTTAGAAAAGTTTAAAATTTCAAAGTTCTTAAATGCTGTAGTAAAATCCTTCTAAAGGGATTCTAAGGGGATCATAATACACCTTTAGAAAATTTTTCACAAATAAACTTTCAATTTTTCACCTTTTCAGCATCTGATTCCGTATGAACTTCAATTTGATTATTTCATTCTGGATGAGCGTTAAAAGAGGTATTATTCAAGAATTTGATTTCACTGTAGTACATTTAGAAAATGTCAGAAATGGTAAAGAGGTACAGTATCTTTAGTTTTAAGATACATTTTTTATATGTGACCACTCCCATTCTTGGAGGTGTTGAAAAACAAGTAATGTAAACCTTATTTAATTGCCTTCCTTTATGAGGCATTGAAACAAAAGGAGGTGTCACTTCTATATTTGATTTTATTAATGTGGAGGAAGTCGGTGTTGAAGAAGTTGCTGCAGATTTTAAAATCTGAAATCTAAATGCCTTTGGAAGGGACACCATTGAAAGATGAAGTTAGAAAATTTTAAAAAACTGATTTGTTTTCCTTTTGGGCAGCAAGCGAGGAGTTGAGGGGAATATGGACCATTAAACACCTAAAATATATAGTGAAAAGAGATTTCAATAGAAGCAAGTCATTCCATAAAGAGAGAGGAGAGGTACCAGAGAGAGAGAGTGTCGAAGTGAGGAAGATTACAGAGTGGAAGAGAGAGTTCTGTGGAAGAACATAGCCCATCTGAGGGGCATGTGTAGGAAAGTTACTGTGAGAAACAAAGGAGAGTTCCCTGTAATTTTGAGAGGCCGTGAGAGGCCAAATATATAAATATTTTGTTGCAGATTTGCATATTTGTTGAAACCATGAAACCATTATGTAATTAGTGACTGAATTGAATAAATGATAGAAGTTTATTTGCAATTCTGTGTATTGTGTTGAATTGAGAGATTGATTTTGTTGAGTTGTGTGATTTGTGTTGTGGGTGGGAGTCCTACTTGTATACAATGGTACATTTAGAAAATGTGGGAAATGGTAAAGAGGCAGACTATCTTTAGTTTTAATATACAATTTTAATATGTGACCACTCTCATTCTTCGAGGTGTTGAAAAACACGTAATGCAACCCTTATTTAACTGCCTTCCTTTAAGAGGCGTTGAAACAAAAGGAGGTGCCACTTTTATATTTGATTTTATTAATGTGGAGAAAGTCGTGTTGAAGAAGTTGCTGCAGATTTTAAAATCTGAAATTTAAATGCCTTTGGAAGGGACACCGTTGAAAGATGAAGTTAAGAAAATTTTAAGAAACTGAATCATTTTCCTTTTGGGCAGCAAAGCCTTGAGTTGAACAGAATAATGGAGTTTTAAACACCTGAAATATATAGTGAACATAGATTGCTTTAGAAGCAGGCTGCTCCAGAAAGAGAGAGGAGAGTCGCTAGAGAGAGAGAGAGAGCCAAAGTGAGAGGAAGAGAGACTTCTGTGAAAGAATTTCACATAGCCCATGTGAAGGGCATGTGCAGGAAAGTTGCTGTGAGAAGCAGAGGAGAGTTTCCTGTAATTTTGAGAGACCATGATAGGCCAAATATATTTTTATTGTTGCGGATTTGCATAAATGAACAATTCTGTATATTGTATTGAGTTGAGAGATTGATTTTGTTGAGTTGTGTGATTTGTGCTGTGGGTGGGAGTCCCACTTGCATCAGCCTGTGTAATCTATTTTATAAAGTTCACCTGCATATTCTTTCAGAATTTTGAAATGCAAAAACCCACAGTATGTAGCATACAGAACAAACCCCCAAAAGTAAAGCTTATAAAAACCTTTTAAATGTTAGACTAGATTTGCACTAAGCCATTTTTCCTTAACAGTTATGAAGGCATCTTATAACTTTAAATAACTCAAAATTAAAGAATAATTAACTTGTAACATACCTCCAGCCATTTGATGAACATTTTCGAGAAGGGTGGTATTGACTGTATTTGGCAAAGGAGTAATGATGGGTGATGCACCCAAAGATGAACCGTGCCCTTTAACCATTTCACGTGGATGTTGGGAATGATGGGGACTAGAAGTAGTATAGACAATGCTATTGCTACTTTCATCTTCACCATTATAATTAATCTTATGATAGGATGGATTAACAAAAGGGGCAACAGTAACATAAACAGCAGCACCTGCAACAAGCCGGCAACCAGAAAGCCTGCTGCCAACAAATCCTTGTTCAACTCTGAGCTGAGAGCTACCAAGCATTACAGTCAAAGATGAAAAGGAAGCGGAACAGTATCCAGACAGGGATATTATTTCAGTTGGGATAGAGTAGAATTGAAGCTGCCTCTTAGACTGATAAATTGCCGCACTGCCCACAGTTCCAGAGGCTCCAAAAACAGCCAAATCTATGTCATGCCTCTTGCAGTACTGAGTTAAACATTCGAGCACATCAGAACCTGCTGCAACTTCCAGAACATTAATCTTCATTGGCTCCTGGTGATTGATTGTTATATTTTTTGGCTTATTTTTCGATCCACTAGGGTGGCCTGGGCAACCCTTTGGTGGCTCGGCAGCAGAGTTTTTCTCTTTGCCTTGAGTATTACTGTTAGTTACTTCCTCGGGCTCCTTAATGCTGTTACTTCCACTGCCATGGTTTCCAGAGATTCCACATGCAAATTTCTGTTCAGTTTCCATCCCAACTTTAATTACAGCCTTCAATACCTGCCAAAGTATTTTTCTTCTGCGCTCAGTTAAGAAGATATTAAAATAAAATTATATTATATTAATTTTTGGTCTAAAGGTGAGTGCTCTAGGATTTCAAACTGGAAGGCATTAGCAACAGATCATTTCGAGTTGCAACAACAGATCATTTAAAGTCTGTCAAAGGTAATACCCTTGCCCTAATTACAGGATAAAATATATAAACTTACAAGAAGTCTGAGGCTCACATCACAATAGGTGCAAAACAAAATCATGATAAAACAAAATCCCAAACTCAATATTTATAATAATAATTATCGTTAAAAAATCCGTTAAAAATATATAAAACTTTCAATCCGTGGAAATCTACAAGAAACATACCTCGTAAGCTTGACGAAGTAACTCCGTGCTCTGTAAAACCTATCTATTATGGCAAGGACGCTAATCGTTTCAATTGTTGGATACAAGCTTGAAATAGAAAAACACCAAGGAAACGATGTGACAAGTTGATTTGAAATATAGTGTCACATAATTCAAAGCATGGTATTTAGGGGATTAATGCTCCAATAATAGTAAATGACATTGTCAACCAACTTAATTACACCGAATGGCGTGTGCTTTCAGCGGCTGACAGCGATCCGAGACATTCGTTTATTTTCGCCGAATTCTTTTACCGTCACCTTCGCTCACTATTTTTCGCCTACCAGTTTCACTTTATTAAGAACAAATAGTATTTTGGACAGCCCTAAAATTTCATTTCAGGCCTATGGCTCTATATGGGAGTCTATACATGCACCCCAAGCTCTCTGGATTATATCTGCACCGTACACGTCCGGTTATTTGAGGTCCTTTAGTGATCGCTGTAGAATAACTTGGGCAGGGAACCCAAGATTATTTTATACCAATACATTGATATTTACAGCCACAAATGGGTTGGAATTAAAACAATAATTTACCACATGTTTTAACTGTCGTTGAGAAAAACTTCCCACAAATTAGTGGGATTCATTCATGGTATTACTAGACTCGGGCCCATCTCTTTTAAATGGGGACTGTCAACTAACCCACGTATCTGAATTGATTGGAATGGAGACCTATGCCCAAACTACCACACATGTTTTGTAAATCGGTCACTTTATAGGCAATAGGGCTAATCTAAACCCTTACTATTCAATCTTCCCTCTCTGTCATGCGGGTAGTTCTACCTAAATCCATTGGTCTTGCATTTTTTTAACTTATCAAGCTTCAATTGCACTCCTGCACCAAAGATCCCACTTTTCATGGGTTCTATCGATCACACTTTTAGCATATAGAAGTGTGGTCTTTTGGACATTTTAAGTGTGTTAATTATTTTTTATTATAATGGAAGTGTATTTAAAAGGATTTATTAAATTTTAGATGAGTAAGTTGTGTTGGAAGGAAAGCAAAATTGTTAAGTTAAGAATATGACTAATTGTTAATAAAATAGAATTTTTCTATTCAATAGTTAAAGTTATATTGTTTGACTAGAATTATATTTTTTTTTAGAAAGTTTCTAATAAGGATGCAAGGCAGTTGAAATCAATGGATCAGATTTGAGCAAAATACATGCAAGACAATCTAATGCATCACTACCTTACATTTTTTTACCTTGATCTAGCTCATCTATTTTTTAACCTTTTGTCAATTGATAGAATGATGATGGTTTAGATTCTTACATACATTGATAAGATTTAAATTGACTTATGGCTCGCAATTTTTTTTTATAGAATTGAGGGTGCAAAGTTTATTTACATCGTTTAGGTATACCATTCAATTATGTTGTATCTACAAAAAAATTGTAAAGAAAACAAGCTTATGCTCAAAAGTCGGGTGGAAAAAACACATCAAAATAGTAAATTGATTGATGTGAAAGATGTGCAGAATTTGACAAAAGAAAGACTTGATGAAATAATAAATTCAATTGAAGGTTTTGATCTAATAATAGGTGGAAGCATTCCTCTATTTTCTATGAACTTCAATGGATTGTGAATTATCTAAGGCATGTGATGTATTAAGTGTAACACTATACAATAATGAAACCTTCATTTTATACTCATGTGGACTTCAATAAATTATGAATTCCTTATTTTTCATAGCCAAGTTCCTCCCTACCAAAACCAATTATTAAAAATTATGGACACTATTATTTATTATTTTGATTCTATGAAACATATTTGTTTGCATAATCAACATGCTATTGAAACTATAGTGAGACCTTACAATAGCACATTTGAAAGTGTAGTGAGACCTTATAGGAGTGCATTTTAAATTTCCCTATTTGAAAATGAATTGACATGGCATGGAGATAGACGATGCAAGGTTTTTGAGAATAGTGCAGGACTATTGAAATCATCTTGCCGTCATCAGAAAAATGATTTATCAAGATAGGTCACCTCCGCCACTCACCCATTTGATGACAAATTAAATTCCATGGAATTGATGTACACTTGTACAAGGAAAGACAAACCAAGAGGGGTTAAGTCTTTACAGGTAAGAAAAAACCACTTCATAAAGAACTAAAGGAACATTTTAAAATAACTGCCATGTAGTGGCCAGTACCTACCTTGTAGTGTTGTTATTATAGTATGTGTTTAGTTGTAAATTCTTTTGTTGATCAGCTATTGGTTCTATATATTATTTGTTTAGTTGTAATTTCTTTGTTGATTAGGTATTGGTTGTATAGACAAATTGCATTCCAATAATTGAAAAATTAATTTTTGAAGACTGTTGAAATGCCTTGGGTAGATAAAATTGAAATCTCAAAAATAATCTAATATGGTAAAAATAAAATAGGACTAAAATATTTCCTTAACTATAAAATTAAACTTTACAAAGCCTATTAAATAACACAAATATTTCCTTAAAATGTAATAATACTAATACTTTAAGTTTGAAGAATAAAATAAAAAATTGTAATAACATATGGCAAAATATTTTTGTGATAGTGTAGATTTTTAACTTTTGACTAAATAAAATTGAAATACTAGATTTTTAACTCTTGAGTAAATAAAATTGAAATCCCAAAAGTAATTTAATTTCATAAAAAAAAATGTGTAGAACCTAACCCTAGTTGGGTGTGGAGAGATTTAAATGTCTGCCTAAGGTATTAAAATGTAATAATATTGAATACTATTACAATTTAAAATGCATTAAAATATTGTAAATTTGAAGAATAATTACACAATAAAAAGCATTCGAGAAGTAGGGTGCTGACCTAGAACACATGAATCTTTTCTTTTGTGAGGGCAAGGAGCTTGTGAAACTCCATGGAGGGTTCGAGAGGAAGAAGCTACTGGAGCCATGGGGACACATGTGTCTGATGATAATCAAATTCTTCATGTTGAAGGGAGGATTTTAGGTATACTACCATTACCACTTTGCTCTTCTCGATCATTTTAGGAATAAAATTGAGATTAACATTCCTTTTTCTCAATTCTGTTAGAGAGCTGAGGGCCAAGAACTGCTTATCTCCATCCATCAAGATATCATTCTGAGACTTTATCATTTTCACCTTGCTCTGTGCCCACTACAACAAATCAAAGTCAAAATGCTTGAGGACCTATAGTTGAGCACATCCCTCGGGGATAAAGACAAAGCGAAGGTTAGTGTGGGGACTCCTAAGAACCCTTTTAAAGGTGACCCCTGTGCAATAGAAGATAACCCTACTAGGACCCCTGCTACTTCTAAGAACAAAAAGCAGAAGCATACCCCTAAGGAGGGTAAAGGTGTTGCTTCTATGGAAGTTCCTGTGAAGATCGTTGAGCTGGATACTAAGCTTGATCCTAAGGGTAGTAGTGAAGGTGGAGTGGCTATCAATCTGAGGATTCATCGGTCTAAACGGATCGCTGGTAAGCCGCTAGTGAACCCCCAGGGGGTGGAATTTTCTAATGATTCTAAGTTTGTGGAGGAGACAATGGAGTAAGGCAGGGATGAAACCCCCATAGAATCTATCCATGAAGTCAGGGGCACCAATCATTTCGCCTCTATCAATGAATCTAGTTTTGAAGGTTTGGGCGACACCGTGAGGGCTGCTATTGGTCAAGATAGAAAGGGGAGTTGTGCCTTGTGTGACAAGAATCCATCTTCATTGCGGTTAAATATTTGGATGAAAAAATCAAGTAGGTGGGGATTGACAACTTAGGAGATTATAAGGAGATGGTTGATTTCCTTGCTAAGTTTGGGGTAACTGGTAGCCCATAGTTCCTTGTGCTTGTTTTTTGGTCTGCTTTTCTAGTGTTGTTTAACTATTGTATTTTATCTCAGTCAATTAATTTTTTGTTTAATTAATAATAGTAAGTACTTTTAGAGAACATAATTTTAATTAATCTAATATTGTGGTTTAGTAATATTTTTTTCTAAAGATAAAAGAATTGTTTATCATTTCAAATTTATAACTATTATATTTCTAGAACTAAATTTATAAGGAAAATTTTATGTGAACTTGTTTTGAAACGTCTTGGTAAATAAAATTGAAATCTCAAAAATAATTTAATTTGGTAAAAATAAAATAGCACTAAAATATTTACTTAGCTATAAAACTATAATTTACAAAGCCTATTAAATAACACAAATATTTTCTTAACTATAAAACTCAACTTTACAAAGCCTACAGAGCTTGAGTGTATAGAGATTTGAAATGTATACTTAAGATATTAAAATGTAATAATATTAATACTATGATAATTTAAAATGCATTAAAATATTGTGTTTGAAGAATAAAATAAAAAATATAATAACATGGAGAAATATTTTTGATGATATTGTAGATTTTTAAGTTTTTAGTAAATAAAATTGAAATACTAGTTTTTTAACTCTTGAGTAAACAAGTGCCACTAGTGGCGAGTACCTGCCTTGTAGTGTTGTAATTATAGTATGTGTTTAGTTGTAATTTTATAAGGAATAATGGTTTTCCTAAATTCAAATATTATGAGATGTGTATAAGAGGATTTTACACTACACATATTTGATTTTAACAACAAATGGATAAGGTGAGATACCAAGGGAAGCTTTTGTTGAAAGAGTTTTGGACATTTTCTATAGATGAGTACAACTCAATTATAAATATATTATGAAACAAAGAGGAAGATTATAGTTGAATTCTTAATCTTTATTTTTTGAGTACTATTTTCATTTATTTTATTTACCTACTCAACTAATGCATGTCATTGTAGGTAGGCATTAGATGGGGTTTAAGGTATTAATATAAATATATATTTTACTTAAAAATTCATATAATGTGACATCAAATGGTCTTCAAACTTAACATGGCTGACCATAATAAGAGGTAAATAAAAATTGGCTGACCATAATAAGAGGTAAATAAAAATTCTCTAAACAACAAGCAAACAATTAAATACAAGCAAAGTAACAAAATTGTCTTTAAACTCTTGTCACTATTGTTTTATAAAAAATTTATTAGGGTGTATATTTAATATAATAGGAAGTTGTTTCCTATGTATTAAATATTCAATGTTCATATTTTCACTTAAAATTTAAATATAAATTTTCAAAATTCAATATTAAATATTTAAATAATATAATAATAATGATTATAATGATTAAAAGTTAATTAATGTAATAATACTAATACTTTTATAATTTAAAATGCATTAAAATATTGTAAGTTTGAAGAATAAAATAAAAATGTAATAAATTGTAGATTTTAAAGTTTTGACTAAATAAAATTGAAATCCAAGATTTTTAACTCTTGAGTAAATAAAATTGAAATCCCTAAAATAATCTAATTACATAAAATAAATCAATGACAATACACATAAATCATTTTTCAATAATTTTTTGTTAAAAATTTATCATGTTGACATAGGGAAAGTAAAAATTTAAATCAAATTTTCCCGACAAGAAAAGTAATAGATTAATAACTAGATAAGTGTGAACTCATTGCAATAGCAGAAGGCAGTTACTAATAAAATTGAAATCCCAAAAATAATCTAATTTCATAAAATAAAATGTGTAGAACCCTATATTTTTAATAGTATTATTAATATTATAACTTTGTCCTTCGAAAAAAAGTAATAAATTAAAGTTTCCCCATTAAACATACAAAAGTTGAGTAGATGGAGCTAAGATAAATTATGTTAATAAAATCATGATATGAGGATATTTGAAGTGCATGTGATAGCACATGTAGTGGAGGAAATGTTGGGTACATCTTTATTCCTTTAGAAGGGTGGTTAGTGTTAGTGTGTTGGTGTGTAGGGTTAGATTGTATGTGAGACCCTCATCATATTACATCTTCATCTTGGTTAGTGAGGTCTTGTAATAGAGGAAGGCTTGGGATATGTTATAAAACAATGTTCCAAATGGGCAACCTAATAATAGATTTGATGAGACTTTTGAGGATCTTTATTTTTCTTTGATTGAGAAAACTTTAGCTAATCAGAACTTGGTACTTCCTGATTCATCTCAATAGGCACTTCCAAAAGCCCACAAACAATCTAATGTGTAGGTGTTGCCTACATATGATGTAGAGTTAGGTGGAAGTCATGGGGCCATATAGTTGGTATTGATTTGAATGCAATAGTTCTTGTTTTAATTGTTGCTATAGTTGAGGAATCTACAGATTGTGCCATGCCAAAAGCCATTCCAGATATTGGTGTTAAAGAAGGTTCTAAGGATAGTATTAAGAATAAAACACTTGCTTTGTTGGGACTACAAAAAAAAGTATCAAAAAGAAGTCGTATGGATAAAGTCTCCAAAGAGGGGAGGAAAATCAATTTGGAGAAAGTGAAGATGATTGTGGAAACATTACCAAAATCTAGGGTCATTCATGTTTTAGATTCACACTTTACTATTCCCAAAAAATGATAGTTCTTTCATTGGATGCTTAGGGTTTGGGAAACACCCCTCATCAAAAGGTTGTTTGAGATTTTATTCAGATTCATAAGCCTAAAGTGATTTTTCTTCAGGAAATGAATCTTTCTATGGAGGAAATGTTGGCTATATCTTTATTCCTTCAGAAGGGTTAGCTTATTTGCGAGACCTTCATCCACTTATGCCTTCATCTTGGTTAGTGATTAAGTAATCTAGTTGGATTAATTCAATTTAAGGTTTTGATCTAATAATAAGTGGAAGCCCCTATAATAATATGATAGGAAACAATATAAACATAAAGGATGGGTTAGAGGGAAAGAATTCCTCTATTTTCTATGAATTTGCATGGATTATGGATTATGTAAGGCATGCAATGCATTCAAGTGTAACTTGATAGATGGACTTCAATAGATTATAAATTCCTTATTTTTCATAGACAAGTTCCCACCCAAATTGAAGAGGCCACCTAAAAAGAGTTGAAAATTAACTATATTAGTTGGATTTGGAGTTCCAAATCACCTTGTGCTTGTCGGTAGTGTAATCTTAAATAATTTGAGCAAGGTCCACCATACTTTTACTTTTACTATGTGTATAGTATACCAAAGGGTGTATGGACAGACCATATTATTATTTTTGTATGATGTTGAGCTAAAATTTGTGGATTCGATGTACCTTTCAATTTCAACTAGAAAACATAGCTACATGCATAACCTTCCTATGAATATTTTTTTCCAAGTTTTAGCTTTACCACCCATGACAATTGAAGAGACATTTCCTAAAACACAAAATCATTACAAAACTAAGATTAATTGCAAAAACATACTGGCAAAAAGTGTTCTACTATGTAATAGACTAGGGGCTATAATCAAACATTCTAATGGAAAACCCTACATTAAAGATCAAGGTATGGTAATTTTTGAATGTAAAAAATAGAGCTTGATATGGGTTTGTCTATATTAACTAGCTCCACTAGAGCCTTATGAAATGGTGCTTATGATGCCAATGATAAATAAAAAAGAGAGTGAATTTCAATTGGTTGTTCCATGCCAATGATCCAAAGATGACATGAGATTTACTAGAGTGATGTAAGATGATTCAAATAATCATGCCCACTCATGTTATCATGTACCTTCATTTGTACAAGTGGAAAGGAAGGAGAACTTTAAATTGGCATTTTCCAACTATTGGTGCCTTAGAATGAATAGCACCTGCATGGTTGAAAGAATTCATTGCCTACATGTATCAAATGAAATGCCAGGATTGAGTAGTAGAAGTCCACATTTTTTGTTAGATGACAAAGGTTGGTTACTTATGTTGTATGTAGGTGGTGACACCCATGGCAAAGGTTAGGGTTGTGGATCCATTGGACAATAGAGATGATCCTAGAAAAATGTATATTCAAGTGGTGACTACGGACGATCATGAGTTATCGTTCATGGGATTTATTAAATACCACAAATCTCTCAATAACTAAGATACTCTCTTCTAATGCTACATAATAACATGGGCCATAGGGATACAAGACAATCATCATTCAATTAAAGACATGGAAATTAAACTTCCACAACTCTTCAACGTACCCATTGCACACCAAGGTGTGATTGCTAGTTATATTATGCTAGCACAATGGGTGTGTTATTACTAGCACCTCATTATATATTGTTTTTATAATTTTTGCCTTCTACTTGAATGGGTTGTAGACATCTTGATCCAAGGTAAATCTAAGCAATAGGAAATTTTATTTATTTATTTATCTTATTCTATAGTATTTTCATTGTTTACCCCCTCTACTTTCTACTTGAATGGCCTATAGACATGGTGAACTAAGGTACATCTAAGAAAGTAATACCAAAATTTATTTATTTATTTATCTTATTCTTTTACCCTTATGGTTCAAATGTATTCTAAATGTAGTAGACAGAATAAAAATAAAATAAAAATTCTTCAATACAAACAAAACAAATTATTTACTTCATATGATTAGCTATTTTTTACATAAGAATTTATTAATTTAAACTAAACTAATTTGTGAAGACCTATTTTTTAACAAAGAAAATACTATCATTTTTCTCACAAACATCTTAAATCAGTTTCCTACTTTTCTCACCCTTAGTCTATATTCTTTTCATCCTTTATAAAATATATATTTAATAAAATAACCAAACTAATAAATTAATAAATTTTACAATATATAAATATAATTATTATTATTTAGTGAAGGTACTATTGTAATGAGTTTTTTGGAAAATATTGAGGGACTAAATTCTTGCAGTGCATTTGATTATTAAACAAATAATATTTTTTTCAAGTATATGAAAATATTATAACAAAATTTATATTATTTAAATATTAATATAATATGTGCGTCTGAAGCAGTCAATTTTTAAATTATATTATTTAAAAATTGACTGCTTTAGACCCACATATGGGGAGTACAAATTATGACTGAGGTAGTAAGGACACTAAAAGAAAGCTTAAAATAACCAACAGTACCTTGAAGCTTAAAAGAACCTAAAGATAGAGTTGCTACCGAAAATAACCTAGACAAAACCCTTAACCTGAGGGCCCATCTCAGGTGGTCTTTTTGGCTTTCCCCTTCCTCATGCTCTTGGTGAGGAGGGCATTCATTGTCCATTGTGTACCCTCATCCACAACATCTCTTCCTTTAATACGAAGCTTCTCAGCTTCAGATTTGCGCGCATTTTTGTATTTGATAGAAATGTTTGATTTGGGTAAGGCACTCATAGTTTGGGTGAGAGAGCAATATTTAAAAAGAATAACCACATCATCATCAGGATCCAAGAATTCATCAACATCCTCATCCAAGTCATCTAAGAAGGGATAATAACCCTTTGAATCAGAAACATTGTCAACTACCACAATTGGAAGGGGGGTTCAGTGTTGGGCCTAGGGGGCAGTGCCTCATAGGACTCTCCAATGGGAGAAGAGGAAGAAGGCACTGATCCACCAGAGGCCATGATTAGGGCTTAAAGAGAGGGTGAGGGATCCAAATGATCAAAAAAATTTCCATGATTTCACTAGATGAAGTCAGAATCTAGATCACCCACCTTCCTCACCCACCTCTTGAGTCTAAAATTTTGATATGTCACAGCTCTGTGGGAAGTGCAACCAAAAATTTTGTGACCCAACTTGTTGCAACAAAAACATTGGAAGGGGAGTCCTTCATAATTTAGGAATTGATTCCTAGTCCCAAACACTGAGTGGATAAAAATAGAGTTGTGCACCGGTTTGGAGATGTCGATGATGGCACAGACCTTGGTGAATCGGCAATGGGATGTGCTAGCATCCAACTTAACAAAGGTTCCAATCTCCTTGACCATATCCTTGATGAGCTTAGGCACATGCATAATCAGAGGAAGGTTGTACAACCTTATCCAAATGGGAACCATGGTGATATTAGCTATAGTAGGATCAAAGAAAGGGGACCAATCTACCACTTAAAGGCCAAACTGACCAAAAAACCAAGGGTCATGCTATTTGACAAAGTTACAATCCTCCATAGAGGTAAAGCGAAGCAAGAAAAAACCAAAATCCAAAATGTCAAAATATTGAAGGGTCAATTTATTCAAAGTAGTCTTCATCCATTCAATGAAATGGGCAATCTCGGGCCTCTTGCATAAACAACAAACAAACAATGATCTATTCCCCAAATCCTCCAAAAATTCTCTAATGTGTGCACCAAGCAAGTGAAACTCAATAGGGACATCTATCAAGCTAACCACCATGTCTCCCAGAGAGCAGATTTTAGGGGTTAGATCTGTCGATGAAGGCTTAACAATGCGTTGCAGAGGGCAATCTTGAATGATCTGAGTTTTATACAACTTAGAGAAAACATGAAAGGGGTTCCACCTATTCATACAGCTGTCAATGAGGAGGGGAGCTGTCGTCCCAGGAGAGATGGGAGGCTCATCTGTTGCAGCCTTGGACAAGATATCCGCACACATCTTTCCCTCCTTACTTGCAAAATGCACCTTTCCCTTCTGGGTGAGCTTCATGCCTGCACCCAACCCCTTTCACCGACTTCCATTCACAGCTTCTTCCGCACTCACCTCAGCTCCTTTGCACATTGCGCTTCATGACTTTTTGATATATTAATATAATATTCATAGTAATGTGATTATTTAATTTTGATTCATTGTATATATATATATATATATATATTTATTTATTTGATATTTTAAATATTAATAAAATATTATAATAATAGAATGTATATTAAATTATTGATTGTAAAAATGAGTAGAATTATCATTATAATATATTTATATTTATCTCATATTATATTAAAATGAAATACTAATATATATTTTTGTATAAATATTAAATACTAAAATATTATATTGATCTAAATATTAATATATATATATTTTGTAATATTTATTTTAATATAATATTTATATTAATATTTAATTGTATTTCTTGTATATATTAATTATAAAATTCTTATTTTAAATATCAATAGAATAATATAATTAATAATATATTAGTAATAATATTTATATTAAATTATTGATATATTTATATATATTTTTGTATAAGTATTAAATATTAATATATTTTGTTGATCTAAATATTATTATATTATATTATGTAATATTCATATTAGTATGATTATTTATTTTTTCTTCATTGTAATTATAATATTAATAAAATAATATATTAGTATTTTTTGATTCGTAATATTGATATATATTGGTGTAAATATATTCAATATTAATATAATATAAATATTATTTTATTTTATAGTGTAATATTCATATTAATATAATATTGAGCCTTATGAAAATTATTTAATTTTTCTTCATTATATATAATAAAATTCATATTAAATTGAAGATTACACAAATTTATAATGTATTTATATTTATGTTTTTGATTAAAGGGGTAAAATGGGTTTTGACGGGACTACAAAACCTAAATTAGGTTCTGAAGGGACATGAAACCCTTTACAACTAGACGCTGTCAAATGATAAAATCATAGCTAAATGATACTAAACAGAAATCTCTTAGGACACCCACAACAATAGGTTTAGATGGGACCCTTGAGCCTACAAACCATCAAAAAACCTAATGAAGAGCCACCTAGAAATAGTAGCAACGAGCTGCAACCAAGAACAAAGGTAATGAGAGGACTTACTACCACCAATCACACAATAGGTTTTGAAGGGACCTGAAATCCTATACAAACAAACGTTATGTGAACCACTACTCATGAAATATGGGTCATGTGTTTGACTCAAAAACTACACAGTTAAAACCCTGAAATAAAATATCATAATTTGACATGCTGTGAAAAATAGCTCCTACTTATCAATTGATGAGCTAAAGGGGCTCTATAATGAATGGTTCATAAGGTACAACACTTGCTGAAGGTTTTGCAAATGGGGTAGAAAGCTAAGTGGGCTTGATCTTGGGGGAAATTCCATGGTTAAGCATTTTTTAGTCAGAGTAGTACTGGGATGGGTGACCTCTCGAGAAGTCTTGATGCTTCACCCCTGTGTGCATCACCTAGATGTAATGAGTGCTAAGTGGACCATTCATTAACATGAGAGATGGGTTCATGTGAACCACTACTCATGAAATATGGGTCATGTGTTTGACTCAAAAACTATGCAGTTAAAAACCTGAAATAAAATATCATAATTTGACATGCTGCAAAAAATAGCTCCTACTTATCAATTGATGAGCTAAAGGGGCTCTATAATGAATGGTTCATAAGGCAAAACACTTGCTAAAGGTTTTGTAAATGGGGTAGAAAGCTAAGTGGGCTTGATCTTGGGGGAAATTCCATGGTTAAGCGTGCTTGAGTCAGAGTAGTACTGGGATGGGTGACCTCCCGAGAAGTCCCGATGCTTCACCCCTGTGTGCATCACCTAGATGCAATGAGTGCTAAGTGGAGCATTCATTAACATGAGAGATGGGTTCATGTGAACCACTACTCATGAAATATGGGTCATGTGTTTGACTCAAAAACTACGCAGTTAAAACCCTGAAATAAAATATCATAATTTGACATGTTGTGAAAAATAGCTCCTACTTTTCAATTGATGAGCTAAAGGGGCTCTATAATGAATGGTTCATAAGGCACAACACTTGCTGAAGGTTTTGTAAAAGGGGTAGAAAGCTAAGTGGGCTTGATCTTGGGGGAAATTCCATGGTTAAGCATGCTTGAGTCAGAGTAGTACTAGGATGGGTGACCTCCTGGGAAGTCCTGATGCTTCACCCCTGTGTGCATCACCTAGATGCAATGAGTGCTAAGTGGAGCATTCATTAACATGAGAGATGGGTTCATGTGAACCACTACTCATGAAATATGGGTCATGTGTTTGACTCAAAAACTACGCAGTTAAGACCCTGAAATAGAATGCCAACAACGACCACATAGCCATAGGTTTTGAAAGGACTTTTGAACCTTACACAAATAGCCAAACAATAGCATACTCGATACTAACCCACAATGAAATAGAAACCACGCTACACCTAGGAACAAAGTTAAAGGGGTAGCCACTAAAGTCTTCTCCATCTTTGTCAAAATGAGCTTATAGAAAAATTGAATTTGGCCCACAATGAAACAGCCTCACAAACACCCACTCCAGAAGTCATCTCCTTCTTTGTCAAATTGATCTATATGTCAAAACTTGGTGTCCATATTATTGAAATTCCTCTCTTGCCAAAAGACCATAGTCCCCACTGTCTCCAGAGAATGAAGAATCCCTTGGTCATTGCAAGGCATCTTAGGAGAACCAAGAAACTAACCCAACCAAGCATTCTCCCGCCTTAAGAACACTCAAACAAAATAGACTCAAGGCCATGAAAAAACTTTGTTGCCCAAGCCTTAGCAGAGTTGGGTACACACCCATCATGCCTGCCTGTCAAAGCATCCTCCATGTTACCTCTCTACTTCTCCTCAAACAACATATATTCACAAGGCTTCCATTTTCTTCTAGCCCCAAAATCTAAAAACCTCAATATTGGGTTTGAAACCCATAACCTTTCCAAACTGGGAAAAACTCCTCCTAGACAGCCTTCTCAATAGGAGAAAAAGGGATCTGAATCCTCCCACACAAAGTTTCCCCAAGAAAGAGGGTGAAGAATGACCTAGACAAGTCTGAATAATAGACATTTTGGCATTGGAGTGCTACACAAATACCTAGCCCCAAAACCCCACCACGATAGCCAATGTATTCAATAGCATAGGTGAGAGAAGAAATCTATCCCAAAACTTGTGACACTGTTTCAGACACAACCGACCCTAAGGAAGCCCTCCCTTTGGTCGACATATTGAAGCAGGTCACTATACAATTTGTTGTATGGAGGAAACTTCTACACAATCCCAGTCTCAACAAACCATAGAGCTTCTTGAACAAAGGGAAACCATTCTCCAAGGGGATCATGACTTACCTCTTTCTCGATGGAGGACCCCTAAATAGAGAGAAACCAAGACCACCCTAGTAGGCCCCTGCCCTAACAAAGAGCAGAATGACCATAGCAACAAATGGGTGATGTTGATACTAAGAGCACCGCCAGGCACCCTCTTCCCCATCATCATCCTTGTCTCCCTCTCCTGTCTTCTCTACACATGAACAACCAACACTCACGCTCCTTCCCATTTCTCATGATGTATTTATATTTATGTTATATTATAATAAAATGAACTATTGTTGATAAAATATTTGCACTAGAAAATGAGATCTATGAAACACATAATACATTTCTTTGGTATTGTTATATTTGATTAAATTGTTCATTATAGAATTTTATAATGTATTTATATCTATGTTATATTATAGTTAAACAAATACTATTAATAACATATTTGCACTAGAAAATGAGTGTAGGAACCAGGAATATTGAGTGAATGTGAGTATGGATTCAAGCCACACTCAATCTGTGAGAAAACAAGTATTACAAAGTAATGGACACATTATGAATACAAAATATGGGATTGATTAATTATCTTACAAGATGTAGTACATATAAGGCATAATCAACTAAGAATAGTTGAGCTAATAATAAGAAAAACTCACTAAAAATAGTGGTGCTCCAAGAATAGGAAAAGCAACCATTTAACTTAGAAAAAACTAATATAGGCATACCAAGTATAGCTCAAGGCTAAACACTTCAAAATATGCGCTCCTAAGATAGATTAATATACACCAGCATCGCTCCTTAAACATAGCTTAGGTGGGCGAAATGAAGATGGGTCTTAGAAACTAGGCCTTATTAGGTACCCATGTACAATGTAATCTCTCATAAAAATAGAGAAACAGAGAAAAACTATGCGGGAAAAAAACTCCCCCCCAAAAAGAGAAAAAAAGACAAAAGAAGAGGATTAGGAATCCTCCTCGAAGATTATAACTTTACACTAAGACTAAAACCATGTTGCTCTGACTATAATGACGCAGGCAACTACCCCCATAGGAGAGAGAAAGAGACTATGTATCCCCCCCAATGAAGTAACCCTTATGCCAAAAGAGAATGCTCATGTATGAATGTTGACAATGATACATTTGTGGGAAATGACATTTCTCCCCTTAGGAAGAAACAATTCCAATGGTGAATGTTGAAGTAACTCCAACTCAAAGAAGCAAGGTGAGGTGGTAAGTCTCATGATGTATCTTGTCTTAGAACACTGTTCAAATGTCTACATATTGATTTTGAAACAAGTAACAACCAAGTCAGGAGTCTTAGGCCTAACCAAGATAAGTGACTTCTCAAAATCATGTGAAAACTAATGAAGAGAAAGATCCAAAGAACTAATGTATGGATGTGGAATGTCAATGCGTACCATATGGCTATGAAGCAAATCCCATGAGATGTCATTCGAAGAATCAATGGAATCCCTTGATGAAGCCTCTCTGAACTCTATAGTAGTAGCAGGTGCAAGATTATTATCATTAAAGAGAAAGACAATATCCTCCAAAGTGTCATCAAGATCTGAAATGTGGGACTTGAAAAACACGGAAGAGATGTCTAGTAGAAGTGTGTCCCAATTGGATCTAAGACCCTACTATAAATAATTACTAGAAGCTCCCAGAGAAGAAACTCTAAACTCTAAAGCAAAGGCATAGAAAACATGTGCCCTATAATGTGATGATGTATATGTCATCCATCAATTGGAATTTGTACCCAAGTACCTACATTTTGAATTGGCTATGTAGTCCAAAAAGAGTTGAATGTGGATGAGTCAAGTGCTGAATCCTTATCCTCCAAAATGAATCTAGAGATGGATGGAGATGACACTCTGCCTCATGAATCTTCTATGGATAGTAGAAAGGAGAAATATCAAGGGCAAAGTGTGAGAAGTTGTATAACCTACCATTGTGATCTGCCCTTTCCAAAGCCACTAAGTTATTCCTATGCAACTCTCTAATCTCAACTAAATCTAGAGTAAACTCAACTTGCATGCCCTTCCCTATGTGAGCAATCTAATACATTGATAGGAGATTAGTTGAAAGTGAAGGTACACTTAAACCATTTATGAATGTTCCATCTTCAACCTCAACAAAACCTCTCCCTGAAACTATTTCTGGTGTGTCATTACCCAAGGTGATGCTAGACATGTTATAAGGCTCTATGGAAAAAAACTCAACCTATGAAGAAGCCATATGGTGTGAAGCATCAAAGTCAATAATCTAAGATGGAGCTGATGAAGATGCTACTGTAACTAGTGCCTTGCCTTTAAATTTCACTTTTCCTTTTTCCTTTGTCTTAGAAGTTTCTTGGGTTGATGAGGACTCTTTGATAGATTTAGGAACCCCTATGTTATGCTTCTTAAGAAGATGAGTGATGTGATCTATCTATTTCTTCATACATATGTGCTCATCATGCCCAAGTTTCTTACAATAGGCGCACTTGATTTTATCTTTCCTAGGTTTCCTTTGATTTGAAGAAGATTTTGTATTGAGCTCAGATTTTTGTTCCTTCTTGATCTCCTTGTTTTTTTAATTTTTCTCCCCTTTGTTATTTGAATCATTATGTTCCCCATTTCTAGCAAAGAGAGCTTGAGGTGTTCATGTCTTCCGGGTACCCATGTGTATAACTTATCTTTCTCCCTAATGAAGTTTGGAATCAAGTCATCTAAGGATGGCATTGTCCATGTGGCTCTAAGATCTCTTTTAGAAAAGTAGAAAGTAGATACAAATATAGAATACTCAAGTCCTAACTTGGAGATAATTGAAAGCCCAAGTTGATAATCCTTTTTCTCAATTCCACATCCTTTCAACTTCAACCTTAATGATTTCAACTTAGTGAAGAAATATTCTAGAGTGTCAAATGAACTTGTACTCAAGCTTATGAGTTAGTTCTATAAATCATGACATTTTGTTTCATCAACCTTCCCAAAGAGTTTTTCTAATGCTAGCTAAATTTCACTGGGTGTCTTCAAGGCTTCTACATGAAACAATAGTTCAGGAGCTATATTTAGACACAAAAAACTATAGGCTTGATCACACTTGTTAAACCATTTATCCTTCTCTATATCAATAGTGGGTTCTTTTTCAGTGTCTATTGTCACCTTGTGTATCCCTTTATTCTTTAACACAACTTGAATTGCAAATTTCCACTTAGGATAAATAAACAAGGTTAGTGGCTTGATTGCCTATTGTGAATCCATGATGTTGAAGTAGTTTTACATAAATTAAGTGCAAAAGGGAAAATTATGGAGAAGATTTGAAATTGCACAAGGCACGACAACTTTACACCCCCCTTTATTCAAAATTGGATTCACCCCTGAATTTGGCACTTTATCATGCAGTGTGTTAGGTCTAAGCGGGTTGATTAAAATTGTACCCTACTACTTTACCATTTTACAAACTCTCTTCAATTTTGGTACTCCAAAGTAACCTTTTAGAAGAATTTTCTTAAATTTTGGTACTCCAAAGTAACCTTTTTAAAAGTATTTTTTCAGATAAATAATCTTTTAAATATTAAATATTTTATATTTATTAACATTAATTTAAAATCTAAAATAAATAAAATAAAATTTTTAATTAATTTAAAATTACAAACAATAATCTTTAATTAAACAATTTTGATTACAATAGTATGTTACTAGATGATAGGTTTAATTATGATAGTATGCTACTAGATGATAGTTTTAATTATGATAGTATGTTACATGTACTCCATAATTGTACTACCATATAGTAGATTAAAAAGCTAGTTCTCTCACGTTTTGGCAAGATCATTTTAGAAGTTATTTTTGTTTAGAAAAGTAGCAATGGCAAGATATGGGGGAGATCCTCCACTATGTTTACTTTAGCAAGATGTTTTTAAAGGTTTTATGTATATTTAAATATAAAATGTTTCATACTTCTATTTAGAAGTTGACAAATAATTTTATCTTATTCTCATTCATCTCCACACACCCCAAGATTTAAAACTCACTTGCTAAATCTATCACTTTCCATCTTGTTTCAAGTAGAGAAAATGGCTACATGCATAACCTTCATATGAATTTTTTTTTCCAAATTTTACCTTTACCACCCATGACAATTGAAGAGACATTACCAAAAACACAAAATCATTACAAAACTAAGCTTAATTGTAAAAACAAAGTGACAAAAGTGTTCTATAATGTAATAGACTTGGGGCTGTAGTCAAGCATTCTAATGGAAAACCCTACATTAAAGATAAGGAATTGGTGCAGTCACTGTAGGAGGGTTCACATAATGAACTGTCTAGACCGTGCAGCAAGAGTAAACACAACGGAAACAACTCAAGGAAATAGAACAAATACAAGTTCAATCATTCAATATATCTTAGAATTCAAATACAATTTTGTCGGCAACATACTAGCTTACAATACGGGCTCAAAGGCCTGATTTCATACATACTCAAGATAAAGCTTTGAAGCTTCTCTGCACAAATCTAAAACTATTAGATCTTTCTTATGTGAATAGATACTTTCCTAAGGATCTATTACATAAATATATTTCATTTTCAGACTATTAGATTCCTCCGCGTTGGCCAAGGAAGATCACAGACTCTAATGAAGAGCTATAACATGTTCACAGATAGGTCAAACTTAAATGCATAGAACACTTCCTCAAATGAATTGGATAATGTGTGGACCTCTGGGGAAGGTCAGCCATGAACCAAGGATCATTGAATGATGTGTCAGTAGGATCCACAAGTCAAGGAATGATCCACAAGCCTTGTCCTTTAGCTGATTATTAGGAACTATTAGAATGCTCTGCTCTGGGAAAACAAATGATCTTCTGATAGTGATAACTTTCTCGTAACTAATCCAAATGCTCTGAATTCTTGATATGATGTAGATGAATGAATGAAGCTGCTAAGTCCAGATCCATAAGATGTGAAATACCAAAACCATACCACAAGCTAAAACTGCTTCTGACTGAACTGGGAAATGAAAGAACTGAAATGCAAACAAATTGACATGCAAATGTTTTTGGTTGATGCAAGATTTCTCTTGATCCAGGGATGCTCTTGCATCTGACATCCAGGGTTATTGAAAAAGTGAGTCCCTCACTTTGTCGGGGCTAGGGGAGAACCAAGATGGTCCACCTTAGCCTGAGAAATCCATGATGAATCTTCTTCTGGTCTGCCTTTCCACTTCACAAGATACTCTTTGTATTGTATTCCTCTAGTGCTGCATCCAACTCTCTTGTCCAAAATGTCTTCTATCTGCTCCGGTGCTTATTGTGGTAACTACTTCTTCAAGTCCTCATCCATGTTGTCACTAAACTCTACTTCATGATACTGATGTAGGTCTGCAGTGTTGAAAATTGGTGATATACCCAATGTCTCTAGTAACTCCACTTCATATGCATTTTCTGAATCAAATGTTTTGAGTATCTTACAAGGTCCAAATTCTTCATCTTCAACTTGTTATATGTCCCAACTGGAAATCTTTCTTCTCTCAAATGTACCATTACTTCATCTCCCTCTTTAAATTCTTTGTGTTTTCTCTTTTCACCTGCCCTTTCCTTATACTTACTGTTCATGTCTTCCAAATGCTTCTTCACCTTATTATGCACTGTCCTTATATGATCTACAAATTCTTCTTCTTTTGAACTTCTCTTTTCCTCTGTACTGATGTCTCTCAATTTTGCAACTCCTCTAGGATTCACTCCGGTAATAATCTCAAAAGGTATTCTTCCAATACTCTTGTTTACTGAATTATTGTATGCAAACTCTGCTTGTGAAAGAATCAAGTCCCAACTTCCTGCTTTCTCTCCAACCAAACATCTCAACAAGTTTCCCAAACTCCTATTCACTACCTCTATTTGTCTATCTGTCTATGGATGAAAAGTTGAACTGAACTTCAAATCTGTCTTCATCTTCTTCCAAAGTGTCTTCCAAAAGTATCCAACAAATTTTGTGTCTCTATCTGAGACTATACTCCTAGGTAATCCATGCAATCTCATAATCTCCTTGAAAAATAACTCAGTTACATGTACTGCATCATTTATCTTCTTGTAGGGTATGAAATGAGCCATTTTTAAAAATTTATCAACCACTACATATATTTAATCATGTCCTCTCTATGTCTTAGGTAATCCTATTACAAAATCCATGCTTATGTCTTCCCAAGGTCTCTCTGGTACTATCAAAGGTTTATACAATCTAGTGTTCTGACTACTCCCTTTTGCAACTTGACAAATTCTACAACTCTACACAAATCTCTAAAAATCCTTATGTATCTGAGGCAAAAAATAATTTCACTCACCAAAGCCATTGTCTTATCAATGCCAAAGTGTCTTGCCAATCCACCACTATGCTTCTCCTTGATCAAATTATCTCTCATTGAACTTCTAGGTATGCATAACTGACTTCCTTTGAACAACATATCTTCCTAAATGAAATAGTCTAACCACTTACTCCTATCTATCACAACAGGTTCCTTACATGCTTTCCAAGGTTCTACAAAATTAGTGTCTCCCTCATACATGTTCTTCAATTCATCAAAACCCAACACTTCAACTCTCATCTCTATCAACAAGTTTCTTCTTCTACTCAAGGCATTAGCTATTAAGAATTGGTGACCAAACATACACAAAATTAAACCATTATAGAATAATATATTATTATCTTCAGATGATTTTACAATGCAGTACATTAGATTTTAAAAGCCTTGTTATTCTCGTATATAACTTCTTACGGGAAAGTAACTTTCCAAAACCTAACTTATAAACTAACATTTATTTAATATGCATAAACTAACAATGTAATATTATATACTATTATGCCAACATTCGCCCCCTTATTACATTGTTCCCACAAAAGTACCAGGGACCTCCCCTAAATGCTAACATACTCAACAAAGCTGATTACATAATATGAATACATATTTTATAGAAGATCTTCTCCTAAAGAACAAATCTTGAACCAAGCAAGGCTCCATCATGCTGTCTCATCTACCCTCAGAAAGGCATAGCTTCGAGCGATGTTCTTGAGCTCTTTAGTCCCGAGCTCTCAAATCACAGAGTCTTGAATTATTTGACAATGGACCCTAAGAGATACGACAGATCTCTACCATGTTGTCTAGTGACCGTGAAAGGGTATAATTCAAGATCATATACTCTTTGAAGCTCGCTGGACAACAATCCATATTAAGCTCAACACCAAACCCCAAACCTGTCTCCAAAACAAAATCTTCACAAAACATACATTCTTCAAATCTGTTAGCTCCGTCAGCATCAACAAAGAAAAATAAAACAACCAAAACCAAAAATACTTCTCATGCAAAGCATCATCTCAAAGCGAAAAGCTAACTTGAGATGATGGAAATTCCTCCATCCTCTGATGCCACCTGCCTCCAATTTGATGTGGTTACACTTTATCCAACTGATGTTACATATGAGCCTTTGAAAACTCTATCAGGTGTAGTATAAATGGCCCAAAGAGCACAAGCAATGTTTGATGTAGCCATGATAAAATAACTCCAATGTTTTCCACCATATTACTCCAAAGGCCAAAAATAAATTCTTTAAATATTTTAAATGCCCTTAAAAAAAGGAAACTACTTATGTCTCCCTTTCATAAAATTAAATATCTTCATAAAAATTCTACTACTTATGTCTCCCCACTTTTCTTTCTTTTTAAAATAATACTCTTTAAAAGATGAAAAATCTCTCCCTTTTTAAAAACTTTTCTTTTTAACTTTCTCTCAAGAAAGGTAAAAACTTTTCAATGTTTGTTTTAAACTTCATGAAACATAAACTTATTTTACTTCTGACATAAGGTAAAAACTTTTCAATATTTGTTTTAAACTTCATGAAACATAAACTTATTTTACTTCTCACGTATGTCTTTTACCCATCAACTCATTTTTTTTTCTTTTCACATTGGCTCACATTTCATAAAGCATAACATTAATAAATTTCAGTCAATTTTTAAACTCACCCGAGGAATGTCTTCTATATGCTGCAATAATATATTAACAAGATGTTTCATTCTTTCATATGGGCAAACACTGTAACCACTTTCACCAAACTTCTGTGCTTGGCATTCATGTAAATAAACTTGTTTTAACTCCCTGCGTAGTCTTTCAAAATGCCTCATAATGAATGCCAGATGACTTTGACAAATGCCTCATCAAATCTTCAAGGCTTCAGAGGAATGTTCAATGCTTGACAACAATTAATGCAGCAATTAAAAAAATATGCTTAAATCTGAAAATTGTAGTGGCCAGCATCAAAATTCAATACTCTATAATTTAAAAATAATGGAACAACTCAATCAGCTTTACTCTTCCAAACATTGCACATCCTTTCAAAAATTCCAATACTTTAATAGTGTGTAGCACTTAGAAGTTCAACACCAAAATAAAATAGCAAACAAAGACGATAATACTCTCCCCATAAGCAGCCTTCACTTCAATAGTTCTCCTAGTAGACACATCATCCGCAACAAACATCTCTCTACATTGCAGACATAACTGTCTTCTTCAAGACCATTTTTCAATCATAGGCACAGAGATATAATTATATAACTTCTTATGGGAAAGTAACTTTCCAAAACCTAATTT
Organism: Cunninghamia lanceolata; assembly: GCA_027924645.1. Taxonomy (NCBI): domain Eukaryota; kingdom Viridiplantae; phylum Streptophyta; class Pinopsida; order Cupressales; family Cupressaceae; genus Cunninghamia; species Cunninghamia lanceolata. Next base: position 4,488,036 of record BSBN01000135.1, on the reverse strand, counting down.
ATAAACTAACATTTATTTAATATGCATAAACTAACAATGTAATATTATATACTATTATGCCAACATTAGTAACTTTGTTTGATTTTCCACTCCTATGCTTCAACACAAAAGTATAACTCTGCATGAACTCCACCTATCTCATATGTCTCTGATTTAACTTACCTTGACTGTTCAAATACTACAAAGCTTGATGATCCGTATACAACACAAACTCCTTAGGCAACAAGTAATGTCTCTACTTCTTCAAGGCTTGAATTATGGCATAGAACTCTTGATCATAAACTAAATATCTTCTCCTTGCATCATTCAACTTCTCACTGAAATATACTACAGGTCTACCTTCTTGACTTAATACTACTCCAATTGCATTTCCACTTGCATCACAATCAACTTGAAATACCTTATTGAAATCTGGTAATGCCAAAATAGGTTGCTCTGTCACTTTTTGCTTCAACAACAAAAAACTTTTATCTGCTCCAGATGTCCATTTAAAATCTTTTCTGTCACCTCTCATTGTCTCGGTCATAGTGTTACAAACTAAACTAAAATTTCTGATGAACTTCTGGTAGAAACTAGCCAATCCATGAAATGATCTAACTTCTCCAATGCTTTCCAATGTAGGCCATTCAACAATTGCTCTTACTTTCTTAGGGTCCATCTTCAATTCTTCAGCAGAAATCACAAATCCCAAATATACCAACTCTTCTTTCATGAAACTACATTTCTTGATGTTTATCAGCAATTTCTCTTTTCTCAGTCTCTACAAAACTTGTCTAAGATGCCACAAATGTTCTTCTATTGTCTTACTAAAAATTAGAATGTCATGCAAGTATACAATCACAAACTTACCCAAGAATTTCTTCAAGACTTCATTCATCAATCTCATGAAAGTACTCGGTGCATTTGTCAATCCAAAATGCATCACTAACCACTCATACAATCCTTCATTTGTCTTAAAAGCAGTCTTCCATTCATTTCCTTCTTTGATTCTAATCTGATAGTATCCACTCTTCAAATCTATCTTTGTGAAATATCTTGCTCCACTCAAACAATCCATGATATCATCCATCCTAAGTAAAGGAAATCTATATTTAACTATGATCTTGTTTATTGCTCTGGAATCAGTGCACATTCTCCATTCTCCATCCTTCTTTGGTGCTAGCACTGCAGGTACTGCACAAGGGCTCAAGATTTCTCTGATCAAACCTTTCCTCAACAATACTTGTATATGTCTATTCAATTCTTCATTCTCTGTCGGTGTCATCTAGTGTGATGCTTTGTTAGGCAAACTTGCTCCCTGTATAAGATCCATGTGATGACTGATATTCCTTATAGGTGGTAATCCTTCAGGTACAGTGTCTGATATGATGTCTTTATACTCTGTCAGCAACTTCTTTATCTCTTCCAGTTGTGATTCTTCAACTTATTTATTCAATGCTTTAGGCTTCTTAGGAATCAAGGTATATCACATATTCTCATGTCTCAAACCATCCAGAAATCTTTTTCCATCTACCAAATAGATTCTAGCATTTTCGTATACTTCACTCTTCGGATCATCCTCCAAAGGAATCAAAGTAATTCTCCTTCCATTTGCTATTATGGTATATGTATTCTTTCTTCCATCATGTATAGCTTTTCTATCATACTGCCAAGGTCAAGTCCCAACAAGATATCATAACCTATATCATAACCTAGATGGCTCCAAGTATTTGTCACCTCTGTGCTACTGGAGACAACTGGCTCATCCTAAGATATCCTAGCTGTCACCTGCACGGTACTGGTGATAGCCGGCTATCCGCACCTGTATCAGACTCAATTCTGATATGTGGGTCATCTTATAGCTAGGTAAACACACAATAAGGATATCACAAGGATTCACCAACACTGATCACGTTTACTTGGTTACATGCCACATAGTGATCCATAAACCAATACACAGTGACTTTTTAGGTCCAAGGGTCTAAATTACAAGTCGACACTCAAAATAATATTGGATCCACAAGAGTTGGATTCTATTTCGAAACACATGCATAAACATATACAAACACAAAGTAATATCAAGGCTCATTCCATACATTTATCTTTCACTAGGAAACATAGTATGCATTATATATCAGTCAAACCCACAATATTAATATTAGAGAAGTTCCAAGTCACCTTCATATATGCACATTAGAGACAAACCATGAAAAAGGTAATTCTAAAATTCCTTCAAAGATTGGGGTAGATTTAGAGAAGCTAACTCAACAACCTTAGAGTATAGGAGATTAGTGTTGATAGAGTGTCCTTTTCTAGCTCAGACATATATATTGAGACTTACTAATTGAAAGGTGGGTTCATAGATCCATCATGTAGTATCAGCTGCCTCAAGCTGAAACATATCAAAGAGGGAAGGTTGATCAAGTTTAGGAACACCCCATGCCTTAGAGTTATTCCCTAAATCCCTCCCCTATGGACTTGAGCTCCAAGGGCATCCTTCCCCCAAGAACTACCTACATACCCACTTCCAAATAGGATCGAAGTCACATGTAGTTCTCCTCACTTAATCTCTCAAGGGATATACACATAGGTTCCTACTCTCAGGGTTTCATCATCACCCAATTTCAACTAACAGTTACTATCATTTCAGGAATTAAAATCATACATAGAAGTTATGCACAATAATATATCTAATATAAATTAAATCCAATCCTAATAGAGAACATGGAATAAAAATGCATAACACTTAACAATGCAACAATTATACAAGAACGTACTAAAGAAGTTCCCACAAGGCTCACCACGGTCTCAATTTATACCTCACCTCTGTTATGATTCATAACTCAACATAATGTTGCCAGAACTCTTACAAGCTCATCTTATTAACACAGATTAGGGCACAAGTAATTATCAATTATCCCCTTCTAACACTAATAAGATACTAGGTTGAATATATATATATAACAAGTCTTATTGAGTAATAGTCAAGTTCCATGTCCTATAACTACTGGTGGTAATCATGGTATCATACTATTATCGTAGTCATTAGAACTATCTTCTTCAAGATAGACACACTTTACAAACTATGGCGCCTTAATCAATTGTAAGGGGTCATTTTTATCATATTTGTTACTCAAAATGACACAACCTTCAAGTCCATAGATGTCAATAGTCATAGTATTTAATGATCTGTAGAATTAAGTTGACACTCAATGATCAAGACTAGTATATGTCAATCAACCTAGTAACAATTTACTAGGATCTTAAGCAATATTAAGATCAGAAATAGTTTATAGATAAGGCATGACCGTATCATAGCAATACACTCCAATGTTAAGGATGTCAAGAGAGGCTATATAGTGATGTCTCATGCATAATCATTTCGGCATGCCTAATATCTAAATATCCACCATCTAGGGTACGATGATGTTAAATTTATTGTCCCCAATTATTGCTTAATGAACTATAGCTATTCATAACATAATATTTTAGGGTGCTTAGCATGCCTATTTGCCTTTCCAACTTGAAGGTTCCAATTTTAGAACTAATATTTATCACGGTTTTATATCTCTATCAATAAGTGACCTATAACATTGTGCAACACCACTAGGGAATTACTCTATGTTGAGGAAATACATAGTTCATATCACTTAATGTGGCCCATAATGCTGATTATGTTTCTCATGCCAGGAATTCATGTTACAAAATATGATGATAAAAATATTATTCTCTTAATAATAACAAACCATTCAAAAGAATCTTAAACAAGGTCTAAATTATAAAATATAATCATATTCTCAAATCCTCACAAAACACAAAATTTAATGTATCTTAAGTAGAAGACTCATCAATCCACTTATGCATGACATGTTCCTCATAAGATTAAGATACTAAATGTTTAGTTTCCCAAGCATATTCTAGACTATCTCTTAATAGTCCTAGAAAGATATAGCTTCAATGAATTCCAAACTCTATTTAAAGCATATATAAATTGATAGTAAGATTCTACTACACATCTAAGGATGTATGGATTTGTATACATATATGTTTCAAATGAAGATGTTACCAAAAAAAAGGCCTTGTTTTCTCAAGGTATTCTAATTTCGACTCAAAATAATTTATGCTTATTCATTTATGTGGTTGAGTTGGCACTCATTTGAAATATCTGTTTCAATCATGTTGAGTACTTCAACATTTTCATGAGTATATCTTTGTAATCTTATATAAAAAGAGAGAGATTCCCTTGTGAAAAAATAGATGCATTCACTAGTAAAGATAAAGATTTCTATTATAATATCCAGTACAGTTAAAGTTTAACAATGAGTTTTACTTAATAAAAGCCACTGGTGACATTCTACAATACACAACCATAAAGAAATAATAAGATCCCTGAGAACAAGATCACTGGAATATTAGACTGCACAAGTTTGTGTAAATAGTAAAGTTCAATAATAGGAAATCATGGGTGTGATAAACTATATAATTGAATGAATTAAGATGATCACTGGTATAACATTCCATACAACCAGGTACTTTAGGTCATTAATAGTCTCGGCCCGATAAAGCCCCAAGAGGATTTCATATCAATAAACATTTTACCTTGATCACCTCTGTTCAAGGTATATTATTTAATTATTTCCACGTCAGTCTTAAAGATTTAGTATCCCTGGTTAACTGGTACCATGCTCCTTTCACTGGTATCTAAGGTGACTAAATTTTAGGTTGAGTGCAGAGAGAACATCCAAATCTAGTAAGGAGAATAGTGCAACAAAAAAGATAAAGACTAAACGTACAGAAGAAAATGACATCCTTTGCAAGGTTGGCCATAGTTTCCATGACAGCAACAGTATATGTGGAGAATCGTGAAACGGGTGGTCAACAAAGGTAGGGACAATATCATTTCCAACAACAAGTGGAAGCCGTCACCCCATCAACCAGCATAAAATATCTTTTAATTTTATTTATTTTTATTATTGTTTGGCCCTGCAGTCGCCTACGAGAAAGCCTCTCTCAATGGGGATGTGACAGTTTCAAACAAAGCTGGCTGCATACAAACAGGAATTAATGGTCTCTTTTAGCACAGCAAAAGAACGGGATTTGCTTTACACCTGCCCATTGCATTTGCTCAATTTTTAAATCCTCTTCAATAAATTCATTTAGTGTATAACCTACAGTCAGTGCAGTTGATGAAGCTGTATCTGTTGAAAAATCTTATTTAAATTATGCTTTGATGGCTGCCCATTCCTTCTGCGAAAAGCCCCATTTTGTTACAGGCTGCCCATGCTGGTAAATGTGAATCGATCGGGTTGGAGACATGTTTGTTGCGTTTAGTTAAGCAATGTAAATAAGTTTATTATGAAAAGCTGTGTAATTCTTGAGAATACAGGTTTGCAATAATTGAAAATATGTAGAGTAGTCTTAAGGGGTGTTAGCTGCACAAAAGTTGTCAATCTTTTCCTCCAGTTTCTTTGCTTCAATTCTTTCCACTTCACCGATTTCTCTACGGTCCCGATACCCCAAACTATTAAAATAAGGATGCCTCCGAAGAGAATTATGAATCAATGCAATCACATAAAGTAACCCAGATGGAGGTGTATAAGTACGGACGGTTCTAAGAGTGGATAAAGCTTATTTTACAAGTAGAGGTACTCTAAACCCCTAATATCATACTAATATGAAAACAGTATTTAGAGCCATGATACTGGTTACACCCCTAATATCATATGACTATGTAAGAAAGTCACTCAGCAGAATCAGATTTGTCAAGTATGTAACTGAATTCAAAAGTCTGTATCGACAAACCATTTCCAATGATAGGGTAAAGAGCATTAATCAAATTGCTTTGAAGGAATTATTAATTACAAATGACTAGTATACATAAAACTGCTTATATAATTCAAACAAAGCTGCATACAAACCGGAATTAATGGCCTCTTTAAACACAGCAAAAGATCTCCCAGTAATCGTTTTGCTTTTGTTTGGAGTTTTACATATCTCATAGACTTGTCAATGAAATAGAAAGTATCAAAAATAATAATTTTTAAATGATATTATAAAGAATATTTATTTATGAAATTGCTTTGAAAGAATTTATAATTACATATAACTACCATAAATAAAATTGCTTTCAAAGAATTTATAATTACAAATAACTATACATAACTTTTTGTACTCAAAATGCTACATAAAAATGCATATTACAAACAATACTGTAATGTGATTATAAACTATTTCCAGATGATAGTATAAAAAGCATTTATTTATCAAATTGCTTTGAAAGAATTTATAATTACATATGACTACCCTACATAAAATTGCTTTGAAGGAATTTATAATTACAAATAACTAGCATACATAACTTTTTGTACTCAAAATGCTACATAAAAAATGCATATTACAAACAATACTGTAATGTGATTATAAACCATTTCCAAATGATAGTATAAAGAACATTTATTTATCAAATTGCTTTGAAAGAATTTATAATTACATGACTACCATACATAAAATTGCTTTGAAGGAATTTATAATTACAAATAACTAGCATACATAGCTTTTTGTACTCAAAATGTTACATAAAAAATGCATATTACAAACAATACTGTAATGTGATTATAAACCATTCCCAGATGATAGTATAAAGAACATTTATTTATCAAATTGCATTGAAAGAATTTATAATTACATATGACTACCATACATAAAATTGCTTTGAAGGAATTTATAATTACAAATAACTAGCATACATAACTTTTTGCACTCAAAATGCTACATAAAAATACATATTACAAACAATACTGTAATGTGATTATATATAAAAATGCATATTACAAACAATACTGTAATGTGATTATATATTTCTGTATACTTATAACCAAAATAACCAAAGAAAACTTAACTCCTAAATTCAATACTTCCCCAACAGCCTATTGGCGGAATAATTGTGCACCCCGTGCAACTGCTAGTTGTTATTATTATTATTTTTTAACCAGAAAAAGGTGGATGAAAACCATGCTAATTGTTATTATTTAAGCATTCATATATTCTATTCACAAATGTACGTACTATAAAAATATTTCATATACACATCAAGAGTGAAGAGATCTACCAAGATTGGAAGCAAATAATCCGTATTCATGGAAATACTAGTAAAATTTTATTTTAGTTCATGATACTGAATCCAATCAGCCTCCTTGATAACTTTAATACATGTACCTCTTTATAACCAGCAATGTAGGAAGAGTTCAATTATAAGCTGATATCAAAACTAAAATTCTGGTTTATCCCTTCCTTTAAAGTCCTAATGAAAGGTCTAATTTAGATTACTTGGATGCCCTGGACTGAATCTCCGTTCCACTGCAATCTTTGCTTGCTGAATATCAAACAAAAGCAAAGTTTAAGTGTAAATTTTATGACCTTATTCAGGTGATATGGAATATAAATAATCGAAGACTAAAGAATCAAAAAAACTGTTATACACTTTCATCAAAGTATAAAGATACTAAGAAATTAGCAACACCGTATGGTTACACAGACTTATTAGTACTTTCTCCAAATGCATAAAGTTAATGCAGTTAGTGATATCGATGCCTACATGTCTGTATTTTCTTTTCTTTCTATCTTTTCTCCCTTTGGAAATTTACTCTGTTATAAACATCTTTGGATAAGAAATCGCTGTAATACATAGTGTCCTATATTCATGTATTCAAACAATTACTATTGGAAAAACAAAGAATGTACTATTAATTACTAGTAGAAGAAATCTAGCCAAAAAAAAGCATGGAATCACTTGTTGCAAATAAGTTATATTAGGACTGATGATAAATTGGCCACAAAGGGATCAGTAGTTCAATTGATGGAACACTCCAATAGCAAACTGAAGGTATTAGATTCGAATTCTACCTGGTCTATATATAAACTGTAGCTCTACACTACTAAGGATACACTTATTTACAAAGGCAGAAGATCAAGATATATATATTCAGAGTGTTTTGTGCAGAAAAAAATTGAAATGACCAAACTTGAACTAAAATTGCTGGATAACATCAAGAAGTATGTGACTATTTCCTAAACTCCTATTGAAGTTATATGGATCTGTGGTGCATATAGAGTTCAATTGCACAAGTTTTAAAATTAAAAAAAAAAACATTCTAAATAGATTTCTCTATCATTTGTTTTTTAAGGTAAAAGTCCACTGTTTAGCCTCTCACCGGGACTCATTCCTATATAGTTCTCAACATATTCAAGATACTAGCAACAACAATTTCAGAGTCATTGTTAGACCTGAGCTAATTTTTCAAGTCACCGTGATATGTAGAAACTATAACAGACACCACAAATAAACCAAAATTGCGTCAATAGGCATTTTGAGTATTTTGTGTAGATTTGAAGCCCATCTTATCCCTTGAAATTTCTTTTACATCCAAGATTATGGAATATCAAACTGATCAAAATCATCTTCATTATATTCATTAAGGTCAGATTCATATTGTCTGGCTCTTTGAGGTGGGTAAAGAAGTTAAGATGGAGATTATTTGTGGATTAGTCAAATCACCTTAGATGTATTCATCAAGATTAGATCATTGATTAGGTTCTTTGATGCAGGAGTATATGGGCGGACTGGCGATCAGCGTCAACCAAAAACAAATTTCAGGTTTGTATTTCATATTTGGTGTGTTTGGTTTTGATTTGGCATCTCTTGGCTTTTAGAATGGTTGGTATGTCAGAATTTGCAAGTTTTTAGTTTTCACCATACTTTGGTGTTGGTGCACAAATGCAGTTAAACAATTGTCTCAAAAAATTGATGAAGTTTCTTGGTAAATCCTCTTACAAGAAGATTGTTGATTCCATCCTAGATTTGGTGATGAAGGTTTTGTAGTCATACGCCTTCTAGTTTTGGAGAAATAATCATTTTGTGACTTATGCTGGTAGATTGATGAAAGTTTAATATCTTGAGCTTTGTGAGGTTTGGTACAAAATGGTTTCGCAGAAAGCTTTGAGATGTTGATTTCTCAATATTTGAAAGTGTTTGTGATAATCCAAGATCCCGTCGAGAAGTTATAGCCAATGTCACTTTTCAACTCCAAGACTATCATGTTGTAGTCATGGTTTCACAAGGTTGGAGACCCTCAAAGAATTTAGTTACTCTTGACAAGTGAATGATGATATGGCATGAAATTGGAAGCACAACATTCTTTTATAAGTATAGATATTTGCATACTTGGTGCTATAATACTTTTCATGGACCAAAAACAATACCATGAGGCCAAAATTCTCTTCGGATGCCATTTCTCATCTGAAGCAAGTAAACCCATGAACATCACGCTCTGAGAGGAAAAGCCAACTTGTGACCATTTCAAATGCTTCATAACAAGAAGACAGATGAAAGGTGGAGTGACGTTACAAGTTTACAGCACCTAAAGGAGAGAATTCTAACACCTTATAGACGCAACTTTTTGTAAGTTTCAAAATATAATTTGAAGGTTAAAATGGAGATGCCAAGGATTGATAATTCCTTCAACTTCACAAGGACTTTAGTCAATGCCTTTTGAAGGGCAATAAATCGGCAGTTTAAGCACCAACTTCAACATTCTATGCAGATTTAAGGGATAATCAAAAACTAACGTTGATGTAGAATCTAAAATGCCAACTTAAGGGCTGTGTCGATGCGACTGGGAGCCATGGGTCCCATTCTCTTGGTAAAATCAAATGTTGTCTTTATGATGGAGGGAGGCATCACCTCAGATTCAAATCGATGTTTCCTTTTCATTTAAAAAAAACTGAATTCAATATATAAGAGCAAGAGGAGCACCAAAGTGATGCGGCCTTAGGAGAAGAGAATAGGGTCGCTACTGAAGAATAGGAAACAAGTAAAATGAAGGATGAGAATAGATAGAAGATCAGGAATTTGAAGGAAAAATGTGAAGGCTGATTTGGGTGTTAGCATAGTATTACATTGTTTAATATCTGCTTAGTTTAGACAACGGTTACCAGTTATGTTGCCAATTATGCAGTTATGTCTATTACAATTTTTTAACTGCATTTCTCCTTGTATAAATGTTTTTTAGTTTATCGAATAAATCAATCAAGAAATCATCAATATATTATTACATGCTTTTGTTATTCCTGTACAATGGTGTAATCTGTACATCCTCACCATATTTCAATATGGTATCAGAGCAATTATTGATCATGGAGAAGTAGCAAATTTGTTTTGGAAATGATATGTGAAGATTTTCTAGAGTAGTTGTTGGTCACTGAATACAAGTGCATTATATTTCTGAGCAATATGAGATCACCAGTACTGCGTGTGGATAGAACATACCAGCATGAGAAGGCATGAAGTTGTATAAAAAATTGAAGGTATTTGAATCCATTGATTGAGCATCTAGTATAGTTTTCTTTTGCATTTAATACACTTGATGCGCAAGTCAAGCTTCTATTTGATATAATGTACAAAGGGCATGTAATGGAATGGCCACTTAATGGATATGCAGACATGACCTAGCCTAGTTCAGCTCCATGGTATTTTTTTTAATATCCTTTGTGAGTAAATCCTTGGTAGAACTGTTGGAAATTGAAATCTTATAAGCAGTTATACGGCTATCTGTAACAACAATCAGAATGCATCATATAGTTATAAACGTAGTGTTTCACTAAACAATTAAGTGCAAGATTCTAGCAAACTGCTCTAAGCATCCAACGATTGGAGGAACCATGCTAACTGGTTGGTTATTTGTGATGGAAGCCTGCCTACAACATCTCCTCACCATTTGAATAAAGTTTTGTCCAATGTTCATTACTGGTGTAAGGAACAAAGATGATAAAGACGCAGTGATTTGTGTATGCTGAGTTGATGTGGGTGCCAGAATTCTAAAGGAATTTTCAAATTGACTTATTCTAGAGAAACACAATCTTGCTGCGTATAGGAAGAGATTTGTAAGTAAACCTAAAATTCACTCAAGTGGATGCATATGTGACTATTCAACATGCCTTGCATGTAAATGTGTGCAGTGGAGTTGGTATATGATTTTAATTTTAATACAAGCAGTCATAGGATCAAAACTATGAAAGTGGAGTTATAAGGTGTGAAAGGAGAAGTAGTTGAACTTAAATAAGTTGTTACAATTTTCATTGTAAGGGTCTATTTTGGAGGTAATTGTAATTCAATTTATTTAGAAGATGCACGTGTTTTAGTTTGGATTTATTCACAAAGGATATTAAGATGGGATATGGATTTATAAGGTATGAGTTTTCAGCTTTGTAATTGGGAGATATAAGGTGTTTAATGTAAAGGAAGAAAATCTATTCAATATCATGCAATCTTTTTGTACCATGGATGGAAACAAATTGGTTGTTCAGTTGGAGGGTTTCGAGGATTATAGTACTTCCTTTGGTGCTATCTTTGGAGGGTAAGGACTCAGAGAGTCATATTGGAGGTAGGCGGCATTAGAGGATGGAGGAATTTTCATCATCTCAAGTTAGCTTCTCGCTTTGAGATGATGCTTTGCATGAGAAGCATTTTGGCTTTAGTTTTTTTTCTTTTCCTTGTTGTTGTTGACAGATTTGAAGAGGTGTTGAGCTCAATATGGATTGTTGTCAAACAAGCGTCAGAGTATACAAGAATTATACCCTTTTACGGTCACTAGACAATGATAGAGATCTATCGTATCTGTTAGGGATTGTTGTCGAATAATTCAAAGACTCTGTGACTTGAGAGTTCAGGACTAAGAGCTCAAGAACACAACTCGAAGCTACACCTTTCCGAGGGTCAAGAGACAACTTGATGGAGCCCCACTTGGTTCAAGATTTGTTATTTTAGGAGAAGATCTTCTATAAAATATGTATTCATATTATGTAATCATCTTTGTTAAGTATATTAGCATTCAGGGGGGTCCCTTGGTACTATTGCAGGAACAATTGAATAAGGGGGGAATGTTAGAATAGTATTACATTGTTTAATATCTACTTAGTTTAGATAGCGGTTACCAATTATGCTACCGGTTATGCAGTTATGTCTGTTACAACTTCTTAACTACACTTCTCCTTGGCATTTCTCCTTGTATATATGTTTCTATAGTTGATCGAATAAATCCATCAAGAAATCATCAATATATTATTACATGCTTTTGTTATTCCTATGCAATGGTGTAATTTGTATGTGCTCACCATATTTCAATATTGGGGAGATATTCAGTCCAAAATTCATAGAGGAAAAACAGTCATAAATGTTACCAGACACTAAAGAACAATAGATGAAAGGAGAAAGAACAATGGAATGAGTGTATGGGTTCAGAGAAGGGTCAACTAGAGAAAGGAAACAGAGAAATATGAATTGAAGTTGCAGATATAAGTGAAAAAGAATAGAAATCTACATATTTGTTTTAAATTGCCTTGCATAGTGAAGAATTTGTAGTTCAATTGTGTAATATGTATTTGGTTCAATTTGTGCATCTGAACTATGATTTCTATACTTATTGTGAGCATTTGAATCAAATAAAATTAAGATTTGATGGTGTTGCAATCTAAGTTTTGTTTATCTAAAAAGAGAGTCTCTATTTTGTGTGGTAAGGATTGTGTGACTTTCTATGTGGAAGTTTTATGTTTTTACAGAGAGGGGAGTACCCTTTTGCACCAAGTAGTATCAAAGAAAGAAGATCCTAAGAGTGTAGTGGATACACTAGGATGTGTGGGTAAAAGTAATGGTTGAGAAGAGCTCATGTGAGAATTATTGCAGGTTGGTGAAGTCCCGAGTAGTTGAGAGCTAGTAACCGCAGAAGAGTTGTCCTTGCAGGTTCCAAGGTAAGAGAAAGTGAATGTAGAAGATTGAAAAAACTAGTAAGATAAAGATATATGTGTGGAAGCCCATCATGTGGGATGGTTGGAGATGGTATAAAAGGGAGGGATTCCTTAGAGAGATGACCAAAAATATTGAGAGGATTGGCGGGTTGTTTAAGAGATGTGACCAATTGAAAGCTATGCAACATGGAGAGGTTGTAAGGTATGAGTTTTTAGAGAAGACATGAAATGAAGAAGGCATGAAAGAAAAGGATGAGGAAAATGAAGAAGTGGCAGCAGATATTAAGAATGAAGAAGAAGAGGAGATCCTTCTGCAAAAAGATCAAGAGCGAAGAGAAGAGATTGTAATCAAGGTTGTAAAAGATGATAAGAGGAGTTGCAACCCTTTGGTAGAAGAGGCATGGAAGGAGAAGCATGCGCGAGTAGCCCATACATTCCAAAAAGAAAGAATATCAGAAAAGAAAGGAAGCAAGGAGAGAAAATAATGGGAGAGGAAAGTTGTGGAACATGAAGTTGTAGTAGAAATTGATTTGTGGAAAGACATGGACTATGTGGGATATTGATGTGAAGAAGAAGCATTGGAGATTGTAGCAAAGGTATGTTTTTTGAAAGACATGAATGAATAAGTTACATGTGATCTAGTAGTAGCAACAACATATCCTTTGGAGGATAGGAAGATAGAAGAGGAAGGTAACAAACTTGTAGCTGAGTATGAAGACCAGAAAGTTGTAGCAGATGGATAATCAGAGATGACGAACTTAGAAGGACATAGATTTGATGAGCAAGTGGGTGAAGAGCAGAATGATCTTCTATGGAAAGAGGAGATGAAGAAAATAGACAATTTAAAAAGAGGAGATTGGATAGAAGAACATGAAGAGATTAATGGTGCAGTGAAAATGAAGGTAAAGAACTTGGAGCAATGAAAGAAAATGAGGTAAAATTTGAAAACTCTGAGTCCAATTTGTTTGGGATGATGAATACAATAGAGGATATAGAGGAAGAAAAAGGTAGATACATGGAAGACATCAATTTCCATAAGGATGCTGCAAATTTGGTTGAGGAAGAAAGTGAGAAGATAAAAAAGTTGTTCAGTTTGAGTGAACACTTGAAGGAGATGAATGGGGAAGATAAGAGTGAGAAGATGGATGCCGTAACAGTGAAAAATGAAGAGGTAACTTATGATTTTTCTAAATGTTTTGATGAGGAAGTTGATAGGGATTTGTTTGTTGCTGAGGTGGATAAGGAGTTGCAAGTAGATGGAAGGAAAACATATAAAGATGCAGATTTGTAATCATTTGTTACATGTTTGAATGTAGAGGTTGTAAAAGATGCTACAAGTGAAAAAATATGTAAAATAGTTCAAGACATGAAGAGGATGATGGGAATAGATGGGGTAGATGAAAACCTCATAGCGAAGGATGAGATGATGAAATTTGCAACTGAAGATGACAAATGAAATATTGCAGTGAAGAAACAAGAGGTGAAGTTTATTGTGTTTTGTGATAAAATTCATTTTCATTCATTTGCAATGTTGAAGGTTGAGGCTTCTATGGAGAAGAGTAGATGGAAATTGTTAATTTCCATGAAGTTGTAGGGGCATATTTGTATTTATGTGTTGCAGATTGTGATATGGATGATGTCACATTTTTGTGGTGGGTCAAAACCCATGAAAGAGGAGAAGATTAGTGAGATTGATTGGTGGTGGTGGCTAGATAATGGTGGGTTGGATCCCATGAAGGAGGAAAGGAGAAAATATTCTTGGGAGGAGGAGGATGGTACATAATAGATGCAGGTCCACGAGAGGAGAGAAGAATGGAGTGCAGATTTGTTGGATGGGAGTGAAGCTTGTTTTGGCAAGATGCTAGAAAAGGAGGAAAAAGAAATAACTTTTTGTTCACATGTTTCAATGATGGAGTTCGCTACAAATTTATCATAATCTCAAAGAATTGTTCTACCATTCAACTCCATGTTTATGAGTGTATGCACAACATGTTTTTAGTTTTCACCATACATTGATGTGGGCACAACACATGTAGTTTTCGCCGAAATAATTGTTTTGGGAAATCAGTGATATTTCTTAATAAATCCTCTTAAAGGAAGATTGTTGATTCCATCCTAGATTTGATGATAAATCTTTAATAGTCATATACCTTATGGTTTTGGAGAAATAATCATTTCATCACTTCTGTTGGGAGATTGAGGGAAGCTTAACATCTAGATATCTGTGAGGTTTTGTACAGAATGGTATAGCAAAAAGCTTCGAGATGGTGAGTTCTACATCTCTATAGGTTTTCATGTTATTCCAAGATCTTGGCAAGAAATTATGGCCAGTGTCAGTTTTTAGCTTTGAATCAGTCATGTTGCAGTCATGGTTTCACAAGGTTGGAGAGATTCAAAGAATTTAGTTACTCTTGATAGGTGAATGATGATATAGCATGAAATTGGAAGCACAACATTCTTATAGAGGTATATATATTTGCATGATATGGCATGAAATTGGAAGCACAACATTCTTATAGAGGTATATATATTTGTATACTTTCTGGTATAATATTTTTGATGGACCAAAAACAATACCATTAGGCCAAAAATGCTCTTTGGATGCCATTTTTCATTTGAAGCAAGTAAATCCATGAGCATCAAACTCTGAGAGGAAAATCCAGCTTGTGACCATTTCAAACACCTTATAACAAGAAGGTAGATGAAAGGTGGAGTGATTTTACACTTGAGGTGCCTGAAGGAGAGAAATATAATGCCTTATAAAGGCAACTTTGTGTAAGTTTCAAAATGTGATTTAAAGGTTAGGCGCCAAGGATTGATAAATCCTTCAACTTCACAAGGACTTTAGTCAACACCTTTTGAGAGGCAATAAACATGAATTTTAAGCGCTAACTTCAACATTCTTTGTAGATTTAAGGGATAATACAAAAGCCAATGTGGATGTAGAATCTAAAATGCCAACTTAAGGGCTATGTGGGCACGACTAGGAGCCATGGGTCCCATTCTCTTGGTAAAATCAAACATTGTCTTTGAAATGGAGATAGACATCACCTTATATTCAAATCCATTTTCCCTTTTCATTTAAAAAGTGAATAAAATATACGAGAGGAAGGGGAGTACCAAAGTGGTGCGGCCTTAGAAGAAGAGAATAGGGTCATTGCCAAAGAATAGGAAACAAGTAAAAAGAAGCATGGGAATAGATTGAAGCTCAAGAATTTGAAGGATAGACATGAAGGTTGATTTGGAGAGAGATTCAGTCCAAAATTTGTAGAGGAAAACAATAAAACATGCTGCCAGGCATTGAAGAACAACAGATGAATGGAGACAGAACATTGGAATGGGAGTATGGGTTTAGAGAAGGGACAAATAGAGGAAGGAAATAGAAAAATGTGAATTGAGGTTGTAGAGATAAGTGAAAGAGAACAAAAATCTACATATTTGTTTTAAATTGCCTTGCATAGTGAAGATTTTGTAGAAGTTCAATTGTGTAACTAGTTTTGGTTCAATTTGTGCATCTAAACTATGATTTATATACTTGTTGAGCATTTGAATCAAATAAAATTAAGATTTTTTGGTGTTGTATTCTGAGTTTTTTTACTTGAACATAGAGTCTCCATTTTGTGTAGTGTGGATTGTGTGAGTTTCTGTGTAGAAGTTTTATATATTTGCAGGGAGGGGAATACCCTTTTGCACCAAATGGTTTTAGAGTGAGAAGGTCCTGAGAGTGTAGATCATACATCAGGATGTGTGGGTAAAGGTAGCGGTAGAGAAGAGATCATGTGAGAACTGTTGGAAGTTGGTGAAGTCCTTAGTAGTTGAGAGCTAGTAACTACGGAAGAGGTGCCCATGCAGGTTGCAAGGTAAGAGAAAGTGATTGTCGAAGATTGCAGGAGTGAGTAGGATGAAAATATATGTATTGAATCCAATCATGTGTGATGGCTGGAGATGGTATAAAAGGAAGGGATTCCTTAGAGAGATAATTGAAAAGATTGAGAGGATTGACAAGTTGTTTGAGATATGTGACCAATTTGAATCTATGCAGTGTGGAGAAGTTGCAAGGGATGAGTTTCCAGTGAAGACATGCCATTAAGAAGGCATGAAATAAAAGGATGAGGAAAATCAAGAAGTGGTAGGAGACATGAAGAATGAAGAAGAAGAGGAGATCCTTCTACAAAAGGATCAAGAGGGAAGATAAGAGATTGAAACTGAGGTTGCAAAAGATTAGAAGAGGAGTTGCAACCCTTTGGTAGAAAAATGCATGGAAGGAGAAGCATGTGAGATCAGCCCATACATTCCAAAAAGAATGAATATCAAAAAAGAAAGGAAGCATGGAGAGAAAAGAATGGAAGAGGAAAGTTGGGGAACATGAAGTTATAGCAGAAAATGATCCATGTTAAGGCATGGACTATGTGGGACAATGATTTGAAGAAGAAGCATTGAAGATTGTAGTAGAGGTATGTCTTTTAAAAGATATGAATGAAGAAGTTAGAAGTGATGTAGTAGCGGTGACAACATATCCTTTGGAGCATAAGAAGATAGAAGAAGAAGGTAACATGAGGTAGATACATGTAAGACTTCAATTTCCATGAGGATGTTGCAGATTTAGTTGTTGTTGAGGAGCACAATTTTGTTGAGGATGAAAGTGAAAAGATAGAAAAGTTCATTTTGAATGAAAACTTGAAGGAGATGAATGGGTATCTAAGAGTGAGAAGATCGATGTTGCAATAGTGAAGAATGAAGAGGTAACTTCTGATTTCTCTAAATTTTGTGATGTGGAAGTTGATAGGGATTTGTTTGTTGCAGAGGTGGATAAGTAGTTGCAAGTATATGGAAGGAAAACATGAAGATGCAAATTTGTATGCACCTTTTACATGTTTGAATGTAAAGGTTGTAAAAGATGCTACAAGTGAAAAATTGGGTACAACAGTTGAAGACATAAGGATGATGATGGGAATAGATGGGGTAAATGAAAACCTCATAGTGAAGGATGAGATGATGAAATTTGTAGCTATAGTTTCAATTTTTTGTGTTTTGGTCTCCATTTGGTATCTCTTGGATTTTGGATTTTAGCGTAATACATCATCATTGTATTACATTGTTAGTTATGTTTAATTTGTTCAGTTTCATATAACTAGACCAGTAGTTATTGTTCGGTTTCATATCGGACTCCCACCGCATAATATATATGGATGTATGTACATTTAATAATGGTATCAATAAAAATATTACTTTACTTTAAATGGTGTCAGAGCATTTTGAGAATGGGTTGAGTGAGTCTGTCAATCTAGGAAATCAAATCTTTGCATTTGATATTGCTGGCAGTTAGGGAATGGATCTTCCTATGGAGAAAGAAGGCACAGCCATGAGTGCTGCATTATGGTGTTCTACAGAATCGTCTATGAGGTTTTCTCATTGGAAGATCACATTCCTAAACATATAGGCAATTATAATCAGCAAGGTTGGTAGAGAAGCACATTTGTAGAGAATTTGATGATCCATAAGTTATTGGCATAGAAGAATCATCCAAATAAAATTGTTATTTTTATTTGTTCATTTAAAAAAAAATCAGACTTGCACTGGAAAGAGAGAAGGGAGCACAGGAATAAGAAACTGTTATCATGAAGATCCTGCCATCGAATGGAAGAACGAAAAGAGAAAGGTACATATTTGTTTAAGTTTAAATTAAGATTTCCTGTCATTTGGTAATATGGTTGGTGTCGTATGTGGAGAATGTTTTGGAATATGTCGTGATATCCAGAATCTTCTACAAAGATGACATATTAAGGGTATGTATTGAAGTGTGGAAGTACAAAGTTTATACGCATATATATTTGATTTGGAGTAATAAGGTGAATTTAGTCTTTTTGTTTCTTTTTTGAGTATTATTTTAAAATGGAATTTCCTCTAGACAAGTATTCTAGATTTAATTTTCATACTTGGAGAATAAAAATTCAGATGCAACTGATGAATAAAAATTTATGGGGAATAGTAAGTGGAAATGAAAAAGTACCTATATATGTAAATAAGTTATTAGATTGGAATAGTAGAGATGATAAAGCCAAGGCTATAATAGGTCTTGCTCCTTCTGACATTGAATTGCATCACATAGATTTAGATAAATCATCAAATGAAATTTGGGATAATTTGAATAAATTGTTTGGAGCAAAAGCAATCAATGCAAAGTTCTCCCTAAAGCTTCAGTTGTTCAGATTCAAGATGGAACTTGGAATTACAATGTCAAATCACATAAGTAACTTGCAGTTTTTTATTAGATAGCTAGCAGAGGTTAAGATTAAGGTAGATGATGATGATGCTAAGGCCATCTTATTAAACAACTTGCCTTCAAAATACAACAATGTTATTTTTTCACTCAGTCAAATACCTTCACAAACTCTAGAAGGTATGATTTCTGCCCTTCTAGTAGAAGAGAAGAGAACAATAGAAGATTCAGAAGATGATCCTCAGGAGAAATCATTATTCTCAAGAAACAATTACAAAAGATCAGAGAAAATCAAATGTTTTTATTGTAAGAAAAAGGGTCACACATCTTGGGATCATAGAACTCGAGCTAGTGATGTTCTTAAAGGAAATCTTGCTTGCATTGAGGATGAGGATTGAACAAACGATGAATGTTTTAAAGATGACTATTCCCCTGGTGTCAATAGTGCATTAGTACTATAAAGGTTCCTTCAAATTGGAGGCAGGCAGCATCGGAGGATGGAGTATTTTCCATCATCTCAAGTTAGCTTCTCGCTTTGAGATGATGCTTTGCATGAGAAGCAGTTTTGGTTTTGGTTGTTTTGCTCTTCTTTGTTGATGCTGACAGATTTGAAGAATATATGTTTTGGAGACAGGTTTGGGATTTGGCGTTGAACTCATTATGGACTGTTGTCCAGGGAGCTTCAGAGTATATGATCGACAATTATACCCTTTTGTGGTCACTAGACAATGATAGAGATCTGTCGTATCTCGTAGGGATTGTTGTCGAATAATTCAAGACTCTGTGATTTGAGAGTTTAGGACTAAAGAGCTCAAGAACATAGCTTGAAGCTATGCCTTTCTAAGGGTAGACGAGATAGCATGATGGAGCCCTGCTTGGTTCAGGATTTGTTCTTTGGGAGAAGATCTTCTATAAAATATGTATTCATATTATGTAATCAACTTTCTTGAGTATTTTACCATTCAAGGGGGTCCCTTGGTTCTTTTGAGGAACAATGTAATAAGGGGGGAAATGTTAGTGTAATACATCATCATTGTATTACATTGTTAGTTATGTTCAGTCTGTTCGGTTTCATATAACCGAACCAGTAGTTATTGTTTGGTTTCATATCAGACTCCCACCACACAATATATATGGATGTACCTGCATTTAATAATGATATCAATAAAAATATTACTTTACTTTTCACCGAAACAATTGTTTCGGTAAAGAGGAGAAGTTTTTATAAAATCCTCTTTTAGGAAGATTCTCAATTCTATCCTAGAGTTGATAATGAAGGTTTTGTAGCCATATGCCTTATGGTTTTGGAGAAATAATTATTTCATGACTTATGCTATCATATTCATGAAAGTATAATATCTTGAGTTATGTGAGGTTTGGTATATAATGGTTTGGTAGAAAGCTTCGAGATGTTGATTTCTGAACCTTTGTATGTTTTCTGTGATATTCCAAGATCCTGGGGAGAAGTTATGGCCAAAGTCAGTTTTTAGTTATGAGTCTATCATGTCACAGTCTTGGTTTCACAAGGTTGGAGATCCTCAAAGAAATTAGTTATTCTTGACAGGTGAGAGATTCAGTCCAAAATTTGTAGATAAAACAATCATACATGATGACATGCACTAAAGAACAACAGAGGAATGGAGAAAGAACAATGGAATGGGGTTATGGGTTTAGATAAGGGTCAACCAAAGCAAGGAAATAGAGAAATGTGAATTGAAGTTGTAGAGATAAGTTAAAGAGAAAAGAAATCTAAATATTTGTTTTAAATTGCCTTGCATAGTGAAGAATTTGTAGAAGTTCAAATGTATAATCTGTCTTTGGTTCAATTTGTGCATCTAAACTATAATTTCTATACTAGTTGTGAGCATTTGAATCAAATAAAATCAAGATTCTATGGTGTTCCAATCTGAGTTTTGTTTATCTAAATAGAAATTCTTTGTATTGTGTGTTGTGGATAGTGTGAGTTTTTGGGTGGAAGTTTTATGTTTTTGAGGAAAGAGAAGCACCCTTTTGTACCAAGTGGTATCAGAGTGAGAAGGTCCTGAGAGTATAGAGGATGCACCGAGACACGTGGGTAAAGGAAGTGCTAGAGAAGAGCTCATGCGATAATTGTTGTAGGTTGGTGAAGTCTAAGCAATTGAGATCTAGTAACAACAGAAGAGTTGTCCTTACAGATTGTAGGGTAAGAGAAAGTGAATGTAGAATATTGTAGCAATGAGTAAGATGAAGATATATGTGTGGAAGCCTGTCATGTGGGATGGTTGGAGATGCTATAAAATAAAGGGATTTCTTAGAGAAATGACTAAAAAGATTTAGAGGATTGATAGGTTGTTTGAGAGATGTGACCAACAGGAAGCTATGCAGCGTGGAGAGGTTGCAAGGGATGAGTTTGCAATGAAGACATGCCATGAAGAGGTCATGAAAGAAAAGGATGATAAAAATGAAGAAGTGATAGCAAATACAAAGAATGAAGAAGAAGAGGAGATCCTTGTGCAAAAGGATCAAGAGGGAAGAGAAGAGATTGCAACCAAGGTTGTAAAAGTTGAGAACAAGAGTTGTAGCCCTTTGATAGAAGAGACATGGAAGGAGAAGCATGTGGGAGTATCCCATACATTACAGAATGAAAGAATATCAGAAAAAAATGGAAGCAATGATGTGAAGAAGAAGCATTAGATATTGCAGTGAAGGTATGTCTTTTGAAAGACATGAATGAAGAAGTTAGAATTCATGTAGCACTAGTGACAACATATCCTTTGGAGGATAAGAAGATAGAAGAGGAAGGTAACAAACTTGTAGCTGAGTCATAGAGCAAAAAGTTGTAGCAAATGGAAAATTAGAGATGATGAAATCAGAGATTACAGTAAAGGTATGTATTTTGAAAGACACGAATGAAGAAGTTAGAAGTAATGTAGCACCAATGACAACATATCTTTTGGAGGATAAGAAGATAGAAGATGAAGGTAACAAACTTGCAGCAAATGGAAAATTAGAGATGATGAAGATAGAAGGCCCTAGATTTCACAAGAAAGTTGGAAAAGAGGAGAATGATCTTCTATGGAAATTCAAGATGAAGAAAATAGACAAGTTTCTAAGAGGAAATTAGATAGAAGAACATGAAGAGTTGAATAGTTCAGTGAAAAATGAAGGTAAACAAGTTGGAGTAGTGAAATAAAATGAGGTATGTCATGAAGCATTAGAGATTGCAATAAAGGTATGTCTTTTGAAAGACATGAATTAAGAAGTTAGAAGTCATGTAGAAGTAGTGACAACATATTCTTTGGAGGATAAGAAGAAGAAGGTAACAAACTTGTAGCTGAGTATGAAGACCGAAAAGTTGTAGTAAATGGAAAATTAGAGACGATGAAGTTAGAAAGCCCTAAATTTCACAAGCAAGTGGGTAAAAAAGAGAATGATCTTCTATGGAAAGAGTTTAGATGATGAAAATAGATAAGTTACTTAGAGTATATTGGATAGAAGAACATGAAGAGTTGAATAGTGCAGTAAAAAGTGAAGGTAAAGTAGTTGGAGTAGTGAAAGAAAATGAAGTAAAATTTGAGAGCCATCGGTCGCATTCTCTTGGTAAAATCAAACGTTGTCTTTGAAATGGAGGAAGGTGTCATATTAGATTTAAATCAATATTTTCTTTTTATTTTAAAAAGTGAATACAATATAGAAGAGTAGGGGGGAGCACCAAAGTGGTACGGTCTTAGGAGAAGAGAATAGTGTCACTGCCAAAGAATAGAAAAAAAGTAAAAAGAGGAGTGGGAATAGATAAAAGCTCAGGAATTTGAAGGACATACGTGAAGGCTGATTTGGGCAGAGATTTAGTGCAAATTTTGTAGAGCAAAATAATCATACATGATGACAGACGTTGAAAAACAACAGATGAATGGAGAAAGAACAACAGAATGGGGTTATGGGTTCAGATAAGGGTCAAATAGAGAAAGGAAATAGAGAAATGTGAATTGAAGTTGCAGAGATAAGTTAAAGAGAATATAAATCTACATATTTGTTTTAAATTTCCTTGCATAGTGAAGAATTTGAAGAAGTTCAAATGTGTAATCTGGCTTTGGTTCAATTTGTGCATCTGAAATATGATTTCTATACTAGTTGCGAGCATTTGAATCAAATAAAATCAAGATTCTATGTTGTTCCAATCTGAGTTTTTTTTATTTGAACAAAGAGTCTTTGTATTGTGTGATGTGGATAGTGTTTCTATGTGGAAGTTTTATGTTTTTGCAGAAAGGGAAGTACCCTTTTGTACCAAGTGGTATTAGAGAGAGAAGGTCCTGAGAGTATAGAGGATACACTGAGACATGTGGGTAAAGATAGCCTTAGAGAAGAGCTCATGTGAGAATTGTTGCAGATTCATGAAGTCGTGCGCAATTGAGATCTAGTAACTATAGAAGAGTTGTCCTTACAGGTTGTATGGTGAGAGAAAGTGAATGTAGAAGATTGTAGCAACAAGTAAGATGAGGATATATGTGTGGAAGCCCATCATGTGGGATGGTTGGAGATAGTATAAAAAGAAGGGATTTCTTAGAGGATGTCATGTGGGTAGTTTTACCTAAATCCATTGGTCTTGCATTTTTTTAACTTATCAAGCTTCAATTGCACTCCTGCACCAAAGATCCCACTTTTCATGGGTTCTATCAATCACACTTTTAGCAAATAGAAGTGTGGTCTTTTGGACATTTTAAGTGTGTTAATTGTTTTTTATTATAATGGAAGTGTATTTAAAAGGATTTATTAAATTTTAGATGAGTAAGTTGTGTTGGAAGGAAAGCAAAATTGTTAAGTTAAGAATATGACTAATTGTTAATAAAATAGAATTTTTCTATTCAATAGTTGAAGTTATATTGTTTGACTAGAATTATATTTTTTTTAAGAAAGTTTCTAACAAGGATGCAAGGCAGTTGAAATCAATGGATCAGATTTGAGCAAAATACATGCAAGACAATCTAATGCATCACTACCTTACATTTTTTTACCTTGATCTAGCTCATCTATTTTTTAACCTTTTGTCAATTGATAAAATGATGATCGTTTAGATTCTTACATACATTGATAAGATTTAAATTGACTTATGGCTCATTATTTTGCCTTCGATAAGCTTTTATGCATACAAAATAACATGGTGAGTGAAACTAGATGACCAAAACTTGATGCAATGAGTGCTAAGTGGACCATTCATTAACATGAGAGATGGGTTCATGTGAACCACTACTCATGAAATATGGGTCATGTGTTTGACTCAAAAACTACGCAGTTAAAACCCTAAAATAAAATATCATAATTTGACATGCTGCGAAAAATAGCTCCTACTTATCAATAAATAGAATGCCAACAACAACCACACAGCCATAGGTTTTGAAAGGACCTTTGAACCTTACACAAATAGCCAAACAATAGCATACTCGATACTAACCCACAATGAAATAGCCTCACAAACACCCACTTCAAAAGTCATCTCCTTCTTTGTCAAATTGATCTATATGTCAAAACTTGGCCTCCGTATTACTGAAATTCCTCTCTTGCCAAAAGACCATAGTCCCCACTATCTCTAGGGAATGAAGAGTCCCTTGGTCATTGCAAAGCATCTTAGGAGAACCAAGAAACTAACCCAACCAGGCATTCTCCCACCTTAAGAACACTCAAACAAAATAGACTCGAGGCCATGAAAAAACTTTTTTGCCCAAGCCTTAGCAGAGTTGGGCACACCCATCATGCCTGCCAATGGAAGCATCCTCCATGTTACCTCTCTATTGCTCCTCACACAACATATATTCACAAGACATCCATTTTCTTCTAGCCCCAAAATCTAAAAACCTCAATATTGGGTTTGAAACCCATAACCTTCCCAAACTGGGAAAAACTCCTCCTAGACAACCTTGTCAATAGGAGAAAAAGTGATCTGAATCCTCCCACCTAAAGTTTCCCTGAGAAAGAGGGTGAAGAATGACCTAGCCAAGTCTGAATAATAGACATTTTGGCATTGGAGTGCTACACAAATACCTAGCCCCAAAACCCCACCACGATAGCCAATGTATTCAATAGCATAGGTGAGAGAGGAAATCTATCCCAAAACTTGTGACACTGTTTCAGACACAACCAACCCTAAGGAATCCCTCCCTTTGGTCGACATATTGAAGCAGGTCACTATACAATTTGTTGTATAGAGGAAACTTCTACACAATCCCAGTCTCAACAAACCATAGAGCTTCTTGAACAAAGGGAAACCATTCTCCAAGGGGATCTTGACTTACCTCTTTCTCGATGGAGGACCCATAAATAGAGAGAAACCAAAACCACCCTAGTAGGCCTCTGCCCTAACAAAGAGCAGAATGACCATAGCAACGAATGGGTGATGTCGATACTGAGAGCACCACCAGGCACCCTCTTCCCCATCATCATCCTTGTCTCCCTCTCCTTTCTTCTCTACACATGAACAACCAACACTCATGCTCCTGCCCATTTCTCATGATGTATTTATATTTATGTTATATTATAATAAAATTAAATATTGTTGATAAAAGATTTGAACTAGAAAATCAGATCTATGAAACACATAATACATTTCTTTGGTATTGTTATATTTGATTAAATTGTTCATTATAGAATTTTATAATGTATTTATATCTATGTTATATTATAGTAAAACAAATACTATTAATAACATATTTGCACTAGAAAATGAGTGTAGGAACCAGGAATATTGAGTGAACGTGAGTATGGATTCAAGCCACACTTAATCTGTGAGAAAACAAGTATTGCAAAGTAATGGACACAATATGAATACAAAATATGGGATTGATTAATTATCTTACAAGATGTAGTACATATAAGGCATAATCAACTAAGAATAGTCGAGCTAATAATAGGAAAAATTCACTAAAAATAGTGGTGCTCCAAGAATAGGAAAAGCAACCACTTAACTTAGACAAAACTAATATAATCATACCAAGTATAGCTCAAGGCTAAACACTTCAAAATATGTACTCCTAAGATAGCTTAATATACACCAGCATCTCTCCTTAAACATAGCTTAGGTGGGTGAAATGAAGATGGGTCTTAGAAACTAGGCCTTATTAGGTACCCATGTACAATGTAATCTCTCATAAAAATAAAGAAACGGAGAAAAACTACGCGGGAAAAAAACTCCCCTCCAAAAAGAGAAAAAAATATAAAAGAAGAGGATTAGGAAGTGTCATCGAAGATTATAACTTTACACTAAGCCTAAAACCATGTTGCTCTGACTATAATGATGCAGGCAACTACCCCCATAGAAGAGAGAAAGAGACTATGTATCCCCCCCAATGAACTCGTGTATGAATGTTGACAATGATACATTTGTGGGAAATGACATTTCTCCCCTTAGGAAGAAACAATTCCAATGGTGAATGCTGAAGTAACTCCAACTCAAAGAAGCAAGGTGAGGTGGTAAGTCTCATGATGTATCTTGTCTTAGAACACTGTTCAAATGTCTACATATTGATTTTGAAACAAGTCACAAACAAGTCAGGAGTCGTAGGCCTAACCGAGATAAGTGACTTCTAAAAATCATGTGAAAACTAATGAAGAGAAAGATCCAAAGAACTAATGTATGGATGTGGAATGTGAATGCATGCCATATGGCTATGAAGCAAATCCCACGAGATGTCATTTGAAGAATCAATGGAATCCCTTGATGAAGCCTCTCTGAACTCTATAGTAGTAGAGCAGTTGCAATATAATTATCATCAAAGAGAAAGACAATATCCTCCAAAGTGTCATCAAGATCTGAAATGTGGGACTTGAAAAACAAGGAAGAGATGTCTGGTAGAAGTGTGTCCCAATTGGATCTAAGACCCTACTATAAATAATTACTGGAAGCTCCCAGAGAAGAAACTCTAAACTCTAAAGCAAAGGCATAGAAAACATGTGCCATATAATGTGATGATGTATATGTCATCCATCAATTGGATTTTGTACCCAAGTACCTACACTTTGAAGTGGCTATGTAGCCCAAAGAGAGTTGAATGTGGGTGAGTCAAGTGCTGAATCCGCATCCTCCAAAATGAATCTAGAGATGGATGGAGATGACACTCTGCCTCATGAATCTTCTATGGATAGTAGAAAGGAGAAATATCAAGGGCAAAGTGTGAGAAGTTGTATAACCTACCATTGTGATCTGCCCTTTCCAAAGCCACTAAGTTATTCCTATGCAACTCTCTAATCTCAACTGAATCTAGAGTAAACTCAACTTGCATTCCCTTCCAAATGTGAGCAATCTAATACATTGATAGAAGATTAGTTGAAAGTGAAGGTACACTTAAAACATTTATGAATGTTCCACCTTCATCCTCAACAGAACCTCTCCCTGTAACTATTTCCGGTGTGTCATTACCCAAGGTGATGCTAGACATGTTATAAGGCTCTATGGAAAAAAACTCAACCTATGAAGAAGCCATATGGTGTGAAGCATCAAAGTCAATAATCCAAGATGGAGCTGATGAAGATTCTACTGTAACTAGTGCCTTGCCTTTAAATTTCACTTTTCCTTTTTCCTTTGTCTTAGAAGTTTCTTGTGTTGATGAGGACTCTTTGATAGATTTAGGAACCCCTATGTTATGCTTCTTAAGAAGATGAGTGATGTGTTCTATCTATTTCTTCATACATATGTGCTCATCATGCCCAAGTTTCTTACAATAGGCACACTTGACTTTCTCTTTCCTAGGTTTCCCTTGATTTGAAGAAGATTTTGTATTGAGCTCAGATTTTTGTTCCTTCTTGATCTCCTTGTCTTTTTTATTTTTCTCCCCTTTGTTATTTGAATCATTATGTTCCCCATTTCTAGCAAAGAGAGCTTAAGGTGTTGATGACTTTAGGGTACCCATGTGTATAACTTATCTTTCTCCCTAATGAAGTTTGGAATCAAGTCATCTAAGGATGGCATTGTCCATGTGGCTCTAAAATCTCTTTTAGAAAAGTAGAAAGTAGATACAAATATAGAATACTCAAGTCCTAACTTGGTGATAATTGAAAGCACAAGTTGATAATCTTTTTTCTCAATTCCGCATCCCTTCAACTTCAACATTAATGATTTCAACTTAGTGAAGAAATCCTCTAGAGTGTCAAATGAACTTGTACTCAAGCTTATGAGTTAGTTCTATAAATCATGACATTTTGTTTCATCAACCTTCCCAAAGAGTTTTTCTAATGCTATCCAAACTTCACTGGGTGTCTTCAAGGCTTCTACATGAAACAATAGTTCAGGAGCTATATTTAAACACAAAAAACTATAGACTTGATCACACTTGTTAAACTATTTATCCTTCTTTGTATCAATAGTGGGTTCTTTTTCAGTCCCCATTGTCACCTTGTGTATCCCTTTATTCTTTAAAACAACTTGGATTGCAAATTTCCACTTAGGATAAATAAACAGGGTTAGTGGCTTGATTGCCTGTTGTGAATCCATGATGTTGAAGTAGTTTTACATAAATTAAGTGCAAAAGGGAAAATTATGGAGAAGATTTGAAATTGCACAAGGCACGACAACTTTACACCCCCCTTGATTCAAAATTGGATTCACCCCTGAATTTGGCACTTTATCATGGAGTGTGTTAGGTCTAAGCGGGTTGATTAAAATTGTACCCTACTACTTTACATTTTTACAAACTCTCTTCAATTTTGGTACTCCAAAGTAACCTTTTAGAAGAATTTTCTTAAATTTTGGTACTCCAAAGTAACCTTTTTTTAAGTATTTTTTGAGATAAATAATCTATTAAATATTAAATATTTTATATTTATTAACATTAATTAAAAATCTAAAATAAATAAAATATATTTTTTAATTAATTTAAAATTACAAACAATAATCATTAATTAAACAATTTTGATTATAGTAGTATGTTACTAGATGATAGATTTAATTATGGTAGTATGCTACTAGATGATAGTTTTAATTATGATAGTATGTTACATGTACTCCATAATTGTACTACCATATAGTAGATTAAAAATCCAGTTCTCTCAAGTTTTGGCAAGATCATTTTAGAAGTTATTTTTGTTTAGAAAAGTAGCAATGGCAAGATATGGGGGAGATCCTCCACTATGTTTACTTTATTGAGACGTTTTTAAAGGTTTTATGTATATTTAAATATAAAATGTTTCATACTTCTATTTAGAAGTTGACAAATAATTTTATCTTATTCTCATTCATCTCCATGCACTCCAAGATTTAAATCTCACTTGCTAAATTTATCACTTTCCATCTTGTTTCAACTAGAGAACATGACTACATGCATAACCTTCATATGAATTGTTTTTTCCAAATTTTACCTTTACCACCCATGACAATTGAAGAGACATTACCTAAGACACAAAATCATTACAAAACTAAGCTTAATTGCAAAAATAGAGTGACAAAAGTGTTCTATAATGTAATAGACTTGGGGCTGTAGTCAAGCATTCTAATGGAAAACCCTACATTAAAGATAAGGAATTGGTGCAATCATGGTAGGAGGGTTCACAGAATGAACTATCCAGACCGTGCAACAAGAGTAAACACAACGGAAACAACTCAAGGAAATAGAACAAATGTAGATTTAATCATTCAATATACCTTAAAATTCAAATACAATCTGGTCAGCAACATACTAGCTTACAATACGGGCTCAAAGGCCTGATTTCATACATGCGCAAGACAAAGCTTTGAAGCTTCTCCGCACAAATCTAAAACTATTATATCTTTCTTATGTGAATAGATACTTTCCTAAGGATCTATTACATAAATATATTTCATTTTTAGACTAATAGATTCCTCCGCATCGGCCAAGGAAGATCACAGACTCTAATGAAGAGCTATAACATGTTCACAGATAGGTCAGACTTAAATGCATAGAATACTTCCTCAAATGAATTGGATAATGTGTGGACCTCTGGGGAAAGTCAGCCATGAACCAAGGATCATTGAATGATGTGTCAGTAGGATCCACAAGTCAAGGAATGATCCACAAGCCATGTCCTTTAGCTGATTATTAGGAACTATTAGAATGCTCTGCTCTGGGAAAACAAATGATCTTCTGATAGTGATAACTTTCTTGTAACTGATCCAAATGCTCTGAATTCTTTATATGATGTAGATGAATGAATGAAGATGCTAAGTCCAGATCCGTAAGATGTGAAATGCCAAAACTAGACCACAAGCTAAAACTGCTTCTGACTGAATTGGGAAATGAGAGAACTGAAATGCAAACAAATTGAGATGCAAATGTTTTTGGTTGATGCAAGATTTCTCTTGATCCAGGGATGCTCTTGCATCTGACATCTAGGGTTATTGAAAAAGTGAGTCCCTCACTTTGTCCGGGCTAGGGGAGAACCAAGATGGTCCACCTTAGCCTTACAAATCCATGATGAATCTTCTTCTGGTCTGCCTTTCCACTTCACAAGATATTCTTTGTATTGTTTGCCTCTAGTGCTGCATCCAACTCTCTTGTCCAAAATGTCTTCTATCTGCTCCTGTGCTTGTTGTGGTAACTGCTTCTTCAAGTCCTCATCTGTGTTGTCATTAAACTCTACTTCATGATACTGATGTAGGTCTGCAGTGTTGAAATTGGTGATATACCCAATGTCTCTGGTAACTCCACTTCATATGCATTTCCTGAATCAAATTTTCTGAGTATCTTACAAGGTCCAAATTCTTCATCTTCAACTTGTTATATGTCCCAACTAGAAATATTTCTTCTCTTAAATGTACCATTACTTCATCTCCTTCTTTAAATTCTTTGTGTTTTCTCTTTTCACCTACCCTTTCCTTATACTTATTGTTCATGTCTTCCAAATGCTTCTTCACCTGATTATGCACTATCCTCATATGATCTGCAAATTCTTTTGCTTCTACACTTCTCTTTTCTTCTATATTGATGTCTCTCAATTCTGCAACTCCTCTAGGATTCACTCCGGTAATAATCTCAAAAGGTATTCTTCCAGTACTCTTGTTTACTGAATTATTGTATGCAAACTCTGCTTGTGAAAGAATCAAGTCCCAACTTCCTGCTTTCTCTCCAACCAAACATCTCAACAAGTTTCCCAAACTCCTATTCACTACCTCTATCTGTCCATCTGTCTATGGATGAAAAGTTGAACTGAACTTCAAATCTATCTTCATCTTCTTCCAAAGTGTCTTCCAGAAGTATCCAGCAAATTTTGTGTCTCTGTCTAAAACTATACTCCTAGGTAATCCATGCAATCTCATAATCTCCTTGAAAAATAAGTCAGTTACATGTACTGCATCAGTTGTCTTCTTGTAGGGTATGAAATGAGCCATTTTTAAAAATCTGTCAACCACTACAAATATTTAATCTTGTCCTCTCTGTGTCTTATGTAATCCCATTACAAAATCCATGCTTATGTCTTCCCAAGGTCTCTCTGGTACTATCAAAGGTTTATACAATCCAGTGTTCTGACTACTCCCTTTTGCAACTTGACAAATTCTACAACTCTGCACAAATCTCTAAACATCCTTATGTATCTGAGGCAAAAAATAATTTCACTCACCAAAGCCATTGTCTTATCAATGCCAAAGTGTCCTGCCAATCCACCACTATGCTTCTCCTTGATCAAATTATCTCTCATTGAATTTCTAGGTATGCATAACTGACTTCCTTTGAACAACATATCTTCCTGAATGAAATAGTCTAACCACTTACTCCTATCCATCACAACAGGTTCCTTACATGCTTTCCAAGGTTTTGCAAAATTAGTGTCTCCCTCATTCATGTTCTTCAATTCATCAAAACCCAACACTTCAACTCTCATCTCTGTCAATAAGTTTCTTCTTCTACTCAAGGCATTAGCAACTTTGTTTGATTTTCCACTCCTATGCTTCAACACAAAAGTATAACTCTGTCTGAACTCTACCCATCTCATATGTCTCTGATTTAACTTACCTTGACTGTTCAAATACTACAAAGCTTGATGATCCGTAAACAACACAAACTCCTTAGGCAACAAGTAATGTCTCTACTTCTTCAAGGCTTGAATTATGGCATAGAACTCTTGATCATAAACTAAATATCTTCTCCTTGCATCATTCAACTTCTCACTGAAATATGCTATAGGTCTACCTTCTTGACTTAATACTACTCCAATTGCATTTCCATTTGCATCACAATCAACTTGAAATACCTTATTGAAATTTGGTAATGCCAAAATAGGTTGCTTTGTCACTTTCTGCTTCAACAACAAAATTTTTTTATCTGCTCCAGATGTCCATTTAAAATCTTTTCTGTCACCTCTCATTGTCTCCATCATAGTGTTACAAACTGAACTAAAATTTCTGATGAACTTCTGGTAGAAACTAGCCAATCCATGAAATGATCTAACTTCTCCAATAATTTCCAGTGTAGGCCATTCAACAATTGCTCTTACTTTCTTAGGGTCCATCTTCAATCCTTCTGCAGAAATCACAAATCCCAAATATACCAATTCTTCTTTCATGAAACTACATTTCTTGATGTTTATCAGTAATTTCTCTTCTCTCAGTCTCTGCAAAACTTGTCTAAGATGCCACAAATGTTCTTCTATTGTCTTACTGAAAATTAGAATGTCATGCAAGTATACAATCACAAACTTACCCAAGAATTTCTTCAAGACCTCATTCATCAATCTCATGAAAGTACTCAGTGCATTTGTCAATCCAAAATGCATCAATAACCACTCATACAATCCTTCATTTGTCTTAAAAGCAGTCTTCTATTCATTTCCTTCTTTGATTCTAATCTGATGTATCCACTCTTCAAATCTATCTTTGTGAAATATCTTGCTCCACTCAAACAATCCATGATATCATCCATCCTAAGTAAAGGAATTCTATACTTAACTGTGATCTTGTTTATTGCTCTAGAATCAGTACACATTCTCCATTCTCCATCCTTCTTCAGTGCTAGCACTGCAGGTACTGCACAAGGGCTCAAGATTTCTCTGATCAAACCTTTCCTCAACAATACTTGTATCTGTCTATTCAATTCTTCATTCTCTGTCGGTGTCATCTGGTGTGCTGCTTTGTTAAGCAAACTTGGTCCCTGTATAAGATCCATGTGATGACTGATATTCCTTATAGGTGGTAATCCTTTAGGTAAGGTATCTGATATGATGTCTTCATACTCTATCAGCAACTTCTTTATCTCTTCCAGTTGTGATTCTTCAACTTCTCTCTTCAATGCTTTAGGCTTCTTAGGAATCAAGGCATATCATATTCTCATGTCTCAAACCATCTAGAAATCTTCTTCCATCTACCAAACAGATTCTAGCATTTTCGTATACTTCACTCTTTGGATCATCCTCCAAAGGAATCAAAGTAATTCTCCTTCCATTTGTTGTTATGATATATGTATTCTTTCTTCCATCATGTATAGCTTTTCTATCATAATGCCAAGGTCAAGTCTCAACAAGATATCATAACCTATATCATAACCTAGATGGCTCCAAGTATTTGTCACCTCTGTGTTACTAGAGACAACTGGCTCATCCTAAGATATCCTAGCTATCACCTGCATGGTACTGGTGATAGCCGGCTATCCGCACCTGTATCAGACTCAATTATGATATGTGGGTCATCTTATAGCTAGGTAAATACACAATAAGGATATCACAAGGATTCACCAACACTAATCACATTTACTTGGTTACATGCCACATAGAGATCCATAAACCAATACACGGGGACTTTTTAGGTCCAGGGGTCTAAATTACAAGTCGACACTCAAAATAATATTGGACCCACATGAGTTGGATTCTATTTCGAAACACATGCATAAACATATACAAACACAAAGTAATATCAAGGGTCATTCCATACATATATTTTTCACTTGGAAACAGAGTATGCATTATATATCAGTCAAACCCACAAAATTAATATTAGAGAAGTTCCAAGTCACCTTTGTATATGCACATTAGAGACGAACCATGAAAAAGGTAATTCTAAAATTCCTTCAAACATTGGGGTAGATTTAGAGAAGCTAGCTCAACAACCTCAGAGTATAGGAGATTAGTGTTGATAGAGTGTCCTTTTCTAGCTCAGACATATATATTGAGACTTACTAATTGAAAGGTGGGTTCATAGATCCATCATGTAGTATCAGCTGCCTCAAGCTAAAACATATCAAAGAGGGAAGGTTGATCAAGTTTAGGAATACCCCATGCCTCAGAGTTATTCCCTAAATCCCTCCCCTATGGACTTGAGGTCCAAGGGCATCCTTCGCCCAAGAACTACCTACATACCCACTTCCAAATAGGATTGAAGTCACATGTAGTTCTCCTCACTTAATCTCTCAAGGGATATACACATAGGTTCCTACTCTCAGGGTTTCATCATCACCCAATTTCAACTAATAGTTACTATCATTTCAGGAATCAAAATCGTACATAGAAGTTATGCACAATAATATATCCAATATAAATTAAATCCAATCCTAATAGAAAACATGGAATCAAAATGCATAACACTTAACAATGCAACAATTATGCAAGGACATACTAAAGAAGTTCCCACAAGGGTCACCACGGTCTCAATTTATACCTCACCTCTGTTATGATTCATAACTCAACATAATGTTGCTAGAACTCTTACAAGCTCAACTTATTAACATAGATTAGGGCACAAGTAATTATCAATTATCCCCTTCTAACACTAATAAGATACTAGGTTGAATATATATATCAAGTCTTATTGAGTAACAGTCAAGTTCCATGTCCTATAACTATTGGTGGTAATCATGGTATCATACTATTATCATAGTCATTAGAACTATCTTCTTCAAGATAGACACACTTTACAAACTATGGCGCCTTAATCAATTGTAAGGGGTCATTTTTATCATATTCGTTACTCAAAATGACACAACCTTCAAGTCCATAGATGTCAATAGTCATAGTATTTAATGATCTGTAGAATTAAGTTGACACTCAATGATCAAGACTAGTATATGTCGATCAACCTATTAAAAATTTACTATGATCCTAAGCAATATTAAGATCAGAAATAGTTTATAGATAAGGCATGACCGTATCATAGCAATACACTCCAGTGTTAAGGATGTCAAGATAGGCTATATAGTGATGTCTCATGCATAATCATTTTGGTATGCATAATATCTTAATATCCACCATCTAGGGTACAATGATGTTAAATTTATTGTCCCCAATTATTGCTTAATGAACTATAGCTATTCATAACATAATATTTTAGGGTGCTTAGCATGCCTATTTGCCTTTCCAACTTGAAGGTTCCAATTTTATAACTAATATTTATCACGGTTTTATATCTCTATCAATAAGTGACCTATAACATTGTGCAACACCACTAGGAAATTACTCTATGTTGAGGAAATACATAGTTCATATCACTTAATGTGGCCCATAATGCCGATTATGTTTCTCATGCCAGGAATTCATGTTACAAAATATGATGATAAAAATATTATTCTCTTAATAATAACAAACCATTCAACAAAATCTTAAACAAGGTCTAGATTATAAAATATAATCATATTCTCAAATCCTCACAAAACACAAAATTTAATATATCTTAAGTAGAAGACTCATCAATCCACTTATGCATCACATATTCCTCATAAGATTAAGATACTAAATGTTTAGTTTCCCAAGCATATTCTAGACTATCTCTTAATAGTCCTAAAAAGATATAGTTTCAATGAATTCCAAACTCTATTTAAAGCATATATAAATTGATAGTAAGATTCTACTACACATCTAAGGATGCATGGATTTGTATACATATATGTTTCAAATGAAGATGTTACCAAAAAAAAGCCCTGTTTTCTCAAGGTATTCTAATTTTGACTCAAAATAATTTATGCTTATTCATTTATATTCTTGAGTTGGCTCTCATTTGAAGTATCCATTTCAATCATGTTGAATACTTCAACATATTCACGAGTATATCTTTGTAATCTTCTATATAAAGAGAGAGATTCCCTTGTGAAAAAATTGACGCATTCACCAGTAAAGACAAAGATTGCTATTATAATATCCAGTACAGTTAAAGTTTGGCAATGAGGTTTACTTAATAAAAGCCACGGGTGACATTCTACAATACACAACCATAAAGAAATAATAAGATCCCTGACAACAAGATCACTGGAATATTAGACTGCACAAGGTTGTGTAAATAGTAAAGTTCAATAATAGGAAATCATGGGTGTGATAAACTATATAATTGAATGAATTAAGATGATCACTGGTATAACATTCCATACAACCAGGTACTTTAGGTCATTAATAGTCTCGGCCCGATAAAGCCCCAAGAGGATTTCATATCAATAAACATTTTACCTTGATCACCTCTGTTCAAGGTATATTATTTAATTATGTCCACGTCAGTCTTAAAGATTTAGTATCCCTGGTTAACTGGTACCATGCTCCTTTCACTGGTATCTAAGGTGACTAAATTTCAGGTTGAGCGCGGAGAGAACATCCAAATCTAGTAAGGAGAATAGTGCAACGAAAACGATAAAGACTAAACGTACCGAAGAAAATGACATCCTTTGTTGGCCATAGTTTCCATGACAGCAACAGTATATGTGGAGAATCGTGAAACGGGTGGTCAACAAAGGTAGGGACAATATCATTTCCAACAATAAATTCCATCATTTCTAACAACAATTGGAAGCCGTCACCCCATCAACCAGCATAAAATATCTTTTAATTTTATTTATTTTTATTACTGTTTGGCCCTGCAGTCGCCTACGAGAAAGCCTCTCTCAATGGGGATGTGACAGTTTCAAACAAAGCTGGCTGCATACAAACAGGAATTAATGGTCTCTTTTAGCACAGCAAAAGAACGGGATTTGCTTTACACCTGCCCATTGCATTTGCTCAATTTTTAAATCCTCTTCAATAAATTCATTTAGTGTATAATCTACAGTCAGTGCAGTTGATGAAGCTGTATCTGTTGAAAAATCTTATTTAAATTATGCTTTGATGGCTGCCCATTCCTTCTGCGAAAAGCCCCATTTTGTTACAGGCTGCCCATGCTGGTAAATGTGAATCGATCGGGTTGGAGACATGTTTGTTGCGTTTAGTTAAGCAATGTAAATAAGTTTATTATGAAAAGCTGTGTAATTCTTGAGAATACAGGTTTGCAATAATTGAAAATATGTAGAGTAGTCTTAAGGGGTGTTAGCTGCACAAAAGTTGTCAATCTTTTCCTCCAGTTTCTTTGCTTCAATTCTTTCCACTTCACCGATTTCTCTACGGTCCCGATACCCCAAACCATTAAAATAAGGATGTCTCCGAAGAGAATTATGAATCAACGCAATCACATAAAGTAACCCAGATGGAGGTGTATAAGTACGGACGGTTCTAAGAGTGGATAAAGCTTATTTTACAAGTAGAGGTACTCTAAACCCCTAATATCATACTAATATGAAAACAGTATTTAGAGCCATGACACTGGTTACACCCCTAATATCATATGACTATGTAAGAAAGTCACTCAGCAGAATCAGATTTGTCAAGAATGGAACTGAATTCAAAAGTCTGTATCGACAGACAGCAAAAGATCTCCCAGTACTCGTTTTGCTTTTGTTTGGAGTTTTACATATCTCATAGACTTCTCAATGAAATAGAAAGTATCAAAAAAAATAATTTCTAAATGATATTATAAAGAACATTTATTTATGAAATTGGTTTGAAAGAATTTATAATTACATATGACTACCATACATAAAATTGCTTTCAAAGAATTTATAATTACAAATAACTATACATAACTTTTTTGTACTCAAAATGCTACATAAAAATGCATATTACAAACAATACTGTAATGTGATTATAAACTATTTCCAGATGATAGTATAAAAAACATTTATTTATCAAATTGCTTTGAAAGAATTTATAATTACATATGACTACCCTACATAAAATTGCTTTGAAGGAATTTATAATTACAAATAACTAGCATACATAACTTTTTGTACTCAAAATGCTACATAAAAAATGCATATTACAAACAATATTGTAATGTGATTATAAACCATTTCCAAATGATAGTATAAAGAACAATTATTTATCAAATTGCATTGAAAGAATTTATAATTACATATGACTACCATACATAAAATTGCTTTGAAGGTGTTGATGCATAAATCTGTGGGTGTAATCCAACAGCAACATGGAAAACTCTGAGACGTGGGAATGCTCCTCAGAGTGACCTCCAGATTTTAAGGAAGCTGGCTCTTCCGTTCTTCAATGGGGTTTGAGAAAAAGGTCAGAAAGAAAACCAAGATTGTAGAAAATAAAATGCCTGCGATCCGCCGGATTTGAAACAATTATTTGCACAGTGTTTAACTTGAAGGATTTAACTAGATCTAAAGAGCAAAATATGCATGATTAAAACTCAGTTTTAAAACATATTAAACAGAGGCAAAGAAACAGAGAAATTAGAGACAAGAAACAGAGTAAACTCAATATGCACATAACACATCTCTTTATTTGAATAACCAGTTACAGAGGCAAAAATTGCTGCACAAAATGACTATTACATTCTCATGAAGAAATAATTGCAAAGGCAAGAAGAAACTCTGTTGCTGCTCTGATTATCTGATCTGATAAACTTGTAGAACTCTGAACATATCTGAAGAGAACTCCAACCTCCAGAACTCTTTTTGAATGTGTCCCAGATGTGGCTATTTGTAGCTTGAAATAACTCAACGAAATGCCAACGGCCTCTCCAAAAATCCACAACTGAATCCCTGAAAATCCGGCTCCAAATCCGGCATTTGAAACTGAACTGTAGTTTCTATTTTGCCCATGGCTGGAAAAATATCTCTGTGTGAGAAAGAGGACTCCCCCGCTTCCTGTAGCTTGCTCCATGAAAATAAAACATTGTTGCTCACATTTAGGGTTTCACTTTTTTCAATCCCGTGAGTTATTTCCATTGTAATAAAGTCTCATCTTAATATTTTGCCCCACATCATATTTAAAATAAAGATAAATCTTTATTTTAGAAGCTAAACTTTTCCGTGGCTTCATAGAGGCATAATAAAATATTCTTATGAAAGGGTCCCACCATTTAATATAATAAGAAATGAGGCAATTTAAAATGAAACAAAACCTTATTATTTCCCTATGCACAGGCTGATCCACGTGCCTCCTTCCGCTAAATTTTGGTTGCCTTTAAAAGTTATTCGGATACCGACAAGTGGCAGCCTCCGCAGTGTCTTTGTTTCTTTTAAAGTTGCTCGAATGGTTCCCTAAATACTCTCGTGAATCATAATGCAACTTTAAATAAAATATTCAGCTTCATAAGAAAAAGGACCCCACCATTTAATTTCATTCATAAAAGTCTTTCTTATAAAACCCATATCATTTGCATTTAATAAAATAAAATGAAACTTTTAGTTCCTCCCCTGCATGCGGGCTGCACCACGTGGCCTCTTTCACTGAATTTTCTTTTAACTCTTCTCTACCTTCCGCTGCAGCCACGTGCCTTTCTCAGAAACATTCTAACTTGATTTATATTGCTCTCGGGTGTTGACATGTATCAGCCTCCGCAAGCCTCTTAAGTTTCTCTTTGAATGCTTCAGGATGTGAGAAACTTTAATAGTTAATAAGTTTCACTTATTAAAAAGAAGACCCACCATTTATTTCATTAATAAAAGATTCTCTCTTAAAAATCCCATAACATTAATGCCTTTAATTAAATGAAACAAGCATTTACATCTCCATTACGCGGACTGCTCCACGTGGTGGTTTCCACTGCCTTCTTAAGTTTCTTTTACATTGCCGTGGGTGCCTCCAAATGTCACATTCCGCTGAATTTTTGAAACTTTCGGTGGAAAAATTAAAATGTCAGCCACTTTCATTTGTTTCATTTTAATTTCATAGAGTTTTAACTGTTATGAAAGAGGAACTCACCATGTCTCTTTAATAATAGACTCTTCTCTTATTAAAACCCGTAACATTTGCATTAGTGAAATAAAATGAAACTTTTAATTCTTCCTGTGCGCGGACTCCAAATGTCACACTCCACTTCATTCCTATTTCTTTTTGAGCTGCTACACATTAAATCTTTGGGGCTGCCATTTATTCCTGTGCATCTTATGGTGGCTGTGACTGATGAAAATCTGTGTCTCCATACATTTGAAAAGGTTTGAAATGGTGCAAAATTTTGTCACCAGTTTTGGTGACTTGCAGGGAAAATGGGCCTGCCCATTACGAACTCCAAAAACTCTAATTTTGTATATCAATGCCTTATCATTGGGCAATAGAGTCAAGTGTCTGAAACATTCAGAAACTGAAGAAGCATGAAGGTGAACTGAAACACCCCAGACCCAGAATACATTCTACCACTGAAACTGACACTGAGCACACAATTGAAACTGCCTTCTGAACCACACAATTGATGTGTTGCAACTGAGACTTATTGAAAATAAAACTAACTGAAACTGAAACTAATGCTACTGTAGCTTATTGAGCATATGACAACAAACTACTGACATGCATAGGAATATGTCCATTCACTGGAATGGCAAAATAACTGCCAAATCTGATAATATTGCTCTAATTTATCCACATCAAACTGAAAAGGAACCAAATAAATTGTATAAAGAAATACAACAATATTTTGTACCTTTTTACTTCTCTGCACTCAGGAGATTCTCTTTTTGTTTCAAAACACCAGTCATGTTGATCATCATGTTGTTCTTGTTTCAGTGGAGGGTGGGGAGGGAAAACAAAACACTGAAGCTCTTCTGTGTGTTTGTAGCTGAGAGATTCTGCCAATTGAATTTTATCAATGACCTTTCTTACAGTCTCTTCCACAGGTTCATAACTCAAGATGGCATCAAAATGAGGTGTACATGTAACAACACTGCCTAGAATAGTCTTGAATCGAATAGGAATTTCATTGTGCAAGAAAAAGGGCACATAGCAAGACTGAGAATGTGAGAACCCTGTATGTGATTCTTTATGCAACTCTGCATTATTCCAGCTATCTCTTGATATCACCTTATCATGGATCTTTCCTTGCTTCGGTGGGTCTTCATCAAAAAGAAGATAGTAACCATCTTGAAGAATTGAAAACAAATCAGCTCTAGCATCATCTTCTGTTTCAGAACTTCCTCCATGATCACCTGCAATAGGCTTTGTAAATGAACCATGCACTTTCTCAATTGCAAGATCTTCATCATTTAGTAATGGATAGCCTTGTTGC
Source organism: Cunninghamia lanceolata (assembly GCA_027924645.1). Lineage (NCBI taxonomy): Eukaryota > Viridiplantae > Streptophyta > Pinopsida > Cupressales > Cupressaceae > Cunninghamia > Cunninghamia lanceolata. Next base: position 4,446,820 of record BSBN01000135.1, on the reverse strand, counting down.
AAAAGTGAGAACAAATCCTCATCATGTTCCAAGTGTTGCTCATACATCTCTGTGTCTTCTTCCTGCAGGTGTGAAACTTCATTGCAATAATAAAGACACTCATCCTTTGAAGACTTTGATATGATATCATTCGCAAACTCTTCCTCAAAATGAGATACAGATGCAGTGCCAGTCTGGACCCAGTACTTTTTAGCTTCAAAACCCTTCTTGTAGTACTTTTTAGCTTCTAGAAACCTCTCCTCATAAGCATCTTTTGAATCTGATTTAAAATTTGACAGTAACTCTGGATCTCCCTTTGCCACATATGCTTGATTTTCAATATCAGAAAGACACACAGGAGCCACTTTCTTGCTTGTAATTTGATTCTTGATACATGATTTTTCTTGAACATCAAAGTGACAGAGAACCTGGTCAATGGTTTCTATAGGTTGATTTGCAGCTATGGGGGCTTGTAAAAGGTAATTTTCAAGACAATTGGGCATTCTCTGGCTATATTCATACTGTTGTTCATAATAATCTTGAGGTATTAAACATAGATCAGCATGGTACAGGTTTTGACCTTTTAACTCATTAATCTCATGGGAGAGGGTTTTAATTAGTTCTTTCACAGCACTCATCTCCTCATGATTTGTCAAATCAGCAGGGAGGGTGGGCGGACTAAAATTTGTATGCATCTGGTTACAAGAAAGACCCTAAGACAGGCTATATGTATGAGGCATCAACTATTCTAAGGGCAGGGGAGGTAGTTTACCAGACAATATGAGGCTACTTTCAACCTTAATGGCAAGATCATACGACTATGGCAGAGTTTCACCCCCCAAAGATTGTATCATGACAGAGATCTCAGGGTCTAAAGCCTTTAAATAATACATGAAAGCAAAGACTGGAGATGGTCTGATATCAACAGAGAATTTCTTCCATACCTTGTCAAATCTTGAATTGAAATCATGTATGAGCTCCATAGGATACCTCTTGATTGTGATCAGGTTCTAGGTGAGAGTGCTAACATCTATCCTGTGAATTGATTGTAGATGAGCCCACCAAGTTGATCCCATCCAGTGATAGAGCCAGGCAGCAAGCTTCTGTACCATTCTTTTGCTTTGCCTTTGAGGGATGATGCAAGCAACAAAAGAGCATGATTCTCAATTGTGACATTATGAATAGAGCATAGATTTGCAACATCTTGAATGTGATCTACAGGGCAAATAGAGCCATCTCCTAGTAAGTAAGGCAATGCCTTCCAGGCTGTGTCAGGAACTTGACCCTGTTACTGAAGAACAAGGGGACTTGAATCCCAAGCTACAAAGGGTAGATCTCTGACTATATTCAGGTGCACATAGATACTAGGGGCTACCATGATTTGTAGTAACAAAGATCTGAGAAAGAACCTTCAATAGAGTCACCAATAGAGTCGCTAGATGGATGATTCATGCTCCTATGAGCAGATATTTCTATGATTTTCCATCAAAACCACAGAATGCAGGGCAAAGATTCTTAGAAAACAAAGACTCAAGTCTTGAATCGGGTCCCACCGGGCATGCCAAAAACTATTGATGCATAAATCTGTGGGTGTAATCCAACAGCAACATGGGAAAATCTGAGACATGGGAATGCTTCTCAGAGTGACCTCCAAATTTTAAGGAAGCTGGCTCTTCCGTTCTTCAATGGAGTTTGAGAAAAAGGTCAGAAAGAAAACCAAGATTGTAGAAAATAAAATGCCTAACCTATGGCGATCCGCTAGATTTGAAACAATTATTTGCACAGTGTTTAACTTGAAAGATTTAACTAGATCTAAAGAGCAAAATATGCATGATTAAAACTCAGTTTTAAAACATATTAAACAGAGGTAGAGAAATAGAGAAATTAGAGACAAGAAACAAAGTAAACTCAATATGCACAAAACACATCTCTTTATTTGAATAACCAGTTACAGAGGCAAAAATTGCTGCACAAAATGACTGTTACATTCTCGTGAAGAAATAATTGCAAAGGCAAGAAGAAGCTCTGTTGCTACTTCTGATCTGATAAACTTGTAAAACTCTGAACATATCTGAAGAGAACTCCAACCTCCAGAACTCTTTTTGAATGTGTCCCAGATGTGGCTATTTGTAGCTTGAAATAACTCAATGAAATCCCAACGGCCTCTCTAAAAATCCACAACTGAATCCCTGAAAATTCGGCACCAAATCCGGCATTTGAAACTGAACTGTAGTTTCTATTTTGCCCATGGCTGGAAAAATATCTCTGTGTGAGAAAGAGGACTCCCGCCGCTTCCTGTAGCTTGCTCCATGAAAATAAAACATTGCTGCTCACATTTAGGGTTTCACTTTTTGAAATCTCGTGAGTTTATTCTATTGTAATAAAGTCTCATCTTAATATTTTGCCCTACATCATATTTAAAATAAAGATAAATCTTTATTTTAGAAGCTGAACTTTTCCGTGGCTTCATAGAGGCATAATAAAATATTCTTATGAAAGGGTCCCACCATTTAATATAATAAGAAATGAGGCAATTTAAAATGAAACAAAACCTTATTATTTCCCTATGCACGGGCTGATCCACGTGCCTCCTTCCGCTGAATTTTGGTGGCAACCTCCGCAGTGTCTTTGTTTCTTTTAAAGTTGCTCGAATGGTTCCCTAAATACTCCCGTGAATCATAATGCAACTTTAAATAAAATATTCAGCTTCATAAGAAAAAGGACCCCACCATTTATTTTCATTCATAAAAGTCTTTCTTATAAAACCTATATCATTTGCATTTAAAGAAATAAAATAAAACTTTTAGTTCCTCTCCTGCACGCGGGCTGCACCACGTGGCCTCTTCTGCTGAATTTTCTTTTAACTCTTCTCTACCTTCCGCTGCAGCCACGTGCCTTTCTCAGAAACATTCTAACTTGATTTATATTGCTCTCGGGTGTTGACATGTGTCAGCCTCTGCAAGCCTCTTAAGTTTCTCTTTAAATGCTTTAGGATGTGAGAAACTTTAATATTTAATAAGTTTCACTTATTAAAAAGAGGACCCACCATTTATTTCATTAATAAAAGATTCTCTCTTAAAAATTCCGTAACATTAATGCCTTTAATTAAATGAAACAAGCATTTACATCTCCATTACGCGGATTGCTCCACGTGGTGGTTTCTACTGCCTTCTTAAGTTTCTTTTACATTGCCGTGGGTGCCGCCTCCAAATGTCACATTCCGCTGAATTTTTGAATTAAATGAAACAAGCATTTACATCTCCATTACGCGGACTGCTCCACGTGGTGGTTTCTACTGCCTTCTTAAGTTTCTTTTACATTGCCGCGGGTGCCTCCAAATGTCACATTCCGCTGAATTTTTGAAACTTTCCGTGGAAAAATTAAAATGTCAGCCACTTTCATTTGTTTCATTTTAATTTCATAAAGTTTTAACTATTATGAAAGAGGGACCCACCATGTCTCTTTAATAATAGACTCTTCTCTTATTAAAACCCGTAACATTTGCATTAGTGAAATAAAATGAAACTTTTAATTCTTCCTGTGCGCAGACTCCAAATGTCACACTCCACCACTTCATTCCTATTTCTTTTTGAGCTGCTACACATTAAATCTTTGGGGCTGCCATTTATTCCTGTGCATCTTGTGATGGCTGTGACTGATGAAAATCTGTGTCTCTATACATTTGAAAAAGTTTGAAATGGTGCAAAATTTTGTCACCAGAAGGAATTTATAATTACAAATAACTAGCATTCATAACATTTTGCACTCAAAATGTTACATAAAAATACATATTACAAACAATACTGTAATGTGATTATATATAAAAATGCATATTACAAACAATACTGTAATGTGATTATATATTTCTGTATATTTATAACCAAAATAACCAAAGAAAACTTAACTCCTAAATTCAATACTTCCCCTACAAACAGCCTATTGGCGGAATAGTTGTGCACCCCGTGCAACTGCTAGTTGTTATTATTATTTTTTTTTAACCAAAAAAAGTTGGATGAACACCCATGCTAGTTGTTATTATTTAAGCATTCATATATTCTATTCACAAATGTACGTACTATAAAAATATTTCATATACACATCAAGAGTGAAGAGATCTACCATGATTGGAAGCAAATAATCCGTCTTCATAGAAATACTAGTAAAATTTTATTTTAGTTCATGATACTGAATCCAGTCAGCCTCCTTGATAACTTCAATACATGTACGTCTTTATAACCATCAATGTAGGAAGACTTCAATTATAAGCTGATATCAAAAGTAAAATTCTGGTTTATCCCTTCCTTTAAAGTCCTAATGAAAGGTCTAATTTAGATTACTTGGATGCCCGGACTGAATCTCCGTTCCACTGCAATCTTTGCTTGCTGAATATCAAACAAAAGCAAAGTTTAAGTGTAAATTTTATGACCTTATTCAGGTGATATGAAATATAAATAATCGAAGACTAAAGAATCAAAAAACTTTTATACACTTTCACCAAAGTATAAAGTTACTAAATAGATTTCTCCATCATTTGTTTTTTAAGGTAAAAGTCCACTGTTTAGCCTGTCACCGGGCCTCATTCCTTTATAGTTCTCAACATATTCAAGATACTAGCAAAAACAATTTCAGAGTTATTGTTAGACCTGAATACTGGAATATAACTACTGGTGGTAATCATGCTATCATACTATTATCGTAGTCATTAGAACAATCTTCTTCAAGATAGGCACACGTTACAAACTATGGCGCCTTAATCAATTGTAAGGGGTCATTTATATCATATTCATTACTCAGAATGACACAACCTTCAAGTCCATAGATGTCAATAGTCATAGTATTTAATGATCTCTACAATTAAGTTGAGACTCAATGATCAAGACTAGTATATGTGGATCAACCTATTAACAATTTATTAGGATCTTAAGCAATATTAAGATCACAAATAGTTTATAGATAAGAAATAGTTTATAGATAAGGCATGACCGTATCATAGCAATACAGTCTAGTGTTAAGGATGTCAAGATAGGCTATATAGTGATGTCTCATGCATAATCATTTCGGTATGCCTAATATCTTAATATCCACCATCTAGGGTACAATGATGTTAAATTTATTGTCCCCAAATATTGCTTAATGAACTATAGCTATTCATAACATAATATTTTAGGGTGCTTAGCATGCCTATTTGCCTGTCCAACTTGAAGGTTCCAATTTTATAACTAATATTTATCATGGTTTTATATCTCTGTCAATAAGTGACCTATAACATTGTGCAACACCACTAGGGAATTACTCTATGTTGAGGAAATACATAGTTCATATCACTTAATGTGGCCCATAATGCTGATTATGTTTCTCATGCCAGAAATTCATGTTACAAAATATGATGATAAAAATATTATTCTCTTAATAATAACAAACCATTCAACAAAATCTTAAACAAGGTCTAGATTATAAAATATAATCATATTCGCAAATCCTCACAAAACACAAAACTTAATGTATCTTAAGTAGAAGACTCATCAATCCACTTATGCATCACATGTTCCTCATAAGATTAAGATACTAAATGTTTAGTTTCCCAAACATATTCTAAACTATCTCCTAATAGTCCTAAAAAGATATAGCTTCAATGAATTCCAAACTCTATTTAAAGCATATATAAATTGATAGTAAGATTCTACTACACATCTAAAGATGTATGGATTTGTATACATAAATGTTTCAAATCAAGATATTACCAAAAAAAAGCCTTGTTTTCTAAAGGTATTCTAATTTTGACTCAAAATAATTTATGCTTATTCATTTATATGGTTGAGTTGGCTCTCATTTGAAATATCTGTTTCAATCATGTTGAGTACTTCAACATATTCATGAGTATATCTTTGTAATCTTATATATAAAGAGAGAGATTCCCTTGTGAAAAAATTGACGCATTCACCAGTAAAAACAAAGATTGCTATTATAATATCCAGTACAGTTAAAGTTTGGCAATGAGGTTTACTTAATAAAAGCCACTGGTGACATTCTACAATACACAACCATAAAGAAATAATAAGATCCCTGACAACAAGATCACTGGAATATTAGACTGCACAAGTTTGTGTAAATAGTAAAGTTCAATAATAGGAAATCATGGGTGTGATAAACTATATAATTGAATGAATTAAGATGATCACTGGTATAACATTCCATACAACCAGGTACTTTAGGTCATTAATAGTCTCGGCCCGATAAAGCCCCAAGAGGATTTCATATCAATAAACATTTTACCTTGATCACCTCTGTTCAAGGTATATTATTTAATTATTTCCACGTCAGTCTTAAAGATTTAGTATCCCTGGTTAACTGGTACCATGCTCCTTTCACTGGTATCTAAGGTGACTAAATTTCAGGTTGAGTGCAGAGAGAACATCCAAATCTAGTAAGGAGAATAGTGCAACGAAAAAGATAAAGACTAAACGTACCGAAGAAAATGACATCCTTTGCAAGGTTGGCCATAGTTTCCATGACAGCAACAGTATATGTGGAGAATCTTGAAATGGGTGGTCAACAAAGGTAGGGACAATATCATTTCCAACAATAAATTCCATCATTTCCAACAACAACTGGAAGCCGTCACCCCATCAACCAGCATAAAATATCTTTTAATTTTATTTATTTTTATTACTGTTTGGCCCTGCAGTCGCCTACGAGAAAGCCTCTCTCAATGGGGATGTGACAGTTTCAAACAAGCTGGCTGCATACAAACAGGAATTAATGGTCTCTTTTAGCACAGCAAAAGAACGGGATTTGCTTTACACCTACCCATTGCATTTGCTCAATTTTTAAATCCTCTTCAATAAATTCATTTAGTGTATAACCTACAGTCAGTGCAGTTGATGAAGCTGTATCTGTTGAAAAATCTTATTTAAATTATGCTTTGATGGCTGCCCATTCCTTCTGCGAAAAGCCCCATTTTGTTACAGGCTGCCCATGCTGGTAAATGTGAATCGATCGGGTTGGAGACATGTTTGTTGCGTTTAGTTAAGCAATGTAAATAAGTTTATTATGAAAAGCTGTGTAATTCTTGAGAATACAGGTTTGCAATAATTGAAAATATGTAGAGTAGTCTTAAGGGGTGTTAGCTGCACAAAAGTTGTCAATCTTTTCCTCCAGTTTCTTTGCTTCAATTCTTTCCACTTCACCGATTTCTCTACGGTCCCGATACCCCCAAACCATTAAAATAAGGATGTCTCCGAAGAGAATTATGAATCAACGCAATCACATAAAGTAACCCAGATGGAGGTTTATAAGTACGGATGGTTCTAAGAGTGGATAAAGCTTATTTTACAAGTAGAGGTACTCTAAACCCCTAATATCATACTAATATGAAAACAGTATTTAGAGCCATGACACTGGTTACACCCCTAATATCATATGACTATGTAAGAAAGTCACTCAGCAGAATCAGATTTGACAAGTATGGAACTGAATTCAAAAGTCTGTATCGACAAACCATTCCCAATGATAGGGTAAAAGCATTAATCAAATTGCTTTGAAGGAATTATTAATTACAAATTACTAGTATACATAAAACTGCTTATATAATTCAAACAATGCTGCATACAAACCGGAATTAATGGCCTCTTTAAACACAGCGAAAGATCTCCCAGTACTCGTTTTGCTTTTGTTCGGAGTTTTACATATCTCATAGACTTCTCAATGAAATAGAAAGTATCAAAAAAATCATTTCTAAATGATATTATAAAGAACATTTATTTATGAAATTGGTTTGAAAGAATTTATAATTACATATGACTACCATACATAAAATTGCTTTCAAAGAATTTATAATTACAAATAACTATACATAACTTTTTGTACTCAAAATGCTACATAAAAATGCATATTACAAACAATACTATAATGTGATTATAAACTATTTCCAAATGATAGTATAAAAAACATTTATTTATCAAATTGCTTTGAAAGAATTTATAATTACATATGACTACCCTACATAAAATTGCTTTGAAGGAATTTATAATTACAAATATCTAGCATACATAACTTTTTGTACTCAAAATGCTACATAAAAAATGCATATTACAAACAATACTGTAATGTGATTAAAAACCATTTCGAGATGATAGTATAAAGAACATTTATTTATCAAATTGCTTTGAAAGAATTTATAATTATATGACTACCATACATAAAATTGCTTTGAAGGAATTTATAATTACAAATAACTAGCATACATAGCTTTTTGTACTCAAAATGCTACATAAAAAATGCATACTACAAACAATACTGTAATGTGATTATAAACAATTCCCAGATGATAGTATAAAGAACATTTATTTATCAAATTGCTTTGAAAGAATTTATAATTACATATGACTACCATACATAAAATTGCTTTGAAGGAATTTATAATTACAAATAACTAGCATACATAACTTTTTGTACTCAAAATGCTACATAAAAATGCATATTACAAACAATACTGTAATGTGATTATATATTTCTATATACTTATAACCAAAATAACCAAAGAAAACTTAACTCCTAAATTCAATACTTCCCCTACAAACAGCCTATTGGCAGAATAGTTGTGCACCCCGTGCAACTACTAGTTGTTATTTTTTTTTTTTTAACCAGAAAAAGGTGGATGAACACCCATGCTAGTTGTTATTATTTAAGTATTCATATATTCTATTCACAAATGTACGTACTATAAAAATATTTCTCTTACACATCAACAGTGAAGAGATCTACCATGATTGGAAGCAAATAATCCATCTTCATAGAAATACTAGTAAAATTTTATTTTAGTTCATGATACTGAATCCGGTCAGCCTCCTTGATAACTTCAATACATGTACCTCTTTATAACCAGCAATGTAGGAAGACTTCAATTATTAGCTGATATCAAAACTAAAATTCTGGTTTATCCCTTCCTTTAAAGTCCTAATGAAAGGTCTAATTTAGATTTCTTGGATGCCCTGGACTGAATCTCCGTTCCACTACAATCTTTGCTTGCTGAATATCAAACAAAAGCAAAGTTTAAGTGTAAATTTTATGATCTTATTTAGGTGATACGGAATATAAATAATCGAAGACTAAAGAATCAAAAAACTGTTATACACTTTCACCAAAGTATAAAGATACTAAATAGATTTCTCCATCATTTGTTTTTTAAGGTAAAAGTCCACTGTTTAGCCTCTCACCGAGCCTCATTCCTATATAGTTCTCAACATATTCAAGATACTAGCAAAAACAATTTCAGAGTTATTGTTAGACCTGAGCTAATTTTTCAAGTCACCGTGATATGTAGAAACCATAACAGACACCACAAATAAACCAAAATTGTGTCAATAAGAATTTTGAGTATTTTGTGTAGATTTGAAGCCCATCTTAGCCCTTGAAATTTCTTTTACATCCAAGATTATGGAATATCAAACTGATCAAAATCATCTTCATTATATTCATTAAGGTCAGATTCATATTGTCAAGTTCTTTGAGGTGGGTAAAGAAGTTAAGATGGAGATTATTTGTGGATTAGTCAAATCACCTTAGATGCATTCATCAAGATTAGATCATTGATTAGGTTCTTTGGCAGGAGTATATGGGCGGATTGGTGATCAGCATCAACCAAAAACAAATTTCAGGTTTGTGTTTCATATTTGGTGTGTTTGGTTTTTATTTGGCATATCTTGGCTTTTGGAATGGGTGGTATGTTAGAATTTGCAAGTTTTTAGTTTTCACCATACTTTGGTGTCGGTGCACAACATGCAATTAAACAATTGTCTCAAAAAATTGATGAAGCTTCTTGGTAAATCCTCTTACAAGAAGATTGTTCATTCCATCCTAGATTTGGTGATGAAGGTTTTGTCGAAAAATTGATGAAGTTTCTTAGTAAATCCTCTTACAAGAAGATTGTTGATTCCATCCTAGATTTGGTGATGAAGGTTTTGTAGTCATACGTCTTTTGGTTTTGGAGAAATAATCATTTTGTGACTTATGCTGGTAGATTGATGAAAGTTTAATATCTTGAGCTTTGTGAGGTTTGGTACAAAATGGTTTGGCAGAAAGCTTTGAGATGTTGATTTCTCAATATTTGAAAGTGTTTGTGATAATCCAAGATCCTAGCGAGAAGTTATAGCCAATGTTAGTTTTCAACTCCAAGTCTGTCATGTTGTAGTCATGGTTTCACAAGGTTGGAGACCCTCAAAGAATTTAGTTACTCTTGACAAGTGAATGATGATATGGCATGAAATTGGAAGCACAACATTCTTTTATAGGTATAGATATTTGCATACTTGGTGCTATAATACTTTTCATGGACCAAAAACAATACCATGAGGCCAAAAATGCTCTTCGGATGCCATTTCTCATCTGAAGCAAGTAAACCCATGAACATCACGCTCTGAGAGGAAAAGCCAGCTTGTGACCATTTCAAATGCTTCATAACAAGAAGGCAGATGAAAGGTGGAGTGACGTTACAAGTTTATAGTACCTAAAGGAGAGAATTCTAACACCTCATAGAGGCAACTTTTTGTAAGTTTCAAAATATAATTTGAAGGTTAAAATGGAGATGCCAAGGATTGATAATTCCTTCAACTTCACAAGGACTTTAGTCAATGCCTTTTGAAAGGCAATAAATCGGCAATTTAAGCGCCAACTTCAACATTCTATGCAGATTTAAGGGATAATAAAAAACTAGCGTTGATGTAGAATCTAAAACGCCAACTTAAGGGCTGTGTCGATGCGACTGGGAGCCATGGGTCCCATTCTCTTGGTAAAATCAAATGTTGTCTTTATGATGGAGGGAGGCATCACCTCAGATTCAAATCGATGTTTCCTTTTCATTTTAAAAAAATTGAATTCAATATATAAGAGCAAGGGGAGCGCCAAAGTGATGCGGCCTTAGGAGAAGAGAATAGGGTCACTACTGAAGAACAGGAAACAAGTAAAATGAAGGATGAGAATAGATAGAAGATCAAGAATTTGAAGGAAAAATGTGAAGGCTGATTTGGATGTTAGCATAGTATTACATTGTTTAATATCTACTTAGTTTAGACAACAGTTACTAGTTATGTTGGCAATTATGCAGTTATGTCTATTACAATTTTTTAACTGCATTTCTCCTTGTATAAATGTTTTTGTAGTTTATCGAATAAATCAATCAAGAAATCATCAATATATTATTACATGCTTTTGTTATTCCTGTGCAATGGTGTAATATGTACATGCTCACCATATTTCAATATGGTATCAGACTAGTTATTGATCATAGAGAAGTAGAAATTTGTTTTGTAAACGATATGGTATCAGAGCAGTTATTGATCATAGGGAAGTGCATTGTATTGCTGAGCAATATGAGATCACCAGTGCTACGTGTGGATAGAACATACTAGAATGAGAAGGAGTGAAGTTGTATAAAAATTTGAAGGTATTTGAATCCATTGATTGAGCATCCAGTATAGTTTTGTTTTGCATTGAATACACTTGATCCGCAAGTCAAGCTGCTATTTGATATAATGTACAAAGGGCATGTAATGGAATGGCCACTTAATGGATACGCAGACATGACCTAGCCTAGTTCAGCTCCATGGTATTTTTTTTAATATCCTTTGTAAGTAAATCCTTGGTAGAATTATTGGAAATTGAAATCTTATAAGTAGTTATACGGCTATCTGTAACAACAATCAAAATGCATCATATAGTTATAAACGTAGTGTTTCATTAAACAATTAAGTGCAATTTTTGAGCAAACTCTTCTAAGCATCCAATGATTGGAGGAACCATGCTAATTGGTTGGTTCTTTGTGATGGAAGCCTTCCTACAAGATCTCCTCGCCATTTGAATAAAGTTTTGTCCAATGTTCATTGCTGGTGTAAGGAACAAAGATGATAAAGACGCAGTGATTTGTGTATGCTGAGTTGATGTGGGCACCAGAATTCTAAAGGAATTTTCAAATTGACTTATTCCAGAGAAACACAATCTTGCTGCGTATAGGAAGAGATTTGTAAGTAAACCTAAAATTCACTCAAGTGGATGCATATGTGACTATTCAACACACTTTGTACGTAAATGTGTGTAGTGGAGTTGGCATATGATTTTAATTTTAATACAAGCAGTCATAGGATCAAAACTATGAAAGTGGAGTTATAAGGTGTGAAAGGAGAAGTAGTTGAACTTAAATAAGTTGTTACAATTTGCATTGTAAGGGTCTATTTTGGAGGTAATTGTAATTCGATTTATTTAGAAGATGCATGTGTTTTAGTTGGATATGAATTTTGAAAATACTGTAATTGGGAGATATAAGGTATTTAATGTAAAGGAAGAAAATCTATTCAATATCATGCAATTTTTTTGTACCATGGATGGAAACAAATTGGTTGTTCAGTTGGAGGGTTTCGAGGATTATAGTACTTCCTTGTCATGTCCCCAATTTTGGAGTAACTTAAAATTGTTTTAATTATAAATTAATTTTGTAAAGTATTTTATTTACTTTATAAAATTAATATTTCATTTAAGTTACTAAGTTAGTAGTACTACACTTTATTAAAAAGTGTTGTGAACAAGCATTTAAAAAGTACAAATGCAAGCATTTAATAAAGTTCATGTTGTTGTGAACAAGTATTTAAAAAGTACAAATGCAAGCATTTAATAAAGTTCATGTAAAAGCATTTAAAATGCTTTGGTCTGATGTGTACATGTAAACTCTCATTTAATAAAATTAGGTTGGGCCTAATTAATGTAATGGCTTTAAAAGCAAGCCTGAGAGTCATTTGAAGTCATGTCTAAATGTTTTTGACTTGGTTTTTGCATATTGAGTTTATCTCTTGGCTGAAGACAAATTTCAGTCCAATCAAGGTGATGATCCCTTGATAACTAGGGTTTGGTGATGGCCCCATTCCCATTTTGAGAGGTGGATGCAATCGGTATTCACCATTAGAGCTTAATTTTGCAGGTTTTATGAGAATTGAAGTGAAGTTTGTGAGCTATTGTAACTCTTGGTCAAATTGAATATCAACCAAGGTAGTGGATTAGTGAATCGTGGAGTTTATGGCATGTTGTAAAGTCTAATTTTTCATTCTAGTCAGCTGACAAATTGTTATACAGGGTTTTTATGGTCACATTTGCATGATTGGATGATAGTACAAGGTACTTGGTATGTCTAGAGACACAGTGCTTGCATTTGGAGGAGGCATTTTAGCATTTTTTATGAAATCTAGGCACAACTCCGCCATCTACAGGTCTGCTACAGTGAACTAAAGGTCTGATACAGTCTGATTTAGGAGCATATTTCATATCAGGTTAAAGGCATTTGATGTTACACATCTTTTAGAGGCATTTCCAGCCCTACCGATTTGGTATCTAAGGAGATATTGATGAGAACTCATATGTTATTGCTAACTGAACTATATCAGCACTCTGACAATTTGTAACAGTAGAGAATAAGAAGAGTTTTCAGACTTATTTGAAGTCCTCATTGCATTCTTATTGAGCTGGGAACATCATTCCACCATTGGGTAATCATATGCTAGGATTTGTTATGTTTTTGGTGTACTTTTGTACTTGAAATAAAGTCTGATATAAAACAGTGGAAGTCTGATTTCATTTCCAGCCAATTTGCAATTGATTGTAACTCATTTGAAAGTTTCAATAAGAGACATATTTGATGGTGTGATTGCTTCATTGGATTGTTAATGAATGCAAGAAATCTTATCAAATCTTGAGCAAATTTTTAGTCATATATAATAGGGTCTCTTACAGTGGTATAATTCCTAATTTGTTTGAGGACAGCAATCCTATTTCTTTGCAATCAGCTCAAGTTGATGATTTTGGGGCAGCCAATAATGATATGTAGGAATATGAGAATGAGAATGAAGAAGGTTCAATTTTGCTGGATACATTAGTTCCGTGTGGTGAACTAAATCAGCCTATGTATGATTGTGATGTTGTGTGCTTATTGGAGTATATGGATGATGTGATAGTTTTCTTTCCATGGGTTGATGATTTTTCTTCATTACTGAACATTGACACAAGTAATTTCAGTTTTGGAACAGCAGCATATGGAAGAGTTTATTATGATAGGAATGCATATTTTCTTGTTGGCAATTGGTTTCATGATGATTCCTTTTCTTCATGCATTGAAGATGATACTTGGCATTTCATTTGGAATGATATTTTCAGTTTGTATACTGCTGTTTTGATTCATGGCAGCTTGGGTACGTTGGTGTTTGCTACTTTGTACGACAGTGGAAGCGGTCCCAGGATCTTCGTCAGCAACCATGAGGAGATGCAGTTGAGAATGCTCAAACTTCACCGGATTTGGGATCTAGGGATTGATTGAGTTCAGTTTTCTTCCCATTGCTTGGGGACAAGTAATTTCGGGAAGGGAGGGCTGTCATGTCCCCAATTTTGGAGTAACTTAAAATTGTTTTAATTATAAATTAATTTTGTAAAGTATTTTATTTACTTTATAAAATTAATATTTCATTTAAGTTACTAAGTTAGTAGTACTACACTTTATTAAAAAGTGTTGTGAACAAGCATTTAAAAAGTACAAATGCAAGCATTTAATAAAGTTCATGTTGTTGTGAACAAGTATTTAAAAAGTACAAATGCAAGCATTTAATAAAGTTCATGTAAAAACATTTAAAATGCTTTGGTCTAATGTGTACATGTAAACTCTCATTTAATAAAATTAGGCTGGGCCTAATTAATGTAATGGCTTTAAAAGCAAGCCTGAGAGTCATTTGAAGTCATGTCTAAATGTTTTTGACTTGGTTTTTGCATATTGAGTTTATCTCTTGGCTGAAGACAAATTTCAGTCCAATCAAGGTGATGATCCCTTGATAACTAGGGTTTGGTGATGGCCCCATTCCCATTTTGAGAGGTGGATGCTATCGATATTCACCATTAGAGCTTAATTTTGTAGGTTTTATGAGAATTGAAGTGAAGTTTGTGAGCTATTGTAACTCTTGGTCAAATTGAATATCAACCAAGGTAGTGGATTAGTGAATCGTGGAGTTTATGGCATGTTGTAAAGTCTAATTTTTCATTCCAATCAGCTGACAAATTGTTTTACAGGGTTTTTATGGTCACATTTGCATGATTGGATGATAGTACAAGGTACTTGGTATGTCTAGAGACACAGTGCTTGCATTTGGAGGAGGCATTTTAGCATTTTTTATGAAATTTGGGCACAACTCCGCCATCTATAGGTCTGCTACAGTGAACTAAAGGTCTGATACAGTCTGATTTAGGAGCATATTTCATATCAGGTTAAAGGCATTTGATGTTACACATCTTTTGGAGGCATTTCTAGCCCTACCGATTTGGTATCTAAGGAGATATTGATGAGAACTCATATGTTATTGCTAACTGAACTATATCAGCACTCTGACAATTTGTAACAGCAGAGAATAAGAAGAGTTTTTAGACTTATTTGAAGTCCTCATTGCATTCTTATTGAGCTGGGAACATCATTCCACCATTGGGCAATCATATGCTAGGATTTGTTATGTTTTTGGTGTACTTTTGTACTTGAAATAAAGTCTGATATAAAACAGTGGAAGTCTGATTTCATTTCCAGCCAATTTGCAATTGATTGTAACTCATTTGAAAGTTTCAATAAGAGACATATTTGATGGTGTGATTGCTTCATTGGATTGTTAATGAATGCAAGAAATCTTATCAAATCTTGAGCAAATTTTCAGTCATATATAATAGGGTCTCTTACAGTGGTATCAGAGCATTCAAAATTTCAGTCCAATATCCATTAGGGATATTAAATTCCTTTGGTGCTATCTTTGGAGGGTAAGGACTCAGAGAGTCATATTGGAGGTAGGCGGCATCAGAGGATGGAGGAATTTTTATTATCTCAAGTTAGCTTCTCGCTTTGAGATGATGCTTTGCATGAGAAGCATTTTTGGCTTTATTATTTTTTTTCCTTGTTGTTGTTGACAGATTTGAAGAGGTGTTGAGCTCAATATGGATTGTTGTCAAGCAAGCTTCAGAGTATATGATCGAGAATTATACCCTTTTGTGGTCACTAGACAATGATAGTGATCTGTCATATCTGTTAGGGATTGTTGTCGAATAATTCAAGACTCTGTGACTTGAGAGTTCAGGACTGAGAGCTCAAGAACATAGCTCGAAGCTACACCTTTCCAAGGGTCAAGAGACAACTTGATGGAGCCCCACTTGGTTCAAGATTTGTTCTTTTAGGAGAATATCTTCTATAAAATATGTATTCATATTATGTAATCATCTTTGTTAAGTATATTAGCATTTAGGGGCTCCCTTCGTACTATTGCAGGAACAATTGAATAAGGGGGAATGTTAGAATCATATTACATTGTTTAATATCTCCTTAGTTTAGACAGTGGTACCAATTATGCTACCGGTTATGCAGTTATGTTTGTTACAACTTCTTAACTACACTTCTCCTTGGCATTTCTCCTTGTATAAATGCTTATATAGTTGATCAAATAAATCCATCAATAAATCATCAATATATTATTACATGCTTTTGTTATTCCTGTGCAATGGTGTCATCTGTATGTGCTCACCATATTTCAATATTGGGGAGATATTCAGTCCAAAATTCATAGAGGAAAATAGTCATAAATGTTACCAGACACTGAAGAACAATATATGAAAGGAGAAAGAACAATGGAATGAGTGTATGGGTTTAGAGAAGGGTCAACTAGAGCAAGGAAATAGAGAAATATGAATTGAAGTTGCAGATATAAGTGAAAGAGAATAGAAATCTACATATTTGTTTTAAATTGCCTTGCATAGTGAAGAATTTGTAGTTCAATTGTGTAATATGGATTTGGTTCAATTTGTGCATCTAAACTATGATTTCTAGACTAATTGTGAGCCTTTGAATCAAATAAAATTAAGATTTTATGGTGTTGCAATCTGAGTTTTGTTTATCTAAAAAGAGAGTCTCTATTTTGTGTGGAAGTTTTATGTTTTTGCAGAGAGGGGAGTACCCTTTTGCACCAAGTAGTATTAGAGAAAGAAGATCCTAAGAGTGTAGTGGATACACTAGGATGTGTGGGTAAAAGTAATGGTTGAGAAGAGCTCGTGTGAGAATTGTTGCAGGTTGGTGAAGTCCTGAGCAGTTGAGAGCTAGTAACCGTGGAAGAGTTGTCCTTACAGGTTCCAAGGTAAGAGAAAGTGAATGTAGAAGATTGAAGAAACTAGTAAGATAAAGATATATGTGTGGAAGCCCTTCATGTGGGATGGTTGGAGATGGTATAAAAGGGAGGGATTCCTTAGAGAGATGACTAAAAAGATTGAGAGGATTGGTAGGTTGTTTAAGAGATGTGACCAATTGAAAGCTATGCAGCATGGAGAGGTTTTAAGGTATGAGTTTTCAGCGAAGACATGAAATGAAGAAGGCAGGAAAGAAAAGGATGAGGAAAATGAAGAAGTGGCAGAGGATATTAAGAATGAAGAAGAAGAGGAGATCCTTGTGCAAAAGGATCAAGAGTGAAGAGAAGAGATTGCAATCAAGGTTGTAAAAGATGATAAGAGGAGTTGCAACCCTTGGGTAGAAGAGGCATGGAAGGAGAAGCATGTGCGAGCAGCCCATACATTCCAAAAAGAAAGAATATCAGAAAAGAAAGGAAGCAAGGAGAGAAAGTAATGGGAGAGGAAAGTTGGGGAACATGAAGTTGTAGTAGAAAATGATCTGTGGAAAGACATGGACTATGTGGGATATTGATGTGAAGAAGAAGCATTGGAGATTGTAGCAAAGGTATGTTTTTTGAAAGACATGGATGAATAAGCTACATGTGATCTAGTAGTAGTGACAACATATCCTTTGGAGGATAGGAAGATAGAAGAGGAAGGTAACAAACTTGTAGCTGAGTATGAAGACCAAAAAGTTGTAGCAGATGGAGAATCAGAGATGACGAACTTGGAAGGACATAGATTTGATGAGCAAGTGGGTGAAGAAGAGAATGATCTTCTATGGAAAGAACTTGGAGCAATGAAAGAAAATGAGGTAAAATTTTAAAACTCTGAGTCCAATTTGTTTGGGATGATGAATACAATAGAGGATATAGAGGAAGAAAAAGGTAGATACATGGAAGACATCAATTTCCATAAGGATGCTGCAAATTTGGTTGTTGTTGAGGAGCATAATTTGGTTGAGGAAGAAAGTGAGAAGATAGAAAAGTTGTTTAGTTTGAGTGAACACTTGAAGAAGATGAATGGGGAAGATAAGAGTGAGAAGATGGATGCCGTAACAGTGAAAAATGAAGAGGTAACTTATGATTTTTCTAAATGTTCTAATGAGGAAGTTGATAGGGATTTGTTTGTTGTTGAGGTGGATAAGGAGTTGCAAGTAGATGGAAGGAATACATATAAAGATGTAGATTTGTAATCAGTTGTTACATGTTTGAATGTAGAGGTTGTAAAAGATGCTACAAGTGAAAAAATAGGTAAAATAGTTCAAGACATGAGGAGGATGATGGGAATAGATGGGGTAGATGAAAACCTCATAGCGAAGGATGAGATGATGAAATTTGCAACTGAAGATGATAAACAAAATATTGCAGTGAAGAAAGAAGAGGTGAAGTTTATTGTGTTTTGTGATAAAATTCATTTTCGTTCATTTGCAATGTTGAAGGTTGAGGCTTCTATGGAGAAGAGTAGATGGAAATTGTTACTTTCCATGAAGTTGTAAGGGCATATTTGTATTTTTATGTTGTAGATTGTGATATGGATGATGTCACATATTTGTGGAGGTGGCCAATTTGTGGTGGGTCAAAACCCATGAAAGAGGAGAAGATTAGTGAGATTGATTGGTGGTGGTGCCTAGATAATGGTGGGTTGGATCCCATGAAGGAGGAAAGGAGAAAGTATTCTTGGGAGGAGGAGGATGGTACATAATAGATGCAGGTCCACGAGAGGAGAGAAGAATGGAGTGCAGATTTGTTGGATGGGAGCGAAGCTTGTTTCAGCAAGATGCTAGAAAAGGAGGAAAAATAAATAACTTTTTGTTCACATGTTTCAAGGATGGAGTTCGCTACAAATTTATCATAATCTCAAAAAATTGTTCTACCATTCAACTCCATGTTTATGAGTGTATGCTCACAAACTTCCCACCTAGCATGTCTGATGCAGGAGCATTCGGAGGGACCGGCGATCAACATCAACCAAAAATAGATTTCAATTTTGGTTTCAGTTTTGGTGTGTTTTGGTTTTCATTTAGCATCTCTTTTCTTTTGGAATGGGTGGCACATTAGAATTTGCATATTTTTAGTTTTTTCCATACATTGATGTGGGCACAACACATGTAGTTTTCACTGAAATAATTGTTTTGGGAAATCAGTGATATTTCTTAATAAATCCTCTTAAAGGAAGATTTTTTATTCCATCCTAGATTTGATGATAAAGCTTTAATAGTCATATACCTTATGGTATTGGAGAAATAATCATTTTGTGACTTATGTTGGGAGATTGAGGAAAGCTTAACATCTAGATATCTATGAGGTTTTGTACAGAATGGTTTGGCAAAAATCTTTGAGATGGTGAGTTCTACACCTCTGTAGGTTTTCATGATATTACAAGATCTTGGAAAGAAATTATGGCCAGTGTCAGTTTTTAGCTTTGAATCTGTCATGTCGCAGTCGTGGTTTCACAAGGTTGGAGACCTTCAAAGAGTTTAGTTACTCTTGATAGGTGAATGATGATATGGCATGAAATTGGAAGTACAACATTCTTATAGAGGTATAGATATTTGTATACTTTCTGGTATAATATTTTTGATGGACCAAAAACAATACCATTAGGCCAAAAATGCTCTTTAGATGCCATTTCTCATTTGAAGCAAGTAAATCCATGAACATCAAACTCTGAGAGGAAAAGCCAGCTTGTGGCCATTTCAAACACCTTGTAACAAGAAGGTAGATGAAAGGTGGAGTGATGTTACACTTGAGGTGCCTAAAGGAGGGAAATATAATGCCTCATAAAGGCAACTTTGTGTAAGTTTCAAAATGTAATTTGAAGGTTAGGCACCAAGGATTGATAAATCCTTCAACTTCACAAGGACTTTAGTCAACACCTTTTGAAAGCCAATAAACATGAATTTTAAGTGCTAACTTCAACATTCTTTGTAGATTTAAGGGATAATACAAAAGCTAACGTGGATGTAGAATCTGAAATGGCAACCTAAGGGCTATGTGGGCACGACTGGGAGCCATGGGTCCCATTCTCTTGGTAAAATCAAACATTGTCTTTGAAATGGAGGTAGACGTCACCTTATATTCAAATCCATTTTTACTTTTCATTTAAAAAGTGAATAAAATATACGAGAGCAAGGGGAGTACCAAAGTCGTGCAGCCTTAGGAGAAGAGAATAGGGTCATTGCCAAAGAATAGGAAACAAGTAAAAAGAAGCATGGGAATAGGTTGAAGCTTAGGAATTTGAAGGATAGACATGAAGGCTGATTTGGAGAGAGATTCAATCCAAAATTCGTAGAGGAAAACAATAAAACATGCTGCCAGGCATTGAAGAACAACAGATGAATAGAGAGAGAACTTTGGAATGAGAGTATGGGTTTAGAGAAGGGACAAATAGAGAAAGGAAATAGAAAAATGTGAATTGAGGTTGTAGAGATAAGTGAAAGAGAACAAAAATCTACATATTTGTTTTAAATTGCCTTGCATATTGAAGAATTTGTAGAAGTTCAATTGTGTAATCTGGTTTTGGTTCAATTTGTGCATCTGAACTATGATTTATATACTTGTGAGCATTTGAATCAAATAAAATTAAGATTTTTTGGTGTTGTATTCTGAGTTTTTTTACTTGAACAGAGAGTCTCTATTTTGTGTGGTGTGGATTGTGTGAGTTTCTATGTAGAAGTTTTATATATTTGCAGGGAGGGGAATACCCTTTTGCACCAAATGGTTTCAGAGCAAGAAGGTCCTGAGAGTGTAGAGGATACGTTAGGATGTGTGGGTAAACGTAGCGGTAGAGAAGAGATCGTGTGAGAACTGTTGGAGGTTGGTGAAGTCCTTAGTAGTTGAGAGCTAGTAACTACGGAAGAGGTGTCCTTGCAGGTTGCAAGGTAAGAGAAAGTGATTGTAGAAGATTGCAGGAGTGAGTAGGATGAAAATATATGTGTTGAATCCCATCATGTGGGATGGGTGGAGATGGTATAAAAGGAAGGGATTCCTTAGAGAGATAATTGAAAAGATTGAGAGGATTGACAAGTTGTTTGATATATGTGACCAATTTGAATCTATACAGTGTGGAGAGGTTGCAAGGGATGAGTTTGTAGTGAAGACATGCCATGAAGAAGGCATGAAATAAAAGGATGAGGAAAATCAAGAAGTGGTAGCAGATATGAAGAATCAAGAAGAAGAGGAGATCCTTGTACAAAAGGATCAAGAGGGAAGATAAGAGATTGCAACCTAGGTTACAAAAGATTAGAAGAGGAGTTGAAACCCTTTGGTAGAAAAAGACATGGAAGGAGAACCATGTGAGAGCAGCCCATACATTCCAAAAAGAATGAATATTAGAAAAGAAAGGAAGCATGGAGAGAAAAGAATGGAAGAGGAAAGTTGTAGAACATGAAGTTGTAGCAGAAAATGATCCATGTTAAGGCATGGACTATGTGGGACAATGATGTGAAGAAGAAGCATTGAAGATTGTAGCAGAGGTATGTCTTTTGAAAGATATGAATGAAGAAGTTAGAAGTGATGTAGTAGCCATGAAAATATATCCTTTGGAGGATAAGAAGATAGAAGAAGAAGGTAACAAAAGGTAGATACATGGAAGACTTCAATTTCCATGAGGATGTTGCAGATTTAGTTGTTGTTGAGGAGCACAATTTTGTTGAGGATGAAAGTGAAAAGATAGAAAAGTTCATTTTGAGTGAAAACTTGAAGGAGATGAATGGGTATCTAAGAGTGAGAAGATGGATGTTGTAACAGTGAAGAATGAAGAGGTGGATAAGTAGTTGCAAGTAAATGGAAGGAAAACAAAAAGATGCAAATTTGTATGCACCTTTTACATGTTTGAATGCAGAGGTTGTAAAAGATGCTACAAGTGAAAAATTGGGTACAACAGTTGAAGACATGAGGATGATGATGGGAATAGATGGGGTAAATTAAAACCTCATAGTGAAGGATGAGATGATGAAATTTGTAGCTATAGTTTGAATTTTTTTGTGTTTTGGTTTCCATTTCGTATCTCTTGGCTTTTAGATCTTAGCATAATACATCATCATTGTATTACATTGTTAGTTATGTTCAGTTTGTTCAGTTTCATATAACCAGACCAGTAGTTATTGTTCAGTTTCATATCAGACTCCCACCATATAATATATATGGATGTACATGCATTTAATAACGATATCAATAAAAAATATTACTTTACTTCAACTGGTATCAGAGCATTTTGAGAATGGGTTGAGTGAGTCTGTCAATCTAGAAAATCAAATCTTTGCATTTGATATTGCTGGCAGTTGGGGAACGAATCTTCCTATGGAGAAAGAAGGCACAGCCATGAGTGCTGCATTATGGTGTTCTACAGAATCGTCTCTGAGGTTTTCTCATTGGAAGATCACATTCCTAAACATATAGGCAATTATAATCAGCAAGGTTGGTAGAGAAGCACATTTCTAGAGGATTTGATGATCCAGAAGTTATTGGCATAGAAGAATCATCCAGATAAAATTGTTATTTTTATTTGTTCATTTAAAAAAAAATCAGACTTGCACTGGAAAGAGAGAAGGGAGTGCAGGAATAAGAAACCTGTTATCATGAAGATCCTGCCATCGAATGGAAGAACGAAAAGAGAAAGGTACATATTTGTTTAAGTTTAAAAGAAGATTTCCTATCATTCGGTAATATGGTTGGTGCCGTATGTGGAGAATGTTTTGGTATATGCCGGGATATCCAAAATCTTCTACAAAGACGACATATTAAAGGTATGTATTGAAGTGTGGAAGTACAAAGTTTATACGCATATATATTTAATTTGGAGTAATAAGGTGAATTTAGTCTTATTGTTTCTTTTTTGAGTATTATTTTAAAATGGAATTTCCTCTAGGCAAGTATTCTGGATTTAATTTTCATACTTGGAGAATAAAAAGTCAGATGCAACTAATGAATACAAATTTATGCGGAATAGTAAGTGGAAATGAAAAAGTACCTATAGATTGAAATAAGTTATTAGATTGGAATAGTAGAGATGATAAAGCCAAGGCTATAATTGGTCTTACTCCTTCTGACATTGAATTGCATCACATAGATTTAGATAAATCATCAAATGAAATTTAGGATAATTTCAATAAATTGTTTGGAGCAAAAGCAATCAATGCAAAGTTCTCCCTAAAGCTTTAGTTGTTCATATTCAAGATGGAACATGGAATTACAATGTCAAATCATATAAGTAACTTGCAGTTTCTTATTAGATAGCTAGTAGAGGTTAAGACTAAGGTAGATGATGATGATGCTAAGGCCATCTTATTAAATAGCTTGCCTTGAAAATACAACAATGTTATTTTTTCACTCAGTCAAATACCTTCACAAACTCTAGAAGGTATGATTTCTACCCTTCTAGTAGAAGAGAAGAGAACAACAGAAGATTCAGAAGTTGATCCTCAGGAGAAATCATTATTCTCAAGAAACAATTACAAAAGATTAGAGAAAATTAAATGTTTTTATTGTAAGAAAAAGGGTCACACATCTTGGGATCGTAGAACTCGAGCTAGTGATGTTCTTAAAAGAAATCTTGCTTGCATTGAGGAAGAGGATTCAACAGACAATGAATGTTTTAAAGATGACTATTCTCCTGGTGTCAATAGTGCATTAGTACTATAAAGGTTCCTTCAAATTGGAGGCAGGCGGCATCGGAGGATGGAGTATTTTCCATCATCTCAAGTTAGCTTCACGCTTTGAGATGATGCTTTGCATGAGAACCATTTTTGGTTTTGGTTGTTTTTCTCTTCTTTGTTGATGCTGACAGATTTGAAGAATGTATGTTTTAGAGACAGGTTTAGGATTTGGTGTTGAGCTCAATATGGACTGTTGTCCAAGGAGCTTCAGAGTATATGATCGACAATTATACCCTTTCGTGGTCACTAGACAATGATAGAGATCTGTCGTATCTCTTAGGGATTGTTGTCGAATAATTCAAGACTGTGATTTGAGAGTTCTGGACTAAAGAGCTCAAGAACATAGCTCGAAGCTATGCCTTTCTGAGGGTAGATGAGATAGCATGATGGAGCCCTGCTTGGTTTAGGATTTGTTCTTTGGGAGAAGATCTTCTATAAAATATGTATTCATATTATGTTAGCATAACTGAACCAGTAGGTGGGGGAATGTTAGCATAATACATCATCATTGTATTACATTGTTAGTTATGTTTAGTTTGTTCGGATTCATATAACCGAACCAGTAGTTATTGTTCGGTTTCATATCAGACTCCCACCACACAATATATATGGATGTAACTACATTTAATAATGATATCAATTAAAATATTACTTTACTTCATTGGAATGGTTGGCACATCAAAATTTGCAAGTTTTAAGCTTTCACCATACTTTGGTGTTGCCGAACAACATGTAGTTTTCACTGAAATAATTATTTCGGTAAAGCGGAGAAGTTTTTAGAAAATCCTCTTATAGGAAGATTCTCAATTCTATCCTAGATTTGATAATGAAGGTTTCATAGTCATATGCCTTATGGCTTTGGAGAAATAATTATTTCATGACTTATGCTATCATATTCATGAAAGTTTAATATCTTGAGTTATGTGAGGTTTGGTATATATAATGGTTTGGTAGAAAGCTTCGAGATGTTGATTTCTGAACCTTTGTATGTTTTTTGTGATATTCCAAGATCCTAGGGAGAAGTTATGGCGAAAGTCAATTTTTAGCTCTAAGTCTATCATGTCACAGTCTTGGTTTCACAAGGTTGGAGATCCTCAAAGAAATTAGTTATTCTTGATAGGTGAATGATGCTATGACATGAAATTGGAAGCACAACATTCTTCTAGAGGTATATATTTGCATACTTGCTGCTATAATACAATTTGATATTTCCTTTTCATTTTAAAAAGTGAATACAATATAGAAGAGTAGGGGGGACCACCAAAGTGGTACGGCCTTAGGAGAAGACAATAGGGTCATAGCCAAAGAATAGGAAACAAGTAAAAAGAAGCATGGTAATAGATAGAAGATTAGGAATTTGAAGGACATATGTGAAGGCTTTGTTGGGGAGAGATTCAGTCCAAAATTTGTAGAGGAAACCAATCATACATGATGACATGCGCTGAAGAACAACAGATGAATGGAGAAAGAACAATGGAATGGGGGTATGGGTTCAGATAAGGGTCAACCAAAGCAAGGAAATAGAGAAATATGAATTGAAGTTGTAGAGATAAGTTAAAGAGAATAGAAATCTAAATATTTGTTTTAAATTGCCTTGCATAGTGAAGAATTTGTACAAGTTTGAATGTATAAGCTGTCTTTGGTTCAATTTGTGCATCTGAACTATGATTTCTATACTTGTTGTGAGCATTTGAATCAAATAAAATCAAGATTCTATGGTGTTCCAATCTGAGTTTTGTTTATCTGAATAGAAATTCTTTGTATTGTGTGTTGTGGATAGTGTGAGTTTTTGTGTGGAAGTTTTATGTTTTTGAGGAAAGAGAAGTACCCTTTTGTACCAAGTGGTATTAGAGCGAGAAGGTCCTGAGAGTATAGAGGATACACTGAGACACATGGGTAAAGGAAGTCTTAGAGAAGAGCTCATGTGATAATTGTTGTAGGTTGGTGAAGTTTGAGCAATTGAGATCTAGTAATTATAGAAGAGTTGTCCTTACAGATTGCAGGGTAAGAGAAAGTGAATGTAGAATATTGTAGCAATGAGTAAGATGAAGATATATGTGTAGAAGCCTGTCATGTGGGATGGTTGGAGATGGTATAAAAGAAATGGATTTCTTAGAGAAATGACTAAAAATATTTAGAGGATTGATAGATTGTTTGAGAGATGTGACCAATAGGAAGCTATGCAGTGTGGAGAGGTTGCAAGGGATGAGTTTGCAATGAAGACATGCCATGAAGAGGCCATGAAAGAAAAGGATGATAAAAATGAAGAAGTGATAGCAAATTCAAAGAATGAAGAAGAAGAGGAGATCCTTGTGCAAAAGGATCAAGGGGGAAGAGAAGAGATTGCAACTAAGGTTGTAAAAGTTGAGAATAGGAGTTGCAGCCCTTTGATAGAAGAGGCATGGAAGTAGAAGCATGTGGGAGTAGCCCATACATTCCAGAATGAAAGAATATCAGAAAAGAATGGAAGCAATGATGTGAAGAAGAAGCATTAGAGATTGCAGTGAAGGTATGTCTTTTGAAAGACATGAATGAAGAAGTTAGAATTCATGTAGCACCAGTGACAACATATCCTTTGTAGGATAAGAAGATAGAAGAGGAAGGTAACAAACTTGCAGCTAAGTCATAGAGCAAAAAGTTGTAGCAAATGGAAAATTAGAGATGATGAAGTCAGAGATTGCAGTAAAGGTATGTATTTTGAAAGACCCGAATGAAGAAGTTAGAAGTAATGTAGCACCAATGACAACATATCTTTTGGAGGATAAGAAGATAGAAGATGAAGGTAACAAACTTGCAGCTGAGTATGAAGAGTTAAAAGTTGCAGCAAATGGAAAATTAGAGATGATGAAGATAGAAGGCCCTAGATTTCACAAGAAAGTTGGAAAAGAGGAGACTGATCTTCTATGAAAATTCAAGATGGAGAAAATAGACAAGTTTCTAAGAGGAAATTGGATAGAAGAACATGAAGAGTTGAATAGTTCAGTGAAAAATGAAGGTAAACAAGTTGGAGTAGTGAAAGAAAATGAGGTATGTCATGAAGCATTAGAGATTGCAATAAAGGCATGTCTTTTGAAAGACATGAATTAAGAAGTTAGCAATCATGTAGAAACAGTGACAACATATTCTTTGGAGGATAAGAAGAAGAAGGTAACAAACTTGTAGCTGAGTATGAAGACCAGAAAGTTGCAGTAAATAGAAAATTAGAGATGACGAAGTTAGAAAGCCCTAAATTTCACAAGCAAGTAGGTAAAGAGGAGAATGATCTTCTATGGAAAGAGTTTGGATGATGAAAATAGATAAGTTGCTTAGAGGATATTGGATAGAAGAACATGAAGAGTTGAATAGTGCAGTAAAAAGTGAAGGTAAAGAAGTTGGAGCAGTGAAAGAAAATGAGGTAAAATTTGAGAGCCATGAGTCCCATTCTCTTGGTAAAATCAAACATTGTCTTTGAAATGGAGGAAGGTGTCATATTAGATTTAAATCAATATTTTCTTTTTATTTTAAAAAGTGAATACAATATAGAAGAGTATGGGGGAGCACCAAAGTGGTATGGTCTTAGGAGAAGAGAATAGGGTCACCACCAAAGAATAAAAAACAAGTAAAAAGAGGAGTGGGAATAGATAAAAGCTCAGGAATTTGAAGGACATAAGTGAAGGCTGATTTGGGGAGAGATTTAGTCTACATTTTGTAGAGAAAAATAATCATACATGATGACAGACATTGAAGAACAACAGAATGGGGTTATGGGTTCAGATAAGGGTCAACTAGAGCAAGGAAATAGAGAAATTTGAATTGAAGTTGCAGAGATAAGTTAAAGAGAATATAAATCTACATATTTGTTTTAAATTTCCTTGCACAGTGAAGAATTTGAAGAAGTTCAAATGTGTAATCTGGCTTTGGTTCAATTTGTGCATTTGAACTATGATTTCTATACTAGTGAGCATTTGAATCAAATAAAATCAAGATTCTACATTGTTCCAATCTGAGTTTTGTTTATTTGAACAAAGAGACTTTGTATTGTGTGATGTAGATAGTGTTTTTGTGTGGAAGTTTTATGTTTTTGCAGAAAGGGAAGTACCCTTTTGTACCATGTGGTATTAGAGAGAGAAGGTCCTGAGAGTATAGAGGACACACCGAGATGTGTGGGTAAAGGTAGCCTTAGATAAGAGCTCATGTGAGAATTGTTGCAGATTCATGAAGTCGTGAGCAATTGAGATCTAGTAACTATAGAAGAGTTGTCCTTATAGTTTGTATGGTAAGAGAAAGTGAATGTAGAAGATTGTACCAACAAGTACGATGAAGATATATGTGTGGAAGCCCATCATGTGGGATGGTTGGAGATAGTATAAAAGGAAGGGATTTCTTAGAGAGATGACTAAAAAGATTGAGAGGATTGATAGGTTGTTTGAGAGATGTGACCAATTGGAAGTTGTGCAGTATGGAGAGGTTGGAAGGGATGAATTTGCAATGAAGACATGCCATGAAGAAGCCATGAAAGAAAAGGACGAGGAAAATGAAGTGGTAGTAGATATAAAGAATGAAGAAGAAGAGGAGATCCTTGTGCAAAAGGATGAAGAGGGAAGAGGAGATTGCAATTGATGTTGCAAAAGTTGATAACAGGAGTTGTAGCCCTTTGGTAGAAGAGGCATGGAAGAAGAAGAGCGTGGGAGAAGCCCATCCATTCTAGAAAGAAGGAATATCAGAAAACATTGGAAGCAAGGAGAGAAAAGAATAGAAGAGGAAAGCTATGGAACATGAAGTTGCAATAGAAAATGATCCATGGAAACACATGGACTATGTGGGGCAATGATCTGAAGAAGAAGCATTAGAGATTGTAGTAAAGATATGCCTTTTGAAATACATGAATGAAGAAGTTAGAAGTCATGTAGCAGTAGTGACAACATATGCTTTAGAGGATAAGAACATAGAAGAATAAGGTAACAAACTTGCAACTAAGTATGAAGAGAGGAAAGTTGTAGAAAATATAAAATTAGAGATGGTGAAGTTAGAAGGCCCTAGATTTCACAAGCAAGTGGGTAAAGAGAAGAATGATCGAATATGGAAAGAGGAGATGAAGAAAATAGACAAGTTGCTAAGAGGAGATTGGATAGAAGAACATGAAGAGTTGAAGAGTGCAGTGAAAAATGAAGGTAAAGAAGTTGAAGAAGTGAAATAAAATGAGGTAAAATTTGAACACTTTAAGTCTAATTTGTTTCAGATGATGAATATAGTAGTGGGTATAGAGGAAGAAAAAGGTAGATACATGGAAGACTTCAATTTCCATGAGGATGTTCTAGATTTGGTTGTTGTTGAGGAGCATAATTTAGTTGAGGAAGAAAGTGAGAAGATAGAAAAGTTGCTCAATTTGAGTAAACACTTGAAGGAGATGACTGGGGCAGTTAAGAGTGAGAAAATGGATGCCGCAACAATGAATAATGAAGAGGTAACTTATGATTTTTCTAAATTTTGTGATGAGGAAGTTGATATGGATTTGTTTGTTGTTGAGATGGATAAGGAGTTGCAAAGTAGATGGAAGGAAAAGAAATGAAGATGCAGATTTGTATGCAGTTGTTACATGTTTTAATGTAGAGGTTGTGAAAGATGCCAGAAGTCAAAAACTAGGTAAAATAGTTGAAGACATGAGGATGATGATGGGATTAGATGGAATAGATGAAAACCTCATAGCAAAGGATGAGATGATGAAACTTGTAGCTGAAGATGATGAAAAAATATTGCAACGAAGAAGGAAGAGGTAAAGTTTATTGTGTTTTGTGATGAAATTCATTTTCCTTCATTTGCAATGTTGAAGGTTGAAGAGTATGGAGAAGAGAAGATGAAATTTTTTAATTTCCATGAAGTTGTAGGGGAAGATTTGTATGTATATGCTGCAGGTTGTGATATGGATGATGTGACATTTTAGTGGAGGTAGTCAGTATGTGGTGGGTCAAAGCCCACAGAAGAGGAGAAGAGTACTACGAATGTTTGGTGTAGGTGGCAGGATAATGGTGGGTTCAATCTCACGAAGGAGGAGAAAAGAAAAGAGTCTTGGGAGGTGGAGGATGGTACATGGTGGATGTAGGTCCATTCTAGACGAGAGAAGAATGGAGTGTAGATTTGTTGGATGACAGTGAAGTTTTTTCCAGAGAGATGCTGGAAGAGGAGGAAAAAAATAACTTTTTGTGCACATTAATCGGTGATGGAGTTCACTGTAGATTACTTGCAATCTCAAAGAATGGCTCTACCATTCAACTCCATGTTTGTGAGTGTATTCTCACAAAATTCCCACCTGGTATGTCTGATGTAGGAGCATCTAGGTGGATTAGTGATCAACATCAACCAAAAATAGATTTCAGGTTTGGGTTTCAATTTTTTTGTGTTTTAGTTTTCATTTTCCATCTCTTAGCTTTTGGAATGAGTCACACATCATAATTTGCAAGTTTTCAATTTTCACCATACTTTAGTGTTGGCACACAACAGGTTATTTTCATCAAAACAATTGTTTCGGGAAATTGGTGAAGTTTCATGGAAAATCCTTTAATAGGAAGATTTTTTAATTCCATTCTAGATTTGATGATGAAGGTTTTGTAGTCATATGCCTTATGGTTTTGGAGAAATAATCATTTCATGACTTATGCTGGCAAATTGGTGAAAGTTTAATATCTTGAGCTCCATGGGGTTTATTATAGAATTGTTTGGTAGAAAGCTTTGGAATATTGAGTTGTACATCTTTGTAAGTTTTTGTGAGATTATAAGATCATGGGGGGAAGTTATGGCTAAAGTTGGTTTTCTGCTCTAATTCTGTCATGTTGCAATCGAAGTTTCACAAGGTTGGAGACCTTCAAAGAATTTAGTTACTCTTGACAAGTGAAAGATGATATGGCATGGAATTGGAAACACAACATTCTTCTAGAGGTATGGATATTTGCATACTTTCTGGTATAATACTTTTGATGGATTAAAAATAATACCGTGAGGCCAAAAATGCTCTTCAAATGCCATTTCTCATCTGAAGCAAGTAAATCCATGAACATCACACTTTGAGATGAAAAACTAGATTGTGACCATTTCAAACACATCATAACAAGAAGATAGATGAAAGGTGGAGTGATGTTAGACTTGGAGCACCTAAAGGAGAGAATTCTAACTCCTCATAGAGAAAACATTTTGTAAGTTTCAAAATATAATTTGAAGGTTAAACTAGAGGTGCAAAGGATCTATAAATCCTTCAACTTTGCAAGGAGTTTAGTCGACGCCTTTTGAAAGGCAATATACTGGCAGTTTAAGTGCCAACTTCAACATTCTTTGCAGATTTAAAGGATAATACAAAACTAGTGTGGATGTAGAATTTGAAATGCCAACTTAAGGGCTATGTGGGTGTGACTAGGAGCCAAGGATCCCATTCTCTTGTTAAAATAATTTTTTTCTTTGAAATCGAAGGAGGCATAGCCTCATATTCAAATCGATATTTAAATTTTCATTTAAAAAAGTGAATACAATATAGAAGACCATGAGGGAGCGACAAAGTGGTGCAGCCTTAGGAGAAGACAATAGGGTCACTACCAAAGAACATGAAATGAGTAAATAGAAGTGTAGGAATAGATAGAAGCTTAGGAAATTGAAGGACAGACATGAAGGCTGATTTGGGGAGAGATTTAGTCCAAAATTCGTAGAAGAAAACAATCATACATGATGCCAGGCATTGAAGAACAATAGATGAATGGAGAATGAACAATGGAATGAGTGTATGCATCGAGAGAAGGTTTGAGTAGAGAAAGGAAACAAAGAAATGCAAATTTAAGTTATAGAGACAAGTGAAAGAGAACAAAAATCTACATATTTGTTTTAAATTGCCTTGCATAGTGAAGAATTTATAGAAGTTCAATTATTTAATTTGGCTTTGGTTCAATTTGTGCATCTAAAATATGATTTCTATAAGTTTTATGTGAGCATTCGAATCAAATAAGATCAAGATTATGTAGTGTTACAATTTAAGTTTTATTTATTTGAACAGGGAGTCTTTGTTTTGTGTGGTGTGGATTGTGTGAGTTTGTGTGTGGAAGTTTTACATTTTTGTAGAGAGGTGAGTATCCTTTTGTACCAAGTGTTATCAAAGTGAGAATGTCCTGAGAGTGTAGAGGATACACTAAGATGTGTGGGTAAAGGCAATGATAGATAAGAGCTCGTGTGAGATCTCTTACACATTGGTGAAATCTTGAGTAGTTGAGAACTAGTAACCATGGAAGAGTTGTCCTTATAGGTTGTAGGGTAAGCGAAAGTGAATGTAGAAGATTGTAGTAGTCAGTAAGATGAAGATATAAGTGTGGAATCCTATCATATGGGATGCATGGAGACAATATAAATGGAAGGGATTCCTTAGAGAGATGAATAAAAATATTGAGAGAATTGAAAATTTGTTTGAGAGATGTGACCAATTGGAAGCTATACAACTTGGAGAGGTTGCAAGTGATAAGTTTGTAGCCATGACATGCCATGAAGAAGACATGAAAGAAAAGGATGAGTAGAATGAAGAAGTGGTAGTGGATATGAATAATGAAGAAGAGGAGATCCTTGTGCAAGAGGATCAAGATGGAAGATAAGAGATTGAAACCAAGGTTGCAAAACATGAGAAGAGGAGTTACGGCCCTTTAGTAGAAGAGGCATAGAAGGAGAAGAATGTGGGAGCAGCCCATACATTCCAAAACGAAAGAAAATCAGAAAAGAAATGGAGCAAGGAGAGAAAAGAATGGAAGAGGAAAGCTGTGGAACATGAGGTTGTAGAAGAAAATGATCCATGAAAAGACATGGACTATGTGGGACAATGACGTAAAGAAGAAGCATTGGAGATTGCAACATATGTATGTCTTTTGAAAGACATGAATGAAGAAGTTAGAAGTGATGTAGCAACAGAGACAACATATCCTTTGGAGGATAAGAAGATAGAAAAAAATGTTACAATCTTGTAGATGAGTATGAAGAGAGAAAAGTTGCAACAAATTGAGAATTGGACATGCCGAAGATAGAAGGCCCTAGATTTGACAAGCAAGTGGGTGAAGATGAGAATGATAATGAGGAGATGAAGAAAATAGACAAGTTGCTAAGTGGAGATTTGATGGAAGAACATGAAGAGCTGAATGGTGCAACAAAAAATGAAGGTAAAGATGTTGGAGCAGCAAAGAAACCAAGGTAAAATTTGAACACTTTGAGCCTAATTTGTTTGGGATGATGAATACAATAGAGGATATACATGGAAAAAAAATTGATACATGGAAGACTTCAATTTCCATGAGGATGCTGCAGATTTGGTTGTCATTGAGGAGCATAATTTGGTTGAGGAAGAAAGTGAGAAGATAGAAAAGTTGTTCAATTTGAGTGAACACTTGAAGGAAATGAATGGGGCAGATAAGAGGCAAAAGATGGATGCCACAAAAATAAAGAATGAAGAGGTAACTTATGACTTTTATGAATTTTGAGATGAGGAAGTTGATAGGCATTTGTTTGTTGCTGAGGTGGATAAGGAGTTGCAAGTAGATAGAAGGAAAACAAATAAAGATGCAGATTTGTATGTAGCTTTTACATGTTAGAATGTAGAGGTTGTAAAAGTGCTACACATGAGGATCATGATGGGAATAGAGAGGGTAGATGAGACCCTCACAACAAAGGATGAGATGATAAAAGTTGTAGCTGAAGATGATGTAGGAAATATTGTAGTGAAGAAATAAGAGATAAAGTTTATTGTGTTTTGTGATGAAATTCATTTTCCTTCATTTGTAATGTTGAAGGTTGAGGAGTATGGAGAAGAGCACATGGAAATTGTTAATTCCATGAAGTTATAGGGGCAGATTTGTATATATATGCTATAGGTTGTGATATAGATGATGTGATATTTCGGTGGAGGTGCTCAGTTTGTGGTGGGTCAAAACCCACAAAAGAGGAGAAGAGTGGTGAGATTGTTTGGTGGAGTGGGCCGAATAATGGTGCAAGGTTGGATCCCATGAAGGAGTAGAGGAGATAAGAGTCTTGGGAGGAGGAGGATGGTACATGGTGGATGCAGGTCCATGAGATGAGGGAAGAATGGAGTGCATATTTGTTGGATGAGAGTGAAGCTTGTTATGACAAGATGCTAGAAAAAGAGGAAAAAATAATTTTTTGTCCAAATGTTTCAGCGATGGAGTTCACTATGGATTACTTGCAATATTAAAGAATGGTTCTACAATTCAACTCCAAGTTTTTGAGTTTATGCTCACAAACATCCTACTTGATGTGTCTGATGCAGGAGCATTCAGGCAGACTGGCAATCAACATCAACCAAAAATAGATTTTAGGTTTTGTTTTAGTTTGGTGTGTTTTGGTTTTCATTTGGCATCTCTTTGCTTTTGAAACTGGTGGCACATAAGAATTTACAAATTTTTGGTTTTCGTTATACTTTGGTGTCAGTGCACAACATGCAATTTTCACCAAAACAATTGTTTCAAGAAATAGGTGAAGTTTTGTGGCAAACCCTCTTATAGGAAGATTGTTGATTCCATCCTAGATTTGATGATGAAGGTTTCATAGTCATACGATTTACAGTTTTGGGGAAATAATCACTTCTCAACTTATGCTGGTAGATTGACAAAAGCTTAATATCTTGAGCTCTGTGATGTTTGGTACAGAATGGTTTGGCAGAAAGCTTTGAGATGTTGAGTTCTACATCTATGTAAATTTTCATGATATTCTATGATCCTAGTGGGATGTTATGGCCAAAGTCAGTTTTCACCTCCGAGTTCGTCATGTCACAGTTGCGGTTTCACAAGGTTAGAGACCATCAAAGAATTTAGTTACTCTTGACAAGTGAATGATGATATGGAATGAAATTGGAAGCACAACATTCTTCTACATGTATATATATTTGCATACATGATGGGATAATACTTTTGATGGACCAAAAACAATACCATGAGGCCAAAAATGCTCTTTAGATGCCATTTCTTGTCTGAAACAAGAAAATCCATGATCACACTCTGAGAGGAAAAGACAGCTTTTGACCATTTCAAATGCATCATAACAAGAAGGCATATGGAAAGTGGAGTGATGCTACACTTGCAACGCCTGAAGGAGAGAATTTTAACGCCTCGTCGAAGCAACTTTTTGTAAGTTTCAAAATATAATTTGAAGGTTAAGCTAGAGGCACTAAGGATTGATAAATCCTTCAACTTCACAAGGAGTTTAGTCAATTACTTTTAAAGGGAAATAAATCAGCAGTTTAAGCTCCAACTTCAACATTCTTTACAAATTTAAAAGATAATTAAAAACCAACGTGGATGTAGAATCTGAAACACCAACTTAAGGGCTGTGTGGGTGCAGATGGTAGCCATGGGTCCCATTCTCTTTTTAAAATGAAACATTGTCTTTGAAATGGAGGGAGGCATCGCCTCACATTCAAATTGATATTTCCTTTTCATTTTAAAAAGTGAATACAATATAAAAGAGCAGGGGGAGTGCCAAACTGGTGCCGCCTTAGGAGAAGAGAATACGGTCGCTTCCAAAAAATAAGAAACAAGTAAAAATAAGTGCGGGAATAGATAGAAGTTTAGGAATTTGAAGGATAGACGTGAAGGCTGATTTGTGGAGAGATTCAGTCCAAAATTCATAGAGGAAAACAATCGTACATGATGCCGGGCATTGAAGAACAACAAATGAATGGAGAAAGAACAATGGATTGAGTGTAAGGGTTTAGAGAAGGGTCGACTAGAGAAAGGAAACAAAGAAATGTGAATTGAAGTTGCAGAGATAAGTGAAAGAGAACAGAAATCTACATATTTGTTTTATGTTTTAAATTGCTTTGCATAGTGAAGAATTTGTAGAAGTTCAGTTGTGTAATCTGGCTTTGGTTCAATTTGTGTATTTGAACTATCATTTCTATACTTGTGATCATTTGAATCAAATAAAATCAAGATTCTGTGGTTTTGCAATCTGAGTTTTGTTTATTTAAACAAAGAGTCTTTGTTTGGTGTGGTGTGGATTGTGTGAGTTTGTATGTGGAAGTTTTATGCTTTTGCAGATAGGGGAGTACCCTTATGCACCATTCTTTAAGATACAAGTTACTTCTTGGACTCACACCAAGGTTCATCTCTTTATATGACACAACCACAATACCTTCCATTCTATTATAAGGTTGATATCCAATATTTTATAAAGTATGCCTGTGATGCAGGAGCATATAAGCAAACAAGTGATGACATCAACAAAAAAAAAAATTTTGGTTTAATTTTTAGTTTTTGTGTGAGGTGGTTGTTTATGGAATCTATTTATAGTAGGAATTCAAATATTTAATCAGATTTCTATATTTCAAGTGTTCACTTTGTCGCGGTTTTAAGGCTCCGTAACACAGTTTTCACAAAAACAAAAATTTCCAGAGATTCTGGAAGACTGGACTAAAATCCTTTGATAAGCATGATCTTGAAGGCATTTCACCAAATGTGAAAAAACAATTGAAGTCATATCTTTCATTGTTTTGACATATTTTAATGCCAGAAGTTTGTGCCGATAGGTTTAGAAAAGTTTAAAATTTCAAAGTTCTTAAATGCTGGAGTGAAATCCTTCTAAACAGATTCTAAGGGGATCATAATACACCTTTAGAAAATTTTTCACAAATAAACTTTCAATTTTTCACCTTTTCAGCATCTGATTCCGTATGAACTTCAATTTGATTATTTCATTCTGGATGAGCATTAAAAGAGGTATTATTCAAGAATTTGATTTCACTGTAGTACATTTAGAAAATGTCAGAAATGGTAAAGAGGTACAGTATCTTTAGTTTTAAGATAATTCTTTATATGTGACCACTCCCATTCTTGGAGGTGTTGAAAAACAAGTAATGTAAACCTTATTTAATTGCCTTCCTTTATGAGGCGTTGAAACAAAAGGAGGTGTCACTTCTGTATTTGATTTTATTAATGTGGAGGAAGTCGGTGTTGAAGAAGTTGCTGCAGATTTTAAAATCTGAAATCTAAATGCCTTTGGAAGGGACACCATTGAAAGATGAAGTTAGAAAATTTTAAAAAACTGATTTGTTTTCCTTTTGGGCAGCAAGCGAGGAGTTGAGGGGAATATGGACCATTAAACACCTAAAATATATAGTGAAAAGAGATTTCAATAGAAGCAAGTCATTCCATAAAGAGAGAGGAGAGGTACCAGAGAGAGAGAGTGCCGAAGTGAGGAAGATTACAGAGTGGAAGAGAGAGTTCTGTGGAAGAACATAGCCCATCTAAGGGGCATGTGTAGGAAAGTTACTGTGAGAAACAAAGGAGAGTTCCCTGTAATTTTGAGAGGCCGTGAGAGGCCAAATATATAAATATTTTGTTGCAGATTTGCATATTTGTTGAAACCATGAAACCATTATGTAATTAGTGACTGAATTGAATAAATGATAGAAGTTTATTTGCAATTCTGTGTATTGTGTTGAATTGAGAGATTGATTTTGTTGAGTTGTGTGATTTGTGTTGTGGGTGGGAGTCCTACTTGTATACAATGGTACATTTAGAAAATGTGGGAAATGGTAAAGAGGCAGACTATCTTTAGTTTTAATATACAATTTTAATATGTGACCACTCTCATTCTTCGAGGTGTTGAAAAACACGTAATGCAACCCTTATTTAACTGCCTTCCTTTAAGAGGCGTTGAAACAAAAGGAGGTGCCACTTTTATATTTGATTTTATTAATGTGGAGAAATTCGGTGTTGAAGAAGTTGCTGCAGATTTTAAAATCTGAAATTTAAATGCCGTTGGAAGGGACACCGTTGGAAGGGACACCGTTGAAAGATGAAGTTAAGAAAATTTTAAGAAACTGAATCATTTTCTTTTGGGCAGCAAAGCCTTGAGTTGAACGGAATAATGGAGTTTTAAACACCTGAAATATATAGTGAACATAGATTGCTTTAGAAGCAGGCTGCTCCAGAAAGAGAGAGGAGAGTCGCTAGAGAGAGAGAGTGCCAAAGTGAGAGGAAGAGAGACTTCTGTGAAAGAATTTCACATAGCCCATGTGAAGGGCATGTGCAGGAAAGTTGCTGTGAGAAGCAGAGGAGAGTTTCCTGTAATTTTGAGAGACCATGATAGGCCAAATATATTTTTATTGTTGCGGATTTGCATAAATGAACAATTCTGTATATTGTATTGAGTTGAGAGATTGATTTTGTTGAGTTGTGTGATTTGTGCTGTGGGTAGGAGTCCCACTTGCATCAGCCTGTGTAATCTATTTTATAAAGTTCACCTGCATATTCTTTGAGAATTTTGAAATGCAAAAACCCACAGTATGTAGCATACAGAACAAACCCCCCAAAAGTAAAGCTTATAAACCTTTTAAATGTTAGACTAGATTTGCACGAAGCCATTTTTCCTTAACAGTTATGAAGGCATCTTATAACTTTAAATAACTCAAAATTAAAGAATAATTAACTTGTAACATACCTCCAGCCATTTGAGGAACATTTTCGAGAAGGGTGGTATTGACTGTATTTGGCAAAGGAGTAATCATGGGTGATGCACCCAAAGATGAACCGTGCCCTTTAACCATTTCACGTGGATGTTGGGAATGATGGGGACTAGAAGTAGTATAGACAATGCTATTGCTACTTTCATCTTCACCATTATAATTAATCTTATGATAGGATGGATTAACAAAAGGGGCAACAGTAACATAAACAGCAGCACCTGCAACAAGCCGGCAACCAGAAAGCCTGCTGCCAACAAATCCTTGTTCAACTCTGAGCTGAGAGCTACCAAGCATTACAGTCAAAGAAGAAAAGGAAGCAGAACAGTATCCAGACAGGGATATTATTTCAGTTGGGATAGAGTAGAATTGAAGCTGCCTCCTAGACTGATAAATTGCCGCACTGCCCACAGTTCTAGAGGCTCCAAAAACAGCCAAATCTATGTCATGCCTCTTGCAGTACTGAGTTAAACATTCGAGCACATCAGAACCTGCTGCAACTTCCAGAACATTAATCTTCATTGGCTCCTGGTGATTGATTGTTATATTTTTTGGCTTATTTTTCGATCCACTAGGGTGGCCTGGGCAACCCTTTGGTGGCTCGGCAGCAGAGTTTTCCTCTTTGCCTTGAGTATTACTGTTAGTTACTTCCTGGGGCTCCTTCATGCTGTTACTTCCACTGCCATGGTTTCCAGAGATTCCACATGCAAATTTTTGTTCAGTTTCCATCCCAACTTTAATTACAGCCTTCAATACCTGCCAAAGTATTTTTCTTCTGCGCTCAGTTAAGAAGATATTAAAATAAAATTATATTATATTAATTTTTGGTCTAAAGGTGAGTGCTCTAGGATTTCAAACTGGAAGGCATTAGCAACAGATCATTTCGAGTTGCAACAACAGATCATTTAAAGTCTGTCAAAGGTAATACGCTTGCCCTAATTACAGGATAAAATATATAAACTTACAAGAAGTCTGAAGGCTCACATCACAATAGGTGCAAAACAAAATCATGATAAAACAAAATCCCAAACTCAATATTTATAATAATAATTATCGTTAAAAAATCTGTTAAAAATATATAAAACTTTCAATCCGTGGAAATCTACAAGAAACATACCTCGTAAGCTTGACGAAGTAACTCCGTGCTCTGTAAAACCTATCTATTATGGCAAGGACGCTAATCGTTTCAATTGTTGGATACAAGCTTTAAATAGAAAAACACCAAGGAAACGATGTGACAAGTTGATTTGAAATATAGTGTCACATAATTCAAAGCATGGTATTTAGAGGATTAATGCTCCAATAATAGTAAATGACATTGTCAACCAACTTAATTACACCGAATGGCGTGTGCTTTCCGCGGCTGACAGCGATCCGAGACATTCGTTTATTTTCGCCGAATTCTTTTACTGTCACCTTCGGTCACTATTTTTCGCCTACCGGTTTCACTTTATTAAGAACAAATAGTATTTTGGACAGCCCTAAAATTTCATTTCAGGCCTATGGCTCTATATGGGAGTCTATACATGCACCCCAAGCTCTCTGGATTATATCTGCACCGTACACGTCCGGTTATTCGAGGTCCTTTAGTGATCGCTGTAGAATAACTTGGGCAGGGAACCCAAGATTATTTTATACCAATACATTGATATTTACAGCCACAAATGGGTTGGAATTAAAACAATAATTTACCACATGTTTTAACTGTCGTTGAGAAAAACTTCCCACAAATTAGTGGGATTCATTCATGGTATTACTAGACTCGGGCCCATCTCTTTTAAATGGGGACTGTCAACTAACCCACGTATCTGAATTGATTGGAATGGAGACCTATGCCCAAACTACCACACATGTTTTGTAAATCGGTCACTTTATAGGCAATAGGGCTAATCTAAACCCTTACTATTCAATCTTCCCTCTCTGTCATGCGGGTAGTTTTACCTAAATCCATTGGTCTTGCATTTTTTTAACTTATCAAGCTTCAATTGCACTCCTGCACCAAAGATCCCACTTTTCATGGGTTCTGTCGATCACACTTTTAGCATATAGAAGTGTGGTCTTTTGGACATTTTAAGTGTGTTAATTATTTTTTATTATAATGGAAGTGTATTTAAAAGGATTTATTAAATTTTAGATGAGTAAGTTGTGTTGGAAGGAAAGCAAAATTGTTAAGTTAAGAATATGACTAATTGTTAATAAAATAGAATTTTTCTATTCAATAGTTAAAGTTATATTGTTTGACTAGAATTATATTTTTTTTTAGAAAGTTTCTATTAAGGATGCAAGGCAGTTGAAATCAATGGATCAGATTTGAGCAAAATACATGCAAGACAATCTAATGCATCACTACCTTACATTTTTTTACCTTGATCTAGCTCATCTATTTTTTAACCTTTTGTCAATTGATAGAATGATGATGGTTTAGATTCTTACATACATTGATAAGATTTAAATTGACTTATGGCTCGCAATTTTTTTTATAGAATTGAGGGTGCAAAGTTTATTTACATCGTTTAGGTATACCATTCAATTATGTTGTATCTACAAAAAAATTGTAAAGAAAACAAGCTTATGCTCAAAAGTCGGGTGGAAAAAACACATCAAAATAGTAAATTGATTGATGTGAAAGATGTGCAGAATTTGACAAAAGAAGGACTTGATGAAATAATAAATTCAATTGAAGGTTTTGATCTAATAATAGGTGGAAGCATTCCTCTATTTTCTATGAACTTCAATGGATTGTGAATTATCTAAGGCATGTGATGTATTAAGTGTAACACTATACAATAATGAAACCTTCATTTTATACTCATGTGGACTTCAATGAATTATGAATTCCTTATTTTTCATAGCCAAGTTCCTCCCTACCAAAACCAATTATTAAAAATTATGGGCACTATTATTTATTATTTTGATTCTATGAAACATATTTGTTTGCATAATCAACATGCTATTGAAAGCATAGTGAGACCTTACAATAGCACATTTGAAAGTGTAGTGAGACCTTATAGGAGTGCATTTTAAATTTCCCTATTTGAAAATGAATTGACATGGCATGGAGATAGATGATGCAAGGTTTTTGAGAATAGTGCAAGACGATTGAAATCATCTTGCCATCATCAGAAAAATGATTTATCAAGATAGGTCACCTCCGCCACTCACCCATTTGATGACAAATTAAATTCCATGGAATCGATGTACACTTGTACAAGGAAAGACAAACCAAGAGGGGTTAAGTCTTTACAGGTAAGAAAAAACCACTTCATAAAGAACTAAAGGAACATTTTAAAATAACTGCCATGTAGTGGCCAGTACCTACCTTGTAGTATTGTTATTATAGTATGTGTTTAGTTGTAAATTTTTTTGTTGATCAGCTATTGGTTCTATATATTATTTGTTTAGTTGTAATTTCTTTGTTGATTAGGTATTGGTTGTATAGACAAATTGCATTCCAATAATTGAAAAATTAATTTTTGAAGACTGTTGAAATGCCTTGGGTACATAAAATTGAAATCTCAAAAATAATCTAATATGGTAAAAATAAAATAGGACTAAAATATTTCCTTAACTATAAAATTAAACTTTACAAAGCCTATTAAATAACACAAATATTTCCTTAAAATGTAATAATACTAATACTTTAAGTTTGAAGAATAAAATAAAAAATTGTAATAACATAAGGCAAAATATTTTTGTGATACTATAGATTTTTAACTTTTGACTAAATAAAATTGAAATACTAGATTTTTAACTCTTGAATAAATAAAATTGAAATCCCAAAAATAATCTAATTTCATAAAATAAAATGTGTAGAACCTAACCCTAGTTGGGTGTGGAGAGATTTAAATGTTTGCCTAAAGTATTAAAATGTAATAATATTGAATACTATTACAATTTAAAATGCATTAAAATATTGTAAGTTTGAAGAATAATTACACAATAAAAAGCATTCGAGGAGAAGTAGGGTGCTGACCTAGAACACATGAATCTTTTCTTTTGTGAGGGCAAGGAGCCTGCGAAATTCCATGGAGGGTTCGAGAGGAAGAAGCTACTGGAGCCATGGGGACACGTGTCTGATGATAATCAAATTCTTCACGTTGAAGGGAGGA
This sequence comes from Cunninghamia lanceolata, assembly GCA_027924645.1. Taxonomy (NCBI): domain Eukaryota; kingdom Viridiplantae; phylum Streptophyta; class Pinopsida; order Cupressales; family Cupressaceae; genus Cunninghamia; species Cunninghamia lanceolata. Next base: position 4,404,399 of record BSBN01000135.1, on the reverse strand, counting down.
TTTTAGGTATACTACCATTACCACTTTGCTCTTCTTGATCATTTTAGGAATAAAATTGAGATTGACATTCCTTTTTCTCAATTCTATTAGAGAGCTGAGGGCCAAGAACTGCTTATCCCCATCCATGAAGATCTCATTCTGAGACTTTATCATTTTCACCTTGCTCCGTGCCCACTACAACAAATCAAAGTCAAAATGCTTGAGGACCTATAGTTGAGCACATCCCCCGAAGATAAAGACAAAGTGAAGGTTAGTGTGGGGACTCCTAAGAACCCCTTTAAAGGTGATCCTTGTGCAATGGAAGATAACCCTGCTAGGACCCCTACTACTTCTAAGAACAAAAAGCAGAAGCATACCCCTAAGGAGGGTAAAGGTGTTGCTTCTATGGAAGTTCCTGTGAAGATCGTTGAGCTGGATACTAGGCTTGATCCTAAGGGTAGTAGTGAAGGTGGAGTGGCTATCAATCTGAGGATTCGTTGGTCTAAACAGATCACTGGTAAGCTGCTAGTGAACCCCCAGGGGGTGGAATTTTCTAATGATTCTAAGTTTGTGGAGGAGACAATGGAGTAAGGCAGGGATGAAACCCCCATAGAATCTATCCATGAAGTCGGGGGCACCAGTCATTTCGCCTCTATCAATGAATCTAGTTTTGAAGGTTTGGACGACACCGTGAGGGCTGCTATTGGTTAAGATAGAAAGGGGAGTTGTGCCTTGTGTGACAAGAATCCATCTTTGTTGCGGTTAAATATTTGGATGAAAAAGTCAAGTAGGTGGGGATTGACAACTTAAGAGATTATAAGGAGATGGTTGATTTCCTTTCTAAGTTTGGGGCGACTGGTAGCCCATAGTTCCTTGTCCTTGTTTTTTGGTCTGCTTTTCTAGTGTTCTTTAACTGTTGTATTTTATCTCAGTCAATTAATTTTTTGTTTAATTAATAATAGTAAGTACTTTTAGAGAACATAATTTTAATTATTTTAATTAGTCTAATATTGTGGTTTAGTAATATTTTTTTTCTAAAGATAAAAAGAATTGTTTATCATTTCAAATTTATAACTATTATATTTCTAGAACTAAATTTATAAGGAAAATTTTATGTGAACTTGTTTTGAAACGTCTTGGTAAATAAAATTGAAATCTCAAAAATAATTTAATTTGGTAAAAATAAAATAGCACTAAAATATTTACTTAGCTATAAAACTATACTTTACAAAGCCTATTAAATAACACAAATATTTTCTTAACTATAAAACTCAACTTTACAAAGCCTACAGAGCTTGAGTGTATAGAGATTTGAAATGTATACTTAAGATATTAAAATGTAATAATATTAATACTATGATAATTTAAAATGCATTAAAATATTGTGTTTGAAGAATAAAATAAAAAATATAATAATATGGAGAAATATTTTTGATGATATTGTAGATTTTTAAGTTTTTAGTAAATAAAATTGAAATATTAGTTTTTTAACTCTTGAATAAACAAGTGCCACGTAGTGGCCTTGTAGTGTTGTAATTATAGTATGTGTTTAGTTGTAATTTTCTTCTTAGATTAAATATTTGTTGTATAAACAAATATTTTTTTTAAGGCCTATATAAATATAATAACAAAATTGTAATATTTATAGTATATTTATTTTTGATTAAATATATATAGTTTTTAAATTTGATAATTTAAATATTAATGAAATTGTATAATTAATATATGAACTACATTTAATAATAAATAAATATTAACTTCTTGGGATTTTTCACTATTGTTTTATAAAAAAATTATTAGGGTTTAAATGTGACACTAATGACCCTCTCCACACCTAATACCCAACAATATATTTATTTATTTTTCGATAACAAATACCCCATTATGGACTAACATGCTATGATATTTCCTATTTAGTGTTGTCATTGGATGGATATTACATAGTGAAATCTTGATAAATCATTATAAGATTTGATATGTAACTATGAAAATATTATTTTGACTCAACTGATCTATACTAGTCATTGTCTTGTTGTACATGACATATATATTTTGGTTGCACTTTAGGAAAATATAGAGAAAACAAATTATTGGTTGGTGTGTTGTGTTGAGGAAAGACATGATTTTTTAGAACACACAATCTAGATAGTGATAATTTTGATAATCTAATAGTTTATATGGTTATTCAATGGTATTTGGATACACAAGTATTTTATAAGGAATAATGGTTTTCCTAAATTCAAATATTATGAGATGTGTATAAGAGGATTTTACACTACACATATTTGATTTTAACAACAAATGGATAAGGTGAGATACCAAGGGAAGCTTTTGTTGAAAGAGTTTTGGACATTTTCTATAGCTGAGTACAACTCAATTATAAATATATTATGAAACAAAGAGGAAGATTATAGTTGAATTCTTAATCTTTATTTTTTGAGTACTATTTTCATTTATTTTATTTACCTACTCAACTAATGCATGTCATTGTAGGTAGGCATTAGATGGGGTTTAAGGTATTAATATAAATATATATTTTACTTAAAAATTCATATAATGTGACGTCAAATGGTCCTCAAACTTAACATGGCTGACCATAATAAGAGGTAAATAAAAATTCTCTAAACAACAAGAAAACAATTAAATACAAGCAAAGTAACAAAATAGTCTTTAAACTCTTGTCACTATTGTTTTATAAAAATTTTATTAGGGTGTATATTTAATATAATAGGAAGTTGTTTCCTATGTATTAAATATTCAATGTTCATATTTTCACTTAAAATTTAAATATAAATTTTCAAAATTAAATATTAAATATTTAAATAATATAATAATAATGATTATAATGATTAAAAGTTAATTAATGTAATAATACTAATACTTTTATAATTTAAAATGCATTAAAATATTGTAAGTTTGAAGAATAAAATAAAAATGTAATAAATTTCATGATACTGTAGATTTTAAAGTTTTGACTAAATAAAATTGAAATCCAAGATTTTTAACTCTTGAGTAAATAAAATTGAAATCCCTAAAATAATCTAATTACATAAAATAAATCAATGACAATACACATAAATCATTTTTCAATAATTTTTTGTTAAAAATTTATCATGTTGACATAGGGAAAGTAAAAATTTAAATCAAATTTGCCTGACAAGAAAAATAATCCTTTCTTTTGATTGGTTTACAATCAATAGATTAATAACTAGATAAGTGTGAACTCATTGCAATAAGATAAATTATGTTAATAGAATCATGATATGAGGATATTTGAAGTGCATGTGATAGCACATGTAGTGGAGGAAATGTTGGGTACATCTTTATTCCTTTAGAAGGGTGGCTAGTGTTAGTGTGTTGGTGTGTAGGGTTAGATTGTTTGTGAAACCCTCATCATATTACATCTTCATCTTGGTTAGTGAGGTCTTGTAATAGAGGAAGGCCTGGGATGTGTTGTAAAACAATGTTCCAAATGGGCAACCTAATAATAGATTTGATGTTTGAGAGACTTTTGAGGATCTTGATTTTTCTTTGATTGAGAAAACTTTAGCTAATCAGAACTTGGTACTTCCTAATCTTTGATGGACTTCAATAGATTATAAATTCCTTATTTTTCATAGACAAGTTCCCACCCAAATTGAAGAGGCCACCTAAAAAGAGTTGAAAATTAACTATATTAGTTGGATTTGGAGTTCCAAATCACCTTGTGCTTGTCGGTAGTGTAATCTTAAATAATTTGAGCAAGGTCCACCATACTTTTACTTTTACTATGTGTATAGTATACCAAAGGGTGTATGGACAGACCATATTATTATTTTTGTATGATGTTGAACTAAAATTTGTGGATTCGATGTACCTTTCAATTTCAACTAGAAAACATAGGTACATGCATAACCTTCCTATGAATATTTTTCTCCAAGTTTTAGCTTTACCACCCATGACAATTGAAGAGACATTTCCTAAAACACAAAATCATTACAAAACTAAGATTAATTGCAAAGACATACTGGCAAAAAGTGTTCTACTATGTAATAGACTAGGGGCTATATTCAAGCATTCTAATGGAAAACCCTACATTAAAGATCAAGGTATGGTAATTTTTGAATGTAAAAAATAGAGCTTGATATGGGTTTGTCCAATGATAAATAAAAAAGAGAGTGAATTTCAATTGGTCGTTCCATGCCAATGATCCAAAGATGACATGAGATTTACTAGATTGATGTAAGATGATTCAAATAATCATGCCCACTCATGTTATCATGTACCTTCATTTGTACAAGTGGAAAGAAAGGAGAACTTTAAATTGGCATTTTCCAACTATTGGTGCCTTAGAATGAATAGCACCTGCATGGTTGAAAGAATTCACTGCCTACATGTATCAAATGAAATGCCAGGATTGAGTAGTAGAAGTCCACATTTTTTGGTAGATGACAAAGGTTGGTTACTTATGTTGTATGTAGGTGGTGACACCCATGGCAAAGGTTAGGGTTGTGGATCCATTGGACAATAGAGATGATCCTAGAAAAATGTATATTCAAGTGGTGACTATGGACAATCATGAGTTATGGTTCATGGGATTTATTAAATACCACAAATCTCTCAATAACTAAGATACTCTCTTCTAATGCTACATAATAACATGGGCCATAGGGACACAAGACAATCATCATTCAATTAAAGACATGGAAATTAAACTTCCACAACTCTTCAACATACCCATTGCACACCAAGGTGTGATTGCTAGTTATATTATGCTAGCACAATGGGTGTGTTATTACTAGCACCTCATTATATATTGTTTTTATAATTTTTGCTTTCTACTTGAATGGGTTGTAGACATCTTAGACCAAGGTAAATCTAAGCAATAGGAAATTTTATTTATTTATTTATCTTACTCTATAGTATTTTCATTGTTTACCCCCTCTACTTTCTACTTGAATGACCCATAGACATGGTGAACTAAGGTACATCTAAGAAAGTAATACCAAAATTTATTTATTTATTTATCTTATTCTTTTACCCTTATGGTTCAAATGTATTCTAAATGTAGTAGACAGAATAAAAATAAAATAAAAATTCTTCAATAAAAACAAAACAAATTATTTACTTCATATGATTAGCTATTTTTTACATAAGAATTTATTAATTTAAACTTAACTAATTTGTGAAAACCTATTTTTTAACAAATAAATTACTATCATTTTTCTCACAACCATCTTAAATCAGTTTCCTACTTTTCTCACCCTTAGTCTATATTCTTTTCATCCTTTATAAAATATATATTTAATAAAATAACCAAACTAATAAATTAATAAATTTTACAATATATAAATATAATTATTATTATTTAGTGAAGGTACTATTGTAATGAGTTTTTTGGAAAATATTGAGGGACTAAATTCTTGCAGTGCATTTGATTATTAAACAAATAATATTTTTTTCAAGTATATGAAAATATTATAACAAAATTTATATTATTTAAATATTAATATAATATGTGCGTCTGAAGCAGTCGATTTTTAAATTATATTATTTAAAAATTGACTGCTTTAGACCCACATATGGGGAGCACAAATTATGACTAAGGTAGTAAGGACACTAAAAGAAAGCTTAAAATAACCAACAGTACCTTGAAGCTTAAAAGAACCTAAAGATAGAGTTGCTACTGAAAAGAACTTAGACAAAACCCTTAATCTGAGGGCCCATCTCAGGTGGTCTTTTTGGCCTTCCCCTTCCTCATGCTCTTGGTGAGGAGGGCATTCATTGTCCATTGTGTACCCTCATCCACAACATCTCTTCCTTTAATACGAAGCTTCTCAGCTTCAGATTTGCGTGCATTTTTGTATTTGATAGAAATGTTCGATTTGGGTAAGGCACTCACAGTTTGGGTGAGAGAGCGATATTTAATAGGAAGAATTCATCGACATCCTCATCCAAGTCATCTAAGAAGGGATAATAACCCTCTGAATCAGAAACATTGTCAACTACCACAATTGGAAGGGGGCTTCAACATTAGGCCTAGGGGGCAGTGCCTCATAGGACTCTCCAATTGGAGAAGAGGAAGGAGACACTGATCCACCAGAGGCCACGATTAGGGCTTCAAGAGAGGGTGAGGGATCCAAATGATCAAAAAAAATTCCATGATTTCACTAGATGAAGTCCGAATCTAGATCACCCACCTCTTGAGTCCAAAATTTTGATATGTCGCAACTCTGTGGGAAGTGCAACCAAAAATTTTGTGACCCAACTTGTTGCAACAAATACATTGGAAGGGGAGTCCTTCATAATTTAGGAATTGATTCCTGGTCCTAAACGCTGAGTGGATAAAAATAGAGTGGTGCACTAGTTTGGAGATGTTGATGATGGCACAGACCTTGGTGAATCAGCAATGGGATGTGCTAGCATCCAACTTAACAAAGGTTCCAATCTCCTTGACCATATCCTTGATGAGCTTAGGCACACGCATAATTAGAGGAAGGTTGTACAACCTTATCCAAATGGGAACCATGGTGATATTAGCTACAGTAGGATCAAAGAAAGGGGACCAATCTACCATGAAAAGGCCATACTGACCAAAAAACCAAGGGTCATGCTATTTGACAAAGTTACAATCCTCCATAGAGGCAAAGCGAAGCAAGAAAAAACCAAAATCCAAAATGTCAAAATCTTGAAGGGTCAATTTATTCAAAGTAGTCTTCGTCCATTCGATGAATTGGGCAATCTCGGGCCTCTTGCATAAACAACAAACAAACAATGATCTATTCCCCAAATCCTACAAAAATTCTCTAATGTGTGCACCAAGCAAGTGAAACTCAATAGGGACATCTATCAAGCTAGCCACCATGTCTCCCAGAGAGTAGATTTTAGGGGTTGGATCTGTCGATGAAGGCTTAACAGTGCATTGCAGAGGGCAATCTTGAATGATCTGAGTTTTATACAACTTAGAGAAAACATGAAAGGGGTTCCACCTATTCCTATAGCTGTCAATGAGGAGGGGAGCTGTCATCCCAGGAGAGATGGGAGGCTCATCTGTTGCAGCCTTGGACAAGATATCCGCACACATCTTTCCCTCCTTACTCACAAAATGCACCTTTCCCTTCTGGGTGAGCTTCATGCCTGCACCCAACCCCTTTCACCGACTTCCATTCACAGCTTCTTCCACACTCACCTCAGCTCCTTCGCACATCGTGCTTCATGACTTTTTAATATATTAATATAATATTCATATTAATGTGATTATTTAATTTTGATTCATTGTATATATATATATATATATATTTATAAATTTGATATTTTAAATATTAATGAAATAATATAATAATAGAATGTATATTAAATTATTGATTGTAAAAATGAGTAGAATTATCATATAATATATTTATATTTATCTCATATTATATTAAAATGAAATACTAATATATATTTGTGTATAAATATTAAATACTAAAATATTATATTGATCTAAATATTAATATATATATATTGTAATATTTATTTTAATATAATATTTATATTAATATTTAATTTGTATTTCTTGTATATATTAATTATAAAATTCTTATTTTAAATATCAATAGAATAATATAATTAATAATATATTAGTAATAATATTTATATTAAATTATTGATATATTTATATATATTTTGTATAAGTATTAAATATTAATATATTTTGTTGATCTGAATATTATTATATTATATTATGTAATATTCATATTAGTATGATTATTTATTTTTTCTTAATTGTAATTATAATATTAATAAAATAATATATTAGTATTTTTTGATTCGTAATATTGATATATATTGGTGTAAATATATTCAATATTAATATAATCTAAATATTATTTTATTTTATTGTGTAATATTTATATTAATATAATATTGAGCCTTATGAAAATTATTTAATTTTTCTTCATTATATATAATAAAATTCATATTAAATTGTTGATTACACAAATTTATAATGTATTTATATTTATGTTTTTGATTAAAGGGGTAAAACGGGTTTTGACGGGACTACAAAACCTGAATTAGGTTCTGAAGGGACATGAAACCCTTTACAACTAGATGCTATCAAATGATAAAATCATAACTAAATGACACTAAATAGAAATCTCTTAGGACACCCACAACAATAAGTTTAGATGGGACCCTTGAGCCTACAAACCATCAAAAAACCTAATGAAGAGCCACCTAGAAATAGTAGCAACGAGCTGCAACCAAGAACAAAGGTAATGAGAGGACTTACTACCACCAACCACACAATAGGTTTTGACTCAAAAACTACGCAGTTAAAACCCTAAAATACAATATCATAATTTGACATGCTGCGAAAAATAGCTCCTACTTATCAATTGATGAGCTAAAGGGGCTCTATAATGAATGGTTCATAAGGCACAACACTTGCTAAATGTTTTGCAAATGGGGTAGAAAGCTAAGCGGGCTTGATCTTGGGGGAAATTCCATGGTTAAGTGTGCTTGAGTCAGAGTAGTACTGGGATGGGTGACCTCCCAGGAAGTCTTGATGCTTCACCCCTATGTGCATCACCTAGATGTAATGAGTGCTAAGTGGACCATTCATTAACATGAGAGAGGGGTTCATACAAAGCACTACTCATGAAATATGGGTCATGTGTTTGACTCAAAAACTACACAGTTAAAACCTTGAAATAAAATATCATACTTTGACATGCTGGAAAAAATAGCTCCTACTTATCAATTGATGAGCTAAAGGGGCTCTATAATGAATGGTTCACAAGGCACAACACTTGTTGAAGGTTTTGCAAATGGGGTAGAAAGCTAAGTGGGCTTGATCTTGGGGGAAATTCCATGGTTCAACGTGCTTGAGTCAGAGTAGTACTGGGATGGGTGACCTCCTGGGAAGTCCTGATGCTTCACCCTTGTGTGCATCACTTAGATGTAATGAGTGCTAAGTGGACCATTCATTAACATGAGAGATGGGTTCATGTGAACCACTACTCATGAAATATGGGTCATGTGTTTGACTCAAAAACTACGCAGTTAAAACCCTGAAATAAGATATCATAATTTGACATGCTGCGAAAAATAGCTCCTACTTATCAATAAATAGAATGCCAACAACGACCACATAGCCATAGGTTTTGAAAGGACCTTTGAACCTTACACAAATAGCCAAACAATAGCATACTCGATACTAACCCACAATGAAATAGCAACCACTCTACACCTAGGAACAAAGTTAAAGGGGCAGCCACTAAAGTCTTCTCCATCTTTGTCAAAATGAGCTTATAGAAAAATTGAATTTGGCCCAAAATTAAATAGCCTCACAAACACCCACTTTAGAAGTCATCTCCTTCTTTGTCAAATTGATCTATATGTCAAAACTTGGCCTCCGTATTACTGAAATTCCTCTCTTGCCAAAAGACCATAGTCCCCACTATCTCCAGGGAATGAAGAGTCCCTTGGTCATTGCAAGGCATCTTAGGAGAACCAAGAAACTAACCCAACTAGGCATTCTCCCACCTTAAGAACACTCAAACAAAATAGACTCGAGGCCATGAAAAAACTTTGTTGCCCAAGCCTTAGCAGAGTTGGGCACACACCCATCATGCCTGCTAATTGAAGCATCCTCCATCTTACCTCTCTACTGATCCTCACACAACATATATTCACAAGGCTTCCATTTTCTTCTAGCCGCAAAATCTGAAAACCTCAATATTGGGTTTGAAACCCATAACCTTCCCAAACCTAGAAAAACTCCTCCTAGACAACCTTCTCAATAGGATAAAAATGGATCTGAATCCTCCCACCCAAAGTTTCCCCAAGAAAGAGGGTGAAGAATGACCTAGCCAAGTCTGAATAATAGACATGTTTGCTTTGGAGTGCTACACAAATACCTAGCCCCAAAACCCCACCATGATAGCCAATGTATTCAATAGCATAGGTGAGAGAGGAAATCTATCCCAAAACTTGTGACACTGTTTTAGACACAACCGACCCCAAAAAATGATAGTTCTTTCATTGGATACCTAGGGTTTGGGAAACACCCCTCATCAAAAGGTTGTTTGAGACTTTATTTAGATTCATAAGCCTAAAGTGATTTTTCTTCAGGAAATGAATCTTTCTATGGAGGAAATGTTGGCTACATCTTTATTCCTTCAAAAGGGTGGCCAATGTTCATGTGTTGGTGTATAGGGTTAGCTTATTTGCGAGACCTTCATCCACTTATGCCTTCATCTTGGTTAGTGATTAAGTAATCTAGTTGGATTAATTCAATTTAAGGTTTTGATCTAATAATAAGTGGAAGCCCCTATAATAATATGATAGGAAACAATATAAACATAAAGGATGGGTTAGAGGGAAAGAATTCCTCTATTTTCTATGAATTTGCATGGATTATGGATTATGTAAGGCATGTAATGCATTCAAGTGTCTTGATCTATTCCCCAAATCCTCCAAAAATTCTCTAATGTGTGCACCAAGCAGGTGAAACTCAATAGGGACATCTGTCAAGCTAACCACCATGTCTCCCAGAGAGCAGATTTTAGGGGTTGGATCTGTCGATGAAGGCTTAACAGTGCATTGTAGAGGGCAATCTTGAATGATTTGAGTTTTATAGAACTTAGAGAAAACATGAAAGGGGTTCCACCTATTCCTACAACTATCAATGAGGGGAGCTGTCATCCTAGGAGAGATGGGAGGCTCATCTGTTGCAGCCTTGGACAAGATATCTGCACACATCTTTCCCTCCTTACTCACAAAATGCACCTTTCCCTTCTGGGTGAGCTTCATGCCTGCACCCAACCCCTTTCACCGACTTCCATTCATAGCTTCTTCTGCACTCGCCTCAGCTCCTTCGCACATCGTGCTTCATGACTTTTTGATATATTAATATAATATTCATATTATTGTGATTATTTAATTTTGATTCATTGTATATATATATATATATATATATATATATATATATATATATATATATATATATATTATTTATAAATTTGATATTTTAAATACTAATGAAATAATATAATAATAGAGTATATATTAAATTATTGATTATAAAAATGAGTAGAATTATCATTATAATATATTTATATTTATCTCATATTATATTAAAATGAAATACTAATATATATTTGTGTATAAATATTAAATACTAAAATATTATATTATTCTAAACATTAATATATATATTTTGTAATATTTATTTTAATATAATATTTATATTAATATTTAATTTGTATTTCTTGTATATATTAATTATAAAATTCTTATTTTAAATATCAATAGAATAATATAATTAATAATATATTATTAATAATATTTATATTAAATTATTGATATATTTATATATATTTTTGTATAAGTATTAAATATTAGTATATTTTGTTGATCTAAATATTATTATATTATATTATGTAATATTCATATTAGTATGATTATTTATTTTTTCTTCATTGTAATTATAATATTAATAAAATAATATATTAGTATTTTTTGATTTGTAATATTGATATATATTGGTGTAAATATATTCAATATTAATATAATCTAAATATGATTTTATTTTATTATGTAATATTCATATTAATATAATATTGAGCCTTATGAAAATTATTTAATTTTTCTTCATTATATATAATAAAATTCATATTAAATTGTTGATTACACAAATTTATAATGTATTTATATTTATGTTTTTGATTAAAGGGGTAAAACGGGTTTTGACGGGACTACAAAACCTGAATTAGGTTCTGAAGGGACATGAAACCCTTTACAACTAGACGCTGTCAAATGATAAAATCATAGCTAAATGATACTAAATAGAAATCTCTTAGGACACCCACAACAACAGGTTTAGATGGGACCCTTAAGCCTACAAACCATCAAAAAACCTAATGAAGAGCCACCTAGAAATAGTAGCAACGAGCTGCAACCAAGAACAAAGGTAATGAGAGGACTTACTACCACCAATGACACAATAGGTTTTGAAGGGACCTGAAATCCTATATAAACAAACATTATGTGAACCACTACTTATGAAATATGGGTCATGTGTTTGACTCAAAAACTATGCAGTTAAAACCCTAAAATAAAATATCATAATTTGACATGCTGCGAAAAATAGCTCCTACTTATCAATTGATGAGATAAAGGGGCTCTATAATGAATGGTTCATAAGGCACAACACTTGCTGAAGGTTTTGCAAATGGGGTAGAAAGCTAAGTGGGCTTGATCTTGGGGGAAATTCCATGGTTAAGCGTGCTTGACTCAGAGTAGTACTGGGATGGGTGACCTCCTGAGAAGTCTTGATGCTTCACCCCTGTGTGCATCACCTAGATACAATGAGTGCTAAGTGGACCATTCATTAACATGAGAGATGGGTTCATGTGAACCACTACTCATGAAATATGGGTCATGTGTTTGACTCAAAAACTATGCAATTAAAACCCTGAAATAAAATATCATAATTTGACATGCTGCGAAAAATAGCTCCTACTTATCAATTGATGAGCTAAAGGGGCTCTATAATGAATGGTTCATAAGGCACAACACTTGCTGAAGGTTTTGTAAATGGTGTAGAAAGCTAAGTGGGCTTGATCTTGGGGGAAATTCCATGGTTAAGCATGCTTGAGTCAGAGTAGTACTGGGATGGGTGACCTCCGGGGAAGTCCCGATGCTTCACCCCTGTGTGCATCACCTAGATGCAATGAGTGCTAAGTGGACCATTCATTAACATGAGAGATGGGTTCATGTGAACCACTACTCATGAAATATGGGTCATGTGTTTGACTCAAAAACTACGCAGTTAAAACCCTGAAATAAAATATCATAATTTGACATGTTGCAAAAAATAGCTCCTACTTTTCAATTGATGAGCTAAAGGGGCTCTATAATGAATGGTTCATAAGGCACAACACTTGCTGAAGGTTTTGCAAATGGGGTAGAAAGCTAAGTGGGCTTGATCTTGGGGGAAATTCCATGGTTAAGCATGCTTGAGTCAGAGTAGTAGTGGGATGGGTGACCTCCTGGGAAGTCCTAATGCTTCACCCCTGTGTGCATCACCTAGATGCAATGAGTGCTAAGTGGACCATTCATTAACATGAGAGATGGGTTCATGTGAACCACTACTCATGAAATATGGGTCATGTGTTTGACTCAAAAACTACGCAGTTAAAACCCTAAAATAGAATGCCAACAATGACCACATAGCCATAGGTTTTGAAAGGACCTTTGAACCTTACACAAATAGCCAAACAATAGCATACTCGATACTAACCCACAATGAAATAGCAACCACGCTACACCTAGGAACAAATTTAAAGGGGTAGCCACTAAAGTCTTCTCCATCTTTGTCAAAATGAGCTTATAGAAAAATTGAATTTGGCCCACAATGAAAAAGCCTCACAAACACCCACTTCAGAAGTCATCTCCTTCTTTGTCAAATTGATCTATATGTCAAAACTTGGCATCCATATTACTGAAATTCCTCTTTTGCCAAAAGACCATAGTCCCCACTATCTCCAGGGAATGAAGAGTCCCTTGGTCATTGCAAGGCATCTTAGGAGAACCAAGAAACTAACCCAACCAAGCATTCTCCCACCTTAAGAACACTCAAACAGAATAGACTCAAGGCCATGAAAAAACTTTGTTGCCCAAGCCTTAGCAGAGTTGGGCACACACCCATCATGCCTGCCAATCGAAGCATCCTCCATCTTACCTCTCTACTGCTCCTCACACAACATATATTCACAAGGCTTCCATTTTCTTCTAGCCCCAAAATCTAAAAACCTCAATATTGGGTTTGAAACCCATAACCTTCCCAAACTGGGAAAAACTCCTCCTAGACAGCCTTCTCAATAGGAGAAAAAGGGATCTGAATCCTCCCACCCAAAGTTTCCCTAAGAAAGAGGGTGAAGAATGACCTAGCCAAGTCTAAATAATAGACATTTTTGCATTGGAGTGCTACACAAATACCTAGCCCCAAAACCCCACCACGATAGCCAATGTATTCAATAGCATAGGTGAGAGAGGAAATCTATCCCAAAACTTGTGACACTGTTTCAGACACAACCGACCCTAAGGAAGCCCTCCCTTTGGTCAACATATTGAAGCAGGTCACTATACAATTTGTTGTATAGAGGAAACTTCTACACAATCCCAGTCTCAAGAAACCACAGAGCTTCTTGAACAAAGGGAAACCATTCTCTAAGGGGATCATGACTTACCTCTTTCTCGATGGAGGACCCCTAAATAGAGAGAAACCAAGACCACCCTAGTAGGCCTCCGCCCTAACAAAGAGAAGAACGACCATAGCAACAAATGGGTGATGTTGATACTGAGAGTACCGCCAAGCACCCTCTTCCCCATCATCATCCTTGTCTCCCTCTCCTGTCTTCTCTACACATGAACAACCAACACTCACGCTCTTGCCCATTTCTCATGATGTATTTATATTTATGTTATATTATAATAAAATGAAATATTGTTGATAAAATATTTGCACTATAAAATGAGATCTATGAAACACATAATATATTTCTTTGGTATTGTTATATTTGATTAAATTGTTCATTATAGAATTTTATAATGTATTTATATCTATGTTATATTATAGTTAAACAAATACTATTAATAACATATTTGCACTAGAAAATGAGTGTAGGAACTAGGAATATTAAGTGAATGTGAGTATGGATTCACGCCACACTCAATCTGTGAGAAAACAAGTATTGCAAAGTAATGGACACAATATGAATACAAAATATGGGATTGATTAATTATCTTACAAGATGTAGTACATATAAGGCATAATCAACTAAGAATAGTTGAGCTAATAATAGGAAAAACTCACTAAAAATAGTAGTGCTCCAAGAATAGGAAAAGCAACCACTTAACTTAGACAAAACTACTATAGGCATACCAAGTATAGCTCAAGGCTAAACACTTCAAAATATGCACTCCTAAGATAGATTAATAGACACTAGCATCGCTCCTTAAACATAGCTTAGGTGGGCAAAATGAAGATGGGTCTTAGAAACTAGGCCTTATTAGGTACTAAACACTTCAAAATATGCACTCCTAAGATAGATTAATAGACACTAGCATCACTCCTTAAACATAGCTTAGGTGGGCGAAATGAAGATGGGTCTTAGAAACTAGGCCTTATTAGGTACCCATGTACAATGTAATCTCTCATAAAAATAGAGAAACGGAGAAAAACTACGCGGGAAAAAAACTCCCCTCCAAAAAGAGAAAAAAAGATAAAAGAAGAGGATTAGGAATCCTCCTTGAAGATTATAACTTTACACTAAGACTAAAACCATGTTGCTCTGACTACAATGATGTAGTCAACTACCCCCATAGGAGAAAGAAAGAGACTATGTATCCCCCCCAATGAAGTAACCCTTATGCCAAAAGAGAATGCTCATGTATGAATGTTGACAATGATACATTTTTGGGAAATGACATTTCTCCCCTTAGGAAGAAACAATTCCAATGGTGAATGCTGAAGTAACTCCAACTCAAAGAAGCAAGGTGAGGTGGTAAGTCTCATGATGTATCTTGTCTTAGAACACTGTTCAAATGTCTACATATTGATTTTGAAACAAGTCACAAACAAGTCAAGAGTCGTAGGCCTAACCGAGATAAGTGACTTCTCAAAATCATGTGAAAACTAATGAAGAGAAAGATCCAAAGAACTAATGTATGGATGTGGAATGTCAATGCATACCATATGGCTATGAAGCAAATCCCACGAGATGTCATTCGAAGAATCAATGGAATCCCTTGATGAAGCCTCTCTGAACTCTATAGTAGTAGCAGGTGCAAGATAATTATCATTAAAGAGAAAGACAATATGCTCCAAAGTGTCATCAAGATCTGAAATGTGGGACTTGAAAAACAAGGAAGAGATGTCTGGTAGAAGTGTGTCCCAATTGGATCTAAGACCCTACTATAAATAATTACTAGAAGCTCCCAGAGAAGAAACTCTAAACTCTAAAGCAAAGGCATAGAAAACATGTGCCCTATAATGTGATGATGTATATGCCATCCATCAATTGGAATTTGTACCCAAGTACCTACACTTTGAAGTGGCTATGTAGCCCAAAGAGAGTTGAATGTGGGTGAGTCAAGTGCTGAATCCTTATCCTCCAAAATGAATCTAGAGATGGATGGAGATGACACTCTGCCTCATGAATCTTCTATGGATAGTAGAAAGGAGAAATATCAAGGGCAAAGTGTGAGAAGTTGTATAAGCTACCATTGTGATCTGCCCTTTCCAAAGCCACTAAGTTATTCCTATGCAACTCTCTAATCTCAACTGAATCTAGAGTAAACTCAACTTGCATGCCCTTCCCTATGTGAGAAATATAATACATTGATAGGAGATTAGTTGAAAGTGAAGGTACACTTAAAACATTTATGAATGTTCCACCTTCAACCTCAACAGAACCTCTCCTTGAAACTATTTCCGGTGTGTCATTACCCAAGGTGATGCTAGACATGTTATAAGGCTCTATGGAAAAAAACTCAACCTATGAAGAAGCCATATGGTGTGAAGCATCAAAGTCAATAATCCAAGATGGAGCTGATGAAGATGCTACTGTAACTAGTGCCTTGCCTTTAAATTTCACTTTTCCTTTTTCCTTTGTCTTAGAAGTTTCTTGGGTTGATGAGGACTCTTTGATAGATTTAGGAACCCCTATGTTATGCTTCTTAAGAAGATGAGTGATGTGGTCTATCTATTTCTTCATACATATGTGCTCATCATGCCCAAGTTTCTTACAATAGGTGCACTTGACTTTCTCTTTCCTAGGTTTCCCTTGATTTGAAGAAGATTTTGTATTGAGCTCAGATTTTTGTTCCTTCTTGATCTCCTTGTCTTTTTTATTTTTCTCCCCTTTGTTATTTGAATCATTATGTTCCCCATTTCTAGCAAAGAGAGCTTGAGGTGTTGATGTCTTCAGGGTACCCATGTGTATAACTTATCTTTCTCGCTAATGAAGTTTGGAATCAAGTCATCTAAGGATGGCATTGTCCATGTGGCTCTAAGATCTCTTTTAGAAAAGTAGAAAGTAGATGCAAATATAGAATACTCAGGTCCTAACTTGGAGATAATTGAAAGCACAAGTTGATAATCGTTTTTCTCAATTCCACATCCTTTCAACTTCAACCTTAATGATTTCAACTTAGTGAAGAAATCTTCTAGAGTGTCAAATGAACTTTTACTCAAGCTTATGAGTTAGTTCTATAAATCATGACCTTTTGTTTCATCAACCTTCCCAAAGAGTTTTTCTAATGCTAGCCAAACTTCACTGGGTGTCTTCAAGGCTTCTACATGAAACAATAGTTTAGTAGCTATATTTAGACACAAAAAACTATAGGCTTTATCACACTTGTTAAACCATTTATCCTTCTCTATATCAATAGTGGGTTCTTTTTCAGTGTCTATTGTCACCTTGTGTATCCCTTTATTCTTTAACACAACTTGAATTGCAAATTTCCACTTAGGATAAATAAATAGGGTTAGTGGCTTGATTGCCTGTTGTGAATCCATGATGTTGAAGTAGTTTTACATAAATTAAGTGCAAAAGGGAAAATTATGGAGAAGATTTAAAATTGCACAAGGCAGGACAACTTTACACCCCCCTTTATTTAAAATTGGATTCACCCCTGAATTTGGCACTTTATCATGTAGTGTGTTAGGTCTAAGTGGGTTGATTAAAATTGTACCCTACTACTTTACCATTTTACAAACTCTCTTCAATTTTGGTACTCCAAAGTAACCTTTTAGAAGAATTTTCTTAAATTTTGGTACTCCAAAGTAACCTTTTTTTAAGTATTTTTTTGAGATAAATAATCTATTAAATATTAAATATTTTATATTTATTAACATTAATTTAAAATCTAAAATAAATAATATAAATTTTTTAATTAATTTAAAATTACAAACAATAATAATTAATTAAACAATTTTGATTACAATAGTATGTTACTAGATGATAGGTTTAATTATGATAGTATGCTACTAGATGATAGTTTTAATTATGATAGTATGTTACATGTACTCCATAATTGTACTACCATATAGTAGATTAAAAAGCCAGTTCTCTCAAGTTTTGGCAAGATCATTTTAGAAGTTATTTTTGTTTAGAAAAGTAGCAGTGGCAAGATATGGGGGAGATCATCCACTATGTTTACTTTAGCAAGATGTTTTTAAAGGTTTTATGTATATTTAAATATAAAATGTTTCATACTTCTATTTAGAAGTTGACAAATAATTTTATCTTATTCTCATTCATCTCCACACACCACAAGATTTAAAACTCACTTGCTAAATCTATCACTTTCCATCTTGTTTCAACTAGAGAACATTGCTACATGCATAACCTTCATATGAATTTTTTTTTCCAAATTTTACCTTTACCACCCATGACAAAAGAGACATTACCTAAAACACAAAATCATTACAAAACTAAGCTTAAGTGCAAAAATAGAGTGACAAAAGTGTTCTATAATGTAATAGACTTGGGGCTGTAGTCAAGCATTCTAATGGAAAACCCTACATTAAAGATAAGGAATTGGTGCAGTCACTGTAGGAGGGTTCATAGAATGAACTGTCCAGACCGTGCAGCAAGAGCAAACACAACGGAAACAACTCAAGGAAATAGAACAAATACAGATTCAATCATTCAATATATCTTAGAATTCAAATACAATTTGGTCAGCAACATACTGGCTTACAATACGGGCTCAAAGGCCTGATTTCATACATGCTCAAGATAAAGCTTTGAAGCTTCTCTGCACAAATCTAAAACTATTAGATCTTTCTTATGTGAATAGATACTTTCCTAAGGATCTATTACATAAATATATTTCATTTTCAGACTAATAGATTCCTCTGCGTCGGCCAAGGAAGATCACAGATTCTAATGAAGAGCTATAACATGTTCACAGATAGGTCAGACTTAAATGCATAGAACACTTCCTCAAATGAATTGGATAATGTGTGGACCTCTGGGGAAGGTCAGCCATGAACCAAGGATCATTGAATGATGTGTCAGTAGGATCCACAAGTCAAGGAATGATCCACAAGCCTTGTCCTTTAGCTGATTATTAGGAACTATTAGAATGCTCTGCTCTGGGAAAACAAATGATCTTTTGATAGTGATAACTTTCTTGTAACTAATCCAAATGCTCTGAATTCTTGATATGATGTAGATGAATAAATGAAGATGCTAAGTCTAGATCCGTAAGATGTGAAATGCCAAAACCATACCACAAGCTAAAACTGCTTCTGACTAAACTGGGAAATGAAAGAACTGAAATGCAAACAAATTGAAATGCAAATGTTTTTGGTTGATGCAAGATTTCTCTTGATCTAGGGATGCTCTTGCATCTGACATCCAGGGTTATTGAAAAAGTGAGTCCCTCACTTTGTCGAGGCTAGGGGAGAATCAAGATGGTCCACCTTAGCCTGAGAAATCCATGATGAATCTTCTTCTGGTCTACCTTTCCACTTCACAAGATATTCTTTGTATTGTTTGCCTCTAGTGCTGCATCCAACTCTCTTGTCCAAAATGTCTTCTATCTGCTCCAGTCCTTATTGTGGTAATTGCTTCTTCAAGTCCTCATCCATGTTGTCACTAAACTCTACTTCATGATACTGATGTAGGTCTACAGTGTTGAAAATTGGTGATATACCCAATGTCTCTGGTAACTCCACTTCATATGCATTTCCTGAATCAAATTTTTTAAGTATCTTACAAGGTCCAAATTCTTCATCTTCAACTTGTTATATGTCCCAACTGGAAATCTTTCTTCTCTCAAATGTACCATTACTTCATCTCCCTCTTTAAATTCTTTGTGTTTTCTCTTTTCACCTGCCCTTTCCTTATACTTACTGTTCATGTCTTCCAAATGCTTCTTCACCTTATTATGCACTGTCCTCATATGATCTGCAAATTCTTCTGCTTCTGAACTTCTCTTTTCCTCTATACTGATGTCTCTCAATTTTACAACTCCTCTAGGATTCACTCCGGTAATAATCTCAAAAGGTATTCTTCCAGTACTCTTGTTTACTAAATTATTGTATGCAAACTCTGCTTGTGAAAGAATCAAGTCCCAACTTCTTGCTTTCTCTCCAACCAAACATCTCAACAAGTTTCCCAAACTCCTATTCACTACCTCTATCTGTCCATCTGTCTATGGATGAAAAGTTGAACTGAACTTCAAATCTGTCTTCATCTTCTTCCAAACTGTCTTCCAAAAGTATCCAACAAATTTTGTGTCTTTGTCTGAAACTATACTCGTAGGTAATCCATGCAATCTCATAATCTCCTTGAAAAATAAGTCAGTTACATGTACTGCATCAGTTGTCTTCTTGTAGGGTATGAAATGAGCCATTTTAAAAAATCTGTCAACCACTACAAATATTTAATCATGTCCTCTCTATGTCTTAGGTAATCCCATTACAAAATCCATGCTTATGTCTTCCCAAGGTCTCTCTGGTACTATCAAAGGTTTATACAATCCAGTGTTCTGACTACTCCCTTTTGCAACTTGACAAATTCTACAACTCTGCACAAATCTCTAAACATCCTTATGTATCTGAGGCAAAAAATAATTTCACTCACCAAAGCCATTGTCTTATCAATGCCAAAGTGTCTTGCCAATCCACCACTATGCTTCTCCTTGATCAAATTATCTCTCATTGAACTTCTAGGTATGCATAACTGACTTCCTTTGAACAACATATCTTCTTGAATGAAATAGTCTAACCACTTACTCCTATCTATCACAACAGGTTCCTTACACGCTTTCCAAGGTTCTGCAAAATTAGTGTCTCCCTCATACATGTTCTTCAATTCATCAAAACCCAACACTTCAACTCTCATCTCTGTCAACAATTTTCTTCTTCTACTCAAGGCATTAGCTATTAAGAATTGGTGACCAAACATACACAAAATTAAACCATTATAGAATAATATAGTATTGTCTTCAGATAATTTTACAATGCAATACATTAGCTTTTAAAAGCCTTGTTATTCCCGTATATAACTTCTTACGGGAAAGTAACTTTCCAAAACCTAACTTATAAACTAACATTTATTTAATATGCATAAACTAACAATGTAATATTATATACTATTATGCCAACATTCCCCCCTTATTACATTGTTCCCGTAAAAGTACCAGGGGACCTCCCCTAAATGCTAACATACTCAAAAAAGTTGATTACATAATATGAATACATATTTTATAGAAGATCTTCTCCTAAAGAACAAATCTTGAACCAAGCAAGGCTCCATCATGCTATCTCGTCTACCCTTGGAAAGGCGTAGCTTCGAGCTGTGTTCTTGAGCTCTTTAGTCCCAAGCTCTCAAATCATAGAGTCTTGAATTATTTGACAATGGACCCTAAGAGATACGACAGATCTCTACCATGTTGTCTAGTGACTGCAAAAGGGTATAATTCAAGATCATAGACTCTTTGAAGCTCACTGGACAACAATCCATATTGAGCTCAACACCAAACCCCAAACCTATCTCCAAAACAAAATCTTCACAAAACATACATTCTTCAAATCTGTCAGCTCCGTCAACATCAACAAAGAAAAAGAAAACAACCAAAACCAAAAAAGCTTCTCATGCAAAGCATCATCTCAAAGCGAGAAGCTAACTTGAGATGATGGAAATTCCTCCATCCTCCAATGTCGCCTGCCTCCAATTTGATGTGGTTACACTTTATCCAACTGATGTTACATATGAGCCTTTGAAAACTCTATCAGGTGTAGTATAAATGGCCCCAAGAGCACAAGCAATGTTTGATGTAGCCATGATAAAATAACTCCAATATTTTCCACCGTATTACTCCAAAGGCAAAAAATAAATTCTTTAAATATTTTAAATGCCCTTAAAATAGGAAACTACTTATGTCTCCCTTTCATAAAATTAAATATCTTCATAAAAATTCTACTACTTATGTCTCCCCACTTTTCTTTCTTTTTAAAATAATACTCTTTAAAAGATGAAAAATCTCTCCCTTTTTAAAAACTTTTCTTTTTAACTTTCTCCCAAGAAAGGTAAAAACTTTTCAATGTTTGTTTTAAACTTCATGAAACATAAACTTATTTTACTTCTCACATAAGGTAAAAACTTTTCAATATTTGTTTTAAACTTCATGAAACATAAACTTATTTTACTTCTCACGTATGTCTTTTACCCATCAACTCATTTTTTTTTCTTTTCACATTGGCTCACATTTCATAAAGCATAACATTAATAAATTTTAGTCAATTTTTAAACTCACCCAAGGAATGTCTTCTATATGTTGCAATAATATATTAACAAGATGTTTCATTCTTTCATATGGGCAAACACTTTAACCGCTTTCACCAAACTTCTGTGCTTGGCATTCATGTAAATAAACTTGTTTTAACTCCCTGCGTAGTCTTTCAAAATGCCTCATAATGAATGCCAGATGCCTTTGACAAATGCCTCATCAAATCTTCAAGGCTTCAGAGGAATGTTCAATGCTTGACAACAGTTAATGCAGCAATTAAAAAAATATGCTTAAATCTTAAAATTGTAGTGGCCAGCATCAAAATTCAATACTCTATAATTTAAAAATAATGGCACAACTCAATCAACTTTACTCTTCCAAACATTGCACATCCTTTCAAAAATTCCAATACTTTAATAGTGTGCAGCACTTAGAAGTTCAACACCAAAATAAAATAGCAAACAAAGAGGATAATACTCTCCCCATAAGCAACCTTCACTTCAATAGTTCTCCTAGTAGACACATCATCTGCAGCAAACATCTCTCTACGTTGCAGACATAACTGTCTTCTTCAAGACCATTTTTCAATCATAGGCACAGAGATATAATTATATAACTTCTTACGGGAAAGTAACTTTCCAAAACCTAACTTATAAACTAACATTTATTTAATATGCATAAACTAACAATGTAATATTATATACTATTATGCCAACATTAGCAACTTTGTTTGATTTTCCACTCCTATGCTTCAACACAAAAGTATAACTCTGCATGAACTCTACCTATCTCATATGTCTTTGATTGAACTTACCTTGACTGTTCAAATACTACAAAGCTTGATGATCCGTATACAACACAAACTCCTTAGGAAACAAGTAATGTCTCTACTTCTTCAAGGCACTCTTGATCATAAACTAAATATCTTCTCCTTGCATCATTCAACTTCTCACTGAAATATGCTACAGGTCTACCTTCTTGACTTAATACTACTCCAATTGCATTTCCACTTGCATCACAATCAACTTGAAATACCTTATTGAAATCTGGTAATACCAAAATAAGTTGCTCTGTCACTTTTTGCTTCAACAACAAAAAACTTTTATCTACTCCAGATGTCCATTTAAAATCTTTTCTGTCACTTCTCATTGTCTCCGTCATAGTGTTACAAACTGAACTAAAATTTCTAATGAACTTCTGGTAGAAACTAGCCAATCCATGAAATGATCTAACTTCTGCAATGCTTTCTGGTGTAGGCCATTCAACAATTGCTCTTACTTTCTCAGGGTCCATCTTCAATCCTTCTGTAGAAATCACAAATCCCAAATATACCAACTCTTCTTTCATGAAACTACATTTCTTGATGTTTATCAGCAATTTCTCTTTTCTCAGTCTCTACAAAACTTGTCTAAGATGCCACAAATGTTCTTCTATTGTCTTACTAAAAATCAGAATGTCATGCAAGTATACAATCACAAACTTACTCAAGAATTTCTTCAAGACTTCATTCATCAATCTCATGAAAGTACTCGGTGCATTTGTCAATCCAAAATGCATCACTAACCACTCATACAATCCTTCATTTATCTTAAAAGCAGTCTTCCATTCATTTCCTTCTTTGATTCTAATCTGATGGTATCCACTCTTCAAATCTATCTTTGTGAAAAATCTTGTTCCACTCAAACAATCCATGATATCATCCATCCTAAGTAAAGGAAATCTATACTTAACTGTGATCTTATTTATTGCTCTGGAATCAGTACACATTCTCCATTCTCCATCCTTCTTTGGTGCTAGCACTGTAGGTACTTTACAAGGGCTCAAGATTTCTTTGATCAAACCTTTCCTCAACAATACTTGTATATGTCTATTCAATTCTTCATTCTTTGTCAATGTCATCTAGTGTGCTGCTTTGTTAGGCAAACTTGCTCCCTATATAAGATCCATGTGATGACTGATATTCCTTATAGGTGGTAATCCTTTAGGTACATTATCTGATATGATGTCTTTATACTCTGTCAGCAACTTCTTTATCTCTTCTAGTTGTGATTCTTCAACTTCTTTCTTCAATGCTTTAGGCTTCTTAGGAATCAAGGCATATCACATATTCTCATGTCTCAAAGCATCTAGAAATCTTCTTCCATCTACCAAACAGATTCTAGCATTTTCGTATACTTCACTCTTCGGATCATCCTCCAAAGGAATCAAAGTAATTCTCCTTCTATTTGCTATTATGGTATATGTATTCTTTCTTCCATCATGTATAGCTTTTCTATCATACTGCCAAGGTCAAGTCCCAACAAGATATCATAACCTATATCATAACCTAGATGGCTCCAAGTATTTGTCACCTCTGTGCTACTGGAGACAACTAGCTCATCCTAAGATATCTTGGCTGTCACCTGCACGGAACTGGTGATAGCCGACTATCCGCACCTGTATCAGACTCAATTCTGATATGTGTGTCATCTTATAGCTAGGTAAACACACAATAAGGATATGACAAGGATTCACCAACACTGATCACGTTTACTTGGTTACATGCTACATAGAGATCCATAAACCAATACACAGGGACTTTTTAGGTCCAGGGGTCTAAATTACAAGTTGACACTCAAAATAATATTGGACCCACAAGAGTTGGATTCTATTTTGAAACACATGCATAAACATATACAAACACAAAGTAATATCAAGGGTCATTCCATACATTTATTTTTCACTTGGAAACAGAGTATGCATTATATATCAGTCAAACCCACAATATTAATATTAGAGAAGTTCCAAGTCACTTTCGTATATGCACATTAGAGACAAACCATGAAAAAGGTAATTCTAAAATTCCTTCAAAGATTGGGGTAGATTTAGAGAAGCTAACTCAACAACCTCAGAGTATAGGAGATTAGTGTTGATAGAGTGTCCTTTTCTATCTCAGACCTATATATTGAGACTTACTAATTGAAAGGTGGGTTCATAGATCCATCATGTAGTATCAGCTGCCTCAAGCTGAAACATATCAAAGAGGGAAGGTTGATCAAGTTTAGGAACACCCCATGCCTCAGAGTTATTCCCTAAATCCCTCCCCTATGGACTTGAGCTCCAAGGGCATCATTCGCCCAAGAACTACCTACATACCCACTTCCAAATAGGATCGAAGTCACATATAGTTCTCCTCACTTAATCTCTCAAGGGACATACACATAGGTTCCTACTCTCAGGGTTTCATCATCACCCAATTTCAACTAACAGTTACTATCATTTCAGGAATCAAAATCATACATAGAAGTTATGCACAATAATATATCAATATAAATTAAATCCAATCCTAATAGAGAACATGGAATCAAAATGCATAACACTTAACAATGCAACAATTATGCAAGAATGAATCTTCCTATGCTTCTTTCCATGGTTGCTTAGGGTTTTCTAGGGTTTTTAGCTTTGACTGCTTTCGGTGTCAATGGAGGCAGCTGCCTTGGGTAGTACCTCTGGGGCTGTGATGGCGGATGCTCCGTCTAACGGATGGAAACAAGCGGTAATAGGGGAACCGCTGGGGTCTTCTAATTGCATGTCGGGTATGCCTGTCCAGAAAGTTTCTACAGATGGCACGGCTCTGGTTATTTCGGATGGTCTGGTTGAAGAAATTGTGGCAAACATGGATCTTGCTCTGGTAGGTAAATTCTTTTCCTTTCATCCCAATATTGAGATGGTCTGTAAATGGGTTTCCTCTCGGTGGAGAGTTAAGGGTAGTGTTTCGGTCATTGCTATGGCAAGAGGAGTATTCCTGTTTAAATTTACCAGTAGGGAGGATATGATTGCTACTCTTGCTGGGGGACCCTGGCTTTATGGGTCACGCTTGCTTTATGCCAATGGAAACCTGGGTTTGACCCTAGCTTAGATCTCAATAAATCTGCTCCTGTTTGGGTTCGTTTACCTAGGTTTCCCTTAGAATTCTGGGATGAAAAGATTTTTTCTGCTATTGATAACTCTTTTGGCCAGTTTGTTACTATGGACCATACTACCCGTACTCAATCCCGCTGTGTTTTTGCTTGTTTTTGTGTCAATGTGGAGATAAACCAAACCTTTCATGTGTCCATTGCGTTAAACTCCAAATATGGGGTATGGACTCAGCCAATCCTTTATGAAAACGCCACCACCTTCTATCAAATATGCAAGAAGAAGGGCCACATAAGGACTCAATGTAAAACTAAGCCCACGGGTTGGCAGACTAAATCCCATAATGAGGTTGAGGACCACTCACAAATAGCTATTACCCTTGACCATCAAGGAATGGGGGGTAATGCGGAAAATGCTTTCCCAGAAGACCATCCTAAACAGGCTAAGGATAAGACAAGCCCGACGGCTGCGACCTATACGGATACTGCTTTGTTGGAGGAGAATGCTGAACAGCTTCTGGAAATAGGTTGTCAGAATGAGGCTTTTGACACTGTTAGTCAGATGGTCCAACAGAATTCTTCTGGATGTGAGGAGGGTGAAATACATGATCGTTTGATCAATGAGTTTGTTGAAGATGATAAAGCCCTTGATCTACAGGCTTCCTCTCCTGTTCCCTTAGATGCTAATGACCTTGAGTCAACCAGAAACCCTGTGCGGGAGGTTGATGATCATATTGCTAATCCTTCCCTGACAGTTGACATTGGCCCCTTTGGTAGTGGGAATGATCTTGAATGTTGTTTTACCCCTAAGAGGAAGACTCGTAAAGGAAAGAAGACTGCTGATGTTGGCACTGACTCAAAACAAGGGAGACCAACCCTTCAGGAAACTCGGCAAAGAGAGATTGCTAAGGAAATTGCCAGTGGTAAACAGAAAACTCTGGAGGTCTCCTCCCTCAAACCTTTAAAATGAGGATCTTATCCTGGAATCTGAGGGTTTTCAATAGCCCTTCAAAATAGTTCGAGGTCAAAAACTATATTTTGGATAACAAGTTAGACATTTTGATACTGCAGGAGGTCAAGATGACTGAGGAAAACTTTAAGAAAATTGCTGATTACATATGGCCTAAGGCCGAGTTTTGTATTAGTCCTGCTATTGGGGCTTCTGGCGGGATTGTTACTATGTGGAACAGTATGAAATTTCAGGGCTCCCTTGTGGCTTCTAACAAGCATTTCCTAGTTACCAATTTCTCCTTACCCTCTTTCAACTGGTATCTCATCAATATTTATGCTCCTAACACCAGAGCTTAGAGACAGTCTTTATGGACTGATTTGAGTAATACCCTAACCAAGGCTCCGCGTTCCAAATGGATGTTGGCTGGTGACTTCAATACTCCTTTGTATCCCTCTGAGAAATATGGTGGGAACCTTGATTACTCTGACAACATGTTTAATTTTGCTGAGTTTATTAATGATTGGGGACTACTTGATGTGGAGCTTCAAAATCAAATTTTTACTTGGTCCAACAGGAGACGTGGGGACCATTTGATCCAGGTTAAATTAGACAGGGTTCTTATATTGAGTAACTGGGACAATTATCATAAGATGCAATTGCAGGCTTTTCTGCGAACCATATCTGATCATTGCCCTATTTTCCTCCATTGGCATGATTCATGTCATCGGGGTCCTTTCCCTTTCAGATTTGAAGCTATGTGGATTAAGCATAAGGATTTCAGGCAACTGGTGACCCAATGGTGGCAAATTCCTATCCAGGGTACTCCTATGTTCAGATTAGTTAAGAAGCTGCTGCATATTAAACAGGAGGTTCGTGGATGGAATAGACTCAGTTTTGGTCATGTGTTTTGGCAGAAGAAATCTTTAGCTGGAAAAATTGAGGATATTCAGTAGCGGATTGCTCAAGGTGATGTGTCTGAAGATACTTCTAAGCAAGAACATGATCTGATTTCGGAATGGAAGAATCTTAGGGGCCATGAAGAGGTCTTTTGGAAGCAAAAATCTTGGGTTCAGTGGCTTAAGGAGGGAGATCGCAATACTACTTTTTTTCATATTTCTGCCATGAAACATAGAAAGGCTAACTCCATCACAAAACTATGTTTGGACAATGGGGATGTTATCACTGAGGACAATGAGATTGGGGAACAAGCTGTGTTATTTTTTCATAACTTGTTGACTGAACCGGCCACTAGTGTTGATAATGACAGGGCTACTAAGCAGTTTATTGACAATTTACCCTCTCTCATAACTGAGGACGACAATATGGAAATGCTGAGGCCTATTTCTAAGGAGGAGGTTTGTACTATTTTATTCTCTATGGGTTCTTTTAAAGCTCCGAGTCTGGATGGCTTCCCTCCTATCTTGTTTCAAGAGTACTAGGACATTGTGGGGGCTGATCTCACTGCTACGGTTCGGGATTTTTTTAAAACTGGTAAGCTCTTAAAGCATCTCAACAACACCTTTATTGTCCTTGTCCCTAAAAAGTTGAAACCTACCAATCTTTCTGATTTCTGACCTATCAGCTTGTGTAATACTGTCTATAAGCTTTGTACCAAAGTCCTTGTCATGAGACTTCAACCTTTTCTTGACAAAATCATCTCTCCTTCTAAAAAAGGCTTTGTTCCTGGGCACCAAATTTTGGATGCTATGATCTCCACCCATGAAACTATTCATTCCATGGAGAAGAGCAGACTTCCAGGTATGGCCCTTAAGTTGGATATCTCTAAATCCTATGATAGGGTCTCTTGGGATTTTCTATTTCAAGTTCTTAGAAAATTTGGGTTTAATGACAAAATTCATCTCCTCATCTGGACGGCTATCTCTTCCACCAAATTTTCTATATTGGTTAATTGGATTCCTCGGGGTTTTTTCTCCTCCTCGCGTGGTCTCTGGCAGGGGGATCCCCTTTCTCCTTACTTGTTTATCATAATGGCTGAGGCTCTTGGGAGATTCATTCAATATAACGTGGTCTCTAAACACCTTGTGGGCATTAAACCTGCTTCCTCCCTTGCCCCTATGTCTATGCAGCAATTTGTTGATGATACCCTTCTTTTTGGCACCTCTTTGGTGATTGAAGCTTGGAGATGGAAGAATATTTTAAACCTCTATGCCCTTGCTTCTGGGCAAAGCATTAATTTCCAAAAGAGTAATGTGTATTTTATTAATACTCCCACTTCTCTTTGTCAAAAAATCATCCATATCCTCGATTGTAATGAGGATGTTCTTCCTGCTATCTATCTGGGTCTTCCCTTTATGGTTAAAGAAGTTTCCCCAAATTTCTGGAATAGCCTTTTGGAAAGAACCCAATGGAAATTGATTGGTTGGAAGGGCAAAGTCCTCAGCAGTGCTGGTAAATTGCAGCTTCTTCAGGCTTCCTTGCAAGGTATTCCCACCTATTTCCTTTCTCTTTTCAAAATTCCTACTTCTTTTGCTGCTAAGTTGGAACAGATTCAAAGAAATGTTTTATGGACGGGAGCTGAAGATAAACAACGGATGTCCCTGGTCAGCTGGGATAAAGTATGTCTTCCTAAATCCCATGGAGGTCTCAATATCCGCAACATACGGAATATGAACAAAGCCCTGCTCTCCAAAATTAATTGAAATTTGATCCATCATCAGAAAGATTGGGGAGAAATCATGCAAGCCAAATATTTGCATGTCACTGATTGGTTTAACTTCCTCCAACAAGAAGGTCTTCCTAAGGGATCGGTCATTTGGAACAAAATGTTGCAATCTAGAAATCTACTCATGCAAGGGATCCGATGGAAGCTGGGAAATGGCATGGGTATTAAGTTTTGGACTAATATTTGGATAAAAGACAAGGCTTTCATCTCTTAGAGGGATATGGGTGCGATTGCTGGCATTGCTACTCAGTTTTTTGGCCATAAGGTCAATGATTATATATCCAACAATAATGGTCATAGGAGCTGGAGGAATTTGTTGGATTGCTGCCCCCATCGCCCTGACCTTGCTTCTAAAGCTCAGTTGGTTCAAAAGTTGATTCAGGATGTTAGAATTCCCCTCTTCCCTTGTGAAGATGAGCAATTTTGGTGGCCGGATAAGAATGGCCGATTCTCTGTTAAGTCTGCCTATCACTTATTGGTCCCTGAGCTTCATTGAAAGGAGATATGGAGAAAAGTCTGGAACCACAAACTGATCCCGAAAATTAACATGTTCTGGTGGGCCTCTATTCATAACAAAATTCTAACCCAAGATAATTTGCAGAAGAGAGGTTTCACTTTGGTCAACAGATGTTGTCTATGCTGTGAAAAGGAGGAAATAGTTTCTCATTTATTTTTTCATTGTAACTTTGCTAAGGACATTTGGAGCCTTATCCTCAGCAATTTTGGTATTCAGTGGGCTTGCAACTCTAATATCCTTGAAGTTATTAACAATTGGTATCCTCCCTTCTCCCATCCCTAGCTCATTGAGTTATGGAATCAGACTCTGCCGTGTTTGAGTTGGACATTGTGGAAAGAGCGCAACCATCGGATCTTTAGGGATACTGCTCGAGAGGTCTCTCAGGTCTCTCATACTTTCATTA
Source organism: Cunninghamia lanceolata (assembly GCA_027924645.1). Classification (NCBI taxonomy): domain Eukaryota; kingdom Viridiplantae; phylum Streptophyta; class Pinopsida; order Cupressales; family Cupressaceae; genus Cunninghamia; species Cunninghamia lanceolata. The sequence continues at coordinate 4,373,694 of BSBN01000135.1, read as the reverse complement.
AGACTCTTGTGGAGAGTGTTACTTTGGCCCATATCTGCACTGCGGAGAAACCTCTGACTTCGGAGGAAGAACAAATTGTGGTAAACTGGAAGGTTCTCAACCATATTCCAGCTTATAACAATACTAAACTGTTGCAGAGACTTAACACTAAATGGCAGCCTCTGATTTCTAACTGGATGAAGCTCAATTTTGATAGGGCCTCTAAGCTTACTGGTACAGCTAGTGGGGGAGGGATCATCCATGATGATAGAGGGTGGATGTTTGCTGTCTATGCTGGAGGTCTAGGTTGTCATAGTAATAACTATGCTGAGGCAATGGCTCTTCTTTGGGGGCTTAAATTGGCCATATCCCTTCGTATTCAGAATTTGGAGATTCAGGGAGATTCTAAAATGGTCCTTGATGCCATAACTAATAAGTCGAATGTTGGTATTCAGTTGAAAGACATTATCAGAGATATTCAGTTTCTCTTGCAGAGGTTTATTAATGTGCATATCTCACATATTTACTGTGAGGGAAATGGCGTGGCAGATGCTTGTGCTGAACTCAGACAGGGTTATTCAAATTGGAGGGTTTGGCACCAATTTGATTACCTTCCTTTGAATATTAAAAATCTTATTCTTAAAGACGTGGCCGAGTCTTGATGAGGCTGATGTGTTCGAAAGATAGCTCATACTGTCAGTTCCTTGGGAAGGGGCTGATGTGTCCTTTGAAGTACGCATCCTTTTGTACTTTTTCTACTATCAAATCCGCTCCTGTTTCTCATAAGGTGAGCGGATGGCCAGATCATCATGGCTTGTGCCACGTAATTATGGTTAAGCATGGGATTGGTGTCTGTAAGGCCTCCCATTATTATGAGATTGTGTGTGATTTTATTACCCACATTATCTGCCTTGTTAATGATCATAATTCTCCTGTTAAGACTACTGAGGAGTCTGGGGGTCTCTGTGGAATGCGCTGTCATACCGCTATGGGGGGTGACAGAATTAGAACTGAACTTGTCTTGTGCTATGAATTTAGGGACAATTTGTTTGCTTGGCATTATTGCAAGGAGGGTGGGATTAGCCCTTATTTGGAGAGGCTTAATGGTTACAATGAAGCTCTTTCTGAATAGTTTGCGCGGTCTTGGCAGAATCGATGGGTTTCAGTGGGTGGCATCCGATTTGAAGTTTCTGAAAGCGTAAAAGCTATGGCTACCGATATGTCTACCTAGGGCTTGAAGCTGCAATGCAAAACTAAAATTGCAGACCTCTCTAGCCAGCAGCTTTTCCTCAGAGATGGTGAAGAATTGGTCCCTTACCAGGGCGGTTTTGACAGAGCCAAGCTGCCGGAGCCATGGGATACTATTTGTTTCATCCTCATGAAATATTTTACCCTCGAGGGGTGCTTTACCAGGTTTTATAATTACCATCTCCCCCTGTTAAATCATTTCCATCGCAATGCTAAAATTAGTTTTCTGTTTTATTTGCTTTCTGCCCTGGAGTTTTCTATCCTTAGGGTTCAGGCGAAACTGGCTAAAAACCCTGCTCTGAAGCCTATCCCTCTCCACCAGGGCCTTATTATCTGTTTGTATAATCATCATCTTGCCCTCGAGCCCTCTAAATCCATTCCTGCCATTAGTGGGGACGGCGAGCCCTCCTCTAACCTTAAGGATATTCCTGATGTTGATGAACCCAGGCCCTCCCCTGTTCCTATCAAAACTACTGAAGTTTGCACTCCTGTGGCAAATCCTGTCGATTCCCCGGGCCCAACTATTTCTAAGAAGGGTAAAAAGTGGAAAGTTACTAGTGAAATGGGTACTGGGAAGACAGTGGTTGGGACCCCTAAAACCCTTGGTAGGACCCCGGTGGGACAACAAAGGGATTCCTCTGTGAAGGCTTGTGGGGAGGGGTTTTCTTCTGCAGTTCAGTGGTTTGGGCGTATTGCTGGCAAGCCGGCTCCCTCTGCCAAGTTCATTGACTATTTTGAGAGTGGCTCGGATGAATCCACCTGGGGGGAGGATGACAGGGATGTGGAGATTCAGGATATTTCAGGTGATGATGAAGATAAGCAGGAAACGCATGATACAGGGGAGGAAACTGCTGACTCTGCTGGATATGCTGACAAAGTGGGCGATATGTTTGTGGAAGAAGCCGAGGATGCTATGGAGACTGATGATGGTCCGGGGGGCTGATCTTGCTGGTCTGCAGGTCTGCATTGCGAAGTTGGAATGGTTTCTCTCCATTGTGCTCAGGACCTCTATTCTCCTCAACCTCTCTGTGCTAAAGAATTTGGGGGTTACTGTCAATACTGATAGTGATGATTTGGCTGAAAAAGTGGATGCTATTATTAACTCTATGGTCTAGTAAGGAGAGCTGTGGTCTCCTCTGTCTTTTTTATTTTACTGTTGATACTCTGTTACTCTATTTTTTGGCTTTAGTTTTAGTGGCTAGTTTTGCTAGTTCTGCTGGCATTATGTACTGGTGGTATATGCTATTTCTGGTGTAAGGCCCTGTTTTGTCTTCGGGCCTTTCTGCTTTTGTTAAGGGTTCGGCCCCTTGTTTAGCCGCCTTATATAATCAAAAACAATTATGTAAGAATGTACTAAAGAAGTTCCCACAAGGGTCACCACGGTCTCAATTTATACCTCACCTCTGTTATGATTCATAACTCAACATAATGTTGCTAGAACTCTTACAAGCTCATCTTATTAACACATATTAGGGCACAAGTAATTATCAATTATCCCCTTCTAACACTAATAAGATACTAGGTTGAATATATATATATATATATATATATATATCAAGTCTTATTGAGTAACAGTCAAGTTCCATGTCCTATAACTACTGGTGGTAATCATGGTATCATACTATTATCGTAGTCATTAGAACTATCTTCTTCAAGATAGACACACTTTACAAACTATGGTGCCTTAATCAATTGTAAGGGGTCATTTTTATCATATTCGTTACTCAAAATGACACAACCTTCAAGTCCATAGATGTCAATAGTCGTAGTATTTAATGATCTGTAGAATTAAGTTGACACTCAATGATCAAGACTAGTATATGTCGATCAACCTATTAACAATTTACTAGGATCTTAAGCAATATTAAGATTAGAAATAGTTTATAGATAAGGCATGACCGTATCATAGCAATACACTCCAGTGTTAAGGATGTCAAGATAGGCTATATAGTGATGTCTCATGCATAATCATTTCGGTATGCCTAATATCTAAATATCCACCATCTAGGGTACAATGATGTTAAATTTATTGTCCCCAATTATTGCTTAATTAACTATAGCTATTCATAACATAATATTTTAGGGTGTTTAGCATGCCCATTTGCCTTTCCAACTTGAAGGTTCCAATTTTATAACTAATATTTATCACGGTTTTATATATCTGTCAATAAGTGACCTATAACATTGTGCAACACCACTAGGGAATTACTCTATGTTGAGGAAATACATAGTTCATATCACTTAATGTGGCCCATAATGCTGATTATGTTTCTCATGCCAGGAATTCATGTTACAAAATATGATGATAAAAATATTATTCTCTTAATAATAACAAACCATTCAATAAAATCTTAAACAAGGTCTAGATTATAAAATATAATCATATTCTCAAATCCTCACAAAACACAAAATTTAATGTATCTTAAGTAAAAGACTCATCAATCCACTTATGCATCACATGTTCCTCATAAGATTAAGATATTAAATGCTTAGTTTCCCAAACATATTCTAGACTATCTCTTAATAGTCCTATAAAGATATAGCTTCAATGAATTCCAAACTCTATTTAAAGCATATATAAATTGATAGTAAGATTCTACTACACATCTAAGAATGTATGGATTTGTATACATATATGTTTCAAATGAAGATGTTACCAACAAAAAGCCTTGTTTTCTCAAGGTATTCTAATGTCGACTCAAAATAATTTATGCTTATTCATTTATGTGGTTGAGTTGGCACTCATTTGAAATATCTGTTTCGATCATGTTGAGTACTTCAACATATTCAGAGTATATCTTTGTAATCTTATATATAAAGAGAGAGATTCCCTTGTGAATAAATTGATACATTCACTAGTAAAGACAAAGATTGCTATTATAATATCCAGTACAGTTAAAGTTTGGCAATGAGTTTTACTTAATAAAAGCCACTGGTGACATTCTACAATACACAACCATAAAGAAATAATAAGATCCCTGACAACAAGATCACTGGAATATTAGACTGCACAAGTTTGTGTAAATAGTAAAGTTCAATAATAGGAAATCATGGGTGTGATAAACTATATAATTGAATGAATTAAGATGATCACTGGTATAACATTCCATACAACCAGGTACTTTAGGTCATTAATAGTCTCGGCCCGATAAAGCCCCAAGAGGATTTCATATCAATAAACATTTTACCTTGATCACCTCTGTTCAAGGTATATTATTTAATTATTTCCACGTCAGTCTTAAAGATTTAGTATCCCTGGTTAACTGGTATCATGCTCCTTTCACTGGTATCTAAGGTGACTAAATTTCAGGTTGAGTGCAGAGAGAACATCCAAATCTAGTAAGGAGAATAGTGCAACGAAAAAGATAAAGACTAAACGTACCGAAGAAAATGACATCCTTTGCAAGGTTGGCCATAGTTTCCATGACAGCAACAGTATATGTGGAGAATCGTGAAACGGGTGGTCAACAAAGGTAGGGACAATATCATTTCCAACAATAAATTCCATCATTTCCAGCAACAAGTGGAAGCCGTCACCCCATCAACCAGCATAAAATATCTTTTAATTTTATTTATTTTTATTACTATTTGGCCCTGCAGTCGCCTACGAGAAAGCCTCTCTCAATGGGGATGTGACAGTTTCAAACAAAGCTGGCTGCATACAAACAGGAATTAATGGTCTCTTTTAGCACAGCAAAAGAACGGGATTTGCTTTACACCTGCCCATTGCATTTGCTCAATTTTTAAATCCTCTTCAATAAATTCATTTAGTGTATAACCTACAGTCAGTGCAGTTGATGAAGCTGTATCTGTTGAAAAATCTTATTTAAATTATGCTTTGATGGCTGCCCATTCCTTCTGCGAAAAGCCCCATTTTGTTACAGGCTGCCCATGCTGGTAAATGTAAATCGATCGGGTTGGAGACATGTTTGTTGCGTTTAGTTAAGCAATGTAAATAAGTTTATTATGAAAAGCTGTGTAATTCTTGAGAATACAGTTTGCAATAATTGAAAATATGTAGAGTAGTCTTAAGGGGTGTTAGCTGCACAAAAGTTGTCAATCTTTTCCTCCAGTTTCTTTGCTTCAATTCTTTCCACTTCACCGATTTCTCTACGGTCCCGATACCCCAAACCATTAAAATAAGGATGTCTCCGAAGAGAATTATGAATCAATGCAATCACATAAAGTAACCCAGATGGAGGTGTATAAGTACGGACGGTTCTAAGAGTGGATAAAGCTTATTTTACTAGAGGTACTCTAAACCCCTAATATCATACTAATATGAAAACAGTATTTAGAGCCATGACACTGGTTACACCCCTAATATCATATGACTATGTAAGAAAGTCACTCAGCAGAATCAGATTTGTCAAGTATGTAACTGAATTCAAAAGTCTGTATCGACAAACCATTTCCAATGATAGGGTAAAGAGCATTAATCAAATTGCTTTGAAGGAATTATTAATTACAAATGACTAGTATACATAAAACTGCTTATATAATTCAAACAAAGCTGCATACAAACCGGAATTAATGGCCTCTTTAAACACAGCAAAAGATCTCCCAGTACTCGTTTTGCTTTTGTTTGGAGTTTTACATATCTCATAGACTTGTCAATGAAATAGGAAGTATCAAAAATAATAATTTTTAAATGATATTATAAAGAACATTTATTTATGAAATTGCTTTGAAAGAAATTATAATTACATATGACTACCATACATAAAATTGCTTTCAAAGAATTTATAATTACAAATAACTATACATAACTTTTTGTACTCAAAATGTTACATAAAAATACATATTACAAACAATACTGTAATGTGATTATAAACTATTTCCAGATGATAGTATAAAAAACATTTATTTATCAAATTGCTTTGAAAGAATTTATAATTACATATGACTACCCTACATAAAATTGCTTTGAAGGAATTTATAATTACAAATAACTAGCATACATAACTTTTTGTAATCAAAATGCTACATAAAAAATGCATATTACAAACAATACTGTAATGTGATTATAAACCATTTCCAGATGATAGTATAAAGAACATTTATTTATCAAATTGCTTTGAAAAAATTTATAATTACATGACTACCATACATAAAATTGCTTTGAAGGAATTTATAATTACAAATAACTAGCATACATAACTTTTTGTACTCAAAATGCTACATAAAAAATGCATATTACAAACAATACTATAATGTGATTGTAAACCATTCCCAGATGATAGTATAAAGAACATTTATTTATCAAATTGCATTGAAAGAATTTATAATTACATATGACTACCATACATAAAATTGCTTTGAAGGAATTTATAATTACAAATAACTAGCATACATAACTTTTTGCACTCAAAATGCTACATAAAAATACATATTACAAACAATACTGTAATGTGATTATATATTTCTGTATACTTATAACCAAAATAACCAAAGAAAACTTAACTCCTAAATTCAATACTTCCCCTACAAACAGCCTATTGGTGGAATAGTTGTGCACCCCGTGCAACTGCTAGTTGTTATTATTATTATTTTTTAACCAGAAAAAGGTGGATGAACACCCATGCTAGTTGTTATTATTTAAGCATTCGTATATTCTATTCACAAATGTACGTACTATAAAAATATTTCATATACACATCAAGAGTGAAGAGATCTACCATGATTGGAAGCAAATAATCCGTATTCATGGAAATACTAGTAAAATTTTATTTTAGTTTATGATACTGAATCCAGTCAGCCTCCTTGATAACTTTAATACATGTACCTCTTTATAACCAGCAATGTAGGAAGACTTCAATTATAAGCTGATATCAAAACTAAAATTCTGGTTTATCCCTTCCTTTAAACTCCTAATGAAAGGTCTAATTTAGATTACTTGGATGCCCTGGACTGAATCTCCATTCCACTGCAATCTTTGCTTGCTGAATATCAAACAAAAACAAACTTTAAGTGTAAATTTTATGACCTTATTTAGGTGATATGGAATATAAATAATCGAAGACTAAAGAATCAAAAAACTGTTATACACTTTCATCAAAGTATAAAGATACTAAGAAATTAGCAACACCGTATGGCTATACAGACTTATTAGCACTTTCTCCAAATGCATAAAGTTAATGCAGTTAGTGATATCGATGCCTACATGTCTATATTTTCTTTTCTTTCTACCTTTTCTCCCTTTGAAAATTTACTCTGTTATAAACATCTTTGGATTGAAAATTTACTCTGTTATAAACATCTTTGGATAAGAAATTGCTGTAATACATAGTGTCCTATATTCATGTATTCAAACAATTACTATTGGAAAAACAAAGAATGTACTATTAATTACTAGCAGAAGAAATCTAGCCAAAAAAAAGCATGGAATCACTTGTTGCAAATAAGTTATATTAGGACATATGATAAACTGGCCACAAAGGGATCAGTAGTTCAATTGATAGAACACTCCAGTAGCAAACTGAAGGTTCTAGATTCGAATTCTACCTGGTCTATATATAAACTGTAGCTCTACACTACTAAGGATACACTTATTTACAAAGGCAGAAGATCAAGATATATATATTCAGAGTGTTTTGTGCAGAAAAAAATTGAAATGACCAAACTTGAACTAAAATTGCTGGATAACATCAAGAAGTATGTGGCTATTTCCTAAACTCCTATCGAAGTTATATGGATCTGTGGTTCATATAGAGTTCAATTGCACAAGTTTTAAAATTAAAAAAAAAACATTCTAAATAGATTTCTCTATCATTTGTTTTTTAAGGTTAAAGTCCACTATTTAGCCTCTAACCGGGCCTCATTCCTATATAGTTCTCAACATATTCAAGATACTAGCAGCAACAATTTCAGAGTCATTGTTAGACCTGAGCTAATTTTTCAAGTCACCGTGATATGTAGAAACTATAACAGACACCACAAATAAGCCAAAATTGCGTCAATAGGCATTTTGAGTATTTTGTGTAGATTTGAAGCCCATCTTATCCCTTGAAATTTCTTTTACATCCAAGATTATGGAATATCAAACTGATCAAAATCATCTTCATTATATTCATTAAGGTCAGATTCATATTGTCTGGTTCTTTGAGGTGGGTAAAGAAGTTAAGATGGAGATTATTTGTGGATTAGTCAAATCACCTTAGATGTATTCATCAAGATTAGATCATTGATTAGGTTCTTTGATGCAGGAGTATATGGGCGGATTGGCGATCAGCGTCAACCAAAAACAAATTTCAGGTTTGTATTTCATATTTGGTGTGTTTGGTTTTGATTTGGCATCTCTTGGCTTTTAGAATGGTTGGTATGTCAGAATTTGCAAGTTTTTAGTTTTCACCATACTTTGGTGTCAGTGCACAAATGCAGTTAAACAATTGTCTCAAAAAATTGATGAAGTTTCTTGGTAAATCCTCTTACAAGAAGATTGTTGATTCCATCCTAGATTTGGTGATGAAGGTTTTGTAGTCATACACCTTCTAGTTTTGGAGAAATAATCATTTTGTGACTTATGCTGGTAGATTGATGAAAGTTTAATATCTTGAGCTTTGTGAGGTTTGGTACAAAATGGTTTGGCAGAAAGCTTTGAGATGTTGATTTCTCAACATTTGAAAGTGTTTGTGATAATCCAAGATCCCGTCGAGAAGTTATAGCCAATGTCACTTTTCAACTCTGAGACTATCATGTTGTAGTCATGGTTTCACAAGGTTGGAGACCCTCAAAGAATTTAGTTACTCTTGACAAGTGAATGATGATATGGCATGAAATTGGAAGCACAACATTCTTTTATAGGTATAGATATTTGCATACTTGGTGCTATAATACTTTTCATGGACCAAAAACAATACCATGAGGCCAAAATTCTCTTTGGATGCCATTTCTCGTCTGAAGCAAGTAAACCCATGAACATCACGCTCTGAGAGGAAAAGCCAGCTTGTGACCATTTCAAATGCTTCATAACAAGAAGGCAGATGAAAGGTGGAGTGACGTTACAAGTTTACAGCACCTAAAGGAGAGAATTCTAACACCTCATAGAGGCAACTTTTTGTAAGTTTCAAAATATAATTTGAAGGTTAAAATGGAGATGTCAAGGATTGATAATTCCTTCAACTTTACAAGGACTTTAGTCAATGCCTTTTGAAGGGCAATAAATCGGCAGTTTAAGCACCAACTTCAACATTCTATGCAGATTTAATGGATGATCAAAAACTAACGTTGATGTAGAATCTAAAACGCCAACTTAAGGGCTGTGTCGATGCGACTGGGAGCCATGGGTCCCATTCTCTTGGTAAAATTAAATGTTGTCTTTATGATGGAGGGAGGCATCACCTCATATTCAAATCGATGTTTCCTTTTCATTTAAAAAAGATTGAATTCAATATATAAGAGCAAGAGGAGCGCCAAAGTGATGCGGCCTTAGGAGAAGAGAATAGGGTCGCTACTGAAGAATAGGAAACAAGTAAAATGAAGGATGAGAATAGATAGAAGATCAGGAATTTGAAGGAAAAATGTGAAGGCTGATTTGGGTGTTAGCATAGTATTACATTGTTTAATATCTGCTTAGTTTAGACAACGGTTACCAGTTATGCTGCCAATTATGCAGTTATGTCTATTACAATTTTTTAACTGCATTTCTCCTTGTATAAATGTTTTTGTAGTTTATCGAATAAATCAATCAAGAAATCATCAATATATTATTACATGCTTTTGTTATTCCTGTGCAATGGTGTAATCTGTACATCCTCACCATATTTCAATATGGTATCAGAGCAGTTATTGATCATGGAGAAGTAGCAAATTTGTTTTGGAAATGATATGTGAAGATTTTCTAGAGTAGTTGTTGGTCACTGAATACAAGTGCATTGTATTGTTGAGCAATATGAGATCACCAGTACTGCGTGTGGATAGAACATACTAGCATAAGAAGGCATGAAGTTGTATAAAAAATTGAGGGTATTTGAATCCATTGATTGAGCATCTAGTATAGTATTCTTTTGCATTTAATACACTTGATGCGCAAGTCAAGCTTCTATTTGATATAATGTACAAAGGGCATGTAATGGAATGGCCACTTAATGGATATGCAGACATGACCTAGCCTAGTTCAGCTCCATGGTATTTTTTTTAATATCCTTTGTGAGTAAATCCTTGGTAGAACTGTTGGAAATTGAAATCTTATAAGCAGTTATACGGCCATCTATAACAACAATCAGAATGCATCATATAGTTATAAACGTAGTGTTTCACTAAACAATTAAGTGCAAGATTTGAGCAAACTGCTCTAAGCATCCAACGATTGGAGGAACCATGCTAACTGGTTGGTTCTTTGTGATGGAAGCCTGCCTAGAAGATCTCCTCACGATTTGAATAAAGTTTTGTCCAATGTTCATTGCTGGTGTAAGGAACAAAGATGATAAAGACGCAGTGATTTGTGTATGTTGAGTTGATGTGGGCGCCATAATTCTAAAGGAATTTTCAAATTGACTTATTCCAGAGAAACACAATCTTGCTGCGTATAGGAAGAGATTTGTAAGTAAACCTAAAATTCACTCAAGTGGATGCATATGTGACTATTCAACATGCCTTGCATGTAAATGTGTGCAGTGGAGTTGGTATATGATTTTAATTTTAATACAAGCAGTCATAGGATCAAAACTATGAAAGTGGAGTTATAAGGTGTGAAAGGAGAAGTAGTTGAACTTAAATAAATTGTTACAATTTTCATTGTAAGGGTCTATTTTGGAGGTAATTGTAATTCAATTTATTTATAAGATGCATGTGTTTTAGTTTGGATTTACTCACAAAGGATATTAAGATGGGATATGGATTTATAAGGTATGAGTTTTTAGCTTTGTAATTGGGAGATATAAGGTGTTTAATGTAAAGGAAGAAAATCTATTCAATATCATGCAATCTTTTTGTACCATGGAAGGAAACAAATTGGTTGTTTAGTTGGAGGGTTTCGAGGATTATAGTACTTCCTTTGGTGCTATTTTTGGAGGGTAAGGACTCAGAGAGTCATATTGGAGGTAGGCGGCATCAGAGGATGGAGGAATTTTCATCATCTCAAGTTAGCTTCTCGCTTTGAGATGATGCTTTGCATGAGAAGCATTTTTGGCTTTAGTTTTTTTTCTTTTCCTTGTTGTTGTTGACAGATTTGAAGAGGTGTTGAGCTCAATATGGATTGTTGTCAAGCAAGCGTCAGAGTATATGATCAAGAATTATACCCTTTTATGGTCACTAGACAATGATAGAGATCTATCGTATTTGTTAGGGATTGTTGTCAAATAATTCAAGACTCTGTGACTTGAGAGTTTAGGACCGAGAGCTCAAGAACACAGCTCGAAGCTACACCTTTCCGAGGGTCAAGAGACAACTTGATGGAGCGCCACTTGGTTCAAGATTTGTTATTTTAGGAGAAGATCTTCTATAAAATATGTATTCATATTATGTAATCGTCTTTGTTAAGTATATTAGCATTTAGGGGGGTCCCTTGGTACTATTGCAGGAACAATTGAATAAGGGGGGAATGTTAGAATAGTATTACATTGTTTAATATCTGCTTAGTTTAGACAGTGGTTACCAATTATGCTGCCGGTTATGCAATTATGTCTGTTACAACTTCTTAACTACACTTCTCCTTGGCATTTCTCCTTGTATAAATGTTTCTATAGTTGATTGAATAAATCCATCAAGAAATCATCAATATATTATTACATGCTTTTGTTATTCCTATGCAATGGTGTAATCTGTATGTGCTCACCATATTTCAATATTGGGGAGATATTCAGTCCAAAATTCATAGAGGAAAAACAGTCATAAATGTTACCAGACACTGAAGAACAATAGATGAAAGGAGAAAGAACAATGGAATGAGTGTATGGGTTCAAAGAAGGGTCAACTAGAGCAAGGAAACAGAGAAATATGAATTGAAGTTGCAGATATAAGTGAAAAAGAATAGAAATCTACATATTTGTTTTAAATTGCCTTGCATAGTGAAGAATTTGTAGTTCAATTGTGTATTATGGATTTGGTTCAATTTGTGCATCTGAACTATGATTTCTATAATTATTGTGAGCATTTGAATCAAATAAAATTAAGATTTTATGGTGTTGCAATCTAAGTTTTGTTTATCTAAAAAGAGAGTCTCTATTTTGTGTGGTGTGGATTGTGTGACTTTCTATGTGGAAGTTTTATGTTTTTACAGAGAGGGGAGTACCCTTTTGCACCAAGTAGTATCAAAGAAAGAAGATCCTAAGAGTGTAGTGGATACACTAGGATGTGTGGGTAAAAGTAATGGTTGTGAAGAGCTCATGTGAGAATTATTGCAGGTTGGTGAAGTCCCGAGCAGTTGAGAGCTAGTAACCATAGAAGAGTTGTCCTTGTAGGTTCCAAGGTAAGAGAAAGTGAATGTAGAAGATTGAAAAAACTAGTAAGATAAAGATATATGTGTGGAAGCCCATCATGTGGGATGGTTGGAGATGGTATAAAAGGGAGGGATTCCTTAGAGAGATGACCAAAAAGATTGAGAGGATTGGCAGGTTGTTTAAGATATGTGACCAATTGAAAGCTATGCAACATGGAGACGTTTTAAGGTATGAGTTTTTAGAGAAGAAATGAAATGAAGAAGGCATGAAAGAAAAGGATGAGGAAAATGAAGAAGTGGCAGCAGATATTAAGAATGAAGAAGAAGAGGAGATCCTTGTGCAAAAGGATCAAGAGCGAAGAGAAGAGATTGCAATCAAGGTTGTAAAAGATGATAAGAGGAGTTGCAACCCTTTGGTAGAAGAGGCATGGAAGGAGAAGCATGTGCAAGCAGCCCATACATTCCAAAAAGAAAGAATATCAGAAAAGAAAGGAAGCAAGGAGAGAAAATAATGGGAGAGGAAAGTTGTGGAACATGAAGTTGTAGTAGAAATTGATTTGTGGAAAGACATGGACTATGTGGGATATTGATGTGAAGAAGAAGCATTGGAGATTGTAGCAAAGGTATGTTTTTTGAAAGACATGAATGAATAAGTTACATGTGATCTAGTAGTAGCAACAACATATCCTTTGGAGGATAGGAAGATAGAAGAGGAAGGTAACAAACTTGTAGCTGAGTATGAAGACCAGAAAGTTGTAGCAGATGGATAATCAGAGATGACGAACTTAGAAGGACATAGATTTGATGAGCAAGTGGGCGAAGAGGAGAATGATCTTCTATGGAAAGAGGAGATGAAGAAAATAGACAATTTAAAAAGAGGAGATTGGATAGAAGAACATGAAGAGATTAATGGTGCAGTGAAAAATGAAGGTAAAAAACTTGGAGCAATGAAAGAAAATGAGGTAAAATTTGAAAACTCTGAGTCCAATTTGTTCGGGATGATGAATACAATAGAGGATATAGAGGAAGAAAAAGGTAGATACATGGAAGACATCACTTTCCATAAGGATGCTGCAAATTTGGTTGTTGTTGAGGAGCATAATTTAGTTGAGGAAGAAAGTGAGAAGATAAAAAAGTTGTTCAGTTTGAGTGAACACTTGAAGGAGATGAATGGGGAAGATAAGAGTGAGAAGATGGATGCCGTAACAGTGAAAAATGAAGAGGTAACTTATGATTTTTCTAAATGTTCTGATGAGGAAGTTGATAGGGATTTGTTTGTTGCTGAGGTGGATAAGGAGTTGCAAGTAGATGGAAGGAAAACATATAAAGATGCAGATTTGTAATCATTTGTTACATGTTTCAATGTAGAGGTTGTAAAAGATGCTACAAGTGAAAAAATATGTAAAATAGTTCAAGACATGAGGAGGAGGATGGGAATAGATGGGGTAGATGAAAACCTCATAGCGAAGGATGAGATGATGAAATTTACAACTGAAGATGACAAATGAAATATTGCAGTGAAGAAACAAGAGGTGAAGTTTATTGTGTTTTGTGATAAAATTTATTTTCGTTCATTTGCAATGTTGAAGGTTGAGGCTTCTATGGAGAAGAGTAGATGGAAATTGTTAATTTCCATGAAGTTGTAGGGGCATATTTGTATTTATGTGTTGCAGATTGTGATATGGATGATGTCACATTTTTGTGGTGGGTCAAAACCCATGAAAGAGGAGAAGATTAGTGAGATTGATTGGTGGTGGTGGCTAGATAATGGTGGGTTGGATCCCATGAAGGAGGAAAGGAGAAAATATTCTTGGGAGGAGGAGGATGGTACATAATAGATGCAAGTCCACGAGAGGAGAGAAGAATGGAGTGCAGATTTGTTGGACGGGAGTGAAGCTTGTTTTGGCAAGATGCTAGAAAAGGAGGAAAAAGAAATAACTTTTTGTTCACATGTTTCAACGATGGAGTTCACTACAAATTTATCATAATCTCAAAGAATTGTTCTACCATTCAACTCCATGTTTATGAGTGTATGCACAACATGTTTTTAGTTTTCACCATACATTGATGTGGGCACAACACATGTAGTTTTCACCGAAATAATTGTTTTGGGAAATCAGTGATATTTCTTAATAAATCCTCTTAAAGGAAGATTGTTGATTCCATCCTAGATTTGATGATGAAGCTTTAATAGTCATATACCTTATGGTTTTGGAGAAATAATCATTTCATCACTTCTATTGGGAGATTGAGGGAAGCTTAACATCTAGATATCTATGAGGTTTTGTACAGAATGGTTTGGAAAAAAGCCTCGAGATGGTGAGTTCTACATCTCTGTAGGTTTTCATGTTATTCCAAGATCTTGGCAAGAAATTATGGCCAGTGTCAGTTTTTAGCTTTGAATCTGTCATGTCGCAGTCATGGTTTCACAAGGTTGGAGACCTTCAAAGAATTTAGTTACTCTTGATAGGTGAATGATGATATGGCATGAAATTGGAAGCACAACATTCTTATAGAGGTATATATATTTGCATGATATGGCATGAAATTGGAAGCACAACATTCTTATAGAGGTATATATATTTGTATACTTTCTGGTATAGTATTTTTGATGGACCAAAAATAATACCATTAGGTCAAAAATGCTCTTTGGATGCCATTTTTCATTTGAAGCAAGTAAATCCATGAGCATCAAACTCTAAGAGGAAAAGCCAGCTTGTGACCATTTCAAACACCTTATAACAAGAAGGTAGATGAAAGGTGGAGTGATTTTACACTTGAGGTGCCTGAAGGAGAGAAATATAATGCCTCATAAAGGCAACTTTGTGTAAGTTTCAAAATGTAATTTAAAGGTTAGGCACCAAGGATTGATAAATCCTTCAACTTCACAAGGACTTTAGTCAACAACTTTTGAGAGGCAATAAACATGAATTTTAAGCGCTAACTTCAACATTCTTTATAGATTTAAGGGATAATACAAAAGCCAATGTGGATGTAGAATCTGAAATGCCAACTTAAGGGCTATGTGGGCACGACTGGGAGCCGTGGGTCCCATTCTCTTGGTAAAATCAAACATTGTCTTTGAAATGGAGGTAGATGTCACCTTATATTCAAATCCATTTTTCCTTTTCATTTAAAAAGTGAATAAAATATACGAGAGGAAGGGGAGTACCAAAGTGGTGCGGCCTTAGAAGAAGAGAATAGGGTCATTGCCAAAGAATAGGAAACTAGTAAAAAGAAGCATGGGAATAGATTGAAGCTCAAGAATTTGAAGGATAGACATGAAGGTTGATTTGGAGAGAGATTCAGTCCAAAATTCATAGAGGAAAACAATAAAACATGCTGCCAGGCATTGAAGAACAACAGATGAATGGAGAGAGAACATTGGAATGAGAGTATGGGTTTAGAGAAGGGACAAATAGAGGAAGGAAATAGAAAAATGTGAATTGAGGTTGTAGAGATAAGTGAAAGAGAACAAAAATCTACATATTTGTTTTAAATTGCCTTGCATAGTGAAGAATTTGTAGAAGTTCAATTGTGTAACTGGTTTTGGTTCAATTTGTGCATCTAAACTATGATTTATATACTTGTTGTGAGCATTTGAATCAAATAAAATTAAGATTTTTTGGTGTTGTATTCTGAGTTTTTTTACCTAAACAGAGAGTCTCTATTTTGTGTGGTGTGGATTGTGTGAGTTTCTATGTAGAAGTTTTATATATTTGCAGGGAGGGGAATACCCTTTTGCACCAAATGGTTTTAGAGTGAGAAGGTCCTGAGAGTGTAGATCATACATCAGGATGTGTGGGTAAAGGTAGCGGTAGAGAAGAGATCGTGTGAGAACTGTTGGACGTTGGTGAAGTCCTTAGTAGTTGAGAGCTAGTAACTACGAAAGAGGTGTCCATGCAGGTTGCAAGGTAAGAGAAAGTGATTGTAGAAGATTGCAGGAGTTAGTAGGATGAAAATATATGTGTTGAATCCAATCATGTGGGATGGCTGGAGATGGTATAAAAGGAAGGGATTCCTTAGAGAGATAATTGAAAAGATTGACAGGATTGACAAGTTGTTTGAGATATGTGACCAATTTGAATCTATGCAGTGTGGAGAGGTTGCAACGGATGAGTTTGTAGTGAAGACATGCCATTAAGAAGGCATGAAATAAAAGGATGAGGAAAATCAAGAAGTGGTAGGAGATATGAAGAATGAAGAAGAAGAGGAGATCCTTGTACAAAAGGATCAAGAGGGAAGATAAGAGATTGAAACTGAGGTTGCGAAAGATTAGAAGAGGAGTTGCAACCCTTTGGTAGAAAAATGCATGGAAGGAGAAGCATGTGAGATCAGCCCATACATTCCAAAAAGAATGAATATCAGAAAAGAAAGGAAACATGGAGAGAAAAGAATGGAAGAGGAAAGTTGGGGAACATGAAGTTGTAGCAGAAAATGATCCATGTTAAGGCATGGACTATGTGGGACAATGATGTGAAGAAGAAGCATTGAAGATTGTAGTAGAGGTATGTCTTTTAAAAGATATGAATGAAGAAGTTAGAAGTGATGTAGTGACAACATATCCTTTGGAGCATAAGAAGATAGAAGAAGAAGGTAACAAGAGGTAGATACATGTAAGACTTCAATTTCCATGAGGATGTAGATTTAGTTGTTGTTGAGGAGCACAATTTTGTTGAGGATGAAAGTGAAAAGATAGAAAAGTTCATTTTGAGTGAAAACTTGAAGTAGATGAATGGGTATCTAAGAGTGAGAAGATGGATGTTGCAATAGTGAAGAATGAAGAGGTAACTTCTGATTTCTCTAAATTTTGTGATGCAGAAGTTGATAAGGATTTGTTTGTTGCAGAGGTGGATAAGTAGTTGTAAGTATATGGAAGGAAAACATGAAGATGCAAATTTGTATGCACCTTTTACATGTTTGAATGTAAAGGTTGTAAAAGATGCTACAAGTGAAAAATTGGGTACAACAGTTGAAGACATGAGGATGATGATGGGAATAGATGGGGTAAATGAAAACCTCATAGTGAAGGATGAGATGATGAAATTTGTAGCTATAGTTTCAATTTTTTGTGTTTTGGTCTCCATTTGGTATCTCTTGGCTTTTGGATCTTAGCGTAATACATCATCATTGTATTACATTGTTAGCTATGTTTAATTTGTTCAGTTTCATATAACTAGACTAGTAGTTATTGTTCGGTTTCATATCAGACTCCCACCACATAATATATATGGATGTACCTACATTTAATAACGATATCAATAAAAATATTACTTTACTTCAAATGGTGTCAGAGCATTTTGAGAATGGGTTGAGTGAGTCTGTCAATCTAGAAAATCAAATCTTTGCATTTGATATTGCTGCCAGTTAGGGAATGGATCTTCCTATGGAGAAAGAAGGCACAGCCATGAGTGCTGCATTATGGTGTTCTACAGAATCGTCTATGAGGTTTTCTCATTGGAAGATCACATTCCTAAACATATAGGCAATAATAATCAGCAAGGTTGGTAGAGAAGCACATTTGTAGAGAATTTGATGATCCATAAGTTATTGGCATAGAAGAATCATCCAAATAAAATTGTTATTTTTATTTGTTCATTTAAAAAAAAATCAGACTTGCACTGGAAAGAGAGAAGGGAGCACAGGAATAAGAAACTGTTATCATGAAGATCCTGCCATTGAATGGAAGAATGGAAAGAGAAAGGTACATATTTGTTTAAGTTTAAATGAAGATTTCCTATCATTCGGTAATATGACCTTGGTTTCGAATGTGGAGAATGTTTTGGAATATGTCGTGATATCCAGAATCTTCTACAAACATGACATATTAAGGGTATGTATTGAAGTGTGGAAGTACAAAGTTTATATGCATATATATTTAATTTGGAGTAATAAGGTGAATTTAGTCTTATTGTTTCTTTTTTGAGTATTATTTTAAAATGGAGTTTCCTCTAGACAAGTATTCTAGATTTAATTTTCATACTTGGAGAATAAAAATTCAGATGCAACTGATGAATAAAAATTTATGGGGAATAGTAAGTGGAAATGAAAAAGTACCTATAGATGCAAATATGTTATTAGATTGGAATAGTAGAGATGATAAAGCCAAGGCTATAATAGGTCTTGCTCCTTCTGACATTGAATTGCATCACATAGATTTAGATAAATCATCAAATGAAATTTGGGATAATTTAAATAAATTGTTTGGAGCAAAAGCAGTCAATGCAAAGTTCTCCCTAAAGCTTCAGTTGTTCAGATTCAAGATGGAACTTGGAATTACAATGTCAAATCATATAAGTAACTTGCAGTTTTTTATTAGATAGCTAGTAGAGGTTAAGATTAAGGTAGATGATGATGATGCTAAGGCCATCTTATTAAACAACTTGCCTTCAAAATACAACAATGTTATTTTTTCACTCAGTCAAATACCTTCACAAACTCTAGAAGGTATGATTTCTGCCCTTCTAGTAGAAGAGAAGAGAACAATAGAAGATTCAAAAGATGATCCTCAGGAGAAATCATTATTCTCAAGAAACAATTACAAAAGATCAGAGAAAATCAAATGTTTTTATTGTAAGAAAAAGGGTCACACATCTTGGGATCATAGAACTCGAGCTAGTGATGTTCTTAAAGGAAATCTTGCTTGCATTGAGGATGAGGATTGAACAAACAATGAATGTTTTAAAGATGACTATTCCCCTGGTGTCAATAGTGCATTAGTACTATAAAGGTTCCTTCAAATTGGAGGCAGGCGGCATCGGAGGATGGAGTATTTTCCATCATCTCAAGTTAGCTTCTCGCTTTGAGATGATGCTTTGCATGAGAAGCAGTTTTGGTTTTGGTTGTTTTGCTCTTCTTTGTTGATGCTGACAGATTTGAAGAATGTATGTTTTGGAGACAGGTTTGGGATTTGGCGTTGAACTCATTATGGACTGTTGTCCAGGAAGCTTCAGAGTATATGATTGACAGTTATACCCTTTCGTGGTCACTAGACAATGATAGAGATCTGTCATATCTCTTAGGGATTGTTGTCGAATAATTCAAGACTCTGTGATTTTAGAGTTCAGGACTAAAGAGCTCAAGAACATAGCTCGAAGCTATGCCTTTCTAAGGGTAGACGAGATAGCATGATGGAGCCCTGCTCGGTTCAGGATTTGTTCTTTGGGAGAAGATCTTCTATAAAATATGTATTCATATTATGTAATCAGCTTTGTTGAGTATTTTACCATTCAGGGGGGTCCCTTGGTTCTTTTGAGGAACAATGTAATAAGGGGGGGGGAATGTTAGCGTAATACATCATCATTGTATTACATTGTTAGTTATGTTTAGTTTGTTCGGTTTCATATAACCGAACTGGTAGTTATTGTTTGGTTTCATATCGGACTCCCACCACACAATATATATGGATGTACCTGCATTTAATAATGATATCAATAAAAATATTACTTTACTTTTCATTGAAACAATTATTTTGGTAAAGCGGAGAAGTTTTAATAAAATCCTCTTTTAGGAAGATTCTCGATTCTATCCTAGAGTTGATAATGAAGGTTTTGTAGTCATATGCCTTATGGTTTTGGAGAAATAATTATTTCATGACTTATGCTATCATATTCATGAAAGTATAATATCTTGAGTTATGTGAGGTTTGGTATATAATGGTTTGGTAGAAAGCTTCGAGATGTTGATTTCTAAACCTTTGTATGTTTTTTGTGACATTCCAAGATCCTAGGGAGAAGTTATGGCCAAAGTCAGTTTTTAGTTCTGAGTCTATCATGTCATAGTCTTGGTTTCACAAGGTTGGAGATCCTCAAAGAAATTAGTTATTCTTGACAGGTGAGAGATTCAGTCCAAAATTTGTAGACGAAATAATCATACATGATGACATGCACTGAAGAACAACAGATGAATGGAGAAAGAACAATGGAATGGGGGTATGGGTTTAGATAAGGGTCAACCAAAGCAAGGAAATAGAGAAATGTGAATTGAAGTTGTAGAGATAAGTTAAAGAGAAAAGAAATCTAAATATTTGTTTTAAATTGCCTTGCATAGTGAAGAATTTGTAGAAGTTCAAATGTATAATCTGTCTTTGGTTCAATTTGTGCATCTAAACTATAATTTCTATACTAGTTGTGAGCATTTGAATCAAATAAAATCAAGATTCTATGGTGTTCCAATCTGAGTTTTGTTTATCTAAATAGAAATTCTTTGTATTGTGTGTTGTGGATAGTGTGAGTATTTGGATGGAAGTTTTATGTTTTTGAGGAAAGAGAAGCACCCTTTTGTACCAAGTGGTATCAGAGCGAGAAGGTCCTGAGAGTATAGAGGATGCACTGAGACACGTGGGTAAAGGAAGTCCTAGAGAAGAGCTCATGTGATAATTGTTGTAGGTCGGTGAAGTCTGAGCAATTGAGATCTAGTAACTGCGGAAGAGTTGTCCTTACAGATTGTAGGGTAAGAGAAAGTGAACGTAGAATATTGTAGCAATGAGTAAGATGAAGAAATATGTGTGGAAGCTCGTCATGTGGGATGGTTGGAGATGGTATAAAAGAAATGGATTTCTTAGAGAAATGACTAAAAAGATTTAGAGAATTGATAGGTTGTTTGAGAGATGTGACCAACAGGAAGCTATGCAGCGTGGAGAGGTTGCAAGGGATGAGTTTGCAATGAAGACATGCCATGAAGAGGCCATGAAAGAAAAGGATGATAAAAATGAAGAAGTGATAGCAAATACAAAGAATGAAGAAGAAGAGGAGATCCTTGTGCAAAAGGATCAAGAGGGAAGAGAAGAGATTGCAACCAAGGTTGTAAAAGTTGAGAACAGGAGTTGTAGCCCTTTGATAGAAGAGGCATGGAAGGAGAAGCATGTGGGAGTATCCCATACATTCTAGAATGAAAGAATATCAGAAAAAAATGGAAGCAATGATGTGAAGAAGAAGCATTAGAGATTGCAGTGAAGGTATGTCTTTTGAAAGACATGAATGAAGAAGTTAGAATTCATGTAGCACCAGTGACAGCATATCCTTTGGAGGATAAGAAGATAGAAGAGGAAGGTAACAAACTTGTAGCTAAGTCATAGAGCAGAAAGTTGTAGCAAATGGAAAATTAGAGATGATGAAGTCAGAGATTGCAGTAAAGGTATGTATTTTGAAAGACACGAATGAAGAAGTTAGAAGTAATGTAGCACCAATGACAACATATCTTTTGGAGGATAAGAAGATAGAAGATGAAGGTAACAAACTTGCAGCTGAGTATGAAGAGTTAAAAGTTGCAGCAAATGGAAAATTAGAGATGATGAAGATAGAAGGCCCTAGATTTCACAAGAAAGTTGGAAAAGAGGGGAATGATCTTCTATGGAAATTCAAGATGAAGAAAATAGACAAGTTTCTAAGAGGAAATTGGATAGAAGAACATGAAGAGTTGAATATTTCAGTGAAAAATGAAGGTAAACAAGTTGGAGTAGTGAAAGAAAATGAGGTATGTCATGAAGCATTAGAGATTGCAATAAAGGTATGTCTTTTGAAAGACATGAATTAAGAAGTTAGAAGTCATGTAGAAGCAGTGACAACATATTCTTTGGAGGATAAGAAGAAGAAGGTAATAAAATTGTAGCTAAGTATGAAGACCAAAAAGTTGCAGTAAATGGAAAATTAGAGATGATGAAGTTAGAAAGCCCTAAATTTCACAAGCAAGTGGGTAAAGAAGAGAATGATCTTCTATGGAAAGAGTTTAAGTGATGAAAATAGATAAGTTGCTTAGAGTATATTGGATAGAAGAACATGAAGAGTTGAATAGTGCAGTAAAAAGTGAAGGTAAAGAAGTTGGAGCAGTGAAAGAAAATGAAGTAAAATTTGAGAGCCATCGGTCCCATTCTCTTGGTAAAATCAAATGTTGTCTTTGAAATGGAGGAAGGTGTGATATTAGATTTAAATCAATATTTTCTTTTTATTTTAAAAAGTGAATACAATATAGAAGAGTAGGGGGAGCACCAAAGTGGTACGGTCTTAGGAGAAGAGAATAGTGTCACTGCCAAAGAATAGAAAAAAAGTAAAAAGAGGAGTGGGAATAGATAAAAGCTCAGGAATTTGAAGGACATACGTGAAGGCTGATTTGGGGAGAGATTTAGTCCAAATTTTGTAGAGCAAAATAATCATACATGAAGACAGACGTTGAAAAACAATAGATGAATGGAGAAAGAACAACAGAATGGGGTTATGGATTCAGATAAGGGTCAAATAGAGAAAGGAAATAGAGAAATGTGAATTGAAGTTGCAGAGATAAGTTAAAGAGAATATAAATCTACATATTTGTTTTAAATTTCCTTGCACAGTGAAGAATTTGAAGAAGTTCAAATGTGTAATCTGGTTTTGGTTCAATTTGTGCATCTGAACTATGATTTCTATACTAGTTGTGAGCATTTGAATCAAATAAAATCAAGATTCTATGTTGTTCCAATCTGAGTTTTTTTTATTTGAACAAAGAGTCTTTGTATTGTGTGATGTGGATAGTGTTTCTGTGTGGAAGTTTTATGTTTTTGCAGAAAGGGAAGTACCCTTTTGTACCAAGTGGTATCAGAGAGAGAAGGTCCTGAGAGTATAGAGGATACACCGAGACATGTGGGTAAAGATAGCCTTAGAGAAGAGCTCATGTGAGAATTGTTGCAGATTCATGAAGTCGTGAGCAATTGAGATCTAGTAAATTAGTGGGATTCATTCATGGTATTACTAGACTCGGGCCCATCTCTTTTAAATGGGGACTGTCAACTAACCCACGTATTTGAATTGATTGGAATGGAGACCTATGCCCAAACTACCACACATGTTTTGTAAATCGGTCACTTTATAGGCAATAGGGCTAATCTAAACCCTTACTATTCAATCTTCCCTCTCTGTCATGTGGGTAGTTTTACCTAAATCCATTGGTCTTGCATTTTTTTAACTTATCAAGCTTCAATTGCACTCCTGCACCAAAGATCCCACTTTTCATGGGTTCTATCGATCACACTTTTAGCATATAGAAGTGTGGTCTTTTGGACATTTTAAGTGTGTTAATTATTTTTTATTATAATGGAAGTGTATTTAAAAGGATTTATTAAATTTTAGATGAGTAAGTTGTTTTGGAAGGAAAGCAAAATTGTTAAGTTTAGCATATGACTAATTGTTAATAAAATAGAATTTTTCTATTTAATAGTTGAAGTTATATTGTTTGACTAGAATTATATTTTTTTTAAGAAAGTTTCTAACAAGGATGCAAGGCAGTTGAAATCAATGGATCAGATTTGAGCAAAATACATGCAAGACAATCTAATGCATCACTACCTTACATTTTTTTACCTTGATCTAGCTCATCTATTTTTTAACCTTTTGTCAATTGATAGAATGATGATGGTTTAGATTCTTACATACATTGATAAGATTTAAATTGACTTATGGCTCATTATTTTGCCTTCGATAAGCTTTTATGCATACAAAATAACATGGTGAGTGAAAGTAGATGACCAAAACTTGACGCAATTTTTTTTTATAGAATTGAGGGTGCAAAGTTTATTTACATCGTTTAGGTATACCATTCAATTATGCTGTATCTACAAAAAAATTGTAAAGAAAACAAGCTTATGCTCAAAAGTCGGGTGGAAAAAACACATCAAAATAGTAAATTGATTGACATGAAAGATGTGCAGAATTTGACAAAAGAAGGACTTGATGAAATGATAAATTCAATTGAAGGTTTTGATCTAATAATAGGTGGAAGCATTCCTCTATTTTCTATGAACTTCAATGGATTCTGAATTATCTAAGGCACGTGATGTATTCAAGTGTAACACTATACAATAATGAAACCTTCATTTTATACTCATGTGGACTTTTTTTTTTTTTTTTAAATGCGCCTGGTAAACTTTTTAACGACAATGCTGGTGCGACACACCCTCTGGCTCCACGCGAATGCTTTTGCCTAGAGCAATGAACCGATGAGGCCACAACACGGGGAACCTCATCCCCCAGCAAGAACACTTCAAACCTGCAAGCTCGTTGGCCCAGCGAAGGCATAAAGCCTATGAGCTTGTTGGCCCAGTGAGGGTTTGAACTCTGGTGGCTGCGACTACAACCTATACTCATGTGGACTTCAATAAATTATGAATTATTTATTTTTAATAGCCAAGTTCCTCCCTACCAAAACTAATTATTCAAAATTATGGACACTATTATTTATTATTTTGATTCTATGAAACAAATTTGTTTGCATAATCAACATGCTATTGAAAGTGTAGTGAGACCTTACAATAGCACATTTGAAAGTGTAGTGAGACCTTATAGGAGTGCATTTTAAATTTCCCTATTTGAAAATGAATTGACATGGCATGGAGATAGACGGTGCAAGGTTTTTGAGAATAGTGCAAGATGATTAAAATATCTTGCTGTCATCAGAAAAATGATTTATCAAGATAGGTCACCTCCCCCACTCACCCATTTGATGACAAATTAAATTCCATGGAATCGATGTACACTTGTACAAGGAAAGACAAACCAAGAGGGGTTAAGTCTTTATAGGTAAGAAAAAACCACTTCATAGAGAACTAAAGGAACATTTTAAAACAACTGCCATGTAGTGGCCAGTACTTGCCTTATAGTGTTGTTATTATAGTATGTGTTTAGTTGTGAATTTTTTTGTTGATCAGCTATTGGTTCTATATATTATTTGTTTAGTTGTAATTTCTTTGTTGATTAGGTATTGGTTGTATAGACAAATTGCATTCCAATAGGACTAAAATATTTCCTTAACTATAAAATTAAATTCTAATATAACAATAAATTCCAATAAGACTGTTGAAATGTCTTGGGTACATAAAATTGAAATCTCCAAAATAATCTAATATGGTAAAAATAAAATAGGACTAAAATATTTCCTTAACTATAAAATTAAACTTTACAAAGCCTATTAAATAACACAAATATTTCCTTAAAATGTAATAATACTAATACTTTTATAATGTAAGTTTGAAGAATAAAATTAGAAAATTGTAATAACATATGGCAAAATATTTTTGTGATACTGTAGATTTTTAACTTTTGACTAAATAAAATTGAAATCCTAGATTTTTAACTCTTGAGTAAATAAAATTGAAATCCCAAAAATAATCTAATTTCATAAAATAAAATGTGTAGAACCTAACCCTAGTTGGGTGTGGAGAGATTTAAATGTCTGCCTAAGGTATTTAAATGTAATAATATTGAATACTATTACAATTTAAAATGCATTAAAATATTGTAAGTTTGAAGAATAATTACACAATAAAAAGCATTCAAGGAGAAGTAGGGTGCTGACCTAGAACACATGAATCTTTTCTTTCGTGATGGCAAGGAGCCTGTGAAACTCCATGGAGGGTTCAAGAGGAAGAAGCTGCTGGAGCCATGGGGACACATGTGTCTGATGATAATCAAATTCTTCATGTTGAAGGGAGGATTTTAGGTATACTACCATTACCACTTTGCTCTTCTTGATCATTTTAGGAATAAAATTGAGATTAACATTCCTTTTTCTCAATTTTGTTAGAGAGCTCAACGCCAACAATGTTACTCACCCTCTTATCCCTATCCATCAAGATCTCATTATGAGACTTTATCATTTTCACCTTGCTCTGTGCCCACTAGAACAAATCAAAGTCAAAATGCTTGAGGACCTGTAGTCAAGCACATCCCCTAGGGATAAACAAAAGTGAAGGTTAGTGTGGGGAATCCTAAGAACCCATTTAAAGGTGAACCCTGTGCAATGGAAGATAACCCTACTGGGACCCCTGCTACTTCTAAGAACAAAAAGTAAAAGCATACCACCCCAGCGCCTGAAAAGAAGACTGCCAAAAGAGATAGGATGGAGTTGGAGGAAATTGAGACTATCCTAAAGAAAAAACCTAAGGAGGGTAAAGGTGTTGCTTCTACGGAAGTTTCTATGAAGATTGTTGAGCTGGATACTGGGCTTGATCCTAAGGGTAGTAGTGAAGGTGGAGTGGCTATCAATCTGAGGATTTGTCGGTCTAAACGGATTGCTGGTAAGCCACTAGTGAACCCGCAAGGGGTGGAATTTTCTAATGATTCTAAGTTTGTGGAGGAGACAATGGAGCAAGGCAGGGATGAAACCCCCATAGAATCTATCAATGAAGTTGGGGGCACCAGTCATTTTGCCTCTATCAATGAATCCAGTTTTGAAGGTTTGGGCGACACCGTGAGGGCTTCTATTGGTTAAGATAGAAAGGGGAGTTGTGCCTTGTGTGACAAGAATGTAGAGGATTTTTAGCACCTCCAAAGGAGAATGGAAACCCTATAGAAGAATTGGAAAGTTATGGCAGAGTTTGCAGCCAAAGCTCTGCACCGGACTACTTCCATCTTCGTTGCGGTTAAATATTTAGATGAAAAAGTCAAGTAGGTGGGGATTGACAACTTAGGAGATTATAAGGAGATGGTTGATTTCCTTGCTAAGTTTGGGGTGACTGGTAGCCCATAGTTCCTTGTCCTTGTTTTTTGGTCTGCTTTTCTAGTGTTGTTTAACTGTTGTATTTTATCTCAGTCAATTAATTTTTTCTTTAAGTAATAATAGTAAGTACTTTTAGAGAACATAATTTTAATTATTTTAATTAATCTAATATTGTGGTTTAGTAATATTTTTTTCTAAAGATAAAAGAATTGTTTATCATTTTCAAATTTATAACTATTATATTTCTAGAACTAAATTTATAAGGGAAATTTTATGTGAACTTGTTTTGAAACGTCTTAGTAATTAAAATCGAAATCTCAAAAATAATTTAATTTGGTAAAAATAAAATAGCACTAAAATATTTAATTAGCTATAAAACTATACTTTACAAAGCCTATTAAATAACACAAATATTTTCTTAACTATAAAACTCAACTTTACAAAGCCTACATATTTGTATTATGTGGAGAGCTTGAGTGTATAGAGATTTGAAATGTCTACTTAAGATATTAAAATGTAATAATATTAATACTATGATAATTTAAAAGGCATTAAAATATTGTGTTTGAAGAATAAAATAAAAAATGTAATAACATGGAGAAATATTTTTGATGATATTGTAGATTTTTAAGTTTTTAGTAAATAAAATTGAAATACTAGTTTTTTAACTCTTGAGTCAACAAGTGCCACGTAGTGGCGAGTATCTGCCTTGTAGTGTTGTAATTATAGTATGTGTTTAGTTTTAATTTTCTTCTTAGATTAAATATTTGTTGTATAAACAAATATTTTTTTAAGGCCCATATAAATATAATAACAAAATTGTAATATTTATAGTATATTTATTTTTGATTAAATATATATAGTTTTAAAATTTGATAATTTAAATATTAATGAAATTGTATAATTAATATATGAACTACATTTAATAATAAATAAATATTAATTTCTTGGGATTTTTCACTATTGTTTTATAAAAAAATTATTAGGGTTTAAATTTGACACTAATATAATGACCCTCTCCACACCTAATACCCAACAATATATTTATTTATTTTTCGATAACAAATACCCCATTATGGACTAACATGCTATGATATTTCCTATTCAGTGTTGTCATTGGATGGATATTACATAGTGGAATCTTGATAAATCATTATAAGATTTGATATGTAACTATGAAAATATTATTTTGACTCAATTGATCTATACTAGTCATTGTCTTGTTGTACATGACATATATATTTTGGTTGCACTTTAGGAAAATATAGAGCAAACAAATTATTGGTTGGTGTGTTGTGTTGAGGAAAGACATAATTTTTTAGAACACACAATCTAGATAGTGATAATTTTGATAATCTAATAGTTTATATGGTTATTCAATGGTGTTTGGATACACAAGTATTTTATAAGGAATAATGGTTTTCCTAAATTCGAATATTATGAGATGTGTATAAGAGGATTTTACACTACACATTTGATTTTAACAACAAATGGATAAGGTGATATACCAAGGGAAGCTTTTGTTGAAAGAGTTTTGGACATTTTTTAGTACAACTAAATTATAAATATATTATGAAACAAAGAGGAAGATTATAGTTGAATTCTTAATCTTTATTTTTTGAGTACTATTTTCATTTATTTTATTTACCTACTCAACTAATGCATGTCATTGTAGGTAGGCATTAGATGGGGTTTAAGGTATTAATATAAATATATATTTTACTTAAAAATTCATATAATGTGAGGTCAAATGGTCTTCAAACTTAACATGGCTGACCATAATAAGAGGTAAATAAAAATTCTCTAAACAACAAGCAAACAATTAAATACAAAGTAACAAAATAGTCTTTAAACTCTTGTCACTATTGTTTTATAAAAAAATTATTAGGGTGTATATTTAATATAATAGGAAGTTGTTTCCTATGTATTAAATATTCAATGTTCATATTTTCACTTAAAATTTAAATATAAATTTTTAAAATTAAATATTAAATATTTAAATAAAATAATAATAATGATTATAATGATTAAAGACTTAATTAATGTAATAATACTAATACTTTTATAATTTAAAATGCATTAAAATATTGTAAGTTTGAAGAATAAAATAAAAATGTAATAAATTTCATGATACTGTAGATTTTAAAGTTTTGACTAAATAAAATTGAAATCCAAGATTTTTAACTCTTGAGTAAATAAAATTGAAATCCCTAAAACAATCTAATTACATAAAATAAAATGTGTAGAACCCTAAAAACTAAATTAAAATTAAATTACTTTTAGCTAATGAAGCAAAAAAATTAATTGCCATCCATTTAGGCATGACTTAACTAGTGGGAGACAAAGTTTGTGTTCATAAATTGTTTACTTGCCACGTGCTTCCCTCAAACCAAAATTCTCTCCACATTTATAGTTTTTTGTTGTACTCTCTGAGAGAAGAGATCATTTTTTTGAACCAATGACAATACACATAAATAATCCTTTCTTTTTATTGGTTTACAATCAATAGATTAATAACTAGATAAGTGTGAACTCATTGCAATAGCCGAAGGCAGTTACTAATAAAATTAAAATCCCAAAAATAATCTAATTTCATAAAATAAAATGTGTAGAATTTAATAGTATTATTAATATTATAACTTTGTCCCTTTGACAAAAAGTAATTTTTACATTTAGCTATTCGTAAAAATTGATGATTCTTCCCTCTCATAATTAACGTCATCCATTTAGGCATGACATAACTAGGGGGAGACAAAATTTGTGTTCACAATTTGTTTACTTGCCACATCCTGCCCTCAAACCAAAATTCTCTCTGCATTTATAGCCTTTTGTTGCATTGACAATTGTCATTTTTTTTTCAGCCAATGACAATATAGATAAATTATTTTTCAATAATTTTTTATTAAAAATTTATCATGTTGACATAGGAAAAGTACAAATTTAAATCAAATTTGCCCAACAAGAAGTGACATGTTGTGAGTTGAAAAACATATGTAGAGATAAGTTTTGAAAAGATATCAGTTAAGTTAAATTTGATGTAGAAAAATCATAATTAATATTTTTTTCTTATGTTCAAGCAAAAATTGAATTTTTTTTTCAATATCTTTTGAGATAAATATTCTATTAAATATTATATATTTTATATTTATTAACATTAATTAAAAATCTAAAATAAATAAAATAATTTTTTAATTAGTTTAAAATTACAAACAATAATCATTAATTAAACAATTTTTATTACAGTAGTATGTTACTATATGATAGGTTTAATTATGATAGTATGCTACTGGATGATAGTTTTAATTATGATAGTATGCTAAAGGTACTCCACAATTGTACTACCATATAGTAGATTAAAAAACTAGTTCTCTCAAGTTTTGGCAAGCTCATTTTAGAAGTTATTTTTGTTTAGAAAATAGCAATGGCCAGATATGGGGGAGATCCTCCACTATGTTTACTTTAGCAAGACTTTTTAGGTTTTATGTATATTTAAATATACAATGCTGCATACTTCTATTTAGAAGTTGACGAATAATTTTATCTTATTTTCATTCATCTCCACACACCCCAAGATTTAAAAGTCACTTGCTAAATCTATCATTTTTCATCAAGGTTTACATATGTGAGTGCATAATTGATCTAGGTCATTTTCAAACCTCTAGATTTTAACCCTAAACTTAAACTTTGACTTTAATAATTGGGCCCATCTTTCCCTCTTTTACTAGTCATTATGAGCTAGCTAAAGTGTGAATTATTTCAAATTACATGTTATGGTGGTGTACTAAAGGACAAACCTTAATTCATTTGAATCATCTATGATCTAGGAGAATAAAGAGAACATCAAGGAATAAAATGAATCTATCACATATCTAGAAAAATCTTTTTACAATCAACATTCTAGGAACATGTTGTGCCATCGAATCATCCCACCCAAGAGCTAAACCAAAGTAGAATAAATCCTAATCTAGCAAGCTTCTAAATGATGTCTTTAAAAAACATTTTCGCAGATACAAATCATAAAAATAGAGGTGAACAAGCTGTAAAAGTCCAAATCAAAGAAGTTCAAATCTATGACCCTAGGCTTAGTTTCACATGTAAGATTCAGTTCCTTCCTTATAAAGATGACAAATGTAAGTTTTCAAAAATAGAGAGAGAGAGAGAGAGAGAGAGAGAGAGAGAGAGAGAGAGAGATTATAAACACATAATTATAATATTAGATTTTATTTATAAAATAAATATATAATTAAATAAGAAATATATAAATATTAAATATAATATATGTGATATGCGAAGTGGGGGTGATGCAATATGTAAATAACTACACTTTTAAGTGTAGAGAAGAAGGATTAAAATAAATAAATTAAAGTTTCCCCATTAAACATACAAAAGTTGAGTAGACAGAGCTAAGATAAATTATGTTAATAAAATCATGATACGAGGATATTTGAAGTGCATGTGATAGCACATGTAGTGGAGGAAATGTTGGCTACATCTTTATTCCTTTAGAAGGGTGGCTAGTGTTAGTGTGTTGGTGTGTAGCGTTAGATTGTTTGTGAGACCCTCATCATCTTACATCTTCATCTTGGTTAGTGAGGTCTTGTAATAGAGGAAGGCCTAGGATGTGTTATAAAACAATGTTCCAAATGGGAAACCTAATAATAGATTTGATGTTTGAGAGACTTTTGAGGATCTTGATTTTTCTTTCATTAATTGCAAAAACATACTGGCAAAAAGTGTTCTACTATGTAATAGACTTGGGCTATAATCAAGCATTCTAATGGATAACCCTACATTAAAGATCAAGGTATGGTAATTTTTTAATGTAAAAAATAGAGCTTGATATGGGTTTGTCCATATTAACTAGCTCCACTAGAGCCTCATGAAATGGTACTTCTGATGCCAATGATAAATAAAAAAGAGAGTGAACTTCAATTGGTCATTCCATGCCAATGATCCAAAGATGACATGAGATTTACTAGAGTGATGTATGATGATTCAAATAATCATGCCCACTCATGTCATCATGTACCTTCATTTGTACAAGTGGAAAGAATGGAGAACTTTAAATTGACATTTTCCAACTATTGGTTCCTTAGAATGAATAGCACCTACATGGTTGAAAGAATTCATTGCCTACATGTATCAAATGAAATGCCATGATTGAGTAGTAGAAGTCCACATTTTTTGTTAGATGACAAAGGTTGGTTACTTATGTTGTATGTAGGTGATGACACCCATGGCAAAGGTTAGGGTTGTGGATCCATTGGACAATAGAGATGATCCTAGAAAAATGTATATTCAAGTGGTGACTATGGATGATCATGAGTTATGGTTCATGGGATTTATTAAATACCACAAATCTCTCAGTAACTAAGATACTCTCTTCTAATGCTACATAATAACATGGGCCATAGGGACAAAAGACAATCATCATTCAATTAAAGACATGGAAATTAAACTTCCACAACTCTTCAACGTACCCATTGCACACCAAGGTGTGATTGCTAGTTATATTATGCTAGCACAATGGGTGTGTTATTACAAGCACCTCATTATATATTATTTTTATAATTTTTGCCTTCTACTTGAATGGGTTGTAGACATCTTGGACCAAGGTAAATCTAAGCAATACGAAATTTTATTTATTTATTTATCTTATTCTATATTATTTTCATTGTTTACCCCCTCTACTTTCTACTTGAATGGCCCATAGACATGGTGAACTATGGTAAATCTAAGAAAGTAATACCAAAATTTATTTATTTCTTTATCTTATTCTTTTACCCTTATGGTTCAAATGTATTCTAAATGTAGTAGACAAAATAAAAATAAAATAAAAATTCTTCAATAAAAACGAAACAAATTATTTACTTCATATGATTAGCTATTTTTTACATAAGAATTTATTAATTTAAACTAAACTAATTTGTGAAGACCTATTTTTTAACAAAGAAAATACTATCATTTTTCTCATAACCATTTTAAATTAGTTTCCTACTTTTCTCACCCTTAGTCTATATTCTTTTCATCGTTTATAAAATATATATTTAATAAAATAACCAAACTAATAAATTAATAAATTTTACAATATATAAATATAATTATTATTATTTAGTGTAGGTACTATTGTAATGAGTTTTTTGGAAAATATTGAGGGACTAAATTCTTACAGTGCATTTGATTATTAAACAAAT
Organism: Cunninghamia lanceolata; assembly: GCA_027924645.1. Lineage (NCBI taxonomy): Eukaryota > Viridiplantae > Streptophyta > Pinopsida > Cupressales > Cupressaceae > Cunninghamia > Cunninghamia lanceolata. Next base: position 4,340,433 of record BSBN01000135.1, on the reverse strand, counting down.
AATATTTTTTTCAAGTATATGAAAATATTATAACAAAATTTATATTATTTAAATATTAATATAATATGTGGATCTGAAGCAGTTGATTTTTAAATTATATTATTTAAAAATTGACTGATTTAGACCCACATATGGGGAGCACAAATTATGACTAAGGTACTAAGGACACAAAAAGAAAGCTTAAAATAACCAACTGTACCTTGAAGCTTAAAAGAACCTAAAGATAGAATTGCTATCGAAAACAACCTAGACAAAACCCTTAACATGAGGGCCCATCTCAGGTGGTCTTTTTGGCCTTCCCCTTCCTCATGCTCTTGGTGAGGAGGGCATTCATTGTCCATTGTGTACCCTCATCCACAACATCTCTTCCTTTAATACGAAGCTTCTTAGCTTCATATTTGCGCGCATTTTTGTTTTTGATAGAAATGTTTGATTTGGATAAGGCACTCACAGTTTGGGTGAGAGAGCGATATTTAATAGGAATAACCACATCATCATCAGGATCTAAGAATTCATCGACATCCTCATCCAAGTCATCTAAAAAGGGATAATAACCCTCTGAATCAGAAACATTGTCAACTACCACAATTGGAAGGGGGCTTAAGCGTTGGGCCTAGGGGGCAGTGCCTCATAGGACTCTCCAATGGGAGAAGAGGAAGGAGGCACTGATCCACTAGAGGCCATGATTAGGGCTTCAAGAGAGGGTGAGAGATCCAAATGATCAAAAAAAATTCCATGATTTCACTAGATGAAGTCAGAATCTAGATCACCCACCTTCCTCACCCACCTCTTGAGTCTAAAATTTTGATATGTCGCAGTTCTGTGGGAAGTGCAACCAAAAATTTTGTGACCCAACTTGTTACAACAAAAACATTGGAAGGGGAGTCCTTCATAATTTAGGAATTGATTCTAGGTCCCAAATGCTGAGTGGATAAAAATAGAGTGGTACACTAGTTTGGAGATGTCGATGATGGCACAAACCCTGGTGAATCGGCAATGGGATGTACTAGCATCCAACTTAACAAAGGTTCCAATCTCCTTGACCATATCCTTGATGAGCTAAGGCACATGCATAATTAGAGGAAGGTTGTACAACCTTATCCAAATGGGAACCATGGTGATATTAGCTGTAGTAGGATCAAAGAAAGGGGAGCAATCTACCATGAAAAGGCCACACTGACCAAAAAACCAAGGGTCGTGCTATTTGACAAAGTTACAATCCTCCATAGAGGGCAAGCGAAGCAAGAAAAAACCAAAATCCAAAATGTCAAAATCTAGAAGGGTCAATTTATTCAAAGTAGTCTTCATCCATTCGATGAATTGGCCAATCTTAGGCCTCTTGCATAAACAACAAACAAACAATGATCTATTCCCCAAATCCTCCAAAAATTTTCTAATGTGTGCACCAAGTAGGTGAAACTCAATAGGGACATCTATCAAGCTAACCACCATGTCTCCTAGAGAGCAGATTTTAGGGGTTGGATCTGTCAATGAAGGCTTAACAGTGCATTACAGAGGGCAATCTTGAATAATCTGAGTTTTATAGAACTTAGAGAAAACATGAAAGGGGTTCCACCTATTCCTACAACTGTCAATGAGGAGGGGAGCTGTCATCCCAGGAGAGATGAGAGGCTAATCTATTGTAGCCTTGGACAAGATATCCGCACACATCTTTCCCTCCTTACTCACAAAATGCACCTTTCCCTTCTGGGTGAGCTTCATGCCTGCACCCAACCCCTTTCACCAACTTCCATTCATAGCTTCTTCCGCACTTGCCTCAGCTCCTTTGCACATCGCACTTCATGACTTTTTGATATATTAATATAATATTCATATTAATGTGATTATTTAATTTTGATTCATTGTATATATATATATTTATAGATTTGATATTTTAAATATTAATGAAATAATATAATAATAGAATGTATATTAAATTATTGATTATAAAAATGAGTGGAATTATCATTATAATATATTTATATTTATCTCATATTATATTAAAATGAAATACTAATATATATTTGTGTATAAATATTAAATACTAAAATATTATATTGATCTAAATATTAATATATATATTTTGTAATATTTGTTTTAATATAATATTTATATTAATATTTAATTTGTATTTCTTGTATATATTAATTATAAAATTCTTATTTTAAATATCAATAGAATAATATAATTAATAATATATTAGTAATAATATTTATATTAAATTATTGATATATTTATATATATTTTTGTATAAGTATTAAATATTATTATATTTTGTTGATCTGAATATTATTATATTATATTATATAATATTCATATTAGTATGATTATTTATTTTTTCTTCATTGTAATTATAATATTAATAAAATAATATATTAGTATTTTTTGATGGAGAAAGACAAGCTGAGGAGATTCTTGGAAGATGGGCACGTCACATTCTTTGTCTATGAGCTGAAGCATGGTTACGAGTGGAGGAGGAACTTCGATGACCTTCAAATGTTTGAACGAACTTGCAAAAGGCTGAACCAAGAGATCAGGAAGAATATTAACTCCAGGTCCTCACAACAATGATGATGGAGAAAGACAAGCTGAGGAGATTCTTGAAAGATGGGTACACCACATTCTTTGTCTATGAGCTGAAGCATGGTTACGAGTGGAGGAGGAACCTCGATGACCTTCAAATGTTTGAATGAACTTGCAAAAGGCTGAACCAAGAGATCAGGAAGAATATTAACTCCAGGAAAGATGAGATATTCATGCTTACACAAATCCAGGAACGTAAGATCATAGTTTGGATGGAGGGTCCTCTTGGTTGGACTGCTTGGGTTGATACCCATTATGATGTCTTACACTAGTAGTTCTTTAGCTTCTTCTTTCTTCTGTTATGTCTGTATACATGATACTCTAAGTTCGTGGTGAGGCTGGGCCTCTTTTTTGATACTCTCGGTGGTTATTTTTATTTTTTGTATTTGACCTACCTATATTTAATATAAAAATATTAATATAATCTAAATATTATTTTATTTTATTGTGTAATATTCATATTAATATAATATTGAGCCTTATGAAAATTATTTAATTTTTCTTCATTATATATAATAAAATTCATATTAAATTGTTGATTACACAAATTTATAATGTATTTATATTTATGTTTTTGATTAAAGGGGTAAAACAGGTTTTGATGGGACTACAAAACCTGAATTAGGTTCTGAAGGGACATGAAACCCTTTACAACTAGACGCTATCAAATGTTAAAATCATAGCTAAATGACACTAAATAGAAATCTCTTAGGACACCGACAAAAACAGGTTTAGATGGGACCCTCAAGCCTACAAACCATCAACAAACCTAATGAAGAGCCACCTAGAAATAGTAGCAATGAGCTGCAACCAAGAACAAAGGTAATGAGAGGACTCACTACCACCAACCACACAACAGGTTTTGAAGGGACCTGAAATCCTATACAAACAAACGTTATGTGAACCACTACTCATGAAATATGGGTCATGTGTTTGACTCAAAAACTACGCAGTTAAAACCCTGAAATAAAATATCATAATTTTACATGCTATGAAAACTAACTCCTACTTATCAATTGATGAGCTAAAGTGGCTCTGTAATGAATGGTTCATAAGGCACAACACTTGCTGAAGGTTTTGCAAATGGGGTAGAAAGCTAAGTGGGCTTGATCTTGGGGGAAATTCCATGGTTAAGCATGCATGAGTCAGAGTAGTACTGGGATGGGTGACCTCCCGGGAAGTCTCGATGCTTCACCCTTGTGTGCATCACCTAGATGGAATGAGTACTAAGTGGACCATTCATTAACATGAGAGATGGGTTCATGTGAACCACTACTCATGAAATATGGGTCATTTGTTTGACTCAAAAACTACGCAGTTAAAACCCTAAAATAAAATATCATAATTTGACATGCTACGAAAAATAGCTCCTACTTATCAATTGATGAGATAAAGGGGCTCTATAATGAATGGTTCATAAGGCACAACACTTGCTGAAGGTTTTGCAAATGGGGTAGAAAGCTAAGTGGGCTTGATCTTGGGGGAAATTCCATGGTTAAGCGTGCTTGAGTCAGAGTAGTACTGGGATGGGTGACCTCCCGGGAAGTCTCGATGCTTCACCCCTGTGTGCATCACCTAGATGCAATGAGTGCTAAGTGGACCATTCATTAACATGAGAGATGGGTTCATGTGAACCACTACTCATGAAATATGGGTCATGTGTTTGACTCAAAAACTACGTAGTTAAAACCCTAAAATAAAATATCATAATTTGACATGCTGCGAAAAATAGCTCCTACTTATCAATAAATAGAATGCCAACAACAACCACATAGCCATAGGTTTTGAAAGGACCTTTGAACCTTACACAAATAGCCAAACAATAGCATACTCGATACTAACCCACAATGAAATAGCAACCACGCTACACCTAGGAACAAAGTTAAAGGGGCAGCCACTAAAGTCTTCTCCATCTTTGTCAAAATGAGCTTATAGAAAAATTGAAGTTGGCCCACAATGAAATAGCCTCACAAACACCCACTTCAAAAGTCATCTCCTTCTTTGTCAAATTGCTCTATATGTCAAAATTTGGCCTCCGTATTACTAAAATTCCTCTCTTGCCAAAAGACCATAGTCCCCATTGTCTCCAGGGAATGAAGAGTCCCTTGGTCATTGCAAAGCATCTTAGGAGAACCAAGAAACTAACCCAACCAGGCATTCTCCCACCTTAAGAACACTCAAACAAAATAGACTCGAGGCCATGAAAAAACTTTGTTGCCCAAGCCTTAGCAGAGTTGGGCACACCCATCATGCCTGCCAATGGAAGCATCCTCCATGTTACCTCTCTACTGCTCCTCACACAACATATATTCACAAGACATCCATTTTCTTCTAGCCCCAAAATCTAAAAACCTCAATATTGGGTTTGAAACCCATAACCTTCCCAAACTGGGAAAAACTCCTCCTAGACAGCCTTCTCAATAGGAGAAAAAGGGATCTGAATCCTCCCACCTAAAGTTTCCCTGAGAAAGAGGGTGAAGAATGACCTAGCCAAGTCTGAATAATAGACATTTTGGCATTGGAGTGCTACACAAATACCTAGCCCCAAAACCCCACCACGATAGCCAATGTATTCAATAGCATAGGTGAGAGAGGAAATCTATCCCAAAACTTGTGACACTGTTTCAGACACAACCAACCCTAAGGAAGCCCTCCCTTTGGTCGACACATTGAAGCAGGTCACTATACAATTTGTTGTATAGAGGAAACTTCTACACAATCCCAGTCTCAAGAAACCATAGAGCTTCTTGAACAAAGGGAAACCATTCTCCAAGGGGATCATGACTTACCTCTCTCTCGATGGAGGACCCATAAATAGAGAGAAACCAAAACCACCCTAGTAGGCCTCTGCCCTAACAAAGAGCAGAATGACCATAGCAACGAATGGGTGATGTCGATACTGAGAGCACGACTAGGCACCCTCTTCCCCATCATCATCCTTGTATCCCTCTCCTTTCTTCTCTACACATGAACAACCAACACTCACGCTCCTGCCCATTTCTCATGATGTATTTATATTTATGTTATATTATAATAAAATTAAATATTGTTGATAAAAGATTTGCACTAGAAAATGAGGTCTATGAAACACATAATACATTTCTTTGGTATTGTTATATTTGATTAAATTGTTCATTATAGAATTTTATAATGTATTTATATCTATGTTATATTATAGTAAAACAAATACTATTAATAACATATTTGCACTAGAAAATGAGTGTAGGAACCAGGAATATTGAGTGAATGTCAGTATGGATTCAAGCCACACTCAATCTGTGAGAAAACATGTATTGCAAAGTAATGGACACAATATGAATACAAAATATGGGATTGATTAATTATCTTACAAGATGTAGTACATATAAGGCATAATCAACTAAGAATAGTTGAGCTAATAATAGGAAAAACTCACTAAAAATAGTGGTGCTCCAAGAATAGGAAAAGCAACCACTTAACTTAGACAAAACTAATATAAGGATACCAAGTATAGCTCAAGGCTGAACACTTCAAAATATGCACTCCTAAGATAGCTTAATATACACCAGCATCTCTCCTTAAACATAGCTTAGGTGGGCGAAATGAAGATGGGTCTTAGAAACTAGGCCTTATTAGGTACCCATGTACAATGTAATCTCTCATAAAAATAGAGAAACGGAGAAAAACTACGCGGGAAAAAAACTCCCCTCCAAAAAGAGAAAAAAATATAAAAGAAGAGGATTAGGAAGCGTCATCGAAGATTATAACTTTACACTAAGCCTAAAACCATGTTGCTCTGACTATAATGATGCAGGCAACTACCCCCATAGAAGAGAGAAAGAGACTATGTATCCCCCCCAATGAAGTAACCCTTATGCCAAAAGAGAATGCTCGTGTATGAATGTTGACAATGATACATTTGTGGGAAATGACATTTCTCCCCTTAGGAAGAAACAATTCCAATGGTGAATGCTGAAGTAACTCCAACTCAAAGAAGCAAGGTGAGGTGGTAAGTCTCATGATGTATCTTATCTTAGAACACTGTTCAAATGTCTACATATTGATTTTGAAACAAGTCACAAACAAGTCAGGAGTCATAGGCCTAACTGAGATAAGTGACTTCTAAAAATCATGTGAAAACTAATGAAGAGAAAGATCCAAAGAACTAATGTATGGATGTGGAATGTGAATGCATGCCATATGGCTATGAAGCAAATCCCACGAGATGTCATTCGAAGAATCAATGGAATCCCTTGATGAAGCCTCTTTGAACTCTATAGTAGTAGAGCAGGTGCAATATAATTATCATCAAAGAGAAAGACAACATCCTCCAAAGTGTCATCAAGATCTGAAATGTGGGACTTGAAAAACAAGGAAGAGATGTCTGGTAGAAGTGTGTCCCAATTGGATCTAAGACCCTACTATAAATAATTACTGGAAGCTCCCAGAGAAGAAACTCTAAACTCTAAAGCAAAGGCATAGAAAACATGTGCCCTATAATGTGATGATGTATATGTCATCCATCAATTGGATTTTGTACCCAAGTACCTACACTTTGAAGTGGCTATGTAGCCCAAAGAGAGTTGAATGTGGGTGAGTTAAGTGCTGAATCCTCATCCTCCAAAATGAATCTAGAGATGGATGGAGATGACACTCTACCTCATGAATCTTCTATGGATAGTAGAAAGGAGAAATATCAAGGGCAAAGTGTGAGAAGTTGTATAACCTACCATTGTGATCTGCCCTTTCCAAAGCCACTAAGTTATTCCTATGCAACTCTCTAATCTCAACTAAATCTAGAGTAAACTCAACTTGCATGCCCTTCCCTATGTGAGCAATCTAATACATTGATAGAAGATTAGTTGAAAGTGAAGGTACACTTAAAACATTTATGAATGTTCCACCTTCATCCTCAACAGAACCTCTCCCTGTAACTATTTCCAGTGTGTCATTACCCAAGGTGATGCTAGACATGTTATAAGGCTCTATGGAAAAAAACTCAACCTATGAAGAAGCCATATGGTGTGAAGCATCAAAGTCAATAATCCAAGATGGAGCTGATGAAGATGCTACTGTAACTAGTGCCTTGCCTTTAAATTTCACTTTTCCTTTTTCCTTTGTCTTAGAAGTTTCTTGGGTTGATGAGGACTCTTTGATAGATTTAGGAACCCCTATGTTATGCTTCTTAAGAAGATGAGTGATGTGTTCTATCTATTTCTTCATATATATGTGCTCATCATGCCCAAGTTTCTTACAATAGGCACACTTGACTTTCTCTTTCCTAGGTTTCCCTTGATTTGAAGAAGATTTTGTATTGAGCTCAGATTTTTGTTCCTTCTTGATCTCCTTGTCTTTTTTATTTTTCTCCCCTTTGTTATTTGAATCATTATGTTCCCCATTTCTAGCAAAGAGAGCTTGAAGTGTTGATGACTTCAGGGTACCCATGTGTATAACTTATCTTTCGCCCTAATGAAGTTTGGAATCAAGTCATCTAAGGATGGCATTGTCCATGTGGCTCTAAAATCTCTTTTAGAAAAGTAGAAAGTAGATACAAATATAGAATACTCAAGTCCTAACTTGGTGATAATTGAAAGCACAAGTTGATAATCTTTTTTCTCAATTCCACATCCTTTCAACTTCAACATTAATGATTTCAACTTAGTGAAGAAATCCTCTAGAGTGTCAAATGAACTTGTACTCAAGCTTATGAGTTAGTTCTATAAATCATGACCGTTTGCTACATCAACCTTCCCAAAGAGTTTTTCTAATGCTAGCCAAACTTCACTGGGTGTCTTCAAGGCTTCTACATGAAACAATAGTTCAGGAGCTATATTTAAACACAAAAAACTATAGACTTGATCACACTTGTTAAACTATTTATCCTTCTTTGTATCAATAGTGGGTTCTTTTTCAGTCCCCATTGTCACCTTGTGTATCCCTTTATTCTTTAAAACAACTTGGATTGCAAATTTCCACTTAGGATAAATAAACAGGGTTAGTGGCTTGATTGCCTGTTGTGAATCCATGATGTTGAAGTAGTTTTACATAAATTAAGTGCAAAAGGGAAAATTATGGAGAAGATTTGAAATTGCACAAGGCACGACAACTTTACACCCCCCTTGATTAAAAATTGGATTCACCCCTGAATTTGGCACTTTATCATGGAGTGTGTTAGGTCTAAGCGGGTTGATTAAAATTGTACCCTACTACTTTACATTTTTACAAACTCTCTTCAATTTTGGTACTCCAAAGTAACCTTTTAGAAGAATTTTCTTAAATTTTGGTACTCCAAAGTAACCTTTTTTAAAATATTTTTTGAGATAAATAATCTATTAAATATTAAATATTTTATATTTATTAACATTAATTAAAAATCTAAAATAAATAAAATATATTTTTTAATTAATTTAAAATTACAAACAATAATCATTAATTAAACAATTTTGATTATAGTAGTATGTTACTAGATGATAGGTTTAATTATGATAGTATGCTACTAGATGATAGTTTTAATTATGATAGTATATTACATGTACTCCATAATTGTACTACCATATAGTAGATTAAAAAGCCAGTTCTCTCAAGTTTTGGCAAGATCATTTTAGAAGTTATTTTTGTTTAGAAAAGTAGCAATGGCAAGATATGGGGGAAATCCTCCACTATGTTTACTTTAGCAAGACATTTTTAAAGGTTTTATGTATATTTAAATATAAAATGTTTCATACTTCTATTTAGAAGTTGACAAATAATTTTATCTTATTCTCATTCATCTCCATGCACTCCAAGATTTAAATCTCACTTGCTAAATTTATCACTTTCCATCTTGTTTCAACTAGAGAACATGGCTACATGCATAACCTTCATATGAATTGTTTTTTCCAAATTTTACCTTTACCACCCATGACAATTGAAGAGACATTACCTAAGACACAAAATCATTACAAAACTAAGCTTAATTGCAAAAATAGAGTGACAAAAGTGTTCTATAATGTAATAGACTTGGGGCTGTAGTCAAGCATTCTAATGGAAAACCCTACATTAAAGATAAGGAATTGGTGCAATCATGGTAGGAGGGTTCACAGAATGAACTATCCAGACCGTGCAACAAGAGTAAACACAACGGAAACAACTCAAGGAAATAGAAGAAATGTAGATTTAATCATTCAATATATCTTAAAATTCAAATACAATCTGGTCGGCAACATACTAGCTTACAATACGGGCTCAAAGGCCTGATTTCATACATGCGCAAGACAAAGCTTTGAAGCTTCTCTGCACAAATCTAAAACTATTATATCTTTCTTATGTGAATAGATACTTTCCTAAGGATCTATTACATAAATATATTTCATTTTTAGACTAATAGATTCCTCCGCATCAGCCAAGGAAGATCACAGACTCTAATGAAGAGCTATAACATGTTCACAGATAGGTCAGACTTAAATGCATAGAATACTTCCTCAAATGAATTGGATAATGTGTGGACCTCTGGGGAAAGTCAGCCATGAACCAAGGATCATTGAATGATGTGTCAGTAGGATCCACAAGTCAAGGAATGATCCACAAGCCATGTCCTTTAGCTGATTATTAGGAACTATTAGAATGCTCTGCTCTGGGAAAACAAATGATCTTCTGATAGTGATAACTTTCTTGTAACTGATCCAAATGCTCTGAATTCTTTATATGATGTAGATGAATGAATGAAGATGCTAAGTCCAGATCCGTAAGATGTGAAATGCCAAAACTAGACCACAAGCTAAAACTGCTTCTGACTGAACTGGGAAATGAGAGAACTGAAATGCAAACAAATTGAGATGCAAATGTTTTTGGTTGATGCAAGATTTCTCTTGATCCAGGGATGCTCTTGCATCTGACATCTAGGGTTATTGAAAAAGTGAGTCCCTCACTTTGTCCGGGCTAGGGGAGAACCAAGATGGTCCACCTTAGCCTGACAAATCCATGATGAATCTTCTTCTGGTCTGCCTTTCCACTTCACAAGATATTCTTTGTATTGTTTGCCTCTAGTGCTGCATCCAACTCTCTTGTCCAAAATGTCTTCTATCTGCTCCAGTTCTTGTTGTGGTAACTGCTTCTTCAAGTCCTCATCTGTGTTGTCATTAAACTCTACTTCATGATACTGATGTAGGTCTGCAGTGTTGAAAATTGGTGATATACCCAATGTCTCTGGTAACTCCACTTCATATGCATTTCCTGAATCAAATTTTCTGAGTATCTTACAAGGTCCAAATTCTTCATCTTCAACTTGTTATATGTCCCAACTGGAAATATTTCTTCTCTTAAATGTACCATTACTTCATCTCCTTCTTTAAATTCTTTGTGTTTTCTCTTTTCACCTACCCTTTCCTTATACTTACTGTTCATGTCTTCCAAATGCTTCTTCACCTGATTATGCACTATCCTCATATGATCTGCAAATTCTTTTGCTTCTACACTTCTCTTTTCTTCTATATTGATGTCTCTCAATTCTGCAACTCCTCTAGGATTCACTCCGGTAATAATCTCAAAAGGTATTCTTCCAGTACTCTTGTTTACTGAATTATTGTATGCAAACTCTGCTTGTGAAAGAATCAAGTCCCAACTTCCTGCTTTCTCTCCAACCAAACATCTCAACAAGTTTCCCAAACTCCTATTCACTACCTCTATCTATCCATCTGTCTATGGATGAAAAGTTGAACTGAACTTCAAATCTATCTTCATCTTCTTCCAAAGTGTCTTCCAGAAGTATCCAACAAATTTTGTGTCTCTGTCTGAAACTATATTCCTAGGTAATCCATGCAATCTCATAATCTCCTTGAAAAATAAGTTAGTTACATGTACTGCATCAGTTGTCTTCTTGTAGGGTATGAAATGAGCCATTTTTAAAAATCTGTCAACCACTACAAATATTTAATCTTGTCCTCTCTATGTCTTATGTAATCCCATTACAAAATCCATGCTTATGTCTTCCCAAGGTCTCTCTGGTACTATCAAAGGTTTATACAATCCAGTGTTCTGACTACTCCCTTTTGCAACTTGACAAATTCTACAACTCTGCACAAATCTCTAAACATCCTTATGTATCTGAGGCAAAAAATAATTTCACTCACCAAAGCCATTGTCTTATCAATGCCAAAGTGTCCTGCCAATCCACCACTATGCTTCTCCTTGATCAAATTATCTCTCATTGAATTTCTAGGTATGCATAACTGACTTCCTTTGAACAGCATATCTTCCTGAATGAAATAGTCTAACCACTTACTCCTATTCATCACAACAGGTTCCTTACATGCTTTCCAAGGTTTTGCAAAATTAGTGTCTCCCTCATTCATGTTCTTCAATTCATCAAAACCCAACACTTCAACTCTCATCTCTGTCAATAAGTTTCTTCTTCTACTCAAGGCATTAGCAACTTTGTTTGATTTTCCACTCCTATGCTTCAACACAAAAGTATAACTCTGTATGAACTCTACCCATCTCATATGTCTCTGATTTAACTTACCTTGACTGTTCAAATACTACAAAGCTTGATGATCCGTAAACAACACAAACTCCTTAGGCAACAAGTAATGTCTCTACTTCTTCAAGGCTTGAATTATGGCATAGAACTCTTGATCATAAACTAAATATCTTCTCCTTGCATCATTCAACTTCTCACTGAAATATGCTATAGGTCTACCTTCTTGACTTAATACTACTCCAATTGCATTTCCATTTGCATCACAATCAACTTGAAATACCTTATTGAAATTTGGTAATGCCAAAATAGGTTGCTTTGTCACTTTCTGCTTCAACAACAAAATTTTTTTATCTGCTCCAAATGTCCATTTAAAATCTTTTCTGTCACCTCTCATTGTCTCCATCATAGTGTTACAAACTGAACTAAAATTTCTGATGAACTTCTGGTAGAAACTAGCCAATCCATGAAATGATCTAACTTCTCCAATAATTTCCAGTGTAGGCCATTCAACAATTGCTCTTACTTTCTTAGGGTCCATCTTCAATCCTTCTGCAGAAATCACAAATCCCAAATATACCAATTCTTCTTTCATGAAACTACATTTCTTGATGTTTATCAGCAATTTCTCTTCTCTCAGTCTCTGCAAAACTTGTCTAAGATGCCACAAATGTTCTTCTATTGTCTTACTGAAAATTAGAATGTCATGCAAGTATACAATCACAAACTTACCCAAGAATTTCTTCAAGACCTCATTCATCAATCTCATGAAAGTACTCAGTGCATTTGTCAATCCAAAATGCATCAATAACCACTCATACAATCCTTCATTTGTCTTAAAAGCAGTCTTCTATTCATTTCCTTCTTTGATTCTAATCTGATGGTATCCACTCTTCAAATCTATCTTTGTGAAATATCTTGCTCCACTCAAACAATCCATGATATCATCCATCCTAAGTAAAGGAATTCTATACTTAACTGTGATCTTGTTTATTGCTCTAGAATCAGTACACATTCTCCATTCTCCATCCTTCTTCAGTGCTAGCACTGCAGGTACTGCACAAGGGCTCAAGATTTCTCTGATCAAACCTTTCCTCAACAATACTTGTATCTGTCTATTCAATTCTTCATTCTCTGTCGGTGTCATCTGGTGTGCTGCTTTGTTAAGCAAACTTGCTCCCTGTATAAGATCCATGTGATGACTGATATTCCTTATAGGTGGTAATCCTTTAGGTACAGTATCTGATATGATGTCTTCATACTCTATCAGCAACTTCTTTATCTCTTCCAGTTGTGATTCTTCAACTTCTCTCTTCAATGCTTTAGGCTTCTTAGGAATCAAGGCATATCATATTCTCATGTCTCAAACCATCTAGAAATCTTCTTCCATCTACCAAACAGATTCTAGCATTTTCGTATACTTCACTCTTCGGATCATCCTCCAAAGGAATCAAAGTAATTCTCCTTCCATTTGTTGTTATGATATATGTATTCTTTCTTCCATCATGTATAGCTTTTCTATCATAATGCCAAGGTCAAGTCTCAACAAGATATCATAACCTATATCATAACCTAGATGGCTCCAAGTATTTGTCACCTCTATGTTACTAGAGACAACTGGCTCATCCTAAGATATCCTGGCTATCACCTGCATGGTACTGGTGATAGCCGGCTATCCGCACCTGTATCAGACTCAATTATGATATGTGGGTCATCTTATAGCTAGGTAAATACACAATAAGGATATCACAAGGATTCACCAACACTGATCACATTTACTTGGTTACATGCCACATAGAGATCCATAAACCAATACACAGGGACTTTTTAGGTCCAGGGGTCTAAATTACAAGTCGACACTCAAAATAATATTGGACCCACATGAGTTGGATTCTATTTCGAAACACATGCATAAACATATACAAACATAAAGTAATATCAAGGGTCATTCCATACATATATTTTTCACTTGGAAACAGATTATGCATTATATATCAGTCAAACCCACAAAATTAATATTAGAGAAGTTCCAAGTCACCTTTGTATATGCACATTAGAGACGAACCATGAAAAAGGTAATTCTAAAATTCCTTCAAAGATTGGGGTAGATTTAGAGAAGCTAACTCAACAACCTCAGAGTATAGGAGATTAGTGTTGATAGAGTGTCCTTTTCTAGCTCAGACATATATATTGAGACTTACTAATTGAAAGGTGGGTTCATAGATCCATCATGTAGTATCAGCTGCCTCAAGCTAAAACATATCAAAGAGGGAAGGTTGATCAAGTTTAGGAATACCCCATGCCTCAGAGTTATTCCCTAAATCCCTCCCCTATGGACTTGAGGTCCAAGGGCATCCTTCGCCCAAGAACTACCTACATACCCACTTCCAAATAGGATCAAAGTCACATGTGGTTCTCCTCACTTAATCTCTCAAGGGATATACACATAGGTTCCTACTCTAAGGGTTTCATCATCACCCAATTTCAACTAACAGTTACTATCATTTCAGGAATCAAAATTGTACATAGAAGTTATGCACAATAATATATCCAATATAAATTAAATCCAATCCTAATAGAAAACATGGAATCAAAATGCATAACACTTAACAATGCAACAATTATGCAAGGACATACTAAAGAAGTTCCCACAAGGGTCACCACGGTCTCAATTTATACCTCACCTCTGTTATGATTCATAACTCAACATGATGTTGCTAGAACTCTTACAAGCTCATCTTATTAACATAGATTAGGGCACAAGTAATTATCAATTATCCCCTTCTAACACTAATAAGATACTAGGTTGAATATATATATATATATATATATCAAGTCTTATTGAGTAACAATCAAGTTCCATGTCCTATAACTATTGGTGGTAATCATGGTATCATACTATTATCATAGTCATTAGAACTATCTTCTTCAAGATAGACACACTTTACAAACTATGGCGCCTTAATCAATTGTAAGGGGTCATTTTTATCATATTCGTTACTCAAAATGACACAACCTTCAAGTCCATAGATGTCAATAGTCATAGTATTTAATGATCTGTAGAATTAAGTTGACACTCAATGATCAAGACTAGTATATGTCGATCAACCTATTCACAATTTACTATGATCCTAAGCAATATTAAGATCAGAAATAGTTTATAGATAAGGCATGACCGTATCATAGCAATACACTCCAGTGTTAAGGATGTCAAGATAGGCTATATAGTGATGTCTCATGCATAATCATTTCGGTATGCCTAATATCTTAATAGCCACCATCTAGGGTACAATGATGTTAAATTTATTGTCCCCAATTATTGCTTAATGAACTATAGCTATTCATAACATAATGTTTTAGGGTGCTTAGCAGGCCTATTTGCCTTTCCAACTTGAAGGTTCCAATTTTATAACTAATATTTATCACGGTTTTATATCTCTATCAATAAGTGACCTATAACATTGTGCAACACCACTAGGAAATTACTCTATGTTGAGGAAATACATAGTTCATATCACTTAATGTGGCCCATAATGCTGATTATGTTTCTCATGCCAGGAATTCATGTTACAAAATATGATGATAAAAATATTATTCTCTTAATAATAACAAACCATTCAACAAAATCTTAAACAAGGTCTAGATTATAAAATATAATCATATTCTCAAATCCTCACAAAACACAAAATTTAATGTATCTTAAGTAGAAGACTCATCAATCCACTTATGCATCACATATTCCTCATAAGATTAAGATACTAAATGTTTAGTTTCCCAAGCATATTCTAGACTATCTCTTAATAGTCCTAAAAAGATATAGCTTCAATGAATTCCAAACTCTATTTAAAGCATATATAAATTGATAGTAAGATTCTACTACACATCTAAGGATGCATGGATTTCTATACATATATGTTTCAAATGAAGATGTTACCAAAAAAAAGCCCTGTTTTCTCAAGGTATTCTAATTTTGACTCAAAATAATTTATGCTTATTCATTTATATTGTTGAGTTGGCTCTCATTTGAAGTATCCGTTTCAATCATGTTGAGTACTTCAACATATTCACGAGTATATCTTTGTAATCTTCTATATAAAGAGAGAGATTCCCTTGTGAAAAAATTGACGCATTCACCAGTAAAGACAAAGATTGCTATTATAATATCCAGTACAGTTAAAGTTTGGCAATGAGGTTTACTTAATAAAAGCCACTGGTGACATTCTACAATACACAACCATAAAGAAATAATAAGATCCCTGACAACAAGATCACTGGAATATTAGACTGCACAAGTTTGTGTAAATAGTAAAGTTCAATAATAGGAAATCATGGGTGTGATAAACTATATAATTGAATGAATTAAGATGATCACTGGTATAACATTCCATACAACCAGGTACTTTAGGTCATTAATAGTCTCGGCCCGATAAAGCCCCAAGAGGATTTCATATCAATAAACATTTTACCTTGATCACCTCTGTTCAAGGTATATTATTTAATTATGTCCACGTCACTCTTAAAGATTTAGTATCCCTGGTTAACTGGTACCATGCTCCTTTCACTGGTATCTAAGGTGACTAAATTTCAGGTTGAGTGCAGAGAGAACATCCAAATCTAGTAAGGAGAATAATGCAACGAAAACGATAAAGACTAAACGTACCGAAGAAAATGACATCCTTTGCAAGGTTGGCCATAGTTTCCATGACAGCAACAGTATATGTGGAGAATCGTGAAACGGGTGGTCAACAAAGGTAGGGACAATATCATTTCCAACAATAAATTCCATCATTTCCAACAACAATTGGAAGCCGTCACCCCATTAACCAGCATAAAATATCTTTTAATTTTATTTATTTTTATTACTGTTTGGCCCTGCAGTCGCCTACGAGAAAGCCTCTCTCAATGGGGATGTGACAGTTTCAAACAAAGCTGGCTGCATACAAACAGGAATTAATGGTCTCTTTTAGCACAGCAAAAGAACGGGATTTGCTTTACACCTGCCCATTGCATTTGCTCAATTTTTAAATCCTCTTCAATAAATTCATTTAGTGTATAATCTACAGTCAGTGCAGTTGATGAAGCTGTATCTGTTGAAAAATCTTATTTAAATTATGCTTTGATGGCTGCCCATTCCTTCTGCGAAAAGCCCCATTTTGTTACAGGCTGCCCATGCTGGTAAATGTGAATCGATCGGGTTGGAGACATGTTTGTTGCGTTTAGTTAAGCAATGTAAATAAGTTTATTATGAAAAGCTGTGTAATTCTTGAGAATACAGGTTTGCAATAATTGAAAATATGTAGAGTAGTCTTAAGGGGTGTTAGCTGCACAAAAGTTGTCAATCTTTTCCTCCAGTTTCTTTGCTTCAATTCTTTCCACTTCACCGATTTCTCAACGGTCCCGATACCCCAAACCATTAAAATAAGGATGTCTCCGAAGAGAATTATGAATCAATGCAATCACATAAAGTAACCCAGATGGAGGTGTATAAGTACGGACGGTTCTAAGAGTGGATAAAGCTTATTTTACAAGTAGAGGTACTCTAAACCCCTAATATCATACTAATATGAAAACAGTATTTAGAGCCATGACACTGGTTACACCCGTAATATCATATGACTATGTAAGAAAGTCACTCAGCAGAATCAGATTTGTCAAGAATGGAACTGAATTCAAAAGTCTGTATCGACAAACCATTTCCAATGATAGGGTAAAGAGCATTAATCAAATTGCTTTGAAGGAATTATTAATTACAAATGACTAGTATACATAAAACTGCTTATATAATTCAAACAAAGCTGCATACAAACCGGAATTAATGGCCTCTTTAAATACAGCAAAAGATCGCCCAGTACTCGTTTTGCTTTTGTTTGGAGTTTTACATATCTCATAGACTTCTCAATGAAATAGAAAGTATCAAAAAAAAAATTTCTAAATGATATTATAAAGAACATTTATTTATGAAATTGGTTTGAAAGAATTTATAATTACATATGACTACCATACATAAAATTGCTTTCAAAGAATTTATAATTACAAATAACTATACATAACTTTTTTGTACTCAAAATGCTACATAAAAATGCATATTACAAACAATACTGTAATGTGATTATAAACTATTTCCAGATGATAGTATAAAAAACATTTATTTATCAAATTGCTTTGAAAGAATTTATAATTACATATGACTACCCTACATAAAATTGCTTTGAAGGAATTTATAATTACAAATAACTAGCATACATAACTTTTTGTACTCAAAATGCTACATAAAAAATGCATATTACAAACAATATTGTAATGTGATTATAAACCATTTCCAGATGATAGTATAAAGAACATTTTTTTATCAAATTGCATTGAAAGAATTTATAATTACATATGACTACCATACATAAAATTGCTTTACAGGAATTTATAATTACAAATAACTAGCATTCATAACATTTTGCACTCAAAATGCTACATAAAAATACATATTACAAACAATACTGTAATGTGATTATATATAAAAATGCATATTACAAACAATACTATAATGTGATTATATATTTCTGTATACTTATAACCAAAATAACCAAAGAAAACTTAACTCCTAAATTCAATACTTCCCCTACAAACAGCCTATTGGTGGAATAGTTGTGCACCCCGTGCAACTGCTAGTTGTTATTATTATTTTTTTTTAACCAGAAAAAGGTGGATGAACACCCATGCTAGTTGTTATTATTTAAGCATTCATATATTCTATTCACAAATGTACGTACTATAAAAAATATTTCATATACACATCAAGAGTGAAGAGATCTACCATGATTGGAAGCAAATAATCCGTCTTCATAGAAATACTAGTAAAATTTTATTTTAGTTCATGATACTGAATCCAGTCAGCCTCCTTGATAACTTCAATACATGTACCTCTTTATAGCCAGCAATGTAGGAAGAGTTCAATTATAAGCTGATATCAAAACTAAAATTCTGGTTTATCCCTTCCTTTAAAGTCCTAATGAAAGGTCTAATTTAGATTACTTGGATGCCCTGGACTGAATCTCCGTTCCACTGCAATCTTTGCTTGCTGAATATCAAACAAAAGCAAAGTTTAAGTGTAAATTTTATGACATTATTCAGGTGATATGAAATATAAATAATTGAAGACTAAAGAATCAAAAAACTTTTATACACTTTCACCAAAGTATAAAGATACTAAATAGATTTCTCCATCATTTGTTTTTTAAGGTAAAAGTCCACTGTTTAGCCTGTCACCGGGCCTCATTCCTATATAGTTCTCAACATATTCAAGATACTAGCAAAAACAATTTCAGAGTTATTGTTAGACCTGAATACTGGAATATAACTACTGGTGGTAATCATGCTATCATACTATTATCGTAGTCATTAGAACTATCTTCTTCAAGATAGGCACACGTTACAAACTATGGCGCCTTAATCAATTGTAAGGGGTCATTTTTATCATATTCATTACTCAGAATGACACAACCTTCAAGTCCATAGATGTCAATAGTCATAATATTTAATGATCTCTAGAATTAAGTTGACACTCAATGATCAAGACCAGTATATGTCGATCAACCTATTAACAATTTACTAGGATCTTAAGCAATATTAAGATCAGAAATAGTTTATAGATAAGAAATAGTTTATAGATAAGGCATGACCGTATCATAGCAATACAGTCTAGTGTTAAGGATGTCAAGATAGGTTATATAGTGATATCTCATGCATAATCATTTCAGTAAGCCTAATATCTTAATATCCACCATCTAGGGTACAATGATGTTAAATTTATTGTCCCCAAATATTGCTTAATGAACTATAGCTATTCATAACATAATATTTTAGGGTGCTTAGCATGCCTATTTGCCTTTCCAACTTGAAGGTTCCAATTTTATAACTAATATTTATCACGGTTTTATATCTCTGTCAATAAGTGACCTATAACATTGTGCAACACCACTAGGGAATTACTCTATGTTGAGGAAATACATAGTTCATATCACTTAATGTGGCCCATAATGCTGATTATGTTTCTCATGCCAGAAATTCATGTTACAAAATATGATGATAAAAATATTATTCTCTTAATAATAACAAACCATTCAACAAAATCTTAAACAAGGTCTAGATTATAAAATATAATCATATTCGCAAATCCTCACAAAACACAAAACTTAATGTATTTTAAGTAGAAGACTCATCAATCCACTTATACATCACATGTTCCTCATAAGATTAAGATACTAAATATTTAGTTTCCCAAACATATTCTAGACTATCTCTTAATAGTCCTAAAAAGATATAGCTTCAATGAATTCCAAACTCTATTTAAAGCATATATAAATTGATAGTAAGATTCTACTACACATCTAAGGATGTATGGATTTCTATACATATATGTTTCAAATCAAGATATTACCAAAAAAAAAGCCTTGTTTTCTCAAGGTATTCTAATTTTGACTCAAAATAATTTCTGCCTATTCATTTATATGGTTGAGTTGGCTCTCATTTGAAATATCTGTTTCAATCATGTTGAGTACTTCAACATATTCATGAGTATATCTTTGTAATCTTATATATAAAGAGAGAGATTCCCTTGTGAAAAAATTGACGCATTCACCAGTAAAAACAAAGATTGCTATTATAATATCCAGTACAGTTAAAGTTTGGCAATGAGGTTTACGTAATAAAAGCCACTGGTGACATTCTACAATACACAACCATAAAGAAATAATAAGATCCCTGACAACAAGATCACTGGAATATTAGACTGCACAAGTTTGTGTAAATAGTAAAGTTCAATAATAGGAAATCATGGGTGTGATAAACTATATAATTGAATGAATTAAGATGATCACTGGTATAACATTCCATACAACCAGGTACTTTAGGTCATTAATAGTCTCGGCCCGATAAAGCCCCAAGAGGATTTCATATCAATAAACATTTTACCTTGATCACCTCTGTTCAAGGTATATTATTTAATTATTTCCACGTCAGTCTTAAAGATTTAGTATCCGTGGTTAACTGGTACCATGCTCCTTTCACTGGTATCTAAGGTGACTAAATTTCAGGTTGAGTGCAGAGAGAACATCCAAATCTAGTAAGGAGAATAGTGCAACGAAAAAGATAAAGACTAAACGTACCGAAGAAAATGACATCCTTTGCAAGGTTGGCCACAGTTTCCATGACAGCAACAGTATATGTGGAGAATCGTGAAATGGGTGGTCAACAAAGGTAGGGACAATATCATTTCCAACAATAAATTCCATCATTTCGAACAACAACTGGAAGCCGTCACCCCATCAACCAGCATAAAATATCTTTTAATTTTATTTATTTTTATTACTGTTTGGCCCTGCAGTCGCCTACGAGAAAGCCTCTCTCAATGGGGATGTGACAGTTTCAAACAAGCTGGCTGCATACAAACAGGAATTACTGGTCTCTTTTAGCACAGCAAAAGAACGGGATTTGCTTTACACCTGCCCATTGCATTTGCTCAATTTTTAAATCCTCTTCAATAAATTCATTTAGTGTATAACCTACAGTCAGTGCAGTTGATGAAGCTGTATCTGTTGAAAAATCTTATTTAAATTATGCTTTGATGGCTGCCCATTCCTTCTGCGAAAAGCCCCATTTTGTTACAGGCTGCCCATGCTGGTAAATGTGAATCGATCGGGTTGGAGACATGTTTGTTGCGTTTAGTTAAGCAATGTAAATAAGTTTATTATGAAAAGCTGTGTAATTCTTGAGAATACAGGTTTGCAATAATTGAAAATATGTAGAGTAGTCTTAAGGGGTGTTAGCTGCACAAAAGTTGTCAATCTTTTCCTCCAGTTTCTTTGCTTCAATTCTTTCCACTTCACCGATTTCTCTACGGTCCCGATACCCCCAAACCATTAAAATAAGGATGTCTCCGAAGAGAATTATGAATCAATGCAATCACATAAAGTAACCCAGATGGAGGTTTATAAGTACGGACGGTTCTAAGAGTGGATAAAGCTTATTTTACAAGTAGAGGTACTCTAAACCCCTAATATCATACTAATATGAAAACAGTATTTAGAGCCATGACACTGGTTACACCCCTAATATCATATGACTATGTAAGAAAGTCACTCAGCAGAATCAGATTTGACAAGTATGGAACTGAATTGAAAAGTCTGTATCGACAAACCATTCCCAATGATAGGGTAAAGAGCATTAATCAAATTGCTTTGAAGGAATTATTAATTACAAATTACTAGTATACATAAAACTGCTTATATAATTCAAACAATGCTGCATACAAACCGGAATTAATGGCCTCTTTAAACACAGCGAAAGATCTCCGAGTACTCGTTTTGCTTTTGTTTGGAGTTTTACATATCTCATAGACTTCTCAATGAAATAGAAAGTATCAAAAAAAATTTCTAAATGATATTATAAAGAACATTTATTTATGAAATTGGTTTGAAAGAATTTATAATTACATATGACTACCATACATAAAATTGCTTTCAAAGAATTTATAATTACAAATAACTATACATAACTTTTTGTACTCAAAATGCTACATAAAAATGCATATTACAAACAATATTGTAATGTGATTATAAACTATTTCCAAATGATAGTATAAAAAACATTTATTTATCAAATTGCTTTGAAAGAATTTATAATTACATATGACTACCCTACATAAAATTGCTTTGAAGGAATTTATAATTACAAATAGCTAGCATACATAACTTGTTGTACTCAAAATGCTACATAAAAAATGCATATTACAAACAATACTGTAATGTGATTAAAAACCATTTCCAGATGATAGTATAAAGAGCATTTATTTATCAAATTGCTTTGAAAGAATTTATAATTATATGACTACCATACATAAAATTGCTTTGAAGGAATTTATAATTACAAATAACTAGCATACATAGCTTTTTGTACTCAAAATGCTACATAAAAAATGCATACTACAAACAATACTGTCATGTGATTATAAACCATTCCCAGATGATAGTATAACGAACATTTATTTATCAAATTGCTTTGAAAGAATTTATAATTACATATGACTACCATACATAAAATTGCTTTGAAGGAATTTATAATTACAAATAACTAGCATACATAACTTTTTGTACTCAAAATGCTACATAAAAATGCATATTACAAACAATACTGTAATGTGATTATATATTTCTGTATACTTATAACCAAAATAACCAAAGAAAACTTAACTCCTAAATTCAATACTTCCCCTACAAACAGCCTATTGGCGGAATAGTTGTGCACCCCGTCCAACTACTAGTTGTTATTTTTTTTTTTTTTAACCAGAAAAAGGTGGATGAACACCCATGCTAGTTGTTATTATTTAAGTATTCATATATTCTATTCACAAATGTACGTACTATAAAAATATTTCTCTTACACATCAACAGTGAAGAGATCTACCATGATTGGAAGCAAATAATCCGTCTTCATGGAAATACTAGTAAAATTTTATTTTAGTTCATGATACTGAATCCGGTCAGCTTCATTGATAACTTTAATACATGTACCTCTTTATAACCAGCAATGTAGGAAGACTTCAATTATTAGCTGATATCAAAACTAAAATTCTGGTTTATCCCTTCCTTTAAAGTCCTAATGAAAGGTCTAATTTAGATTTCTTGGATGCCCTGGACTGAATCTCCGTTCCACTGCAATCTTTGCTTGCTGAATATCAAACAAAAGCAAAGTTTAAGTGTAAATTTTATGATCTTATTCAGGTGATATGGAATATAAATAATCGAAGACTAAAGAATCAAAAAACTGTTATACACTTTAACCAAAGTATAAAGATACTAAATAGATTTCTCCATCATTTGTTTTTTAAGGTAAAAGTCCACTGTTTAGCCTCTCACCGAGCCTCATTCCTATATAGTTCTCAACATATTCAAGATACTAGCAAAAACAATTTTAGAGTTATTGTTAGACCTGAGCTAATTTTTCAAGTCACCATGAT
Source organism: Cunninghamia lanceolata (assembly GCA_027924645.1). Lineage (NCBI taxonomy): Eukaryota > Viridiplantae > Streptophyta > Pinopsida > Cupressales > Cupressaceae > Cunninghamia > Cunninghamia lanceolata. The sequence continues at coordinate 4,316,410 of BSBN01000135.1, read as the reverse complement.
ATGTAGAAACCATAATAGACACCACAAATAAACCAAAATTGCGTCAATAGGAATTTTGAGTATTTTGTGTAGATTTGAAGCCCATCTTATTCCTTGAAATTTCTTTTACATCCAAGATTATGGAATATCAAACTGATCAAAATCATCTTTATTATATTCATTAAGGTCAGATTCATATTGTCAGGTTCTTTGAGGTGGGTAAAGAAGTTAAGATGGAGATTATTTGTGGACTAGTCAAATCACCTTAGATGTATTCATCAAGAATAGATCATTGATTAGGTTCTTTGATGCAGGAGTATATGGGCGGATTGGCGATCAGCATCAACCAAAAACAAATTTCAGGTTTGCATTTCATATTTGGTGTGTTTGGTTTTTATTTGGCATATCTTGGCTTTTGGAATTGGTGGTATGTCAGAATTTGCAAGCTTTTAGTTTTCACCATACTTTGGTGTCAGTGCACAACATGCAGTTAAACAATTGTCTGAAAAAATTGATGAAGTTTCTTGGTAAATCCTCTTACAAGAAGATTGTTGATTCCATCCTAGATTTGGCGATGAAGGTTTTGTCGAAAAATTGATGAAGTTTCTTGGTAAATCCTCTTACAAGAAGATTGTTGATTCCATCCTAGATTTGGTGATGAAGGTTTTGTAGTCATACGCCTTCTGGTTCTGGAGAAATAATCATTTTGTGACTTATGCTGGTTGATTGATGAAAGTTTAATATCTTGAGCTTTGTGAGGTTTGGTACAAAATGGTTTGGCAGAAAGCTTTGAGATGTTGATTTCTCAATATTTGAAAGTGTTTGTGATAATCCAAGATCCTGGCGAGAAGTTATAGCCAATGTCAGTTTTCAACTCCGAGTCTGTCATGTTGTAGTCATGGTTTCACAACGTTGGAGACCCTCAAAGAATTTAGTTACTCTTGACAAATGAATGATGATATGGCATGAAATTGGAAGCACAACATTCTTTTATAGGTATAGATATTTGCATACTTGGTGCTATAATACTTTTCATGGACCAAAAACAATACCATGAGGCCAAAAATGCTCTTCGGATGCCATTTCTCATCTGAAGCAAGTAAACCCATGAACATCAAGCTCTAAGAGGAAAAGCTAGCTTGTGACCATTTCAAATGCTTCATAACAAGAAGGCAGATGAAAGGTGGAGTGATGTTACAAGTTTACAGTACCTAAAGGAGAGAATTCTAACACCTCATAGAGGCAACTTTTTGTAAATTTCAAAATATAATTTGAAGGTTAAAATGGAGATGCCAAGGATTGATAATTCCTTCAACTTCACAAGGACTTTAGTCAATGCCTTTTGAAAGGCAATAAATCGGCAATTTAAGTGCCAACTTCAACATTCTATGCAGATTTAAGGGATAATAAAAAACTAGCATTGATGTAGAATCTAAAACGCCAACTTAAGGGCTGTGTCGATGAGACTGGGAGCCATGGGTCCCATTCTCTTGGTAAAATCAAATGTTGTCCTTATGATGGAGGGAGGCATCACCTCAGATTCAAATTGATGTTTCCTTTTCATTTTAAAAAAATTGAATTCAATATATAAGAGCAAGGGGAGCGCCAAAGTGATGCGGCCATAGGAGAAGAGAATAGGGTCGCTACTAAAGAACAGGAAACAAGTAAAATGAAGGATGAGAATAGATAGAAGATCAAGAGTTTGAAGGAAAAATGTGAAGGCTGATTTGGGTGTTAGCATAATATTACATTGTTTAATATCTGCTTAGTTTAGACAACAGTTACCAGTTATGTTGGGAATTATGTAGTTATGTCTATTACAATTTTTTAACTGCATTTCTCCTTGTATAAATGTTTTTGTAGTTTATCGAATAAATCAATCAAGAAATCATCAATATATTATTACATGCTTTTGTTATTCCTGTGCAATAGTGTAATATGTACATGCTCACCATATTTCAATAAATATCAGAGCAGTTATTGATCATAGAGAAGTAGCAAATTCATTTTGTAAATGATATGGTATCAGAGCAGTTATTGATCATAGGGAAGTGCATTGTATTGCTGAGCAATATGAGATCACCAGTGCTACGTGTGGATAGAACATACAAGCATGAGAAGGAGTGAAGTTGTATAAAAATTTGAAGGTATTTGAATCCATTGATTGAGCTTCCAGTATAGTTTTGTTTTGCATTGAATACACTTGATGCACAAGTCAAGCTGCTATTTGATATAATGTACAAAGGGCATGTAATGGAATGGCCACTTAATGGACATGCAGACATGACCTAGCCTAGTTCAGCTCCATGGTATTTTTTTTAATATCCTTTGTGAGTAAATCCTTGGTAGAATTATTGGAAATTGAAATCTTATATGCAGTTATACGGCTATCTGTAACAACAATCAAAATGCATCATATAGTTATAAACGTAGTGTTTCACTAAACAATTAAGTGCAAGTTTTGAGCAAACTCTTCTAAGCATCCAACGATTGGAGGAACCATGCTAATTGGTTGGTTCTTTGTGATGGAAGCCTTCCTACAAGATCTCCTCACCATTTGAATAAAGTTTTGTCCAATGTTCATTGCTGGTGTAAGGAACAAAGATGATAAAGACGTAGTGATTTGTGTATGCTGAGTTGATGTGGGCGCCAGAATTCTAAAGGAATTTTCAAATTGACTTATTCTAGAGAAACACAATCTTGCTGCGTATAGGAAGAGATTTGTAAGTAAACCTAAAATTCACTCAAGTGGATGCATATGTGACTATTCAACATGCTTTGCATGTAAATGTGTGTAGTGGAGTTGGTATATGATTTTAATTTTAATACAAGCAGTCATAGGATCAAAACTATGAAAGTGGAGTTATAAGGTGTGAAAGGAGAAGTAGTTGAACTTAAATAAGTTGTTACAATTTGCATTGTAAGGGTCTATTTTGGAGGTAATTGTAATTCGATTTATTTAGAAGATGCATGTGTTCTAGTTTGGATAAGAATTTTGAAAATACTGTAATTGGGAGATATAAGGTGTTTAATGTAAAGGAAGAAAATATATTCAATATCATGCAATCTTTTTGTACCATGGATGGAAACAAATTGGTTGTTCAGTTGGAGGCTTTCAAGGATTATAGTACTTAGTCTGGTGCTATCTTTGGAGGGTAAGGACTCAGAGAGTCATATTGGAGGTAGGCGGCATCAAAGGATAGAGGAATTTTTATTATCTCAAGTTAGCTTCTCGCTTTGAGATGATGCTTTGCATGAAAAGCATTTTTGGCTTTATTTTTTTTTTCCTTGTTGTTGTTGACAGATTTGAAGAGGTGTTGAGCTCAATATGGATTGTTGTCAAGCAAGCTTCAGAGTATATGATCGAGAATTATACCCTTTTGCGGTCACTAGACAATGATAGAGATCTGTCGTATCTGTTAGGGATTGTTGTCGAATAATTCAAGACTCTGTGACTTGAGAGTTTAGGACTGAGAGCCCAAGAACACAACTCGAAGCTACACCTTTCCAAGGGTCAAGAGACAACTTGATGGAGCCCCACTTGGTTCAAGATTTGTTCTTTTAGGAGAAGATCTTCTATAAAATATGTATTCATATTATGTAATCAGCTTTGGTAAGTATATTAGCATTCAGGGGGTCCCTTGGTACTATTGCAGGAACAATTGAATAAGGGGGAATGTTAGAATAGTATTACATTGTTTAATATCTACTTAGTTTAGACAGTGGTTACCAATTATGCTACCGGTTATGCAGTTATGTCTGTTACAACTTCTTAACTACACTTCTCCTTGGCATTTCTCCTTGTATAAATGTTTATATAGTTGATCAAATAAATCCATCAATAAATCATCAAGATATTATTACATGCTTTTGTTATTCCTGTGCAATGGTGTAATCTATATGTGCTCACCATATTATACTGAAGAACAATAGATGAAAGGAGAAAGAACAATGGAATGAGTGTATGGGTTTTGAGAAGGGTCAACTAGAGCAAGGAAATAGAGAAATATGAATTGAAGTTGCAGATATAAGTGAAAGAGAATAGAAATCTACATATTTGTTTTAAATTGCCTTGCATAGTGAAGAATTTGTAGTTCAATTGTGTAATATGGATTTGGTTCAATTTGTGCATCTGAACTATGATTTCTATACTTATTGTGAGCATTTGAATCAAATAAAATTAAGATTTTATGGTGTTGCAATCTGAGTTTTGTTTATCTAAAAAGAGAGTCTCTATTTTGTGTGGAAGTTTTATGCTTTTGTAGAGAGGGGAGTACCCTTTTGCACCAAGTAGTATCAGAGAAAGAAGATCCTAAGAGTGTAGTGGATACACTAGGATGTGTGGGTAAAAGTAATGGTTGAGAAGAGCTCGTGTGAGAATTGTTGTAGGTTGGTGAAGTCCCGAGCAGTTGAGAGCTAGTAACCGTGGAAGAGTTGTCCTTACAGGTTCCAAGGTAAGAGAAAGTGAATGTAGAAGATTGAAGAGACTAGTAAGATAAAGATATATGTGTGGAAGCCCATCATGTGGGATGGTTGGAGATGGTATAAAAGGGAGGGATTCCTTAGAGAGATGACTAAAAAGATTGAGAGGATTGGCGGGTTGTTTAAGAGATGTGACCAATTGAAAGATATGCAGCATGGAGAGGTTGTAAGGTATGAGTTTTCAGCGAAGACATGAAATGAAGAAGGCATGAAAGAAAAGGATGAACAAAATGAAGAAGAAGAGGAGATCCTTGTGCAAAAGGATCAAGAGCGAAGAGAAGAGATTGCAATCAAGGTTGTAAAAGATGATAAGAGGAGTTGCAACCATTTGGTAGAAGAGGCATGGAAGGAGAAGCATGTACGAGCAGCCCATACATTCCAAAAAGAAAGAATATCAGAAAAGAAAGGAAGCAAGGAGAGAAAGTAATGGGAGAGGAAAGTTGTGGAACATGAAGTTGTAGTAGAAAATGATCTGTGGAAAGACATGGACTATGTGGGATATTGATGTGAAGAAGAAGCATTGGAGATTGTAGCAAAGGTATGTTTTTTGAAAGACATGGATGAGTAAGTTACATGTGATCTAGTAGTAGTGACAACATATCCTTTGGAGGATAGGAAGATAGAAGAGGAAGGTAACAAACTTGTAGCTGAGTATGAAGACCAAAAAGTTGTAGCAGATGGAGAATCAGAGATGACGAACTTGGAAGGACATAGATTTGATGAGCAAGTGGGTGAAGAGGAGAATGATCTTCTATGGAAAGAACTTGGAGCAATGAAAGAAAATGAGGTAAAATTTGAAAACTCTGAGTCCAATTTGTTTGGGATGATGAATACAATAGAGGATATAGAGGAAGAAAAAGGTAGATACATGGAAGACATCAATTTCCATAAGGATGCTGCAAATTTGGTTGTTGTTGAGGAGCATAGTTTGGTTGAGGAAGAAAGTGAGAAGATAGAAAAGTTGTTTAGTTTGAGTGAACACTTGAAGGAGATGAATGGGGAAGATAAGAGTGAGAAGATGGATGCCGTAACAGTGAAAAATGAAGAGGTAACTTATGATTTTTCTAAATGTTCTAATGAGGAAGTTGATAGGGATTTGTTTGTTACTGAGGTGGATAAGGAGTTGCAAGTAGATGGAAGGAATACATATAAAGATGTAGATTTGTAATCAGTTGTTACATGTTTGAATGTAGAGGTTGTAAAAGATGCTACAAGTGAAAAAAATAGGTAAAATAGTTCAAGACATGAGGAGGATGATGGGAATAGATGGGGTAGATGAAAACCTCATAGCAAAGGATGAGATGATGAAATTTGCAACTGAAGATGATAAACGAAATATTGCAGTGAAGAAAGAAGAGGTGAAGTTTATTGTGTTTTGTGATAAAATTCATTTTCGTTCATTTGCAATGTTGAAGGTTGAGGCTTCTATGGAGAAGAGTAGATGGAAATTGTTACTTTCCATAAAGTTGGAGGGGCATATTTTTATTGATATGTTGCAGATTGTGATATGGATGATGTCACATTTTTGTGGAGGTGGCCAATTTGTGGTGGGTCAAAACCCATGAAAGAGGAGAAGATTAGTGAGATTGATTGGTGGTGGTGCCTAGATAATGGTGGGTTGGATCCAATGAAGGAGGAAAGGAGAAAGTATTCTTGGGAGGAGGAGGATGGTACATAATAGATGCAGGTCCTCGAGAGGAGAGAAGAATGGAGTGCAGATTTGTTGGACGGGAGTGAAGCTTGTTTCGGCAAGATGCTAGAAAAGGAGGAAAAATAAATAACTTTTTGTTCAAAAGTTTCAAGGATGGAGTTCGCTACAAATTTATCATAATCTCAAAAAATTGTTCTACCATTCAACTCCATGTTTATGAGTGTATGCTCACAAACTTCCTACCTAGCGTGTCTGATGCAGGAGCATTCGGAGGGACCGACGATCAACATCAACCAAAAATAGATTTCATGTTTGGTTTCAGTTTTGGTGTGTTTTGGTTTTCATTTAGCATCTCTTTTCTTTTGGAATGGGTGGCACATTAGAATTTGCATGTTTTTAGTTTTTGCCATACATTGATGTGGGCACAACACATGTAGTTTTCACCGAAATAATTGTTTTGGGAAATCAGTGATATTTCTTAATAAATCCTCATAAAGGAAGATTTTTTATTCCATCCTAGATTTGATGATAAAGCTTTAATAGTCATATACCTTATGGTTTTGGAGAAATAATCATTTTGTGACTTATGTTGGGAGATTGAGGAAAGCTTAACATCTAGATATCTGTGAGGTTTTGTACAGAATGGTTTGGCAAAAAGCTTTGAGATGGTGAGTTCTACACCTCTGTAGCTTTTCATGATATTCCAAGATCTTGGAAAGAAATTATGGCCAGTGTCAGTTTTGATGGACCAAAAACAATACCATTAGGCCAAAAATGCTCTTTGGATGCCATTTCTCATTTGAAGCAAGTAAATCCATGAACATCAAACTCTGAGAGGAAAAGCCAGCTTGTGGCCATTTCAAACACCTTGTAACAAGAAGGTAGATGAAAGGTGGAGTGATGTGACACTTGAGGTGCCTAAAGGAGGGAAATATAATGCCTCATAAAGGCAACTTTGTGTAAGTTTCAAAATGTAATTTGAAGGTTAGGCACCAAGGATTGATAAATCCTTCAACTTCACAAGGACTTTAGTCAACACCTTTTGAAAGCCAATAAATAGGAATTTTAAGCACTAACTTCAACATTCTTTGTAGATTTAAGGGATAATACAAAAGCTAACGTGGATGTAGAATCTGAAATGGCAACCTAAGGGCTATGTGGGCACGACTGGGAGCCATGGGTCCCATTCTCTTGGTAAAATCAAACATTGTCTTTGAAATGGAGGTAGACGTCACCTTATATTCAAATCCATTTTTACTTTTCATTTAAAAAGTGAATAAAATATACGAGAGCAAGGGGAGTACCAAAGTGGTGCGGCCTTAGGAGAAGAGAATAGGGTCATTGCCAAAGAATAGGAAACAAGTAAAAAGAAGCATGGGAATAGATTGAAGCTCAGGAATTTGAAGGATAGACATGAAGGCTGATTTGGAGAGAAATTCAATCCAAAATTCGTAGAGGAAAACAATAAAACATGCTGCCAGGCATTGAAGAACAACAGATGAATAGAGAGAGAACATTGGAATGAGAGTATGGGTTTAGAGAAGGGACAAATAGAGAAAGGAAATAGAAAAATGTGAATTGAGGTTGTAGAGATAAGTGAAAGAGAACAAAAATCTACATATTTGTTTTAAATTGCCTTGCATATTGAAGAATTTGTAGAAGTTCAATTGTGTAATTTGGTTTTGGTTCAATTTGTGCATCTGAACTATGATTTATATACTTGTGAGCATTTGAATCAAATAAAATTAAAATTTTTTGGTGTTGTATTCTAAGTTTTTTTACTTGAACAGAGAGTCTATTTTGTGTGGTGTGGATTGTGTGAGTTTCTATGTAGAAGTTTTATATATTTGCAGGGAGGGGAATACCCTTTTGCACCAAATGGTTTCAGAGCAAGAAGGTCCTGAGAGTGTAGAGGATACATTAGGATGTGTGGGTAAAGGTAGCGGTAGAGAAGAGATCATGTGAGAACTGTTGGAGGTTGGTGAAGTCCTTAGTAGTTGAGAGCTAGTAACTACGGAAGAGGTGTCCTTGCAGGTTGCAAGGTAAGAGAAAGTGATTGTAGAAAATTGCAGGAGTGAGTAGGATGAAAATATATGTGTTGAATCCCATCATGTGGGATGGGTGGAGATGGTATAAAAGGAAGGGATTCCTTAGAGAGATAATTGAAAAGATTGAGAGGATTGACAAGTTGTTTGAGATATGTGACCAATTTGAATCTATACAATGTGGAGAGGTTGCAAGGGATGAGTTTGCAGTGAAGACATGCCATGAAGAAGGCATGAAATAAAAGGATGAGGAAAATCAAGAAGTGGTAGCAAATATGAAGAATCAAGAAGAAGAGGAGATCCTTGTACAAAAGGATCAAGAGGGAAGATAAGAGATTGCAACCGAGGTTACAAAAGATTAGAAGAGGAGTTGCAACCCTTTGGTAGAAAAAGACATGGAAGGAGAAGCATGTGAGAGCAGCCCATACATTCCAAAAAGAATGAATATCAGAAAAGAATGGAAGAGAAAAGTTGTGGAACATGAAGTTGTAGCAGAAAATGATCCATGTTAAGGCATGGACTATGTGGGACAATGATGTGAAGAAGAAGCATTGAAGATTGTAGCAAAGGTATGTCTTTTGAAAGATATGAATGAAGAAGTTAGAAGTGATGTAGTAGCGGTGAAAATATATCCTTTGGAGGATAAGAAGATAGAAGAAGAAGGTAACAAAAGGTAGATACATGGAAGACTTCAATTTCCATGAGGATGTTGCAGATTTAGTTGTTGTTGAGGAGCACAATTTTGTTGAGGATGAAAGTGAAAAGATAGAAAAGTTCATTTTGAGTGAAAACTTGAAGGAGATGAATGGGTATCTAAGAGTGAGAAGATGGATGTTGTAACAGTGAAGAATGAAGAGGTAACTTCTGATTTCTCTAAATTTTGTGATGCGGAAGTTGATAGGAGTTTGTTTGTTGTAAAGGTGGATAAGTAGTTGCAAGTAGATGGAAGGAAAACAAAAAGATGCAAATTTGTATGCACCTTTTACATGTTTGAATGCAGAGGTTGTAAAAGATGCTACAAGTGAAAAATTGGGTACAACAGTTGAAGACATGAGGATGATGATGGGAATAGATGGGGTAAATTAAAACCTCATAGTGAAGGATGAGATGATGAAATTTGTAGCTATAGTTTCAATTTTTTTGTGTTTTGGTTTCTATTTGGTATCTCTTGGCTTTTGGATCTTAGCGTAATACATCATCATTGTATTACATTGTTAGTTATGTTTAGTTTGTTCAGTTTCATATAACCAGACCAGTAGTTATTGTTCGATTTCATATCGGACTCCCACCACATAATATATATGGATGTACCTGCATTTAATAATGATATCAATAAAAAATATTACTTTACTTCAACTGGTATCAGAGCATTTTGAGAATGGGTTGAGTGAGTCTGTCAATCTAGAAAATCAAATCTTTGCATTTGATATTGCTGGCAGTTGGGGAATGGATCTTCCTATGGAGAAAGAAGGCACAGCCATGAGTGCTGCATTATGGTGTTCTACACAATCGTCTCTGAGGTTTTCTCATTGGAAGATCACATTCCTAAACATATAGGCAATTATAATCAGCAAGGTTGGTAGAGAAGCACATTTGTAGAGGATTTGATGATCCAGAAGTTATTGGCATAGAAGAATCATCCAGATAAAATTGTTATTTTTATTTGTTCATTTAAAAAAAATCAGACTTGCACTGGAAAGAGAGAAGGGAGCGCAAGAATAAGAAACCTGTTATCATGAAGATCCTGCCATCGAATGGAAGAACGAAAAGAGAAAGGTACATATTTGTTTAAGTTTAAAAGAAGATTTCTTGTCATTCGGTAATATGGTTGGTGCCATATGTGGAGAATGTTTTGGAATATGCCGGGATATCCAAAATCTTCTACAAAGATGACATATTAAAGGTATGTATTGAAGTGTGGAAGTACAAAGTTTATATGCATATATATTTAATTTGGAGTAATAAGGTGAATTTAGTCTTATTGTTTCTTTTTTGAGTATTATTTTAAAATGGAATTTCCTATAGACAAGTATTCTGGATTTAATTTTCATACTTGGAGAATAAAAAGTTAGATGCAACTGATGAATACAAATTTATGGGGAATAGTAAGTGGAAATGAAAAAGTACCTACAGATGCAAATAAGTTATTAGATTAGAATAGTAGAGATGATAAAGCCAAGGCTATAATTGGTCTTTCTCCTTCTGACATTGAATTGCATCACATAGATTTAGATAAATCATCAAATGAAGTTTGGGATAATTTGAATAAATTGTTTGGAGCAAAAGCAATCAATGCAAAGTTCTCCCTAAAGCTTTAGTTGTTCATATTCAAGATGGAACTTGGAATTACAATGTCAAATCATATAAGTAACTTGCAGTTTCCTATTAGATAGCTAGTAGAGGTTAAGACTAAGGTAGATGATGATGATGCTAAGGCCATCTTATTAAACAACTTCCCTTGAAAATACAACAATGTTATTTTTTCACTCAGTCAAATACCTTCACAAACTCTAGAAGGTATGATTTCTGCCCTTCTAGCAGAAGAGAAGAGAACAATAGAAGATTCAGAAGTTGATCCTCAGGAGAAATCATTATTCTCAAGAAACAATTACAAAAGATTAGAGAAAATCAAATGTTTTTATTGTAAGAAAAAGGGTCACACATCTTGGGATCGTAGAACTCAAGCTAGTGATGTTCTTAAAGGAAATCTTGCTTGCATTGAGGAAGAGGATTCAACAGACGATGAATGTTTTAAAGATGACTATTCTCCTGGTGTCAATAATGCATTAGTACTATAAAGGTTCCTTCAAATTGGAGGCAGGCAGCATCGGAGGATGGAGTATTTTCCATCATCTCAAGTTAGCTTCTCGCTTTGAGATTATGCTTTGCATGAGAAGCATTTTTGGTTTTGGTTGTTTTGCTCTTCTTTGTTGATGCTGACAGATTTGAAGAATGTATGTTTTGGAGACAGGTTTGGGATTTGGTGTTGAGCTCATTATGGACTGTTGTCCAGGGAGCTTCAGAGTATATGATCGACAATTATACCCTTTCGTGGTCACTAGACAATGATAGAGATCTGTCGTATCTTTTAGGGATTGTTGTCGAATAATTCAAGACTGTGATTTGAGAGTTCTGGACTAAAGAGCTCAAGAACATAGCTCGAAGCTATGGCTTTCTGAGGGTAGATGAGATAGCATGATGGAGCCCTACTTGGTTTAGGATTTGTTCTTTGGGAGAAGATCTTCTATAAAATATGTATTCATATTATGTAATCAACTTTGTTGAGTATTTTACCATTCAGGAGGGTCCCTTGGTTCTTTTGAGGAACAATGTAATAAGGGGTGGGGGAATGTTAGCATAATACATCATCATTGTATTACATTGTTAGTTATGTTTAGTTTGTTCGGATTCATATAACCAAACCAGTAGTTATTGTTCAGTTTCATATCAGACTCCCACCACACAATATATATGGATGTACCTGCATTTAATAATGATATCAATAAAAATATTACTATACTTCATTGGAATGGTTGGCACATCAAAATTTGCAAGTTTTAAGCTTTCACCATACTTTGGTGTTGCCAAACAACATGTAGTTTTCACTGAAACAATTATTTCGGTAAAGCGGAGAAGTTTTTATAAAATCCTCTTATAGGAAGATTCTCAATTCTATCCTAGATTTGATAATGAAGGTTTCATAGTCATATGCCTTATGGCTTTGGAGAAATAATTATTTCATGACTTATGCTATCATATTCATGAAAGTTTAATATCTTGAGTTATGTGAGGTTTGGTATATATAATGGTTTGGTAGAAAGCTTCGAGATGTTGATTTCTGAACCTTTGTATGTTTTTTGTGATATTCCAAGATCCTGGGGAGAAGTTATGGCCAAAGTCAATTTTTAGCTCTAAGTCTATCATGTCATAGTCTTGGTTTCACAAGGTTGGAGATCCTCAAAGAAATTAGTTATTCTTGACAGGTGAATGATGATATGACATGAAATTGGAAGCACAACATTCTTCTAGAGGTATATATTTGCATACTTGCTGCTATAATACAATTTCATATTTCCTTTTCATTTTAAAAAGTGAATACAATATAGAAGAGTAGGGGGGAGCACCAAAGTGGTACGGCCTTAGGAGAAGAGAATAGGGTCATAGCCAAAGAATAGGAAACAAGTAAAAAGAAGCATGGTAATAGATAGAAGCTTAGGAATTTGAAGGACATATGTGAAGGCTTAGTTGGGGAGAGATTCAGTCCAAAATTTGTAGAGGAAACCAATCATACATGATGACATGCGCTGAAGAACAACAGATGAATGGAGAAAGAACAATGGAATGGGGCTATGGGTTCAGATAAGGGTCAACCAAAGCAAGGAAATAGAGAAATGTGAATTGAAGTTGTAGAGATAAGTTAAAGAGAATAGAAATCTAAATATTTGTTTTAAATTGCCTTGCATAGTGAAGAATTTGTAGAAGTTTGAATATATAAGCTATCTTTGGTTCAATTTGTGCATCTGAACTATGATTTTTATACTAGTTGTGAGCATTTGAATCAAATAAAATCAAGATTCTATGGTGTTCCAATCTGAGTTTTGTTTATCTGAATAGAAATTCTTTGTATTGTGTGTTGTGGATAGTGTGAGTTTTTGTGTGGAAGTTTTATGTTTTTGAGGAAAGAGAAGTACCCTTTTGTACCAAGTGGTATCAGAGTGAGAAGGTCATGAGAGTATAGAGGATACACCGAGACACATGGGTAAAGGAAGTCTTAGAGAAGAGCTCATGTGATAATTGTTGTAGGTTGGTGAAGTTTGAGCAATTGAGATCTAATAATTATAGAAGAGTTGTCCTTACAAATTGTAGGGTAGGAGAAAGTGAATGTAGAATATTGTAGCAATGAGTAAGATGAAGATATATGTGTAGAAGCCTGTCATGTGGGATGGTTGGAGATGGTATAAAAGAAAGGGATTTCTTAGAGAAATGACTAAAAATATTTAGAGGATTGATAGGTTGTTTGAGAGATGTGACCAATAGGAAGCTATGCAGCGTGGAGAGGTTGCAAGGGATGAGTTTGCAATGAAGACATGCCATGAAGAGGCCATGAAAGAAAAGGATGAGAAAAATGAAGAAGTGATTGCAAATTCAAAGAATGAAGAAGAAGAGGAGATCCTTGTGCAAAAGGATCAAGGGGGAAGAGAAGAGATTGCAACCAAGGTTGTAAAAGTTGAGAACAGGAGTTGCAGCCCTTTGATAGAAGAGGCATGGAAGTAGAAGCATGTGGGAGTAGCCCATACATTCCAGAATGAAAGAATATCAGAAAAGAATGGAAGCAATGATGTGAAGAAGAAGCATTAGAGATTGCAGTGAAGGTATGTCTTTTGAAAGACATGAATGAAGAAGTTAGAATTCATGTAGCACCAGTGACAACATATCCTTTGTAGGATAAGAAGATAGAAGAGGAAGGTAACAAACTTGCAGCTGAGTCATAGAGCAGAAAGTTGTAGCAAATGGAAAATTAGAGATGATGAAGTCAGAGATTGCAGTAAAGGTATGTATTTTGAAAGACATGAATGAAGAAGTTAGAAGTAATGTAGCACCAATGACAACATATCTTTTGGAGGATAAGAAGATAGAAGATGAAGGTAACAAACTTGCAGCTGAGTATGAAGAGTTAAAAGTTGCAGCAAATGGAAAATTAGAGATGATGAAGATAGAAGGCCCTAGATTTCACAAGAAAGTTGGAAAAGAGGAGAATGATCTTCTATTGAAATTCAAGATGAAGAAAATAGACAAGTTTCTAAGAGGAAATTGGATAGAAGAACATGAAGAGTTGAATAGTTCAGTGAAAAATGAAGGTAAACAAGTTGGAGTAGTGAAAGAAAATGAGGTATGTCATGAAGCATTAGAGATTGCAATAAAGGCATGTCTTTTGGAAGACATGAATTAAGAAGTTAGAAGTCATGTAGAAATAGTGACAACATATTCTTTGGAGGATAAGAAGAAGGTAACAAACTTGTAGCTGAGTATGAAGACCGGAAAGTTGTAGTAAATAGAAAATTAGAGATGATGAAGTTAGAAAGCCCTAAATTTCACAAGCAAGTGGGTAAAGAGGAGAATGATCTTCTATGGAAAGAGTTTGGATGATGAAATTAGATAAGTTGCTTAGAGGATATTGGATAGAAGAACATGAAGAGTTGAATAGTGCAGTAAAAAGTGAAGGTAAAGAAGTTGAAGCAGTGAAAGAAAATGAGGTAAAATTTGAGAGCCGTGGGTCCCATTGTCTTGGTAAAATTGAACATTGTCTTTGAAATGGAGGAAGGTGTCATATTAGATTTAAATCGATATTTTCTTTTTATTTTAAAAAGTGAATACAATATAGAAGAGTATGGGGGAGCACCAAAGTGGTACAGTCTTAGGAGAAGAGAATAGGGTCACCGCCAAAGAATATAAAACAATTAAAAAGAGGAGTGGGAATAGATAAAAGCTCAGGAATTTGAAGGACATAAGTGAAGGCTGATTTGGGGAGAGATTTAGTCCACATTTTGTAGAGCAAAATAATCATACATGATGACAGACATTCAAGAACAACAAATGAGTGGAGAAAGAACAACAGAATGGGGTTATGGGTTCAGATAAGGGTCAACTAGAGCAAGGAAATAGAGAAATATGAATTGAAGTTGCAGAGATAAGTTAAAGAGAATATAAATCTACATATTTGTTTTAAATTTCCTTGCACAGTGAAGAATTTGAAGAAGTTCAAATGTGTAATCTGGCTTTGGTTCAATTTGTGCATTTGAACTATGATTTCTATACTAGTTGTGAGCATTTGAATCAAATAAAATCAAGATTCTACATTGTTCCAATCTGAGTTTTGTTTCTTTGAGCAAAGAGTCTTTGTATTGTGTGATGTAGATAGTGTTTTTGTGTGGAATTTTTATGTTTTTGCAGAAAGGGAAGTACCCTTTTGTACCATGTGGTATCAGAGAGAGAAGGTCCTGAGAGTATAGAAGATACACCGAGATGTGTGGGTAAAGGTAGCCTTAGATAAGAGCTCATGTGAGAATTGTTGCAGATTCATGAAGTCGTGAGCAATTGAGATCAAGTAACTATAGAAGAGTTGTCCTTACAGTTTGTATGGTAAGAGAAAGTGAATGTAGAAGATTGTACCAACAAGTAAGATGAAGATATATGTGTGGAAGCCCATCATGTGGGATGGTTGGAGATAGTATAAAAGGAAGGGATTTCTTAGAGAGATGACTAAAAAGATTGAGAGGATTGATAGGTTGTTTGAGAGATGTGACCAATTGGAAGCTATGCAGTATGGAGAGGTTGGAAGGGATGAATTTGCAATGAAGACATGCCATGAAGAAGCCATGAAAGAAAAGGATGAGGAAAATGAAGTGGTAGCAGATATAAAGAATGAAGAAGAAGAGGAGATCCTTGTGCAAAAGGATGAAGAGGGAAGAGGAGATTGCAACTAATGTTGCAAAAGTTGATAACAGGAGTTGTAGCCCTTTGGTAGAAGAGGCATGGAAGAAGAAGTGTGTGGGAGAAGCCCATCCATTCTAGAAAGAAGGAATATCAGAAAACATTGGAAGCAAGGAGAGAAAAGAATAGAAGAGGAAAGCTATGGAACATGAAGTTGCAACAGAAAATGATCCATGGAAACACATGGACTATGTGGGGCAATGATCTGAAGAAGAAGCATTAGAGATTGTAGTAAAGATATGCCTTTTGAAATACATGAATGAAGAAGTTAGAAGTCATGTAGCAGTAGTGACAACATATGCTTTAGAGGATAAGAACATAGAAGAATAAGGTAACAAACTTGCAACTAAGTATGAAGAGAGGAAAGTTGTAGAAAATATAAAATTAGAGATGGTGAAGTTAGAAGGCCCTAGATTTCACAAGCAAGTGGGTAAAGAGAAGAATGATCGAATATGGAAAGAGGAGATGAAGAAAATAGACAACTTGCTAAGAGGAGATTGGATAGAAGAACATGAAGAGTTGAAGAGTGCAGTGAAAAATGAAGGTAAAGAAGTTGAAGAAGTGAAATAAAATGAGGTAAAATTTGAACACGTTAAGTCTAATTTGTTTCAGATGATGAATATAGTAGTGGGTATAGAGGAAGAAAAAGGTAGATACATGGAAGACTTCAATTTCCATGAGGATGTTCTAGATTTGGTTGTTGTTGAGGAGCATAATTTGGTTGAGGAAGAAAGTGAGAAGATAGAAAAGTTGCTCAATTTGAGTAAACACTTGAAGGAGATGACTGGGGCAGTTAAGAGTGAGAAAATGGATGCCGCAACAATGAAGAATGAAGAGGTAACTTATGATTTTTCTAAATTTTGTGATGAGGAAGTTGATATGGATTTGTTTGTTGCTGAGATGGATAAGGAGTTGCAAAGTAGATGGAAGGAAAATAAATGAAGATGCAGATTTGTATGCAGTTGTTACATGTTTTAACGTAGAGGTTGTGAAAGATGCCAGAAGTCAAAAACTAGGTAAAATAGTTGAAGACATGAGGATGATGATGGGATTAGATGGAATAGATAAAAACCTCACAGCAAAGGATGAGATGATGAAACTTGCAGCTGAAGATGATGAAAAAATATTGCAATGAAGAAGGAAGAGGTAAAGTTTATTGTGTTTTGTGATGAAATTCATTTTCCTTCATTTGCAATGTTGAAGGTTGAAGAGTATGGAGAAGAGAAGATGAAAATTTTTAATTTCCATGAAGTTGTAGGGGAAGATTTGTATGTATATGCTACAGGTTGTGAAATGGATGATGTGACATTTTAGTGGAGGTAGTCAGTATGTGGTGGGTCAAAGCCCATAGAAGAGGAGAAGAGTACTGAGAATGTTTGGTGTAGGTGGCAGGATAATGGTGGGTTTGATCTCACGAAGGAGGAGAAAAGAAAAGAGTCTTGGGAGGTGGAGGATGGTACATGGTGGATGTAGGTCCAATCTAGATGAGAGAAGAATGGAGTGTAGATTTGTTGGATGACAGTGAAGTTTTTTCTAGAGAGATGCTGGAAGAGGAGGAAAAAAATAACTTTTTGTGCACATTTATCAGTGATGGAGTTCACTGTAGATTACTTGCAATCTCAAAGAATGGTTCTACCATTGAACTCCATGTTTGTGAGTGTATTCTCACAAAATTCCCACCTGGTATGTCTGATGTAGGAGCATCTAGGTGGATTAGTGATCAACGTCAACCAAAAATAGATTTCAGGTTTGGGTTTCAATTTTTTTGTGTTTTAGTTTTCATTTGCCATCTCTTAGCTTTTGGAATGAGTCGCAGATCATAATTTGCAAGTTTTCAATTTTCACCATACTTTAGTGTTGGCACACAACAGGTTATTTTCATCAAAACAATTGTTTCAAGAAATTGGTGAAGTTTCATGGAAAATCCTCTAATAGGTAGATTTTTTAATTCCATTCTAGATTTAATGATGAAGGTTTTGTAGTCATATGCCTTATGGTTTTGGAGAAATAATCATTTCATGACTTATGCTGGCAAATTGGTGAAAGTTTAATATCTTGAGCTCCATGGGGTTTATTATAGAATTGTTTGGTAGAAAGCTTTGGGCTATTGAGTTGTACATCTTTATAAGTTTTTGTGAGATTATAAGATCATGGGGGGAAGTTATGGCTAAAGTTGGTTTTCTGCTCTAATTCTGTCATGTCGCAATCGAAGTTTCACAAGGTTGGAGACCTTCAAAGAATTTAGTTACTCTTGACAAGTGAAAGATGATATGGCATGGAATTGGAAACACAACATTCTTCTAGAGGTATGGATATTTGCATACTTTCTGGTATAATACTTTTGATGGATTAAAAGTAATACCATGAGGCCAAAAATGCTCTTCAAATGCCATTTCTCATCTGAAGCAAGTAAATCCATGAACATCACACTTTGAGATGAAAAACTAGATTGTGACCATTTCAAACACATCATAACAAGAAGATAGATGAAAGGTGGAGTGATGTTAGACTTGCAGTGCCTAAAGGAGAGAATTCTAACTTCTCATAGAGAAAACATTTTGTAAGTTTCAAAATATAATTTGAAGGTAAAACTAGAGGTGCAAAGGATTTATAAATCCTTCAACTTTGCAAGGAGTTTAGTCGACGCCTTTTGAAAGGCAATATACTGGCAGTTTAAGTGCCAACTTCAACATTCTTTGCAGATTTAAAGGATAATACAAAACTAGCGTGGATGTAGAATTTGAAATGCCAACTTAAGGGCTATGTGGGTGTGACTAGGAGCCAAGGATCCCATTCTCTTGTTAAAATAAATTTTTTCTTTGAAATCGAAGGAGGCATAGCCTCATATTCAAATCGATATTTAAATTTTCATTTAAAAAAGTGAATACAATATAGAGGAGCATGAGGGAGGGACAAAGTGGTGCAGCCTTAGAAGAAGACAATAGGGTCACTACCAAAGAACATGAAACGAGTAAACAGAAGTGTAGGAATAGATAGAAGCTTAGGAAATTGAAGGACAGACGTGAAGGCTGATTTGGGGAGAGATTTAGTCCAAAATTCGTAGAAGAAAACAATCATACATGATGCCAGGCATTGAAGAACAATAGATGAATGGAGAATGAACAATGGAATGAGTGTATGCATCAAGAGAAGGTTTGAGTAGAGAAAGGAAACAAAGAAATGCAAATTTAAGTTGTAGAGACAAGTGAAAGAGAACAAAAATCTACATATTTGTTTTAAATTGCCTTGCATAGTGAAGAATTTATAGAAGTTCAATTATGTAATTTGGCTTTGGTTCAATTTGTGCATCTAAACTATGATTTCTATAATTTTTTTGTGAGCATTGGAATCAAATAAAATCAAGATTATGTAGTGTTACAATTTAAGTTTTATTTATCTGAACAGGGAGTCTTTGTTTTGTGTGGTGTGGATTGTGTGAGTTTGTGTGTGGAAGTTTTACATTTTTGCAGAGAGGTGAGTACCCTTCTGTACCAAGTGTTATCAAAGTGAGAATGTCCTCAGAGTGTAGAGGATACACTAAGATGTGTGGGTAAAGGCAATGATAGATAAGAGCTCATGTGAGATCTCTTACACATTGGTGAAATCTTGAGTAGTTGAGAGCTAGTAACCACGGAAGAGTTGTCCTTATAGGTTGTAGGGTAAGCAAAAGTGAATGTAGAAGTTTGTAGTAGTCAATAAGATGAAGATATAAGTGTGGAAGCCTATCGTGTGAGATCTCTTACACATTGGTGAAATCTTGAGTAGTTGAGAGCTAGTAACCACGGAAGAGTTGTCCTTATAGGTTGTAGGGTAAGCAAAAGTGAATGTAGAAGTTTGTAGTAGTCAGTAAGATGAAGATATAAGTGTGGAATCCTATCATATGGGATGCATGGAGACAATATAAATGGAAAGGATTCCTTAGAGAGATTAATAAAAATATTGAGAGAATTGAAAATTTGTTTGAGAGATGTGACCAATTGGAAGCTATACAACGTGGAGAGGTTGCAAGTGATAAGTTTGTAGCCATGACATGCCATGAAGAAGACATGAAAGAAAAGGATGAGGAGAATGAAGAAGTGGTAGTGGATATGAATAATGAAGAAGAGGAGATCCTTGTGCAAGAGGATCAAGATGGAAATAAGAGATTGAAACCAAGGTTGCAAAACATGAGAAGAGGAGTTGCAGCCCTTTAGTAGAAGAGGCATAGAAGGAGAAGAATGTGGGAGCAGTGCATACATTCCAAAAAGAAAGAAAATTAGAAAAGAAATGGAGCAAGGAGAGAAAATAATGGAAGAGGAAAGCTGTGGAACATGAGGTTGTAGAAGAAAATGATCCATGAAAAGACATGGACTATGTGGGACAATGACGTAAAGAAGAAGCATTGGAGATTGCAGCATATGTATGTCTTTTGAAAGACATGAATGAAGAAGTTAGAAGTGATGTAGCAACAGAGACAGCATATCCTTTGGAGGATAAGAAGATAGAAAAAAATGTAACAATCTTGTAGATGAGTATGAAGAGAGAAAAGTTGCAACAAATTGAGAATTGGACATGCCAAAGATAGAAGGCCCTAGATTTGACAAGCAAGTGGGCGAAGACGAGAATGATAATGAGGAGATGAAGAAAATAGACAAGTTGCTGAGTGGAGATTTGATGGAAGAACATGAAGAGCTGAATGGTGCAACAAAAAATGAAGGTAAAGATGTTGGAGCAGCAAAGAAACCAAGGTAAAATTTGAACACTTTGAGCCTAATTTGTTTGGGATGATGAATACAATAGAGGATATAGATGGAAAAAAAATTGATACATGGAAGACTTCAATTTCCATGAGGATGCTGCAGATTTGGTTGTCATTGAGGAGCATAATTTGGTTGAGGAAGAAAGTGAGAAGATAGAAAAGTTGTTCAATTTAAGTGAACACTTGAAGGAAATGAATGGGCTAGATAAGAGGCAAAATATGGATGCCACAAAAATAAAGAATGAAGAGGTAACTCATGACTTTTATGAATTTTGTGATGAGGAAGTTGATAGGCATTTGTTTGTTGCTGAGGTGGATAAGGAGTTGCAAGTAGATAGAAGGAAAACAAATAAAGATGCACATTTGTATGTAGCTTTTACATGTTAGAATGTAGAGGTTGTAAAAGTGCTACACATGAGGATGATGATGGGAATAGAGAGGGTAGATGAGACCCTCACAACAAAGGATGAGATGATAAAAGTTGTAGCTGAAGATGATGTAGGAAATATTGTAGTGAAGAAAGAAGAGGTAAAGTTTATTGTGTTTTGTGATGAAATTCATTTTCCTTCATTTGCAATGTTGAAGGTTGAGAAGTATGGAGAAGAGCAGATGGAAATTGTTAATTCCATGAAGTTATAGGGCAGATTTGTATATATATGCTATAGGTTGTGATATAGATGATGTGATATTTCGGTGGAGGTGCTCAGTTTGTGGTGGGTCAAAACCCACAAAAGAGGAGAAGAGTGGTGAGATTGTTTGGTGGAGTGGGCCGAATAATGGTGCAAGGTTGGATCCCATGAAGGAGTAGAGGAGATAAGAATCTTGGGAGGAGGAGGATGGTACATGGAAGATGCAGGTCCATGAGATGAGGGAAGAATGGAGTGCATATTTGTTGGATGAGAGTGAAGCTTGTTATGACAAGATGCTAGAAAAGGAGGAAAAAATAATTTTTTGTCCAAATGTTTCAGCGATGGATTTCACTATAGATTACTTGCAATATTAAAGAATGGTTCTACAATTCAACTCCAAGTTTTTGAGTTTATGCTCACAAACATCCTACTTGATGTGTATGATGCAGGAGCATTCAGGCAAACTAGTAATCAACATCAACCAAAAATAGATTTTAGGTTTTGTTTTGGTTTGGTGTGTTTTGGTTTTCATTTGGCATCTCTTTGCTTTTGAAACTAGTGGCACATAAGAATTTACAAATTTTTAGTTTTCGCTATACTTTGGTGTCAGTGCACAACATGCAATTTTCACCAAAACAATTGTTTCAAGAAATAGGTGAAGTTTTGTGGCAAACCCTCTTATAGGAAGATTGTTGATTCCATCCTAGATTTGATGATGAAGGTTTCATAGTCATACGATTTACAGTTTTGGGGAAATAATCACTTCTCAACTTATGCTGGTAGATTGACAAAAGCTTAATATCTTGAGCTCTGTGATGTTTGGTACAGAATGGTTTGGCAAAAAGCTTCAAGATGTTGAGTTCTACATCTATGTAAATTTTCATGATATTCTATGATCCTAGCGGGATGTTATGACCAAAGTCGGTTTTCACCTCTGAGTTTGTCATGTCACAGTTGCGGTTTCACAAGGTTAGAGACCATCGAAGAATTTAGTTACTCTTGACAAGTGAATGATGATGTGTATGATGCAGGAGCATTCAGGCAGACTAGCAATCAACATCAACCAAAAATAGATTTTAGGTTTTGTTTTAGTTTGGTGTGTTTTGGTTTTCATTTGGCATCTCTTTGCTTTTGAAACTAGTGGCACATAAGAATTTACAAATTTTTAGTTTTCGCTATACTTTGGTGTCAGTGCACAACATGCAATTTTCACCAAAACAATTGTTTCAAGAAATAGGTGAAGTTTTGTGGCAAACCCTCTTATAGGAAGATTGTTGATTCCATCCTAGATTTGATGATGAAGGTTTCATAGTCATACGATTTATAGTTTTGGGGAAATAATCACTTCTCAACTTATGCTGGTAGATTGACAAAAGCTTAATATCTTGAGCTCTGTGATGTTTGGTACAGAATGGTTTGGCAGAAAGCTTCAAGATGTTGAGTTCTACATCTATGTAAATTTTCATGATATTCTATGATCCTAGCGGGATGTTATGGCCAAAGTCGGTTTTCACCTCTGAGTTCGTCATGTCACAGTTGCAGTTTCACAAGGTTAGAGACCATCGAAGAATTTAGTTACTCTTGACAAGTGAATGATGATATGGAATGAAATTGGAAGCACAACATTCTTCTACATGTATATATATTTGCATACATGATGGGATAATACTTTTGATGGACCAAAAACAATACTATGAAGCCAAAAATGCTCTTTAGATGCCATTTCTTGTCTGAAACAAGAAAATCCATGAACATCACACTCTGAGAGGAAAAGACAGCTTTTGACCATTTCAAATGCATCATAACAAGAAGGCATATGGAAAGTGGAGTGATGCTACACTTGCAACGCCTGAAGGAGAGAATTTTAACGCCTCGTCGAAGCAACTTTTTGTAAGTTTCAAAATATAATTTGAAGGTTAAGCTAGAGGCACTAAGGATTGATAAATCCTTCAACTTCACAAGGAGTTTAGTCAATTACTTTTAAAGGGAAATAAATCAGCAGTTTAAGCTCCAACTTCAACATTCTTTACAAATTTAAAAGATAATTAAAAACCAACGTGGATGTAGAATCTGAAACACCAACTTAAGGGCTGTATGGGTGCAGATGGTAGCCATGGGTCCCATTCTCTTTTTAAAATGAAACATTGTCTTTGAAATGGAGGGAGGCATCGCCTCACATTCAAATTGATATTTCCTTTTCATTTTAAAAAGTGAATACAATATAAAAGAGCAGGGGGAGTGCCAAACTGGTGCCGCCTTAGGAGAAGAGAATACGGTCGCTTCCAAAAAATAGGAAACAAGTAAAAATAAGTGCGGGAATAGATAGAAGTTTAGGAATTTGAAGGACAGACGTGAAGGCTGATTTGTGGAGAGATTCAGTCCAAAATTCATAGAGAAAAACAATCGTACATGATGCCGGGCATTGAAGAACAACAAATGAATGGAGAAAGAACAATGGATTGAGTGTAAGGGTTTAGAGAAGGGTCGACTAGAGAAAGGAAACAAAGAAATGTGAATTGAAGTTGCAGAGATAAGTGAAAGAGAACAGAAATCTACATATTTGTTTTATGTTTTAAATTGCTTTGCATAGTGAAGAATTTGTAGAAGTTCAGTTGTGTAATCTGGCTTTGGTTCAATTTGTGTATTTGAACTATCATTTCTATACTTGTGATCATTTGAATCAAATAAAATCAAGATTCTGTGGTTTTGCAATCTGAGTTTTGTTTATTTAAACAAAGAGTCTCTGTTTGGTGTGGTGTGGATTGTGTGAGTTTGTATGTGGAAGTTTTATGCTTTTGCAGATAGGGGAGTACCCTTATGCACCATTCTTTAAGATACAAGTTACTTCTTGGACTCACACCAAGGTTCATCTCTTTATATGACACAACCACAATACCTTCCATTCTATTATAAGGTTGATATCCAATATTTTATAAAGTATGCCTGTGATGCAGGAGCATATAAGCAAACAAGTGATGACATCAACAAAAAATATTTTTTGGTTTAATTTTTAGTTTTTGTGTGAGGTGGTTGTTTATGGAATCTATTTATAGTAGGAATTCAAATATTTAATCAGATTTCTATATTTCAAGTGTTCACTTTGTTGCGGTTTTAAGGCTCTGTAACACAGTTTTCACAAAAACAAAAATTTCCAAAGATTCTAGAAGACTGGACTAAAATCCTTTGATAAGCATGATCTTGAAGGCATTTCACCAAATGTGAAAAAACAATTGAAGTCATATCTTTCATTGTTTTGACATATTTTAATGCCAGAAGTTTGTGCCGATAGGTTTAGAAAATTTTAAAATTTCAGAGTTCTTAAATGCTGGAGTGAAATCCTTCTAAAGAGATTCTAAGGGGATCATAATACACCTTTAGAAAATTTTTCACAAATAAACTTTCAATTTTTCACCTTTTCAGCATCTGATTCCGTATGAACTTCAATTTGATTATTTCATTCTGGATGAGCATTAAAAGAGGTATTATTCAAGAATTTGATTTCACTGTAGTACATTTAGAAAATGTCAGAAATGGTAAAGAGGTACAGTATCTTTAGTTTTAAGATACATTTTTTATATGTGACCACTCCCATTCTTGGAGGTGTTGAAAAACAAGTAATGTAAACCTTATTTAATTGCCTTCCTTTATGAGGCGTTGAAACAAAAGGAGGTGTCACTTCTATATTTGATTTTATTAATGTGGAGGAAGTCGGTGTTGAAGAAGTTGCTGCAGATTTTAAAATCTGAAATCTAAATGCCTTTGGAAGGGACACCATTGAAAGATGAAGTTAGAAAATTTTAAAAAACTCATTTGTTTTCCTTTTGGGCAGCAAGCGAGGAGTTGAGGGGAATATGGACCATTAAACACCTAAACTATATAGTGAAAAGAGATTTCAATAGAAGCAAGTCATTCCATAAAGAGAGAGGAAAGGTACCAGAGAGAGAGAGTGCCGAAGTGAGGAAGATTACAGAGTGGAAGAGAGAGTTCTGTGGAAGAACATAGCCCATCTGAGGGGCATGTGTAGGAAAGTTACTGTGAGAAACAAAGGAGAGTTCCCTGTAATTTTGAGAGGCCGTGAGAGGCCAAATATATAAATATTTTGTTGCAGATTTGCATATTTGTTGAAACCATGAAACCATTATGTAATTAGTGACTGAATTGAATAAATGATAGAAGTTTATTTGCAATTCTGTGTATTGTGTTGAATTGAGAGATTGATTTTGTTGAGTTGTGTGATTTGTGTTGTGGGTGGGAGTCCTACTTGTATACAATGGTACATTTAGAAAATGTGGGAAATGGTAAAGAGGCAGACTATCTTTAGTTTTAATATACAATTTTAATATGTTACCACTCTCATTCTTCGAGGTGTTGAAAAACACGTAATGCAACCCTTATTTAACTGCCTTCCTTTAAGAGGCGTTGAAACAAAAGGAGGTGCCACTTTTATATTTGATTTTATTAATGTGGAGAAAGTCGGTGTTGAAGAAGTTGCTGCAGATTTTAAAATCTGAAATTTAAATGCCTTTGGAAGGGACACCGTTGAAAGATGAAGTTAAGAAAATTTTAAGAAACTGAATCATTTTCCTTTTGGGCAGCAAAGCCTTGAGTTGAACGGAATAATGGAGTTTTAAACACCTGAAATATATAGTGAACATAGATTGCTTTAGAAGCAGGCTGCTCCAGAAAGAGAGAGGAGAGTCGCTAGAGAGAGAGAGCGCCAAAGTGAGAGGAAGAGAGACTTCTGTGAAAGAATTTCACATAGCCCATGTGAAGGGCATGTGCAGGAAAGTTGCTGTGAGAAGCA
Source organism: Cunninghamia lanceolata (assembly GCA_027924645.1). NCBI lineage: Eukaryota > Viridiplantae > Streptophyta > Pinopsida > Cupressales > Cupressaceae > Cunninghamia > Cunninghamia lanceolata. Next base: position 4,290,591 of record BSBN01000135.1, on the reverse strand, counting down.
GAGGAGAGTTTCCTGTAATTTTGAGAGACCATGATAGGCCAAATATATTTTTATTGTTGCGGATTTGCATAAATGAACAATTCTGTATATTGTATTGAGTTGAGAGATTGATTTTGTTGAGTTGTGTGATTTGTGCTGTGGGTGGGAGTCCCACTTGCATCAGCCTGTGTAATGTATTTTATAAAGTTCACCTGCATATTCTTTCAGAATTTTGAAATGCAAAAACCCACAGTATGTAGCATACAGAACAAACCCCCAAAAGTAAAGCTTATAAACCTTTTAAATGTTAGACTAGATTTGCACAAAGCCATTTTTCCTTAACAGTTATGAAGGCATCTTATAACTTTAAATAACTCAAAATTAAAGAATAATTAACTTGTAACATACCTCCAGCCATTTGAGGAACATTTTCGAGAAGGGTGGTATTGACTGTATTTGGCAAAGGAGTAATCATGGGTGATGCACCCAAAGATGAACCGTGCCCTTTAACCATTTCACGTGGATGTTGGGAATGACGGGGACTAGAAGTAGTATAGACAATGCTATTGCTACTTTCATCTTCACCATTATAATTAATCTTATGATAGGATGGATTAACAAAAGGGGCAACAGTAACATAAACAGCAGCACCTGCAACAAGCCGGCAACCAGAAAGCCTGCTGCCAACAAATCCTTGTTCAACTCTGAGCTGAGAGCTACCAAGCATTACAGTCAAAGAAGAAAAGGAAGCAGAACAGTATCCAGACGGGGATATTATTTCAGTTGGGATAGAGTAGAATTGAAGCTGCCTCCTAGACTGATAAATTGCCGCACTGCCCACAGTTCCAGAGGCTCCAAAAACAGCCAAATCTATGTCATGCCTCTTGCAGTACTGAGTTAAACATTCGAGCACATCAGAACCTGCTGCAACTTCCAGAACATTAATCTTCATTGGCTCCTGGTGATTGATTGTTATATTTTTTGGCTTATTTTTCGATCCACTAGGGTGGCCTGGGCAACCCTTTGGTGGCTCGGCAGCAGAGTTTTTCTCTTTGCCTTGAGTATTACTGTTAGTTACTTCCTCGGGCTCCTTCATGCTGTTACTTCCACTGCCATGGTTTACAGAGATTCCACATGCAAATTTCTGTTCAGTTTCCATCCCAACTTTAATTACAGCCTTCAATACCTGCCAAAGTATTTTTCTTCTGCGCTCAGTTAAGAAGACATTAAAATAAAATTATATTATATTAATTTTTGGTCTAAAGGTGAGTGCTCTAGGATTTCAAACTGGAAGGCATTAGCAACAGATCATTTCGAGTTGCAACAACAGATCATTTAAAGTCTGTCAAAGGTAATACCCTTGCCCTAATTACAGGATAAAATATATAAACTTACAAGAAGTCTGAAGGCTTTAAATAGAAAAACACCAAGGAAACGATGTGACAAGTTGATTTGAAATATAGTGTCACATAATTCAAAGCATGGTATTTAGAGGATTAATGCTCCAATAATAGTAAATGACATTGTCAACCAACTTAATTACACCGAATGGCGTGTGCTTTCCGCGGCTGACAGCGATCCGAGACATTCGTTTATTTTCGCCGAATTCTTTTACCGTCACCTTCGCTCACTATTTTTCGCCTACCGGTTTCACTTTATTAAGAACAAATAGTATTTTGGACAGCCCTAAAATTTCATTTCAGGCCTATGGCTCTATATGGGAGTCTATACATGCACCCCAAGCTCTCTGGATTATATCTGCACCGTACACGTCCGGTTATTCGAGGTCCTTTAGTGATCGCTGTAGAATAACTTGGGCAGGGAACCCAAGATTATTTTATACCAATACATTGATATTTACAGCCACAAATGGGTTGGAATTAAAACAATAATTTACCACATGTTTTAACTGTCGTTGAGAAAAACTTCCCACAAATTAGTGGGATTCATTCATGGTATTACTAGACTCGGGCCCATCTCTTTTAAATGGGGACTGTCAACTAACCCACGTATCTGAATTGATTGGAATGGAGACCTATGCCCAAACTACCACACATGTTTTGTAAATCGGTCACTTTATAGGCAATAGGGCTAATCTAAACCCTTACTATTCAATCTTCCCTCTCTGTCATGCGGGTAGTTTTACCTAAATCCATTGGTCTTGCATTTTTTTAACTTATCAAGCTTCAATTGCACTCCTGCACCAAAGATCCCACTTTTCATGCGTTCTATCGATCACACTTTTAGCATATAGAAGTGTGGTCTTTTGGACATTTTAAGTGTGTTAATTATTTTTTATTATAATGGAAGTGTATTTAAAAGGATTTATTAAATTTTAGATGAGTAAGTTGTGTTGGAAGGAAAGCAAAATTGTTAAGTAAAGAATATGACTAATTGTTAATAAAATAGAATTTTTCTATTCAATAGTTAAAGTTATATTGTTTGACTAGAATTATATATTTTTTTAGAAAGTTTCTAATAAGGATGCAAGGCAGTTGAAATCAATGGATCAGATTTGAGCAAAATACATGCAAGACAATCTAATGCATCACTACCTTACATTTTTTTTACCTTGATCTAGCTCATCTATTTTTTAACCTTTTGTCAATTGATAGAATGATGATGGTTTAGATTCTTACATACATTGATAAGATTTAAATTGACTTATGGCTCGCAATTTTTTTTATAGAATTGAGGGTGCAAAGTTTATTTACATCGTTTAGGTATACCATTCAATTATGTTGTATCTACAAAAAATTTGTAAAGAAAACAAGCTTATGCTCAAAAGTCGGTGGAAAAAACACATCAAAATAGTAAATTGATTGATGTGAAAGATGTGCAGAATTTGACAAAAGAAGGACTTGATGAAATAATAAATTCAATTGAAGGTTTTGATCTAATAATAGGTGGAAGCATTCCTCTATTTTCTATGAACTTCAATGGATTGTGAATTATCTAAGGCATGTGATGTATTAAGTGTAACACTATACAATAATGAAACCTTCATTTTATACTCATGTGGACTTCAATGAATTATGAATTCCTTATTTTTCATAGCCAAGTTCCTCCCTACCAAAACCAATTATTAAAAATTATGGGCACTATTATTTATTATTTTGATTCTATGAAACATATTTGTTTGCATAATCAACATGCTATTGAAAGCATAGTGAGACCTTACAATAGCACATTTGAAAGTGTAGTGAGACCTTATAGGAGTGCATTTTAAATTTCCCTATTTGAAAATGAATTGACATGGCATGGAGATAGACGATGCAAGGTTTTTGAGAATAGTGCAAGACGATTGAAATCATCTTGCCATCATCAGAAAAATGATTTATCAAGATAGGTCACCTCCGCCACTCACCCATTTGATGACAAATTAAATTCCATGGAATCGATGTACACTTGTACAAGGAAAGACAAACCAAGAGGGGTTAAGTCTTTACAGGTAAGAAAAAACCACTTCATAAAGAACTAAAGGAACATTTTAAAATAACTGCCATGTAGTGGCCAGTACCTACCTTGTAGTGTTGTTATTATAGTATGTGTTTAGTTGTAAATTTTTTTGTTGATCAGCTATTGGTTCTATATATTATTTGTTTAGTTGTAATTTCTTTGTTGATTAGGTATTGGTTGTATAGACAAATTGCATTCCAATAATTGAAAAATTAATTTTTGAAGACTGTTGAAATGCCTTGGGTACATAAAATTGAAATCTCAAAAATAATCTAATATGGTAAAAATAAAATAGGACTAAAATATTTCCTTAACTATAAAATTAAACTTTACAAAGCCTATTAAATAACACAAATATTTCCTTAAAATGTAATAATACTAATACTTTAAGTTTGAAGAATAAAATAAAAAATTGTAATAACATATGGCAAAATATTTTTGTGATAATGTAGATTTTTAACTTTTGACTAAATAAAATTGAAATACTAGATTTTTAACTCTTGAGTAAATAAAATTGAAATCCCAAAAATAATCTAATTTCATAAAATAAAATGTGTAGAACCTAACCCTAGTTGGGTGTGGAGAGATTTAAATGTCTGCCTAAGGTATTAAAATGTAATAATATTGAATACTATTACAAATTAAAATGCATTAAAATATTGTAAGTTTGAAGAATAATTACACAATAAAAAGCATTCGAGGAGAAGTAGGGTGCTGACCTAGAACACATGAATCTTTTCTTTTGTGAGGGCAAGGAGCCTGTGAAATTCCATGGAGGGTTCGAGAGGAAGAAGCTACTGGAGCCATGGGGACACATATGTCTGATGATAATCAAATTCTTCACGTTGAAGGGAGGATTTTAGGTATACTACCATTACCACTTTGCTCTTCTCGATCATTTTAGGAATAAAATTGAGATTAACATTCCTTTTTCTCAATTCTGTTAGAGAGCTGAGGGCCAAGAACCACTTATCCCCATCCATCAAGATCTCATTCTGAGACTTTATTATTTTCACCTTGCTCTGTGCCCACTACAACAAATCAAAGTCAAAATGCTTGAGGACCTATAGTTGAGCATATCCCCCGAAGATAAAGACAAAGTGAAGGTTAGTGTGGGGACTCCTAAGAACCCCTTTAAAGGTGATCCCTGTGCAATGGAAGATAACCCTGCTAGGACCCCTGCTACTTCTAAGAACAAAAAGCAGAAGCATACCCCTAAGGAGGGTAAAGGTGTTGCTTCTATGGAAGTTCCTGTGAAGATCGTTGAGCTAGATACTAGGCTTGATCCTAAGGGTAGTAGTGAAGGTGGAATGGCTATCAATCTGAGGATTCGTTGGTCTAAACAGATCACTGGTAAGCCGCTAGTGAACCCCCAGGGGGTGGAATTTTCTAATGATTCTAAGTTTGTGGAGGAGACAATGGAGTAAGGCAGGGATGAAACCCCCATAGAATCTATCCATGAAGTCGGGGGCACCAGTCATTTCGCCTCTATCAATGAATCTAGTTTTGAAGGTTTGGGTGACACCGTGAGGGCTGCTATTGGTTAAGATAGAAAGGGGAGTTGTGCCTTGTGTGACAAGAATCCATCTTCGTTGCGGTTAAATATTTGGATGAAAAAGTCAAGTAGGTGGGGATTGACAACTTAGGAGATTATAAGGAGATGGTTGATTTCCTTGCTAAGTTTGGGGTGACTGGTAGCCCATAGTTCCTTGTCCTTGTTTTTTGGTCTGCTTTTCTAGTGTTGTTTAACTGTTGTATTTTATCTCAGTCAATTAATTTTTTGTTTAATTAATAATAGTAAGTACTTTTAGAGAACATAATTTTAATTAATCTAATATTGTGACCTTTAGTAATATTTTTTTCTAAAGATAAAAGAATTGTTTATCATTTCAAATTTATAACTATTATATTTCTAGAACTAAATTTATAAGGAAAATTTTATGTGAACTTGTTTTGAAACGTCTTGGTAAATAAAATTGAAATCTCAAAAATAATTTAATTTGGTAAAAATAAAATAGCATTAAAATATTTACTTAGCTATAAAACTATACTTTACAAAGCCTATTAAATAACACAAATATTTTCTTAACTATAAAACTCAACTTTACAAAGCCTACAGAGCTTGAGTGTATAGAGATTTGAAATGTATACTTAAGATATTAAAATGTAATAATATTAATACTATGATAATTTAAAATGCATTAAAATATTGTGTTTGAAGAATAAAATAAAAAATATAATAATATGGAGAAATATTTTTGATGATATTGTAGATTTTTAAGTTTTTAGTAAATAAAATTGAAATACTAGTTTTTTAACTCTTGAGTAAACAAGTGCCATGTAGTGGCCTTGTAGTGTTGTAATTATAGTATGTGTTTAGTTGTAATTTTCTTCTTAGATTAAATATTTGTTGTATAAACAAATATTTTTTTTAAGGCCTATATAAATATAATAACAAAATTGTAATAATTATAGTATATTTATTTTTGATTAAATATATATAGTTTTTAAATTTGATAATTTAAATATTAATGAAATTGTATAATTAATATATGAACTACATTTAATAATAAATAAATATTAACTTCTTGGGATTTTTCGCTATTGTTTTATAAAAAAATTATTAGGGTTTAAATTTGACACTAATGACCCTCTCCACACCTAATACCCAACAATATATTTATTTATTTTTTATAACAAATACCCCATTATGGACTAACATGCTATGATATTTCCTATTTAGTGTTGTCATTGGATGGATATTACATAGTGAAATCTTGATAAATCATTATAAGATTTGATATGTAACTATGAAAATATTATTTTGACTCAACTGATCTATACTAGTCATTGTCTTGTTGTACATGACATATATATTTTGGTTGCACTTTAGGAAAATATAGAGAAAACAAATTATTGGTTGGTGTGTTGTGTTGAGGAAAGACATGATTTTTTAGAACACACAATCTAGATAGTGATAATTTTGATAATCTAGTAGTTTATATGGTTATTCAATGGTATTTGGATACACAAGTATTTTATAAGGAATAATGGTTTTCCTAAATTCAAATATTATGAGATGTGTATAAGAGGATTTTACACTACACATATTTGATTTTAACAACAAATGGATAAGGTGAGATACCAAGGGAAGCTTTTGTTGAAAGAGTTTTGGACATTTTCTATAGATGAGTACAACTCAATTATAAATATATTATGAAACAAAGAGGAAGATTATAGTTGAATTCTTAATCTTTATTTTTTGAGTACTATTTTCATTTATTTTATTTACCTACTCAACTAATGCATGTCATTGTAGGTAGGCATTAGATGGGGTTTAAGGTATTAATATAAATATATATTTTACTTAAAAATTCATATAATGTGACGTCAAATGGTCTTCAAACTTAACATGGCTGACCATAATAAGAGGTAAATAAAAATTCTCTAAACAACAAGAAAATAATTAAATACAAGCAAAGTAACAAAATAGTCTTTAAACTCTTGTCACTATTGTTTTATAAAAAATTTATTAGGGTGTATATTTAATATAATAGGAAGTTGTTTCCTATGTGTTAAATATCAATGTTCATATTTTCACTTAAAATTTAAATATAAATTTTCAAAATTAAATATTAAATATTTAAATAATATAATAATAATGATTATAATGATTAAAAGTTAATTAATGTAATAATACTAATACTTTTATAATTTAAAATGCATTAAAATATTGTAAGTTTGAAGAATAAAATAAAAATTTAATAAATTTCATGATACTGTAGATTTTAAAGTTTTGACTAAATAAAATTGAATCCAAGGTTTTCAACTCTTGAGTAAATAAAATTGAAATCCCTAAAATAATCTAATTACATAAAATAAATCAATGACAATACACATAAATCATTTTTCAATAATTTTTTGTTAAAAATTTATCATGTTGACATAGGGAAAGTAAAAATTTAAATCAAATTTGCCCGACAAGAAAAATAATCCTTTCTTTTGATTGGTTTACAATCAATAGATTAATAACTAGATAAGTGTGAACTCATTGCAATAAGATAAATTATGTTAATAGAATCATGATACGAGGATATTTGAAGTGCATGTGATAGCACATGTAGTGGAGGAAATGTTGGGTACATCTTTATTCCTTTAGAAGGGTGGCTAGTGTTAGTGTGTTGGTGTGTAGGGTTAGATTGTTTGTGATACCCTCATCATATTACATCTTCATCTTGGTTAGTGAAGTCTTGTAATAGAGGAAGGCCTGGGATGTGTTATAAAACAATGTTCCAAATGGGCAACCTAATAATAGATTTGATGTTTGAGAGACTTTTGAGGATCTTGATTTTTCTTTGATTGAGAAAACTTTAGCTAATCAGAACTTGGTACTTCCTAATCTTTGATGGACTTCAATATATAATAAATTCCTTATTTTTCATAGACAAGTTCCCACCCAAATTGAAGAGGCCACCTAAAAAGAGTTGAAAATTAACTATATTAGTTGGATTTGGAGTTCCAAATCACCTTGTGCTTGTCGGTAGTGTAATCTTAAATAATTTGAGCAAGGTCCACCATACTTCTACTTTTACTATGTGTATAGTATACATAAGGGTGTATGGATAGACCATATTATTATTTTTGTATGATGTTGAACTAAAATCTGTGGATTCGATGTACCTTTCAATTTCAACTAGAAAACATAGCTACATGCATAACCTTCCTATGAATATTTTTTTCCAAGTTTTAGCTTTACCACCCATGACAATTGAAGAGACATTTCCTAAAACACAAAATCATTACAAAACTAAGATTAATTGCAAAAACATACTGGCAAAAAGTGTTCTACTATGTAATAGACTAGGGGCTATAATCAAGCATTCTAATGGAAAACCCTACATTAAAGATCAAGGTATGGTAATTTTTGAATGTAAAAAATAGAGCTTGATATGGGTTTGTCCATATTAACTAGCTCCACTAGAGCCTCATGAAATGGTGCTTCTGATGCCAATGATAAATAAAAAAGAGAGTGAATTTCAATTGGTCGTTCCATGCCAATGATCCAAAGATGACATGAGATTTACTAGATTGATGTAAGATGATTCAAATAATCATGCCCACTCATGTTATCATGTACCTTCATTTGTACAAGTGGAAAGAAAGGAGAACTTTAAATTGGCATTTTCCAACTATTGGTGCCTTAGAATGAATAGCACCTGCATGGTTGAAAGAATTCACTGCCTACATGTATCAAATGAAATGCCAGGATTGAGTAGTAGAAGTCCACATTTTTTGGTAGATGACAAAGGTTGGTTACTTATGTTGTATGTAGGTGGTGACACCCATGGCAAAGGTTAGGGTTGTGGATCCATTGGACAATAGAGATGATCCTAGAAAAATATATATTCAAGTGGTGACTATGGACAATCACGAGTTATGGTTCATGGGATTTATTAAATACCAAAAATCTCTCAATAACTAAGATACTCTCTTCTAATGCTACATAATAACATGGGCCATAGGGACACAAGACAATCATCATTCAATTAAAGACATGGAAATTAAACTTCCACAACTCTTCAACGTACCCATTGCACACCAAGGTGTGATTGCTAGTTATATTATGCTAGCACAATGGGTGTGTTATTACTAGCACCTCATTATATATTGTTTTTATAATTTTTGCCTTCTACTTGAATGGGTTGTAGACATCTTGGACCAAGGTAAATCTAAGCAATAGGAAATTTTATTTATTTATTTATCTTATTCTATAGTATTTTCATTGTTTACCCCCTCTACTTTCTACTTGAATGGCCCATAGACATGGTGAACTAAGGTACATCTAAGAAAGTAATACCAAAATTTATTTATTTATTTATCTTATTCTTTTACCCTTATGGTTCAAATGTATTCTAAATGTAGTAGATAGAATAAAAATAAAATAAAAATTCTTCAATAAAAACAAAACAAATTATTTACTTCATATGATTAGCTATTTTTTACATAAGAATTTATTAATTTAAACTAAACTAATTTGTGAAAACCTATTTTTTAACAAAGAAATTACTATCATTTTTCTCACAACCATCTTAAATCAGTTTCCTACTTTTCTCACCCTTAGTCTATATTCTTTTCATCCTTTATAAACTATATATTTAATAAAATAACCAAACTAATAAATTAATAAATTTTACAATATATAAATATAATTATTATTATTTAGTGAAGGTACTATTGTAATGAGTTTTTTGGAAAATATTGAGGGACTAAATTCTTGCAGTGCATTTGATTATTAAATAAATAATATTTTTTTCAAGTATATGAAAATATTATAACAAAATTTATATTATTTAAATATTAATATAATATGTGCGTCTGAAGTAGTCGATTTTTAAATTATATTATTTAAAAATTGACTGCTTTAGACCCACATATGGGGAGCACAAATTATGACTGAGGTAGTAAGGACACTAAAAGAAAGCTTAAAATAACCAAAAGTACCTTGAAGCTTAAAAGAACCTAAAGATAGAGTTGCTACCGAAAATAACTTAGACAAAACCCTTAACCTTAGGGCCCATCTTAGGTGGTCTTTTTGGCCTTCCCCTTCCTCATGCTCTTGGTGAGGAGGGCATTCATTGTCCATTGTGTACCCTCATCCACAACATCTCTTCCTTTAATACGAAGCTTCTTAGCTTCAGATTTGCGTGCATTTTTGTATTTGATAGAAATGTTTGATTTGGGTAAGGCACTCATAGTTTGGGTGAGAGAGCGATATTTAATAGGAAGGGGGGTTCAGCGTTAGGCCTAGGGGGTGGTTCCTCATAGGACTCTCCAATGGGAGAAGAGGAAGGAGGCACTGATCCACCAGAGGCCATGATTAGGGCTTCAAGAGAGGGTGAGGGATCCAAATGATCAAAAAAATTTCCATGATTTCACTAGATGAAGTCAGAATCTAGATCACCCACCTTCCTCACCCACCTCTTGAGTCTAAAATTTTGATATGTCGCAGCTCTGTGGGAAGTGCAACCAAAACTTTTGTGACCCAACTTGTTGCAACAAAAACATTGGAAGGGGAGTCCTTCATAATTTAGGAATTGATTCCTGGTCCCAAACACTGAGTGGATAAAAATAGAGTGGTGCACCGGTTTGGAGATGTCGATGATGGCACACACCTTGGTGAATCGGCAATGGGATGTGCTAGCATCCAACATAACAAAGGTTCCAATCTCCTTGACCATATCCTTGATGAGCTTAGGCACACACATAATCAGAGGAAGGTTGTACACCCTTATCCAAATGGGAACCATGGTGATATTAGCTGCAGTAGGATCAAAGAAAGGGGACCAATCTACCACGTAAAGGCCATATTGACCAAAAAACCAAGGGTCATGCTATTTGAAAAAGTTACAATCCTCCATAGAGGTAAAGCGAAGCAAGAAAAAATCAAAATCCAAAATGTCAAAATCTTGAAGGGTCAACTTATTCAAAGTAGTCTTCATCCATTCAATGAAATGGGCAATCTCGGGCCTCTTGCATAAACAACAAACAAACAATGATCTATTCCCCAAATCCTCCAAAAATTCTCTAATGTGTGCACCAAGCAGGTGAAACTCAACAGGGACATCTATCAAGCTAACCACCATGTCTCCCAGAGAGCAAATTTTAGGGGTTAGATCTGTCGATGAAGGCTTAACGGTGCATTGCAGAGGGCAATCTTGAATGATCTGAGTTTTATAGAACTTAGAGAAAACATGAAAGGGGTTCCACCTATTCCTACAGCTGTCAATGAGGAGGGGAGCTATCATCCCAGGAGAGATGGGAGGCTCATCTGTTGTAGCCTTGGACAAGATATCCGCACACATCTCTCCCTCCTTACTCGCAAAATGCACCTTTCCCTTCTGGGTGAGCTTCATGCCTGCACCCAACCCCTTTCACCGACTTCCATTCACAGCTTCTTCAGCACTCACCTCAGCTCCTTCGCACATCGCGCTTCATGACTTTTTGATATATTAATATTATATTCATATTAATGTGATTATTTAATTTTGATTCATTGTATATATATATATATATATTTGATATTTTAAATATTAATGAAATAATATAATAATAGAATGTATATTAAATTATTGATTGTAAAAATGAGTAGAATTATCATTATAATATATTTATATTTATCTCATATTATATTAAAATGAAATACTAATATATATTTGTGTATGAATATTAAATACTAAAATATTATATTGATCTAAATATTAATATAAATATTTTGTAATATTTATTTTAATATAATATTTATATTAATATTTAATTTGTATTTCTTGTATATATTAATTATAAAATTCTTATTTTAAATATCAATAGAATAATATAATTAATAATATATTAGTAATAATATTTATATTAAATTATTGATATATTTATATATATTTTTGTATAAGTATTAAATATTAATATATTTTGTTGATCTAAATATTATTATATTATATTATGTAATATTCATATTAGTATGATTATTTATTTTTTCTTCATTGTAATTATAATATTAATAAAATAATATATTAGTATTTTTTGATTAGTAATATTGATATATATATTGGTGTAAATATATTCAATATTAATATAATCTAAATATTATTTTATTTTATAGTGTAATATTCATATTAATATAATATTGAGCCTTATGAAAATTATTTAATTTTTCTTCATTATATATAATAAAATTCATATTAAATTGAAGATTACACAAATTTATAATGTATTTATATATATGTTTTTGATTAAAGGGGTAAAACAGGTTTTGACGGGACTACAAAACCTGAATTAGGTTCTGAAGGGACATGAAACCCTTTACAACTAGACGCTGTCAAATGATAAAATCATAGCTAAATGATACTAAACAGAAATCTCTTAGGACACCCACAACAACAGGTTTAGATGGGACCCTTGAGCCTACAAACCATCAAAAAACCTAATGAAGAGCCACCTAGAAATAGTAGCAACGAGCTGCAACCAAGAACAAAGGTAATGAGAGGACTTACTACCACCAATCACACAACAAGTTTTGAAGGGACCTGAAATCCTATACAAACAAATGTTATGTGAACCACTACTCATGAAATATGGGTCATGTATTTGACTCAAAAACTACGCAGTTAAAACCCTGAAATAAAATATCATAATTTGACATGCTGCGAAAAATAGCTCCTACTTATCAATTGATGAGCTAAAGGGGCTCTATAATGAATGGTTCATAAGGCACAACACTTGCTGAAGGTTTTGCAAATGGGGTAGAAAGCTAAGTGGGCTTGATCTTGGGGGAAATTCCATGGTTAAGCGTGCTTGAGTCAGAGTAGTACTGGGATGGGTGACCTCCCGAGAAGTCTTGATGCTTCACCCCTGTGTGCATCACCTAGATGCAATGAGTGCTAAGTGGACCATTCATTAACATGAGAGATGGGTTCATGTGAACCACTACTCATGAAATATGAGTCATGTGTTTGACTCAAAAACTATGCAGTTAAAACCCTGAAATAAAATATCATAATTTGACATGCTGCGAAAAATAGCTCCTACTTATCAATTGATGAGCTAAAGGGGCTCTATAATGAATGGTTCATAAGGCACAACACTTGCTGAAGGTTTTGTAAATGGGGTAGAAAGCTAAGTGGGCTTGATCTTAGGGGAAATTCCATGGTTAAGCATGCTTGAGTCAGAGTAGTACTGGGATTGGTGACCTCCTGGGAAGCCCTGATGCTTCACCCCTATGTGCATCACCTAGATGCAATGAGTGCTAAGTGGACCATTCATTGACATGAGAGATGGGTTCATGTGAACCACTACTCATGAAATATGGGTCATGTGTTTGACTCAAAAACTACACAGTTAAGACCCTGAAATAGAATGCCAACAATGACCACATAGCCATAGGTTTTGAAAGGACCTTTGAACCTTACACAAATAGCCAAACAATAGCATACTCGATACTAACCCACAATGAAATAGAAACCACGCTACACCTAGGAACAAAGTTAAAGGGGTAGCCACTAAAGTCTTCTCCATCTTAGTCAAAATGAGCTTATAGAAAAATTGAATTTGGCCCACAATGAAACAGCCTCACAAACACCCACTTCAGAAGTCATCTCCTTCTTTGTCAAATTGATCTATATGTCAAAACTTGGCGTCCATATTACTGAAATTCCTCTGTTGCCAAAAGACCATAGTCCCCACTGTCTCCAGGGAATGAAGAGTCCCTTGGTCATTGCAAGGCATCTAAGGAGGACCAAGAAACTAACCCAACCAAGCATTCTCCAGCCTTAAGAACACTCAAACAAAATAGACTCAAGGCCATGAAAAAACTTTGTTGCCCAAGCCTTAGCAGAGTTGGACACACACCCATCATGCCTGCCAATCGAAGCATCCTCCATGTTACCTCTCTACTGCTCCTCACACAACATATATTCACAAGGCTTCCATTTTCTTCTAGCCCCAAAATCTAAAAACCTCAATATTTGGTTTGAAACCCATAACCTTCCCAAACTGGGAAAAACTCCTCCTAGATAGCCTTCTCAATAGGAGAAAAAGGGATCTAAATCCTCCCACCCAAAGTTTCCCCAAGAAAGAGGGTGAAGAATGACCTAGACAAGTCTGAATAATAGACATTTTGGCATTGGAGTGCTACACAAATACCTAGCCCCAAAACCCCACCACGATAGCCAATGTATTCAATAGCATAGGTGAGAGAAAAAATATGTCCCAAAACTTGTGACACTATTTCAGACACAACCGACCCTAAGGAAGCCCTCCCTTTGGTCGACATATTGAAGCAGGTCACTATAAAATTTGTTGTATAGAGGAAACTTCTACACAATCCTAGTCTCAAGAAACCACAGAGATTCTTGAACAAAGGGAAACCATTCTCCAAGGGGATCATGACTTACCTCTTTCTCGACGGAGGACCCCTAAATAGAGAGAAACCAAGACCACCCTAGTAGGCCTCTGCCCTAACAAAGAGCAAAACGACCATAGCAACAAATGGGTGATGTCAATACTGAGAGCACCGCCAGGCACCCTCTTCCCCATCATCATCCTTGTCTCCCTCTCCTATCTTCTCTACACATGAACAACCAACACTCACGCTCCTGCCCATTTCTCATGATGTATTTATATTTATGTTATATTATAATAAAATGAACTATTGTTGATAAAATATTTGCACTAGAAAATGAGATCTATGAAACACATAATACATTTCTTTGGTATTGTTATATTTGATTAAATTGTTCATTATAGAATTTTATAATGTATTTATATCTATGTTATATTATAGTTAAGCAAATACTATTAATAACATATTTGCACTAGAAAATGAGTGTAGGAACCAGGAATATTGAGTGAATGTGAGTATGGATTCAAGCCACACTCAATCTGCGAGAAAACAAGTATTGCAAAGTAATGGACACAATATGAATACAAAATATGGGATTGATTAATTATCTTACAAGATGTAGTACATATAAGGCATAATCAACTAAGAATAGTTGAGCTAATAATAGGAAAAACTCACTAAAAATAGTGGTGCTCCAAGAATAGGAAAAGCAACCACTTAACTTAGACAAAACTAATATAGGCATACCAAGTATAGCTCAAGGCTAAACACTTCAAAATATGCACTCCTAAGATAGATTAATATACACTAGCATCACTCCTTAAACATAGCTTAGGTGGGCGAAATGAAGATGGGTCTTAGAAACTAGGCCTTATTAGGTACCCATGTACAATGTAATCTCTCATAAAAATAGAGAAACGGAGAAAAACTACGTGGGAAAAAAACTCCCCTCCAAAAAGAGAAAAAAAGATAAAAGAAGAGGATTAGAAATCCTCCTCAAAGATTATAACTTTACACTAAGACTAAAACCATGTTGCTCTAACTATAATGATGCAGGCAACTACCCCCATAGGAGAGAGAAAGAGACTATGTATCCCCCCCAATGAATTAACCCTTATGCCAAAAGAGAATGCTTGTGTATGAATGTTGACAATGATACATTTGTGGGAGATGACATTTCTCCCCTTAGGAAGAAACAATTCCAATGGTGAATACTGAAGTAACTCCAACTCAAAGAAGCAAGGTGAGGTGGTAAGTCTCATGATGTATCTTGTCTTAGAACACTGTTCAAATGTCTAAATATCGATTTTGAAACAAGTCACAAACAAGTCAGGAGTCGTAGGCCTAACTGAGATAAGTGACATCTCAAAATCATGTGAAAACTAATGAAGAGAAAGATCCAAAGAACTAATGTATGGATGTGGAATGTCAATGCATACCATATGGCTATGAAGCAAATCCCATGAGTTGTCATTTGAAGAATCAATGGAATCCCTTGATGAAGCCTCTCTAAACTCTATAGTAGTAGCAGGTGCAAGATAATTATCATTAAAGAGAAAGACAATATCCTCCAAAGTGTCATCAAGATCCAAAATGTGGGACTTGAAAAACAAGGAAGAGATGTCTGGTAGAAGTGTGTCCCAATTGGATCTAAGACCCTACTATAAATAATTAGTAGAAGCTCCCAAAGAAGAAACTCTAAACTCTAAAGCAAAGGCATAGAAAACATGTGCCCTATAATGTGATGATGTATATGTCATCCATCAATTGGAATTTGTACCCAAGTACCTACACTTTGAAGTGGCTATGTAGCCCAAAGAGAGTTGAATGTGGGTGAGTCAAGTGCTGAATCCTTATCCTCCAAAATGAATCTAGAGATGGATGGAGATGAGAAAGTAAGAGCTATTAAGAATTGGTGACCAAACATACACAAAATTAAACCATTATAGAATAATATATTATTATCTTCAGATGATTTTACAATGCAGTACATTAGCTTTTAAAAGCCTTGTTATTCCCATATATAACTTCTTACGGGAAAGTAACTTTCCAAAACCTAACTTATAAACTAACATTTATTTAATATGCATAAACTAACAATGTAATATTATTTACTATTATGCCAACATTCCCCCCCTTATTACATTGTTCCCACAAAAGTACCAGGGACCTCCCCTAAATGCTAACATACTCAACAAAGCTGATTACATAATATGAATACATATTTTATAGAAGATCTTCTCCTAAAGAACAAATCTTGAACCAAGCAAGGCTCCATCATGCTGTCTCGTCTACCCTCGGAAAGGCGTAGCTTCAAGCTGTGTTCTTGTGCTCTTTAGTCCCAAGCTCTCAAATCACAGAGTCTTGAATTATTTGACAATGGACCCTAAGAGATACGACAGATCTCTACCATGTTGTCTAGTGACCGCGAAAGTGTATAATTCAAAATCATATACTCTTTGAAGCTCGCTAGACAACAATCCATATTGAGCTCAACACCAAATCCCAAACCTATCTCCAAAACAAAATCTTCACAAAACATACATTCTTCAAATCTGTCAGCTCCGTCAGCATCAACAAAGAAAAACAAAACAACCAAAACCAAAAATACTTCTCATGCAAAGCATCATCTCAAAGCGAGAAGCTAACTTGAGATGATGGAAATTCCTCCATCCTCTGATGCCGCCTGCCTCCAATTTGATGTGGTTACACTTTATCCAACTGATGTTACATATGAGCCTTTGAAAACTCTATCAGGTGTAGTATAAATGGCCCCAAGAGCACAAGCAATGTTTGATGTAGCCATGATAAAATAACTCCAACGTTTTCCACCGTATTACTCCAAAGGCCAAAAATAAATTCTTTAAATATTTTAAATGCCCTTAAAAAAAGGAAACTACTTATGTCTCCCTTTCATAAAATTAAATATCTTCATAAAAATTCTACTACTTATGTCTCCCCACTTTTCTTTCTTTTTAAAATAATACTCTTTAAAAGATGAAAAATCTCTCCCTTTTTAAAAACTTTTCTTTTTAACTTTCTCCCAAGAAAGGTAAAAACTTTTCAATGTTTGTTTTAAACTTCATGAAACATAAACTTATTTTACTTCTCACATAAGGTAAAAACTTTTCAATATTTGTTTTAAACTTCATGAAACATAAACTTATTTTACTTCTCACGTATGTCTTTTACCCATCAACTCATTTTTTTTTCTTTTCACATTGGCTCACATTTCATAAAGCATAACATTAATAAATTTTAGTCAATTTTTAAACTCACCCGAGGAATGTCTTCTATATGTTGCAATAATATATTAACAAGATGTTTCATTCTTTCATATGGGCAAACATTTTAACTGCTTTCACCAAACTTCTGTGCTTGGCATTCATGTAAATAAACTTGTTTTAACTCCCTGCGTAGTCTTTCAAAATGCCTCATAATGAATGCCAGATGCCTTTGACAAATGCCTCATCAAATCTTCAAGGCTTCAGAGGAATGTTCAATGCTTGACAACAATTAATGCAGCAATTAAAAAATATGCTTAAATCTGAAAATTGTAGTGGCCAGCATCAAAATTCAATACTCTATAATTTAAAAATAATGCCACAACTCAATCAACTTTACTCTTCCAAACATTGCACATCCTTTCAAAAATTCCAATACTTTAATAGTGTGTAGCACTTAGAAGTTCAACACCAAAATAAAATAGCAAACAAAGCGGATAATACTCTCGCCATAAGCAGCCTTCACTTCAATAGTTCTCCTAGTAGACACATCATCCACAGCAAACATCTCTAACGTTGCAGACATAACTATCTTCTTCAAGACCATTTTTCAATCATAGGCACATAGATATAATTATATAACTTCTTACGGGAAAGTAACTTTCCAAAACCTAACTTATAAACTAACATTTATTTAATATGCATAAACTAACAATGTAATATTATATACTATTATGCCAACATTAGCAACTTTGTTTGATTTTCCACTCCTATGCTTCAATACAAAAGTATAACTCTGCATGAACTCTACCTCTCATATGTCTCTGATTTAACTTACCTTGACTTTTCAAATACTACAAAGCTTGATGATCCGTATACAACACAAACTCCTTAGGCAACAAGTAATGTCTCTACTTCTTCAAGGCTTGAATTATGGCATAGAACTCTTGATCATAAACTAAATATCTTCTCCTTGCATCATTCAACTTCTCACTGAAATATGCTACAGGTCTACCTTCTTGACTTAATACTACTCCAATTGCATTTCCACTTGCATCACAATCAACTTGAAATACCTTATTGAAATCTGGTGATGCCAAAATAGGTTGCTCTGTCACTTTTTTCTTCAACAACAAAAACTTGTATCTGCTCCAGATGTCCATTTAAAATCTTTTCTGTCACCTCTCATTGTCTCCATCATAGTGTTACAAACTAAACTAAAATTTCTGATGAACTTCTAGTAGAAACTAGCCAATCCATGAAATGATCTAACTTCTCCAATGCTTTCCAGTGTAGGCCATTCAACAATTGCTCTTACTTTCTCAGGGTCCATCTTCAATCCTTCTGCAGAAATCACAAATCCCAAATATACCAACTCTTCTTTCATGAAACTACATTTCTTGATGTTTATCAACAATTTCTCTTTTCTCAGTGTCTACAAAACTTGTCTAAGATGCCACAAATGTTCTTGTATTGTCTTACTGAAAATTAGAATGTCATGCAAGTATACAATCACAAACTTACCCAAGAATTTCTTCAAGACTTCATTCATCAATCTCATGAAAGTACTTGGTGCATTTGTCAATCCAAAATGCATCACTAACCACTCATACAATCCTTCATTTGTCTTAAAACCAGTCTTCCATTCATTTCCTTCTTTGATTCTAATCTGATGGTATCCACTCTTCAAATCTATCTTTGTGAAATATCTTGCTCCACTCAAACAATCCATGATATCATCCATCCTAAGTAAAGGAAATCTATACTTAATTGTGATCTTGTTTATTGCTCTGGAATCAGTACACATTCTCCATTCTCCATCCTTCTTCGGTGCTAGCACTGCAGGTACTGCACAAGGGCTCAAGATTTCTCTGATCAAACCTTTCCTCAACAATACTTGTATATGTCTATTCAATTCTTCATTCTCTGTCGGTGTCATCTAGTGTGCTGCTTTGTTAGGCAAACTTGCTCGCTGTATAAGATCCATGTGATGACTGATATTCCTTATAGGTGGTAATCCTTCAGGTACAGTATCTGATATGATGTCTTTATACTCTGTCAGCAACTTCTTTATCTCTTCCAGTTGTGATTCTTCAACTTCTTTCTTCAATGCTTTAGGCTTCTTAGGAATCAAGGTATATCACATATTCTCATGTCTCAAACCATCCAGAAATCTTCTTCCATCTACCAAACAGATTCTAGCATTTTCATATACTTCACTCTTTGAATCATCCTCCAAAGGAATCAAAGTAATTCTCCTTCCATTTGCTATTATGGTATATGTATTCTTTCTTCCATCATGTATATGTTTTCTATCATACTGCTAAGGTCAAGTCCCAACAAGATATCATAACCTATATCATAACCTAGATGGCTCCAAGTATTTGTCACCTCTGTGCTACTGGAGACAACTGGCTCATCCTAAGATATCCTAGCTGTCACCTACACGGTACTGGTGATAGCCGGCTATCCGCACCTGTATCAAACTCAATTCTGATATGTGGGTCATCTTATAGCTAGGTAAACACACAATAAGGATATCACAAGGATTCACCAACACTGATCACGTTTACTGGTTACATGCCACATAGAGATCCATAAACCAATACATAGGGACTTTTTAGGTCCAGGGGTCTAAATTACAAGTCGACACTCAAAATAATATTGGACCCACAAGAGTTGGATTCTATTTCGAAACACATGCATAAACATATACAAACACAAAGTAATATCAAGGGTCATTCCATACATTTATTTTTCACTTGGAAATAGAGTATGCATTATATATCAGTCAAACCCACAATATTAATATTAGAGAAGTTCCAAGTCACCTTCGTATATGCACATTAGAGACAAACCATGAAAAAGGTAATTCTAAAATTCCTTCAAAGATTGGGGTAGATTTAGAGAAGCTAACTCAACAACCTCAGAGTATAGGAGATTAGTGTTGATAGAGTGTCCTTTTCTAGCTCAGACCTATATATTGAGACTTACTAATTGAAAGGTGGGTTCATAGATCCATCATGTAGTATCAGCTGCCTCAAGTTGAAACATATCAAAGAGGGAAGGTTGATCAAGTTTAGGAACACCTCATGCCTCAGAGTTATTCCCTAAATCCCTCCCCTATGGACTTGAGCTCCAAGGGCATCCTTCACCCAAGAACTACCTACATACCCACTTCCAAATAGGATCGAAGTCACATGTAGTTCTCCTCACTTAATCTCTCAAGGGATATACACATAGGTTCCTACTCTCAGGGTTTCATCATCACCCAATTTCAACTAATAGTTACTGTCATTTCAGGAATCAAAATCGTACATAGAAGTTATGCACAATAATATATCCAATATAAATTAAATCCAATCCTAATAGAGAACATGGAATCAAAATGCATAACA
Source organism: Cunninghamia lanceolata (assembly GCA_027924645.1). NCBI lineage: Eukaryota > Viridiplantae > Streptophyta > Pinopsida > Cupressales > Cupressaceae > Cunninghamia > Cunninghamia lanceolata. Next base: position 4,269,640 of record BSBN01000135.1, on the reverse strand, counting down.
CTTAACAATGCAACAATTATGCAAGAACGTACTAAAGAAGTTCCCACAAGGGTCACCACGGTCTCAATTTATACCTCACCTCTGTTATGATTCATAACTCAACATAATGTTGCTAGAACTCTTACAAGCTCATCTTATTAACACAGATTAGGGCACAAGTAATTATCAATTATCCCCTTCTAACACTAATAAGATACTAGGTTGAATATATATATATATATATATATCAAGTCTTATTGAGTAACAGTCAAGTTCCATGTCCTATAACTACTGGTGGTAATCATGGTATCATACTACTATCGTAGTCATTAGAACTATCTTCTTCAAGATAGACACACTTTACAAACTATGGTGCCTTAATCAATTGTAAGGGGTCATTTTTATCATATTTGTTACTCAAAATGACACAACCTTCAAGTCCATAGATGTCAATAGTCATAGTATTTAATGATCTGTAGAATTAAGTTGACACTCAATGATCAAGACTAGTATATGTCGATCAACCTATTAACAATTTACTAGGATCTTAAGCAATATTAAGATCAGAAATAGTTTATAGATAAGGCATGACCGTATCATAGCAATACACTCCAGTGTTAAGGATGTCAAGATAGGCTCTATAGTGATGTCTCATGCATAATCATTTCGGTATGCCTAATATCTAAATATCCACCATCTAGGGTACAATGATGTTAAATTTATTGTCCCCAATTATTGCTTAATGAACTATAGCTATTTATAACATAATATTTTAGGGTGCTTAGCATGCCTATTTGCCTTTCCAACTTGAAGGTTCCAATTTTAGAACTAATATTTATCACGGTTTGATATCTCTGTCAATAAGTGACCTATAACATTGTGCAACACCACTAGGGAATTACTCTATGTTGAGGAAATACATAGTTCATATCACTTAATGTGGCCCATAATGCTGATTATGTTTCTCATGCTAGGAATTCATGTTACAAAATATGATGATAAAAATATTATTCTCTTAATAATAACAAACCATTCAATAGAATCTTAAACAAGGTCTAGATTATAAAATATAATCATATTCTCAAATCCTCACAAGACACAAAATTTAATGTATCTTAAGTAGAAGACTCATCAATCCACTTATACATGACATGTTCCTCATAAGATTAAGATACTAAATGTTTAGTTTCCCAAGCATATTCTAGACTATCTCTTAATAGTCCTAAAAAGATATAGCTTCAATGAATTCCAAACTCTATTTAAAGCATATATAAATTGATAGTAAGATTCTACTACACATCTAAGGATGTATGGATTTGTATACATATATGTTTCAAATGAAGATGTTACCAAAAAAAGCCTTGTTTTCTCAACGTATTCTAATTTCGACTCAAAATAATTTATGCTTATTCATTTATGTGGTTGAGTTGGCACTCATTTGAAATATCTGTTTCAATCTTGTTGAGTACTTCAACATATTCACGAGTATATCTTTGTAATCTTATATATAAAGAGAGAGATTCCCTTGTGAAAAAATTGATGCATTCACTAGTAAAGACAAAGATTGCTATTATAATGTCCAGTACAGTTAAAGTTTGGCAATGAGTTTTACTTAATAAAAGCCACTGGTGACATTCTACAATACACAACCATAAAGAAATAATAAGATCCCTGACAACAAGATCACTGGAATATTAGACTGCACAAGTTTGTGTAAATAGTAAAGTTCAATAATAGGAAAACATGGGTGTGATAAACTATATAATTGAATGAATTAAGATGATCACTGGTATAACATTCCATACAACCAGGTACTTTAGGTCATTAATAGTCTCGGCCCGATAAAGCCCCAAGAGGATTTCATATCAATAAACATTTTACCTTGATCACCTCTGTTCAAGGTATATTATTTAATTATTTCCACGTCAGTCTTAAAGATTTAGTATCCCTGGTTAACTGGTACCATGCTCCTTTCACTGGTATCTAAGGTGACTAAATTTTAGGTTGAGTGCAGAGAGAACATCCAAATCTAGTAAGGAGAATAGTGCAACAAAAAAGATAAAGACTAAACGTACCGAAGAAAATGACATCCTTTGCAAGGTTGGCCATAGTTTCCATGACAGCAACAGTATATGTGGAGAATCGTGAAACGGGTGGTCAACAAAGGTAGGGACAATATCATTTCCAACAATAAATTCCATCATTTCCAACAACAAGTGGAAGCCGTCACCCCATCAACCAGCATAAAATATCTTTTAATTTTATTTATTTTTATTACTGTTTGGCCCTGCAGTCGCCTACGAGAAAGCCTCTCTCAATGGGGATGTGACAGTTTCAAACAAAGCTGGCTGCATACAAACAGGAATTAATGGTCTCTTTTAGCACAGCAAAAGAACGGGATTTGCTTTACACCTGCCCATTGCATTTGCTCAATTTTTAAACCCTCTTCAATAAATTCATTTAGTGTATAACCTACAGTCAGTGCAGTTGATGAAGCTGTATCTGTTGAAAAATCTTATTTAAATTATGCTTTGATGGCTGCCCATTCCTTCTGCGAAAAGCCCCATTTTGTTACAGGCTGCCCATGCTGGTAAATGTGAATCGATCGGGTTGGAGACATGTTTGTTGCGTTTAGTTAAGCAATGTAAATAAGTTTATTATGAAAAGCTGTGTAATTCTTGAGAATACAGGATTGCAATAATTGAAAATATGTAGAGTAGTCTTAAGGGGTGTTAGCTGCACAAAAGTTGTCAATCTTTTCCTCCAGTTTCTTTGCTTCAATTCTTTCCACTTCACCGATTTCTCTACGGTCCCGATACCCCAAACCATTAAAATAAGAATGTCTCCGAAGAGAATTATGAATCAATGCAATCACATAAAGTAACCCAGATGGAGGTGTATAAGTACGGACGGTTCTAAGAGTGGATAAAGCTTATTTTACAAGTAGAGGTACTCTAAACCCCTAATATCATACTAATATGAAAACAGTATTTAGAGCCATGACACTGGTTACACCCCTAATATCATATGACTATGTAAGAAAGTCACTCAGCAGAATCAGATTTGTCAAGTATGTAACTGAATTCAAAAGTCTGTATCGACAAACCATTTCCAATGATAGGGTAAAGAGCATTAATCAAATTGCTTTGAAGGAATTATTAATTACAAATGACTAGTATACATAAAACTGCTTATATAATTCAAACAAAGCTGCATACAAACCGGAATTAATGGCCTCTTTAAACACATCAAAAGATCTCCCAGTACTCGTTTTGCTTTTGTTTGGAGTTTTACATATCTCATAGACTTGTCAATGAAATAGAAAGTATCAAAAATAATAATTTTTAAATGATATTATAAAGAATATTTATTTATGAAATTGCTTTGAAAGAATTTATAATTACATATGACTACCATACATAAAATTGCTTTCAAAAAATTTATAATTACAAATAACTATACATAACTTTTTGTACTCAAAATGCTACATAAAAATGCATATTACAAACAATACTGTAATGTGATTATAAACTATTTCCAGATGATAGTATAAAAAACATTTATTATTTAAGCATTCATATATTCTATTCACAAATGTACGTACTATAAAAAATATTTCATATACACATCAAGAGTGAAGAGATCTACCATGATTGGAAGCAAATAATCCGTCTTCATAGAAATACTAGTAAAATTTTATTTTAGTTCATGATACTGAATCCAGTCAGCCTCCTTGATAACTTCAATACATGTACCTCTTTATAACCAGCAATGTAGGAAGACTTCAATTATAAGCTGATATCAAAACTAAAATTCTGGTTTATCCCTTCCTTTAAAGTCCTAATGAAAGGTCTAATTTAGATTACTTGGATGCCCTGGACTGAATCTCCGTTCCACTGCAATCTTTGCTTGCTGAATATCAAACAAAAGCAAAGTTTAAGTGTAAATTTTATGACCTTATTCAGGTGATATGAAATATAAATAATCGAAGAATAAAGAATCAAAAAACTTTTATACACTTTCACCAAAGTATAAAGATACTAAATAGATTTCTCCATCATTTGTTTTTTAAAGTCAAAGTCCACTGTTTATCCTGTCACCGGGCCTCATTCCTATATAGTTCTCAACATATCCAAGATACTAGCAAAAACAATTTTCAGAGTTATTGTTAGACCTGAATACTGGAATATAACTACCGGAATATAACTACTGGTGGTAATCATGCTATCATACTATTATCGTAGTCATTAGAACTATCTTCTTCAAGATAGGCACACGTTACAAACTATGGCGCCTTAATCAATTGTAAGGGGTCATTTTTATCATATTCATTACTCAGAATGACACAACCTTCAAGTCCATAGATGTCAATAGTCATAGTATTTATTGATCTCTAGAATTAAGTTGACACTCAATGATCAAGACCAGTATATGTCGATCAACCTATTAACAATTTACTAGGATCTTAAGCAATATTAAGATCAGAAATAGTTTATAGATAAGGCATGACCGTATCATAGCAATACAGTCTAGTGTTGAGGATGTCAAGATAAGCTATATAGTGATGTCTCATGCATAATCATTTCGGTATGTCTAATATCTTAATATCCACCATCTAGGGTACAATGATGTTAAATTTATTGTCCCCAAATATTGCTTAATGAACTATAGCTATTCATAACATAATATTTTAGGGTGCTTAGCATGCCTATTTGCCTTTCCAACTTGAAGGTTCCAATTTTATAACTAATATTTATCACGGTTTTATATCTCTGTCAATAAGTGACCTATAACATTGTGCAACACCACTAGGGAATTACTCTATGTTGAGGAAATACATAGTTCATATCACTTAATGTGGCCCATAATGCTGATTATGTTTCTCATGCCAGAAATTCATGTTAAAAAATATGATGATAAAAATATTATTCTCTTAATAATAACAAACCATTCAACAAAATCTTAAACAAGGTCTAGATTATAAAATATAATCATATTCGCAAATCCTCACAAAACACAAAACTTAATGTATCTTAAGTAGAAGACTCATCAATCCACTTATCCATCACATGTTCCTCATAAGATTAAGATACTAAATGTTTAGTTTCCCAAACATATTCTAGACTATCTCTTAATAGTCCTAAAAAGATATAGCTTCAATGAATTCCAAACTCTATTTAAAGCATATATAAATTGATAGTAAGATTCTACTACACATCTAAGGATGTATGGATTTGTAGACATATATGTTTCAAATCAAGATATTACCAAAAAAAAGCCTTGTTTTTTCAAGGTATTCTAATTTTGACTCAAAATAATTTATGCTTATTCATTTATATGGTTGAGTTGGCTCTCATTTGAAATATCTGTTTCAATCATGTTGAGTACTTCAACATATTCATGAGTATATCTTTGTAATCTTATATATAAAGAGAGAGATTCCCTTGTGAAAAAATTGGCGCATTCACCAGTAAAAACAAAGATTGCTATTATAATATCCAGTACAGTTAAAGTTTGACAATGAGGTTTACTTAATAAAAGCCACTGGTGACATTCTACAATACACAACCATAAAGAAATAATAAGATCCCTGACAACAAGATCACTGGAATATTAGACTGCACAAGTTTGTGTAAATAGTAAAGTTCAATAATAGGAAATCATGGGTGTGATAAACTATATTATTGAATGAATTAAGATGATCACTGGTATAACATTCCATACAACCAGGTACTTTAGGTCATTAATAGTCTCGGCCCGATAAAGCCCCAAGAGGATTTCATATCAATAAACATTTTACCTTGATCACCTCTGTTCAAGGTATATTATTTAATTATTTCCACGTCAGTCTTAAAGATTTAGTATCCCTGGTTAACTGGTACCATGCTCCTTTCACTGGTATCTAAGGTGACTAAATTTCAGGTTGAGTGCAGAGAGAACATCCAAATCTAGTAAGGAGAATAGTGCAACGAAAAAGATAAAGACTAAACGTACCGAAGAAAATGACATCCTTTGCAAGGTTGGCCATAGTTTCCATGACAGCAACAGTATATGTGGAGAATCGTGAAATGGTTGGTCAACAAAGGTAGGGACAATATCATTTCCAACAACAACTGGAAGCCCTCACCCCATCAACCAGCATAAAATATCTTTTAATTTTATTTATTTTTATTACTGTTTGGCCCTGCAGTCGCCTACGAGAAAGCCTCTCTCAATGGGGATGTGACAGTTTCAAACAAAGCTGGCTGCATACAAACAGGAATTAATGGTCTCTTTTAGCACAGCAAAAGAACGGGATTTGCTTTACACCTTCCCATTGCATTTGCTCAATTTTTAAATCCTCTTCAATAAATTCATTTTGTGTATAACCTACAGTCAGTGCAGTTGATGAAGCTGTATCTGTTGAAAAATCTTATTTAAATTATGCTTTGACGGCTGCCCATTCCTTCTGCGAAAAGCCCCATTTTGTTACAGGCTGCCCATGCTGGTAAATGTGAATCGATCGGGTTGGAGACATGTTTGTTGCGTTTAGTTAAGCAATGTAAATAAGTTTATTATGAAAAGCTGTGTAATTCTTGAGAATACAGGTTTGCAATAATTGAAAATATGTAGAGTAGTCTTAAGGGGTGTTAGCTGCACAAAAGTTGTCAATCTTTTCCTCCAGTTTCTTTGCTTCAATTCTTTCCACTTCACCGATTTCTCTACGGTCCCGATACCCCCAAACCATTAAAATAAGAATGTCTCCGAAGAGAATTATGAATCAATGCAATCACATAAAGTAACCCAGATGGAGGTTTATAAGTACGGACGGTTCTAAGAGTGGATAAAGCTTATTTTACAAGTAGAGGTACTCTAAACCCCTAATATCATACTAATATGAAAACAGTATTTAGAGCCATGACACTGGTTACACCCCTAATATCATATGACTATGTAAGAAAGTCACTCAGCAGAATCAGATTTGACAAGTATGGAGCTGAATTCAAAAGTCTGTATCGACAAACCATTCCCAATGATAGGGTAAAGAGCATTAATCAAATTGCTTTGAAGGAATTATTAATTACAAATTACTAGTATACATAAAACTTCTTATATAATTCAAACAATGCTGCATACAAACCGGAATTAATGGCCTCTTTAAACACAGCGAAAGATTTCCCAGTACTCGTTTTGCTTTTGTTTGGAGTTTTACATATCTTATAGACTTCTCAATGAAATAGAAAGTATAAAAAAAAATCATTTCTAAATGATATTATAAAGAACATTTATTTATGAAATTGGTTTGAAAGAATTTATAATTACATATGACTACCATACATAAAATTGCTTTCAAAGAATTTATAATTACAAATAACTATACATAACTTTTTGTACTCAAAATGCTACATAAAAATGCATATTACAAACAATACTGTAATGTGATTATAAACTATTTCCAGATGATAGTATAAAAAACATTTATTTATCAAATTGCTTTGAAAGAATTTATAATTACATATGACTACCCTACATAAAATTGCTTTGAAGGAATTTATAATTACAAATAGCTAGCATACATAACTTTTTGTACTCAAAATGCTACATAAAAAATGCATATTACAAACAATACTGTAATGTGATTATAAACCATTTCCAAATGATAGTATAAAGAACATTTATTTATCAAATTGCTTTGAAAGAATTTATAATTATATGACTACCATACATAAAATTGCTTTGAAGGAATTTATAATTACAAATAACTAGCATACATAGCTTTTTGTACTCAAAATGCTACATAAAAAATGAATATTACAAACAATACTGTAATGTGATTATAAACCATTCCCAGATGATAGTATAAAGAACATTTATTTATCAAATTGCTTTGAAAGAATTTATAATTACATATGACTACCATACATAAAATTGCTTTGAAGGAATTTATAATTACAAATAACTAGCATACATAACTTTTTGTACTCAAAATGCTACATAAAAATGCATATTACAAACAATACTGTAATGTGATTATATATTTTTGTATACTTATAACCAAAACAACCAAAGAAAACTTAACTCCTAAATTCAATACTTCCCCTACAAACAGCCTATTGGCAGAATAGTTGTGCATCCCGTGCAACTACTAGTTGTTGTTTTTTTTTTTTTTAAACCAGAAAAAGGTGGATGAACACCCATGCTAGTTGTTATTATTTAAGTATTCATATATTCTATTCACAAATGTACGTACTATAAAAATATTTCTCTTACACATCAACAGTGAAGAGATCTACCGTGATTGGAAGCAAATAATCCGTCTTCATGGAAATACTAGTAAAATTTTATTTTAGTTCATGATACTGAATCCAGTCAGCCTCCTTGATAACTTCAATACATGTACCTCTTTATAACCAGCAATGTAGGAAGACTTCAATTATTAGCTGATATCAAAACTAAAATTCTGGTTTATCCCTTCCTTTAAAGTCCTAATGAAAGGTCTAATTTAGATTTCTTGGATGCCCTGGACTGAATTTCCGTTCCACTGCAATCTTTGCTTGCTGAATATCAAACAAAAGCAAAGTTTAAGTGTAAATTTTATGATCTTATTCAGGTGATATGGAATATAAATAATCGAAGACTAAAGAATCAAAAAACTGTTATACACTTTCACCAAAGTATAAAGATACTAAATAGATTTCTCCATCATTTGTTTTTTAAGGTAAAAGTCCACTGTTTAGCCTCTCACCGAGCCTCATTCCTATATAGTTCTCAACATATTCAAGAAACTAGCAAAAACAATTTCAGAGTTATTGTTAGACCTGAGCTAATTTTTCAAGTCACTGTGATATGTAGAAACCATAACAGACACCACAAATAAACCAAAATTGCGTCAATAGGAATTTTGAGTATTTTGTGTAGATTTGAAGCCCATCTTATCCCTTGAAATTTCTTTTACATCCAAGATTATGGAATATCAAACTGATCAAAATCATCTTCATTATATTAATTAAGGTCAGATTCATATTGTCAGGTTCTTTGAGGTGGGTAAAGAAGTTAAGATGGAGATTATTTGTGGATTAGTCAAATCACCTTAGATGTATTCATCAAAATTAGATCATTGATTAGGTTCTTTGATGCAGGAGTATATGGGCGAATTGGCGATCAGCATCAACCAAAAACAAATTTCAGGTTTGCGTTTCATATTTGGTGTGTTTGGTTTTTATTTGGCATATCTTGGCTTTTGGAATGGGTGGTATGTCAGAATTTGCAAGTTTTTAGTTTTCACCATACTTTGGTGTCAGTGCACAACATGCAGTTAAACAATTGTCTTCAAAAATTGATGAAGTTTCTTGGTAAATCCTCTTACAAGAAGATTGTTGATTCCATCCTAGATTTGGTGATGAAGGTTTTGTCGAAAAATTGATGAAGTTTCTTGGTAAATCTTCTTACAAGAAGATTGTTGATTCCATCCTAGATTTGGTGATGAAGGTTTTGTAGTCATACGCCTTCTGGTTTTGGAGAAATAATCATTTTGTGACTTATGCTGGTAGATTGATGAAAGTTTAATATCTTGAGCTTTGTCAGGTTTGGTACAAAATGGTTTGGTAGAAAGCTTTGAGATGTTGATTTCTCAATATTTGAAAGTGTTTGTGATAATCCAAGATCCTGGCGAGAAGTTATAGCCAATGTCAGTTTTCAAGTCCGAGTCTGTCATGTTGTAGTCATGGTTTCACAAGGTTGGAGACCCTCAAAGAATTTAGTTACTCTTGACAAGTGAATGATGATATGGCATGAAATTGGAAGCACAACATTTTTTTATAGGTATAGATATTTATACTTGGCACTATAATACTTTTCATGGACCAAAAACAATACCATGAGGCCAAAAATGCTCTTAGGATGCCATTTCTCATCTGAAGCAAGTAAACCCATGAACATCACGCTCTGAGAGGAAAAGCCAGCTTGTGACCATTTCAAATGCTTCATAACAAGAAGGCAGATGAAAGGTGGAGTGACGTTACAAGTTTACAGTACCTAAAGGAGAGAATTCTAACACCTCATAGAGGCAACTTTTTGTAAGTTTCAAAATATAATTTGAAGGTTAAAATGGAGATGCCAAGGATTGATAATTCCTTCAACTTCACAAGGACTTTAGTCAATGCCTTTTGAAAAACAATAAATCAGCAATTTAAGCACCAACTTCAACATTCTATGCAGATTTAAGGGATAATAAAAAACTAGCGTTGATGTAGAATCTAAAACGCCAACTTAAGGGCTGTGTCGATGCGACTGGGAGCCATGGGTCCCATTCTCTTGGTAAAATCAAATGTTGTCTTTATGATGGAGGGAGGCATGACCTCAGATTCAAATCGATGTTTCCTTTTCATTTTAAAAAAAATTGAATTCAATATATAAGAGCAAGGGGAGCGCCAAAGTGATGCGGCCTTAGGAGAAGAGAATAGGGTCGCTACTGAAGAATAGGAAACAAGTAAAATGAAGGATGAGAATAGATAGAAGATCAAGAATTTGAAGGAAAAATGTGAAGGCTGATTTGGGTGTTAGCATAGTATTACATTGTTTAATATCTGCTTAGTTTAGACAACGGTTACCAGTTATGCTGGCAATTATGCAGTTATGTCTATTACAATTTTTTAACTGCATTTCTCCTTGTATAAATGTTTTTGTAGTTTATCGAATAAATCAATCTAGAAATCATCAATATATTATTACATGCTTTTGTTATTCCTGTGCAATGGTGTAATATGTACATGCTCACCATATTTCAATATGGTATCAAAGCAGTTATTGATCATAGAGAAGTAGCAAATTTGTTTTGGAAATGATATGGTATCAGAGCAGTTATTGATCATAGGGAAGTGCATTGTATTGCTGAGAAATATGAGATCACCAATGCTACGTGTGGATAGAACATACTAGCATGAGAAGGAGTGAAGTTGTATAAAAATTTGAAGGTATTTGAATCCACTGATTGAGCATCCAGTATAGTTTTCTTTTGCATTGAATACACTTGATGCGCAAGTCAAGCTGCTATTTCATATAATGTACAAAGGGCATGTAATGGAATGGCCACTTAATGGATACGCAGACATGACCTAGCCTAGTTCAGCTCCATGGTATTTTTTTAATATCCTTTGTGAGTAAATCCTTGGTAGAATTATTGGAAATTGAAATCTTATAAGCAGTTATACGGCTATCTGTAACAACAATCAAAATGCATCATATAGTTATAAACGTAGTGTTTCACTAAACAATTAAGTGCAAGTTTTGAGCAAACTCTTCTAAGCATCCAACGATTGGAGGAACCATGCTAATTGGTTGGTTCTTTGTGATGGAAGCCTTCCTACAAGATCTCCTCGCCATTTGAATAAAGTTTTGTCCAATGTTCATTGCTGGTGTAAGGAACAAAGATGATAAAGACGCAGTGATTTGTGTACGCTGAGTTGATGTGGGCGCCAGAATTCTAAAGGAATTTTCAAATTGACTTATTCCAGAGAAACACAATCTTACTGCGTATAGGAAAAGATTTGTAAGTAAACCTAAAATTCACTCAAGTGGATGCATATGTGACTATTCAACACGCTTTGCATGTAAATGTGTGTAGTGGAGTTGGTATATGATTTTAATTTTAATACAAGCAGTCATAGGATCAAAACTATGAAAGTGGAGTTATAAGGTGTGAAAGGAGAAGTAGTTGAACTTAAATAAGTTGTTACAATTTGCATTGTAAGGGTCTATTTTGGAGGTAATTGTAATTCGATTTATTTAGAAGATGCATGTGTTTTAGTTTGGATATGAATTTTGAAAATACTGTAATTGGGAGATATAAGGTGTTTAATGTAAAAGAAGAAAATCCATTCAATATCATGCAATCTTTTTGTACCATGGATGGAAACAAATTGGTTGTTCAGTTGGAGGGTTTCGAGGATTATAGTACTTCCTCTGGTGCTATCTTTGGAGGGTAAGGACTCAGAGAGTCATATTGGAGGTAGGCGGCATCAAAGGATGGAGGAATTTTTATTATCTCAAGTTAGCTTCTCGCTTTGAGATGATGCTTTGCATGAGAAGCATTTTTGGCTTTATTTTTTTTTTCCTTGTTGTTGTTGACAGATTTGAAGAGGTGTTGAGCTCAATATGGATTGTTGTCAAGCAAGCTTCAGAGTATATGATCAGGAATTATACCCTTTTGCGGTCACTAGACAATGATAGAGATCTGTCGTATCTGTTAGGGATTGTTGTCGAATAATTCAAGACTCTGTGACTTGAGAGTTCAGGACTGAGAGCTCAAGAACACAGCTCAAAGCTACACCTTTCCAAGGGTCAAGAGACAACTTGATGGAGCCCCACTTGGTTCAAGATTTGTTCTTTTAGGAGAAGATCTTCTATAAAATATGTATTCATATTATGTAATCAGCTTTGTTAAGTATATTAGCATTCAGAGGAGTCCCTTGGTACTATTGCAGGAACAATTGAATAAGGGGGAATGTTAGAATAGTATTACATTGTTTAATATCTGCTTAGTTTAGACAGTGATTACCAATTATGCGACCGGTTATGCAGTTATGTCTGTTACAACTTCTTAACTACACTTCTCCTTGGCATTTCTCCTTGTATAAATGTTTGTATAGTTGATCAAATAAATCCATCAATAAATCATCAATATATTATTACATGCTTTTGTTATTCCTGTGCAATGGTGTAATCTGTATGTGCTCACCATATTTCAATATTGGGGAGATATTCAGTCCAAAATTCATAGAGGAAAACAGTCATAAATGTTACCAGACACTGAAGAACAATAGATGAAAGGAGAAAGAACAATGGAATGAGTGTATGGGTTCAGAGAAGGGTCAACTAGAGCAAGGAAATAGAGAAATATGAATTGAAGTTGCAGATATAAGTGAAAGAGAATAGAAATCTACATATTTGTTTTAAATTGCATTGCATAGTAAAGAATTTGTAGTTCAATTGTGTAATATGGATTTGGTTCAATTTGTGCATCTATGATTTCTATACTTATTGTGAGCATTTGAATCAAATAAAATTAAGATTTTATGGTGTTGCAATCTGAGTTTTGTTTATCTAAAAAGAGAGTCTCTATTTTGTGTGGAAGTTTTATGTTTTTGCAGAGAGGGGAGTACCCTTTTGCACCAAGTAATATCAGAGAAAGAAGATCCTAAGAGTGTAGTGGATACACTAGGATGTGTGGGTAAAAGTAATGGTTGAGAAGAGCTCGTGTGAGAATTGTTGTAGGTTGGTGAAGTCCTGAGCAGTTGAGAGCTAGTAACCGTGGAAGAGTTGTCCTTACAGGTTCCAAGGTAACAGAAAGTGAATGTAGAAGATTGAAGAAACTAGTAAGATAAAGATATATGTGTGGAAGCCCATCATGTGGGATGGTTGGAGATGGTATAAAAGGGAGGGATTCCTTAGAGAGATGACTAAAAAGATTGAGAGGATTGGCGGGTTGTTTAAGAGATGTGACCAATTGAAAGCTATGCAGCATGGAGAGGTTGTAAGGTATGAGTTTTCAGCGAAGACATGAAATGAAGAAGCATGAAAGAAAAGGATGAGGAAAACAAAGAAGTGGCAGAGGATATTAAGAATGAAGAAGAAGAGGAGATCCTTGTGCAAAAGGATCAAGAGCAAAGAGAAGAGATTGCAATCAAGGTTGTAAAAGATGATAAGAGGAGTTGCAACCCTTTGGTAGAAGAGACATGGAAGGAGAAGCATGTGCGAGCAGCCCATACATTCCAAAAAGAAAGAATATCAGAAAAGAAAGGAAGCAAGGAGAGAAAGTAATGGGAGAGGAAAGTTGTGGAACATGAAGTTGTAGTAGAAAATGATCTATGGAAAGACATGGACTATGTGGGATATTGATGTGAAGAAGAAGCATTGGAGATTGTAGCAAAGGTATGTTTTTTGAAAGACATGGATGAATAAGTTACATGTGATCTAGTAGTAGTGACAACATATCCTTTGGAGGATAGGAAGATAGAAGAGGAAGGTAACAAACTTGTAACTGAGTATGAAGACCAAAAAGTTGTAGCAGATGGAGAATCAGAGATGATGAACTTAGAAGGACATAGATTTGATGAGCAAGTGGGTGAAGAGGAGAATGATCTTCTATGGAAAGAACTTGGAGCAATGAAAGAAAATGAGGTAAAATTTGAAAACTCTGAGTCCAATTTGTTTGGGATGATGAATACAATAGAGGATATAGAGGAAGAAAAAGGTAGATACATGGAAGACATCAATTTCCGTAAGGATGCTGCAAATTTGGTTGTTGTTAAGGAGCATAATTTGGTTGAGGAAGAAAGTGAGAAGATAGAAAAGTTGTTTAGTTTGAGTGAACACTTGAAGGAGATGAATGGGGAAGATAAGAGTGAGAAGATGGATGCCGTAACAGTGAAAAATGAAGAGGTAACTTATGATTTTTCTAAATGTTCTAATGAGGAAGTTGATAGGGATTTGTTTGTTGCTGAGGTGGATAAGGAGTTGCAAGTAGATGGAAGGAATACATATAAAGATGTAGATTTGTAATCAGTTGTTACATGTTTGAATGTAGAGGTTGTAAAAGATGCTACAAGTGAAAAAATAGGTAAAATAGTTCAAGACATGAGGAGGATGATGGGAATAGATGGGGTAGATGAAAACCTCATAGCGAAGGATGAGATGATGAAATTTGCAACTGAAGATGATAAACAAAATATTGTAGTGAAGAAAGAAGAGGTGAAGTTTATTGTGTTTTGTGATAAAATTCATTTTCGTTCATTTGCAATGTTGAAGGTTGGGGCTTCTATGGAGAAGAGTAGATGGAAATTATTACTTTCCATGAAGTTGGAGGGGCATATTTGTATTTATATGTTGTAGATTGTGATATGGATGATGTCACATTTTTGTGGAGGTGGCCAATTTGTGGTGGGTCAAAACCCATGAAAGAGGAGAAGATTAGTGAGATTGATTGGTGGTGGTGCCTAGATAATGGTGGGTTGGATCCCATGAAGGAGGAAAGGAGAAAGTATTCTTGGGAGGAGGAGGATGGTACATAATAGATGCAGGTCCACGAGAGGAGAGAAGAATGGAGTGCAGATTTGTTGGACGGGAGTGAAGCTTGTTTCGGCAAGATGCTAGAAAAGGAGGAAAAATAAATAACTTTTTGTTCACAAGTTTCAAGGATGGAGTTCGCTACAAATTTATCATAATCTCAAAAAATTGTTCTACCATTCAACTCCATGTTTATGAGTGTATGCTCACAAACTTCCTACCTAGCGTGTCTGATGCAGGAGCATTCAGAGGGACTGGTGATCAACATCAACCAAAAATAGATTTCAAGTTTGGTTTCAGTTTTGGTGTGTTTTGGTTTTCATTTAGCATCTCTTTTCTTTTGGAATGGGTGGCACATTAGAATTTGCATGTTTTTAGTTTTTGCCATACATTGATGTGGGCACAACACATGTAGTTTTCACCAAAATAATTGTTTTGGGAAATCAGTGATATTTCTTAATAAATCCTCTTAAAGGAAGATTTTTGATTCCATCCTAGATTTGATGATAAAGCTTTAATAGTCATATACCTTATGGTTTTGGAGAAATAATCATTTTGTGACTTATGTTGGGAGATTGAGGAAAGCTTAACATCTAGATATCTGTGAGGTTTTGTACAGAATGGTTTGGCAAAAAGCTTCGAGATGGTGAGTTCTACACCTCTGTAGGTTTTCATGATATTCCAAGATCTTGGAAAGAAATTATGGCTAGTGTTAGTTTTTAGCTTTGAATCTGTCATGTCGCAGTCGTGGTTTCACAAGGTTGGAGACCTTCAAAGAGTTTAGTTACTCTTGATAGGTGAATGATGATATGGCATGAAATTGGAAGTACAACATTCTTATAGAGGTATAGATATTTGTATACTTTCTGGTATAATATTTTTGATGGACCAAAAACAATACCATTAGGCCAAAAATGCTCTTTGGATGCCATTTCTCATTTGAAGCAAGTAAATCCATGAACATCAAACTCTGAGAGGAAAAGCCAGCTTGTGGCCATTTCAAACACCTTGTAACAAGAAGGTAGATGAAAGGTGGAGTGATGTTACACTTGAGGTGCCTAAAGGAGGGAAATATAATGCCTCATAAAGGCAACTTTGTGTAAGTTTCAAAATGTAATTTGAAGGTTAGGCACCAAGGATTGATAAATCCTTCAATTTCACAAGGACTTTAGTCAACACCTTTTGAAAGCCAATAAACATGAATTTTAAGCACTAACTTCAACATTCTTTGTAGATTTAAGGGATAATACAAAAGCTAACGTGGATGTAGAATCTGAAATGGCAACCTAAGGGCTATGTGGGCACGACTGGGAGCCATGGGTCCCATTCTCTTGGTAAAATCAAACATTGTCTTTGAAATGGAGGTAGACGTCACCTTATATTCAAATCCATTTTTACTTTTCATTTAAAAAGTGAATAAAATATACGAGAGCAAGGGGAGTACCAAAGTGGTACGGCCTTAGGAGAAGAGAATAGGGTCATTGCCAAAGAATAGGAAACAAGTAAAAAGAAGCATGGGAATAGATTGAAGCTCAGGAATTTGAAGGATAGACATGAAGGCTGATTTGGAGAGAGATTCAATCCAAAATTTGTAGAGGAAAACAATAAAACATGCTGCCAGGCATTGAAGAACAACAGATGAATAGAGAGAGAACATTGGAATGAGAGTATGGGTTTAGAGAAGGGACAAATAGAGAAAGGAAATAGAAAAATGTGAATAGAGGTTGTAGAGATAAGTGAAAGAGAACAAAAATCTACATATTTGTTTTAAATTGCCTTGCATATTGAAGAATTTGTAGAAGTTCAATTGTGTAATTTGGTTTTGGTTCAATTTGTGCATGTGAACTATGATTTATATACTTGTGAGCATTTGAATCAAATAAAATTAAAATTTTTTGGTGTTGTATTCTAAGTTTTTTTACTTGAACAGAGAGTCTCTATTTTGTGTGGTGTGGATTGTGTGAGTTTCTGTGTAGAAGTTTTATATATTTGCAGGGAGGGGAATACCCTTTTGCACCAAATCGTTTTAGAGCAAGAAGGTCCTGAGAGTGTAGAGGATACATTAGGATGTGTGGGTAAAGGTAGCGGTAGAGAAGAGATCGTGTGAGAACTGTTGGAGGTTGGTGAAGTCCTTAGTAGTTGAGAGCTAGTAACTATGGAAGAGGTGTCCTTGCAGGTTGCAAGGTAAGAGAAAGTGATTGTAGAAAATTGCAGGAGTGAGTAGGATGAAAATATATTGTTGAATCCCATCATGTGGGATGGGTGGAGAGGTATAAAAGGAAGGGATTCCTTAGAGAGATAATTGAAAAGATTGAGAGGATTGACAAGTTGTTTGAGATATGTGACCAATTTGAATCTATACAGTGTGGAGAGGTTGCAAGGGATGAGTTTGCAGTGAAGACATGCCATGAAGAAGGCATGAAATAAAAGGATGAGGAAAATCAAGAAGTGGTAGCAGATATGAAGAATCAAGAAGAAGAGGAGATCCTTGTACAAAAGGATCAAGAGGGAAGATAAGAGATTGCAACCGAGGTTACAAAAGATTAGAAGAGGAGTTGCAACCCTTTGGTAGAAAAAGACATGGAAAGAGAAGCATGTGAGAGCAGCCCATACATTCCAAAAAGAATGAATATCAGAAAAGAATGGAAGAGGAAAGTTGTGGAACATGAAGTTGTAGCAGAAAATGATCCATGTTAAGGCATGGACTATGTGGGACAATGATGTGAAGAAGAAGCATTGAAGATTGTAGCAGAGGTATGTCTTTTGAAAGATATGAATGAAGAAGTTAGAAGTGATGTAGTAGCAGTGAAAATATATCCTTTGGAGGATAAGAAGATAGAAGAAGAAGGTAACAAAAGGTAGATACATGGAAGACTTCAATTTCCATGAGGATGTTGCAGATTTAGTTGTTGTTGAGGAGCACAATTTTGTTGAGGATGAAAGTGAAAAGATAGAAAAGTTCATTTTGAGTGAAAACTTGAAGGAGATGAATGGGTATCTAAGAGTGAGAAGATAGATGTTGTAACAGTGAAGAATGAAGAGGTAACTTCTGATTTCTCTAAATTTTGTGATGCGGAAGTTGATAGGAGTTTGTTTGTTGCAAAGGTGGATAAGTAGTTGCAAGTAGATGGAAGGAAAATAAAAAGATGCAAATTTGTATGCACCTTTTACATGTTTGAATGCAGAGGTTGTAAAAGATACTACAAGTGAAAAATTGGGTACAACAGTTGAAGACATGAGGATGATGATGGGAATAGATGGGATAAATTAAAACCTCATAGTGAAGGATGAGATGATGAAATTTGTAGCTATAGTTTCAATTTTTTGTGTTTTGGTTTCTATTTGGTATCTCTTGGCTTTTGGATCTTAGTGTAATACATCATCATTGTATTACATTGTTAGTTATGTTCAGTTTGTTCAGTTTCATATAACCAGACCAGTAGTTATTGTTTGGTTTCATATCAGACTCCCACCACATAATATATATGGATGTACCTGCATTTAATAACGATATCAATAAAAAATATTACTTTACTTCAACTGGTATCAGAGCATTTTGAGAATGGGTTGAGTGAGTCTGTCAATCTAGAAAATCAAATCTTTGCATTTGATATTGCTGGCAGTTGAGGAATGGATCTTCCTATGGAGAAAGAAGGCATAGCCATGAGTGCTGCATTATGGTGTTCTACACAATCGTCTCTGAGGTTTTCTCATTGGAAGATCACATTCCTAAACATATAGGCAATTATAATCAGCAAGGTTGGTAGAGAAGCACATTTGTAGAGGATTTGATGATCCAAAAGTTATTGGCATAGAAGAATCATCCAGATAAGATTGTTATTTTTATTTGTTCATTTAAAAAAAAATCAGACTTGCACTGGAAAGAGAGAAGGGAGCGCAAGAATAAGAAACCTATTATCATGAAGATCCTACCATCGAATGGAAGAACGAAAAGAGAAAGGTACATATTTGTTTAAGTTTAAAAGAAGATTTCCTGTCATTCGGTAATATGGTTGGTGCCATATGTGGAGAATGTTTTGGAATATGCCGAGATATCCAAAATCTTCTACAAAGATGACATATTAAAGGTATGTATTGAAGTGTGGAAGTACAAAGTTTATACGCATATATATTTAATTTGGAGTAATAAGGTGAATTTAGTCTTATTGTTTCTTTTTTGAGTATTATTTTAAAATGGAATTTCCTCTAGACAAGTATTCTAGATTTAATTTTCATACTTGGAGAATAAAAAGTCAGATGCAACTGATGAATACAAATTTATGGGGAATAGTAAGTGGAAATGAAAAAGTACCTACAGATGCAAATAAGTTATTAGATTGGAATAGTAGAGATGATAAAGCCAAGGCTATAATTGGTCTTGCTCCTTCTGACATTGAATTGCATCACATAGATTTAGATAAATCATCAAATGAAGTTTGGGATAATTTGAATAAATTGTTTGGAGCAAAAGCAATCAATGCAAAGTTCTCCCTAAAGCTTTAGTTGTTCATATTCAAGATGGAACTTGGAATTACAATGTCAAATCATATAAGTAACTTGCAGTTTCATATTAGATAGCTAGTAGAGGTTAAGACTAAGGTAGATGATGATGATGCTAAGGCCATCTTATTAAATAGCTTGCCTTGAAAATACAACAATGTTATTTTTTCACTCAGTCAAATACCTTCACAAACTCTAGAAGGTATGATTTCTGCCCTTCTAGTAGAAGAGAAGAGAACAATAGACGATTCAGAAGTTGATCCTCAGGAGAAATCATTATTCTCAAGAAACAATTACAAAAGATTAGAGAAAATCAAATGTTTTTATTGTAAGAAAAAGGGTCACACATCTTGGGATCGTAGAACTCGAGCTAGTGATGTTCTTAAAGGAAATCTTGCTTGCATTGAGGAAGAGGATTCAACAGACGATGAATGTTTTAAAGATGACTATTCTTCTGGTGTCAATAGTGCATTAGTACTATAAAGGTTCCTTCAAATTGGAGGCAGGTAGCATCGGAGGATGGAGTATTTTCCATCATCTCAAGTTAGCTTCTCGCTTTGAGATGATGCTTTGCATGAGAAGCATTTTTGGTTTTGGTTGTTTTGCTCTTCTTTGTTGATGCTGACAGATTTGAAGAATGTATGTTTTGGAGACAGGTTTGGGATTTGGTGTTGAGCTCATTATGGCCTGTTGTCCAAGGAGCTTCAGAGTATATGATCGACAATTATACCCTTTCGTGGTCACTAGACAATGATAGAGATCTGTCGTATCTCTTAGGGATTGTTGTCGAATAATTCAAGACTGTGATTTGAGAGTTCTGGACTAAAGAGCTCAAGAACACAGCTCGAAGCTATGGCTTTCTGAGGGTAGATGAGATAGCATGATGGAGCCCTGCTTGGTTTAGGATTTGTTCTTTGGGAGAAGATCTTCTATAAAATATGTATTCATATTATGTAATCAACTTTGTTGAGTATTTTACCATTCAGGGGGGTCCCTTGGTTCTTTTGAGGAACAATGTAATAATGGGTGGGGGAATGTTAGCATAATACATCATCATTTTATTACATTGTTAGTTATGTTTAGTTTGTTCGGATTCATATAACCAAACCAGTAGTTATTGTTCAGTTGCATTTAATAATGATATCAATAAAAATATTACTTTACTTCATTGGAATGGTTGGCACATCAAAATTTGCAAGTTTTAAGCTTTCACCATACTTTGGTGTTGCCGAACAACATGTAGTTTTCACTCAAACAATTATTTCGGTAAAGCAGAGAAGTTTTTATAAAATCCTCTTATAGGAAGATTCTCAATTCTATCCTAGATTTGATAATGAAGGTTTCATAGTCATATGCCTTATGTATTTGGAGAAATAATTATTTCATGACTTATGCTATCATATTCATGAAAGTTTAATATCTTGAGTTATGTGAGGTTTGGTATATATAATGGTTTGGTAGAAAGCTTCGAGATGTTGATTTCTGAACCTTTGTATGTTTTTTGTGATATTGCAAGATCCTGGGGAGAAGTTATGGCCAAAGTCAATTTTTAGCTCTAAGTCTATCATGTCATAGTCTTGGTTTCACAAGGTTGGAGATCCTCAAAGAAATTAGTTATTCTTGACAGGTGAATGATGATATGACATGAAATTGGAAGCACAACATTCTTCTAGAGGTATATATTTGCATACTTGCTGCTATAATACAATTTGATATTTCCTTTTCATTTTAAAAAGTGAATACAATATAGAAGAGTAGGGGGGAGCACCAAAGTGGTACGGCCTTAGGAGAAGAGAATAGGGTCATAGCCAAAGAATAGGAAGCAAGTAAAAAGAAGCATGGTAATAGATAGAAGCTCAAGAATTTGAAGGACATATGTGAAGGCTTAGTTGGGGAGAGATTCAGTCCAAAATTTGTAGAGGAAACCAAGCATACATGATGACATGCGCTAAAGAACAACAGATGAATGTAGAAAGAACAATGGAATGGGGCTATGGGTTCAGATAAGGGTCAACCAAAGCAAGGAAATAGAGAAATGTGAATTGAAGTTGTAGAGATAAGTTAAAGAGAAGAGAAATCTAAATATTTGTTTTAAATTGCCTTGCATAGTGAAGAATTTGTAGAAGTTTGAATGTATAAGCTGTCTTTGGTTCAATTTGTGCATCTGAACTATGATTTCTATACTAGTTGTGAGCATTTGAATCAAATAAAATCAAGATTCTATGGTGTTCCAATCTGAGTTTTGTTTATCTGAATAGAAATTCTTTGTATTGTGTGTTGTGGATAGTGTGAGTTTTTGTGTGGAAGTTTTATGTTTTTGAGGAAAGAGAAGTACCCTTTTGTACCAAGTGGTATCAGAGCGAGAAGGTCCTGAGAGTATAGAGGATACACCGAGACAGATGGGTAAAGGAAGTCTTAGAGAAGAGCTCATGTGATAATTGTTGTAGGTTGGTGAAGTTTGAGCAATTGAGATCTAGTAATTATAGAAGAGTTGTCCTTACAGATTGTAGGGTAAGAGAAAGTGAATGTATAATATTGTAGCAATGAGTAAGATGAAGATATATGTGTAGAAGCCTGTGATGTGGGATGGTTGGAGATGGTATAAAAGAAAGGGATTTCTTAGAGAAATGACTAAAAATATTTAGAGGATTGATAGGTTGTTTGAGAGATGTGACCAATAGGAAGCTATACAGTGTGGAGAGGTTGCAAGGGATGAGTTTGCAATGAAGACATGCCATGAAGAGGCCATGAAAGAAAAGGATGATTAAAATGAAGAAGTGATAGCAAATTCAAAGAATGAAGAAGAAGAGGAGATCCTTGTGCAAAAGGATCAAGGGGGAAGAGAAGAGATTGCAACCAAGGTTGTAAAAGTTGAGAACAAGAGTTGCAGCCCTTTGATAGAAGAGGCATGGAAGTAGAAGCATGTGGGAGTAGCCCATACATTCCAGAATGAAAGAATATCAGAAAAGAATGGAAGCAATGATGTGAAGAAGAAGCATTAGAGATTGCAGTGAAGGTATGTCTTTTGAAAGACATGAATGAAGAAGTTAGAATTCATGTAGCACCAGTGACAACATATCCTTTGTAGGATAAGAAGATAGAAGAGGAAGGTAACAAACTTGCAGCTGAGTCATAGAGCAGAAAGTTGTAGCAAATGGAAAATTAGAGATGATGAAGTCAGAGATTGCAGTAAAGGTATGTATTTTGAAAGACACGAATGAAGAAGTTAGAAGTAATGTAGCACCAATGACAACATATCTTTTGGAGGATAAGAAGATAGAAGATGAAGGTAACAAACTTGCAGCTAAGTATGAAGAGTTAAAAGTTGCAGCAAATGGAAAATTAGAGATGATGAAGATAGAAGTCCCTAGATTTCACAAGAAAGTTGGAAAAGAGGAGAATGATCTTCTATGGAAATTCAAGATGAAGAAAATAGACAAGTTTCTAAGAGGAAATTGGATAGAAGAACATGAAGAGTTGAATAGTTCAGTGAAAAATGAAGGTAAACAAGTTGGAGTAGTGAAAGAAAATGAGGTATGTCATGAAGCATTAGAGATTGCAATAAAGGCATGTCTTTTGAAAGACATGAATTAAGAAGTTAGAAGTCATGTAGAAACAGTGACAACATATTCTTTGGAGGATAAGAAGAAGAAGGTAACAAACTTGTAGCTGAGTATGAAGACCCGAAAGTTGCAGTAAATAGAAAATTAGAGATGACGAAGTTAGAAAGCCCTAAATTTCACAAGCAAGTGGGTAAAGAGGAGAATGATCTTCTATGGAAAGAGTTTGGATGATGAAAATAGATAAGTTGCTTAGAGGATATTGGATAGAAGAACATGAAGAGTTGAATAGTGCAGTAAAAAGTGAAGGTAAAGAAGTTGGAGCAGTGAAAGAAAATGAGGTAAAATTTGAGAGCCATGGGTCCCATTCTCTTGGTAAAATCAAACATTGTCTTTGAAATGGAGGAAGGTGTCATATTAGATTTAAATCAATATTTTCTTTTTATTTTAAAAAGTGAATACAATATAGAAGAGTATGGGGGAGCGCCAAAGTGATACAGTCTTAGGAGAAGAGAATAGGGTCACCGCCAAAGAATATAAAACAATTAAAAAGAGGAGTGGGAATAGATAAAAGCTCAGGAATTTGAAGGACATAAGTGAAGGCTGATTTGGGGAAGATTTAGTCCACATTTTGTAGAGAAAAATAATCATACATGATGACAGACATTGAAGAACAATAGATGAATGGAGAAAGAACAACAGAATGGGGTTATGGGTTCAGATAAGGGTCAACTAGAGCAAGGAAATAGAGAAATGTGAATTGAAGTTGTAGAGATAAGTTAAAGAGAATATAAATCTACATATTTGTTGTAAATTTCCTTACATAGTGAAGAATTTGAAGAAGTTCAAATGTGTAATCTGGCTTTGGTTCAATTTGTGCATTTGAACTATGATTTCTATACTAGTTGTGAGCATTTGAATCAAATAAAATCAAGATTCTACATTGTTCCAATCTGAGTTTTGTTCATTTGAACAAAGAGTCTTTGTATTGTGTGATGTAGATAGTGTTTTTGTGTGGAAGTTTTATGTTTTTGCAGAAAGGGAAGTACCCTTTTGTACCATGTGGTATCAGAGAGAGAAGGTCCTGAGAGTATAGAGGATACACCGAGATGTGTGGGTAAAGGTAGCCTTAGATAAGAGCTCATGTGAGAATTGTTGCAGATTCATGAAGTCGTGAGCAATTGAGATCTAGTAACTATAGAAGAGTTGTCCTTACAGTTTGTATGGTAAGAGAAAATGAATGTAGAAGATTGTACCAAAAAGTAAGATGCAGATATATGTGTGGAAGCCCATCATGTGGGATGGTTGGAGATAGTATAAAAGGAAGGGATTTCTTAGAGAGATGACTAAAAAGATTGAGAGGATTGATAGGTTGTTTGAGAGATGTGACCAATTGGAAGCTGTTCAGTATGGAGAGGTTGGAAGGGATGAATTTGCAATGAAGACATGCCATGAAGAAGCCATGAAAGAAAAGGATGAGGAAAATGAAGTGGTAGCAGATATAAAGAATGAAGAAGAAGAGGAGATCCTTGTGCAAAAGGATGAAGAGGGAAGAGTAGATTACAACTGATGTTGCAAAAGTTGATAACAGGAGTTGTAGCCCTTTGGTAGAAGAGGCATGGAAGAAGAAGCATGTGGGAGAAGCCCATCCATTCTAGAAAGAAGGAATATCAGAAAACATTGGAAGCAAGGAGAGAAAAAAATAGAAGAGGAAAGCTATGGAACATGAAGTTGCAACAGAAAATGATCCATGGAAACACATGGACTGTGTGGGGCAATGATCTGAAGAAGAAGCATTAGAGATTGTAGTAAAGATATGCCTTTTGAAATACATGAATGAAGAAGTTAGAAGTCATGTAGCAGTAGTGACAACATATGCTTTAGAGGATAAGAACATAGAAGAATAAGGTAACAAACTTGCAACTAAGTATGAAGAGAGGAAAGTTGTAGAAAATATAAAATTAGAGATGGTGAAGTTAGAAGGCCCTAGATTTCACAAGAAAGTGGGTAAAGAGAAGAATGATCGAATATGGAAAGAGGAGATGAAGAAAATAGACAAGTTGCTAAGAGGAGATTGGATAGAAGAACATGAAGAGTTGAAGAGTGCAGTGAAAAATGAAGGTAAAGAAGTTGAAGAAGTGAAATAAAATGAGGTAAAATTTGAACACTTTAAGTCTAATTTGTTTCAGATGATGAATATAGTAGTGGGTATAGAGGAAGAAAAAGGTAGATACATGGAAGACTTCAATTTCCATGAGGATGTTCTAGATTTGGTTGTTGTTGAGGAGCATAATTTGGTTGAGGAAGAAAGTGAGAAGATAGAAAAGTTGCTCAATTTGAGTAAACACTTGAAGGAGATGACTGGGGCAGTTAAGAGTGAGAAAATGGATGCCGCAACAATGAAGAATGAAGAGGTAACTTATGATTTTTCTAAATTTTGTGATGAGGAAGTTGATATGGATTTGTTTGTTGCTGAGATGGATAAGGAGTTGCAAAGTAGATGGAAGGAAAAGAAATGAAGATGCAGATTTGTATGCAGTTGTTACATGTTTTAATGTAGAGGTTGTGAAAGATGCCAGAAGTCAAAAACTAGGTAAAATAGTTGAAGACATGAGGATGACGATGGGATTAGATGGAATAGATGAAAACCTCACAGCAAAGGATGAGATGATGAAACTTGCAGCTGAAGATGATGAAAAAATATTGCAACGAAGAAGGAAGAGGTAAAGTTTATTGTGTTTTGTGATGAAATTCATTTTCCTTCGTTTGCAATGTTGAAGGTTGAAGAGTATGGAGAAGAGAAGATGAAAATTTTTAATTTCCATGAAGTTGTAGGGGAAGATTTGTATGTATATGCTATAGGTTGTGATATGGATGATGTGACATTTTAGTGGAGGTAGTCAGTATGTGGTGGGTCAAAGCCCATAGAAGAGGAGAAGAGTACTGAGAATGTTTGGTGTAGGTGGCAGGATAATGGTGGGTTCGATCTCACGAAGGAGGAGAAAAGAAAAGAGTCTTGGGAGGTGGAGGATGGTACATGGTGGATGTAGGTCCATTCTAGATGAGAGAAGAATGGAGTGTAGATTTGTTGGATGACAGTGAAGTTTTTTCTAGAGAGATGCTGGAAGAGGAGGAAAAAAATAACTTTTTATGCACATTTATCGGTGATGGAGTTCATTGTAGATTGCTTGCAATCTCACAGAATGGTTCTACCATTGAACTCCATGTTTGTGAGTGTATTCTCACAAAATTCTGACCTGGTATGTCTGATATAGGAGCATCTAGGTGGATTAGTGATCAACGTCAACCAAAAATAGATTTTAGGTTTGGGTTTCAATTTTTTTGTGTTTTAGTTTTCATTTGCCATCTCTTAGCTTTTGGAATAAGTCGTACATCATAATTTGCAAGTTTTCAATTTTCACCATACTTTAGTGTTGGCACACAACAGGTTATTTTCATCGAAACAATTGTTTCGGGAAATTGGTGAAGTTTCATGGAAAATCCTCTAATAGGAAGATTTTTTAATTCCATTCTAGATTTGATGATGAAGGTTTTGTAGTCATATGCCTTATGGTTTTGGAGAAATAATCATTTCATGACTTATGCTGGCAAATTGGTGAAAGTTTAATATCTTGAGCTCCATGGGGTTTATTATAGAATTGTTTGGTAGAAAGCTTTGGGATATTGAGTTGTACATCTTTGTAAGTTTTTGTGAGATTATAAGATCATGGGGGGAAGTTATGGCTAAAGTTGGTTTTCTGCTCTAATTCTGTCATGTCACAATCGAAGTTTCACAAGGTTGGAGACATTCAAAGAATTTAGTTACTCTTGACAAGTGAAAGATGATATGGCATGGAATTGGAAACAGAACATTCTTCTAGAGGTATGGATATTTGCATACTTTCTGGTATAATACTTTTGATGGATTAAAAATAATACCATGAGGCCAAAAATGCTCTTCAAATGCCATTTCTCATCTGAAGCAAGTAAATCCATGAACATCACACTTTGAGATGAAAAACTAGATTGTGACCATTTCAAACACATCATAACAAGAAGATAGATGAAAGGTGGAGTGATGTTAGACTTGCAGCGCCTAAAGAAGAGAATTCTAACTCCTCATAGAGAAAACATTTTGTAAGTTTCAAAATATAATTTGAAGGTTAAACTAGAGGTGCAAAGGATCTATAAATCCTTCAACTTTGCAAGGAGTTTAGTCGACGCCTTTTGAAAGGCAATATACTGGCAGTTTAAGTGCCAACTTCAACATTCTTTGCAGATTTAAAGGATAATACAAAACTAGCGTGGATGTAGAATTTGAAATGCCAACTTAAGGGCTATGTGGGTGTGACTAGGAGCCAAGGATCCCATTCTCTTGTTAAAATAATTTTTTTCTTTGAAATCGAAGGAGGCATAGCCTCATATTCAAATCGATATTTAAATTTTCATTTAAAAAAGTCAATACAATATAGAAGAGCATGAGGGAGTGACAAAGTGGTGCAGCCTTAGGAGAAGACAATAGGGTCACTACCAAAGAACATGAAACGAGTAAACAGAAGTGTAGGAATAGATAGAAGCTTAGGAAATTGAAGGACAGACGTGAAGGCTGATTTGGGGAGAGATTTAGTCCAAAATTCGTAGAAGAAAACAATCATACATGATGCCAGGCATTGAAGAACAATAGATGAATGGAGAATGAACAATGGAATGAGTGTATGCATCGAGAGAAGGTTTGAGTAGAGAAAGGAAACAAAGAAATGCAAATTTAAGTTGTAGAGACAAGTGAAAGAGAACAAAAATCTACATATTTGTTTTAAATTGCCTTGCATAGTGAAGAATTTATAGAAGTTCAATTATGTAATTTGGCTTTGGTTCAATTTGTGCATCTAAAGTATGATTTCTATAATTTTTTTGTGAGCATTCGAATCAAATAAAATCAAGATTATTTAGTGTTACAATTTAAGTTTTATTTATCTGAACAGGGAGTCTTTGTTTTGTGTGGTGTGGATTGTGTGAGTTTGTGTGTGGAAGTTTTACATTTTTGCAGAGAGGTGAGTACCCTTCTGTACCAAGTGTTATCAAAGTGAGAATGTCCTAAGAGTGTAGAGGATACACTAAGATGTGCGGGTAAAGGCAATGATAGATAAGATCTTGTGTGAGATCTCTTACACATTGGTGAAATCTTGAGTAGTTGAGAGCTAGTAACCATGGAAGAGTTGTCCTTATAAGTTGTAGGGTAAGCGAAAGTGAATGTAGAAGATTGTAGTAGTCAGTAAGATGAAGATATAAGTGTGGAATCCTATCATATGGGATGCATGGAGACAATATAAATGGAAGGGATTCCTTAGAGAGATTAATAAAAATATTGAGAGAATTGAAAATTTGTTTGAGAGATGTGACCAATTGGAAGCTATACAATGTGGAGAGGTTGCAAGTGATAAGTTTGTAGCCATGACATGCCATGAAGAAGACATGAAAGAAAAGGATGAGGAGAATGAAGAAGTGGTAGTGGATATGAATAATGAAGAAGAGGAGATCCTTGTGCAAGAGGATCAAGATGGAAGATAAGAGATTGAAACCAAGGTTGCAAAACATGAGAAGAGGAGTTGCGGCCCTTTAGTAGAAGAGGCATAGAAGGAGAAGAATGTGGGAGCAGCCCATACATTCCAAAAAGAAAGAAAATCAGAAAAGAAATGGAGCAAGGAGAGAAAAGAATGGAAGAGGAAAGCTGTGGAACATGAGGTTGTAGAAGAAAATGATCCATGAAAAGACATGGACTATGTAGGACAATGACGTAAAGAAGAAGCATTGGAGATTGCAGCATATGTATGTCTTTTGAAAGACTTGAATGAAGAAGTTAGAAGTGATGTAGCAACAGAGACAACATATCCTTTGGAGGATAAGAAGATAGAAAAAAATGTAACAATCTTGTAGATGAGTATGAAGAGAGAAAAGTTGCAACAAATTGAGAATTGGACATGCTGAAGATAGAAGGCCCTAGATTTGACAAGCAAGTGGGTGAAGACAAGAATGATAATGAGGAGATGAAGAAAATAGACAAGTTGCTAAGTGGAGATTTGATGGAAGAACATGAAGAGCTGAATGGTGCAACAAAAAATGAAGGTAAAGATGTTGGAGCAGCAAAGAAACCAAGGTAAAATTTGAACACTTTGAGCCTAATTTGTTTGGGATGATGAATACAATAGAGGATATAGATGGAAAAAAAATTGATACATGGAAGACTTCAATTTCCATGAGGATGCTGCAGATTTGGTTGTCATTGAGGAGCATAATTTGGTTGAGGAAGAAAGTGAGAAGATAGAAAAGTTGTTCAATTTGAGTGAACACTTGAAGGAAATGAATGGGGCAGATAAGAGGCAAAAGATGGATGCCACAAAAATAAAGAATGAAGAGGTAACTTATGACTTTTATGAATTTTGTGATGAGGAAGTTGATAGGCATTTGTTTGTTGCTGAGGTGGATAAGGAGTTGCAAGTAGATAGAAGAAAAACAAATAAAGATGCAGATTTGTATGTAGCTTTTACATGTTAGAATGTAGAGGTTGTAAAAGTGCTACACATGAGGATGATGATGGGAATAGAGAGGGTAGATGAGACCCTCACAACAAAGGATGAGATGATAAAAGTTGTAGCTGAAGATGATGTAGGAAATATTGTAGTGAAGAAAGAAGAGGTAAAGTTTATTGTGTTTTGTGATGAAATTCATTTTCCTTCATTTGCAATGTTGAAGGTTGAGGAGTATGGAGAAGAGTAGATGGAAATTGTTAATTCCATGAAGTTATAGGGGTAGATTTGTATATATATGCTATAGGTTGTGATATAGATGATGTGATATTTCGGTGGAGGTGCTCAGTTTGTGGTGGGTCAAAACCCACAAAAGAGGAGAACAGTGGTGAGATTGTTTGGTGGAGTGGGCCGAATAATGGTGCAAGGTTGGATCCCATGAAGGAGTAGAGGAGATAAGAGTCTTGGGAGGAGGAGGATGGTACATGGTGGATGCAGGTCCATGAGATGAGGGAAGAATGGAGTGCATATTTGTTGGATGAGAGTGAAGCTTGTTATGACAAGATGCTAGAAAAGGAGGAAAAAATAATTTTTTGTCCAAATGTTTCAGCGATGGAGTTCACTATAGATTACTTGCAATATTAAAGAATGGTTCTACAATTCAACTCCAAGTTTTTGAGTTTATGCTCACAAACATCCTACTTGATGTGTCTGATGCAGGAGCATTCAGGCAGACTGGCAGTCAACATCAACCAAAAATAGATTTTAGGTTTTGTTTTAGTTTGGTGTGTTTTGGTTTTCATTTGGCATCTCTTTGCTTTTGAAACTGGTGGCACATAAGAATTTACAAATTTTTAGTTTTTGCTATACTTTGGTGTCAGTGCACAACATGCAATTTTCACCAAAACAATTGTTTCAAGAAATAGGTGAAGTTTTGTGGCAAACCCTCTTATAGGAAGATTGTTGATTCCATCTTAGATTTGATGATGAAGGTTTCATAGTCATACGATTTACAGTTTTGGGGAAATAATCACTTCTCAACTTATGCTGGTAGATTGACAAAAGCTTAATATCTTGAGCTCTGTGATGTTTGGTACAGAATGGTTTGGCAGAAAGCTTCGAGATGTGCCAAACTGGTGCCGCCTTAGGAGAAGAGAATACGGTCGCTTCCAAAAAATAGGAAACAAGTAAAAATAAGTGCGGGAATAGATAGAAGTTTAGGAATTTGAAGGACAGACGTGAAGGCTGATTTGTGGAGAGATTCAGTCCAAAATTCATAGAGGAAAACAATCGTACATGATGCCGGGCATTGAAGAACAACAAATGAATGGAGAAAGAACAATGGATTGAGTGTAAGGGTTTAGAGAAGGGTCGACTAGAGAAAGGAAACAAAGAAATGTGAATTGAAGTTGCAGAGATAAGCGAAAGAGAACAGAGATCTACATATTTGTTTTATGTTTTAAATTGCTTTGCATAGTGAAGAATTTGTAGAAGTTCAGTTGTGTAATCTGGCTTTGGTTCAATTTGTGTATTTGAACTATCATTTCTATACTTGTGATAATTTGAATCAAATAAAATCAAGATTCTGTGGTTTTGCAATCTGAGTTTTGTTTATTTAAACAAAGAGTCTCTGTTTGGTGTGGTGTGGATTGTGTGAGTTTGTATGTGGAAGTTTTATGCTTTTGCAGATAGGGGAGTACCCTTATGCACCATTCTTTAAGATACAAGTTACTTCTTGGACTCACACCAAGGTTCATCTCTTTATATGACACAACCACAATACCTTCCATTCTATTATAAGGTTGATATCCAATATTTTATAAAGTATGCCTGTGATGCAGGAGCATATAAGCAAACAAGTGATGACATCAACAAAAAATATTTTTTGGTTTAATTTTTAGTTTTTGTGTGAGGTGGTTGTTTATGGAATCTATTTATAGTAGGAATTCAAATATTTAATCAGATTTCTATATTTCAAGTGTTCACTTTGTCGCGGTTTTAAGGCTCCGTAACACAGTTTTCACAAAAACAAAAATTTCCAGAGATTCTGGAAGACTGGACTAAAATCCTTTGATAAGCATGATCTTGAAGGCATTTCACCAAATGTGAAAAAACAATTGAAGTCATATCTTTATTGTTTTGACATATTTTAATGCCAGAAATTTGTGCCGATAGGTTTAGAAAATTTTAAAATTTCAAAGTTCTTAAATGCTGGAGTGAAATCCTTCTAAAGAGATTCTAAGGGGATCATAATACACCTTTAGAAAAATTTTCACAAATAAACTTTCAATTTTTCACCTTTTCAGCATCTGATTCCGTATGAACTTCAATTTGATTATTTCATTCTGGATGAGCATTAAAAGAGGTATTATTCAAGAATTTGATTTCACTGTAGTACATTTAGAAAATGTCAGAAATGGTAAAGAGGTACGGTATCTTTAGTTTTAAGATACATTTTTTATATGTGACCACTCCCATTCTTGGAGGTGTTGAAAAACAAGTAATGTAAACCTTATTTAATTGCCTTCCTTTATGAGGCGTTGAAACAAAAGGAGGTGTCACTTCTATATTTGATTTTATTAATGTGGAGGAAGTCGGTGTTGAAGAAGTTGCTGCAGATTTTAAAATCTGAAATCTAAATGCCTTTGGAAGGGACACCATTGAAAGATGAAGTTAGAAAATTTTAAAAAACTGATTTGTTTTCCTTTTGGGCAGCAAGCGAGGAGTTGAGGGGAATATGGACCATTAAACACCTAAAATATATAGTGAAAAGAGATTTCAATAGAAGCAAGTCATTCCATAAAGAGAGAGGAGAGGTACCAGAGAGAGAGAGTGCCGAAGTGAGGAAGATTGCAGAGTGGAAGAGAGAGTTCTGTGGAAGAACATAGCCCATCTGAGGGGCATGTGTAGGAAAGTTACTGTGAGAAACAAAGGAGAGTTCCCTGTAATTTTGAGAGGCCGTGAGAGGCCAAATATATAAATATTTTGTTGCATATTTGCATATTTGTTGAAACCATGAAACCATTATGTAATTAGTGACTGAATTGAATAAATGATAGAAGTTTATTTGCAATTCTGTATATTGTGTTGAATTGAGAGATTGATTTTGTTGAGTTGTGTGATTTGTGTTGTGGGTGGGAGTCCTACTTGTATACAATGGTACATTTAGAAAATGTGGGATATGGTAAAGAGGCAGACTATCTTTAGTTTTAATATACAATTTTAATATGTGACCACTCTCATTCTTCGAGGTGTTGAAAAACACGTAATGCAACCCTTATTTAACTGCCTTCCTTTAAGAGGCGTTGAAACAAAAGGAGGTGCCACTTTTATATTTGATTTTATTAATGTGGAGAAAGTCGGTGTTGAAGAAGTTGCTGCAGATTTTAAAATCTGAAATTTAAATGCCTTTGGAAGGGACACCGTTGAAAGATGAAGTTAAGAAAATTTTAAGAAACTGAATCATTTTCCTTTTGGGCAGCAAAGCCTTGAGTTGAACGGAATAATGGAGTTTTAAACACCTGAAATATATAGTGAACATAGATTGCTTTAGAAGCAGGCTGCTCCAGAAAGAGAGAGGAGAGTCGCTAGAGAGACAGAGCGCCAAAGTGAGAGGAAGAGAGACTTCTGTGAAAGAATTTCACATAGCCCATGTGAAGGGCATGTGCAGGAAAGTTGCTGTGAGAAGCAGAGGAGAGTTTCCTGTAATTTTGAGAGACCATGATAGGCCAAATATATTTTTATTGTTGCGGATTTGCATAAATGAACAATTCTGTATATTGTATTGAGTCGAGAGATTGATTTTGTTGAGTTGTGTGATTTGTGCTGTGGGTGGGAGTCCCACTTGCATCAGCCTGTGTAATCTATTTTATAAAGTTCACCTGCATATTCTTTCAGAATTTTGAAATGCAAAAACCCACAGTATGTAGCATACAGAACAAACCCCCAAAAGTAAAGCTTATAAACCTTTTAAATGTTAGACTAGATTTGCACTAAGCCATTTTTCCTTAACAGTTATGAAGGCATCTTATAACTTTAAATAACTCAAAATTAAAGAATAATTAACTTGTAACATACCTCCAGCCATTTGAGGAACATTTTCGAGAAGGGTGGTATTGACTGTATTTGGCAAAGGAGTAATCATGGGTGATGCACCCAAAGATGAACCGTGCCCTTTAACCGTTTCACGTGGATGTTGGGAATGATGGGGACTAGAAGTAGTATAGACAATGCTATTGCTACTTTCATCTTCACCATTATAATTAATCTTATGATAGGATGGATTAACAAAAGGGGCAACAGTAACATAAACAGCAGCACCTGCAACAAGCCGGCAACCAGAAAGCCTGCTGCCAACAAATCCTTGTTCAACTCTGAGCTGAGAGCTACCAAGCATTACAGTCAAAGAAGAAAAGGAAGCAGAACAGTATCCAGACAGGGATATTATTTCAGTTGGGATAGAGTAGAATTGAAGCTGCCTCCTAGACTGATAAATTGCCGCACTGCCCACAGTTCCAGAGGCTCCAAAAACAGCCAAATCTATGTCATGCCTCTTGCAGTACTGAGTTAAACATTCGAGCACATCAGAACCTGCTGCAACTTCCAGAACATTAATCTTCATTGGCTCCTGGTGATTGATTGTTATATTTTTTGGCTTATTTTTCGATCCACTAGGGTGGCCTGGGCAACCCTTTGGTGGCTCGGCAGCAGAGTTTTTCTCTTTGCCTTGAGTATTACTGTTAGTTACTTCCTCGGGCTCCTTCATGCTGTTACTTCCACTGCCATGGTTTCCAGAGATTCCACATGCGAATTTCTGTTCAGTTTCCATCCCAACTTTAATTACAGCCTTCAATACCTGCCAAAGTATTTTTCTTCTGCGCTCAGTTAAGAAGATATTAAAATAAAATTATATTATATTAATTTTTGGTCTAAAGGTGAGTGCTCTAGGATTTCAAACTGGAAGGCATTAGCAACAGATCATTTCGAGTTGCAACAACAGATCATTTAAAGTCTGTCAAAGGTAATACCCTTGCCCTAATTACAGGATAAAATATATAAACTTACAAGAAGTCTGAAGGCTCATATCACAATAGGTGCAAAACAAAATCATGATAAAACAAAATCCCAAACTCAATATTTATAATAATAATTATCGTTAAAAAATCTGTTAAAAATATATAAAACTTTCAATCCGTGGAAATCTACAGGAAACATACCTCGTAAGCTTGACGAAGTAACTCCGTGCTCTGTAAAACCTATCTATTATGGCAAGGACGCTAATCGTTTCAATTGTTGGATACAAGCTTGAAATAGAAAAACACCAAGGAAACGATGTGACAAGTTGATTTGAAATATAGTGTCACATAATTCAAAGCATGGTATTTAGAGGATTAATGCTCCAATAATAGTAAATGACATTGTCAACCAACTTAATTACACCGAATGGCGTGTGCTTTCAGCGGCTGACAGCGATCCGAGACATTCGTTTATTTTCGCCGAATTCTTTTACCGTCACCTTCGCTCACTATTTTTCGCCTACCGGTTTCACTTTATTAAGAACAAATAGTATTTTGGACAGCCCTAAAATTTCATTTCAGGCCTATGGCTCTATATGGGAGTCTATACATGCACCCCAAGCTCTCTGGATTATATCTGCACCGTACACGTCCGGTTATTCGAGGTACTTTAGTGATCGCTGTAGAATAACTTGGGCAGGGAACCCAAGATTATTTTATACCAATACATTGATATTTACAGCCACAAATGGGTTGGAATTAAAACAATAATTTACCACATGTTTTAACTGTAGTTGAGAAAAACTTCCCACAAATTAGTGGGATTCATTCATGGTATTACTAGACTCGGGCCCATCTCTTTTAAATGGGGACTGTCAACTAACCCACGTATCTGAATTGATTGGAATGGAGACCTATGCCCAAACTACCACACATGTTTTGTAAATCGGTCACTTCATAGGCAATAGGGCTAATCTAAACCCTTACTATTCAATCTTCCCTCTCTGTCATGCGGGTAGTTTTACCTAAATCCATTGGTCTTGCATTTATTTAACTTATCAAGCTTCAATTGCACTCCTGCACCAAAGATCCCACTTTTCATGGGTTCTATCGATCACACTTTTAGCATATAGAAGTGTGGTCTTTTGGACATTTTAAGTGTGTTAATTATTTTTTATTATAATGGAAGTGTATTTAAAAGGATTTATTAAATTTTAGATGAGTAAGTTGTGTTGGAAGGAAAGCAAAATTGTTAAGTAAAGAATATGACTAATTGTTAATAAAATAGAATTTTCCTATTCAATAGTTAAAGTTATATTGTTTGACTAGAATTATATATTTTTTTAGAAAGTTTCTAATAAGGATGCAAGGCAGTTGAAATCAATGGATCAGATTTGAGCAAAATACATGCAAGACAATCTAATGCATCACTACCTTACATTTTTTTACCTTGATCTAGCTCATCTATTTTTTAACCTTTTGTCAATTGATAGAATGATGATGGTTTAGATTCTTACATACATTGATAACATTTAAATTGACTTATGGCTCGCAATTTTTTTTTATAGAATTGAGGGTGCAAAGTTTATTTACATCGTTTAGGTATACCATTCAATTATGTTGTATCTACAAAAAAATTGTAAAGAAAACAAGCTTATGCTCAAAATTCGGGTGGAAAAAACACATCAAAATAGTAAATTGATTGATGTGAAAGATGTGCAGAATTTGACAAAAGAAGGACTTGATGAAATAATAAATTCAATTGAAGGTTTTGATCTAATAATAGGTGGAAGCATTCCTCTATTTTCTATGAACTTCAATGGATTGTGAATTATCTAAGGCATGTGATGTATTAAGTGTAACACTATACAATAATGAAACCTTCATTTTATACTCATGTGGACTTCAATGAATTATGAATTCCTTATTTTTCATAGCCAAGTTCCTCCCTATCAAAACCAATTATTAAAAATTATGGGCACTATTATTTATTATTTTGATTCTATGAAACATATTTGTTTGCATAATCAACATGCTATTGAAAGCGTAGTGAGACCTTACAATAGCACATTTGAAAGTGTAGTGAGACCTTATAGGAGTGCATTTTAAATTTCCCTATTTGAAAATGAATTGACATGGCATGGAGATAGACGATGCAAGGTTTTTGAGAATAGTGCAAGACGATTGAAATCATCTTGCCGTCATCAGAAAAATGATTTATCAAGATAGGTCACCTCCGCCACTCACCCATTTGATGACAAATTAAATTCCATGGAATCAATGTACACTTGTACAAGGAAAGACAAACCAAGAGGGGTTAAGTCTTTACAGGTAAGAAAAAACCACTTCATAAAGAACTAAAGGAACATTTTAAAATAACTGCATGTAGTGGCCAGTACCTACCTTGTAGTGTTGTTATTATAGTATGTGTTTAGTTGTAAATTTTTTTGTTG
Organism: Cunninghamia lanceolata; assembly: GCA_027924645.1. Taxonomy (NCBI): domain Eukaryota; kingdom Viridiplantae; phylum Streptophyta; class Pinopsida; order Cupressales; family Cupressaceae; genus Cunninghamia; species Cunninghamia lanceolata. The sequence goes on along the minus strand of BSBN01000135.1, from coordinate 4,232,567 downwards.
ATCAGCTATTGGTTCTATATATTATTTGTTTAGTTGTAATTTCTTTGTTGATTAGGTATTGGTTGTATAGACAAATTGCATTCCAATAATTGAAAAATTAATTTTTGAAGACTGTTGAAATGCCTTGGGTACATAAAATTGAAATCTCAAAAATAATCTAATATGGTAAAAATAAAATAGGACTAAAATATTTCCTTAACTATAAAATTAAACTTTACAAAGCCTATGAAATAACACAAATATTTTCTTAAAATGTAATAATACTAATACTTTAAGTTTGAAGAATAAAATAAAAAATTGTAATAACATATGGCAAAATATTTTTGTGATACTGTAGATTTTTAACTTTTGACTAAATAAAATTGAAATACTAGATTTTTAACTCTTGAGTAAATAAAATTGAAATCCCAAAAATAATCTAATTTCATAAAATAAAATGTGTAGAACCTAACCCTAGTTGGGTGTGGAGAGATTTATATGTCTGCCTAAGGTATTAAAATGTAATAATATTGAATACTATTACAGTTTAAAATGCATTAAAATATTGTAAGTTTGAAGAATAATTACACAATAAAAAGCATTTGAGGAGAAGTAGGGTGCTGACCTAGAACACATGAATCTTTTCTTTTGTGAGGGCAAGGAGCCTATGAAACTCCATGGAGGGTTCGAGAGGAAGAAGCTACTGGAGCCATGGGGACACATGTGTCTGATGATAATCAAATTCTTCACGTTGAAGGGAGGATTTTAGGTATACTACCATTACCACTTTGCTCTTCTCGATCATTTTAGGAATAAAATTGAGATTAACATTCCTTTTTCTCAATTCTGTTAGAGAGCTGAGGGCCAAGAACCACTTATCCCCATCCATCAAGATCTCATTCTGAGACTTTATCATTTTCACCTTGCTCTGTGCCCACTACAACAAATCAAAGTCAAAATGCTTGAGGACCTATAGTTGAGCACATCCCCTGAAGATAAAGACAAAGTGAAGGTTAGTGTGGGGACTCCTAAGAACCCCTTTAAAGGTGATCCCTGTGCAATGGAAGATAACCCTGCTAGGACCCCTGCTACTTCTAAGAACAAAAAGCAGAAGCATACCCCTAAGGAGGGTAAAGGTGTTGCTTGTATGGAAGTTCCTGTGAAGATCGTTGAGCTAGATACTAGGCTTGATCCTAAGGGTAGTAGTGAAGGTGGAGTGGCTATCAATCTGAGGATTCGTTGGTCTAAACAGATCACTGGTAAGCCGCTAGTGAAACCCCAGGGGGTGGAATTTTCTAATGATTCTAAGTTTGTGGAGGAGACAATGGAGTAAGGCAGGGATGAAACCCCCATAGAATCTATCCATGAAGTCAGGGGCACTAGTCATTTTGCCTCTATCAATGAATCTAGTTTTGAAGGTTTGGGCGACACCGTGAGGGTTGCTATTGGTTAAGATAGAAAGGGGAGTTGTACCTTGTGTGACAAGAATCCATCTTCGTTGCGGTTAAATATTTGGATGAAAAAGTCAAGTAGGTGGGGATTGACAACTTAGGAGATTATAAGGAGATGGTTGATTTCCTTGCTAAGTTTGGGGTGACTGGTAGCCCATAGTTCCTTGTCCTTGTTTTTTGGTCTGCTTTTCTAGTGTTGTTTAACTATTGTATTTTATCTCAGTCAATTAATTTTTTGTTTAATTAATAATAGTAAGTACTTTTAGAGAACATAATTTTAATTAATCTAATATTGTGACCTTTAGTAATATTTTTTTCTAAAGATAAAAGAATTGTTTATCATTTCAAATTTATAACTATTATATTTCTAGAACTAAATTTATAAGGAAAATTTTATGTGAACTTGTTTTGAAACGTCTTGGTAAATAAAATTGAAATCTCAAAAATAATTTAATTTGGTAAAAATAAAATAGCACTAAAATATTTACTTAGCTATAAAACTATACTTTACAAAGCCCATTAAATAACACAAATATTTTCTTAACTATAAAACTCAACTTTACAAAGCCTACAGAGCTTGAGTGTATAGAGATTTGAAATGTATACTTAAGATATTAAAATGTAATAATATTAATACTATGATAATTTAAAATGCATTAAAATATTGTGTTTGAAGAATAAAATAAAAAATATAATAATATGGAGAAATATTTTTGATGATATTGTAGATTTTTAAGTTTTTAGTAAATAAAATTGAAATACTAGTTTTTTAACTCTTGAGTAAACAAGTGCCACGTAGTGGCCTTGTAGTGTTGTAATTATAGTATGTGTTTAGTTGTAATTTTCTTGTTAGATTAAATATTTGTTGTATAAACAAATATTTTTTTTAAGGCCTATATAAATATAATAACAAAATTGTAATATTTATAGTATATTTATTTTTGATTAAATATATATAGTTTTTAAATTTGATAATTTAAATATTAATAAAATTGTATAATTAATATATGAACTACATTTAATAATAAATAAATATTAACTTCTTGGGATTTTTCACTATTGTTTTATAAAAAAATTATTAGGGTTTAAATTTGACACTAATGACCCTCTCCACACCTAATACCCAACAATATATTTATTTATTTTTCGATAACAAATACCCCATTATGGACTAACATGCTATGATATTTCCTATTTAGTGTTGTCATTGGATGGATATTACATAGTGAAATCTTGATAAATCATTATAAGATTTGATATGTAACTATGAAAATATTATTTTGACTCAACTGATCTATACTAGTCATTGTCTTGTTGTACATGACATATATATTTTGGTTGCACTTTAGGAAAATATAGAGAAAACAAATTATTGGTTGGTGTGTTGTGTTGAGGAAAGACATGATTTTTTAGAACACACAATCTAGATAGTGATAATTTTGATAATCTAATAGTTTATATGGTTATTCAATGGTATTTGGATACACAAGTATTTTATAAGGAATAATGGTTTTCCTAAATTCAAATATTAGATTATCAAAGTATAAAGATACTAAGAAATTAGCAACACCGTATGGCTACACAGACTTATTAGCACTTTCTCCAAATGCATAAAGTTAATGCAGTTAGTGATATCGATGCCTACATGTCTGTATTTTCTTTTCTTTCTATCTTTTCTCCCTTTGAAAATTTACTCTGTTATAAACATCTTTGGATAAGAAATCGCTGTAATACATAGTGTCCTATATTCATGTATTCAAACAATTACTATTGGAAAAACAAAGAATGTACTATTAATTACTAGCAGAAGAAATCTAGCCAAAAAAAAGCATGGAATCACTTGTTGCAAATAAGTTATATTAGGACTGATGATAAATTGGCCACAAAGGAATCAGTAGTTCAATTGATGGAACACTCCAGTAGCAAACTGAAGGTATTAGATTCGAATTCTACCTGGTCTATATATAAACTGTAGCTCTACACTACTAAGGATACACTTATTTACAAAGGCAGAAGATCAAGATATATATAGTCAGAGTGTTTTGTGCAGAAAAAAATTGAAATGACCAAACTTGAACTAAAATTGCTGGATAACATCAAGAAGTATGTGGCTATTTCCTAAACTCCTATCGAAGTTATATGGATTTGTGGTGCATATAGAGTTCAATTGCACAAGTTTTAAAATTAAAAAAAAAAACATTCTAAATAGATTTCTCTATCATTTGTTTTTTAAGGTAAAAGTCCACTTTTTAGCCTCTCACCGGGCCTCATTCCTATATAGTTCTCAACATATTCAAGATACTAGCAACAACAATTTTAGAGTCATTGTTAGACCTGAGCTAACTTTTCAAGTCACCGTGATATGTAGAAACTATAACAGACACCACAAATAAACCAAAATTGCGTCAATAGGCATTTTGAGTATTTTGTGTAGATTTGAAGCCCATCTTATCCCTTGAAATTTCTTTTACATCCAAGATTATGGAATATCAAACTGATCAAAATCATCTTCATTATATTCATTAATGTCAGATTCATATTGTCTGGTTCTTTGAGGTGGGTAAAGAAGTTAAGATGGAGATTATTTGTGGATTAGTCAAATCACCTTAGATGTATTCATCAAGATTAGATCATTGATTAGGTTCTTTGATGCAGGAGTATATGGGCAGATTGGCGATCAGCGTCAACCAAAAACAAATTTCAGGTTTGTATTTAATATTTGGTGTGTTTGGTTTTGATTTGGCATCTCTTGGCTTTTGGAATGGGTGGTATGTCAGAATTTGCAAGTTTTTAGTTTTCACCATACTTTGGTGTCGGTGCACAACATGCAGTTAAACAATTGTCTCAAAAAATTGATGAAGTTTCTTGGTAAATCCTCTTACAAGAAGATTGTTGATTCCATCCTAGATTTGGTGATGAAGGTTTTGTAGTCATACGCCTTCTAGTTTTGGAGAAATAATCATTTTGTGACTTATGCTGGTAGATTGATGAAAGTTTAATATCTTGAGCTTTGTGAGGTTTGGTACAAAATGGTTTGGCAGAAAGCTTTGAGATGTTGATTTCTCAATATTTGAAAGTGTTTGTGATAATCCAAGATCCTGTCAAGAAGTTATAGCCAATGTCACTTTTCAACTCCGAGACTATCATGTTGTATTCATGGTTTCACAAGGTTGGAGACCCTCAAAGAATTTAGTTACTCTTGTCAAGTGAATGATGATATGGCATGAAATTGGAAGCACAACATTCTTTTATAGGTATAGATATTTGTATACTTGGCGCTATAATACTTTTCATGGACCAAAAACAATACCATGAGGCCAAAATTCTCTTCGGATGCCATTTCTCGTCTGAAGCAAGTAAACCCATGAACATCACGCTCTGAGAGGAAAAGCCAACTTGTGACCATTTCAAATGCTTCATAACAAGAAGGCAGATGAAAGGTGGAGTGACGTTACAAGTTTACAGCACCTAAAGGAGAGAATTCTAACACCTCGTAGAGGCAACTTTTTGTAAGTTTCAAAATATAATTTGAAGGTTAAAATGGAGATGCCAAGGATTGATAATTCCTTCAACTTCACAAGGACTTTAGTCAATGCCTTTTGAAAGGCAATAAATCGGCAGTTTAAGCACCAACTTCAACATTCTATGCAGATTTAAGGGATAATCAAAAACTAACGTTGATGTAGAATCTAAAACGCCAACTTAAGGGCTGTGTCGATGCGACTGGGAGCCATGGGTCCCATTCTCTTGGTAAAATCAAATGTTGTCTTTATGATGGAGGGAGGCATCACCTCAGATTCAAATCGATGTTTCCTTTTCATTTAAAAAAAACTGAATTCAATATATAAGAGCAAGAGGAGCACCAAAGTGATGCGACCTTAGGAGAAGAGAATAGGGTCGCTACTGAAGAATAGGAAACAAGTAAAATGAAGGATGAGAATAGATAGAAGATCAAGAATTTGAAGGAAAAATGTGAAGGCTGATTTGGGTGTTAGCATAGTATTACATTGTTTAATATCTGCTTAGTTTAGACAACGGTTACCAGTTATGCTGCCAATTATAATATTTTAACTGCATTTCTCCTTGTATAAATATTTTTTAGTTTATCGAATAAATCAATCAAGAAATCATCAATATATTATTACATGCTTTTGTTATTCCTGTGCAATGGTGTAATCTGTACATCCTCACCGTATTTCAATATGGTATCAGAGCAGTTATTGATCATGGAGAAGTAGCAAATTTGTTTTGGAAATGATATGTGAAGATTTTCTAGAGTAGTTGTTGGTCACTGAATACAAGTGCATTGTATTGCTAAGCAATATGAGATCACCAGTACTGCGTGTGGATAGAACATACCAGCATGAGAAGGCATGAAGTTGTATAAAAAATTGAAGGTATTTGAATCCATTGATTGAGCATCTAGTATACTTTTCTTTTGCATTTAATACACTTGATGCGCAAGTCAAGCTTCTATTTGATATAATGTACAAAGGGCATGTAATGGAATGGCCACTTAATGGATATGCAGACATGACCTAGCCTAGTTCAGCTCCATGGTATTTTTTTTAATATCCTTTCTGAGTAAATCCTTGGTAGAACTGTTGGAAATTGAAATCTTATAAGCAGTTATACGGCTATCTGTAACAACAATCAGAATGCATCATATAGTTATAAACGTAGTGTTTCACTAAACAATTAAGTGCAAGATTTGAGCAAACTGCTCTAAGCATCCAACGATTGGAGGAACCGTGCTAACTGGTTGGTTCTTTGTGATGGAAGCCTGCCTACAAGATCTCCTCACCATTTGAATAAAGTTTTGTCCAATGTTCATTGCTGGTGTAAGGAACAAAGATGATAAAGACGCAGTGATTTGTGTATGCTGAGTTGATGTGGGCGCCAGAATTCTAAAGGAATTTTCAAATTGACTTATTCCAGAGAAACACAATCTTGCTGCGTATAGGAAGAGATTCGTAAGTAAACCTAAAATTCACTCAAGTGGATGCATATGTGACTATTCAACATGCCTTGCATGTAAATGTGTGCAGTGCAGTTGGTATATGATTTTAATTTTAATACAAGCAGTCATAGGATCAAAACTATGAAAGTGGAGTTATAAGGTGTGAAAGGAGAAGTAGTTGAACTTAAATAAGTTGTTACAATTTTCATTGTAAGGGTCTATGGACAAACCAAAGGGTGTATGGACAAACCATATTCTTATTTTTGTATGATGTTGAACTAAAATTTGTGGATTCGATGTACCTTTCAATTTCAACTAGAAAACATAGCTACATGCATAACCTTCCTATGAATATTTTTTTCAAGTTTTAGCTTTACCACCCATGACAATTGAAGAGACATTTCCTAAAACACAAAATCATTACAAAACTAAGATTAATTGCAAAAACATACTGGCAAAAAGTGTTCTACTATGTAATAGACTTGGGGCTATAATCAAGCATTCTAATGGATAACCCTACATTAAAGATCAAGGTATGGTAATTTTTGAATGTAAAAAATAGAGCTTGATATGGGTTTGTCCATATTAACTAGCTCCACTAGAGCCTCATGAAATGGTACTTCTGATGCCAATGATAAATAAAAAAGAGAGTGAACTTCAATTGGTCATTCCATGCCAATGATCCAAAGATGACATGAGATTTACTAGAGTGATGTAAGATGATTCAAATAATCATGCCCACTCATGTTATCATGTACCTTCATTTGTACAAGTGGAAAGAATGGAGAACTTTAAATTGACATTTTCCAACTATTGGTTCCTTAGAATGAATAGCACCTACATGGTTGAAAGAATTCACTGCCTACATGTATCAAATGAAATGCCAGGATTGAGTAGTAGAAGTCCACATTTTTTGTTAGATGACAAAGGTTGGTTACTTATGTTGTATGTAGGTGATGACACCCATGGCAAAGGTTAGGGTTGTGGATCCATTGGACAATAGAGATGATCGTAGAAAAATGTATATTCAAGTGGTGACTATGGACGATCACGAGTTATGCTTCATGGGATTTATTAAATACCACAAATCTCTCAGTAACTAAGATACTCTCTTCTAATGCTACATAATAACATGGGCCATAGGGACAAAAGACAATCATCATTCAAGTAAAGACCTGGAAATTAAACTTCCACAACTCTTCAACGTACCCATTGCACACCAAGGTGTGATTGCTAGTTATATTATGCTAGCACAATGGGTGTGTTATTACTAGCACCTCATTATATATTATTTTTATAATTTTTGCCTTCTACTTGAATGGGTTGTAGACATCTTGGACCAAGGTAAATATAAGCAATAGGAAATTTTATTTATTTATTTATCTTATTCTATATTATTTTCATTGTTTACCCCCTCTACTTTCTACTTGAATGGCCCATAGACATGGTGAACTAAGGTAAATCTAAGAAAGTAATACAAAAATATATTTATTTATTTATCTTATTCTTTTACCCTTATGGTTCAAATGTATTCTAAATGTAGTAGACAAAATAAAAATTCTTCAATAAAAACAAAACAAATTATTTACTTCATATGATTAGGTATTTTTTACATAAGAATTTATTAATTTAAACTAAACTACTTTGTGAAGACCTATTTTTTAACAAAGAAAATACTATCATTTTTCTCACAACCATCTTAAATTAGTTTCCTACTTTTCTCACCCTTAGTCTATATTCTTTTCATCCTTTATAAAATATATATTTAATAAAATAACCAAACTAATAAATTAATAAATTTTACAATATATAAATATAATTATTATTATTTAGTGAAGGTACTATTGTAATGAGTTTTTTGGAAAATATTGAGGGACTAAATTCTTACAGTGCATTTGATTATTAAACAAATAATATTTTTTTCAAGTATATGAAAATATTATAACAACATTTATATTATTTAAATATTAATATAATATGTGGGTCTGAAGCAGTTGATTTTTAAATTATATTATTTAAAAATTGATTGATTTAGACCCACATATGGGGAGCACAAATTATGAATGAGGTACTAAGGACACTAAAAGAAAGCTTAAAATAACCAACTGTACCTTGAAGTTTAAAAGAACCTAAAGATAGAATTGCTACCGAAAACAACCTAGACAAAACCCTTAACCTGAGGGCCCATCTCAGGTGGTCTTTTTGGCCTTCCCCTTCCTCATGCTCTTGGTGAGGAGGGCATTCATTGTCCATTGTGTACCCTCATCCACAACATCTCTTCCTTTAATACGAAGCTTCTCAGCTTCAGATTTGCGCGCATTTTTGTTTTTGATAGAAATGTTTGATTTGGATAAGGCACTCACAGTTTGGGTGAGAGAGCGATATTTAATAGGAATAACCACATCCTCATCCAAGTCATCTAAGAAGGGGTAATAACCCTTTGAATCAGAAACATTCTCAACTACCACAATTGGAAGGAGGCTTAAGCGTTGGGCCGAGGGGGCGGTGCCTCATAGGACTCTCCAATGGGAGAAGAGGAAGGAGGCACTGATCCACCAGAGGCCACGATTAGGGCTTCAAGAGAGGGTGAGGGATCCAAATGATCAAAAAAAATTCCATGATTTCACTAGATGAAGTCAAAATCTAGATCACCCACCTTCCTCACCCACCTCTTGAGTCTAAAATTTTGATATGTCGCAGTTCTGTGGGAAGTGCAACCAAAAATTTTGTGACCCAACTTGTTGCAACAAAAACATTGGAAGGGGAGTCCTTCATAATTTAGGAATTGATTCTAGGTCCCGAATGCTGAGTGGATAAAAATAGAGTGGTGTACCGGTTTGGAGATGTTGATGATGGCACAGACCCTGGTGAATCGGCAATGGGATGTGCTAGCATCCAACTTAACAAAGGTTCCAATCTCCTTGACCATATCCTTGATGAGCTTAGGCACATGCATAATTAGAGGAAGGTTGTACAACCTTATCCAAATGGGAACCATGGTGATATTAGCTGCAGTAGGATCAAAGAAAGGAGACCAATCTACCACAAAAGGCCACACTGGCCAAAAAACCAAGGGTCGTGCTATTTGACAAAGTTACAATCCTCCATAGAGGCCAAGCGAAGCAAGAAAAAACCAAAATCCAAAATGTCAAAATCTGGAAGGGTCAATTTATTCAAAGTAGTCTTCATCCATTCGATGAATTGGCCAATCTCAGGTCTCTTGCATAAACAACAAACAAACAATGATCTATTCTCCAAATCTTCCAAAAATTCTCTAATGTGCGCACCAAGTAGGTGAAACTCAATAGGGACATCTGTCAAGCTAACCACCATGTCTGCCAGAGAGTAGATTTTAGGGGTTGGATCTGTCGATGAAGGCTTAACAGTGCATTATAGAGGGCAATCTTGAATAATCTGAGTTTTATAGAACTTAGAGAAAACATGAAAGCGGTTCCACCTATTCCTACAGCTATCAATGAGGAGGGGAGCTGTCGTCCCAGGAGAGATGGGAGGCTCATCTATTGTAGCCTTGGACAAGATATCCACACACATCTTTCCCTCCTTACTCACAAAATGCACCTTTCCCTTCTGGGTGAGCTTCATGCCTGCACCCAACCCCTTTCACCGACTTCCATTCATAGCTTCTTCCGCACTCGCCTCAACTCCTTCGCACATCGCACTTCATGACTTTTTGATATATTAATATAATATTCATATTAATGTGATTATTTAATTTTGATTATTTAATCTAGGAATGTAAGATCATAGTTTGGATGGAGGGTCCTCTTGGTTGGACTGCTTGGGTTGATACCCATTATGGTGTCTTACACTAGTAGTTCTTTAGCTTCTTCTTTCTTCTGTTATGTCTGTATACATGATACTCTGAGTTTGTGGTGAGGCTGGTCCTCTTTTTTGATACTCTCGGTGGTTTTTTTTTTTTTGTATTTGACCTACCTATATTTAATATAAAAATATTAATATAATCTAAATATTATTTTATTTTATTGTGTAATATTCATATTAATATAATATTGAGCCTTATGAAAATTATTTAATTTTTCTTCATTATATATAATAAAATTCATATTAAATTGTTGATTACACAAATTTATAATGTATTTATATTTATGTTTTTGATTAAAGGGGTAAAACAAGTTTTGACGGGACTATAAAACCTGAATTAGGTTCTGAAGGGACATGAAACCCTTTACAACTAGACACTGTCAAATGTTAAAATCATAGCTAAATGACACTAAACAGAAATCTCTTAGGACACCGACAACAACAAGTTTAGATGGGACCCTCAAGCCTACAAACCATCAACAAACCTAATCAAGAGCCACCTAGAAATAGTAGCAATGAGCTGCAACCAAGAACAAAGGTAATGAGAGGACTCACTACCACCAACCACACAACAGGTTTTGAAGGGACCTGAAATCCTATACAAACAAATGTTATGTGAACCACTACTCATGAAATATGGGTCATGTGTTTGACTCAAAAACTACGCAGTTAAAACCCTGAAATAAAATATCATAATTTGACATGCTGCGAAAACTAGCTCCTACTTATCAATTGATGAGCTAAAGGGGCTCTATAATGAATGGTTCATAAGGAACAACACTTGCTGAAGGTTTTGCAAATGGGGTAGAAAGCTAAGTGGGCTTGATCTTGGGGGAAATTCCATGGTTAAGCATGCATGAGCCAAAGTAGTACTGGGATGGGTGACCTCCCGGCAAGTCTCGATGCTTCACCCCTGTGTGCATCACCTAGATGTAATGAGTACTAAGTGGACCATTCATTAACATGAGAGATGGGTTCATGTGAACCAATACTCATGAAATATGGGTCATTTGTTTGACTCAAAAACTACGCAGTTAAAACCCTAAAATAAAATATCATAATTTGACATGCTACGAAAAATAGCTCCTACTTATCAATTGATGAGCTAAAGGGGCTCTATAATGAATGGTTCATAAGGCACAACACTTGCTGAAGGTTTTGCAAATGGGGTAGAAAGCTAAGTGGGCTTGATCTTGGGGGAAATTCCATGGTTAAGCATGCATGAGCCAAAGTAGTACTGGGATGGGTGACCTCCCGGGAAGTCTCGATGCTTCACCCCTGTGTGCATCACCTAGATGCAATGAGTGCTAAGTGGACCATTCATTAACATGAGAGATGGGTTCATGTGAACCACTACTCATGAAATATGGGTCATGTGTTTGACTGAAAAACTACGCAGTTAAAACCCTAAAATAAAATATCATAATTTTACATGCTGCGAAAAATAGCTCCTACTTATCAATAAATAGAATGCCAACAACGACCACACAGCCATAGGTTTTGAAAGGACCTTTGAACCTTACACAAATAGCCAAACAATAGCATACTCGATACTAACCCACAATGAAATAGCAACCATGCTACACCTAGGAACAAAGCTAAAGGGGCAGCCACTAAAGTCTTCTCCATTATTGTCAAAATGAGCTTATAGAAAAATTGAAGTTGGCCCACAATGAAACAGCCTCACAAACACCCACTTCAAAAGTCATCTCCTTCTTTGTCAAATTGATCTATATGTCAAAACTTGGCCTCCATATTACTGCAATTCCTCTCTTGCCAAAAGACCATAGTCCCCACTCTCTCCAGGGAATGAAGAGTCCCTTGGTCATTGCAAAGCATCTTAGGAGAACCAAGAAACTAACCCAACTAGGCATTCTCCCACCTTAAGAACACTCAAACAAAATAGACTTGAGGCCATGAAAAAACTTTGTTACCCAAGCCTTAGCAGAGTTGGGCACACACCCATCATGCCTACCAATGGAAGCATCCTCCATGTTACCTCTCTACTGCTCCTCACACAACATATATTCACAAGACTTCCATTTTCTTCTAGCCCCAAAATCTAAAAACCTCAATATTGGGTTTGAAACCCATAACCTTCCCAAACTGGGAAAAACTCCTCCTAGATAGCCTTCTCAATAGGAGAAAAAGGGATCTGAATCCTCCCACCTAAAGTTTCCCTAAGAAAGAGGGTGAAGAATGACCTAGCCAAGTTTGAATAATAGACATTTTGGCATTGGAGTGCTACACAAATACCTAGCCCCAAAACCCCACCACAATAGCCAATGTATTCAATAGCATAGGTGAGAGAGGAAATCTATCCCAAAACTTGTGACACTATTTCAGACACAACCAACCCTAAGGAAGCCCTCCCTTCTGTCGACATATTGAAGCAGTTCACTATACAATTTGTTGTATAGAGGAAACTTCTACACAATCCCAGTCTCAAGAAACCATAGAGCTTCTTGAACAAAGGGGAACCATTCTCCAAGGGGATCATGACTTACCTCTTTCTCGATGGAGGACCCATAAATAGAGAGAAACCAAAACCACCCTAGTAGGCCTCTGCCCTAACAAAGACCAGAATGACCATAGCAACGAATGGGTGATGTCGATACTGAGAGCACCACTAGGCACCCTCTTCCCCATCATCATCCTTGTCTCCCTCTCCTTTCTTCTCTACACATGAACAACCAACACTCATGCTCCTGCCCATTTCTCATGATGTATTTATATTTATGTTATATTATAATAAAATTAAATATTGTTGATAAAAGATTTGCACTAGAAAATGAGATCTATGAAACACATAATACATTTCTTTGGTATTGTTATATTTGATTAAATTGTTCATTATAGAATTTTATAATGTATTTATATCTATGTTATATTATAGTAAAACAAATACTATTAAAAACATATTTGCACTAGAAAATGAGTGTAGGAACCAGGAATATTGAGTGAATGTGAGTATGGATTCAAGCCACACTCAATCTGTGAGAAAACAAGTATTGCAAAGTAATGGACACAATATGAATACAAAATATGGGATTGATTAATTATCTTACAAGATGTAGTACATATAAGGCATAATCAACTAAGAATAGTCGAGCTAATAATAGGAAAAACTCACTAAAAATAGTGGTGCTCCAAGAATAGGAAAAGCAACCACTTAACTTAGACAAAACTAATATAAGCATACCAAGTATAGCTCAAGGCTGAACACTTCAAAATATGCACTCCTAAGATAGCTTAATATACACCAGCATTGCTCCTTAAACATAGCTTAGGTGGGAAAAATGAAGATGGGTCTTAGAAACTAGGCCTTATTAGGTACCCATGTACAATGTAATCTCTCATAAAAATAGAGAAACGGAGAAAAACTACGCGGGAAAAAAACTCCCCTCCAAAAAGAGAAAAAAATATAAAAGAAGAGGATTAGGAAGCCTCCTCAAAGATTATAACTTTACACTAAGCCTAAAACCATGTTGCTCTGACTATAATGATGCAGGCAACTACCCCCATAGAAGATTGAAATAGACTATGTATCCACCCCAATGAAGTAACCCTTATGCCAAAAGAGAATGCTCATGTATGAATGTTGACAATGATACATTTGTGGGAAATGACATTTCTCCCCTTGGGAAGAAACAATTCCAATGGTGAATGCTGAAGTAACTCCAACTCAAAGAAGCAAGGTGAGGTGGTAAGTCTCATGATGTATCTTGTCTTAGAACACTGTTCAAATGTCTACATATTGATTTTGAAACAAGTCACAAACAAGTCAGGAGTCGTAGGCCTAACCAAGATAAGTGACTTCTCAAAATCATGTGAAAACTAATGAAGAGAAAGATCCAAAGAACTAATGTATGGATGTGGATTGTGAATGCATGCCATATGGCTATGAAGCAAATCCCATGAGATGTCATTCGAAGAATCAATGGAATCCCTTGATGAAGCCTCTCTGAACTCTATAGTAGTAGCAGGTGCAATATAATTATCATCAAAGAGAAAGACAATATCCTCCAAAGTGTCATCAAGATCTGAAATGTGGGACTTGAAAAACAAGGAAGAGATGTCTGGTAGAAGTGTGTCCCAATTGGATCTAAGACCCTACTACAAATAATTACTGGAAGCATCCAGAGAAGAAACTCTAAACTCTAAAGCAAAGGCATAGAAAACATGTGCCCTATAATGTGATGATGTATATGTCATACATCAATTGGATTTTGTACCCAAGTACCTACACTTTGAAGTGGCTATGTAGCCCAAAGAGAGTTGAATGTGGGTGAGTCAAGTGCTGAATCCTCATCCTCCAAAATGAATCTAGAGATGGATGGAGATGACACTCTGCCTCATGAATCTTCTATGGATAGTAGAAAGGAGAAATATCAAGGGCAAAGTGTGAGAAGTTGTATAACCTACCATTGTGATCTGCCCTTTCCAAAGCCACTAAGTTATTCCTATGCAACTCTCTAATCTCAACTGAATCTAGAGTAAACTCAACTTGCATGCCCTTCCCTATGTGAGCAATCTAATACATTGATATGAGATTAGTTGAAAGTGAAGGTACACTTAAAACATTTATGAATGTTCCACCTTCATCCTCAACAGAACCTCTCCCTGTAACTATTTCTAGTGTGTCATTACCCAAGGTGATGCTAGACATGTTATAAGGCTCTATGGAAAAAAACTCAACCTATGAAGAAGCCATATGATGTGAAGCATCAAAGTCAATAATCCAAGATGGAGCTGATGAAGATGCTACTGTAACTAGTGCCTTGCCTTTAAATTTCACTTTTCCTTTTTCCTTTGTCTTAGAAGTTTCTTGGGTTGATGAGGACTCTTTGATAGATTTAGGAACCCCTATGTTATGCTTCTTAAGAAGATGAGTGATGTGTTCTATCTATTTCTTCATACATAGGTGCTCATCATGCCCAAGTTTCTTACAATAGGTGCACTTGACTTTCTCTTTCCTAGGTTTCCCTTGATTTGAAGAAGATTTTGTATTGAGCTCAGATTTTTGTTCCTTCTTGATCTCCTTGTCTTTTTTATTTTTCTCCCCTTTGTTATTTGAATCATTATGTTCCCCATTTCTAGCAAAGAGAGCTTGAGGTGTTGATGTCTTCAGGGTACCCATGTGTATAACTTATCTTTCTCCCTAATGAAGTTTGGAATCAAGTCATCTAAGGATGACATTGTCCATGTGGCTCTAAATCTCTTTTAGAAAAGTAGAAAGTAGATACAAATATAGAATACTCAAGTCCTAACTTGGTGATAATTAAAAGCACAAGTTGATAATCTTTTTTCTCAATTCCACATCCTTTCAACTTCAACATTAATGATTTCAACTTACTGAAGAAATCCTCTAGAGTGTCAAATGAACTTGTACTCAAGCTTATGAGTTAGTTCTATAAATCATGACCTTTTGTTTCATCAACCTTCCCAAAGAGTTTTTCTAATGCTAGCCAAACTTCACTGGGTGTCTTCAAGGCTTCTACATGAAACAATAGTTCAGGACCTATATTTAAACACAAAAAACTATAGACTTGATCACACTTGTTAAACTATTTATCCTTCTTTGTATCAATAGTGGGTTCTTTTTCAGTCCCCATTGTCACTTTGTGTATCCCTTTATTCTTTAACACAACTTGGATTGCAAATTTCCACTTAGGATAAATAAACAGGGTTAGTGGCTTGATTGCTTGTTGTGAATCCATGATGTTGAAGTAGTTTTACATAAATTAAGTGCAAAAGGGAAAATTATGGAGAAGATTTGAAATTGCACAAGGCACGACAACTTTACACACCCCTTGATTCAAAATTGGATTCACCCCTGAATTTGGCACTTTATCATGCAGTGTGTTAGGTCTAAGCGGGTTGATTAAAATTGTACCCTACTACTTTACATTTTTACAAACTCTCTTCAATTTTGGTACTCCAAAGTAACCTTTTTTTAAGTATTTTTTGAGATAAATAATCTATTAAATATTAAATATTTTATATTTATTAACATTAATTAAAAATCTAAAATAAATAAAATAAATTTTTTAATTAATTTAAAATTACAAACAATAATCATTAATTAAACAATTTTGATTATAGTAGTATGTTACTAGATGATAGGTTTAATTATGATAGTATGCTACTAGATGATAGTTTTAATTATGATAGTATGTTACATGTACTCCATAATTGTACTACCATATAGTAGATTAAAAAGCCAGTTCTCTCAACTTTTGGCAAGATCATTTTAGAAGTTATTTTTGTTTAGAAAAGTAGCAATGGCAAGATATGGGGGAGATCCTCCACTATGTTTACTTTATCAAGACGTTTTTAAAGGTTTTATGTATATTTAAATATAAAATGTTTCATACTTCTATTTAGAAGTTGACAAATAATTTTATCTTATTCTCATTCATCTCCACACACTCCAAGATTTAAAACTCACTTGCTAAATTTATCACTTTCCATCTTGTTTCAACTAGAGAACATGGCTACATGCATAACCTTCATATGAATTTTTTTTTTCCAAATTTTACCTTTACCACCCATGACAATTGAAGAGACATTACCTAAGACACAAAATCATTACAAAACTAAGCTTAATTGCAAAAACAGAGTGACAAAAGTGTTCTATAATGTAATAGACTTGGGGCTGTAGTCAAGCATTCTAATGGAAAACCCTACATTAAAGATAAGGAATTGGTGCAGTCACGGTAGGAGGGTTCACAGAATGAACTGTCCAGACCGTGCAGCAAGAGTAAACACAATGGAAACAACTCAAGGAAATAGAACAAATGCAGATTCAATCATTCAATATATCTTAGAATTCAAATACAATCTGGTCGGCAACATACTGGCTTACAATACAGGCTCAAAGGCTTGATTTCATACATGCGCAAGATAAAGCTTTGAAGCTTCTCCGCACAAATCTACAACTATTATATCTTTCTTATGTGAATAGATACTTTCCTAAGGATCTATTACATAAATATATTTCATTTCCAGACTAATAGATTCCACCACATCGGCCAAGGAAGATCACAAACTCTAATGAAGAGCTAAAACATGTTCACAGATAGGTCAGACTTAAATGCATAGAACACTTCCTCAAATGAATTGGATAATGTGTGGACTTTGGATAATGTGTGGAGCTCTGGGGAAGGTCAGCCATGAACCAAGGATCATTGAATGATGTGTCAGTAGGATCCACAAGTCAAGGAATGATCCACAAGCCTTGTCCTTTAGCTGATTATTAGGAACTATTAGAATGCTCTGCTCTGGGAAAACAAATGATCTTCTGATAGTGATAACTTTCTCGTAACTGATCCAAATGCTCTGAATTCCTTATATGATGTAGATAAATGAATGAAGATGCTAAGTCCAGATCCGTAAGATGTGAAATGCCAAAACTAGACCACAAGCTAAAACTACTTCTGACTGAACTGGGAAATGAAAGAACTGAAATGCAAACAAATTGAGATGCAAATGTTTTTGGTTGATGCAAGATTTCTCTTGATCCAGGGATGCTCTTGCATCTGACATCTGAGGTTATTGAAAAAGTGAGTCCCTCACTTTGTCTGGGCTAGGGGAGAACCAAGATGGTCCACCTTAGCCTGGGAAATCCATGATGAATCTTCTTCTGGTCTGCCTTTCCACTTCACAAGATATTCTTTGTATTGTTTGCCTCTAGTGCTGCATCCAACTCTCTTGTCCAAAATGTCTTCTATCTACTCCGGTGCTTGTTGTGGTAACTGCTTCTTCAAGTCCTTGTATGTGTTGTCATTAAACTCTACTTCATGATACTGATGTAGGTCTGCAGTGTTGAAAATTGGTGATATACCCAATGTCTCTGGTAACTCCACTTCATATGCATTTCCTGAATCAAATTTTTTGAGTATCTTACACGGTCCAAATTCTTCATCTTCAACTTGTTATATGTCCCAACTAGAAATCTTTCTTCTCTCAAATGTACCATTACTTCATCTCCTTCTTTAAATTCTTTGTGTTTTCTCTTTTCACCTGCCCTTTCCTTATACTTACTGTTCATGTCTTCCAAATGCTTCTTCACCTGATTATGCACTATCCTCATATGATCTGCAAATTCTTCTACTTCTACACTTCTCTTTTCTTCTGTACTGATGTCTCTCAATTCTACAACTCCTCTAGGATTCACTCCGGTAATAATCTCAAAAGGTATTCTTCCAGTACTCTTGTTTACTGAATTATTGTATGCAAACTCTTCTTGTGAAAGAATCAAGTCCCAACTTCCTGCTTTCTCTCCAACCAAACATCTCAACAAGTTTCCCAAACTCCTATTCACTACCTCTATCTGTCCATCTGTCTATGGATGAAAAGTGGAACTAAACTTCAAATCTGTCTTCATCTTCTTCCAAAGTGTCTTCCAAAAGTATCCAGCAAATTTTGTGTCTCTGTCTGAAACTATACTCCTAGGTAATCCATGCAATCTCATAATCTCCTTGAAAAATAAGTCAGTTACATGTACTGCATCAGTTGTCTTCTTGTAGGGTATGAAATGAGCCATTTTTAAAAATCTGTCAACCACTACAAATATTTAATCATGTTCTCTCTATGTCTTAGGTAATCCCATTACAAAATCCATGCTTATGTCTTCCTAAGGTCTCTCTAGTACTATCAAAGCTTTATACAATCCAGTGTTCTGACTACTCCCTTTTGCAACTTGACAAATTCTACAACTCTGCACAAATCTCTAAACATCCTTATGTATCTGAGGCAAAAAATAATTTCACTCACCAAAGCCATTGTCTTATCAATGCCAAAGTGTCCTACCAATCCACCACTATGCTTCTCCTTGATCAAATTATCTCTCATTGAACTTCTAGGTATGCATAACTGACTTCCTTTGAACAACATATCTTCCTGAATGAAATAGTCTAACCACTTACTCCTATCTATCACAACAGGTTCCTTACATGCTTTCCAAGGTTCTACAAAATTAGTGTCTCCCTCATTCATGTTCTTCAATTCATCAAAACCCAACACTTCAACTCTCATCTCTGTCAATAAGTTTCTTCTTCTACTCAAGGCATTAGCAACTTTGTTTGATTTTCCACTCCTATGCTTCAACACAAAAGTATAACTCTATATGAACTCTACCCATCTCATATGCCTCTGATTTAACTTACCTTGACTGTTCAAATACTACAAAGCTTGATGATCCGTAAACAACACAAACTCCTTAGGCAACAAGTAATGTCTCTACTTCTTCAAGGCTTGAATTATGGCATAGAACTCTTGATCATAAACTAAATATCTTCTCCTTGCATCATTCAACTTCTCACTGAAATATGCTATAGGTCTACCTTCTTGACTTAATACTACTCCAATTACATTTCCACTTGCATCACAATCAACTTGAAATACCTTATTGAAATTTGGTAATGCCAAAATAGGTTGCTCTGTCACTTTCTGCTTCAACAACAAAAATTTTTTATCTACTCCAGATGTCCATTTAAAATCTTTTCTGTCACCTCTCATTGTCTCCGTCATAGTGTTACAAACTGAACTAAAATTTCTGATGAACTTCTGGTAGAAACTAGCCAATCCATGAAATGATCTAACTTCTCCAATGCTTTCCAGTGTAGGCCATTCAACAATTGCTCTTACTTTCTTAGGGTCCATCTTCAATCCTTCTGCAGAAATCACAAATCCCAAATATACCAACTCTTCTTTCATGAAACTACATTTCTTGATGTTTATCAACAATTTCTCTTCTCTCAGTCTCTGCAAAACTTGTCTAAGATGCCACAAATGTTCTTCTATTGTCTTACTGAAAATCAGAATGTCATGCAAGTATACAATCACAAACTTACCCAAGAATTTCTTCAAGACCTCATTCATCAATCTCATGAAAGTACTCAGTGCATTTGTCAATCCAAAATGCATCAATAACCACTCATACAATCCTTCATTTGTCTTAAAAGTAGTCTTCCATTCATTTCCTTCTTTGATTCTAATCTAATGGTATCCACTCTTCAAATCTATCTTTGTGAAATATCTTGCTCCACTCAAACAATCCATGATATCATCCATCCTAAGTAAAGGAATTCTATACTTAACTGTGATCTTGTTTATTGCTCTGGAATCAGTACACATTCTCCATTCTCCATCCTTCTTCGGTGCTAGCACTGCAGGTACTGCACAAGGGCTCAAGATTTCTCTGATCAAACCTTTCCTCAACAATACTTGTATCTGTCTATTCAATTCTTCATTCTCTATCGGTGTCATCTGGTGTGTTGCTTTGTTAGGCAAACTTGCTCCCTGTATAAGATCCATGTGATGACTGATATTCCTTATAGGTGGTAATCCTTTAGGTACAGTATCTGATATGATGTCTTCATACTCTATCAGCAACTTCTTTATCTCTTCCAGTTGTGATTCTTCAACTTCTCTCTTCAATGCTTTAGGCTTCTTAGGAATCAAGGCATATCACATATTCTCATGTCTCAAACCATCCAGAAATCTTCTTCCATCTACCAAACAGATTCTAGCATTTTCGTATACTTCACTCTTCGGATCATCCTCCAAAGGAATCAAAGTAATTCTCCTTCCATTTGCTGTTATGATATATGTATTCTTTCTTCCATCATATATAGCTTTTCTATCATAATGCCAAGGTCAAGTCTCAACAAGATATCATAACCTATATCATAACCTAGAAGGCTCCAAGTATTTGTCACCTCTATGTTACTGGAGACAACTGGCTCATCCTAAGATATCCTGGCTGTCACCTGCATGGTACTGGTGATAGCCGGCTATCCGCACTTGTATCAGACTCAATTATGATATGTGGGTCATCTTATAGCTAGGTAAACACACAATAAGGATATCACAAGGATTCACCAACACTGATCACATTTACTTGGTTACATGCCACATAGAGATCCATAAACCAATACACAGGGACTTTTTAGGTCCAGGGGTCTAAATTACAAGTCGACACTCAAAATAATATTGGACCCACATGAGTTGGATTCTATTTCGAAACACATGCATAAACATATACAAACACAAAGTAATATCAAGGGTCATTCCATACATATATTTTTCACTTGGAAATAGAGTATGCATTATATATCAGTCAAACCCACAATATTAATATTAGAGAAGTTCCAAGTCACCTTTGTATATGCACATTAGAGACGAACCATGAAAAAGGTAATTCTAAAATTCCTTCAAAGATTGGGGTAGATTTAGAGAAGCTAACTCAACAACCTCAGAGTATAGGAGATTAGTGTTGATAGAGTGTCCTTTTCTAGCTCAAACATATATATTGAGACTTACTAATTGAAAGGTGGGTTCATAGATCCATCATGTAGTATCAGCTGCCTCAAGCTGAAACATATCAAAGAGGGAAGGTTGATCAAGTTTAGGAATACCCCATGCCTCAGAGTTATTCCCTAAATCCCTCCCCTATGGACTTGAGGTCCAAGGGCATCCTTCGCCCAAGAACTACCTACATACCCACTTCCAAATAGGATCGAAGTCACATGTAGTTCTCCTCACTTAATCTCTCAAGGGATATACACATAGGTTCCTACTCTCAGGGTTTCATCATCACCCAATTTCAACTAACAGTTACTATCATTTCAGGAATCAAAATCATACATAGAAGTTATGCACAATAATATATCCAATATAAATTATATCCAATCCTAATAGAGAACATGGAATCAAAATGCATAACACTTAACAATGCAACAATTATGCAAGGACATACTAAAGAAGTTCCCACAAGGGTCACCACAGTCTCAATTTATACCTCACCTCTGTTATGATTCATAACTCAACATAATGTTGCTAGAACTCTTACAAGCTCATCTTATTAACATAGATTAGGGCACAAGTAATTATCAATTATCCCCTTCTAACACTAATAAGATACTAGGTTGAATATATATATATATATATATATATATATATATATATATATATCAAGTCTTATTGAGTAACAGTCAAGTTCCATGTCCTATAACTACTGGTGGTAATCATGGTATCATACTATTATCGTAGTCATTAGAACTATCTTCTTCAAGATAGACACACTTTACAAACTATGGTGCCTTAATCAATTGTAAGGGGTCATTTTTATCATATTCATTACTCAAAATGACACAACCTTCAAGTCCATAGATGTCAATAGTCATAGTATTTAATGATCTGTAGAATTAAGTTGACACTCAATGATCAAGACTAGTATATGTCGATCAACCTATTAACAATTTACTATGACCTTAAGCAATATTAAGATCAGAAATAGTTTATAGATAAGGCATGACCATATCATAGCAATACACTCCAGTGTTAAGGATGTCAAGATAGGCTATATAGTGATGTCTCATGCATAATCATTTCGGTATGCCTAATATCTTAATATCCACCATCTAGGGTACAATGATGTTAAATTTATTGTCCCCAATTATTGTTTAATGAACTATAGCTATTCATAACATAATATTTTAGGGTGCTTAGCATGCCTATTTGCCTTTCCAACTTGAAGGTTCCAATTTTATAACTAATATTTATCACGGTTTTATATCTCTATCAATAAGTGACCTATAACATTGTGCAACACCACTAGGAAATTACTCTATGTTGAGGAAATACATAGTTCATATCACTTAATGTGGCCCATAATGCTGATTATGTTTCTCATGCCACGAATTCATGTTACAAAATATGATGATAAAAATATTACTCTCTTAATAATAACAAACCATTCAACAAAATCTTAAACAAGGTCTAGATTATAAAATATAATCATATTCTCAAATCCTCACAAAACACAAAATTTAATGTATCTTAAGTAGAAGACTCATCAATCCACTTATGCATCACATATTCCTCATAAGATTAAGATACTAAATGTTTAGTTTCCCAAGCATATTCTAGACTATCTCTTAATAGTCCTAAAAAGATATAGCTTCAATGAATTCCAAACTCTATTTAAAGCATATATAAATTGATAGTAAGATTCTACTACACATCTAAGGATGCATGGATTTGTATACATATATGTTTCAAATGAAGATGTTACCAAAAAAAAGCCCTGTTTTCTAGGTATTCTAATTTTGACTCAAAATAATTTATGCTTATTCATTTATATGGTTGAGTTGGCTCTCATTTGAAGTATCCGTTTCAATCATGTTGAGTACTTCAACATATTCACGAGTATATCTTTGTAATCTTCTATATAAAGAGAGAGATTCCCTTGTGAAAAAATTGACGCATTCACCGGTAAAGACAAAGATTGCTATTATAATATCCAGTACAGTTAAAGTTTGGCAATGAGTTTTACTTAATAAAAGCCACTGGTGACATTCTACAATACACAACCATAAAGAAATAATAAGATCCCTGACAACAAGATCACTGGAATATTAGACTGCACAAGTTTGTGTAAATAGTAAAGTTCAATAATAGGAAATCATGGGTGTGATAAACTATATAATTGAATGAATTAAGATGATCACTGGTATAACATTCCATACAACCAGGTACTTTAGGTCATTAATAGTCTCGTCCCGATAAAGCCCCAAGAGGATTTCATATCAATAAACATTTTACCTTGATCACCTCTGTTCAAGGTATATTATTTAATTATTTCCACTTCAGTCTTAAAGATTTAGTATCCCTGGTTAACTGGTACCATGCTCCTTTCACTGGTATCTAAGGTGACTAAATTTCAGGTTGAGTGCGGAGAGAACATCCAAATCTAGTAAGGAGAATAGTGCAACGAAAACGATAAAGACTAAACGTACCGAAGAAAATGACATCCTTTGCAAGGTTGGCCATAGTTTCCATGACAGCAACAGTATATGTGGAGAATCGTGAAACGGGTGGTCAACAAAGGTAGGGACAATATCATTTCCAACAATAAATTCCATCATTTCCAACAACAATTGGAAGCCGTCACCCCATCAACCAGCATAAAATATCTTTTAATTTTATTTATTTTTATTACTGTTTGGCCCTGCAGTCGCCTACGAGAAAGCCTCTCTCAATGGGGATGTGACAGTTTCAAACAAAGCTGGCTGCATACAAACAGGAATTAATGGTCTCTTTTAGCACAATAAAAGAACGGGATTTGCTTTACACCTGCCCATTGCATTTGCTCAATTTTTAAATCCTCTTCAATAAATTCATTTAGTGTATAATCTACAGTCAGTGCAGTTGATGAAGCTGTATCTGTTGAAAAATCTTATTTAAATTATGCTTTGACGGCTGCCCATTCCTTCTGCGCAAACCCCCATTTTGTTACAGGCTGCCCATGCTGGTAAATGTGAATCGATCGGGTTGGAGATATGTTTGTTGCGTTTAGTTAAGCAATGTAAATAAGTTTATTATGAAAAGCTGTGTAATTCTTGAGAATACAGCTTTGCAATAATTGAAAATATGTAGAGTAGTCTTAAGGGGTGTTAGCTGCACAAAAGTTGTCAATCTTTTCCTCCAGTTTCTTTGCTTCAATTCTTTCCACTTCACCGATTTCTCTACGGTCCCGATACCCCAAACCATTAAAATAAGGATGTCTCCGAAGAGAATTATGAATCAATGCAATCACATAAAGTAACCCAGATGGAGGTGTATAAGTACGGACGGTTCTAAGAGTGGATAAAGCTTATTTTACAAGTAGAGGTACTCTAAACCCCTAATATCATACTAATATGAAAACAGTATTTAGAGCCATGACACTGGTTACACCCCTAATATCATATGACTATGTAAGAAAGTCACTCAGCAGAATCAGATTTGTCAAGAATGGAACTGAATTCAAAAGTCTGTATCGACAAACCATTTCCAATGATAGGGTAAAGAGCATTAATCAAATTGCTTTGAAGGAATTATTAATTACAAATGACTAGTATACATAAAACTGCTTATATAATTCAAACAAAGCTGCATACAAACCGGAATTAATGGCCTCTTTAAAGACAGCAAAAGATCTCCCAGTACTCGTTTTGCTTTTGTTTGGAGTTTTACATATCTCATAGACTTCTCAATGAAATAGAAAGTATAAAAAAAAAAAATTCTAAATGATATTATAAAGAACATTTATTTATGAAATTGGTTTGAAAGAATTTATAATTACATATGACTACCATACATAAAATTGCTTTCAAAGAATTTATAATTACAAATAACTATACATAACTTTTTTGTACTCAAAATGCTACATAAAAATGCATATTACAAACAATACTGTAATGTGATTATAAACTATTTCCAGATGATAGTATAAAAAACATTTATTTATCAAATTGCTTTGAAAGAATTTATAATTACATATGACTACCCTACATAAAATTGCTTTGAAGGAATTTCTAATTACAAATAACCAACATACATAACTTTTTGTACTCAAAATGCTACATAAAAAATGCATATTACAAACAATATTGTAATGTGATTATAAACCATTTCCAGATGATAGTATAAAGAACATTTATTTATCAAATTGCATTGAAAGAATTTATAATTACATATGACTACCATACATAAAATTGCTTTGAAGGAATTTATAATTACAAATAACTAGCATTCATAACATTTTGCACTCAAAATGCTACATAAAAATACATATTACAAACAATACTGTAATGTGATTATATATAAAAATGCATATTACAAACAATACTGTAATGTGATTATATATTTCTGTATACTTATAACCAAAATAACCAAAGAAAACTTAACTCCTAAATTCAATACTTCCCCTACAAACAGCCTATTGGCGGAATAGTTGTGCACCCCGTGCAACTGCTAGTTGTTATTATTATTTTTTTTTAACCAGAAAAAGGTGGATGAACACCCATGCTAGTGCATTCATATATTCTATTCACAAATGTACGTACTATAAAAATATTTCATATACACATCAAGAGTGAAGAGATCTACCATGATTGGAAACAAATAATCCGTCTTCATAGAAATACTAGTAAAATTTTATTTTAGTTCATGATACTGAATCCAGTCAGCCTCCTTGATAACTTCAATACATGTACCTCTTTATAACCAGCAATGTAGGAAGACTTCAATTATAAGCTGATATCAAAACTAAAATTCTGGTTTATCCCTTCCTTTAAAGTCCTAATGAAAGGTCTAATTTAGATTACTTGGATGCCCTGGACTGAATCTCCGTTCCACTGCAATCTTTGCTTGCTGAATATCAAACAAAAGCAAAGTTTAAGTGTAAATTTTATGACCTTATTCAGGTGATATGAAATATAAATAATCGAAGAATAAAGAATCAAAAAACTTTTATACACTTTCACCAAAGTATAAAGATACTAAATAGATTTCTCCATCATTTGTTTTTTAAAGTAAAAGTCCACTGTTTAGCCTGTCACCGGGCCTCATTCCTATATAGTTCTCAACATATCCAAGATACTAGCAAAAACAATTTTCAGAGTTATTGTTAGACCTGAATACTGGAATATAACTACCGGAATATAACTACTGGTGGTAATCATGCTATCATACTATTATCGTAGTCATTAGAACTATCTTCTTCAAGATAGGCACACGTTACAAACTATGGCGCCTTAATCAATTGTAAGGGGTCATTTTTATCATATTCATTACTCAGAATGACACAACCTTCAAGTCCATAGATGTCAATAGTCATAGTATTTATTGATCTCTAGAATTAAGTTGACACTCAATGATCAAGACCAGTATATGTCGATCAACCTATTAACAATTTACTAGGATCTTAAGCAATATTAAGATCAGAAATAGTTTATAGATAAGGCATGACCGTATCATAGCAATATAGTCTAGTGTTGAGGATGTCAAGATAAGCTATATAGTGATGTCTCATGCATAATCATTTCGGTATGTCTAATATCTTAATATCCACCATTTAGGGTACAATGATGTTAAATTTATTGTCCCCAAATATTGCTTAATGAACTATAGCTATTCATAACATAATATTTTAGGGTGCTTAGCATGCCTATTTGCCTTTCCAACTTGAAGGTTCCAATTTTATAACTAATATTTATCACGGTTTTATATCTCTGTCAATAAGTGACCTATAACATTGTGCAACACCACTAGGGAATTACTCTATGTTGAGGAAATACATAGTTCATATCACTTAATGTGGCCCATAATGCTGATTATGTTTCTCATGCCAGAAATTCATGTTAAAAAATATGATGATAAAAATATTATTCTCTTAATAATAACAAACCATTCAACAAAATCTTAAACAAGGTCTAGATTATAAAATATAATCATATTCGCAAATCCTCACAAAACACAAAACTTAATGTATCTTAAGTAGAAGACTCATCAATCCACTTATCCATCACATGTTCCTCATAAGATTAAGATACTAAATGTTTAGTTTCCCAAACATATTCTAGACTATCTCTTAATAGTCCTAAAAAGATATAGCTTCAATGAATTCCAAACTCTATTTAAAGCATATATAAATTGATAGTAAGATTCTACTACACATCTAAGGATGTATGGATTTGTAGACATATAAGTTTCAAATCAAGATATTACCAAAAAAAAGCCTTGTTTTCTCAAGGTATTCTAATTTTGACTTAAAATAATTTATGCTTATTCATTTATATGGTTGAGTTGGCTCTCATTTGAAATATCTGTTTCAATCATGTTGAGTACTTCAACATATTCATGAGTATATCTTTGTAATCTTATATATAAAGAGAGAGATTCCCTTGTGAAAAAATTGACGCATTCACCAGTAAAAACAAAGATTGCTATTATAATATCCAGTACAGTTAAAGTTTGGCAATGAGGTTTACTTAATAAAAGCCACTGGTGACATTCTACAATACACAACCATAAAGAAATAATAAGATCCCTGACAACAAGATCACTGGAATATTAGACTGCACAAGTTTGTGTAAATAGTAAAGTTCAATAATAGGAAATCATGGGTGTGATAAACTATATTATTGAATGAATTAAGATGATCACTGGTATAACATTCCATACAACCAGGTACTTTAGGTCATTAATAGTCTCGGCCCGATAAAGCCCCAAGAGGATTTCATATCAATAAACATTTTACCTTGATCACCTCTGTTCAAGGTATATTATTTAATTATTTCCACGTCAGTCTTAAAGATTTAGTATCCCTGGTTAACTGGTACCATGCTCCTTTCACTGGTATCTAAGGTGACTAAATTTCAGGTTGAGTGCAGAGAGAACATCCAAATCTAGTAAGGAGAATAGTGCAACGAAAAAGATAAAGACTAAACGTACCGAAGAAAATGACATCCTTTGCAAGGTTGGCCATAGTTTCCATGACAGCAACAGTATATGTGGAGAATCGTGAAATGGTTGGTCAACAAAGGTAGGGACAATATCATTTCCAACAACAACTGGAAGCCGTCACCCCATCAACCAGCATAAAATATCTTTTAATTTTATTTATTTTTATTACTGTTTGGCCCTGCAGTCGCCTACGAGAAAGCCTCTCTCAATGGGGATGTGACAGTTTCAAACAAAGCTGGCTGCATACAAACAGGAATTAATGGTCTCTTTTAGCACAGCAAAAGAACGG
Organism: Cunninghamia lanceolata; assembly: GCA_027924645.1. Taxonomy (NCBI): domain Eukaryota; kingdom Viridiplantae; phylum Streptophyta; class Pinopsida; order Cupressales; family Cupressaceae; genus Cunninghamia; species Cunninghamia lanceolata. The sequence continues at coordinate 4,203,748 of BSBN01000135.1, read as the reverse complement.
GATTTGCTTTACACCTTCCCATTGCATTTGCTCAATTTTTAAATCCTCTTCAATAAATTCATTTTGTGTATAACCTACAGTCAGTGCAGTTGATGAAGCTGTATCTGTTGAAAAATCTTATTTAAATTATGCTTTGACGGCTGCCCATTCCTTCTGCGAAAAGCCCCATTTTGTTACAGGCTGCCCATGCTGGTAAATGTGAATCGATCGGGTTGGAGACATGTTTGTTGCGTTTAGTTAAGCAATGTAAATAAGTTTATTATGAAAAGCTGTGTAATTCTTGAGAATACAGGTTTGCAATAATTGAAAATATGTAGAGTAGTCTTAAGGGGTGTTAGCTGCACAAAAGTTGTCAATCTTTTCCTCCAGTTTCTTTGCTTCAATTCTTTCCACTTCACCGATTTCTCTACGGTCCCGATACCCCCAAACCATTAAAATAAGGATGTCTCCGAAGAGAATTATGAATCAATGCAATCACATAAAGTAACCCAGATGGAGGTTTATAAGTACGGACGGTTCTAAGAGTGGATAAAGCTTATTTTACAAGTAGAGGTACTCTAAACCCCTAATATCATACTAATATGAAAACAGTATTTAGAGCCATGACACTGGTTACACCCCTAATATCATATGACTATGTAAGAAAGTCACTCAGCAGAATCAGATTTGACAAGTATGGAGCTGAATTCAAAAGTCTGTATCGACAAACCATTCCCAATGATAGGGTAAAGAGCATTAATCAAATTGCTTTGAAGGAATTATTAATTACAAATTACTAGTATACATAAAACTTCTTATATAATTCAAACAATGCTGCATACAAACCGGAATTAATGGCCTCTTTAAACACAGCGAAAGATTTCCCAGTACTCGTTTTGCTTTTGTTTGGAGTTTTACATATCTCATAGACTTCTCAATGAAATAGAAAGTATCAAAAAAATCATTTCTAAATGATATTATAAAGAACATTTATTTATGAAATTGGTTTGAAAGAATTTATAATTACATATGACTACCATACATAAAATTGCTTCCAAAGAATTTATAATTACAAATAACTATACATAACTTTTTGTACTCAAAATGCTACATAAAAATGCATATTACAAACAATACTGTAATGTGATTATAAACTATTTCCAGATGATAGTATAAAAAACATTTATTTATCAAATTGCTTTGAAAGAATTTATAATTACATATGACTACCCTACATAAAATTGCTTTGAAGGAATTTATAATTACAAATAGCTAGCATACATAACTTTTTGTACTCAAAATGCTACATAAAAAATGCATATTACAAACAATACTGTAATGTGATTATAAACCATTTCCAAATGATAGTATAAAGAACATTTATTTATCAAATTGCTTTGAAAGAATTTATAATTATATGACTACCATACATAAAATTGCTTTGAAGGAATTTATAATTACAACTAACTAGCATACATAGCTTTTTGTACTCAAAATGCTACATAAAAAATGAATATTACAAACAATACTGTAATGTGATTATAAACCATTCCCAGATGATAGTATAAAGAACATTTATTTATCAAATTGCTTTGAAAGAATTTATAATTACATATGACTACCATACATAAAATTGCTTTGAAGGAATTTATAATTACAAATAACTAGCATACATAACTTTTTGTACTCAAAATGCTACATAAAAATGCATATTACAAACAATACTGTAATGTGATTATATATTTTTGTATACTTATAACCAAAACAACCAAAGAAAACTTAACTCCTAAATTCAATACTTCCCCTACAAACAGCCTATTGGCAGAATAGTTGTGCATCCCGTGCAACTACTAGTTGTTGTTTTTTTTTTTTTTAAACCAGAAAAAGGTGGATGAACACCCATGCTAGTTGTTATTATTTAAGTATTCATATATTCTATTCACAAATGTACGTACTATAAAAATATTTCTCTTACACATCAACAGTGAAGAGATCTACCGTGATTGGAAGCAAATAATCCGTCTTCATGGAAATACTAGTAAAATTTTATTTTAGTTCATGATACTGAATCCAGTCAGCCTCCTTGATAACTTCAATACATGTACCTCTTTATAACCAGCAATGTAGGAAGACTTCAATTATTAGCTGATATCAAAACTAAAATTCTGGTTTATCCCTTCCTTTAAAGTCCTAATGAAAGGTCTAATTTAGATTTCTTGGATGCCCTGGACTGAATTTCCGTTCCACTGCAATCTTTGCTTGCTGAATATCAAACAAAAGCAAAGTTTAAGTGTAAATTTTATGATCTTATTCAGGTGATATGGAATATAAATAATCGAAGACTAAAGAATCAAAAAACTGTTATACACTTTCACCAAAGTATAAAGATACTAAATAGATTTCTCCATCATTTGTTTTTTAAGGTAAAAGTCCACTGTTTAGCCTCTCACCGAGCCTCATTCCTATATAGTTCTCAACATATTCAAGAAACTAGCAAAAACAATTTCAGAGTTATTGTTAGACCTGAGCTAATTTTTCAAGTCACTGTGATATGTAGAAACCATAACAGACACCACAAATAAACCAAAATTGCGTCAATAGGAATTTTGAGTATTTTGTGTAGATTTGAAGCCCATCTTATCCCTTGAAATTTCTTTTACATCCAAGATTATGGAATATCAAACTGATCAAAATCATCTTCATTATATTAATTAAGGTCAGATTCATATTGTCAGGTTCTTTGAGGTGGGTAAAGAAGTTAAGATGGAGATTATTTGTGGATTAGTCAAATCACCTTAGATGTATTCATCAAGATTAGATCATTGATTAGGTTCTTTGATGCAGGAGTATATGGGCGAATTGGCAATCAGCATCAACCAAAAACAAATTTCAGGTTTGCGTTTCATATTTGGTGTGTTTGGTTTTTATTTGGCATATCTTGGCTTTTGGAATGGGTGGTATGTCAGAATTTACAAGTTTTTAGTTTTCACCATACTTTGGTGTCAGTGCACAACATGCAGTTAAACAATTGTCTTCAAAAATTGATGAAGTTTCTTGGTAAATCCTCTTACAAGAAGATTGTTGATTCCATCCTAGATTTGGTGATGAAGGTTTTGTCGAAAAATTGATGAAGTTTCTTGGTAAATCTTCTTACAAGAAGATTGTTGATTCCATCCTAGATTTGGTGATGAAGGTTTTGTAGTCATACGCCTTCTGGTTTTGGAGAAATAATCATTTTGTGACTTATGCTGGTAGATTGATGAAAGTTTAATATCTTGAGCTTTGTCAGGTTTGGTACAAAATGGTTTGGCAGAAAGCTTTGAGATGTTGATTTCTCAATATTTGAAAGTGTTTGTGATAATCCAAGATCCTGGAGAGAAGTTATAGCCAATGTCAGTTTTCAAGTCCGAGTCTGTCATGTTGTAGTCATGGTTTCACAAGGTTGGAGACCCTCAAAGAATTTAGTTACTCTTGACAAGTGAATGATGATATGGCATGAAATTGGAAGCACAACATTTTTTTATAGGTATAGATATTTGCATACTTGGCACTATAATACTTTTCATGGACCAAAAACAATACCATGAGGCCAAAAATGCTCTTAGGATGCCATTTCTCATCTGAAGCAAGTAAACCCATGAACATCACGCTCTGAGAGGAAAAGCCAGCTTGTGACCATTTCAAATGCTTCATAACAAGAAGGCAGATGAAAGGTGGAGTGACGTTACAAGTTTACAGTACCTAAAGGAGAGAATTCTAACACCTCATAGAGGCAACTTTTTGTAAGTTTCAAAATATAATTTGAAGGTTAAAATGGAGATGCCAAGGATTGATAATTCCTTCAACTTCACAAGGACTTTAGTCAATGCCTTTTGAAAGGCAATAAATCAGCAATTTAAGCACCAACTTCAACATTCTATGCAGATTTAAGGGATAATAAAAAACTAGCATTGATGTAGAATCTAAAACGCCAACTTAAGGGCTGTGTCGATGCGACTGGGAGCCATGGGTCCCATTCTCTTGGTAAAATCAAATGTTGTCTTTATGATGGAGGGAGGCATGACCTCAGATTCAAATCGATGTTTCCTTTTCATTTTAAAAAAAATTGAATTCAATATATAAGAGCAAGGGGAGCGCCAAAGTGATGCGGCCTTAGGAGAAGAGAATAGGGTCGCTACTGAAGAACAGGAAACAAGTAAAATGAAGGATGAGAATAGATAGAAGATCAAGAATTTGAAGGAAAAATGTGAAGGCTGATTTGGGTGTTAGCATAGTATTACATTGTTTAATATCTGCTTAGTTTAGACAACGGTTACCAGTTATGCTGGCAATTATGCAGTTATGTCTATTACAATTTTTTAACTGCATTTCTCCTTGTATAAATGTTTTTGTAGTTTATCAAATAAATCAATCTAGAAATCATCAATATATTATTACATGCTTTTGTTATTCCTGTGCAATGGTGTAATATGTACATGCTCACCATATTTCAATATGGTATCAAAGCAGTTATTGATCATAGAGAAGTAGCAAATTTGTTTTGGAAACGATATGGTATCAGAGCAGTTATTGATCATAGGGAAGTGCATTGTATTGCTGAGCAATATGAGATCACCAATGCTACGTGTGGATAGAACATACTAGCATGAGAAGGAGTGAAGTTGTATAAAAATTTGAAGGTATTTGAATCCACTGATTGAGCATCCAGTATAGTTTTCTTTTGCATTGAATACACTTGATGTGCAAGTCAAGCTGCTATTTCATATAATGTACAAAGGGCATGTAATGGAATGGCCACTTAATGGATACGCAGACATGACCTAGCCTAGTTCAGCTCCATGGTATTTTTTTAATATCCTTTGTGAGTAAATCCTTGGTAGAATTATTGGAAATTGAAATCTTATAAGCAGTTATACGGCTATCTGTAACAACAATCAAAATGCATCATATACTTATAAACGTAGTGTTTCACTAAACAATTAAGTGCAAGTTTTGAGCAAACTCTTCTAAGCATCCAATGATTGGAGGAACCATGCTAATTGGTTGGTTCTTTGTGATGGAAGCCTTCCTACAAGATCTCCTCGCCATTTGAATAAAGTTTTGTCCAATGTTCATTGCTGGTGTAAGGAACAAAGATGATAAAGGCGCAGTGATTTGTGTACGCTGAGTTGATGTGGGCGCCAGAATTCTAAAGGAATTTTCAAATTGACTTATTCCAGAGAAACACAATCTTGCTGCGTATAGGAAAAGATTTGTAAGTAAACCTAAAATTCACTCAAGTGGATGCATATGTGACTATTCAACACGCTTTGCATGTAAATGTGTGTAGTGGAGTTGGTATATGATTTTAATTTTAATACAAGCAGTCATAGGATCAAAACTATGAAAGTGGAGTTATAAGGTGTGAAAGGAGAAGTAGTTGAACTTAAATAAGTTGTTACAATTTGCATTGTAAGGGTCTATTTTGGAGGTAATTGTAATTTGATTTATTTAGAAGATGCATGTGTTTTTGTTTGGATATGAATTTTGAAAATACTGTAATTGGGAGATATAAGGTGTTTAATGTAAAAGAAGAAAATCCATTCAATATCATGCAATCTTTTTGTACCATGGATGGAAACAAATTGGTTGTTCAGTTGGAGGGTTTCGAGGATTATAGTACTTCTTCTGGTGCTATCTTTGGAGGGTAAGGACTCAGAGAGTCATATTGGAGGTAGGCGGCATCAGAGGATGGAGGAATTTTTATTATCTCAAGTTAGCTTCTCGCTTTGAGATGATGCTTTGCATGAGAAGCATTTTTGGCTTTATTTTTTTTTTCCTTGTTGTTGTTGACAGATTTGAAGAGGTGTTGAGCTCAATATGGATTGTTGTCAAGCAAGCTTCAGAGTATATGATCAAGAATTATACCCTTTTGCGGTCACTAGACAATGATAGAGATCTGTCATATCTGTTAGGGATTGTTGTCGAATAATTCAAGACTCTGTGACTTGAGAGTTCAGGACTGAGAGCCCAAGAACACAGCTCAAAGCTACACCTTTCCAAGGGTCAAGAGACAACTTGATGGAGCCCCACTTGGTTCAAGATTTGTTCTTTTAGGAGAAGATCTTCTATAAAATATGTATTCATATTATGTAATCAGCTTTGTTAAGTATATTAGCATTCAGAGGAGTCCCTTGGTACTATTGCAGGAACAATTGAATAAGGGGGAATGTTAGAATAGTATTACATTGTTTAATATCTGCTTAGTTTAGACAGTGGTTACCAATTATGCTACCGGTTATGCAGTTATGTCTGTTACAACTTCTTAACTACACTTCTCCTTGGCATTTCTCCTTGTATAAATGTTTGTATAGTTGATCAAATAAATCCATCAATAAATCATCAATATATTATTACATGCTTTTGTTATTCCTGTGCAATGGTGTAATCTGTATGTGCTCACCATATTTCAATATTGGGGAGATATTCAGTCCAAAATTCATAGAGGAAAACAGTCATAAATGTTACCAGACACTGAAGAACAATAGATGAAAGGAGAAAGAACAATGGAATGAGTGTATGGGTTCAGAGAAGGGTCAACTAGAGCAAGGAAATAGAGAAATATGAATTGAAGTTGCAGATATAAGTGAAAGAGAATAGAAATCTACATATTTGTTTTAAATTGCATTGCATAGTAAAGAATTTGTAGTTCAATTGTGTAATATGGATTTGGTTCAATTTGTGCATCTATGATTTCTATACTTATTGTGAGCATTTGAATCAAATAAAATTAAGATTTTATGGTGTTGCAATCTGAGTTTTGTTTATCTAAAAAGAGAGTCTCTATTTTGTGTGGAAGTTTTATGTTTTTGCAGAGAGGGGAGTACCGTTTTGCACCAAGTAATATCAGAGAAAGAAGATCCTAAGAGTGTAGTGGATACACTAGGATGTGTGGGTAAGAGTAATGGTTGAGAAGAGCTTGTGTGAGAATTGTTGTAGGTTGGTGAAGTCCTGAGCAGTTGAGAGCTAGTAACCGTGGAAGAGTTGTCCTTACAGGTTCCAAGGTAACAGAAAGTGAATGTAGAAGATTGAAGAAACTAGTAAGATAAAGATATATGTGTGGAAGCCCATCATGTGGGATGGTTGGAGATGGTATAAAAGGGAGGGATTCCTTAGAGAGATGACTAAAAAGATTGAGAGGATTGGCGGGTTGTTTAAGAGATGTGACCAATTGAAAGCTATGCAGCATGGAGAGGTTGTAAGGTATGAGTTTTCAGCGAAGACATGAAATGAAGAAGCATGAAAGAAAAGGATGAGGAAAACGAAGAAGTGGCAGAGGATATTAAGAATGAAGAAGAAGAGGAGATCCTTGTGCAAAAGGATCAAGAGCAAAGAGAAGAGATTGCAATCAAGGTTGTAAAAGATGATAAGAGGAGTTGCAACCCTTTGGTAGAAGAGACATGGAAGGAGAAGCATGTGCGAGCAGCCCATACATTCCAAAAAGAAAGAATATCAGAAAAGAAAGGAAGCAAGGAGAGAAAGTAATGGGAGAGGAAAGTTGTGGAACATGAAGTTGTAGTAGAAAATGATCTATGGAAAGACATGGACTATGTGGGATATTGATGTGAAGAAGAAGCATTGGAGATTGTAGCAAAGGTATGTTTTTTGAAAGACATGGATGAATAAGTTACATGTGATCTAGTAGTAGTGACAACATATCCTTTGGAGGATAGGAAGATAGAAGAGGAAGGTAACAAACTTGTAACTGAGTATGAAGACCAAAAAGTTGTAGCAGATGGAGAATCAGAGATGATGAACTTAGAAGGACATAGATTTGATGAGCAAGTGGGTGAAGAGGAGAATGATCTTCTATGGAAAGAACTTGGAGCAATGAAAGAAAATGAGGTAAAATTTGAAAACTCTGAGTCCAATTTGTTTGGGATGATGAATACAATAGAGGATATAGAGGAAGAAAAAGGTAGATACATGGAAGATATCAATTTCCGTAAGGATGCTGCAAATTTGGTTGTTGTTGAGGAGCATAATTTGGTTGAGGAAGAAAGTGAGAAGATAGAAAAGTTGTTTAGTTTGAGTGAACACTTGAAGGAGATGAATGGGGAAGATAAGAGTGAGAAGATGGATGCCGTAACAGTGAAAAATGAAGAGGTAACTTATGATTTTTCTAAATGTTCTAATGAGGAAGTTGATAGGGATTTGTTTGTTGCTGAGGTGGATAAGGAGTTGCAAGTAGATGGAAGGAATACATATAAAGATGTAGATTTGTAATCAGTTGTTACATGTTTGAATGTAGAGGTTGTAAAAGATGCTACAAGTGAAAAAATAGGTAAAATAGTTCAAGACATGAGGAGGATGATGGGAATAGATGGGGTAGATGAAAACCTCATAGCGAAGGATGAGATGATGAAATTTGCAACTGAAGATGATAAACGAAATATTGTAGTAAAGAAAGAAGAGGTGAAGTTTATTGTGTTTTGTGATAAAATTCATTTTCGTTCATTTGCAATGTTGAAGGTTGGGGCTTCTATGGAGAAGAGTAGATGGAAATTGTTACTTTCCATGAAGTTGGAGGGGCATATTTGTATTTATATGTTGTAGATTGTGATATGGATGATGTCACATTTTTGTGGAGGTGGCCAATTTGTGGTGGGTCAAAACCCATGAAAGAGGAGAAGATTAGTGAGATTGATTGGTGGTGGTGCCTAGATAATGGTGGGTTGGATCCCATGAAGGAGGAAAGGAGAAAGTATTCTTGGGAGGAGGAGGATGGTACATAATAGATGCATGTCCACGAGAGGAGAGAAGAATGGAGTGCAGATTTGTTGGACGGGAGTGAAGCTTGTTTCGGCAAGATGCTAGAAAAGGAGGAAAAATAAATAACTTTTTGTTCAGAAGTTTCAAGGATGGAGTTCGCTACAAATTTATCATAATCTCAAAAAATTGTTCTACCATTCAACTCCATGTTTATGAGTGTATGCTCACAAACTTCCTACCTAGCGTGTCTGATGCAGGAGCATTCAGAGGCACTGGCGATCAACATCAACCAAAAATAGATTTCAAGTTTGGTTTCAGTTTTGGTGTGTTTTGGTTTTCATTTAGCATCTCTTTTCTTTTGGAATGGGTGGCACATTAGAATTTGCATGTTTTTAGTTTTTGCCATACATTGATGTGGGCACAACACATGTAGTTTTCACCAAAATAATTGTTTTGGGAAATCAGTGATATTTCTTAATAAATCCTCTTAAAGGAAGATTTTTGATTCCATCCTAGATTTGATGATAAAGCTTTAATAGTCATATACCTTATGGTTTTGGAGAAATAATCATTTTGTGACTTATGTTGGGAGATTGAGGAAAGCTTAACATCTAGATATCTGTGAGGTTTTGTACAGAATGGTTTGGCAAAAAGCTTCGAGATGGTGAGTTCTACACCTCTGTAGGTTTTCATGATATTCCAAGATCTTGGAAAGAAATTATGGCTAGTGTCAGTTTTTAGCTTTGAATCTGTCATGTCGCAGTCGTGGTTTCACAAGGTTGGAGACCTTCAAAGAGTTTAGTTACTCTTGATAGGTGAATGATGATATGGCATGAAATTGGAAGTACAACATTCTTCTAGAGGTATAGATATTTGTATACTTTCTGGTATAATATTTTTGATGGACCAAAAACAATACCATTAGGCCAAAAATGCTCTTTGGATGCCATTTCTCATTTGAAGCAAGTAAATCCATGAACATCAAACTCTGAGAGGAAAAGCCAGCTTGTGGCCATTTCAAACACCTTGTAACAAGAAGGTAGATGAAAGGTGGAGTGATGTTACACTTGAGGTTCCTAAAGGAGGGAAATATAATGCCTCATAAAGGCAACTTTGTGTAAGTTTCAAAATGTAATTTGAAGGTTAGGCACCAAGGATTGATAAATCCTTCAACTTCACAAGGACTTTAGTCAACACCTTTTGAAAGCCAATAAACATGAATTTTAAGCACTAACTTCAACATTCTTTGTAGATTTAAGGGATAATACAAAAGCTAACGTGGATGTAGAATCTGAAATGGCAACCTAAGGGCTATGTGGGCACAACTGGGAGCCATGGGTCCCATTCTCTTGGTAAAATCAAACATTGTCTTTGAAATGGAGGTAGACGTCACCTTATATTCAAATCCATTTTTACTTTTCATTTAAAAAGTGAATAAAATATACGAGAGCAAGGGGAGTACCAAAGTGGTACGGCCTTAGGAGAAGAGAATAGGGTCATTGCCAAAGAATAGGAAACAAGTAAAAAGAAGCATGGGAATAGATTGAAGCTCAGGAATTTGAAGGATAGACATGAAGGCTGATTTGGAGAGAGATTCAATCCAAAATTTGTAGAGGAAAACAATAAAACATGCTGCCAGGCATTGAAGAACAACAGATGAATAGAGAGAGAACATTGGAATGAGAGTATGGGTTTAGAGAAGGGACAAATAGAGAAAGGAAATAGAAAAATGTGAATAGAGGTTGTAGAGATAAGTGAAAGAGAACAAAAATCTACATATTTGTTTTAAATTGCCTTGCATATTGAAGAATTTGTAGAAGTTCAATTGTGTAATTTGGTTTTGGTTCAATTTGTGCATGTGAACTATGATTTATATACTTGTGAGCATTTGAATCAAATAAAATTAAAATTTTTTGGTGTTGTATTTTGAGTTTTTTTACTTGAACAGAGAGTCTCTATTTTGTGTGGTGTGGATTGTGTGAGTTTCTGTGTAGAAGTTTTATATATTTGCAGGGAGGGGAATACCCTTTTGCACCAAATGGTTTTAGAGCAAGAAGGTCCTGAGAGTGTAGAGGATACATTAGGATGTGTGGGTAAAGGTAGCGATAGAGAAGAGATCGTGTGAGAACTATTGGAGGTTGGTGAAGTCCTTATTAGTTGAGAGCTAGTAACTACGGAAGAGGTGTCCTTGCAGGTTGCAAGGTAAGAGAAAGTGATTGTAGAAAATTGCAGGAGTGAGTAGGATGAAAATATATTGTTGAATCCCATCATGTGGGATGGGTGGAGAGGTATAAAAGGAAGGGATTCCTTAGAGAGATAATTGAAAAGATTGAGAGGATTGACAAGTTGTTTGAGATATGTGACCAATTTGAATCTATACAGTGTGGAGAGGTTGCAAGGGATGAGTTTGCAGTGAAGACATGCCATGAAGAAGGCATGAAATAAAAGGATGAGGAAAATCAAGAAGTGGTAGCAGATATGAAGAATCAAGAAGAAGAGGAGATCCTTGTACAAAAGGATCAAGAGGGAAGATAAGAGATTGCAACCGAGGTTACAAAAGATTAGAAGAGGAGTTGCAACCCTTTGGTAGAAAAAGACATGGAAAGAGAAGCATGTGAGAGCAGCCCATACATTCCAAAAAGAATGAATATCAGAAAAGAATGGAAGAGGAAAGTTGTGGAACATGAAGTTGTAGCAGAAAATGATCCATGTTAAGGCATGGACTATGTGGGACAATGATGTGAAGAAGAAGCATTGAAGATTGTAGCAGAGGTATGTCTTTTGAAAGATATGAATGAAGAAGTTAGAAGTGATGTAGTAGCGGTGAAAATATATCCTTTGGAGGATAAGAAGATAGAAGAAGAAGGTAACAAAAGGTAGATACATGGAGGAATTCAATTTCCATGAGGATGTTGCAGATTTAGTTGTTGTTGAGGAGCACAATTTTGTTGAGGATGAAAGTGAAAAGATAGAAAAGTTCATTTTGAGTGAAAACTTGAAGGAGATGAATGGGTATCTAAGAGTGAGAAGATAGATGTTGTAACAGTGAAGAATGAAGAGGTAACTTCTGATTTCTCTAAATTTTGTGATGCGGAAGTTGATAGGAGTTTGTTTGTTGCAAAGGTGGATAAGTAGTTGCAAGTAGATGGAAGGAAAACAAAAAGATGCAAATTTGTATGCACCTTTTACATGTTTGAATGCAGAGGTTGTAAAAGATACTACAAGTGAAAAATTGGGTACAATAGTTGAAGACATGAGGATGATGATGGGAATAGATGGGGTAAATTAAAACCTCATAGTGAAGGATGAGATGATGAAATTTGTAGCTATAGTTTCAATTTTTTGTGTTTTGGTTTCTATTTGGTATCTCTTGGCTTTTGGATCTTAGTGTAATACATCATCATTGTATTACATTGTTAGTTATGTTCAGTTTGTTCAGTTTCATATAACCAGACCAGTAGTTATTGTTTGGTTTCATATCAGACTCCCACCACATAATATATATGGATGTACCTGCATTTAATAACGATATCAATAAAAAATATTACTTTACTTCAACTGGTATCAGAGCATTTTGAGAATGGGTTGAGTGAGTCTGTCAATCTAGAAAATCAAATCTTTGCATTTGATATTGCTGGCAGTTGAGGAATGGATCTTCCTATGGAGAAAGAAGGCACAGCCATGAGTGCTGCATTATGGTGTTCTACACAATCGTCTCTGAGGTTTTCTCATCGGAAGATCACATTCCTAAACATATAGGCAATTATAATCAGCAAGGTTGGTAGAGAAGCACATTTGTAGAGGATTTGATGATCCAGAAGTTATTGGCATAGAAGAATCATCCAGATAAGATTGTTATTTTTATTTGTTCATTTAAAAAAAAATCAGACTTGCACTGGAAAGAGAGAAGGGAGCGCAAGAATAAGAAACCTATTATCATGAAGATCCTGCCATCGAATGGAAGAACGAAAAGAGAAAGGTACATATTTGTTTAAGTTTAAAAGAAGATTTCCTGTCATTCGATAATATGGTTGGTGCCATATGTGGAGAATGTTTTGGAATATGCCGAGATATCCAAAATCTTCTACAAAGATGACATATTAAAGGTATGTATTGAAGTGTGGAAGTACAAAGTTTATACGCATATATATTTAATTTGGAGTAATAAGGTGAATTTAGTCTTATTGTTTCTTTTTTGAGTATTATTTTAAAATGGAATTTCCTCTAGACAAGTATTCTAGATTTAATTTTCATACTTGGAGAATAAAAAGTCAGATGCAACTGATGAATACAAATTTATGGGGAATAGTAAGTGGAAATGAAAAAGTACCTACAGATGCAAATAAGTTATTAGATTGGAATAGTAGAGATGATAAAGCCAAGGCTATAATTGGTCTTGCTCCTTCTGACATTGAATTGCATCACATAGATTTAGATAAATCATCAAATGAAGTTTGGGATAATTTGAATAAATTGTTTGGAGCAAAAGCAATCAATGCAAAGTTCTCCCTAAAGCTTTAGTTGTTCATATTCAAGATGGAACTTGGAATTACAATGTCAAATCATATAAGTAACTTGCAGTTTCATATTAGATAGCTAGTAGAGGTTAAGACTAAGGTAGATGATGATGATGCTAAGGCCATCTTATTAAATAGCTTGCCTTGAAAATACAACAATGTTATTTTTTCACTCAGTCAAATACCTTCACAAACTCTAGAAGGTATGATTTCTGCCCTTCTAGTAGAAGAGAAGAGAACAATAGACGATTCAGAAGTTGATCCTCAGGAGAAATCATTATTCTCAAGAAACAATTACAAAAGATTAGAGAAAATCAAATGTTTTTATTGTAAGAAAAAGGGTCACACATCTTGGGATCGTAGAACTCGAGCTAGTGATGTTCTTAAAGGAAATCTTGCTTGCATTAAGGAAGAGGATTCAACAGACGATGAATGTTTTAAAGATGACTATTCTTCTGGTGTCAATAGTGCATTAGTACTATAAAGGTTCCTTCAAATTGGAGGCAGGTAGCATCGGAGGATGGAGTATTTTCCATCATCTCAAGTTAGCTTCTCGCTTTGAGATGATGCTTTGCATGAGAAGCATTTTTGGTTTTGGTTGTTTTGCTCTTCTTTATTGATGCTGACAGATTTGAAGAATGTATGTTTTGGAGACAGGTTTGGGATTTGGTGTTGAGCTCATTATGGACTGTTGTCCAAGGAGCTTCAGAGTATATGATTGACAATTATACCCTTTCGTGGTCACTAGACAATGATAGAGATCTGTCGTATCTCTTAGGGATTGTTGTCGAATAATTCAAGACTGTGATTTGAGAGTTCTGGACTAAAGAGCTCAAGAACATAGCTCGAAGCTATGGCTTTCTGAGGGTAGATGAGATAGCATGATGGAGCCCTGCTTGGTTTAGGATTTGTTCTTTGGGAGAAGATCTTCTATAAAATATGTATTCATATTATGTAATCAACTTTGTTGAGTATTTTACCATTCAGGGGGGTCCCTTGGTTCTTTTGAGGAACAATGTAATAAGGGGTGGGGGAATGTTAGCATAATACATCATCATTGTATTACATTGTTAGTTATGTTTAGTTTGTTCGGATTCATATAACCAAACCAGTAGTTATTGTTCAGTTTCATATCAAACTCCCACCACACAATATATATTGATGTACCTGCATTTAATAATGATATCAATAAAAATATTACTTTACTTCATTGGAATGGTTGGCACATCAAAATTTGCAAGTTTTAAGCTTTCACCATACTTTGGTGTTGCCGAACAACATGTAGTTTTCACTCAAACAATTATTTCGGTAAAGCGGAGAAGTTTTTATAAAATCCTCTTATAGGAAGATTCTCAATTCTATCCTAGATTTGATACTGAAGGTTTCATAGTCATATGCCTTATGGCTTTGGAGAAATAATTATTTCATGACTTATGCTATCATATTCATGAAAGTTTAATATCTTGAGTTATGTGAGGTTTGGTATATATAATGGTTTGGTAGAAAGCTTCGAGATGTTGATTTCTGAACCTTTGTATGTTTTTTGTGATATTCCAAGATCCTGGGGAGAAGTTATGGCCAAAGTCAATTTCTAGCTCTAAGTCTATCATGTCATAGTCTTGGTTTCACAAGGTGGGAGATCCTCAAAGAAATTAGTTATTCTTGACAGGTGAATGATGATATGACATGAAATTGGAAGCACAACATTCTTCTAGAGGTATATATTTGCATACTTGCTGCTATAATACAATTTGATATTTCCTTTTCATTTTAAAAAGTGAATACAATATAGAAGAGTAGGGGGGAGCACCAAAGTGGTACGGCCTTAAGAGAAGAGAATAGGGTCATAGCCAAAGAATAGGAAACAAGTAAAAAGAAGCATGGTAATAGATAGAAGCTCAAGAATTTGAAGGACATATGTGAAGGCTTAGTTGGGGAGAGATTCAGTCCAAAATTTGTAGAGGAAACCAATCATACATGATGACATGCGCTAAAGAACAACAGATGAATGCAGAAAGAACAATGGAATGGGGCTATGGGTTCAGATAAGGGTCAACCAAAGCAAGGAAATAGAGAAATGTGAATTGAAGTTGTAGAGATAAGTTAAAGAGAAGAGAAATCTAAATATTTGTTTTAAATTGCCTTGCATAGTGAAGAATTTGTAGAAGTTTGAATGTATAAGCTGTCTTTGGTTCAATTTGTGCATCTGAACTATGATTTCTATACTAGTTGTGAGCATTTGAATCAAATAAAATCAAGATTCTATGGTGTTCCAATCTGAGTTTTGTTTATCTGAATAGAAATTCTTTGTATTGTGTGTTGTGGATAGTGTGAGTTTTTGTGTGGAAGTTTTATGTTTTTGAGGAAAGAGAAGTACCCTTTTGTACCAAGTGGTATCAGAGCGAGAAGGTCCTGAGAGTATAGAGGATACACCGAGACAGATGGGTAAAGGAAGTCTTAGAGAAGAGCTCATGTGATAATTGTTGTAGGTTGGTGAAGTTTGAGCAATTGAGATCTAGAAATTATAGAAGAGTTGTCCTTACAGATTGTAGGGTAAGAGAAAGTGAATGTAGAATACTGTAGCAATGAGTAAGATGAAGATATATGTGTAGAAGCCTGTGATGTGGGATGGTTGGAGATGGTATAAAAGAAAAGGATTTCTTAGAGAAATGACTAAAAATATTTAGAGGATTGATAGGTTGTTTGAGAGATGTGACCAATAGGAAGCTATGCAGCGTGGAGAGGTTGCAAGGGATGAGTTTGCAATGAAGACATGCCATGAAGAGGCCATGAAAGAAAAGGATGATAAAAATGAAGAAGTGATAGCAAATTCAAAGAATGAAGAAGAAGAGGAGATCCTTGTGCAAAATGATCAAGGGGGAAGAGAAGAGATTGCAACCAAGGTTGTAAAAGTTGAGAACAGGAGTTGCAGCCCTTTGATAGAAGAGGCATGGAAGTAGAAGCATGTGGGAGTAGCCCATACATTCCAGAATGAAAGAATATCAGAAAAGAATGGAAGCAATGATGTGAAGAAGAAGCATTAGAGATTGCAGTGAAGGTATGTCTTTTGAAAGACATGAATGAAGAAGTTAGAATTCATGTAGCACCAGTGACAACATATCCTTTGTAGGATAAGAAGATAGAAGAGGAAGGTAACAAACTTGCAGCTGAGTCATAGAGCAGAAAGTTGTAGCAAATGGAAAATTAGAGATGATGAAGTCAGAGATTGCAGTAAAGGTATGTATTTTGAAAGACACGAATGAAGAAGTTAGAAGTAATGTAGCACCAATGACAACATATCTTTTGGAGGATAAGAAGATAGAAGATGAAGGTAACAAACTTGCAGCTGAGTATGAAGAGTTAAAAGTTGCAGCAAATGGAAAATTAGAGATGATGAAGATAGAAGGCCCTAGATTTCACAAGAAAGTTGGAAAACAGGAGAATGATCTTTTATGGAAATTCAAGATGAAGAAAATAGACAAGTTTCTAAGAGGAAATTGGATAGAAGAACATGAAGAGTTGAATAGTTCAGTGAAAAATGAAGGTAAACAAGTTGGAGTAGTGAAAGAAAATGAGGTATGTCATGAAGCATTAGAGATTGCAATAAAGGCATGTCTTTTGAAAGACATGAATTAAGAAGTTAGAAGTCATGTAGAAACAGTGACAACATATTCTTTGGAGGATAAGAAGAAGAAGGTAACAAACTTGTAGCTGAGTATGAAAACCGGAAAGTTGCAGTAAATAGAAAATTAGAGATGACGAAGTTAGAAAGCCCTAAATTTCACAAGCAAGTGGGTAAAGAGGAGAATGATCTTCTATGGAAAGAGTTTGGATGATGAAAATAGATAAGTTGCTTAGAGGATATTGGATAGAAGAACATGAAGAGTTGAATAGTGCAGTAAAAAGTGAAGGTAAAGAAGTTGGAGCAGTGAAAGAAAATGAGGTAAAATTTGAGAGCCATGGGTCCCATTCTCTTGGTAAAATCAAACATTGTCTTTGAAATGGAGGAAGGTGTCATATTAGATTTAAATCAATATTTTCTTTTTATTTTAAAAAGTGAATACAATATAGAAGAGTATGGGGGAGCGCCAAAGTGGTACAGTCTTAGGAGAAGAGAATAGGGTCACCGCCAAAGAATATAAAACAATTAAAAAGAGGAGTGGGAATAGATAAAAGCTCAGGAATTTGAAGGACATAAGTGAAGGCTGATTTGGGGAGAGATTTAGTCCAGATTTTGTAGAGAAAAATAATCATACGTGATGACAGACATTGAAGAACAACAGATGAATGGAGAAAGAACAACAGAATGGGGTTATGGGTTCAGATAAGGGTCAACTAGAGCAAGGAAATAGAGAAATGTGAATTGAAGTTGCAGAGATAAGTTAAAGAGAATATAAATCTACATATTTGTTGTAAATTTCCTTACACAGTGAAGAATTTGAAGAAGTTCAAATGTGTAATCTGGCTTTGGTTCAATTTGTACATTTGAACTATGATTTCTATACTAGTTGTGAGCATTTGAATCAAATAAAATCAAGATTCTACATTGTTCCAATCTGAGTTTTGTTCATTTGAACAAAGAGTCTTTGTATTGTGTGATGTAGATAGTGTTTTTGTGTGGAAGTTTTATGTTTTTGCAGAAAGGGAAGTACCCTTTTGTACCATGTGGTATTAGAGAGAGAAGGTCCTGAGAGTATAGAGGATACACCGAGATGTGTGGGTAAAGGTAGCCTTAGATAAGAGCTCATGTGAGAATTGTTGCAGATTCATGAAGTCGTGAGCAATTGAGATCTAGTAACTATAGAAGAGTTGTCCTTACAGTTTGTATGGTAAGAGAAAGTGAATGTAGAAGATTGTACCAACAAGTAAGATGAAGATATATGTGTGGAAGCCCATCATGTGGGATGGTTGGAGATAGTATAAAAGGAAGGGATTTCTTAGAGAGATGACTAAAAAGATTGAGAGGATTTATAGGTTGTTTGAGAGATGTGACCAATTGGAAGCTGTTCAGTATGGAGAGGTTGGAAGGGATGAATTTGCAATGAAGACATGCCATGAAGAAGCCATGAAAGAAAAGGATGAGGAAAATGAAGTGGTAGCAGATATAAAGAATGAAGAAGAAGAGGAGATCCTTGTGCAAAAGGATGAAGAGGGAAGAGGAGATTGCAACTGATGTTGCAAAAGTTGATAACAAGAGTTGTAGCCCTTTGGTAGAAGAGGCATGGAAGAAGAAGCGTGTGGGAGAAGCCCATCCATTCTAGAAAGAAGGAATATCAGAAAACATTGGAAGCAAGGAGAGAAAAGAATAGAAGAGGAAATCTATGGAACATGAAGTGGCAACAGAAAATGATCCATGGAAACACATGGACTATGTGGGGCAATGATCTGAAGAAGAAGCATTAGAGATTGTAGTAAAGATATGCCTTTTGAAATACATGAATGAAGAAGTTAGAAGTCATGTAGCAGTAGTGACAACATATGCTTTAGAGGATAAGAACATAGAAGAATAAGGTAACAAACTTGCAACTAAGTATGAAGAGAGGAAAGTTGTAGAAAATATAAAATTAGAGATGGTGAAGTTAGAAGGCCCTAGATTTCACAAGAAATTGGGTAAAGAGAAGAATGATCGAATATGGAAAGAGGAGATGAAGAAAATAGACAAGTTGCTAAGAGGAGATTGGATAGAAGAACATGAAGAGTTGAAGAGTGCAGTGAAAAATGAAGGTAAAGAAGTTGAAGAAGTGAAATAAAATGAGGTAAAATTTGAACACTTTAAGTCTAATTTGTTTCAGATGATGAATATAGTAGTGGGTATAGAGGAAGAAAAAGGTAGATACATGGAAGACTTCAATTTCCATGAGGATGTTCTAGATTTGGTTGTTGTTGAGGAGCATAATTTGGTTGAGGAAGAAAGTGAGAAGATAGAAAAGTTGCTCAATTTGAGTAAACACTTGAAGGAGATGACTGGGGCAGTTAAGAGTGAGAAAATGGATGCCGCAACAATGAAGAATGAAGAGGTAACTTATGATTTTTCTAAATTTTGTGATGAGGAAGTTGATATGGATTTGTTTGTTGCTGAGATGGATAAGGAGTTGCAAAGTAGATGGAAGGAAAAGAAATGAAGATGCAGATTTGTATGCAGTTGTTACATGTTTTAATGTAGAGGTTGTGAAAGATGCCAGAAGTCAAAAACTAGGTAAAATAGTTGAAGACATGAGGATGACGATGGGATTAGATGGAATAGATGAAAACCTCACAGCAAAGGATGAGATGATGAAACTTGCAGCTGAAGATGATGAAAAAATATTGCAACGAAGAAGGAAGAGGTAAAGTTTATTGTGTTTTGTGATGAAATTCATTTTCCTTCGTTTGCAATGTTGAAGGTTGAAGAGTATGGAGAAGAGAAGATGAAAATTTTTAATTTCCATGAAGTTGTAGGGGAAGATTTGTATGTATATGCTGTAGGTTGTGATATGGATGATGTGACATTTTAGTGGAGGTAGTCAGTATGTGGTGGGTCAAAGCCCATAGAAGAGGAGAAGAGTACTGAGAATGTTTAGTGTAGGTGGCAGGATAATGGTGGGTTCGATCTCACGAAGGAGGAGAAAAGAAAAGAGTCTTGGGAGGTGGAGGATGGTACATGGTGGATGTAGGTCCATTCTAGACGAGAGAAGAATGGAGTGTAGATTTGTTGGATGATAGTGAAGTTTTTTCCAGAGAGATGCTGGAAGAGGAGGAAAAAAATAACTTTTTGTGCACATTTATCGGTGATGGACTTCACTGTAGATTGCTTGCAATCTCAAAGAATGGTTCTACCATTGAACTCCATGTTTGTGAGTGTATTCTCACAAAATTCCGACCTGGTATGTCTGATGTAGGAGCATCTAGGTGGATTAGTGATCAACATCAACCAAAAATAGATTTTAGGTTTGGGTTTCAATTTTTTTGTGTTTTAGTTTTCATTTGCCATCTCTTAGCTTTTGGAATAAGTCGTACATCATAATTTGCAAGTTTTCAATTTTCACCATACTTTAGTGTTGGCACACAACAGGTTATTTTCATCGAAACAATTGTTTCGGGAAATTGGTGAAGTTTCATGGAAAATCCTCTAATAGGAAGATTTTTTAATTCCATTCTAGATTTGATGATGAAGGTTTTGTAGTCATATGCCTTATGGTTTTGGAGAAATAATCATTTCATGACTTATGCTGGCAAATTGGTGAAAGTTTAATATCTTGAGCTCCATGGGGTTTATTATAGAATTGTTTGGTAGAAAGCTTTGGGATATTGAGTTGTACATCTTTGTAAGTTTTTGTGAGATTATAAGATCATGGGGGGAAGTTATGGCTAAAGTTGGTTTTCTGCTCTAATTCTGTCATGTCACAATCGAAGTTTCACAAGGTTGGAGACCTTCAAAGAATTTAGTTACTCTTGACAAGTGAAAGATGATATGGCATGGAATTGGAAACACAACATTCTTCTAGAGGTATGGATATTTGCATACTTTCTGGTATAATACTTTTGATGGATTAAAAATAATACCATGAGGCCAAAAATGCTCTTCAAATGCCATTTCTCATCTGAAGCAAGTAAATCCATGAACATCACACTTTGAGATGAAAAACTAGATTGTGACCATTTCAAACACATCATAACAAGAAGATAGATGAAAGGTGGAGTGATGTTAGACTTGCAGCACCTAAAGGAGAGAATTCTAACTCCTCATAGAGAAAACATTTTGTAAGTTTCAAAATATAATTTGAAGGTTAAACTAGAGGTGCAAAGGATCTATAAATCCTTCAACTTTGCAAGGAGTTTAGTCGACGCCTTTTGAAAGGCAATATACTGGCAGTTTAAGTGCCAACTTCAACATTCTTTGCAGATTTAAAGGATAATACAAAACTAGCGTGGATGTAGAATTTGAAATGCCAACTTAAGGGCTATGTGGGTGTGACTAGGAGCCAAGGATCCCATTCTCTTGTTAAAATAAATTTTTTCTTTGAAATCGAAGGAGGCATAGCCTCATATTCAAATCGATATTTAAATTTTCATTTAAAAAAGTGAATACAATATAGAAGAGCATGAGGGAGTGACAAAGTGGTGTAGCCTTAGGAGAAGACAATAGGGTCACTACCAAAGAACATGAAACGAGTAAACAAAAGTGTAGGAATAGATAGAAGCTTAGGAAATTGAAGGACAGACGTGAAGGCTGATTTGGGGAGAGATTTAGTCCAAAATTCGTAGAAGAAAACAATCATACATGATGCCAAGCATTGAAGAACAATAGATGAATGGAGAATGAACAATGGAATGAGTGTATGCATCGAGAGAAGGTTTGAGTAGAGAAAGGAAACAAAGAAATACAAATTTAAGTTGTAGAGACAAGTGAAAGAGAACAAAAATCTACATATTTGTTTTAAATTGCCTTGCATAGTGAAGAATTTATAGAAGTTCAATTATGTAATTTGGCTTTGGTTCAATTTGTGCATCTAAACTATGATTTCTATAATTTTTTTGTGAGCATTCGAATCAAATAAAATCAAGATTATGTAGTGTTACAATTTAAGTTTTATTTATCTGAACAGGGAGTCTTTGTTTTGTGTGGTGTGGATTGTGTGAGTTTGTGTGTGGAAGTTTTACATTTTTGCAGAGAGGTGAGTACCCTTCTGTACCAAGTGTTATCAAAGTGAGAATGTCCTGAGAGTGTAGAGGATACACTAAGATGTGTAGGTAAAGGCAATGATAGATAAGAGCTCGTGTGAGATCTCTTACACATTGGTGAAATCTTGAGTAGTTGAGACCTAGTAACCACTGAAGAGTTGTCCTTATAGGTTGTAGGGTAAGCGAAAGTGAATGTAGAAGATTGTAGTAGTCAGTAAGATGAAGATATAAGTGTGGAATTCTATCATATGGGATGCATGGAGACAATATAAATGGAAGGGATTCCTTAGAGAGATTAATAAAAATATTGAGAGAATTGAAAATTTGTTTGAGAGATGTGACCAATTGGAAGCTATACAACGTGGAGAGGTTGCAAGTGATAAGTTTGTAGCCATGACATGCCATGAAGAAGACATGAAAGAAAAGGATGAGGAGAATGAAGAAGTGGTAGTGGATATGAATAATGAAGAAGAGGAGATCCTTGTGCAAGAGGATCAAGATGGAAGATAAGAGATTGAAACCAAGGTTGCAAAACATGAGAAGAGGAGTTGCGGCCCTTTAGTAGAAGAGGCATAGAAGGAGAAGAATGTGGGAGCAGCCCATACATTCCAAAAAGAAACAAAATCAGAAAAGAAATGGAGCAAGGAGAGAAAAGAATGGAAGAGGAAAGCTGTGGAACATGAGGTTGTAGAAGAAAATGATCCATGAAAAGACATGGACTATGTGGGACAATGACGTAAAGAAGAAGCATTGGACATTGCAACATATGTATGTCTTTTGAAAGACTTGAATGAAGAAGTTAGAAGTGATGTAGCAACAGAGACAACATATCCTTTGGAGGATAAGAAGATAGAAAAAAATGTAACAATCTTGTAGATGAGTATGAAGAGAGAAAAGTTGCAAGAATTGAGAATTGGACATGCCAAAGATAGAAGGCCCTAGATTTGACAAGCAAGTGGGTGAATACAAGAATGATAATGAGGAGATGAAGAAAATAGACAAGTTGCTAAGTGGAGATTTGATGGAAGAACATGAAGAGCTGAATGGTGCAACAAAAAATGAAGGTAAAGATGTTGGAGCAGCAAAGAAACCAAGGTAAAATTTGAACACTTTGAGCCTAATTTGTTTGGGATGATGAATACAATAGAGGATATAGATGGAAAAAAAATTGATATATGGAAGACTTCAATTTCCATGAGGATACTGCAGATTTGGTTGTCATTGAGGAGCATAATTTGGTTGAGGAAGAAAGTGAGAAGATAGAAAAGTTGTTCAATTTGAGTGAACACTTGAAGGAAATGAATGGGGCAGATAAGAGGCAAAAGATGGATGCCACAAAAATAAAGAATGAAGAGGTAACTTATGACTTTTATGAATTTTGTGATGAGGAAGTTAATAGGCATTTGTTTGTTGCTGAGGTGGATAAGGAGTTGCAAGTAGATAGAAGGAAAACAAATAAAGATGCAGATTTGTATGTAGCTTTTACATGTTAGAATGTAGAGGTTGTAAAAGTGCTACACATGAGGATGATGATGGGAATAGAGAGGGTAGATGAGACCCTCACAACAAAGGATGAGATGATAAAAGTTGTAGCTGAAGATGATGTAGGAAATATTGTAGTGAAGAAAGAAGAGGTAAAGTTTATTGTGTTTTGTGATGAAATTCATTTTCCTTCATTTGCAATGTTGAAGGTTGAGGAGTATGGAGAAGAGCAGATGTAAATTGTTAATTCCATGAAGTTATAGGGGTAGATTTGTATATATATGCTATAGGTTGTGATATAGATGATGTGATATTTCGGTGGAGGTGCTCAGTTTGTGGTGGGTCAAAACCCACAAAAGAGGAGAACAGTGGTGAGATTGTTTGGTGGAGTGGGCCGAATAATGGTGCAAGGTTGGATCCCATGAAGGAGTAGAGGAGATAAGAGTCTTGGGAGGAGGAGGATGGTACATGGTGGATGCAGGTCCATGAGATGAGGGAAGAATGGAGTGCATATTTGTTGGATGAGAGTGAAGCTTGTTATGACAAGATGCTAGAAAAGGAGGAAAAAATATTTTTTTGTCCAAATGTTTTAGCGATGGAGTTCACTATAGATTACTTGCAATATTAAAGAATGGTTCTACAATTCAACTCCAAGTTTTTGAGTTTATGCTCACAAACATCCTACTTGATGTGTCTGATGCAGGAGCATTCAGGCAGACTAGCAATCAACATCAACCAAAAATAGATTTTAGGTTTTGTTTTAGTTTGATGTGTTTTGGTTTTCATTTGGCATCTCTTTGCTTTTGAAACTGGTGGCACATAAGAATTTACAAATTTTTAGTTTTCGCTATACTTTGGTGTCAGTGCACAACATGCAATTTTCACCAAAACAATTGTTTCAAGAAATAGGTGAAGTTTTGTGGCAAACCCTCTTTTAGGAAGATTGTTGATTCCATCTTAGATTTGATGATGAAGGTTTCATAGTCATACGATTTATAGTTTTGGGGAAATAATCACTTCTCAACTTATGCTGGTAGATTGACAAAAGCTTAATATCTTGAGCTCTGTGATGTTTGGTACAGAATGGTTTAGCAGAAAGCTTCGAGATGTTGAGTTCTACATCTATGTAAATTTTCATGATATTCTATGATCCTAGCGGGATGTTATGGCCAAAGTCGGTTTTCACCTCTGGGTTCGTCATGTCACAGTTGCGGTTTCACAAGGTTAGAGACCATCGAAGAATTTAGTTACTCTTGACAAGTGAATGATGATATGGAATGAAATTGGAAGCACAACATTCTTCTACATGTATATATGTTTGCATACATGATGGGATAATACTTTTGATGGACCAAAAACAATACCATGAGGCCAAAAATGCTCTTTAGATGCCATTTCTTGTCTGAAACAAGAAAATCCATGAACATCACACTCTGAGAGGAAAAGACAGCTTTTGACCATTTCAAATGCATCATAACAAGAAGGCATATGGAAAGTGGAGTGATGCTACACTTGCAATGCCTAAAGGAGAGAATTTTAACGCCTCGTCGAAGCAACTTTTTGTAAGTTTCAAAATATAATTTGAAGGTTAAGCTAGAGGTACTAAGGATTGATAAATCCTTCAACTTCACAAGGAGTTTAGTCAATTACTTTTAAAGGGAAATAAATCAGCAGTTTAAGCTCCAACTTCAACATTCTTTACAATTTTAAAAGATAATTAAAAACCAACGTGGATGTAGAATCTGAAACACCAACTTAAGGGCTGTATGGGTGCAGATGGTAGCCATGGGTCCCATTCTCTTTTTAAAATGAAACATTGTCTTTGAAATGGAGGGAGGCATCGCCTCACATTCAAATTGATATTTCCTTTTCATTTTAAAAAGTGAATACAATATAAAAGAGCAGGGGGAGTGCCAAACTGGTGCCGCCTTAGGAGAAGAGAATACAGTCGCTTCCAAAAAATAGGAAACAAGTAAAAATAAGTGCGGGAATAGATAGAAGTTTAGGAATTTGAAGGACAGACGTGAAGGCTGATTTGTGGAGAGATTCAGTCCAAAATTCATAGAGGAAAACAATCGTACATGATGCCGGGCATTGAAGAACAACAAATGAATGGAGAAAGAACAATGGATTGAGTGTAAGGGTTTAGAGAAGGGTCGACTAGAGAAAGGAAACAAAGAAATGTTAATTGAAGTTGCAGAGATAAGCGAAAGATAACAGAGATCTACATATTTGTTTTATGTTTTAAATTGCTTTGCATAGTGAAGAATTTGTAGAAGTTCAGTTGTGTAATCTGGGTTTGGTTCAATTTGTGTATTTGAACTATCATTTCTATACTTGTGATCATTTGAATCAAATAAAATCAAGATTCTGTGGTTTTGCAATCTGAGTTTTGTTTATTTAAACAAAGAGTCTCTGTTTGGTGTGGTGTGGATTGTGTGAGTTTGTATGTGGAAGTTTTATGCTTTTGCAGATAGGGGAGTACCCTTATGCACCATTCTTTAAGATACAAGTTACTTCTTGGACTCACACCAAGGTTCATCTCTTTATATGACACAACCACAATACCTTCCATTCTATTATAAGGTTGATATCCAATATTTTATAAAGTATGCCTGTGATGCAGGAGCATATAAGCAAACAAGTGATGACATCAACAAAAAATATTTTTTGGTTTAATTTTTAGTTTTTGTGTGAGGTGGTTGTTTATGGAATCTATTTATAGTAGGAATTCAAATATTTAATCAGATTTCTATATTTCAAGTGTTCACTTTGTCGTGGTTTTAAGGCTCCGTAACACAGTTTTCACAAAAACAAAAATTTCCAGAGATTCTGGAAGACTGGACTAAAATCCTTTGATAAGCATGATCTTGAAGGCATTTCACCAAATGTGAAAAAACAATTGAAGTCATATCTTTCATTGTTTTGACATATTTTAATGCCAGAAGTTTGTGCCGATAGGTTTAGAAAATTTTAAAATTTCAAAGTTCTTAAATGCTGGAGTGAAATCCTTCTAAAGAGATTCTAAGGGGATCATAATACACCTTTAGAAAAATTTTCACAAATAAACTTTCAATTTATCACCTTTTCAGCATCTGATTCCGTATGAACTTCAATTTGATTATTTCATTCTGGATGAGCATTAAAAGAGGTATTATTCAAGAATTTGATTTCACTGTAGTACATTTAGAAAATGTCAGAAATGGTAAAGAGGTACAGTATCTTTAGTTTTAAGATACATTTTTTATATGTGACCACTCCCATTCTTGGAGGTGTTGAAAAACACGTAATGTAAACCTTATTTAATTGCCTTCCTTTATGAGGCGTTGAAACAAAAGGAGGTGTCACTTCTATATTTGATTTTATTAATGTGGAGGAAGTCGGTGTTGAAGAAGTTGCTGCAGATTTTAAAATCTGAAATCTAAATGCCTTTGGAAGGGACACCATTGAAAGATGAAGTTAGAAAATTTTAAAAAACTGATTTGTTTTCCTTTTGGGCAGCAAGCGAGGAGTTGAGGGGAATATGGACCATTAAACACCTAAAATATATAGTGAAAAGAGATTTCAATAGAAGCAAGTCATTCCATAAAGAGAGAGGAGAGGTACCAGAGAGAGAGAGTGCCGAAGTGAGGAAGATTGCAGAGTGGAAGAGAGAGTTCTGTGGAAGAACATAGCCCATCTGAGGGGCATGTGTAGGAAAGTTACTGTGAGAAACAAAGGAGAGTTCCCTGTAATTTTGAGAGGCCGTGAGAGGCCAAATATATAAATATTTTGTTGCAGATTTGCATATTTGTTGAAACCATGAAACCATTATGTAATTAGTGACTGAATTGAATAAATGATAGAAGTTTATTTGCAATTCTGTGTATTGTGTTGAATTGAGAGATTGATTTTGTTGAGTTGTGTGATTTGTGTTGTGGGTGGGAGTCCTACTTGTATACAATGGTACATTTAGAAAATGTGGGAAATGGTAAAGAGGCAGACTATCTTTAGTTTTAATATACAATTTTAATATGTGACCACTCTCATTCTTCGAGGTGTTGAAAAACACGTAATGCAACCCTTATTTAACTGCCTTCCTTTAAGAGGCGTTGAAACAAAAGGAGGTGCCACTTTTATATTTGATTTTATTAATGTGGAGAAAGTCGGTGTTGAAGAAGTTGCTGCAGATTTTAAAATCTGAAATTTAAATGCCTTTGGAAGGGACACCGTTGGAAGGGACACCGTTGAAAGATGAAGTTAAGAAAATTTTAAGAAACTGAATCATTTTCCTTTTGGGCAGCAAAGCCTTGAGTTGAACGGAATAATGGAGTTTTAAACACCTGAAATATATAGTGAACATAGATTGCTTTAGAAGCAGGCTGCTCCAGAAAGAGAGAGGAGAGTCGCTAGAGAGAGAGAGCGCCAAAGTGAGAGGAAGAGAGACTTCTGTGAAAGAATTTCACATAGCCCATGTGAAGGGCATGTGCAGGA
The DNA here is from genome assembly GCA_027924645.1 of Cunninghamia lanceolata. Classification (NCBI taxonomy): domain Eukaryota; kingdom Viridiplantae; phylum Streptophyta; class Pinopsida; order Cupressales; family Cupressaceae; genus Cunninghamia; species Cunninghamia lanceolata. The sequence continues at coordinate 4,175,885 of BSBN01000135.1, read as the reverse complement.
AAGTTGCTGTGAGAAGCAGAGGAGAGTTTCCTGTAATTTTGAGAGACCATGATAGGCCAAATATATTTTTATTGTTGCGGATTTGCATAAATGAACAATTCTGTATATTGTATTGAGTCGAGAGATTGATTTTGTTGAGTTGTGTGATTTGTGCTGTGGGTGGGAGTCCCACTTGCATCAGCCTGTGTAATCTATTTTATAAAGTTCACCTGCATATTCTTTCAGAATTTTGAAATGCAAAAACCCACAGTATGTAGCATACAGAACAAACCCCCAAAAGTAAAGCTTATAAACCTTTTAAATGTTAGACTAGATTTGCACTAAGCCATTTTTCCTTAACAGTTATGAAGGCATCTTATAACTCTAAATAACTCAAAATTAAAGAATAATTAACTTGTAACATACCTCCAGCCATTTGAGGAACATTTTCGAGAAGGGTGGTATTGACTGTATTTGGCAAAGGAGTAATCATGGGTGATGCACCCAAAGATGAACCGTGCCCTTTAACCGTTTCACGTGGATGTTGGGAATGATGGGGACTAGAAGTAGTATAGACAATGCTATTGCTACTTTCATCTTCACCATTATAATTAATCTTATGATAGGATGGATTAACAAAAGGGGCAACAGTAACATAAACAGCGGCACGTGCAACAAGCCGGCAACCAGAAAGCCTGCTGCCAACAAATCCTTGTTCAACTCTGAGCTGAGAGCTACCAAGCATTACAGTCAAAGAAGAAAAGGAAGCAGAACAGTATCCAGACAGGGATATTATTTCAGTTGGGATAGAGTAGAATTGAAGCTGCCTCCTAGACTGATAAATTGCCGCACTGCCCACAGTTCCAGAGGCTCCAAAAACAGCCAAATCTATGTCATGCCTCTTGCAGTACTGAGTTAAACATTCGAGCACATCAGAACCTGCTGCAACTTCCAGAACATTAATCTTCATTGGCTCCTGGTGATTGATTGTTATATTTTTTGGCTTATTTTTCGATCCACTAGGGTGGCCTGGGCAACCCTTTGGTGGCTCGGCAGCAGAGTTTTTCTCTTTGCCTTGAGTATTACTGTTAGTTACTTCCTCGGGCTCCTTCATGCTGTTACTTCCACTGCCATGGTTTCCAGAGATTCCACATGCAAATTTCTGTTCAGTTTCCATCCCAACTTTAATTACAGCCTTCAATACCTGCCAAAGTATTTTTCTTCTGCGCTCAGTTAAGAAGATATTAAAATAAAATTATATTATATTAATTTTTGGTCTAAAGGTGAGTGCTCTAGGATTTCAAACTGGAAGGCATTAGCAACAGATCATTTCGAGTTGCAACAACAGATCATTTAAAGTCTGTCAAAGGTAATACCCTTGCCCTAATTACAGGATAAAATATATAAACTTACAAGAAGTCTGAAGGCTCATATCACAATAGGTGCAAAACAAAATCATGATAAAACAAAATCCCAAACTCAATATTTATAATAATAATTATCGTTAAAAAATCTGTTAAAAATATATAAAACTTTCAATCCGTGGAAATCTACAGGAAACATACCTCGTAGGCTTGACGAAGTAACTCCGTGCTCTGAAAAACCTATCTATTATGGCAAGGACGCTAATCGTTTCAATTGTTGGATACAAGCTTGAAATTCAAAAACACCAAGGAAACGATGTGACAAGTTGATTTGAAATATAGTGTCACATAATTCAAAGCATGGTATTTAGAGGATTAATGCTCCAATAATAGTAAATGACATTGTCAACCAACTTAATTACACCGAATGGCGTGTGCTTTCAGCGGCTGACAGCGATCCGAGACATTCGTTTATTTTCGCCGAATTCTTTTACCGTCACCTTCGCTCACTATTTTTCGCCTACCGGTTTCACTTTATTAAGAACAAATAGTATTTTGGACAGCCCTAAAATTTCATTTCAGGCCTATGGCTCTATATGGGAGTCTATACATGCACCCCAAGCTCTCTGAATTATATCTGCACCGTACACGTCCGGTTATTCGAGGTCCTTTAGTGATCGCTGTAGAATAACTTGGGCAGGGAACCCAAGATTATTTTATACCAATACATTGATATTTACAGCCACAAATGGGTTGGAATTAAAACAATAATTTACCACATGTTTTAACTGTCGTTGAGAAAAACTTCCCACAAATTAGTGGGATTCATTCGTGGTATTACTAGACTCGGGCCCATCTCTTTTAAATGGGGACTGTCAACTAACCCACGTATCTGAATTGATTGGAATGGAGACCTATGCCCAAACTACCACACATGTTTTGTAAATCGGTCACTTCATAGGCAATAGGGCTAATCTAAACCCTTACTATTCAATCTTCCCTCTCTGTCATGCGGGTAGTTTTACCTAAATCCATTGGCCTTGCATTTTTTTAACTTATCAAGCTTCAATTGCACTCCTGCACCAAAGATCCCACTTTTCATGGGTTCTATCGATCACACTTTTAGCATATAGAAGTGTGGTCTTTTGGACATTTTAAGTGTGTTAATTATTTTTTATTATAATGGAAGTGTATTTAAAAGGATTTATTAAATTTTAGATGAGTAAGTTGTGTTGGAAGGAAAGCAAAATTGTTAAGTAAAGAATATGACTAATTGTTAATAAAATAGAATTTTTCTAGTTAAAGTTATATTGTTTGACTAGAATTATATTTTTTTTTAGAAAGTTTCTAATAAGGATGCAAGGCAGTTGAAATCAATGGATCAGATTTGAGCAAAATACATGCAAGACAATCTAATGCATCACTACCTTACATTTTTTTACCTTGATCTAGCTCATCTATTTTTTAACCTTTTGTCAATTGATAGAATGATGATGGTTTAGATTCTTACATACATTGATAAGATTTAAATTGACTTATGGCTCGCAATTTTTTTTTATAGAATTGAGGGTGCAAAGTTTATTTACATCGTTTAGGTATACCATTCAATTATGTTGTATCTACAAAAAAAATTGTAAAGAAAACAAGCTTATGCTCAAAAGTCGGGTGGAAAAAACACATCAAAATAGTAAATTGATTGATGTGAAAGATGTGCAGAATTTGACAAAAGAAGGACTTGATGAAATAATAAATTCAATTGAAGGTTTTGATCTAATAATAGGTGGAAGCATTCCTCTATTTTCTATGAACTTCAATGGATTGTGAATTATCTAAGGCATGTGATGTATTAAGTGTAACACTATACAATAATGAAACCTTCATTTTATACTCATGTGGACTTCAATGAATTATGAATTCCTTATTTTTCATATTCCTCCCTATCAAAACCAATTATTAAAAATTATGGGCACTATTATTTATTATTTTGATTCTATGAAACATATTTGTTTGCATAATCAACATGCTATTGAAAGCGTAGTGAGACCTTACAATAGCACATTTGAAAGTGTAGTGAGACCTTATAGGAGTGCATTTTAAATTTCCCTATTTGAAAATGAATTGACATGGCATGGAGATAGACGATGCAAGGTTTTTGAGAATAGTGCAAGACGATTGAAATCATCTTGCCGTCATCAGAAAAATGATTTATCAAGATAGGTCACCTCCGCCACTCACCCATTTGATGACAAATTAAATTCCATGGAATCAATGTACACTTGTACAAGGAAAGACAAACCAAGAGGGGTTAAGTCTTTACAGGTAAGAAAAAACCACTTCATAAAGAACTAAAGGAACATTTTAAAATAACTGCCATGTAGTGGCCAGTACCTACCTTGTAGTGTTGTTATTATAGTATGTGTTTAGGTGTAAATTTTTTTGTTGATCAGCTATTGGTTCTATATATTATTTGTTTAGTTGTAATTTCTTTGTTGATTAGGTATTGGTTGTATAGACAAATTGCATTCCAATAATTGAAAAATTAATTTTTGAAGACTGTTGAAATGCCTTGGGTACATAAAATTGAAATCTCAAAAATAATCTAATATGGTAAAAATAAAATAGGACTAAAATATTTCCTTAACTATAAAATTAAACTTTACAAAGCCTATGAAATAACACAAACATTTCCTTAAAATGTAATAATACTAATACTTTAAGTTTGAAGAATAAAATAAAAAATTGTAATAACATATGGCAAAATATTTTTGTGATACTGTAGATTTTTAACTTTTGACTAAATAAAATTGAAATACTAGATTTTTAACTCTTGAGTAAATAAAATTGAAATCCCAAAAATAATCTAATTTCATAAAATAAAATGTGTAGAACCTAACCCTAGTTGGGTGTGGAGAGATTTAAATGTTTGCCTAAGGTATTAAAATGTAATAATATTGAATACTATTACAGTTTAAAATGCATTAAAATATTGTAAGTTTGAAGAATAATTACACAATAAAAAGCATTCGAGGAGAAGTAGGGTGCTGACCTAGAACACATGAATCTTTTCTTTTGTGAGGGCAAGGAGCCTGTGAAACTCCATGGAGGGTTCGAGAGGAAGAAGCTACTGGAGCCATGGGGACACATGTGTCTAATGATAATCAAATTCTTCACGTTGAAAGAAGGATTTTAGGTATACTACCATTACCACTTTGCTCTTCTCAATCATTTTAGGAATAAAATTGAGATTAACATTCCTTTTTCTCAATTCTATTAGAAAGCTGAGGGCCAAGAACCGCTTATCCCCATCCATCAAGATCTCATTCTGAGACTTTATCATTTTCACCTTGCTCTGTGCCCACTACAACAAATCAAAGTCAAAATGCTTGAGGACCTATAGTTGAGCACATCCCCCGAAGATAAAGACAAAGTGAAGGTTAGTGTGGGGACTCCTAAGAACCCCTTTAAAGGTGATCCCTGTGCAATGGAAGATAACCCTGCTAGGACCCCTGCTACTTCTAAGAACAAAAAGCAGAAGCATACCCCTAAGGAGGGTAAAGGTGTTGCTTCTATGGAAGTTCCTGTGAAGATCGTTGAGCTGGATACTAGGCTTGATCCTAAGGGTAGTAGTGAAGGTGGAGTGGCTATCAATCTCAGGATTCGTTGGTCTAAACAGATCACTGGTAAGCTGCTAGTGAACCCCCAGGGGGTGGAATTTTCTAATGATTCTAAGTTTGTGGAGGAGACAATGGAGTAAGGCAGGGATGAAACCCCCATAGAATCTATCCATGAAGTCGGGGGCACCAGTCATTTCGCCTCTATCAATGAATCTAGTTTTGAAGGTTTGGCGACACCGTGAGGGCTGCTATTGGTTAAGATAGAAAGGGGAGTTGTGCCTTGTGTGACAAGAATCCATCTTCGTTGCGGTTAAATATTTGGATGAAAAAGTCAAGTAGGTGGGGATTGACAACTTAGGAGATTATAAGGAGATGGTTGATTTCCTTGCTAAGTTTGGGGCAACTGGTAGCCCATAGTTCCTTGTCCTTGTTTTTTGGTCTGCTTTTCTAGTGTTGTTTAACTGTTGTATTTTATCTCAGTCAATTAATTTTTTGTTTAATTAATAATAGTAAGTACTTTTAGAGAACATAATTTTAATTATTTTAATTAATCTAATATTGTGGTTTATTAATATTTTTTTCTAAAGATAAAAGAATTGTTTATCATTTCAAATTTATAACTATTATATTTCTAGAACTAAATTTATAAGGAAAATTTTATGTGAACTTGTTTTGAAACGTCTTGGTAAATAAAATTGAAATCTCAAAAATAATTTAATTTGGTAAAAATAAAATAGCACTAAAATATTTACTTAGCTATAAAACTATACTTTACAAAGCCTATTAAATAACACAAATATTTTCTTAACTATAAAACTCAACTTTACAAAGCCTACAGAGCTTGAGTGTATAGAGATTTGAAATGTATACTTAAGATATTAAAATGTAAGAATATTAATACTATGATAATTTAAAATACATTAAAATATTGTGTTTGAAGAATAAAATAAAAAATATAATAATATGGAGAAATATTTTTGATGATATTGTAGATTTTTAAGTTTTTAGTAAATAAAATTGAAATACTAGTTTTTTAACTCTTGAGTAAACAAGTGCCATGTAGTGGCCTTGTAGTGTTGTAATTATAGTATGTGTTTAGTTGTAATTATCTTCTTAGATTAAATATTTGTTGTATAAACAAATATTTTTTTTAAGGCCTATATAAATATAATAACAAAATTGTAATATTTATAGTATATTTATTTTTGATTAAATATATATAGTTTTTAAATTTGATAATTTAAATATTAATGAAATTGTATAATTAATATATGAACTACATTTAATAATAAATAAATATTAACTTCTTGGGATTTTTCACTATTGTTTTATAAAAAAATTATTAGGGTTTAAATTTGACACTAATGACCCTCTCCACACCTAATACCCAACAATATATTTATTTATTTTTCGATAACAAATAACTCATTATGGACTAACATGCTATGATATTTCCTATTTAGTGTTGTCATTGGATGGATATTACATAGTGAAATCTTGATAAATCATTATAAGATTTGATATGTAACTATGAAAATATTATTTTGACTCAACTGATCTATACTAGTCATTGTCTTGTTGTACATGACATATATATTTTGGTTGCACTTTAGGAAAATATAGAGAAAACAAATTATTGGTTCGCGTGTTGTATTGAGGAAAGACATGATTTTTTAGAACACACAATCTAGATAGTGATAATTTTGATAATCTAATAGTTTATATGCTTATTCAATGGTATTTGGATACACAAGTATTTTATAAGGAATAATGGTTTTCCTAAATTCAAATATTAGATTATCAAAGTATAGAGATACTAAGAAATTAGCAACACTGTATGGCTACACAGACTTATTAACACTTTTCTCCAAATGCATAAAGTTAATGCAGTTAGTGATATCGATGCCTACATGTCTGTATTTTCTTTTCTTTCTATCTTTTCTCCCTTTGAAAATTTACTCTGTTATAAACATCTTTGGATAAGAAATCGCTGTAATACATAGTGTCCTATATTCATGTATTCAAACAATTACTACTGGAAAAACAAAGAATGTACTATTAATTACTAGCAGAAGAAATCTAGCCAAAAAAAAAGCATGGAATCACTTGTTGCAAATAAGTTATATTAGGACTGATGATAAATTGGCCACAAAGGGATCAGTAATTCAATTGATGGAACACTCCAGTAGCAAACTGAAGGTATTAGATTCGAATTCTACCTGGTCTATATATAAACTGTAGCTCTACACTACTAAGGATACACTTATTTACAAAGGCAGAAGATCAAGATATATATATTCAGAGTGTTTTGTGCAGAAAAAAATTGAAATGACCAAACTTGAACTAAAATTGCTGGATAACATCAAGGATAACATCAAGAGGTATGTGGCTATTTCCTAAACTCCTATCGAAGTTATATGGATCTGTGGTGCATATAGAGTTCAATTGCACAAGTTTTAAAATTAAAAAAAAAAAAACATTCTAAATAGATTTCTCTATCATTTGTTTTTTAAGGTAAAAGTCCACTGTTTAGCCTCTCACCGGGCCTCATTCCTATATAGTTCTCAACATATTCAAGATACTAGCAACAACAATTTCAGAGTCATTGTTAGACCTGAGCTAATTTTTCAAGTCACCGTGATATGTAGAAACTATAGCAGACACCACAAATAAACCAAAATTGCGTCAATAGGCATTTTGAGTATTTTGTGTAGATTTGAAGCCCATCTTATCCCTTGAAATTTCTTTTACATCTAAGATTATGGAATATCAAACTGATCAAAATCATCTTCATTATATTCATTAATGTCAGATTCATATTGTCTGGTTCTTTGAGGTGGGTAAAGAAGTTAAGATGGAGATTATTTGTGGATTAGTCAAATCACCTTAGATGTATTCATCAAGATTAGATCATTGATTAGGTTCTTTGATGCAGGAATATATGGGCGGATTGGCGATCAGCGTCAACCAAAAACAAATTTCAGGTTTGTATTTCATATTTGGTGTGTTTGGTTTTGATTTGGCATTCTTGGCTTTTGGAATGGGTGGTATGTCAGAATTTGCAAGTTTTTAGTTTTCACCATACTTTGGTGTCAGTGCACAACATGCAGTTAAACAATTGTCTCAAAAAATTGATGAAGTTTCTTGGTAAATCCTCTTACAAGAAGATTGTTGATTCCATCCTAGATTTGGTGATGAAGGTTTTGTAGTCATATGCCTTCTAGTTTTGGAGAAATAATCATTTTGTGACTTATGCTGGTAGATTGATGAAAGTTTAATATCTTGAGCTTTGTGAGGTTTGGTACAAAATGGTTTGGCAGAAAGCTTTGAGATGTTGATTTCTCAATATTTGAAAGTGTTTGTGATAATCCAAGATCCCGTTGAGAAGTTATAGCCAATGTCACTTTTCAACTCTGAGACTATCATGTTGTAGTCATGGTTTCACAAGGTTGGAGACCCTCAAAGAATTTAGTTACTCTTGACAAGTGAATGATGATATGGCATGAAATTGGAAGCACAACATTCTTTTATAGGTATAGATATTTGTATACTTGGTGCTATAATACTTTTCATGGACCAAAAACAATACCATGAGGCCAAAATTCTCTTCGGATGCCATTTCTCGTCTGAAGCAAGTAAACCCATGAACATCACGCTCTGAGAGGAAAAGCCAACTTGTGACCATTTCAAATGCTTCATAACAAGAAGGCAGATGAAAGGTGGAGTGACGTTACAAGTTTACAGCACCTAAAGGAGAGAATTCTAACACCTCATAGAGGCAACTTTTTGTAAGTTTCAAAATATAATTTGAAGGTTAAAATGGAGATGCCAAGGATTGATAATTCCTTCAACTTCACAAGGACTTTAGTCAATGCCTTTTGAAAGGCAATAAATCAGCAGTTTAAGCACCAACTTCAACATTCTATGCAGATTTAAGGGATAATCAAAAACTAACGTTGATGTAGAATCTAAAACGCCAACTTAAGGGCTGTGTCGATGCGACTGGGAGCCATGGGTCCCATTCTCTTGGTAAAATCAAATGTTGTCTTTATGATGGAGGGAGGCATCACCTCAGATTCAAATCGATGTTTCCTTTTCATTTAAAAAAAACTGAATTCAATATATAAGAGCAAGAGGAGCACCAAAGTGATGCGGCCTTAGGAGAAGAGAATAGGGTCGCTACTGAAGAATAGGAAACAAGTAAAATGAAGGATGAGAATAGATAGAAGATCAGGAATTTGAAGGAAAAATGTGAAGGCTGATTTGGGTGTTAGCATAGTATTACATTGTTTAATATCTGCTTAGTTTAGACAACGGTTACCAGTTATGCTGCCAATTATGCAGTTATGTCTGCATTTCTCCTTGTATAAATGTTTTTTAGTTTATCGAATAAATCAATCAAGAAATCATCAATATATTATTACATGCTTTTGTTATTCCTGTGCAATGGTGTAATCTGTACATCCTCACCATATTTCAATATGGTATCAGAGCAGTTATTGATCATGGAGAAGTAGCAAATTTGTTTTGGAAATGATATGTGAAGATTTTCTAGAGTAGTTGTTGGTCACTGAATACAAGTGCATTGTATTGCTAAGCAATATGAGATCACCAGTACTGCGTGTGGATAGAACATACCAGCATGAGAAGGCATGAAGTTGTATAAAAAATTGAAGGTATTTGAATCCATTGATTGAGCATCTAGTATAGTTTTCTTTTGCATTTAATACACTTGATGCGCAAGTCAAGCTTCTATTTGATATAATGTACAAAGGGCATGTAATGGAATGGCCACTTAATGGATATGCAGACATGACCTAGCCTAGTTCAGCTCCATGGTATTTTTTTTAATATCCTTTGTGAGTAAATTGTTGGTAGAACTGTTGGAAATTGAAATCTTATAAGCAGTTATACGGCTATCTGTAACAACAATCAGAATGCATCATATAGTTATAAACGTAGTGTTTCACTAAACAATTAAGTGCAAGATTTGAGCAAACTACTCTAAGCATCCAACGATTGGAGGAACCATGCTAACTGGTTGGTTCTTTGTGATGGAAGCCTGCCTACAAGATCTCCTCACCATTTGAATAAAGTTTTGTCCAATGTTCATTGCTGGTGTAAGGAACAAAGATGATAAAGACGCAGTGATTTGTGTATGCTGAGTTGATGTGGGCGCCAGAATTCTAAAGGAATTTTCAAATTGACTTATTCCAGAGAAACACAATCTTGCTGCGTATAGGAAGAGATTCGTAAGTAAACCTAAAATTCACTCAAGTGGATGCATATGTGACTATTCAACATGCCTTGCATGTAAATGTGTGCAGTGGAGTTGGTATATGATTTTAATTTTAATACAAGCAGTCATAGGATCAAAACTATGAAAGTGGAGTTATAAGGTGTGAAAGGAGAAGTAGTTGAACTTAAATAAGTTGTTACAATTTTCATTGTAAGGGTCTATGGACAAACCAAAGGGTGTATGGACAAACCATATTCTTATTTTTGTATGATGTTGAACTAAAATTTGTGGATTCGATGTACCTTTCAATTTCAACTAGAAAACATAGCTACATGCATAACCTTCCGTATGATGTTGAACTAAAATTTGTGGATTCGATGTACCTTTCAATTTCAACTAGAAAACATAGCTACATGCATAACCTTCCTATGAATATTTTTTTCAAGTTTTAGCTTTGCCACCCATGACAATTGAAGAGACATTTCCTAAAACATAAAATCATTACAAAACTAAGATTAATTGCAAAAACATACTGGAAAAAAGTGTTCTACTATGTAATAGACTTGGGGCTATAATCAAGCATTCTAATGGATAACCCTACATTAAAGATCAAGGTATGGTAATTTTTTAATGTAAAAAATAGAGCTTGATATGGGTTTGTCCATATTAACTAGCTCCACTAGAGCCTCATGAAATGGTACTTCTGATGCCAATGATAAATAAAAAAGAGAGTGAACTTCAATTGGTCATTCCATGCCAATGATCCAAAGATGACATGAGATTTACTAGAGTGATGTAAGATGATTCAAATAATCATGCCCACTCATGTTATCATGTACCTTCATTTGTACAAGTGGAAAGAATGGAGAACTTTAAATTGACATTTTCCAACTATTGGTTCCTTAGAATGAATAGCACCTACATGGTTGAAAGAATTCACTGCCTACATGTATCAAATGAAATGCCAGGATTGAGTAGTAGAAGTCCACATTTTTTGTTAGATGACAAAGGTTGGTTACTTATGTTGTATGTAGGTGATGACACCCATGGCAAAGGTTAGGGTTGTGGATCCATTGGACAATAGAGATGATCCTAGAAAAATGTATATTCAAGTGGTGACTATGGACGATCACGAGTTATGGTTCATGGGATTTATTAAATACCACAAATCTCTCAGTAACTAAGATACTCTCTTCTAATGGGATTTATTAAATACCACAAATCTCTCAGTAACTAAGATACTCTCTTCTAATGCTACATAATAACATGGGCCATAGGGACAAAAGACAATCATCATTCAATTAAAGACATGGAAATTAAACTTCCACAACTCTTCAACGTACCCATTGCACACCAAGGTGTGATTGCTAGTTATATTATGCTAGCACAATGGGTGTGTTATTACTAGCACCTCATTATATATTATTTTTATAATTTTTGCCTTCTACTTGAATGGGTTGTAGACATCTTGGACCAAGGTAAATCTAAGCAATAGGAAATTTTATTTATTTATTTATCTTATTCTATATTATTTTCATTGTTTGCCCCCTCTACTTTCTACTTGAATGGCCCATAGACATGGTGAACTAAGGTAAATCTAAGAAAGTAATACAAAAATTTATTTATTTATTTATCTTATTCTTTTACCCTTATGGTTCAAATGTATTCTAAATGTAGTAGACAAAATAAAAATAAAATAAAAATTCTTCAATAAAAACAAAACAAATTATTTACTTCATATGACTAGGTATTTTTTACATAAGAATTTATTAATTTAAACTAAACTAATTTGTGAAGACCTATTTTTTAACAAAGAAAATACTATCATTTTTCTCACAACCATCTTAAATTAGTTTCCTACTTTTCTCACCCTTAGTCTATATTCTTTTTATCCTTTATAAAATATATATTTAATAAAATAACCAAACTAATAAATTAATAAATTTTACAATATATAAATATAATTATTATTATTTAGTGAAGGTACTATTGTAATGAGTTTTTTGGAAAATATTGAGGGACTAAATTCTTACAGTGCATTTGATTATTAAACAAATAATATTTTTTTCAAGTATATGAAAATATTATAACAACATTTATATTATTTAAATATTAATATAATATGTGGGTCTGAAGCAGTTGATTTTTAAATTATATTATTTAAAAATTGATTGATTTAGACCCACATATGAGGAGCACAAATTATGAATGAGGTACTAAGGACACTAAAAGAAAACTTAAAATAACCAACTGTACCTTGAAGTTTAAAAGAACCTAAAGATAGAATTGCTACCGAAAACAACCTAGACAAAACCCTTAACCTGAGGGCCCATCTCAGGTGGTCTTTTTGGCCTTCCCCTTCGTCATGCTCTTGGTGAGGAGGGCATTCATTGTCCATTGTGTACCCTCATCCACAACATCTCTTCCTTTAATGCAAAGCTTCTCAGCTTCAGATTTGCGTGCATTTTTGTTTTTGATAGAAATGTTTGATTTGGATAAGGCACTCACAGTTTGGGTGAGAGAGCGATATTTAATAGGAATAATCACATCATCATCAGGATCCAAGAATTCATCGACATCCTCATCCAAGTCATCTAAGAAGGGGTAATAACCCTCTGAATCAAAAACATTCTCAACTACCACAATTGGAAGGGGGCTTAAGCGTTGGGCCTAGGGGGTGGTGCCTCATAGGACTCTCCAATGGGAGAAGAGGAAGGAGGCACTGATCCACCAGAGGCCACGATTAGGGCTTCAAGAGAGGGTGAGGGATCCAAATGATCAAAAAAAATTCCATGATTTCACTAGATGAAGTTAGAATCTAGATCACCCACCTTCCTCACCCACCTCTTGAGTCTAAAATTTTGATATGTCGCAGTTCTGTGGGAAGTGCAACCAAAAATTTTGTGACCCAACTTGTTGCAACAAAAACATTGGAAGGGGAGTCCTTCATAATTTAGGAATTGATTCTAGGTCCCGAATGCTGAGTGGATAAAAATAGAGTGGTGTACCGGTTTGGAGATGTTGATGATGGCACAAACCCTGGTGAATCGGCAATGGGATGTGCTAGCATCCAACTTAACAAAGGTTCCAATCTCCTTGACCATATCCTTGATGAGCTTAGGCACACGCATAATTAGAGGAAGGTTGTACAACCTTATCCAAATGGGAACCATGGTGATATTAGTTGCAGTAGGATCAAAGAAAGGGGACCAATCTACCACAAAAGGCCACACTGGCCAAAAAACCAAGGGTCGTGCTATTTGACAAAGTTACAATCCTCCATAGAGGCCAAGCGAAGCAAGAAAAAACCAAAATCCAAAATGTCAAAATTTGGAAGGGTCAATTTATTCAAAGTAGTCTTCATCCATTTGATGAATTGGCCAATCTCAGGCCTCTTGCATAAACAACAAACAAACAATGATCTATTCCCCAAATCCTCCAAAAATTCTCTAATGTGCGCACCAAGTAGGTGAAACTCAATAGGGACATCTGTCAAGCTAACCACCATGTCTCCCAAAGAGCAGATTTTAGGGGTTGGATCTGTCGATGAAGGCTTAACAGTACATTATAGAGGGCAATCTTGAATAATTTGAGTTTTATAGAACTTAGAGAAAACATGAAAGCGGTTCCACCTATTCCTACAGCTGTCAATGAGGAGGGGAGCTATCATCCCAGGAGAGATGGGAGGCTCATCTATTGTAGCCTTGGACAAGATATCCACACACATCTTTCCCTCCTTACTCACAAAATGCACCTTTCCCTTCTGGGTGAGCTTCATGCCTGCACCCAACCCCTTTCAACGACTTCCATTCATAGCTTCTTCCGCACTCGCCTCAGCTCCTTCGCACATCGTACTTCATGACTTTTTGATATATTAATATAATATTCATATTAATGTGATTATTTAATTTTGATTCATTGTATATATATATATATATATATATATATATATATATATATATATATATATATATATATATATATATATATATATTTATAAATTTGATACTTTAAATATTAATGAAATAATATAATAATAGAATGTATATTAAATTATCGATTATAAAAATGAGTAGAATTATCATTATAATATATTTATATTTATCTCATATTATATTAAAATGAAATACTAATATATATTTTTGTATAAATATTAAATACTAAAATATTATATTGATCTAAATATTAATATATATATATTGTAATATTTGTTTTAATATAATATTTATATTAATATTTAATTTGTATTTCTTGTATATATTAATTATAAAATTCTTATTTTAAATATCAATAGAATAATATAATTAATAATATATTAGTAATAATATTTATATTAAATTATTGATATATTTATATATATTTTTGTATAAGTATTAAATATTATTATATTTTGTTGATCTGAATATTATTATATTATATTATGTAATATTCATATTAGTATGATTATTTATTTTTTCTTCATTGTAATTATAATATTAATAAAATAATATATTAGTATTTTTTGATTCGTAATATTGATATATATTGGTGTAAATATATTCAATATTAATATAATCTCAATACTGTTTGGTATTCTTCTCTTGATGCTGTGTCTTGGAAAAAGTATTTTGATATTCTCTGGAAAGGTCCTATTGAGCCTAAAATCAGATGTTTTAAGTGGCTGACTCTGCTTGACAGACTCCCTATTAGAAAAAATGGTCACACTACTGACATTTGCAGTCTCTGCAGGCTTCCTGAAACGGGTAGACATATCCTCTTTGATTGCATCTTTGCTAAAGAAATATGGAACATGTTTGGTATTTTTTACCCTTTAAATGTGAATATTCTGGAAATTGTTACTGGTCATATTGATGGGCTTAAAAAGGATGCTAATTTATTTTGGAATATGCTGTCTTCTAACATCCTCTGGCAGATCTAGAAGTGCAGGAACGAGGAAAGGTATCAAAGCAACCCTAGAGTTCTTACTGAGTTTTTTTGAAAACTCACATTTTTAAAAATCTTTCTTCAGGTTCACACAACAATGATGATGGAGAAAGACAAGCTGAGGAGATTCTTGGAAGATGGGCATGTCACATTCTTCATCTATGAGCTGAAGCATGGTTACGAGTGAAGGAGGAACTTCGATGACCTTCAAATATTTGAACGAACTTGCAAAAGGCTGAACCAAGAGATCAGGAAGAATATTAACTCCAGGTCCTCACAACAATGATGATGGAGAAAGACAAGCTGAGGAGATTCTTGAAAGATGGGCACACCACATTCTTCATCTATGAGCTGAAGCATGGTTACGAGTGGAGGAGGAACCTCGATGACCTTCAAATGTTTGAACGAACTTGCAAAAGGCTGAACCAAGAGATCAGGAAGAATATTAACTCCAGGAAAGATGAGATATTCATGCTTACGCAAATCTAGGAACGTAAGATCATAGTTTGGATGGAGGGTCCTTTTGGTTGGACTGCTTGGGTTGATACCCATTATGATATCTTACACTAGTAGTTCTTTAGCTTCTTCTTTCTTCTGTTATGTCTGTATACATGATACTCTGAGTTTGTGGTGAGGCTGGGCCTCTTTTTTGTTAGTTACTTCCTCGGGCTCCTTCATGCTGTTACTTCCTCGGGCTCCTTCATGCTGTTACTTCCACTGCCATGGTTTCCAGAGATTCCACATGCAAATTTTTGTTCAGTTTCCATCCCAACTTTAATTACAGCCTTCAATACCTGCCAAAGTATTTTTCTTCTGCGCTCAGTTAAGAAGATATTAAAATAAAATTATATTATATTAATTTTTGGTCTAAAGGTGAGTGCTCTAGGATTTCAAACTGGAAGGCATTAGCAACAGATCATTTCGAGTTGCAACAACAGATCATTTAAAGTCTGTCAAAGGTAATACCCTTGCCCTAATTACAGGATAAAATATATTAACTTACAAGAAGTCTGAAGGCTCACATCACAATAGGTGCAAAACAAAATCATGATAAAACAAAATCCCAAACTCAATATTTATAATAATAATTATCGTTAAAAAATCTGTTAAAAATATATAAAACTTTCAATCCGTGGAAATCTACAAGAAACATACCTCGTAAGCTTGACGAAGTAACTCCGTGCTCTGTAAAACCTATCTATTATGGCAAGGACGCTAATCGTTTCAATTGTTGGATACAAGCTTGAAATAGAAAAACACCAAGGAAACGATGTGACAAGTTGATTTGAAATATAGTGTCACATAATTCAAAGCATGGTATTTAGAGGATTAATGCTCCAATAATAGTAAATGACATTGTCAACCAACTTAATTACACCGAATGGCGTGTGCTTTCAGCGGCTGACAGCGATCCGAGACATTCGTTTATTTTCGCCGAATTCTTTTACCGTCACCTTCGCTCACTATTTTTCGCCTACCGGTTTCACTTTATTAAGAACAAATAGTATTTTGGACAGCCCTAAAATTTCATTTCAGGCCTATGGCTCTATATGGGAGTCTATACATGCACCCCAAGCTCTCTGGATTATATCTGCACCGTACACGTCCGGTTATTCGAGGTCCTTTAGTGATCGCTGTAGAATAATTTGGGCAGGGAACCCAAGATTATTTTATACCAATACATTGATATTTACAGCCACAAATGGGTTGGAATTAAAACAATAATTTACCACATGTTTTAACTGTCGTTGAGAAAAACTTCCCACAAATTAGTGGGATTCATTCATGGTATTACTAGACTCGGGCCCATCTCTTTTAAATGGGGACTGTCAACTAACCCACGTATCTGAATTGATTGGAATGGAGACCTATGCCCAAACTACCACACATGTTTTGTAAATCGGTCACTTTATAGGCAATAGGGCTAATCTAAACCCTTACTATTCAATCTTCCCTCTCTGTCATGCGGGTAGTTTTACCTAAATCAATTGGTCTTGCATTTTTTTAACTTATCAAGCTTCAATTGCACTCCTGCACCAAAGATCCCACTTTTCATGGGTTCTATCGATCACACTTTTAGCATATAGAAGTGTGGTCTTTTGGACATTTTAAGTGTGTTAATCATTTTTTATTATAATGGAAGTGTATTTAAAAGGATTTATTAAATTTTAGATGAGTAAGTTGTGTTGGAAGGAAAGCAAAATTGTTAAGTTAAGAATATGAATAATTGTTAATAAAATAGAATTTTTCTATTCAATAGTTAAAGTTATATTGTTTGACTATAATTATATTTTTTTTTAAGAAAGTTTCTAATAAGGATGTAAGGCAGTTGAAATCAATGGATCAGATTTGAACAAAATACATGCAAGACAATCTAATGCATCACTACCTTACATTTTTTTACCTTGATCTAGCTCATCTATTTTTTAACCTTTTGCCAATTGATAGAATGATGATGGTTTAGATTCTTACATACATTGATAAGATTTAAATTGACTTATGGCTCGCAATTTTTTTTTATAGAATTGAGGGTGCAAAGTTTATTTACATCGTTTAGGTATACCATTCAATTATGTTGTATCTACAAAAAAATTGTAAAGAAAACAAGCTTATGCTCAAAAGTCGGGTGGAAAAAACACATCAAAATAGTAAATTGATTGATGAAATAATAAATTCAATTGAAGGTGTGATCTAATAATAGGTGGAAGCATTCCTCTATTTTCTATGAACTTCAATGGATTGTGAATTATCTAAGGCATGTGATGTATTAAGTGTAACACTATACAATAATGAAACCTTCATTTTATACTCATGTGGACTTCAATAAATTATGAATTCCTTATTTTTCATAGCCAAGTTCCTCCCTACCAAAACCAATTATTAAAAATTATGGACACTATTATTTATTATTTTGATTCTATGAAACATATTTGTTTGCATAATCAACATGCTATTGAAAGCGTAGTGAGACCTTACAATAGCACATTTGAAAGTGTAGTGAGACCTTATAGGAGTGCATTTTAAATTTCCCTATTTGAAAATGAATTGACATGGCATGGAGATAGACGATGCAAGGTTTTTGAGAATAGTGGAAGACGATTGAAATCATCTTGCCATCATCAGAAAAATGATTTATCAAGATAGGTCACCTCCGCCACTCACCCATTTGATGACAAATTAAATTCCATGGAATCGATGTACACTTGTACAAGGAAAGACAAACCAAGAGGGGTTAAGTCTTTACAGGTAAGAAAAAACCACTTCATAAAGAACTAAAGGAACATTTTAAAATAACTGCCATGTAGTGGCCAGTACCTACCTTGTAGTGTTGTTATTATAGTATGTGTTTAGTTGTAAATTTTTTTGTTGATCAGCTATTGGTTCTATATATTATTTGTTTAGTTGTAATTTCTTTGTTGATTAGGTATTGGTTGTATAGACAAATTGCATTCCAATAATTGAAAAATTAATTTTTGAAGACTGTTGAAATGCCTTGGGTACATAAAATTGAAATTTCAAAAATAATCTAATATGGTAAAAATAAAATAGGACTCAAATATTTCCTTAACTATAAAATTAAACTTTACAAAGCCTATTAAATAACACAAATATTTCCTTAAAATGTAATAATACTAATACTTTAAGTTTGAAGAATAAAATAAAAAATTGTAATAACATTGAAATACTAGATTTTTAACTCTTGAGTAAATAAAATTGAAATCCCAAAAATAATCTAATTTCATAAAATAAAATGTGTAGAACCTAACCAAGTTTGAAGAATAAAATAAAAAATTGTAATAACATTGAAATACTAGATTTTTAACTCTTGAGTAAATAAAATTGAAATCCCAAAAATAATCTAATTTCATAAAATAAAATGTGTAGAACCTAACCCTAGTTGGGTGTGGAGAGATTTAAATGTCTGCCTAAGGTATTAAAATGTAATAATATTGAATACTATTACAATTTAAAATGCATTAAAATATTGTAAGTTTGAAGAATAATTACACAATAAAAAGCATTCGAGGAGAAGTAGGGTGCTGACCTAGAACACATGAATCTTTTCTTTTGTGAGGGCAAGGAGCCTGTGAAACTCCATGGAGGGTTTGAGAGGAAGAAGCTACTGGAGCCATGGGGACACATGTGTCTGATGATAATCAAATTCTTCACGTTGAAGGGAGGATTTTAGGTATACTACCATTACCACTTTGCTCTTCTCAATCATTTTAGGAATAAAATTGAGATTAACATTCATTTTTCTCAATTCTGTTAGAGAGCTGAGGGCCAAGAACCGCTTATCCCCATCCATCAAGATCTCATTCTGAGACTTTATCATTTTCACCTTGCTCTATGCCCACTACAACAAATCAAAGTCAAAATGCTTGAGGACCTATAGTTGAGCACATCCCCCGAGGATAAAGACAAAGTGAAGGTTAGTGTGGGGACTCCTAAGAACCCCTTTAAAGGTGACCCCTGTGCAATGGATGATAACCCTACTAGGACCCCTGCTACTTCTAAGAACAAAAAGCAGAAGCATACCCCTAAGGAGGGTAAAGGTGTTGCTTCTATGGAAGTTCCTGTGAAGATCGTTGAGCTGGATACTAGGCTTGATCCTAAGGGTAGTAGTGAAGGTGGAGTGGCTATCAATCTGAGGATTCGTCGGTCTAAACGGATCACTGGTAAGCCGCTAGTGAACCCCCAGGGGGTGGAATTTTCTAATGATTCTAAGTTTGTGGAGGAGACAATGGAGTAAGGCAGGGATGAAACCCCCATAGAATCTATCCATGAAGTCAAGGGCACCAGTCATTTTGCCTCTATCAATGAATCTAGTTTTGAAGGTCTGGGTGACACCGTGAGGGCTGCTATTGGTCAAGATAGAAAGGGGAGTTGTGCCTTGTGTGACAAGAATCCATCTTCGTTGCGGTTAAATATTTGGATGAAAAAGTCAAGTAGGTGGGGATTGACAACTTAGGAGATTATAAGGAGATGGTTGATTTCCTTGCTATGTTCGGGCGACTGGTAGCCCATAGTTCCTTGTCCTTGTTTTTTGGTCTGCTTTTCTAATGTTGTTTAACTGTTGTATTTTATCTAGTCAATTAATTTTTTGTTT
Organism: Cunninghamia lanceolata; assembly: GCA_027924645.1. NCBI lineage: Eukaryota > Viridiplantae > Streptophyta > Pinopsida > Cupressales > Cupressaceae > Cunninghamia > Cunninghamia lanceolata. The sequence continues at coordinate 4,155,656 of BSBN01000135.1, read as the reverse complement.
AATTAATAATAGTAAGTACTTTTAGAGAACATAATTTTAATTATTTTAATTAATCTAATATTGTGGTTTAGTAATATTTTTTTCTAAAGATAAAAGAATTGTTTATCATTTCAAATTTATAACTATTATATTTATTGAACTAAATTTATAAGGAAAATTTTATGTGAACTTGTTTTGAAATGTCTTGGTAAATAAAATTGAAATCTCAAAAATAATTTAATTTGGTAAAAATAGCCGATGATGGCATGGTTCGGTGGTTAAGTCGCTCAGGATGTAGTGGCGGCCACCAGAGTTCAAACCTTCGCTGGGCCAACGAGCTCGCAAGGCTTTACACCTTCGCTGGGCCAATGAGCGCCAGTCACGTTAAAAAGTTTACCAGCGCATTATCTTTAAAAAAAAAATTGGTAAAAATAAAATAGCACTAAAATATTTACTTAGCTATAAAACTATACTTTACAAAGCCTATTAAATAACACAAATATTTTCTTAACTATAAAACTCAACTTTACAAAGCCTACAGAGCTTGAGTGTATAGAGATTTGAAATGTATACTTAAGATATTAAAATGTAATAATATTAATACTATGATAATTTAAAATGCATTAAAATATTGTGTTTGAAGAATAAAATAAAAAATATAATAACATGGAGAAATATTTTTGATGATATTGTAGATTTTTAAGTTTTTAGTAAATAAAATTGAAATACTAGTTTTTTAACTCTTGACAAAACAAGTGCCACGTAGTGGCCTTGTAGTGTTGTAATTATAGTATGTGTTGTAATTATAGTATGTGTTTAGTTGTAATAAACAAATATTTTTTTAAGGCCTATATAAATATAATAACAAAATTGTAATATTTATAGTATATTTATTTTTGATTAAATATATATAGTTTTTAAATTTGATAATTTAAATATTAATGAAATTGTATAATTAATATATGAACTACATTTAATAATAAATAAATATTAACTTCTTGGGATTTTTCACTATTGTTTTATAAAAAAATTATTAGGGTTTAAATTTGACACTAATATAATGACCCTCTCCACACCTAATACCCAAGAATTTTTTGATAACAAATACCCCATTATGGACTAACATGCTATGATATTTCCTATTTAGTGTTGTCATTGGATGGATATTACATAGTGAAATCTTGATAAATCATTATAAGATTTGATATGTAACCATAAAAATATTATTTTGACTCAACTGATCTATACTAGTCATTGTCTTATTGTACATGACATATATATTTTGGTTGCACTTTAGGAAAATATAGAGAAAACAAATTATTGGTTGGTGTGTTGTGTTAAGGAAAGACATGATTTTTTAGAACACATAATCTAGATAGTGATAATTTTGATAATCTAATAGTTTATATGGTTATTCAATGGTATTTGGATACACAAGTATTTTATAAGGAATAATGGTTTTCCTAAATTCAAATATTATGAGATGTGTATAAGAGGATTTTACACTACACATATTTGATTTTAACAACAAATGGATAAGGTGAGATACCAAGGGAAGCTTTTGTTGAAAGAGTTTTGGACATTTTCTATAGATGAGTACAACTCAATTATAAATATATTATGAAACAAAGAGGAAGATTATAGTTGAATTCTTAATCTTTATTTTTTGAGTACTATTTTCATTTATTTTATTTACCTACTCAACTAATGCATGTCATTGTAGGTAGGCATTAGATGGGGTTTAAGGTATTAATATAAATATATATTTTACTTAAAAATTCATATAATGTGACGTCAAATGGTCTTCAAACTTAACATGGCTGACCATAATAAGAGGTAAACAAAAATTCTCTAAACAACAAGCAAACAATTAAATACAAGCAAAGTAACAAAATAGTCTTTAAACTCTTGTCACTATTGTTTTATAAAAAATTTATTAGGGTGTATATTTAATATAATAGGAAGTTGTTTCCTATGTATTAAATATTCAATGTTCATATTTTCACTTAAAATTTAAATATAAATTTTCAAAATTAAATATTAAATATTTAAATAATATAATAATAATGATTATAATGATTAAAAGTTAATTAATGTAATAATACTAATACTTTTATAATTTAAAATGCATTAAAATATTGTAAGTTTGAAGAATAAAATAAAAATGTAATAAATTTCATGATATCGTAGATTTTAAAGTTTTGACTAAATAAAATTGAAATCCAAGATTTTTAACTCTTGAGTAAATAAAATTGAAATCCCTAAAATAATCTAATTACATAAAATAAATCAATGACAATACACATAAATCATTTTTCAATAATTTTTTGTTAAAAATTTATCTTGTTGACATAGGGAAAGTAAAATTTAAATCAAATTTGCCCGACAAGAAAAATAATCCTTTCTTTTGATTGGTTTACAATCAATAGATTAATAACTAGATAAGTAAATCCCAAAAATAATCTAATTTGATAAAATAAAATGTGTAGAACCCTATATTTTTAATAGTATTATTAATATTATAACTTTGTCCCTTTGACAAAAAGTAATAAATTAAAGTTTCCCCATTAAACATACATAAGTTGAGTAGACAGAGCTAAGATAAATTATGTTAATAAAATCATGATACGAGGATATTTGAAGTGCATGTGATAGCACATGTAGTGGAGGAAATGTTGGGTACATCTTTATTCCTTTAGAAGGGTGGCTAGTGTTAGTGTGTTGGTGTGTAGGGTTAGATTGTTTGTGAGACCCTCATCATATTACATCTTCATCTTGGCCTGGGATGTGTTATAAAACAATGTTCCAAATGGGCAACCTAATAATAGATTTGATGTTTGAGAGACTTTTGAGGATCTTGATTTTTCTTTGATTGAGAAAACTTTAGCTAATCAAAACTTGGTACTTCCTGATTCATCTCAATAGGCACTTCCAAAAGCCCACAAAAAATCTAATGTGTAGGTGTTGCCTACATATGATGTAGAGTTAGGTGGAAGTCATGGGGCCATATAGTTGGTATTGATTTGAATGCAATAGTTCTTGTTTTAATTGTTGCTATAGTTGAGGAATCTACAGATTGTACCATGCCAAAAGCCATTCCAGATATTGGTGTTAAAGAAAGTTCTAAGGATAGTATTAAGAATAAAACACTTGCTTTGTTGGGACTACAAAAAAAAGTATCAAAAAGAAGTGGTATGGATAAAGTCTCCAAAGATTGTTAAAGTGACGATGATTGTGGAAACATTACCAAAATCTAAGGTCATTCATGTTTTAGATTCACACTTTACTATTCCCAAAAAATGATAGTTCTTTCATTGGATGCTTAGGGTTTGGGAAACACCCCTCATCCAAAGGTTGTTTGAGACTTTATTCAAATTCATAAGCCTAAAGTGATTTTTCTTCAGGAAATGAATCTTTCTATGGAGGAAATGTTGGCTACATCTTTATTCCTTCAGAAGGGTGGCCAATGTTAGTGTGTTGGTGTATAGGGTTAGCTTATTTGCGAGACCTTCATCCACTTATGCCTTCATCTTGGTTAGTGATTAAGTAATCTAGTTGGATTAATTCAATTTAAGGTTTTGATCTAATAATAAGTGGAAGCCCCTATAATAATATGATAGGAAACAATATAAACATAAAGGATGGGTTAGAGGGAAAGAATTCCTCTATTTTCTATGAATTTGCATGGATTATGGATTATGTAAGGCATGCAATGCATTCAAGTGTAACTTGATAGATGGACTTCAATAGATTATAAATTCCTTATTTTTCATAGACAAGTGCCCACCCAAATTGAAGAGGCCACCTAAAAAGAGTTGAAAATTAACTATATTAGTTGGATTTGGAGTTCTAAATCACCTTGTGCTTGTTGGTAGTGTAATCTTAAATAATTTGAGCAAGGTCCACCATACTTTTACTTTTACTATGTGTATAGTATACCAAAGGGTGTATGGACATACCATATTATTATTTTTGTATGATGTTGAACTAAAATTTGTGGATTCGATGTACCTTTCAATTTCAACTAGAAAACATAGCTACATGCATAACCTTCCTATGAATATTTTTTTCCAAGTTTTAGCTTTACTACCCATGACAATTGAAGAGACATTTCCTAAAACACAAAATCATTACAAAACTAAGATTAATTGCAAAAACATACTGGCAAAAAGTGTTCTACTATGTAATAGACTAGGGGCTATAATCAAGCATTCTAATGGAAAACCCTACATTAAAGATCAAGGTATGGTAATTTTTGAATGTAAAAAATAGAGCTTGATATGGGTTTGTCCATATTAACTAGCTCCACTAGAGCCTCATGAAATGGTGCTTCTGATGCCAATGATAAATAAAAAAAGAGAGTGAATTTCAATTGGTCGTTCCATGCCAATGATCCAAAGATGACATGAGATTTACTAGAGTGATGTAAGATGATTCAAATAATCATGCCCACTCATGTTATCATGTACCTTCATTTGTACAAGTGGAAAGAAAGGAGAACTTTAAAATGGCATTTTCCAACTATTGGTGCCTTAGAGTGAATAGCACCTACATGGTTGAAAGAATTCACTACCTACATGTATCAAATGAAATGCCAGGATTGAGTAGTAGAAGTCCACATTTTTTGTTAGATGACAAAGGTTGGTTACTTATGTTGTATGTAGGTGGTGACACCCATGGCAAAGGTTAGGGTTGTGGATCCATTGGACAATAGAGATGATCCTAGAAAAATGTATATTCAAGTGGTGACTACGGACGATCACGAGTTATGGTTCATGGGATTTATTAAATACCACAAATCTCTCAATAACTAAGATACTCTCTTCTAATGCTACATAATAACATGGGCCATAGGTACACAAGACAATCATCATTCAATTAAAGACATGGAAATTAAACTTCCACAACTCTTCAACGTACCCATTGCACACCAAGGTGTGATTGCTAGTTATATTATGCTAGCACAATGAGTGTGTTATTACTAGCACCTCATCATATATTATTTTTATAATTTTTGCCTTCTACTTGAATGGGTTGTAGACATCTTGGACCAAGGTAAATCTAGGAAATTTTATTTATTTATTTATTTATCTTAATCTATAGTATTTTCATTGTTTACCCCCTCTACTTTCTACTTGAATGGCCCATAGACATGGTGAACTAAGGTACATCTAAGAAAGTAATACCAAAATTTATTTATTTATTTATCTTATTCTTTTACCCTTATGGTTCAAATGTATTCTAAATGTAGTAGACAGAATAAAAATAAAATAAAAATTCTTCAATAAAAACAAAACAAATTATTTACTTCATATGATTAGCTATTTTTTACATAAGAATTTATTAATTTAAACTAAACTAATTTGTGAAGACCTATTTTTTAACAAAGAAAATACTATCATTTTTCTCACAACCATCTTAAATCAGTTTCCTACTTTTCTCACCCTTAGTCTATATTCTTTTCATCCTTTATAAAATATATATTTAATAAAATAACCAAACTAATAAATTAATAAATTTTACAATATATAAATATAATTATTATTATTTAGTGAAGGTACTATTGTAATGAGTTTTTTGGAAAATATTGAGGGACTAAATTCTTGCAGTGCATTTGATTATTAAACAAATAATATTTTTTTCAAGTATATGGAAATATTATAACAAAATTTAGATTATTTAAATATTAATATAATATGTGCGTCTGAAGCAGTCGATTTTTAAATTATATTATTTAAAAATTGACTGCTTTAGACCCACATATGGGGAGCACAAATTATGACTGAGGTAGTTAGGACACTAAAAGAAAGCTTAAAATAACCAACAGTACCTTGAAGCTTAAAAGAACCTAAAGATAGAGTTGCTACCGAAAATAACCTAGACAAAACCCTTAACCTGAGGGCCCATCTCAGGTGGTCTTTTTGGCCTTCCCCTTCCTCATGCTCTTGGTGAGGAGGGCATTCATTGTCCATTGTGTACCCTCATCCACAACATCTCTTCCTTTAATATGAAGCTTCTCAGCTTCAGATTTGCGCGCATTTTTGTATTTGATAGAAATGTTCGATTTGGGTAAGGCACTCATAGTTTGGGTGAGAGTGATATTTAATAGGAATAACCACATCATCATCAGGATCCAAGAATTCATCACCATCCTCATCCAAGTCATCTAAGAAGGGATAATAACCCTCTGAATCAGAAACATTGTCAACTACCACAATTGGAAGGGGGGTTCAGCATTGGGCCTAGGGGGCGGTGCCTCATAGGACTCTCCAATGGGAGAAGAGGAAGGAGGCACTGATCCACCAGAGGTCATGATTAGGGCTTGAAGAGAGGGTGAGGGATCCAAATGATCAAAAAATTTTCCATGATTTCACTAGATGAAGTCAGAATCTAGATCACCCACCTTCCTCACCCACCTCTTGAGTCTAAAATTTTGATATGTCGCAGCTGTGTGGGAAGTGCAACCAAAACTTTTGTGACCCAACTTGTTGCAAGAAAAACATTGGAAGGGGAGTCCTTCATAATTTAGGAATTGATTCCTGCTCCCAAACATTGAGTGGATAAAAATAGAGTGGTGCACCAGTTTGGAGATGTCGATGATGGCACAGACCTTGGTGAATCGGCAATGGGATGTGCTAGCATCCAACTTAACAAAGGTTCCAATCTCCTTGACCATATCCTTGATCAGCTTAGGCACACGCATAATCAGAGGAAGGTTGTACAACCTTATCGAAATGGGAACCATGGTGATAGTAGATGCAGTAGGATCAAAGAAAGGGGACCAATCTACCACGTAAAGGCCATACTAACCAAAAAACCAAGGGTCATGCTATTTGACAAAGTTACAATCCTCCATAGAGGTAAAGCAAAGCAAGAAAAAACCAAAATCCAAAATGTCAAAATCTTGAAGGGTCAATTTATTCAAAGTACTCTTCATCCATTCAATGAAATGGGCAATCTCGGGCCTCTTGCATAAACAACAAACAAACAATGATCTATTCCCCAAATCCTCCAAAAATTCTCTAATGTGTGCACCAAGCAGGTGAAACTCAATAGGGACATCTATCAAGCTAACCACCATGTCTCCCAGAGAGTAGATTTTAGGGGTTAGATCTGTCGATGAAGACTTAACAGTGCATTGCAGAGGGCAATCTTGAATGATCTGAGTTTTATAGAACTTAGAGAAAACATGAAAGGGGTTCCACCTATTCGTACAGCTATCAATGAGGAGGGGAGCTATCATCCCAGGAGAGATGGGAGGCTCATCTGTTGCAGCCTTGGACAAGATATCCACACACATCTTTCCCTCCTTACTCACAAAATGCACCTTTCCCTTCTAGGTGGGCTTCATGCCTGCACCCAACCCCTTTCACCGACTTCCATTCACAGCTTCTTCCGCACTCACCTTAGCTCCTTCGCACATCGCGCTTCATGACTTTTTGATATATTAATATAATATTCATATTAATGTGATTATTTAATTTTGATTCATTGTATATATATATATATATATTTATATATTTGATATTTTAAATATTAATGAAATAATATAATAATAGAATGTATATTAAATTATTGATTGTAAAAATGAGTAGAATTATCATTATAATATATTTATATTTATCTCATATTATATTAAAATGAAATACTAATATATATTTTTGTATAAATATTAAATACTAAAATATTATATTGATCTAAATATTAATATATATATTTTGTAATATTTATTTTAATATAATATTTATATTATTATTTAATTTGTATTTCCTATATATATTAATTATAAAATTCTTATTTTAAATATCAATAGAATAATATAATTAATAATATATTAGTAATAATATTTATATTAAATTATTGATATATTGATATATATTTTTGTATAAGTATTAAATATTAATATATTTTGTTGATCTAAATATTATTATATTATATTATGTACTATTCATATTAGTATGATTATTTATTTTTTCTTCAGTGTAATTATAATATTAATAAAATAATATATTAGTATTTTTTGATTCGTAATATTGATATATATTGGTGTAAATATATTCAATATTAATATAATCTAAATATTATTTTATTTTATAGTGTAATATTCATATTAATATAATATTGAGCCTTATGAAAATTATTTAATTTTACTTCATATATATAATAAAATTCATATTAAATTGAAGGTTACACAAATTTATAATGTATTTATATTTATGTTTTTGATTAAAGGGGTAAAACGGGTTTTGACGGGACTACAAAACCTGAATTAGGTTCTGAAGGGACATGAAGCCCTTTACAACTAGACCTGTCAAATGATAAAATCATAGCTAAATGATACTAAACAGAAATCTCTTAGGACACCCACAACAACAGGTTTAGATGGGACCCTTGAGCCTACAAACCATCAAAAAACCTAATGGAGAGCCACCTAGAAATAGTAGCAATGAGCTGCAACCAAGAACAAAGGTAATGAGAGGACTTACTACCACATATCACACAACAGGTTTTGAAGGGACCTGAAATCATATACAAACAAACGTTATATGAACCACTACTCATGAAATATGGGTCATGTGTTTGACTCAAAAACTATGCAGTTAAAACCCTGAAATAAAATATCATAATTTGACATGCTGTGAAAAATAGCTCCTACTTATCAATTGATGAGCTAAAGGGGCACTATAATGAATGGTTCATAAGGCACAACACTTGCTGAAGGTTTTGTAAATGGGGTAGAAAGCTAAGTGGGCTTGATCTTGGGGGAAATTCCATGGTTAAGCATGCTTGAGTCAGAGTAGTACTGGGATGGGTGACCTCCAGAAAAGTCTTGATGCTTCACCCCTGTGTGCAATGAGTGCTAAGTGGACCATTCATTAACATGAGAGATGGGTTCATGTGAACCACTACTCATGAAATATGGGTCATGTGTTTGACTCAAAAACTATGCAGTTAAAACCCTGAAATAAAATATCATAATTTGACATGCTGCAAAAAATAGCTCCTACTTATCAATTGATGAGCTAAAGGGGCTCTATAATGAATGGTTGATAAGGCACAACACTTGCTGAAGGTTTTGTAAATGGGGTAGAAAGCTAAGTGGGCATGATCTTGGTGGAAATTCCATGGTTAAGCATGCTTGAGTCAGACTAGTACTGGGATGGGTGACCTCCCAGGAAGTCCCGATGCTTCACCCCTGTGTGCATCACCTAGATGCAATGAGTGCTAAGTGGACCATTTATTAACATGAGAGATGGGTTCATGTGAACCACTACTCATGAAATATGGGTCATGTGTTTGACTCAAAAACTACGCAGTTAAAACCCTGAAATAAAATATCATAATTTGACATGTTGCAAAAAATAGCTCCTACTTTTCAATTGATGAGCTAAAGGGGCTCTATAATGAATGGTTCATAAGGCACAACACTTGCTGAAGGTTTTGCAAATAGGGTAGAAAGCTAAGTGGGCTTGATCTTGGGGGAAATTCCATGGTTAAGCATGCTTGAGTCAGAGTAGTACTGGGATGGGTGACCTCCTGGGAAGTCCTGATGCTTCACCCCTGTGTGCATCACATAGATGCAATGAGTGCTAAGTGGACCATTCATTAACATGAGAGATGGGTTCATGTGAACCACTACTCATGAAATATGGGTCATGTGTTTGACTCAAAAACTACGCAGTTAAGACCCTGAAATAGAATGCCAACAACGACCACATAGCCATAGGTTTTGAAAGGTCCTTTGAACCTTACACAAATAGCCAAACAATAGCATACTCCATACTAACCCACAATGAAATAGAAACCACGCTACACCTAGGAACAAAGTTAAAGGCGTAGCCACTAAAGTCTTCTCCATCTTTGTCAAAATGAGCTTATAGAAAAATTGAATTTGGCCCACAATGAAATAGCCTCACAAACACCCACTTCAGAAGTCATCTCCTTCTTTGTCAATTGATCTATATGTCAAAACTTGGCGTCCATATTACTGAAATTCCTCTCTTGCCAAAAGACCATAGTCCCCACTGTCTCCAGGGAATGAAGAGTCCCTTGGTCATTGCAAGGCATCTTAGGAGAACCAAGAAACTAACCCAACCAAGCATTCTCCCGCCTTAAGAACACTCAAACAAAATAGACTCAAGGTCATGAAAAAAATTTGTTGCCCAAGCCTTAGCAGAGTTGGGCACACACCCATCATGCCTGCCAATCGAAGCATCCTCCATGTTACCTCTCTACTGCTCCTCACACAACATATATTCACAAGGCTTCCATTTTCTTCTAGCCCCAAAATCTAAAAACCTCAATATTGGGTTTGAAACCCATAACCTTCCCAAACTGGGAAAAACTCCTCCTAGACAGCCTTCTCAATAGGAGAAAAAGGGATCTGAATCCTCCCACCCAAAGTTTCCCTAAGAAAGAGGGTGAAGAATGACCTAGACAAGTCTGAATAATAGACATTTTGGCATTGGAGTGCTACACAAATACCTAGCCCCAAAACCCCACCATGATAGCCAATGTATTCAATAGCATAGGTGAGAGAAGAAATCTATCCCAAAACTTGTGACATTATTTCAGACACAACCGACCCTAAGGAAGCCCTCCCTTTGGTCAACATATTGAAGCAGGTCACTATACAATTTGTTGTATAGAGGAAACTTCTACACAATCCCAGTCTCAAGAAACCACAGAGCTTCTTGAACAAAGGGAAACCATTCTCCAAGGGGATCATGACTTACCTCTTTCTCGATGGAGGACCCATAAATAGAGAGAAACCAAGACCACCCTAGTAGGCCTCCACCCTAACAAAGAGCAGAACGACCGTAGCAACAAATGGGTGATGTCGATACTAAGAGCACCGCCAAGCACCCTCTTCCCCATCATCATCCTTGTCTCCCTCTCCTGTCTTCTCTACACATGAACAACCAACACTCACGCTCCTGCCCATTTCTCATGATGTATTTATATTTATGTTATATTATAATAAAATGAACTATTGTTGATAAAATATTTGCACTAGAAAATGAGATCTATGAAACACATAATACATTTCTTTGGTATTGTTATATTTGATTAAATTGTTCATTATAGAATTTTATAATGTATTTATATCTATGCTATATTATAGGTAAACAAATACTATTAATAACATATTTGCACTAGAAAATGAGTGTAGGAACCAGGAATATTGAGTGAATGTGAGTATGGATTCAAGCCACACTCAATCTGTGAGAAAACAAGTATTGCAAAGTAATGGACACAATATGAATACAAAATATGGGATTGATTAATTATCTTACAAGATGTAGTACATATAAGGCATAATCAACTAAGAATTGTTGAGCTAATAATAGGAAAAACTCACTAAAAATAGTGGTGCTCCAAGAATAGGAAAAGCAACCACTTAACTTAGACAAAACTAATATAGGCATACCAAGTATAGCTCAAGGCTAAACACTTCAAAATATGCACTCCTAAGATAGATTAATATACACCAGCATCGCTCCTTAAATATAGATTAGGTGGGCAAAATGAAGATAGGTCTTAGAAACTAGGCCTTATTAGGTACCCATGTACAATGTAATCTCTCATAAAAATAGAGAAACGGAGAAAAACTCCACGGGAAAAAAACTCCCCTCCAAAAAGAGAAAAAAAGATAAAAGAAGAGGATTAGGAATCCTCCTCGAAGATTATAACTTTACACTAAGACTAAAACCATGTTGCTCTGACTATAATGATGCAGGCAACTACCCCCATAGGAGAGAGAAAGAGACTATGTATCCCCCCCAATGAAGTAACCCTTATGCCAAAAGAGAATGCTCATGTATGAATGTTGACAATGATACATTTGTGGGAAATGACATTTCTCCCCTTAGGAAGAAACAATTCCAATGGTGAATGCTGAAGTAACTCCAACTCAAAGAAGCAAGGTGAGGTGGTAAGTCTCATGATGTATCTTGTCTTAGAACACTGTTCAAATGTCTACATATTGATTTTGAAACAAGTCACAAACAAGTCAGGAGTCGTAGGCCTAACCGAGATAAGTGATTTCTCAAAATCATGTGAAAACTAATGAAGAGAAAGATCCAAAGAACTAATTTATGGATGTGGAATGTTAATGCATACCATATGGCTATGAAGCAAATCCCATGAGATGTCATTCGAAGAATCAATGGAATCCCTTGATGAAGCCTCTCTGAACTCTATAGTAGTAGCAGGTGCAAGATAATTATCATTAAAGAGAAAGACAATATCCTCCAAAGTGTCATCAAGATCTGAAATGTGGGACTTGAAAAGCAAGGAAGAGATGTCTAGTAGAAGTGTGTCCCAATTGGATCTAAGACCCTACTATAAATAATTACTAGAAGCTCCCAGAGAAGAAACTCTAAACTCTAAAGCGAAGGCATAGAAAACATGTGCTCTATAATGTGATGATGTATATGTCATCCATCAATTGGAATTTGTACCCAAGTACCTACACTTTGAAGTGGCTATGTAGCCCAAAGAGAGTTGAATGTGGGTGAGTCAAGTGCTGAATCCTTATCCTCCAAAATGAATCTAGAGATGGATGGAGATGACACTTTGCCTCATGAATCTTCTATGGATAGTAGAAAGGAGAAATATCAAGGGTAAAGTGTGAGAAGTTGTATAACCTACCATTGTGATCTGCCCTTTCCAAAGCCACTAAGTTATTCCTATGCAACTCTCTAATCTCAACTGAATCTAGAGTAAACTCAACTTGCATGCCCTTCCCTATGTGAGCAATCTAATACATTGATAGGAGATTAGTTGAAAGTGAAGGTACACTTAAAACATTTATGAATGTTCCACCTTCAACCTCAACAGAACCTCTCCCTGAAACTATTTCCAGTGTGTCATTACCCAAGGTGATGCTAGACATGTTATAAGGCTCTATGGAAAAAAACTCAACCTATGAAGAAGCCATATGGTGTGAAGCATCAAAGTCAATAATCCAAGATGGAGCTGATGAAGATGCTACTGTAACTAGTGCCTTGCCTTTAAAAGAAGTTTCTTGGGTTGATGAGGACTCTTTGATAGATTTAGGAACCCCTATGTTATGCTTCTTAAGAAGATGAGTGACGTGATCTATCTATTTCTTCATACATATGTGCTCATCATGCCCAAGTTTCTTACAATAGGCGCACTTGACTTTCTCTTTCCTAGGTTTCCTTTGATTTGAAGAAGATTTTGTATTGAGCTCAGATTTTTGTTCCTTCTTGATCTCCTTGTCTTTTTTATTTTTCTCCCCTTTGTTATTTGAATCATTATGTTCCCCATTTCTAGCAAAGAGAGCTTGAGGTGTTCATGTCTTCAGGGTACCCATGTGTATAACTTATCTTTCTCCCTAATGAAGTTTGGAATCAAGTCATCTAAGGATGGCATTGTCCATGTGGCTCTAAGATCTCTTTTAGAAAGTAGAAAGTAGAAAGTAGAAAGAAATAATAAGATCCCTGACAACAAGATCACTGGAATATTAGACTGCACAAGTTTGTGTAAACAGTAAAGTTCAATAATAGGAAATCATGGGTGTGATAAACTATATAATTGAATGAATTAAGATGATCACTGGTATAACATTCCATACAACCAGGTACTTTAGGTCATTAATAGTCTCGCCCCGATAAAGCCCCAAGAGGATTTCATATCAATAAACATTTTACCTTGATCACCTCTGTTCAAGGTATATTATTTAATTATTTCCACGTCAGTCTTAAAGATTTAGTATCCCTGGTTAACTGGTACCATGCTCCTTTCACTGGTATCTAAGGTGACTAAATTTCAGGTTGAGTGCGGAGAGAACATCCAAATCTAGTAAGGAGAATAGTGCAACGAAAACGATAAAGACTGAACGTACCGAAGAAAATGACATCCTTTGCAAGGTTGGCCATAGTTTCCATGACAGCAACAGTATATGTGGAGAATCGTGAAACGGGTGGTCAACAAAGGTAGGGACAATATCATTTCCAACAATAAATTCCATCATTTCCAACAACAATTGGAAGCCGTCACCCCATCAACCAGCATAAAATATCTTTTAATTTTATTTATTTTTATTACTGTTTGGCCCTGCAGTCGCCTACGAGAAAGCCTCTCTCAATGGGGACGTGACAGTTTCAAACAAAGCTGGCTGCATACAAACAGGAATTAATGGTCTCTTTTAGCACAGCAAAAGAACGGGATTTGCTTTACACCTGCCCATTGCATTTGTTCAATTTTTAAATCCTCTTCAATAAATTCATTTAGTGTATAATCTACAGTCAGTGCAGTTGATGAAGCTGTATCTGTTGAAAAATCTTATTTAAATTATGCTTTGATGGCTGCCCATTCCTTCTGCGAAAAGCCCCATTTTGTTACAGGCTGCCCATGCTGGTAAATGTGAACCGATCGGGTTGGAGACGTTTGTTGCGTTTAGTTAAGCAATGTAAATAAGTTTATTATGAAAAGCTGTGTAATTCTTGAGAATACAGGTTTGCAATAATTGAAAATATGTAGAGTAGTCTTAAGGGGTGTTAGCTGCACAAAAGTTGTCAATCTTTTCCTCCAGTTTCTTTGCTTCAATTCTTTCCACTTCACCGATTTCTCTACGGTCCCGATACCCCAAACCATTAAAATAAGGATGTCTCCGAAGAGAATTATGAATCAATGCAATCACATAAAGTAACCCAGATGGAGGTGTATAAGTACGGACGGTTCTAAGAGTGGATAAAGCTTATTTTACAAGTAGAGGTACTCTAAACCCCTAATATCATACTAACATGAAAACAGTATTTAGAGCCATGACACTGGTTACACCCCTAATATCATATGACTATGTAAGAAAGTCACTCAGCAGAATCAGATTTGTCAAGAATGGAACTGAATTCAAAAGTCTGTATCGACAAACCATTTCCAATGATAGGGTAAAGAGCATTAATCAAATTGCTTTGAAGGAATTATTAATTACAAATGACTAGTATACATAAAACTGCTTATATAATTCAAACAATGCTGCATACAAACCGTAATTAATGGCCTCTTTAAAGACAGCAAAAGATCTCCCAGTACTCGTTTTGCTTTTGTTTGGAGTTTTACATATCTCATAGACTTCTCAATGAAATAGAAAGTATAAAAAAAAAAAAATTCTAAATGATATTATAAAGAACATTTATTTATGAAATTGGTTTGAAAGAATTTATAATTACATATGACTACCATACATAAAATTGCTTTCAAAGAATTTATAATTACAAATAACTATACATAACTTTTTTGTACTCAAAATGCTACATAAAAATGCATATTACAAACAATACTGTAATGTGATTATAAACTATTTCCAGATGATAGTATAAAAAACATTTATTTATCAAATTGCTTTGAAAGAATTTATAATTACATATGACTACCCTACATAAAATTGCTTTGAAGGAATTTATAATTACAAATAACTAGCATACATAACTTTTTGTACTCAAAATGCTACATAAAAAATGCATATTACAAAAAATATTGTAATGTGATTATAAACCATTTCCAGATGATAGTATAAAGAACATTTATTTATCAAATTGCATTGAAAGGATTTATAATTACATATGACTACCATACATAAAATTGCTTTGAAGGAATTTATAATTACAAATAACTAGCATTCATAACATTTTGCACTCAAAATGCTACATAAAAATACATATTACAAACAATATTGTAATGTGATTATATATAAAAATGCATATTACAAACAATACTGTAATGTGATTATATATTTCTGTATACTTATAACCAAAATAACCAAAGAAAACTAAACTCCTAAATTCAATACTTCCCCTACAAACAGCCTATTGACGGAATAGTTGTGCACCCCATGCAACTGCTAGTTGTTATTATTATTTTTTTTAAACCAGAAAAAGGTGAATGAACACCCATGCTAGTTGTTATTATTTAAGCATTCATATATTCTATTCACAAATGTACATACTATAAAAAATATTTCATATACACATCAAGAGTGAAGAGATCTACCATGATTGGAAGCAAATAATCCGTCTTCATAGAAATACTAATAAAATTTTATTTTAGTTCATGATACTGAATCCAGTCAGCCTCCTTGATAACTTCAATACATGTACCTCTTTATAACCAGCAATGTAGGAAGAGTTCAATTATAAGCTGATATCAAAACTAAAATTCTGGTTTATCCCTTCCTTTAAAGTCCTAATGAAAGGTATAATTTAGATTACTTGGATGCCCTGGACTGAATCTCCGTTCCACTGCAATCTTTGCTTGCTGAATATCAAACAAAAGCAAAGTTTAAGTGTAAATTTTATGACCTTATTCAGGTGATATGAAATATAAATAATCGAAGACTAAAGAATCAAAAAACTTTTATACACTTTCACCAAAGTATAAAGATACTAAATAGATTTCTCCATCATTTGTTTTTTAAGGTAAAAGTCCACTGTTTAGCCTGTCACCGGGCCTCATTCCTATATAGTTCTCAACATATTCAAGATACTAGCAAAAACAATTTCAGAGTTATTGTTAGACCTGAATACTGGAATATAACTACTGGTGGTAATCATGCTATCATACTATTATCGTAGTCATTAGAACTATCTTCTTCAAGATAGGCACACGTTACAAACTATGGCGCCTTAATCAATTGTAAGGGGTCATTTTTATCATATTCATTACTCAGAATGACAGAACCTTCAAGTCCATAGATGTCAATAGTCATAGTATTTAATGATCTCTAGAATTAAGTTGACACTCAATGATCAAGACCAGTATATGTCGATCAACCTATTAACAATTTACTAGGATCTTAAGCAATATTAAGATCAGAAATAGTTTATAGATAAGAAATAGTTTATAGATAAGGCATGACTGTATCATAGCAATACAGTCTAGTGTTAAGGATGTCAAGATAGGTTATATAGTGATGTCTCATGCATAATCATTTCAGTATGCCTAATATCTTAATATCCACCATCTAGGGTACAATGATGTTAAATTTATTGTCCCCAAATATTGCTTAATGAACTATAGCTATTCATAACATAATATTTTAGCGTGCTTAGCATGCCTATTTGCCTTTCCAACATGAAGGTTCCAATTTTATAACTAATATTTATCACGGTTTTATATCTCTGTCAATAAGTGACCTATAACATTGTGCAACACCACTAGGGAATTACTCTATGTTGAGGAAATACATAGTTCATATCACTTAATGTGGCCCATAATGCTGATTATGTTTCTCATGCCAGAAATTCATGTTACAAAATATGATGATAAAAATATTATTCTCTTAATAATAACAAACCATTCAACAAAATCTTAAACAAGGTCTAGATTATAAAATATAATCATATTCGCAAATCCTCACAAAACACAAAACCTAATGTATCTTAAGTAGAAGACTCATCAATCCACTTATGCATCACATGTTCCTCATAAGATTAAGATACTAAATGTTTAGTTTACCAAACATATTCTAGACTATCTCTTAATAGTCCTAAAAAGATATAGCTTCAATGAATTCCAAACTCTATTTAAAGCATATATAAATTGATAGTAAGATTCTACTACACATCTAAGGATGTATGGATTTCTATACATATATGTTTCAAATCAAGATATTACCAAAAAAAAAGCCTTGTTTTCTCAAGGTATTCTAATTTTGGCTCAAAATAATTTATGCTTATTCATTTATATGGTTGAGTTGGCTCTCATTTGAAATATCTGTTTCAATCATGTTGAGTACTTCAACATATTCATGAGTATATATTTGTAATCTTATATATAAAGAGAGAGATTCCCTTGTGAAAAAATTGACGCATTCACCAGTAAAAACAAAGATTGCTATTATAATATCTAGTACAGTTAAAGTTTGGCAATGAGGTTTACTTAATAAAAGCCACTGGTGACATTCTACAATACACAACCATAAAGAAATAATAAGATCCCTGACAACAAGATCACTGCAATATTAGACTGCACAAGTTTGTGTAAATAGTAAAGTTCAATAATAGGAAATCATGGGTGTGATAAACTATATAATTGAATGAATTAAGATGATCACTGGTATAACATTCCATACAACCAGGTACTTTAGGTCATTAATAGTCTCGCCCCGATAAAGCCCCAAGAGGATTTCATATCAATAAACATTTTACCTTGATCACCTCTGTTCAAGGTATATTATTTAATTATTTCCACGCTCTTAAAGATTTAGTATCCCTGGTTAACTGGTACCATGCTCCTGTCACTGGTATCTAAGGTGACTAAATTTCAGGTTGAGTGCAGAGAGAACATCCAAATCTAGTAAGGAGAATAGTGCAACGAAAAAGATAAAGACTAAACGTACCGAAGAAAATGACATCCTTTGCAAGGTTGGCCATAGTTTCCATGACAGCAACAGTATATGTGGAGAATCGTGAAATGGGTGGTCAACAAAGGTAGGGACAATATCATTTCCAACAATAAATTCCATCATTTCCAACAACAACTGGAAGCCGTCACCCCATCAACCAGCATAAAATATCTTTTAATTTTATTTATTTTTATTACTGTTTGGCCCTGCAGTCGCCTACGAGAAAGCCTCTCTCAATGGGGATGTGACAGTTTCAAACAAGCTGGCTGCATACAAACAGGAATTAATGGTCTCTTTTAGCACAGCAAAAGAACGGGATTTGCTTTACACCTGCCCATTGCATTTGTTCAATTTTTAAATCCTCTTCAATAAATTCATTTAGTGTATAACCTACAGTCAGTGCAGTTGATGAAGCTGTATCTGTTGAAAAATCTTATTTAAATTATGCTTTGATGGCTGCCTATTCCTTCTGCGAAAAGCCCCATTTTGTTACAGGCTGCCTATGCTGGTAAATGTGAATCGATCGGGTTGGAGACATGTTTGTTGCGTTTAGTTAAGCAATGTAAATAAGTTTATTATGAAAAGCTGTGTAATTCTTGAGAATACAGGTTTGCAATAATTGAAAATATGTAGAGTAGTCTTAAGGGGTGTTAGCTGCACAAAAGTTGTCAATCTTTTCCTCCAGTTTCTTTGCTTCAATTCTTTCCACTTCACCGATTTCTCTACGCTTCCGATACCCCCAAACCATTAAAACAAGGATGTCTCAGAAGAGAATTATGAATCAATGCAATCACATAAAGTAACCCAGGGTGCAAAGTTTATTTACATCGTTTAGGTATACCATTCAATTATGTTGTATCTACAAAAAAATTGTAAAGAAAACAAGCTTATGCTCAAAAGTTGGGTGGAAAAAATACATCAAAATAGTAAATTGATTGATGTGAAAGATGTGCAGAATTTGACAAAAGAAGGACTTGATGAAATAATAAATTCAATTGAAGGTTTTGATCTAATAATAGGTGGAAGCATTCCTCTATTTTCTATGAACTTCAATGGATTGTGAATTATCTAAGACATGTGATGTATTAAGTGTAACACTATACAATAATGAAACGTTCATTTTATACTCATGTGGACTTCAATGAATTATGAATTCCTTATTTTTCATAGCCAAGTTCCTCCCTACCAAAACCAATTATTAAAAATTATGGGCACTATTATTTATTATTTTGATTCTATGAAACATATTTGTTTGCATAATCAACATGCTATTGAAAGCATAGTGAGACCTTACAATAGCACATTTGAAAGTGTAGTGAGACCTTATAGGAGTGCATTTTAAAGTTCCCTATTTGAAAATGAATTGACATGGCATGGAGATAGACGATGCAAGGTTTTTGAGAATAGTGCAAGACGATTGAAATCATCTTGCCGTCATCAGAAAAATGATTTATCAAGATAGGTCACCTCCGCCACTCACCCATTTGATGACAAATTAAATTCCATGGAATCAATGTACACTTGTACAAGGAAAGACAAACCAAGAGGGGTTAAGTATTTACAGGTAAGAAAAAACCACTTCATAAAGAATTAAAGGAACATTTTAAAATAACTGCCATGTAGTGGCCAGTACCTACCTTGTAGTGTTGTTATTATAGTATGTGTTTAGTTGTAAATTTTTTTGTTGATCAGCTATTGGTTCTATATATTATTTGTTTAGTTGTAATTTCTTTGTTGATTAGGTATTGGTTGTATAGACAAATTGCATTCCAATAATTGAAAAATTAATTTTTGAAGACTGTTGAAATGCCTTGGGTACATAAAATTGAAATCTCAAAAATAATCTAATATGGTAAAAATAAAATAGGACTAAAATATTTCCTTAACTATAAAATTAAACTTTACAAAGCCTATTAAATAACACAAATATTTCCTTAAAATGTAATAATACTAATACTTTAAGTTTGAAGAATAAAATAAAAAATTGTAATAACATATGGCAAAATATTTTTGTGATACTGTAGATTTTTAACTTTTGACTAAATAAAATTGAAATACTAGATTTTTAACTCTTGAGTAAATAAAATTGAAATCCCAAAAATAATCTAATTTCATAAAATAAAATGTGTAGAACCTAACCCTAGTTGGGTGTGGAGAGATTTAAATGTCTACCTAAGGTATTAAAATGTAATAATATTGAATACTATTACAATTTAAAATGCATTAAAATATTGTAAGTTTGAAGAATAATTACACAATAAAAAGCATTCGAGGAGAAGTAGGGTGCTGACCTAGAACACATGAATCTTTTCTTTTGTGAGGGCAAGGAGCCTGTGAAACTCCATGGAGGGTTTGAGAGGAAGAAGCTACTGGAGCCATAGGGACACATGTGTCTGATGATAATCAAATTCTTCACGTTGAAGGGAGGATTTTAGGTATACTACCATTACCACTTTGCTCTTCTCGATCATTTTAGGAATAAAATTGAGATTAACATTCCTTTTTCTCAATTCTGTTGGAGAGCTGAGGGCCAAGAACCGCTTATCCCCATCCATCAAGATCTCATTATGAGACTTTATCATTTTCACCTTGCTCTGTGCCCACTACAACAAATCAAAGTCAAAATACTTGAGGACCTATAGTTGAGCACATCCCCCGAAGATAAAGACAAAGTGAAGGTTAGTGTGGGGACTCCTAAGAACCCCTTTAAAGGTGATCCCTGTGCAATGGAAGATAACCCTGCTAGGACCCTGCTACTTCTAAGAACAAAAAGTAGAAGCATACCCCTAAGGAGGGTAAAGGTGTTGCTTCTATGGAAGTTCCTGTGAAGATTGTTGAGCTGGATACTAGGCTTGATCCTAAGGGTAGTAGTGAAGGTGGAGTGGCTATCAATCTGAGGATTCGTTGGTCTAAACAGATCGCTGGTAAGCCGCTAGTGAACCCCCAGGGGGTGGAATTTTCTAATGATTCTAAGTTTGTGGAGGAGACAATGGAGTAAGGCAAGGATGAAACCCCCATAGAATCTATCCATGAAGTCGGGGGCACCAGTCATTTCGCCTCTATCAATGAATCTAGTTTTGAAGGTTTGGGCGACACCGTGAGGGTTGCTATTGGTTAAGATAGAAAGGGGAGTTGTGCCTTGTGTGACAAGAATCCATCTTCGTTGCAGTTAAATATTTGGATGAAAAAGTCAAGTAGGTGGGGATTGACAACTTAAGAGATTATAAGGAGATGGTTGATTTCCTTGCTAGGTTTGGGGTGACTGGTAGCCCATAGTTCCTTGTCCTTGTTTTTTGGTCTGCTTTTCTAGTGTTGTTTAACTATTGTATTTTATCTCAGTCAATTAATTTTTTGTTTAATTAATAATAGTAAGTACTTTTAGAGAACATAATTTTAATTATTTTAATTAATCTAATATTGTGGTTTAGTAATATTTTTTTCTAAAGATAAAAGAATTGTTTATCATTTCAAATTTATAACTATTATATTTTTAGAACTAAATTTATAAGGAAAATTTTATGTGAACTTGTTTTGAAACGTCTTGGTAAATAAAATTGAAATCTCAAAAATAATTTAATTTGGTAAAAATAAAATAGCACTAAAATATTTACTTAGCTATAAAACTATACTTTACAAAGCCTATTAAATAACACAAATATTTTCTTAACTATAAAACTCAACTTTACAAAGCCTACAGAGCTTGAGTGTATAGAGATTTGAAATGTATACTTAAGATATTAAAATGTAATAATATTAATACTATGATAATTTAAAATGCATTAAAATATTGTGTTTGAAGAATAAAATAAAAAATATAATAATATGGAGAAATATTTTTGATGATATTGTAGATTTTTAAGTTTTTAGTAAATAAAATTGAAATACTAGTTTTTTAACTCTTGAGTAACAAGTGCCACGTAGTGGCCTTGTAGTGTTGTAATTATAGTATGTGTTTAGTTGTAATTTTCTTCTTAGATTAAATATTTGTTGTATAAACAAATATTTTTTTTAAGGCCTATATAAATATAATAACAAAATTGTAATATTTATAGTATATTTATTTTTGATTAAATATATATAGTTTTTAAATTTGATAATTTAAATATTAATGAAATTGTATAATTAATATATGAACTACATTTAATAATAAATAAATATTAACTTCTTGGGATTTTTCACTATTGTTTTATAAAAAAATTATTAGGGCTTATATTTGACACTAATGACCCTCTCCACACCTAATACCCAACAATATATTTATTTATTTTTCGATAACAAATACCCCATTATGGACTAACATGCTATGATATTTCCTATTTAGTGTTGTCATTGGATGGATATTACATAGTGAAATCTTGATAAATCATTATAAGATTTGATATGTAACTATGAAAATATTATTTTGACTCAACTGATCTATACTAGTCATTGTCTTGTTGTACATGACATATATATTTTGGTCGCACATTAGGAAAATATAGAGAAAACAAATTATTGGTTGGTGTGTTGTGTTGAGGAAAGACATGATTTTTTAGAACACGCAATCTAGATAGTGATAAATTTGATAATCTAATAATTTATATGGTTATTCAATGGTATTTGGATACACAAGTATTTTATAAGGAATAATGGTTTTCCTAAATTCAAATATTATGAGATGTGTATAAGAGGATTTTACACTACACATATTTGATTTTAACAACAAATGGATAAGGTGAGATACCAAGGGAAGCTTTTGTTGAAAGAGTTTTGGACATTTTCTATAGATGAGTACAACTCAATTATAAATATATTATGAAACAAAGAGGAAGATTATAGTTGAATTCTTAATCTTTATTTTTTGAGTACTATTTTCATTTATTTTATTTACCTACTCAACTAATGCATGTCATTGTAGGTAGGCATTAGATGGGGTTTAAGGTATTAATATAAATATATATTTTACTTAAAAATTCATATAATGTGACGTCAAATGGTCTTCAAACTTAACATGGCTGACCATAATAAGAGGTAAATAAAAATTCTCTAAACAACAAGAAAACAATTAAATACAAGTAAACTCTTGTCACTATTGTTTTATAAAAAAATTATTAGGGTGTATATTTAATATAATAGGAAGTTGTTTCCTATGTATTAAATATTCAATGTTCATATTTTCACTTAAAATTTAAATATAAATTTTCAAAATTAAATATTATATATTTAAATAATATAATAATAATGATTATAATGATTAAAAGTTAATTAATGTAATAATACTAATACTTTTATAATTTAAAATGCATTAAAATATTGTAAGTTTGAAGAATAAAATAAAAATGTAATAAATTTCATGATACTGTAGATTTTAAAGTTTTGACTAAATAAAATTGAAATCCAAGATTTTTAACTCTTGAGTAAATAAAATTGAAATCCCTAAAATAATCTAATTACATAAAATAAATCAATGACAATACACATAAATCATTTTTCAATAATTTTTTGTTAAAAATTTATCATGTTGACATAGGGAAAGTAAAAATTTAAATCAAATTTGCCCGACAAGAAAAATAATCCTTGGTTTACAATCAATAGATTAATAACTAGATAAGTGTGAACTCATTGCAATAAGATAAATTATGTTAATAGAATCATGATAGGAGGATATTTGAAGTGCATGTGATAGCACATGTAGTGGAGGAAATGTTGGGTACATCTTTATTCCTTTAGAAGGGTGGCTAGTGTTAGTGTGTTGGTGTGTAGGGTTAGATTGTTTGTGATACCCTCATCATATTACATCTTCATCTTGGTTAGTGAGGTCTTGTAATAGAGGAAGGCCTGGGATGTGTTATAAAACAATGTTCCAAATGGGCAACCTAATAATAGATTTGATGTTTGAGAGACTTTTGAGGATCTTGATTTTTCTTTGATTGAGAAAACTTTAGCTAATCAGAACTTGGTACTTCCTAATCTTTGATGGACTTCAATAGATTATAAATTCCTTATTTTTCATAGACAAGTTCCCACCCAAATTGAAGAGGCCACCTAAAAAGAGTTGAAAATTAACTATATTAGTTGGATTTGGAGTTCCAAATCACCTTGTGCTTGTCGATAGTGTAATCTTAAATAATTTGAGCAACGTCCACCATACTTTTACTTTTACTATGTGTATAGTATACCAAAGGGTGTATGGACAGACCATATTATTATTTTTGTATGATGTTGAACTAAAATTTGTGGATTCGATGTACCTTTCAATTTCAACTAGAAAACATAGCTACATGCATAACCTTCCTATGAATATTTTTTTCCAAGTTTTAGCTTTACCACCCATGACAATTGAAGAGACATTTCCTAAAACACGAAATCATTACAAAACTAAGATTAATTGCAAAAACATACTGGCAAAAAGTGTTCTACTATGTAATAGACTAGGGGCTATAATCAAACATTCTAATGGAAAACTCTACATTAAAGATCAAGGTATGGTAATTTTTGAATGTAAAAAATAGAGCTTGATATGGGTTTGTCCATATTAACTAGCTCCACTAGAGCCTCATGAAATGGTGCTTCTGATGCCAATGATAAATAAAAAAGAGAGTGAATTTCAATTGGTTGTTCCATGCCAATGATCCAAAGATGACATGAGATTTACTAGAGTGATGTAAGATGATTCAAATAATCATGCCCACTCATGTTATCATGTACCTTCATTTGTACAAGTGGAAAGAAAGGAGAACTTTAAATTGGCATTTTCCAACTATTGGTGCCTTAGAATGAATAGCACCTGCATGGTTGAAAGAATTCACTGCCTACATGTATCAAATGAAATGCCAGGATTGAGTAGCAGAAGTCCACATTTTTTATCATGCAGGATAAGAAACCTATTATCATGAAGATCCTGCCATCGAATGGAAGAACGAAAAGAGAAAGGTACATATTTGTTTAAGTTTAAAAGAAGATTTCCTGTCATTCGGTAATATGGTTGGTGCCATATGTGGAGAATATTTTGGAATATGCCGGGATATCCAAAATCTTCTACAAAGATGACATATTAAAGGTATGTATTGAAGTGTGGAAGTACAAAGTTTATACGCATATATATTTAATTTGGAGTAATAAGGTGAATTTAGTCTTATTGTTTCTTTTTTGAGTATTATTTTAAAATGGAATTTCCTCTAGACAAGTATTCTGGATTTAATTTTCATACTTGGAGAATAAAAAGTCAGATGCAACTAATGAATACAAATTTATGGGGAATAGTAAGTGGAAATGAAAAAGTACCTACAGATGCAAATAAGTTATTAGATTGGAATAGTAGAGATGATAAAGCCAAGGCTATAATTGGTCTTGCTCCTTCTGACATTGAATTGCATCACATAGATTTAGATAAATCATCAAATGAAGTTTGGGATAATTTGAATAAATTGTTTGGAGCAAAAGCAATCAATGCAAAGTTCTCCCTAAAGCTTTAGTTGTTCATATTCAAGATGGAACTTGGAATTACAATGTCAAATCATATAAGTAACTTGCAGTTTCCTATTAGATAGCCAGTAGAGGTTAAGACTAAGGTAGATGATGATGATGCTAAGGCCATCTTATTAAATAGCTTGCCTTGAAAATACAACAATGTTATTTTTTCACTCAGTCAATATCTTCACAAACTCTAGAAGGTATGATTTCTGCCCTTCTAGTAGAAGAGAAGAGAACAATAGACGATTCAGAAGTTGATCCTCAAGAGAAATCATTATTCTCAAGAAACAATTACAAAAGATTAGAGAAAATCAAATGTTTTTATTGTAAGAAAAAGGGTCACACATCTTGGGATCGTAGAACTCGAGCTAGTGATGTTCTTAAAGGAAATCTTGCTTGCATTGAGGAAGAGGATTCAACAGACGATGAATGTTTTAAAGATGACTATTCTCCTGGTGTCAATAGTGCATTAGTACTATAAAGGTTCCTTCAAATTGGAGGCAGGCAGCATCGGAGGATGGAGTATTTTCCATCATCTCAAGTTAGCTTCTCGCTTTGAGATGATGCTTTGCATGAGAAGCATTTTTGGTTTTGGTTGTTTTGCTCTTCTTTGTTGATGCTGACAGATTTGAAGAATGTATGTTTTGGAGACAGGTTTGGGATTTGGTGTTGAGCTCATTATGGACTGTTGTCCAGGGAGCTTCAGAGTATATGATCGACAATTATACCCTTTCGTGGTCACTAGACAATTATAGAGATCTGTCGTATCTCTTAGGGATTGTTGTCGAATAATTCAAGACTGTGATTTGAGAGTTCTGGACTAAAGAGCTCAAGAACATAGCTCGAAGCTATGGCTTTCTGAGGGTAGATGAGATAGCATGATGGAGCCCTGCTTGGTTTAGGATTTGTTCTTTGGGAGAAGATCTTCTATAAAATATGTATTCATATTATGTAATCAACTTTGTTGAGTATTTTACCATTCAGGGGGGTCCCTTGGTTCTTTTGAGGAACAATGTAATAATGGGTGGGGGAATGTTAGCATAATACATCATCATTGTATTACATTGTTAGTTATGTTTAGTTTGTTCGGATTCATATAACCAAACCAGTAGTTATTGTTCAGTTTCATATCAGACTCCCACCACACAATATATATTGATGTACCTGCATTTAATAATGATATCAATAAAAATATTACTTTACTTCATTGGAATGGTTGGCACATCAAAATTTGCAAGTTTTAAGCTTTCACCATACTTTGGTGTTGCCGAACAACATGTAGTTTTCACTGAAACAATTATTTTGGTAAAGCGGAGAAGTTTTTATAAAATCCTCTTATAGGAAGATTCTCAATTCTATCCTAGATTTGATAATGAAGGTTTCATAGTAATATGCCTTATGGCTTTGGAGAAATAATTATTTCATGACTTATGCTATCATATTCATGAAAGTTTAATATCTTGAGTTATGTGAGGTTTGGTATATATAATGGTTTGGTAGAAAGCTTCGAGATGTTGATTTCTGAACCTTTGTATGTTTTTTGTGATATTCCAAGATCCTGGGGAGAAGTTATGGCCAAAGTCAATTTTTAGCTCTAAGTCTATCATGTCATAGTCTTGGTTTCACAAGGTTGGAGATCCTCAAAGAAATTAGTTATTCTTGACAGGTGAATGATGATATGACATGAAATTGGAAGCACAACATTCTTCTAGAGGTATATATTTGCATACTTGCTGCTATAATACAATTTGATCCTTTTCATTTTAAAAAGTGAATACAATATAGAAGAGTAGGGGGGAGCACCAAAGTGGTACGGCCTTAGGAGAAGAGAATAGGGTCATAGCCAAAGAATAGGAAACAAGTAAAAAGAAGCATGGTAATAGATAGAAGCTCAAGAATTTGAAGGACATATGTGAAGGCTTAGTTGGGGAGAGATTCAGTCCAAAATTTGTAGAGGAAACCAATCATACATGATGACATGCGCTGAAGAACAACAGATGAATGGAGAAAGAACAATGGAATGGGGCTATGGGTTCAGATAAGGGTCAACCAAAGCAAGGAAATAGAGAAATGTGAATTGAAGTTGTAGAGATAAATTAAAGAGAAGAGAAATCTAAATATTTGTTTTAAATTGCCTTGCATAGTGAAGAATTTGTAGAAGTTTGAATGTATAAGCTGTCTTTGGTTCAATTTGTGCATCTGAACTATGATTTCTATACTAGTTGTGAGCATTTGAATCAAATAAAATCAAGATTCTATGGTGTTCCAATCTGAGTTTTGTTTATCTGAATAGAAATTCTTTGTATTGTGTGTTGTGGATAGTGTGAGTTTTTGTGTGGAAGTTTTATGTTTTTGAGGAAAGAGAAGTACCCTTTTGTACCAAGTGGTATCAGAGCGAGAAGGTCCTGAGAGTATAGAGGATACACCGAGACAGATGGGTAAAGGAAGTCTTAGAGAAGAGCTCATGTGATAATTGTTGTAGGTTGGTGAAGTTTGAGCAATTGAGATCTAGTAATTATAGAAGAGTTGTCCTTACAGATTGTAGGGTAAGAGAAAGTGAATGTATAATATTGTAGCAATGAGTAAGATGAAGATATATGTGTAGAAGCCTGTGATGTGGGATGGTTGGAGATGGTATAAAAGAAAGGGATTTCTTAGAGAAATGACTAAAAATATTTAGAGGATTGATAGGTTGTTTGAGAGATGTGACCAATAGGAAGCTATGCAGCGTGGAGAGGTTGCAAGGGATGAGTTTGCAATGAAGACATGCCATGAAGAGGCCATGAAAGAAAAGGATGATAAAAATGAAGAAGTGATAGCAAATTCAAAGAATGAAGAAGAAGAGGAGATCCTTGTGCAAAAGGATCAAGGGGGAAGAGAAGAGATTGCAACCAAGGTTGTAAAAGTTGAGAACAGGAGTTGCAGCCCTTTGATAGAAGAGGCATGGAAGTAGAAGCATGTGGGAGTAGCCCATACATTCCAGAATGAAAGAATATCAGAAAAGAATGGAAGCAATGATGTGAAGAAGAAGCATTAGAGATTGCAGTGAGGGTATGTCTTTTGAAAGACATGAATGAAGAAGTTAGAATTCATGTAGCACCAGTGACAACATATCCTTTGTAGGATAAGAAGATAGAAGAGGAAGGTAACAAACTTGCAGCTGAGTCATAGAGTAGAAAGTTGTAGCAAATGGAAAATTAGAGATGATGAAGTCAGAGATTGCAGTAAAGGTATGTATTTTGAAAGACACGAATGAAGAAGTTAGAAGTAATGTAGCACCAATGACAACATATCTTTTGGAGGATAAGAAGATAGAAGATGAAGGTAACAAACTTGCAGCTGAGTATGAAGAGTTAAAAGTTGCAGCAAATGGAAAATTAGAGATGATGAAGATAGAAGGCCCTAGATTTCATAAGAAAGTTGGAAAAAAGGAAAATGATCTTCTATGGAAATTCAAGATGAAGAAAATAAACAAGTTTCTAAGAGGAAATTGGATAGAAGAACATGAAGAGTTGAATAGTTCAGTGAAAAATGAAGGTAAACAAGTTGGAGTAGTGAAAGAAAATGAGGTATGTCATGAAGCATTAGAGATTGCAATAAAGGCATGTCTTTTGAAAGACATGAATTAAGAAGTTAGAAGTCATGTAGAAACAGTGACAACATATTCTTTGGAGGATAAGAAGAAGAAGGTAACAAA
The DNA here is from genome assembly GCA_027924645.1 of Cunninghamia lanceolata. Classification (NCBI taxonomy): domain Eukaryota; kingdom Viridiplantae; phylum Streptophyta; class Pinopsida; order Cupressales; family Cupressaceae; genus Cunninghamia; species Cunninghamia lanceolata. The sequence continues at coordinate 4,126,155 of BSBN01000135.1, read as the reverse complement.
CTTGTAGCTGAGTATGAAGACCGAAAAGTTGCAGTAAATAGAAAATTAGAGACGACGAAGTTAGAAAGCCCTAAATTTCACAAGCAAGTGGGTAAAGAGGAGAATGATCTTCTATGGAAAGAGTTTGGATGATGAAAATAGATAAGTTGCTTAGAGGATATTGGATAGAAGAACATGAAGAGTTGAATAGTGCAGTAAAAAGTGAAGGTAAAGAAGTTGGAGCAGTGAAAGAAAATGAGGTAAAATTTGAGAGCCATGGGTCCCATTCTCTTGGTAAAATCAAACATTGTCTTTGAAATGGAGGAAGGTGTCATATTAGATTTAAATCAATATTTTCTTTTTATTTTAAAAAGTGAATACAATATAGAAGAGTATGGGGGAGCGCCAAAGTGGTACAGTCTTAGGAGAAGAGAATAGGGTCACCGCCAAAGAATATAAAACAATTAAAAAGAGGAGTGGGAATAGATAAAAGCTCAGGAATTTGAAGGACATAAGTGAAGGCTGATTTGGGGAGAGATTTAGTCCACATTTTGTAGAGAAAAATAATCATACATGATGACAGACATTGAAGAACAACAGATGAATGGAGAAAGAACAACAGAATGGGGTTATGGGTTCAGATAAGGGTCAACTAGAGCAAGGAAATAGAGAAATGTGAATTGAAGTTGCAGAGATAAGTTAAAGAGAATATAAATCTACATATTTGTTGTAAATTTCCTTACACAGTGAAGAATTTGAAGAAGTTCAAATGTGTAATCTGGCTTTGGTTCAATTTGTGCATTTGAACTATGATTTCTATAGTAGTTGTGAGCATTTGAATCAAATAAAATCAAGATTCTACATTGTTCCAATCTGAGTTTTGTTCATTTGAACAAAGAGTCTTTGTATTGTGTGATGTAGATAGTGTTTTTGTGTGGAAGTTTTATGTTTTTGCAGAAAGGGAAGTACCCTTTTGTACCATGTGGTATTAGAGAGAGAAGGTCCTGAGAGTATAGAGGATACACCGAGATGTGTGGGTAAAGGTAGCCTTAGATAAGAGCTCATGTGAGAATTGTTGCAGATTCATGAAGTCGTGAGCAATTGAGATCTAGTAACTATAGAAGAGTTGTCCTTACAGTTTGTATGGTAAGAGAAAGTGAATGTAGAAGATTGTACCAAAAAGTAAGATGCAGATATATGTGTGGAAGCCCATCATGTGGGATGGTTGGAGATAGTATAAAAGGAAGGGATTTCTTAGAGAGATGACTAAAAAGATTGAGAGGATTGATAGGTTGTTTGAGAGATGTGACCAATTGGAAGCTGTTCAGTATGGAGAGGTTGGAAGGGATGAATTTGTAATGAAGACATGCCATGAAGAAGCCATGAAAGAAAAGGATGAGGAAAATGAAGTGGTAGCAGATATAAAGAATGAAGAAGAAGAGGAGATCCTTGTGCAAAAGGATGAAGAGGGAAGAGGAGATTGCAACTGATGTTGTAAAAGTTGATAACAGGAGTTGTAGCCCTTTGGTAGAAGAGGCATGGAAGAAGAAGCGTGTGGGAGAAGCCCATCCATTCTAGAAAGAAGGAATATCAGAAAACATTGGAAGCAAGGAGAGAAAAAAATAGAAGAGGAAAGCTATGGAACATGAAGTTGCAACAGAAAATGATCCATGGAAACACATGGACTATGTGGGGCAATGATCTGAAGAAGAAGCATTAGAGATTGTAGTAAAGATATGCCTTTTGAAATACATGAATGAAGAAGTTAGAAGTCATGTAGCAGTAGTGACAACATATGCTTTAGAGGATAAGAACATAGAAGAATAAGGTAACAAACTTGCAACTAAGTATGAAGAGAGGAAAGTTGTAGAAAATATAAAATTAGAGATGGTGAAGTTAGAAGGCCCTAGATTTCACAAGAAAGTGGGTAAAGAGAAGAATGATCGAATATGGAAAGAGGAGATGAAGAAAATAGACAAGTTGCTAAGAGGAGATTGGATAGAAGAACATGAAGAGTTGAAGAGTGCAGTGAAAAATGAAGGTAAAGAAGTTGAAGAAGTGAAATAAAATGAGGTAAAATTTGAACACTTTAAGTCTAATTTGTTTCAGATGATGAATATAGTAGTGGGTATAGAGGAAGAAAAAGGTAGATACATGGAAGACTTCAATTTCCGTGAGGATGTTCTAGATTTGGTTGTTGTTGAGGAGCATAATTTGGTTGAGGAAGAAAGTGAGAAGATAGAAAAGTTGCTCAATTTGAGTAAACACTTGAAGGAGATGACTGGGGCAGTTAAGAGTGAGAAAATGGATGCCGCAACAATGAAGAATGAAGAGGTAACTTATGATTTTTCTAAATTTTGTGATGAGGAAGTTGATATGGATTTGTTTGTTGCTGAGATGGATAAGGAGTTGCAAAGTAGATGGAAGGAAAAGAAATGAAGATGCAGATTTGTATGCAGTTCTTACATGTTTTAATGTAGAGGTTGTGAAAGATGCCAGAAGTCAAAAACTAGGTAAAATAGTTGAAGACATGAGGATGACGATGGGATTAGATGGAATAGATGAAAACCTCACAGCAAAGGATGAGATGATGAAACTTGCAGCTGAAGATGATGAAAAAATATTGCAACGAAGAAGGAAGAGGTGAAGTTTATTGTGTTTTGTGATGAAATTCATTTTCCTTCATTTGCAATGTTGAAGGTTGAAGAGTATGGAGAAGAGAAGATGAAAATTTTTAATTTCCATGAAGTTGTAGGGGAAGATTTGTATGTATATGCTATAGGTTGTGATATGGATGATGTGACATTTTAGTGGAGGTAGTCAGTATGTGGTGGGTCAAAGCCCATAGAAGAGGAGAAGAGTACTGAGAATGTTTGGTGTAGGTGGTAGGATAATGGTGGGTTCGATCTCACGAAGGAGGAGAAAAGAAAAGAGTCTTGGGAGGTGGAGGATGGTACATGGTGGATGTAGGTCCATTCTAGACGAGAGAAGAATGGAGTGTAGATTTGTTGGATGACAGTGAAGTTTTTTCTAGAGAGATGCTAGAAGAGGAGGAAAAAAAAAACTTTTTGTGCACATTTATCGGTGATGGAGTTCACTGTAGATTGCTTGCAATCTCAAAGAATGGTTCTACCATTGAACTCCATGTTTGTGAGTGTATTCTCACAAAATTCCAACCTGGTATGTCTGATGTAGGAGCATCTAGGTGGATTAGTGATCAACGTCAACCAAAAATAGATTTTAGGTTTGGGTTTCAATTTTTTTGTGTTTTAGTTTTCATTTGCCATCTCTTAGCTTTTGGAATAAGTCGTACATCATAATTTGCAAGTTTTCAATTTTCACCATACTTTAGTGTTGGCACACAACAGGTTATTTTCATCGAAACAATTGTTTCGGGAAATTAGTGAAGTTTCATGGAAAATCCTCTAATAGGAAGATTTTTTAATTCCATTCTAGATTTGATGATGAAGTTTTTGTAGTCATATGCCTTATGGTTTTGGAGAAATAATCATTTCATGACTTATGCTGGCAAATTGGTGAAAGTTTAATATCTTGAGCTCCATGGGATTTATTATAGAATTGTTTGGTAGAAAGCTTTGGGATATTGAGTTGTACATCTTTGTAAGTTTTTGTGAGATTATAAGATCATGGGGGGAAGTTATGGCTAAAGTTGGTTTTCTGCTCTAATTCTGTCATGTCACAATCGAAGTTTCACAAGGTTGGAGACCTTCAAAGAATTTAGTTACTCTTGACAAGTGAAAGATGATATGGCATGGAATTGGAAACACAACATTCTTCTAGAGGTATGGATATTTGCATACTTTCTGGTATAATACTTTTGATGGATTAAAAATAATACCATGAGGCCAAAAATGCTCTTCAAATGCCATTTCTCATCTGAAGCAAGTAAATCCATGAGCATCACACTTTGAGATGAAAAACTAGATTGTGACCATTTCAAACACATCATAACAAGAAGATAGATGAAAGGTGGAGTGATGTTAGACTTGCAGCGCCTAAAGGAGAGAATTCTAACTCCTCATAGAGAAAACATTTTGTAAGTTTCAAAATATAATTTGAAGGTTAAACTAGAGGTGCAAAGGATCTATAAATCCTTCAACTTTGCAAGGAGTTTAGTCAACGCCTTTTGAAAGGCAATATATTGGCAGTTTAAGTGCCAACTTCAACATTCTTTGCAGATTTAAAGGATAATACAAAACTAGCGTGGATGTAGAATTTGAAATGCCAACTTAAGGGCTATGTGGGTGTGACTAGGAGCCAAGGATCCCATTCTCTTGTTAAAATAATTTTTTTCTTTGAAATCGAAGGAGGCATAGCCTCATATTCAAATCGATATTTAAATTTTCATTTAAAAAAGTGAATACAATATAGAAGAGCATGAGGGAGTGACAAAGTGGTGCAGCCTTAGGAGAAGACAATAGGGTCACTACCAAAGAACATGAAACGAGTAAACAGAAGTGTAGGAATAGATAGAAGCTTAGGTAATTGAAGGACAGACGTGAAGGCTGATTTGGGGAGAGATTTAGTCCAAAATTCGTAGAAGAAAACAATCATACATGATGCCAGGCATTGAAGAACAATAGATGAATGGAGAATGAACAATGGAATGAGTGTATGCATCGAGAGAAGGTTTGAGTAGAGAAAGGAAACAAAGAAATGCAAATTTAAGTTGTAGAGACAAGTGAAAGAGAACAAAAATCTACATATTTGTTTTAAATTGCCTTGCATAGTGAAGAATTTATAGAAGTTCAATTATGTAATTTGGCTTTGGTTCAATTTGTGCATCTAAACTATGATTTCTATAATTTTTTTGTGAGCATTCGAATAAAATAAAATCAAGATTATGTAGTGTTACAATTTAAGTATTATTTATCTAAACAGGGAGTCTTTGTTTTGTGTGGTGTGGATTGTGTGAGTTTGTGTGTGGAAGTTTTACATTTTTGCAGAGAGGTGAGTACCCTTCTGTACCAAGTGTTATCAAAGTGAGAATGTCCTGAGAGTGTAGAGGATACACTAAGATGTGTGGGTAAAGGCAATGATAGATAAGAGCTCGTGTGAGATCTCTTACACATTGGTGAAATCTTGAGTAGTTGAGAGCTAGTAACCATGGAAGAGTTGTCCTTATAGGTTGTAGGGTAAGCGAAAGTGAATGTAGAAGATTGTAGTAGTCAGTAAGATGAAGATATAAGTGTGGAATCCTATCATATGGGATGCATGGAGACAATATAAGGGTAAATGCAAGAAGTTGTGTCCACTTAAGGTGGAAGTTTCGGAGTTAGAAAAAAATCCGAAATCGGGTTAACAAAAACGGGATCCCGCTTTTTAAAAACGGGATCCCGTTTTGCTTCGGAATCCCGAGCCAAAAGCGGGATCCCGTTTTCAAGAAACGGGATCCCGTTTTGAGTTTCATAAAAGGTTAATATTTTAACCTTTATAAAACGGGATCCCGTTTCAAAACGGGATCCCGTTTTTAAAACGGGATCCCGTTTTTAAAACGGGATCCCGTTTTTAAAACGGGATCCCGTTTCATAAAGGTTAAAATATTAACCTTTTATGAAACGGGATCCCGTTTTAAAACGGGATCCCGTTATTTAAAATTTGAATTTTAAGCTCGGGTTTTGCTTTGTAACCCGGTTCGGGAAATGGTTTGGGGACCCGAACCTGACCTCTGGACCAGGTTTGACCTGCAACTTGAAGGTCCTGTCAATGTCACAACAAAATAGTGACTTTGGGCATATATCTGAAGGTCTATTTTGCAGAATATTTTGACGAAATTAAAACCCATTATAGATGAGACAGTGTAGATTCTAAATATGTAAATTTTTTTACAATTAGATTATTTTTTCTATTTTTTAATCAATTTCTGATGAAATAGGTCCATAAACTTGAATTATTAGGGTTTTTTAGTATTTTAATAACTTTTTATTAACATATTTTTTTGTAAAAAAAATTGTAGGAAAACGTACTTTAGACAATTCTTTTCAATTTTAAAAAAAAAAATTTCAAAAAATGTTAAGTTTAGGTCATCTTATGCGTGACGTACACGATGATTTTTTAAAAGACCAAAAATGGCCAATAAAAAATTAATAAAAAAAAATATATTCAATAAAAAATTACAAAAAAATATGGAAAACGTGCTTCAGTGAGTTACAAATATTTTCCCAAAAGGATTTTGAAAAATATGATTATTTAGGTCAAAATATGGATGACGTACACGTACATGGTATAGTAAAAAAAAGTGACTTTTAAACAGTGGTTTTTAGAAACACCTATTCAAAATCACTTTCTATCATCTGGGTATTGAAAAAAATTACATATTTGGAAACTAGATTCCGAGTACTACATTTCATATTTAGTGACTTTTTCTAAGATTCCACCGTTAAGTGCTTCAAATTTTTAGGTCAAATGTGACAAATTCTGAAAATCAGGGAAAACACTTCCACTTTTTGGCCAATAAGTGGACACAACTTCTTGCACACACCCATAAATGGAAGGGATTCCTTAGAGAGATTAATAAAAATATTGAGAGAATTGAAAATTTGTTTGAGAGATGTGACCAATTGGAAGCTATACAACGTGGAGAGGTTGCAAGTGATAAGTTTGTAGCCATGACATGCCATGAAGAAGACATGAAAGAAAAGGATGAGGAGAATGAAGAAGTGGTAGTGGATATGAATAATGAAGAAGAGGAGATCCTTGTGCAAGAGGATCAAGATGGAAGATAAGAGATTGAAACCAAGGTTGCAAAACATGAGAAGAGGAGTTGCGGCCCTTTAGTAGAAGAGGCATAGAAGGAGAAGAATGTGGGAGCAGCCCATACATTCCAAAAAGAAAGAAAATCAGAAAAGAAATGGAGCAAGGAGAGAAAAGAATGGAAGAGGAAAGCTGTGGAACATGAGGTTGTAGAAGAAAATGATCCATGAAAAGACATGGACTATGTGGGACAATGACGTAAAGAAGAAGCATTGGAGATTGCAGCATATGTATGTCTTTTGAAAGACTTGAATGAAGAAGTTAGAAGTGATGTAGCAACAGAGACAACATATCCTTTGGAGGATAAGAAGATAGAAAAAAATGTAACAATCTTGTAGATGAGTATGAAGAGAGAAAAGTTGCAACAAATTGAGAATTGGACATGCCAAAGATAGAAGGCCCTAGATTTGACAAGCAAGTGGGTGAAGACAAGAATGATAATGAGGAGATGAAGAAAATAGACAAGTTGCTAAGTGGAGATTTGATGGAAGAACATGAAGAGCTGAATGGTGCAACAAAAAATGAAGGTAAAGATGTTGGAGCAGCAAAGAAACCAAGGTAAAATTTGAACACTTTGAGCCTAATTTGTTTGGGATGATGAATACAATAGAGGATATAGATGGAAAAAAAATTGATACATGGAAGACTTCAATTTCCATGAGGATGCTGCAGATTTGGTTGTCATTGAGGAGCATAATTTGGTTGAGGAAGAAAGTGAGAAGATAGAAAAGTTGTTCAATTTGAGTGAACACTTGAAGGAAATGAATGGGGCAGATAAGAGGCAAAAGATGGATGCCACAAAAATAAAGAATGAAGAGGTAAGTTATGACTTTTATGAATTTTGTGATGAGGAAGTTGATAGGCATTTGTTTGTTGCTGAGGTGGATAAGGAGTTGCAAGTAGATAGAAGGAAAACAAATAAAGATGCAGATTTGTATGTAGCTTTTACATGTTAGAATGTAGAGGTTGTAAAAGTGCTACACATGAGGATGATGATGGGAATAGAGAGGGTAGATGAGACCCTCACAACAAAGGATAAGATGATAAAAGTTGTAGCTGAAGATGATGTAGGAAATATTGTAGTGAAGAAAGAAGAGGTAAAGTTTATTGTGTTTTGTGATGAAATTCATTTTCCTTCATTTGCAATGTTGAAGGTTGAGGAGTATGGAGAAGAGCAGATGGAAATTGTTAATTCCATGAAGTTATAGGGGTAGATTTGTATATATATGCTATAGGTTGTGATATAGATGATGTGATATTTCGGTGGAGGTGCTCAGTTTGTGGTGGGTCAAAACCCACAAAAGAGGAGAACAGTGGTGAGATTGTTTGGTGGAGTGGGCCGAATAATGGTGCAAGGTTGGATCCCATGAAGGAGTAGAGGAGATAAGAGTCTTGGGAGGAGGAGGATGGTACATGGTGGATGCAGGTCCATGAGATGAGGGAAGAATGGAGTGCATATTTGTTGGATGAGAGTGAAGCTTGTTATGACAAGATGCTAGAAAAGGAGGAAAAAATAATTTTTTGTCCAAATGTTTCAGTGATGGAGTTCACTATAGATTACTTGCAATATTAAAGAATGGTTCTACAATTCAACTCCAAGTTTTTGAGTTTATGCTCACAAACATCCTACTTGATGTGTCTGATGCAGGAGCATTCAGGCAGACTAGCAATCAACATCAACCAAAAATAGATTTTAGGTTTTGTTTTAGTTTGGTGTGTTTTGGTTTTCATTTGGCATCTCTTTGCTTTTGAAACTGGTGGCACATAAGAATTTACAAATTTTTAGTTTTCGCTATACTTTGGTGTCAGTGCACAACATGCAATTTTCACCAAAACAATTGTTTCAAGAAATAGGTGAAGTTTTGTGGCAAACCCTCTTTTAGGAAGATTGTTGATTCCATCTTAGATTTGATGATGAAGGTTTCATAGTCATACGATTTACAGTTTTGGGGAAATAATCACTTCTCAACTTATGCTGGTAGATTGACAAAAGCTTAATATCTTGAGCTCTGTGATGTTTGGTACAGAATGGTTTGGCAGAAAGCTTCGAGATGTTGAGTTCTACATCTATGTAAATTTTCATGATATTCTATGATCCTAGCGGGATGTTATGGCCAAAGTCGGTTTTCACCTCTGGGTTCGTCATGTCACAGTTGCGGTTTCACAAGGTTAGAGACCATCGAAGAATTTAGTTACTCTTGACAAGTGAATGATGATATGGAATGAAATTGGAAGCACAACATTCTTCTACATGTATATATGTTTGCATACATGATGGGATAATACTTTTGATGGACCAAAAACAATACCATGAGGCCAAAAATGCTCTTTAGATGCCATTTCTTGTCTGAAACAAGAAAATCCATGAACATCACACTCTGAGAGGAAAAGACAGCTTTTGACCATTTCAAATGCATCATAACAAGAAGGCATATGGAAAGTGGAGTGATGCTACACTTGCAATGCCTGAAGGAGAGAATTTTAACGCCTCGTCGAAGCAACTTTTTGTAAGTTTCAAAATATAATTTGAAGGTTAAGCTAGAGGCACTAAGGATTGATAAATCCTTCAACTTCACAAGGAGTTTAGTCAATTACTTTTAAAGGGAAATAAATCAGCAGTTTAAGCTCCAACTTCAACATTCTTTACAAATTTAAAAGATAATTAAAAACCAACGTGGATGTAGAATCTGAAACACCAACTTAAGGGCTGTATGGGTGCAGATGGTAGCCATGGGTCCCATTCTCTTTTTAAAATTAAACATTGTCTTTGAAATGGAGGGAGGCATCGCCTCACATTCAAATTGATATTTCCTTTTCATTTTAAAAAGTGAATACAATATAAAAGAGCAGGGGGAGTGCCAAACTGGTGCCGCCTTAGGAGAAGAGAATACGGTCGCTTCCAAAAAATAGGAAACAAGTAAAAATAAGTGCGGGAATAGATAGAAGTTTAGGAATTTGAAGGACAGACGTGAAGGCTGATTTGTGGAGAGATTCAGTCCAAAATTCATAGAGGAAAACAATCGTACATGATGCCGGGCATTGAAGAACAACAAATGAATGGAGAAAGAACAATGGATTGAGTGTAAGGGTTTAGAGAAGGGTCGACTAGAGAAAGGAAACAAAGAAATGTGAATTGAAGTTGCAGAGATAAGCGAAAGAGAACAGAGATCTACATATTTGTTTTATGTTTTAAATTGCTTTGCATAGTGAAGAATTTGTAGAAGTTCAGTTGTGTAATCTGGCTTTGGTTCAATTTGTGTATTTGAACTATCATTTCTATACTTGTGATCATTTGAATCAAATAAAATCAAGATTCTGTGGTTTTGCAATCTGAGTTTTGTTTATTTAAACAAAGAGTCTCTGTTTGGTGTGGTGTGGATTGTGTGAGTTTGTATGTGGAAGTTTTATGCTTTTGCAGATAGGGGAGTACCCTTATGCACCATTCTTTAAGATACAAGTTACTTCTTGGACTCACACCAAGGTTCATCTCTTTATATGACACAACCACAATACCTTCCATTCTATTATAAGGTTGATATCCAATATTTTATAAAGTATGCCTGTGATGCAGGAGCATATAAGCAAACAAGTGATGACATCAACAAAAAATATTTTTTGGTTTAATTTTTAGTTTTTGTGTGAGGTGGTTGTTTATGGAATCTATTTATAGTAGGAATTCAAATATTTAATCAGATTTCTATATTTCAAGTGTTCACTTTGTCGCGGTTTTAAGGCTCCGTAACACAGTTTTCACAAAAACAAAAATTTCCAGAGATTCTGGAAGACTGGACTAAAATCCTTTGATAAGCATGAGCTTGAAGGCATTTCACCAAATGTGAAAAAACAATTGAAGTCATATCTTTCATTGTTTTGACATATTTTAATGCCAGAAATTTGTGCCGATGGGTTTAGAAAATTTTAAAATTTCAAAGTTCTTAAATGCTGGAGTGAAATCCTTCTAAAGAGATTTTAAGGGGATCATAATACACCTTTAGAAAAATTTTCACAAATAAACTTTCAATTTTTCACCTTTTCAGCATCTGATTCCGTATGAACTTCAATTTGATTATTTCATTCTGGATGAGCATTAAAAGAGGTATTATTCAAGAATTTGATTTCACTGTAGTACATTTAGAAAATGTCAGAAATGGTAAAGAGGTACAGTATCTTTAGTTTTAAGATACATTTTTTATATGTGACCACTCCCATTCTTGGAGGTGTTGAAAAACACGTAATGTAAACCTTATTTAATTGCCTTCCTTTATGAGGCGTTGAAACAAAAGGAGGTGTCACTTCTATATTTGATTTTATTAATGTGGAGGAAGTCGGTGTTGAAGAAGTTGCTGCAGATTTTAAAATCTGAAATCTAAATGCCTTTGGAAGGGACACCATTGAAAGATGAAGTTAGAAAATTTTAAAAAACTGATTTGTTTTCCTTTTGGGCAGCAAGCGAGGAGTTGAGGGGAATATGGACCATTAAACACCTAAAATATATAGTGAAAAGAGATTTCAATAGAAGCAAGTCATTCCATAAAGAGAGAGGAGAGGTACCAGAGAGAGAGAGTGCCGAAGTGAGGAAGATTGCAGAGTGGAAGAGAGAGTTCTGTGGAAGAACATAGCCCATCTGAGGGGCATGTGTAGGAAAGTTACTGTGAGAAACAAAGGAGAGTTCCCTGTAATTTTGAGAGGCCGTGAGAGGTCAAATATATAAATATTTTGTTGCAGATTTGCATATTTGTTGAAACCATGAAACCATTATGTAATTAGTGACTGAATTGAATAAATGATAGAAGTTTATTTGCAATTCTGTGTATTGTGTTGAATTGAGAGATTGATTTTGTTGAGTTGTGTGATTTGTGTTGTGGGTGGGAGTCCTACTTGTATACAATGGTACATTTAGAAAATGTGGGAAATGGTAAAGAGGCAGACTATCTTTAGTTTTAATATACAATTTTAATATGTGACCACTCTCATTCTTCGAGGTGTTGAAAAACACGTAATGCAACCCTTATTTAACTGCCTTCCTTTAAGAGGCGTTGAAACAAAAGGAGGTGCCACTTTTAAATTTGATTTTATTAATGTGGAGAAAGTCGGTGTTGAAGAAGTTGCTGCAGATTTTAAAATCTGAAATTTAAATGCCTTTGGAAGGGACACCGTTGGAAGGGACACCGTTGAAAGATGAAGTTAAGAAAATTTTAAGAAACTGAATCATTTTCCTTTTGGGCAGCAAAGCCTTGAGTTGAACGGAATAATGGAGTTTTAAACACCTGAAATATATAGTGAACATAGATTGCTTTAGAAGCAGGCTGCTCCAGAAAGAGAGAGGAGAGTCGCTAGAGAGAGAGAGCGCCAAAGTGAGAGGAAGATAGACTTCTGTGAAAGAATTTCACATAGCCCATGTGAAGGGCATGTGCAGGAAAGTTGCTGTGAGAAGCAGAGGAGAGTTTCCTGTAATTTTGAGAGACCATGATAGGCCAAATATATTTTTATTGTTGCGGATTTGCATAAATGAACAATTCTGTATATTGTATTGAGTCGAGAGATTGATTTTGTTGAGTTGTGTGATTTGTGCTGTGGGTGGGAGTGCCACTTGCATCAGCCTGTGTAATCTATTTTATAAAGTTCACCTGCATATTCTTTCAGAATTTTGAAATGCAAAAACCCACAGTATGTAGCATACAGAACAAACCCCCAAAAGTAAAGCTTATAAACCTTTTAAATGTTAGACTAGATTTGCACTAAGCCATTTTTCCTTAACAGTTATGAAGGCATCTTATAACTTTAAATAACTCAAAATTAAAGAATAATTAACTTGTAACATACCTCCAGCCATTTGAGGAACATTTTCGAGAAGGGTGGTATTGACTGTATTTGGCAAAGGAGTAATCATGGGTGATGCACCCAAAGATGAACCGTGCCCGTTAACCGTTTCACATGGATGTTGGGAATGATGGGGACTAGAAGTAGTATAGACAATGCTATTGCTACTTTCATCTTCACCATTATAATTAATCTTATGATAGGATGGATTAACAAAAGGGGCAACAGTAACATAAACAGCAGCACCTGCAACAAGCCGGCAACCAGAAAGCCTGCTGCCAACAAATCCTTGTTCAACTCTGAGCTGAGAGCTACCAAGCATTACAGTCAAAGAAGAAAAGGAAGCAGAACAGTATCCAGACAGGGATATTATTTCAGTTGGGATAGAGTAGAATTGAAGCTGCCTCCTAGACTGATAAATTGCCGCACTGCCCACAGTTCCAGAGGCTCCAAAAACAGCCAAATCTATGTCATGCGTCTTGCAGTACTGAGTTAAACATTCGAGCACATCAGAACCTGCTGCAACTTCCAGAACATTAATCTTCATTGGCTCCTGGTGATTGATTGTTATATTTTTTGGCTTATTTTTCGATCCACTAGGGTGGCCTGGGCAACCCTTTGGTGGCTCGGCAGCAGAGTTTTTCTCTTTGCCTTGAGTATTACTGTTAGTTACTTCCTCGGGCTCCTTCATACTGTTACTTCCACTGCCATGGTTTCCAGAGATTCCACATGCAAATTTCTGTTCAGTTTCCATCCCAACTTTAATTACAGCCTTCAATACCTGCCAAAGTATTTTTCTTCTGCGCTCAGTTAAGAAGATATTAAAATAAAATTATATTATATTAATTTTTGGTCTAAAGGTGAGTGCTCTAGGATTTCAAACTGGAAGGCATTAGCAACAGATCATTTCGAGTTGCAACAACAGATCATTTCGAGTTGCAACAACAGATCATTTAAAGTCTGTCAAAGGTAATACCCTTGCCCTAATTACAGGATAAAATATATAAACTTACAAGAAGTCTGAAGGCTCATATCACAATAGGTGCAAAACAAAATCATGATAAAACAAAATCCCAAACTCAATATTTATAATAATAATTATCGTTAAAAAATCTGTTAAAAATATATAAAACTTTCAATCCGTGGAAATCTACAGGAAACATACCTCGTAAGCTTGACGAAGTAACTCCGTGCTCTGTAAAACCTATCTATTATGGCAAGGACGCTAATCGTTTCAATTGTTGGATACAAGCTTGAAATAGAAAAACACCAAGGAAACGATGTGACAAGTTGATTTGAAATACAGTGTCACATAATTCAAAGCATGGTATTTAGAGGATTAATGCTCCAATAATAGTAAATGACATTGTCAACCAACTTAATTACACCGAATGGCGTGTGCTTTCAGCGGCTGACAGCGATCCGAGACATTCGTTTATTTTCGCCGAATTCTTTTACCGTCACCTTCGCTCACTATTTTTCGCCTACCGGTTTCACTTTATTAAGAACAAATAGTATTTTGGACAGCCCTAAAATTTCATTTCAGGCCTATGGCTCTATATGGGAGTCTATACATGCACCCCAAGCTCTCTGGATTATATCTGCACCGTACACGTCCGGTTATTCGAGGTCCTTTAGTGATCGCTGTAGAATAACTTGGGCAGGGAACCCAAGATTATTTTATACCAATACATTGATATTTACAGCCACAAATGGGTTGGAATTAAAACAATAATTTACCACATGTTTTAACTGTCGTTGAGAAAAACTTCCCACAAATTAGTGGGATTCATTCATGGTATTACTAGACTCGGGCCCATCTCTTTTAAATGGGGACTGTCAACTAACCCACGTATCTGAATTGATTGGAATGGAGACCTATGCCCAAACTACCACACATGTTTTCTAAATCGGTCACTTCATAGGCAATAGGGCTAATCTAAACCCTTACTATTCAATCTTCCCTCTCTGTCATGCGGGTAGTTTTACCTAAATCCATTGGTCTTGCATTTTTTTAACTTATCAAGCTTCAATTGCACTCCTGCACCAAAGATCCCACTTTTCATGGGTTCTATCGATCACACTTTTAGCATATAGAAGTGTGGTCTTTTGGACATTTTAAGTGTGTTAATTATTTTTTATTATAATGGAAGTGTATTTAAAAGGATTTATTAAATTTTAGATGAGTAAGTTGTGTTGGAAGGAAAGCAAAATTGTTAAGTAAAGAATATGACTAATTGTTAATAAAATAGAATTTTTCTATTCAATAGTTAAAGTTATATTGTTTGACTAGAATTATATTTTTTTTTAGAAAGTTTCTAATAAGGATGCAAGGCAGTTGAAATCAATGGATCAGATTTGAGCAAAATACATGCAAGACAATCTAATGCATCACTACCTTACATTTTTTTACCTTGATCTAGCTCATCTATTTTTTAACCTTTTGTCAATTGATAGAATGATGATGGTTTAGATTCTTACATACATTGATAAGATTTAAATTGACTTATGGCTAGCAATTTTTTTTTATAGAATTGAGGGTGCAAAGTTTATTTACATCGTTTAGGTATACCATTCAATTATGTTGTATCTACAAAAAAATTGTAAAGAAAACAAGCTTATGCTCAAAAGTCGGGTGGAAAAAACACATCAAAATAGTAAATTGATTGATGTGAAAGATGTGCAGAATTTGACAAAAGAAGGACTTGATGAAATAATAAATTCAATTGAAGGTTTTGATCTAATAATAGGTGGAAGCATTCCTCTATTTTCTATGAACTTCAATGGATTGTGAATTATCTAAGGCATGTGATGTATTAAGTGTAACACTATACAATAACGAAACCTTCATTTTATACTCATGTGGACTTCAATGAATTATGAATTCCTTATTTTTCATAGCCAAGTTCCTCCCTACCAAAACCAATTATTAAAAATTATGGGCACTATTATTTATTATTTTGATTCTATGAAGCATATTTGTTTGCATAATCAACATGATATTGAAAGTGTAGTGAGACCTTACAATAGCACATTTGAAAGTGTAGTGAGACCTTATAGGAGTGCATTTTAAATTTCCCTATTTGAAAATGAATTGACATGGCATGGAGATAGACGATGCAAGGTTTTTGAGAATAGTGCAAGACGATTGAAATCATCTTGCCGTCATCAGAAAAATGATTTATCAAGATAGATCACCTCCGCCACTCACCCATTTGATGACAAATTAAATTCCATGGAATCAATGTACACTTGTACAAGGAAAGACAAACCAAGAGGGGTTAAGTCTTTACAGGTAAGAAAAAACCACTTCATAAAGAACTAAAGGAACATTTTAAAATAACTGCCATGTAGTGGCCAGTACCTACCTTGTAGTGTTGTTATTATAGTATGTGTTTAGGTGTAAATTTTTTTGTTGATCAGCTATTGGTTCTATATATTATTTGTTTAGTTGTAATTTCTTTGTTGATTAGGTATTGGTTGTATAGACAAATTGCAATCCAATAATTGAAAAATTAATTTTTGAAGACTATTGAAATGCCTTGGGTACATAAAATTGAAATCTCAAAAATAATCTAATATGGTAAAAATAAAATAGGACTAAAATATTTCCTTAACTATAAAATTAAACTTTACAAAGCCTATGAAATAACACAAATATTTCCTTAAAATGTAATAATACTAATACTTTAAGTTTGAAGAATAAAATAAAAAATTGTAATAACATATGGCAAAATATTTTTGTGATACTGTAGATTTTTAACTTTTGACTAAATAAAATTGAAATACTAGATTTTTAACTCTTGAGTAAATAAAATTGAAATCCCAAAAATAATCTAATTTCATAAAATAAAATGTGTAGAACCTAACCCTAGTTGGGTGTGGAGAGATTTAAATGGCTGCCTAAGGTATTAAAATGTAATAATATTGAATACTATTACAGTTTAAAATGCATTAAAATATTGTAAGTTTGAAGAATAATTACACAATAAAAAGCATTCGAGGAGAAGTAGGGTGCTGACCTAGAACACATGAATCTTTTCTTTTGTGAGGGCAAGGAGCCTGTGAAACTCCATGGAGGGTTCAAGAGCAAGAAGCTACTGGAGCCATGGGGACACATGTGTCTGATGATAATCAAATTCTTCACGTTGAAGGGAGGATTTTAGGTATACTACCATTACCACTTTGCTCTTCTCGATCATTTTAGGAATAAAATTGAGATTAACATTCCTTTTTCTCAATTCTATTAGAGAGCCGAGGGCCAAGAACCGCTTATCCCCATCCATCTCATTCTGAGACTTTATCATTTTCACCTTGCTCTGTGCCCACTACAACAAATCAAAGTCAAAATTCTTGAGGACCTATAGTTGAGCACATCCCCCGAAGATAAAGACAAAGTGAAGGTTAGTGTGGGGACTCCTAAGAACCCCTTTAAAGGTGATCCCTGTGCAATGGAAGATAACCTTGCTAGGACCCCTGCTACTTCTAAGAACAAAAAGCAGAAGCATACCCCTAAGGAGGGTAAAGGTGTTGCTTCTATGGAAGTTCCTGTGAAGATCGTTGAGATGGATACTAGGCTTGATCCTAAGGGTAGTAGTGAAGGTGGAGTGGCTATCAATCTGAGGATTCGTTGGTCTAAACAGATCACTGGTAAGCCGCTAGTGAACCCCCAGGGGGTGGAATTTTCTAATGATTCTAAGTTTGTGGAGGAGACAATGGAGTAAGGCAGGGATGAAACCCCCATAGAATCTATCCATGAAGTCGGGGGCACCAGTCATTTCGCCTCTATCAATGAATCTAGTTTTGAAGGTTTGGGCGACACCGTGAGGGCTGCTATTGGTTAAGATAGAAAGGGGAGTTGTGCCTTGTGTGACAAGAATCCATCTTCGTTGCGGTTAAATATTTGGATGAAAAAGTCAAGTAGGTGGGGATTGACAACTTAGGAGATTATAAGGAGACGGTTGATTTCCTTGCTAAGTTTGGGGCGACTGGTAGCCCATAGTTCCTTGTCCTTGTTTTTTGGTCTGCTTTTCTAGTGTTGTTTAACTGTTGTATTTTATCTCAATCAATTAATTTTTTGTTTAATTAATAATAGTAAGTACTTTTAGAGAACATAATTTTAATTATTTTAATTAATCTAATATTGTGGTTTACTAATATTTTTTTCTAAAGATAAAAGAATTTTTTATCATTTCAAATTTATAACTATTATATTTCTAGAACTAAATTTATAAGGAAAATTTTATGTGAACTTGTTTTGAAACGTCTTGGTAAATAAAATTGAAATCTCAAAAATAATTTAATTTGGTAAAAATAAATAGCACTAAAATATTTACTTAGCTATAAAACTATACTTTACAAAGCCTATTAAATAACACAAATATTTTCTTAACTATAAAACTCAACTTTACAAAGCCTACAGAGCTTGAGTGTATAGAGATTTGAAATGTATACTTAAGATATTAAAATGTAATAATATTAATACTATGATAATTTAAAATACATTAAAATATTGTGTTTGAAGAATAAAATAAAAAATATAATAATATGGAGAAATATTTTTGATAATATTGTAGATTTTTAAGTTTTTAGTAAATAAAATTGAAATACTAGTTTTTTAACTCTTGAGTAAACAAGTGCCACGTAGTGGCCTTGTAGTGTTGTAATTATAGTATGTGTTTAGTTGTAATTATCTTCTTACATTAAATATTTGTTGTATAAACAAATATTTTTTTTAAGGCCTATATAAATATAATAACAAAATTGTAATATTTATAGTATATTTATTTTTGATTAAATATATATAGTTTTTAAATTTGATAATTTAAATATTAATGAAATTGTATAATTAATATATGAACTACATTTAATAATAAATAAATATTAACTTCTTGGGATTTTTCACTATTGTTTTATAAAAAAATTATTAGGGTTTAAATTTGACACTAATGACCCTCTCCACACCTAATACCCAACAATATATTTATTTATTTTTCGATAACAAATAACCCATTATGGACTAACATGCTATGATATTTCCAATTTAGTGTTGTCATTGGATGGATATTACATAGTGAAATCTTGATAAATCATTATAAGATTTGATATGTAACTATGAAAATATTATTTTGACTCAACTGATCTATACTAGTCATTGTCTTGTTGTACATGACATATATATTTTGGTTGCACTTTAGGAAAATATAGAGAAAACAAATTATTGGTTGGCGTGTTGTGTTGAGGAAAGACATGATTTTTTAGAACACACAATCTAGATAGTGATAATTTTGATAATCTAATAGTTTATATGCTTATTCAATGGTATTTGGATACACAAGTATTTTATAAGGAATAATGGTTTTCCTAAATTCAAATATTAGATTATCAAAGTATAGAGATACTAAGAAATTAGCAACACCGTATGGCTACACAGACTTATTAGCACTTTTCTCCAAATGCATAAAGTTAATGCAGTTAGTGATATCGATGCCTACATGTCTGTATTTTCTTTTCTTTCTATCTTTTCTCCCTTTGAAAATTTACTCTGTTATAAACATCTTTGGATAAGAAATCGCTGTAATACATAGTGTCCTATATTCATGTATTCAAACAATTACTATTGGAAAAACAAAGAATGTACTATTAATTACTAGCAGAAGAAATCTAGCCAAAAAAAAGCATGGAATCACTTGTTGCAAATAAGTTATATTAGGACTGATGATAAATTGGCCGCAAAGGGATCAGTAGTTCAATTGATGGAACACTCCAGTAGCAAACTGAAGGTATTAGATTCGAATTCTACCTGGTCTATATATAAACTGTAGCTCTACACTACTAAGGATACACTTATTTACAAAGGCAGAAGATCAAGATATATATATTCAGAGTGTTTTGTGCAGAAAAAAATTGAAATGACCAAACTTGAACTAAAATTGTTGGATAACATCAAGGATAACATCAAGAAGTATGTGGCTATTTCCTAAACTCCTATCGAAGTTATATGGATCTGTGGTGCATATAGAGTTCAATTGCACAAGTTTTAAAATTTAAAAAAAAAACATTCTAAATAGATTTCTCTATCATTTGTTTTTTAAGGTAAAAGTCCACTGTTTAGCCTCTCACCGGGCCTCATTCCTATATAGTTCTCAACATATTCAAGATACTAGCAACAACAATTTCAGAGTCATTGTTAGACCTGAGCTAATTTTTCAAGTCACCGTGATATGTATAAACTATAACAGACACCACAAATAAACCAAAATTGCGTCAATAGGCATTTTGAGTATTTTGTGTAGATTTGAAGCCCATCTTATCCCTTGAAATTTCTTTTACATCTAAGATTATGGAATATCAAACTGATCAAAATCATCTTCATTATATTCATTAATGTCAGATTCATATTGTCTGGTTCTTTGAGGTGGGTAAAGAAGTTAAGATGGAGATTATTTGTGGATTAGTCAAATCACCTTAGATGTATTCATCAAGATTAGATCATTGATTAGGTTCTTTGATGCAGGAATATATGGGCGGATTGGCGATCAGCGTCAACCAAAAACAAATTTCAGGTTTGTATTTCATATTTGGTGTGTTTGGTTTTGATTTGGCATCTCTTGGCTTTTGGAATGGGTGGTATGTCAGAATTTGCAAGTTTTTAGTTTTCACCATACTTTGGTGTCGGTGCACAACATGCAGTTAAACAATTGTCTCGAAAAATTGATGAAGTTTCTTGGTAAATCCTCTTACAAGAAGATTGTTGATTCCATCCTAAATTTGGTGATGAAGGTTTTGTAGTCATACGCCTTCTAGTTTTGGAGAAATAATCATTTTGTGACTTATGCTGGTAGATTGATGAAAGTTTAATATCTTGAGCTTTGTGAGGTTTGGTACAAAATGGTTTGGCAGAAAGCTTTGAGATGTTGATTTCTCAATATTTGAAAGTGTTTGTGATAATCCAATGTCACTTTTCAACTCCGAGACTATCATGTTGTAGTCATGGTTTCACAAGGTTGGAGACCCTCAAAGAATTTAGTTACTCTTGACAAGTGAATGATGATATGGCATGAAATTGGAAGCACAACATTCTTTTATAGGTATAGATATTTGTATACTTGGTGCTATAATACTTTTCATGGACCAAAAACAATACCATGAGGCCAAAATTCTCTTCGGATGCCATTTCTCGTCTGAAGCAAGTAAACCCATGAACATCACGCTCTGAGAGGAAAAGCCAAATTGTGACCATTTCAAATGCTTCATAACAAGAAGGCAGATGAAAGGTGGAGTGACGTTACAAGTTTACAGCACCTAAAGGAGAGAATTCTAACACCTCATAGAGGCAACTTTTTGTAAGTTTCAAAATATAATTTGAAGGTTAAAATGGAGATGCCAAGGACTGATAATTCCTTCAACTTCACAAGGACTTTAGTCAATGCCTTTTGAAAGGCAATAAATCGGCAGTTTAAGCACCAGCTTCAACATTCTATGCAGATTTAAGGGATAATAAAAAACTAACGTTGATGTAGAATCTAAAACGCCAACTTAAGGGCTGTGTCGATGCGACTGGGAACCATGGGTCCCATTCTCTTGGTAAAATCAAATGTTGTCTTTATGATGGAGGGAGGCATCACCTCAGATTCAAATCGATGTTTCCTTTTCATTTAAAAAAAACTGAATTCAATATATAAGAGCAAGAGGAGCACCAAAGTGATGCGGCGTTAGGAGAAGAGAATAGGGTCGCTACTGAAGAATAGGAAACAAGTAAAATGAAGGATGAGAATAGATAGAAGATCAGGAATTTGAAGGAAAAATGTGAAGGCTGATTTGGGTGTTAGCATAGTATTACATTGTTTAATATCTGCTTAGTTTAGACAACGGTTACCAGTTATGCTGCCAATTATGCAGTTATGTCTATTACAATTTTTTAACTGCATTTCTCCTTGTATAAATGTTTTTTAGTTTATCGAATAAATCAATCAAGAAATCATCAATATATTATTACATGCTTTTGTTATTCCTGTGCAATGGTGTAATCTGTACATCCTCACCATATTTCAATATGGTATCAGAGCAGCTATTGATCATGGAGAAGTAGCAAATTTGTTTTGGAAATGATATGTGAAGATTTTCTAGAGTAGTTGTTGGTCACTGAATACAAGTGTATTGTATTGCTAAGCAATATGAGATCACCAGTACTGCGTGTGGATAGAACATACCAGCATGAGAAGGCATGAAGTTGTATAAAAAATTGAAGGTATTTGAATCCATTGATTGAGCATCTAGTATAGTTTTCTTTTGCATTTAATACACTTGATGCGCAAGTCAAGCTTCTATTTGATATAATGTACAAAGGGCATGCAATGGAATGGCCACTTAATGGATATGCAGACATGACCTAGCCTAGTTCAGCTCCACGGTATTTTTTTTAATATCCTTTGTGAGTAAATCCTTGGTAGAACTGTTGGAAATTGAAATCTTATAAGCAGTTATACGGTTATCTGTAACAACAATCAGAATGCATCATATAGTTATAAACGTAGTGTTTCACTAAACAATTAAGTGCAAGATTTGAGCAAACTGCTCTAAGCATCCAACGATTGGAGGAACCATGCTAACTGGTTGGTTCTTTGTGATGGAAGCCTGCCTACAAGATCTCCTCGCCATTTGAATAAAGTTTTGTCCAATGTTCATTGCTGGTGTAAGGAATAAAGATGATAAAGACGCAGTGATTTGTGTATGCTGAGTTGATGTGGGCGCCAGAATTCTAAAGGAATTTTCAAATTGACTTATTCCAGAGAAACACAATCTTGCTGCGTATAGGAAGAGATTCGTAAGTAAACCTAAAATTCACTCAAGTGGATGCTTATGTGACTATTCAACATGCCTTGCATGTAAATGTGTGCAGTGGAGTTGGTATATGATTTTAATTTTAATACAAGCAGTCATAGGATCAAAACTATGAAAGTGGAGTTATAAGGTGTGAAAGGAGAAGTAGTTGAATTTAAATAAGTTGTTACAATTTTCATTGTAAGGGTCTATGGACAAACCAAAGGGTGTATGGACAAACCATATTCTTATTTTTGTATGATGTTGAACTAAAATTTGTGGATTCGATGTACCTTTCAATTTCAACTAGAAAACATAGCTACATGCATAACCTTCCTATGAATATTTTTTTCAAGTTTTAGCTTTACCACCCATGACAATTGAAGAGACATTTCCTAAAACACAAAATCATTACAAAACTAAGATTAATTGCAAAAACATACTGGCAAAAAGTGTTCTACTATGTAATAGACTTGGGGCTATAATCAAGCATTCTAATGGATAACCCTACATTAAAGATCAAGGTATGGTAATTTTTGAATGTAAAAAATAGAGCTTGATATGGGTTTGTCCATATTAACTAGCTCCACTAGAGCCTCATGAAATGGTACTTCTGATGCCAATGATAAATAAAAAAGAGAGTGAACTTCAATTGGTCATTCCATGCCAATGATCCAAAGATGACATGAGATTTACTAGAGTGATGTAAGATGATTCAAATAATCATGCCCACTCATGTTATCATGTACCTTCATTTGTACAAGTGGAAAGAATGGAGAACTTTAAATTGACATTTTCCAACTATTGGTTCCTTAGAATGAATAGCACCTACATGGTTGAAAGAATTCACTGCCTACATGTATCAAATGAAATGCCAGGATTGAGTAGTAGAAGTCCACATTTTTTGTTAGATGACAAAGGTTGGTTACTTATGTTGTATGTAGGTGATGACACCCATGGCAAAGGTTAGGGTTGTGGATCCATTGGACAATAGAGATGATCCTAGAAAAATGTATATTCAAGTGGTGACTATGGACAATCACGAGTTATGGTTCATGGGATTTATTAAATACCACAAATCTCTCAGTAACTAAGATACTCTCTTCTAATGGGATTTATTAAATACCACAAATCTCTCAGTAACTAAGATACTCTCTTCTAATGCTACATAATAACATGGGCCATAGGGACAAAAGACAATCATCATTCAATTAAAGACATGGAAATTAAACTTCCACAACTCTTCAACGTACCCATTGCACACCAAGATGTGATTGCTAGTTATATTATGCTAGCACAATGGGTGTGTTATTACTAGCACCTCATTATATATTATTTTTATAATTTTTGCCTTCTACTTGAATGGGTTGTAGACATCTTGGACCAAGGTAAATCTAAGCAATAGGAAATTTTATTTATTTATTTATCTTATTCTATATTATTTTCATTGTTTGCCCCCTCTACTTTCTACTTGAATGGCCCATAGACATGGTGAACTAAGGTAAATCTAAGAAAGTAATACAAAAATTTATTTATTTATTTATCTTATTCTTTTACCCTTATGGTTCAAATGTATTCTAAATGTAGTAGACAAAATAAAAATAAAATAAAAATTCTTCAATAAAAACAAAACAAATTATTTACTTCATATGATTTGGTATTTTTTACCCTTTAAATGTGAATATTCTGGAAATTGTTACTGGTCATATTGATGGGCTTAAAAAGGATGCTAATTTATTTTGGAATATGCTGTCTTCTAACATCCTCTGGCAGATCTAGAAGTGCAGGAACGAGGAAAGGTATCAAAGCAACCCTAGAGTTCTTACTGAGTTTTTTTGAAAACTCACATTTTTAAAAATCTTTCTTCAGGTTCACACAACAATGATGATGGAGAAAGACAAGCTGAGGAGATTCTTGGAAGATGGGCATGTCACATTCTTCATCTATGAGCTGAAGCATGGTTACGAGTGAAGGAGGAACTTCGATGACCTTCAAATGTTTGAACGAACTTGCAAAAGGCTGAACCAAGAGATCAGGAAGAATATTAACTCCAGGTCCTCACAACAATGATGATGGAGAAAGACAAGCTGAGGAGATTCTTGAAAGATGGGCACACCACATTCTTCATCTATGAGCTGAAGCATGGTTACGAGTGGAGGAGGAACCTCGATGACCTTCAAATGTTTGAATGAACTTGCAAAAGGTTGAACCAAGAGATCAGGAAGAATATTATCTCCAGGAAAGATGAGATATTCATGCTTACGCAAATCTAGGAACGTAAGATCATAGTTTGGATGGAGGGTCCTTTTGGTTGGACTGCTTGGGTTGATACCCATTATGATGTCTTACACTAGTAGTTCTTTAGCTTCTTTTTTCTTCTGTTATGTCTGTATACATGATACTCTGAGTTTGTGGTGAGGCTGGGCCTCTTTTTTGATACTTTCGGTGGTTATTTTTGTTTTTGTATTTGACCTACCTATATTTAATATAAAAATATTAATATAATCTAAATATTATTTTATTTTATTGTGTAATATTCATATTAATATAATATTGAGCCTTATGAAAATTATTTAATTTTTCTTCATTATATATAATAAAATTCATATTAAATTGTTGATTACACAAATTTATAATGTATTTATATTTATGTTTTTGATTAAAGGGGTAAAACGGGTTTTGACGGGACTACAAAACCTGAATTAGGTTCTGAAGGGACATGAAACCCTTTACAACTAGACACTGTCAAATGTTAAAATCATAGCTAAATGACACTAAACAAAAATCTCTTAGGACACCGACAACAACAAGTTTAGATGGGACCCTCAAGCCTACAAACCATCAACAAACCTAATGAAGAGCCACCTAGAAATAGTAGCAATGAGCTGCAACCAAGAACAAAGGTAATGAGAGGACTCACTACCACCAACCACACAACAGGTTTTGAAGGGACCTGAAATCCTATACAAACAAATGTTATGTGAACCACTACTCATGAAATATGGGTCATGTGTTTGACTCAAAAACTATGCAGTTAAAACCCTGAAATAAAATATCATAATTTGACATGCTGCGAAAACTAGCTCCTACTTATCAATTGATGAGCTAAAGGGGCTCTATAATGAATGGTTCATAAGGAACAACACTTGCTGAAGGTTTTGCAAATGGGGTAGAAAGCTAAGTGGGCTTGATCTTGGGGGAAATTCCATGGTTAAGCATGCATGAGTCAGAGTAGTACTGGGATGGGTGACCTCCCGGGAAGTCTCGATGCTTCACCCCTATGTGCATCACCTAGATGCAATGAGTACTAAGTGGACCATTCATTAACATGAGAGATGGGTTCATGTGAACCAATACTCATGAAATATGGGTCATTTGTTTGACTCAAAAACTACGCAGTTAAAACCCTAAAATAAAATATCATAATTTGACATGCTACGAAAAATAGCTCCTACTTATCAATTGATGAGCTAAAGGGGCTCTATAATGAATGGTTCATAAGGCACAACACTTGCTGAAGGTTTTACAAATGGGGTAGAAAGTTAAGTGGGCTTGATCTTGGGGGAAATTCCATGGTTAAGCATGCTTAAGTCAGAGTAGTACTGGGATGGGTGACCTCCCGGGAAGTCCCGATGCTTCACCCCTGTGTGCATCACCTAGATGCAATGAGTGCTAAGTGGACCATTCATTAACATGAGAGATGGGTTCATGTGAACCACTACTCATGAAATATGGGTCATGTGTTTGACTGAAAAACTACGCAGTTAAAACCCTAAAATAAAATATCATAATTTTACATGCTGCGAAAAATAGCTCCTACTTATCAATAAATAGAATGCCAACAACGACCACACAGCCATAGGTTTTGAAAGGACCTTTGAACCTTACACAAATAGCCAAACAATAGCATACTCGATACTAACCCACAATGAAATAGCAACCACGCTACACCTAGGAACAAAGTTAAAGGGGCAGCCACTAAAGTCTTCTCCATTATTATCAAAATGAGCTTATAGAAAAATTGAAGTTGGCCCACAATGAAACAGCCTCACAAACACCCACTTCAAAAGTCATCTCCTTCTTTGTCAAATTGATCTATATGTCAAAACTTGGCCTCCATATTACTGAAGCAGTTGATTTTTAAATTATATTATTTAAAAATTGATTGATTTAGACCCACATATGGGGAGCACAAATTATGAATGAGGTACTAAGGACACTAAAAGAAAGCTTAAAATAACCAACTGTACCTTGAAGTTTAAAAGAACCTAAAGATAGAATTGCTACCGAAAACAACCTAGACAAAACCCTTAACCTGAGGGCCCATCTCAGGTGGTCTTTTTGGCCTTCCCCTTCCTCATGCTCTTGGTGAGGAGGGCATTCATTGTCCATTGTGTACCCTCATCCACAACATCTCTTCCTTTAATACGAAGCTTCTCAGCTTCAGATTTGCACGCATTTTTGTTTTTGATAGAAATGTTTGATTTGGATAAGGCACTCACAGTTTGGGTGAGAGAGCGATATTTAATAGGAATAACCACATCATCATCAGGATCCAAGAATTCATCGACACCCTCATCCAAGTCATCTAAGAAGGAGTAATAACCCTTTGAATCAAAAACATTCTCAACTACCACAATTGGAAGGGGGCTTAAGCGTTGGGCCTAGGGGGCGGTGCCTCATAGGACTCTCCAATGGGAGAAGAGGAAGGAGGCACTGATCCACCAGAGGCCACGATTAGGGCTTCAAGAGAGGGTGAGGGATCCAAATGATCAAAAAAAATTCCATGATTTCACTAGATGAAGTCAGAATCTAGATCACCCACCTTCCTCACCCACCTCTTGAGTCTAAAATTTTGATATGTCGCAGTTCTGTGGGAAGTGCAACCAAAAATTTTGTGACCCAACTTGTTGCAACAAAAACATTGGAAGGGGAGTCCTTCACAATTTAGGAATTGATTCTAGGTCCCGAATGCTGAGTGGATAAAAATAGAGTGGTGTACCGGTTTGGAGATGTTGATGATGGCACAGACCCTGGTGAATCAGCAATGGGATGTGCTAGCATCCAACTTAACAAAGTTTCCAATCTCCTTGACCATATCCTTGATGAGCTTAGGCACACGCATAATTAGAGGAAGGTTGTACAACCTTATCCAAATGGAAACCATGGTGATATTAGCTGCAGTAGGATCAAAGGAAGGGGACCAATCTACCACAAAAGGCCACACTGGCCAAAAAACCAAGGGTCATGCTATTTGACAAAGTTACAATCCTCCATAGAGGCCAAGCAAAGCAAGAAAAAACCAAAATCCAAAATGTCAAAATCTGGAAGGGTCAATTTATTCAAAGTAGTCTTCATGCATTCGATGAATTGGCCAATCTCAGGCCTCTTGCATAAACAACAAACAAACAATGATCTATTCCCCAAATCCTCCAAAAATTCTCTAATGTGCGCACCAAGTAGGTGAAACTCAATAGGGACATCTGTCAAGCTAACCACCATGTCTCCCAGAGAGCAGATTTTAGGGGTTGGATCTGTCGATGAAGGCTTAACAGTGCATTATAGAGGGCAATCTTGAATAATCTGAGTTTTATAGAACTTAGAGAAAACATGAAAGCGGTTCCACCTATTCCTACAGCTGTCAATGAGGAGGGGAGCTATCATCCCAGGAGAGATGGGAGGCTCATCTATTGTAGCCTTGGACAAGATATCCACACACATCTTTCCCTCCTTACTCACAAAATGCACCTTTCCCTTCTGGGTGAGCTTCATGCCTGCACCCAACCCCTTTCACCGACTTCCATTCATAGCTTCTTCCGCACTCGCCTCAGCTCCTTCGCACATCGCACTTCATGACTTTTTGATATATTAATATAATATTCATATTAATGTGATTATTTAATTTTGATTCATTGTATATATATATATATATATAATATATATATATATATAATATATATATATATAATATATATATATATATAATATATATATATATATATTTATAAATTTGATACTTTAAATATTAATGAAATAATATAATAATAGAATGTATATTAAATTATTGATTATAAAAATGAGTAGAATTATCATTATAATATATTTATATTTATCTCATATTATATTGAAATGAAATACTAATATATATTTTTGTATAAATATTAAATACTAAAATATTATATTGATCTAAATATTAATATATATATTTTGTAATATTTGTTTTAATATAATATTTATATTAATATTTAATTTGTATTTCTTGTATATATTAATTATAAAATTCTTATTTTAAATATCAATAGAATAATATAATTAATAATATATTAGTAATAATATTTATATTAAATTATTGATATATTTATATATATTTTTGTATAAGTATTAAATATTATTATATTTTGTTGATCTGAATATTATTATATTATATTATGTAATATTCATATTAGTATGATTATTTATTTTTTCTTCATTGTAATTATAATATTAATAAAATAATATATTAGTATTTTTTGATTCGTAATATTGATATATATTGGTGTAAATATATTCAATATTAATATAATCTCAATACTATTTGGTATTCTTCTCTTGATGCTGTGTCTTGGAAAAAGTATTTTGATATTCTCTGGAAAGGTCCTGTTGAGCCTAAAATCAGATGTTTTAAGTGGTTGACTCTGCTTGATAGACTCCCTATTAGAAAAGATGGTCACACTACTGACATTTGCAGTCTCTGCAGGCTTCCTGAAACGGGTAGACATATCCTCTTTGATTGCATCTTTGCTAAAGAAATATGGAACATGTTTGGTATTTTTTACCCTTTAAATGTGAATATTCTGGAAATTGTTACTGGTCATATTGATGGGCTTAAAAAGGATGCTAATTTATTTTGGAATATGCTGTCTTCTAACATCCTCTGGCAGATCTAGAAGTGCAGGAATGAGGAAAGGTATCAAAGTAACCCTAGAGTTCTTACTGAGTTTTTTTGAAAACTCACATTTTTTAAAATCTTTCTTCAGGTTCACACAACAATGATGATGGAGAAAGACAAGCTGAGGAGATTCTTGGATGATGGGCATGTCACATTCTTCATCTATGAGCTGAAGCATGGTTACGAGTGGAGGAGGAACTTCGATGACCTTCAAATGTTTGAACGAACTTGCAAAAGGCTGAACCAAGAGATCAGGAAGAATATTAACTCCAGGTCCTCACAACAATGATGATGGAGAAAGACAAGCTGAGGAGATTCTTGAAAGATGGGCACACCACATTCTTCATCTATGAGCTGAAGCATGGTTACGAGTGGAGGAGGAACCTCGATGACCTTCAAATGTTTGAACGAACTTGCAAAAGGCTGAACCAAGAGATCAGGAAGAATATTAACTCCAGGAAAGATGAGATATTCATGCTTACGTAAATCTAGGAACGTGTTGATGACTGTTTTGATGCAATCATAACAATAAGTTAAAATTCACATGACATGAACTGTAACTATACTTGAAAGACAAGAAGGAATCATTTGGTGATTCAACTAATCCCAAGTCTACAATGGTTCGGTTGGTCAAGTTCAGTTGGTCAATGTGAAGCTGTAATGTTCAAGGGGCCTTACGTAGTTTAGGTTTGTTTAGTGGTTTACTGGCCTAAGAATATGCAAAGAGGTCATGAGATATGTCAATACTCTTCATTCCTTTGCATAAAGGTGCTACTGTGCTGCAAGTTTCAGATGGTTTTTTTTTAATTTATTCAGCTTCCTTCTTCATGTACTTATGAAAACTGTCTACTTAGACTCTGTTATGCATGCTTCTTCAGATTTGAGACAATTTCCTTTAGATTTCTGCGTTTTCAGCTAAATATTTCAGATGGGTTGGGAAAAGTTAGAGAGATCTAATCTACACTTCATCTAATCTACAGAAGGATCTAATTGTTTCTATTATCCACTATGTAAATACCACAGTAATTTGATCAAATCCACAGTAAAAACCCTAAATGTAAGTTCTGAGCCTTTTCACAAACATACATTTAAAATTGCAAGCTCTCAAAGAAGATATTTCAAAACACAAAGAAGAGCACGAGAACACTCAGAAGATAGATGCAGAACTCCAGATTCTATTGTATTAGAAACGAATAGCCATACATGATTTACAATGTAAGAATGACTCTTAGTTTCATTGATCATACTACAGAGAACTTACAAGCTTTACAGATACAGTAAGGCAGCCAGACATTCCACGCGCACCTTACTACAGACAAACAGGCGACCTCCTTCTTCTACTTCTAAACTATGCTAAGCTAACTGCTGTATTTTCCTAGAAAATCCCTATTGTAGCCCCTGTTGTTTTCCTAAAATCCCTGTTGTAAAGTATTACAGTGTAGAGAGGCACAATATATAACATTCTGATTATCCTCACTACAGCAAAAAAACCTAACTGAACCCCTGGTTCAAACCTCTAGTTACAGCAATAAATGCAGGTGAACCAGTTCTCAAAAATATCTCAGAGCAGTGGTCAAATCTGGGCGAAATATTGCCCCTTCTGAGAAGTTCCGGCAGCTGGGCAATAACTTCTGTTTGTCTTTTGCAATAATATCTTCAGCTGCGACCTTCTTCTTTACTTGAATGGCCTTAACCTTTATCACTTCATCCTTATCTTCTTGCTCCTGAGATCTGATCTTCTGCCTCCATGAGGTCACTGTATTGACTTTCCAGCTGCTTCCTCAACTGCAAGCCTGCAAGACAAGACAAGTAATAAGTATTCCATTTATCACATAAAACAGCATGAAATTAAAATAAGCGTTTAAATACAGGTGATTGTGCAAAATCGAGGAGATCGGATCCAGAAAACTCCAAAAAACGCGTCAAAAATGCGCCCAAGCTGCTCAAAATTGATCGGGTCAACCATCGCTAACTGAAAAATGTGCCAGAGGCGCCAAAAAAAAACACTTTAAAACTCCACCGCTTCATTTCCCGCCCATCGGCATGATATTCGCAGTCGGTGCGTCAAAAAAACATGTTGGTCGATATACCTCAGCATCATGATATTCGCTTCTGCACATTGGAGAAAAGAACTACAACATCATCATCATGATGAAGGAGAAATGGAGGATACGAATATAATCATGCTGCTTGGGAAAGGAAGATGATGGTGACGTCATCATGATATTCGGGCTTCATTGAAATGCTAAGGATGACCTCATCATCATGTTCGGTTAAGATCAGGGGGATGTTTGTGATATCGGGTCACCTAAGGAGCATGATCAGGATGATGAAGTGAATATGACCCTTTCGCGGCCAAGGTAACCCTCTCGAGAAAAATCAGCATGATGAAGATCATCATCATATTTGCTTGTGTCGAACTTGGAATAGGACGTCATCATCATATTTGGGAACCAGATCGTGCTTGAAAATATCCTGTTTGAAGGAAAAAAGATGATGATGATGATCATCAGGATATTTGGTTCTTCGTTATTCAGATCGGGATGACGTCATCATGATATCCGGAGCCTTCGTTAAACTTAAAACATGACGTCATCATGATACTTCGCCAACCGGATCATGTTTGAGAAATATCTTGCCGAAGGGAAAATATGATCATGATGAGGATCATCAGGATACTTGCAAAAGGTTGTATTTCATCGGCAGGAGGACTTGGCGAAATATCGGGCACACAAACAAGATCATGATGATGATGACAATCAGGACAGGATAAAAAATGATGATGATGACCCTCCTCATCGATTTATCATGATGACGTCATCATGATATTTTGTCTTCGAAGCACAAGGATGAGTTGGTCATCATGATATTTGCGCCAGGGTGATATTACAAAATATGATGATGCTGTTGAGAAATGTAATATCGAACGCCTTTTCAAATAGACGGGGTGATCATCATGATATTCGCTAACCGGAGGATGATGATCCTCCTCGTCGAATTATGATGATGATGTCTCCAACACTTAGCGAAATTCAGCAAATGTCCTGTGAAAGATCAGGATGATGATCAAGAAGCCGTCATCATCATATTTCGAAGTCCAGCAAATATCATGATGATGACCCTGCGATAGGATTATAACAAGCGCATGCAAATATGCCGAAGGTGGATTTTTCTAAGGGTGATCAGCATGATATGAAAAGATCAGGTAATGTTGAAATATCATGATGATGCTCGCGATACAACAGACCACTTCGACGGGGAACTTACCCTGACTTAAAGTTAATGTCATCATGATATTTGAACCTCAGGATATTATCGGGGGGGGGGTTCAAATATGATGATGATGATGCTCTTCAGCAAAACCGAGTTTATAATATGACCTTCCTAAAAGATATCATGATGCTGCATAATGCGAAGATCATGATGATCCTGTCAACATGACTTAGAATAAAAAATAAAATGATGATCCTCCTGCGAATATCAGGTTTGACCAAGACTTTGACCGTGCATAACTTCCACATATGGACGAATTTTCGAGTGAAGTAAAAGGCAAACCTGCATGAAATTTCAAGCTCTTTTAAAATATGACGTCCCAGAAACAAAATATGAACTTTGACAAACAGACCTCATGATGATGACCTACCTTATCATATATCATGATGATGATGCACCTGATCTTCATTTTTACCAGACCGCCAGAAAGCAGGAAAAACACAAGCAGAAGCAAAAAGCAAGACATCAACAGGGGTCCTCGTTTTGCTAAGGAGCAAAATGGGGCGTGTTGTGAACATCACAACAGAACGTAAGATCATAGTTTGGATGGAGGGTCCTTTTGGTTGGACTACTTGGGTTGATACCCATTATGATGTCTTACACTAGTAGTTCTTTAGCTTCTTCTTTCTTCTGTTATGTCTATATACATGATACTCTAAGTTTGTGGTGAGGCTGGGCCTCTTTTTTGATACTCTCGGTGGTTATTTTTTTTTTTGTATTTGACCTACCTATATTTAATATAAAAATATTAATATAATCTAAATATTATTTTATTTTATTGTGTAATATTCATATTAATATAATATTGAGCCTTATGAAAATTATTTAATTTTTCTTCATTATATATAATAAAATTCATATTAAATTGTTGATTCCACAAATTTATAATGTATTTATATTTATGTTTTTGATTAAAGGGGTAAAACGGGTTTTGACGGGACTACAAAACCTGAATTAGGTTCTGAAGGGACATGAAACCCTTTACAACTAGACACTGTCAAATGTTAAAATCATAGCTGAATGACACTAAACAGAAATCTCTTAGGACACCGACAACAACAAGTTTAGATGGGACCCTCAAGCCTACAAACCATCAACAAACCTAATGAAGAGCCACCTAGAAATAGTAGCAATGAGCTGCAACCAAGAACAAAGGGAATGAGATGACTCACTACCACCAACCACACAACAGGTTTTGAAGGGACCTGAAATCCTATACAAACAAATGTTATGTGAACCACTACTCATGAAATATGGGTCATGTGTTTGACTCAAAAACTACGTAGTTAAAACCCTGAAATAAAATATCATAATTTGACATGCTGCGAAAACTAGCTCCTACTTATCAATTGATGAGCTAAAGGGGCTCTATAATGAATGGTTCATAAGGAACAACACTTGCTGAAGGTTTTGCAAATGGGGTAGAAAGCTAAGTGGGCTTGATCTTGGGGGAAATTCCATGGTTAAGCATGCATGAGTCAGAGTAGTACTGGGATGGGTGACCTCCCGGGAAGTCTCGATGCTTCACCCCTGTGTGCATCACCTAGATGCAATAAGCACTAAGTGGACCATTCATTAACATGAGAGATGGGTTCATGTGAACCAATACTCATGAAATATGGGTCATTTGTTTGACTCAAAAACTACGCAGTTAAAACCCTAAAATAAAATATCATAATTTGACATGCTACGAAAAATAGCTCCTACTTATCAATTGATGAGCTAAAGGGGCTCTATAATGAATGGTTCATAAGGCACAACACTTGCTGAAGGTTTTACAAATGGGGTAGAAAGCTAAGTGGGCTTGATCTTGGGGGAAATTCCATGGTTAAGCATGCTTGAGTCAGAGTAGTACTGGGATGGGTGACCTCCCGGGAAGTCCCGATGCTTCACCCCTGTGTGCATCACCTAGATGCAATGAGTGCTAAGTGGACCATTCATTAACACGAGAGATGGGTTCATGTGAACCACTACTCATGAAATATGGGTCATGTGTTTGACTGAAAAACTACGCAGTTAAAACCCTAAAATAAAATATCATAATTTTACATGCTGCAAAAAATAGCTCCTACTTATCAATAAATAGAATGCCAACAGCGACCACACAGCCATAGGTTTTGAAAGGACCTTTGAACCTTACACAAATAGCCAAACAATAGCATACTCGATACTAACCCACAATGAAATAGCAACGACGCTACACCTAGGAACAAAGTTAAAGGGGTAGCCACTAAAGTCTTCTCCATTATTGTCAAAATGAGCTTATAGAAAAATTAAAGTTGGCCCACAATGAAACAGCCTCACAAACACCCACTTCAAAAGTCATCTCCTTCTTTGTCAAATTGATCTATATGTCAAAACTTGGCCTCCATATTACTGAAATTCCTCTCTTGCCAAAAGACCATAGTCCCCACTGTCTCCAGGGAATGAAGAGTCCCTTGGTCATTGCAAAGCATCTTAGGAGAACCAAGAAACTAACCCAACTAGGCATTCTCCCACCTTAAGAACACTCAAACAAAATAGACTTGAGGCCATGAAAAAACTTTGTTGCCCAAGCCTTAGCAGAGTTGGGCACACACCCATCATGCCTGCCAATGGAAGCATCCTCCATGTTACCTCTCTACTGCTCCTCACACAACATATATTCACAAGACTTCCATTTTCTTCTAGCCCCAAAATCTAAAAACCTCAATAGTGGGTTTGAAACCCATAACCTTCCCAAACTGGGAAAAACTCCTCCTAGACAGCCTTCTCAATAGGAGAAAAAGGGATCTGAATCCTCCCACCCAAAGTTTCACTAAGAAAGAGGGTGAAGAATGACCTAGCCAAGTCTGAATAATAGACATTTTGGCATTGGAGTGCTACGCAAATACCTACCCCCAAAACCCCACCACGATAGCCAATGTATTCAATAGCATAGGTGAGAGAGGAAATCTATCCCAAAACTTGTGACACTGTTTCAGACACAACCAACCCTAAGGAAGCCCTCCCTTTGGTCGACATATTGAAGCAGGTCACTATACAATTTGTTGTATAGAGGAAACTTCTACACAATCCCAGTCTCAAGAAACCATAGAGCTTCTTGAACAAAGGGGAACCATTCTCCAAGGGGATCATGACTTACCTCTTTCTCGATGGAGGACCCATAAATAGAGAGAAACCAAAACCACCCTAGTAGGCCTCTGCCCTAACAAAGAGCAGAATGACCATAGCATCGAATGGGTGATGTCGATACTGAGAGCACCACCAGGCACCCTCTTCCCCATCATCATCCTTGTCTCCCTATCCTTTCTTCTCTACACATGAACAACCAACACTCATGCTCCTACCCATTTCTCATGATGTATTTATATTTATGTTATATTATAATAAAATTAAATATTGTTGATAAAAGATTTGCACTAGAAAATGAGATCTATGAAACACATAATACATTTCTTTGGTATTGTTATATTTGATTAAATTGTTCATTATAGAATTTTATAATGTATTTATATCTATGTTATATTATAGTAAAACAAATACTATTAAAAACATATTTGCACTAGAAAATGAGTGTAGGAACTAGGAATATTGAGTGACTGTGAGTATGGATTCAAGCCACACTCAATCTGCGAGAAAACAAGTATTGCAAAGTAATGGACACAATATGAATACAAAATATGGGATTGATTAATTATCTTACAAGATGTAGTACATATAAGGCATAATTAACTAAGAATAGTCGAGCTAATAATAGGAAAAACTCACTAAAACTAGTGGTGCTCCAAGAAAAGGGAAAGCAACCACTTAACTTAGACAAAACTAATATAAGCATACCAAGTATAGCTCAAGGCTGAACACTTCAAAATATGCACTCCTAAGATAGCTTAATATACACCAGCATTGCTCCTTAAACATAGCTTAGGTGGGCAAAATGAAGATGGGTCTTAGAAACTAGGCCTTATTAGGTACCCATGTACAATGTAATCTCTCATAAAAATAGAGAAACGGAGAAAAACTACGC
Organism: Cunninghamia lanceolata; assembly: GCA_027924645.1. Classification (NCBI taxonomy): domain Eukaryota; kingdom Viridiplantae; phylum Streptophyta; class Pinopsida; order Cupressales; family Cupressaceae; genus Cunninghamia; species Cunninghamia lanceolata. The sequence goes on along the minus strand of BSBN01000135.1, from coordinate 4,089,553 downwards.
AGGAAAAAAACTCCCCTCCAAAAAGAGAAAAAAATATAAAAGAAGAGGATTAGGAAGCCTCCTCAAAGATTATAACTTTACACTAAGCCTAAAACCATGTTGCTCTAACTATAATGATGCAGGCAACTACCCCCATAGAAGAGAGAAAGAGACTATGTATCCCCCCCAATGAAACCCTTATGCCAAAAGAGAATGCTCGTGTATGAATGTTGACAATGATACATTTGTGGGAAATGACATTTCTCCCCTTAGGAAGAAACAATTCCAATGGTGAATGCTGAAGTAACTCCAACTCAAAGAAGCAAGGTGAGGTGGTAAGTCTCATGATGTATCTTGTCTTAGAACACTGTTCAAATGTCTACATATTGATTTTGAAACAAGTCACAAACAAGCCAGGAGTCGTAGGCCTAACCAAGATAAGTGACTTCTCAAAATCATGTGAAAACTAATGAAGAGAAAGATCCAAAGAACTAATGTATGGATGTGGAATGTGAATGCATGCCATATGGCTATGAAGCAAATCCCACGAGATGTCATTCGAAGAATCAATGGAATCCCTTGATGAAGCCTCTCTGAACTCTATAGTAGTAGCAGGTGCAATATAATTATCATCAAAGAGAAAGACAATATCCTCCAAAGTGTCATCAAGATCTGAAATGTGGGACTTGAAAAACAAGGAAGAGATGTCTGGTAGAAGTGTGTCCCAATTGGATCTAAGACCCTACTATAAATAATTACTGGAAGCATCCAGAGAAGAAACTCTAAACTCTAAAGCAAAGGCATAGAAAACATGTGCCCTATAATGTGATGATGTATATGTCATCCATCAATTGGATTTTGTACCCAAGTACCTACACTTTGAAGTGGCTATGTAGCCCAAAGAGAGTTGAATGTGGGTGAGTCAAGTGCTGAATCCTCATCCTCCAAAATGAATCTAGAGATGGATGGAGATGACACTCTGCCTCATGAATCTTCTATGGATAGTAGAAAGGAGAAATATCAAGGGCAAAGTGTGAGAAGTTGTATAACCTACCATTGTGATCTGCCCTTTCCAAAGCCACTAAGTTATTCCTATGCAACTCTCTAATCTCAACTGAATCTAGAGTAAACTCAACTTGCATGCCCTTCCCTATGTGAGCAATCTAATACATTGATAGGAAATTAGTTGAAAGTGAAGGTACACTTAAAACATTTATGAATGTTCCACCTTCATCCTCAACAGAACCTCTCCTTGTAACTATTTCTTGTGTGTCATTACCCAAGGTGATGCTAGACATGTTATAAGGCTCTATGGAAAAAAACTCAACCTATGAAGAAGCCATATGATGTGAAGCATCAAATTCAATAATCCAAGATGGAGCTGATGAAGATGCTACTGTAACTAGTGCCTTGCCTTTAAATTTCACTTTTCCTTTTTCCTTTGTCTTAGAAGTTTCTTGGGTTGATGAGGACTCTTTGATAGATTTAGGAACCCCTATGTTATGCTTCTTAAGAAGATGAGTGATGTGTTCTATCTATTTCTTCATACATATGTGCTTATAATGCCCAAGTTTCTTACAATAGGCGCACTTGACTTTCTCTTTCCTAGGTTTCCCTTGATTTGAAGAAGATTTTGTATTGAGCTCAGATTTTTGTTCCTTCTTGATCTCCTTGTCTTTTTTATTTTTCTCCCCTTTGTTATTTGAATCATTATGTTCCCCATTTCTAGCAAAGAGAACTTGAGGTGTTGATGTCTTCAGGGTACCCATGTGTATAACTTATCTTTCTCCCTAATGAAGTTTGGAATCAAGTCATCTAAGGATGGCATTGTCCATGTGGCTCTAAAATCTCTTTTAGAAAAGTAGAAAGTAGATACAAATATAGAATACTCAAGTCCTAACTTGGTGATAATTGAAAGCACAAGTTGATAATCTTTTTTCTCAATTCCACATCCTTTCAACTTCAACATTAATGATTTCAACTTACTGAAGAAATCCTCTAGAGTGTCAAATAAACTTGTACTTAAGCTTATGAGTTAGTTCTATAAATCATGACCTTTTGTTTCATCAACCTTTCCAAAGAGTTTTTCTAATGCTAGCCAAATTTCACTGGGTGTCTTCAAGGCTTCTACATGAAACAATAGTTCAGGAGCTATATTTAAACACAAAAAACTATAGACTTGATCACACTTGTTAAACTATTTATCCTTCTTTGTATCAATAGTGGGTTCTTTTTCAGTCCCCATTGTCACCTTGTGTATCCCTTTATTCTTTAACACAACTTGGATTGCAAATTTCCACTTAGGATAAATAAACAGGGTTAGTGGCTTGATTGCTTGTTGTGAATCCATGATGTTGAAGTATTTTTACATAAATTAAGTGCAAAAGGGAAAATTATGGAGAAGATTTGAAATTGCACAAGGCACGACAACTTTACACCCCCCTTGATTCAAAATTGGATTCACCCCTGAATTTGGTACTTTATCATGCAGTGTGTTAGGTCTAAGCGGGTTGATTAAAATTGTACCCTACTACTTTACATTTTTACAAACTCTCTTCAATTTTGGTACTCCAAAGTAACCTTTTAGAAGAATTTTCTTAAATTTTGGTACTCCAAAGTAACCTTTTTTTAAGTATTTTTTGAGATAAATAATCTATTAAATATTAAATATTTTATATTTATTAACATTAATTAAAAATCTAAAATAAATAAAATAAATTTTTTAATTAATTTAAAATTACAAACAATAATCATTAATTAAACAATTTTGATTACAGTAGTATGTTACTAGATGATAGGTTTAATTATGATAGTATGCTACTAGATGATAGTTTTAATTATGATAGTATGTTACATGTACTCCATAATTGTACTACCATATAGTAGATTAAAAAGCCAGTTCTCTCAAGTTTTGGCAAGATCATTTTAGAAGTTATTTTTGTTTAGAAAAGTAGCAATGGCAAGATATGGGGGAGATCCTCCACTATGTTTACTTTATCGAGATGTTTTTAAAGGTTTTATGTATATTTAAATATAAAATGTTTCATACTTCTATTTAGAAGTTGACAAATAATTTTATCTTATTCTCATTCATCTCCACACACTCCAAGATTTAAAACTCACTTGCTAAATTTATCACTTTCCATCTTGTTTCGACTAGAGAACATGGCTACATGCATAACCTTCATATGAATTTTTTTTCCAAATTTTACCTTTACCACCCATGACAATTGAAGAGACATTACCTAAGACACAAAATCATTACAAAACTAAGCTTAATTGCAAAAATAGAGTAACAAAAGTGTTCTATAATGTAATAGACTTGGGGCTGTAGTCAAGCATTCTAATGGAAAACCCTACATTAAAGATAAGGAATTGGTGCAGTCACGGTAGGAGGGTTCACAGAATGAACTGTCCAGACCGTGCAGCAAGAGTAAACACAATGGAAACAACTCAAGGAAATAGAACAAATGCAGATTCAATCATTCAATATATCTTAGAATTCAACTACAATCTGGTCGGCAACATACTGGATTACAATACAGGCTCAAAGGCTTGATTTCATACATGCGCAAGATAAAGCTTTGAAGCTTCTCCGCACAAATCTAAAACTATTATATCTTTCTTATGTGAATAGATACTTTCCTAAGGATCTATTACATAAATATATTTCATTTCCAGACTAATAGATTCCTCCGCATCGGCCAAGGAAGATCACAAACTCTAATGAAGAGCTAAAACATGTTCACAGATAGGTCAGACTTAAATGCATAGAACACTTCCTCAAATGAATTGGATAATGTGTGGACCTCTGGGGAAGGTCGGCCATGAACCAAGGATCATTGAATGATGTGTCAGTAGGATCCACAAGTCAAGGAATGATCCACAAGCCTTTTCCTTTAGCTGATTATTAGGAACTATTAGAATGCTCTGCTCTGGGAAAACAAATGAACTTCTGATAGTGATAACTTTCTCGTAACTGATCCAAATGCTCTGAATTCTTTATATGATGTAGATGAATGAATGAAGATGCTAAGTCCAGATCCGTAAGATGTGAAATGCCAAAACTAGACCACAAGCTAAAACTGCTTCTGACTAAACTGGGAAATGAAAGAACTGAAATGCAAACAAATTGAGATGCAAATGTTTTTGGTTGATGCAAGATTTCTCTTGATCCAGGGATGCTCTTGCATCTGACATCCGAGGTTATTGAAAAAGTGAGTCCCTCACTTTGTCTGGGCTAGGGGAGAACCAAGATGGTCCACCTTAGCCTGAGAAATCCATGATGAATCTTCTTCTGGTCTGCCTTTCCACTTCACAAGATATTCTTTGTATTGTTTGCCTCTAGTGCTGCATCCAACTCTCTTGTCCAAAATGTCTTCTATCTGCTCCGGTGCTTGTTATGGTAACTGCTTCTTCAAGTCCTTGTCTGTGTTGTCATTAAACTCTACTTCATGATACTGATGTAGGTCTGTAGTGTTGAAAATTGGTGATATACCCAATGTCTCTGGTAACTCCACTTCATATACATTTCCTGAATCAAATTTTCTGAGTATCTTACACGGTCCAAATTCTTCATCTTCAACTTGTTATATGTCCCAACTGGAAATCTTTCTTCTCTCAAATGTACCATTACTTCATCTCCTTCTTTAAATTCTTTGTGTTTTCTCTTTTCACCTGCCCTTTCCTTATACTTACTATTCATGTCTTCCAAATGCTTCTTCACCTGATTATGCACTATCCTCATATGATCTGCAAATTCTTCTACTTCTACACTTCTCTTTTCTTCTGTACTGATGTCTCTCAATTCTGCAACTCCTCTAGGATTCACTCCGGTAATAATCTCAAAAGGTATTCTTCCAGTACTCTTGTTTACTAAATTATTGTATGCAAACTCTGCTTGTGAAAGAATCAAGTCCCAACTTCCTGCTTTCTCTCCAACCAAACATCTCAACAAGTTTCCCAAACTCCTATTCACTACCTCTATCTGTCCATCTGTCTATGGATGAAAAGTGGAACTGAACTTCAAATCTATCTTCATCTTCTTCCAAAGTGTCTTCCAAAAGTATCCAGCAAATTTTGCGTCTCTGTCTGAAACTATACTCCTAGGTAATCCATGCAATCTCATAATCTCCTTGAAAAATAAGTCAGTTACATGTACTGCATCAGTTGTCTTCTTGTAGGGTATGGAATGAGCCATTTTTAAAAATCTGTCAACCACTACAAATATTTAATCATGTCCTCTCTGTGTCTTAGGTAATCCCATTACAAAATCCATGCTTATGTCTTCCCAAGGTCTCTCTAGTACTATCAAAGTTTTATACAATCCAGTGTTCTGACTACTCCCTTTTGCAACTTGACAAATTCTACAACTCTGCACAAATCTCTAAACATCCTTATGTATCTGAGGCAAAAAATAATTTCACTCACCAAAGCCATTGTCTTATCAATGCCAAAGTGTCCTGCCAATCCACCACTATGCTTCTCCTTGATCAAATTATCTCTCATTGAACTTCTAGGTATGCATAACTGACTTCCTTTGAACAACATATCTTCCTGAATGAAATAGTCTAACCACTTACTCCTATCTATCACAACAGGTTGCTTACATGCTTTCCAAGGTTCTGCAAAATTAGTGTCTCCCTCATTCATGTTCTTCAATTCATCAAAACCCAACACTTCAACTCTCATCTCTGTCAATAAGTTTCTTCTTCTACTCAAGGCATTAGCAACTTTGTTTGATTTTCCACTCCTATGCTTCAACACAAAAGTATAACTCTGTATGAACTCTACCCATCTCATATGTCTCTAATTTAATTTACCTTGACTGTTCAAATACTACAAAGCTTGATGATCCGTAAACAACACAAACTCCTTAGGCAACAAGTAATGTCTCTACTTCTTCAAGGCTTGAATTATGGCATAGAACTCTTGATCATAAACTAAATATCTTCTCCTTGCATCATTCAACTTCTCACTGAAATATGCTATAGGTCTACCTTCTTGACTTAATACTACTCCAATTACATTTCCACTTGCATCACAATCAACTTGAAATACCTTATTGAAATTTGGTAATGCCAAAATAGGTTGCTCTGTCACTTTCTGCTTCAACAACAAAAAACTTTTATCTGCTCCAGATGTCCATTTAAAATCTTTTCTGTCACCTCTCATTGTCTCCATCATAGTGTTACAAACTGAACTAAAATTTCTGATGAACTTCTGGTAGAAACTAGCCAATCCATGAAATGATCTAACTTCTCCAATGCTTTCCAGTGTAGGCCATTCAACAATTGCTCTTACTTTCTTAGGGTCCATCTTCAATCCTTCTGCAGAAATCACAAATCCCAAATATACCAACTCTTCTTTCATGAAACTACATTTCTTGATGTTTATCAGCAATTTCTCTTCTCTCAGTCTCTGCAAAACTTGTCTAAGATGCCACAAATGTTCTTCTATTGTCTTACAGAAAATTAGAATGTCATGCAAGTATACAATCACAAACTTACCCAAGGATTTCTTCAAGACCTCATTCATCAATCTCATGAAAGTACTTAGTGCATTTGTCAATCCAAAATGCATCAATAACCACTCATACAATCCTTCATTTGTCTTAAAAGCAGTCTTCCATTCATTTCCTTCTTTGATTCTAATCTAATGGTATCCACTCTTCAAATCTATCTTTGTGAAATATCTTGCTCCACTCAAACAATCCATGATATCATCCATCCTAAGTAAAGGAATTCTATACTTAACTGTGATCTTGTTTATTGCTCTGGAATCAGTACACATTCTCCATTCTCCATCCTTCTTCGGTGCTAGCACTACAGGTACTGCACAAGGGCTCAAGATTTCTCTGATCAAACCTTTCCTCAACAATACTTGTATCTATCTATTCAATTCATCATTCTCTGTCAGTGTCATCTGGTGTGTTGCTTTGTTAGGTAAACTTGCTCCCTGTATAAGATCCATGTGATGACTGATATTCCTTATAGGTGGTAATCCTTTAGGTACAGTATCTGATATGATGTCTTCATACTCTATTAGCAACTTCTTTATCTCTTCCAGTTGTGATTCTTCAACTTCTCTCTTCAATGCTTTAGGCTTCTTAAGAATCAAGGCATATCACATATTCTCATGTCTCAAACCATCCAGAAATCTTCTTCCATCTACCAAACAGATTCTAGCATTTTCGTATACTTCACTCTTCGGATCATCCTCCAAAGGAATCAAAGTAATTCTCCTTCCATTTGCTGTTATGATATATGTATTCTTTCTTCCATCATGTATAGCTTTTCTATCATAATGCCAAGGTCAAGTCTCAACAAGATATCATAACCTATATCATAACCTAGATGGCTCCAAGTATTTGTCACCTCTATGTTACTGGAGACAACTGGCTCATCCTAAGATATCCTGGCTGTCACCTGCATGGTACTGGTGATAGCTGGCTATCCGCACCTATATCAGACTCAATTATGATATGTGGGTCATCTTATAGCTAGGTAAACACACAATAAGGATATCACAAGGATTCACCAACACTGATCACATTTACTTAGTTACATGCCACATAGAGATCCATAAACCAATACACAGGGACTTTTTAGGTCCAGGGGTCTAAATTACAAGTCGACACTCAAAATAATATTGGACCCACATGAGTTGGATTCTATTTTGAAACACATGCATAAACATATACAAACACAAAGTAATATCAAGGGTCATTCCATACATATATTTTTCACTTGGAAACAGAGTATGCATTATATATCAGTCAGACCCACAATATTAATATTAGCGAAGTTCCAAGTCACCTTTGTATATGCACATTAGAGACGAACCATGAAAAAGGTAATTCTAAAATTCCTTCAAAGATTGGGGTAGATTTAGAGAAGCTAACTCAACAACCTCAGAGTATAGGAGATTAGTGTTGATAGAGTGTCCTTTTCTAGCTCAGACATATATATTGAGACTTACTAATTGAAAGGTGGGTTTATAGATCCATCATGTAGTATCAGCTGCCTCAAGCTGAAACATATCAAAGAGGGAAGGTTGATCAAGTTTAGGAATACCCCATGCCTCAGAGTTATTCCCTAAATCCCTCCCCTATGGACTTGAGGTCCAAGGGCATCCTTCGCCCAAGAACTACCTACATACCCACTTCCAAATAGGATTGAAGTCACATGTAGTTCTCCTCACTTAATCTCTCAAGGGATATACACATAGGTTCCTACTCTCAGGGTTTCATCATCACCCAATTTCAACTAACAGTTACTATCATTTCAGGAATCAAAATCATACATAGAAGTTATGCACAATAATATATCCAATATAAATTAAATCCGATCCTAATAGAGAACATGGAATCAAAATGCATAACACTTAACAATGCAACAATTATGCAAGGACATACTAAAGAAGTTCCCACAAGGGTCACCACGGTCTCAATTTATACCTCACCTCTGTTATGATTCATAACTCAACATAATGTTGCTAGAACTCTTACAAGCTCATCTTATTAACATAGATTAGGGCACAAGTAATTATCAATTATCCCCTTCTAACACTAATAAGATACTAGGTTGAATATATATATATATATATATATATATATATATATATATATATATATATATATATATATATATATATATATATATATATATATATATATATATCAAGTCTTATTGAGTAACAGTCAAGTTCCATGTCCTATAACTACTGGTGGTAATCATGGTATCATACTATTATCGTAGTCATTAGAACTATCTTCTTCAAGATAGACACACTTTACAAACTATGGTGCCTTAATCAATTGTAAGGGGTCATTTTTATCATATTCATTACTCAAAATGACACAACCTTCAAGTCCATAGATGTCAATAGTCATAGTATTTAATGATCTGTAGAATTAAGTTGACACTCAATGATCAAGACTAGTATATGTCGATCAACCTATTAACAATTTACTATGATCTTAAGCAATATTAAGATCAGAAATAGTTTATAGATAAGGCATGACCGTATCATAGCAATACACTCCAGTGTTAAGGATGTCAAGATAGGCTATATAGTGATGTCTCATGCATAATCATTTCGGTATGCCTAATATCTTAAGATCCACCATCTAGGGTACAATGATGTTAAATTTATTGTCCCCAATTATTGTTTAATGAACTATAGCTATTCATAACATAATATTTTAGGGTGCTTAGCATGCCTATTTGCCTTTCCAACTTGAAGGTTCCAATTTTATAACTAATATTTATCACGGTTTTATATCTCTATCAATAAGTGACCTATAACATTGTGCAACACCACTAGGAAATTACTCTATGTTGAGGAAATACATAGTTCATATCACTTAATGTGGCCCATATTGCTGATTATGTTTCTCATGCCAGGAATTCATGTTACAAAATATGATGATAAAAATATTATTCTCTTAATAATAACAAACCATTCAACAAAATCTTAAACAACGTCTAGATTATAAAATATAATCATATTCTGAAATCCTCACAAAACACAAAATTTAATTTATCTTAAGTAGAAGACTCATCAATCCACTTATGCATCACATATTCCTCATAAGATTAAGATACTAAATGTTTAGTTTCCCAAGCATATTCTAGACTATCTCTTAATAGTCCTAAAAAGATATAGCTTCAATGAATTCCAAACTCTATTTAAAGCATATATAAATTGATAGTAAGATTCTACTACACATCTAAAGATGCATGGATTTGTATACATATATGTTTCAAATGAAGATGTTACCAAAAAAAAGCCCTGTTTTCTAGGTATTCTAATTTTGACTCAAAATAATTTATGCTTATTCATTTATATGGTTGAGTTGGCTCTCATTTGAAGTATCCGTTTCAATCATGTTGAGTACTTCAACATATTCACGAGTATATCTTTGTAATCTTCTATATAAAGAGAGAGATTCCCTTGTGAAAAAATTGACGCATTCACCGGTAAAGACAAAGATTGCTATTATAATATCCAGTACAGTTAAAGTTTGGCAATGAGTTTTACTTAATAAAAGCCACTGGTGACATTCTACAATACACAACCATAAAGAAATAATAAGATCCCTGACAACAAGATCACTGGAATATTAGACTGCACAAGTTTGTGTAAATAGTAAAGTTCAATAATAGGAAATCATGGGTGTGATAAACTATATAATTGAATGAATTAAGATGATCACTGGTATAACATTCCATACAACAAGGTACTTTAGGTCATTAATAGTCTCGGCCCGATAAAGCCCCAAGAGGATTTCATATCAATAAACATTTTACCTTGATCACCTCTGTTCAAGGTATATTATTTAATTATTTCCACGTCAGTCTTAAAGATTTAGTATCCCTGGTTAACTGGTACCATGCTCCTTTCACTGGTATCTAAGGTGACTAAATTTCAGGTTGAGTGCAGAGAGAACATCCAAATCTAGTAAGGAGAATAGTGCAACGAAAAAGATAAAGACTAAACGTACCGAAGAAAATGACATCCTTTGCAAGGTTGGCCATAGTTTCCATGACAGCAACAGTATATGTGGAGAATCGTGAAATGGTTGGTCAACAAAGGTAGGGACAATATCATTTCCAACAACAACTGGAAGCCGTCACCCCATCAACCAGCATAAAATATCTTTTAATTTTATTTATTTTTATTACTGTTTGGCCCTGCAGTCGCCTACGAGAAAGCCTCTCTCAATGGGGATGTGACAGTTTCAAACAAAGCTGGCTGCATACAAACAGGAATTAATGGTCTCTTTTAGCACAGCAAAAGAACGGGATTTGCTTTACACCTGCCCATTGCATTTGCTCAATTTTTAAATCCTCTTCAATAAATTCATTTAGTGTATAATCTACAGTCAGTGCAGTTGATGAAGCTGTATCTGTTGAAAAATCTTATTTAAATTATGCTTTGACGGCTGCCCATTCCTTCTGCGAAAAGCCCCATTTTGTTACAGGCTGCCCATGCTGGTAAATGTGAATCGATCGGGTTGGAGACATGTTTGTTGCGTTTAGTTAAGCAATGTAAATAAGTTTATTATGAAAAGCTGTGTAATTCTTGAGAATACAGGTTTGCAATAATTGAAAATATGTAGAGTAGTCTTAAGGGGTGTTAGCTGCACAAAAGTTGTCAATCTTTTCCTCCAGTTTCTTTGCTTCAATTCTTTCCACTTCACCGATTTCTCTACGGTCCCGATACCCCCAAACCATTAAAATAAGGATGTCTCCGAAGAGAATTATGAATCAATGCAATCACATAAAGTAACCCAGATGGAGGTGTATTAGTACGGACGGTTCTAACAGTGGATAAAGCTTATTTTACAAGTAGAGGTACTCTAAACCCCTAATATCATACTAATATGAAAACAGTATTTAGAGCCATGACACTGGTTACACCCCTAATATCATATGACTATGTAAGAAAGTCACTCAGCAGAATCAGATTTGTCAAGAATGGAACTGAATTCAAAAGTCTGTATCGACAAACCATTTCCAATGATAGGGTAAAGAGCATTAATCAAATTGCTTTGAAGGAATTATTAATTACAAATGACTAGTATACATAAAACTGCTTATATAATTCAAACAATGCTGCATACAAACCGGAATTAATGGCCTCTTTAAAGACAGCAAAAGATCTCCCAGTACTCGTTTTGCTTTTGTTTGGAGTTTTACATATCTCATAGACTTCTCAATGAAATAGAAAGTATCAAAAAAAAAAAATTCTAAATGATATTATAAAGAACATTTATTTATGAAATTGGTTTGAAAGAATTTATAATTACATATGACTACCATACATAAAATTGCTTTCAAAGAATTTATAATTACAAATAACTATACATAGCTTTTTTGTACTCAAAATGCTACATAAAAATGCATATTACAAACAATACTGTAATGTGATTATAAACTATTTCCAGATGATAGTATAAAAAACATTTATTTATCAAATTGCTTTGAAAGAATTTATAATTACACATGACTACCCTACATAAAATTGCTTTGAAGGAATTTATAATTACAAATAACCAGCATACATAACTTTTTGTACTCAAAATGCTACATAAAAAATGCATATTACAAACAATATTGTAATGTGATTATAAACCATTTCCAGATGATAGTATAAAGAACATTTATTTATCAAATTGCATTGAAAGAATTTATAATTACATATGACTACCATACATAAAATTGCTTTGAAGGAATTTATAATTACAAATAACTAGCATTCATAACATTTTGCACTCAAAATGCTACATAAAAATACATATTACAAACGATACTGTAATGTGATTATATATAAAAATGCATATTACAAACAATACTGTAATGTGATTATATATTTCTGTATACTTATAACCAAAATAACCAAAGAAAACTTAACTCCTAAATTCAATACTTCCCCTACAAACAGCCTATTGGCGGAATAGTTGTGCACCCCATGCAACTGCTAGTTGTTATTATTATTATTTTTTAACCAGAAAAAGGTGGATGAACACCCATGCTAGTTGTTATTATTTAAGCATTCATATATTCTATTCACAAATGTACGTACTATAAAAATATTTCATATACACATCAAGAGTGAAGAGATCTACCATGATTGGAAGCAAATAATCCGTCTTCATAGAAATACTAGTAAAATTTTATTTTAGTTCATGATACTGAATCCAGTCAGCCTCCTTGATAACTTCAATACATGTACCTCTTTATAACCAGCAATGTAGGAAGACTTCAATTATAAGCTGATATCAAAACTAAAATTCTGGTTTATCCCTTCCTTTAAAGTCCTAATGAAAGGTCTAATTTAGATTACTTGGATGCCCTGGACTGAATCTCCGTTCCACTGCAATCTTTGCTTGCTGAATATCAAACAAAAGCAAAGTTTAAGTGTAAATTTTATGACCTTATTCAGGTGATATGAAATATAAATAATCGAAGAATAAAGAATCAAAAAACTTTTATACACTTTCACCAAAGTATAAAGATACTAAATAGATTTCTCCATCATTTGTTTTTTAAAGTCAAAGTCCACTGTTTAGCCTGTCACCGGGCCTCATTCCTATATAGTTCTCAACATATCCAAGATACTAGCAAAAACAATTTTCAGAGTTATTGTTAGACCTGAATACTGGAATATAACTACCGGAATATAACTACTGGTGGTAATCATGCTATCATACTATTATCGTAGTCATTAGAACTATCTTCTTCAAGATAGGCACACGTTACAAACTATGGCGCCTTAATCAATTGTAAGGGGTCATTTTTATCATATTCATTACTCAGAATGACACAACCTTCAAGTCCATAGATGTCAATAGTCATAGTATTTATTGATCTCTAGAATTAAGTTGACACTCAATGATCAAGACCAGTATATGTCGATCAACCTATTAACAATTTACTAGGATCTTAAGCAATATTAAGATCAGAAATAGTTTATAGATAAGGCATGACCGTATCATAGCAATACAGTCTAGTGTTGAGGATGTCAAGATAAGCTATATAGTGATGTCTCATGCATAATCATTTCGGTATGTCTAATATCTTAATATCCACCATCTAGGGTACAATGATGTTAAATTTATTGTCCCCAAATATTGCTTAATGAACTATAGCTATTCATAACATAATATTTTAGGGTGCTTAGCATGCCTATTTGCCTTTCCAACTTGAAGGTTCCAATTTTATAACTAATATTTATCACGGTTTTATATCTCTGTCAATAAGTGACCTATAACATTGTGCAACACCGCTAGGGAATTACTCTATGTTGAGGAAATACATAGTTCATATCACTTAATGTGGCCCATAATGCTGATTATGTTTCTCATGCCAGAAATTCATGTTAAAAAATATGATGATAAAAATATTATTCTCTTAATAATAACAAACCATTCAACAAAATCTTAAACAAGGTCTAGATTATAAAATATAATCATATTCGCAAATCCTCACAAAACACAAAACTTAATGTATCTTAAGTAGAAGACTCATCAATCCACTTATCCATCACATGTTCCTCATAAGATTAAGATACTAAATGTTTAGTTTCCCAAACATATTCTAGACTATCTCTTAATAGTCCTAAAAAGATATAGCTTCAATGAATTCCAAACTCTATTTAAAGCATATATAAATTGATAGTAAGATTCTACTACACATCTAAGGATGTATGGATTTGTAGACATATATGTTTCAAATCAAGATATTACCAAAAAAAAGCCTTGTTTTTTCAAGGTATTCTAATTTTGACTCAAAATAATTTATGCTTATTCATTTATATGGTTGAGTTGGCTCTCATTTGAAATATCTGTTTCAATCATGTTGAGTACTTCAACATATTCATGAGTATATCTTTGTAATCTTATATATAAAGAGAGAGATTCCCTTGTGAAAAAATTGGCGCATTCACCAGTAAAAACAAAGATTGCTATTATAATATCCAGTACAGTTAAAGTTTGGCAATGAGGTTTACTTAATAAAAGCCACTGGTGACATTCTACAATACACAACGATAAAGAAATAATAAGATCCCTGACAACAAGATCACTGGAATATTAGACTGCACAAGTTTGTGTAAATAGTAAAGTTCAATAATAGGAAATCATGGGTGTGATAAACTATATTATTGAATGAATTAAGATGATCACTGGTATAACATTCCATACAACCAGGTACTTTAGGTCATTAATAGTCTCGGCCCGATAAAGCCCCAAGAGGATTTCATATCAATAAACATTTTACCTTGATCACCTCTGTTCAAGGTATATTATTTAATTATTTCCACGTCAGTCTTAAAGATTTAGTATCCCTGGTTAACTGGTACCATGCTCCTTTCACTGGTATCTAAGGTGACTAAATTTCAGGTTGAGTGCAGAGAGAACATCCAAATCTAGTAAGGAGAATAGTGCAACGAAAAAGATAAAGACTAAACGTACCGAAGAAAATGACATCCTTTGCAAGGTTGGCCATAGTTTCCATGACAGCAACAGTATATGTGGAGAATCGTGAAATGGTTGGTCAACAAAGGTAGGGACAATATCATTTCCAACAACAACTGGAAGCCGTCACCCCATCAACCAGCATAAAATATCTTTTAATTTTATTTATTTTTATTACTGTTTGGCCCTGCAGTCGCCTACGAGAAAGCCTCTCTCAATGGGGATGTGACAGTTTCAAACAAAGCTGGCTGCATACAAACAGGAATTAATGGTCTCTTTTAGCACAGCAAAAGAACGGGATTTGCTTTACACCTTCCCATTGCATTTGCTCAATTTTTAAATCCTCTTCAATAAATTCATTTAGTGTATAACCTACAGTCAGTGCAGTTGATGAAGCTGTATCTGTTGAAAAATCTTATTTAAATTATGCTTTGACGGCTGCCCATTCCTTCTGCGAAAAGCCCCATTTTGTTACAGGCTGCCCATGCTGGTAAATGTGAATCGATCGGGTTGGAGACATGTTTGTTGCGTTTAGTTAAGCAATGTAAATAAGTTTATTATGAAAAGCTGTGTAATTCTTGAGAATACAGGTTTGCAATAATTGAAAATATGTAGAGTAGTCTTAAGGGGTGTTAGCTGCACAAAAGTTGTCAATCTTTTCCTCCAGTTTCTTTGCTTCAATTCTTTCCACTTCACCGATTTCTCTACGGTCCCGATACCCCCAAACCATTAAAATAAGGATGTCTCCGAAGAGAATTATGAATCAATGCAATCACATAAAGTAACCCAGATGGAGGTTTATAAGTACGGACGGTTCTAAGAGTGGATAAAGCTTATTTTACAAGTAGAGGTACTCTAAACCCCTAATATCATACTAATATGAAAACAGTATTTAGAGCCATGACACTGGTTACACCCCTAATATCATATGACTATGTAAGAAAGTCACTCAGCAGAATCAGATTTGACAAGTATGGAGCTGAATTCAAAAGTCTGTATCGACAAACCATTCCCAATGATAGGGTAAAGAGCATTAATCAAATTGCTTTGAAGGAATTATTAATTACAAATTACTAGTATACATAAAACTTCTTATATAATTCAAACAATGCTGCATACAAACCGGAATTAATGGCCTCTTTAAACACAGCGAAAGATTTCCCAGTACTCGTTTTGCTTTTGTTTGGAGTTTTACATATCTCATAGACTTCTCAATGAAATAGAAAGTATAAAAAAAAATCATTTCTAAATGATATTATAAAGAACATTTATTTATGAAATTGGTTTGAAAGAATTTATAATTACATATGACTACCATACATAAAATTGCTTTCAAAGAATTTATAATTACAAATAACTATACATAACTTTTTGTACTCAAAATGCTACATAAAAATGCATATTACAAACAATACTGTAATGTGATTATAAACTATTTCCAGATGATAGTATAAAAAACATTTATTTATCAAATTGCTTTGAAAGAATTTATAATTACATATGACTACCCTACATAAAATTGCTTTGAAGGAATTTATAATTACAAATAGCTAGCATACATAACTTTTTGTACTCAAAATGCTACATAAAAAATGCATATTACAAACAATACTGTAATGTGATTATAAACCATTTCCAAATGATAGTATAAAGAACATTTATTTATCAAATTGCTTTGAAAGAATTTATAATTATATGACTACCATACATAAAATTGCTTTGAAGGAATTTATAATTACAAATAACTAGCATACATAGCTTTTTGTACTCAAAATGCTACATAAAAAATGAATATTACAAACAATACTGTAATGTGATTATAAACCATTCCCAGATGATAGTATAAAGAACATTTATTTATCAAATTGCTTTGAAAGAATTTATAATTACATATGACTACCATACATAAAATTGCTTTGAAGGAATTTATAATTACAAATAACTAGCATACATAACTTTTTGTACTCAAAATGCTACATAAAAATACATATTACAAACAATACTGTAATGTGATTATATATTTTTTTATACTTATAACCAAAACAACCAAAGAAAACTTAACTCCTAAATTCAATACTTCCCCTACAAACAGCTTATTGGCAGAATAGTTGTGCATCCCGTGCAACTACTAGTTGTTGTTTTTTTTTTTTTAAACCAGAAAAAGGTGGATGAACACCCATGCTAGTTGTTATTATTTAAGTATTCATATATTCTATTCACAAATGTACGTACTATAAAAATATTTCTCTTACACATCAACAGTGAAGAGATCTACCGTGATTGGAAGCAAATAATCCGTCTTCATGGAAATACTAGTAAAATTTTATTTTAGTTCATGATACTGAATCCAGTCAGCCTCCTTGATAACTTCAATACATGTACCTCTTTATAACCAGCAATAACCAGCAATGTAGGAAGACTTCAATTATTAGCTGATATCAAAACTAAAATTCTGGTTTATCCCTTCCTTTAAAGTCCTAATGAAAGGTCTAATTTAGATTTCTTGGATGCCCTGGACTGAATTTCCGTTCCACTGCAATCTTTGCTTGCTGAATATCAAACAAAAGCAAAGTTTAAGTGTAAATTTTATGATCTTATTCAGGTGATATGGAATATAAATAATCGAAGACTAAAGAATCAAAAAACTGTTATACACTTTCACCAAAGTATAAAGATACTAAATAGATTTCTCCATCATTTGTTTTTTAAGGTAAAAGTCCACTGTTTAGCCTCTCACCGAGCCTCATTCCTATATAGTTCTCAACATATTCAAGAAACTAGCAAAAACAATTTCAGAGTTATTGTTAGACCTGAGCTAATTTTTCAAGTCACTGTGATATGTAGAAACCATAACAGACACCACAAATAAACCAAAATTGCGTCAATAGGAATTTTGAGTATTTTGTGTAGATTTGAAGCCCATCTTATCCCTTGAAATTTCTTTTACATCCAAGATTATGGAATATCAAACTGATCAAAATCATCTTCATTATATTAATTAGGGTCAGATTCATATTGTCAGGTTCTTTGAGGTGGGTAAAGAAGTTAAGATGGAGATTATTTGTGGATTAGTCAAATCACCTTAGATGTATTCATCAAGATTAGATCATTGATTAGGTTCTTTGATGCAGGAGTATATGGGCGAATTGGCGATCAGCATCAACCAAAAACAAATTTCAGGTTTGCGTTTCATATTTGGTGTGTTTGGTTTTTATTTGGCATATCTTGGCTTTTGGAATGGGTGGTATGTCAGAATTTGCAAGTTTTTAGTTTTCACCATACTTTGGTGTCAGTGCACAACATGCAGTTAAACAATTGTCTTCAAAAATTGATGAAGTTTCTTGGTAAATCCTCTTACAAGAAGATTGTTGATTCCATCCTAGATTTGGTGATGAAGGTTTTGTCGAAAAATTGATGAAGTTTCTTGGTAAATCTTCTTACAAGAAGATTGTTGATTCCATCCTAGATTTGGTGATGAAGGTTTTGTAGTCATACGCCTTCTGGTTTTGGAGAAATAATCATTTTGTGACTTATGCTAGTAGATTGATGAAAGTTTAATATCTTGAGCTTTGTCAGGTTTGGTACAAAATGGTTTGGCAGAAAGCTTTGAGATGTTGATTTCTCAATATTTGAAAGTGTTTGTGATAATCCAAGATCCTGGCGAGAAGTTATAGCCAATGTCAGTTTTCAAGTCCGAGTCTGTCATGTTGTAGTCATGGTTTCACAAGGTTGGAGACCCTCAAAGAATTTAGTTACTCTTGACAAGTGAATGATGATATGGCATGAAATTGGAAGCACAACATTTTTTTATAGGTATAGATATTTATACTTGGCACTATAATACTTTTCATGGACCAAAAACAATACCATGAGGCCAAAAATGCTCTTAGGATGCCATTTCTCATCTGAAGCAAGTAAACCCATGAACATCACGCTCTGAGAGGAAAAGCCAGCTTGTGACCATTTCAAATGCTTCATAACAAGAAGGCAGATGAAAGGTGGAGTGACGTTACAAGTTTACAGTACCTAAAGGAGAGAATTCTAACACCTCATAGAGGCAACTTTTTGTAAGTTTCAAAATATAATTTGAAGGTTAAAATGGAGATGCCAAGGATTGATAATTCCTTCAACTTCACAAGGACTTTAGTCAATGCCTTTTGAAAGGCAATAAATCAGCAATTTAAGCACCAACTTCAACATTCTATGCAGATTTAAGGGATAATAAAAAACTAGCGTTGATGTAGAATCTAAAACGCCAACTTAAGGGCTGTGTCGATGCGACTGGGAGCCATGGGTCCCATTCTCTTGGTAAAATCAAATGTTGTCTTTATGATGGAGGGAGGCATGACCTCAGATTCAAATCGATGTTTCCTTTTCATTTTAAAAAAAATTGAATTCAATATATAAGAGCAAGGGGAGCGCCAAAGTGATGCGGCCTTAGGAGAAGAGAATAGGGTCGCTACTGAAGAATAGGAAACAAGTAAAATGAAGGATGAGAATAGATAGAAGATCAAGAATTTGAAGGAAAAATGTGAAGGCTGATTTGGGTGTTAGCATAGTATTACATTGTTTAATATCTGCTTAGTTTAGACAACGGTTACCAGTTATGCTGGCAATTATGCAGTTATGTCTATTACAATTTTTTAACTGCATTTCTCCTTGTATAAATGTTTTTGTAGTTTATCGAATAAATCAATCTAGAAATCATCAATATATTATTACATGCTTTTGTTATTCCTGTGCAATGGTGTAATATGTACATGCTCACCATATTTCAATATGGTATCAAAGCAGTTATTGATCATAGAGAAGTAGGAAATTTGTTTTGGAAATGATATGGTATCAGAGCAGTTATTGATCATAGGGAAGTGCATTGTATTGCTGAGAAATATGAGATCACCAATGCTACGTGTGGATAGAACATACTAGCATGAGAAGGAGTGAAGTTGTATAAAAATTTGAAGGTATTTGAATCCACTGATTGAGCATCCAGTATAGTTTTCTTTTGCATTGAATACACTTGATGCGCAAGTCAAGCTGCTATTTCATATAATGTACAAAGGGCATGTAATGGAATGGCCACTTAATGGATACGCAGACATGACCTAGCCTAGTTCAGCTCCATGGTATTTTTTTAATATCCTTTGTGAGTAAATCCTTGGTAGAATTATTGGAAATTGAAATCTTATAAGCAGTTATACGGCTATCTGTAACAACAATCAAAATGCATCATATAGTTATAAACGTAGTGTTTCACTAAACAATTAAGTGCAAGTTTTGAGCAAACTCTTCTAAGCATCCAACGATTGGAGGAACCATGCTAATTGGTTGGTTCTTTGTGATGGAAGCCTTCCTACAAGATCTCCTCGCCATTTGAATAAAGTTTTGTCCAATGTTCATTGCTGGTGTAAGGAACAAAGATGATAAAGACGCAGTGATTTGTGTACGCTGAGTTGATGTGGGCGCCAGAATTCTAAAGGAATTTTCAAATTGACTTATTCCAGAGAAACACAATCTTGCTACGTATAGGAAAAGATTTGTAAGTAAACCTAAAATTCACTCAAGTGGATGCATATGTGACTATTCAACACGCTTTGCATGTAAATGTGTGTAGTGGAGTTGGTATATGATTTTAATTTTAATACAAGCAGTCATAGGATCAAAACTATGAAAGTGGAGTTATAAGGTGTGAAAGGAGAAGTAGTTGAACTTAAATAAGTTGTTACAATTTGCATTGTAAGGGTCTATTTTGGAGGTAATTGTAATTCGATTTATTTAGAAGATGCATGTGTTTTAGTTTGGATATGAATTTTGAAAATACTGTAATTGGGAGATATAAGGTGTTTAATGTAAAAGAAGAAAATCCATTCAATATCATGCAATCTTTTTGTACCATGGATGGAAACAAATTGGTTGTTCAGTTGGAGGGTTTCGAGGATTATAGTACTTCCTCTGGTGCTATCTTTGGAGGGTAAGGACTCAGAGAGTCATATTGGAGGTAGGCGGCATCAAAGGATGGAGGAATTTTTATTATCTCAAGTTAGCTTCTCGCTTTGAGATGATGCTTTGCATGAGAAGCATTTTTGGCTTTATTTTTTTTTTTCCTTGTTATTGTTGACAGATTTGAAGAGGTGTTGAGCTCAATATGGATTGTTGTCAAGCAAGCTTCAGAGTATATGATCAAGAATTATACCCTTTTGCGGTCACTAGACAATGATAGAGATCTGTCGTATCTGTTAGGGATTGTTGTCGAATAATTCAAGACTCTGTGACTTGAGAGTTCAGGACTGAGAGTTCAAGAACACAGCTCAAAGCTACACCTTTCCAAGGGTCAAGAGACAACTTGATGGAGCCCCACTTGGTTCAAGATTTGTTCTTTTAGGAGAAGATCTTCTATAAAATATGTATTCATATTATGTAATCAGCTTTGTTAAGTATATTAGCATTCAGAGGAGTCCCTTGGTACTATTGCAGGAACAATTGAATAAGGGGGAATGTTAGAATAGTATTACATTGTTTAATATCTGCTTAGTTTAGACAGTGGTTACCAATTATGCTACCAGTTATGCAGTTATGTCTGTTACAACTTCTTAACTACACTTCTCCTTGGCATTTCTCCTTGTATAAATGTTTGTATAGTTGATCAAATAAATCCATCAATAAATCATCAATATATTATTACATGCTTTTGTTATTCCTGTGCAATGGTGTAATCTGTATGTGCTCACCATATTTCAATATTGGGGAGATATTCAGTCCAAAATTCATAGAGGAAAACAGTCATAAATGTTACCAGACACTGAAGAACAATAGATGAAAGGAGAAAGAACAATGGAATGAGTGTATGGGTTCAGAGAAGGGTCAACTAGAGCAAGGAAATAGAGAAATATGAATTGAAGTTGCAGATATAAGTGAAAGAGAATAGAAATCTACATATTTGTTTTAAATTGCATTGCATAGTAAAGAATTTGTAGTTCAATTGTGTAATATGGATGTGGTTCAATTTGTGCATCTATGATTTCTATACTTATTGTGAGCATTTGAATCAAATAAAATTAAGATTTTATGGTGTTGCAATCTGAGTTTTGTTTATCTAAAAAGAGAGTCTCTATTTTGTGTGGAAGTTTTATGTTTTTGCAGAGAGGGGAGTACCCTTTTGCACCAAGTAATATCAGAGAAAGAAGATCCTAAGAGTGTAGTGGATACACTAGGATGTGTGGGTAAAAGTAATGGTTGAGAAGAGCTCGTGTGAGAATTGTTGTAGGTTGGTGAAGTCCTGAGCAGTTGAGAGCTAGTAACCGTGGAAGAGTTGTCCTTACAGGTTCCAAGGTAACAGAAAGTGAATGTAGAAGATTGAAGAAACTAGTAAGATAAAGATATATGTGTGGAAGCCCATCATGTGGGATGGTTGGAGATGGTATAAAAGGGAGGGATTCCTTAGAGAGATGACTAAAAAGATTGAGAGGATTGGCGGGTTGTTTAAGAGATGTGACCAATTGAAAGCTATGCAGCATGGAGAGGTTGTAAGGTATGAGTTTTCAGCGAAGACATGAAATGAAGAAGCATGAAAGAAAAGGATGAGGAAAACAAAGAAGTGGCAGAGGATATTAAGAATGAAGAAGAAGAGGAGATCCTTGTGCAAAAGGATCAAGAGCAAAGAGAAGAGATTGCAATCAAGGTTGTAAAAGATGATAAGAGGAGTTGCAACCCTTTGGTAGAAGAGACATGGAAGGAGAAGCATGTGCGAGCAGCCCATACATTCCAAAAAGAAAGAATATCAGAAAAGAAAGGAAGCAAGGAGAGAAAGTAATGGGAGAGGAAAGTTGTGGAACATGAAGTTGTAGTAGAAAATGATCTATGGAAAGACATGGACTATGTGGGATATTGATGTGAAGAAGAAGCATTGGAGATTGTAGCAAAGGTATGTTTTTTGAAAGACATGGATGAATAAGTTACATGTGATCTAGTAGTAGTGACAACATATCCTTTGGAGGATAGGAAGATAGAAGAGGAAGGTAACAAACTTGTAACTGAGTATGAAGACCAAAAAGTTGTAGCAGATGGAGAATCAGAGATGATGAACTTAGAAGGACATAGATTTGATGAGCAAGTGGGTGAAGAGGAGAATGATCTTCTATGGAAAGAACTTGGAGCAATGAAAGAAAATGAGGTAAAATTTGAAAACTCTGAGTCCAATTTGTTTGGGATGATGAATACAATAGAGGATATAGAGGAAGAAAAAGGTAGATACATGGAAGACATCAATTTCCGTAAGGATGCTGCAAATTTGGTTGTTGTTGAGGAGCATAATTTGGTTGAGGAAGAAAGTGAGAAGATAGAAAAGTTGTTTAGTTTGAGTGAACACTTGAAGGAGATGAATGGGGAAGATAAGAGTGAGAAGATGGATGCCGTAACAGTGAAAAATGAAGAGGTAACTTATGATTTTTCTAAATGTTCTAATGAGGAAGTTGATAGGGATTTGTTTGTTGCTGAGGTGGATAAGGAGTTCCAATTAGATGGAAGGAATACATATAAAGATGTAGATTTGTAATCAGTTGTTACATGTTTGAATGTAGAGGTTGTAAAAGATGCTACAAGTGAAAAAATAGGTAAAATAGTTCAAGACATGAGGAGGATGATGGGAATAGATGGGGTAGATGAAAACCTCATAGCGAAGGATGAGATGATGAAATTTGCAACTGAAGATGATAAACAAAATATTGTAGTGAAGAAAGAAGAGGTGAAGTTTATTGTGTTTTGTGATAAAATTCATTTTCGTTTATTTGCAATGTTGAAGGTTGGGGCTTCTATGGAGAAGAGTAGATGGAAATTGTTACTTTCCATGAAGTTGGAGGGGCATATTTGTATTTATATGTTGTAGATTGTGATATGGATGATGTCACATTTTTGTGGAGGTGGCCAATTTGTGGTGGGTCAAAACCCATGAAAGAGGAGAAGATTAGTGAGATTGATTGGTGGTGGTGCCTAGATAATGGTGGGTTGGATCCCATGAAGGAGGAAAGGAGAAAGTATTCTTGGGAGGAGGAGGATGGTACATAATAGATGCAGGTCCACGAGAGGAGAGAAGAATGGAGTGCAGATTTGTTGGACGGGAGTGAAGCTTGTTTCGGCAAGATGCTAGAAAAGGAGGAAAAATAAATAACTTTTTGTTCACAAGTTTCAAGGATGGAGTTCGCTACAAATTTATCATAATCTCAAAAAATTGTTCTACCATTCAACTCCATGTTTATGAGTGTATGCTCACAAACTTCCTACCTAGCGTGTCTGATGCAGGAGCATTCAGAGGGACTGGCGATCAACATCAACCAAAAATAGATTTCAAGTTTGGTTTCAGTTTTGGTGTGTTTTGGTTTTCATTTAGCATCTCTTTTCTTTTGGAATGGGTGGCACATTAGAATTTGCATGTTTTTAGTTTTTGCCATACATTGATGTGGGCACAATACATGTAGTTTTCACCAAAATAATTGTTTTGGGAAATCAGTGATATTTCTTAATAAATCCTCTTAAGGAAGATTTTTGATTCCATCCTAGATTTGATGATAAAGCTTTAATAGTCATATACCTTATGGTTTTGGAGAAATAATCATTTTGTGACTTATGTTGGGAGATTGAGGAAAGCTTAACATCTAGATATCTGTGAGGTTTTGTACAGAATGGTTTGGCAAAAAGCTTCGAGATGGTGAGTTCTACACCTCTGTAGGTTTTCATGATATTCCAAGATCTTGGAAAGAAATTATGGCTAGTGTCAGTTTTTAGCTTTGAATCTGTCATGTCGCAGTCGTGGTTTCACAAGGTTGGAGACCTTCAAAGAGTTTAGTTACTCTTGATAGGTGAATGATGATATGGCATGAAATTGGAAGTACAACATTCTTATAGAGGTATAGATATTTGTATACTTTCTGGTATAATATTTTTGATGGACCAAAAACAATACCATTAGGCCAAAAATGCTCTTTGGATGCCATTTCTCATTTGAAGCAAGTAAATCCATGAACATCAAACTCTGAGAGGAAAAGCCAGCTTGTGGCCATTTCAAACACCTTGTAACAAGAAGGTAGATGAAAGGTGGAGTGATGTTACACTTGAGGTGCCTAAAGGAGGGAAATATAATGCCTCATAAAGGCAACTTTGTGTAAGTTTCAAAATGTAATTTGAAGGTTAGGCACCAAGGATTGATAAATCCTTCAACTTCACAAGGACTTTAGTCAACACCTTTTGAAAGCCAATAAACATGAATTTTAAGCACTAACTTCAACATTCTTTGTAGATTTAAGGGATAATACAAAAGCTAACGTGGATGTAGAATCTGAAATGGCAACCTAAGGGCTATGTGGGCACGACTGGGAGCCATGGGTCCCATTCTCTTGGTAAAATCAAACATTGTCTTTGAAATGGAGGTAGACGTCACCTTATATTCAAATCCATTTTTACTTTTCATTTAAAAAGTGAATAAAATATACGAGAGCAAGGGGAGTACCAAAGTGGTACGGCCTTAGGAGAAGAGAACAGGGTCATTGCCAAAGAATAGGAAACAAGTAAAAAGAAGCATGGGAATAGATTGAAGCTCAGGAATTTGAAGGATAGACATGAAGGCTGATTTGGAGAGAGATTCAATCCAAAATTTGTAGAGGAAAACAATAAAACATGCTGCCAGGCATTGAAGAACAACAGATGAATAGAGAGAGAACATTGGAATGAGAGTATGGGTTTAGAGAAGGGACAAATAGAGAAAGGAAATAGAAAAATGTGAATAGAGGTTGTAGAGATAAGTGAAAGAGAACAAAAATCTACATATTTGTTTTAAATTGCCTTGCATATTGAAGAATTTGTAGAAGTTCAATTGTGTAATTTGGTTTTGGTTCAATTTGTGCATGTGAACTATGATTTATATACTTGTGAGCATTTGAATCAAATAAAATTAAATTTTTTTGGTGTTGTATTCTGAGTTTTTTTACTTGAACAGAGAGTCTCTATTTTGTGTGGTGTGGATTGTGTGAGTTTCTGTGTAGAAGTTTTATATATTTGCAGGGAGGGGAATACCCTTTTGCACCAAATCGTTTTAGAGCAAGAAGGTCCTGAGAGTGTAGAGGATACATTAGGATGTGTGGGTAAAGGTAGCGGTAGAGAAGAGATCGTGTGAGAACTGTTGGAGGTTGGTGAAGTCCTTAGTAGTTGAGAGCTAGTAACTACGGAAGAGGTGTCCTTGCAGGTTGCAAGGTAAGAGAAAGTGATTGTAGAAAATTGCAGGAGTGAGTAGGATGAAAATATATTGTTGAATCCCATCATGTGGGATGGGTGGAGAGGTATAAAAGGAAGGGATTCCTTAGAGAGATAATTGAAAAGATTGAGAGGATTGACAAGTTGTTTGAGATATGTGACCAATTTGAATCTATACAGTGTGGAGAGGTTGCAAGGGATGAGTTTGCAGTGAAGACATGCCATGAAGAAGGCATGAAATAAAAGGATGAGGAAAATCAAGAAGTGGTAGCAGATATGAAGAATCAAGAAGAAGAGGAGATCCTTGTACAAAAGGATCAAGAGGGAAGATAAGAGATTGCAACCGAGGTTACAAAAGATTAGAAGAGGAGTTGCAACCCTTTGGTAGAAAAAGACATGGAAAGAGAAGCATGTGAGAGCAGCCCATACATTCCAAAAAGAATGAATATCAGAAAAGAATGGAAGAGGAAAGTTGTGGAACATGAAGTTGTAGCAGAAAATGATCCATGTTAAGGCATGGACTATGTGGGACAATGATGTGAAGAAGAAGCATTGAAGATTGTAGCAGAGGTATGTCTTTTGAAAGATATGAATGAAGAAGTTAGAAGTGATGTAGTAGCAGTGAAAATATATCCTTTGGAGGATAAGAAGATAGAAGAAGAAGGTAACAAAAGGTAGATACATGGAAGACTTCAATTTCCATGAGGATGTTGCAGATTTAGTTGTTGTTGAGGAGCACAATTTTGTTGAGGATGAAAGTGAAAAGATAGAAAAGTTCATTTTGAGTGAAAACTTGAAGGAGATGAATGGGTATCTAAGAGTGAGAAGATAGATGTTGTAACAGTGAAGAATGAAGAGGTAACTTCTGATTTCTCTAAATTTTGTGATGCGGAAGTTGATAGGAGTTTGTTTGTTGCAAAGGTGGATAAGTAGTTGCAAGTAGATGGAAGGAAAATAAAAAGATGCAAATTTGTATGCACCTTTTACATGTTTGAATGCAGAGGTTGTAAAAGATACTACAAGTGAAAAATTGGGTACAACAGTTGAAGACATGAGGATGATGATGGGAATAGATGGGATAAATTAAAACCTCATAGTGAAGGATGAGATGATGAAATTTGTAGCTATAGTTTCAATTTTTTGTGTTTTGGTTTCTATTTGGTATCTCTTGGCTTTTGGATCTTAGTGTAATACATCATCATTGTATTACATTGTTAGTTATGTTCAGTTTGTTCAGTTTCATATAACCAGACCAGTAGTTATTGTTTGGTTTCATATCAGACTCCCACCACATAATATATATGGATGTACCTGCATTTAATAACGATATCAATAAAAAATATTACTTTACTTCAACTGGTATCAGAGCATTTTGAGAATGGGTTGAGTGAGTCTGTCAATCTAGAAAATCAAATCTTTGCATTTGATATTGCTGGCAGTTGAGGAATGGATCTTCCTATGGAGAAAGAAGGCACAGCCATGAGTGCTGCATTATGGTGTTCTACACAATCGTCTCTGAGGTTTTCTCATTGGAAGATCACATTCCTAAACATATAGGCAATTATAATCAGCAAGGTTGGTAGAGAAGCACATTTGTAGAGGATTTGATGATCCAGAAGTTATTGGCATAGAAGAATCATCCAGATAAGATTGTTATTTTTATTTGTTCATTTAAAAAAAAATCAGACTTGCACTGGAAAGAGAGAAGGGAGCGCAAGAATAAGAAACCTATTATCATGAAGATTTTGGTTGTTTTGCTCTTCTTTGTTGATGCTGACAGATTTGAAGAATGTATGTTTTGGAGACAGGTTTGGGATTTGGTGTTGAGCTCATTATGGCCTGTTGTCCAAGGAGCTTCAGAGTATATGATCGACAATTATACCCTTTCGTGGTCACTAGACAATGATAGAGATCTGTCGTATCTCTTAGGGATTGTTGTCGAATAATTCAAGACTGTGATTTGAGAGTTCTGGACTAAAGAGCTCAAGAACACAGCTCGAAGCTATGGCTTTCTGAGGGTAGATGAGATAGCATGATGGAGCCCTGCTTGGTTTAGGATTTGTTCTTTGGGAGAAGATCTTCTATAAAATATGTATTCATATTATGTAATCAACTTTGTTGAGTATTTTACCATTCAGGGGGGTCCCTTGGTTCTTTTGAGGAACAATGTAATAATGGGTGGGGGAATGTTAGCATAATACATCATCATTGTATTACATTGTTAGTTATGTTTAGTTTGTTCGGATTCATATAACCAAACCAGTAGTTATTGTTCAGTTGCATTTAATAATGATATCAATAAAAATATTACTTTACTTCATTGGAATGGTTGGCACATCAAAATTTGCAAGTTTTAAGCTTTCACCATACTTTGGTGTTGCCGAACAACATGTAGTTTTCACTCAAACAATTATTTTGGTAAAGCAGAGAAGTTTTTATAAAATCCTCTTATAGGAAGATTCTCAATTCTATCCTAGATTTGATAATGAAGGTTTCATAGTCATATGCCTTATGGCTTTGGAGAAATAATTATTTCATGACTTATGCTATCATATTCATGAAAGTTTAATATCTTGAGTTATGTGAGGTTTGGTATATATAATGGTTTGGTAGAAAGCTTCGAGATGTTGATTTCTGAACCTTTGTATGTTTTTTGTGATATTGCAAGATCCTGGGGAGAAGTTATGGCCAAAGTCAATTTTTAGCTCTAAGTCTATCATGTCATAGTCTTGGTTTCACAAGGTTGGAGATCCTCAAAGAAATTAGTTATTCTTGACAGGTGAATGATGATATGACATGAAATTGGAAGCACAACATTCTTCTAGAGGTATATATTTGCATACTTGCTGCTATAATACAATTTGATATTTCCTTTTCATTTTAAAAAGTGAATACAATATAGAAGAGTAGGGGGGAGCACCAAAGTGGTACGGCCTTAGGAGAAGAGAATAGGGTCATAGCCAAAGAATAGGAAGCAAGTAAAAAGAAGCATGGTAATAGATAGAAGCTCAAGAATTTGAAGGACATATGTGAAGGCTTAGTTGGGGAGAGATTCAGTCCAAAATTTGTAGAGGAAACCAAGCATACATGATGACATGCGCTAAAGAACAACAGATGAATGCAGAAAGAACAATGGAATGGGGCTATGGGTTCAGATAAGGGTCAACCAAAGCAAGGAAATAGAGAAATGTGAATTGAAGTTGTAGAGATAAGTTAAAGAGAAGAGAAATCTAAATATTTGTTTTAAATTGCCTTGCATAGTGAAGAATTTGTAGAAGTTTGAATGTATAAGCTATCTTTGGTTCAATTTGTGCATCTGAACTATGATTTCTATACTAGTTGTGAGCATTTGAATCAAATAAAATCAAGATTCTATGGTGTTCCAATCTGAGTTTTGTTTATCTGAATAGAAATTCTTTGTATTGTGTGTTGTGGATAGTGTGAGTTTTTGTGTGGAAGTTTTATGTTTTTGAGGAAAGAGAAGTACCCTTTTGTACCAAGTGGTATCAGAGCAAGAAGGTCCTGAGAGTATAGAGGATACACCGAGACAGATGGGTAAAGGAAGTCTTAGAGAAGAGCTCATGTGATAATTGTTGTAGGTTGGTGAAGTTTGAGCAATTGAGATCTAGTAATTATAGAAGAGTTGTCCTTACAGATTGTAGGGTAAGAGAAAGTGAATGTATAATATTGTAGCAATGAGTAAGATGAAGATATATGTGTAGAAGCCTATGATGTGGGATGGTTGGAGATGGTATAAAAGAAAGGGATTTCTTAGAGAAATGACTAAAAATATTTAGAGGATTGATAGGTTGTTTGAGAGATGTGACCAATACGAAGCTATACAGTGTGGAGAGGTTGCAAGGGATGAGTTTGCAATGAAGACATGCCATGAAGAGGCCATGAAAGAAAAGGATGATAAAAATGAAGAAGTGATAGCAAATTCAAAGAATGAAGAAGAAGAGGAGATCCTTGTGCAAAAGGATCAAGGGGGAAGAGAAGAGATTGCAACCAAGGTTGTAAAAGTTGAGAACAAGAGTTGCAGCCCTTTGATAGAAGAGGCATGGAAGTAGAAGCATGTGGGAGTAGCCCATACATTCCAGAATGAAAGAATATCAGAAAAGAATGGAAGCAATGATGTGAAGAAGAAGCATTAGAGATTGCAGTGAAGGTATGTCTTTTGAAAGACATGAATGAAGAAGTTAGAATTCATGTAGCACCAGTGACAACATATCCTTTGTAGGATAAGAAGATAGAAGAGGAAGGTAACAAACTTGCAGCTGAGTCATAGAGCAGAAAGTTGTAGCAAATGGAAAATTAGAGATGATGAAGTCAGAGATTGCAGTAAAGGTATGTATTTTGAAAGACACGAATGAAGAAGTTAGAAGTAATGTAGCACCAATGACAACATATCTTTTGGAGGATAAGAAGATAGAAGATGAAGGTAACAAACTTGCAGCTGAGTATGAAGAGTTAAAAGTTGCAGCAAATGGAAAATTAGAGATGATGAAGATAGAAGTCCCTAGATTTCACAAGAAAGTTGGAAAAGAGGAGAATGATCTTCTATGGAAATTCAAGATGAAGAAAATAGACAAGTTTCTAAGAGGAAATTGGATAGAAGAACATGAAGAGTTGAATAGTTCAGTGAAAAATGAAGGTAAACAAGTTGGAGTAGTGAAAGAAAATGAGGTATGTCATGAAGCATTAGAGATTGCAATAAAGGCATGTCTTTTGAAAGACATGAATTAAGAAGTTAGAAGTCATGTAGAAACAGTGACAACATATTCTTTGGAGGATAAGAAGAAGAAGGTAACAAACTTGTAGCTGAGTATGAAGACCGGAAAGTTGCAGTAAATAGAAAATTAGAGATGACGAAGTTAGAAAGCCCTAAATTTCACAAGCAAGTGGGTAAAGAGGAGAATGATCTTCTATGGAAAGAGTTTGGATGATGAAAATAGATAAGTTGCTTAGAGGATATTGGATAGAAGAACATGAAGAGTTGAATAGTGCAGTAAAAAGTGAAGGTAAAGAAGTTGGAGCAGTGAAAGAAAATGAGGTAAAATTTGAGAGCCATGGGTCCCATTCTCTTGGTAAAATCAAACATTGTCTTTGAAATGGAGGAAGGTGTCACATTAGATTTAAATCAATATTTTCTTTTTATTTTAAAAAGTGAATACAATATAGAAGAGTATGGGGGAGCGCCAAAGTGATACAGTCTTAGGAGAAGAGAATAGGGTCACCGCCAAAGAATATAAAACAATTAAAAAGAGGAGTGGGAATAGATAAAAGCTCAGGAATTTGAAGGACATAAGTGAAGGCTGATTTGGGGAAGATTTAGTCCACATTTTGTAGAGAAAAATAATCATACATGATGACAGACATTGAAGAACAATAGATGAATGGAGAAAGAACAACAGAATGGGGTTATGGGTTCAGATAAGGGTCAACTAGAGCAAGGAAATAGAGAAATGTGAATTGAAGTTGTAGAGATAAGTTAAAGAGAATATAAATCTACATATTTGTTGTAAATTTCCTTACATAGTGAAGAATTTGAAGAAGTTCAAATGTGTAATCTGGCTTTGGTTCAATTTGTGCATTTGAACTATGATTTCTATACTAGTTGTGAGCATTTGAATCAAATAAAATCAAGATTCTACATTGTTCCAATCTGAGTTTTGTTCATTTGAACAAAGAGTCTTTGTATTGTGTGATGTAGATAGTGTTTTTGTGTGGAAGTTTTATGTTTTTGCAGAAAGGGAAGTACCCTTTTGTACCATGTGGTATCAGAGAGAGAAGGTCCTGAGAGTATAGAGGATACACCGAGATGTGTGGGTAAAGGTAGCCTTAGATAAGAGCTCATGTGAGAATTGTTGCAGATTCATGAAGTCGTGAGCAATTGAGATCTAGTAACTATAGAAGAGTTGTCCTTACAGTTTGTATGGTAAGAGAAAATGAATGTAGAAGATTGTACCAAAAAGTAAGATGCAGATATATGTGTGGAAGCCCATCATGTGGGATGGTTGGAGATAGTATAAAAGGAAGGGATTTCTTAGAGAGATGACTAAAAAGATTGAGAGGATTGATAGGTTGTTTGAGAGATGTGACCAATTGGAAGCTGTTCAGTATGGAGAGGTTGGAAGGGATGAATTTGCAATGAAGACATGCCATGAAGAAGCCATGAAAGAAAAGGATGAGGAAAATGAAGTGGTAGCAGATATAAAGAATGAAGAAGAAGAGGAGATCCTTGTGCAAAAGGATGAAGAGGGAAGAGTAGATTACAACTGATGTTGCAAAAGTTGATAACAGGAGTTGTAGCCCTTTGGTAGAAGAGGCATGGAAGAAGAAGCGTGTGGGAGAAGCCCATCCATTCTAGAAAGAAGGAATATCAGAAAACATTGGAAGCAAGGAGAGAAAAAAATAGAAGAGGAAAGCTATGGAACATGAAGTTGCAACAGAAAATGATCCATGGAAACACATGGACTGTGTGGGGCAATGATCTGAAGAAGAAGCATTAGAGATTGTAGTAAAGATATGCCTTTTGAAATACATGAATGAAGAAGTTAGAAGTCATGTAGCAGTAGTGACAACATATGCTTTAGAGGATAAGAACATAGAAGAATAAGGTAACAAACTTGCAACTAAGTATGAAGAGAGGAAAGTTGTAGAAAATATAAAATTAGAGATGGTGAAGTTAGAAGGCCCTAGATTTCACAAGAAAGTGGGTAAAGAGAAGAATGATCGAATATGGAAAGAGGAGATGAAGAAAATAGACAAGTTGCTAAGAGGAGATTGGATAGAAGAACATGAAGAGTTGAAGAGTGCAGTGAAAAATGAAGGTAAAGAAGTTGAAGAAGTGAAATAAAATGAGGTAAAATTTGAACACTTTAAGTCTAATTTGTTTCAGATGATGAATATAGTAGTGGGTATATAGGAAGAAAAAGGTAGATACATGGAAGACTTCAATTTCCATGAGGATGTTCTAGATTTGGTTGTTGTTGAGGAGCATAATTTGGTTGAGGAAGAAAGTGAGAAGATAGAAAAGTTGCTCAATTTGAGTAAACACTTGAAGGAGATGACTGGGGCAGTTAAGAGTGAGAAAATGGATGCCGCAACAATGAAGAATGAAGAGGTAACTTATGATTTTTCTAAATTTTGTGATGAGGAAGTTGATATGGATTTGTTTGTTGCTGAGATGGATAAGGAGTTGCAAAGTAGATGGAAGGAAAAGAAATGAAGATGCAGATTTGTATGCAGTTGTTACATGTTTTAATGTAGAGGTTGTGAAAGATGCCAGAAGTCAAAAACTAGGTAAAATAGTTGAAGACATGAGGATGACGATGGGATTAGATGGAATAGATGAAAACCTCACAGCAAAGGATGAGATGATGAAACTTGCAGCTGAAGATGATGAAAAAATATTGCAACGAAGAAGGAAGAGGTAAAGTTTATTGTGTTTTGTGATGAAATTCATTTTCCTTCGTTTGCAATGTTGAAGGTTGAAGAGTATGGAGAAGAGAAGATGAAAATTTTTAATTTCCATGAAGTTGTAGGGGAAGATTTGTATGTATATGCTGTAGGTTGTGATATGGATGATGTGACATTTTAGTGGAGGTAGTCAGTATGTGGTGGGTCAAAGCCCATAGAAGAGGAGAAGAGTACTGAGAATGTTTGGTGTAGGTGGCAGGATAATGGTGGGTTCGATCTCACGAAGGAGGAGAAAAGAAAAGAGTCTTGGGAGGTGGAGGATGGTACATGGTGGATGTAGGTCCATTCTAGATGAGAGAAGAATGGAGTGTAGATTTGTTGGATGACAGTGAAGTTTTTTCTAGAGAGATGCTGGAAGAGGAGGAAAAAAATAACTTTTTATGCACATTTATCGGTGATGGAGTTCATTGTAGATTGCTTGCAATCTCACAGAATGGTTCTACCATTGAACTCCATGTTTGTGAGTGTATTCTCACAAAATTCTGACCTGGTATGTCTGATGTAGGAGCATCTAGGTGGATTAGTGATCAACGTCAACCAAAAATAGATTTTAGGTTTGGGTTTCAATTTTTTTGTGTTTTAGTTTTCATTTGCCATCTCTTAGCTTTTGGAATAAGTCGTACATCATAATTTGCAAGTTTTCAATTTTCACCATACTTTAGTGTTGGCACACAACAGGTTATTTTCATCGAAACAATTGTTTCGGGAAATTGGTGAAGTTTCATGG
This sequence comes from Cunninghamia lanceolata, assembly GCA_027924645.1. Lineage (NCBI taxonomy): Eukaryota > Viridiplantae > Streptophyta > Pinopsida > Cupressales > Cupressaceae > Cunninghamia > Cunninghamia lanceolata. The sequence continues at coordinate 4,055,144 of BSBN01000135.1, read as the reverse complement.
AAAATCCTCTAATAGGAAGATTTTTTAATTCCATTCTAGATTTGATGATGAAGGTTTTGTAGTCATATGCCTTATGGTTTTGGAGAAATAATCATTTCATGACTTATGCTGGCAAATTGGTGAAAGTTTAATATCTTGAGCTCCATGGGATTTATTATAGAATTGTTTGGTAGAAAGCTTTGGGATATTGAGTTGTACATCTTTGTAAGTTTTTGTGAGATTATAAGATCATGGGGGGAAGTTATGGCTAAAGTTGGTTTTCTGCTCTAATTCTGTCATGTCACAATCGAAGTTTCACAAGGTTGGAGACATTCAAAGAATTTAGTTACTCTTGACAAGTGAAAGATGATATGGCATGGAATTGGAAACAGAACATTCTTCTAGAGGTATGGATATTTGCATACTTTCTGGTATAATACTTTTGATGGATTAAAAATAATACCATGAGGCCAAAAATGCTCTTCAAATGCCATTTCTCATCTGAAGCAAGTAAATCCATGAACATCACACTTTGAGATGAAAAACTAGATTGTGACCATTTCAAACACATCATAACAAGAAGATAGATGAAAGGTGGAGTGATGTTAGACTTGCAGCGCCTAAAGAAGAGAATTCTAACTCCTCATAGAGAAAACATTTTGTAAGTTTCAAAATATAATTTGAAGGTTAAACTAGAGGTGCAAAGGATCTATAAATCCTTCAACTTTGCAAGGAGTTTAGTCGACGCCTTTTGAAAGGCAATATACTGGCAGTTTAAGTGCCAACTTCAACATTCTTTGCAGATTTAAAGGATAATACAAAACTAGCGTGGATGTAGAATTTGAAATGCCAACTTAAGGGCTATGTGGGTGTGACTAGGAGCCAAGGATCCCATTCTCTTGTTAAAATAATTTTTTTCTTTGAAATCGAAGGAGGCATAGCCTCATATTCAAATCGATATTTAAATTTTCATTTAAAAAAGTCAATACAATATAGAAGAGCATGAGGGAGTGACAAAGTGGTGCAGCCTTAGGAGAAGACAATAGGGTCACTACCAAAGAACATGAAACGAGTAAACAGAAGTGTAGGAATAGATAGAAGCTTAGGAAATTGAAGGACAGACGTGAAGGCTGATTTGGGGAGAGATTTAGTCCAAAATTCGTAGAAGAAAACAATCATACATGATGCCAGGCATTGAAGAACAATAGATGAATGGAGAATGAACAATGGAATGAGTGTATGCATCGAGAGAAGGTTTGAGTAGAGAAAGGAAACAAAGAAATGCAAATTTAAGTTGTAGAGACAAGTGAAAGAGAACAAAAATCTACATATTTGTTTTAAATTGCCTTGCATAGTGAAGAATTTATAGAAGTTCAATTATGTAATTTGGCTTTGGTTCAATTTGTGCATCTAAAGTATGATTTCTATAATTTTTTTGTGAGCATTTGAATCAAATAAAATCAAGATTATTTAGTGTTACAATTTAAGTTTTATTTATCTGAACAGGGAGTCTTTGTTTTGTGTGGTGTGGATTGTGTGAGTTTGTGTGTGGAAGTTTTACATTTTTGCAGAGAGGTGAGTACCCTTCTGTACCAAGTGTTATCAAAGTGAGAATGTCCTAAGAGTGTAGAGGATACACTAAGATGTGCGGGTAAAGGCAATGATAGATAAGATCTTGTGTGAGATCTCTTACACATTGGTGAAATCTTGAGTAGTTGAGAGCTAGTAACCATGGAAGAGTTGTCCTTATAAGTTGTAGGGTAAGCGAAAGTGAATGTAGAAGATTGTAGTAGTCAGTAAGATGAAGATATAAGTGTGGAATCCTATCATATGGGATGCATGGAGACAATATAAATGGAAGGGATTCCTTAGAGAGATTAATAAAAATATTGAGAGAATTGAAAATTTGTTTGAGAGATGTGACCAATTGGAAGCTATACAATGTGGAGAGGTTGCAAGTGATAAGTTTGTAGCCATGACATGCCATGAAGAAGACATGAAAGAAAAGGATGAGGAGAATGAAGAAGTGGTAGTGGATATGAATAATGAAGAAGAGGAGATCCTTGTGCAAGAGGATCAAGATGGAAGATAAGAGATTGAAACCAAGGTTGCAAAACATGAGAAGAGGAGTTGCGGCCCTTTAGTAGAAGAGGCATAGAAGGAGAAGAATGTGGGAGCAGCCCATACATTCCAAAAAGAAAGAAAATCAGAAAAGAAATGGAGCAAGGAGAGAAAAGAATGGAAGAGGAAAGCTGTGGAACATGAGGTTGTAGAAGAAAATGATCCATGAAAAGACATGGACTATGTAGGACAATGACGTAAAGAAGAAGCATTGGAGATTGCAGCATATGTATGTCTTTTGAAAGACTTGAATGAAGAAGTTAGAAGTGATGTAGCAACAGAGACAACATATCCTTTGGAGGATAAGAAGATAGAAAAAAATGTAACAATCTTGTAGATGAGTATGAAGAGAGAAAAGTTGCAACAAATTGAGAATTGGACATGCTGAAGATAGAAGGCCCTAGATTTGACAAGCAAGTGGGTGAAGACAAGAATGATAATGAGGAGATGAAGAAAATAGACAAGTTGCTAAGTGGAGATTTGATGGAAGAACATGAAGAGCTGAATGGTGCAACAAAAAATGAAGGTAAAGATGTTGGAGCAGCAAAGAAACCAAGGTAAAATTTGAACACTTTGAGCCTAATTTGTTTGGGATGATGAATACAATAGAGGATATAGATGGAAAAAAAATTGATACATGGAAGACTTCAATTTCCATGAGGATGCTGCAGATTTGGTTGTCATTGAGGAGCATAATTTGGTTGAGGAAGAAAGTGAGAAGATAGAAAAGTTGTTCAATTTGAGTGAACACTTGAAGGAAATGAATGGGGCAGATAAGAGGCAAAAGATGGATGCCACAAAAATAAAGAATGAAGAGGTAACTTATGACTTTTATGAATTTTGTGATGAGGAAGTTGATAGGCATTTGTTTGTTGCTGAGGTGGATAAGGAGTTGCAAGTAGATAGAAGAAAAACAAATAAAGATGCAGATTTGTATGTAGCTTTTACATGTTAGAATGTAGAGGTTGTAAAAGTGCTACACATGAGGATGATGATGGGAATAGAGAGGGTAGATGAGACCCTCACAACAAAGGATGAGATGATAAAAGTTGTAGCTGAAGATGATGTAGGAAATATTGTAGTGAAGAAAGAAGAGGTAAAGTTTATTGTGTTTTGTGATGAAATTCATTTTCCTTCATTTGCAATGTTGAAGGTTGAGGAGTATGGAGAAGAGTAGATGGAAATTGTTAATTCCATGAAGTTATAGGGGTAGATTTGTATATATATGCTATAGGTTGTGATATAGATGATGTGATATTTCGGTGGAGGTGCTCAGTTTGTGGTGGGTCAAAACCCACAAAAGAGGAGAACAGTGGTGAGATTGTTTGGTGGAGTGGGCCGAATAATGGTGCAAGGTTGGATCCCATGAAGGAGTAGAGGAGATAAGAGTCTTAGGAGGAGGAGGATGGTACATGGTGGATGCAGGTCCATGAGATGAGGGAAGAATGGAGTGCATATTTGTTGGATGAGAGTGAAGCTTGTTATGACAAGATGCTAGAAAAGGAGGAAAAAATAATTTTTTGTCCAAATGTTTCAGCGATGGAGTTCACTATAGATTACTTGCAATATTAAAGAATGGTTCTACAATTCAACTCCAAGTTTTTGAGTTTATGCTCACAAACATCCTACTTGATGTGTCTGATGCAGGAGCATTCAGGCAGACTGGCAGTCAACATCAACCAAAAATAGATTTTAGGTTTTGTTTTAGTTTGGTGTGTTTTGGTTTTCATTTGGCATCTCTTTGCTTTTGAAACTGGTGGCACATAAGAATTTACAAATTTTTAGTTTTTGCTATACTTTGGTGTCAGTGCACAACATGCAATTTTCACCAAAACAATTGTTTCAAGAAATAGGTGAAGTTTTGTGGCAAACCCTCTTATAGGAAGATTGTTGATTCCATCTTAGATTTGATGATGAAGGTTTCATAGTCATACAATTTACAGTTTTGGGGAAATAATCACTTCTCAACTTATGCTGGTAGATTGACAAAAGCTTAATATCTTGAGCTCTGTGATGTTTGGTACAGAATGGTTTGGCAGAAAGCTTCGAGATGTGCCAAACTGGTGCCGCCTTAGGAGAAGAGAATACGGTCGCTTCCAAAAAATAGGAAACAAGTAAAAATAAGTGCGGGAATAGATAGAAGTTTAGGAATTTGAAGGACAGACGTGAAGGCTGATTTGTGGAGAGATTCAGTCCAAAATTCATAGAGGAAAACAATCGTACATGATGCCGGGCATTGAAGAACAACAAATGAATGGAGAAAGAACAATGGATTGAGTGTAAGGGTTTAGAGAAGGGTCGACTAGAGAAAGGAAACAAAGAAATGTGAATTGAAGTTGTAGAGATAAGCGAAAGAGAACAGAGATCTACATATTTGTTTTATGTTTTAAATTGCTTTGCATAGTGAAGAATTTGTAGAAGTTCAGTTGTGTAATCTGGCTTTGTTTCAATTTGTGTATTTGAACTATCATTTCTATACTTGTGATAATTTGAATCAAATAAAATCAAGATTCTGTGGTTTTGCAATCTGAGTTTTGTTTATTTAAACAAAGAGTCTCTGTTTGGTGTGGTGTGGATTGTGTGAGTTTGTATGTGGAAGTTTTATGCTTTTGCAGATAGGGGAGTACCCTTATGCACCATTCTTTAAGATACAAGTTACTTCTTGGACTCACACCAAGGTTCATCTCTTTATATGACACAACCACAATACCTTCCATTCTATTATAAGGTTGATATCCAATATTTTATAAAGTATGCCTGTGATGCAGGAGCATATAAGCAAACAAGTGATGACATCAACAAAAAATATTTTTTGGTTTAATTTTTAGTTTTTGTGTGAGGTGGTTGTTTATGGAATCTATTTATAGTAGGAATTCAAATATTTAATCAGATTTCTATATTTCAAGTGTTCACTTTGTCGCGGTTTTAAGGCTCCGTAACACAGTTTTCACAAAAACAAAAATTTCCAGAGATTCTGGAAGACTGGACTAAAATCCTTTGATAAGCATGATCTTGAAGGCATTTCACCAAATGTGAAAAAACAATTGAAGTCATATCTTTATTGTTTTGACATATTTTAATGCCAGAAATTTGTGCCGATAGGTTTAGAAAATTTTAAAATTTCAAAGTTCTTAAATGCTGGAGTGAAATCCTTCTAAAGAGATTCTAAGGGGATCATAATACACCTTTAGAAAAATTTTCACAAATAAACTTTCAATTTTTCACCTTTTCAGCATCTGATTCCGTATGAACTTCAATTTGATTATTTCATTCTGGATGAGCATTAAAAGAGGTATTATTCAAGAATTTGATTTCACTGTAGTACATTTAGAAAATGTCAGAAATGGTAAAGAGGTACGGTATCTTTAGTTTTAAGATACATTTTTTATATGTGACCACTCCCATTCTTGGAGGTGTTGAAAAACAAGTAATGTAAACCTTATTTAATTGCCTTCCTTTATGAGGCGTTGAAACAAAAGGAGGTGTCACTTCTATATTTGATTTTATTAATGTGGAGGAAGTCGGTGTTGAAGAAGTTGCTGCAGATTTTAAAATCTGAAATCTAAATGCCTTTGGAAGGGACACCATTGAAAGATGAAGTTAGAAAATTTTAAAAAACTGATTTGTTTTCCTTTTGGGCAGCAAGCGAGGAGTTGAGGGGAATATGGACCATTAAACACCTAAAATATATAGTGAAAAGAGATTTCAATAGAAGCAAGTCATTCCATAAAGAGAGAGGAGAGGTACCAGAGAGAGAGAGTGCCGAAGTGAGGAAGATTGCAGAGTGGAAGAGAGAGTTCTGTGGAAGAACATAGCCCATCTGAGGGGCATGTGTAGGAAAGTTACTGTGAGAAACAAAGGAGAGTTCCCTGTAATTTTGAGAGGCCGTGAGAGGCCAAATATATAAATATTTTGTTGCATATTTGCATATTTGTTGAAACCATGAAACCATTATGTAATTAGTGACTGAATTGAATAAATGATAGAAGTTTATTTGCAATTCTGTGTATTGTGTTGAATTGAGAGATTGATTTTGTTGAGTTGTGTGATTTGTGTTGTGGGTGGGAGTCCTACTTGTATACAATGGTACATTTAGAAAATGTGGGATATGGTAAAGAGGCAGACTATCTTTAGTTTTAATATACAATTTTAATATGTGACCACTCTCATTCTTCGAGGTGTTGAAAAACACGTAATGCAACCCTTATTTAACTGCCTTCCTTTAAGAGGCGTTGAAACAAAAGGAGGTGCCACTTTTATATTTGATTTTATTAATGTGGAGAAAGTCGGTGTTGAAGAAGTTGCTGCAGATTTTAAAATCTGAAATTTAAATGCCTTTGGAAGGGACACCGTTGAAAGATGAAGTTAAGAAAATTTTAAGAAACTGAATCATTTTCCTTTTGGGCAGCAAAGCCTTGAGTTGAACGGAATAATGGAGTTTTAAACACCTGAAATATATAGTGAACATAGATTGCTTTAGAAGCAGGCTGCTCCAGAAAGAGAGAGGAGAGTCGCTAGAGAGAGAGAGAGAGCCAAAGTGAGAGGAAGAGAGACTTCTGTGAAAGAATTTCACATAGCCCATGTGAAGGGCATGTGCAGGAAAGTTGCTGTGAGAAGCAGAGGAGAGTTTCCTGTAATTTTGAGAGACCATGATAGGCCAAATATATTTTTATTGTTGCGGATTTGCATAAATGAACAATTCTGCATAAATGAACAATTCAGAGTTATTGTTAGACCTGAATACTGGAATATAACTACCGGAATATAACTACTGGTGGTAATCATGCTATCATACTATTATCGTAGTCATTAGAACTATCTTCTTCAAGATAGGCACACGTTACAAACTATGGCGCCTTAATCAATTGTAAGGGGTCATTTTTATCATATTCATTACTCAGAATGACACAACCTTCAAGTCCATAGATGTCAATAGTCATAGTATTTATTGATCTCTAGAATTAAGTTGACACTCAATGATCAAGACCAGTATATGTCGATCAACCTATTAACAATTTACTAGGATCTTAAGCAATATTAAGATCAGAAATAGTTTATAGATAAGGCATGACCGTATCATAGCAATATAGTCTAGTGTTGAGGATGTCAAGATAAGCTATATAGTGATGTCTCATGCATAATCATTTCGGTATGTCTAATATCTTAATATCCACCATCTAGGGTACAATGATGTTAAATTTATTGTCCCCAAATATTGCTTAATGAACTATAGCTATTCATAACATAATATTTTAGGGTGCTTAGCATGCCTATTTGCCTTTCCAACTTGAAGGTTCCAATTTTATAACTAATATTTATCACGGTTTTATATCTCTGTCAATAAGTGACCTATAACATTGTGCAACACCACTAGGGAATTACTCTATGTTGAGGAAATACATAGTTCATATCACTTAATGTGGCCCATAATGCTGATTATGTTTCTCATGCCAGAAATTCATGTTAAAAAATATGATGATAAAAATATTATTCTCTTAATAATAACAAACCATTCAACAAAATCTTAAACAAGGTCTAGATTATAAAATATAATCATATTCGCAAATCCTCACAAAACACAAAACTTAATGTATCTTAAGTAGAAGACTCATCAATCCACTTATCCATCACATGTTCCTCATAAGATTAAGATACTAAATGTTTAGTTTCCCAAACATATTCTAGACTATCTCTTAATAGTCCTAAAAAGATACAGCTTCAATGAATTCCAAACTCTATTTAAAGCATATATAAATTGATAGTAAGATTCTACTACACATCTAAGGATGTATGGATTTGTAGACATATATGTTTCAAATCAAGATATTACCAAAAAAAGCCTTGTTTTCTCAAGGTATTCTAATTTTGACTCAAAATAATTTATGCTTATTCATTTATATGGTTGAGTTGGCTCTCATTTGAAATATCTGTTTCAATCATGTTGAGTACTTCAACATATTCATGAGTATATCTTTGTAATCTTATATATAAAGAGAGAGATTCCCTTGTGAAAAAATTGACGCATTCACCAGTAAAAACAAAGATTGCTATTATAATATCCAGTACAGTTAAAGTTTGGCAATGAGGTTTACTTAATAAAAGCCACTGGTGACATTCTACAATACACAACGATAAAGAAATAATAAGATCCCTGACAACAAGATCACTGGAATATTAGACTGCACAAGTTTGTGTAAATAGTAAAGTTCAATAATAGGAAATCATGGGTGTGATAAACTATATTATTGAATGAATTAAGATGATCACTGGTATAACATTCCATACAACCAGGTACTTTAGGTCATTAATAGTCTCGGCCCGATAAAGCCCCAAGAGGATTTCATATCAATAAACATTTTACCTTGATCACCTCTGTTCAAGGTATATTATTTAATTATTTCCACGTCAGTCTTAAAGATTTAGTATCCCTGGTTAACTGGTACCATGCTCCTTTCACTGGTATCTAAGGTGACTAAATTTCAGGTTGAGTGCAGAGAGAACATCCAAATCTAGTAAGGAGAATAGTGCAACGAAAAAGATAAAGACTAAACGTACCGAAGAAAATGACATCCTTTGCAAGGTTGGCCATAGTTTCCATGACAGCAACAGTATATGTGGAGAATCGTGAAATGGTTGGTCAACAAAGGTAGGGACAATATCATTTCCAACAACAACTGGAAGCCGTCACCCCATCAACCAGCATAAAATATCTTTTAATTTTATTTATTTTTATTACTGTTTGGCCCTGCAGTCGCCTACGAGAAAGCCTCTCTCAATGGGGATGTGACAGTTTCAAACAAAGCTGGCTGCATACAAACAGGAATTAATGGTCTCTTTTAGCACAGCAAAAGAACGGGATTTGCTTTACACCTTCCCATTGCATTTGCTCAATTTTTAAATCCTCTTCAATAAATTCATTTTGTGTATAACCTACAGTCCGTGCAGTTGATGAAGCTGTATCTGTTGAAAAATCTTATTTAAATTATGCTTTGACGGCTGCCCATTCCTTCTGCGAAAAGCCCCATTTTGTTACAGGCTGCCCATGCTGGTAAATGTGAATCGATCGGGTTGGAGACATGTTTGTTGCGTTTAGTTAAGCAATGTAAATAAGTTTATTATGAAAAGCTGTGTAATTCTTGAGAATACAGGTTTGCAATAATTGAAAATATGTAGAGTAGTCTTAAGGGGTGTTAGCTGCACAAAAGTTGTCAATCTTTTCCTCCAGTTTCTTTGCTTCAATTCTTTCCACTTCACCGATTTCTCTACGGTCCCGATACCCCCAAACCATTAAAATAAGGATGTCTCCGAAGAGAATTATGAATCAATGCAATCACATAAAGTAACCCAGATGGAGGTTTATAAGTACGGACGGTTCTAAGAGTGGATAAAGCTTATTTTACAAGTAGAGGTACTCTAAACCCCTAATATCATACTAATATGAAAACAGTATTTAGAGCCATGACACTGGTTACACCCCTAATATCATATGACTATGTAAGAAAGTCACTCAGCAGAATCAGATTTGACAAGTATGGAGCTGAATTCAAAAGTCTGTATCGACAAACCATTCCCAATGATAGGGTAAAGAGCATTAATCAAATTGCTTTGAAGGAATTATTAATTACAAATTACTAGTATACATAAAACTTCTTATATAATTCAAACAATGCTGCATACAAACCGGAATTAATGGCCTCTTTAAACACAGCGAAAGATTTCCCAGTACTCGTTTTGCTTTTGTTTGGAGTTTTACATATCTCATAGACTTCTCAATCAAATAGAAAGTATCAAAAAAAATCATTTCTAAATGATATTATAAAGAACATTTATTTATGAAATTGGTTTGAAAGAATTTATAATTACATATGACTACCATACATAAAACTGCTTCCAAAGAATTTATAATTACAAATAACTATACATAACTTTTTGTACTCAAAATGCTACATAAAAATGCATATTACAAACAATACTGTAATGTGATTATAAACTATTTCCAGATGATAGTATAAAAAACATTTATTTATCAAATTGCTTTGAAAGAATTTATAATTACATATGACTACCCTACATAAAATTGCTTTGAAGGAATTTATAATTACAAATAGCTAGCATACATAACTTTTTGTACTCAAAATGCTACATAAAAAATGCATATTACAAACAATACTGTAATGTGATTATAAACCATTTCCAAATGATAGTATAAAGAACATTTATTTATCAAATTGCTTTGAAAGAATTTATAATTATATGACTACCATACATAAAATTGCTTTGAAGGAATTTATAATTACAACTAACTAGCATACATAGCTTTTTGTACTCAAAATGCTACATAAAAAATGAATATTACAAACAATACTGTAATGTGATTATAAACCATTCCCAGATGATAGTATAAAGAACATTTATTTATCAAATTGCTTTGAAAGAATTTATAATTACATATGACTACCATACATAAAATTGCTTTGAAGGAATTTATAATTACAAATAACTAGCATACATAACTTTTTGTACTCAAAATGCTACATAAAAATGCATATTACAAACAATACTGTAATGTGATTATATATTTTTGTATACTTATAACCAAAACAACCAAAGAAAACTTAACTCCTAAATTCAATACTTCCCCTACAAACAGCCTATTGGCAGAATAGTTGTGCATCCCGTGCAACTACTAGTTGTTGTTTTTTTTTTTTTTAAACCAGAAAAAGGTGGATGAACACCCATGCTAGTTGTTATTATTTAAGTATTCATATATTCTATTCACAAATGTACGTACTATAAAAATATTTCTCTTACACATCAACAGTGAAGAGATCTACCGTGATTGGAAGCAAATAATCCGTCTTCATGGAAATACTAGTAAAATTTTATTTTAGTTCATGATACTGAATCCAGTCAGCCTCCTTGATAACTTCAATACATGTACCTCTTTATAACCAGCAATGTAGGAAGACTTCAATTATTAGCTGATATCAAAACTAAAATTCTGGTTTATCCCTTCCTTTAAAGTCCTAATGAAAGGTCTAATTTAGATTTCTTGGATGCCCTGGACTGAATTTCCGTTCCACTGCAATCTTTGCTTGCTGAATATCAAACAAAAGCAAAGTTTAAGTGTAAATTTTATGATCTTATTCAGGTGATATGGAATATAAATAATCGAAGACTAAAGAATCAAAAAACTGTTATACACTTTCACCAAAGTATAAAGATACTAAATAGATTTCTCCATCATTTGTTTTTTAAGGTAAAAGTCCACTGTTTAGCCTCTCACCGAGCCTCATTCCTATATAGTTCTCAACATATTCAAGAAACTAGCAAAAACAATTTCAGAGTTATTGTTAGACCTGAGCTAATCTTTCAAGTCACTGTGATATGTAGAAACCATAACAGACACCACAAATAAACCAAAATTGCGTCAATAGGAATTTTGAGTATTTTGTGTAGATTTGAAGCCCATCTTATCCCTTGAAATTTCTTTTACATCCAAGATTATGGAATATCAAACTGATCAAAATCATCTTCATTATATTAATTAAGGTCAGATTCATATTGTCAGGTTCTTTGAGGTGGGTAAAGAAGTTAAGATGGAGATTATTTGTGGATTAGTCAAATCACCTTAGATGTATTCATCAAGATTAGATCATTGATTAGGTTCTTTGATGCAGGAGTATATGGGCGAATTGGCGATCAGCATCAACCAAAAACAAATTTCAGGTTTGCGTTTCATATTTGGTGTGTTTGGTTTTTATTTGGCATATCTTGGCTTTTGGAATGGGTGGTATGTCAGAATTTACAAGTTTTTAGTTTTCACCATACTTTGGTGTCAGTGCACAACATGCAGTTAAACAATTGTCTTCAAAAATTGATGAAGTTTCTTGGTAAATCCTCTTACAAGAAGATTGTTGATTCCATCCTAGATTTGGTGATGAAGGTTTTGTCGAAAAATTGATGAAGTTTCTTGGTAAATCTTCTTACAAGAAGATTGTTGATTCCATCCTAGATTTGGTGATGAAGGTTTTGTAGTCATACGCCTTCTGGTTTTGGAGAAATAATCATTTTGTGACTTATGCTGGTAGATTGATGAAAGTTTAATATCTTGAGCTTTGTCAGGTTTGGTACAAAATGGTTTGGCAGAAAGCTTTGAGATGTTGATTTCTCAATATTTGAAAGTGTTTGTGATAATCCAAGATCCTGGCGAGAAGTTATAGCCAATGTCAGTTTTCAAGTCCGAGTCTGTCATGTTGTAGTCATGGTTTCACAAGGTTGGAGACCCTCAAAGAATTTAGTTACTCTTGACAAGTGAATGATGATATGGCATGAAATTGGAAGCACAACATTTTTTTATAGGTATAGATATTTGCATACTTGGCACTATAATACTTTTCATGGACCAAAAACAATACCATGAGGCCAAAAATGCTCTTAGGATGCCATTTCTCATCTGAAGCAAGTAAACCCATGAACATCACGCTCTGAGAGGAAAAGCCAGCTTGTGACCATTTCAAATGCTTCATAACAAGAAGGCAGATGAAAGGTGGAGTGACGTTACAAGTTTACAGTACCTAAAGGAGAGAATTCTAACACCTCATAGAGGCAACTTTTTGTAAGTTTCAAAATATAATTTGAAGGTTAAAATGGAGATGCCAAGGATTGATAATTCCTTCAACTTCACAAGGACTTTAGTCAATGCCTTTTGAAAGGCAATAAATCAGCAATTTAAGCACCAACTTCAACATTCTATGCAGATTTAAGGGATAATAAAAAACTAGCGTTGATGTAGAATCTAAAACGCCAACTTAAGGGCTGTGTCGATGCGACTGGGAGCCATGGGTCCCATTCTCTTGGTAAAATCAAATGTTGTCTTTATGATGGAGGGAGGCATGACCTCAGATTCAAATCGATGTTTCCTTTTCATTTTAAAAAAAATTGAATTCAATATATAAGAGCAAGGGGAGCGCCAAAGTGATGCGGCCTTAGGAGAAGAGAATAGGGTCGCTACTGAAGAACAGGAAACAAGTAAAATGAAGGATGAGAATAGATAGAAGATCAAGAATTTGAAGGAAAAATGTGAAGGCTGATTTGGGTGTTAGCATAGTATTACATTGTTTAATATCTGCTTAGTTTAGACAACGGTTACCAGTTATGCTGGCAATTATGCAGTTATGTCTATTACAATTTTTTAACTGCATTTCTCCTTGTATAAATGTTTTTGTAGTTTATCGAATAAATCAATCTAGAAATCATCAATATATTATTACATGCTTTTGTTATTCCTGTGCAATGGTGTAATATGTACATGCTCACCATATTTCAATATGGTATCAAAGCAGTTATTGATCATAGAGAAGTAGCAAATTTGTTTTGGAAACGATATGGTATCAGAGCAGTTATTGATCATAGGGAAGTGCATTGTATTGCTGAGCAATATGAGATCACCAATGCTACGTGTGGATAGAACATACTAGCATGAGAAGGAGTGAAGTTGTATAAAAATTTGAAGGTATTTGAATCCACTGATTGAGCATCCAGTATAGTTTTCTTTTGCATTGAATACACTTGATGTGCAAGTCAAGCTGCTATTTCATATAATGTACAAAGGGCATGTAATGGAATGGCCACTTAATGGATACGCAGACATGACCTAGCCTAGTTCAGCTCCATGGTATTTTTTTAATATCCTTTGTGAGTAAATCCTTGGTAGAATTATTGGAAATTGAAATCTTATAAGCAGTTATACGGCTATCTGTAACAACAATCAAAATGCATCATATACTTATAAACGTAGTGTTTCACTAAACAATTAAGTGCAAGTTTTGAGCAAACTCTTCTAAGCATCCAATGATTGGAGGAACCATGCTAATTGGTTGGTTCTTTGTGATGGAAGCCTTCCTACAAGATCTCCTCGCCATTTGAATAAAGTTTTGTCCAATGTTCATTGCTGGTGTAAGGAACAAAGATGATAAAGGCGCAGTGATTTGTGTACGCTGAGTTGATGTGGGCGCCAGAATTCTAAAGGAATTTTCAAATTGACTTATTCCAGAGAAACACAATCTTGCTGCGTATAGGAAAAGATTTGTAAGTAAACCTAAAATTCACTCAAGTGGATGCATATGTGACTATTCAACACGCTTTGCATGTAAATGTGTGTAGTGGAGTTGGTATATGATTTTAATTTTAATACAAGCAGTCATAGGATCAAAACTATGAAAGTGGAGTTATAAGGTGTGAAAGGAGAAGTAGTTGAACTTAAATAAGTTGTTACAATTTGCATTGTAAGGGTCTATTTTGGAGGTAATTGTAATTTGATTTATTTAGAAGATGCATGTGTTTTTGTTTGGATATGAATTTTGAAAATACTATAATTGGGAGATATAAGGTGTTTAATGTAAAAGAAGAAAATCCATTCAATATCATGCAATCTTTTTGTACCATGGATGGAAACAAATTGGTTGTTCAGTTGGAGGGTTTCGAGGATTATAGTACTTCTTCTGGTGCTATCTTTGGAGGGTAAGGACTCAGAGAGTCATATTGGAGGTAGGCGGCATCAGAGGATGGAGGAATTTTTATTATCTCAAGTTAGCTTCTCGCTTTGAGATGATGCTTTGCATGAGAAGCATTTTTGGCTTTATTTTTTTTTCCTTGTTGTTGTTGACAGATTTGAAGAGGTGTTGAGCTCAATATGGATTGTTGTCAAGCAAGCTTCAGAGTATATGATCAAGAATTATACCCTTTTGCGGTCACTAGACAATGATAGAGATCTGTCATATCTGTTAGGGATTGTTGTCGAATAATTCAAGACTCTGTGACTTGAGAGTTCAGGACTGAGAGCCCAAGAACACAGCTCAAAGCTACACCTTTCCAAGGGTCAAGAGACAACTTGATGGAGCCCCACTTGGTTCAAGATTTGTTCTTTTAGGAGAAGATCTTCTATAAAATATGTATTCATATTATGTAATCAGCTTTGTTAAGTATATTAGCATTCAGAGGAGTCCCTTGGTACTATTGCAGGAACAATTGAATAAGGGGGAATGTTAGAATAGTATTACATTGTTTAATATCTGCTTAGTTTAGACAGTGGTTACCAATTATGCTACCGGTTATGCAGTTATGTCTGTTACAACTTCTTAACTACACTTCTCCTTGGCATTTCTCCTTGTATAAATGTTTGTATAGTTGATCAAATAAATCCATCAATAAATCATCAATATATTATTACATGCTTTTGTTATTCCTGTGCAATGGTGTAATCTGTATGTGCTCACCATATTTCAATATTGGGGAGATATTCAGTCCAAAATTCATAGAGGAAAACAGTCATAAATGTTACCAGACACTGAAGAACAATAGATGAAAGGAGAAAGAACAATGGAATGAGTGTATGGGTTCAGAGAAGGGTCAACTAGAGCAAGGAAATAGAGAAATATGAATTGAAGTTGCAGATATAAGTGAAAGAGAATGGAAATCTACATATTTGTTTTAAATTGCATTGCATAGTAAAGAATTTGTAGTTCAATTATGTAATATGGATTTGGTTCAATTTGTGCATCTATGATTTCTATACTTATTGTGAGCATTTGAATCAAATAAAATTAAGATTTTATGGTGTTGCAATCTGAGTTTTGTTTATCTAAAAAGAGAGTCTCTATTTTGTGTGGAAGTTTTATGTTTTTGCAGAGAGGGGAGTACCCTTTTGCACCAAGTAATATCAGAGAAAGAAGATCCTAAGAGTGTAGTGGATACACTAGGATGTGTGGGTAAAAGTAATGGTTGAGAAGAGCTTGTGTGAGAATTGTTGTAGGTTGGTGAAGTCCTGAGCAGTTGAGAGCTAGTAACCGTGGAAGAGTTGTCCTTACAGGTTCCAAGGTAACAGAAAGTGAATGTAGAAGATTGAAGAAACTAGTAAGATAAAGATATATGTGTGGAAGCCCATCATGTGGGATGGTTGGAGATGGTATAAAAGGGAGGGATTCCTTAGAGAGATGACTAAAAAGATTGAGAGGATTGGCGGGTTGTTTAAGAGATGTGACCAATTGAAAGCTATGCAGCATGGAGAGGTTGTAAGGTATGAGTTTTCAGCGAAGACATGAAATGAAAAAGCATGAAAGAAAAGGATGAGGAAAACGAAGAAGTGGCAGAGGATATTAAGAATGAAGAAGAAGAGGAGATCCTTGTGCAAAAGGATCAAGAGCAAAGAGAAGAGATTGCAATCAAGGTTGTAAAAGATGATAAGAGGAGTTGCAACCCTTTGGTAGAAGAGACATGGAAGGAGAAGCATGTGCAAGCAGCCCATACATTCCAAAAAGAAAGAATATCAGAAAAGAAAGGAAGCAAGGAGAGAAAGTAATGGGAGAGGAAAGTTGTGGAACATGAAGTTGTAGTAGAAAATGATCTATGGAAAGACATGGACTATGTGGGATATTGATGTGAAGAAGAAGCTTTGGAGATTGTAGCAAAGGTATGTTTTTTGAAAGACATGGATGAATAAGTTACATGTGATCTAGTAGTAGTGACAACATATCCTTTGGAGGATAGGAAGATAGAAGAGGAAGGTAACAAACTTGTAACTGAGTATGAAGACCAAAAAGTTGTAGCAGATGGAGAATCAGAGATGATGAACTTAGAAGGACATAGATTTGATGAGCAAGTGGGTGAAGAGGAGAATGATCTTCTATGGAAAGAACTTGGAGCAATGAAAGAAAATGAGGTAAAATTTGAAAACTCTGAGTCCAATTTGTTTGGGATGATGAATACAATAGAGGATATAGAGGAAGAAAAAGGTAGATACATGGAAGATATCAATTTCCGTAAGGATGCTGCAAATTTGGTTGTTGTTGAGGAGCATAATTTGGTTGAGGAAGAAAGTGAGAAGATAGAAAAGTTGTTTAGTTTGAGTGAACACTTGAAGGAGATGAATGGGGAAGATAAGAGTGAGAAGATGGATGCCGTAACAGTGAAAAATGAAGAGGTAACTTATGATTTTTCTAAATGTTCTAATGAGGAAGTTGATAGGGATTTGTTTGTTGCTGAGGTGGATAAGGAGTTGCAAGTAGATGGAAGGAATACATATAAAGATGTAGATTTGTAATCAGTTGTTACATGTTTGAATGTAGAGGTTGTAAAAGATGCTACAAGTGAAAAAATAGGTAAAATAGTTCAAGACATGAGGAGGATGATGGGAATAGATGGGGTAGATGAAAACCTCATAGCGAAGGATGAGATGATGAAATTTGCAACTGAAGATGATAAACGAAATATTGTAGTAAAGAAAGAAGAGGTGAAGTTTATTGTGTTTTGTGATAAAATTCATTTTCGTTCATTTGCAATGTTGAAGGTTGGGGCTTCTATGGAGAAGAGTAGATGGAAATTGTTACTTTCCATGAAGTTGGAGGGGCATATTTGTATTTATATGTTGTAGATTGTGATATGGATGATGTCACATTTTTGTGGAGGTGGCCAATTTGTGGTGGGTCAAAACCCATGAAAGAGGAGAAGATTAGTGAGATTGATTGGTGGTGGTGCCTAGATAATGGTGGGTTGGATCCCATGAAGGAGGAAAGGAGAAAGTATTCTTGGGAGGAGGAGGATGGTACATAATAGATGCATGTCCACGAGAGGAGAGAAGAATGGAGTGCAGATTTGTTGGACGGGAGTGAAGCTTGTTTCGGCAAGATGCTAGAAAAGGAGGAAAAATAAATAACTTTTTGTTCAGAAGTTTCAAGGATGGAGTTCGCTACAAATTTATCATAATCTCAAAAAATTGTTCTACCATTCAACTCCATGTTTATGAGTGTATGCTCACAAACTTCCTACCTAGCGTGTCTGATGCAGGAGCATTCAGAGGGACTGGCGATCAACATCAACCAAAAATAGATTTCAAGTTTGGTTTCAGTTTTGGTGTGTTTTGGTTTTCATTTAGCATCTCTTTTCTTTTGGAATGGGTGGCACATTAGAATTTGCATGTTTTTAGTTTTTGCCATACATTGATGTGGGCACAACACATGTAGTTTTCACCAAAATAATTGTTTTGGGAAATCAGTGATATTTCTTAATAAATCCTCTTAAAGGAAGATTTTTGATTCCATCCTAGATTTGATGATAAAGCTTTAATAGTCATATACCTTATGGTTTTGGAGAAATAATCATTTTGTGACTTATGTTGGGAGATTGAGGAAAGCTTAACATCTAGATATCTGTGAGGTTTTGTACAGAATGGTTTGGCAAAAACCTTCGAGATGGTGAGTTCTACACCTCTGTAGGTTTTCATGATATTACAAGATCTTGGAAAGAAATTATGGCTAGTGTCAGTTTTTAGCTTTGAATCTGTCATGTCGCAGTCGTGGTTTCACAAGGTTGGAGACCTTCAAAGAGTTTAGTTACTCTTGATAGGTGAATGATGATATGGCATGAAATTGGAAGTACAACATTCTTATAGAGGTATAGATATTTGTATACTTTCTGGTATAATATTTTTGATGGACCAAAAACAATACCATTAGGCCAAAAATGCTCTTTGGATGCCATTTATCATTTGAAGCAAGTAAATCCATGAACATCAAACTATGAGAGGAAAAGCCAGCTTGTGGCCATTTCAAACACCTTGTAACAAGAAGGTAGATGAAAGGTGGAGTGATGTTACACTTGAGGTTCCTAAAGGAGGGAAATATAATGCCTCATAAAGGCAACTTTGTGTAAGTTTCAAAATGTAATTTGAAGGTTAGGCACCAAGGATTGATAAATCCTTCAACTTCACAAGGACTTTAGTCAACACCTTTTGAAAGCCAATAAACATGAATTTTAAGCACTAACTTCAACATTCTTTGTAGATTTAAGGGATAATACAAAAGCTAACGTGGATGTAGAATCTGAAATGGCAACCTAAGGGCTATGTGGGCACGACTGGGAGCCATGGGTCCCATTCTCTTGGTAAAATCAAACATTGTCTTTGAAATGGAGGTAGACGTCACCTTATATTCAAATCCATTTTTACTTTTCATTTAAAAAGTGAATAAAATATACGAGAGCAAGGGGAGTACCAAAGTGGTACGGCCTTAGGAGAAGAGAATAGGGTCATTGCCAAAGAATAGGAAACAAGTAAAAAGAAGCATGGGAATAGATTGAAGCTCAGGAATTTGAAGGATAGACATGAAGGCTGATTTGGAGAGAGATTCAATCCAAAATTTGTAGAGGAAAACAATAAAACATGCTGCCAGGCATTGAAGAACAACAGATGAATAGAGAGAGAACATTGGAATGAGAGTATGGGTTTAGAGAAGGGACAAATAGAGAAAGGAAATAGAAAAATGTGAATAGAGGTTGTAGAGATAAGTGAAAGAGAACAAAAATCTACATATTTGTTTTAAATTGCCTTGCATATTGAAGAATTTGTAGAAGTTCAATTGTGTAATTTGGTTTTGGTTCAATTTGTGCATGTGAACTATGATTTATATACTTGTGAGCATTTGAATCAAATAAAATTAAAATTTTTTGGTGTTGTATTCTGAGTTTTTTTACTTGAACAGAGAGTCTCTATTTTGTGTGGTGTGGATTGTGTGAGTTTCTGTGTAGAAGTTTTATATATTTGCAGGGAGGGGAATACCCTTTTGCACCAAATGGTTTTAGAGCAAGAAGGTCCTGAGAGTGTAGAGGATACATTAGGATGTGTGGGTAAAGGTAGCGATAGAGAAGAGATCATGTGAGAACTATTGGAGGTTGGTGAAGTCCTTAGTAGTTGAGAGCTAGTAACTACGAAAGAGGTGTCCTTGCAGGTTGCAAGGTAAGAGAAAGTGATTGTAGAAAATTGCAGGAGTGAGTAGGATGAAAATATATTGTTGAATCCCATCATGTGGGATGGGTGGAGAGGTATAAAAGGAAGGGATTCCTTAGAGAGATAATTGAAAAGATTGAGAGGATTGACAAGTTGTTTGAGATATGTGACCAATTTGAATCTATACAGTGTGGAGAGGTTGCAAGGGATGAGTTTGCAGTGAAGACATGCCATGAAGAAGGCATGAAATAAAAGGATGAGGAAAATCAAGAAGTGGTAGCAGATATGAAGAATCAAGAAGAAGAGGAGATCCTTGTACAAAAGGATCAAGAGGGAAGATAAGAGATTGCAACCGAGGTTACAAAAGATTAGAAGAGGAGTTGCAACCCTTTGGTAGAAAAAGACATGGAAAGAGAAGCATGTGAGAGCAGCCCATACATTCCAAAAAGAATGAATATCAGAAAAGAATGGAAGAGGAAAGTTGTGGAACATGAAGTTGTAGCAGAAAATGATCCATGTTAAGGCATGGACTATGTGGGACAATGATGTGAAGAAGAAGCATTGAAGATTGTAGCAGAGGTATGTCTTTTGAAAGATATGAATGAAGAAGTTAGAAGTGATGTAGTAGCGGTGAAAATATATCCTTTGGAGGATAAGAAGATAGAAGAAGAAGGTAACAAAAGGTAGATACATGGAGGACTTCAATTTCCATGAGGATGTTGCAGATTTAGTTGTTGTTGAGGAGCACAATTTTGTTGAGGATGAAAGTGAAAAGATAGAAAAGTTCATTTTGAGTGAAAACTTGAAGGAGATGAATGGGTATCTAAGAGTGAGAAGATAGATGTTGTAACAGTGAAGAATGAAGAGGTAACTTCTGATTTCTCTAAATTTTGTGATGCGGAAGTTGATAGGAGTTTGTTTGTTGCAAAGGTGGATAAGTAGTTGCAAGTAGATGGAAGGAAAACAAAAAGATGCAAATTTGTATGCACCTTTTACATGTTTGAATGCAGAGGTTGTAAAAGATACTACAAGTGAAAAATTGGGTACAACAGTTGAAGACATGAGGATGATGATGGGAATAGATGGGGTAAATTAAAACCTCATAGTGAAGGATGAGATGATGAAATTTGTAGCTATAGTTTCAATTTTTTGTGTTTTGGTTTCTATTTGGTATCTCTTGGCTTTTGGATCTTAGTGTAATACATCATCATTGTATTACATTGTTAGTTATGTTCAGTTTGTTCAGTTTCATATAACCAGACCAGTAGTTATTGTTTGGTTTCATATCAGACTCCCACCACATAATATATATGGATGTACCTGCATTTAATAACGATATCAATAAAAAATATTACTTTACTTCAACTGGTATCAGAGCATTTTGAGAATGGGTTGAGTGAGTCTGTCAATCTAGAAAATCAAATCTTTGCATTTGATATTGCTGGCAGTTGAGGAATGGATCTTCCTATGGAGAAAGAAGGCATAGCCATGAGTGCTGCATTATGGTGTTCTACACAATCGTCTCTAAGGTTTTCTCATTGGAAGATCACATTCCTAAACATATAGGCAATTATAATCAGCAAGGTTGGTAGAGAAGCACATTTGTAGAGGATTTGATGATCCAAAAGTTATTGGCATAGAAGAATCATCCAGATAAGATTGTTATTTTTATTTGTTCATTTAAAAAAAAATCAGACTTGCACTGGAAAGAGAGAAGGGAGCGCAAGAATAAGAAACCTATTATCATGAAGATCCTGCCATCGAATGGAAGAACGAAAAGAGAAAGGTACATATTTGTTTAAGTTTAAAAGAAGATTTCCTGTCATTCGGTAATATGGTTGGTGCCATATGTGGAGAATGTTTTGGAATATGCCGAGATATCCAAAATCTTCTACAAAGATGACATATTAAAGGTATGTATTGAAGTGTGGAAGTACAAAGTTTATACGCATATATATTTAATTTGGAGTAATAAGGTGAATTTAGTCTTATTGTTTCTTTTTTGAGTATTATTTTAAAATGGAATTTCCTCTAGACAAGTATTCTAGATTTAATTTTCATACTTGGAGAATAAAAAGTCAGATGCAACTGATGAATACAAATTTATGGGGAATAGTAAGTGGAAATGAAAAAGTACCTACAGATGCAAATAAGTTATTAGATTGGAATAGTAGAGATGATAAAGCCAAGGCTATAATTGGTCTTGCTCCTTCTGACATTGAATTGCATCACATAGATTTAGATAAATCATCAAATGAAGTTTGGGATAATTTGAATAAATTGTTTGGAGCAAAAGCAATCAATGCAAAGTTCTCCCTAAAGCTTTAGTTGTTCATATTCAAGATGGAACTTGGAATTACAATGTCAAATCATATAAGTAACTTGCAGTTTCATATTAGATAGCTAGTAGAGGTTAATACTAAGGTAGATGATGATGATGCTAAGGCCATCTTATTAAATAGCTTGCCTTGAAAATACAACAATGTTATTTTTTCACTCAGTCAAATACCTTCACAAACTCTAGAAGGTATGATTTCTGCCCTTCTAGTAGAAGAGAAGAGAACAATAGACGATTCAGAAGTTGATCCTCAGGAGAAATCATTATTCTCAAGAAACAATTACAAAAGATTAGAGAAAATCAAATGTTTTTATTGTAAGAAAAAGGGTCACACATCTTGGGATCGTAGAACTCGAGCTAGTGATGTTCTTAAAGGAAATCTTGCTTGCATTGAGGAAGAGGATTCAACAGACGATGAATGTTTTAAAGATGACTATTCTTCTGGTGTCAATAGTGCATTAGTACTATAAAGGTTCCTTCAAATTGGAGGCAGGTAGCATCGGAGGATGGAGTATTTTCCATCATCTCAAGTTAGCTTCTCGCTTTGAGATGATGCTTTGCATGAGAAGCATTTTTGGTTTTGGTTGTTTTGCTCTTCTTTATTGATGCTGACAGATTTGAAGAATGTATGTTTTGGAGACAGGTTTGGGATTTGGTGTTGAGCTCATTATGGACTGTTGTCCAAGGAGCTTCAGAGTATATGATTGACAATTATACCCTTTCGTGGTCACTAGACAATGATAGAGATCTGTCGTATCTCTTAGGGATTGTTGTCGAATAATTCAAGACTGTGATTTGAGAGTTCTGGACTAAAGAGCTCAAGAACATAGCTCGAAGCTATGGCTTTCTGAGGGTAGATGAGATAGCATGATGGAGCCCTGCTTGGTTTAGGATTTGTTCTTTGGGAGAAGATCTTCTATAAAATATGTATTCATATTATGTAATCAACTTTGTTGAGTATTTTACCATTCAGGGGGGTCCCTTGGTTCTTTTGAGGAACAATGTAATAAGGGGTGGAGGAATGTTAGCATAATACATCATCATTGTATTACATTGTTAGTTATGTTTAGTTTGTTCGGATTCATATAACCAAACCAGTAGTTATTGTTCAGTTTCATATCAGACTCCCACCACACAATATATATTGATGTACCTGCATTTAATAATGATATCAATAAAAATATTACTTTACTTCATTGGAATGGTTGGCACATCAAAATTTGCAAGTTTTAAGCTTTCACCATACTTTGGTGTTGCCGAACAACATGTAGTTTTCACTCAAACAATTATTTCGGTAAAGCGGAGAAGTTTTTATAAAATCCTCTTATAGGAAGATTCTAAATTCTATCCTAGATTTGATAATGAAGGTTTCATAGTCATATGCCTTATGGCTTTGGAGAAATAATTATTTCATGACTTATGCTATCATATTCATGAAAGTTTAATATCTTGAGTTATGTGAGGTTTGGTATATATAATGGTTTGGTAGAAAGCTTCGAGATGTTGATTTCTGAACCTTTGTATGTTTTTTGTGATATTCCAAGATCCTGGGGAGAAGTTATGGCCAAAGTCAATTTCTAGCTCTAAGTCTATCATGTCATAGTCTTGGTTTCACAAGGTTGGAGATCCTCAAAGAAATTAGTTATTCTTGACAGGAGAATGATGATATGACATGAAATTGGAAGCACAACATTCTTCTAGAGGTATATATTTGCATACTTGCTGCTATAATACAATTTGATATTTCCTTTTCATTTTAAAAAGTGAATACAATATAGAAGAGTAGGGGGGAGCACCAAAGTGGTACAGCCTTAGGAGAAGAGAATAGGGTCATAGCCAAAGAATAGGAAACAAGTAAAAAGAAGCATGGTAATAGATAGAAGCTCAAGAATTTGAAGGACATATGTGAAGGCTTAGTTGGGGAGAGATTCAGTCCAAAATTTGTAGAGGAAACCAATCATACATGATGACATGCGCTGAAGAACAATAGATGAATGCAGAAAGAACAATGGAATGGGGCTATGGGTTCAGATAAGGGTCAACCAAAGCAAGGAAATAGAGAAATGTGAATTGAAGTTGTAGAGATAAGTTAAAGAGAAGAGAAATCTAAATATTTGTTTTAAATTGCCTTGCATAGTGAAGAATTTGTAGAAGTTTGAATGTATAAGCTGTCTTTGGTTCAATTTGTGCATCTGAACTATGATTTCTATACTAGTTGTGAGCATTTGAATCAAATAAAATCAAGATTCTATGGTGTTCCAATCTGAGTTTTGTTTATCTGAATAGAAATTCTTTGTATTGTGTGTTGTGGATAGTGTGAGTTTTTGTGTGGAAGTTTTATGTTTTTGAGGAAAGAGAAGTACCCTTTTGTACCAAGTGGTATCAGAGCGAGAAGGTCCTGAGAGTATAGAGGATACACCGAGACAGATGGGTAAAGGAAGTCTTAGAGAAGAGCTCATGTGATAATTGTTGTAGGTTGGTGAAGTTTGAGCAATTGAGATCTAGTAATTATAGAAGAGTTGTCCTTACAGATTATAGGGTAAGAGAAAGTGAATGTATAATATTGTAGCAATGAGTAAGATGAAGATATATGTGTAGAAGCCTGTGATGTGGGATGGTTGGAGATGGTATAAAAGAAAGGGATTTCTTAGAGAAATGACTAAAAATATTTAGAGGATTGATAGGTTGTTTGAGAGATGTGACCAATAGGAAGCTATGCAGCGTGGAGAGGTTGCAAGGGATGAGTTTGCAATGAAGACATGCCATGAAGAGGCCATGAAAGAAAAGGATGATAAAAATGAAGAAGTGATAGCAAATTCAAAGAATGAAGAAGAAGAGGAGATCCTTGTGCAAAAGGATCAAGGGGGAAGAGAAGAGATTGCAACAAGGTTGTAAAAGTTGAGAACAAGAGTTGCAGCCCTTTGATAGAAGAGGCATGGAAGTAGAAGCATGTGGGAGTAGCCCATACATTCCAGAATGAAAGAATATCAGAAAAGAATGGAAGCAATGATGTGAAGAAGAAGCATTAGAGATTGCAGTGAAGGTATGTCTTTTGAAAGACATGAATGAAGAAGTTAGAATTCATGTAGCACCAGTGACAACATATCCTTTGTAGGATAAGAAGATAGAAGAGGAAGGTAACAAACTTGCAGCTGAGTCATAGAGCAGAAAGTTGTAGCAAATGGAAAATTAGAGATGATGAAGTCAGAGATTGCAGTAAAGGTATGTATTTTGAAAGACACGAATGAAGAAGTTAGAAGTAATGTAGCACCAATGACAACATATCTTTTGGAGGATAAGAAGATAGAAGATGAAGGTAACAAACTTGCAGCTGAGTATGAAGAGTTAAAAGTTGCAGCAAATGGAAAATTAGAGATGATGAAGATAGAAGTCCCTAGATTTCACAAGAAAGTTGGAAAAGAGGAGAATGATCTTCTATGGAAATTCAAGATGAAGAAAATAGACAAGTTTCTAAGAGGAAATTGGATAGAAGAACATGAAGAGTTGAATAGTTCAGTGAAAAATGAAGGTAAACAAGTTGGAGTAGTGAAAGAAAATGAGGTATGTCATGAAGCATTAGAGATTGCAATAAAGGCATGTCTTTTGAAAGACATGAATTAAGAAGTTAGAAGTCATGTAGAAACAGTGACAACATATTCTTTGGAGGATAAGAAGAAGAAGGTAACAAACTTGTAGCTGAGTATGAAGACCGGAAAGTTGCAGTAAATAGAAAATTAGAGATGACGAAGTTAGAAAGCCCTAAATTTCACAAGCAAGTGGGTAAAGAGGAGAATGATCTTCTATGGAAAGAGTTTGGATGATGAAAATAGATAAGTTGCTTAGAGGATATTGGATAGAAGAACATGAAGAGTTGAATAGTGCAGTAAAAAGTGAAGGTAAAGAAGTTGGAGCAGTGAAAGAAAATGAGGTAAAATTTGAGAGCCATGGGTCCCATTCTCTTGGTAAAATCAAACATTGTCTTTGAAATGGAGGAAGGTGTCATATTAGATTTAAATCAATATTTTCTTTTTATTTTAAAAAGTGAATACAATATAGAAGAGTATGGGGGAGCGCCAAAGTGATACAGTCTTAGGAGAAGAGAATAGGGTCACCGCCAAAGAATATAAAACAATTAAAAAGAGGAGTGGGAATAGATAAAAGCTCAGGAATTTGAAGGACATAAGTGAAGGCTGATTTGGGGAAGATTTAGTCCACATTTTGTAGAGAAAAATAATCATACATGATGACAGACATTGAAGAACAATAGATGAATGGAGAAAGAACAACAGAATGGGGTTATGGGTTCAGATAAGGGTCAACTAGAGCAAGGAAATAGAGAAATGTGAATTGAAGTTGTAGAGATAAGTTAAAGAGAATATAAATCTACATATTTGTTGTAAATTTCCTTACATAGTGAAGAATTTGAAGAAGTTCAAATGTGTAATCTGGCTTTGGTTCAATTTGTGCATTTGAACTATGATTTCTATACTAGTTGTGAGCATTTGAATCAAATAAAATCAAGATTCTACATTGTTCCAATCTGAGTTTTGTTCATTTGAACAAAGAGTCTTTGTATTGTGTGATGTAGATAGTGTTTTTGTGTGGAAGTTTTATGTTTTTGCAGAAAGGGAAGTACCCTTTTGTACCATGTGGTATCAGAGAGAGAAGGTCCTGAGAGTATAGAGGATACACCGAGATGTGTGGGTAAAGGTAGCCTTAGATAAGAGCTCATGTGAGAATTGTTGCAGATTCATGAAGTCGTGAGCAATTGAGATCTAGTAACTATAGAAGAGTTGTCCTTACAGTTTGTATGGTAAGAGAAAATGAATGTAGAAGATTGTACCAAAAAGTAAGATGCAGATATATGTGTGGAAGCCCATCATGTGGGATGGTTGGAGATAGTATAAAAGGAAGGGATTTCTTAGAGAGATGACTAAAAAGATTGAGAGGATTGATAGGTTGTTTGAGAGATGTGACCAATTGGAAGCTGTTCAGTATGGAGAGGTTGGAAGGGATGAATTTGCAATGAAGACATGCCATGAAGAAGCCATGAAAGAAAAGGATGAGGAAAATGAAGTGGTAGCAGATATAAAGAATGAAGAAGAAGAGGAGATCCTTGTGCAAAAGGATGAAGAGGGAAGAGGAGATTACAACTGATGTTGCAAAAGTTGATAACAGGAGTTGTAGCCCTTTGGTAGAAGAGGCATGGAAGAAGAAGCGTGTGGGAGAAGCCCATCCATTCTAGAAAGAAGGAATATCAGAAAACATTGGAAGCAAGGAGAGAAAAAAATAGAAGAGGAAAGCTATGGAACATGAAGTTGCAACAGAAAATGATCCATGGAAACACATGGACTGTGTGGGGCAATGATCTGAAGAAGAAGCATTAGAGATTGTAGTAAAGATATGCCTTTTGAAATACATGAATGAAGAAGTTAGAAGTCATGTAGCAGTAGTGACAACATATGCTTTAGAGGATAAGAACATAGAAGAATAAGGTAACAAACTTGCAACTAAGTATGAAGAGAGGAAAGTTGTAGAAAATATAAAATTAGAGATGGTGAAGTTAGAAGGCCCTAGATTTCACAAGAAAGTGGGTAAAGAGAAGAATGATCGAATATGGAAAGAGGAGATGAAGAAAATAGACAAGTTGCTAAGAGGAGATTGGATAGAAGAACATGAAGAGTTGAAGAGTGCAGTGAAAAATGAAGGTAAAGAAGTTGAAGAAGTGAAATAAAATGAGGTAAAATTTGAACACTTTAAGTCTAATTTGTTTCAGATGATGAATATAGTAGTGGGTATAGAGGAAGAAAAAGGTAGATACATGGAAGACTTCAATTTCCATGAGGATGTTCTAGATTTGGTTGTTGTTGAGGAGCATAATTTGGTTGAGGAAGAAAGTGAGAAGATAGAAAAGTTGCTCAATTTGAGTAAACACTTGAAGGAGATGACTGGGGCAGTTAAGAGTGAGAAAATGGATGCCGCAACAATGAAGAATGAAGAGGTAACTTATGATTTTTCTAAATTTTGTGATGAGGAAGTTGATATGGATTTGTTTGTTGCTGAGATGGATAAGGAGTTGCAAAGTAGATGGAAGGAAAAGAAATGAAGATGCAGATTTGTATGCAGTTGTTACATGTTTTAATGTAGAGGTTGTGAAAGATGCCAGAAGTCAAAAACTAGGTAAAATAGTTGAAGACATGAGGATGACGATGGGATTAGATGGAATAGATGATGAAACTTGCAGCTGAAGATGATGAAAAAATATTGCAATGAAGAAGGAAGAGGTAAAGTTTATTGTGTTTTGTGATGAAATTCATTTTCCTTCGTTTGCAATGTTGAAGGTTGAAGAGTATGGAGAAGAGAAGATGAAAATTTTTAATTTCCATGAAGTTGTAGGGGAAGATTTGTATGTATATGCTGTAGGTTGTGATATGGATGATGTGACATTTTAGTGGAGGTAGTCAGTATGTGGTGGGTCAAAGCCCATAGAAGAGGAGAAGAGTACTGAGAATGTTTGGTGTAGGTGGCAAGATAATGGTGGGTTCGATCTCACGAAGGAGGAGAAAAGAAAAGAGTCTTGGGAGGTGGAGGATGGTACATGGTGGATGTAGGTCCATTCTAGATGAGAGAAGAATGGAGTGTAGATTTGTTGGATGACAGTGAAGTTTTTTCTAGAGAGATGCTGGAAGAGGAGGAAAAAAATAACTTTTTATGCACATTTATCGGTGATGGAGTTCATTGTAGATTGCTTGCAATCTCACAGAATGGTTCTACCATTGAACTCCATGTTTGTGAGTGTATTCTCACAAAATTCTGACCTGGTATGTCTGATGTAGGAGCATCTAGGTGGATTAGTGATCAACGTCAACCAAAAATAGATTTTAGGTTTGGGTTTCAATTTTTTTGTGTTTTAGTTTTCATTTGCCATCTCTTAGCTTTTGGAATAAGTCGTACATCATAATTTGCAAGTTTTCAATTTTCACCATACTTTAGTGTTGGCACACAACAGGTTATTTTCATCGAAACAATTGTTTCGGGAAATTGGTGAAGTTTCATGGAAAATCCTCTAATAGGAAGATTTTTTAATTCCATTCTAGATTTGATGATGAAGGTTTTGTAGTCATATGCCTTATGGTTTTGGAGAAATAATCATTTCATGACTTATGCTGGCAAATTGGTGAAAGTTTAATATCTTGAGCTCCATGGGGTTTATTATAGAATTGTTTGGTAGAAAGCTTTGGGATATTGAGTTGTACATCTTTGTAAGTTTTTGTGAGATTATAAGATCATGGGGGGAAGTTATGGCTAAAGTTGGTTTTCTGCTCTAATTCTGTCATGTCACAATCGAAGTTTCACAAGGTTGGAGACCTTCAAAGAATTTAGTTACTCTTGAAAAGTGAAAGATGATATGGCATGGAATTGGAAACACAACATTCTTCTAGAGGTATGGATATTTGCATACTTTCTGGTATAATACTTTTGATGGATTAAAAATAATACCATGAGGCCAAAAATGCTCTTCAAATGCCATTTCTCATCTGAAGCAAGTAAATCCATGAACATCACACTTTGAGATGAAAAACTAGATTGTGACCATTTCAAACACATCACAACAAGAAGATAGATGAAAGGTGGAGTGATGTTAGACTTGCAGTGCCTAAAGAAGAGAATTCTAACTCCTCATAGAGAAAACATTTTGTAAGTTTCAAAATATAATTTGAAGGTTAAACTAGAGGTGCAAAGGATCTATAAATCCTTCAACTTTGCAAGGAGTTTAGTCGACGCCTTTTGAAAGGCAATATACTGGCAGTTTAAGTGCCAACTTCAACATTCTTTGCAGATTTAAAGGATAATACAAAACTAGTGTGGATGTAGAATTTGAAATGCCAACTTAAGGGCTATGTGGGTGTGACTAGGAGCCAAGGATCCCATTCTCTTGTTAAAATAATTTTTTTCTTTGAAATCGAAGGAGGCATAGCCTCATAATCAAATCGATATTTCAATTTTCATTTAAAAAAGTGAATACAATATAGAAGAGCATGAGGGAGTGACAAAGTGGTGCAGCCTTAGGAGAAGACAATAGGGTCACTACCAAACAACATGAAACGAGTAAACAGAAGTGTAGGAATAGATAGAAGCTTATGAAATTGAAGGACAGACGTGAAGGCTGATTTGGGGAGAGATTTAGTCCAAAATTCGTAGAAGAAAACAATCATACATGATGCCAGGCATTGAAGAACAATAGATGAATGGAGAATGAACAATGGAATGAGTGTATGCATCGAGAGAAGGTTTGAGTAGAGAAAGGAAACAAAGAAATGCAAATTTAAGTTGTAGAGACAAGTGAAAGAGAACAAAAATCTACATATTTGTTTTAAATTGCCTTGCATAGTGAAGAATTTATAGAAGTTCAATTATGTAATTTGGCTTTGGTTCAATTTGTGCATCTAAACTATGATTTCTATAATTTTTTTGTGAGCATTCGAATCAAATAAAATCAAGATTATGTAGTGTTACAATTTAAGTTTTATTTATCTGAACAGGGAGTCTTTGTTTTGTGTGGTGCGGATTGTGTGAGTTTGTGTGTGTAAGTTTTACATTTTTGCAGAGAGGTGAGTACCCTTCTGTACCAAGTGTTATCAAAGTGAGAATGTCCTAAGAGTGTAGAGGATACACTAAGATGTGCGGGTAAAGGCAATGATAGATAAGAGCTCGTGTGAGATCTCTTACACATTGGTGAAATCTTGAGTAGTTGAGAGCTAGTAACCATGGAAGAGTTGTCCTTATAGGTTGTAGGGTAAGCGAAAGTGAATGTAGAAGATTGTAGTAGTCAGTAAGATGAAGATATAAGTGTGGAATCCTATCATATGGGATGCATGGAGACAATATAAATGGAAGGGATTCCTTAGAGAGATTAATAAAAATATTGAGAGAATTGAAAATTTGTTTGAGAGATGTGACCAATTGGAAGCTATACAACGTGGAGAGGTTGCAAGTGATAAGTTTGTAGCCATGACATGCCATGAAGAAGACATGAAAGAAAAGGATGAGGAGAATGAAGAAGTGGTAGTGGATATGAATAATGAAGAAGAGGAGATCCTTGTGCAAGAGGATCAAGATGGAAGATAAGAGATTGAAACCAAGGTTGCAAAACATGAGAAGAGGAGTTGCGGCCCTTTAGTAGAAGAGGCATAGAAGGAGAAGAATGTGGGAGCAGCCCATACATTCCAAAAAGAAAGAAAATCAGAAAAGAAATGGAGCAAGGAGAGAAAAGAATGGAAGAGGAAAGCTGTGGAACATGAGGTTGTAGAAGAAAATGATCCATGAAAAGACATGGACTATGTAGGACAATGATGTAAAGAAGAAGCATTGGAGATTGCAGCATATGTATGTCTTTTGAAAGACTTGAATGAAGAAGTTAGAAGTGATGTAGCAACAGAGACAACATATCCTTTGGAGGATAAGAAGATAGAAAAAAATGTAACAATCTTGTAGATGAGTATGAAGAGAGAAAAGTTGCAACAAATTGAGAATTGGACATGCTGAAGATAGAAGGCCCTAGATTTGACAAGCAAGTGGGTGAAGACAAGAATGATAATGAGGAGATGAAGAAAATAGACAAGTTGCTAAGTGGAGATTTGATGGAAGAACATGAAGAGCTGAATGGTGCAACAAAAAATGAAGGTAAAGATGTTGGAGCAGCAAAGAAACCAAGGTAAAATTTGAACACTTTGAGCCTAATTTGTTTGGGATGATGAATACAATAGAGGATATAGATGGAAAAAAAATTGATACATGGAAGACTTCAATTTCCATGAGGATGCTGCAGATTTGGTTGTCATTGAGGAGCATAATTTGGTTGAGGAAGAAAGTGAGAAGATAGAAAAGTTGTTCAATTTGAGTGAACACTTGAAGGAAATGAATGGGGCAGATAAGAGGCAAAAGATGGATGCCACAAAAATAAAGAATGAAGAGGTAACTTATGACTTTTATGAATTTTGTGATGAGGAAGTTGATAGGCATTTGTTTGTTGCTGAGGTGGATAAGGAGTTGCAAGTAGATAGAAAAAAACAAATAAAGATGCAGATTTGTATGTAGCTTTTACATGTTAGAATGTAGAGGTTGTAAAAGTGCTACACATGAGGATGATGATGGGAATAGAGAGGGTAGATGAGACCCTCACAACAAAGGATGAGATGATAAAAGTTGTAGCTGAAGATGATGTAGGAAATATTGTAGTGAAGAAAGAAGAGGTAAAGTTTATTGTGTTTTGTGATGAAATTCATTTTCCTTCATTTGCAATGTTGAAGGTTGAGGAGTATGGAGAAGAGCAGATGGAAATTGTTAATTCCATGAAATTATAGGGGTAGATTTGTATATATATGCTATAGGTTGTGATATAGATGATGTGATATTTCGGTGGAGGTGCTCAGTTTGTGGTGGGTCAAAACCCACAAAAGAGGAGAACAGTGGTGAGATTGTTTGGTGGAGTGGGCCGAATAATGGTGCAAGGTTGGATCCCATGAAGGAGTAGAGGAGATAAGAGTCTTGGGAGGAGGAGGATGGTACATGGTGGATGCAGGTCCATGAGATGAGGGAAGAATGGAGTGCATATTTGTTGGATGAGAGTGAAGCTTGTTATGACAAGATGCTAGAAAAGGAGGAAAAAATATTTTTTTGTCCAAATGTTTCAGCGATGGAGTTCACTATAGATTACTTGCAATATTAAAGAATGGTTCTACAATTCAACTCCAAGTTTTTGAGTTTATGCTCACAAACATCCTACTTGATGTGTCTGATGCAGGAGCATTCAGGCAGACTGGCAGTCAACATCAACCAAAAATAGATTTTAGGTTTTGTTTTAGTTTGGTGTGTTTTGGTTTTCATTTGGCATCTCTTTGCTTTTGAAACTGGTGGCACATAAGAATTTACAAATTTTTAGTTTTTGCTATACTTTGGTGTCAGTACACAACATGCAATTTTCACCAAAACAATTGTTTCAAGAAATAGGTGAAGTTTTGTGGCAAACCCTCTTACAGGAAGATTGTTGATTCCATCTTAGATTTGATGATGAAGGTTTCATAGTCATATGATTTACAGTTTTGGGGAAATAATCACTTCTCAACTTATGCTGGTAGATTGACAAAAGCTTAATATCTTGAGCTCTGTGATGTTTGGTACAGAATGGTTTGGCAGAAAGCTTCGAGATGTGCCAAACTGGTGCCGCCTTAGGAGAAGAGAATACGGTCGCTTCCAAAAAATAGGAAACAAGTAAAAATAAGTGCGGGAATAGATAGAAGTTTAGGAATTTGAAGGACAGACGTGAAGGCTGATTTGTGGAGAGATTCAGTCCAAAATTCATAGAGGAAAACAATCGTACATGATGCCGGGCATTGAAGAACAACAAATGAATGGAGAAAGAACAATGGATTGAGTGTAAGGGTTTAGAGAAGGGTCGACTAGAGAAAGGAAACAAAGAAATGTGAATTGAAGTTGCAGAGATAAGCGAAAGAGAACAGAGATCTACATATTTGTTTTATGTTTTAAATTGCTTTGCATAGTGAAGAATTTGTAGAAGTTCAGTTGTGTAATCTGGCTTTGGTTCAATTTGTGTATTTGAACTATCATTTCTATACTCGTGATAATTTGAATCAAATAAAATCAAGATTCTGTGGTTTTGCAATCTGAGTTTTGTTTATTTAAACAAAGAGTCTCTGTTTGGTGTGGTGTGGATTGTGTGAGTTTGTATGTGGAAGTTTTATGCTTTTGCAGATAGGGGAGTACCCTTATGCACCATTCTTTAAGATACAAGTTACTTCTTGGACTCACACCAAGGTTCATCTCTTTATATGACACAACCACAATACCTTCCATTCTATTATAAGGTTGATATCCAATATTTTATAAAGTATGCCTGTGATGCAGGAGCATATAAGCAAACAAGTGATGACATCAACAAAAAATATTTTTTGGTTTAATTTTTAGTTTTTGTGTGAGGTGGTTGTTTATGGAATCTATTTATAGTAGGAATTCAAATATTTAATCAGATTTCTATATTTCAAGTGTTCACTTTGTCGCGGTTTTAAGGCTCCGTAACACAGTTTTCACAAAAACAAAAATTTCCAGAGATTCTGGAAGACTGGACTAAAATCCTTTGATAAGCATGATCTTGAAGGCATTTCACCAAATGTGAAAAAACAATTGAAGTCATATCTTTCATTGTTTTGACATATTTTAATGCCAGAAATTTGTGCCGATAGGTTTAGAAAATTTTAAAATTTCAAAGTTTTTAAATGCTGGAGTGAAATCCTTCTAAAGAGATTCTAAGGGGATCATAATACACCTTTAGAAAAATTTTCACAAATAAACTTTCAATTTTTCACCTTTTCAGCATCTGATTCCGTATGAACTTCAATTTGATTATTTCATTCTGGATGAGCATTAAAAGAGGTATTATTCAAGAATTTGATTTCACTGTAGTACATTTAGAAAATGTCAGAAATGGTAAAGAGGTACGGTATCTTTAGTTTTAAGATACATTTTTTATATGTGACCACTCCCATTCTTGGAGGTGTTGAAAAACAAGTAATGTAAACCTTATTTAATTGCCTTCCTTTATGAGGCGTTGAAACAAAAGGAGGTGTCACTTCTATATTTGATTTTATTAATGTGGAGGAAGTCGGTGTTGAAGAAGTTGCTGCAGATTTTAAAATCTGAAATCTAAATGCCTTTGGAAGGGACACCATTGAAAGATGAAGTTAGAAAATTTTAAAAAACTGATTTGTTTTCCTTTTGGGCAGCAAGCGAGGAGTTGAGGGGAATATGGACCATTAAACACCTAAAATATATAGTGAAAAGAGATTTCAATAGAAGCAAGTCATTCCATAAAGAGAGAGGAGAGGTACCAGAGAGAGAGAGTGCCGAAGTGAGGAAGATTGCAGAGTGGAAGAGAGAGTTCTGTGGAAGAACATAGCCCATCTGAGGGGCATGTGTAGGAAAGTTACTGTGAGAAACAAAGGAGAGTTCCCTGTAATTTTGAGAGGCCGTGAGAGGCCAAATATATAAATATTTTGTTGCAGATTTGCATATTTGTTGAAACCATGAAACCATTATGTAATTAGTGACTGAATTGAATAAATGATAGAAGTTTATTTGCAATTCTGTGTATTGTGTTGAATTGAGAGATTGATTTTGTTGAGTTGTGTGATTTGTGTTGTGGGTGGGAGTCCTACTTGTATACAATGGTACATTTAGAAAATGTGGGATATGGTAAAGAGGCAGACTATCTTTAGTTTTAATATACAATTTTAATATGTGACCACTCTCATTCTTCGAGGTGTTGAAAAACACGTAATGCAACCCTTACTTAACTGCCTTCCTTTAAGAGGCGTTGAAACAAAAGGAGGTGCCACTTTTATATTTGATTTTATTAATGTGGAGAAAGTCGGTGTTGAAGAAGTTGCTGCAGATTTTAAAATGTGAAATTTAAATGCCTTTGGAAGGGACACCGTTGAAAGATGAAGTTAAGAAAATTTTAAGAAACTGAATCATTTTCCTTTTGGGCAGCAAAGCCTTGAGTTGAACGGAATAATGGAGTTTTAAACACCTGAAATATATAGTGAACATAGATTGCTTTAGAAGCAGGCTGCTCCAGAAAGAGAGAGGAGAGTCGCTAGAGAGAGAGAGCGCCAAAGTGAGAGGAAGAGAGACTTCTGTGAAAGAATTTCACATAGCCCATGTGAAGGGCATGTGCAGGAAAGTTGCTGTGAGAAGCAGAGGAGAGTTTCCTGTAATTTTGAGAGACCATGATAGGCCAAATATATTTTTATTGTTGCGGATTTGCATAAATGAACAATTCTGTATATTGTATTGAGTCGAGAGATTGATTTTGTTGAGTTGTGTGATTTGTGCTGTGGGTGGGAGTCCCACTTGCATCAGCCTGTGTAATCTATTTTATAAAGTTCACCTGCATATTCTTTCAGAATTTTGAAATGCAAAAACCCACAGTATGTAGCATACAGAACAAACCCCCAAAAGTAAAGCTTATAAACCTTTTAAATGTTAGACTAGATTTGCACTAAGCCATTTTTCCTTAACAGTTATGAAGGCATCTTATAACTTTAAATAACTCAAAATTAAAGAATAATTAACTTGTAACATACCTCCAGCCATTTGAGGAACATTTTCGAGAAGGGTGGTATTGACTGTATTTGGCAAAGGAGTAATCATGGGTGATGCACCCAAAGATGAACCGTGCCCTTTAACCGTTTCACGTGGATGTTGGGAATGATGGGGACTAGAAGTAGTATAGACAATGCTATTGCTACTTTCATCTTCACCATTATAATTAATCTTATGATAGGATGGATTAACAAAAGGGGCAACAGTAACATAAACAGCAGCACCTGCAACAAGCCGGCAACCAGAAAGCCTGCTGCCAACAAATCCTTGTTCAACTCTGAGCTGAGAGCTACCAAGCATTACAGTCAAAGAAGAAAAGGAAGCAGAACAGTATCCAGACAGGGATATTATTTCAGTTGGGATAGAGTAGAATTGAAGCTGCCTCCTAGACTGATAAATTGCCGCACTGCCCACAGTTCCAGAGGCTCCAAAAACAGCCAAATCTATGTCATGCCTCTTGCAGTACTGAGTTAAACATTCGAGCACATCAGAACCTGCTGCAACTTCCAGAACATTAATCTTCATTGGCTCCTGGTGATTGATTGTTATATTTTTTGGCTTATTTTTCGATCCACTAGGGTGGCCTGGGCAACCCTTTGGTGGCTCGGCAGCAGAGTTTTTCTCTTTGCCTTGAGTATTACTGTTAGTTACTTCCTCGGGCTCCTTCATGCTGTTACTTCCACTGCCATGGTTTCCAGAGATTCCACATGCAAATTTCTGTTCAGTTTCCATCCCAACTTTAATTACAGCCTTCAATACCTGCCAAAGTATTTTTCTTCTGCGCTCAGTTAAGAAGATATTAAAATAAAATTATATTATATTAATTTTTGGTCTAAAGGTGAGTGCTCTAGGATTTCAAACTGGAAGGCATTAGCAACAGATCATTTCGAGTTGCAACAACAGATCATTTAAAGTCTGTCAAAGGTAATACCCTTGCCCTAATTACAGGATAAAATATATAAACTTACAAGAAGTCTGAAGGCTCATATCACAATAGGTGCAAAACAAAATCATGATAAAACAAAATCCCAAACTCAATATTTATAATAATAATTATCGTTAAAAAATCTGTTAAAAATATATAAAACTTTCAATCCGTGGAAATCTACAGGAAACATACCTCGTAAGCTTGACGAAGTAACTCCGTGCTCTGTAAAACCTATCTATTATGGCAAGGACGCTAATCGTTTCAATTGTTGGATACAAGCTTGAAATAGAAAAACACCAAGGAAACGATGTGACAAGTTGATTTGAAATACAGTGTCACATAATTCAAAGCATGGTATTTAGAGGATTAATGCTCCAATAATAGTAAATGACATTGTCAACCAACTTAATTACACCGAATGGCGTGTGCTTTCAGCGGCTGACAGCGATCCGAGACATTCGTTTATTTTCGCCGAATTCTTTTACCGTCACCTTCGCTCACTATTTTTCGCCTACCGGTTTCACTTTATTAAGAACAAATAGTATTTTGGACAGCCCTAAAATTTCATTTCAGGCCTATGGCTCTATATGGGAGTCTATACATGCACCCCAAGCTCTCTGGATTATATCTGCACCGTACACGTCCGGTTATTCGAGGTCCTTTAGTGATCGCTGTAGAATAACTTGGGCAGGGAACCCAAGATTATTTTATACCAATACATTGATATTTACAGCCACAAATGGGTTGGAATTAAAACAATAATTTACCACATGTTTTAACTGTAGTTGAGAAAAACTTCCCACAAATTAGTGGGATTCATTCATGGTATTACTAGACTCGGGCCCATCTCTTTTAAATGGGGACTGTCAACTAACCCACGTATCTGAATTGATTGGAATGGAGACCTATGCCCAAACTACCACACATGTTTTGTAAATCGGTCACTTCATAGGCAATAGGGCTAATCTAAACCCTTACTATTCAATCTTCCCTCTCTGTCATGCGGGTAGTTTTACCTAAATCCATTGGTCTTGCATTTTTTTAACTTATCAAGCTTCAATTGCACTCCTGCACCAAAGATCCCACTTTTCATGGGTTCTATCGATCACACTTTTAGCATATAGAAGTGTGGTCTTTTGGACATTTTAAGTGTGTTAATTATTTTTTATTATAATGGAAGTGTATTTAAAAGGATTTATTAAATTTTAGATGAGTAAGTTGTGTTGGAAGGAAAGCAAAATTGTTAAGTAAAGAATATGACTAATTGTTAATAAAATAGAATTTTCCTATTCAATAGTTAAAGTTATATTGTTTGACTAGAATTATATTTTTTTTTAGAAAGTTTCTAATAAGGATGCAAGGCAGTTGAAATCAATGGATCAGATTTGAGCAAAATACATGCAAGACAATCTAATGCATCACTACCTTACATTTTTTTACCTTGATCTAGCTCATCTATTTTTTAACCTTTTGTCAATTGATAGAATGATGATGGTTTAGATTCTTACATACATTGATAACATTTAAATTGACTTATGGCTCGCAATTTTTTTTTATAGAATTGAGGGTGCAAAGTTTATTTACATCGTTTAGGTATACCATTCAATTATGTTGTATCTACAAAAAAATTGTAAAGAAAACAAGCTTATGCTCAAAAGTCGGGTGGAAAAAACACATCAAAATAGTAAATTGATTGATGTGAAAGATGTAAACACATCAAAATAGTAAATTGATTGATGTGAAAGATGTGCAGAATTTGACAAAAGAAGGACTTGATGAAATAATAAATTCAATTGAAGGTTTTGATCTAATAATAGGTGGAAGCATTCCTCTATTTTCTATGAACTTCAATGGATTGTGAATTATCTAAGGCATGTGATGTATTAAGTGTAACACTATACAATAACGAAACCTTCATTTTATACTCATGTGGACTTCAATGAATTATGAATTCCTTATTTTTCATAGCCAAGTTCCTCCCTACCAAAACCAATTATTAAAAATTATGGGCACTATTATTTATTATTTTGATTCTATGAAACATATTTGTTTGCATAATCAACATGCTATTGAAAGCGTAGTGAGACCTTACAATAGCACATTTGAAAGTGTAGTGAGACCTTATAGGAGTGCATTTTAAATTTCCCTATTTGAAAATGAATTGACATGGCATGGAGATAGACGATGCAAGGTTTTTGAGAATAGTGCAAGACGATTGAAATCATCTTGCCGTCATCAGAAAAATGATTTATCAAGATAGATCACCTCCGCCACTCACCCATTTGATGACAAATTAAATTCCATGGAATCAATGTACACTTGTACAAGGAAAGACAAACCAAGAGGGGTTAAGTCTTTACAGGTAAGAAAAAACCACTTCATAAAGAACTAAAGGAACATTTTAAAATAACTGCCATGTAGTGGCCAGTACCTACCTTGTAGTGTTGTTATTATAGTATGTGTTTAGGTGTAAACTTTTTTGTTGATCAGCTATTGGTTCTATATATTATTTGTTTAGTTGTAATTTCTTTGTTGATTAGGTATTGGTTGTATAGACAAATTGCAATCCAATAATTGAAAAATTAATTTTTGAAGACTATTGAAATGCCTTGGGTACATAAAATTGAAATCTCAAAAATAATCTAATATGGTAAAAATAAAATAGGACTAAAATATTTCCTTAACTATAAAATTAAACTTTACAAAGCCTATGAAATAACACAAATATTTCCTTAAAATGTAATAATACTAATACTTTAAGTTTGAAGAATAAAATAAAAAATTGTAATAACATATGGCAAAATATTTTTGTGATACTGTAGATTTTTAACTTTTGACTAAATAAAATTGAAATACTAGATTTTTAACTCTTGAGTAAATAAAATTGAAATCCCAAAAATAATCTAATTTCATAAAATAAAATGTGTAGAACCTAACCCTAGTTGGGTGTGGAGAGATTTAAATGGCTGCCTAAGGTATTAAAATGTAATAATATTGAATACTATTACAGTTTAAAATGCATTAAAATATTGTAAGTTTGAAGAATAATTACACAATAAAAAGCATTCGAGGAGAAGTAGGGTGCTGACCTAGAACACATGAATCTTTTCTTTTGTGAGGGCAAGGAGCCTGTGAAACTCCATGGAGGGTTCAAGAGCAAGAAGCTACTGGAGCCATGGGGACACATGTGTCTGATGATAATCAAATTCTTCACGTTGAAGGGAGGATTTTAGGTATACTACCATTACCACTTTGCTCTTCTCGATCATTTTAGGAATAAAATTGAGATTAACATTCCTTTTTCTCAATTCTATTAGAGAGCCGAGGGCCAAGAACCGCTTATCCCCATCCATCTCATTCTGAGACTTTATCATTTTCACCTTGCTCTGTGCCCACTACAACAAATCAAAGTCAAAATTCTTGAGGACCTATAGTTGAGCACATCCCCCGAAGATAAAGACAAAGTGAAGGTTAGTGTGGGGACTCCTAAGAACCCCTTTAAAGGTGATCCCTGTGCAATGGAAGATAACCTTGCTAGGACCCCTGCTACTTCTAAGAACAAAAAGAAGAAGCATACCCCTAAGGAGGGTAAAGGTGTTGCTTCTATGGAAGTTCCTGTGAAGATCGTTGAGCTGGATACTAGGCTTGATCCTAAGGGTAGTAGTGAAGGTGGAGTGGCTATCAATCTGAGGATTCGTTGGTCTAAACAGATCACTGGTAAGCCGCTAGTGAACCCCCAGGGGGTGGAATTTTCTAATGATTCTAAGTTTGTGGAGGAGACAATGGAGTAAGGCAGGGATGAAACCCCCATAGAATCTATCCATGAAGTCGGGGGCACCAGTCATTTCGCCTCTATCAATGAATCTAGTTTTGAAGGTTTGGGCGACACCGTGAGGGCTGCTATTGGTTAAGATAGAAAGGGGAGTTGTGCCTTGTGTGACAAGAATCCATCTTCGTTGCGGTTAAATATTTGGATGAAAAAGTCAAGTAGGTGGGGATTGACAACTTAGGAGATTATATGGAGACGGTTGATTTCATTGCTAAGTTTGGGGCGACTGGTAGCCCATAGTTCCTTGTCCTTGTTTTTTGGTCTGCTTTTCTAGTGTTGTTTAACTGTTGTATTTTATCTCAATCAATTAATTTTTTGTTTAATTAATAATAGTAAGTACTTTTAGAGAACATAATTTTAATTATTTTAATTAATCTAATATTGTGGTTTACTAATATTTTTTTCTAAAGATAAAAGAATTTTTTATCATTTCAAATTTATAACTATTATATTTCTAGAACTAAATTTATAAGGAAAATTTTATGTGAACTTGTTTTGAAACGTCTTGGTAAATAAAATTGAAATCTCAAAAATAATTTAATTTGGTAAAAATAAATAGCACTAAAATATTTACTTAGCTATAAAACTATACTTTACAAAGCCTATTAAATAACACAAATATTTTCTTAACTATAAAACTCAACTTTACAAAGCCTACAGAGCTTGAGTGTATAGAGATTTGAAATGTATACTTAAGATATTAAAATGTAATAATATTAATACTATGATAATTTAAAATACATTAAAATATTGTGTTTGAAGAATAAAATAAAAAATATAATAATATGGAGAAATATTTTTGATAATATTGTAGATTTTTAAGTTTTTAGTAAATAAAATTGAAATACTAGTTTTTTAACTCTTGAGTAAACAAGTGCCACGTAGTGGCCTTGTAGTGTTGTAATTATAGTATGTGTTTAGTTGTAATTATCTTCTTACATTAAATATTTGTTGTATAAACAAATATTTTTTTTAAGGCCTATATAAATATAATAACAAAATTGTAATATTTATAGTATATTTATTTTTGATTAAATATATATAGTTTTTAAATTTGATAATTTAAATATTAATGAAATTGTATAATTAATATATGAACTACATTTAATAATAAATAAATATTAACTTCTTGGGATTTTTCACTATTGTTTTATAAAAAAAATTATTAGGGTTTAAATTTGACACTAATGACCCTCTCCACACCTAATACCCAACAATATATTTATTTATTTTTCGATAACAAATAACCCATTATGGACTAACATGCTATGATATTTCCTATTTAGTGTTGTCATTGGATGGATATTACATAGTGAAATCTTGATAAATCATTATAAGATTTGATATGTAACTATGAAAATATTATTTTGACTCAACTGATCTATACTAGTCATTGTCTTGTTGTACATGACATATATATTTTGGTTGCACTTTAGGAAAATATAGAGAAAACAAATTATTGGTTGGCGTGTTGTGTTGAGGAAAGACATGATTTTTTAGAACACACAATCTAGATAGTGATAATTTTGATAATCTAATAGTTTATATGCTTATTCAATGGTATTTGGATACACAAGTATTTTATAAGGAATAATGGTTTTCCTAAATTCAAATATTAGATTATCAAAGTATAGAGATACTAAGAAATTAGCAACACCGTATGGCTACACAGACTTATTAGCACTTTTCTCCAAATGCATAAAGTTAATGCAGTTAGTGATATCGATGCCTACATGTCTATATTTTCTTTTCTTTCTATCTTTTCTCCCTTTGAAAATTTACTCTGTTATAAACATCTTTGGATAAGAAATCGCTGTAATACATAGTGTCCTATATTCATGTATTCAAACAATTACTATTGGAAAAACAAAGAATGTACTATTAATTACTAGCAGAAGAAATCTAGCCAAAAAAAAGCATGGAATCACTTGTTGCAAATAAGTTATATTAGGACTGATGATAAA
Organism: Cunninghamia lanceolata; assembly: GCA_027924645.1. Classification (NCBI taxonomy): domain Eukaryota; kingdom Viridiplantae; phylum Streptophyta; class Pinopsida; order Cupressales; family Cupressaceae; genus Cunninghamia; species Cunninghamia lanceolata. The sequence continues at coordinate 4,012,025 of BSBN01000135.1, read as the reverse complement.
TTGGCCACAAAGGGATCAGTAGTTCAATTGATGGAACACTCCAGTAGCAAACTGAAGGTATTAGATTCAAATTCTACCTGGTCTATATATAAACTGTAGCTCTACACTACTAAGGATACACTTATTTACAAAGGCAGAAGATCAAGATATATATATTCAGAGTGTTTTGTGCAGAAAAAAATTGAAATGACCAAACTTGAACTAAAATTGCTGGATAACATCAAGGATAACATCAAGAAGTATGTGGCTATTTCCTAAACTCCTATCGAAGTTATATGGATCTGTGGTGCATATAGAGTTCAATTGCACAAGTTTTAAAATTAAAAAAAAAAACATTCTAAATAGATTTCTCTATCATTTGTTTTTTAAGGTAAAAGTCCACTGTTTAGCCTCTCACCGGGCCTCATTCCTATATAGTTCTCAACATATTCAAGATACTAGCAACAACAATTTCAGAGTCATTGTTAGACCTGAGCTAAATTTTCAAGTCACCGTGATATGTAGAAACTATAACAGACACCACAAATAAACCAAAATTGCGTCAATAGGCATTTTGAGTATTTTGTGTAGATTTGAAGCCCATCTTATCCCTTGAAATTTCTTTTACATCCAAGATTATGGAATATCAAACTGATCAAAATCATCTTCATTATATTCATTAATGTCAGATTCATATTGTCTGGTTCTTTGAGGTGGGTAAAGAAGTTAAGATGGAGATTATTTGTGGATTAGTCAAATCACCTTAGATGTATTCATCAAGATTAGATCATTGATTAGGTTCTTTGATGCAGGATTATATGTGCGGATTGGCGATCAGCGTCAACCAAAAACAAATTTCAGGTTTGTATTTCATATTTGGTGTGTTTGGTTTTGATTTGGCATCTCTTGGCTTTTGGAATGGATGGTATGTCAGAATTTGCAAGTTTTTAGTTTTCACCATACTTTGGTGTCGGTGCACAACATGCAGTTAAACAATTGTCTCGAAAAATTGATGAAGTTTCTTGGTAAATCCTCTTACAAGAAGATTGTTGATTCCATCCTAGATTTGGTGATGAAGGTTTTGTAGTCATACGCCTTCTAGTTTTGGATAAATAATCATTTTGTGACTTATGCTGGTAGATTGATGAAAGTTTAATATCTTGAGCTTTGTGAGGTTTGGTACAAAATGGTTTGGCAGAAAGCTTTGAGATGTTGATTTCTCAATATTTGAAAGTGTTTGTGATAATCCAATGTCACTTTTCAACTCCGAGACTATCATGTTGTAGTCATGGTTTCACAAGGTTGGAGACCCTCAAAGAATTTAGTTACTCTTGACAAGTGAATGATGATATGGCATGAAATTGGAAGCACAACATTCTTTTATAGGTATAGATATTTGTATACTTGGTGCTATAATACTTTTCATGGACCAAAAACAATACCATGAGGCCAAAATTCTCTTCGGATGCCATTTCTCGTCTGAAGCAAGTAAACCCATGAACATCACGCTCTGAGAGGAAAAGCCAAATTGTGACCATTTCAAATGCTTCATAACAAGAAGGCAGATGAAAGGTGGAGTGACGTTACAAGTTTACAGCACCTAAAGGAGAGAATTCTAACACCTCATAGAGGCAACTTTTTGTAAGTTTCAAAATATAATTTGAAGGTTAAAATGGAGATGCCAAGGACTGATAATTCCTTCAACTTCACAAGGACTTTAGTCAATGCCTTTTGAAAGGCAATAAATCGGCAGTTTAAGCACCAACTTCAACATTCTATGCAGATTTAAGGGATAATAAAAAACTAACGTTGATGTAGAATCTAAAACGCCAACTTAAGGGCTGTGTCGATGCGACTGGGAGCCATGGGTCCCATTCTCTTGGTAAAATCAAATGTTGTCTTTATGATGGAGGGAGGCATCACCTCAGATTCAAATCGATGTTTCCTTTTCATTTAAAAAAAACTGAATTCAATATATAAGAGCAAGAGGAGCACCAAAGTGATGCGGCCTTAGGAGAAGAGAATAGGGTCGCTACTGAAGAATAGGAAACAAGTAAAATGAAGGATGAGAATAGATAGAAGATCAGGAATTTGAAGGAAAAATGTGAAGGCTGATTTGGGTGTTAGCATAGTATTACATTGTTTAATATCTGCTTAGTTTAGACAACGGTTACCAGTTATGCTGCCAATTATGCAGTTATGTCTATTACAATTTTTTAACTGCATTTCTCCTTGTATAAATGTTTTTTAGTTTATCGAATAAATCAATCAAGAAATCATCAATATATTATTACATGCTTTTGTTATTCCTGTGCAATGGTGTAATCTGTACATCCTCACCATATTTCAATATGGTATCAGAGCAGCTATTGATCATGGAGAAGTAGCAAATTTGTTTTGGAAATGATATGTGAAGATTTTCTAGAGTAGTTGTTGGTCACTGAATACAAGTGCATTGTATTGCTAAGCAATATGAGATCACCAGTACTGCGTGTGGATAGAACATACCAGCATGAGAAGGCATGAAGTTGTATAAAAAATTGAAGGTATTTGAATCCATTGATTGAGCATCTAGTATAGTTTTCTTTTGCATTTAATACACTTGATGCGCAAGTCAAGCTTCTATTTGATATAATGTACAAAGGGCATGCAATGGAATGGCCACTTAATGGATATGCAGACATGACCTAGCCTAGTTCAGCTCCATGGTATTTTTTTTAATATCCTTTGTGAGTAAATCCTTGGTAGAACTGTTGGAAATTGAAATCTTATAAGCAGTTATACGGTTATCTGTAACAACAATCAGAATGCATCATATAGTTATAAACGTAGTGTTTCACTAAACAATTAAGTGCAAGATTTGAGCAAACTGCTCTAAGCATCCAACGATTGGAGGAACCATGCTAACTGGTTGGTTCTTTGTGATGGAAGCCTGCCTACAAGATCTCCTCGCCATTTGAATAAAGTTTTGTCCAATGTTCATTGCTGGTGTAAGGAACAAAGATGATAAAGACGCAGTGATTTGTGTATGCTGAGTTGATGTGGGCGCCAGAATTCTAAAGGAATTTTCAAATTGACTTATTCCAGAGAAACACAATCTTGTTGCGTATAGGAAGAGATTCGTAAGTAAACCTAAAATTCACTCAAGTGGATGCATATGTGACTATTCAACATGCCTTGCATGTAAATGTGTGCAGTGGAGTTGGTATATGATTTTAATTTTAATACAAGCAGTCATAGGATCAAAACTATGAAAGTGGAGTTATAAGGTGTGAAAGGAGAAGTAGTTGAATTTAAATAAGTTGTTACAATTTTCATTGTAAGGGTCTATGGACAAACCAAAGGGTGTATGGACAAACCATATTCGAGACATTTCCTAAAACACAAAATCATTACAAAACTAAGATTAATTGCAAAAATATACTGGCAAAAAGTGTTCTACTATGTAATAGACTTGGGGCTATAATCAAGCATTCTAATGGATAACCCTACATTAAAGATCAAGGTATGGTAATTTTTTAATGTAAAAAATAGAGCTTGATATGGGTTTGTCCATATTAACTAGCTCCACTAGAGCCTCATGAAATGGTACTTCTGATGCCAATGATAAATAAAAAAGAGAGTGAACTTCAATTGGTCATTCCATGCCAATGATCCAAAGATGACATGAGATTTACTAGAGTGATGTAAGATGATTCAAATAATCATGCCCACTCATGTTATCATGTACCTTCATTTGTACAAGTGGAAAGAATGGAGAACTTTAAATTGACATTTTCCAACTATTGGTTCCTTAGAATGAATAGCACCTACATGGTTGAAAGAATTCACTGCCTACATGTATCAAATGAAATGCCAGGATTGAGTAGTAGAAGTCCACATTTTTTGTTAGATGACAAAGGTTGGTTACTTATGTTGTATGTAGGTGATGACACCCATGGCAAAGGTTAGGGTTGTGGATCCATTGGACAATAGAGATGATCCTAGAAAAATGTATATTCAAGTGGTGACTATGGACAATCACGAGTTATGGTTCATGGGATTTATTAAATACCACAAATCTCTCAGTAACTAAGATACTCTCTTCTAATGGGATTTATTAAATACCACAAATCTCTCAGTAACTAAGATACTCTCTTCTAATGCTACATAATAACATGGGCCATAGGGACAAAAGACAATCATCATTCAATTAAAGACATGGAAATTAAACTTCCACAACTCTTCAACGTACCCATTGCACACCAAGGTGTGATTGCTAGTTATATTATGCTAGCACAATGGGTGTGTTATTACTAGCACCTCATTATATATTATTTTTATAATTTTTGCCTTCTACTTGAATGGGTTGTAGACATCTTGGACCAAGTTAAATCTAAGCAATAGGAAATTTTATTTATTTATTTATCTTATTCTATATTATTTTCATTGTTTGCCCCCTCTACTTTCTACTTGAATGGCCCATAGACATGGTGAACTAAGGTAAATCTAAGAAAGTAATACAAAAATTTATTTATTTATTTATCTTATTCTTTTACCCTTATGGTTCAAATGTATTCTAAATGTAGTAGACAAAATAAAAATAAAATAAAAATTCTTCAATAAAAACAAAACAAATTATTTACTTCATATGATTTGGTATTTTTTACCCTTTAAATGTGAATATTCTGGAAATTGTTACTGGTCATATTGATGGGCTTAAAAAGGATGCTAATTTATTTTGGAATATGCTGTCTTCTAACATCCTCTGGCAGATCTAGAAGTGCAGGAACGAGGAAAGGTATCAAAGCAACCCTAGAGTTCTTACTGAGTTTTTTTGAAAACTCACATTTTTAAAAATCTTTCTTCAGGTTCACACAACAATGATGATGGAGAAAGACAAGCTGAGGAGATTCTTGGAAGATGGGCATGTCACATTCTTCATCTATGAGCTGAAGCATGGTTACGAGTGAAGGAGGAACTTCGATGACCTTCAAATGTTTGAACGAACTTGCAAAAGGCTGAACCAAGAGATCAGGAAGAATATTAACTCCAGGTCCTCACAACAATGATGATGGAGAAAGACAAGCTGAGGAGATTCTTGAAAGATGGGCACACCACATTCTTCATCTATGAGCTGAAGCATGGTTACGAGTGGAGGAGGAACCTCGATGACCTTCAAATGTTTGAATGAACTTGCAAAAGGTTGAACCAAGAGATCAGGAAGAATATTATCTCCAGGAAAGATGAGATATTCATGCTTACGCAAATCTAGGAACGTAAGATCATAGTTTGGATGGAGGGTCCTTTTGGTTGGACTGCTTGGGTTGATACCCATTATGATGTCTTACACTAGTAGTTCTTTAGCTTCTTCTTTCTTCTGTTATGTCTGTATACATGATACTCTGAGTTTGTGGTGAGGCTGGGCCTCTTTTTTGATACTCTCGGTGGTTATTTTTGTTTTTGTATTTGACCTACCTATATTTAATATAAAAACAGTAATATAATCTAAATATTATTTTATTTTATTGTGTAATATTCATATTAATATAATATTGAGCCTTATGAAAATTATTTAATTTTTCTTCATTATATATAATAAAATTCATATTAAATTGTTGATTACACAAATTTATAATGTATTTATATTTATGTTTTTGATTAAAGGGGTAAAACGGGTTTTGACGGGACTACAAAACCTGAATTAGGTTCTGAAGGGACATGAAACCCTTTACAACTAGACACTGTCAAATGTTAAAATCATAGCTAAATGACACTAAACAAAAATCTCTTAGGACACCGACAACAACAAGTTTAGATGGGACCCTCAAGCCTACAAACCATCAACAAACCTAATGAAGAGCCACCTAGAAATAGTAGCAATGAGCTGCAACCAAGAACAAAGGTAATGAGAGGACTCACTACCACCAACCACACAACAGGTTTTGAAGGGACCTGAAATCCTATACAAACAAATGTTATGTGAACCACTACTCATGAAATATGGGTCATGTGTTTGACTCAAAAACTATGCAGTTAAAACCCTGAAATAAAATATCATAATTTGACATGCTGCGAAAACTAGCTCCTACTTATCAATTGATGAGCTAAAGGGGCTCTATAATGAATGGTTCATAAGGAACAACACTTGCTGAAGGTTTTGCAAATGGGGTAGAAAGCTAAGTGGGCTTGATCTTGGGGGAAATTCCATGGTTAAGCATGCATGAGTCAGAGTAGTACTGGGATGGGTGACCTCCCGGGAAGTCTCGATGCTTCACCCCTGTGTGCATCACCTAGATGCAATGAGTACTAAGTGGACCATTCATTAACATGAGAGATGGGTTCATGTGAACCAATACTCATGAAATATGGGTCATTTGTTTGACTCAAAAACTACGCAGTTAAAACCCTAAAATCAAATATCATAATTTGACATGCTACGAAAAATAGCTCCTACTTATCAATTGATGAGCTAAAGGGGCTCTATAATGAATGGTTCATAAGGCACAACACTTGCTGAAGGTTTTACAAATGGGGTAGAAAGTTAAGTGGGCTTGATCTTGGGGGAAATTCCATGGTTAAGCATGCTTAAGTCAGAGTAGTACTGGGATGGGTGACCTCCCGGGAAGTCCCGATGCTTCACCCCTGTGTGCATCACCTAGATGCAATGAGTGCTAAGTGGACCATTCATTAACATGAGAGATGGGTTCATGTGAACCACTACTCATGAAATATGGGTCATGTGTTTGACTGAAAAACTACGCAGTTAAAACCCTAAAATAAAATATCATAATTTTACATGCTGCGAAAAATAGCTCCTACTTATCAATAAATAGAATGCCAACAACGACCACACAACCATAGGTTTTGAAAGGACCTTTGAACCTTACACAAATAGCCAAACAATAGCATACTCGATACTAACCCACAATGAAATAGCAACCACGCTACACCTAGGAACAAAGTTAAAGGGGCAGCCACTAAAGTCTTCTCCATTATTGTCAAAATGAGCTTATAGAAAAATTGAAGTTGGCCCACAATGAAACAGCCTCACAAACACCCACTTCAAAAGTCATCTCCTTCTTTGTCAAATTGATCTATATGTCAAAACTTGGCCTCCATATTACTGAAGCAGTTGATTTTTAAATTATATTATTTAAAAATTGATTGATTTAGACCCACATATGGGGAGCACAAATTATGAATGAGGTACTAAGGACACTAAAAGAAAGCTTAAAATAACCAACTGTACCTTGAAGTTTAAAAGAACCTAAAGATAGAATTGCTACCGAAAACAACCTAGACAAAACCCTTAACCTGAGGGCCCATCTCAGGTGGTCTTTTTGGCCTTCCCCTTCCTCATGCTCTTGGTGAGGAGGGCATTCATTGTCCATTGTGTACCCTCATCCACAACATCTCTTCCTTTAATACGAAGCTTCTCAGCTTCAGATTTGTACGCATTTTTGTTTTTGATAGAAATGTTTGATTTGGATAAGGCACTCACAGTTTGGGTGAGAGAGCGATATTTAATAGGAATAACCACATCATCATCAGGATCCAAGAATTCATCGACACCCTCATCCAAGTCATCTAAGAAGGAGTAATAACCCTTTGAATCAAAAACATTCTCAACTACTACAATTGGAAGGGGGCTTAAGTGTTGGGCCTAGGGGGCGGTGCCTCATAGGACTCTCCAATGGGAGAAGAGGAAGGAGGCACTGATCCACCAGAGGCCACGATTAGGGCTTCAAGAGAGGGTGAGGGATCCAAATGATCAAAAAAAATTCCATGATTTCACTAGATGAAGTCAGAATCTAGATCACCCACCTTCCTCACCCACCTCTTGAGTCTAAAATTTTGATATGTCGCAGTTCTGTGGGAAGTGCAACCAAAAATTTTGTGACCCAACTTGTTGCAACAAAAACATTGGAAGGGGAGTCCTTCACAATTTAGGAATTGATTCTAGGTCCCGAATGCTGAGTGGATAAAAATAGAGTGGTGTACCGGTTTGGAGATGTTGATGATGGCACAGACCCTGGTGAATCAGCAATGGGATGTGCTAGCATCCAACTTAACAAAGGTTCCAATCTCCTTGACCATATCCTTGATGAGCTTAGGCACACGCATAATTAGAGGAAGGTTGTACAACCTTATCCAAATGGAAACCATGGTGATATTAGCTGCAGTAGGATCAAAGAAAGGGGACCAATCTACCACAAAAGGCCACACTGGCCAAAAAACCAAGGGTCATGCTATTTGACAAAGTTACAATCCTCCATAGAGGCCAAGCAAAGCAAGAAAAAACCAAAATCCAAAATGTCAAAATCTGGAAGGGTCAATTTATTCAAAGTAGTCTTCATGCATTCGATGAATTGGCCAATCTCAGGCCTCTTGCATAAACAACAAACAAACAATGATCTATTCCCCAAATCCTCCAAAAATTCTCTAATGTGCGCACCAAGTAGGTGAAACTCAATAGGGACATCTGTCAAGCTAACCACCATGTCTCCCAGAGAGCAGATTTTAGGGGTTGGATCTGTCGATGAAGGCTTAACAGTGCATTATAGAGGGCAATCTTGAATAATCTGAGTTTTATAGAACTTAGAGAAAACATGAAAGCGGTTCCACCTATTCCTACAGCTGTCAATGAGCAGGGGAGCTATCGTCCCAGGAGAGATGGGAGGCTCATCTATTGTAGCCTTGGACAAGATATCCACACACATCTTTCCCTCCTTACTCACAAAATGCACCTTTCCCTTCTGGGTGAGCTTCATGCCTGCACCCAACCCCTTTCACCGACTTCCATTCATAGCTTCTTCCGCACTCGCCTCAGCTCCTTCGCACATCGCACTTCATGACTTTTTGATATATTAATATAATATTCATATTAATGTGATTATTTAATTTTGATTCATTGTATATATATATATATATATATATGTTTATAAATTTGATACTTTAAATATTAATGAAATAATATAATAATAGAATGTATATTAAATTATTGATTATAAAAATGAGTAGAATTATCATTATAATATATTTATATTTATCTCATATTATATTGAAATGAAATACTAATATATATTTTTGTATAAATATTAAATACTAAAATATTATATTGATCTAAATATTAATATATATATTTTGTAATATTTGTTTTAATATAATATTTATATTAATATTTAATTTGTATTTCTTGTATATATTAATTATAAAATTCTTATTTTAAATATCAATAGAATAATATAATTAATAATATATTAGTAATAATATTTATATTAAATTATTGATATATTTATATATATTTTTGTATAAGTATTAAATATTATTATATTTTGTTGATCTAAATATTATTATATTATATTATGTAATATTTATATTAGTATGATTATTTATTTTTTCTTCATTGTAATTATAATATTAATAAAATAATATATTAGTATTTTTTGATTCGTAATATTGATATATATTGGTGTAAATATATTCAATATTAATATAATATCAATACTATTTGGTATTCTTCTCTTGATGCTGTGTCTTGGAAAAAGTATTTTGATATTCTCTGGAAAGGTCCTGTTGAGCCTAAAATCAGATGTTTTAAGTGGTTGACTCTGCTTGATAGACTCCCTATTAGAAAAGATGGTCACACTACTGACATTTGCAGTCTCTGCAGGCTTCCTGAAATGGGTAGACATATCCTCTTTGATTGCATCTTTGCTAAAGAAATATGGAACATGTTTGGTATTTTTTACCCTTTAAATGTGAATATTCTGGAAATTGTTACTGGTCATATTGATGGGCTTAAAAAGGATGCTAATTTATTTTGGAATATGCTATCTTCTAATATCCTCTGGCAGATCTAGAAGTGCAGGAATGAGGAAAGGTATCAAAGCAACCCTAGAGTTCTTACTGAGTTTTTTTGAAAACTCACATTTTTTAAAATCTTTCTTCAGGTTCACACAACAATGATGATGGAGAAAGACAAGCTGAGGAGATTCTTGGATGATGGGCATGTCACATTCTTCATCTATGAGCCGAAGCATGGTTACGAGTGGAGGAGGAACTTCGATGACCTTCAAATGTTTGAACGAACTTGCAAAAGGCTGAACCAAGAGATCAGGAAGAATATTAACTCCAGGTCCTCACAACAATGATGATGGAGAAAGACAAGCTGAGGAGATTCTTGAAAGATGGGCACACCACATTCTTCATCTATGAGCTGAAGCATGGTTACGAGTGGAGGAGGAACCTCGATGACCTTCAAATGTTTGAACGAACTTGCAAAAGGCTGAACCAAGAGATCAGGAAGAATATTAACTCCAGGAAAGATGAGATATTCATGCTTACGTAAATCTAGGAACGTGTTGATGACTGTTTTGATGCAATCATAACAATAAGTTAAAATTCACATGACATGAACTGTAACTATACTTGAAAGACAAGAAGGAATCATTTGGTGATTCAACTAATCCCAAGTCTACAATGGTTCGGTTGGTCAAGTTCAGTTGGTCAATGTGAAGCTGTAATGTTCAAGGGGCCTTACGTAGTTTAGGTTTGTTCTGTGGTTTACTGGCCTAAGAATATGCAAAGAGGTCATGAGATATGTCAATACTCTTCATTCCTTTGCATAAAGGTGCTACTGTGCTGCAAGTTTCAGATGGTTTTTTTTTTTATTTATGCAGCTTCCTTCTTCATGTACTTATGAAAACTGTCTACTTAGACTCTGTTATGCATGCTTCTTCAGATTTGAGATAATTTCCTTTAGATTTCTGCGTTTTCAGCTAAATATTTCAGATGGGTTGGGAAAAGTTAGAGAGATCTAATCTACACTTCATCTAATCTACAGAAGGATCTAATTGTTTCTGTTATCCACTATGTAAATACCACAGTAATTTGATCAAATCCACAGTAAAAACCCTAAATGTAAGTCCTGAGCATTTTCACAAACATACATTTAAAATTGCAAGCTCTCAAAGAAGATATTTCAAAACACAAAGAAGAGCAGGAGAACACTCAGAAGATAGATGCAGAACTCCAGATTCTATTGCATTAGAAACGAATAGCCATACATGATTTACAATGTAAGAATGACTCTTAGTTTCATTGATCATACTACAGAGAACTTACAAGCTTTACAGATACAGTAAGGCAGCCAGACATTCCACGCGCACCTTACTGCAGACAAACAGGCGACCTCCTTCTTCTACTTCTAAACTATGCTAAGCTAACTGCTGTATTTTCCTAGAAAATCCCTATTGTAGCCCCTGTTGTTTTCCTAAAATCCCTGTTGTAAAGTATTACAGTGTAGAGAGGCACAATATATAACATTCTGATTGTCCTCACTACAGCAAAAAAACCTAACTGAACCCCTGGTTCAAACCTCTAGTTATAGCAATAAATGCAGGTGAACCAGTTCTCAAAAATATCTCAGAGCAGTGGTCAAATCTGGGCAAAATATTGCCCCTTCTGAGAAGTTCCGGCAGCTGGGCAATAACTTCTGTTTGTCTTTTGGAATAATATCTTCAGCTGCGACCTTCTTCTTTACTTGAATGGCCTTAACCTTTATCACTTCATCCTTATCTTCTTGCTCCTGAGATCTGATCTTCTGCCTCCATGAGGTCACTGTATTGACTTTCCAGCTGCTTCCTCAACTGCAAGCCTGCAAGACAAGACAAGTAATAAGTATTCCATTTATCACATAAAACAGCATGAAATTAAAATAAGCGTTTAAATACAGGTGACTGTGCAAAATCGAGGAGATCGGATCCAGAAAACTCCAAAAAATGTGTCAAAAATGCGCCCAAGCTGCTCAAAATTGATCGGGTCAACCATCGCTGACCGAAAAATGTGCCAGAGGCGCCAAAAAAAAACACTTTAAAACTCCACCGCTTCATTTCCCGCCCATCGGCATGATATTCGCAGTCGGTGCGTCAAAAAAACATGTTGGTCGATATACCTCAGCATCATGATATTCGCTTCTGCACATTGGAGAAAAGAACTACAACATCATCATCATGATGAAGGAGAAATGGAGGATACGAATATAATCATGCTGCTTGGGAAAGGAAGATGATGGTGACGTCATCATGATATTTGGGCTTCATTGAAATGCTAAGGATGACGTCATCATCATGTTCGGTTAAGATCAGGGGGATGTTTGTGATATCGGGTCACCTAAGGAGCATGATCAGGATGATGAAGTGAATATGACCCTTTCGCGGCCAAGGTAACCCTCTCGAGAAAAATCAGCATGATGAAGATCATCATCATATTTGCTTGTGTCGAACTTGGAATAGGACGTCATCATCATATTTGGGAACCGGATCGTGCTTGAAAATATCCTGTTTGAAGGAAAAAAGATAATGATGATGATCATCAGGATATTTGGTTCTTCGTTATTCAGATCGGGATGACGTCATCATGATATCCGGAGCCTTCGTTAAACTTAAAACATGACGTCATCATGATACTTCGCCAACCGGATCATGTTTGAGAAATATCCTGCCGAAGGGAAAATATGATCATGATGAGGATCATCAGGATACTTGCAAAAGGTTGTATTTCATCGGCAGGAGGACTTGGCGAAATATCAGGCGCACAAACAAGATCATGATGATGATGACAATCAGGACAGGATAAAAAATGATGATGATGACCCTCCTCATCGATTTATCATGATGACGTCATCATGATATTTTGTCTTCGAAGCACAAGGATGAGTTGGTCATCATGATATTTGCGCCAGGGTGATATTACAAAATATGATGATGCTGTTGAGAAATGTAATATCGAACGCCTTTTCAAATAGACGGGGTGATCATCATGATATTCGCTAACCGGAGGATGATGATCCTCCTCGTCGAATTATGATGATGATGTCTCCAACACTTAGTGAAATTCAGCAAATGTCCTATGAAAGATCAGGATGATGATCAAGAAGCCGTCATCATCATATTTCGAAGTCCAGCAAATATCATGATGATGACCCTGCGATAGGATTATAACAAGCGCATGCAAATATGCCGAAGGTGGATTTTTCTAAGGGTGATCAGCATGATATGAAAAGATCAGGTAATGTTGAAATATCATGATGATGCTCGCGATACAACAGACCACTTCGACGGGGAACTTACCCTGACTTAAAGTTAATGTCATCATGATATTTGAACCTCAGGATATTATCGGGGGGGGGGGGGGGGGGTTCAAATATGATGATGATGATGCTCTTCAGCAAAACCGAGTTTATAATATGACCTTCCTAAAAGATATCATGATGCTGCATAATGCGAAGATCATGATGATCCTGTCAACATGACTTAGAATAAAAAATAAAATGATGATCCTCCTGCGAATATCAGGTTTGACCAAGACTTTGACCGTGCATAACTTCCACATATGGACGAATTTTTGAGTGAAGTAAAAGGCAAACCTGCATGAAATTTCAAGCTCTTTTAAAATATGACGTCCCAGAAACAAAATATGAACTTTGACAAACAGACCTCATGATGATGACCTACCTTATCATATATCATGATGATGATGCACCTGATCTTCATTTTTACCAAACCGCCAGAAAGCAGAAAAAACACAAGCAGAAGCAAAAAGCAAGACATCAACAGGGGTCCTCGTTTTGCTAAGGAGCAAAATGGGGCGTGTTGTGAACATCACAACAACTAGCAACCAAAACAAAACAATTAAATTCAGAGTGTTCAAGGAAACTAGGTGAAATGAACTCATAACTTCCAACTATCTTTCCTGCAAATTACTATTCAGCTTGAGACTCAAAGTGTTCAATAAAGATGCATGAATTTCCATTTTCAGTTTAGTTGTGTGCATGTGATTAATTATCCTCATCTTGAAGATCGGTTGAACAAACCAGTGACTGACATTAGCCTACGTAGGTGAGGATATTCCCTCATAGCCGACCGGATAGAGCCTTGCTGCCAGCGAGCGTCCATAGCCCCGGCAAGGTTATCGTTACAATTCTCCTAAGTAGAGCCCCACTGCCAGCGAGCGTCCATAGCCCCGGTAGAGTTACTTAGATGGCTTAATCTAGATTTTCAGTATAATCCGCTTTATTTATTTATTTATTTATTTTTTTGTTTTCTAATTTTGAAAGATTTCATAAGATATAGCAATTTGTAACTTCATGATGATGCAAGGAGTGGACACTTGCTGAAATTAAGCTGAGAATTGTAATGGTAGCAAGGGTGACCTCTGATTTTTCACCTAATATCTACACTGGTAGGTTCAACAAACCCAAGGATTTTAGGTGTGTCATCGTGAGAAACCTGCTTTGAATTCTCAATCACATTTATTGAATACGAAACTTCAGAAGATGAACAACTCTCTACATTCATGACAGTGACAAGTTATGTGTAAATTGCAAATGGTTAACCTGAATATCCTAAATTATATACTGTTTTGAATGGTTGCTAGTTCTGCTCCTTAATACTCTACAGTAAAATAAAGATCCCTGCTGAGGAGACAACAAACAAACCAGACAAACAGGCCGTACAAACAGCACAACAACAAAAGACAAAACTGTACAAACAGACAGAAACAAAAAGCAAAAAACAAACAGAAAGGAACTATACAAACAACTAACCTAAAAAGAAAACAGCAAAAGAAGAACACAAAAACAAAAACAACTACCCTACCAGACTATATACAAGCTTCTTCAAGGCAAACTGAAACCCAGGAAAAAGACCCAAGAACACCCCTACTTGCATATTTCTTTAGGTTGTGCAGGAGTAATAGGGTACTGGTTATGGTCCTCATCCTAGCAGATTTATCTTTGAATTCTGAAAAAAATTCTGATATTCTAGATTCATTGTGTTTATCAGAATAGCTCTTAACTAGTAATTGAGGCTGCTCATCAGGGTTATGATTAATCCATAAGCATGTCCTATCTCTTGAATTTCCATAATCAAAATAGCATTTATCATTGTTTACTATGGAAAGGAAAGAGACAACCTGATGTGCCTTTAGCTCTGTGGAACACACTTGTTTATTAATAGCTGGCTCTTCATTTAACTCTGTACTTTCATTGCCCAGCTCTATGTCTAGTCCTTTTTCAAGTTGAAAGATGAATGACTCTAGATGTATCATATCTTCATCTTTATCTACCTTTATTCCTTCATTCTGGATGTTTAGTTTATCCTCAAACTTAGCACACCTCTCAATGTTCTCATCATTAGTTTCCTGCACATCAGCACTTAAGTAAGTATCTTCATCATCATCTGACATACAGAAATTAATCACTTCTAAATCACTTGAGAGTAAAGGTGGGACAACATCTTTTGATTGACAGGAGTACTCCCCTGTTTTATTTTCAACATGGTGCTGGGGCGATGTCTGATTATGCACAGCAGCAACATGATCTTCTGTATTTTCAATTTTCAAGAATTGTTCATCAGATGACTCACAGTTATCATTCAGTGTGGAGTCTGCTTCTATTAACCTGCAACAATCCTGAACTTGGTCATTCAATTCAGAGAAATCAGTCATGGGATTGGGATTTACTTTCTCCTCTATGACTTCACTAGTTTTTATAGTAGGGATCTCATCAATTTCAGTGCACTCTAATTTTTTCATTTGCCCACATTTCTCCTTTCCATAAAATGACTCAAGGAAAGATGTTTTACTATCTTTACCAAAAGCATTAGGATCAGCAATAAAAACCTTATCCTGACAAATGGTTTCCTCTCTACAAGATTTAAAAGATTTATACTTGCACTCCCCTTTTCCTGTATTAGGAAGTAGAGACCTACTATCAATCCCTCCATAAAATGACCTAAGAAAAGATGCCTTGTTATCATTCCCTTCCAGAATTGATTTTTCTATTGCATTTTCTAACCGCCTATTAGTTTCTAGTGCTGTATTAGCTTGTTGCTGCAAAATTTCTTTTTCCTGCCAGCTTTCAGCCCTGAACACATCTGAAAAAATAATTAGTCCTTTCAAATATGAATCTATCCTAGTGAGGAATGTTAAACATTTAAGTTCATTGTGTTCAATAGTCCGGTGTATCCTGCAACAACTAGACAAATCAAAATTAGATAAACTTTGAGAATAAAACTGTTCATTCAAAGCTCCCTGAAATAAAGGACTGTTAACTTGAAAACTGTCCCCATATGAGTCCATTAAAAAAAATGGGACCTTCTTTTCACCCTTTTAGGCCTTTTGAAATTTTATGAGATCTAACATATCTCAGAATATAACCTTTAAAACTCAGAATTTTAACCCTAAACCAAATCATGTCCTCCTTCTAGCGCCAGAAAACTGTTGATGACTGTTTTGATGCAATCATAACAATAAGTTAAAATTCACATGACATGAACTGTAACTATACTTGAAAGACAAGAAGGAATCATTTGGTGATTCAACTAATCCCAAGTCTACAATGGTTCGGTTGGTCAAGTTCAGTTGGTCAATGTGAAGCTGTAATGTTCAAGGGGCCTTACGTAGTTTAGGTTTGTTCTGTGGTTTACTGGCCTAAGAATATGCAAAGAGGTCATGAGATATGTCAATACTCTTCATTCCTTTGCATAAAGATGCTACTGTGCTGCAAGTTTCAGATGGTTTTTTTTTATTTATGCAGCTTCCTTCTTCATGTACTTATGAAAACTGTCTACTTAGACTCTGTTATGCATGCTTCTTCAGATTTGAGACAATTTCCTTTAGATTTCTGCGTTTTCAGCTAAATATTTCAGATGGGTTGGGAAAAGTTAGAGAGATCTAATCTACACTTCATCTAATCTACAGAAGGATCTAATTGTTTCTGTTATCCACTATGTAAATACCACAGTAATTTGATCAAATCCACAGTAAAAACCCTAAATGTAAGTCCTGAGCATTTTCACAAACATACATTTAAAATTGCAAGCTCTCAAAGAAGATATTTCAAAACACAAAGAAGAGCAGGAGAACACTCAGAAGATAGATGCAGAACTCCAGATTCTATTGTATTAGAAACGAATAGCCATACATGATTTACAATGTAAGAATGACTCTTAGTTTCATTGATCATACTACAGAGAACTTACAAGCTTTACAGATACAGTAAGGCAGCCAGACATTCCACGCGCACCTTACTGCAGACAAACAGGCGACCTCCTTCTTCTACTTCTAAACTATGCTAAGCTAACTGCTGTATTTTCCTAGAAAATCCCTATTGTAGCCCCTGTTGTTTTCCTAAAATCCCTGTTGTAAAGTATTACAGTGTAGAGAGGCACAATATATAACATTCTGATTGTCCTCACTACAGCAAAAAAACCTAACTGAACCCCTGGTTCAAACCTCTAGTTACAGCAATAAATGCAGGTGAACCAGTTCTCAAAAATATCTCAGAGCAGTGGTCAAATCTGGGCGAAATATTGCCCCTTCTGAGAAGTTCCGGCAGCTAGGCAATAACTTCTGTTTGTCTTTTGCAATAATATCTTCAGCTGCGACCTTCTTCTTTACTTGAATGGCCTTAACCTTTATCACTTCATCCTTATCTTCTTGCTCCTGAGATCTGATCTTCTGCCTCCATGAGGTCACTGTATTGACTTTCTAGCTGCTTCCTCAACTGCAAGCCTGCAAGACAAGACAAGTAATAAGTATTCCATTTATCACATAAAACAACATGAAATTAAAATAAGCGTTTAAATACAGGTGACTGTGCAAAATCGAGGAGATTGGATCCAGAAAACTCCAAAAAACGCGTCAAAAATGCGCCCAAGCTGCTCAAAATTGATCGGGTCAACCATCGCTGATCGAAAAATGTGCCAGAGGCGCCAAAAAAAAACACTTTAAAACTCCACCGCTTCATTTCCCGCCCATCGGCATGATATTCGCAGTCGGTGCGTCAAAAAAACATGTTGGTCGATATACCTCAGCATCATGATATTCGCTTCTGCACATTGGAGAAAAGAACTACAACATCATCATCATGATGAAGGAGAAATGGAGGATACGAATATAATCATGCTGCTTGGGAAAGGAAGATGATGGTGACGTCATCATGATATTCGGGCTTCATTGAAATGCTAAGGATGACGTCATCATCATGTTCGGTTAAGATCAGGGGGATGTTTGTGATATCGGGTCACCTAAGGAGCATGATCAGGATGATGAAGTGAATATGACCCTTTCGCGGCCAAGGTAACCCTCTCGAGAAAAATCAGCATGATGAAGATCATCATCATATTTGCTTGTGTCGAACTTGGAATAGGACGTCATCATCATATTTGGGAACTGGATCGTGCTTGAAAATATCCTGTTTGAAGGAAAAAAGATGATGATGATGATCATCAGGATATTTGGTTCTTCGTTATTCAGATCGGGATGACGTCATCATGATATCCGGAGCCTTCGTTAAACTTAAAACATGACGTCATCATGATACTTCGCCAACCAGATCATGTTTGAGAAATATCCTGCCGAAGGGAAAATATGATCATGATGAGGATCATCAGGATACTTGCAAAAGGTTGTATTTCATCGGCAGGAGGACTTGGCGAAATATCGGGCGCACAAACAAGATCATGATGATGATGACAATCAGGACAGGATAAAAAATGATGATGATGACCCTCCTCATCGATTTATCATGATGACGTCATCATGATATTTTGTCTTCGAAGCACAAGGATGAGTTGGTCATCATGATATTTGCGCCAGGGTGATATTACAAAATATGATGATGCTGTTGAGAAATGTAATATCGAACGCCTTTTCAAATAGACGGGGTGATCATCATGATATTCGCTAACCGGAGGATGATGATCCTCCTCATCGAATTATGATGATGATGTCTCCAACACTTAGCGAAATTCAGCAAATGTCCTGTGAAAGATCAGGATGATGATCAAGAAGCCGTCATCATCATATTTCGAAGTCCAGCAAATATCATGATGATGACCCTGCGATAGGATTATAACAAGCGCATGCAAATATGCCGAAGGTGGATTTTTCTAAGGGTGATCAGCATGATATGAAAAGATCAGGTAATGTTGAAATATCATGATGATGCTCGCGATACAACAGACCACTTCGACGGGGAACTTACCCTGACTTAAAGTTAATGTCATCATGATATTTGAACCTCAGGATATTATCGGGGGGGGGGGGGGGGGGGGGGTTCAAATATGATGATGATGATGCTCTTCAGCAAAACCGAGTTTATAATATGACCTTCCTAAAAGATATCATGATGCTGCATAATGCGAAGATCATGATGATCCTGTCAACATGACTTAGAATAAAAAATAAAATGATGATCCTCCTGCGAATATCAGGTTTGACCAAGACTTTGACCGTGCATAACTTCCACATATGGACGAATTTTCGAGTGAAGTAAAAGGCAAACCTACATGAAATTTCAAGCTCTTTTAAAATATGACGTCCCAGAAACAAAATATGAACTTTGACAAACAGACCTCATGATGATGACCTACCTTATCATATATCATGATGATGATGCACCTGATCTTCATTTTTACCAGACCGCCAGAAAGCAGAAAAAACACAAGCAGAAGCAAAAAGCAAGACATCAACAGGGGTCCTCGTTTTGCTAAGGAGCAAAATGGGGCATGTTGTGAACATCACAACAGAACGTAAGATCATAGTTTGGATGGAGGGTCCTTTTGGTTGGACTACTTGGGTTGATACCCATTATGATGTCTTACACTAGTAGTTCTTTAGCTTCTTCTTTCTTCTGTTATGTCTATATACATGATACTCTAAGTTTGTGGTGAGGCTGGGCCTCTTTTTTGATACTCTCGGTGGTTTTTTTTTTTTTTTTTGTATTTGACCTACCTATATTTAATATAAAAATATTAATATAATCTAAATATTATTTTATTTTATTGTGTAATATTCATATTAATATAATATTGAGCCTTATGAAAATTATTTAATTTTTCTTCATTATATATAATAAAATTCATATTAAATTGTTGATTACACAAATTTATAATGTATTTATATTTATGTTTTTGATTAAAGGGGTAAAACGGGTTTTGACGGGACTACAAAACCTGAATTAGGTTCTGAAGGGACATGAAACCCTTTACAACTAGACACTGTCAAATGTTAAAATCATAGCTGAATGACACTAAACAGAAATCTCTTAGGACACCGACAACAACAAGTTTAGATGGGACCCTCAAGCCTACAAACCATCAACAAACCTAATGAAGAGCCACCTAGAAATAGTAGCAATGAGCTGCAACCAAGAACAAAGGGAATGAGATGACTCACTACCACCAACCACACAACAGGTTTTGAAGGGACCTGAAATCCTATACAAACAAATGTTATGTGAACCACTACTCATGAAATATGGGTCATGTGTTTGACTCAAAAACTACGTAGTTAAAACCCTGAAATAAAATATCATAATTTGACATGCTGCGAAAACTAGCTCCTACTTATCAATTGATGAGCTAAAGGGGCTCTATAATGAATGGTTCATAAGGAACAACACTTGCTGAAGGTTTTGCAAATGGGGTAGAAAGCTAAGTGGGCTTGATCTTGGGGGAAATTCCATGGTTAAGCATGCATGAGTCAGAGTAGTACTGGGATGGGTGACCTCCCGGGAAGTCTCGATGCTTCACCCCTGTGTGCATCACCTAGATGCAATGAGCACTAAGTGGACCATTCATTAACATGAGAGATGGGTTCATGTGAACCAATACTCATGAAATATGGGTCATTTGTTTGACTCAAAAACTACGCAGTTAAAACCCTAAAATAAAATATCATAATTTGACATGCTACGAAAAATAGCTCCTACTTATCAATTGATGAGCTAAAGGGGCTCTATAATGAATGGTTCATAAGGCACAACACTTGCTGAAGGTTTTACAAATGGGGTAGAAAGCTAAGTGGGCTTGATCTTGGGGGAAATTCCATGGTTAAGCATGCTTGAGTCAGAGTAGTACTGGGATGGGTGACCTCCCGGGAAGTCCCGATGCTTCACCCCTGTGTGCATCACCTAGATGCAATGAGTGCTAAGTGGACCATTCATTAACACGAGAGATGGGTTCATGTGAACCACTACTCATGAAATATGGGTCATGTGTTTGACTGAAAAACTACGCAGTTAAAACCCTAAAATAAAATATCATAATTTTACATGCTGCGAAAAATAGCTCCTACTTATCAATAAATAGAATGCCAACAGCGACCACACAGCCATAGGTTTTGAAAGGACCTTTGAACCTTACACAAATAGCCAAACAATAGCATACTCGATACTAACCCACAATGAAATAGCAACCACGCTACACCTAGGAACAAAGTTAAAGGGGCAGCCACTAAAGTCTTCTCCATTATTGTCAAAATGAGCTTATAGAAAAATTGAAGTTGGCCCACAATGAAACAGCCTCACAAACACCCACTTCAAAAGTCATCTCCTTCTTTGTCAAATTGATCTATATGTCAAAACTTGGCCTCCATATTACTGAAATTCCTCTCTTGCCAAAAGACCATAGTCCCCACTGTCTCCAGGGAATGAAGAGTCCCTTGGTCATTGCAAAGCATCTTAGGAGAACCAAGAAACTAACCCAACTAGGCATTCTCCCACCTTAAGAACACTCAAACAAAATAGACTTGAGGCCATGAAAAAACTTTGTTGCCCAAGCCTTAGCAGAGTTGGGCACACACCCATCATGCCTGCCAATGGAAGCATCCTCCATGTTACCTCTCTACTGCTCCTCACACAACATATATTCACAAGACTTCCATTTTCTTCTAGCCCCAAAATCTAAAAACCTCAATAGTGGGTTTGAAACCCATAACCTTCCCAAACTGGGAAAAACTCCTCCTAGACAGCCTTCTCAATAGGAGAAAAAGGGATCTAAATCCTCCCACCCAAAGTTTCCCTAAGAAAGAGGGTGAAGAATGACCTAGCCAAGTCTGAATAATAGACATTTTGGCATTGGAGTGCTACACAAATACCTACCCCCAAAACCCCACCACGATAGCCAATGTATTCAATAGCATAGGTGAGAGAGGAAATCTATCCCAAAACTTGTGACACTGTTTCAGACACAACCAACCCTAAGGAAGCCCTCCCTTTGGTCGACATATTGAAGCAGGTCACTATACAATTTGTTGTATAGAGGAAACTTCTACACAATCCCAGTCTCAAGAAACCATAGAGCTTCTTGAACAAAGGGGAACTATTCTCCAAGGGGATCATGACTTACCTCTTTCTCGATGGAGGACCCATAAATAGAGAGAAACCAAAACCACCCTAGTAGGCCTCTGCCCTAACAAAGAGCAGAATGACCATAGCATTGAATGGGTGATGTCGATACTGAGAGCACCACCAGGCACCCTCTTCCCCATCATCATCCTTGTCTCCCTATCCTTTCTTCTCTACACATGAACAACCAACACTCATGCTCCTACCCATTTCTCATGATGTATTTATATTTATGTTATATTATAATAAAATTAAATATTGTTGATAAAAGATTTGCACTAGAAAATGAGATCTATGAAACACATAATACATTTCTTTGGTATTGTTATATTTGATTAAATTGTTCATTATAGAATTTTATAATGTATTTATATCTATGTTATATTATAGTAAAACAAATACTATTAAAAACATATTTGCACTAGAAAATGAGTGTAGGAACTAGGAATATTGAGTGAATGTGAGTATGGATTCAAGCCACACTCAATCTGCGAGAAAACAAGTATTGCAAAGTAATGGACACAATATGAATACAAAATATGGGATTGATTAATTATCTTACAAGATGTAGTACATATAAGGCATAATTAACTAAGAATAGTCGAGCTAATAATAGGAAAAACTCACTAAAACTAGTGGTGCTCCAAGAAAAGGGAAAGCAACCACTTAACTTAGACAAAACTAATATAAGCATACCAAGTATAGCTCAAGGCTGAACACTTCAAAATATGCACTCCTAAGATAGCTTAATATACACTAGCATTGCTCCTTAAACATAGCTTAGGTGGGCAAAATGAAGATGGGTCTTAGAAACTAGGCCTTATTAGGTACCCATGTACAATGTAATCTCTCATAAAAATAGAGAAACGGAGAAAAACTACGCAGGAAAAAAACTCCCCTCCAAAAAGAGAAAAAAATATAAAAGAAGAGGATTAGGAAGCCTCCTCAAAGATTATAACTTTACACTAAGCCTAAAACCATGTTGCTCTAACTATAATGATGCAGGCAACTACCCCCATAGAAGAGAGAAAGAGACTATGTATTCCCCCCAATGAAACCCTTATGCCAAAAGAGAATGCTCGTGTATGAATGTTGACAATGATACATTTGTGGGAAATGACATTTCTCCCCTTAGGAAGAAACAATTCCAATGGTGAATGCTGAAGTAACTCCAACTCAAAGAAGCAAGGTGAGGTGGTAAGTCTCATGATGTATCTTGTCTTAGAACACTGTTCAAATGTCTACATATTGATTTTGAAACAAGTCACAAACAAGCCAGGAGTCGTAGGCCTAACCAAGATAAGTGACTTCTCAAAATCATGTGAAAACTAATGAAGAGAAAGATCCAAAGAACTAATGTATGGATGTGGAATGTGAATGCATGCCATATGGCTATGAAGCAAATCCCACGAGATGTCATTCGAAGAATCAATGGAATCCCTTGATGAAGCCTCTCTGAACTCTATAGTAGTAGCAGGTGCAATATAATTATCATCAAAGAGAAAGACAATATCCTTCAAAGTGTCATCAAGATCTGAAATGTGGGACTTGAAAAACAAGGAAGAGATGTCTGGTAGAAGTGTGTCCCAATTGGATCTAAGACCCTACTATAAATAATTACTGGAAGCATCCAGAGAAGAAACTCTAAACTCTAAAGCAAAGGCATAGAAAACATGTGCCCTATAATGTGATGATGTATATGTCATCCATCAATTGGATTTTGTACCCAAGTACCTACACTTTGAAGTGGCTATGTAGCCCAAAGAGAGTTGAATGTGGGTGAGTCAAGTGCTGAATCCTCATCCTCCAAAATGAATCTAGAGATGGATGGAGATGACACTCTGCCTCATGAATCTTCTATGGATAGTAGAAAGGAGAAATATCAAGGGCAAAGTGTGAGAAGTTGTATAACCTACCATTGTGATCTGCCCTTTCCAAAGCCACTAAGTTATTCCTATGCAACTCTCTAATCTCAACTAAATCTAGAGTAAACTCAACTTGCATGCCCTTCCCTATGTGAGCAATCTAATACATTGATAGGAAATTAGTTGAAAGTGAAGGTACACTTAAAACATTTATGAATGTTCCACCTTCATCCTCAACAGAACCTCTCCTTGTAACTATTTCTTGTGTGTCATTACCCAAGGTGATGCTAGACATGTTATAAGGCTCTATGGAAAAAAACTCAACCTATGAAGAAGCCATATGATGTGAAGCATCAAATTCAATAATCCAAGATGGAGCTGATGAAGATGCTACTGTAACTAGTGCCTTGCCTTTAAATTTCACTTTTCCTTTTTCCTTTGTCTTAGAAGTTTCTTGGGTTGATGAGGACTCTTTGATAGATTTAGGAACCCCTACGTTATGCTTCTTAAGAAGATGAGTGATGTGTTCTATCTATTTCTTCATACATATGTGCTTATAATGCCCAAGTTTCTTACAATAGGCGCACTTGACTTTCTCTTTCCTAGGTTTCCCTTGATTTGAAGAAGATTTTGTATTGAGCTCAGATTTTTGTTCCTTCTTGATCTCCTTGTCTTTTTTATTTTTCTCCCCTTTGTTATTTGAATCATTATGTTCCCCATTTCTAGCAAAGAGAACTTGAGGTGTTGATGTCTTCAAGGTACCCATGTGTATAACTTATCTTTCTCCCTAATGAAGTTTGGAATCAAGTCATCTAAGGATGGCAT
This sequence comes from Cunninghamia lanceolata, assembly GCA_027924645.1. Taxonomy (NCBI): domain Eukaryota; kingdom Viridiplantae; phylum Streptophyta; class Pinopsida; order Cupressales; family Cupressaceae; genus Cunninghamia; species Cunninghamia lanceolata. Next base: position 3,987,179 of record BSBN01000135.1, on the reverse strand, counting down.
TGTCCATGTGGCTCTAAAATCTCTTTTAGAAAAGTAGAAAGTAGATACAAATATAGAATACTCAAGTCCTAACTTGGTGATAATTGAAAGCACAAGTTGATAATCTTTTTTCTCAATTCCACATCCTTTCAACTTCAACATTAATGATTTCAACTTACTGAAGAAATCCTCTAGAGTGTCAAATAAACTTGTACTCAAGCTTATGAGTTAGTTCTATAAATCATGACCTTTTGTTTCATCAACCTTTCCAAAGAGTTTTTCTAATGCTAGCCAAATTTCACTGGGTGTCTTCAAGGCTTCTACATGAAACAATAGTTCAGGAGCTATATTTAAACACAAAAAACTATAGACTTGATCACACTTGTTAAACTATTTATCCTTCTTTGTATCAATAGTGGGTTCTTTTTCAGTCCCCATTGTCACCTTGTGTATCCCTTTATTCTTTAACACAACTTGGATTGCAAATTTCCACTTAGGATAAATAAACAGGGTTAGTGGCTTGATTGCTTGTTGTGAATCCATGATGTTGAAGTATTTTTACATAAATTAAGTGCAAAAGGGAAAATTATGGAGAAGATTTGAAATTGCACAAGGCACGACAACTTTACACCCCCCTTGATTCAAAATTGGATTCACCCCTGAATTTGGTACTTTATCATGCAGTGTGTTAGGTCTAAGCGGGTTGATTAAAATTGTACCCTACTACTTTACATTTTTACAAACTCTCTTCAATTTTGGTACTCCAAAGTAACCTTTTAGAAGAATTTTCTTAAATTTTGGTACTCCAAAGTAACCTTTTTTTAAGTATTTTTTGAGATAAATAATCTATTAAATATTAAATATTTTATATTTATTAACATTAATTAAAAATCTAAAATAAATAAAATAAATTTTTTAATTAATTTAAAATTACAAACAATAATCATTAATTAAACAATTTTGATTACAGTAGTATGTTACTAGATGATAGGTTTAATTATGATAGTATGCTACTAGATGATAGTTTTAATTATGATAGTATGTTACATGTACTCCATAATTGTACTACCATATAGTAGATTAAAAAGCCAGTTCTCTCAAGTTTTGGCAAGATCATTTTAGAAGTTATTTTTGTTTAGAAAAGTAGCAATGGCAAGATATGGGGGAGATCCTCCACTATGTTTACTTTATCGAGATGTTTTTAAAGGTTTTATGTATATTTAAATATAAAATGTTTCATACTTCTATTTAGAAGTTGACAAATAATTTTATCTTATTCTCATTCATCTCCACACACTCCAAGATTTAAAACTCACTTGCTAAATTTATCACTTTCCATCTTGTTTCGACTAGAGAACATGGCTACATGCATAACCTTCATATGAATTTTTTTTCCAAATTTTACCTTTACCACCCATGACAATTGAAGAGACATTACCTAAGACACAAAATCATTACAAAACTAAGCTTAATTGCAAAAACAAAGTAACAAAAGTGTTCTATAATGTAATAGACTTGGGGCTGTAGTCAAGCATTCTAATGGAAAACCCTACATTAAAGATAAGGAATTGGTGCAGTCACGGTAGGAGGGTTCACAGAATGAACTGTCCAGACCGTGCAGCAAGAGTAAACACAATGGAAACAACTCAAGGAAATAGAACAAATGCAGATTCAATCATTCAATATATCTTAGAATTCAACTACAATCTGGTCGGCAACATACTGGATTACAATACAGGCTCAAAGGCTTGATTTCATACATGCGCAAGATAAAGCTTTGAAGCTTCTCCGCACAAATCTAAAACTATTATATCTTTCTTATGTGAATAGATACTTTCCTAAGGATCTATTACATAAATATATTTCATTTCCAGACTAATAGATTCCTCCGCATCGGCCAAGGAAGATCACAAACTCTAATGAAGAGCTAAAACATGTTCACAGATAGGTCAGACTTAAATGCATAGAACACTTCCTCAAATGAATTGGATAATGTGTGGACCTCTGGGGAAGGTCGGCCATGAACCAAGGATCATTGAATGATGTGTCAGTAGGATCCACAAGTCAAGGAATGATCCACAAGCCTTTTCCTTTAGCTGATTATTAGGAACTATTAGAATGCTCTGCTCTGGGAAAACAAATGAACTTCTGATAGTGATAACTTTCTCGTAACTGATCCAAATGCTCTGAATTCTTTATATGATGTAGATGAATGAATGAAGATGCTAAGTCCAGATCCGTAAGATGTGAAATGCCAAAACTAGACCACAAGCTAAAACTGCTTCTGACTGAACTGGGAAATGAAAGAACTGAAATGCAAACAAATTGAGATGCAAATGTTTTTGGTTGATGCAAGATTTCTCTTGATCCAGGGATGCTCTTGCATCTGACATCCGAGGTTATTGAAAAAGTGAGTCCCTCACTTTGTCTGGGCTAGGGGAGAACCAAGATGGTCCACCTTAGCCTGAGAAATCCATGATGAATCTTCTTCTGGTCTGCCTTTCCACTTCACAAGATATTCTTTGTATTGTTTGCCTCTAGTGCTGCATCCAACTCTCTTGTCCAAAATGTCTTCTATCTGCTCCGGTGCTTGTTATGGCAACTGCTTCTTCAAGTCCTTGTCTATGTTGTCATTAAACTCTACTTCATGATACTGATGTAGGTCTGTAGTGTTGAAAATTGGTGATATACCCAATGTCTCTGGTAACTCCACTTCATATACATTTCCTGAATCAAATTTTCTGAGTATCTTACACGGTCCAAATTCTTCATCTTCAACTTGTTATATGTCCCAACTGGAAATCTTTCTTCTCTCAAATGTACCATTACTTCATCTCCTTCTTTAAATTCTTTGTGTTTTCTCTTTTCACCTGCCCTTTCCTTATACTTACTATTCATGTCTTCCAAATGCTTCCTCACCTGATTATGCACTATCCTCATATGATCTGCAAATTCTTCTACTTCTACACTTCTCTTTTCTTCTGTACTGATGTCTCTCAATTCTGCAACTCCTCTAGGATTCACTCCGGTAATAATCTCAAAAGGTATTCTTCCAGTACTCTTGTTTACTAAATTATTGTATGCAAACTCTGCTTGTGAAAGAATCAAGTCCCAACTTCCTGCTTTCTCTCCAACCAAACATCTCAACAAGTTTCCCAAACTCCTATTCACTACCTCTATCTGTCCATCTGTCTATGGATGAAAAGTGGAACTGAACTTCAAATCTGTCTTCATCTTCTTCCAAAGTGTCTTCCAAAAGTATCCAGCAAATTTTGTGTCTCTGTCTGAAACTATACTCCTAGGTAATCCATGCAATCTCATAATCTCCTTGAAAAATAAGTCAGTTACATGTACTGCATCAGTTGTCTTCTTGTAGGGTATGAAATGAGCCATTTTTAAAAATCTGTCAACCACTACAAATATTTAATCATGTCCTCTCTGTGTCTTAGGTAATCCCATTACAAAATCCATGCTTATGTCTTCCCAAGGTCTCTCTAGTACTATCAAAGTTTTATACAATCCAGTGTTCTGACTACTCCCTTTTGCAACTTGACAAATTCTACAACTCTGCACAAATCTCTAAACATCCTTATGTATCTAAGGCAAAAAATAATTTCACTCACCAAAGCCATTGTCTTATCAATGCCAAAGTGTCATGCCAATCCACCACTATGCTTCTCCTTGATCAAATTATCTCTCATTGAACTTCTAGGTATGCATAACTGACTTCCTTTGAACAACATATCTTCCTGAATGAAATAGTCTAACCACTTACTCCTATCTATCACAACAGGTTCCTTACATGCTTTCCAAGGTTCTGCAAAATTAGTGTCTCCCTCATTCATGTTCTTCAATTCATCAAAACCCAACACTTCAACTCTCATCTCTGTCAATAAGTTTCTTCTTCTACTCAAGGCATTAGCAACTTTGTTTGATTTTCCACTCCTATGCTTCAACACAAAAGTATAACTCTGTATGAACTCTACCCATCTCATATGTCTCTGATTTAATTTACCTTGACTGTTCAAATACTACAAAGCTTGATGATCCGTAAACAACACAAACTCCTTAGGCAACAAGTAATGTCTCTACTTCTTCAAGGCTTGAATTATGGCATAGAACTCTTGATCATAAACTAAATATCTTCTCCTTGCATCATTCAACTTCTCACTGAAATATGCTATAGGTCTACCTTCTTGACTTAATACTACTCCAATTACATTTCCACTTGCATCACAATCAACTTGAAATACCTTATTGAAATTTGGTAATGCCAAAATAGGTTGCTCTGTCACTTTCTGCTTCAACAACAAAAAACTTTTATCTGCTCCAGATGTCCATTTAAAATCTTTTCTGTCACCTCTCATTGTCTCCATCATAGTGTTACAAACTGAACTAAAATTTCTGATGAACTTCTGGTAGAAACTAGCCAATCCATGAAATGATCTAACTTCTCCAATGCTTTCCAGTGTAGGCCATTCAACAATTGCTCTTACTTTCTTAGGGTCCATCTTCAATCCTTCTGCAGAAATCACAAATCCCAAATATACCAACTCTTCTTTCATGAAACTACATTTCTTGATGTTTATCAGCAATTTCTCTTCTCTCAGTCTCTGCAAAACTTGTCTAAGATGCCACAAATGTTCTTCTATTGTCTTACTGAAAATTAGAATGTCATGCAAGTATACAATCACAAACTTACCCAAGGATTTCTTCAAGACCTCATTCATCAATCTCATGAAAGTACTTAGTGCATTTGTCAATCCAAAATGCATCAATAACCACTCATACAATCCTTCATTTGTCTTAAAAGCAGTCTTCCATTCATTTCCTTCTTTGATTCTAATCTAATGGTATCCACTCTTCAAATCTATCTTTGTGAAATATCTTGCTCCACTCAAACAATCCATGATATCATCCATCCTAAGTAAAGGAATTCTATACTTAACTGTGATCTTGTTTATTGCTCTGGAATCAGTACACATTCTCCATTCTCCATCCTTCTTCAGTGCTAGCACTGCAGGTACTGCACAAGGGCTCAAGATTTCTCTGATCAAACCTTTCCTCAACAATACTTGTATCTATCTATTCAATTCATCATTCTCTGTCAGTGTCATCTGGTGTGTTGCTTTGTTAGGTAAACTTGCTCCCTGTATAAGATCCATGTGATGACTGATATTCCTTATAGGTGGTAATCCTTTAGGTACAGTATCTGATATGATGTCTTCATACTCTATTAGCAACTTCTTTATCTCTTCCAGTTGTGATTCTTCAACTTCTCTCTTCAATGCTTTAGGCTTCTTAAGAATCAAGGCATATCACATATTCTCATGTCTCAAACCATCCAGAAATCTTCTTCCATCTACCAAACAGATTCTAGCATTTTCGTATACTTCACTCTTCGGATCATCCTCCAAAGGAATCAAAGTAATTCTCCTTCCATTTGCTGTTATGATATATGTATTCTTTCTTCCATCATGTATAGCTTTTCTATCATAATGCCAAGGTCAAGTCTCAACAAGATATCATAACCTATATCATAACCTAGATGGCTCCAAGTATTTGTCACCTCTATGTTACTAGAGACAACTGGCTCATCCTAAGATATCCTAGCTGTCACCTGCATGGTACTGGTGATAGCTGGCTATCCGCACCTGTATCAGACTCAATTATGATATGTGGGTCATCTTATAGCTAGGTAAACACACAATAAGGATATCACAAGGATTCACCAACACTGATCACATTTACTTAGTTACATGCCACATAGAGATCCATAAACCAATACACAGGGACTTTTTAGGTCCAGGGGTCTAAATTACAAGTCGACACTCAAAATAATATTGGACCCACATGAGTTGGATTCTATTTTGAAACACATGCATAAACATATACAAACACAAAGTAATATCAAGGGTCATTCCATACATATATTTTTCACTTGGAAACAGAGTATGCATTATATATCAGTCAGACCCACAATATTAATATTAGAGAAGTTCCAAGTCACCTTTGTATATGCACATTAGAGACGAACCATGAAAAAGGTAATTCTAAAATTCCTTCAAAGATTGGGGTAGATTTAGAGAAGCTAACTCAACAACCTCAGAGTATAGGAGATTAGTGTTGATAGAGTGTCCTTTTCTAGCTCAGACATATATATTGAGACTTAATAATTGAAAGGTGGGTTTATAGATCCATCATGTAGTATCAGCTGCCTCAAGCTGAAACATATCAAAGAGGGAAGGTTGATCAAGTTTAGGAATACCCCATGCCTCAGAGTTATTCCCTAAATCCCTCCCCTATGGACTTGAGGTCCAAGGGCATCCTTCGCCCAAGAACTACCTACATACCCACTTCCAAATAGGATTGAAGTCACATGTAGTTCTCCTTACTTAATCTCTCAAGGGATATACACATAGGTTCCTACTCTCAGGGTTTCATCATCACCCAATTTCAACTAACAGTTACTATCATTTCAGGAATCAAAATCATACATAGAAGTTATGCACAATAATATATCCAATATAAATTAAATCCGATCCTAATAGAGAACATGGAATCAAAATGCATAACACTTAACAATGCAACAATTATGCAAGGACATACTAAAGAAGTTCCCACAAGGGTCACCACGGTCTCAATTTATACCTCACCTCTGTTATGATTCATAACTCAACATAATGTTGCTAGAACTCTTACAAGCTCATCTTATTAACATAGATTAGGGCACAAGTAATTATCAATTATCCCCTTCTAACACTAATAAGATACTAGGTTGAATATATATATATATCAAGTCTTATTGAGTAACAGTCAAGTTCCATGTCCTATAACTACTGGTGGTAATCATGGTATCATACTATTATCGTAGTCATTAGAACTATCTTCTTCAAGATAGACACACTTTACAAACTATGGTGCCTTAATCAATTGTAAGGGGTCATTTTTATCATATTCATTACTCAAAATGACACAACCTTCAAGTCCATAGATGTCAATAGTCATAGTATTTAATGATCTGTAGAATTAAGTTGACACTCAATGATCAAGACTAGTATATGTCGATCAACCTATTAACAATTTACTATGATCTTAAGCAATATTAAGATCAGAAATAGTTTATAGATAAGGCATGACCGTATCATAGCAATACACTCCAGTGTTAAGGATGTCAAGATAGGCTATATAGTGATGTCTCATGCATAATCATTTCGGTATGCCTAATATCTTAAGATCCACCATCTAGGGTACAATGATGTTAAATTTATTGTCCCCAATTATTGTTTAATGAACTATAGCTATTCATAACATAATATTTTAGGGTGCTTAGCATGCCTATTTGCCTTTCCAACTTGAAGGTTCCAATTTTATAACTAATATTTATCACGGTTTTATATCTCTATCAATAAGTGACCTATAACATTGTGCAACACCACTAGGAAATTACTCTATGTTGAGGAAATACATAGTTCATATCACTTAATGTGGCCCATATTGCTGATTATGTTTCTCATGCCAGGAATTCATGTTACAAAATATGATGATAAAAATATTATTCTCTTAATAATAACAAACCATTCAACAAAATCTTAAACAAGGTCTAGATTATAAAATATAATCATATTCTGAAATCCTCACAAAACACAAAATTTAATTTATCTTAAGTAGAAGACTCATCAATCCACTTATGCATCACATATTCCTCATAAGATTAAGATACTAAATGTTTAGTTTCCCAAGCATATTCTAGACTATCTCTTAATAGTCCTAAAAAGATATAGCTTCAATGAATTCCAAACTCTATTTAAAGCATATATAAATTGATAGTAAGATTCTACTACACATCTAAGGATGCATGGATTTGTATACATATATGTTTCAAATGAAGATGTTACCAAAAAAAAGCCCTGTTTTCTAGGTATTCTAATTTTGACTCAAAATAATTTATGCTTATTCATTTATATGGTTGAGTTGGCTCTCATTTGAAGTATCCGTTTCAATCATGTTGAGTACTTCAACATATTCACGAGTATATCTTTGTAATCTTCTATATAAAGAGAGAGATTCCCTTGTGAAAAAATTGACGCATTCACCGGTAAAGACAAAGATTGCTATTATAATATCCAGTACAGTTAAAGTTTGGCAATGAGTTTTACTTAATAAAAGCCACTGGTGACATTCTACAATACACAACCATAAAGAAATAATAAGATCCCTGACAACAAGATCACTGGAATATTAGACTGCACAAGTTTGTGTAAATAGTAAAGTTCAATAATAGGAAATCATGGGTGTGATAAACTATATAATTGAATGAATTAAGATGATCACTGGTATAACATTCCATACAACAAGGTACTTTAGGTCATTAATAGTCTCGGCCCGATAAAGCCCCAAGAGGATTTCATATCAATAAACATTTTACCTTGATCACCTCTGTTCAAGCTATATTATTTAATTATTTCCACGTCAGTCTTAAAGATTTAGTATCCCTGGTTAACTGGTACCATGCTCCTTTCACTGGTATCTAAGGTGACTAAATTTCAGGTTGAGTGCGGAGAGAACATCCAAATCTAGTAAGGAGAATAGTGCAACGAAAACGATAAAGACTAAACGTACCGAAGAAAATGACATCCTTTGCAAGGTTGGCCATAGTTTCCATGACAGCAACAGTATATGTGGAGAATCGTGAAACGGGTGGTCAACAAAGGTAGGGACAATATCATTTCCAACAATAAATTCCATCATTTCCAACAACAATTGGAAGCCGTCACCCCATCAACCAGCATAAAATATCTTTTAATTTTATTTATTTTTATTACTGTTTGGCCCTGCAGTCGCCTACGAGAAAGCCTCTCTCAATGGGGATGTGACAGTTTCAAACAAAGCTGGCTGCATACAAACAGGAATTAATGGTCTCTTTTAGCACAGCAAAAGAACGGGATTTGCTTTACACCTGCCCATTGCATTTGCTCAATTTTTAAATCCTCTTCAATAAATTCATTTAGTGTATAATCTACAGTCAGTGCAGTTGATGAAGCTGTATCTGTTGAAAAATCTTATTTAAATTATGCTTTGACGGCTGCCCATTCCTTCTGCGAAAAGCCCCATTTTGTTACAGGCTGCCCATGCTGGTAAATGTGAATCGATCGGGTTGGAGACATGTTTGTTGCGTTTAGTTAAGCAATGTAAATAAGTTTATTATGAAAAGCTGTGTAATTCTTGAGAATACAGGTTTGCAATAATTGAAAATATGTAGAGTAGTCTTAAGGGGTGTTAGCTGCACAAAAGTTGTCAATCTTTTCCTCCAGTTTCTTTGCTTCAATTCTTTCCACTGCACCGATTTCTCTACGGTCCCGATACCCCCAAACCATTAAAATAAGGATGTCTCCGAAGAGAATTATGAATCAATGCAATCACATAAAGTAACCCAGATGGAGGTGTATTAGTACGGACGGTTCTAAGAGTGGATAAAGCTTATTTTACAAGTAGAGGTACTCTAAACCCCTAATATCATACTAATATGAAAACAGTATTTAGAGCCATGACACTGGTTACACCCCTAATATCATATGACTATGTAAGAAAGTCACTCAGCAGAATCAGATTTGTCAAGAATGGAACTGAATTCAAAAGTCTGTATCGACAAACCATTTCCAATGATAGGGTAAAGAGCATTAATCAAATTGCTTTGAAGGAATTATTAATTACAAATGACTAGTATACATAAAACTGCTTATATAATTCAAACAAAGCTGCATACAAACCGGAATTAATGGCCTCTTTAAAGACAGCAAAAGATCTCCCAGTACTCGTTTTGCTTTTGTTTGGAGTTTTACATATCTCATAGACTTCTCAATGAAATAGAAAGTATCAAAAAAAAAAAATTCTAAATGATATTATAAAGAACATTTATTTATGAAATTGGTTTGAAAGAATTTATAATTACATATGACTACCATACATAAAATTGCTTTCAAAGAATTTATAATTACAAATAACTATACATAACTTTTTTGTACTCAAAATGCTACATAAAAATGCATATTACAAACAATACTGTAATGTGATTATAAACTATTTCCAGATGATAGTATAAAAAACATTTATTTATCAAATTGCTTTGAAAGAATTTATAATTACACATGACTACCCTACATAAAATTGCTTTGAAGGAATTTATAATTACAAATAACCAGCATACATAACTTTTTGTACTCAAAATGCTACATAAAAAATGCATATTACAAACAATATTGTAATGTGATTATAAACTATTTCCAGATGATAGTATAAAGAACATTTATTTATCAAATTGCATTGAAAGAATTTATAATTACATATGACTACCATACATAAAATTGCTTTGAAGGAATTTATAATTACAAATAACTAGCATTCATAACATTTTGCACTCAAAATGCTACATAAAAATACATATTACAAACAATACTGTAATGTGATTATATATTTCTGTATACTTATAACCAAAATAACCAAAGAAAACTTAACTCCTAAATTCAATACTTCCCCTACAAACAGCCTATTGGCGGAATAGTTGTGCACCCCATGCAACTGCTAGTTGTTATTATTATTATTTTTTAACCAGAAAAAGGTGGATGAACACCCATGCTAGTTGTTATTATTTAAGCATTCATATATTCTATTCACAAATGTACGTACTATAAAAATATTTCATATACACATCAAGAGTGAAGAGATCTACCATGATTGGAAGCAAATAATCCGTCTTCATAGAAATACTAGTAAAATTTTATTTTAGTTCATGATACTGAATCCAGTCAGCCTCCTTGATAACTTCAATACATGTACCTCTTTATAACCAGCAATGTAGGAAGACTTCAATTATAAGCTGATATCAAAACTAAAATTCTGGTTTATCCCTTCCTTTAAAGTCCTAATGAAAGGTCTAATTTAGATTACTTGGATGCCCTGGACTGAATCTCCGTTCCACTGCAATCTTTGCTTGCTGAATATCAAACAAAAGCAAAGTTTAAGTGTAAATTTTATGACCTTATTCAGGTGATATGAAATATAAATAATCGAAGAATAAAGAATCAAAAAACTTTTATACACTTTCACCAAAGTATAAAGATACTAAATAGATTTCTCCATCATTTGTTTTTTAAAGTCAAAGTCCACTGTTTAGCCTGTCACCGGGCCTCATTCCTATATAGTTCTCAACATATCCAAGATACTAGCAAAAACAATTTTCAGAGTTATTGTTAGACCTGAATACTGGAATATAACTACCGGAATATAACTACTGGTGGTAATCATGCTATCATACTATTATCGTAGTCATTAGAACTATCTTCTTCAAGATAGGCACACGTTACAAACTATGGCGCCTTAATCAATTGTAAGGGGTCATTTTTATCATATTCATTACTCAGAATGACACAACCTTCAAGTCCATAGATGTCAATAGTCATAGTATTTATTGATCTCTAGAATTAAGTTGACACTCAATGATCAAGACCAGTATATGTCGATCAACCTATTAACAATTTACTAGGATCTTAAGCAATATTAAGATCAGAAATAGTTTATAGATAAGGCATGACCGTATCATAGCAATACAGTCTAGTGTTGAGGATGTCAAGATAAGCTATATAGTGATGTCTCATGCATAATCATTTCGGTATGTCTAATATCTTAATATCCACCATCTAGGGTACAATGATGTTAAATTTATTGTCCCCAAATATTGCTTAATGAACTATAGCTATTCATAACATAATATTTTAGGGTGCTTAGCATGCCTATTTGCCTTTCCAACTTGAAGGTTCCAATTTTATAACTAATATTTATCACGGTTTTATATCTCTGTCAATAAGTGACCTATAACATTGTGCAACACCACTAGGGAATTACTCTATGTTGAGGAAATACATAGTTCATATCACTTAATGTGGCCCATAATGCTGATTATGTTTCTCATGCCAGAAATTCATGTTAAAAAATATGATGATAAAAATATTATTCTCTTAATAATAACAAACCATTCAACAAAATCTTAAACAAGGTCTAGATTATAAAATATAATCATATTCGCAAATCCTCACAAAACACAAAACTTAATGTATCTTAAGTAGAAGACTCATCAATCCACTTATCCATCACATGTTCCTCATAAGATTAAGATACTAAATGTTTAGTTTCCCAAACATATTCTAGACTATCTCTTAATAGTCCTAAAAAGATATAGCTTCAATGAATTCCAAACTCTATTTAAAGCATATATAAATTGATAGTAAGATTCTACTACACATCTAAGGATGTATGGATTTGTAGACATATATGTTTCAAATCAAGATATTACCAAAAAAAAGCCTTGTTTTTTCAAGGTATTCTAATTTTGACTCAAAATAATTTATGCTTATTCATTTATATGGTTGAGTTGGCTCTCATTTGAAATATCTGTTTCAATCATGTTGAGTACTTCAACATATTCATGAGTATATCTTTGTAATCTTATATATAAAGAGAGAGATTCCCTTGTGAAAAAATTGGCGCATTCACCAGTAAAAACAAAGATTGCTATTATAATATCCAGTACAGTTAAAGTTTGGCAATGAGGTTTACTTAATAAAAGCCACTGGTGACATTCTACAATACACAACCATAAAGAAATAATAAGATCCCTGACAACAAGATCACTGGAATATTAGACTGCACAAGTTTGTGTAAATAGTAAAGTTCAATAATAGGAAATCATGGGTGTGATAAACTATATTATTGAATGAATTAAGATGATCACTGGTATAACATTCCATACAACCAGGTACTTTAGGTCATTAATAGTCTCGGCCCGATAAAGCCCCAAGAGGATTTCATATCAATAAACATTTTACCTTGATCACCTCTGTTCAAGGTATATTATTTAATTATTTCCACGTCAGTCTTAAAGATTTAGTATCCCTGGTTAACTGGTACCATGCTCCTTTCACTGGTATCTAAGGTGACTAAATTTCAGGTTGAGTGCAGAGAGAACATCCAAATCTAGTAAGGAGAATAGTGCAACGAAAAAGATAAAGACTAAACGTACCGAAGAAAATGACATCCTTTGCAAGGTTGGCCATAGTTTCCATGACAGCAACAGTATATGTGGAGAATCGTGAAATGGTTGGTCAACAAAGGTAGGGACAATATCATTTCCAACAACAACTGGAAGCCCTCACCCCATCAACCAGCATAAAATATCTTTTAATTTTATTTATTTTTATTACTGTTTGGCCCTGCAGTCGCCTACGAGAAAGCCTCTCTCAATGGGGATGTGACAGTTTCAAACAAAGCTGGCTGCATACAAACAGGAATTAATGGTCTCTTTTAGCACAGCAAAAGAACGGGATTTGCTTTACACCTTCCCATTGCATTTGCTCAATTTTTAAATCCTCTTCAATAAATTCATTTTGTGTATAACCTACAGTCAGTGCAGTTGATGAAGCTGTATCTGTTGAAAAATCTTATTTAAATTATGCTTTGACGGCTGCCCATTCCTTCTGCGAAAAGCCCCATTTTGTTACAGGCTGCCCATGCTGGTAAATGTGAATCGATCGGGTTGGAGACATGTTTGTTGCGTTTAGTTAAGCAATGTAAATAAGTTTATTATGAAAAGCTGTGTAATTCTTGAGAATACAGGTTTGCAATAATTGAAAATATGTAGAGTAGTCTTAAGGGGTGTTAGCTGCACAAAAGTTGTCAATCTTTTCCTCCAGTTTCTTTGCTTCAATTCTTTCCACTTCACCGATTTCTCTACGGTCCCGATACCCCCAAACCATTAAAATAAGGATGTCTCCGAAGAGAATTATGAATCAATGCAATCACATAAAGTAACCCAGATGGAGGTTTATAAGTACGGACGGTTCTAAGAGTGGATAAAGCTTATTTTACAAGTAGAGGTACTCTAAACCCCTAATATCATACTAATATGAAAACAGTATTTAGAGCCATGACACTGGTTACACCCCTAATATAATATGACTATGTAAGAAAGTCACTCAGCAGAATCAGATTTGACAAGTATGGAGCTGAATTCAAAAGTCTGTATCGACAAACCATTCCCAATGATAGGGTAAAGAGCATTAATCAAATTGCTTTGAAGGAATTATTAATTACAAATTACTAGTATACATAAAACTTCTTATATAATTCAAACAATGCTGCATACAAACCGGAATTAATGGCCTCTTTAAACACAGCGAAAGATTTCCCAGTACTCGTTTTGCTTTTGTTTGGAGTTTTACATATCTCATAGACTTCTCAATGAAATAGAAAGTATAAAAAAAAATCATTTCTAAATGATATTATAAAGAACATTTATTTATGAAATTGGTTTGAAAGAATTTATAATTACATATGACTACCATACATAAAATTGCTTTCAAAGAATTTATAATTACAAATAACTATACATAACTTTTTGTACTCAAAATGCTACATAAAAATGCATATTACAAACAATACTGTAATGTGATTATAAACTATTTCCAGATGATAGTATAAAAAACATTTATTTATCAAATTGCTTTGAAAGAATTTATAATTACATATGACTACCCTACATAAAATTGCTTTGAAGGAATTTATAATTACAAATAGCTAGCATACATAACTTTTTGTACTCAAAATGCTACATAAAAAATGCATATTACAAACAATACTGTAATGTGATTATAAACCATTTCCAAATGATAGTATAAAGAACATTTATTTATCAAATTGCTTTGAAAGAATTTATAATTATATGACTACCATACATAAAATTGCTTTGAAGGAATTTATAATTACAAATAACTAGCATACATAGCTTTTTGTACTCAAAATGCTACATAAAAAATGAATATTACAAACAATACTGTAATGTGATTATAAACCATTCCCAGATGATAGTATAAAGAACATTTATTTATCAAATTGCTTTGAAAGAATTTATAATTACATATGACTACCATACATAAAATTGCTTTGAAGGAATTTATAATTACAAATAACTAGCATACATAACTTTTTGTACTCAAAATGCTACATAAAAATACATATTACAAACAATACTGTAATGTGATTATATATTTTTGTATACTTATAACCAAAACAACCAAAGAAAACTTAACTCCTAAATTCAATACTTCCCCTACAAACAGCTTATTGGCAGAATAGTTGTGCATCCCGTGCAACTACTAGTTGTTGTTTTTTTTTTTTTAAACCAGAAAAAGGTGGATGAACACCCATGCTAGTTGTTATTATTTAAGTATTCATATATTCTATTCACAAATGTACGTACTATAAAAATATTTCTCTTACACATCAACAGTGAAGAGATCTACCGTGATTGGAAGCAAATAATCCGTCTTCATGGAAATACTAGTAAAATTTTATTTTAGTTCATGATACTGAATCCAGTCAGCCTCCTTGATAACTTCAATACATGTACCTCTTTATAACCAGCAATAACCAGCAATGTAGGAAGACTTCAATTATTAGCTGATATCAAAACTAAAATTCTGGTTTATCCCTTCCTTTAAAGTCCTAATGAAAGGTCTAATTTAGATTTCTTGGATGCCCTGGACTGAATTTCCGTTCCACTGCAATCTTTGCTTGCTGAATATCAAACAAAAGCAAAGTTTAAGTGTAAATTTTATGATCTTATTCAGGTGATATGGAATATAAATAATCGAAGACTAAAGAATCAAAAAACTGTTATACACTTTCACCAAAGTATAAAGATACTAAATAGATTTCTCCATCATTTGTTTTTTAAGGTAAAAGTCCACTGTTTAGCCTCTCACCGAGCCTCATTCCTATATAGTTCTCAACATATTCAAGAAACTAGCAAAAACAATTTCAGAGTTATTGTTAGACCTGAGCTAATTTTTCAAGTCACTGTGATATGTAGAAACCATAACAGACACCACAAATAAACCAAAATTGCGTCAATAGGAATTTTGAGTATTTTGTGTAGATTTGAAGCCCATCTTATCCCTTGAAATTTCTTTTACATCCAAGATTATGGAATATCAAACTGATCAAAATCATCTTCATTATATTAATTAGGGTCAGATTCATATTGTCAGGTTCTTTGAGGTGGGTAAAGAAGTTAAGATGGAGATTATTTGTGGATTAGTCAAATCACCTTAGATGTATTCATCAAGATTAGATCATTGATTAGGTTCTTTGATGCAGGAGTATATGGGCGAATTGGCGATCAGCATCAACCAAAAACAAATTTCAGGTTTGCGTTTCATATTTGGTGTGTTTGGTTTTTATTTGGCATATCTTGGCTTTTGGAATGGGTGGTATGTCAGAATTTGCAAGTTTTTAGTTTTCACCATACTTTGGTGTCAGTGCACAACATGCAGTTAAACAATTGTCTTCAAAAATTGATGAAGTTTCTTGGTAAATCCTCTTACAAGAAGATTGTTGATTCCATCCTAGATTTGGTGATGAAGGTTTTGTCGAAAAATTGATGAAGTTTCTTGGTAAATCTTCTTACAAGAAGATTGTTGATTCCATCCTAGATTTGGTGATGAAGGTTTTGTAGTCATACGCCTTCTGGTTTTGGAGAAATAATCATTTTGTGACTTATGCTAGTAGATTGATGAAAGTTTAATATCTTGAGCTTTGTCAGGTTTGGTACAAAATGGTTTGGCAGAAAGCTTTGAGATGTTGATTTCTCAATATTTGAAAGTGTTTGTGATAATCCAAGATCCTGGCGAGAAGTTATAGCCAATGTCAGTTTTCAAGTCCGAGTCTGTCATGTTGTAGTCATGGTTTCACAAGGTTGGAGACCCTCAAAGAATTTAGTTACTCTTGACAAGTGAATGATGATATGGCATGAAATTGGAAGCACAACATTTTTTTATAGGTATAGATATTTATACTTGGCACTATAATACTTTTCATGGACCAAAAACAATACCATGAGGCCAAAAATGCTCTTAGGATGCCATTTCTCATCTGAAGCAAGTAAACCCATGAACATCACGCTCTGAGAGGAAAAGCCAGCTTGTGACCATTTCAAATGCTTCATAACAAGAAGGCAGATGAAAGGTGGAGTGACGTTACAAGTTTACATTACCTAAAGGAGAGAATTCTAACACCTCATAGAGGCAACTTTTTGTAAGTTTCAAAATATAATTTGAAGGTTAAAATGGAGATGCCAAGGATTGATAATTCCTTCAACTTCACAAGGACTTTAGTCAATGCCTTTTGAAAGGCAATAAATCAGCAATTTAAGCACCAACTTCAACATTCTATGCAGATTTAAGGGATAATAAAAAACTAGCGTTGATGTAGAATCTAAAACGCCAACTTAAGGGCTGTGTCGATGCGACTGGGAGCCATGGGTCCCATTCTCTTGGTAAAATCAAATGTTGTCTTTATGATGGAGGGAGGCATGACCTCAGATTCAAATCGATGTTTCCTTTTCATTTAAAAAAAAATTGAATTCAATATATAAGAGCAAGGGGAGCGCCAAAGTGATGCGGCCTTAGGAGAAGAGAATAGGGTCGCTACTGAAGAATAGGAAACAAGTAAAATGAAGGATGAGAATAGATAGAAGATCAAGAATTTGAAGGAAAAATGTGAAGGCTGATTTGGGTGTTAGCATAGTATTACATTGTTTAATATCTGCTTAGTTTAGACAACGGTTACCAGTTATGCTGGCAATTATGTAGTTATGTCTATTACAATTTTTTAACTGCATTTCTCCTTGTATAAATGTTTTTGTAGTTTATCGAATAAATCAATCTAGAAATCATCAATATATTATTACATGCTTTTGTTATTCCTGTGCAATGGTGTAATATGTACATGCTCACCATATTTCAATATGGTATCAAAGCAGTTATTGATCATAGAGAAGTAGCAAATTTGTTTTGGAAATGATATGGTATCAGAGCAGTTATTGATCATAGGGAAGTGCATTGTATTGCTGAGAAATATGAGATCACCAATGCTACGTGTGGATAGAACATACTAGCATGAGAAGGAGTGAAGTTGTATAAAAATTTGAAGGTATTTGAATCCACTGATTGAGCATCCAGTATAGTTTTCTTTTGCATTGAATACACTTGATGCGCAAGTCAAGCTGCTATTTCATATAATGTACAAAGGGCATGTAATGGAATGGCCACTTAATGGATACGCAGACATGACCTAGCCTAGTTCAGCTCCATGGTATTTTTTTAATATCCTTTGTGAGTAAATCCTTGGTAGAATTATTGGAAATTGAAATCTTATAAGCAGTTATACGGCTATCTGTAACAACAATCAAAATGCATCATATAGTTATAAACGTAGTGTTTCACTAAACAATTAAGTGCAAGTTTTGAGCAAACTCTTCTAAGCATCCAACGATTGGAGGAACCATGCTAATTGGTTGGTTCTTTGTGATGGAAGCCTTCCTACAAGATCTCCTCGCCATTTGAATAAAGTTTTGTCCAATGTTCATTGCTGGTGTAAGGAACAAAGATGATAAAGACGCAGTGATTTGTGTACGCTGAGTTGATGTGGGCACCAGAATTCTAAAGGAATTTTCAAATTGACTTATTCCAGAGAAACACAATCTTGCTACGTATAGGAAAAGATTTGTAAGTAAACCTAAAATTCACTCAAGTGGATGCATATGTGACTATTCAACACGCTTTGCATGTAAATGTGTGTAGTGGAGTTGGTATATGATTTTAATTTTAATACAAGCAGTCATAGGATCAAAACTATGAAAGTGGAGTTATAAGGTGTGAAAGGAGAAGTAGTTGAACTTAAATAAGTTGTTACAATTTGCATTGTAAGGGTCTATTTTGGAGGTAATTGTAATTCGATTTATTTAGAAGATGCATGTGTTTTAGTTTGGATATGAATTTTGAAAATACTGTAATTGGGAGATATAAGGTGTTTAATGTAAAAGAAGAAAATCCATTCAATATCATGCAATCTTTTTGTACCATGGATGGAAACAAATTGGTTGTTCAGTTGGAGGGTTTCGAGGATTATAGTACTTCCTCTGGTGCTATCTTTGGAGGGTAAGGACTCAGAGAGTCATATTGGAGGTAGGCGGCATCAAAGGATGGAGGAATTTTTATTATCTCAAGTTAGCTTCTCGCTTTGAGATGATGCTTTGCATGAGAAGCATTTTTGGCTTTATTTTTTTTTTCCTTGTTATTGTTGACAGATTTGAAGAGGTGTTGAGCTCAATATGGATTGTTGTCAAGCAAGCTTCAGAGTATATGATCAAGAATTATACCCTTTTGCGGTCACTAGACAATGATAGAGATCTGTCGTATCTGTTAGGGATTGTTGTCGAATAATTCAAGACTCTGTGACTTGAGAGTTCAGGACTGAGAGTTCAAGAACACAGCTCAAAGCTACACCTTTCCAAGGGTCAAGAGACAACTTGATGGAGCCCCACTTGGTTCAAGATTTGTTCTTTTAGGAGAAGATCTTCTATAAAATATGTATTCATATTATGTAATCAGCTTTGTTAAGTATATTAGCATTCAGAGGAGTCCCTTGGTACTATTGCAGGAACAATTGAATAAGGGGGAATGTTAGAATAGTATTACATTGTTTAATATCTGCTTAGTTTAGACAGTGGTTACCAATTATGCTACCAGTTATGCAGTTATGTCTGTTACAACTTCTTAACTACACTTCTCCTTGGCATTTCTCCTTGTATAAATGTTTGTATAGTTGATCAAATAAATCCATCAATAAATCATCAATATATTATTACATGCTTTTGTTATTCCTGTGCAATGGTGTAATCTGTATGTGCTCACCATATTTCAATATTGGGGAGATATTCAGTCCAAAATTCATAGAGGAAAACAGTCATAAATGTTACCAGACACTGAAGAACAATAGATGAAAGGAGAAAGAACAATGGAATGAGTGTATGGGTTCAGAGAAGGGTCAACTAGAGCAAGGAAATAGAGAAATATGAATTGAAGTTGCAGATATAAGTGAAAGAGAATAGAAATCTACATATTTGTTTTAAATTGCATTGCATAGTAAAGAATTTGTAGTTCAATTGTGTAATATGGATGTGGTTCAATTTGTGCATCTATGATTTCTATACTTATTGTGAGCATTTGAATCAAATAAAATTAAGATTTTATTGTGTTGCAATCTGAGTTTTGTTTATCTAAAAAGAGAGTCTCTATTTTGTGTGGAAGTTTTATGTTTTTGCAGAGAGGGGAGTACCCTTTTGCACCAAGTAATATCAGAGAAAGAAGATCCTAAGAGTGTAGTGGATACACTAGGATGTGTGGGTAAAAGTAATGGTTGAGAAGAGCTCGTGTGAGAATTGTTGTAGGTTGGTGAAGTCCTGAGTAGTTGAGAGCTAGTAACCGTGGAAGAGTTGTCCTTACAGGTTCCAAGGTAACAGAAAGTGAATGTAGAAGATTGAAGAAACTAGTAAGATAAAGATATATGTGTGGAAGCCCATCATGTGGGATGGTTGGAGATGGTATAAAAGGGAGGGATTCCTTAGAGAGATGACTAAAAAGATTGAGAGGATTGGCGGGTTGTTTAAGAGATGTGACCAATTGAAAGCTATGCAGCATGGAGAGGTTGTAAGGTATGAGTTTTCAGCGAAGACATGAAATGAAGAAGCATGAAAGAAAAGGATGAGGAAAACAAAGAAGTGGCAGAGGATATTAAGAATGAAGAAGAAGAGGAGATCCTTGTGCAAAAGGATCAAGAGCAAAGAGAAGAGATTGCAATCAAGGTTGTAAAAGATGATAAGAGGAGTTGCAACCCTTTGGTAGAAGAGACATGGAAGGAGAAGCATGTGCGAGCAGCCCATACATTCCAAAAAGAAAGAATATCAGAAAAGAAAGGAAGCAAGGAGAGAAAGTAATGGGAGAGGAAAGTTGTGGAACATGAAGTTGTAGTAGAAAATGATCTATGGAAAGACATGGACTATGTGGGATATTGATGTGAAGAAGAAGCATTGGAGATTGTAGCAAAGGTAAGTTTTTTGAAAGACATGGATGAATAAGTTACATGTGATCTAGTAGTAGTGACAACATATCCTTTGGAGGATAGGAAGATAGAAGAGGAAGGTAACAAACTTGTAACTGAGTATGAAGACCAAAAAGTTGTAGCAGATGGAGAATCAGAGATGATGAACTTAGAAGGACATAGATTTGATGAGCAAGTGGGTGAAGAGGAGAATGATCTTCTATGGAAAGAACTTGGAGCAATGAAAGAAAATGAGGTAAAATTTGAAAAATCTGAGTCCAATTTGTTTGGGATGATGAATACAATAGAGGATATAGAGGAAGAAAAAGGTAGATACATGGAAGACATCAATTTCCGTAAGGATGCTGCAAATTTGGTTGTTGTTGAGGAGCATAATTTGGTTGAGGAAGAAAGTGAGAAGATAGAAAAGTTGTTTAGTTTGAGTGAACACTTGAAGGAGATGAATGGGGAAGATAAGAGTGAGAAGATGGATGCCGTAACAGTGAAAAATGAAGAGGTAACTTATGATTTTTCTAAATGTTCTAATGAGGAAGTTGATAGGGATTTGTTTGTTGCTGAGGTGGATAAGGAGTTGCAAGTAGATGGAAGGAATACATATAAAGATGTAGATTTGTAATCAGTTGTTACATGTTTGAATGTAGAGGTTGTAAAAGATGCTACAAGTGAAAAAATAGGTAAAATAGTTCAAGACATGAGGAGGATGATGGGAATAGATGGGGTAGATGAAAACCTCATAGCGAAGGATGAGATGATGAAATTTGCAACTGAAGATGATAAACAAAATATTGTAGTGAAGAAAGAAGAGGTGAAGTTTATTGTGTTTTGTGATAAAATTCATTTTCGTTTATTTGCAATGTTGAAGGTTGGGGCTTCTATGGAGAAGAGTAGATGGAAATTGTTACTTTCCATGAAGTTGGAGGGGCATATTTGTATTTATATGTTGTAGATTGTGATATGGATGATGTCACATTTTTGTGGAGGTGGCCAATTTGTGGTGGGTCAAAACCCATGAAAGAGGAGAAGATTAGTGAGATTGATTGGTGGTGGTGCCTAGATAATGGTGGGTTGGATCCCATGAAGGAGGAAAGGAGAAAGTATTCTTGGGAGGAGGAGGATGGTACATAATAGATGCAGGTCCACGAGAGGAGAGAAGAATGGAGTGCAGATTTGTTGGACGGGAGTGAAGCTTGTTTCGGCAAGATGCTAGAAAAGGAGGAAAAATAAATAACTTTTTGTTCACAAGTTTCAAGGATGGAGTTCGCTACAAATTTATCATAATCTCAAAAAATTGTTCTACCATTCAACTCCATGTTTATGAGTGTATGCTCACAAACTTCCTACCTAGCGTGTCTGATGCAGGAGCATTCAGAGGGACTGGCGATCAACATCAACCAAAAATAGATTTCAAGTTTGGTTTCAGTTTTGGTGTGTTTTGGTTTTCATTTAGCATCTCTTTTCTTTTGGAATGGGTGGCACATTAGAATTTGCATGTTTTTAGTTTTTGCCATACATTGATGTGGGCACAACACATGTAGTTTTCACCAAAATAATTGTTTTGGGAAATCAGTGATATTTCTTAATAAATCCTCTTAAGGAAGATTTTTGATTCCATCCTAGATTTGATGATAAAGCTTTAATAGTCATATACCTTATGGTTTTGGAGAAATAATCATTTTGTGACTTATGTTGGGAGATTGAGGAAAGCTTAACATCTAGATATCTGTGAGGTTTTGTACAGAATGGTTTGGCAAAAAGCTTCGAGATGGTGAGTTCTACACCTCTGTAGGTTTTCATGATATTCCAAGATCTTGGAAAGAAATTATGGCTAGTGTCAGTTTTTAGCTTTGAATCTGTCATGTCGCAGTCGTGGTTTCACAAGGTTGGAGACCTTCAAAGAGTTTAGTTACTCTTGATAGGTGAATGATGATATGGCATGAAATTGGAAGTACAACATTCTTATAGAGGTATAGATATTTGTATACTTTCTGGTATAATATTTTTGATGGACCAAAAACAATACCATTAGGCCAAAAATGCTCTTTGGATGCCATTTCTCATTTGAAGCAAGTAAATCCATGAACATCAAACTCTGAGAGGAAAAGCCAGCTTGTGGCCATTTCAAACACCTTGTAACAAGAAGGTAGATGAAAGGTGGAGTGATGTTACACTTGAGGTGCCTAAAGGAGGGAAATATAATGCCTCATAAAGGCAACTTTGTGTAAGTTTCAAAATGTAATTTGAAGGTTAGGCACCAAGGATTGATAAATCCTTCAACTTCACAAGGACTTTAGTCAACACCTTTTGAAAGCCAATAAACATGAATTTTAAGCACTAACTTCAACATTCTTTGTAGATTTAAGGGATAATACAAAAGCTAACGTGGATGTAGAATCTGAAATGGCAACCTAAGGGCTATGTGGGCACGACTGGGAGCCATGGGTCCCATTCTCTTGGTAAAATCAAACATTGTCTTTGAAATGGAGGTAGACGTCACCTTATATTCAAATCCATTTTTACTTTTCATTTAAAAAGTGAATAAAATATACGAGAGCAAGGGGAGTACCAAAGTGGTACGGCCTTAGGAGAAGAGAATAGGGTCATTGCCAAAGAATAGGAAACAAGTAAAAAGAAGCATGGGAATAGATTGAAGCTCAGGAATTTGAAGGATAGACATGAAGGCTGATTTGGAGAGAGATTCAATCCAAAATTTGTAGAGGAAAACAATAAAACATGCTGCCAGGCATTGAAGAACAACAGATGAATAGAGAGAGAACATTGGAATGAGAGTATGGGTTTAGAGAAGGGACAAATAGAGAAAGGAAATAGAAAAATGTGAATAGAGGTTGTAGAGATAAGTGAAAGAGAACAAAAATCTACATATTTGTTTTAAATTGCCTTGCATATTGAAGAATTTGTAGAAGTTCAATTGTGTAATTTGGTTTTGGTTCAATTTGTGCATGTGAACTATGATTTATATACTTGTGAGCATTTGAATCAAATAAAATTAAAATTTTTTGGTGTTGTATTCTGAGTTTTTTTACTTGAACAGAGAGTCTCTATTTTGTGTGGTGTGGATTGTGTGAGTTTCTGTGTAGAAGTTTTATATATTTGCAGGGAGGGGAATACCCTTTTGCACCAAATGGTTTTAGAGCAAGAAGGTCCTGAGAGTGTAGAGGATACATTAGGATGTGTGGGTAAAGGTAGCGGTAGAGAAGAGATCGTGTGAGAACTGTTGGAGGTTGGTGAAGTCCTTAGTAGTTGAGAGCTAGTAACTACAGAAGAGGTGTCCTTGCAGGTTGCAAGGTAAGAGAAAGTGATTGTAGAAAATTGCAGGAGTGAGTAGGATGAAAATATATTGTTGAATCCCATCATGTGGGATGGGTGGAGAGGTATAAAAGGAAGGGATTCCTTAGAGAGATAATTGAAAAGATTGAGAGGATTGACAAGTTGTTTGAGATATGTGACCAATTTGAATCTATACAATGTGGAGAGGTTGCAAGGGATGAGTTTGCAGTGAAGACATGCCATGAAGAAGGCATGAAATAAAAGGATGAGGAAAATCAAGAAGTGGTAGCAGATATGAAGAATCAAGAAGAAGAGGAGATCCTTGTACAAAAGGATCAAGAGGGAAGATAAGAGATTGCAACCAAGGTTACAAAAGATTAGAAGAGGAGTTGCAACCCTTTGGTAGAAAAAGACATGGAAAGAGAAGCATGTGAGAGCAGCCCATACATTCCAAAAAGAATGAATATCAGAAAAGAATGGAAGAGGAAAGTTGTGGAACATGAAGTTGTAGCAGAAAATGATCCATGTTAAGGCATGGACTATGTGGGACAATGATGTGAAGAAGAAGCATTGAAGATTGTAGCAGAGGTATGTCTTTTGAAAGATATGAATGAAGAAGTTAGAAGTGATGTAGTAGCAGTGAAAATATATCCTTTGGAGGATAAGAAGATAGAAGAAGAAGGTAACAAAAGGTAGATACATGGAAGACTTCAATTTCCATGAGGATGTTGCAGATTTAGTTGTTGTTGAGGAGCACAATTTTGTTGAGGATGAAAGTGAAAAGATAGAAAAGTTCATTTTGAGTGAAAACTTGAAGGAGATGAATGGGTATCTAAGAGTGAGAAGATAGATGTTGTAACAGTGAAGAATGAAGAGGTAACTTCTGATTTCTCTAAATTTTGTGACGCGGAAGTTGATAGGAGTTTGTTTGTTGCAAAGGTGGATAAGTAGTTGCAAGTAGATGGAAGGAAAATAAAAAGATGCAAATTTGTATGCACCTTTTACATGTTTGAATGCAGAGGTTGTAAAAGATACTACAAGTGAAAAATTGGGTACAACAGTTGAAGACATGAGGATGATGATGGGAATAGATGGGATAAATTAAAACCTCATAGTGAAGGATGAGATGATGAAATTTGTAGCTATAGTTTCAATTTTTTGTGTTTTGGTTTCTATTTGGTATCTCTTGGCTTTTGGATCTTAGTGTAATACATCATCATTGTATTACATTGTTAGTTATGTTCAGTTTGTTCAGTTTCATATAACCAGACCAGTAGTTATTGTTTGGTTTCATATCAGACTCCCACCACATAATATATATGGATGTACCTGCATTTAATAACGATATCAATAAAAAATATTACTTTACTTCAACTGGTATCAGAGCATTTTGAGAATGGGTTGAGTGAGTCTGTCAATCTAGAAAATCAAATCTTTGCATTTGATATTGCTGGCAGTTGAGGAATGGATCTTCCTATGGAGAAAGAAGGCACAGCCATGAGTGCTGCATTATGGTGTTCTACACAATCATCTCTGAGGTTTTCTCATTGGAAGATCACATTCCTAAACATATAGGCAATTATAATCAGCAAGGTTGGTAGAGAAGCACATTTGTAGAGGATTTGATGATCCAGAAGTTATTGGCATAGAAGAATCATCCAGATAAGATTGTTATTTTTATTTGTTCATTTAAAAAAAAATCAGACTTGCACTGGAAAGAGATAAGGGAGCGCAAGAATAAGAAACCTATTATCATGAAGATCCTGCCATCGAATGGAAGAACGAAAAGAGAAAGGTACATATTTGTTTAAGTTTAAAAGAAGATTTCCTGTCATTCGGTAATATGGTTGGTGCCATATGTGGAGAATGTTTTGGAATATGCCGAGATATCCAAAATCTTCTACAAAGATGACATATTAAAGGTATGTATTGAAGTGTGGAAGTACAAAGTTTATACGCATATATATTTAATTTGGAGTAATAAGGTGAATTTAGTCTTATTGTTTCTTTTTTGAGTATTATTTTAAAATGGAATTTCCTCTAGACAAGTATTCTAGATTTAATTTTCATACTTGGAGAATAAAAAGTCAGATGCAACTGATGAATACAAATTTATGGGGAATAGTAAGTGGAAATGAAAAAGTACCTACAGATGCAAATAAGTTATTAGATTGGAATAGTAGAGATGATAAAGCCAAGGCTATAATTGGTCTTGCTCCTTCTGACATTGAATTGCATCACATAGATTTAGATAAATCATCAAATGAAGTTTGGGATAATTTGAATAAATTGTTTGGAGCAAAAGCAATCAATGCAAAGTTCTCCCTAAAGCTTTAGTTGTTCATATTCAAGATGGAACTTGGAATTACAATGTCAAATCATATAAGTAACTTGCAGTTTCATATTAGATAGCTAGTAGAGGTTAAGACTAAGGTAGATGATGATGATGCTAAGGCCATCTTATTAAATAGCTTGGCTTGAAAATACAACAATGTTATTTTTTCACTCAGTCAAATACCTTCACAAACTCTAGAAGGTATGATTTCTGCCCTTCTAGTAGAAGAGAAGAGAACAATAGACGATTCAGAAATTGATCCTCAGGAGAAATCATTATTCTCAAGAAACAATTACAAAAGATTAGAGAAAATCAAATTTTTTTATTGTAAGAAAAAGGGTCACACATCTTGGGATCGTAGAACTCGAGCTAGTGATGTTCTTAAAGGAAATCTTGCTTGCATTGAGGAAGAGGATTCAACAGACGATGAATGTTTTAAAGATGACTATTCTTCTGGTGTCAATAGTGCATTAGTACTATAAAGGTTCCTTCAAATTGGAGGCAGGTAGCATCGGAGGATGGAGTATTTTCCATCATCTCAAGTTAGCTTCTCGCTTTGAGATGATGCTTTGCATGAGAAGCATTTTTGGTTTTGGTTGTTTTGCTCTTCTTTGTTGATGCTGACAGATTTGAAGAATGTATGTTTTGGAGACAGGTTTGGGATTTGGTGTTGAGCTCATTATGGCCTGTTGTCCAAGGAGCTTCAGAGTATATGATCGACAATTATACCCTTTCGTGGTCACTAGACAATGATAGAGATCTGTCGTATCTCTTAGGGATTGTTGTCGAATAATTCAAGACTGTGATTTGAGAGTTCTGGACTAAAGAGCTCAAGAACATAGCTCGAAGCTATGGCTTTCTGAGGGTAGATGAGATAGCATGATGGAGCCCTGCTTGGTTTAGGATTTGTTCTTTGGGAGAAGATCTTCTATAAAATATGTATTCATATTATGTAATCAACTTTGTTGAGTATTTTACCATTCAGGGGGGTCCCTTGGTTCTTTTGAGGAACAATGTAATAATGGGTGGGGGAATGTTAGCATAATACATCATCATTGTATTACATTGTTAGTTATGTTTAGTTTGTTCGGATTCATATAACCAAACCAGTAGTTATTGTTCAGTTGCATTTAATAATGATATCAATAAAAATATTACTTTACTTCATTGGAATGGTTGGCACATCAAAATTTGCAAGTTTTAAGCTTTCACCATACTTTGGTGTTGCCGAACAACATGTAGTTTTCACTCAAACAATTATTTTGGTAAAGCAGAGAAGTTTTTATAAAATCCTCTTATAGGAAGATTCTCAATTCTATCCTAGATTTGATAATGAAGGTTTCATAGTCATATGCCTTATGGCTTTGGAGAAATAATTATTTCATGACTTATGCTATCATATTCATGAAAGTTTAATATCTTGAGTTATGTGAGGTTTGGTATATATAATGGTTTGGTAGAAAGCTTCGAGATGTTGATTTCTGAACCTTTGTATGTTTTTTGTGATATTGCAAGATCCTGGGGAGAAGTTATGGCCAAAGTCAATTTTTAGCTCTAAGTCTATCATGTCATAGTCTTGGTTTCACAAGGTTGGAGATCCTCAAAGAAATTAGTTATTCTTGACAGGTGAATGATGATATGACATGAAATTGGAAGCACAACATTCTTCTAGAGGTATATATTTGCATACTTGCTGCTATAATACAATTTGATATTTCCTTTTCATTTTAAAAAGTGAATACAATATAGAAGAGTAGGGGGGAGCACCAAAGTGGTACGGCCTTAGGAGAAGAGAATAGGGTCATAGCCAAAGAATAGGAAGCAAGTAAAAAGAAGCATGGTAATAGATAGAAGCTCAAGAATTTGAAGGACATATGTGAAGGCTTAGTTGGGGAGAGATTCAGTCCAAAATTTGTAGAGGAAACCAAGCATACATGATGACATGCGCTAAAGAACAACAGATGAATGCAGAAAGAACAATGGAATGGGGCTATGGGTTCAGATAAGGGTCAACCAAAGCAAGGAAATAGAGAAATGTGAATTGAAGTTGTAGAGATAAGTTAAAGAGAAGAGAAATCTAAATATTTGTTTTAAATTGCCTTGCATAGTGAAGAATTTGTAGAAGTTTGAATGTATAAGCTGTCTTTGGTTCAATTTGTGCATCTGAACTATGATTTCTATACTAGTTGTGAGCATTTGAATCAAATAAAATCAAGATTCTATGGTGTTCCAATCTGAGTTTTGTTTATCTGAATAGAAATTCTTTGTATTGTGTGTTGTGGATAGTGTGAGTTTTTGTGTGGAAGTTTTATGTTTTTGAGGAAAGAGAAGTACCCTTTTGTACCAAGTGGTATCAGAGCGAGAAGGTCCTGAGAGTATAGAGGATACACCAAGACAGATGGGTAAAGGAAGTCTTAGAGAAGAGCTCATGTGATAATTGTTGTAGGTTGGTGAAGTTTGAGCAATTGAGATCTAGTAATTATAGAAGAGTTGTCCTTACAGATTGTAGGGTAAGAGAAAGTGAATGTATAATATTGTAGCAATGAGTAAGATGAAGATATATGTGTAGAAGCCTGTGATGTGGGATGGTTGGAGATGGTATAAAAGAAAGGGATTTCTTAGAGAAATGACTAAAAATATTTAGAGGATTGATAGGTTGTTTGAGAGATGTGACCAATAGGAAGCTATGCAGTGTGGAGAGGTTGCAAGGGATGAGTTTGCAATGAAGACATGCCATGAAGAGGCCATGAAAGAAAAGGATGATAAAAATGAAGAAGTGATAGCAAATTCAAAGAATGAAGAAGAAGAGGAGATCCTTGTGCAAAAGGATCAAGGGGGAAGAGAAGAGATTGCAACCAAGGTTGTAAAAGTTGAGAACAAGAGTTGCAGCCCTTTGATAGAAGAGGCATGGAAGTAGAAGCATGTGGGAGTAGCCCATACATTCCAGAATGAAAGAATATCAGAAAAGAATGGAAGCAATGATGTGAAGAAGAAGCATTAGAGATTGCAGTGAAGGTATGTCTTTTGAAAGACATGAATGAAGAAGTTAGAATTCATGTAGCACCAGTGACAACATATCCTTTGTAGGATAAGAAGATAGAAGAGGAAGGTAACAAACTTGCAGCTGAGTCATAGAGCAGAAAGTTGTAGCAAATGGAAAATTAGAGATGATGAAGTCAGAGATTGCAGTAAAGGTATGTATTTTGAAAGACACGAATGAAGAAGTTAGAAGTAATGTAGCACCAATGACAACATATCTTTTGGAGGATAAGAAGATAGAAGATGAAGGTAACAAACTTGCAGCTGAGTATGAAGAGTTAAAAGTTGCAGCAAATGGAAAATTAGAGATGATGAAGATAGAAGTCCCTAGATTTCACAAGAAAGTTGGAAAAGAGGAGAATGATCTTCTATGGAAATTCAAGATGAAGAAAATAGACAAGTTTCTAAGAGGAAATTGGATAGAAGAACATGAAGAGTTGAATAGTTCAGTGAAAAATGAAGGTAAACAAGTTGGAGTAGTGAAAGAAAATGAGGTATGTCATGAAGCATTAGAGATTGCAATAAAGGCATGTCTTTTGAAAGACATGAATTAAGAAGTTAGAAGTCATGTAGAAACAGTGACAACATATTCTTTGGAGGATAAGAAGAAGAAGGTAACAAACTTGTAGCTGAGTATGAAGACCGGAAAGTTGCAGTAAATAGAAAATTAGAGATGACGAAGTTAGAAAGCCCTAAATTTCACAAGCAAGTGGGTAAAGAGGAGAATGATCTTCTATGGAAAGAGTTTGGATGATGAAAATAGATAAGTTGCTTAGAGGATATTGGATAGAAGAACATGAAGAGTTGAATAGTGCAGTAAAAAGTGAAGGTAAAGAAGTTGGAGCAGTGAAAGAAAATGAGGTAAAATTTGAGAGCCATGGGTCCCATTCTCTTGGTAAAATCAAACATTGTCTTTGAAATGGAGGAAGGTGTCACATTAGATTTAAATCAATATTTTCTTTTTATTTTAAAAAGTGAATACAATATAGAAGAGTATGGGGGAGCGCCAAAGTGATACAGTCTTAGGAGAAGAGAATAGGGTCACCGCCAAAGAATATAAAACAATTAAAAAGAGGAGTGGGAATAGATAAAAGCTCAGGAATTTGAAGGACATAAGTGAAGGCTGATTTGGGGAAGATTTAGTCCACATTTTGTAGAGAAAAATAATCATACATGATGACAGACATTGAAGAACAATAGATGAATGGAGAAAGAACAACAGAATGGGGTTATGGGTTCAGATAAGGGTCAACTAGAGCAAGGAAATAGAGAAATGTGAATTGAAGTTGTAGAGATAAGTTAAAGAGAATATAAATCTACATATTTGTTGTAAATTTCCTTACATAGTGAAGAATTTGAAGAAGTTCAAATGTGTAATCTGGCTTTGGTTCAATTTGTGCATTTGAACTATGATTTCTATACTAGTTGTGAGCATTTGAATCAAATAAAATCAAGATTCTACATTGTTCCAATCTGAGTTTTGTTCATTTGAACAAAGAGTCTTTGTATTGTGTGATGTAGATAGTGTTTTTGTGTGGAAGTTTTATGTTTTTGCAGAAAGGGAAGTACCCTTTTGTACCATGTGGTATCAGAGAGAGAAGGTCCTGAGAGTATAGAGGATACACCGAGATGTGTGGGTAAAGGTAGCCTTAGATAAGAGCTCATGTGAGAATTGTTGCAGATTCATGAAGTCGTGAGCAATTGAGATCTAGTAACTATAGAAGAGTTGTCCTTACAGTTTGTATGGTAAGAGAAAATGAATGTAGAAGATTGTACCAAAAAGTAAGATGCAGATATATGTGTGGAAGCCCATCATGTGGGATGGTTGGAGATAGTATAAAAGGAAGGGATTTCTTAGAGAGATGACTAAAAAGATTGAGAGGATTGATAGGTTGTTTGAGAGATGTGACCAATTGGAAGCTGTTCAGTATGGAGAGGTTGGAAGGGATGAATTTGCAATGAAGACATGCCATGAAGAAGCCATGAAAGAAAAGGATGAGGAAAATGAAGTGGTAGCAGATATAAAGAATGAAGAAGAAGAGGAGATCCTTGTGCAAAAGGATGAAGAGGGAAGAGTAGATTACAACTGATGTTGCAAAAGTTGATAACAGGAGTTGTAGCCCTTTGGTAGAAGAGGCATGGAAGAAGAAGCGTGTGGGAGAAGCCCATATATTCTAGAAAGAAGGAATATCAGAAAACATTGGAAGCAAGGAGAGAAAAAAATAGAAGAGGAAAGCTATGGAACATGAAGTTGCAACAGAAAATGATCCATGGAAACACATGGACTGTGTGGGGCAATGATCTGAAGAAGAAGCATTAGAGATTGTAGTAAAGATATGCCTTTTGAAATACATGAATGAAGAAGTTAGAAGTCATGTAGCAGTAGTGACAACATATGCTTTAGAGGATAAGAACATAGAAGAATAAGGTAACAAACTTGCAACTAAGTATGAAGAGAGGAAAGTTGTAGAAAATATAAAATTAGAGATGGTGAAGTTAGAAGGCCCTAGATTTCACAAGAAAGTGGGTAAAGAGAAGAATGATCGAATATGGAAAGAGGAGATGAAGAAAATAGACAAGTTGCTAAGAGGAGATTGGATAGAAGAACATGAAGAGTTGAAGAGTGCAGTGAAAAATGAAGGTAAAGAAGTTGAAGAAGTGAAATAAAATGAGGTAAAATTTGAACACTTTAAGTCTAATTTGTTTCAGATGATGAATATAGTAGTGGGTATAGAGGAAGAAAAAGGTAGATACATGGAAGACTTCAATTTCCATGAGGATGTTCTAGATTTGGTTGTTGTTGAGGAGCATAATTTGGTTGAGGAAGAAAGTGAGAAGATAGAAAAGTTGCTCAATTTGAGTAAACACTTGAAGGAGATGACAGGGGCAGTTAAGAGTGAGAAAATGGATGCCGCAACAATGAAGAATGAAGAGGTAACTTATGATTTTTCTAAATTTTGTGATGAGGAAGTTGATATGGATTTGTTTGTTGCTGAGATGGATAAGGAGTTGCAAAGTAGATGGAAGGAAAAGAAATGAAGATGCAGATTTGTATGCAGTTGTTACATGTTTTAATGTAGAGGTTGTGAAAGATGCCAGAAGTCAAAAACTAGGTAAAATAGTTGAAGACATGAGGATGACGATGGGATTAGATGGAATAGATGATGAAACTTGCAGCTGAAGATGATGAAAAAATATTGCAACGAAGAAGGAAGAGGTAAAGTTTATTGTGTTTTGTGATGAAATTCATTTTCCTTCGTTTGCAATGTTGAAGGTTGAAGAGTATGGAGAAGAGAAGATGAAAATTTTTAATTTCCATGAAGTTGTAGGGGAAGATTTGTATGTATATGCTGTAGGTTGTGATATGGATGATGTGACATTTTAGTGGAGGTAGTCAGTATGTGGTGGGTCAAAGCCCATAGAAGAGGAGAAGAGTACTGAGAATGTTTGGTGTAGGTGGCAAGATAATGGTGGGTTCGATCTCACGAAGGAGGAGAAAAGAAAAGAGTCTTGGGAGGTGGAGGATGGTACATGGTGGATGTAGGTCCATTCTAGATGAGAGAAGAATGGAGTGTAGATTTGTTGGATGACAGTGAAGTTTTTTCTAGAGAGATGCTGGAAGAGGAGGAAAAAAATAACTTTTTATGCACATTTATCGGTGATGGAGTTCATTGTAGATTGCTTGCAATCTCACAGAATGGTTCTACCATTGAACTCCATGTTTGTGAGTGTATTCTCACAAAATTCTGACCTGGTATGTCTGATGTAGGAGCATCTAGGTGGATTAGTGATCAACGTCAACCAAAAATAGATTTTAGGTTTGGGTTTCAATTTTTTTGTGTTTTAGTTTTCATTTGCCATCTCTTAGCTTTTGGAATAAGTCGTACATCATAATTTGCAAGTTTTCAATTTTCACCATACTTTAGTGTTGGCACACAACAGGTTATTTTCATCGAAACAATTGTTTCGGGAAATTGGTGAAGTTTCATGGAAAATCCTCTAATAGGAAGATTTTTTAATTCCATTCTAAATTTGATGATGAAGGTTTTGTAGTCATATGCCTTATGGTTTTGGAGAAATAATCATTTCATGACTTATGCTGGCAAATTGGTGAAAGTTTAATATCTTGAGCTCCATGGGGTTTATTATAGAATTGTTTGGTAGAAAGCTTTGGGATATTGAGTTGTACATCTTTGTAAGTTTTTGTGAGATTATAAGATCATGGGGGGAAGTTATGGCTAAAGTTGGTTTTCTGCTCTAATTCTGTCATGTCACAATCGAAGTTTCACAAGGTTGGAGACCTTCAAAGAATTTAGTTACTCTTGACAAGTGAAAGATGATATGGCATGGAATTGGAAACACAACATTCTTCTAGAGGTATGGATATTTGCATACTTTCTGGTATAATACTTTTGATGGATTAAAAATAATACCATGAGGCCAAAAATGCTCTTCAAATGCCATTTCTCATCTGAAGCAAGTAAATCCATGAACGTCACACTTTGAGATGAAAAACTAGATTGTGACCATTTCAAACACATCACAACAAGAAGATAGATGAAAGGTGGAGTGATGTTAGACTTGCAGCGCCTAAAGAAGAGAATTCTAACTCCTCATAGAGAAAACATTTTGTAAGTTTCAAAATATAATTTGAAGGTTAAACTAGAGGTGCAAAGGATCTATAAATCCTTCAACTTTGCAAGGAGTTTAGTCGACGCCTTTTGAAAGGCAATATACTGGCAGTTTAAGTGCCAACTTCAACATTCTTTGCAGATTTAAAGGATAATACAAAACTAGTGTGGATGTAGAATTTGAAATGCCAACTTAAGGGCTATGTGGGTGTGACTAGGAGCCAAGGATCCCATTCTCTTGTTAAAATAATTTTTTTCTTTGAAATCGAAGGAGGCATAGCCTCATAATCAAATCGATATTTAAATTTTCATTTAAAAAAGTGAATACAATATAGAAGAGCATGAGGGAGTGACAAAGTGGTGCAGCCTTAGGAGAAGACAATAGGGTCACTACCAAACAACATGAAACGAGTAAACAGAAGTGTAGGAATAGATAGAAGCTTATGAAATTGAAGGACAGACGTGAAGGCTGATTTGGGGAGAGATTTAGTCCAAAATTCGTAGAAGAAAACAATCATACATGATGCCAGGCATTGAAGAACAATAGATGAATGGAGAATGAACAATGGAATGAGTGTATGCATCGAGAGAAGGTTTGAGTAGAGAAAGGAAACAAAGAAATGCAAATTTAAGTTGTAGAGACAAGTGAAAGAGAACAAAAATCTACATATTTGTTTTAAATTGCCTTGCATAGTGAAGAATTTATAGAAGTTCAATTATGTAATTTGGCTTTGGTTCAATTTGTGCATCTAAACTATGATTTCTATAATTTTTTTGTGAGCATTCGAATCAAATAAAATCAAGATTATGTAGTGTTACAATTTAAGTTTTATTTATCTGAACAGGGAGTCTTTGTTTTGTGTGGTGTGGATTGTGTGAGTTTGTGTGTGTAAGTTTTACATTTTTGCAGAGAGGTGAGTACCCTTCTGTACCAAGTGTTATCAAAGTGAGAATGTCCTAAGAGTGTAGAGGATACACTAAGATGTGCGGGTAAAGGCAATGATAGATAAGAGCTCGTGTGAGATCTCTTACACATTGGTGAAATCTTGAGTAGTTGAGAGCTAGTAACCATGGAAGAGTTGTCCTTATAGGTTGTAGGGTAAGCGAAAGTGAATGTAGAAGATTGTAGTAGTCAGTAAGATGAAGATATAAGTGTGGAATCCTATCATATGGGATGCATGGAGACAATATAAATGGAAGGGATTCCTTAGAGAGATTAATAAAAATATTGAGAGAATTGAAAATTTGTTTGAGAGATGTGACCAATTGGAAGCTATACAACGTGGAGAGGTTGCAAGTGATAAGTTTGTAGCCATGACATGCCATGAAGAAGACATGAAAGAAAAGGATGAGGAGAATGAAGAAGTGGTAGTGGATATGAATAATGAAGAAGAGGAGATCCTTGTGCAAGAGGATCAAGATGGAAGATAAGAGATTGAAACCAAGGTTGCAAAACATGAGAAGAGGAGTTGCGGCCCTTTAGTAGAAGAGGCATAGAAGGAGAAGAATGTGGGAGCAGCCCATACATTCCAAAAAGAAAGAAAATCAGAAAAGAAATGGAGCAAGGAGAGAAAAGAATGGAAGAGGAAAGCTGTGGAACATGAGGTTGTAGAAGAAAATGATCCATGAAAAGACATGGACTATGTAGGACAATGATGTAAAGAAGAAGCATTGGAGATTGCAGCATATGTATGTCTTTTGAAAGACTTGAATGAAGAAGTTAGAAGTGATGTAGCAACAGAGACAACATATCCTTTGGAGGATAAGAAGATAGAAAAAAATGTAACAATCTTGTAGATGAGTATGAAGAGAGAAAAGTTGCAACAAATTGAGAATTGGACATGCTGAAGATAGAAGGCCCTAGATTTGACAAGCAAGTGGGTGAAGACAAGAATGATAATGAGGAGATGAAGAAAATAGACAAGTTGCTAAGTGGAGATTTGATGGAAGAACATGAAGAGCTGAATGGTGCAACAAAAAATGAAGGTAAAGATGTTGGAGCAGCAAAGAAACCAAGGTAAAATTTGAACACTTTGAGCCTAATTTGTTTGGGATGATGAATACAATAGAGGATATAGATGGAAAAAAAATTGATACATGGAAGACTTCAATTTCCATGAGGATGCTGCAGATTTGGTTGTCATTGAGGAGCATAATTTGGTTGAGGAAGAAAGTGAGAAGATAGAAAAGTTGTTCAATTTGAGTGAACACTTGAAGGAAATGAATGGGGCAGATAAGAGGCAAAAGATGGATGCCACAAAAATAAAGAATGAAGAGGTAACTTATGACTTTTATGAATTTTGTGATGAGGAAGTTGATAGGCATTTGTTTGTTGCTGAGGTGGATAAGGAGTTGCAAGTAGATAGAAAAAAACAAATAAAGATGCAGATTTGTATGTAGCTTTTACATGTTAGAATGTAGAGGTTGTAAAAGTGCTACACATGAGGATGATGATGGGAATAGAGAGGGTAGATGAGACCCTCACAACAAAGGATGAGATGATAAAAGTTGTAGCTGAAGATGATGTAGGAAATATTGTAGTGAAGAAAGAAGAGGTAAAGTTTATTGTGTTTTGTGATGAAATTCATTTTCCTTCATTTGCAATGTTGAAGGTTGAGGAGTATGGAGAAGAGCAGATGGAAATTGTTAATTCCATGAAATTATAGGGGTAGATTTGTATATATATGCTATAGGTTGTGATATAGATGATGTGATATTTCGGTGGAGGTGCTCAGTTTGTGGTGGGTCAAAACCCACAAAAGAGGAGAACAGTGGTGAGATTGTTTGGTGGAGTGGGCCGAATAATGGTGCAAGGTTGGATCCCATGAAGGAGTAGAGGAGATAAGAGTCTTGGGAGGAGGAGGATGGTACATGGTGGATGCAGGTCCATGAGATGAGGGAAGAATGGAGTGCATATTTGTTGGATGAGAGTGAAGCTTGTTATGACAAGATGCTAGAAAAGGAGGAAAAAATATTTTTTTGTCCAAATGTTTCAGCGATGGAGTTCACTATAGATTACTTGCAATATTAAAGAATGGTTCTACAATTCAACTCCAAGTTTTTGAGTTTATGCTCACAAACATCCTACTTGATGTGTCTGATGCAGGAGCATTCAGGCAGACTGGCAGTCAACATCAACCAAAAATAGATTTTAGGTTTTGTTTTAGTTTGGTGTGTTTTGGTTTTCATTTGGCATCTCTTTGCTTTTGAAACTGGTGGCACATAAGAATTTACAAATTTTTAGTTTTTGCTATACTTTGGTGTCAGTACACAACATGCAATTTTCACCAAAACAATTGTTTCAAGAAATAGGTGAAGTTTTGTGGCAAACCCTCTTACAGGAAGATTGTTGATTCCATCTTAGATTTGATGATGAAGGTTTCATAGTCATATGATTTACAGTTTTGGGGAAATAATCACTTCTCAACTTATGCTGGTAGATTGACAAAAGCTTAATATCTTGAGCTCTGTGATGTTTGGTACAGAATGGTTTGGCAGAAAGCTTCGAGATGTGCCAAACTGGTGCCGCCTTAGGAGAAGAGAATACGGTCGCTTCCAAAAAATAGGAAACAAGTAAAAATAAGTGCGGGAATAGATAGAAGTTTAGGAATTTGAAGGACAGACGTGAAGGCTGATTTGTGGAGAGATTCAGTCCAAAATTCATAGAGGAAAACAATCGTACATGATGCCGGGCATTGAAGAACAACAAATGAATGGAGAAAGAACAATGGATTGAGTGTAAGGGTTTAGAGAAGGGTCGACTAGAGAAAGGAAACAAAGAAATGTGAATTGAAGTTGCAGAGATAAGCGAAAGAGAACAGAGATCTACATATTTGTTTTATGTTTTAAATTGCTTTGCATAGTGAAGAATTTGTAGAAGTTCAGTTGTGTAATCTGGCTTTGGTTCAATTTGTGTATTTGAACTATCATTTCTATACTCGTGATAATTTGAATCAAATAAAATCAAGATTCTGTGGTTTTGCAATCTGAGTTTTGTTTATTTAAACAAAGAGTCTCTGTTTGGTGTGGTGTGGATTGTGTGAGTTTGTATGTGGAAGTTTTATGCTTTTGCAGATAGGGGAGTACCCTTATGCACCATTCTTTAAGATACAAGTTACTTCTTGGACTCACACCAAGGTTCATCTCTTTATATGACACAACCACAATACCTTCCATTCTATTATAAGGTTGATATCCAATATTTTATAAAGTATGCCTGTGATGCAGGAGCATATAAGCAAACAAGTGATGACATCAACAAAAAATATTTTTTGGTTTAATTTTTAGTTTTTGTGTGAGGTGGTTGTTTATGGAATCTATTTATAGTAGGAATTCAAATATTTAATCAGATTTCTATATTTCAAGTGTTCACTTTGTCGCGGTTTTAAGGCTCCGTAACACAGTTTTCACAAAAACAAAAATTTCCAGAGATTCTGGAAGACTGGACTAAAATCCTTTGATAAGCATGATCTTGAAGGCATTTCACCAAATGTGAAAAAACAATTGAAGTCATATCTTTCATTGTTTTGACATATTTTAATGCCAGAAATTTGTGCCGATAGGTTTAGAAAATTTTAAAATTTCAAAGTTTTTAAATGCTGGAGTGAAATCCTTCTAAAGAGATTCTAAGGGGATCATAATACACCTTTAGAAAAATTTTCACAAATAAACTTTCAATTTTTCACCTTTTCAGCATCTGATTCCGTATGAACTTCAATTTGATTATTTCATTCTGGATGAGCATTAAAAGAGGTATTATTCAAGAATTTGATTTCACTGTAGTACATTTAGAAAATGTCAGAAATGGTAAAGAGGTACGGTATCTTTAGTTTTAAGATACATTTTTTATATGTGACCACTCCCATTCTTGGAGGTGTTGAAAAACAAGTAATGTAAACCTTATTTAATTGCTTTCCTTTATGAGGCGTTGAAACAAAAGGAGGTGTCACTTCTATATTTGATTTTATTAATGTGGAGGAAGTCGGTGTTGAAGAAGTTGCTGCAGATTTTAAAATCTGAAATCTAAATGCCTTTGGAAGGGACACCATTGAAAGATGAAGTTAGAAAATTTTAAAAAACTGATTTGTTTTCCTTTTGGGCAGCAAGCGAGGAGTTGAGGGGAATATGGACCATTAAACACCTAAAATATATAGTGAAAAGAGATTTCAATAGAAGCAAGTCATTCCATAAAGAGAGAGGAGAGGTACCAGAGAGAGAGAGTGCCGAAGTGAGGAAGATTGCAGAGTGGAAGAGAGAGTTCTGTGGAAGAACATAGCCCATCTGAGGGGCATGTGTAGGAAAGTTACTGTGAGAAACAAAGGAGAGTTCCCTGTAATTTTGAGAGGCCGTGAGAGGCCAAATATATAAATATTTTGTTGCAGATTTGCATATTTGTTGAAACCATGAAACCATTATGTAATTAGTGACTGAATTGAATAAATGATAGAAGTTTATTTGCAATTCTGTGTATTGTGTTGAATTGAGAGATTGATTTTGTTGAGTTGTGTGATTTGTGTTGTGGGTGGGAGTCCTACTTGTATACAATGGTACATTTAGAAAATGTGGGATATGGTAAAGAGGCAGACTATCTTTAGTTTTAATATACAATTTTAATATGTGACCACTCTCATTCTTCGAGGTGTTGAAAAACACGTAATGCAACCCTTACTTAACTGCCTTCCTTTAAGAGGCGTTGAAACAAAAGGAGGTGCCACTTTTATATTTGATTTTATTAATGTGGAGAAAGTCGGTGTTGAAGAAGTTGCTGCAGATTTTAAAATGTGAAATTTAAATGCCTTTGGAAGGGACACCGTTGAAAGATGAAGTTAAGAAAATTTTAAGAAACTGAATCATTTTCCTTTTGGGCAGCAAAGCCTTGAGTTGAACGGAATAATGGAGTTTTAAACACCTGAAATATATAGTGAACATAGATTGCTTTAGAAGCAGGCTGCTCCAGAAAGAGAGAGGAGAGTCGCTAGAGAGAGAGAGCGCCAAAGTGAGAGGAAGAGAGACTTCTGTGAAAGAATTTCACATAGCCCATGTGAAGGGCATGTGCAGGAAAGTTGCTGTGAGAAGCAGAGGAGAGTTTCCTGTAATTTTGAGAGACCATGATAGGCCAAATATATTTTTATTGTTGCGGATTTGCATAAATGAACAATTCTGTATATTGTATTGAGTCGAGAGATTGATTTTGTTGAGTTGTGTGATTTGTGCTGTGGGTGGGAGTCCCACTTGCATCAGCCTGTGTAATCTATTTTATAAAGTTCACCTGCATATTCTTTCAGAATTTTGAAATGCAAAAACCCACAGTATGTAGCATACAGAACAAACCCCCAAAAGTAAAGCTTATAAACCTTTTAAATGTTAGACTAGATTTGCACTAAGCCATTTTTCCTTAACAGTTATGAAGGCATCTTATAACTTTAAATAACTCAAAATTAAAGAATAATTAACTTGTAACATACCTCCAGCCATTTGAGGAACATTTTCGAGAAGGGTGGTATTGACTGTATTTGGCAAAGGAGTAATCATGGGTGATGCACCCAAAGATGAACCGTGCCCTTTAACCGTTTCACGTGGATGTTGGGAATGATGGGGACTAGAAGTAGTATAGACAATGCTATTGCTACTTTCATCTTCACCATTATAATTAATCTTATGATAGGATGGATTAACAAAAGGGGCAACAGTAACATAAACAGCAGCACCTGCAACAAGCCGGCAACCAGAAAGCCTGCTGCCAACAAATCCTTGTTCAACTCTGAGCTGAGAGCTACCAAGCATTACAGTCAAAGAAGAAAAGGAAGCAGAACAGTATCCAGACAGGGATATTATTTCAGTTGGGATAGAGTAGAATTGAAGCTGCCTCCTAGACTGATAAATTGCCGCACTGCCCACAGTTCCAGAGGCTCCAAAAACAGCCAAATCTATGTCATGCCTCTTGCAGTACTGAGTTAAACATTCGAGCACATCAGAACCTGCTGCAACTTCCAGAACATTAATCTTCATTGGCTCCTGGTGATTGATTGTTATATTTTTTGGCTTATTTTTCGATCCACTAGGGTGGCCTGGGCAACCCTTTGGTGGCTCGGCAGCAGAGTTTTTCTCTTTGCCTTGAGTATTACTGTTAGTTACTTCCTCGGGCTCCTTCATGCTGTTACTTCCACTGCCATGGTTTCCAGAGATTCCACATGCAAATTTCTGTTCAGTTTCCATCCCAACTTTAATTACAGCCTTCAATACCTGCCAAAGTATTTTTCTTCTGCGCTCAGTTAAGAAGATATTAAAATAAAATTATATTATATTAATTTTTGGTCTAAAGGTGAGTGCTCTAGGATTTCAAACTGGAAGGCATTAGCAACAGATCATTTCGAGTTGCAACAACAGATCATTTAAAGTCTGTCAAAGGTAATACCCTTGCCCTAATTACAGGATAAAATATATAAACTTACAAGAAGTCTGAAGGCTCATATCACAATAGGTGCAAAACAAAATCATGATAAAACAAAATCCCAAACTCAATATTTATAATAATAATTATCGTTAAAAAATCTGTTAAAAATATATAAAACTTTCAATCCGTGGAAATCTACAGGAAACATACCTCGTAAGCTTGACGAAGTAACTCCGTGCTCTGTAAAACCTATCTATTATGGCAAGGACGCTAATCGTTTCAATTGTTGGATACAAGCTTGAAATAGAAAAACACCAAGGAAACGATGTGACAAGTTGATTTGAAATACAGTGTCACATAATTCAAAGCATGGTATTTAGAGGATTAATGCTCCAATAATAGTAAATGACATTGTCAACCAACTTAATTACACCGAATGGCGTGTGCTTTCAGCGCCTGACAGCGATCCGAGACATTCGTTTATTTTCGCCGAATTCTTTTACCGTCACCTTCGCTCACTATTTTTCGCCTACCGGTTTCACTTTATTAAGAACAAATAGTATTTTGGACAGCCCTAAAATTTCATTTCAGGCCTATGGCTCTATATGGGAGTCTATACATGCACCCCAAGCTCTCTGGATTATATCTGCACCGTACACGTCCGGTTATTCGAGGTCCTTTAGTGATCGCTGTAGAATAACTTGGGCAGGGAACCCAAGATTATTTTATACCAATACATTGATATTTACAGCCACAAATGGGTTGGAATTAAAACAATAATTTACCACATGTTTTAACTGTAGTTGAGAAAAACTTCCCACAAATTAGTGGGATTCATTCATGGTATTACTAGACTCGGGCCCATCTCTTTTAAATGGGGACTGTCAACTAACCCACGTATCTGAATTGATTGGAATGGAGACCTA
Organism: Cunninghamia lanceolata; assembly: GCA_027924645.1. NCBI lineage: Eukaryota > Viridiplantae > Streptophyta > Pinopsida > Cupressales > Cupressaceae > Cunninghamia > Cunninghamia lanceolata. The sequence goes on along the minus strand of BSBN01000135.1, from coordinate 3,944,579 downwards.
TGCCCAAACTACCACACATGTTTTGTAAATCGGTCACTTCATAGGCAATAGGGCTAATCTAAACCCTTACTATTCAATCTTCCCTCTCTGTCATGCGGGTAGTTTTACCTAAATCCATTGGTCTTGCATTTTTTTAACTTATCAAGCTTCAATTGCACTCCTGCACCAAAGATCCCACTTTTCATGGGTTCTATCGATCACACTTTTAGCATATAGAAGTGTGGTCTTTTGGACATTTTAAGTGTGTTAATTATTTTTTATTATAATGGAAGTGTATTTAAAAGGATTTATTAAATTTTAGATGAGTAAGTTGTGTTGGAAGGAAAGCAAAATTGTTAAGTAAAGAATATGACTAATTGTTAATAAAATAGAATTTTCCTATTCAATAGTTAAAGTTATATTGTTTGACTAGAATTATATTTTTTTTTAGAAAGTTTCTAATAAGGATGCAAGGCAGTTGAAATCAATGGATCAGATTTGAGCAAAATACATGCAAGACAATCTAATGCATCACTACCTTACATTTTTTTACCTTGATCTAGCTCATCTATTTTTTAACCTTTTGTCAATTGATAGAATGATGATGGTTTAGATTCTTACATACATTGATAACATTTAAATTGACTTATGGCTCGCAATTTTTTTTTATAGAATTGAGGGTGCAAAGTTTATTTACATCGTTTAGGTATACCATTCAATTATGTTGTATCTACAAAAAAATTGTAAAGAAAACAAGCTTATGCTCAAAAGTCGGGTGGAAAAAACACATCAAAATAGTAAATTGATTGATGTGAAAGATGTGCAAAATTTGACAAAAGAAGGACTTGATGAAATAATAAATTCAATTGAAGGTTTTGATCTAATAATAGGTGGAAGCATTCCTCTATTTTCTATGAACTTCAATGGATTGTGAATTATCTAAGGCATGTGATGTATTAAGTGTAACACTATACAATAACGAAACCTTCATTTTATACTCATGTGGACTTCAATGAATTATGAATTCCTTATTTTTCATAGCCAAGTTCCTCCCTACCAAAACCAATTATTAAAAATTATGGGCACTATTATTTATTATTTTGATTCTATGAAACATATTTGTTTGCATAATCAACATGCTATTGAAAGCGTAGTGAGACCTTACAATAGCACATTTGAAAGTGTAGTGAGACCTTATAGGAGTGCATTTTAAATTTCCCTATTTGAAAATGAATTGACATGGCATGGAGATAGACGATGCAAGGTTTTTGAGAATAGTGCAAGACGATTGAAATCATCTTGCCGTCATCAGAAAAATGATTTATCAAGATAGATCACCTCCGCCACTCACCCATTTGATGACAAATTAAATTCCATGGAATCAATGTACACTTGTACAAGGAAAGACAAACCAAGAGGGGTTAAGTCTTTACAGGTAAGAAAAAACCACTTCATAAAGAACTAAAGGAACATTTTAAAATAACTGCCATGTAGTGGCCAGTACCTACCTTGTAGTGTTGTTATTATAGTATGTGTTTAGGTGTAAACTTTTTTGTTGATCAGCTATTGGTTCTATATATTATTTGTTTAGTTGTAATTTCTTTGTTGATTAGGTATTGGTTGTATAGACAAATTGCAATCCAATAATTGAAAAATTAATTTTTGAAGACTATTGAAATGCCTTGGGTACATAAAATTGAAATCTCAAAAATAATCTAATATGGTAAAAATAAAATAGGACTAAAATATTTCCTTAACTATAAAATTAAACTTTACAAAGCCTATGAAATAACACAAATATTTCCTTAAAATGTAATAATACTAATACTTTAAGTTTGAAGAATAAAATAAAAAATTGTAATAACATATGGCAAAATATTTTTGTGATACTGTAGATTTTTAACTTTTGACTAAATAAAATTGAAATACTAGATTTTTAACTCTTGAGTAAATAAAATTGAAATCCCAAAAATAATCTAATTTCATAAAATAAAATGTGTAGAACCTAACCCTAGTTGGGTGTGGAGAGATTTAAATGGCTGCCTAAGGTATTAAAATGTAATAATATTGAATACTATTACAGTTTAAAATGCATTAAAATATTGTAAGTTTGAAGAATAATTACACAATAAAAAGCATTCGAGGAGAAGTAGGGTGCTGACCTAGAACACATGAATCTTTTCTTTTGTGAGGGCAAGGAGCCTGTGAAACTCCATGGAGGGTTCAAGAGCAAGAAGCTACTGGAGCCATGGGGACACATGTGTCTGATGATAATCAAATTCTTCACGTTGAAGGGAGGATTTTAGGTATACTACCATTACCACTTTGCTCTTCTCGATCATTTTAGGAATAAAATTGAGATTAACATTCCTTTTTCTCAATTCTATTAGAGAGCCGAGGGCCAAGAACCGCTTATCCCCATCCATCTCATTCTGAGACTTTATCATTTTCACCTTGCTCTGTGCCCACTACAACAAATCAAAGTCAAAATTCTTGAGGACCTATAGTTGAGCACATCCCCCGAAGATAAAGACAAAGTGAAGGTTAGTGTGGGGACTCCTAAGAACCCCTTTAAAGGTGATCCCTGTGCAATGGAAGATAACCTTGCTAGGACCCCTGCTACTTCTAAGAACAAAAAGCAGAAGCATACCCCTAAGGAGGGTAAAGGTGTTGCTTCTATGGAAGTTCCTGTGAAGATCGTTGAGCTGGATACTAGGCTTGATCCTAAGGGTAGTAGTGAAGGTGGAGTGGCTATCAATCTGAGGATTCGTTGGTCTAAACAGATCACTGGTAAGCCGCTAGTGAACCCCCAGGGGGTGGAATTTTCTAATGATTCTAAGTTTGTGGAGGAGACAATGGAGTAAGGCAGGGATGAAACCCCCATAGAATCTATCCATGAAGTCGGGGGCACCAGTCATTTCGCCTCTATCAATGAATCTAGTTTTGAAGGTTTGGGCGACACCGTGAGGGCTGCTATTGGTTAAGATAGAAAGGGGAGTTGTGCCTTGTGTGACAAGAATCCATCTTCGTTGCGGTTAAATATTTGGATGAAAAAGTCAAGTAGGTGGGGATTGACAACTTAGGAGATTATATGGAGACGGTTGATTTCCTTGCTAAGTTTGGGGCGACTGGTAGCCCATAGTTCCTTGTCCTTGTTTTTTGGTCTGCTTTTCTAGTGTTGTTTAACTGTTGTATTTTATCTCAATCAATTAATTTTTTGTTTAATTAATAATAGTAAGTACTTTTAGAGAACATAATTTTAATTATTTTAATTAATCTAATATTGTGGTTTACTAATATTTTTTTCTAAAGATAAAAGAATTTTTTATCATTTCAAATTTATAACTATTATATTTCTAGAACTAAATTTATAAGGAAAATTTTATGTGAACTTGTTTTGAAACGTCTTGGTAAATAAAATTGAAATCTCAAAAATAATTTAATTTGGTAAAAATAAATAGCACTAAAATATTTACTTAGCTATAAAACTATACTTTACAAAGCCTATTAAATAACACAAATATTTTCTTAACTATAAAACTCAACTTTACAAAGCCTACAGAGCTTGAGTGTATAGAGATTTGAAATGTATACTTAAGATATTAAAATGTAATAATATTAATACTATGATAATTTAAAATACATTAAAATATTGTGTTTGAAGAATAAAATAAAAAATATAATAATATGGAGAAATATTTTTGATAATATTGTAGATTTTTAAGTTTTTAGTAAATAAAATTGAAATACTAGTTTTTTAACTCTTGAGTAAACAAGTGCCACGTAGTGGCCTTGTAGTGTTGTAATTATAGTATGTGTTTAGTTGTAATTATCTTCTTACATTAAATATTTGTTGTATAAACAAATATTTTTTTTAAGGCCTATATAAATATAATAACAAAATTGTAATATTTATAGTATATTTATTTTTGATTAAATATATATAGTTTTTAAATTTGATAATTTAAATATTAATGAAATTGTATAATTAATATATGAACTACATTTAATAATAAATAAATATTAACTTCTTGGGATTTTTCACTATTGTTTTATAAAAAAAATTATTAGGGTTTAAATTTGACACTAATGACCCTCTCCACACCTAATACCCAACAATATATTTATTTATTTTTCGATAACAAATAACCCATTATGGACTAACATGCTATGATATTTCCTATTTAGTGTTGTCATTGGATGGATATTACATAGTGAAATCTTGATAAATCATTATAAGATTTGATATGTAACTATGAAAATATTATTTTGACTCAACTGATCTATACTAGTCATTGTCTTGTTGTACATGACATATATATTTTGGTTGCACTTTAGGAAAATATAGAGAAAACAAATTATTGGTTGGCGTGTTGTGTTGAGGAAAGACATGATTTTTTAGAACACACAATCTAGATAGTGATAATTTTGATAATCTAATAGTTTATATGCTTATTCAATGGTATTTGGATACACAAGTATTTTATAAGGAATAATGGTTTTCCTAAATTCAAATATTAGATTATCAAAGTATAGAGATACTAAGAAATTAGCAACACCGTATGGCTACACAGACTTATTAGCACTTTTCTCCAAATGCATAAAGTTAATGCAGTTAGTGATATCGATGCCTACATGTCTATATTTTCTTTTCTTTCTATCTTTTCTCCCTTTGAAAATTTACTCTGTTATAAACATCTTTGGATAAGAAATCGCTGTAATACATAGTGTCCTATATTCATGTATTCAAACAATTACTATTGGAAAAACAAAGAATGTACTATTAATTACTAGCAGAAGAAATCTAGCCAAAAAAAAGCATGGAATCACTTGTTGCAAATAAGTTATATTAGGACTGATGATAAATTGGCCACAAAGGGATCAGTAGTTCAATTGATGGAACACTCCAGTAGCAAACTGAAGGTATTAGATTCGAATTCTACCTGGTCTATATATAAACTGTAGCTCTACACTACTAAGGATACACTTATTTACAAAGGCAGAAGATCAAGATATATATATTCAGAGTGTTTTGTGCAGAAAAAAATTGAAATGACCAAACTTGAACTAAAATTGTTGGATAACATCAAGGATAACATCAAGAAGTATGTGGCTATTTCCTAAACTCCTATCGAAGTTATATGGATCTGTGGTGCATATAGAGTTCAATTGCACAAGTTTTAAAATTAAAAAAAAAAACATTCTAAATAGATTTCTCTATCATTTGTTTTTTAAGGTAAAAGTCCACTGTTTAGCCTCTCACCGGGCCTCATTCCTATATAGTTCTCAACATATTCAAGATACTAGCAACAACAATTTCAGTCATTGTTAGACCTGAGCTAAATTTTCAAGTCACCGTGATATGTAGAAACTATAACAGACACCACAAATAAACCAAAATTGCGTCAATAGGCATTTTGAGTATTTTGTGTAGATTTGAAGCCCATCTTATCCCTTGAAATTTCTTTTACATCCAAGATTATGGAATATCAAACTGATCAAAATCATCTTCATTATATTCATTAATGTCAGATTCATATTGTCTGGTTCTTTGAGGTGGGTAAAGAAGTTAAGATGGAGATTATTTGTGGATTAGTCAAATCACCTTAGATGTATTCATCAAGATTAGATCATTGATTAGGTTCTTTGATGCAGGATTATATGGGCGGATTGGCGATCAGCGTCAACCAAAAACAAATTTCAGGTTTGTATTTCATATTTGGTGTGTTTGGTTTTGATTTGGCATCTCTTGGCTTTTGGAATGGATGGTATGTCAGAATTTGCAAGTTTTTAGTTTTCACCATACTTTGGTGTCGGTGCACAACATGCAGTTAAACAATTGTCTCGAAAAATTGATGAAGTTTCTTGGTAAATCCTCTTACAAGAAGATTGTTGATTCCATCCTAGATTTGGTGATGAAGGTTTTGTAGTCATACGCCTTCTAGTTTTGGATAAATAATCATTTTGTGACTTATGCTGGTAGATTGATGAAAGTTTAATATCTTGAGCTTTGTGAGGTTTGGTACAAAATGGTTTGGCAGAAAGCTTTGAGATGTTGATTTCTCAATATTTGAAAGTGTTTGTGATAATCCAATGTCACTTTTCAACTCCGAGACTATCATGTTGTAGTCATGGTTTCACAAGGTTGGAGACCCTCAAAGAATTTAGTTACTCTTGACAAGTGAATGATGATATGGCATGAAATTGGAAGCACAACATTCTTTTATAGGTATAGATATTTGTATACTTGGTGCTATAATACTTTTCATGGACCAAAAACAATACCATGAGGCCAAAATTCTCTTCGGATGCCATTTCTCGTCTGAAGCAAGTAAACCCATGAACATCACGCTCTGAGAGGAAAAGCCAAATTGTGACCATTTCAAATGCTTCATAACAAGAAGGCAGATGAAAGGTGGAGTGACGTTACAAGTTTACAGCACCTAAAGGAGAGAATTCTAACACCTCATAGAGGCAACTTTTTGTAAGTTTCAAAATATAATTTGAAGGTTAAAATGGAGATGCCAAGGACTGATAATTCCTTCAACTTCACAAGGACTTTAGTCAATGCCTTTTGAAAGGCAATAAATCGGCAGTTTAAGCACCAACTTCAACATTCTATGCAGATTTAAGGGATAATAAAAAACTAACGTTGATGTAGAATCTAAAACGCCAACTTAAGGGCTGTGTCGATGCGACTGGGAGCCATGGGTCCCATTCTCTTGGTAAAATCAAATGTTGTCTTTATGATGGAGGGAGGCATCACCTCGGATTCAAATCGATGTTTCCTTTTCATTTAAAAAAAACTGAATTCAATATATAAGAGCAAGAGGAGCACCAAAGTGATGCGGCCTTAGGAGAAGAGAATAGGGTCGCTATTGAAGAATAGGAAACAAGTAAAATGAAGGATGAGAATAGATAGAAGATCAGGAATTTGAAGGAAAAATGTGAAGGCTGATTTGGGTGTTAGCATAGTATTACATTGTTTAATATCTGCTTAGTTTAGACAACGGTTACCAGTTATGCTGCCAATTATGCAGTTATGTCTATTACAATTTTTTAACTGCATTTCTCCTTGTATAAATGTTTTTTAGTTTATCGAATAAATCAATCAAGAAATCATCAATATATTATTACATGCTTTTGTTATTCCTGTGCAATGGTGTAATCTGTACATCCTCACCATATTTCAATATGGTATCAGAGCAGCTATTGATCATGGAGAAGTAGCAAATTTGTTTTGGAAATGATATGTGAAGATTTTCTAGAGTAGTTGTTGGTCACTGAATACAAGTGCATTGTATTGCTAAGCAATATGAGATCACCAGTACTGCGTGTGGATAGAACATACCAGCATGAGAAGGCATGAAGTTGTATAAAAAATTGAAGGTATTTGAATCCATTGATTGAGCATCTAGTATAGTTTTCTTTTGCATTTAATACACTTGATGCGCAAGTCAAGATTCTATTTGATATAATGTACAAAGGGCATGCAATGGAATGGCCACTTAATGGATATGCAGACATGACCTAGCCTAGTTCAGCTCCATGGTATTTTTTTTAATATCCTTTGTGAGTAAATCCTTGGTAGAACTGTTGGAAATTGAAATCTTATAAGCAGTTATACGGTTATCTGTAACAACAATCAGAATGCATCATATAGTTATAAACGTAGTGTTTCACTAAACAATTAAGTGCAAGATTTGAGCAAACTGCTCTAAGCATCCAACGATTGGAGGAACCATGCTAACTGGTTGGTTCTTTGTGATGGAAGCCTGCCTACAAGATCTCCTCGCCATTTGAATAAAGTTTTGTCCAATGTTCATTGCTGGTGTAAGGAACAAAGATGATAAAGACGCAGTGATTTGTGTATGCTGAGTTGATGTGGGCGCCAGAATTCTAAAGGAATTTTCAAATTGACTTATTCCAGAGAAACACAATCTTGCTGCGTATAGGAAGAGATTCGTAAGTAAACCTAAAATTCACTCAAGTGGATGCATATGTGACTATTCAACATGCCTTGCATGTAAATGTGTGCAGTGGAGTTGGTATATGATTTTAATTTTAATACAAGCAGTCATAGGATCAAAACTATGAAAGTGGAGTTATAAGGTGTGAAAGGAGAAGTAGTTGAATTTAAATAAGTTGTTACAATTTTCATTGTAAGGGTCTATGGACAAACCAAAGGGTGTATGGACAAACCATATTCTTATTTTTGTATGATGTTGAACTAAAATTTGTGGATTCGATGTACCTTTCAATTTCAACTAGAAAACATAGCTACATGCATAACCTTCCTATGAATATTTTTTTCAAGTTTTAGCTTTACCACCCATGACAATTGAAGAGACATTTCCTAAAACACAAAATCATTACAAAACTAAGATTAATTGCAAAAACATACTGGCAAAAAGTGTTCTACTATGTAATAGACTTGGGGCTATAATCAAGCATTCTAATGGATAACCCTACATTAAAGATCAAGGTATGGTAATTTTTTAATGTAAAAAATAGAGCTTGATATGGGTTTGTCCATATTAACTAGCTCCACTAGAGCCTCATGAAATGGTACTTCTGATGCCAATGATAAATAAAAAAGAGAGTGAACTTCAATTGGTCATTCCATGCCAATGATCCAAAGATGACATGAGATTTACTAGAGTGATGTAAGATGATTCAAATAATCATGCCCACTCATGTTATCATGTACCTTCATTTGTACAAGTGGAAAGAATGGAGAACTTTAAATTGACATTTTCCAACTATTGGTTCCTTAGAATGAATAGCACCTACATGGTTGAAAGAATTCACTGCCTACATGTATCAAATGAAATGCCAGGATTGAGTAGTAGAAGTCCACATTTTTTGTTAGATGACAAAGGTTGGTTACTTATGTTGTATGTAGGTGATGACACCCATGGCAAAGGTTAGGGTTGTGGATCCATTGGACAATAGAGATGATCCTAGAAAAATGTATATTCAAGTGGTGACTATGGACAATCACGAGTTATGGTTCATGGGATTTATTAAATACCACAAATCTCTCAGTAACTAAGATACTCTCTTCTAATGGGATTTATTAAATACCACAAATCTCTCAGTAACTAAGATACTCTCTTCTAATGCTACATAATAACATGGGCCATAGGGACAAAAGACAATCATCATTCAATTAAAGACATGGAAATTAAACTTCCACAACTCTTCAACGTACCCATTGCACACCAAGGTGTGATTGCTAGTTATATTATGCTAGCACAATGGGTGTGTTATTACTAGCACCTCATTATATATTATTTTTATAATTTTTGCCTTCTACTTGAATGGGTTGTAGACATCTTGGACCAAGTTAAATCTAAGCAATAGGAAATTTTATTTATTTATTTATCTTATTCTATATTATTTTCATTGTTTGCCCCCTCTACTTTCTACTTGAATGGCCCATAGACATGGTGAACTAAGGTAAATCTAAGAAAGTAATACAAAAATTTATTTATTTATTTATCTTATTCTTTTACCCTTATGGTTCAAATGTATTCTAAATGTAGTAGACAAAATAAAAATAAAATAAAAATTCTTCAATAAAAACAAAACAAATTATTTACTTCATATGATTTGGTATTTTTTACCCTTTAAATGTGAATATTCTGGAAATTGTTACTGGTCATATTGATGGGCTTAAAAAGGATGCTAATTTATTTTGGAATATGCTGTCTTCTAACATCCTCTGGCAGATCTAGAAGTGCAGGAACGAGGAAAGGTATCAAAGCAACCCTAGAGTTCTTACTGAGTTTTTTTGAAAACTCACATTTTTAAAAATCTTTCTTCAGGTTCACACAACAATGATGATGGAGAAAGACAAGCTGAGGAGATTCTTGGAAGATGGGCATGTCACATTCTTCATCTATGAGCTGAAGCATGGTTACGAGTGAAGGAGGAACTTCGATGACCTTCAAATGTTTGAACGAACTTGCAAAAGGCTGAACCAAGAGATCAGGAAGAATATTAACTCCAGGTCCTCACAACAATGATGATGGAGAAAGACAAGCTGAGGAGATTCTTGAAAGATGGGCACACCACATTCTTCATCTATGAGCTGAAGCATGGTTACGAGTGGAGGAGGAACCTCGATGACCTTCAAATGTTTGAATGAACTTGCAAAAGGTTGAACCAAGAGATCAGGAAGAATATTATCTCCAGGAAAGATGAGATATTCATGCTTACGCAAATCTAGGAACGTAAGATCATAGTTTGGATGGAGGGTCCTTTTGGTTGGACTGCTTGGGTTGATACCCATTATGATGTCTTACACTAGTAGTTCTTTAGCTTCTTCTTTCTTCTGTTATGTCTGTATACATGATACTCTGAGTTTGTGGTGAGGCTGGGCCTCTTTTTTGATACTCTCGGTGGTTATTTTTGTTTTTGTATTTGACCTACCTATATTTAATATAAAAATATTAATATAATCTAAATATTATTTTATTTTATTGTGTAATATTCATATTAATATAATATTGAGCCTTATGAAAATTATTTAATTTTTCTTCATTATATATAATAAAATTCATATTAAATTGTTGATTACACAAATTTATAATGTATTTATATTTATGTTTTTGATTAAAGGGGTAAAACGGGTTTTGACGGGACTACAAAACCTGAATTAGGTTCTGAAGGGACATGAAACCCTTTACAACTAGACACTGTCAAATGTTAAAATCATAGCTAAATGACACTAAACAAAAATCTCTTAGGACACCGACAACAACAAGTTTAGATGGGACCCTCAAGCCTACAAACCATCAACAAACCTAATGAAGAGCCACCTAGAAATAGTAGCAATGAGCTGCAACCAAGAACAAAGGTAATGAGAGGACTCACTACCACCAACCACACAATAGGTTTTGAAGGGACCTGAAATCCTATACAAACAAATGTTATGTGAACCACTACTCATGAAATATGGGTCATGTGTTTGACTCAAAAACTATGCAGTTAAAACCCTGAAATAAAATATCATAATTTGACATGCTGCGAAAACTAGCTCCTACTTATCAATTGATGAGCTAAAGGGGCTCTATAATGAATGGTTCATAAGGAACAACACTTGCTGAAGGTTTTGCAAATGGGGTAGAAAGCTAAGTGGGCTTGATCTTGGGGGAAATTCCATGGTTAAGCATGCATGAGTCAGAGTAGTACTGGGATGGGTGACCTCCCGGGAAGTCTCGATGCTTCACCCCTGTGTGCATCACCTAGATGCAATGAGTACTAAGTGGACCATTCATTAACATGAGAGATGGGTTCATGTGAACCAATACTCATGAAATATGGGTCATTTGTTTGACTCAAAAACTACGCAGTTAAAACCCTAAAATCAAATATCATAATTTGACATGCTACGAAAAATAGCTCCTACTTATCAATTGATGAGCTAAAGGGGCTCTATAATGAATGGTTCATAAGGCACAACACTTGCTGAAGGTTTTACAAATGGGGTAGAAAGTTAAGTGGGCTTGATCTTGGGGGAAATTCCATGGTTAAGCATGCTTAAGTCAGAGTAGTACTGGGATGGGTGACCTCCCGGGAAGTCCCGATGCTTCACCCCTGTGTGCATCACCTAGATGCAATGAGTGCTAAGTGGACCATTCATTAACATGAGAGATGGGTTCATGTGAACCACTACTCATGAAATATGGGTCATGTGTTTGACTGAAAAACTACGCAGTTAAAACCCTAAAATAAAATATCATAATTTTACATGCTGCGAAAAATAGCTCCTACTTATCAATAAATAGAATGCCAACAACGACCACACAACCATAGGTTTTGAAAGGACCTTTGAACCTTACACAAATAGCCAAACAATAGCATACTCGATACTAACCCACAATGAAATAGCAACCACGCTACACCTAGGAACAAAGTTAAAGGGGCAGCCACTAAAGTCTTCTCCATTATTGTCAAAATGAGCTTATAGAAAAATTGAAGTTGGCCCACAATGAAACAGCCTCACAAACACCCACTTCAAAAGTCATCTCCTTCTTTGTCAAATTGATCTATATGTCAAAACTTGGCCTCCATATTACTGAAGCAGTTGATTTTTAAATTATATTATTTAAAAATTGATTGATTTAGACCCACATATGGGGAGCACAAATTATGAATGAGGTACTAAGGACACTAAAAGAAAGCTTAAAATAACCAACTGTACCTTGAAGTTTAAAAGAACCTAAAGATAGAATTGCTACCGAAAACAACCTAGACAAAACCCTTAACCTGAGGGCCCATCTCAGGTGGTCTTTTTGGCCTTCTCCTTCCTCATGCTCTTGGTGAGGAGGGCATTCATTGTCCATTGTGTACCCTCATCCACAACATCTCTTCCTTTAATACGAAGCTTCTCAGCTTCAGATTTGTACGCATTTTTGTTTTTGATAGAAATGTTTGATTTGGATAAGGCACTCACAGTTTGGGTGAGAGAGCGATATTTAATAGGAATAACCACATCATCATCAGGATCCAAGAATTCATCGACACCCTCATCCAAGTCATCTAAGAAGGAGTAATAACCCTTTGAATCAAAAACATTCTCAACTACCACAATTGGAAGGGGGCTTAAGCGTTGGGCCTAGGGGGCGGTGCCTCATAGGACTCTCCAATGGGAGAAGAGGAAGGAGGCACTGATCCACCAGAGGCCACGATTAGGGCTTCAAGAGAGGGTGAGGGATCCAAATGATAAAAAAAAATTCCATGATTTCACTAGATGAAGTCAGAATCTAGATCACCCACCTTCCTCACCCACCTCTTGAGTCTAAAATTTTGATATGTCGCAGTTCTGTGGGAAGTGCAACCAAAAATTTTGTGACCCAACTTGTTGCAACAAAAACATTGGAAGGGGAGTCCTTCACAATTTAGGAATTGATTCTAGGTCCCGAATGCTGAGTGGATAAAAATAGAGTGGTGTACCGGTTTGGAGATGTTGATGATGGCACAGACCCTGGTGAATCAGCAATGGGATGTGCTAGCATCCAACTTAACAAAGGTTCCAATCTCCTTGACCATATCCTTGATGAGCTTAGGCACACGCATAATTAGAGGAAGGTTGTACAACCTTATCCAAATGGAAACCATGGTGATATTAGCTGCAGTAGGATCAAAGAAAGGGGACCAATCTACCACAAAAGGCCACACTGGCCAAAAAACCAAGGGTCATGCTATTTGACAAAGTTACAATCCTCCATAGAGGCCAAGCAAAGCAAGAAAAAACCAAAATCCAAAATGTCAAAATCTGGAAGGGTCAATTTATTCAAAGTAGTCTTCATGCATTCGATGAATTGGCCAATCTCAGGCCTCTTGCATAAACAACAAACAAACAATGATCTATTCCCCAAATCCTCCAAAAATTCTCTAATGTGCACACCAAGTAGGTGAAACTCAATAGGGACATCTGTCAAGCTAACCACCATGTCTCCCAGAGAGCAGATTTTAGGGGTTGGATCTGTCGATGAAGGCTTAACAGTGCATTATAGAGGGCAATCTTGAATAATCTGAGTTTTATAGAACTTAGAGAAAACATGAAAGCGGTTCCACCTATTCCTACAGCTGTCAATGAGCAGGGGAGCTATCGTCCCAGGAGAGATGGGAGGCTCATCTATTGTAGCCTTGGACAAGATATCCACACACATCTTTCCCTCCTTACTCACAAAATGCACCTTTCCCTTCTGGGTGAGCTTCATGCCTGCACCCAACCCCTTTCACCGACTTCCATTCATAGCTTCTTCCGCACTCGCCTCAGCTCCTTCGCACATCGCACTTCATGACTTTTTGATATATTAATATAATATTCATATTAATGTGATTATTTAATTTTGATTCATTGTATATATATATATATATATATATATATATATATATATATGTTTATAAATTTGATACTTTAAATATTAATGAAATAATATAATAATAGAATGTATATTAAATTATTGATTATAAAAATGAGTAGAATTATCATTATAATATATTTATATTTATCTCATATTATATTGAAATGAAATACTAATATATATTTTTGTATAAATATTAAATACTAAAATATTATATTGATCTAAATATTAATATATATATTTTGTAATATTTGTTTTAATATAATATTTATATTAATATTTAATTTGTATTTCTTGTATATATTAATTATAAAATTCTTATTTTAAATATCAATAGAATAATATAATTAATAATATATTAGTAATAATATTTATATTAAATTATTGATATATTTATATATATTTTTGTATAAGTATTAAATATTATTATATTTTGTTGATCTAAATATTATTATATTATATTATGTAATATTCATATTAGTATGATTATTTATTTTTTCTTCATTGTAATTATAATATTAATAAAATAATATATTAGTATTTTTTGATTCGTAATATTGATATATATTGGTGTAAATATATTCAATATTAATATAATCTCAATACTATTTGGTATTCTTCTCTTGATGCTGTGTCTTGGAAAAAGTATTTTGATATTCTCTGGAAAGGTCCTGTTGAGCCTAAAATCAGATGTTTTAAGTGGTTGACTCTGCTTGATAGACTCCCTATTAGAAAAGATGGTCACACTACTGACATTTGCAGTCTCTGCAGGCTTCCTGAAATGGGTAGACATATCCTCTTTGATTGCATCTTTGCTAAAGAAATATGGAACATGTTTGGTATTTTTTACCCTTTAAATGTGAATATTCTGGAAATTGTTACTGGTCATATTGATGGGCTTAAAAAGGATGCTAATTTATTTTGGAATATGCTGTCTTCTAATATCCTCTGGCAGATCTAGAAGTGCAGGAATGAGGAAAGGTATCAAAGCAACCCTAGAGTTCTTACTGAGTTTTTTTGAAAACTCACATTTTTTAAAATCTTTCTTCAGGTTCACACAACAATGATGATGGAGAAAGACAAGCTGAGGAGATTCTTGGATGATGGGCATGTCACATTCTTCATCTATGAGCCGAAGCATGGTTACGAGTGGAGGAGGAACTTCGATGACCTTCAAATGTTTGAACGAACTTGCAAAAGGCTAAACCAAGAGATCAGGAAGAATATTAACTCCAGGTCCTCACAACAATGATGATGGAGAAAGACAAGCTGAGGAGATTCTTGAAAGATGGCCACACCACATTCTTCATCTATGAGCTGAAGCATGGTTACGAGTGGAGGAGGAACCTCGATGACCTTCAAATGTTTGAACGAACTTGCAAAAGGCTGAACCAAGAGATCAGGAAGAATATTAACTCCAGGAAAGATGAGATATTCATGCTTACGTAAATCTAGGAACGTGTTGATGACTGTTTTGATGCAATCATAACAATAAGTTAAAATTCACATGACATGAACTGTAACTATACTTGAAAGACAAGAAGGAATCATTTGGTGATTCAACTAATCCCAAGTCTACAATGGTTCGGTTGGTCAAGTTCAGTTGGTCAATGTGAAGCTGTAATGTTCAAGGGGCCTTACGTAGTTTAGGTTTGTTCTGTGGTTTACTGGCCTAAGAATATGCAAAGAGGTCATGAGATATGTCAATACTCTTCATTCCTTTGCATAAAGGTGCTACTGTGCTGCAAGTTTCAGATGGTTTTTTTTTTTATTTATGCAGCTTCCTTCTTCATGTACTTATGAAAACTGTCTACTTAGACTCTGTTATGCATGCTTCTTCAGATTTGAGACAATTTCCTTTAGATTTCTGCGTTTTCAGCTAAATAT
Organism: Cunninghamia lanceolata; assembly: GCA_027924645.1. Taxonomy (NCBI): domain Eukaryota; kingdom Viridiplantae; phylum Streptophyta; class Pinopsida; order Cupressales; family Cupressaceae; genus Cunninghamia; species Cunninghamia lanceolata. The sequence continues at coordinate 3,928,833 of BSBN01000135.1, read as the reverse complement.
TTCAGATGGGTTGGGAAAAGTTAGAGAGATCTAATCTACACTTCATCTAATCTACAGAAGGATCTAATTGTTTCTGTTATCCACTATGTAAATACCACAGTAATTTGATCAAATCCACAGTAAAAACCCTAAATGTAAGTCCTGAGCATTTTCACAAACATACATTTAAAATTGCAAGCTCTCAAAGAAGATATTTCAAAACACAAAGAAGAGCAGGAGAACACTCAGAAGATAGATGCAGAACTCCAGATTCTATTGTATTAGAAACGAATAGCCATACATGATTTACAATGTAAGAATGACTCTTAGTTTCATTGATCATACTACAGAGAACTTACAAGCTTTACAGATACAGTAAGGCAGCCAGACATTCCACGCGCACCTTACTGCAGACAAACAGGCGACCTCCTTCTTCTACTTCTAAACTATGCTAAGCTAACTGCTGTATTTTCCTAGAAAATCCCTATTGTAGCCCCTGTTGTTTTCCTAAAATCCCTGTTGTAAAGTATTACAGTGTAGAGAGGCACAATATATAACATTCTGATTGTCCTCACTACAGCAAAAAAACCTAACTGAACCCCTGGTTCAAACCTCTAGTTACAGCAATAAATGTAGGTGAACCAGTTCTCAAAAATATCTCAGAGCAGTGGTCAAATCTGGGCAAAATATTGCCCCTTCTGAGAAGTTCCAGCAGCTGGGCAATAACTTCTGTTTGTCTTTTGGAATAATATCTTCAGCTGCGACCTTCTTCTTTACTTGAATGGCCTTAACCTTTATCACTTCATCCTTATCTTCTTGCTCCTGAGATCTGATCTTCTGCCTCCATGAGGTCACTGTATTGACTTTCCAGCTGCTTCCTCAACTGCAAGCCTGCAAGACAAGACAAGTAATAAGTATTCCATTTATCACATAAAACAGCATGAAATTAAAATAAGCGTTTAAATACAGGTGACTGTGCAAAATCGAGGAGATCGGATCCAGAAAACTCCAAAAAACGTGTCAAAAATGCGCCCAAGCTGCTCAAAATTGATCGGGTCAACCATCGCTGACCGAAAAATGTGCCAGAGGCGCCAAAAAAAAACACTTTAAAACTCCACCGCTTCATTTCCCGCCCATTGGCATGATATTCGCAGTCGGTGCGTCAAAAAAACATGTTGGTCGATATACCTCAGCATCATGATATTCGCTTCTGCACATTGGAGAAAAGAACTACAACATCATCATCATGATGAAGGAGAAATGGAGGATACGAATATAATCATGCTGCTTGGGAAAGGAAGATGATGGTGACGTCATCATGATATTCGGGCTTCATTGAAATGCTAAGGATGACGTCATCATCATGTTCGGTTAAGATCAGGGGGATGTTTGTGATATCGGGTCACCTAAGGAGCATGATCAGGATGATGAAGTGAATATGACCCTTTCGCGGCCAAGGTAACCCTCTCGAGAAAAATCAGCATGATGAAGATCATCATCATATTTGCTTGTGTCGAACTTGGAATAGGACGTCATCATCATATTTGGGAACCGGATCGTGCTTGAAAATATCCTGTTTGAAGGAAAAAAGATAATGATGATGATCATCAGGATATTTGGTTCTTCGTTATTCAGATCGGGATGACGTCATCATGATATCCGGAGCCTTCGTTAAACTTAAAACATGACATCATCATGATACTTCGCCAACCGGATCATGTTTGAGAAATATCCTGCCGAAGGGAAAATATGATCATGATGAGGATCATCAGGATACTTGCAAAAGGTTGTATTTCATCGGCAGGAGGACTTGGCGAAATATCAGGCGCACAAACAAGATCATGATGATGATGACAATCAGGACAGGATAAAAAATGATGATGATGACCCTCCTCATCGATTTATCATGATGACGTCATCATGATATTTTGTCTTCGAAGCACAAGGATGAGTTGGTCATCATGATATTTGCGCCAGGGTGATATTACAAAATATGATGATGCTGTTGAGAAATGTAATATCGAACGCCTTTTCAAATAGACGGGGTGATCATCATGATATTCGCTAACCGGAGGATGATGATCCTCCTCGTCGAATTATGATGATGATGTCTCCAACACTTAGCGAAATTCAGCAAATGTCCTGTGAAAGATCAGGATGATGATCAAGAAGCCGTCATCATCATATTTCGAAGTCCAGCAAATATCATGATGATGACCCTGCGATAGGATTATAACAAGCGCATGCAAATATGCCGAAGGTGGATTTTTCTAAGGGTGATCAGCATGATATGAAAAGATCAGGTAATGTTGAAATATCATGATGATGCTCGCGATACAACAGACCACTTCGACGGGGAACTTACCCTGACTTAAAGTTAATGTCATCATGATATTTGAACCTCAGGATATTATCGGGGGGGGGGGGGTTCAAATATGATGATGATGATGCTCTTCAGCAAAACCGAGTTTATAATATGACCTTCCTAAAAGATATCATGATGCTGCATAATGCGAAGATCATGATGATCCTGTCAACATGACTTAGAATAAAAAATAAAATGATGATCCTCCTGCGAATATCAGGTTTGACCAAGACTTTGACCGTGCATAACTTCCACATATGGACGAATTTTTGAGTGAAGTAAAAGGCAAACCTGCATGAAATTTCAAGCTCTTTTAAAATATGACATCCCAGAAACAAAATATGAACTTTGACAAACAGACCTCATGATGATGACCTACCTTATCATATATCATGATGATGATGCACCTGATCTTCATTTTTACCAAACCGCCAGAAAGCAGAAAAAACACAAGCAGAAGCAAAAAGCAAGACATCAACAGGGGTCCTCGTTTTGCTAAGGAGCAAAATGGGGCGTGTTGTGAACATCACAACAACTAGCAACCAAAACAAAACAATTAAATTCAGAGTGTTCAAGGAAACTAGGTGAAATGAACTCATAACTTCCAACTATCTTTCCTGCAAATTACTATTCAGCTTGAGACTCAAAGTGTTCAATAAAGATGCATGAATTTCCATTTTCAGTTTAGTTGTGTGCATGTGATTAATTATCCTCATCTTGAAGATCGGTTGAACAAACTAGTGACTGACATTAGCCTACGTAGGTGAGGATATTCCCTCATAGCCGACCGGATAGAGCCTTGCTGCCAGCGAGCGTCCATAGCCCCGGCAAGGTTATCGTTACAATTCTCCTAAGTAGAGCCCCACTGCCAGCGAGCGTCCATAGCCCCGGTAGAGTTACTTAGATGGCTTAATCTAGATTTTCAGTATAATCCGCTTTATTTATTTATTTATTTATTTTTTTGTTTTCTAATTTTGAAAGATTTCATAAGATATAGCAATTTGTAACTTCATGATGATGCAAGGAGTGGACACTTGCTGAAATTAAGCTGAGAATTGTAATGGTAGCAAGGGTGACCTCTGATTTTTCACCTAATATCTACACTGGTAGGTTCAACAAACCCAAGGATTTTAGGTGTGTCATCGTGAGAAACCTGCTTTGAATTCTCAATCACATTTATTGAATACGAAACTTCAGAAGATGAACAACTCTCTACATTCATGACAGTGACAAGTTATGTGTAAATTGCAAATGGTTAACCTGAATATCCTAAATTATATACTGTTTTGAATGGTTGCTAGTTCTGCTCCTTAATACTCTACAGTAAAATAAAGATCCCTGCTGAGGAGACAACAAACAAACCAGACAAACAGGCCGTACAAACAGCACAACAACAAAAGACAAAACTGTACAAACAGACAGAAACAAAAAGCAAAAAACAAACAGAAAGGAACTATACAAACAACTAACCTAAAAAGAAAACAGCAAAAGAAGAACACAAAAACAAAAACAACTACCCTACCAGACTATATACAAGCTTCTTCAAGGCAAACTGAAACCCAGGAAAAAGACCCAAGAACACCCCTACTTGCATATTTCTTTAGGTTGTGCAGGAGTAATAGGGTACTGGTTATGGTCCTCATCCTAGCAGATTTATCTTTGAATTCTGAAAAAAATTCTGATATTCTAGATTCATTGTGTTTATCAGAATAGCTCTTAACTAGTAATTGAGGCTGCTCATCAGGGTTATGATTAATCCATAAGCATGTCCTATCTCTTGAATTTCCATAATCAAAATAGCATTTATCATTGTTTACTATGGAAAGGAAAGAGACAACCTGATGTGCCTTTAGCTCTGTGGAACACACTTGTTTATTAATAGCTGGCTCTTCATTTAACTCTGTACTTTCATTGCCCAGCTCTATGTCTAGTCCTTTTTCAAGTTGAAAGATGAATGACTCTAGATGTATCATATCTTCATCTTTATCTACCTTTATTCCTTCATTCTGGATGTTCAGTTTATCCTCAAACTTAGCACACCTCTCAATGTTCTCATCATTAGTTTCCTGCACATCAGCACTTAAGTAAGTATCTTCATCATCATCTGACATACAGAAATTAATCACTTCTAAATCACTTGAGAGTAAAGGTGGGACAACATCTTTTGATTGACAGGAGTACTCCCCTGTTTTATTTTCAACATGGTGCTGGGGCGATGTCTGATTATGCACAGCAGCAACATGATCTTCTGTATTTTCAATTTTCAAGAATTGTTCATCAGATGACTCACAGTTATCATTCAGTGTGGAGTCTGCTTCTATTAACCTGCAACAATCCTGAACTTGGTCATTCAATTCAGAGAAATCAGTCATGGGATTGGGATTTACTTTCTCCTCTATGACTTCACTAGTTTTTATAGTAGGGATCTCATCAATTTCAGTGCACTCTAATTTTTTCATTTGCCCACATTTCTCCTTTCCATAAAATGACTCAAGGAAAGATGTTTTACTATCTTTACCAAAAGCATTAGGATCAGCAATAAAAACCTTATCCTGACAAATGGTTTCCTCTCTACAAGATTTAAAAGATTTATACTTGCACTCCCCTTTTCCTGTATTAGGAAGTAGAGACCTACTATCAATCCCTCCATAAAATGACCTAAGAAAAGATGCCTTGTTATCATTCCCTTCCAGAATTGATTTTTCTATTGCATTTTCTAACCGCCTATTAGTTTCTAGTGCTGTATTAGCTTGTTGCTGCAAAATTTCTTTTTCCTGCCAGCTTTCAGCCCTGAACACATCTGAAAAAATAATTAGTCCTTTCAAATATGAATCTATCCTAGTGAGGAATGTTAAACATTTAAGTTCATTGTGTTCAATAGTCCGGTGTATCCTGCAACAACTAGACAAATCAAAATTAGATAAACTTTGAGAATAAAACTGTTCATTCAAAGCTCCCTGAAATAAAGGACTGTTAACTTGAAAACTGTCCCCATATGAGTCCATTAAAAAAAATGGGACCTTCTTTTCACCCTTTTAGGCCTTTTGAAATTTTATGAGATCTAACATATCTCAGAATATAACCTTTAAAACTCAGAATTTTAACCCTAAACCAAATCATGTCCTCCTTCTAGCGCCAGAAAACTGTTGATGACTGTTTTGATGCAATCATAACAATAAGTTAAAATTCACATGACATGAACTGTAACTATACTTGAAAGACAAGAAGGAATCATTTGGTGATTCAACTAATCCCAAGTCTACAATGGTTCGGTTGGTCAAGTTCAGTTGGTCAATGTGAAGCTGTAATGTTCAAGGGGCCTTACGTAGTTTAGGTTTGTTCTGTGGTTTACTGGCCTAAGAATATGCAAAGAGGTCATGAGATATGTCAATACTCTTCATTCCTTTGCATAAAGATGCTACTGTGCTGCAAGTTTCAGATGGTTTTTTTTGATTTATGCAGCTTCCTTCTTCATGTACTTATGAAAACTGTCTACTTAGACTCTGTTATGCATGCTTCTTCAGATTTGAGACAATTTCCTTTAGATTTCTGCGTTTTCAGCTAAATATTTCAGATGGGTTGGGAAAAGTTAGAGAGATCTAATCTACACTTCATCTAATCTACAGAAGGATCTAATTGTTTCTGTTATCCACTATGTAAATACCACAGTAATTTGATCAAATCCACAGTAAAAACCCTAAATGTAAGTCCTGAGCATTTTCACAAACATACATTTAAAATTGCAAGCTCTCAAAGAAGATATTTCAAAACACAGAGAAGAGCAGGAGAACACTCAGAAGATAGATGCAGAACTCCAGATTCTATTGTATTAGAAACGAATAGCCATACATGATTTACAATGTAAGAATGACTCTTAGTTTCATTGATCATACTACAGAGAACTTACAAGCTTTACAGATACAGTAAGGCAGCCAGACATTCCACGCGCACCTTACTGCAGACAAACAGGCGACCTCCTTCTTCTACTTCTAAACTATGCTAAGCTAACTGCTGTATTTTCCTAGAAAATCCCTATTGTAGCCCCTGTTGTTTTCCTAAAATCCCTGTTGTAAAGTATTACAGTGTAGAGAGGCACAATATATAACATTCTGATTGTCCTCACTACAGCAAAAAAACCTAACTGAACCCCTGGTTCAAACCTCTAGTTACAGCAATAAATGCAGGTGAACCAGTTCTCAAAAATATCTCAGAGCAGTGGTCAAATCTGGGCGAAATATTGCCCCTTCTGAGAAGTTCCGGCAGCTGGGCAATAACTTCTGTTTGTCTTTTGCAATAATATCTTCAGCTGCGACCTTCTTCTTTACTTGAATGGCCTTAACCTTTATCACTTCATCCTTATCTTCTTGCTCCTGAGATCTGATCTTCTGCCTCCATGAGGTCACTGTATTGACTTTCCAGCTGCTTCCTCAACTGCAAGCCTGCAAGACAAGACAAGTAATAAGTATTCCATTTATCACATAAAACAACATGAAATTAAAATAAGCGTTTAAATACAGGTGACTGTGCAAAATCGAGGAGATTGGATCCAGAAAACTCCAAAAAACGCGTCAAAAATGCGCCCAAGCTGCTCAAAATTGATCAGGTCAACCATCGCTGATCGAAAAATGTGCCAGAGGCGCCAAAAAAAAACACTTTAAAACTCCACCGCTTCATTTCCCGCCCATCGGCATGATATTCGCAGTCGGTGCGTCAAAAAAACATGTTGGTCGATATACCTCAGCATCATGATATTCGCTTCTGCACATTGGAGAAAAGAACTACAACATCATCATCATGATGAAGGAGAAATGGAGGATACGAATATAATCATGCTGCTTGGGAAAGGAAGATGATGGTGACGTCATCATGATATTCGGGCTTCATTGAAATGCTAAGGATGACGTCATCATCATGTTCGGTTAAGATCAGGGGGATGTTTGTGATATCGGGTCACCTAAGGAGCATGATCAGGATGATGAAGTGAATATGACCCTTTCGCGGCCAAGGTAACCCTCTCGAGAAAAATCAGCATGATGAAGATCATCATCATATTTGCTTGTGTCGAACTTGGAATAGGACGTCATCATCATATTTGGGAACTGGATCGTGCTTGAAAATATCCTGTTTGAAGGAAAAAAGATGATGATGATGATCATCAGGATATTTGGTTCTTCGTTATTCAGATCGGGATGACGTCATCATGATATCCGGAGCCTTCGTTAAACTTAAAACATGACGTCATCATGATACTTCGCCAACCGGATCATGTTTGAGAAATATCCTGCCGAAGGGAAAATATGATCATGATGAGGATCATCAGGATACTTGCAAAAGGTTGTATTTCATCGGCAGGAGGACTTGGCGAAATATCGGGCGCACAAACAAGATCATGATGATGATGACAATCAGGACAGGATAAAAAATGATGATGATGACCCTCCTCATCGATTTATCATGATGACGTCATCATGATATTTTGTCTTCGAAGCACAAGGATGAGTTGGTCATCATGATATTTGCGCCAGGGTGATATTACAAAATATGATGATGCTGTTGAGAAATGTAATATCGAACGCCTTTTCAAATAGACGGGGTGATCATCATGATATTCGCTAACCGGAGGATGATGATCCTCCTCGTCGAATTATGATGATGATGTCTCCAACACTTAGCGAAATTCAGCAAATGTCCTGTGAAAGATCAGGATGATGATCAAGAAGCCGTCATCATCATATTTCGAAGTCCAGCAAATATCATGATGATGACCCTGCGATAGGATTATAACAAGCGCATGCAAATATGCCGAAGGTGGATTTTTCTAAGGGTGATCAGCATGATATGAAAAGATCAGGTAATGTTGAAATATCATGATGATGCTCGCGATACAATAGACCACTTCGACGGGGAACTTACCCTGACTTAAAGTTAATGTCATCATGATATTTGAACCTCAGGATATTATCGGGGGGGGGGGGGGGTGGTTCAAATATGATGATGATGATGCTCTTCAGCAAAACCGAGTTTATAATATGACCTTCCTAAAAGATATCATGATGCTGCATAATGCGAAGATCATGATGATCCTGTCAACATGACTTAGAATAAAAAATAAAATGATGATCCTCCTGCGAATATCAGGTTTGACCAAGACTTTGACCGTGCATAACTTCCACATATGGACGAATTTTCGAGTGAAGTAAAAGGCAAACCTACATGAAATTTCAAGCTCTTTTAAAATATGACGTCCCAGAAACAAAATATGAACTTTGACAAATAGACCTCATGATGATGACCTACCTTATCATATATCATGATGATGATGCACCTGATCTTCATTTTTACCAGACCGCCAGAAAGCAGAAAAAACACAAGCAGAAGCAAAAAGCAAGACATCAACAGGGGTCCTCGTTTTGCTAAGGAGCAAAATGGGGCGTGTTGTGAACATCACAACAGAACGTAAGATCATAGTTTGGATGGAGGGTCCTTTTGGTTGGACTACTTGGGTTGATACCCATTATGATGTCTTACACTAGTAGTTCTTTAGCTTCTTCTTTCTTCTGTTATGTCTATATACATGATACTCTAAGTTTGTGGTGAGGCTGGGCCTCTTTTTTGATACTCTCGGTGGTTTTTTTTTTTTTTTGTATTTGACCTACCTATATTTAATATAAAAATATTAATATAATCTAAATATTATTTTATTTTATTGTGTAATATTCATATTAATATAATATTGAGCCTTATGAAAATTATTTAATTTTTCTTCATTATATATAATAAAATTCATATTAAATTGTTGATTACACAAATTTATAATGTATTTATATTTATGTTTTTGATTAAAGGGGTAAAACGGGTTTTGACGGGACTACAAAACCTGAATTAGGTTCTGAAGGGACATGAAACCCTTTACAACTAGACACTGTCAAATGTTAAAATCATAGCTGAATGACACTAAACAGAAATCTCTTAGGACACCGACAACAACAAGTTTAGATGGGACCCTCAAGCCTACAAACCATCAACAAACCTAATGAAGAGCCACCTAGAAATAGTAGCAATGAGCTGCAACCAAGAACAAAGGGAATGAGATGACTCACTACCACCAACCACACAACAGGTTTTGAAGGGACCTGAAATCCTATACAAACAAATGTTATGTGAACCACTACTCATGAAATATGGGTCATGTGTTTGACTCAAAAACTACGTAGTTAAAACCCTGAAATAAAATATCATAATTTGACATGCTGCGAAAACTAGCTCCTACTTATCAATTGATGAGCTAAAGGGGCTCTATAATGAATGGTTCATAAGGAACAACACTTGCTGAAGGTTTTGCAAATGGGGTAGAAAGCTAAGTGGGCTTGATCTTGGGGGAAATTCCATGGTTAAGCATGCATGAGTCAGAGTAGTACTGGGATGGGTGACCTCCCGGGAAGTCTCGATGCTTCACCCCTGTGTGCATCACCTAGATGCAATGAGCACTAAGTGGACCATTCATTAACATGAGAGATGGGTTCATGTGAACCAATACTCATGAAATATGGGTCATTTGTTTGACTCAAAAACTACGCAGTTAAAACCCTAAAATAAAATATCATAATTTGACATGCTACGAAAAATAGCTCCTACTTATCAATTGATGAGCTAAAGGGGCTCTATAATGAATGGTTCATAAGGCACAACACTTGCTGAAGGTTTTACAAATGGGGTAGAAAGCTAAGTGGGCTTGATCTTGGGGGAAATTCCATGGTTAAGCATGCTTGAGTCAGAGTAGTATTGGGATGGGTGACCTCCCGGGAAGTCCCGATGCTTCACCCCTGTGTGCATCACCTAGATGCAATGAGTGCTAAGTGGACCATTCATTAACACGAGAGATGGGTTCATGTGAACCACTACTCATGAAATATGGGTCATGTGTTTGACTGAAAAACTACGCAGTTAAAACCCTAAAATAAAATATCATAATTTTACATGCTGCGAAAAATAGCTCCTACTTATCAATAAATAGAATGCCAACAGCGACCACACAGCCATAGGTTTTGAAAGGACCTTTGAACCTTACACAAATAGCCAAACAATAGCATACTCGATACTAACCCACAATGAAATAGCAACCACGCTACACCTAGGAACAAAGTTAAAGGGGCAGCCACTAAAGTCTTCTCCATTATTGTCAAAATGAGCTTATAGAAAAATTGAAGTTGGCCCACAATGAAACAGCCTCACAAACACCCACTTCAAAAGTCATCTCCTTCTTTGTCAAATTGATCTATATGTCAAAACTTGGCCTCCATATTACTGAAATTCCTCTCTTGCCAAAAGACCATAGTCCCCACTGTCTCCAGGGAATGAAGAGTCCCTTGGTCATTGCAAAGCATCTTAGGAGAACCAAGAAACTAACCCAACTAGGCATTCTCCCACCTTAAGAACACTCAAACAAAATAGACTTGAGGCCATGAAAAAACTTTGTTGCCCAAGCCTTAGCAGAGTTGGGCACACACCCATCATGCCTGCCAATGGAAGCATCCTCCATGTTACCTCTCTACTGCTCCTCACACAACATATATTCACAAGACTTCCATTTTCTTCTAGCCCCAAAATCTAAAAACCTCAATAGTGGGTTTGAAACCCATAACCTTCCCAAACTGGGAAAAACTCCTCCTAGACAGCCTTCTCAATAGGAGAAAAAGGGATCTAAATCCTCCCACCCAAAGTTTCCCTAAGAAAGAGGGTGAAGAATGACCTAGCCAAGTCTGAATAATAGACATTTTGGCATTGGAGTGCTACATAAATACCTACCCCCAAAACCCCACCACGATAGCCAATGTATTCAATAGCATAGGTGAGAGAGGAAATCTATCCCAAAACTTGTGACACTGTTTCAGACACAACCAACCCTAAGGAAGCCCTCCCTTTGGTCGACATATTGAAGCAGGTCACTATACAATTTGTTGTATAGAGGAAACTTCTACACAATCCCAGTCTCAAGAAACCATAGAGCTTCTTGAACAAAGGGGAACCATTCTCCAAGGGGATCATGACTTACCTCTTTCTCGATGGAGGACCCATAAATAGAGAGAAACCAAAACCACCCTAGTAGGCCTCTGCCCTAACAAAGAGCAGAATGACCATAGCATTGAATGGGTGATGTCGATACTGAGAGCACCACCAGGCACCCTCTTCCCCATCATCATCCTTGTCTCCCTATCCTTTCTTCTCTACACATGAACAACCAACACTCATGCTCCTACCCATTTCTCATGATGTATTTATATTTATGTTATATTATAATAAAATTAAATATTGTTGATAAAAGATTTGCACTAGAAAATGAGATCTATGAAACACATAATACATTTCTTTGGTATTGTTATATTTGATTAAATTGTTCATTATAGAATTTTATAATGTATTTATATCTATGTTATATTATAGTAAAACAAATACTATTAAAAACATATTTGCACTAGAAAATGAGTGTAGGAACTAGGAATATTGAGTGAATGTGAGTATGGATTCAAGCCACACTCAATCTGCGAGAAAACAAGTATTGCAAAGTAATGGACACAATATGAATACAAAATATGGGATTGATTAATTATCTTACAAGATGTAGTACATATAAGGCATAATTAACTAAGAATAGTCGAGCTAATAATAGGAAAAACTCACTAAAACTAGTGGTGCTCCAAGAAAAGGGAAAGCAACCACTTAACTTAGACAAAACTAATATAAGCATACCAAGTATAGCTCAAGGCTGAACACTTCAAAATATGCACTCCTAAGATAGCTTAATATACACCAGCATTGCTCCTTAAACATAGCTTAGGTGGGCAAAATGAAGATGGGTCTTAGAAACTAGGCCTTATTAGGTACCCATGTACAATGTAATCTCTCATAAAAATAGAGAAACGGAGAAAAACTACGCAGGAAAAAAACTCCCCTCCAAAAAGAGAAAAAAATATAAAAGAAGAGGATTAGGAAGCCTCCTCAAAGATTATAACTTTACACTAAGCCTAAAACCATGTTGCTCTAACTATAATGATGCAGGCAACTACCCCCATAGAAGAGAGAAAGAGACTATGTATTCCCCCCAATGAAACCCTTATGCCAAAAGAGAATGCTCGTGTATGAATGTTGACAATGATACATTTGTGGGAAATGACATTTCTCCCCTTAGGAAGAAACAATTCCAATGGTGAATGCTGAAGTAACTCCAACTCAAAGAAGCAAGGTGAGGTGGTAAGTCTCATGATGTATCTTGTCTTAGAACACTGTTCAAATGTCTACATATTGATTTTGAAACAAGTCACAAACAAGCCAGGAGTCGTAGGCCTAACCAAGATAAGTGACTTCTCAAAATCATGTGAAAACTAATGAAGAGAAAGATCCAAAGAACTAATGTATGGATGTGGAATGTGAATGCATGCCATATGGCTATGAAGCAAATCCCACGAGATGTCATTCGAAGAATCAATGGAATCCCTTGATGAAGCCTCTCTGAACTCTATAGTAGTAGCAGGTGCAATATAATTATCATCAAAGAGAAAGACAATATCCGCCAAAGTGTCATCAAGATCTGAAATGTGGGACTTGAAAAACAAGGAAGAGATGTCTGGTAGAAGTGTGTCCCAATTGGATCTAAGACCCTACTATAAATAATTACTGGAAGCATCCAGAGAAGAAACTCTAAACTCTAAAGCAAAGGCATAGAAAACATGTGCCCTATAATGTGATGATGTATATGTCATCCATCAATTGGATTTTGTACCCAAGTACCTACACTTTGAAGTGGCTATGTAGCCCAAAGAGAGTTGAATGTGGGTGAGTCAAGTGCTGAATCCTCATCCTCCAAAATGAATCTAGAGATGGATGGAGATGACACTCTGCCTCATGAATCTTCTATGGATAGTAGAAAGGAGAAATATCAAGGGCAAAGTGTGAGAAGTTGTATAACCTACCATTGTGATCTGCCCTTTCCAAAGCCACTAAGTTATTCCTATGCAACTCTCTAATCTCAACTGAATCTAGAGTAAACTCAACTTGCATGCCCTTCCCTATGTGAGCAATCTAATACATTGATAGGAAATTAGTTGAAAGTGAAGGTACACTTAAAACATTTATGAATGTTCCACCTTCATCCTCAACAGAACCTCTCCTTGTAACTATTTCTTGTGTGTCATTACCCAAGGTGATGCTAGACATGTTATAAGGCTCTATGGAAAAAAACTCAACCTATGAAGAAGCCATATGATGTGAAGCATCAAATTCAATAATCCAAGATGGAGCTGATGAAGATGCTACTGTAACTAGTGCCTTGCCTTTAAATTTCACTTTTCCTTTTTCCTTTGTCTTAGAAGTTTCTTGGGTTGATGAGGACTCTTTGATAGATTTAGGAACCCCTACGTTATGCTTCTTAAGAAGATGAGTGATGTGTTCTATCTATTTCTTCATACATATGTGCTTATAATGCCCAAGTTTCTTACAATAGGCACACTTGACTTTCTCTTTCCTAGGTTTCCCTTGATTTGAAGAAGATTTTGTATTGAGCTCAGATTTTTGTTCCTTCTTGATCTCCTTGTCTTTTTTATTTTTCTCCCCTTTGTTATTTGAATCATTATGTTCCCCATTTCTAGGAAAGAGAACTTGAGGTGTTGATGTCTTCAAGGTACCCATGTGTATAACTTATCTTTCTCCCTAATGAAGTTTGGAATCAAGTCATCTAAGGATGGCATTGTCCATGTGGCTCTAAAATCTCTTTTAGAAAAGTAGAAAGTAGATACAAATATAGAATACTCAAGTCCTAACTTGGTGATAATTGAAAGCACAAGTTGATAATCTTTTTTCTCAATTCCACATCCTTTCAACTTCAACATTAATGATTTCAACTTACTGAAGAAATCCTCTAGAGTGTCAAATAAACTTGTACTCAAGCTTATGAGTTAGTTCTATAAATCATGACCTTTTGTTTCATCAACCTTTCCAAAGAGTTTTTCTAATGCTAGCCAAATTTCACTGGGTGTCTTCAAGGCTTCTACATGAAACAATAGTTCAGGAGCTATATTTAAACACAAAAAACTATAGACTTGATCACACTTGTTAAACTATTTATCCTTCTTTGTATCAATAGTGGGTTCTTTTTCAGTCCCCATTGTCACCTTGTGTATCCCTTTATTCTTTAACACAACTTGGATTGCAAATTTCCACTTAGGATAAATAAACAGGGTTAGTGGCTTGATTGCTTGTTGTGAATCCATGATGTTGAAGTATTTTTACATAAATTAAGTGCAAAAGGGAAAATTATGGAGAAGATTTGAAATTGCACAAGGCACGACAACTTTACACCCCCCTTGATTCAAAATTGGATTCACCCCTGAATTTGGTACTTTATCATGCAGTGTGTTAGGTCTAAGCGGGTTGATTAAAATTGTACCCTACTACTTTACATTTTTACAAACTCTCTTCAATTTTGGTACTCCAAAGTAACCTTTTAGAAGAATTTTCTTAAATTTTGGTACTCCAAAGTAACCTTTTTTTAAGTATTTTTTGAGATAAATAATCTATTAAATATTTTATATTTATTAACATTAATTAAAAATCTAAAATAAATAAAATAAATTTTTTAATTAATTTAAAATTACAAACAATAATCATTAATTAAACAATTTTGATTACAGTAGTATGTTACTAGATGATAGGTTTAATTATGATAGTATGCTACTAGATGATAGTTTTAATTATGATAGTATGTTACATGTACTCCATAATTGTACTACCATATAGTAGATTAAAAAGCCAGTTCTCTCAAGTTTTGGCAAGATCATTTTAGAAGTTATTTTTGTTTAGAAAAGTAGCAATGGCAAGATATGGGGGAGATCCTCCACTATGTTTACTTTATCGAGATGTTTTTAAAGGTTTTATGTATATTTAAATATAAAATGTTTCATACTTCTATTTAGAAGTTGACAAATAATTTTATCTTATTCTCATTCATCTCCACACACTCCAAGATTTAAAACTCACTTGCTAAATTTATCACTTTCCATCTTGTTTCGACTAGAGAACATGGCTACATGCATAACCTTCATATGAATTTTTTTTCCAAATTTTACCTTTACCACCCATGACAATTGAAGAGACATTACCTAAGACACAAAATCATTACAAAACTAAGCTTAATTGCAAAAACAAAGTAACAAAAGTGTTCTATAATGTAATAGACTTGGGGCTGTAGTCAAGCATTCTAATGGAAAACCCTACATTAAAGATAAGGAATTGGTGCAGTCACGGTAGGAGGGTTCACAGAATGAACTGTCCAGACCGTGCAGCAAGAGTAAACACAATGGAAACAACTCAAGGAAATAGAACAAATGCAGATTCAATCATTCAATATATCTTAGAATTCAACTACAATCTGGTCGGCAACATACTGGATTACAATACAGGCTCAAAGGCTTGATTTCATACATGCGCAAGATAAAGCTTTGAAGCTTCTCCGCACAAATCTAAAACTATTATATCTTTCTTATGTGAATAGATACTTTCCTAAGGATCTATTACATAAATATATTTCATTTCCAGACTAATAGATTCCTCCGCATCGGCCAAGGAAGATCACAAACTCTAATGAAGAGCTAAAACATGTTCACAGATAGGTCAGACTTAAATGCATAGAACACTTCCTCAAATGAATTGGATAATGTGTGGACCTCTGGGGAAGGTCGGCCATGAACCAAGGATCATTGAATGATGTGTCAGTAGGATCCACAAGTCAAGGAATGATCCACAAGCCTTTTCCTTTAGCTGATTATTAGGAACTATTAGAATGCTCTGCTCTGGGAAAACAAATGAACTTCTGATAGTGATAACTTTCTCGTAACTGATCCAAATGCTCTGAATTCTTTATATGATGTAGATGAATGAATGAAGATGCTAAGTCCAGATCTGTAAGATGTGAAATGCCAAAACTAGACCACAAGCTAAAACTGCTTCTGACTGAACTGGGAAATGAAAGAACTGAAATGCAAACAAATTGAGATGCAAATGTTTTTGGTTGATGCAAGATTTCTCTTGATCCAGGGATGCTCTTGCATCTGGCATCCGAGGTTATTGAAAAAGTGAGTCCCTCACTTTGTCTGGGCTAGGGGAGAACCAAGATGGTCCACCTTAGCCTGAGAAATCCATGATGAATCTTCTTCTGGTCTGCCTTTCCACTTCACAAGATATTCTTTGTATTGTTTGCCTCTAGTGCTGCATCCAACTCTCTTGTCCAAAATGTCTTCTATCTGCTCCGGTGCTTGTTATGGCAACTGCTTCTTCAAGTCCTTGTCTGTGTTGTCATTAAACTCTACTTCATGATACTGATGTAGGTCTGTAGTGTTGAAAATTGGTGATATACCCAATGTCTCTGGTAACTCCACTTCATATACATTTCCTGAATCAAATTTTCTGAGTATCTTACACGGTCCAAATTCTTCATCTTCAACTTGTTATATGTCCCAACTGGAAATCTTTCTTCTCTCAAATGTACCATTACTTCATCTCCTTCTTTAAATTCTTTGTGTTTTCTCTTTTCACCTGCCCTTTCCTTATACTTACTATTCATGTCTTCCAAATGCTTCCTCACCTGATTATGCACTATCCTCATATGATCTGCAAATTCTTCTACTTCTACACTTCTCTTTTCTTCTGTACTGATGTCTCTCAATTCTGCAACTCCTCTAGGATTCACTCCGGTAATAATCTCAAAAGGTATTCTTCCAGTACTCTTGTTTACTAAATTATTGTATGCAAACTCTGCTTGTGAAAGAATCAAGTCCCAACTTCCTGCTTTCTCTCCAACCAAACATCTCAACAAGTTTCCCAAACTCCTATTCACTACCTCTATCTGTCCATCTGTCTATGGATGAAAAGTGGAACTGAACTTCAAATCTGTCTTCATCTTCTTCCAAAGTGTCTTCCAAAAGTATCCAGCAAATTTTGTGTCTCTGTCTGAAACTATACTCCTAGGTAATCCATGCAATCTCATAATCTCCTTGAAAAATAAGTCAGTTACATGTACTGCATCAGTTGTCTTCTTGTAGGGTATGAAATGAGCCATTTTTAAAAATCTGTCAACCACTACAAATATTTAATCATGTCCTCTCTGTGTCTTAGGTAATCCCATTACAAAATCCATGCTTATGTCTTCCCAAGGTCTCTCTAGTACTATCAAAGTTTTATACAATCCAGTGTTCTGACTACTCCCTTTTGCAACTTGACAAATTCTACAACTCTGCACAAATCTCTAAACATCCTTATGTATCTAAGGCAAAAAATAATTTCACTCACCAAAGCCATTGTCTTATCAATGCCAAAGTGTCCTGCCAATCCACCACTATGCTTCTCCTTGATCAAATTATCTCTCATTGAACTTCTAGGTATGCATAACTGACTTCCTTTGAACAACATATCTTCCTGAATGAAATAGTCTAACCACTTACTCCTATCTATCACAACAGGTTCCTTACATGCTTTCCAAGGTTCTGCAAAATTAGTGTCTCCCTCATTCATGTTCTTCAATTCATCAAAACCCAACACTTCAACTCTCATCTCTGTCAATAAGTTTCTTCTTCTACTCAAGGCATTAGCAACTTTGTTTGATTTTCCACTCCTATGCTTCAACACAAAAGTATAACTCTGTATGAACTCTACCCATCTCATATGTCTCTGATTTAATTTACCTTGACTGTTCAAATACTACAAAGCTTGATGATCCGTAAACAACACAAACTCCTTAGGCAACAAGTAATGTCTCTACTTCTTCAAGGCTTGAATTATGGCATAGAACTCTTGATCATAAACTAAATATCTTCTCCTTGCATCATTCAACTTCTCACTGAAATATGCTATAGGTCTACCTTCTTGACTTAATACTACTCCAATTACATTTCCACTTGCATCACAATCAACTTGAAATACCTTATTGAAATTTGGTAATGCCAAAATAGGTTGCTCTGTCACTTTCTGCTTCAACAACAAAAAACTTTTATCTGCTCCAGATGTCCATTTAAAATCTTTTCTGTCACCTCTCATTGTCTCCATCATAGTGTTACAAACTAAACTAAAATTTCTGATGAACTTCTGGTAGAAACTAGCCAATCCATGAAATGATCTAACTTCTCCAATGCTTTCCAGTGTAGGCCATTCAACAATTGCTCTTACTTTCTTAGGGTCCATCTTCAATCCTTCTGCAGAAATCACAAATCCCAAATATACCAACTCTTCTTTCATGAAACTACATTTCTTGATGTTTATCAGCAATTTCTCTTCTCTCAGTCTCTGCAAAACTTGTCTAAGATGCCACAAATGTTCTTCTATTGTCTTACTGAAAATTAGAATGTCATGCAAGTATACAATCACAAACTTACCCAAGGATTTCTTCAAGACCTCATTCATCAATCTCATGAAAGTACTTAGTGCATTTGTCAATCCAAAATGCATCAATAACCACTCATACAATCCTTCATTTGTCTTAAAAGCAGTCTTCCATTCATTTCCTTCTTTGATTCTAATCTAATGGTATCCACTCTTCAAATCTATCTTTGTGAAATATCTTGCTCCACTCAAACAATCCATGATATCATCCATCCTAAGTAAAGGAATTCTATACTTAACTGTGATCTTGTTTATTGCTCTGGAATCAGTACACATTCTCCATTCTCCATCCTTCTTCGGTGCTAGCACTGCAGGTACTGCACAAGGGCTCAAGATTTCTCTGATCAAACCTTTCCTCAACAATACTTGTATCTATCTATTCAATTCATCATTCTCTGTCAGTGTCATCTGGTGTGTTGCTTTGTTAGGTAAACTTGCTCCCTGTATAAGATCCATGTGATGACTGATATTCCTTATAGGTGGTAATCCTTTAGGTACAGTATCTGATATGATGTCTTCATACTCTATTAGCAACTTCTTTATCTCTTCCAGTTGTGATTCTTCAACTTCTCTCTTCAATGCTTTAGGCTTCTTAAGAATCAAGGCATATCACATATTCTCATGTCTCAAACCATCCAGAAATCTTCTTCCATCTACCAAACAGATTCTAGCATTTTCGTATACTTCACTCTTCGGATCATCCTCCAAAGGAATCAAAGTAATTCTCCTTCCATTTGCTGTTATGATATATGTATTCTTTCTTCCATCATGTATAGCTTTTCTATCATAATGCCAAGGTCAAGTCTCAACAAGATATCATAACCTATATCATAACCTAGATGGCTCCAAGTATTTGTCACCTCTATGTTACTGGAGACAACTGGCTCATCCTAAGATATCCTAGCTGTCACCTGCATGGTACTGGTGATAGCTGGCTATCCGCACCTGTATCAGACTCAATTATGAAATGTGGGTCATCTTATAGCTAGGTAAACACACAATAAGGATATCACAAGGATTCACCAACACTGATCACATTTACTTAGTTACATGCCACATAGAGATCCATAAACCAATACACAGGGACTTTTTAGGTCCAGGGGTCTAAATTACAAGTCGACACTCAAAATAATATTGGACCCACATGAGTTGGATTCTATTTTGAAACACATGCATAAACATATACAAACACAAAGTAATATCAAGGGTCATTCCATACATATATTTTTCACTTGGAAACAGAGTATGCATTATATATCAGTCAGACCCACAATATTAATATTAGAGAAGTTCCAAGTCACCTTTGTATATGCACATTAGAGACGAACCATGAAAAAGGTAATTCTAAAATTCCTTCAAAGATTGGGGTAGATTTAGAGAAGCTAACTCAACAACCTCAGAGTATAGGAGATTAGTGTTGATAGAGTGTCCTTTTCTAGCTCAGACATATATATTGAGACTTAATAATTGAAAGGTGGGTTTATAGATCCATCATGTAGTATCAGCTGCCTCAAGCTGAAACATATCAAAGAGGGAAGGTTGATCAAGTTTAGGAATACCCCATGCCTCAGAGTTATTCCCTAAATCCCTCCCCTATGGACTTGAGGTCCAAGGGCATCCTTCGCCCAAGAACTACCTACATACCCACTTCCAAATAGGATTGAAGTCACATGTAGTTCTCCTTACTTAATCTCTCAAGGGATATACACATAGGTTCCTACTCTCAGGGTTTCATCATCACCCAATTTCAACTAACAGTTACTATCATTTCAGGAATCAAAATCATACATAGAAGTTATGCACAATAATATATCCAATATAAATTAAATCCGATCCTAATAGAGAACATGGAATCAAAATGCATAACACTTAACAATGCAACAATTATGCAAGGACATACTAAAGAAGTTCCCACAAGGGTCACCACGGTCTCAATTTATACCTCACCTCTGTTATGATTCATAACTCAACATAATGTTGCTAGAACTCTTACAAGCTCATCTTATTAACATAGATTAGGGCACAAGTAATTATCAATTATCCCCTTCTAACACTAATAAGATACTAGGTTGAATATATATATATATCAAGTCTTATTGAGTAACAGTCAAGTTCCATGTCCTATAACTACTGGTGGTAATCATGGTATCATACTATTATCGTAGTCATTAGAACTATCTTCTTCAAGATAGACACACTTTACAAACTATGGTGCCTTAATCAATTGTAAGGGGTCATTTTTATCATATTCATTACTCAAAATGACACAACCTTCAAGTCCATAGATGTCAATAGTCATAGTATTTAATGATCTGTAGAATTAAGTTGACACTCAATGATCAAGACTAGTATATGTCGATCAACCTATTAACAATTTACTATGATCTTAAGCAATATTAAGATCAGAAATAGTTTATAGATAAGGCATGACCGTATCATAGCAATACACTCCAGTGTTAAGGATGTCAAGATAGGCTATATAGTGATGTCTCATGCATAATCATTTCGGTATGCCTAATATCTTAAGATCCACCATCTAGGGTACAATGATGTTAAATTTATTGTCCCCAATTATTGTTTAATGAACTATAGCTATTCATAACATAATATTTTAGGGTGCTTAGCATGCCTATTTGCCTTTCCAACTTGAAGGTTCCAATTTTATAACTAATATTTATCACGGTTTTATATCTCTATCAATAAGTGACCTATAACATTGTGCAACACCACTAGGAAATTACTCTATGTTGAGGAAATACATAGTTCATATCACTTAATGTGGCCCATATTGCTGATTATGTTTCTCATGCCAGGAATTCATGTTACAAAATATGATGATAAAAATATTATTCTCTTAATAATAACAAACCATTCAACAAAATCTTAAACAAGGTCTAGATTATAAAATATAATCATATTCTGAAATCCTCACAAAACACAAAATTTAATTTATCTTAAGTAGAAGACTCATCAATCCACTTATGCATCACATATTCCTCATAAGATTAAGATACTAAATGTTTAGTTTCCCAAGCATATTCTAGACTATCTCTTAATAGTCCTAAAAAGATATAGCTTCAATGAATTCCAAACTCTATTTAAAGCACATATAAATTGATAGTAAGATTCTACTACACATCTAAGGATGCATGGATTTGTATACATATATGTTTCAAATGAAGATGTTACCAAAAAAAAGCCCTGTTTTCTAGGTATTCTAATTTTGACTCAAAATAATTTATGCTTATTCATTTATATGGTTGAGTTGGCTCTCATTTGAAGTATCCGTTTCAATCATGTTGAGTACTTCAACATATTCACGAGTATATCTTTGTAATCTTCTATATAAAGAGAGAGATTCCCTTGTGAAAAAATTGACGCATTCACCGGTAAAGACAAAGATTGCTATTATAATATCCAGTACAGTTAAAGTTTGGCAATGAGTTTTACTTAATAAAAGCCACTGGTGACATTCTACAATACACAACCATAAAGAAATAATAAGATCCCTGACAACAAGATCACTGGAATATTAGACTGCACAAGTTTGTGTAAATAGTAAAGTTCAATAATAGGAAATCATGGGTGTGATAAACTATATAATTGAATGAATTAAGATGATCACTGGTATAACATTCCATACAACAAGGTACTTTAGGTCATTAATAGTCTCGGCCCGATAAAGCCCCAAGAGGATTTCATATCAATAAACATTTTACCTTGATCACCTCTGTTCAAGCTATATTATTTAATTATTTCCACGTCAGTCTTAAAGATTTAGTATCCCTGGTTAACTGGTACCATGCTCCTTTCACTGGTATCTAAGGTGACTAAATTTCAGGTTGAGTGCGGAGAGAACATCCAAATCTAGTAAGGAGAATAGTGCAACGAAAACGATAAAGACTAAACGTACCGAAGAAAATGACATCCTTTGCAAGGTTGGCCATAGTTTCCATGACAGCAACAGTATATGTGGAGAATCGTGAAACGGGTGGTCAACAAAGGTAGGGACAATATCATTTCCAACAATAAATTCCATCATTTCCAACAACAATTGGAAGCCGTCACCCCATCAACCAGCATAAAATATCTTTTAATTTTATTTATTTTTATTACTGTTTGGCCCTGCAGTCGCCTACGAGAAAGCCTCTCTCAATGGGGATGTGACAGTTTCAAACAAAGCTGGCTGCATACAAACAGGAATTAATGGTCTCTTTTAGCACAGCAAAAGAACGGGATTTGCTTTACACCTGCCCATTGCATTTGCTCAATTTTTAAATCCTCTTCAATAAATTCATTTAGTGTATAATCTACAGTCAGTGCAGTTGATGAAGCTGTATCTGTTGAAAAATCTTATTTAAATTATGCTTTGACGGCTGCCCATTCCTTCTGCGAAAAGCCCCATTTTGTTACAGGCTGCCCATGCTGGTAAATGTGAATCGATCGGGTTGGAGACATGTTTGTTGCGTTTAGTTAAGCAATGTAAATAAGTTTATTATGAAAAGCTGTGTAATTCTTGAGAATACAGGTTTGCAATAATTGAAAATATGTAGAGTAGTCTTAAGGGGTGTTAGCTGCACAAAAGTTGTCAATCTTTTCCTCCAGTTTCTTTGCTTCAATTCTTTCCACTTCACCGATTTCTCTACGGTCCCGATACCCCCAAACCATTAAAATAAGGATGTCTCCGAAGAGAATTATGAATCAATGCAATCACATAAAGTAACCCAGATGGAGGTGTATTAGTACGGACGGTTCTAAGAGTGGATAAAGCTTATTTTACAAGTAGAGGTACTCTAAACCCCTAATATCATACTAATATGAAAACAGTATTTAGAGCCATGACACTGGTTACACCCCTAATATCATATGACTATGTAAGAAAGTCACTCAGCAGAATCAGATTTGTCAAGAATGGAACTGAATTCAAAAGTCTGTATCGACAAACCATTTCCAATGATAGGGTAAAGAGCATTAATCAAATTGCTTTGAAGGAATTATTAATTACAAATGACTAGTATACATAAAACTGCTTATATAATTCAAACAAAGCTGCATACAAACCGGAATTAATGGCCTCTTTAAAGACAGCAAAAGATCTCCCAGTACTCGTTTTGCTTTTGTTTGGAGTTTTACATATCTCATAGACTTCTCAATGAAATAGAAAGTATCAAAAAAAAAAAATTCTAAATGATATTATAAAGAACATTTATTTATGAAATTGGTTTGAAAGAATTTATAATTACATATGACTACCATACATAAAATTGCTTTCAAAGAATTTATAATTACAAATAACTATACATAACTTTTTTGTACTCAAAATGCTACATAAAAATGCATATTACAAACAATACTGTAATGTGATTATAAACTATTTCCAGATGATAGTATAAAAAACATTTATTTATCAAATTACTTTGAAAGAATTTATAATTACACATGACTACCCTACATAAAATTGCTTTGAAGGAATTTATAATTACAAATAACCAGCATACATAACTTTTTGTACTCAAAATGCTACATAAAAAATGCATATTACAAACAATATTGTAATGTGATTATAAACTATTTCCAGATGATAGTATAAAGAACATTTATTTATCAAATTGCATTGAAAGAATTTATAATTACATATGACTACCATACATAAAATTGCTTTGAAGGAATTTATAATTACAAATAACTAGCATTCATAACATTTTGCACTCAAAATGCTACATAAAAATACATATTACAAACAATACTGTAATGTGATTATATATAAAAATGCATATTACAAACAATACTGTAATGTGATTATATATTTCTGTATACTTATAACCAAAATAACCAAAGAAAACTTAACTCCTAAATTCAATACTTCCCCTACAAACAGCCTATTGGCGGAATAGTTGTGCACCCCATGCAACTGCTAGTTGTTATTATTATTATTTTTTAACCAGAAAAAGGTGGATGAACACCCATGCTAGTTGTTATTATTTAAGCATTCATATATTCTATTCACAAATGTACGTACTATAAAAATATTTCATATACACATCAAGAGTGAAGAGATCTACCATGATTGGAAGCAAATAATCCGTCTTCATAGAAATACTAGTAAAATTTTATTTTAGTTCATGATACTGAATCCAGTCAGCCTCCTTGATAACTTCAATACATGTACCTCTTTATAACCAGCAATGTAGGAAGACTTCAATTATAAGCTGATATCAAAACTAAAATTCTGGTTTATCCCTTCCTTTAAAGTCCTAATGAAAGGTCTAATTTAGATTACTTGGATGCCCTGGACTGAATCTCCGTTCCACTGCAATCTTTGCTTGCTGAATATCAAACAAAAGCAAAGTTTAAGTGTAAATTTTATGACCTTATTCAGGTGATATGAAATATAAATAATCGAAGAATAAAGAATCAAAAAACTTTTATACACTTTCACCAAAGTATAAAGATACTAAATAGATTTCTCCATCATTTGTTTTTTAAAGTCAAAGTCCACTGTTTAGCCTGTCACCGGGCCTCATTCCTATATAGTTCTCAACATATCCAAGATACTAGCAAAAACAATTTTCAGAGTTATTGTTAGACCTGAATACTGGAATATAACTACCGGAATATAACTACTGGTGGTAATCATGCTATCATACTATTATCGTAGTCATTAGAACTATCTTCTTCAAGATAGGCACACGTTACAAACTATGGCGCCTTAATCAATTGTAAGGGGTCATTTTTATCATATTCATTACTCAGAATGACACAACCTTCAAGTCCATAGATGTCAATAGTCATAGTATTTATTGATCTCTAGAATTAAGTTGACACTCAATGATCAAGACCAGTATATGTCGATCAACCTATTAACAATTTACTAGGATCTTAAGCAATATTAAGATCAGAAATAGTTTATAGATAAGGCATGACCGTATCATAGCAATACAGTCTAGTGTTGAGGATGTCAAGATAAGCTATATAGTGATGTCTCATGCATAATCATTTCGGTATGTCTAATATCTTAATATCCACCATCTAGGGTACAATGATGTTAAATTTATTGTCCCCAAATATTGCTTAATGAACTATAGCTATTCATAACATAATATTTTAGGGTGCTTAGCATGCCTATTTGCCTTTCCAACTTGAAGGTTCCAATTTTATAACTAATATTTATCACGGTTTTATATCTCTGTCAATAAGTGACCTATAACATTGTGCAACACCACTAGGGAATTACTCTATGTTGAGGAAATACATAGTTCATATCACTTAATGTGGCCCATAATGCTGATTATGTTTCTCATGCCAGAAATTCATGTTAAAAAATATGATGATAAAAATATTATTCTCTTAATAATAACAAACCATTCAACAAAATCTTAAACAAGGTCTAGATTATAAAATATAATCATATTCGCAAATCCTCACAAAACACAAAACTTAATGTATCTTAAGTAGAAGACTCATCAATCCACTTATCCATCACATGTTCCTCATAAGATTAAGATACTAAATGTTTAGTTTCCCAAACATATTCTAGACTATCTCTTAATAGTCCTAAAAAGATATAGCTTCAATGAATTCCAAACTCTATTTAAAGCATATATAAATTGATAGTAAGATTCTACTACACATCTAAGGATGTATGGATTTGTAGACATATATGTTTCAAATCAAGATATTACCAAAAAAAAGCCTTGTTTTTTCAAGGTATTCTAATTTTGACTCAAAATAATTTATGCTTATTCATTTATATGGTTGAGTTGGCTCTCATTTGAAATATCTGTTTCAATCATGTTGAGTACTTCAACATATTCATGAGTATATCTTTGTAATCTTATATATAAAGAGAGAGATTCCCTTGTGAAAAAATTGGCGCATTCACCAGTAAAAACAAAGATTGCTATTATAATATCCAGTACAGTTAAAGTTTGGCAATGAGGTTTACTTAATAAAAGCCACTGGTGACATTCTACAATACACAACCATAAAGAAATAATAAGATCCCTGACAACAAGATCACTGGAATATTAGACTGCACAAGTTTGTGTAAATAGTAAAGTTCAATAATAGGAAATCATGGGTGTGATAAACTATATTATTGAATGAATTAAGATGATCACTGGTATAACATTCCATACAACCAGGTACTTTAGGTCATTAATAGTCTCGGCCCGATAAAGCCCCAAGAGGATTTCATATCAATAAACATTTTACCTTGATCACCTCTGTTCAAGGTATATTATTTAATTATTTCCACGTCAGTCTTAAAGATTTAGTATCCCTGGTTAACTGGTACCATGCTCCTTTCACTGGTATCTAAGGTGACTAAATTTCAGGTTGAGTGCAGAGAGAACATCCAAATCTAGTAAGGAGAATAGTGCAACGAAAAAGATAAAGACTAAACGTACCGAAGAAAATGACATCCTTTGCAAGGTTGGCCATAGTTTCCATGACAGCAACAGTATATGTGGAGAATCGTGAAATGGTTGGTCAACAAAGGTAGGGACAATATCATTTCCAACAACAACTGGAAGCCCTCACCCCATCAACCAGCATAAAATATCTTTTAATTTTATTTATTTTTATTACTGTTTGGCCCTGCAGTCGCCTACGAGAAAGCCTCTCTCAATGGGGATGTGACAGTTTCAAACAAAGCTGGCTGCATACAAACAGGAATTAATGGTCTCTTTTAGCACAGCAAAAGAACGGGATTTGCTTTACACCTTCCCATTGCATTTGCTCAATTTTTAAATCCTCTTCAATAAATTCATTTTGTGTATAACCTACAGTCAGTGCAGTTGATGAAGCTGTATCTGTTGAAAAATCTTATTTAAATTATGCTTTGAAGGCTGCCCATTCCTTCTGCGAAAAGCCCCATTTTGTTACAGGCTGCCCATGCTGGTAAATGTGAATCGATCGGGTTGGAGACATGTTTGTTGCGTTTAGTTAAGCAATGTAAATAAGTTTATTATGAAAAGCTGTGTAATTCTTGAGAATACAGGTTTGCAATAATTGAAAATATGTAGAGTAGTCTTAAGGGGTGTTAGCTGCACAAAAGTTGTCAATCTTTTCCTCCAGTTTCTTTGCTTCAATTCTTTCCACTTCACCGATTTCTCTACGGTCCCGATACCCCCAAACCATTAAAATAAGGATGTCTCCGAAGAGAATTATGAATCAATGCAATCACATAAAGTAACCCAGATGGAGGTTTATAAGTACGGACGGTTCTAAGAGTGGATAAAGCTTATTTTACAAGTAGAGGTACTCTAAACCCCTAATATCATACTAATATGAAAACAGTATTTAGAGCCATGACACTGGTTACACCCCTAATATCATATGACTATGTAAGAAAGTCACTCAGCAGAATCAGATTTGACAAGTATGGAGCTGAATTCAAAAGTCTGTATCGACAAACCATTCCCAATGATAGGGTAAAGAGCATTAATCAAATTGCTTTGAAGGAATTATTAATTACAAATTACTAGTATACATAAAACTTCTTATATAATTCAAACAATGCTGCATACAAACCGGAATTAATGGCCTCTTTAAACACAGCGAAAGATTTCCCAGTACTCGTTTTGCTTTTGTTTGGAGTTTTACATATCTCATAGACTTCTCAATGAAATAGAAAGTATAAAAAAAAATCATTTCTAAATGATATTATAAAGAACATTTATTTATGAAATTGGTTTGAAAGAATTTATAATTACATATGACTACCATACATAAAATTGCTTTCAAAG
The DNA here is from genome assembly GCA_027924645.1 of Cunninghamia lanceolata. Taxonomy (NCBI): domain Eukaryota; kingdom Viridiplantae; phylum Streptophyta; class Pinopsida; order Cupressales; family Cupressaceae; genus Cunninghamia; species Cunninghamia lanceolata. The sequence goes on along the minus strand of BSBN01000135.1, from coordinate 3,900,318 downwards.
AATTTATAATTACAAATAACTATACATAACTTTTTGTACTCAAAATGCTACATAAAAATGCATATTACAAACAATACTGTAATGTGATTATAAACTATTTCCAGATGATAGTATAAAAAACATTTATTTATCAAATTGCTTTGAAAGAATTTATAATTACATATGACTACCCTACATAAAATTGCTTTGAAGGAATTTATAATTACAAATAGCTAGCATACATAACTTTTTGTACTCAAAATGCTACATAAAAAATGCATATTACAAACAATACTGTAATGTGATTATAAACCATTTCCAAATGATAGTATAAAGAACATTTATTTATCAAATTGCTTTGAAAGAATTTATAATTATATGACTACCATACATAAAATTGCTTTGAAGGAATTTATAATTACAAATAACTAGCATACATAGCTTTTTGTACTCAAAATGCTACATAAAAAATGAATATTACAAACAATACTGTAATGTGATTATAAACCATTCCCAGATGATAGTATAAAGAACATTTATTTATCAAATTGCTTTGAAAGAATTTATAATTACATATGACTACCATACATAAAATTGCTTTGAAGGAATTTATAATTACAAATAACTAGCATACATAACTTTTTGTACTCAAAATGCTACATAAAAATACATATTACAAACAATACTGTAATGTGATTATATATTTTTGTATACTTATAACCAAAACAACCAAAGAAAACTTAACTCCTAAATTCAATACTTCCCCTACAAACAGCTTATTGGCAGAATAGTTGTGCATCCCGTGCAACTACTAGTTGTTGTTTTTTTTTTTTTAAACCAGAAAAAGGTGGATGAACACCCATGCTAGTTGTTATTATTTAAGTATTCATATATTCTATTCACAAATGTACGTACTATAAAAATATTTCTCTTACACATCAACAGTGAAGAGATCTACCGTGATTGGAAGCAAATAATCCGTCTTCATGGAAATACTAGTAAAATTTTATTTTAGTTCATGATACTGAATCCAGTCAGCCTCCTTGATAACTTCAATACATGTACCTCTTTATAACCAGCAATGTAGGAAGACTTCAATTATTAGCTGATATCAAAACTAAAATTCTGGTTTATCCCTTCCTTTAAAGTCCTAATGAAAGGTCTAATTTAGATTTCTTGGATGCCCTGGACTGAATTTCCGTTCCACTGCAATCTTTGCTTGCTGAATATCAAACAAAAGCAAAGTTTAAGTGTAAATTTTATGATCTTATTCAGGTGATATGGAATATAAATAATCGAAGACTAAAGAATCAAAAAACTGTTATACACTTTCACCAAAGTATAAAGATACTAAATAGATTTCTCCATCATTTGTTTTTTAAGGTAAAAGTCCACTGTTTAGCCTCTCACCGAGCCTCATTCCTATATAGTTCTCAACATATTCAAGAAACTAGCAAAAACAATTTCAGAGTTATTGTTAGACCTGAGCTAATTTTTCAAGTCACTGTGATATGTAGAAACCATAACAGACACCACAAATAAACCAAAATTGCGTCAATAGGAATTTTGAGTATTTTGTGTAGATTTGAAGCCCATCTTATCCCTTGAAATTTCTTTTACATCCAAGATTATGGAATATCAAACTGATCAAAATCATCTTCATTATATTAATTAGGGTCAGATTCATATTGTCAGGTTCTTTGAGGTGGGTAAAGAAGTTAAGATGGAGATTATTTGTGGATTAGTCAAATCACCTTAGATGTATTCATCAAGATTAGATCATTGATTAGGTTCTTTGATGCAGGAGTATATGGGCGAATTGGCGATCAGCATCAACCAAAAACAAATTTCAGGTTTGCGTTTCATATTTGGTGTGTTTGGTTTTTATTTGGCATATCTTGGCTTTTGGAATGGGTGGTATGTCAGAATTTGCAAGTTTTTAGTTTTCACCATACTTTGGTGTCAGTGCACAACATGCAGTTAAACAATTGTCTTCAAAAATTGATGAAGTTTCTTGGTAAATCCTCTTACAAGAAGATTGTTGATTCCATCCTAGATTTGGTGATGAAGGTTTTGTCGAAAAATTGATGAAGTTTCTTGGTAAATCTTCTTACAAGAAGATTGTTGATTCCATCCTAGATTTGGTGATGAAGGTTTTGTAGTCATACGCCTTCTGGTTTTGGAGAAATAATCATTTTGTGACTTATGCTGGTAGATTGATGAAAGTTTAATATCTTGAGCTTTGTCAGGTTTGGTACAAAATGGTTTGGCAGAAAGCTTTGAGATGTTGATTTCTCAATATTTGAAAGTGTTTGTGATAATCCAAGATCCTGGCGAGAAGTTATAGCCAATGTCAGTTTTCAAGTCCGAGTCTGTCATGCTGTAGTCATGGTTTCACAAGGTTGGAGACCCTCAAAGAATTTAGTTACTCTTGACAAGTGAATGATGATATGGCATGAAATTGGAAGCACAACATTTTTTTATAGGTATAGATATTTATACTTGGCACTATAATACTTTTCATGGACCAAAAACAATACCATGAGGCCAAAAATGCTCTTAGGATGCCATTTCTCATCTGAAGCAAGTAAACCCATGAACATCACGCTCTGAGAGGAAAAGCCAGCTTGTGACCATTTCAAATGCTTCATAACAAGAAGGCAGATGAAAGGTGGAGTGACGTTACAAGTTTACAGTACCTAAAGGAGAGAATTCTAACACCTCATAGAGGCAACTTTTTGTAAGTTTCAAAATATAATTTGAAGGTTAAAATGGAGATGCCAAGGATTGATAATTCCTTCAACTTCACAAGGACTTTAGTCAATGCCTTTTGAAAGGCAATAAATCAGCAATTTAAGCACCAACTTCAACATTCTATGCAGATTTAAGGGATAATAAAAAACTAGCGTTGATGTAGAATCTAAAACGCCAACTTAAGGGCTGTGTCGATGCGACTAGGAGCCATGGGTCCCATTCTCTTGGTAAAATCAAATGTTGTCTTTATGATGGAGGGAGGCATGACCTCAGATTCAAATCGATGTTTCCTTTTCATTTTAAAAAAAATTGAATTCAATATATAAGAGCAAGGGGAGCGCCAAAGTGATGCGGCCTTAGGAGAAGAGAATAGGGTCGCTACTGAAGAATAGGAAACAAGTAAAATGAAGGATGAGAATAGATAGAAGATCAAGAATTTGAAGGAAAAATGTGAAGGCTGATTTGGGTGTTAGCATAGTATTACATTGTTTAATATCTGCTTAGTTTAGACAACGGTTACCAGTTATGCTGGCAATTATGCAGTTATGTCTATTACAATTTTTTAACTGCATTTCTCCTTGTATAAATGTTTTTGTAGTTTATCGAATAAATCAATCTAGAAATCATCAATATATTATTACATGCTTTTGTTATTCCTGTGCAATGGTGTAATATGTACATGCTCACCATATTTCAATATGGTATCAAAGCAGTTATTGATCATAGAGAAGTAGGAAATTTGTTTTGGAAATGATATGGTATCAGAGCAGTTATTGATCATAGGGAAGTGCATTGTATTGCTGAGAAATATGAGATCACCAATGCTACGTGTGGATAGAACATACTAGCATGAGAAGGAGTGAAGTTGTATAAAAATTTGAAGGTATTTGAATCCACTGATTGAGCATCCAGTATAGTTTTCTTTTGCATTGAATACACTTGATGCGCAAGTCAAGCTGCTATTTCATATAATGTACAAAGGGCATGTAATGGAATGGCCACTTAATGGATACGCAGACATGACCTAGCCTAGTTCAGCTCCATGGTATTTTTTTAATATCCTTTGTGAGTAAATCCTTGGTAGAATTATTGGAAATTGAAATCTTATAAGCAGTTATACGGCTATCTGTAACAACAATCAAAATGCATCATATAGTTATAAACGTAGTGTTTCACTAAACAATTAAGTGCAAGTTTTGAGCAAACTCTTCTAAGCATCCAACGATTGGAGGAACCATGCTAATTGGTTGGTTCTTTGTGATGGAAGCCTTCCTACAAGATCTCCTCGCCATTTGAATAAAGTTTTGTCCAATGTTCATTGCTGGTGTAAGGAACAAAGATGATAAAGACGCAGTGATTTGTGTACGCTGAGTTGATGTGGGCGCCAGAATTCTAAAGGAATTTTCAAATTGACTTATTCCAGAGAAACACAATCTTGCTACGTATAGGAAAAGATTTGTAAGTAAACCTAAAATTCACTCAAGTGGATGCATATGTGACTATTCAACACGCTTTGCATGTAAATGTGTGTAGTGGAGTTGGTATATGATTTTAATTTTAATACAAGCAGTCATAGGATCAAAACTATGAAAGTGGAGTTATAAGGTGTGAAAGGAGAAGTAGTTGAACTTAAATAAGTTGTTACAATTTGCATTGTAAGGGTCTATTTTGGAGGTAATTGTAATTCGATTTATTTAGAAGATGCATGTGTTTTAGTTTGGATATGAATTTTGAAAATACTGTAATTGGGAGATATAAGGTGTTTAATGTAAAAGAAGAAAATCCATTCAATATCATGCAATCTTTTTGTACCATGGATGGAAACAAATTGGTTGTTCAGTTGGAGGGTTTCGAGGATTATAGTACTTCCTCTGGTGCTATCTTTGGAGGGTAAGGACTCAGAGAGTCATATTGGAGGTAGGCGGCATCAAAGGATGGAGGAATTTTTATTATCTCAAGTTAGCTTCTCGCTTTGAGATGATGCTTTGCATGAGAAGCATTTTTGGCTTTATTTTTTTTTTCCTTGTTATTGTTGACAGATTTGAAGAGGTGTTGAGCTCAATATGGATTGTTGTCAAGCAAGCTTCAGAGTATATGATCAAGAATTATACCCTTTTGCGGTCACTAGACAATGATAGAGATCTGTCGTATCTGTTAGGGATTGTTGTCGAATAATTCAAGACTCTGTGACTTGAGAGTTCAGGACTGAGAGTTCAAGAACACAGCTCAAAGCTACACCTTTCCAAGGGTCAAGAGACAACTTGATGGAGCCCCACTTGGTTCAAGATTTATTCTTTTAGGAGAAGATCTTCTATAAAATATGTATTCATATTATGTAATCAGCTTTGTTAAGTATATTAGCATTCAGAGGAGTCCCTTGGTACTATTGCAGGAACAATTGAATAAGGGGGAATGTTAGAATAGTATTACATTGTTTAATATCTGCTTAGTTTAGACAGTGGTTACCAATTATGCTACCAGTTATGCAGTTATGTCTGTTACAACTTCTTAACTACACTTCTCCTTGGCATTTCTCCTTGTATAAATGTTTGTATAGTTGATCAAATAAATCCATCAATAAATCATCAATATATTATTACATGCTTTTGTTATTCCTGTGCAATGGTGTAATCTGTATGTGCTCACCATATTTCAATATTGGGGAGATATTCAGTCCAAAATTCATAGAGGAAAACAGTCATAAATGTTACCAGACACTGAAGAACAATAGATGAAAGGAGAAAGAACAATGGAATGAGTGTATGGGTTCAGAGAAGGGTCAACTAGAGCAAGGAAATAGAGAAATATGAATTGAAGTTGCAGATATAAGTGAAAGAGAATAGAAATCTACATATTTGTTTTAAATTGCATTGCATAGTAAAGAATTTGTAGTTCAATTGTGTAATATGGATGTGGTTCAATTTGTGCATCTATGATTTCTATACTTATTGTGAGCATTTGAATCAAATAAAATTAAGATTTTATGGTGTTGCAATCTGAGTTTTGTTTATCTAAAAAGAGAGTCTCTATTTTGTGTGGAAGTTTTATGTTTTTGCAGAGAGGGGAGTACCCTTTTGCACCAAGTAATATTAGAGAAAGAAGATCCTAAGAGTGTAGTGGATACACTAGGATGTGTGGGTAAAAGTAATGGTTGAGAAGAGCTCGTGTGAGAATTGTTGTAGGTTGGTGAAGTCCTGAGCAGTTGAGAGCTAGTAACCGTGGAAGAGTTGTCCTTACAGGTTCCAAGGTAACAGAAAGTGAATGTAGAAGATTGAAGAAACTAGTAAGATAAAGATATATGTGTGGAAGCCCATCATGTGGGATGGTTGGAGATGGTATAAAAGGGAGGGATTCCTTAGAGAGATGACTAAAAAGATTGAGAGGATTGGCGGGTTGTTTAAGAGATGTGACCAATTGAAAGCTATGCAGCATGGAGAGGTTGTAAGGTATGAGTTTTCAGCGAAGACATGAAATGAAGAAGCATGAAAGAAAAGGATGAGGAAAACAAAGAAGTGGCAGAGGATATTAAGAATGAAGAAGAAGAGGAGATCCTTGTGCAAAAGGATCAAGAGCAAAGAGAAGAGATTGCAATCAAGGTTGTAAAAGATGATAAGAGGAGTTGCAACCCTTTGGTAGAAGAGACATGGAAGGAGAAGCATGTGCGAGCAGCCCATACATTCCAAAAAGAAAGAATATCAGAAAAGAAAGGAAGCAAGGAGAGAAAGTAATGGGAGAGGAAAGTTGTGGAACATGAAGTTGTAGTAGAAAATGATCTATGGAAAGACATGGACTATGTGGGATATTGATGTGAAGAAGAAGCATTGGAGATTGTAGCAAAGGTATGTTTTTTGAAAGACATGGATGAATAAGTTACATGTGATCTAGTAGTAGTGACAACATATCCTTTGGAGGATAGGAAGATAGAAGAGGAAGGTAACAAACTTGTAACTGAGTATGAAGACCAAAAAGTTGTAGCAGATGGAGAATCAGAGATGATGAACTTAGAAGGACATAGATTTGATGAGCAAGTGGGTGAAGAGGAGAATGATCTTCTATGGAAAGAACTTGGAGCAATGAAAGAAAATGAGGTAAAATTTGAAAACTCTGAGTCCAATTTGTTTGGGATGATGAATACAATAGAGGATATAGAGGAAGAAAAAGGTAGATACATGGAAGACATCAATTTCCGTAAGGATGCTGCAAATTTGGTTGTTGTTGAGGAGCATAATTTGGTTGAGGAAGAAAGTGAGAAGATAGAAAAGTTGTTTAGTTTGAGTGAACACTTGAAGGAGATGAATGGGGAAGATAAGAGTGAGAAGATGGATGCCGTAACAGTGAAAAATGAAGAGGTAACTTATGATTTTTCTAAATGTTCTAATGAGGAAGTTGATAGGGATTTGTTTGTTGCTGAGGTGGATAAGGAGTTGCAAGTAGATGGAAGGAATACATATAAAGATGTAGATTTGTAATCAGTTGTTACATGTTTGAATGTAGAGGTTGTAAAAGATGCTACAAGTGAAAAAATAGGTAAAATAGTTCAAGACATGAGGAGGATGATGGGAATAGATGGGGTAGATGAAAACCTCATAGCGAAGGATGAGATGATGAAATTTGCAACTGAAGATGATAAACAAAATATTGTAGTGAAGAAAGAAGAGGTGAAGTTTATTGTGTTTTGTGATAAAATTCATTTTCGTTTATTTGCAATGTTGAAGGTTGGGGCTTCTATGGAGAAGAGTAGATGGAAATTGTTACTTTCCATGAAGTTGGAGGGGCATATTTGTATTTATATGTTGTAGATTGTGATATGGATGATGTCACATTTTTGTGGAGGTGGCCAATTTGTGGTGGGTCAAAACCCATGAAAGAGGAGAAGATTAGTGAGATTGATTGGTGGTGGTGCCTAGATAATGGTGGGTTGGATCCCATGAAGGAGGAAAGGAGAAAGTATTCTTGGGAGGAGGAGGATGGTACATAATAGATGCAGGTCCACGAGAGGAGAGAAGAATGGAGTGCAGATTTGTTGGACGGGAGTGAAGCTTGTTTCGGCAAGATGCTAGAAAAGGAGGAAAAATAAATAACTTTTTGTTCACAAGTTTCAAGGATGGAGTTCGCTACAAATTTATCATAATCTCAAAAAATTGTTCTACCATTCAACTCCATGTTTATGAGTGTATGCTCACAAACTTCCTACCTAGCGTGTCTGATGCAGGAGCATTCAGAGGGACTGGCGATCAACATCAACCAAAAATAGATTTCAAGTTTGGTTTCAGTTTTGGTGTGTTTTGGTTTTCATTTAGCATCTCTTTTCTTTTGGAATGGGTGGCACATTAGAATTTGCATGTTTTTAGTTTTTGCCATACATTGATGTGGGCACAACACATGTAGTTTTCACCAAAATAATTGTTTTGGGAAATCAGTGATATTTCTTAATAAATCCTCTTAAGGAAGATTTTTGATTCCATCCTAGATTTGATGATAAAGCTTTAATAGTCATATACCTTATGGTTTTGGAGAAATAATCATTTTGTGACTTATGTTGGGAGATTGAGGAAAGCTTAACATCTAGATATCTGTGAGGTTTTGTACAGAATGGTTTGGCAAAAAGCTTCGAGATGGTGAGTTCTACACCTCTGTAGGTTTTCATGATATTCCAAGATCTTGGAAAGAAATTATGGCTAGTGTCAGTTTTTAGCTTTGAATCTGTCATGTCGCAGTCGTGGTTTCACAAGGTTGGAGACCTTCAAAGAGTTTAGTTACTCTTGATAGGTGAATGATGATATGGCATGAAATTGGAAGTACAACATTCTTATAGAGGTATAGATATTTGTATACTTTCTGGTATAATATTTTTGATGGACCAAAAACAATACCATTAGGCCAAAAATGCTCTTTGGATGCCATTTCTCATTTGAAGCAAGTAAATCCATGAACATCAAACTCTGAGAGGAAAAGCCAGCTTGTGGCCATTTCAAACACCTTGTAACAAGAAGGTAGATGAAAGGTGGAGTGATGTTACACTTGAGGTGCCTAAAGGAGGGAAATATAATGCCTCATAAAGGCAACTTTGTGTAAGTTTCAAAATGTAATTTGAAGGTTAGGCACCAAGGATTGATAAATCCTTCAACTTCACAAGGACTTTAGTCAACACCTTTTGAAAGCCAATAAACATGAATTTTAAGCACTAACTTCAACATTCTTTGTAGATTTAAGGGATAATACAAAAGCTAACGTGGATGTAGAATCTGAAATGGCAACCTAAGGGCTATGTGGGCACGACTGGGAGCCATGGGTCCCATTCTCTTGGTAAAATCAAACATTGTCTTTGAAATGGAGGTAGACGTCACCTTATATTCAAATCCATTTTTACTTTTCATTTAAAAAGTGAATAAAATATACGAGAGCAAGGGGAGTACCAAAGTGGTACGGCCTTAGGAGAAGAGAATAGGGTCATTGCCAAAGAATAGGAAACAAGTAAAAAGAAGCATGGGAATAGATTGAAGCTCAGGAATTTGAAGGATAGACATGAAGGCTGATTTGGAGAGAGATTCAATCCAAAATTTGTAGAGGAAAACAATAAAACATGCTGCCAGGCATTGAAGAACAACAGATGAATAGAGAGAGAACATTGGAATGAGAGTATGGGTTTAGAGAAGGGACAAATAGAGAAAGGAAATAGAAAAATGTGAATAGAGGTTGTAGAGATAAGTGAAAGAGAACAAAAATCTACATATTTGTTTTAAATTGCCTTGCATATTGAAGAATTTGTAGAAGTTCAATTGTGTAATTTGGTTTTGGTTCAATTTGTGCATGTGAACTATGATTTATATACTTGTGAGCATTTGAATCAAATAAAATTAAAATTTTTTGGTGTTGTATTCTGATTTTTTTTACTTGAACAGAGAGTCTCTATTTTGTGTGGTGTGGATTGTGTGAGTTTCTGTGTAGAAGTTTTATATATTTGCAGGGAGGGGAATACCCTTTTGCACCAAATGGTTTTAGAGCAAGAAGGTCCTGAGAGTGTAGAGGATACATTAGGATGTGTGGGTAAAGGTAGCGGTAGAGAAGAGATCGTGTGAGAACTGTTGGAGGTTGGTGAAGTCCTTAGTAGTTGAGAGCTAGTAACTACAGAAGAGGTGTCCTTGCAGGTTGCAAGGTAAGAGAAAGTGATTGTAGAAAATTGCAGGAGTGAGTAGGATGAAAATATATTGTTGAATCCCATCATGTGGGATGGGTGGAGAGGTATAAAAGGAAGGGATTCCTTAGAGAGATAATTGAAAAGATTGAGAGGATTGACAAGTTGTTTGAGATATGTGACCAATTTGAATCTATACAGTGTGGAGAGGTTGCAAGGGATGAGTTTGCAGTGAAGACATGCCATGAAGAAGGCATGAAATAAAAGGATGAGGAAAATCAAGAAGTGGTAGCAGATATGAAGAATCAAGAAGAAGAGGAGATCCTTGTACAAAAGGATCAAGAGGGAAGATAAGAGATTGCAACCAAGGTTACAAAAGATTAGAAGAGGAGTTGCAACCCTTTGGTAGAAAAAGACATGGAAAGAGAAGCATGTGAGAGCAGCCCATACATTCCAAAAAGAATGAATATCAGAAAAGAATGGAAGAGGAAAGTTGTGGAACATGAAGTTGTAGCAGAAAATGATCCATGTTAAGGCATGGACTATGTGGGACAATGATGTGAAGAGGAAGCATTGAAGATTGTAGCAGAGGTATGTCTTTTGAAAGATATGAATGAAGAAGTTAGAAGTGATGTAGTAGCAGTGAAAATATATCCTTTGGAGGATAAGAAGATAGAAGAAGAAGGTAACAAAAGGTAGATACATGGAAGACTTCAATTTCCATGAGGATGTTGCAGATTTAGTTGTTGTTGAGGAGCACAATTTTGTTGAGGATGAAAGTGAAAAGATAGAAAAGTTCATTTTGAGTGAAAACTTGAAGGAGATGAATGGGTATCTAAGAGTGAGAAGATAGATGTTGTAACAGTGAAGAATGAAGAGGTAACTTCTGATTTCTCTAAATTTTGTGATGCGGAAGTTGATAGGAGTTTGTTTGTTGCAAAGGTGGATAAGTAGTTGCAAGTAGATGGAAGGAAAATAAAAAGATGCAAATTTGTATGCACCTTTTACATGTTTGAATGCAGAGGTTGTAAAAGATACTACAAGTGAAAAATTGGGTACAACAGTTGAAGACATGAGGATGATGATGGGAATAGATGGGATAAATTAAAACCTCATAGTGAAGGATGAGATGATGAAATTTGTAGCTATAGTTTCAATTTTTTGTGTTTTGGTTTCTATTTGGTATCTCTTGGCTTTTGGATCTTAGTGTAATACATCATCATTGTATTACATTGTTAGTTATGTTCAGTTTGTTCAGTTTCATATAACCAGACCAGTAGTTATTGTTTGGTTTCATATCAAACTCCCACCACATAATATATATGGATGTACCTGCATTTAATAACGATATCAATAAAAAATATTACTTTACTTCAACTGGTATCAGAGCATTTTGAGAATGGGTTGAGTGAGTCTGTCAATCTAGAAAATCAAATCTTTGCATTTGATATTGCTGGCAGTTGAGGAATGGATCTTCCTATGGAGAAAGAAGGCACAGCCATGAGTGCTGCATTATGGTGTTCTACACAATCATCTCTGAGGTTTTCTCATTGGAAGATCACATTCCTAAACATATAGGCAATTATAATCAGCAAGGTTGGTAGAGAAGCACATTTGTGGAGGATTTGATGATCCAGAAGTTATTGGCATAGAAGAATCATCCAGATAAGATTGTTATTTTTATTTGTTCATTTAAAAAAAAATCAGACTTGCACTGGAAAGAGATAAGGGAGCGCAAGAATAAGAAACCTATTATCATGAAGATCCTGCCATCGAATGGAAGAACGAAAAGAGAAAGGTACATATTTGTTTAAGTTTAAAAGAAGATTTCCTGTCATTCGGTAATATGGTTGGTGCCATATGTGGAGAATGTTTTGGAATATGCCGAGATATCCAAAATCTTCTACAAAGATGACATATTAAAGGTATGTATTGAAGTGTGGAAGTACAAAGTTTATACGCATATATATTTAATTTGGAGTAATAAGGTGAATTTAGTCTTATTGTTTCTTTTTTGAGTATTATTTTAAAATGGAATTTCCTCTAGACAAGTATTCTAGATTTAATTTTCATACTTGGAGAATAAAAAGTCAGATGCAACTGATGAATACAAATTTATGGGGAATAGTAAGTGGAAATGAAAAAGTACCTACAGATGCAAATAAGTTATTAGATTGGAATAGTAGAGATGATAAAGCCAAGGCTATAATTGGTCTTGCTCCTTCTGACATTGAATTGCATCACATAGATTTAGATAAATCATCAAATGAAGTTTGGGATAATTTGAATAAATTGTTTGGAGCAAAAGCAATCAATGCAAAGTTCTCCCTAAAGCTTTAGTTGTTCATATTCAAGATGGAACTTGGAATTACAATGTCAAATCATATAAGTAACTTGCAGTTTCATATTAGATAGCTAGTAGAGGTTAAGACTAAGGTAGATGATGATGATGCTAAGGCCATCTTATTAAATAGCTTGCCTTGAAAATACAACAATGTTATTTTTTCACTCAGTCAAATACCTTCACAAACTCTAGAAGGTATGATTTCTGCCCTTCTAGTAGAAGAGAAGAGAACAATAGACGATTCAGAAGTTGATCCTCAGGAGAAATCATTATTCTCAAGAAACAATTACAAAAGATTAGAGAAAATCAAATTTTTTTATTGTAAGAAAAAGGGTCACACATCTTGGGATCGTAGAACTCGAGCTAGTGATGTTCTTAAAGGAAATCTTGCTTGCATTGAGGAAGAGGATTCAACAGACGATGAATGTTTTAAAGATGACTATTCTTCTGGTGTCAATAGTGCATTAGTACTATAAAGGTTCCTTCAAATTGGAGGCAGGTAGCATCGGAGGATGGAGTATTTTCCATCATCTCAAGTTAGCTTCTCGCTTTGAGATGATGCTTTGCATGAGAAGCATTTTTGGTTTTGGTTGTTTTGCTCTTCTTTGTTGATGCTGACAGATTTGAAGAATGTATGTTTTGGAGACAGGTTTGGGATTTGGTGTTGAGCTCATTATGGCCTGTTGTCCAAGGAGCTTCAGAGTATATGATCGACAATTATACCCTTTCGTGGTCACTAGACAATGATAGAGATCTGTCGTATCTCTTAGGGATTGTTGTCGAATAATTCAAGACTGTGATTTGAGAGTTCTGGACTAAAGAGCTCAAGAACATAGCTCGAAGCTATGGCTTTCTGAGGGTAGATGAGATAGCATGATGGAGCCCTGCTTGGTTTAGGATTTGTTCTTTGGGAGAAGATCTTCTATAAAATATGTATTCATATTATGTAATCAACTTTGTTGAGTATTTTACCATTCAGGGGGGTCCCTTGGTTCTTTTGAGGAACAATGTAATAATGGGTGGGGGAATGTTAGCATAATACATCATCATTGTATTACATTGTTAGTTATGTTTAGTTTGTTCGGATTCATATAACCAAACCAGTAGTTATTGTTCAGTTGCATTTAATAATGATATCAATAAAAATATTACTTTACTTCATTGGAATGGTTGGCACATCAAAATTTGCAAGTTTTAAGCTTTCACCATACTTTGGTGTTGCCGAACAACATGTAGTTTTCACTCAAACAATTATTTTGGTAAAGCAAAGAAGTTTTTATAAAATCCTCTTATAGGAAGATTCTCAATTCTATCCTAGATTTGATAATGAAGGTTTCATAGTCATATGCCTTATGGCTTTGGAGAAATAATTATTTCATGACTTATGCTATCATATTCATGAAAGTTTAATATCTTGAGTTATGTGAGGTTTGGTATATATAATGGTTTGGTAGAAAGCTTCGAGATGTTGATTTCTGAACCTTTGTATGTTTTTTGTGATATTGCAAGAGCCTGGGGAGAAGTTATGGCCAAAGTCAATTTTTAGCTCTAAGTCTATCATGTCATAGTCTTGGTTTCACAAGGTTGGAGATCCTCAAAGAAATTAGTTATTCTTGACAGGTGAATGATGATATGACATGAAATTGGAAGCACAACATTCTTCTAGAGGTATATATTTGCATACTTGCTGCTATAATACAATTTGATATTTCCTTTTCATTTTAAAAAGTGAATACAATATAGAAGAGTAGGGGGGAGCACCAAAGTGGTACGGCCTTAGGAGAAGAGAATAGGGTCATAGCCAAAGAATAGGAAGCAAGTAAAAAGAAGCATGGTAATAGATAGAAGCTCAAGAATTTGAAGGACATATGTGAAGGCTTAGTTGGGGAGAGATTCAGTCCAAAATTTGTAGAGGAAACCAAGCATACATGATGACATGCGCTAAAGAACAACAGATGAATGCAGAAAGAACAATGGAATGGGGCTATGGGTTCAGATAAGGGTCAACCAAAGCAAGGAAATAGAGAAATGTGAATTGAAGTTGTAGAGATAAGTTAAAGAGAAGAGAAATCTAAATATTTGTTTTAAATTGCCTTGCATAGTGAAGAATTTGTAGAAGTTTGAATGTATAAGCTGTCTTTGGTTCAATTTGTGCATCTGAACTATGATTTCTATACTAGTTGTGAGCATTTGAATCAAATAAAATCAAGATTCTATGGTGTTCCAATCTGAGTTTTGTTTATCTGAATAGAAATTCTTTGTATTGTGTGTTGTGGATAGTGTGAGTTTTTGTGTGGAAGTTTTATGTTTTTGAGGAAAGAGAAGTACCCTTTTGTACCAAGTGGTATCAGAGCGAGAAGGTCCTGAGAGTATAGAGGATACACCAAGACAGATGGGTAAAGGAAGTCTTAGAGAAGAGCTCATGTGATAATTGTTGTAGGTTGGTGAAGTTTGAACAATTGAGATCTAGTAATTATAGAAGAGTTGTCCTTACAGATTGTAGGGTAAGAGAAAGTGAATGTATAATATTGTAGCAATGAGTAAGATGAAGATATATGTGTAGAAGCCTGTGATGTGGGATGGTTGGAGATGGTATAAAAGAAAGGGATTTCTTAGAGAAATGACTAAAAATATTTAGAGGATTGATAGGTTGTTTGAGAGATGTGACCAATAGGAAGCTATGCAGTGTGGAGAGGTTGCAAGGGATGAGTTTGCAATGAAGACATGCCATGAAGAGGCCATGAAAGAAAAGGATGATAAAAATGAAGAAGTGATAGCAAATTCAAAGAATGAAGAAGAAGAGGAGATCCTTGTGCAAAAGGATCAAGGGGGAAGAGAAGAGATTGCAACCAAGGTTGTAAAAGTTGAGAACAAGAGTTGCAGCCCTTTGATAGAAGAGGCATGGAAGTAGAAGCATGTGGGAGTAGCCCATACATTCCAGAATGAAAGAATATCAGAAAAGAATGGAAGCAATGATGTGAAGAAGAAGCATTAGAGATTGCAGTGAAGGTATGTCTTTTGAAAGACATGAATGAAGAAGTTAGAATTCATGTAGCACCAGTGACAACATATCCTTTGTAGGATAAGAAGATAGAAGAGGAAGGTAACAAACTTGCAGCTGAGTCATAGAGCAGAAAGTTGTAGCAAATGGAAAATTAGAGATGATGAAGTCAGAGATTGCAGTAAAGGTATGTATTTTGAAAGACACGAATGAAGAAGTTAGAAGTAATGTAGCACCAATGACAACATATCTTTTGGAGGATAAGAAGATAGAAGATGAAGGTAACAAACTTGCAGCTGAGTATGAAGAGTTAAAAGTTGCAGCAAATGGAAAATTAGAGATGATGAAGATAGAAGTCCCTAGATTTCACAAGAAAGTTGGAAAAGAGGAGAATGATCTTCTATGGAAATTCAAGATGAAGAAAATAGACAAGTTTCTAAGAGGAAATTGGATAGAAGAACATGAAGAGTTGAATAGTTCAGTGAAAAATGAAGGTAAACAAGTTGGAGTAGTGAAAGAAAATGAGGTATGTCATGAAGCATTAGAGATTGCAATAAAGGCATGTCTTTTGAAAGACATGAATTAAGAAGTTAGAAGTCATGTAGAAACAGTGACAACATATTCTTTGGAGGATAAGAAGAAGAAGGTAACAAACTTGTAGCTGAGTATGAAGACCGGAAAGTTGCAGTAAATAGAAAATTAGAGATGACGAAGTTAGAAAGCCCTAAATTTCACAAGCAAGTGGGTAAAGAGGAGAATGATCTTCTATGGAAAGAGTTTGGATGATGAAAATAGATAAGTTGCTTAGAGGATATTGGATAGAAGAACATGAAGAGTTGAATAGTGCAGTAAAAAGTGAAGGTAAAGAAGTTGGAGCAGTGAAAGAAAATGAGGTAAAATTTGAGAGCCATGGGTCCCATTCTCTTGGTAAAATCAAACATTGTCTTTGAAATGGAGGAAGGTGTCACATTAGATTTAAATCAATATTTTCTTTTTATTTTAAAAAGTGAATACAATATAGAAGAGTATGGGGGAGCGCCAAAGTGATACAGTCTTAGGAGAAGAGAATAGGGTCACCGCCAAAGAATATAAAACAATTAAAAAGAGGAGTGGGAATAGATAAAAGCTCAGGAATTTGAAGGACATAAGTGAAGGCTGATTTGGGGAAGATTTAGTCCACATTTTGTAGAGAAAAATAATCATACATGATGACAGACATTGAAGAACAATAGATGAATGGAGAAAGAACAACAGAATGGGGTTATGGGTTCAGATAAGGGTCAACTAGAGCAAGGAAATAGAGAAATGTGAATTGAAGTTGTAGAGATAAGTTAAAGAGAATATAAATCTACATATTTGTTGTAAATTTCCTTACATAGTGAAGAATTTGAAGAAGTTCAAATGTGTAATCTGGCTTTGGTTCAATTTGTGCATTTGAACTATGATTTCTATACTAGTTGTGAGCATTTGAATCAAATAAAATCAAGATTCTACATTGTTCCAATCTGAGTTTTGTTCATTTGAACAAAGAGTCTTTGTATTGTGTGATGTAGATAGTGTTTTTGTGTGGAAGTTTTATGTTTTTGCAGAAAGGGAAGTACCCTTTTGTACCATGTGGTATCAGAGAGAGAAGGTCCTGAGAGTATAGAGGATACACCGAGATGTGTGGGTAAAGGTAGCCTTAGATAAGAGCTCATGTGAGAATTGTTGCAGATTCATGAAGTCGTGAGCAATTGAGATCTAGTAACTATAGAAGAGTTGTCCTTACAGTTTGTATGGTAAGAGAAAATGAATGTAGAAGATTGTACCAAAAAGTAAGATGCAGATATATGTGTGGAAGCCCATCATGTGGGATGGTTGGAGATAGTATAAAAGGAAGGGATTTCTTAGAGAGATGACTAAAAAGATTGAGAGGATTGATAGGTTGTTTGAGAGATGTGACCAATTGGAAGCTGTTCAGTATGGAGAGGTTGGAAGGGATGAATTTGCAATGAAGACATGCCATGAAGAAGCCATGAAAGAAAAGGATGAGGAAAATGAAGTGGTAGCAGATATAAAGAATGAAGAAGAAGAGGAGATCCTTGTGCAAAAGGATGAAGAGGGAAGAGTAGATTACAACTGATGTTGCAAAAGTTGATAACAGGAGTTGTAGCCCTTTGGTAGAAGAGGCATGGAAGAAGAAGCGTGTGGGAGAAGCCCATCCATTCTAGAAAGAAGGAATATCAGAAAACATTGGAAGCAAGGAGAGAAAAAAATAGAAGAGGAAAGCTATGGAACATGAAGTTGCAACAGAAAATGATCCATGGAAACACATGGACTGTGTGGGGCAATGATTTGAAGAAGAAGCATTAGAGATTGTAGTAAAGATATGCCTTTTGAAATACATGAATGAAGAAGTTAGAAGTCATGTAGCAGTAGTGACAACATATGCTTTAGAGGATAAGAACATAGAAGAATAAGGTAACAAACTTGCAACTAAGTATGAAGAGAGGAAAGTTGTAGAAAATATAAAATTAGAGATGGTGAAGTTAGAAGGCCCTAGATTTCACAAGAAAGTGGGTAAAGAGAAGAATGATCGAATATGGAAAGAGGAGATGAAGAAAATAGACAAGTTGCTAAGAGGAGATTGGATAGAAGAACATGAAGAGTTGAAGAGTGCAGTGAAAAATGAAGGTAAAGAAGTTGAAGAAGTGAAATAAAATGAGGTAAAATTTGAACACTTTAAGTCTAATTTGTTTCAGATGATGAATATAGTAGTGGGTATAGAGGAAGAAAAAGGTAGATACATGGAAGACTTCAATTTCCATGAGGATGTTCTAGATTTGGTTGTTGTTGAGGAGCATAATTTGGTTGAGGAAGAAAGTGAGAAGATAGAAAAGTTGCTCAATTTGAGTAAACACTTGAAGGAGATGACAGGGGCAGTTAAGAGTGAGAAAATGGATGCCGCAACAATGAAGAATGAAGAGGTAACTTATGATTTTTCTAAATTTTGTGATGAGGAAGTTGATATGGATTTGTTTGTTGCTGAGATGGATAAGGAGTTGCAAAGTAGATGGAAGGAAAAGAAATGAAGATGCAGATTTGTATGCAGTTGTTACATGTTTTAATGTAGAGGTTGTGAAAGATGCCAGAAGTCAAAAACTAGGTAAAATAGTTGAAGACATGAGGATGACGATGGGATTAGATGGAATAGATGATGAAACTTGCAGCTGAAGATGATGAAAAAATATTGCAACGAAGAAGGAAGAGGTAAAGTTTATTGTGTTTTGTGATGAAATTCATTTTCCTTCGTTTGCAATGTTGAAGGTTGAAGAGTATGGAGAAGAGAAGATGAAAATTTTTAATTTCCATGAAGTTGTAGGGGAAGATTTGTATGTATATGCTGTAGGTTGTGATATGGATGATGTGACATTTTAGTGGAGGTAGTCAGTATGTGGTGGGTCAAAGCCCATAGAAGAGGAGAAGAGTACTGAGAATGTTTGGTGTAGGTGGCAAGATAATGGTGGGTTCGATCTCACGAAGGAGGAGAAAAGAAAAGAGTCTTGGGAGGTGGAGGATGGTACATGGTGGATGTAGGTCCATTCTAGATGAGAGAAGAATGGAGTGTAGATTTGTTGGATGACAGTGAAGTTTTTTCTAGAGAGATGCTGGAAGAGGAGGAAAAAAATAACTTTTTATGCACATTTATCGGTGATGGAGTTCATTGTAGATTGCTTGCAATCTCACAGAATGGTTCTACCATTGAACTCCATGTTTGTGAGTGTATTCTCACAAAATTCTGACCTGGTATGTCTGATGTAGGAGCATCTAGGTGGATTAGTGATCAACGTCAACCAAAAATAGATTTTAGGTTTGGGTTTCAATTTTTTTGTGTTTTAGTTTTCATTTGCCATCTCTTAGCTTTTGGAATAAGTCGTACATCATAATTTGCAAGTTTTCAATTTTCACCATACTTTAGTGTTGGCACACAACAGGTTATTTTCATCGAAACAATTGTTTCAGGAAATTGGTGAAGTTTCATGGAAAATCCTCTAATAGGAAGATTTTTTAATTCCATTCTAGATTTGATGATGAAGGTTTTGTAGTCATATGCCTTATGGTTTTGGAGAAATAATCATTTCATGACTTATGCTGGCAAATTGGTGAAAGTTTAATATCTTGAGCTCCATGGGGTTTATTATAGAATTGTTTGGTAGAAAGCTTTGGGATATTGAGTTGTACATCTTTGTAAGTTTTTGTGAGATTATAAGATCATGGGGGGAAGTTATGGCTAAAGTTGGTTTTCTGCTCTAATTCTGTCATGTCACAATCGAAGTTTCACAAGGTTGGAGACCTTCAAAGAATTTAGTTACTCTTGACAAGTGAAAGATGATATGGCATGGAATTGGAAACACAACATTCTTCTAGAGGTATGGATATTTGCATACTTTCTGGTATAATACTTTTGATGGATTAAAAATAATACCATGAGGCCAAAAATGCTCTTCAAATGCCATTTCTCATCTGAAGCAAGTAAATCCATGAACATCACACTTTGAGATGAAAAACTAGATTGTGACCATTTCAAACACATCACAACAAGAAGATAGATGAAAGGTGGAGTGATGTTAGACTTGCAGCGCCTAAAGAAGAGAATTCTAACTCCTCATAGAGAAAACATTTTGTAAGTTTCAAAATATAATTTGAAGGTTAAACTAGAGGTGCAAAGGATCTATAAATCCTTCAACTTTGCAAGGAGTTTAGTCGACGCCTTTTGAAAGGCAATATACTGGCAGTTTAAGTGCCAACTTCAACATTCTTTGCAGATTTAAAGGATAATACAAAACTAGTGTGGATGTAGAATTTGAAATGCCAACTTAAGGGCTATGTGGGTGTGACTAGGAGCCAAGGATCCCATTCTCTTGTTAAAATAATTTTTTTCTTTGAAATCGAAGGAGGCATAGCCTCATAATCAAATCGATATTTAAATTTTCATTTAAAAAAGTGAATACAATATAGAAGAGCATGAGGGAGTGACAAAGTGGTGCAGCCTTAGGAGAAGACAATAGGGTCACTACCAAACAACATGAAACGAGTAAACAGAAGTGTAGGAATAGATAGAAGCTTATGAAATTGAAGGACAGACGTGAAGGCTGATTTGGGGAGAGATTTAGTCCAAAATTCGTAGAAGAAAACAATCATACATGATGCCAGGCATTGAAGAACAATAGATGAATGGAGAATGAACAATGGAATGAGTGTATGCATCGAGAGAAGGTTTGAGTAGAGAAAGGAAACAAAGAAATGCAAATTTAAGTTGTAGAGACAAGTGAAAGAGAACAAAAATCTACATATTTGTTTTAAATTGCCTTGCATAGTGAAGAATTTATAGAAGTTCAATTATGTAATTTGGCTTTGGTTCAATTTGTGCATCTAAACTATGATTTCTATAATTTTTTTGTGAGCATTCGAATCAAATAAAATCAAGATTATGTAGTGTTACAATTTAAGTTTTATTTATCTGAACAGGGAGTCTTTGTTTTGTGTGGTGTGGATTGTGTGAGTTTGTGTGTGTAAGTTTTACATTTTTGCAGAGAGGTGAGTACCCTTCTGTACCAAGTGTTATCAAAGTGAGAATGTCCTAAGAGTGTAGAGGATACACTAAGATGTGCGGGTAAAGGCAATGATAGATAAGAGCTCGTGTGAGATCTCTTACACATTGGTGAAATCTTGAGTAGTTGAGAGCTAGTAACCATGGAAGAGTTGTCCTTATAGGTTGTAGGGTAAGCGAAAGTGAATGTAGAAGATTGTAGTAGTCAGTAAGATGAAGATATAAGTGTGGAATCCTATCATATGGGATGCATGGAGACAATATAAATGGAAGGGATTCCTTAGAGAGATTAATAAAAATATTGAGAGAATTGAAAATTTGTTTGAGAGATGTGACCAATTGGAAGCTATACAACGTGGAGAGGTTGCAAGTGATAAGTTTGTAGCCATGACATGCCATGAAGAAGACATGAAAGAAAAGGATGAGGAGAATGAAGAAGTGGTAGTGGATATGAATAATGAAGAAGAGGAGATCCTTGTGCAAGAGGATCAAGATGGAAGATAAGAGATTGAAACCAAGGTTGCAAAACATGAGAAGAGGAGTTGCGGCCCTTTAGTAGAAGAGGCATAGAAGGAGAAGAATGTGGGAGCAGCCCATACATTCCAAAAAGAAAGAAAATCAGAAAAGAAATGGAGCAAGGAGAGAAAAGAATGGAAGAGGAAAGCTGTGGAACATGAGGTTGTAGAAGAAAATGATCCATGAAAAGACATGGACTATGTAGGACAATGATGTAAAGAAGAAGCATTGGAGATTGCAGCATATGTATGTCTTTTGAAAGACTTGAATGAAGAAGTTAGAAGTGATGTAGCAACAGAGACAACATATCCTTTGGAGGATAAGAAGATAGAAAAAAATGTAACAATCTTGTAGATGAGTATGAAGAGAGAAAAGTTGCAACAAATTGAGAATTGGACATGCTGAAGATAGAAGGCCCTAGATTTGACAAGCAAGTGGGTGAAGACAAGAATGATAATGAGGAGATGAAGAAAATAGACAAGTTGCTAAGTGGAGATTTGATGGAAGAACATGAAGAGCTGAATGGTGCAACAAAAAATGAAGGTAAAGATGTTGGAGCAGCAAAGAAACCAAGGTAAAATTTGAACACTTTGAGCCTAATTTGTTTGGGATGATGAATACAATAGAGGATATAGATGGAAAAAAAATTGATACATGGAAGACTTCAATTTCCATGAGGATGCTGCAGATTTGGTTGTCATTGAGGAGCATAATTTGGTTGAGGAAGAAAGTGAGAAGATAGAAAAGTTGTTCAATTTGAGTGAACACTTGAAGGAAATGAAT
Source organism: Cunninghamia lanceolata (assembly GCA_027924645.1). Lineage (NCBI taxonomy): Eukaryota > Viridiplantae > Streptophyta > Pinopsida > Cupressales > Cupressaceae > Cunninghamia > Cunninghamia lanceolata. Next base: position 3,878,216 of record BSBN01000135.1, on the reverse strand, counting down.
GGGGCAGATAAGAGGCAAAAGATGGATGCCACAAAAATAAAGAATGAAGAGGTAACTTATGACTTTTATGAATTTTGTGATGAGGAAGTTGATAGGCATTTGTTTGTTGCTGAGGTGGATAAGGAGTTGCAAGTAGATAGAAGAAAAACAAATAAAGATGCAGATTTGTATGTAGCTTTTACATGTTAGAATGTAGAGGTTGTAAAAGTGCTACACATGAGGATGATGATGGGAATAGAGAGGGTAGATGAGACCCTCACAACAAAGGATGAGATGATAAAAGTTGTAGCTGAAGATGATGTAGGAAATATTGTAGTGAAGAAAGAAGAGGTAAAGTTTATTGTGTTTTGTGATGAAATTCATTTTCCTTCATTTGCAATGTTGAAGGTTGAGGAGTATGGAGAAGAGCAGATGGAAATTGTTAATTCCATGAAATTATAGGGGTAGATTTGTATATATATGCTATAGGTTGTGATATAGATGATGTGATATTTCGGTGGAGGTGCTCAGTTTGTGGTGGGTCAAAACCCACAAAAGAGGAGAATAGTGGTGAGATTGTTTGGTGGAGTGGGCCGAATAATGGTGCAAGGTTGGATCCCATGAAGGAGTAGAGGAGATAAGAGTCTTGGGAGGAGGAGGATGGTACATGGTGGATGCAGGTCCATGAGATGAGGGAAGAATGGAGTGCATATTTGTTGGATGAGAGTGAAGCTTGTTATGACAAGATGCTAGAAAAGGAGGAAAAAATATTTTTTTGTCCAAATGTTTCAGCGATGGAGTTCACTATAGATTACTTGCAATATTAAAGAATGGTTCTACAATTCAACTCCAAGTTTTTGAGTTTATGCTCACAAACATCCTACTTGATGTGTCTGATGCAGGAGCATTCAGGCAGACTGGCAGTCAACATCAACCAAAAATAGATTTTAGGTTTTGTTTTAGTTTGGTGTGTTTTGGTTTTCATTTGGCATCTCTTTGCTTTTGAAACTGGTGGCACATAAGAATTTACAAATTTTTAGTTTTTGCTATACTTTGGTGTCAGTACACAACATGCAATTTTCACCAAAACAATTGTTTCAAGAAATAGGTGAAGTTTTGTGGCAAACCCTCTTACAGGAAGATTGTTGATTCCATCTTAGATTTGATGATGAAGGTTTCATAGTCATATGATTTACAGTTTTGGGGAAATAATCACTTCTCAACTTATGCTGGTAGATTGACAAAAGCTTAATATCTTGAGCTCTGTGATGTTTGGTACAGAATGGTTTGGCAGAAAGCTTCGAGATGTGCCAAACTGGTGCCGCCTTAGGAGAAGAGAATACGGTCGCTTCCAAAAAATAGGAAACAAGTAAAAATAAGTGCGGGAATAGATAGAAGTTTAGGAATTTGAAGGACAGACGTGAAGGCTGATTTGTGGAGAGATTCAGTCCAAAATTCATAGAGGAAAACAATCGTACATGATGCCGGGCATTGAAGAACAACAAATGAATGGAGAAAGAACAATGGATTGAGTGTAAGGGTTTAGAGAAGGGTCGACTAGAGAAAGGAAACAAAGAAATGTGAATTGAAGTTGCAGAGATAAGCGAAAGAGAACAGAGATCTACATATTTGTTTTATGTTTTAAATTGCTTTGCATAGTGAAGAATTTGTAGAAGTTCAGTTGTGTAATCTGGCTTTGGTTCAATTTGTGTATTTGAACTATCATTTCTATACTCGTGATAATTTGAATCAAATAAAATCAAGATTCTGTGGTTTTGCAATCTGAGTTTTGTTTATTTAAACAAAGAGTCTCTGTTTGGTGTGGTGTGGATTGTGTGAGTTTGTATGTGGAAGTTTTATGCTTTTACAGATAGGGGAGTACCCTTATGCACCATTCTTTAAGATACAAGTTACTTCTTGGACTCACACCAAGGTTCATCTCTTTATATGACACAACCACAATACCTTCCATTCTATTATAAGGTTGATATCCAATATTTTATAAAGTATGCCTGTGATGCAGGAGCATATAAGCAAACAAGTGATGACATCAACAAAAAATATTTTTTGGTTTAATTTTTAGTTTTTGTGTGAGGTGGTTGTTTATGGAATCTATTTATAGTAGGAATTCAAATATTTAATCAGATTTCTATATTTCAAGTGTTCACTTTGTCGCGGTTTTAAGGCTCCGTAACACAGTTTTCACAAAAACAAAAATTTCCAAAGATTCTGGAAGACTGGACTAAAATCCTTTGATAAGCATGATCTTGAAGGCATTTCACCAAATGTGAAAAAACAATTGAAGTCATATCTTTCATTGTTTTGACATATTTTAATGCCAGAAATTTGTGCCGATAGGTTTAGAAAATTTTAAAATTTCAAAGTTTTTAAATGCTGGAGTGAAATCCTTCTAAAGAGATTCTAAGGGGATCATAATACACCTTTAGAAAAATTTTCACAAATAAACTTTCAATTTTTCACCTTTTCAGCATCTGATTCCGTATGAACTTCAATTTGATTATTTCATTCTGGATGAGCATTAAAAGAGGTATTATTCAAGAATTTGATTTCACTGTAGTACATTTAGAAAATGTCAGAAATGGTAAAGAGGTACGGTATCTTTAGTTTTAAGATACATTTTTTATATGTGACCACTCCCATTCTTGGAGGTGTTGAAAAACAAGTAATGTAAACCTTATTTAATTGCCTTCCTTTATGAGGCGTTGAAACAAAAGGAGGTGTCACTTCTATATTTGATTTTATTAATGTGGAGGAAGTCGGTGTTGAAGAAGTTGCTGCAGATTTTAAAATCTGAAATCTAAATGCCTTTGGAAGGGACACCATTGAAAGATGAAGTTAGAAAATTTTAAAAAACTGATTTGTTTTCCTTTTGGGCAGCAAGCGAGGAGTTGAGGGGAATATGGACCATTAAACACCTAAAATATATAGTGAAAAGAGATTTCAATAGAAGCAAGTCATTCCATAAAGAGAGAGGAGAGGTACCAGAGAGAGAGAGTGCCGAAGTGAGGAAGATTGCAGAGTGGAAGAGAGAGTTCTGTGGAAGAACATAGCCCATCTGAGGGGCATGTGTAGGAAAGTTACTGTGAGAAACAAAGGAGAGTTCCCTGTAATTTTGAGAGGCCGTGAGAGGCCAAATATATAAATATTTTGTTGCAGATTTGCATATTTGTTGAAACCATGAAACCATTATGTAATTAGTGACTGAATTGAATAAATGATAGAAGTTTATTTGCAATTCTGTGTATTGTGTTGAATTGAGAGATTGATTTTGTTGAGTTGTGTGATTTGTGTTGTGGGTGGGAGTCCTACTTGTATACAATGGTACATTTAGAAAATGTGGGATATGGTAAAGAGGCAGACTATCTTTAGTTTTAATATACAATTTTAATATGTGACCACTCTCATTCTTCGAGGTGTTGAAAAACACGTAATGCAACCCTTACTTAACTGCCTTCCTTTAAGAGGCGTTGAAACAAAAGGAGGTGCCACTTTTATATTTGATTTTATTAATGTGGAGAAAGTCGGTGTTGAAGAAGTTGCTGCAGATTTTAAAATGTGAAATTTAAATGCCTTTGGAAGGGACACCGTTGAAAGATGAAGTTAAGAAAATTTTAAGAAACTGAATCATTTTCCTTTTGGGCAGCAAAGCCTTGAGTTGAACGGAATAATGGAGTTTTAAACACCTGAAATATATAGTGAACATAGATTGCTTTAGAAGCAGGCTGCTCCAGAAAGAGAGAGGAGAGTCGCTAGAGAGAGAGAGCGCCAAAGTGAGAGGAAGAGAGACTTCTGTGAAAGAATTTCACATAGCCCATGTGAAGGGCATGTGCAGGAAAGTTGCTGTGAGAAGCAGAGGAGAGTTTCCTGTAATTTTGAGAGACCATGATAGGCCAAATATATTTTTATTGTTGCGGATTTGCATAAATGAACAATTCTGTATATTGTATTGAGTCGAGAGATTGATTTTGTTGAGTTGTGTGATTTGTGCTGTGGGTGGGAGTCCCACTTGCATCAGCCTGTGTAATCTATTTTATAAAGTTCACCTGCATATTCTTTCAGAATTTTGAAATGCAAAAACCCACAGTATGTAGCATACAGAACAAACCCCCAAAAGTAAAGCTTATAAACCTTTTAAATGTTAGACTAGATTTGCACTAAGCCATTTTTCCTTAACAGTTATGAAGGCATCTTATAACTTTAAATAACTCAAAATTAAAGAATAATTAACTTGTAACATACCTCCAGCCATTTGAGGAACATTTTCGAGAAGGGTGGTATTGACTGTATTTGGCAAAGGAGTAATCATGGGTGATGCACCCAAAGATGAACCGTGCCCTTTAACCGTTTCACGTGGATGTTGGGAATGATGGGGACTAGAAGTAGTATAGACAATGCTATTGCTACTTTCATCTTCACCATTATAATTAATCTTATGATAGGATGGATTAACAAAAGGGGCAACAGTAACATAAACAGCAGCACCTGCAACAAGCCGGCAACCAGAAAGCCTGCTGCCAACAAATCCTTGTTCAACTCTGAGCTGAGAGCTACCAAGCATTACAGTCAAAGAAGAAAAGGAAGCAGAACAGTATCCAGACAGGGATATTATTTCAGTTGGGATAGAGTAGAATTGAAGCTGCCTCCTAGACTGATAAATTGCCGCACTGCCCACAGTTCCAGAGGCTCCAAAAACAGCCAAATCTATGTCATGCCTCTTGCAGTACTGAGTTAAACATTCGAGCACATCAGAACCTGCTGCAACTTCCAGAACATTAATCTTCATTGGCTCCTGGTGATTGATTGTTATATTTTTTGGCTTATTTTTCGATCCACTAGGGTGGCCTGGGCAACCCTTTGGTGGCTCGGCAGCAGAGTTTTTCTCTTTGCCTTGAGTATTACTGTTAGTTACTTCCTCGGGCTCCTTCATGCTGTTACTTCCACTGCCATGGTTTCCAGAGATTCCACATGCAAATTTCTGTTCAGTTTCCATCCCAACTTTAATTACAGCCTTCAATACCTGCCAAAGTATTTTTCTTCTGCGCTCAGTTAAGAAGATATTAAAATAAAATTATATTATATTAATTTTTGGTCTAAAGGTGAGTGCTCTAGGATTTCAAACTGGAAGGCATTAGCAACAGATCATTTCGAGTTGCAACAACAGATCATTTAAAGTCTGTCAAAGGTAATACCCTTGCCCTAATTACAGGATAAAATATATAAACTTACAAGAAGTCTGAAGGCTCATATCACAATAGGTGCAAAACAAAATCATGATAAAACAAAATCCCAAACTCAATATTTATAATAATAATTATCGTTAAAAAATCTGTTAAAAATATATAAAACTTTCAATCCGTGGAAATCTACAGGAAACATACCTCGTAAGCTTGACGAAGTAACTCCGTGCTCTGTAAAACCTATCTATTATGGCAAGGACGCTAATCGTTTCAATTGTTGGATACAAGCTTGAAATAGAAAAACACCAAGGAAACGATGTGACAAGTTGATTTGAAATACAGTGTCACATAATTCAAAGCATGGTATTTAGAGGATTAATGCTCCAATAATAGTAAATGACATTGTCAACCAACTTAATTACACCGAATGGCGTGTGCTTTCAGCGCCTGACAGCGATCCGAGACATTCGTTTATTTTCGCCGAATTCTTTTACCGTCACCTTCGCTCACTATTTTTCGCCTACCGGTTTCACTTTATTAAGAACAAATAGTATTTTGGACAGCCCTAAAATTTCATTTCAGGCCTATGGCTCTATATGGGAGTCTATACATGCACCCCAAGCTCTCTGGATTATATCTGCACCGTACACGTCCGGTTATTCGAGGTCCTTTAGTGATCGCTGTAGAATAACTTGGGCAGGGAACCCAAGATTATTTTATACCAATACATTGATATTTACAGCCACAAATGGGTTGGAATTAAAACAATAATTTACCACATGTTTTAACTGTAGTTGAGAAAAACTTCCCACAAATTAGTGGGATTCATTCATGGTATTACTAGACTCGGGCCCATCTCTTTTAAATGGGGACTGTCAACTAACCCACGTATCTGAATTGATTGGAATGGAGACCTATGCCCAAACTACCACACATGTTTTGTAAATCGGTCACTTCATAGGCAATAGGGCTAATCTAAACCCTTACTATTCAATCTTCCCTCTCTGTCATGCGGGTAGTTTTACCTAAATCCATTGGTCTTGCATTTTTTTAACTTATCAAGCTTCAATTGCACTCCTGCACCAAAGATCCCACTTTTCATGGGTTCTATCGATCACACTTTTAGCATATAGAAGTGTGGTCTTTTGGACATTTTAAGTGTGTTAATTATTTTTTATTATAATGGAAGTGTATTTAAAAGGATTTATTAAATTTTAGATGAGTAAGTTGTGTTGGAAGGAAAGCAAAATTGTTAAGTAAAGAATATGACTAATTGTTAATAAAATAGAATTTTCCTATTCAATAGTTAAAGTTATATTGTTTGACTAGAATTATATTTTTTTTTAGAAAGTTTCTAATAAGGATGCAAGGCAGTTGAAATCAATGGATCAGATTTGAGCAAAATACATGCAAGACAATCTAATGCATCACTACCTTACATTTTTTTACCTTGATCTAGCTCATCTATTTTTTAACCTTTTGTCAATTGATAGAATGATGATGGTTTAGATTCTTACATACATTGATAACATTTAAATTGACTTATGGCTCGCAATTTTTTTTTATAGAATTGAGGGTGCAAAGTTTATTTACATCGTTTAGGTATACCATTCAATTATGTTGTATCTACAAAAAAATTGTAAAGAAAACAAGCTTATGCTCAAAAGTCGGGTGGAAAAAACACATCAAAATAGTAAATTGATTGATGTGAAAGATGTGCAGAATTTGACAAAAGAAGGACTTGATGAAATAATAAATTCAATTGAAGGTTTTGATCTAATAATAGGTGGAAGCATTCCTCTATTTTCTATGAACTTCAATGGATTGTGAATTATCTAAGGCATGTGATGTATTAAGTGTAACACTATACAATAACGAAACCTTCATTTTATACTCATGTGGACTTCAATGAATTATGAATTCCTTATTTTTCATAGCCAAGTTCCTCCCTACCAAAACCAATTATTAAAAATTATGGGCACTATTATTTATTATTTTGATTCTATGAAACATATTTGTTTGCATAATCAACATGCTATTGAAAGCGTAGTGAGACCTTACAATAGCACATTTGAAAGTGTAGTGAGACCTTATAGGAGTGCATTTTAAATTTCCCTATTTGAAAATGAATTGACATGGCATGGAGATAGACGATGCAAGGTTTTTGAGAATAGTGCAAGACGATTGAAATCATCTTGCCGTCATCAGAAAAATGATTTATCAAGATAGATCACCTCCGCCACTCACCCATTTGATGACAAATTAAATTCCATGGAATCAATGTACACTTGTACAAGGAAAGACAAACCAAGAGGGGTTAAGTCTTTACAGGTAAGAAAAAACCACTTCATAAAGAACTAAAGGAACATTTTAAAATAACTGCCATGTAGTGGCCAGTACCTACCTTGTAGTGTTGTTATTATAGTATGTGTTTAGGTGTAAACTTTTTTGTTGATCAGCTATTGGTTCTATATATTATTTGTTTAGTTGTAATTTCTTTGTTGATTAGGTATTGGTTGTATAGACAAATTGCAATCCAATAATTGAAAAATTAATTTTTGAAGACTATTGAAATGCCTTGGGTACATAAAATTGAAATCTCAAAAATAATCTAATATGGTAAAAATAAAATAGGACTAAAATATTTCCTTAACTATAAAATTAAACTTTACAAAGCCTATGAAATAACACAAATATTTCCTTAAAATGTAATAATACTAATACTTTAAGTTTGAAGAATAAAATAAAAAATTGTAATAACATATGGCAAAATATTTTTGTGATACTGTAGATTTTTAACTTTTGACTAAATAAAATTGAAATACTAGATTTTTAACTCTTGAGTAAATAAAATTGAAATCCCAAAAATAATCTAATTTCATAAAATAAAATGTGTAGAACCTAACCCTAGTTGGGTGTGGAGAGATTTAAATGGCTGCCTAAGGTATTAAAATGTAATAATATTGAATACTATTACAGTTTAAAATGCATTAAAATATTGTAAGTTTGAAGAATAATTACACAATAAAAAGCATTCGAGGAGAAGTAGGGTGCTGACCTAGAACACATGAATCTTTTCTTTTGTGAGGGCAAGGAGCCTGTGAAACTCCATGGAGGGTTCAAGAGCAAGAAGCTACTGGAGCCATGGGGACACATGTGTCTGATGATAATCAAATTCTTCACGTTGAAGGGAGGATTTTAGGTATACTACCATTACCACTTTGCTCTTCTCGATCATTTTAGGAATAAAATTGAGATTAACATTCCTTTTTCTCAATTCTATTAGAGAGCCGAGGGCCAAGAACCGCTTATCCCCATCCATCTCATTCTGAGACTTTATCATTTTCACCTTGCTCTGTGCCCACTACAACAAATCAAAGTCAAAATTCTTGAGGACCTATAGTTGAGCACATCCCCCGAAGATAAAGACAAAGTGAAGGTTAGTGTGGGGACTCCTAAGAACCCCTTTAAAGGTGATCCCTGTGCAATGGAAGATAACCTTGCTAGGACCCCTGCTACTTCTAAGAACAAAAAGCAGAAGCATACCCCTAAGGAGGGTAAAGGTGTTGCTTCTATGGAAGTTCCTGTGAAGATCGTTGAGCTGGATACTAGGCTTGATCCTAAGGGTAGTAGTGAAGGTGGAGTGGCTATCAATCTGAGGATTCGTTGGTCTAAACAGATCACTGGTAAGCCGCTAGTGAACCCCCAGGGGGTGGAATTTTCTAATGATTCTAAGTTTGTGGAGGAGACAATGGAGTAAGGCAGGGATGAAACCCCCATAGAATCTATCCATGAAGTCGGGGGCACCAGTCATTTCGCCTCTATCAATGAATCTAGTTTTGAAGGTTTGGGCGACACCGTGAGGGCTGCTATTGGTTAAGATAGAAAGGGGAGTTGTGCCTTGTGTGACAAGAATCCATCTTCGTTGCGGTTAAATATTTGGATGAAAAAGTCAAGTAGGTGGGGATTGACAACTTAGGAGATTATATGGAGACGGTTGATTTCCTTGCTAAGTTTGGGGCGACTGGTAGCCCATAGTTCCTTGTCCTTGTTTTTTGGTCTGCTTTTCTAGTGTTGTTTAACTGTTGTATTTTATCTCAATCAATTAATTTTTTGTTTAATTAATAATAGTAAGTACTTTTAGAGAACATAATTTTAATTATTTTAATTAATCTAATATTGTGGTTTACTAATATTTTTTTCTAAAGATAAAAGAATTTTTTATCATTTCAAATTTATAACTATTATATTTCTAGAACTAAATTTATAAGGAAAATTTTATGTGAACTTGTTTTGAAACGTCTTGGTAAATAAAATTGAAATCTCAAAAATAATTTAATTTGGTAAAAATAAATAGCACTAAAATATTTACTTAGCTATAAAACTATACTTTACAAAGCCTATTAAATAACACAAATATTTTCTTAACTATAAAACTCAACTTTACAAAGCCTACAGAGCTTGAGTGTATAGAGATTTGAAATGTATACTTAAGATATTAAAATGTAATAATATTAATACTATGATAATTTAAAATACATTAAAATATTGTGTTTGAAGAATAAAATAAAAAATATAATAATATGGAGAAATATTTTTGATAATATTGTAGATTTTTAAGTTTTTAGTAAATAAAATTGAAATTCTAGTTTTTTAACTCTTGAGTAAACAAGTGCCACGTAGTGGCCTTGTAGTGTTGTAATTATAGTATGTGTTTAGTTGTAATTATCTTCTTACATTAAATATTTGTTGTATAAACAAATATTTTTTTTAAGGCCTATATAAATATAATAACAAAATTGTAATATTTATAGTATATTTATTTTTGATTAAATATATATAGTTTTTAAATTTGATAATTTAAATATTAATGAAATTGTATAATTAATATATGAACTACATTTAATAATAAATAAATATTAACTTCTTGGGATTTTTCACTATTGTTTTATAAAAAAAATTATTAGGGTTTAAATTTGACACTAATGACCCTCTCCACACCTAATACCCAACAATATATTTATTTATTTTTCGATAACAAATAACCCATTATGGACTAACATGCTATGATATTTCCTATTTAGTGTTGTCATTGGATGGATATTACATAGTGAAATCTTGATAAATCATTATAAGATTTGATATGTAACTATGAAAATATTATTTTGACTCAACTAATCTATACTAGTCATTGTCTTGTTGTACATGACATATATATTTTGGTTGCACTTTAGGAAAATATAGAGAAAACAAATTATTGGTTGGCGTGTTGTGTTGAGGAAAGACATGATTTTTTAGAACACACAATCTAGATAGTGATAATTTTGATAATCTAATAGTTTATATGCTTATTCAATGGTATTTGGATACACAAGTATTTTATAAGGAATAATGGTTTTCCTAAATTCAAATATTAGATTATCAAAGTATAGAGATACTAAGAAATTAGCAACACCGTATGGCTACACAGACTTATTAGCACTTTTCTCCAAATGCATAAAGTTAATGCAGTTAGTGATATCGATGCCTACATGTCTATATTTTCTTTTCTTTCTATCTTTTCTCCCTTTGAAAATTTACTCTGTTATAAACATCTTTGGATAAGAAATCGCTGTAATACATAGTGTCCTATATTCATGTATTCAAACAATTACTATTGGAAAAACAAAGAATGTACTATTAATTACTAGCAGAAGAAATCTAGCCAAAAAAAAGCATGGAATCACTTGTTGCAAATAAGTTATATTAGGACTGATGATAAATTGGCCACAAAGGGATCAGTAGTTCAATTGATGGAACACTCCAGTAGCAAACTGAAGGTATTAGATTCGAATTCTACCTGGTCTATATATAAACTGTAGCTCTACACTACTAAGGATACACTTATTTACAAAGGCAGAAGATCAAGATATATATATTCAGAGTGTTTTGTGCAGAAAAAAATTGAAATGACCAAACTTGAACTAAAATTGCTGGATAACATCAAGGATAACATCAAGAAGTATGTGGCTATTTCCTAAACTCCTATCGAAGTTATATGGATCTGTGGTGCATATAGAGTTCAATTGCACAAGTTTTAAAATTAAAAAAAAAAACATTCTAAATAGATTTCTCTATCATTTGTTTTTTAAGGTAAAAGTCCACTGTTTAGCCTCTCACCGGGCCTCATTCCTATATAGTTCTCAACATATTCAAGATACTAGCAACAACAATTTCAGAGTCATTGTTAGACCTGAGCTAAATTTTCAAGTCACCGTGATATGTAGAAACTATAACAGACACCACAAATAAACCAAAATTGCGTCAATAGGCATTTTGAGTATTTTGTGTAGATTTGAAGCCCATCTTATCCCTTGAAATTTCTTTTACATCCAAGATTATGGAATATCAAACTGATCAAAATCATCTTCATTATATTCATTAATGTCAGATTCATATTGTCTGGTTCTTTGAGGTGGGTAAAGAAGTTAAGATGGAGATTATTTGTGGATTAGTCAAATCACCTTAGATGTATTCATCAAGATTAGATCATTGATTAGGTTCTTTGATGCAGGATTATATGGGCGGATTGGCGATCAGCGTCAACCAAAAACAAATTTCAGGTTTGTATTTCATATTTGGTGTGTTTGGTTTTGATTTGGCATCTCTTGGCTTTTGGAATGGATGGTATGTCAGAATTTGCAAGTTTTTAGTTTTCACCATACTTTGGTGTCGGTGCACAACATGCAGTTAAACAATTGTCTCGAAAAATTGATGAAGTTTCTTGGTAAATCCTCTTACAAGAAGATTGTTGATTCCATCCTAGATTTGGTGATGAAGGTTTTGTAGTCATACGCCTTCTAGTTTTGGATAAATAATCATTTTGTGACTTATGCTGGTAGATTGATGAAAGTTTAATATCTTGAGCTTTGTGAGGTTTGGTACAAAATGGTTTGGCAGAAAGCTTTGAGATGTTGATTTCTCAATATTTGAAAGTGTTTGTGATAATCCAATGTCACTTTTCAACTCCGAGACTATCATGTTGTAGTCATGGTTTCACAAGGTTGGAGACCCTCAAAGAATTTAGTTACTCTTGACAAGTGAATGATGATATGGCATGAAATTGGAAGCACAACATTCTTTTATAGGTATAGATATTTGTATACTTGGTGCTATAATACTTTTCATGGACCAAAAACAATACCATGAGGCCAAAATTCTCTTCGGATGCCATTTCTCGTCTGAAGCAAGTAAACCCATGAACATCACGCTCTGAGAGGAAAAGCCAAATTGTGACCATTTCAAATGCTTCATAACAAGAAGGCAGATGAAAGGTGGAGTGACGTTACAAGTTTACAGCACCTAAAGGAGAGAATTCTAACACCTCATAGAGGCAACTTTTTGTAAGTTTCAAAATATAATTTGAAGGTTAAAATGGAGATGCCAAGGACTGATAATTCCTTCAACTTCACAAGGACTTTAGTCAATGCCTTTTGAAAGGCAATAAATCGGCAGTTTAAGCACCAACTTCAACATTCTATGCAGATTTAAGGGATAATAAAAAACTAACGTTGATGTAGAATCTAAAACGCCAACTTAAGGGCTGTGTCGATGCGACTGGGAGCCATGGGTCCCATTCTCTTGGTAAAATCAAATGTTGTCTTTATGATGGAGGGAGGCATCACCTCAGATTCAAATCGATGTTTCCTTTTCATTTAAAAAAAACTGAATTCAATATATAAGAGCAAGAGGAGCACCAAAGTGATGCGGCCTTAGGAGAAGAGAATAGGGTCGCTACTGAAGAATAGGAAACAAGTAAAATGAAGGATGAGAATAGATAGAAGATCAGGAATTTGAAGGAAAAATGTGAAGGCTGATTTGGGTGTTAGCATAGTATTACATTGTTTAATATCTGCTTAGTTTAGACAACGGTTACCAGTTATGCTGCCAATTATGCAGTTATGTCTATTACAATTTTTTAACTGCATTTCTCCTTGTATAAATGTTTTTTAGTTTATCGAATAAATCAATCAAGAAATCATCAATATATTATTACATGCTTTTGTTATTCCTGTGCAATGGTGTAATCTGTACATCCTCACCATATTTCAATATGGTATCAGAGCAGCTATTGATCATGGAGAAGTAGCAAATTTGTTTTGGAAATGATATGTGAAGATTTTCTAGAGTAGTTGTTGGTCACTGAATACAAGTGCATTGTATTGCTAAGCAATATGAGATCACCAGTACTGCGTGTGGATAGAACATACCAGCATGAGAAGGCATGAAGTTGTATAAAAAATTGAAGGTATTTGAATCCATTGATTGAGCATCTAGTATAGTTTTCTTTTGCATTTAATACACTTGATGCGCAAGTCAAGCTTCTATTTGATATAATGTACAAAGGGCATGCAATGGAATGGCCACTTAATGGATATGCAGACATGACCTAGCCTAGTTCAGCTCCATGGTATTTTTTTTAATATCCTTTGTGAGTAAATCCTTGGTAGAACTGTTGGAAATTGAAATCTTATAAGCAGTTATACGGTTATCTGTAACAACAATCAGAATGCATCATATAGTTATAAACGTAGTGTTTCACTAAACAATTAAGTGCAAGATTTGAGCAAACTGCTCTAAGCATCCAACGATTGGAGGAACCATGCTAACTGGTTGGTTCTTTGTGATGGAAGCCTGCCTACAAGATCTCCTCGCCATTTGAATAAAGTTTTGTCCAATGTTCATTGCTGGTGTAAGGAACAAAGATGATAAAGACGCAGTGATTTGTGTATGCTGAGTTGATGTGGGCGCCAGAATTCTAAAGGAATTTTCAAATTGACTTATTCCAGAGAAACACAATCTTGCTGCGTATAGGAAGAGATTCGTAAGTAAACCTAAAATTCACTCAAGTGGATGCATATGTGACTATTCAACATGCCTTGCATGTAAATGTGTGCAGTGGAGTTGGTATATGATTTTAATTTTAATACAAGCAGTCATAGGATCAAAACTATGAAAGTGGAGTTATAAGGTGTGAAAGGAGAAGTAGTTGAATTTAAATAAGTTGTTACAATTTTCATTGTAAGGGTCTATGGACAAACCAAAGGGTGTATGGACAAACCATATTCTTATTTTTGTATGATGTTGAACTAAAATTTGTGGATTCGATGTACCTTTCAATTTCAACTAGAAAACATAGCTACATGCATAACCTTCCTATGAATATTTTTTTCAAGTTTTAGCTTTACCACCCATGACAATTGAAGAGACATTTCCTAAAACACAAAATCATTACAAAACTAAGATTAATTGCAAAAACATACTGGCAAAAAGTGTTCTACTATGTAATAGACTTGGGGCTATAATCAAGCATTCTAATGGATAACCCTACATTAAAGATCAAGGTATGGTAATTTTTTAATGTAAAAAATAGAGCTTGATATGGGTTTGTCCATATTAACTAGCTCCACTAGAGCCTCATGAAATGGTACTTCTGATGCCAATGATAAATAAAAAAGAGAGTGAACTTCAATTGGTCATTCCATGCCAATGATCCAAAGATGACATGAGATTTACTAGAGTGATGTAAGATGATTCAAATAATCATGCCCACTCATGTTATCATGTACCTTCATTTGTACAAGTGGAAAGAATGGAGAACTTTAAATTGACATTTTCCAACTATTGGTTCCTTAGAATGAAAAGCACCTACATGGTTGAAAGAATTCACTGCCTACATGTATCAAATGAAATGCCAGGATTGAGTAGTAGAAGTCCACATTTTTTGTTAGATGACAAAGGTTGGTTACTTATGTTGTATGTAGGTGATGACACCCATGGCAAAGGTTAGGGTTGTGGATCCATTGGACAATAGAGATGATCCTAGAAAAATGTATATTCAAGTGGTGACTATGGATAATCACGAGTTATGGTTCATGGGATTTATTAAATACCACAAATCTCTCAGTAACTAAGATACTCTCTTCTAATGGGATTTATTAAATACCACAAATCTCTCAGTAACTAAGATACTCTCTTCTAATGCTACATAATAACATGGGCCATAGGGACAAAAGACAATCATCATTCAATTAAAGACATGGAAATTAAACTTCCACAACTCTTCAATGTACCCATTGCACACCAAGGTGTGATTGCTAGTTATATTATGCTAGCACAATGGGTGTGTTATTACTAGCACCTCATTATATATTATTTTTATAATTTTTGCCTTCTACTTGAATGGGTTGTAGACATCTTGGACCAAGTTAAATCTAAGCAATAGGAAATTTTATTTATTTATTTATCTTATTCTATATTATTTTCATTGTTTGCCCCCTCTACTTTCTACTTGAATGGCCCATAGACATGGTGAACTAAGGTAAATCTAAGAAAGTAATACAAAAATTTATTTATTTATTTATCTTATTCTTTTACCCTTATGGTTCAAATGTATTCTAAATGTAGTAGACAAAATAAAAATAAAATAAAAATTCTTCAATAAAAACAAAACAAATTATTTACTTCATATGATTTGGTATTTTTTACCCTTTAAATGTGAATATTCTGGAAATTGTTACTGGTCATATTGATGGGCTTAAAAAGGATGCTAATTTATTTTGGAATATGCTGTCTTCTAACATCCTCTGGCAGATCTAGAAGTGCAAGAACGAGGAAAGGTATCAAAGCAACCCTAGAGTTCTTACTGAGTTTTTTTGAAAACTCACATTTTTAAAAATCTTTCTTCAGGTTCACACAACAATGATGATGGAGAAAGACAAGCTGAGGAGATTCTTGGAAGATGGGCATGTCACATTCTTCATCTATGAGCTGAAGCATGGTTACGAGTGAAGGAGGAACTTCGATGACCTTCAAATGTTTGAACGAACTTGCAAAAGGCTGAACCAAGAGATCAGGAAGAATATTAACTCCAGGTCCTCACAACAATGATGATGGAGAAAGACAAGCTGAGGAGATTCTTGAAAGATGGGCACACCACATTCTTCATCTATGAGCTGAAGCATGGTTACGAGTGGAGGAGGAACCTCGATGACCTTCAAATGTTTGAATGAACTTGCAAAAGGTTGAACCAAGAGATCAGGAAGAATATTATCTCCAGGAAAGATGAGATATTCATGCTTACGCAAATCTAGGAACGTAAGATCATAGTTTGGATGGAGGGTCCTTTTGGTTGGACTGCTTGGGTTGATACCCATTATGATGTCTTACACTAGTAGTTCTTTAGCTTCTTCTTTCTTCTGTTATGTCTGTATACATGATACTCTGAGTTTGTGGTGAGGCTGGGCCTCTTTTTTGATACTCTCGGTGGTTATTTTTGTTTTTGTATTTGACCTACCTATATTTAATATAAAAATATTAATATAATCTAAATATTATTTTATTTTATTGTGTAATATTCATATTAATATAATATTGAGCCTTATGAAAATTATTTAATTTTTCTTCATTATATATAATAAAATTCATATTAAATTGTTGATTACACAAATTTATAATGTATTTATATTTATGTTTTTGATTAAAGGGGTAAAACGGGTTTTGACGGGACTACAAAACCTGAATTAGGTTCTGAAGGGACATGAAACCCTTTACAACTAGACACTGTCAAATGTTA
Organism: Cunninghamia lanceolata; assembly: GCA_027924645.1. NCBI lineage: Eukaryota > Viridiplantae > Streptophyta > Pinopsida > Cupressales > Cupressaceae > Cunninghamia > Cunninghamia lanceolata. The sequence continues at coordinate 3,861,425 of BSBN01000135.1, read as the reverse complement.
AAATCATAGCTAAATGACACTAAACAAAAATCTCTTAGGACACCGACAACAACAAGTTTAGATGGGACCCTCAAGCCTACAAACCATCAACAAACCTAATGAAGAGCCACCTAGAAATAGTAGCAATGAGCTGCAACCAAGAACAAAGGTAATGAGAGGACTCACTACCACCAACCACACAACAGGTTTTGAAGGGACCTGAAATCCTATACAAACAAATGTTATGTGAACCACTACTCATGAAATATGGGTCATGTGTTTGACTCAAAAACTATGCAGTTAAAACCCTGAAATAAAATATCATAATTTGACATGCTGCGAAAACTAGCTCCTACTTATCAATTGATGAGCTAAAGGGGCTCTATAATGAATGGTTCATAAGGAACAACACTTGCTGAAGGTTTTGCAAATGGGGTAGAAAGCTAAGTGGGCTTGATCTTGGGGGAAATTCCATGGTTAAGCATGCATGAGTCAGAGTAGTACTGGGATGGGTGACCTCCCGGGAAGTCTCGATGCTTCACCCCTGTGTGCATCACCTAGATGCAATGAGTACTAAGTGGACCATTCATTAACATGAGAGATGGGTTCATGTGAACCAATACTCATGAAATATGGGTCATTTGTTTGACTCAAAAACTACGCAGTTAAAACCCTAAAATCAAATATCATAATTTGACATGCTACGAAAAATAGCTCCTACTTATCAATTGATGAGCTAAAGGGGCTCTATAATGAATGGTTCATAAGGCACAACACTTGCTGAAGGTTTTACAAATGGGGTAGAAAGTTAAGTGGGCTTGATCTTGGGGGAAATTCCATGGTTAAGCATGCTTAAGTCAGAGTAGTACTGGGATGGGTGACCTCCCGGGAAGTCCCGATGCTTCACCCCTGTGTGCATCACCTAGATGCAATGAGTGCTAAGTGGACCATTCATTAACATGAGAGATGGGTTCATGTGAACCACTACTCATGAAATATGGGTCATGTGTTTGACTGAAAAACTACGCAGTTAAAACCCTAAAATAAAATATCATAATTTTACATGCTGCGAAAAATAGCTCCTACTTATCAATAAATAGAATGCCAACAACGACCACACAACCATAGGTTTTGAAAGGACCTTTGAACCTTACACAAATAGCCAAACAATAGCATACTCGATACTAACCCACAATGAAATAGCAACCACGCTACACCTAGGAACAAAGTTAAAGGGGCAGCCACTAAAGTCTTCTCCATTATTGTCAAAATGAGCTTATAGAAAAATTGAAGTTGGCCCACAATGAAACAGCCTCACAAACACCCACTTCAAAAGTCATCTCCTTCTTTGTCAAATTGATCTATATGTCAAAACTTGGCCTCCATATTACTGAAGCAGTTGATTTTTAAATTATATTATTTAAAAATTGATTGATTTAGACCCACATATGGGGAGCACAAATTATGAATGAGGTACTAAGGACACTAAAAGAAAGCTTAAAATAACCAACTGTACCTTGAAGTTTAAAAGAACCTAAAGATAGAATTGCTACCGAAAACAACCTAGACAAAACCCTTAACCTGAGGGCCCATCTCAGGTGGTCTTTTTGGCCTTCCCCTTCCTCATGCTCTTGGTGAGGAGGGCATTCATTGTCCATTGTGTACCCTCATCCACAACATCTCTTCCTTTAATACGAAGCTTCTCAGCTTCAGATTTGTACGCATTTTTGTTTTTGATAGAAATGTTTGATTTGGATAAGGCACTCACAGTTTGGGTGAGAGAGCGATATTTAATAGGAATAACCACATCATCATCAGGATCCAAGAATTCATCGACACCCTCATCCAAGTCATCTAAGAAGGAGTAATAACCCTTTGAATCAAAAACATTCTCAACTACCACAATTGGAAGGGGGCTTAAGCGTTGGGCCTAGGGGGCGGTGCCTCATAGGACTCTCCAATGGGAGAAGAGGAAGGAGGCACTGATCCACCAGAGGCCACGATTAGGGCTTCAAGAGAGGGTGAGGGATCCAAATGATCAAAAAAAATTCCATGATTTCACTAGATGAAGTCAGAATCTAGATCACCCACCTTCCTCACCCACCTCTTGAGTCTAAAATTTTGATATGTCGCAGTTCTGTGGGAAGTGCAACCAAAAATTTTGTGACCCAACTTGTTGCAACAAAAACATTGGAAGGGGAGTCCTTCACAATTTAGGAATTGATTCTAGGTCCCGAATGCTGAGTGGATAAAAATAGAGTGGTGTACCGGTTTGGAGATGTTGATGATGGCACAGACCCTGGTGAATCAGCAATGGGATGTGCTAGCATCCAACTTAACAAAGGTTCCAATCTCCTTGACCATATCCTTGATGAGCTTAGGCACACGCATAATTAGAGGAAGGTTGTACAACCTTATCCAAATGGAAACCATGGTGATATTAGCTGCAGTAGGATCAAAGAAAGGGGACCAATCTACCACAAAAGGCCACACTGGCCAAAAAACCAAGGGTCATGCTATTTGACAAAGTTACAATCCTCCATAGAGGCCAAGCAAAGAAAGAAAAAACCAAAATCCAAAATGTCAAAATCTGGAAGGGTCAATTTATTCAAAGTAGTCTTCATGCATTCGATGAATTGGCCAATCTCAGGCCTCTTGCATAAACAACAAACAAACAATGATCTATTCCCCAAATCCTCCAAAAATTCTCTAATGTGCGCACCAAGTAGGTGAAACTCAATAGGGACATCTGTCAAGCTAACCACCATGTCTCCCAGAGAGCAGATTTTAGGGGTTGGATCTGTCGATGAAGGCTTAACAGTGCATTATAGAGGGCAATCTTGAATAATCTGAGTTTTATAGAACTTAGAGAAAACATGAAAGCGGTTCCACCTATTCCTACAGCTGTCAATGAGCAGGGGAGCTATCGTCCCAGGAGAGATGGGAGGCTCATCTATTGTAGCCTTGGACAAGATATCCACACACATCTTTCCCTCCTTACTCACAAAATGCACCTTTCCCTTCTGGGTGAGCTTCATGCCTGCACCCAACCCCTTTCACCGACTTCCATTCATAGCTTCTTCCGCACTCGCCTCAGCTCCTTCGCACATCGCACTTCATGACTTTTTGATATATTAATATAATATTCATATTAATGTGATTATTTAATTTTGATTCATTGTATATATATATATATATATATATATATATATATATATATATATATATATATATATATATATATATATATATATATATGTTTATAAATTTGATACTTTAAATATTAATGAAATAATATAATAATAGAATGTATATTAAATTATTGATTATAAAAATGAGTAGAATTATCATTATAATATATTTATATTTATCTCATATTATATTGAAATGAAATACTAATATATATTTTTGTATAAATATTAAATACTAAAATATTATATTGATCTAAATATTAATATATATATTTTGTAATATTTGTTTTAATATAATATTTATATTAATATTTAATTTGTATTTCTTGTATATATTAATTATAAAATTCTTATTTTAAATATCAATAGAATAATATAATTAATAATATATTAGTAATAATATTTATATTAAATTATTGATATATTTATATATATTTTTGTATAAGTATTAAATATTATTATATTTTGTTGATCTAAATATTATTATATTATATTATGTAATATTCATATTAGTATGATTATTTATTTTTTCTTCATTGTAATTATAATATTAATAAAATAATATATTAGTATTTTTTGATTCGTAATATTGATATATATTGGTGTAAATATATTCAATATTAATATAATCTCAATACTATTTGGTATTCTTCTCTTGATGCTGTGTCTTGGAAAAAGTATTTTGATATTCTCTGGAAAGGTCCTGTTGAGCCTAAAATCAGATGTTTTAAGTGGTTGACTCTGCTTGATAGACTCCCTATTAGAAAAGATGGTCACACTACTGACATTTGCAGTCTCTGCAGGCTTCCTGAAATGGGTAGACATATCCTCTTTGATTGCATCTTTGCTAAAGAAATATGGAACATGTTTGGTATTTTTTACCCTTTAAATGTGAATATTCTGGAAATTGTTACTGGTCATATTGATGGGCTTAAAAAGGATGCTAATTTATTTTGGAATATGCTGTCTTCTAATATCCTCTGGCAGATCTAGAAGTGCAGGAATGAGGAAAGGTATCAAAGCAACCCTAGAGTTCTTACTGAGTTTTTTTGAAAACTCACATTTTTTAAAATCTTTCTTCAGGTTCACACAACAATGATGATGGAGAAAGACAAGCTGAGGAGATTTTTGGATGATGGGCATGTCACATTCTTCATCTATGAGCCGAAGCATGGTTACGAGTGGAGGAGGAACTTCGATGACCTCCAAATGTTTGAACGAACTTGCAAAAGGCTGAACCAAGAGATCAGGAAGAATATTAACTCCAGGTCCTCACAACAATGATGATGGAGAAAGACAAGCTGAGGAGATTCTTGAAAGATGGGCACACCACATTCTTCATCTATGAGCTGAAGCATGGTTACGAGTGGAGGAGGAACCTCGATGACCTTCAAATGTTTGAACGAACTTGCAAAAGGCTGAACCAAGAGATCAGGAAGAATATTAACTCCAGGAAAGATGAGATATTCATGCTTACGTAAATCTAGGAACGTGTTGATGACTGTTTTGATGCAATCATAACAATAAGTTAAAATTCACATGACATGAACTGTAACTATACTTGAAAGACAAGAAGGAATCATTTGGTGATTCAACTAATCCCAAGTCTACAATGGTTCGGTTGGTCAAGTTCAGTTGGTCAATGTGAAGCTGTAATGTTCAAGGGGCCTTACGTAGTTTAGGTTTGTTCTGTGGTTTACTGGCCTAAGAATATGCAAAGAGGTCATGAGATATGTCAATACTCTTCATTCCTTTGCATAAAGGTGCTACTGTGCTGCAAGTTTCAGATGGTTTTTTTTTTTATTTATGCAGCTTCCTTCTTCATGTACTTATGAAAACTGTCTACTTAGACTCTGTTATGCATGCTTCTTCAGATTTGAGACAATTTCCTTTAGATTTCTGCGTTTTCAGCTAAATATTTCAGATGGGTTGGGAAAAGTTAGAGAGATCTAATCTACACTTCATCTAATCTACAGAAGGATCTAATTGTTTCTGTTATCCACTATGTAAATACCACAGTAATTTGATCAAATCCACAGTAAAAACCCTAAATGTAAGTCCTGAGCATTTTCACAAACATACATTTAAAATTGCAAGCTCTCAAAGAAGATATTTCAAAACACAAAGAAGAGCAGGAGAACACTCAGAAGATAGATGCAGAACTCCAGATTCTATTGTATTAGAAACGAATAGCCATACATGATTTACAATGTAAGAATGACTCTTAGTTTCATTGATCATACTACAGAGAACTTACAAGCTTTACAGATACAGTAAGGCAGCCAGACATTCCACGCGCACCTTACTGCAGACAAACAGGCGACCTCCTTCTTCTACTTCTAAACTATGCTAAGCTAACTGCTGTATTTTCCTAGAAAATCCCTATTGTAGCCCCTGTTGTTTTCCTAAAATCCCTGTTGTAAAGTATTACAGTGTAGAGAGGCACAATATATAACATTCTGATTGTCCTCACTACAGCAAAAAAACCTAACTGAACCCCTGGTTCAAACCTCTAGTTACAGCAATAAATGCAGGTGAACCAGTTCTCAAAAATATCTCAGAGCAGTGGTCAAATCTGGGCAAAATATTGCCCCTTCTGAGAAGTTCCAGCAGCTGGGCAATAACTTCTGTTTGTCTTTTGGAATAATATCTTCAGCTGCGACCTTCTTCTTTACTTGAATGGCCTTAACCTTTATCACTTCATCCTTATCTTCTTGCTCCTGAGATCTGATCTTCTGCCTCCATGAGGTCACTGTATTGACTTTCCAGCTGCTTCCTCAACTGCAAGCCTGCAAGACAAGACAAGTAATAAGTATTCCATTTATCACATAAAACAGCATGAAATTAAAATAAGCGTTTAAATACAGGTGACTGTGCAAAATCGAGGAGATCGGATCCAGAAAACTCCAAAAAACGTGTCAAAAATGCGCCCAAGCTGCTCAAAATTGATCGGGTCAACCATCGCTGACCGAAAAATGTGCCAGAGGCGCCAAAAAAAAACACTTTAAAACTCCACCGCTTCATTTCCCGCCCATCGGCATGATATTCGCAGTCGGTGCGTCAAAAAAACATGTTGGTCGATATACCTCAGCATCATGATATTCGCTTCTGCACATTGGAGAAAAGAACTACAACATCATCATCATGATGAAGGAGAAATGGAGGATACGAATATAATCATGCTGCTTGGGAAAGGAAGATGATGGTGACGTCATCATGATATTCGGGCTTCATTGAAATGCTAAGGATGACGTCATCATCATGTTCGGTTAAGATCAGGGGGATGTTTGTGATATCGGGTCACCTAAGGAGCATGATCAGGATGATGAAGTGAATATGACCCTTTCGCGGCCAAGGTAACCCTCTCGAGAAAAATCAGCATGATGAAGATCATCATCATATTTGCTTGTGTCGAACTTGGAATAGGACGTCATCATCATATTTGGGAACCGGATCGTGCTTGAAAATATCCTGTTTGAAGGAAAAAAGATAATGATGATGATCATCAGGATATTTGGTTCTTCGTTATTCAGATCGGGATGATGTCATCATGATATCCGGAGCCTTCGTTAAACTTAAAACATGACGTCATCATGATACTTCGCCAACCGGATCATGTTTGAGAAATATCCTGCCGAAGGGAAAATATGATCATGATGAGGATCATCAGGATACTTGCAAAAGGTTGTATTTCATCGGCAGGAGGACTTGGCGAAATATCAGGCGCACAAACAAGATCATGATGATGATGACAATCAGGACAGGATAAAAAATGATGATGATGACCCTCCTCATCGATTTATCATGATGACGTCATCATGATATTTTGTCTTCGAAGCACAAGGATGAGTTGGTCATCATGATATTTGCGCCAGGGTGATATTACAAAATATGATGATGCTGTTGAGAAATGTAATATCGAACGCCTTTTCAAATAGACGGGGTGATCATCATGATATTCGCTAACCGGAGGATGATGATCCTCCTCGTCGAATTATGATGATGATGTCTCCAACACTTAGCGAAATTCAGCAAATGTCCTGTGAAAGATCAGGATGATGATCAAGAAGCCGTCATCATCATATTTCGAAGTCCAGCAAATATCATGATGATGACCCTGCGATAGGATTATAACAAGCGCATGCAAATATGCCGAAGGTGGATTTTTCTAAGGGTGATCAGCATGATATGAAAAGATCAGGTAATGTTGAAATATCATGATGATGCTCGCGATACAACAGACCACTTCGACGGGGAACTTACCCTGACTTAAAGTTAATGTCATCATGATATTTGAACCTCAGGATATTATCGGGGGGGGGGGGGGGGGTTCAAATATGATGATGATGATGCTCTTCAGCAAAACCGAGTTTATAATATGACCTTCCTAAAAGATATCATGATGCTGCATAATGCGAAGATCATGATGATCCTGTCAACATGACTTAGAATAAAAAATAAAATGATGATCCTCCTGCGAATATCAGGTTTGACCAAGACTTTGACCGTGCATAACTTCCACATATGGACGAATTTTTGAGTGAAGTAAAAGGCAAACCTGCATGAAATTTCAAGCTCTTTTAAAATATGACGTCCCAGAAACAAAATATGAACTTTGACAAACAGACCTCATGATGATGACCTACCTTATCATATATCATGATGATGATGCACCTGATCTTCATTTTTACCAAACCGCCAGAAAGCAGAAAAAACACAAGCAGAAGCAAAAAGCAAGACATCAACAGGGGTCCTCGTTTTGCTAAGGAGCAAAATGGGGCGTGTTGTGAACATCACAACAACTAGCAACCAAAACAAAACAATTAAATTCAGAGTGTTCAAGGAAACTAGGTGAAATGAACTCATAACTTCCAACTATCTTTCCTGCAAATTACTATTCAGCTTGAGACTCAAAGTGTTCAATAAAGATGCATGAATTTCCATTTTCAGTTTAGTTGTGTGCATGTGATTAATTATCCTCATCTTGAAGATCGGTTGAACAAACCAGTGACTGACATTAGCCTACGTAGGTGAGGATATTCCCTCATAGCCGACCGGATAGAGCCTTGCTGCCAGCGAGCGTCCATAGCCCCGGCAAGGTTATCGTTACAATTCTCCTAAGTAGAGCCCCACTGCCAGCGAGCGTCCATAGCCCCGGTAGAGTTACTTAGATGGCTTAATCTAGATTTTCAGTATAATCCGCTTTATTTATTTATTTATTTATTTTTTTGTTTTCTAATTTTGAAAGATTTCATAAGATATAGCAATTTGTAACTTCATGATGATGCAAGGAGTGGACACTTGCTGAAATTAAGCTGAGAATTGTAATGGTAGCAAGGGTGACCTCTGATTTTTCACCTAATATCTACACTGGTAGGTTCAACAAACCCAAGGATTTTAGGTGTGTCATCGTGAGAAACCTGCTTTGAATTCTCAATCACATTTATTGAATACGAAACTTCAGAAGATGAACAACTCTCTACATTCATGACAGTGACAAGTTATGTGTAAATTGCAAATGGTTAACCTGAATATCCTAAATTATATACTGTTTTGAATGGTTGCTAGTTCTGCTCCTTAATACTCTATAGTAAAATAAAGATCCCTGCTGAGGAGACAACAAACAAACCAGACAAACAGGCCGTACAAACAGCACAACAACAAAAGACAAAACTGTACAAACAGACAGAAACAAAAAGCAAAAAACAAACAGAAAGGAACTATACAAACAACTAACCTAAAAAGAAAACAGCAAAAGAAGAACACAAAAACAAAAACAACTACCCTACCAGACTATATACAAGCTTCTTCAAGGCAAACTGAAACCCAGGAAAAAGACCCAAGAACACCCCTACTTGCATATTTCTTTAGGTTGTGCAGGAGTAATAGGGTACTGGTTATGGTCCTCATCCTAGCAGATTTATCTTTGAATTCTGAAAAAAATTCTGATATTCTAGATTCATTGTGTTTATCAGAATAGCTCTTAACTAGTAATTGAGGCTGCTCATCAGGGTTATGATTAATCCATAAGCATGTCCTATCTCTTGAATTTCCATAATCAAAATAGCATTTATCATTGTTTACTATGGAAAGGAAAGAGACAACCTGATGTGCCTTTAGCTCTGTGGAACACACTTGTTTATTAATAGCTGGCTCTTCATTTAACTCTGTACTTTCATTGCCCAGCTCTATGTCTAGTCCTTTTTCAAGTTGAAAGATGAATGACTCTAGATGTATCATATCTTCATCTTTATCTACCTTTATTCCTTCATTCTGGATGTTCAGTTTATCCTCAAACTTAGCACACCTCTCAATGTTCTCATCATTAGTTTCCTGCACATCAGCACTTAAGTAAGTATCTTCATCATCATCTGACATACAGAAATTAATCACTTCTAAATCACTTGAGAGTAAAGGTGGGACAACATCTTTTGATTGACAGGAGTACTCCCCTGTTTTATTTTCAACATGGTGCTGGGGCGATGTCTGATTATGCACAGCAGCAACATGATCTTCTGTATTTTCAATTTTCAAGAATTGTTCATCAGATGACTCACAGTTATCATTCAGTGTGGAGTCTGCTTCTATTAACCTGCAACAATCCTGAACTTGGTCATTCAATTCAGAGAAATCAGTCATGGGATTGGGATTTACTTTCTCCTCTATGACTTCACTAGTTTTTATAGTAGGGATCTCATCAATTTCAGTGCACTCTAATTTTTTCATTTGCCCACATTTCTCCTTTCCATAAAATGACTCAAGGAAAGATGTTTTACTATCTTTACCAAAAGCATTAGGATCAGCAATAAAAACCTTATCCTGACAAATGGTTTCCTCTCTACAAGATTTAAAAGATTTATACTTGCACTCCCCTTTTCCTGTATTAGGAAGTAGAGACCTACTATCAATCCCTCCATAAAATGACCTAAGAAAAGATGCCTTGTTATCATTCCCTTCCAGAATTGATTTTTCTATTGCATTTTCTAACCGCCTATTAGTTTCTAGTGCTGTATTAGCTTGTTGCTGCAAAATTTCTTTTTCCTGCCAGCTTTCAGCCCTGAACACATCTGAAAAAATAATTAGTCCTTTCAAATATGAATCTATCCTAGTGAGGAATGTTAAACATTTAAGTTCATTGTGTTCAATAGTCCGGTGTATCCTGCAACAACTAGACAAATCAAAATTAGATAAACTTTGAGAATAAAACTGTTCATTCAAAGCTCCCTGAAATAAAGGACTGTTAACTTGAAAACTGTCCCCATATGAGTCCATTAAAAAAAATGGGACCTTCTTTTCACCCTTTTAGGCCTTTTGAAATTTTATGAGATCTAACATATCTCAGAATATAACCTTTAAAACTCAGAATTTTAACCCTAAACCAAATCATGTCCTCCTTCTAGCGCCAGAAAACTGTTGATGACTGTTTTGATGCAATCATAACAATAAGTTAAAATTCACATGACATGAACTGTAACTATACTTGAAAGACAAGAAGGAATCATTTGGTGATTCAACTAATCCCAAGTCTACAATGGTTCGGTTGGTCAAGTTCAGTTGGTCAATGTGAAGCTGTAATGTTCAAGGGGCCTTACGTAGTTTAGGTTTGTTCTGTGGTTTACTGGCCTAAGAATATGCAAAGAGGTCATGAGATATGTCAATACTCTTCATTCCTTTGCATAAAGATGCTACTGTGCTGCAAGTTTCAGATGGTTTTTTTTGATTTATGCAGCTTCCTTCTTCATGTACTTATGAAAACTGTCTACTTAGACTCTGTTATGCATGCTTCTTCAGATTTGAGACAATTTCCTTTAGATTTCTGCGTTTTCAGCTAAATATTTCAGATGGGTTGGGAAAAGTTAGAGAGATCTAATCTACACTTCATCTAATCTACAGAAGGATCTAATTGTTTCTGTTATCCACTATGTAAATACCACAGTAATTTGATCAAATCCACAGTAAAAACCCTAAATGTAAGTCCTGAGCATTTTCACAAACATACATTTAAAATTGCAAGCTCTCAAAGAAGATATTTCAAAACACAAAGAAGAGCAGGAGAACACTCAGAAGATAGATGCAGAACTCCAGATTCTATTGTATTAGAAACGAATAGCCATACATGATTTACAATGTAAGAATGACTCTTAGTTTCATTGATCATACTACAGAGAACTTACAAGCTTTACAGATACAGTAAGGCAGCCAGACATTCCACGCGCACCTTACTGCAGACAAACAGGCGACCTCCTTCTTCTACTTCTAAACTATGCTAAGCTAACTGCTGTATTTTCCTAGAAAATCCCTATTGTAGCCCCTGTTGTTTTCCTAAAATCCCTGTTGTAAAGTATTACAGTGTAGAGAGGCACAATATATAACATTCTGATTGTCCTCACTACAGCAAAAAAACCTAACTGAACCCCTGGTTCAAACCTCTAGTTACAGCAATAAATGCAGGTGAACCAGTTCTCAAAAATATCTCAGAGCAGTGGTCAAATCTGGGCGAAATATTGCCCCTTCTGAGAAGTTCCGGCAGCTGGGCAATAACTTCTGTTTGTCTTTTGCAATAATATCTTCAGCTGTGACCTTCTTCTTTACTTGAATGGCCTTAACCTTTATCACTTCATCCTTATCTTCTTGCTCCTGAGATCTGATCTTCTGCCTCCATGAGGTCACTGTATTGACTTTCCAGCTGCTTCCTCAACTGCAAGCCTGCAAGACAAGACAAGTAATAAGTATTCCATTTATCACATAAAACAACATGAAATTAAAATAAGCGTTTAAATACAGGTGACTGTGCAAAATCGAGGAGATTGGATCCAGAAAACTCCAAAAAACGCGTCAAAAATGCGCCCAAGCTGCTCAAAATTGATCGGGTCAACCATCGCTGATCGAAAAATGTGCCAGAGGTGCCAAAAAAAAACACTTTAAAACTCCACCGCTTCATTTCCCGCCCATCGGCATGATATTCGCAGTCGGTGCGTCAAAAAAACATGTTGGTCGATATACCTCAGCATCATGATATTCGCTTCTGCACATTGGAGAAAAGAACTACAACATCATCATCATGATGAAGGAGAAATGGAGGATACGAATATAATCATGCTGCTTGGGAAAGGAAGATGATGGTGACGTCATCATGATATTCGGGCTTCATTGAAATGCTAAGGATGACGTCATCATCATGTTCGGTTAAGATCAGGGGGATGTTTGTGATATCGGGTCACCTAAGGAGCATGATCAGGATGATGAAGTGAATATGACCCTTTCGCGGCCAAGGTAACCCTCTCGAGAAAAATCAGCATGATGAAGATCATCATCATATTTGCTTGTGTCGAACTTGGAATAGGACGTCATCATCATATTTGGGAACTGGATCGTGCTTGAAAATATCCTGTTTGAAGGAAAAAAGATGATGATGATGATCATCAGGATATTTGGTTCTTCGTTATTCAGATCGGGATGACGTCATCATGATATCCGGAGCCTTCGTTAAACTTAAAACATGACGTCATCATGATACTTCGCCAACCGGATCATGTTTGAGAAATATCCTGCCGAAGGGAAAATATGATCATGATGAGGATCATCAGGATACTTGCAAAAGGTTGTATTTCATCGGTAGGAGGACTTGGCGAAATATCGGGCGCACAAACAAGATCATGATGATGATGACAATCAGGACAGGATAAAAAATGATGATGATGACCCTCCTCATCGATTTATCATGATGACGTCATCATGATATTTTGTCTTCGAAGCACAAGGATGAGTTGGTCATCATGATATTTGCGCCAGGGTGATATTACAAAATATGATGATGCTGTTGAGAAATGTAATATCGAACGCCTTTTCAAATAGACGGGGTGATCATCATGATATTCGCTAACCGGAGGATGATGATCCTCCTCGTCGAATTATGATGATGATGTCTCCAACACTTAGCGAAATTCAGCAAATGTCCTGTGAAAGATCAGGATGATGATCAAGAAGCCGTCATCATCATATTTCGAAGTCCAGCAAATATCATGATGATGACCCTGCGATAGGATTATAACAAGCGCATGCAAATATGCCGAAGGTGGATTTTTCTAAGGGTGATCAGCATGATATGAAAAGATCAGGTAATGTTGAAATATCATGATGATGCTCGCGATACAACAGACCACTTCGACGGGGAACTTACCCTGACTTAAAGTTAATGTCATCATGATATTTGAACCTCAGGATATTATCGGGGGGGGGGGGGGTTCAAATATGATGATGATGATGCTCTTCAGCAAAACCGAGTTTATAATATGACCTTCCTAAAAGATATCATGATGCTGCATAATGCGAAGATCATGATGATCCTGTCAACATGACTTAGAATAAAAAATAAAATGATGATCCTCCTGCGAATATCAGGTTTGACCAAGACTTTGACCGTGCATAACTTCCACATATGGACGAATTTTCGAGTGAAGTAAAAGGCAAACCTACATGAAATTTCAAGCTCTTTTAAAATATGACGTCCCAGAAACAAAATATGAACTTTGACAAACAGACCTCATGATGATGACCTACCTTATCATATATCATGATGATGATGCACCTGATCTTCATTTTTACCAGACCGCCAGAAAGCAGAAAAAACACAAGCAGAAGCAAAAAGCAAGACATCAACAGGGGTCCTCGTTTTGCTAAGGAGCAAAATGGGGCGTGTTGTGAACATCACAACAGAACGTAAGATCATAGTTTGGATGGAGGGTCCTTTTGGTTGGACTACTTGGGTTGATACCCATTATGATGTCTTACACTAGTAGTTCTTTAGCTTCTTCTTTCTTCTGTTATGTCTATATACATGATACTCTAAGTTTGTGGTGAGGCTGGGCCTCTTTTTTGATACTCTCGGTGGTTTTTTTTTTTTTTTGTATTTGACCTACCTATATTTAATATAAAAATATTAATATAATCTAAATATTATTTTATTTTATTGTGTAATATTCATATTAATATAATATTGAGCCTTATGAAAATTATTTAATTTTTCTTCATTATATATAATAAAATTCATATTAAATTGTTGATTACACAAATTTATAATGTATTTATATTTATGTTTTTGATTAAAGGGGTAAAACGGGTTTTGACGGGACTACAAAACCTGAATTAGGTTCTGAAGGGACATGAAACCCTTTACAACTAGACACTGTCAAATGTTAAAATCATAGCTGAATGACACTAAACAGAAATCTCTTAGGACACCGACAACAACAAGTTTAGATGGGACCCTCAAGCCTACAAACCATCAACAAACCTAATGAAGAGCCACCTAGAAATAGTAGCAATGAGCTGCAACCAAGAACAAAGGGAATGAGATGACTCACTACCACCAACCACACAACAGGTTTTGAAGGGACCTGAAATCCTATACAAACAAATGTTATGTGAACCACTACTCATGAAATATGGGTCATGTGTTTGACTCAAAAACTACGTAGTTAAAACCCTGAAATAAAATATCATAATTTGACATGCTGCGAAAACTAGCTCCTACTTATCAATTGATGAGCTAAAGGGGCTCTATAATGAATGGTTCATAAGGAACAACACTTGCTGAAGGTTTTGCAAATGGGGTAGAAAGCTAAGTGGGCTTGATCTTGGGGGAAATTCCATGGTTAAGCATGCATGAGTCAGAGTAGTACTGGGATGGGTGACCTCCCGGGAAGTCTCGATGCTTCACCCCTGTGTGCATCACCTAGATGCAATGAGCACTAAGTGGACCATTCATTAACATGAGAGATGGGTTCATGTGAACCAATACTCATGAAATATGGGTCATTTGTTTGACTCAAAAACTACGCAGTTAAAACCCTAAAATAAAATATCATAATTTGACATGCTACGAAAAATAGCTCCTACTTATCAATTGATGAGCTAAAGGGGCTCTATAATGAATGGTTCATAAGGCACAACACTTGCTGAAGGTTTTACAAATGGGGTAGAAAGCTAAGTGGGCTTGATCTTGGGGGAAATTCCATGGTTAAGCATGCTTGAGTCAGAGTAGTACTGGGATGGGTGACCTCCCGGGAAGTCCCGATGCTTCACCCCTGTGTGCATCACCTAGATGCAATGAGTGCTAAGTGGACCATTCATTAACACGAGAGATGGGTTCATGTGAACCACTACTCATGAAATATGGGTCATGTGTTTGACTGAAAAACTACGCAGTTAAAACCCTAAAATAAAATATCATAATTTTACATGCTGCGAAAAATAGCTCCTACTTATCAATAAATAGAATGCCAACAGCGACCACACAGCCATAGGTTTTGAAAGGACCTTTGAACCTTACACAAATAGCCAAACAATAGCATACTCGATACTAACCCACAATGAAATAGCAACCACGCTACACCTAGGAACAAAGTTAAAGGGGCAGCCACTAAAGTCTTCTCCATTATTGTCAAAATGAGCTTATAGAAAAATTGAAGTTGGCCCACAATGAAACAGCCTCACAAACACCCACTTCAAAAGTCATCTCCTTCTTTGTCAAATTGATCTATATGTCAAAACTTGGCCTCCATATTACTGAAATTCCTCTCTTGCCAAAAGACCATAGTCCCCACTGTCTCCAGGGAATGAAGAGTCCCTTGGTCATTGCAAAGCATCTTAGGAGAACCAAGAAACTAACCCAACTAGGCATTCTCCCACCTTAAGAACACTCAAACAAAATAGACTTGAGGCCATGAAAAAACTTTGTTGCCCAAGCCTTAGCAGAGTTGGGCACACACCCATCATGCCTGCCAATGGAAGCATCCTCCATGTTACCTCTCTACTGCTCCTCACACAACATATATTCACAAGACTTCCATTTTCTTCTAGCCCCAAAATCTAAAAACCTCAATAGTGGGTTTGAAACCCATAACCTTCCCAAACTGGGAAAAACTCCTCCTAGACAGCCTTCTCAATAGGAGAAAAAGGGATCTAAATCCTCCCACCCAAAGTTTCCCTAAGAAAGAGGGTGAAGAATGACCTAGCCAAGTCTGAATAATAGACATTTTGGCATTGGAGTGCTACACAAATACCTACCCCCAAAACCCCACCACGATAGCCAATGTATTCAATAGCATAGGTGAGAGAGGAAATCTATCCCAAAACTTGTGACACTGTTTCAGACACAACCAACCCTAAGGAAGCCCTCCCTTTGGTCGACATATTGAAGCAGGTCACTATACAATTTGTTGTATAGAGGAAACTTCTACACAATCCCAGTCTCAAGAAACCATAGAGCTTCTTGAACAAAGGGGAACCATTCTCCAAGGGGATCATGACTTACCTCTTTCTCGATGGAGGACCCATAAATAGAGAGAAACCAAAACCACCCTAGTAGGCCTCTGCCCTAACAAAGAGCAGAATGACCATAGCATTGAATGGGTGATGTCGATACTGAGAGCACCACCAGGCACCCTCTTCCCCATCATCATCCTTGTCTCCCTATCCTTTCTTCTCTACACATGAACAACCAACACTCATGCTCCTACCCATTTCTCATGATGTATTTATATTTATGTTATATTATAATAAAATTAAATATTGTTGATAAAAGATTTGCACTAGAAAATGAGATCTATGAAACACATAATACATTTCTTTGGTATTGTTATATTTGATTAAATTGTTCATTATAGAATTTTATAATGTATTTATATCTATGTTATATTATAGTAAAACAAATACTATTAAAAACATATTTGCACTAGAAAATGAGTGTAGGAACTAGGAATATTGAGTGAATGTGAGTATGGATTCAAGCCACACTCAATCTGCGAGAAAACAAGTATTGCAAAGTAATGGACACAATATGAATACAAAATATGGGATTGATTAATTATCTTACAAGATGTAGTACATATAAGGCATAATTAACTAAGAATAGTCGAGCTAATAATAGGAAAAACTCACTAAAACTAGTGGTGCTCCAAGAAAAGGGAAAGCAACCACTTAACTTAGACAAAACTAATATAAGCATACCAAGTATAGCTCAAGGCTGAACACTTCAAAATATGCACTCCTAAGATAGCTTAATATACACCAGCATTGCTCCTTAAACATAGCTTAGGTGGGCAAAATGAAGATGGGTCTTAGAAACTAGGCCTTATTAGGTACCCATGTACAATGTAATCTCTCATAAAAATAGAGAAACGGAGAAAAACTACGCAGGAAAAAAACTCCCCTCCAAAAAGAGAAAAAAATATAAAAGAAGAGGATTAGGAAGCCTCCTCAAAGATTATAACTTTACACTAAGCCTAAAACCATGTTGCTCTAACTATAATGATGCAGGCAACTACCCCCATAGAAGAGAGAAAGAGACTATGTATTCCCCCCAATGAAACCCTTATGCCAAAAGAGAATGCTCGTGTATGAATGTTGACAATGATACATTTGTGGGAAATGACATTTCTCCCCTTAGGAAGAAACAATTCCAATGGTGAATGCTGAAGTAACTCCAACTCAAAGAAGCAAGGTGAGGTGGTAAGTCTCATGATGTATCTTGTCTTAGAACACTGTTCAAATGTCTACATATTGATTTTGAAACAAGTCACAAACAAGCCAGGAGTCGTAGGGCTAACCAAGATAAGTGACTTCTCAAAATCATGTGAAAACTAATGAAGAGAAAGATCCAAAGAACTAATGTATGGATGTGGAATGTGAATGCATGCCATATGGCTATGAAGCAAATCCCACGAGATGTCATTCGAAGAATCAATGGAATCCCTTGATGAAGCCTCTCTGAACTCTATAGTAGTAGCAGGTGCAATATAATTATCATCAAAGAGAAAGACAATATCCGCCAAAGTGTCATCAAGATCTGAAATGTGGGACTTGAAAAACAAGGAAGAGATGTCTGGTAGAAGTGTGTCCCAATTGGATCTAAGACCCTACTATAAATAATTACTGGAAGCATCCAGAGAAGAAACTCTAAACTCTAAAGCAAAGGCATAGAAAACATGTGCCCTATAATGTGATGATGTATATGTCATCCATCAATTGGATTTTGTACCCAAGTACCTACACTTTGAAGTGGCTATGTAGCCCAAAGAGAGTTGAATGTGGGTGAGTCAAGTGCTGAATCCTCATCCTCCAAAATGAATCTAGAGATGGATGGAGATGACACTCTGCCTCATGAATCTTCTATGGATAGTAGAAAGGAGAAATATCAAGGGCAAAGTGTGAGAAGTTGTATAACCTACCATTGTGATCTGCCCTTTCCAAAGCCACTAAGTTATTCCTATGCAACTCTCTAATCTCAACTGAATCTAGAGTAAACTCAACTTGCATGCCCTTCCCTATGTGAGCAATCTAATACATTGATAGGAAATTAGTTGAAAGTGAAGGTACACTTAAAACATTTATGAATGTTCCACCTTCATCCTCAACAGAACCTCTCCTTGTAACTATTTCTTGTGTGTCATTACCCAAGGTGATGCTAGACATGTTATAAGGCTCTATGGAAAAAAACTCAACCTATGAAGAAGCCATATGATGTGAAGCATCAAATTCAATAATCCAAGATGGAGCTGATGAAGATGCTACTGTAACTAGTGCCTTGCCTTTAAATTTCACTTTTCCTTTTTCCTTTGTCTTAGAAGTTTCTTGGGTTGATGAGGACTCTTTGATAGATTTAGGAACCCCTACGTTATGCTTCTTAAGAAGATGAGTGATGTGTTCTATCTATTTCTTCATACATATGTGCTTATAATGCCCAAGTTTCTTACAATAGGCGCACTTGACTTTCTCTTTCCTAGGTTTCCCTTGATTTGAAGAAGATTTTGTATTGAGCTCAGATTTTTGTTCCTTCTTGATCTCCTTGTCTTTTTTATTTTTCTCCCCTTTGTTATTTGAATCATTATGTTCCCCATTTCTAGGAAAGAGAACTTGAGGTGTTGATGTCTTCAAGGTACCCATGTGTATAACTTATCTTTCTCCCTAATGAAGTTTGGAATCAAGTCATCTAAGGATGGCATTGTCCATGTGGCTCTAAAATCTCTTTTAGAAAAGTAGAAAGTAGATACAAATATAGAATACTCAAGTCCTAACTTGGTGATAATTGAAAGCACAAGTTGATAATCTTTTTTCTCAATTCCACATCCTTTCAACTTCAACATTAATGATTTCAACTTACTGAAGAAATCCTCTAGAGTGTCAAATAAACTTGTACTCAAGCTTATGAGTTAGTTCTATAAATCATGACCTTTTGTTTCATCAACCTTTCCAAAGAGTTTTTCTAATGCTAGCCAAATTTCACTGGGTGTCTTCAAGGCTTCTACATGAAACAATAGTTCAGGAGCTATATTTAAACACAAAAAACTATAGACTTGATCACACTTGTTAAACTATTTATCCTTCTTTGTATCAATAGTGGGTTCTTTTTCAGTCCCCATTGTCACCTTGTGTATCCCTTTATTCTTTAACACAACTTGGATTGCAAATTTCCACTTAGGATAAATAAACAGGGTTAGTGGCTTGATTGCTTGTTGTGAATCCATGATGTTGAAGTATTTTTACATAAATTAAGTGCAAAAGGGAAAATTATGGAGAAGATTTGAAATTGCACAAGGCACGACAACTTTACACCCCCCTTGATTCAAAATTGGATTCACCCCTGAATTTGGTACTTTATCATGCAGTGTGTTAGGTCTAAGCGGGTTGATTAAAATTGTACCCTACTACTTTACATTTTTACAAACTCTCTTCAATTTTGGTACTCCAAAGTAACCTTTTAGAAGAATTTTCTTAAATTTTGGTACTCCAAAGTAACCTTTTTTTAAGTATTTTTTGAGATAAATAATCTATTAAATATTTTATATTTATTAACATTAATTAAAAATCTAAAATAAATAAAATAAATTTTTTAATTAATTTAAAATTACAAACAATAATCATTAATTAAACAATTTTGATTACAGTAGTATGTTACTAGATGATAGGTTTAATTATGATAGTATGCTACTAGATGATAGTTTTAATTATGATAGTATGTTACATGTACTCCATAATTGTACTACCATATAGTAGATTAAAAAGCCAGTTCTCTCAAGTTTTGGCAAGATCATTTTAGAAGTTATTTTTGTTTAGAAAAGTAGCAATGGCAAGATATGGGGGAGATCCTCCACTATGTTTACTTTATCGAGATGTTTTTAAAGGTTTTATGTATATTTAAATATAAAATGTTTCATACTTCTATTTAGAAGTTGACAAATAATTTTATCTTATTCTCATTCATCTCCACACACTCCAAGATTTAAAACTCACTTGCTAAATTTATCACTTTCCATCTTGTTTCGACTAGAGAACATGGCTACATGCATAACCTTCATATGAATTTTTTTTCCAAATTTTACCTTTACCACCCATGACAATTGAAGAGACATTACCTAAGACACAAAATCATTACAAAACTAAGCTTAATTGCAAAAACAAAGTAACAAAAGTGTTCTATAATGTAATAGACTTGGGGCTGTAGTCAAGCATTCTAATGGAAAACCCTACATTAAAGATAAGGAATTGGTGCAGTCACGGTAGGAGGGTTCACAGAATGAACTGTCCAGACCGTGCAGCAAGAGTAAACACAATGGAAACAACTCAAGGAAATAGAACAAATGCAGATTCAATCATTCAATATATCTTAGAATTCAACTACAATCTGGTCGGCAACATACTGGATTACAATACAGGCTCAAAGGCTTGATTTCATACATGCGCAAGATAAAGCTTTGAAGCTTCTCCGCACAAATCTAAAACTATTATATCTTTCTTATGTGAATAGATACTTTCCTAAGGATCTATTACATAAATATATTTCATTTCCAGACTAATAGATTCCTCCGCATCGGCCAAGGAAGATCACAAACTCTAATGAAGAGCTAAAACATGTTCACAGATAGGTCAGACTTAAATGCATAGAACACTTCCTCAAATGAATTGGATAATGTGTGGACCTCTGGGGAAGGTCGGCCATGAACCAAGGATCATTGAATGATGTGTCAGTAGGATCCACAAGTCAAGGAATGATCCACAAGCCTTTTCCTTTAGCTGATTATTAGGAACTATTAGAATGCTCTGCTCTGGGAAAACAAATGAACTTCTGATAGTGATAACTTTCTCGTAACTGATCCAAATGCTCTGAATTCTTTATATGATGTAGATGAATGAATGAAGATGCTAAGTCCAGATCCGTAAGATGTGAAATGCCAAAACTAGACCACAAGCTAAAACTGCTTCTGACTGAACTGGGAAATGAAAGAACTGAAATGCAAACAAATTGAGATGCAAATGTTTTTGGTTGATGCAAGATTTCTCTTGATCCAGGGATGCTCTTGCATCTGACATCCGAGGTTATTGAAAAAGTGAGTCCCTCACTTTGTCTGGGCTAGGGGAGAACCAAGATGGTCCACCTTAGCCTGAGAAATCCATGATGAATCTTCTTCTGGTCTGCCTTTCCACTTCACAAGATATTCTTTGTATTGTTTGCCTCTAGTGCTGCATCCAACTCTCTTGTCCAAAATGTCTTCTATCTGCTCCGGTGCTTGTTATGGCAACTGCTTCTTCAAGTCCTTGTCTGTGTTGTCATTAAACTCTACTTCATGATACTGATGTAGGTCTGTAGTGTTGAAAATTGGTGATATACCCAATGTCTCTGGTAACTCCACTTCATATACATTTCCTGAATCAAATTTTCTGAGTATCTTACACGGTCCAAATTCTTCATCTTCAACTTGTTATATGTCCCAACTGGAAATCTTTCTTCTCTCAAATGTACCATTACTTCATCTCCTTCTTTAAATTCTTTGTGTTTTCTCTTTTCACCTGCCCTTTCCTTATACTTACTATTCATGTCTTCCAAATGCTTCCTCACCTGATTATGCACTATCCTCATATGATCTGCAAATTCTTCTACTTCTACACTTCTCTTTTCTTCTGTACTGATGTCTCTCAATTCTGCAACTCCTCTAGGATTCACTCCGGTAATAATCTCAAAAGGTATTCTTCCAGTACTCTTGTTTACTAAATTATTGTATGCAAACTCTGCTTGTGAAAGAATCAAGTCCCAACTTCCTGCTTTCTCTCCAACCAAACATCTCAACAAGTTTCCCAAACTCCTATTCACTACCTCTATCTGTCCATCTGTCTATGGATGAAAAGTGGAACTGAACTTCAAATCTGTCTTCATCTTCTTCCAAAGTGTCTTCCAAAAGTATCCAGCAAATTTTGTGTCTCTGTCTGAAACTATACTCCTAGGTAATCCATGCAATCTCATAATCTCCTTGAAAAATAAGTCAGTTACATGTACTGCATCAGTTGTCTTCTTGTAGGGTATGAAATGAGCCATTTTTAAAAATCTGTCAACCACTACAAATATTTAATCATGTCCTCTCTGTGTCTTAGGTAATCCCATTACAAAATCCATGCTTATGTCTTCCCAAGGTCTCTCTAGTACTATCAAAGTTTTATACAATCCAGTGTTCTGACTACTCCCTTTTGCAACTTGACAAATTCTACAACTCTGCACAAATCTCTAAACATCCTTATGTATCTAAGGCAAAAAATAATTTCACTCACCAAAGCCATTGTCTTATCAATGCCAAAGTGTCCTGCCAATCCACCACTATGCTTCTCCTTGATCAAATTATCTCTCATTGAACTTCTAGGTATGCATAACTGACTTCCTTTGAACAACATATCTTCCTGAATGAAATAGTCTAACCACTTACTCCTATCTATCACAACAGGTTCCTTACATGCTTTCCAAGGTTCTGCAAAATTAGTGTCTCCCTCATTCATGTTCTTCAATTCATCAAAACCCAACACTTCAACTCTCATCTCTGTCAATAAGTTTCTTCTTCTACTCAAGGCATTAGCAACTTTGTTTGATTTTCCACTCCTATGCTTCAACACAAAAGTATAACTCTGTATGAACTCTACCCATCTCATATGTCTCTGATTTAATTTACCTTGACTGTTCAAATACTACAAAGCTTGATGATCCGTAAACAACACAAACTCCTTAGGCAACAAGTAATGTCTCTACTTCTTCAAGGCTTGAATTATGGCATAGAACTCTTGATCATAAACTAAATATCTTCTCCTTGCATCATTCAACTTCTCACTGAAATATGCTATAGGTCTACCTTCTTGACTTAATACTACTCCAATTACATTTCCACTTGCATCACAATCAACTTGAAATACCTTATTGAAATTTGGTAATGCCAAAATAGGTTGCTCTGTCACTTTCTGCTTCAACAACAAAAAACTTTTATCTGCTCCAGATGTCCATTTAAAATCTTTTCTGTCACCTCTCATTGTCTCCATCATAGTGTTACAAACTGAACTAAAATTTCTGATGAACTTCTGGTAGAAACTAGCCAATCCATGAAATGATCTAACTTCTCCAATGCTTTCCAGTGTAGGCCATTCAACAATTGCTCTTACTTTCTTAGGGTCCATCTTCAATCCTTCTGCAGAAATCACAAATCCCAAATATACCAACTCTTCTTTCATGAAACTACATTTCTTGATGTTTATCAGCAATTTCTCTTCTCTCAGTCTCTGCAAAACTTGTCTAAGATGCCACAAATGTTCTTCTATTGTCTTACTGAAAATTAGAATGTCATGCAAGTATACAATCACAAACTTACCCAAGGATTTCTTCAAGACCTCATTCATCAATCTCATGAAAGTACTTAGTGCATTTGTCAATCCAAAATGCATCAATAACCACTCATACAATCCTTCATTTGTCTTAAAAGCAGTCTTCCATTCATTTCCTTCTTTGATTCTAATCTAATGGTATCCACTCTTCAAATCTATCTTTGTGAAATATCTTGCTCCACTCAAACAATCCATGATATCATCCATCCTAAGTAAAGGAATTCTATACTTAACTGTGATCTTGTTTATTGCTCTGGAATCAGTACACATTCTCCATTCTCCATCCTTCTTCGGTGCTAGCACTGCAGGTACTGCACAAGGGCTCAAGATTTCTCTGATCAAACCTTTCCTCAACAATACTTGTATCTATCTATTCAATTCATCATTCTCTGTCAGTGTCATCTGGTGTGTTGCTTTGTTAGGTAAACTTGCTCCCTGTATAAGATCCATGTGATGACTGATATTCCTTATAGGTGGTAATCCTTTAGGTACAGTATCTGATATGATGTCTTCATACTCTATTAGCAACTTCTTTATCTCTTCCAGTTGTGATTCTTCAACTTCTCTCTTCAATGCTTTAGGCTTCTTAAGAATCAAGGCATATCACATATTCTCATGTCTCAAACCATCCAGAAATCTTCTTCCATCTACCAAACAGATTCTAGCATTTTCGTATACTTCACTCTTCGGATCATCCTCCAAAGGAATCAAAGTAATTCTCCTTCCATTTGCTGTTATGATATATGTATTCTTTCTTCCATCATGTATAGCTTTTCTATCATAATGCCAAGGTCAAGTCTCAACAAGATATCATAACCTATATCATAACCTAGATGGCTCCAAGTATTTGTCACCTCTATGTTACTGGAGACAACTGGCTCATCCTAAGATATCCTAGCTGTCACCTGCATGGTACTGGTGATAGCTGGCTATCCGCACCTGTATCAGACTCAATTATGATATGTGGGTCATCTTATAGCTAGGTAAACACACAATAAGGATATCACAAGGATTCACCAACACTGATCAAGCCTTAGCCTGACCGTCGCGGGACCGCGGGAGCTATTAGCATCCCCTTTCCATTGTTCACTGCAAACCCACCAGTCAAAGTCAATTGTAACACGGGACCATGGTGTACATCTTATATGACTTGTAGTCATTTTTGCACTACCATAAACCCCTTTTGAAACTATCACGGGGCTGTGGTAAAGGCCTGCCACATGGATCCTCTTATACCCCTATGCCACTAGCCTCGCATGAAACCACCATGGGAGTGCAGTGAAGCCCTAATGCACTTACCACATTGTTGCCAGTCGCCACCTTACCCACTATGAGACTACAGTGACATATTTTATGTTACTCACATTCATGCCGCTAACCTGCCAGCATATGTTGAGACCATCACTAGGCTGCGGTAACCATTGCTTGTCATTCACTTTATACCACCAGCCCGCCACTAGATTTTCCACTTGCTACAAGACCGTAGTAACTGTCATTTCTCCTTCTCTAGTTCCTGCACACCCACCAAGGTTGTCTGAATGACTTGCAGGGCTACGGTAAGAGACAAAAACATATTAATGCCCAAAAATACAAAGGTCTTTGAGATGATCATGACATGGGACACCTATGAATGGTTGTTGGAACAATTTGAAAGGAATATGAACCCCTGAGATGGATTTATGGAGGGAAAATATATATGAAACCAGATGGGACTACGGGAATTTTTTATGGTCCTAACAAGGTGTATGATGCATTGTCAAGAAAACAGGTGACATGGCAATTTTAAATTCAGATGATGAGTTCAACTTGAGGAAAATGTGTTGTGCAATGGTTAGAAGGCTATGCTCAATGCAAATTTAAGGGTTACAATAAGTTTCATCAATGGTGTACTTGGTGAAGTCATTGTGATTGTGTTTAAAAATAAGAGAATCTGACCCAAACTACCCTCTTTCTTCTTGTGGAATTTCCATCATTACATTAGACATGCATGGGGACACAAACAACCCATAATTGGTTCCAACTCTTCCAATCACTTGTGGTGGTTGACAATTTAAATCCCCCCTAAAGATGGCTTGGGCACTGACAATCCATAAAGCACAAGGTTTAAAGGTCAATAGAGCAACAGTTGATATTAGATACTCAAATTGTGAGGGTCTTACATTCACAACAATGTCATTAGTTGTGGCAAATCTTGGCCAGAAGTAGTTGTAGAGAGGATGTAAATAGTTTCTATTTCAAATCAGAAGTGACATGATAGAGCTTTATGGTGGTGACCTTGTATGAACAATAGTGAAAATGCACCAACTAGCACCCATAAATGTCAATAAAGTGGCATGTATGCTTGATAGTATTATTTCACCATTCAATCTAGCTAGTCTAATGAGGAGGACGTGGCTCCAAATTCTAGTAAACATGTCATAAATGGTCATTCATGCCCTTTGAAAACCCTTACATATTCTAAGTAGAGATTATTCCACATATACCATGCAGAGTGATTGTGACATCATACAATATTGAGATAAGAAAGCCCCAATCTATTGTGCATGTAGGACTAAGCTTCCATCTCACTAGTTGTCTATTACATGGGGAAAAATTACCATATTTGTTTGATGCCACTTCCACTATATTAAATTCACCACACACAACCCAAGATTTTATGACTTTAATATATAATCTCCTATTGATATTCAACATGATGATTCAATTTTATTTTAAAGGACTCTTTTGTTGGGTGTCTTCAAAGGCCTCTTATCAAAATCTTGAGAAGCTTCTAACATATTTTTATGGGTATCCTCTAAGTAGGGAGAAGGTTTTCATACAGTGGCATGGTAGTTATGTTGTCTCCCTCATGATTATGGTGGGCTTGGCCTTATTGACATTCAATGTCAAGGATTAGCTTTGTGTGCTAAGTGGATTATGAGAGCCCTAGAAAGGATTAAATTTTAAAAGATCCTACTATGTAATACAATTGGACTTTAAATATTTTAAGTAAACCATCTACAAATATCCATAGAAATGTGGATTTATAATGCAAATATGGACATCATCAACAAAAAAGATTTGTATTAACCAAATATCCATATAGGCATACATCAATATCTATTGATATAAGTATAACATATATACAAAATAGCCATATAGGCATACAATGTCAACTATATACAATACAAAATATATATCCACAAATGCCATATAGGCATACAACAAAGGAACCTGAAAAAAAGTCATTCCCCTCTATCTGGTGAAAAAAATAGATCATAGATAGTCTTTGGTCTTTGAGGGGATGGAGACGCATATGACAGTGGTCTACTACAAACCCGAGGGATGATCCTCCTATTTAGTTCTTCATGGAGCTATAGCTCTTACAATAAAAAGTATAGACATTAATATATAGAAATTACATTATAAAAAATGAAACATTTAACAAAATAATCACTTACTTCTATCAGATAATCTCTCTCCTCATTTGCCTCAGTACCAGGATCAGGCTATGGTGTTGTGATGTCCTATAGAAACCATCCAGATACAAATTAAACTTCAAATCAATAATCATTTGATTTTTCAATAATAAACAACTATAACAATGAATGTAATTTGAAATTTACTATTCTACCTCATACCCCTGTCAAAGGAATGGAGCTATGAATTGAAGAAGACACCATGCTCCATTTCCCTATGAACTTAGAGAGGTGTCTCCGCAGCTTGCATCATCTAAAAATAAAACAACATTATTCAATTATGAAAACTAGAATAGTGATGCAAGTCATGGCTCCTAACTGATGAGCATCACTGTTGTCCTCATCATTTTATTAAAAATGTCAAACTAGAGTGGTGTGCATTGTGATATGGAAGAGGGACAAGAAATCATTTGCATGACATTCTTTTTATACATTTAACAGAATTGAAAGGTAATGCATGAAAAAAATTGTTGCAATCAAATCTAATCTAAGAGCTTGTAAATGAAATTGTTGAAATCACATCTATCCTAAGAAGCTTGTGAAGGGAAATACTGGAATGTAAATAAATATGAAATGGAAAGACTACTGGAAAAATAAACTAAGGAATGAAAACTACAAACAACTACACTACTGCTGCTAAAAAACTGAACTATATTATTTCATAAAAATCTTCCCATTTGATTCCTTGATTACAATAAATTTATAGAATTCTTATTCTCAATCAATCTGCCAAGAATGTGGATCTGAGATCCTATTTTTGGGGAGAAAAACTAAATCTTATTCCTCTTATTTTGCTGCCTTCTATCACACCACTTTTATTTTAGTCAAATTTAGTCACAAACTACATGTTTATTTTGGCGAATCTCTTCAAATGGTTTCTGGCTTTTGTTCTCCTCATTCCTAGCTTTCTACATCAATTTGAAATTCCAAATTTCATTGAGAAATGAGGGAGATATCACCATTTTACTAAGATTACGTTTTTAACTTCCTCTTTTCGTGCTTCTTTTTAGGAAGTTTTCTGGTGTTCCAACTTGATAGAATTTATTCTTCAATCTATTGATTGTTGATTACAATGTAAAACATATAATAGTATTAATACATACAATGGCTCTAATTGCACAAAAGACATGCTTTTATTTAGCTAATAGATGAGACATTTTTTTGTCTCAACATCTCCCCCACACCTAAAATGTTGTAGGTCCTCCTACAACTCATAGAGAGCTTTTGGATCCAATCTCCTCACCTGTATTGCAATTACTTCTGGAGATGTACTAGAGATGATCTGAAGATATTTTGAGTTACTCTGAAGCTATCTAGAGCTTGTTGTCTTTTCTTCATGATCAGTTTTGAGTTCCTCTGGGGCTATCCAGAGCTCTCTAGAGCTTATCTGGAGCTATCCAAAGATAACTATTTTTTCTCCCTTAGCGTCTTTGGAGAGATATAGAATGTTTTAATGATGGAAATAGAGCCCATGGATAGCTATGAAGAGATCTAGAATGTCTTCAAATGCCAAAATAAATTTACAAAAGGTCTTGGGTACAACTTTGATGGAGAAATGCATGTTTTTAAGCTTTAGAGAAGAAGACATAGCATGTGAAAAGCACTTATTTATAGAAAAGAAACTTACTCTCTCCTACTCTAATTATTGATGTAGAGATAGGTTACACAAAACCATTAACTGGTTGTGGAAAATAACTCCCTTTCCTCAAAATATGGATCTATGCATTCAATTTTTTAAAAGAAGAAAACCATGAGAAGAAGATGATTGAAGATTTAAACTCTGATGCTTCACCTTCCTTTGAAATGGTAGCCTTCTCCATAATATCTAATTCTAGTAGATACATGGGCTTATTGGAAAGATCATGCAATCCTTCCTCACATTCTGCTACATGCATGACTAGATGCAACTCCTTATCCTTCAAATATCTAATCGAGCATCCCTCCTTGGACTTTGAAGGTGTCCAAATAATAATCTATTTCTTGTTGGGGCTTGAACTCATGGTCCCCTAGTTGAGGAGATTGCATAAGATCTATCACCTTTGCATCCAAGAATCTCTTCCTTTGGATTTGTTGTATTGGGTGGGAGTTTCTAAAATAATAAACCCAAAAAAAAACTTGCCAAACTAATTTTTCCTTTTGACCTACTATCACTAGATCAATAGAAACTCTTTAATGACACCTATCCCTAGCAACAGTGCCAAAAATGATGAGGGTCACTGCAGTCCTCATCATTTCATTAAAAATGTCAAATCAGAGCGGTGTCCATTGCAATATGCAAGAGGGAGAAGAAATCATTTGCATGATATTTTTTTTCTACAAGAAGAATTGAAAGGCAATGCATGAAAGAAATTGCTAGAATCAAATCTAATCTAAGAGCTTGTAAATGAAATTACTAAAATCAAATCTATCCTAAGAAGCTTGTGAAGGGAAATACTAGAAATGTAAATAAACATGAAATGGAAAGACTACTAGAAAAATAAACAAAGGAATGAAAACTACAAACAACTACATTACTGCTGCTAAAACACCGAACTATATTATTGCATAAAACTCTTCCCATTTGATTCCTTGATTACAATAAATTTATAGAATTCTTATTCTCAATCAATCTACAAGAATGTGGATCTGAGATCTTTTTTTGGGGGAGAAAAACTAAATCTTATTCCTCTAATTTTGCTGCCTTCTTTCACACCACTTTTATTTCAGTCAAATTCAGTCACGAACTACATGTTTATTTTGGTGGATCTCTTCAAATAGTTTCTGGGTTTTGTTCTCCTTGTTCCCCTCTTTCCAGATCTTTTTGAAATTTCAAATTTTATTGAAAAATGAGGGAGGTATCACCATTTTATTGATACTACATTTTTAACTTCCTCTTTTCGTGCTTCTTTTTAGGAAGTTTTCTGGCGTTCCAACTTGACAGAATTTATTCTTCAATCTACTGATTGTTGATTACAATGTAAAACATGTAATAGCATTAATACATACAATGTCTCTAATTTCACAAAAGACATGCTTTTATTTAGCTAATAAATGAGACATTTTTTGTCTCATCACCAACATATACACACGTTCACCTAAACATGGAAGTACACACAATAAATCACACAAGTCACATGCATATATACAAATTAGACAAAGATTCATGACTATTGTGTGGTATAAGGGTCAACAAAGGAGGGACCATAGTAGCATCAAATTTTAGGTTTAAGAAGTCAAAGAGGGAGTGACGGTGTTAGTTTAGGTTTAGGATGGTGGTAGGGTGGGGTAGGGTTGTGCTTAAATTTTTGTTTGTTTTGTAGTGATGGAGGAAAGACAATGCCTAAGATAGAGGGTTTTAATATGTTAGGAAAAGATTGGTGATGGGAATGAGGCATAAGATAGGTAAAAGTGAAAGACAAAATTGGTATGAGGTTGAGGTGGACTGGAAGGTGTTGACAAAAAAAGTCTAAGAAGTGTCTTAAGGTAACAACTAGTTGGTATGGGCTATGAGAAATGGTGAAGACATTACCATCATGGGGAATTTAAGGCACTAGTGGATGACAGTTCAGGGACAACCCAAATTGCAATGAGCCAAGGATGACCTAAGAGAATAGATAGTGGTATGAGGAGGGGATGATATGACATGAGACATCTAGGCATTTAGGTCCTACCTAGCTTAGTAGGGGGAGGGATCCAAAAGTAGGTATAGAAGTGTCATTATGTGTACACTAGGAGATATCTAAGGGGGATAAGAATCTCTTTGCAACTTAGTGATGTATAAGTGTTCCTCTGTAATTGGATTAATTCCACCTTGATGTATAAGTGTTCCACCTTGATTCAACTATCATTTTATAGTCTACTTGTGCCTCAATCTATAGAGGATTGTTATAATCATTAGTAGGCACATTGTCAAGCAAGAAGGTGATGGCTGGTGTAGGAGTGGGTTGAACAATGAAATTATAAGGTTGAATATCTAATGTGCCTTATCATCTCAAAGAATATAATAGTATTAAAGGAAGCGTCCTCATTAGACTTAGGTGGGTTAGCGGATGTAGGATTAAAAGTAGGGATGGAAGAAATTGAGCCAATACGATTGACATAGTTTGTAGGGGAATGAGTTAGTGTAGATTTGAAGATTTTGGTTAGGGGTGACTTGTTGCCCCCATAATTAATACCTAAAACCTCGATGATGTTGGAGTCAGTCATATGCTATATAAGATGTCATAGGCTCGTGCCCCTCTCCGGTGCCATGTCCTGAGGTCTAATTGGTGGTAAATGGATGAGTTTATTAAAGAGAATTTGTCAAAGAATAATGTGGATGGGATCAACAAGCTTTGATAGACATGTATGGAAAATGTGGTAGCATAGACAAGGCAGTGAGCTATTTGAAAAGATGCCTCAAATAAATATGGTCTCATTGTGAACTCCTTGTCTATGCATTTGCTTGTCATGGCATTCCATGAGACCACTTTTCTTTGAGGAATTTTTTCAAATAACTATATTGTAATTGAAATTTTGTCATCTATCAACATCTATTTATTAGTTATGCAGTGTCTACTAATGCTTTGAGTTTGAAATATATGCAATTCAATGTAATCAATGATAGGAATATAAACTACAAAAATCTAGGAAGTACAATTCATTAGTTAAACTGCTTATTTTATTACCTAAGTGAAGCTTTGAACTCCACCACCACTGGCAAGTGTTGTCGTGAAATCTCCAAGATTAACCTATTCAACATCCAAAATCAAATATTAGAATACCATTCATATAACAATGCTATTCACATGTAATATTTATAATTGTTTACTAGTTGCATACCTCACCAGTAGATGTCATAGTGTAATATGCAGGTGGAGAACCGCTGAAAAATGTATGAATGCTATGACCCTAAAATTTCATTAAAATCATCAAACTAAACTAGTTAATCTTGCATTTTAAAAAAGAAATTTAATAAATTAAATTCAATGAACTTGCTAACATTTACCTAAGTATCAAGGCTGAAAGTCTCACTTAGGAGGGCATCTGTCATCACCATCTTCTTAGCTGCAGATGTAGCCTACGCACCTGTGTCTTGACTATCTATGGGCTCATAACCACAGGATGACCCACAAGCCTGACAAGTATGGGGTGGAACCCTACTCCTCAAACTCTCCCCCGGCCCACAGTGTGCTGCAGGATAGGCATGCTCTATGATGCTCTAGGTCAAGGCACTAATGGACTGAAGTGTCTTGACCTCAGCACTCTCCTTCACAATGGAAGGGATAGACACATGTTCATGGGCTGGTCTGGTGAGTGCTCATCTCACTGGCCGTTGTAGGTCAACACGTGCCCCTAGTCTATCTTGTACTGACCCCCCACCTCTACCTTGGAAGTCTCACATATCAAAATAGTTTGGCACTTTATTTTTGACAAACTCATAGTAGAGTTTTCTCAAAAAGTATTGTGGGACCTTATTATTGTTGCATGGAGGATGGTCAAAAATGATCCACCACCTCTGCCCAAAATTGTCCCTTATCAATCGTTTATTGCACCAATGGATAGGGAACCTCTTACATGTAAGGGGTAGAGGTTGATTTGTTCATGGGTCTATGAAAATGGAACACAAGTCCAATTTTGTAATTTATTCATGTTTTACTTGTTCATAGGACTTGTCTACCTAGTGCTCTCTAAATTCTCCCCTCTTTTCTGACCAACTAGATATTTGCTTGCTAATTGAATCTACATTTGATAGCATAGATTCAAGAGATTGATCAAGTGTGGATCTATATGAGGTTAAAGTTGTAGGATCTTTCAACCTTGCAATTATGTCCTCAATTTGTTTTTTATTGTTTTCAATTTGCCCCATTATATTTTCTTGTGTTCCAGGCACATATTAAGAAATGAATGGAGGTGTTTGTTGTTGGGGTTGTTCTTCAATAGGTATTTGTTGTTCAAGTCATGGAGAATTTTGTGGATTTTCAGGAGGAGGTTAATTATCAATTCCTATAAATTAAAGAAATTTACAAAAAAAATCTACTTAAACCTACCTATTTACCAATGAATTCACACAAAAAAGAAAATACAACTTACTTCTTCGGCCTCCCCAATGTCATGGTAGAATTTTGATGATGAATCGATGACAAGTTGGTGATGAATTCATCCTCCAATAACATGAGTGTGCTCTCAAGGGTTTGTAGGCCATAGGTGCTTGAAAATGAAATGAAACAATGAGGTAAAACACAAGTTTTTTTTTAAATAGTTGAGCATAACGTGCTCGCATTATAATGCGAGTGTGTTATGGCTTAGTGTTTCTAAACCTTAGGCTCAACATCACCAAACCATAATGTGAGCGCATTATAATGCACTCGCATTAAATATGTGGCCACTTTTTGGCCCCCCAACTTTTTGCACCTGCCCTTTAAGTAAACAACTTAATAAGATTATTTTATAAATACAACAATGATCTAATTAGTACATGTGATGAACTTGTGATCTAATTAAACAATCTTGGTTAAATTGTTTAACTAAATATAACAATGATTTAAGGACAATGGTTAATTAAATACAATTGTGATATAAGTAAACAATATAATAACATCATTTAGTCAAATGCAACAATGATCTAATTAATCATGGTAGATTTTTTCTATGATGTTAAAAAGGATAACATTATCCAATTAAATACTATACAATATCTAATCAAATAATGGAAAGGCTAATTAATTGCATCCACAACTAACTAGAATATCATGGTAAGAAACAAAGAAATTTTCACTAATTAGGAATAATTACTTAACAACTCAAGACAACTAGATATTTTTCAAGAATGAAGCAACAATAACATAATAAAAGAAAGGAAAGCATTAAAATACTAAATTGTACAATGCTATGTGTTTTAAAACAAAACTAGCATACCATGCAAAAAGGAACATGATTCAATTAAAATCAAAGATATGAAAATAAATTAAGCTAGGCTTAGAATCTTTGTAAGTGATGGGATATTTGAGAGGCTTACCATCTATTGTGGAGAGTCGATATGCACCTAATCCATATACTTTAGTTATTATGTAGGGACCTAACCAAGTTGGATTGGGTTCTCCTTTTACACCTAGAGTAGCATTGACATTGCGTTGATTCTCGTAGAGGACCAGTTTGCCTACTTCAAATGAGAAATGGATGATGCGCTCATTGTAGCTATGTGTGAGGTTCTTTTAATAAGTTTGGAGATGTTTGAGAGAGTCGATGTGTTTTTCATCTACCACCTCAAGATGTTGAAGTCTCTATTCCTTGTAAATGTTGTCATCGATGAGTCCATTGAGGGAAATCTGCAGCAAAGGAATTTCAAACTCTAATGACATGATTGCATCGACACCATACATGGGATTGTACTAGGTAGAACCTGTAGCTATATGAATACTCATGCGATAGGTCCATAATGCATAGGAGAGTTGAGTATGCCAATCTTTTCCATGCTTGTTGATGTTTTTTAGAGAATATATTCGATGGTTTTCTTAGAAGCTTCTGCTTGGCCATTTGACTGTGGATAGTATGACATAGAGAAGTGATGTTGTATATTGAAAAATTCTCTAGGAACTTCTTCACTTATTTGTTCTTAAATGAGGAACCATTATCAGAAACCAAAGAGGAAGGAAGGCCAAATTGATAAATAATTTTATTGGGGAGAAAGTGCCATATTACTTCAGCGGTTGTGGATCAAAGTGGAATAACTTCAACCCATTTTGTAAAGTAATTTGTAGCTATGATGATGAAAGTGTGATCTTGAGAAGGAGGAGACATATTTCTAATGAGATCTAAACCCCATATAGAAAATGGCCAAGGGGATAGCTTGGCATGAAGTTCTTGTGCAGGAGCTTGGATCAAATTGTTATGGTGTTGGTATTGAGGGCACTTTTTAACAAAAGTTAAGGAATCTTGTTCCATGCTTTGCTAGTAGTAACCCATGCAAATCATCTTTTGAACCAAAGATCTTCCACCAAAATGCCTCCCATAGGCACCTGAATGGGCCTCTTCGAGGGAAATGGGGATCTCTACTTTATTTAAACAATGAAGAAGGAGGTCGTTGTAACCTCGATGATAGAGAATGTTAGAAAGTATGATATATCTTGCAACAAGCTTACAAATATGATCTCAAGTGTTTTTGGATGAGGTATTTGGGAAGGTATTATCATGTAAATAACTAAATATATGGGAGTACCATTCTTCTGAATATATATTGTAATAGAAAGAATCATCAATAGAGCTATTCGTTATAGCTAGTGAAGATAGAGTATGAATGATGAATTGATAATCAGTAGGAGAATATTCAAGGGGTACAAGGGAAACAACACTCGCCATTGCATCCACATGTCGATTATCCTTTCTTAGAATTGTATCAATAGTGAAAGAAGTAAAATGATTCAACAGTGATAAAGCCAAGTCACGATATTGAGATAACTTATCATGCTTCGCTTGATAAGATGCGGTGACTTGTTTTATGATCAACTATGAATCACCAAATATGTTAAGAACATGGATATTGAGCGACAATGTGGTGCACAAGCCTGCAACAAGGGCTTCATACTCAGCAATGTTGTTTGTATAGAGGAAGTTTAGACAAAATGAAAGAGGAATTAGCTTACCAGAAGGGGGTACTAGTATAACACCAACACTGGAGCTAGTTCGACACCTGGATCTATCAAAGAATAATTCCCATGACTGATCAACATCTAGAGAAAGGATACTATGATCAAGGAAAGATTCTTGATGAGGAAAAGAGAAGGGAGAAGGGGCATTGGCTAAGTGGTCAGCTAATGCTTGACCTTTTATTGCTTTTTGGGAGATAAATTTGAGGTTGAATTCTGTTAGCAACATCACCCACTTAGTAAGATGCCTTGAGAGATCTATTTTTTAGAATAAATGCTTTAGAGGATCTAATTTAATGATGACATGCATTTCATCATGGAGGAAGTTGTCTTATCTTATGCATCACAAATACAAGATCAAGACACTGCTTCTCTATTGAAGAATATCAGATCTCATAATCTAGCAAAGTTTGACTGATATAATATACATCATGTTCCTTGCCTTCATTATCATGTTAAGCCAATAAAGCTACTAGAGCATGAGAAGAAGCATAAGTGTAGAGAAGAAAGGGATGTCCAAAAATGACTAGTGTTAAAACAAGAGGATTAACCAAATAGTCTTTGAGATCTTGAAAGGATTTTTGGCAATCCTCATTCTAGTCAAAGAGAATGTTCTTTTTAAGAATATGGGTGAAGGGGAGAGTCTGATCCACTAATTTTGAAATGAATTAGTAAATATCCTGAAGCTTTCCTATAAATTACAAAGATGAGAGATGTTTCATGGAGAAGGCATATTCACAATAATGTCAATCTTCTTTGTATCAACCTCAATACCATGATGTGATACAATAAACCCCATAAATTTTCCACTGTTAACACCAAAGACACATTTGCGGGGCTTCAAGTGCATGTTATAGAGATGAATACACTTGAAAATGTAGTAGAGGGTTTTAACGTGATCTTGGTGTGAAATCAATTTGGCTAAAATATCATCGACATAGTCCTCTAGGATGTAGTGAATAAAATCATGAAAGATGAGGGTCATAGCCCTTTGGTATGTCACACCAGCATTCTATAAACTAAAAGTCATGACCACCCAACAAAAATCACCCCAAGGTGATGTAAAAGTGGCCTTGTAATAGTCGTGGGGATTTATTGCAATTTGGTTGTAACTAGAGAAACCATCCATGAAAGAAAGTAAGGCATGGCTTGCAGTAGAATCTACAATCATGTTAATGTTCAAAAGGGAAAAATCATCCTTTAGTGATGCCTTATTGAGATCATGAAATTCAAAGCAAATTCAAATACGATTGTCAACTTTAGTGACAATAATGATATTCAACATCCAAGGTGAATAGTTAGTTGGGTAGATAAAGATAGCTTGTAAAAGCTTCTCTCTCAGCTTTGACCATTAACGCTACCTTGGGATTCATCTTTTAGATCTTTTACTTGACCTGTTGGGCATCGAGATATAGCATGATATTGCATGTCACAATCTATGATTCAATACCAAGTGTGTCCTCATATGACCAGGCAAAGATTTTAGGAAATTCATGTAAAAGAGAGGAGTGATCCTACTGTTCTTCAAGATCTAAACACTTTCCTATCTAAATTACTTTTTCTTTATTGGTCTAATCCATCAAGATGTCGACAGTGTCTCCAACAAGGAGAGTGTTGCAGTCTGGGATATCAAATGGATGAATGGATTCTTGAGATGTGTCATGAGATGCTTGGATGTCATCCAATAAATTAGAGGATTCTTTCAAGTATGCATATGCATTTAAATAGTAGGGAAAACCTCGATTGTGATGATATTTGGGCATGTGGTCATAGACACCTAAGAATTCAGATAAAGCCTCATCTGTTGAGAAAGAGTCAAGGGAAATAGTCTTATAATTGGAACTCACTTCGATCATCTTAGGATAAACCAAAGAGAGAGAAGAAGAAGTTGGAGAAGAAGAAGTAATGTTGTATATATCAACAAGATTGTGAATAACCAAAGCACAAAAATGAGATTTATTGAAAATTTATCACCTCACAACAAGGAGATGAAAGCTGCTCAGTAGGCAGCGGTTCCAATTAAGATTATTCATAGTTTACCAAGCTTTGATCGCAAGGGCATTGTGAAATCTTGATAAGATAGTCTAAGTAATACTTGTTCTCAAACTTTGTAAACCTTTATCATGAAAGTCAAATCAATTGCAATTTTGGTAGAGCTTCGCTACCAAAAAGAATTGATCCTCTGCAATGACAAGTCTACTTGCTTAAATAGAGAATGCAAGGATGAAAAATCAAGGATAAGAGCTATTTTGGAATGGATAAGGACTTAGAAAATCTCAGTGAATCACACAAGTGAAAAGGCAACTTCTAAAAATGATCACAGGACTAACAAAGGCTATCAAGACATCTGCACGTGGCACAAATGTCTGCACTTAGCACTAGAGTCCTAGAAAATATAGTTCTTAAAAGATCTAATTCCCTAGGAACAAAGCCAATATTTAGGCACTTTTATAGTTTTTGGATATGATCAACATAAAGGATCAAAGCAATGCAAGGTATCTCTCATGGGTTGAGGGTAAGGCCAAGGATGGAAATGATCCTAAAAACACTAGGGCATGGACACCAAAGTGAGTACCAACCATAGCGTGAAATTATTGGCAAACACATTTTTGATATTATAGTGACATGACATATCCCATTCAATTGTTTACATCTATCAGATGCAAGGAATTGAAGGAGTAGAAAAAATAGTACACGAAATATAAATGTAAGTATAGTAAGTATGTAACCATAAGACCATGTAATGTAATTAGTGACATACTTGTGCATCATGTACCAAATGGGTAATACATTTCAAATGATAGATGGAATATGCATATAGGGTAGAGATAGTCATGGAGGTACATAATTATGCCCGTAGTATAGGCAAAATGAAAATGGTGATGCAATCCTTATAACTAGATACACCTATGAAAGTACATACAACACTAGAAAAGGCATATACCCCCACTATGACTCCAAGAACACAAGCACACATGGTATAGAAAAGGCATTGGGTTCCTAGTGGTAACATAGCTCTATCTATATGCATATTAGGCATTGATTCCAAAGAAGAGGACATATATGGAGCCATCATAGTGGCTACTCCAATGCCCTAAACATCACCCTAAAATCCCACGGGTTCCAACTACCACTTATGTTGGATTCCAAAGTAAAGGACATATATAGAGCTATCATATTTCTAGGGATCCATGCTCCTAATGTTGTCTCATGTTCACTAGCTATATTGCCATGAATGCCAATAACTGCTCTCCCTCTGCTTGCAGACAATTATGACTCCAACCCTAATTAAAGGACTCCAAATTATGTTTTATAGGATTTTATATGTTTTTGTTTTTACATCTCTAGGCCTACAAGTGTACATCCTAGTCATTGTAATCCTTTCTAATCCCCCTCTTGGGTTGTATTACACTCATGGCCTACAATTCTAGTAAATTGTATATTTTTATTATAATATAATATAGGTGAATTATGAAAAATTATTATGGTGTATATGATAGAAAATGAAGGTGGCTACGCATTCACGTGTATGCAAGGGTTATAGGTGGCCATTTTTGCTGGTGTGCTACTGGTAGGGCCACTAACCTGTTGGGAGTCTCTCAGCTAGGGTGGTTGCCCTTGGTCTTTTCTTTTGTAGGTGTTGTGAGGGTGGAGTTTTGGCACCCCTCCTCTCTTTCTTTAGTTTTTTGCTAGTCTTATTAGTGCTGGGGAATAGTGACAGGTTGCATGGTGGCTATTGGGGGTCTAGGGGACCCCCTTAACTTATCTTTCAAGGATATACTTAAAATAAGTGAGCCATCAATGTCTAGGCATGATGTTGTTGTCCAGTTGCTTTTGCATGCAACAAAGGAGTCCAAGCCGGCTCAAACTTTAGGGAATCACCCAAAACCCAATGGTTGTTTGGAGAAAATAAAAGATCACCCAGTGGTGGTGCTCAATTTTGATTCTATTGCAAATGATGTTTTATATTTTACAGAGCATGCTTTAATTTGTAAGTTCATTGGTGTGCATATTTCTTTCCTTTCTTGGAGCCTTGGATTAGGAACAACTGGAATCTTGAAGGAGATATGGAAATTATCATGGCTGCAAATGGCTATTTTTTGTGGTGTTCTCTCACTTAGAAGATCATAATTTAACATTCGAAGGAGGTCCTTACTTTCATCACCAAGCGGGCCTTTTTATCAAACCCTGGCATTTAGGGTTTGATCCTCTTGAAGATCTCCCATCTAAATCCATGTCTAGATTTACCTTCACTAACTTCTAATGGAGTTTTTGTGTGAGGATATTTGGCACTCAATAGTGACAATCTTAGGAAAACCCTTGGGTCCTTCCCATCAAACCCTCGACAGAAAGGTAGATACTTTTACTTACCTATGTATTGAAATTAATTTTAATAACCCTCTTCCTGAATCTCTTGAAATTAGATTGCATACTATGAGTTGGATTCAACAAGTTGATTATGAAGCACTTCCTTTCCACTACCATACTTGCCATGAGTATGGACACTTGTAAAGAAATTATCCAAAATTGAAGGTTAAACCTATGTAGCCTTAGGCTGAGGTGCATGCATTCAACCCAAAAGCAAAGAGCAAGGCCCCGAATCATAAGGATGGGCCAGATTTAGAGGGGTTTAGTCCAGTGAAATCTTGTTCTAAGGTGAAGGTACTCATAAAAATAGAGGCATTTATAGAGGGGCTATTAGCATCATATTCGATGTTCTTGAAAATTTTGAGAATCTAAGTACTATGGAGCATGATCACTTTCTAGGGGGTTAGGGTATGTAGGGTATGGACTTTGATAGTCACATTCCCTGGGTCCTAATTAAGTTCAAGTGACACATGAGGATTCAGAGGAATGCGTGGTTCCCCCTTCAACTTCAATTGAGGCAAGAGCTAAAGATCATGATTTGGTAGGGGTTCAGGATGTAGAAATGGCCTCCAACCCTATATGTGAGTTACAAGTGGGGTTATCAAAGATTGAGGGGTTGAATCCTCTAAGAACTAACCTTGGGGCAAAGGAATATGGTAAGAGGAAAGCTCCTCCTAGCTTGGGACTTCAACACGAGATCTTAAAGAAAGGAGGGTCAGATAAATTGTCCAAGGTAGGGAGGAAAAAGGATCAAGAGAAGATGAAGATAATGGGAGAGCCTTTGGTTGAATCTGGTGTGGTTAAGCCATTGGATTCTCTATTTACCTCTTATCAAAAATGATTGTGATCTTTTGGAATACAAGGGGTTTTAATAGCATCCCTAGACAAAAAGTTGTTTGTGATTGAATTCGAGTTCATTTGCTAGACATAGTTTTCATTCAAGAATCTAAGTTGCTAGTGGAAAGCATGACTACCATTGTTCCCAAATTATGGGGGAATGGTCAATGCCAATGCATTGGGGCTTAGGGTAGATTGGGTGGTGTTGCTTGCTTATGGGACTTGCACAAGGTTATGCCTCTTTGGTGGCTCTCTGGTAGATCTTCAATTTCAATGGTTGCTTCTAGTTTGGAGTTTGGAGAAGTTATCCTCTTTACCAATGTTTACGCTAGGGTTGATTTAGTTGGCAAACCTCTTCTTTGGACACATCTTCATTATGTATAGTCCTTAGCTCCTTTTTATCCATGGATCTTGGTAGGAGACTTTAACACTATTACCAGCCTAGGGGAAAAGATGGGGGGTGTGGCAAGACTAGAGCCTTCTTCCACACTTCTCAGGGATAATATCCTTAGCTTGAATTTGGTGGATATCAATCCTAATAATGGATTGTATACCTGGAGCAATAAGATATGTAATGAGTCATTTCTAAATGGTTAGATAGGTTTCTGGTCTCTAGCTTCTGGGTTGGTGACAAATGGATAACCAATTCAGAGATCTTGGATTGGTGGGGGTCAGATCATTGACCTATCAAACTTTCTGCTACCCTATTTGGAATCACATAGAACCCATCTTTTAAGTTTCATCTTATGTGGCTTTGGGATCTCTCCCTGTAGGACCTTATG
Organism: Cunninghamia lanceolata; assembly: GCA_027924645.1. Taxonomy (NCBI): domain Eukaryota; kingdom Viridiplantae; phylum Streptophyta; class Pinopsida; order Cupressales; family Cupressaceae; genus Cunninghamia; species Cunninghamia lanceolata. The sequence goes on along the minus strand of BSBN01000135.1, from coordinate 3,819,516 downwards.
ACAGGTTGGTGGAGAAAAGGTAAGCATGCTTATGGTACAACAATGTATTCCTTTGTCAAGAGACTTCAGTATGTGAAATTTTAGTTGAAGAAGTTGAATAGGTAGTGTTTTGGCAATATCTTTTTGTCTAAGAAGGCTACCAATCCCATTTGGATACTATCACTCATCAGATTAGGGAATAGGGGATCATAGAGAGGAACCTCAATGAGGAATCTGATGTTGTGAAGGAAGTGCCAGAATGGGATCTACACGAGGAGATCTTTTGGAAGCAAAAGGCTCACATTGATTGGCTTTAGGAAGGTGATAGAAACACAATATTTCCCCATAATTTTTTCAAGGATAGAAGACATGGGAATATGATTAATTCTCTTATGTCTTCCCAGGGTGTTTTATTAACTTCCCTCCAAGTCATTTCAAGGGAGGCTACCTAATTCTACTCTTCCTTATTTATGGAGGGCTCTCCATTAGCAATGGATGAAGAAAAATTCATTCTGGGTTTTATCCCCTCTTTGGTCTCTAATGAGATGAATGAATCACTTAGAAGCCCCATCTCCCTAGAAGAATTTGAGAGGATTGTGTTTCAAATAAAGAAGGGGAGAGCCCCTGGGCCTAATGGATTCCTGATTGAATTCTTTCAGGAATTTTAGGAGACTATCAAGTATAATTTACTGAAGGTGGTTCAGGAGTCACATAGGAGCAAGCAGATGCTGAGAGCCATGAATGCTACTTTTTTTGCTCTTATCCCCAAGCAAGAAGGGGCTAATTCACTGGATCCTTTTATACCCATATCTCTTTGCAATATGGTTTATAAGATCATCAAAATGTTGATTGCGGAGAGACTTAAGTCGTGGCTTGATGGGTTAGTTTCTGAAGAGCAGGGTGGTTTTGTTGCTGGCAGGCAAATTTTGGATGGAGTGGTAATTGTAGTTGAGGATCTTCATTCCATGAAGTTATCAAAGGAGAAGGTAATGTTCATCAAACTGGATATGGCCAAAGCTTATGACCATGTCAAATGGGCTTTCGTTTAGAAAGTCCTATTAGCTTTTGGGTTTGGAGTTGATTGGGTTCACTGGGTCATGAGCTGTGTTACTTCAACTTCTATCTTGGTGCTTGTCAATACCAAGCCTACAACTTTGTTTGGTGCTTCTAGGGGCCTTTGACAAGGTGACCCATTGTTTCCCTATTTGTTTATTTTGATGGTGGAAGGATTGGGAAGAGTTATCAAATCTTAGATGCAGTAAGGGTTGATCCAAGGATGGAGTTGGGGTAATTGCACACCTCCTCATTCTCACTTATAGTTTTTTGATGACACTGCTTTGATGAGTTTAGTCAGAGTTAGGGAGGATGTTAATTTTACATGGACTTTGGACATTTACTTGGAAGCTTCAGGGCAAAGGATTAATAAGGGAAAGTCCTCCATCTTCTTCTTCAATACCCCTCAGCTTATTCAGGTTAGGATTACTCAGATCCTCAAAATTTAGGTTGGCTCTCTTCCCTTTTTTACCTTAGCATTCCCCTTTCCATTGGTTGTCTACCCAAAGAGACTTGGCTAAATGTGTTGGATAAGTTTTGGAAGTGAGTTAGTCATTGGACTTTCAAGTGGCTCTCTTTTTTCTAGGAGAGTGGCGTTATAGAATCGGTGGGCCAAGCTCTTCCCATTTATAAGTTCTTTGTTCAGGATGCCCCCTATAGCTTTTATAGATCAAGGAAAATTAGGGGAAAGTAATGAGTCATCAATAGTAACCACAAAACTATCTAAATTCATGCCATAAAGACCATAATCTGACAATGAAGCACAAGATGACAATAAGAATTAAATAATAAAGCCATAATATCTCAAATCCTATGTGAAAGTTAATTCTCCTCCATTGTTTTTCTCCATCCTACTTTATTTTCTCTCATATTTATAGCATGCAAGATATACAATAAGCTCAATATGGATGTATGATAGCAAGATCATAAGATGAATGATAGAAAATATTGAAGATTGTGGTTAACCTTGAAATGAAGATGAAGGCTTGCTTTTATAGAGGACTTGGATTTTAATGAAGGGTAAGGATTGAAAGGTCAATTATGTGATGTGGACAACTAAGATTTAAGAGATAATTTAAGAAAAATGATGGGTCTAGTTATTGACTAATTTTCTTATGTTTTTATGCTAATTCTCAAATATTCTCAAACATTTGTCCTATACATATTCCTACACTTTGCTATCTTTTATGTTCATTATGCAGACCTAAACCTGATTATTATGTATATGGAATATGGTTTTAGTATTATGAATTTTGCATGATTATGTGTGGGAATGTATGGATTGTAAAAAATATTTGTACTTGATATGGTTGTTAGTATTGTGTGCATGTTTTGTGAACTAACTCTTGCAGCTGAAGAAGGTGGATTGTAACCTACCACAATTGTAAGGTGCAGCCTGTAGCCAAAGAGTTCCAGATAGTAGAGCAAGAGACCTATTCAAAACTAAATCACGTACAACAACTATAGCATGGAGACACTTGATGAAGATAATCACACATCATGATAGAAATTAATAAAGACAATTGGAGGAAAAGGATTCTATTGCAATTAGGAGTTCAATATGACTAATTCAACCAGTCTACATTCCTCTATTTTAGCAAGAAGTTCCAATTTCACTAGGACTCTTCTTCCTTTCTCTTCCAGTTGTTGTTGTTTGGCATTTATCACACTCTAGTTTGTACGGAGTGGTGGTTTATGATTTTAGTTAAGAGACCTTGTTCTAATAAACTCCCCCATTCCTATATGTATGGCTCGGTGGTTGAGGTATTTTAAGTTTGAAGTAGATTGTTCAATCATAGATATAGGTACCAGATCTTTTTCCAGTTATATGCAAACAATGTTGTTATTTTGAATATGAGTTTATCAATAATATTTTTCAGCAAAATCTTATATGATTCAAAAAGGATTGTGCAATGAATGGATTAGAATCAAGTATGATTGTGTAAATCTAAAGAACTATATTTGAGTTAGAACAGTGGAGATAGCCACCTAAGCAAGGGCCACTCAGGGTAACTATCCCTCACTTCATTTCTTGTATGTTACTTTTATTTCAACAGTCAATTAATAAATGCATTATATTCTTCAAGATATTCTAGTTGTTTACCCTATTGTACTCTAGAGTGTAGACTGTTTGTTCAGATTATTAATATCTAGTTCAACTTTAGTGTTCACTCCTTAATAGTAATCAGTTAGTCTTTTGTTATATGTATCCGTAGCAACAGTACCAACATTACTTTCCCTACTTTCATATAGTTTTGAGTTTTCCTAGCAATTACAATATCATATTAAAATGAGTTAGGTAGTTTTAAGATCTTTGAAAGCATATATAGTGCTAGTGCCATCACAAGTTTACTAGCCCTAGTTGATAATTCAATGAAGGTCTTTCCAAAGGTCCAAGTGGACTGTCTTACTAGGTTGTTTCTCTAAATTGTGTGATTGCCACCAAGTTTACTAGACATAGTAAAGACTCTACAAAAAGGCCCCTTTCATTTAATAAAAGGTAGTGGTGTGACAAGTGTGAGGATAAGAATAGAGGTGGCATAATTTAAATAATGAAATTATTTAAATTAGTTGGTAGTGTGACAAGGCATGTAATGAAGGTGGTAGTGTGACACATAATTCAAATAAAAAATTACTTAAATTATGATCTAGAGGGACATGTGTTGTGATGAGAATAAAGGTGAGGGATAATTTAAATAAATATTTTATTTATTTGAATTGGATGATGGAGGAATTAATTACATAAATATAATTTATTTAATTAATTGGCTAATGTGATAAATGGGAGATGATGGAGGAATTAATTAAATAAATATATTTTATTTAATTAATTGGCTAATGGGATAAATGGCATTAAAATGGGATTAGGATGGGAATTAGTTAAATAAATATGATTTATTTAACTAAGTAGGTGATGAAAGGGGATGTGAGGGTCTTAGGACAAAATGACATAAGATGTCTCAAGTAATGTATTGACAAGGTGATGTTGTAAGACATAGTCAATTTTAGGTGTCTACATTTTTCCCCTCTTTGAGATGATGTTGCAACTAAGAGAAGTAACATCATTTCAAATAAGATAAGGTGTGGATAGAGGAAAATGATTCCCTAGGCACTTGAAAGAGTGACAAGGAGGAATAGATGAAGAACTGGGATGATGATAAAAGGATAGGATGATGCCCCCTCAAGAGGATAGGTAGGTTAGAAGAACATGGGTATGCTCTCAAAATGAAGAAAAATGATAAAGGATGGCTAAGAAAATGGAGGATGCAAGATAAGGGATCAATTAAAGAGATGAATGATAGGTTATGCTGCCATAAAATGAGTAGTCATATAGTTTGATATAGCACTAGACATTATGCACCAAGGTATAAAGACCAGGGTGACAATGTGTCTTATGCACCTAGCGTAATACTACCTTGTCTAGACGTACGAGGAAGAAAACTTAGAGCATTAAAGTCCTAATTCACAAAAGGTATGATATGACCTTAGATGCAAAGGATAGTGTAAAAAGCTATTCCAACATACACAAGATATGAATATTAGTTGAAAGATATGGATTTGATACAAATGAAAGATAAATTGATAACACACACAAGCAAGCAAGAAAGCATGCACAAATGATTCAAAAACAAACAAGGTATTGCCCTTGTCAAGTTGTAAACCAATGATTAATTGATGATGATTGATGATGATGATAGTGATGATAGTGTTGTCATTGCAGGGAATGATATATCCCTAGATCAACACAAGGATGTGGGAAAGACATATTCCATTGATGATGATGATTGACTGATTAATTAAATGATTGGGTTTACAAGGCTAAGATCAAGACCAAGGATGTGATTGGATAATTTGACAAGATTGATTGACTAGATTGGTATGGATAAAGGATGAATTACATTTGAATTTATTTCTTAGATTTTTAATTGATTTGATTTTTTTGTGTTTTTGAAATTTTTGATTTTTTTTGTATTTCTGAAAAGTTTTGATTTTTTTAGATTTTTAAATGTTTTGGTTTTTTTGTATTTTGGGAATATTAGATTTTTTTGTTTTTTTTGAAATGTTTTGATTGATGTCCTCTAATACCATGTCTAGGATCCCACATGAAAACCTAAGTCAAGGATTTGCCCCCAGTCACATACATGACAAAATTATTATGAAGGAAAAGGGATGGGGTAATGTTTATTATGAATGGATATGGAAAATGAGAGATATAAAATGCCAACTATTATTAGGCCAAGAGAAGAATGACAAAGCCTTATTGTGGATTATGATGTGGATTTATGTACGGAACGATAGTGGAATTTTATTGTGGATGAGGGTATGTGTAGATTATGAAGGGTGAAGTGAAAGACCAGATAGAATGATGGTAGATGATAGAGCAAGGAATAACTACACATGGTGAATGTTTGCCAGGTTTTCACCATGGTACTTATCCAAAGTGCCACCGAAGTGGTTTTCACTATTGGATGGATTGTTTCTTTTTACTATTTTTTTTTGTTTTTTTAATTTTTTTGATAGGATTCTCTGAGGATCAAGTATAGTACTTGCAAAGCTGCATGCTATTGATGGGTTCTAGTAGCAGTTCACCTTCAGGAGTAGCAAGTTGATAAGTGTCAGATCCATATACTATAGTTATGATGTAAGGACCCAACCAATAAGGCTCAAACTTTTTAGGTTTCTCCTGGTCCAACTAATACTTCAAATTTTATTTTAAAACCAAGTCCCCAATGTTAAAATATCAAACCTGGACTTTCTATTTATAGTTGTGACAGAGATAGTTTTGATAGGCTTGTAGATGGATCAATGCATTTTGTCGTCTCTCATCTAGCAATTCTAGCTCATACAATCTGGATATGTGATACTCTTCATCATTAGTGAACTAGTGCATAGATACTCTTAGGGAGAGTAACTCAACCTTGATGGGAAGAATAGCTTTGAAACCACAAATAAGGGAATATGGAGTGGCTCCAATGGGGGTACAGATGCTAGTTTGATAAGCCTGTAAGGCTAGGTTAAGTTGGATGTGCCAGTCATGGCCAATGTCACTGACGGTCTTCTTTAGGGTTTTAATCATGGTCTTGTTAGATGCCTCAGCTTGACCATTACCTTGGGGGTAACAAGGAGTGGAAAAATGGTGGTAGATATGGAATTTCTTGCACAATTTATGGACATCCTAATTTTTGAATGGACAACCATTATTTGTGATGATGGATTGGAGGATACCATACCAACATATTATGTAATTAAGGATGAACTTGGATATTTTCTTTCTAGTAACATAGGTCATAGAAATGGCTTTGATCCATTTCGTGAAGTATTTAGTTGCAGAGATAATGAACTTATGGCCATTGGTGGAAGTAGGATGAATCATTCCCACAAGGTTGATTCCCCATTGAAAGAAAGGCCATGATGATGTAATTGGATGAAGTTCTTGAGCAAGTGCATGGATAATATCTCCATGTATCTAGCATTGTTGGCTTTTCTTAACAAAATTATATGCATCATGTTCCATAGTAGTCCAATAGTATTTAGTTCACATGATCTTCTTAGCCAAGGTAGGATAACTAGAGTAAGCTCCACATATACCATTGTGTACTTCATACAAAGCTATTTGTACTTTTTCAGAATCAAGACATCTAAGGAGGGTACTATCTAGGCTTTAGTAATAAAGGGTATCACCGATGATGACATATCTAGAGGCTTGATGGATAAAAGTTTTTCATTGAATTCAAGACAAGTCAAGGGGAATGATTTGGTCATGTACGTAATTGTAAATATCTCTATACCAAGGGGAGTCAAGACCAACAATATTGCACACAAGCTCAGATTCAGAAATATCAAATGTAGGGATCAAACGTTGTTCCACCAAAAACTCACATTGAGGTATTGTTGGTTTTTTTTTAATTCCCAACCTTATCTCACAGAATAACCTATGACTTAGCCACTATCAATCTTCATCTATTATGAGGCGTTAGCCAACACGTAGGTGAAATTTTCAAAGAAGACTTTCCCTCTTCACTTCAGGCTCTACAAAACCTAGGAGGGTGATCCCTCTATAGTATTTAATAATCTCCTATGCCAATTTATTACAAATACTAACAAAAAGTAGATAAGTCCTATGCAGATTTGCTTGAGGATTGTGTAAAATGTGAGAATCTGGCTTAATTCATCCAATCTTATAATAACCCTCAAACCAGAGAACAAAAGTATGAAATCAGTTTAGCAAACACTTACTGATTTTGAAGTTTCCAAAGTATTTGGATTGGACTAATTTAGGGAATCAAGGAAAAATACATAGAGTTAGAGATGGGTGCCTTGACCTATGGGCACGGAGTCCAAATTGTATATGACCAAAAGTTTGTGACATCGTTTAACTTGAGCATTAGAAAACTTAGTAATACTGCATTACAATATCATATCAAATATGTCCTAGGAGTAATCATACTTAGTTATCCTTGCACATACCCATACAAATCAATTTTCCTATTAAAGCATTTACCTCATTCTTTGAATGAGAGCCATTTATAGAAAAATACATTCATAAAAACATTTCATGAAGACAAATTGAACCATATTTGATATATTCAATTCATAATTTGTATAAAACATACATTAGGAGACAACTACTGTAAGAAATCTATCACATACATCCCATATAGATGTTGGTATTGTCAAACAACTTCACAGAAAGTATACAATTCAAAATCACAAAACAAAGGAAAGACAAGACACTGTTCTCTATATCTCTTAATGAAGTTTTCCACAAAATCAACATCTTCATAAGTGACCCTAAATTGCTTTTTATATCACAAAGGAGCAACAAGCTTCAGGGCACTTACGCACGTCTCATTCCACAATGATATTCAAAATTGTTACATTGGAAAAGAGCATGCCATCTTGCAGGCTAGGTATGCCATATGAGACAAAATAGCTAACACCTGACGAGAGAAATCCACCCATTTCAAAAAGAGAGTGTGAGAAGGAAGAGTGTTCCAATGAACTAATATATTATCTAACATAATGCATGCACTCCAATAACTTGGGATTTTAAGGAAAGGACAAATACATCCCACTACACCAAAAGACATGAGCAACCCTCAGAGTGGGGACAATTGCCATAGACCATATACATACATGTCTCAATCAATATATTTCACGAGCCAAGCATTGTATTCCTCCTCAGAAGGCCACCTAATTTCAAATAATTTCTGCACCTTTTAATTATGCATGTTGAAATGGGCATCCATAATAGCCTTGGCCTCTTTCACAAACAAATCCATGTTTATTTCCATCCTGAATAATTTGTCAATAGAATTATTCAATTCTATCAATTCTGGGTCTCCATCCTTAAAAATATTAGACATTTTGGGGACAATTCTTCCAAATTCAATTTTCCAATCAACAAAGTCCTTAATTTTACATGCCTCACCCAGAATGCTCAGTACTCCATCCTTCTACATATCTCTAAACATCTGTATCTTTTTGCTAAATTACAAATCTAACTTTCTTTGGAAAGCAGAGATATCATTCAACAAGCAAATAGCATTAATCATCAAAGATAAATTATTCAACTCCTCAGAATCACTTTCCATACTCTTTTGTATTTTTGTGAGAGCTTCAACTCTCACACTCCATTTGCTCCATACATTTCGGAAATGATCCTAAATGGTGAGATGCTTCTCATATGCCTTATGGATATCTTTGTAAACCTTCCAGACATTGTCTGACCTATGAAGAATACAAGAGACTCTATAGCCAAGGATAACATCAATGATGTTGATTGCTACTTTCTTCACCTCATCTTGTGCCTTTTTCTCATTTCCTTTAGCTAATTATAGTTCTTCTTTCAATCCCTTAATCCTTAGAGATAGAGTCTCTCTATCTTGAGTAGATAAATCATGTGAAGGAGTGGAGGGGAGGGATTCAATTGCAGGTAGCACAACCTTTTCCTGGGATACATTTGATCTCAATTTAAGATTTTCATCCTGCAATAAATTGAACTTATCCATCAACTTTTCATATTTTTCCTTTGTTACTTCAGCAGTATCTACACTGAGCATTGATGCATGCATAATGATCTTTAAAGATAGTGTGGGGGTGACCTCTATTGCTTTTCTTATGATAACTTCTCCAATAATGTCCCCAACTGACCTGACTAGCCTTAGCTTTCTTGTGTTAGGAGCCATTGACCAAATGGCCATTGTACACAAACTTGTACTATAGGCTGAACCAAACACTCTATTATCAATATGCTCTTTAGAAACAAGGGCTTCATTATCACTTTTCACTACATCAAAAGCAATGGCAGATGAAATATCCCAACTAGACAATAAAAGAAAATTACTTTGCCGAACTAATTTTTTGCCTTCTACAAGTGAAATTGCTATAATCTCACTCTAAATTTTCTCTTCCTCTCTTCTTATGACTTCCTCATGCATTGAGGGGTCCACTCCCTCCTTTACCTTTTCAAGTCCCATAAATTTCTTTACATTTAACCTAGGCTACAAACTCCTTGAATTCCCTTGTTTGAACAAAGGACTTATCATTTATGAATTCTCTACATGTCATTATTCTGACATCATCATCATTCAACAATTTCTTCATTATAAGTAGTATCAACCATTCTTTCAAGGGGAATGAAAGAATCAATGGCATCATTTATGTGAGGAGAAGGGAAATTTCTCTGCATGTCCTCATCATCTGGAACATGTTCAGTAGACTATTCCTCTATAGTAGCCCCACTTTCGGTAGCAACAGAATAATCAACAAGAGGATTAACAACTTCTTCCTCTCCAATATCCATTTGGTGACTTGGAGAGCCATGGACAAAAGACCCAGTAGGTTTGATCCTAACTACAATCGAATTCTCATCCTTCTTCATTCCTAGTGCCTCTGCAGCCTTATTTACTTCTTTTATGAATAAGCCCTTTGCATGGTCTTCTAGCATCTTCATAGCCCTCTAAAAAAGACTAGGGATGTAGACATAAGGACTAACATATCTTGGATTCATCTTGATTATATCCTCTTCAAAGTCAACCACATAATGCCAAGCATCATTTCTTCTCTCAATTTCTTCTTGTGACACTAGATTTTTGATTATATCTTCTAGTTATAGAAACTGGTGGGAGAAACTAGACCTGCCCACATGTTTCCTTGTACCATCGATGAATCCCTCGGGATCACATCTTCTTATCTTCTCGATATCCATCCTATAAGATCTCAACATTCCTACAAAGATATCAATACCCTCCTTAGAGGTGATCCTAAAATGTGAGAAAGCAAGTTGTCCCAGGATGAATGATCCCTTCTTAGCATTCCTAAAATGCTCTTTGTCCATACAATCTAGTTGCCACATGATTTCCATAAATGCAAGTCTATCAGATACATAGACAGGAAGGCAATGAGATGGAACCATGGCACCATACACTCTGAAGATAGTGCATGTATTGAAGAAGTACCAATCTCCCCAATTATGTTCAATCATAGTTTTAGACTTGAAATCCTTAGGCCTCAGAATCTCCATTAGAGACCTAGAAACTCTCTCTACAGGTCTCAACCCTAGGTTTTCCAAGACAGAAAATACCAACTTATTGCTAAAAGCAAGAAAGTTTGGCTCAGAATAGTGTTGATCCCAAATGTGAGTCCACAACTGCACTGGTAAATCATTGCCATCTCTATCCTTTGTGGTGAGGTCAAAGAATTTGGACCAAGTTCTCACTCCCCTCCTCAACAACATATGCATGAATAGAGAATAGTGCTTAAAAACCAGAGGAGCCTTAGGATCTTTTAATTTGGTTAGTTCATCATGAATTCTACTAGCAACATATGCAACTACCTATCCCGAATGTCAACAACCATGACCATTAAAGGGATGGGCATATTCAATTCAAACTTCCTGCCTAAAACTTGACACAGGGCATAGTAGGTATTCTTAAAATAATCTTCCAATTCATCACAGCTAAAGGGGTCTGATTCCTTTGCAACAAATTTCTGCCCTTTCTTGCCTGAATCTCTTCTACTATGCTAGGGAAGCTTATGAGTTCTATAGGCATATTTGTTTTTGTCATATTCTTACTTCAATGCACTAAAATGAATAGAAACTATAGCAGAGGGGTCCAACTTGAAAGTTTTTTATAACCTGGGTTCTACTTATCTCCATTCTATGGATTCTATCCACACTCTTTATGGCTTTGTCCTCCGGGTCATAGCACTTGGCAATTTCCCTTATCAAGCCAACATCCACAAATACATTAGGTAGGATCAATTTCCCTAGGTTAGCTCTCCATGGATTGCTAATAGGTTTAGGGTATTTAGACATCTTGTAAGCATAGTGGAACAAGTCCCATCCAGTCTGCGGCACAACAATGTCTCCAATTTCCCGCATAGAGTCCTGAAGGTGATAAGACAAAACACCCTCACTAGTAGTTCTCTTCCTAATAGTTTTAGCCCCAGGAAACAATTTCATCAGATCATCCTCCATGAACCTGGTAAAATTCCACTTGAACCCCTTAGTCTTTGGTATTTCATCTTCAATCTCAGGTTTTACCATATCAATTTGTGGTCTCACCCTTTTGGCCCTAGGTTTACTTGATGATGCTTTACTAGTTTGACTCATCTTGTTAACTAGGACTGAGACTAGGGTTCTTGAAATAAAATTCAAATAATAGGCCTTCCTTTTTCAATTATTACTATTCTACCAAGAGAAAAAATAGACTTTCAAAAGACTTGGATCATACAAATTTCACAAGAAGCTCCCCTTTCAAACTAGGGTTTGTGGATTCAACACAACATTACAAACTCTCTTCAAATTTCAAACTTGGATTTTCATAGGAGATGGGCTGAAAATTACTTACCCGGATTAAACCACCTTAGACTCAAATCTCCATGCTTTGATTTCCTTTGGCTTGAACACTTGAAAGATTGCAGATGCAGAATGATGAGAAGGGAAGTGGAAATTCAATTATGTGGCTTTGAATACATTAGAACACCATTAATGGTGGAGTGATATCTTGCACAAGCAAAAAGAGAGTGGCTGGTAAATAGTTGTTTCAAGTTTAAATTAGAGTTGTTAATGAAGAATGCTTCAAGACACAATAGACAGCTATCGTAACATATGCATATATCGCCCCTTTACTTTGAGACTCCATATTAACTATGACATGAAATGTCCTAGCAATGAGCACAGAAGGAGCCACATATACCCAGCTTCATAATTCCTTCTACCACCAACTTAACATAAAGGCCATCACACATAACATTTCCTTAACACTATTTCCTTGAGCAATTTGTGATATATAAACTCCAAGTGATGGGATAAGGTGGGGACACATGGAAAGGATCTAAACTATCAGTGCACATTGCCATTTGCTTCATCCTTTAGGCATATCAAACCGCGATGTGAACAACACACTCAACGTAGCATAGAATAGACACCTATAAGCAAAGCACATCGCACATCACATTTCCACCATGAAGAATTAGGATCACAAATGCAGTGCAAAGGGCCAATGTGATGTGAAACTTAAGTCATAACATTAGTACATGTGCTTGAAAGATGTTTTAAAAGAGGGCTGCAATAGACACCATGACAAGGGGGTAAGATTTTTGGGCATGACCCTAAACCAGACTTAGGATAAAATTCAATTTATTTCTCAAAGTTATTCATTTGACAAATCCCTTTTTCCAAGCATGGGACTTGAGTAAAGTCACTAGGTAAATTGGGCCAGTCACGACATGAACACCAAAGGTATAAGTTATAACTAAACCAACCAAGAAATAGGTGTGTCTAGTCAACAAAGGAAAATAATACTTAGGCCCAACAACTAAATACTAGGGTTTTTTATGGTTCACACAAATTTAATAAACCCTAAACACTATTTCCATGAATCTCAACCTAAAAAGATCAAACGAGGGACCAAAAACAAAGGAGAATACACCTCAGACCATAGGATTTTTCACAAGTTCCATCAGGTACATGATTAGGTATATTAAAAAGAGACCCTATGATGGTTAGTGCATCAGTTTCTTTATCCTGAATCCTTGAAATTTGACTGAAGATGATGACATCAAAATACAGCTTGAAACTATCAAACATGCACTTGTACGGTGTGAGATTTTCATCCTTTGTATCATAATCATCATTGACATGACAGATAACCAATTGTGAATCACTATAGACTTGAAGATTTTTGATTTTTCATTTAATAGCCATGAGAAGTCATGTGACCAATGCTTCATATTCAGCTCTATGTTGGTGCAAGAGCATACTATTCTGAATGACTTTGGTATTGAGTCTCCTTGAGGTGTGAAAAAGACAATTCTCGCCCCTGAACCATGATTTGTACAAGATCCATCAAAATAAAGTTTCCACGTGTTTTTAAGTTTCTACTGTAAAAATTGACTTATTAAGAAAAAAAATGGATGATCTGTTATTATTGGAGCGTCTGCAAGTTGGTCAGCTATCACTTGTCCTTTTATTTCCTTTTGATCAATATGTTCTATATCAAACTTGCTCAAGATCATGATCCACTTCACTAGTCAACCTATTAGAGTTGCTTTGTTGAGTAAATACTTCAATGGATCTATCTTTTCTACAAGCTTTGTCTAATGATTTAACATATAGTGCCAGATCTTTTGAGTGGTGAAGACCACTGCAAGGCATGCCCATTCAATAGAACTATAGTAAATCTCACACCCCACAAGTGTTCGACTGATATAATATATGGATCTTTCTTTTCCTTCTTCATCATTTTGTGCCAAAGGGCTCCCAATGCTAATGAGGTTGTTGATATATACAATAGGTTTTCCATCAATAGGCGGCATGAGAACTAGAGGAGATAATAGGTAATCCTTGATTTGTTTAAAGGATTCCTGACAACAATCTGACCATATGAATGGGACTCCTTTGTGAATTAAATTCTAAAATGGGTGACATTTATCAGCCAATTGTGTTATGAACCTTTGAATTGACTGTAACTTTCCTTGAAGACTGCATAATTGTTTGATATTTTCTGGTGGAGGCATATCCATAATAGATTTCACTTTTGCGGGATCAACTTCAATACCTCTATGAGACATAATGTACCCGAATGGTTACCCTAAAAACACACTTCTTTGGATTTAATCTGACATTGTATTCTTCTAGCCTTGTGAAAACCTTGTCTAATATATCTAGATGACTATCTCTTGTAATGAATTTAGTTAACAAGTCATCAACATAATCTTCCATGAGTATACATGCATGTAGTCATGGAAAATTATGGTCATAGCCCTTTGATATGTTACTCTAGCATTTTTAAGATTGAAGGGCATGGCATTCCAACAATAGATACCCCAAGGGCAAGTGAAAGTTGTGTTATGTTGATCTTCAGGCACAATTTTGATTTGGTTATATCTCAAGAATCCATCCATGAGTGATAGCATTTCATATCCCACCGTCAAGTATACTATTATATCAATGTTAGGTAATGGGAAGTCATCCTTAGGACAATCTTTGTTTAAGTCTCTGAAATCTTCATAAATTTTGATTCCTCCATTTATTTCAGTTACATGTACAAGATTAGAAATCCATTCTGCATAGTCTATAGGTCGAATAAAACCATCTAGCAACTTCTTCGATTCTGCCTCGACCAAAAGTGCAATCTGGGGGTGCATCTTCCTTAACTTTTGTTTAATTGGTTTTGCACTTGGAAATAGTGGCAAATGATGCAAAAATAACTCAAGATCTAACCCAAGAATATCAACATATGACCAGGCAAAGTTGATTTGTCTTGCAAAAAAGAAAGCCATAAATTCTAGTTGCTCAGTTTCTGTCAAGGATGCTACGAAGTGAACAATTCTAGGACTGTCATCAGTGCCAATGTTTACTTCCAGTAATTTCTCTACTAGCAATGGTGATCTCTCTTGAGTGGTAGAGAGCACATCCAACCCTCTATCCTTAGGTACCTTAGGGAGGTTTTCACCCTCAGATACATCCTTTATTTTTACTTTTTCACAGTCTAAAGGTGCCTTTCAGTTTTCACCTAGAGATCTATCTCTTTTTGTTTTATTATTTTCAATTTTGTGACTAGAGGGCAGAGTGGACTCCCCAAAGTAAGTTGTGCTATCAAGATCTATGTGGAATCCAACTTTATGATCCCCACTAGGTATTCCTTCTCGAAGTCCCATAAACTCGGCAATTGCTTCATTGTTTTTGAATGTGTCTAAGCTTAGAGGTCCTTACTGGTCCCACTCTATCAATTGCAGGAGAAATAGGGGTAGATCATCATCAGTATTTGTATAACTCAAGGATAGGGCAGATATGGTGCATACTAAAGTGTCTTCAGGGTCTGAAAAGATATCAATCTAGGAAAAGCCATTGGGTTGTTCAGCTTTAGGGGGATTGGTCTTGGAATTTTCCTTAAATGTCTCAACATCTTTAGAAGCATTAGTGTCTTTACCCAATAGTAACTTAGTACGAGGAGCATTCACTTTTCATAGTGTATACCTTAACCCTTTATTCTTTGGTAGCCTACTCTGTTGTAAAGGTTTTGTCCTTCCATTCTTATGCAGACCAAGTCCACTGTGTCCATCATAACCTTGTTGCTTTATGAATTCAAAACCTTTTCCATATGATAGTTCAACCAGTAATTGCATAGGCTCAATTTCTTCTTTATCCTTATAGGTCCATGTAGAAATCTCTTCATCTATGGTTTCTATTCTCAATTCACCCCACTTGGTAAAAGTGGTAGAGGTAGTGCAAATAGCGACTTTTAGCCCTTTCTTGATAGGACGCAATTTTCCATGGGATTTTGGTAACATAGGCATCTTGCCAATGCAATAGGAAGTCTCCATGTTATATTCCCCACACCCTACATCATGGATCTAGACCTTAGGTTTGAAAGAGGGAATTAATGTAGTGGAAGATTTGGATAACATGGAAGGATCAATGTAATGGGATGAAGCGGAAGATGAAACTCCCGTGTTAATAGGCACTTGATGTTTAGGTGTTCCCTTTAGGTGGCTATAATATTGAAATGGATCAGGATCACTGGCTATTGTGATTTTTGTGCCATTATAGGAAAAGTTAAGGCATTGATGGTATGTGGACAGAACGACCTTCATGGCATGAATCCATGGACAACCGAGGATGAGGTTATATAGGAGGTCTAGATCAAAGACTTGGAACATAGTATCTAGAACAGCGGGTCGAACTCTTACTAGAAGTGGAATCACACCCTTGGAAGAATGCTCTGCATCATCATAAGCCTTTACAACAATTTTCTTAGACACATCTACACAACCCTCAGAGAATCCAAGTGTTGTGACCAATTTTAAGGTACATATGTTCAAACCTACTCCACCATCTACCAAAACTCATCTGATCTTATGTTTGTTAATGAATACCTCAAGGTGTAATGGGTCATTATAATTAGGTCTCTGCGAAGGAAGGTCATGTTCGGTAAATGTGATGTAATGGGCGGTAGCTATGTATCCTACCATGGCCTAAAATTGATTGACATTAAGGTCCATGAGAACCAATGATTCTTGCAAGGCTTTGTCCAAGATGGCTTTGTGTTCGGGGGATATGCGAAGCAACTCAAGGATGGATATCTATGTGGGAGTCTTCTCTAAATGATCTAATAGATTATACTAAGATTTCAGCTAGGGATTGGAAGGAGCACTTTGCAAGGTTATCTTGGATCTTCGAGTGGTAACAACACATTCTAGATGGGTTTTGATAGTAATTATGGAGACATTATTGTTGAATGTTCAAATATTATTAATGGTATACTCATAGGTAACATGGTTATATTTGGATTGGTCATTTATTTTTGTCCTTGAATTGGAGGCTTTTCCTAATCCATGATCTTGTAAGGGATTCTTGAAGATGGTATGATCATTGTTTGAGGATCCTTGTGGACCATCTAGTACTATGTCACCTTGCTCAATGAGGTCCTGAATTGTGTTCTTCAATTTGTAACAATTTGATGTCTTATGTCCTTTCATTCGATGGTATTCACAAAAATTATTATCATTCTACAAAGTTGGTTTGAAAGTTGGGTCATAATGTTTAATTTCTAGATGTTGGATGATGTTTGACTGTGTTTAGAGGAAAAAGTGGGATAACAATAGTTTGTCTAAACCAAATCAAACCCTTCTTTCACTCACTAAACATTAAGGAAGCGGGAACTGAGCTTGCTCTCTATGAAGGATCAAGCTACAGATTCCTAAACTCCCTTTATACTAGTTGTGACTGATTAGATTCTTTGATTAGGTTTCTAAAATATTATATCATTCATAAAGCATGAAACCCTAATTATCAATTATGTTGTAATAAATAGATTTTTGACACAGGTGCTAATCAACAAATTATAGAAACACAAAATAGGGATCATAGAGAGTTTGTACCCAGAAAGTAAGGGCCTGATGGACACAGGTGGCCCCTTTTTTGTCCTGAAAGTTTTCAAAGTCTAAATCTGATGTACTAGGTGACATAGGGTGTTCAGAGATTCCCAGATCCCAAAATAAATGCCCAATTAGACTAGGGTGGCCCCTCTTTCATCCTGAATATTTTGTGATGCCAAAATCAAAAAGGTCTATGACGACTATATTTTTAATGTCCATCTTTCTACCACTCCTTTCTGCCAAATCTTTTCATATACAACTTGCACATACAAAAGGAGGAGAAAGATGGTTGTGGCTATATAGGATCTTGCTTCAGTCAAGCCCCATCTTTGGTATTTCTACCTCAACAAAGGCCAATGATAAAGATCTGCAGATGTGTGTGCTCATATACCAAATGTGTATGTAGAAATGTAAAACCCTAGAATACTCAAGCATCAAGGAAAGATAATCACTTTGTTTCACTCAAGGAAACAATAACATCACCTTAAGGAGATGAGAGCAATGAATACTTGTAGAACAAGAAGGTGAGACAATCGTATCCATGAAGGATTCCAAAGCTGAAGTTGGAGGCTTCAACCCTTCTCTCAATCATCCAAAAGTTTTGACAAACCCTAGGAAGAGCAAGATAGTCTCAAGATCTTGATTCCTAATCTCCATCGAATATCTCCATGATAGCAAATACAAATATCTTCAAAGAGCTTCAACAAGTTGTTGATCTTCAATAGCAAAAATGGCAGAGTTTTGGCATAGAAAGCTTACATACACATTGTGTGTGACAAAATGATTTTCAATTCTCTTTAAATATCTAACCTTAGAAATTCAAATATTTGAAATAACATGCTGACATCACACAAAAACCAAAATTTGAAATCAGAATCCCAAGGTGCACGACAAGAGCCGACACCCCGCCAAAATTCAAAATCCAGAAAAATAGGGTAGGATAGGGGCACAGATGCCATGTCCAAGCCCTAATTTTTCCATCAAGTCTACCTTAAGGAGGTTAAGGATGTCCAAAATACAAAGTTTTTTTTAGGTTCAATCATTAGTTGCTTCAAAATATAACATTTCTTCAGTTAGTTATAGGTCAATCAGGGTTTAGGGAGGCTAGAAATAAATAGGGTGAAAGGACACCAAATGAGAGGAGCTAACATATGAGAAATTGTGTCATTCCATGTAGGAGGACAATTTTTGACATAACAGGCTACAATAGTTTCTTTAAAATTGATTCAATAGATTCCTCTAAGGGGTATAATTTCATCTTGGAAGATTATTTCTTGGAGGACCTTGTCGTTGATTGTTTTGAACTACATTAGTTGTCTGTTGATGAATAGACAGTGGATTGTTTGATATAGTTGGTCCTTTGAGAGTAATGGTAGGGCTAGCTTTGTTTATCACTTTTGCATCAACTACCCCATCATTCGTGTCATTTTTGTTTCTAGACCAAAATTTTCTCTTGTCATGGGAAGTGTTTTGGTTATTATTGAATTTTTTGATCAATCCTTTTGCAATAAGTACTTTCTCAATGGCTACTACTTTCTCAACAACATCCACAAAGGTGATACAACATTGAATTTGAAGTTGGTGCATCAGTTCAATGTTTAGATTTTCAAAAAAAATAGGGACCAATTGGTTCTCCGATATGTGACATGGGCACTTACTAGCCATGCTCCTCCATCTCTGAAAGAAAGAGAGGAACAATTCTCCATCATCTTGTTTTGTGTGACACAATGTTGCAACAGTCATGTCAGTCTCGATATTATAAGAGAAATGTGCTATGAATTTGTCAACTAATTCATTCCATGTCCTTATCCTGGGAGGTAAATGCAAAAACCACTCAAGTGCCTATCCTACGAGACTTCGTGGGAACAATCTCATTAGATATGTATGGTCATATCTATGGTCAAATACAAGTTCTAGGGAAGCAGTATGAAACTCTCGCACATGTTCTACTAGACTCCCCTTTCCTTTATATTTGTTAAAGTTTGGCATGTTATAATTTTGAGGAAAGGGAGGCATATATATACTTTGATCAAAAGGATATGGGCATAAGTCTTCTATAGAGTAAGTCTTTTGTGTCCCTAATACTTGCATGTTAGAGATTTTTTGTTGCAATGTGTGCATTTGATGTGCTAAAAATTCCACGAGGGATAATGATGTGTCTGTGGTAATTATGAGTGCATTGTTCTATTGATGACCCATGTTTGAAGTGGATGTGTTTTTAAATCCAATACTCGAAGCGGAAGGGTTGGTGTTTGTGTTTTGGTGATTGTGTGATGGAGATGGGTTTTGGTTTTGGATGTTTGGTATGAATGTGGTATTTGGATTAATGTTTGGTAAATTTTGGTTGGTGTGTTGAAAATGAGATGGGATGTTTGTATTGGATTGATATTTAAGTAAATTTGAGTTTGCTTTCTGAAAATGAGGGTTTGGATTAATTTGTTGTTGAATGGGATTTGAATGGGTGTTTTGTTGGGACAGATGGGTGTTTTGATGAGACACATTAGTATTTCAATGAGATAGATCAATGTTTTGATGAGACACATTAATGTTTTGATGAGATGGATCAATGTTTGGATGAGACCCAAAGTTCATATTTGTGTTTGGTATAGCATTGGTCCTTTGGGATTGTGTTTTTGGAGCAATTATGCATATCCTACGTAGCCTTTTTAATTCATTGTGTTTCAACCCATGGATATGGTATTGGTTAACAGTGCACAATAGTTTGAGATGAGAGTGTAGCAAATGGACTCGTGAATGAGAAATTTAGTGGTTGAGACATAGGATTTGTGTTGTTTTCTCCAAATGGTAGAATGGGAGGTATATTGATGGTCATTGTGTTATGTGTAGTTTGTCCCAATGGTAAGCTAGTAGTCATTTGCTGTGAATTGATGTGACTTGATGAAGGAGTTGTATGACTTTGGTTTTATGTCACATTGTTTGAAGATGATCCCACAATCATGTCGATGTCAACACTAGGAGGAAGTTTGGTTCCATTTTGAACAATTCACATAAGATATGTTTCTGGATCCACAGCTATCATTTCATCTAGAATATGCAATAGCTTAGGATCTTGGGCAGCCTCATCAATTTTTTGTTGGTTACACCTTGCTCTACCTCATGTAGGGTGAGATTTTCAAAAGGATTTGCAACATGAAATTTTGACTCAGGTGGTTCGTTTGAGGATGATCCAAACTTCATGGTGCTATGGGGATTATTGTTGGGGTGATTTGAGTAGTCCACTTCCTTTTATTTCCTTTGTGACCTTTTTTGGACCATAAAGACTTCTGGGTTTTGGGATGAATGCAAGCTAAGGATGACATGTTAGTGCTAAACTTTATCATATATTACTTATTCTAGGTAATAAAATTATCACATGGCTTTAAGCCACCTTAGGTGGCTAGGTGTCGACTTGGAGAGTTTGACAAAACTCTCCAAGCTATGTGTCGACATCCTTTTTCCACTTGGTGAGTTGAGTGTTGAAGTCGACTCCTAAGTTGACGCAACCTCCTCACTCATCCTCACCTATATGCATTTGCTTCTTAGCTATTATACGTGGTGGATTTGAGGGTTTTGCATACATTACATTTATGTTCATTTTCATCAATCTTTTGTGCTTATGTGTTCGTCTCCTAAATCTTGGTTCTTTCATGGTATTAGAGCAGGAAGAGGTAGAATCTAGTCTATAAGATTATTGTTATAATTGCATTGATATTGTATCTTGTTTATCTGTGTGTTTTTTTAACACCCTACAGAGTTGGAAGAGGGTTTATTGAAAGCCATTGGAGAAAATGTCTATCAAAAGGGTTTGTTCAACATGTTGGAGGCATGATTCTCTATGGCAAGGAAATTTTTTTGAAAGAATCTATGCCACAAACTTCTTGGTAGCATCCCTACTCTCTATGGCTTGGCAACCCATTCTTCCATGGAAAACCCTGTTTTGGCACCTACATCAGTTGCTAGTTTAGCGTGGAAAGCTCAGAAAGGGCACAACTTCTCTTGGCAAGGCATTGTTTCTACATGCTCAATTTTTAGTTGGAGATTTACCCTTTTTGAGTTTAGATGCCTCTATTTAGGTAGCCAATCAATAAATCAGATTTATGTGGAGGGTGAATTAAAGGAAGTGCCATACCTTGTGCCTCTATTTGCAAAAATGTTGTAAGGTTCCTTTATTTTCTTTTAGATTAAAGCTATTGATAGGGTGAAGGAGGTCGATCTAAGAAGAATGGTTGGGCTCAAACATCCTCTCTAGTGTTTGATGCTATTTGTTAGAGGTCCCAGTTTGCACCCTACCCTATGTAGACATCCTCCCACATCTGCCTCTGTTCATTTTGGCAGATTTGAAACATCTCTAGAGAAGGGCGTTCACACCCAAAAAGGTGGACATTGGCCCTATATGGATGATTGTGTTGGAGTGGAGTTGGCTCCCATGACATCTCTTGGTGCCCAATGACTCTGCCTTGGATAGATGACTCTTAATGCCCATAAGCATGCCCAACACTGCCATAGCCACGGCCACACCCATTCTTACTACAGAAAGTCACCCCTATTTGCCCATAGCTCACAAAGGAAGGGGATATCCACCAACCTTCGCAATTGTACCTGGTCACTGCAAGTTTTGATTTTATCTACCATATTGTTGGTCATTTGCCCTAATCTACCTATGCCCTAATTAGGGCTTTGTAATTTTGGGCATCCAAAATGTGTTTTGTTTTTATTTTGCAAATTTTTTTTAGTTATACTAAAAAGCACATGCAATATTAAAAAAAAAATAAGGGGGTCATTTAATATTAGGGGAAAAATTACTTTGGGAAGGGATTAATTATTCTTTAACCCTTGTAATATATGGTCATTTAAATGTATGAAGGTGAAAAAGTAAAAATTGCATAACTTGCAAATGGTAACTCAAAATTGAGTTTCATTTTTTTCAAATGTGCATGATTTTTTGAGACACATCTTTTGGATTCAAAATTGCACTATTGTTATAAAGTGTCTATTTGAACTCCATTTAGTCTCACTTCACACACTCAACTTATAAAGTGTCACTTTCATGTATTAATTCTAGGGGTTATATAGGCATTTTGTAATAATTGAACTAACATAAAGTTCAAAAGGGGGTAAAATATCTAAGTCAACTAATGGGGATAATGAGTCATCTATTTGTCATCACCTTGGAAAATGGAACCTAGAAGTCCTAGCACAATGGTATCCTAGCGCACTACCAATGGATTAACCTATTGCCACGTCTATATGGACTCATTCCTGAACCAACCACATATTGACAAAAACTTTAATGGGAAAATAAGAATAATCATGTCTTAGGATTAATTAGTTTAAGTGTTATGAACCACACTCAGTGGGTTCCTCTATCACACATTGATTGTCCTAGAGCTCTTTGGACCAAACTATGGGAAAAGCATGGAGAACCCAATGAACCTCCATTCCCAGATGATCCCACTATAGACGTACTACTTTCCCTTGATGATGTTGATGATCCTTTGTATGACAATGACACTGAAGAGGAACTTGTATATTGGGAAAATCTTGACTGTATTGATGACACAAAGACATATCCACTTGCATCTCCTCTCTCTACACCTCCTGCATTGGAAAATATTCTTCCTTCTCCTACTGTTGCTTCACCAAATTCTAGAGTCACTTCTTCAAAATATTTTGGTGCTTCTTTGCAATAATATATTAGTTTTCCTAGCATTGCTGATTGGGATAGGTTTCTTCCTAACATCACTTGTCTGTTTGTAGATTCCTGCATTGCTGACATGGAAGCACAGATTGAGGACATTTATCTTCTCTTTGATGATAGTTTTGATGAAACTACATCTCTATTGTCCTCTTTTGGATACTCATGCTCTACATCATCCCACACATGGTTCAAGATCATCATCATCCTCATCTATCAAGAATGCACCGGATTTGATTATGGCATCCTTCACCATTAACATGGGGACATCTGAGCACTCTTTGAAGACATCACACTAGCCACCATCGTCCTTGGATCAACTTCAGCATGATTCAAGATCATACATGTACATCTTCTCACATGGGAATATATCTTGTATTTTTACATGGTTTCATTTCTTCCCAAGGGAAGGAACATTGTTCAGTATTCTTGGATCTACATCTGTATCCTTTGTCAACTATTCAACATCACTATAGAAGGACATGTATTATAGGGGGTCTCATAGTCCTTCTATCTTTTTCTCTCCTATGGGGGGAATCACATATTGTACTGAGTGAAAGTAGTACTTCTTCACTTGTGTCTTTTCTCTCTTTTGGAGAGGAGTTTTATTTCCCACTAAGTTTTCTCCTTTTCTCTATTTATGAGAGACTTTATTGTATATGGGTACCTCACCAGGCCTAGTAGCTGGGACCCATTTCTTCTTGTGCCCACCTAAGCTATGCTTAAGGGGGGGTGTTAGCGCTAAAATTTATAATATATTACTTATTCTAAGTAATATAATTAGCACATGGCTTTAAGCCACCTTAGGTGGCTAGGTGTCGACTTGGAGACTTTGACACAACTCTCCAAGCTACGTGTCAACATCTTTTTGCCACTTGGTAAGTAGAGTGTTGAAGTTGAGTCCTAAGTCGACTCAACCTCCTCACTCATCCTCACCTATATGTATTTGCTTCTTGGTTGTTATATGTGGTGGATTTGAGAGTTTTTCATACATTTCATTGATGTTCATTTTCAATCTTTTGTGCTTATGTGTCTATCTCCTGAATCTTGGTTCTTTCATGGCAATGCAAGATGGCTATGCAACTATGCTATGTTTTTAGGATTTTTTGAATATAGGGATGCCAAATGACAATGCAACTATGACTAAGGTGTGGGATGCAAAGTGACAATGAAGATATGACTATGACAATGCTTGGAGTTTTTGGATATGTGACTTGAGAATTTGAAAAGGATGCTAAGCCAAACTATGATGGACCAAGGTAGCTAATCAGAATGTCAAGACCCCAAAAGGACAAGTGCTAAGATGATGATGATTGGATAAAGTGAATCTAAACTAGACACATGAGTTTAAGGTCAACTTGATGATGATAGTAGATAGGTAATGACAAGGTCTAGACAACCCAAGTATGTGACAATGGTGTGATCAAGTATGACAAGCTTCCCAATTTCAAGTCTCAAAGATGACTATGACTATGAATAACCTAGGATGACAAAGGATAACTAGGAAATGCAAGCTGAACTAGGTAAATACAATGGATGAACTGGATAAAAACAAGTTTTAGGTCTGAATATATGGTCATTATCCAAATTAGATTAGAAATGTGGATACTAGGGAATTTCCCCAAAATTTTTGATTCTGATAGATGCCATGCTACAGGCTACAGATGTGATGCAGGAAATGATGATTGTCGCTCAGGAGGTAATAGTTGTGACTTTTTGTGTTTGTCAAATGCAACTCAGGATACAATAGATGCATTTCAAAAATTGACAATTATGGTGTTATATGTGACAATTACGGTCTAGTGTCTGATAGATGCAGTGTACTATTTTCTGTAACCTAAAATCAAGGGTTTCTAAATGATTTTTCATTTTGAGTAGTTTGTACATGTGATTAGAAAACACAACAAACACTTGAAATATAGATCTTAGTTTTTTTTACTCTCTAACTCTTTGGAAAAGGAGGTATTTTGTAAGTTTTCTTCAACAAAACTTGCTAGGCCTTGGTTCATAAACAATTCAAACAAGAACACCCTAGCTAGTAGTAAAGGGTTGTCTACTATAGTGGGCTTACCACACCTTTTAGTGTTATTAAATATGAGAAAAAGGAGTAGGTAACTAGACTATGCCAAGGTCCTAGACCACCTTGATACTTCTCACCTTGAAAGGATGAGTCCAAATAAGGAACTATGTCACCTCAACCAAGAACCATATGTGGTAAGTTGTTGAAATGCACAAGACAACTAAGAAGGGGGGTGAATCAGTTGTCACTAGAATTTAACTTCTTATAGACATCAACACATCAATCAATTAACCACTAGTATTATGATTTAACCATGAAAGCATGAAAATAGAAACTTAATCACAATTACACATGAGACACATGAGACACCAAATATTTTACATGGAAAACCCTATGAGGGAAAACCACAGTGAGTGTTAGCTCATAAAATAATATGTTATAATATTACCAAAAATCAAAGGCTCACTGCCCAAAATGCTCACTGCAAAAATTAGGGCTCACTACCAAGATTGGCTCATTGCCAAGGGTTGGCTCAGTGCCAAGGATTTGTGAACTGATTTGATAGTATCTACTCCATGCCTGATTTTAGTTCCATTGAAGTGTAATACATTTCCTCTACTCTGTTCTACCTTTACACTTTGTACTTATCTTCGCATCTTCACAATCGATCACTTTTTCATGATTTCATTACAAGTATTTATACAATTCATCAACCTTAGAATGTACATCAATGTTAGCATTACAATCATCAACCATTGGAATAATCTCCAAGGTCAGCATTACAAACATACATTAGAATAGGTCTCCATATAAATAGAATTTGCTAAGGAAAAGATGTATGTAGATCACACCATGCCTTAGGTAGGACTCAAATGTAATCTTCTAGGCAACAACACATTTCCACAATCTGCAAGGCACAACCACAAGTGGTGAGAACAACTAGGCTAGCCAAGACCAGTGTTATCACTAAAACATTTAGGAATAGGCTTCATCCATGATCCAAATTATACTTTGTGGACCAATCAAAAGGTTGGAAGATGATCTAGAGACATCCAAAAGCATGTTATAATCATCAGTAACATCTGTACAACACCCTAACCACTTTAGCTAGAAGATTCTTCAAACTGGAACACTTGAACAACACTGTCAGCCACTGTAATAAAGAAACTATCGTTTACAGACCACCAAATCATGAACCATTTGAGTTGAAGCCACATAACATCATCCTAGACTTAACTCTAGATTCATAGACTATAATACTTCAATGCAGAGGGATGCGGAGCAAAATACTTTCTCCCTGTCACCACTAAATGCATAGAAAAATAGTTCTTATTCTGGTGAACAAAACTCCCTCAAATCTTCATACCAGAGGCTCAAACTTGGAATACAGCATCTAAAGACTCTCCTTTAAATAATTTCCAAACCATAGTCAAATATATGCAATCTATAAGAGATGCAGAGCAAACTACTGGACTATTCTACTATAAACAAAGATACTCTTCAACACATTGTTTCCACTGGGAGAGCAAATTTTCTCAAAAGCACTTAGAAACACAATATCAGAATCACTTACTCATTATCTTCAACACTTACATAGGCCAGTATAAAGCAACTAACTTAATACAAGCAAGCATCAAAACAAGAGAACAGTTGACACCAATGACAACACTGGTTAGGCACATACTTGCAACAATCACCCCCTTTGTCATTGGTGGCAACATATGATGTGAAAAAATGTAAAGACCATCAAGACAAGATTTTGTACTAATTACCTTCTTCCCCTTTCTCTTATACATCTACACTCTTTCTCCCCTTAAGTTTTTCACATGATTTCTCTCACCCTTTGACATCAATGGCAAAGGGCACATACTTGCACTTTGCTGCTCTAATCAAATTGAAATCGTTCTTTCATCAACACTGTAACACTTATTGCTCTTTTTCATGAACACATTTCAGTAATATCTAGCTACTCCCCCTGAGAGGTAGCCTTTAAACATCAATCCAGATCAAAGAATAAAGCTTTGGGCACCACTAGACTGATGCATTCCTATGCATCTTAGTTCAGAGCAGGAGGAGTAATAACCCCTAACTTTTCTTTGAGATACTCAAAATTATTCTTAGGTAGAGGCTTTGTGAAGATATTTGCAATCTGATCCTTGGTGGACACATACTCCATCTTTACTTCATTCTCTATTACCTTCTCTCTCAAAAAGTGATACCTTATAGATATATGCTTTGTTCTTAAGTGCATCATAGAATTCTTTGAAATGTTTATAGCACGTGTATTATCATAGAGGATTGAGATTGGTTCTTTGTACATAACTCCTATATCCTTGACTGTTTTCTTCATCCATAACACTTGAGTGCAATAACTTGTTGCTACAATATATTCTGCTTCTGCAGTAGATAAAGAGATTAAATCTTGCTTTTTGCTCAACCATGAAACCAATCTGTTGCCTAAGAGGAAAGCACCTCCATTGATACTTTTTCTATCACCAACATAATATACATCTGTATAAGCACTAAGAGTGAAATCATTATCCTTTGGATACCATAGGCCATGATCTAGGGTACCTTTCAAATAGCTCATGGTTCTCTTGATTGCCATCACATGTGACTCTCTAGGATCTTCTTTAAATCTTGCCACAAGACAAGATGCATGCATTATGTATGGTCTGGTATGGGTTAGGTAAAGTACTCCTCCAATCATGGATCTGCACTTTCTTTGATCAGTTTTGGGTGAATCATTAGTCTTCCTTAATTTGCATCCAATCACCATGGGAGTACATACTGGTTTAGAGTCCTCCATTCCAAATTTATTCAACAACTCTCTCACATACTTGGAAAGAGAAATGAAGATTCCTTTATTTGATTGAGTAATCTGCAGACCTAGAAAGAAATTCATTTCACCAAACATGGACATATCAAACTACTTTTGCATTTCCTCTACAAATTTCTTACACTTACCTTCATTGCCTCCAAAGATAATATCATCAACAAAGACTTCAACAATCAGAAATTGATCATCATTGATTTTGAAATAGAGATTATTGTCAGTAGTACCTTTACTAAACCCTAATTCTAATAAGTATTTGTCTAATCTTGCATACTAGGCTCTAGGGGCTTGCTTAAGCCCATACAAAGTTTTCTTCAATCTGCACACCATATCACCTTGGTTTGATAATTGAAATCCTACCGGTTGCTCAATGTAAACTTCTTCCAACTCACCATTCAAGAATGAAGACTTAACATCCATCTGATACACTTTGAAATCTTTGAATACTACAAATGCCAAAAACATTATGATTGCTTCAATTCTTTCCACAGGAGTATAGGTCTCCTCAAAATCTATCCCTTCAACTTGAGAATATCCTTTGCATACCAGTCTTTCTTTATTTCTTACCACTTCTCCATTCTCATTTAGCTTGTTTGTAAAGACCCATTTAGTTCCAATCACATTCTTATCAGTAGGTCTAGGAACCAATTCCCAAGATTGATTTTTCTCCATCTGCATTAGCTATTCTTCCATAGCCTTTATCTACTTTTCATCTTTGCAAGCTTCACCTACAGTTCTAGGTTCAATCTTTGAAAGTAGGTAGTAATTCACTTGTTCTCTTGTAGCCCTTTTCCTTGTCAATACTCCTTTGCTTTTATCACCAATTATTTGATCTTCAGAATGATTGATCCTTACATACCTGGGAGTCTTAACTACACTTTCTAGAGCCTCTTCTTCTTCATCTTGACTATCCTCTTGTTCAACTTTATTTTCATTTGTTGTGGTAACAAGTTCATCTAATTCATAGCCACTCAGATCTGATATTCTTTCCTTGTCTTCATCCACCTTTACATTAGCACTCTCAATAAGGCCTTACTCTTGGTAGAGTACCCAAGAAAAATTCCTTCATCACTCCTAGCATCAAACTTGCCTAGTTCTTCTCTTCTGATATAACATTTGCTTCCAAAAACTTTAAAATATTTCACTGTAGGAACTCTTCCATACCACAATTTATAAGGAGTTTTAGTATTATAACCTTTGACTTGAACTCTATTTTGGATGTACACAGTAGTATGTATGTCTTCTCTCCAATACACTTCTGGTAGGTTAGCCTCCTTCATCATAGTCCTAGCGGCTTCTTGGGTAAGTGTACAAAGATGGGAGACCAAAATGGGGTCTTAAGTTGCCACTTTTTTTCTAAAATCAGGAAACATTGATGTTGGATGAGAAATTGAAGATAGCTACACTCAAAACTTAAAGATGGAACAAAAACAAGAGTTGTAGTGCTCTGAATCTAGTTTCTAAACTACTAATTTTTTCCAAAAATGGTTGAGATTAAGGGGTTCAAAAAGGGGGAGCACACAAATTGGTCCTGTTTTTCTCAAAAAAAAAACATAGAGTCTGGTGTGCTTCCCCTAAAATGTTAACTTTTTTTTAACATTTCAATAATCTCTCTAGTGAGAAATTAGGTAACACCATGTAGTTTATCCCTGATTTTTCTGATATTTTTTTAATGAATAATTGATTTTTTAGTAATTTTAAAAGTGGACACATCCTAAAAAATAGAAATTTGAGCATGCTCCCCCCTAAAATGTTTGAAAACTAATCAAAAATTGATTTTTTTTTTGGATTCGTGTAGAATGGAGTCTAGTTTCTAAAAATATAACTTATTTCAATTTTTTATGAATGGTTAAAAAAAAAGTCAAAAGTATTAGACACTAGTTTTTGACAAAAACTAGACACACTAATAAAAGAAATTCAAGATGAAACACTAAAGATACTCAAAATGTGAAAACAATTATATGGTTAGATAGCTAACAGAGAGCTTAATCTTATGGTGGTATTTTTTTTTTGAGTTTTCATTGAAAAAAGTGCCATCCTAATGGGGAGCACGCTCTAGATTATCACTAGATTTTGCTAAAAACTGATAAAAACATGTCAAACAAAGCTGAGCA
Organism: Cunninghamia lanceolata; assembly: GCA_027924645.1. NCBI lineage: Eukaryota > Viridiplantae > Streptophyta > Pinopsida > Cupressales > Cupressaceae > Cunninghamia > Cunninghamia lanceolata. The sequence continues at coordinate 3,789,430 of BSBN01000135.1, read as the reverse complement.
TAATGCGAGTGCATTATAATGTGCTCACATTATGTGAAATCAATAATGTGATTGCTTTATAATGTGATCTCTTTATAACGTGATCGCATTATGTGATTTCACATAACACAAGTACATTATAACACGCTCATTTTATGATGAGCATAACTGGCAATACACATGCCAATTGCATTTGCTTGAAAGTTTCTAAAGCCTTTTCAACAAATCCATTTTTTGCATTTCTTGTAATCATTTCATTCCATTATAGAACATCTCTTTGAGGTGTTGCATCATACAATTGACATGCCTTGTTTATGCTTCCACAATTTACATACATGTCTACAAGGGTAGCTGCACTTCCTATCATCTCTCTCACTCTCTGCTTCTCTCCCCTCTCTATGTCCCACCCTTTCCCTGAGTCTCTACTTCCCTCCCCTCTCTACCTCCTATCTTCTCTCTTGCTCTCTTCTTCCCTCCCCTATCTACCTTCTACCCTCTCTCTCACTCTCTACTTCCCTCCCCTATCTACCTCCTACCCTCTTTTTGAGTCTTTGCTTCCTTTGCCTCTCTACCTCCTACCTTCTCTCTCACTCTCTTCTCCCCCCTCCCTCTCTACCTCTTACCCTCTCTCTCACTTTCTACTTCCCTCCCATGTCTACCTCCTACCCTCTCTCTCAATATCCGCTTCCCTCCCCTATCTACCTCCTACCCTCTCCTTCTTCTTCCTTCCCTTGTCTACCTCCTATGGTCCTCTCCTACTCTCTACTTCCCTCCTGTCTCTACCTCCTATCCTCTCTCTCACTCTCTACTTCCCTCCCCTCTCTACCTCTCCTCGTCATTCTTCCCATCCAATGAAATTTCATAAATTATCTTGTTTCCATTTCATCATCCCAATTTATATCCTCATCCCTCTTCGTATGTCTTAGTTTTCTTGTTTCCATATTCTTTGTCGACATGTGAGAGGAGAGGGAGGAAGAGGGAGAGAGAGAGGGGAGAGATAGGGTGATAAGGGGGGAGAGAGAGTCCTAGTTTTGGAGAGAGAGAGAGTTGGTTGAGTTTCTGAGTTTAGGGTTGTTTAAGTTTAGGGTTTAGTGGAATTATTTATGGTTTAGTGGTTTAGGGTTGCTTGGGTTTATGGTTTAGGGGTTAGATTTTAGGGGTATCATTTAGGGTTTAGGGGTTTTGGGAGAGCGAGAGGTTTAGGGTTTCTCAAGTTTAGGGGCATATTTAGGGTTTATGAGTTTAGGGTTACTGAGGCCTTTAGGGGTAAATTATTTATGGTTTATGAGTTTCTAGGGTTTCTCAAGTTTAGGGTTTAGGGGTTAGTGTTAAAGGGGAATTATTTTATAATTTCCCTCCAATCCTCATAATACTAATGCATTAGTCCACCCATCTCCTAATCCATCAATCCCTATCATCCATCCACCATATAACTCATTATCTAATCCACCATCAAGCCATGAATGCTTGAAAAAATTTCTCCTTGAAGAGTCTTTTACAAAATCCAAAAATAAAAGCAAAGATATGGAACCATCCAAATCAACTAATCCAGTTTCACCCCCCTCTAATATTCCCAATCCTAATCCATCCAGGCCTCCTATATCCATTCTCTCGATCCTAATCATAACCCCACAACATCTTCCATCATTATCCATCAACTATATGCATATCCTAGTCCATCAACCCATGAAGCCATGAAGGATGTGACCTAAGGACTATTAGCAAGGAATCTAAGAACATCATGTACTCAAATTTCTATCCTTGAGCCCAACAAAGAACTTAATAACATGCATACCACTCCAACACCATCATCCGCTCCTATGTCTATCCATTTCATTGAAGAGACTCCTACCATAAGTCCAAGTCAAACCCCATCATGTAGCCATGTTGTCAAACATCCAAAGATTATTGATCCTGGATCCAAGAACCCATCACATCCATCTAAGAAACCCAATAGCTATACTTTAATCTATCCTAGTCCAAAGAATGTGGAAACACCAACCACCCATCCTAATCTAAATCCAAACATCCCATCTAATCCCATCTTAGTTCCCTTACCATCTCATGGTCAACCCCTCTATACATCGATCCTATCATTAATCCTCAAACATCTCCTAGTGAACCCCCATCACCACCTCTTACTCCCCAATCCAATGAATATCAACACATTCCCACTTATCCTATCCATATCTAATATCGCGCTATCCATGCTTATCCTCCTTGTGATCAAGATATTATATATGATGTTGAGATCTTATCCATGAGCAAGTAAGTTCCCACATCACTCCTATCCATCATCCCATTAGCCCTATCCATCATCCCGTGCTAGTCCTATTCATTATCCATCAATATCCCATGATGAGACACTTGGTCCCCAAGAAAATATAGACAATCAAACAAATATCTTCTAGGTTTAGGGTTGCTTCCAGGTTTTATGGTTTAGGGGTTAAGGGTTTAGGGGTTTAGGGTTACTCATTTTGAGGTTTAGGGGTTACGGTTTAGGGGCATTATTTATGGTTTAGGTTTTATGTTTTAGGGGTTAGGGGTTAAGGTTTAGATGTTTGGTTTATGGTTTAGGTAGAGAGGTGAATAGGGAGATATAGAGGAGACTGATCTTGGAAGAGATATCTCTGTCTACTCTATCCCTCTCTAACTATACCTACCTCTCTATTTCTCTCTCTCTCTCTCCCTGTCTCTCTATCTTGCTATATCTCTTTTGATCCCCTCTCTCTAACTCTACCTTTCTATCTCTCCCTCCCTCACTATTTGAGGTTTACATGAGTTTAAGGTTGCTCAAGTAAATAGGGTTTAGGGTTTAGGGGAATTATTTAGGCTTTAGGGGTTTATGGATGCTTGAGTTTAGGGGTTAGGGTTTAGGGGTTAGGGGTTAGGGGTTTAGGGTTGCTTGATTTTAGGGGTTAGGGTTTAGGGTTTATATAGAGATAGAGTGAGGGGACCAATAGAGATTGGGAGAGATAGGGAGATAGATGTTTAGGGTTGCTTCTAGGTTTTATGGTTTAGGGGTTAGGGGTTTAGGGTTTATCATTTTTAGGGTTTAGGGGTTAGGGTTTAGGGTTTAGGGGCATTATTTATGGTTTATGGTTTATGGTTTATGGGTTAGGGTTTAAGGTTTAGAAGTTTAGGTTTATAGTTTAGGTAAAGAGGCGAATAGGGAGATATAGAGGAGACTGAGCCTGGGAGAGATATCTCTGTCTCCTCTATCTCTCTCTCTAACTATACCTACCTCTCTATCTCTCTCTCTCTCCATATCTCTCTATCTTGCTATATCTCTTTCGATCCCCTCTCTCTAACTCTACCTTTCTATCTCTCCCTCCCTCACTATTTGAGGTTTACATGAGTTTAGGGTTGCTCAAGTAAATAGGGTTTAGGGTTTAGGGTAAGGGTTTAGGGTTTAGGGTTTAGGGGTTTAGGGTTTCTTGAGTTTAGGGGTTAGGGTTTAGGGTTTAGAGAGAGATAGAGTGAGGGGACCAATAGAGATTGGAAGAGATAGGGAGATAGAGGTTTAGGGTTGCTTCTAGGTTTTATGGTATAGGGGGTAGGGGTTTAGGGGTTTAGGGTTGCTCATTTTTAGGTTTTAGGGGTTAGGGGTTAGGCTTTAGGGGCATTATTTATGGTTTAGGGTTTATGGTTTAGGTAGAGAGGTGAATAGGGAGATATAGAGGAGACCAAGCCCAGGAGAGATATCTATGTCTCCTCTATCCCTCTCTCTAACTATACCTACCTCTATCTCTCTCTCTCTCCCTGTCTCTCTATCTTCCTAGATCTCTTTCAATACCCTCTCTCTAACTCTAATTTTCTATCTCTCCCTCCCTCACTATTTGAGGTTTACATGAGTTTAGGGTTGCTCAAGTAAATAGGGTTTAGGGTTTAGGGGAATTATTTAGGTTTTAGGGGTTTAGGGATGCTCGAGTTTAGGGTTTAGGGTTTAGGGGTTAGGGGTTTAGGGTTTCTTGAATTTAGGGGTTAGGGTTTAGGGTTTAGAGAGAGATAGAGCAAGGGGATCAATAAAGATTAGGAGAGATAGGGAGATAGAGGTTTAGGGTTGCTTCTAGGTTTTACGGTTTAGGGGTTTAGGGTTTCTCAATTTTAGTGTTTAGGGGTTAGGAGTTAGGGTTTAGGGGCATTATTTAGGTTTTATGGTTTATGGTTTAGAGGTTTAGGTTTATGGTTTAGGTAGAGGGGAGAATAGGAATCCCTTTCTCTATCTCTCTAGACATATGGATCCTTATCTCTTGATCTATCCCTCGCTACCTCTCTCCTCCTCTCTATATCTCTCCCCATACCTCTACCTCTTGAAATCTCTCTCCCTATGTCTCTAGACATCTCTTGATCTCTTTCCCTATCAAGCTATCTATCCGCATAACACCATCTCTTAATATACCCATCTCTACCTCTCTCTCTATATTTCCCTATCTATCTCCCCCTTGCTAGAGCTATCTCCCTATATCTCCCCTCTCTCTATATATGTATCTCTATCTTTCTCCCTCTATAGACCCCTTTCTCTATCTCAATCCCCATCTCTCCCTCTCCCTATCTCTATCTCCACCTATCCTCTCTATCTCCATGTCCCTCTCTATCTCTCCATGTCTCCCGATCTCTCTCTCTATATAGGATACATAAATGAAGAGAGAGAGAGAGAGAGAGAGAGAGAGAGAGAGAGAGAGAGAGAGAGAGAGAGACTCTCCCATGTAGATACAAGGTTGCATTTGTCCCTCCTTGTTTTAAAAAGTTTTATTTCATGAACCACATGGATATTTGAGTCTAGGGATACTCTTGGACCATCACTTGATTACCTATTTGATGCACTACATGCATAGTTACAATATATTTTATGTGAGAGCATGACATCCTAGACCATGATTTTGGCACCAACATTTAGAAGGTTGTGATTTTTACATGCATGAACCTTTATGTTTTCATGCTTCTTAGAACGTGCTCGTGTTATAACATGAGCACATTTTGGGAAGCATGGAAAATAGTAAAAAAGCATGTGGGATCTATGTTTCAAACCCCACATGACTATTATTCATTCTTTTCATGAGTATATCGGACAAGAAAATGCTTTTCATGTTGTTTGACTAATTGAGAATCATTTTTATATCAATCCACCACCTTTTTTTGTTTTTTCAACGTAGAAGAACTGATTTTGCATGTTTTTGGAGAAAAATTGATTATTTAAACTAAAAGTTTCATATTTCATGTGTGATATTGTTTCAAAGCTAATTACCATTGATATATAGATTGAATTTGATGATATATGTTTGTGTTTTCCATAAATTTCACTAATCCTATTCTAGAATTATATAGAATTCATAATCAAACTTGCAAAAAAGAAGAATTTGAGGATTTTGAAGCTATCTTTTGGAGAATTGGTCAACTGCAATATCGAATTCTAAGGTATGTTAAATTTATGTCCATTTTAATTCACATATATATGTTCTTATGTTCTTTATGTCTTTAAATGTATTTATATCTTTATGTTCTAAGATAGATATGTGTCTAGGTATATCAGTTAGTTCAGTTAAAGAGACATGTATGCAAAGTGTGGAAGCATAGACAAGGCACGTGAACTGTTTGTTATGATGCCCCAAAGAAATGTCACCTCATTGAATGCAATGATTGCAAGATATGAATAAAATGGGTTTTTTGATAAGACATTAGAAACTTTCAAGCAAATGTGATTGGCGGGTGTGAAGCAAAATTCCACAACCTTAGCCAGTATCCTCCTTGCTTATGCCAAAATGGACATCCATCAAAAGGATAAAACATATGGGAATTTTGTTAGATGTTGTAGTTACAACTGCCCTCAGAGACATGTATGCAAAGTGTGGAAGCATAGACAAGGCACATGAACTATTTGGCATGATGCCTCAAAGAAATGACACTTCATGGAATACAATAATTGCAAGATATGAATAAAATGGATTTTGTGATAAGCCTTTAGAAAGTTCCAAGAAAATGCAATTGGCAAGTGTAAAGCCAAATTCCAAAACCTTAGAAATGATATGTTTGGAGCATGGTATAGACATCCATCAAATCATAAAGGATATAGGAATTTTGTCAAATGTTGTAGTTGTAAGTACCCTGCAAGACATGTATGCAACTTTTGTGGAAGCATATATAATGAACATGAATTGTTTGATGCGATGCCTCAAAGAAATGTTGTCTCATGGAATGCAATGATTCCAAGATATGGATGAAATGGATTTTCATAAGGCTTTAAAAACTCTCAAGAAAATACACAAAAATAAATTTCAACCATTTAAACACAAATTTTGGCACATCTAAAACCAAATTGCACAACCTTAACCAACTTCCTCCTTTCCTATGCTATAATGGGATCTAGAGAACATGGTGTGGACAACCATCAAAGTATAAATGATATAGGAATTTTGTCACATGTATTGTATTTGCAAATTTGCCCTTGTAGACATGTATGGAAAGTATGGAAGCATAGACAAGGTATGTGAACTATTTGAAATGATGCCTCAAAGAAATGCATAGTCCCACAGAATTCAATAATTGCAAGATATGCACAAAATGGATTATTTGAAAATGATTTATAAACTTTCAAGAAAATACAATTGGCACTTGTAAAACCAAATTCCTATAACAATAATTGATTATCATATTAAATATTTAATATAAACTGTCATATACATAATATCATGAACATAACATCTAGTTTATATAAAAATCCATATAGGCATGTCCAAACAAAGCCATACAGGAAAATATACAAAAATATACATCGGATTAACATATAAAAGTATGTATACAAAGCCATCTAGGCATACAAAAAATCTCCCAAAAACTAGTTTCCTATGGACTTTTAGGAAATAATCAGTAGCCCTTCTTTGACTATGAAGATGGAGAGCCAGTCAGTGACACATCCTCTCTCTGTCATTGAGCAGACCTCTTTGAATAAAATTCATCCAGCTGCACCTATTAATACAAACAAACAATATGCACATTAGTATAGAAAATGTATGAAATATATAACATCACATATATAATTGATCACTTACCGCCAACCAATGATCACTCTCCATCATCTTGTCTCTCTCTTCATCTGTAGTTGGACGGACTAGAGTTGTGACCTCCTGTGAGAAGCATCAAGAAGCAAAATTGACTAAACATAAATATCATTTATGTACATTAAATGACATGAGATAAAACAAGAAATACAAAATTATGATATTTTCATGTTATTGGCTCATACCTCAGTCAAAGGATTTACAAACATCATGGCTGCAACAATGCCTATAGGTCCTGACTCACGAAGATCAGGAGGAGTCTCCACTATATTTAGCATCTAAAAATCAAGTTCAAGATTATTCAAACAAAATAAATACATAACATTATTTTAAAAATACATAATAATTAGAAATGGTTAAATTTACCTCCATATAAGTGGTGGTCTAGCGTCCAAGGGACCAAGGAAACCGTTGAGGTACCAGTGACTATTGAAATCATCAAATTGTCACAAAATAACATTACCATTGACATATTTACAATAATTACGATTATGTGATAAATTACATACCTACTGACTTGACCTCCTCTCATAACCCACCAATGGATGGCTATTAGAGGCAGGATGAAGACTCTGACCCTGGAATTTCATTGCGCAAACAATTAAATACATTATTTTTGACTTATAATATAGATAATCATATAAAATTAATTACAAATTTCAAATAACAATATACTAAATCTAGATGAAACTTGTAACAAATTACCTGAGAGTCAATACCAAATGTATACTGTAAGAGATCGTCACTAAGAACAAGATCATCCAATATGTCCTGCCCTTGTGTCGCAGCATGCTGCCCCTGTGTCATAGAGTCCTATCGTGCCTCCTATGTCCTATAATCACATAGGTTCCCACATGTACTACACAAATGTGGGGACACATGACGCCTACTACTGTCACCCTCATCGGCCTAAGTAAAATCATCGGCATGCTATAATAGAGTTTGGGTGAGAGTAGTCAATGAATGTAAAGTCTCCAACTCAACACTCTCCTTCAAAGCCAAAGGGAGTGACCTATGTTCTGGCCTTGCTCGGGGTATAGGTACATGGTCTTCATCTCACTAAGCCCCAGGTCTATCTTGGGTAGAGCCACCACCTCTACCCTGGAACTCACGAATGTCAAAAATAATTTGGAATCTTGTTGAGGACGAACTCGCAATAGAGTTTCCTCAAGAAATATTGTGGTACCTCATCATTGTTGCATGGGCACTCATCGAAGACCATGTACCATCTATCCCAAAAGTTTTAGGATATTTCTTCATTCCTACACCAATGTATAGGAAACCATTTGTAACTTTCTTCTAATCTTTGGTCAGTTTTGTGATTAATAAATTGTGCACATAATTGAGATTTTGTAATTTTTTCATTCTTGACTTGTTCATATGACAACTTGTCAGCATAATATTGCTGACTCCTCTCCCTATAGTCTTGGAATTCGGTGATTTGTTTTGTCACCAAATCTGTGTGGGAAACAATCTCTTGTAGTGATTTTGCAAGTGCCCTCCTATGATCAGTGGTTCCACTTGGATTGTTTAGGGTTTGAATAATAGTTTCAAGATGTTTCTTGTTTTCTTCTATTATCCCTAGGTAGTGTTCTGGATTATCCCTTACATGAAAAGGAGGTGAAGGTGGGTTTTGAGGGTTTGGAGGGTTTGGAGGGTTTTGGGGGTTGTTTTCACCCTCCTCAGCTAGATTTAGGTTTTCTCCTCCAATAATTGTAAATGCAATATAAAAACAACTCAAACATTGCAAAACTCAAAAATTGTTCTCAAACTAACAAAATCAGTCAAACCCTACCTTCTTCCTATGCTGGAGCCTCCAAATTTGCACGATGATGTCTTTGGCGACAAGGTGGCATTGTGAATTTCTTGTTTTCTCTATTACACTTGATTCAATGGCCTCTTCTTCAATGCGATCACATTTTTGCTTGTTTTATTTACTGCTATGAGGAGAAATAGTCATGGCATGAATTAGCAGAAATGGTTTTTTTTATTTTTATTGAAAGCAAAACAAGAGCGCTTTATAATGCGCTCACATTTTTCTTTAATTTTGGAGATGGTGGCAACTTTTTGGTCCCCCAACTCCTTGCATTTACCCTCTTGAACTATCCTATTTTTACTTTCAACAACTCTATTTTGTTGAGGAGTCCTTGGTGCAGACAATTGTCATTTTATCCCTTGTTCTTCATAGAAAATTTTGAATTCATTTGATGTGAACTCACCTCCTCTATCAGACCTTAGGTACTTGATTCTCAAGTCTATCTGATTTGCAAACATTGCCTTGAAGGATTTGAACTTTTCTAGGGCTTCTAATTTATCTTTTAGAAAAGTGACCCAAGTCATTCTAGAATAATCATCAATAAGCAACATAAAGTACCTGTCTCCTTGCAGACTTCTTATCCTTATAGGACCACACAAATTTGTGTGCACTAGATCTAGCAATTTGACAGAAAATTGTTCTTTGCTTTTGAAACTTGTTCTTGTCTACTTTCCCAATTGACATTCCTTGCAAACAATATTAGTAGGCTTTACAATCTTAGGCAAATCTCTCACAGCCTATAATAAACTTATCTTCACCAAGTTGTCAAAATTGATATGACACATCCTTCTATACCACAACCAACTCTCATCTATCTGAGCCAACAAATAGTAATCACTAGTTCCTCTTAATTGATAAATATTACCGCTGGTCTTCTTACCAGTAGCAATCATTGTTCTAGAGCTCTCCATGAACTTGCATCCATTATCCTTGAATCTCAGATCATAACCTTTGTCACACATCTGACCAACACTCAAAATATTATGCTTTAAACCCTTCACATATAGGACATCAACTATATTGTGCTTTCCATCAAAATAAATAGATCCTTTTCCACAAATCTTACTGGCTAGATTATCTCCAAACCTAACCAGTCCTCCATCATACTTTTCCAAACTTACAAACTTACTTTTATCACCGGTCATGTGATGTGAACATCCACTGTCAATAATCCAATCATCCTAATCTTTCTCCACTTGAACAGACAAAGCACTTTATTCCAATGGTTTTTCTTCCTTCACACAACTAGCAGGATTAGTAGATACATGTTTTTCCTTAATAACAATAAACAAGCATTCATTTACACTAGTACTAGCATCATCAGACTCATCATATGTTACACCATCATCATCAAGATCTTTGGCAATATAACATTTCTTTAAAACCCTAGGTCTACTTTCAAATTTATTTCTACCTCTTTCAATTCTCTCCAGACACCTAGAAGCATAGTGACCAATCTTACCACATGAGAAGCATTTGAATGATAATTTTTCTTTATACTTACTGGTACCTGTTTGCATTTTATCCACAAGGTTGGCTTCAATCTCCTCAAGGTCATCATCAGGTTCCACAACATACTTCTCAGCTCTTGAAGTCTTCTTTGAAGTACTAGCTTTGAAAGCTATCTTTGTTTTAGGTAGGGCATCACCAAACTCTCTCAAAGGCTGTAAGCTTTGCAAGCAACTAATCTTTTGAAACATCTTTCACAGTCATGATTTCTTCTATTGTAGATACTTTGTGACTTTAGGAGTTAGGTAATGACCTAAGAATCTTCAACACAACCTTTTTATCATTAATAATTCCTCCAAGACCTTTGATTCCATTGACACTTTTATCAACCTTTTCTAAGTAGATTGTTATGTTCTCATCTTCATTCATTTTTAGACTTTCATACTTAGCTTTCAGGGTCTACAATTTGGTGTCTTTTATAGAATCATCTCCTTCATATAAATTCTTCAACTTTTCCTAGATTTCATGAGTTATTTCTAGATCCTTGACTTTTACTAACTCAGTGTTGGATAAGGCACTTAACAGAGCATCTCTAGCTTTTCCATTTAACTCATATTGTTTGATTTCATCATCACTTGATGGACCATTCTAAGGAATAGTATACTTTGTTTCTGTCATCTTCCAAACACTATAACTAAGACAAATGAGATGGCTTTTCATTCGTACCTTCCAAACACCATAATCTATTCCATCAAACTACGGAGCATCCTTCTTGTGCAACATCTTGGATCTTCCTCAAGCTGTTAGACATTCTTCTGAGGAACCTTGCTCTGATATGAATTGTTGAAATCCACAAGACAATTGAGAGGGGGTAGGGGGTGAATCAGTTGTCACTAAAACTTAACTTCTTATAGACATCAACACATCAATCAATTAACCACTGTTATTATGATTTAACCATGAAACCATGAAATCAGAAAATTAATCACAATTACACATTCAAAACATGAGACACCAGATTTTTTATGTGGAAAACCCTATGAGGGAAAAGCCACGATGAGTGTTAGCTCACAAAATAATATGTTAAAGCAATACCAAAAATTAGAGGCTCACTACCTTAGGGCTCACTGCCCAAAATGCTCACTACGAAAATTAGGGCTCACTACCAAGATCGACTCACTGCCAAGGGTTGGCTCACTACCAAGGGTTTGTGAATTGATTTGATAGCTTCTACTCCATGCCGGAGTTCAGTTCCATTAAGTGTAATACATTTCCTCTACTCTGCTCTTCCTTTACACTTTGCACTTATCTTTGCATCTTCACAATCGATCACTTTTTCATGATTTCATTACAAGTATTTATACAATTCATCAACCTTGGAATGTACATCAAGGATAGCATTATAATCATCAACCATTGGAATAATCTCCAAGGTCAACATTACAAACATATATTAGAATAGGTTTGGACCTGAATAGAATTTGCTAAGGAAAAGATGTATGCAGATCATGCCATACCTTAGCTGGGACTCAAATGTAATCTTCCACACAACATCACATTTCCACAATCTCCAAGGCAAAACCACAAGTGGTGAGAACAACCAGGTCGGCCAAGACCAATGTTATCACTAAGACATTTAGGAACAGGCTTCATCCATGATCTAGATTATACTTTGCAAACCAACCAAAAGGTTGGAACATGATCTAGAGACACCCACAAGCACATTATAATCATCAGGAATATCCGCATAAGACCCTAACCACTTTAGCCAGAAAGATTCTTCAAATTAGAACACTTGAACAACACTGTTAGCCACTGTAATAAATAAAAGATCACTTGTAGACCACCATATCATGAACCATTTGAGTTTAAGGCACATAACATCATCCCAAACTTAAATCTAGAACCATAGAGCATAATACTTCAATGTAGAGGAATGTGGAGCAAAATACTTTCTCCCTATCACCACTGAATGCACAAAAAAATAGTTCTTATTCTGGTGAATAGAACTCCCTCAAATCTTCATACCAGAGGCTCAAACTTGGAATATAGCATCTAAAGACTTCCCTTTAAATAACTTCCAAACCGTAGTCAAATATATGCAATCTATAAGAGATGCAGAGCAAACTACTGGACTGTTCTGTTGTAAACAAAGATACTCTTCAACAAATTGTTTCCACTGGGAGAGCAAATTTTCTCAAAAACACTTGAAAACATAGTATTAGAATCACTTACTCATTATCTTCAACACTTACATAGGCTAGTATAAAGAAACTAACTTAATACAAGCAAGAATCAAAACAAGACCATAGTTGACACCAATGACAACACCAGTTAGGCACATACTTGTAACATAAGTAACTTCAACGTATGGTCTGCATCCCTTATACCATAATAGTAGATGGCTAAAAAGGTGTTAGGCTTCTAAAACAATGGTTCATAGTGGAGGAACTCCTAAGAACACCATGGCATAGATGGGAGACTGAAATCTCTAACCCGCATCCAGAATCACCCAAGACTGCAAAGGCCCACCCCTATAGCACAAGTGGATTGAGATCACTTTTCAATTTTTACCCCTTTATATAGCCCCCTGGAGATATGTGCTTATGGTCAAACCCTATGGTGAACTCCCAGGTAGGACACCTACTAACATTAAAAAAATGGAAAGCTTGTGTATTGCTCTTTCTCATCACCCAAGAATTGCACGTAGTGCAAGGGGAGAGGATACTCTAGACAAACATGCTTTCGGCAACTGACTCACATGCATGCAAGTGCACAAGACATAGAAGACACTTGTTCTTTTTAAGCACCAAATCCAAATGTTCCTAAATTAAAAATCACAAACACACAATGGAATCTTGCAAGAAATTAGATTAGTAGTTTGATTCAAAAGGTCTTCTCCCAAGGATTGCCACACAACTAGAAATTAGATATTAGTAACAAAAAAGCTCTACCTTAGTGAATGCAAAAAGAAGAAAATGATGAAAATCACAAATTTATACCATCTTTTTGCTTGACAGTCAAATGAGGTGTAGAACAGATCAAATGCGGCTTAGGATCTGACAATTACATCGCAGGATCCTACAGATGCATTGTAGGATCTGACGAATGTGTCACAGGACCTAACAATTGTAGTGTAGGATTTGACGAATGTGGTGTTGTAACCTAGATCTCAAAAACACATCAAGTTTGACAAAAAGTATCCCATATAAAAAACCCAAATGATGTAAGTTCACTATCAAAATGTTAGAGAAATAGCCAAAGCCCTGTAAAATGACCAGATCCCTACAAACAAGATCAAAACTAGAAATGATTGAAAGATTGAAATTTGTCAAACAATAGTCAGATGCAGCACCGCAGGAAACAAATGCATCAGTTTACACAACATATGTGGTGTTTGCATAACAAATGCATCGCTCTATGCAAAAAATGCATCGCAAAAAGCTTCAGATGTGGCATTTGAAAGAACAAATGCAACTCTCTACATAACAAATGTGTCGCACTGTCAGCAAAACCATAAATTCTCAAAATTCACATAAAATTCAGTTAGTTCACATCAAGTTCACCAATTGTAGATTAGGGAAAATCAGGGGAAAGCAATGAATCATCAATAGCAACCACAAAACTATCTAAATTCAAGCCATAAAGACCCTAATCTAACAATGAAGCATAAGATGACAATAGGAATCAAATAATAAAGTCATAATATCTCAAATCCTATGCCAAAGTTGATTCTCATCCATTGCTCTTCTCCATTTTGCTTTGTTTGCTCTCAGATTTGTAGCATGCAAGATATATGATAAACTCAATATGGATGTATGATAGAAAGATCACAAGATGAATGATAGCAAAATATTGAAGATTGTGGTTAACCTTGAAATGAAGATGAAGGCTTGCTTTTTATAAAGGACTTGGATTTGAATGAAGGGTGAGGATTGAAAGGTCAATTCTATGATGTGGATAGCTAAGATTTAAGAGATAATTTAAGAAAATGCCTCTTTCATTTAATTAAAGGTAGTGCTGTGATAAGTGTGAGGATAAGAATAGAGGTGACATAATTTAAATAATGAGATTATTTAAATTAGTTGGTAGTGTGACAAGGCATATAATGAAGGTGGTAGTATGACACATAATTCAAATAAAAAATTACTTCAATTATGAGAGAGGGGCATGTGTTGTGATGAGAATAAAGGTGAGGACTAATTTAAATAAATATTTTATTTATTTAAATTGGATGATGGAGGAATTAATTAAATAAATATAATTTATTTAATTAAATAGCTAATGGGATAAATGGGAGATGATGGAGGAATTAATTAAATAAATATATTTTATTTAATTAATTGTCTAATGGGATAAATGGGATTAAAATGGGGTTAGGATGAGAATTAGTTAAATAATATGATTTATTTAACTAATTAGGTGATGAAAGGGGGATGTGAGGGTCCTAGGACAAAATGCCATAAGATATCTCAAGTAATGTATCAATAAGGTGATGTTGTAAGACATGATCAATTTCAGGAGTCTACAACTTTATAAGGAATTTGATGCTCTCTCCAGACAATTCTTATGGGTTGATAATCTAGAATCGGTAAAATGGAGTCTAGTTAAGTGGGATTCTATCTGCAGATCGATTTAGGAGGGTGGTCTTGGCCTTAGACATGCTAGTCTCAATGGCCAAGCTCTTGTGGCCAAGCTCTATTGGAGGTGGTGTACTAATCAAGATCAAGCTTGGGCCAAGATCCTCACCTTGAAGTACCTAGGAGGAGTGGAGAGTGGAGATATTCCAAGGCTCAGCCTCTTAAGTAAGGGTTCTATGATCTAGGACACTCTTAAAAGGGGTGCCAATCTAGTTAAGTAGGGGTTGTTTTCAATTGTTAACAAAGGCTCTGAAGCACTTTTTTGGTTTCATTCTTAGGATGGCTTCCCTCCCATCATGCCCGTGTATCTGCACTTGTAGTCCCTATGTTCTATTTTTCTTAATGTTGGTTGGAGTCAGGTTGTTGACTTTAAATCTTCTCATCTCTTGGGTCAAATTGAGGTGTTTGGATGGAAAGAACCCCAAAAGTAGCCCCTGGGAGGTTGGCTAAGGATCGTGAAGAGCTAGCAAGGATTATTGCTAGAAGAGCTTGTAGTTCCTTGTTAGGGAGTGATGTCCTGGCTTGGAGCCCTAATCCTAAGGGTTTGTATTTGGTTGCCTCTAGGTATCAGGAGTTTGATTGGTAGAAGTATGGGGGAGTGATCTTCCCTATTAGAGGAATGTGTGGAATAAGTTTGTGTGGCCTAAATGCAACTTTTTCTTTTGGCTGGTGGCTCGAAATAAGTGCCTCACATGGGAAAATTTGTGAAAGAGAGGATTTCAGGGTCCTTTATGTGTCCTCTATGGTAATAGTGAGGAATGCTCTTCTCATTTGTTTTTCCAATGTCCCTTTGCTAAGGTGATTTGGTACTTTTGGTGGGGGCTTGGAAACATTCCTATGTTCATGTCTCCTCTCTGGTTGATTTTTGGAGATGTTTGGGGAGACCCCCAACTAGGGCCTTCTTTCTTCAGGTTGCCTAGGATATTGGCCCCTCATTCATCCTTTGGCAACTCTGGATGGAAAGGAATCGTAGAATTTTTCAAGGCAATAATTTGGTGGTTCAACAGCTCTGGCAAAGGATTGTTGGAATGCTCTAAGAAACCTTATCTACAAGATGTGATCTTTCTATTCCTCTAGATCTAGGAGATCTAGTGGTGATGCAGAATTTGAGATTAGTGGGAAGTAGTGGGAATTCTTATTTAACAAAGGGAGGTCATCGCCTTATCAAGAAGACTTAGAGGGATGGCTATTGGACTCCTTTGCCTGTCAGTGTCTTCAAGATCAATACTAATGGTTCCTCTAGGGGGAAATCATGGGCATGCTGGGATTGGAGGAGTTGGGTTGAATACCTCTAGTGATGTCCTCTTCTTCTTTTCAATTTATAAGGGATTTCAGACTAACAATTATATGGAAGCCCTTGCTATTCTGTATGCTTTGGAAAGAGCTTGTGTTCTTGGTTGGCACACGGTCATCTATGAGGTTGATTCTTAGATTGTGATTAATATACTGAAGGAGAAGAAATATGATGGGGTAAATTGGCAATTGGCTTCAGTGGTCAGGCAGATTCTTCATCTAAGTAATTCTTTGGAGTCTATTTCTTTTGTTCACATTCCTAGAGAATGGAATAAGGTGGTTGATTGCCTGGCTAAATGGGCTTTGGAGTAAATGGGTGATTGGAATGTAGGAGATTGGGAGCATTTGGCCTTGGACCGCTTCCAATGTTTAGATAAGTTGATTTTGGATGATAGGGCTAGTTGAATGGGGCTCTTGTATGGTGGGACTCTCTCTGCTTTGGTGGTATTGGTTGTTTGCCTATTGGGATTTTCTAACCCTCTGGTGGGTTGTGTGGACTGCTGTAACCTTTGAACTTTGTTGTTGACTCTCTAATTAATGAATTTTACCCCCTTTTAAAAAAATTATGAAACTATGTATTTTTGTAAAAAATGTCCATGCCTTTGTTCTCCCAATACATAAACTAAAACATGTACATAAATAAATTATACATTCATTGGTATTTTTATAGATAAACTAGTCTTTATTGCTAAAATTATTTTAAATGTTTTTTAATGATTTTTTAAAAAATTGTAACAATATGATAATTAATAATAATGAAGATTTTTAACATTATTCAAATTAATATAATATTTTATAATATTTCTATCAAATTTATAATGAATAGGTATATTATTTAAGATTTTGATCATTAGAATGGGGTAAAAAAATAGAATTATAGTATACTTTTAAATTAAAAGTTCTTCAATATTATTGAATTGATGAATTTAAAGTAAAATTACTTTTTATAATATTAAAGGTAATGTGAGTTAGAAAAAGTGGTGGTCATCTTTACCTTTATTAATATTTTATTTATTTATTCTAAAATACAAGTAATTTCATTTATAAATTCTAAATATCAATTTTTATTTTAGTAATATTTATGTAAATTTATTTGTTTTTTTACAAATAGTTATAAAAATTATATTTATTAAAAATATATATTAATGAATATAAGAATTTGTTTGGATTTAATAGTTTTATATTTCACACGTACACCAAGCACTTTTCTTGAATGTGTCCTCCATTTTATGATGTTTGTTTTACTAAAAATAGTATTTGCTACAATAAGAGGTGAATTTGTTTAAGTGCTTTCATCAATACTACTAGGAAATATCTTATCCGTTCCCTATAATTAATTATAGAAAATTGTGACTTTACCTCACTCAAAACTGCTCTGGAAAAATAACTTAACAGAAAATTGGCTTCCATCATAAACAATGGTGTATATTCCTTATTATAAAAATTGTGACTGGTTATTAATTAAATTAAGATGGTAAGAATATAATAATAATAGTTAATACATTATTGTAGAATATTCTATATATAGAAAAGATAACTTTTTCGCCAAATATATTTTGTTGTAAAGATTTTTTGTGAAGAGTTGGTGTGTTGGAAAAAACGTCTTTCTCAATGTATCAACTATTTGCATGTGGAATCTTCTCCTCCAAGACACTAATTACTTAAACCCTTTCTTGAAGAAAGATATTGCACTCTAATGCTATGAAATTGTTCAATTTTTTCACTGTTTCTCAGGATAAATAAATAGTTTCCGACAGTTCTACAGAGAAGAAGTAGCCAACGACTATGGAGAAATGGAAAATTATTTTATTTATGGTTGAAACGACACTAATGCTAGACTTGACAGTGCTGGTTTTATTGCATCTGTTCAAACTTGTGATGTACCATGGAAGGGATTCTCCACTTCCTATAAGAGTTTTGAGGGCTCTTCCAATGGCTTTGTATAAATATGAAGCAGAGGAAGGAGTTGAAGAAAGGATGGAGTGTTCAATTTGCTTGACTGAGGTGGAGGATGGAGAGATGGTGAGATCTCTTCCCAATTGTCACCATGCATTTCACAGGGAGTGTATTGATAAGTGGTTTGTTACCAATTGTTGTTGCCCGTTATGTAAAAGGGAAGTTAGAATAACAGAAGCAGCCACTGTTCCAAATGAGAATGATATATTTGAGGATGTGGAACAAGGGTTAAGCTCACAGACACATCATGGCAGAATCGATACAACAGATATGGCTCAAGTTCATCTCTCTTCATCATCCAACAACAGTCTGTGATAGGTGCGGCTCAAGTTCATCTCTCTTCTTCCTCTAACAACGGTCTGTGATATGTGCATCATAGTGTTTAGAATTAGAATACTTATTTTTTAGATCTGTGATATGTGCGTCATAGTGTTTAGAATTCGAATGCTTACTTATTAGGTTTGATGGTAGGCAGGTTCTCATTGTTAATGTGGAATAGTTTTATACCTGATGTACAGGTAATAGAAGTTTTAGATCTTAGACCTGGTTTTCCATTGCATCGGGTATTTCGGAACGACACTCATTGTGTAGTATTCACATGTTTATTCAGAGTAGATTGGCTTTGGGCATTTTCTTTATGTTATGTAATGAAAAAATATTTTTTATTATTGTAATTTTTTATATTAAGAGACTCATTGTATTTAGTTTTTTTAAATTTAGTTTGTGTGTTGTAGGTATTGTATTTAGTTTTTTTGGTTGGTTAGTTTGTGTGTTGAGGTATTGTATTTAGCATTTTTAGTTGGTGTTAGTTTGTGTGCTGCATTGTATTTAGTTTTTTTCGTTGGTTAGTTTGTGTGTTGATGCATTGTATTTAGTTTTTTTTAGTTGGTTAGTTTGTGTGTTGACGCATTGTATTTAGTTTTTTTAGTTGGTTAGTTTGTGTGTTGATGCATTGTATTTAATTTTTTTTAGTTGGTTAGTTTGTGTGTTGAAGCATTGTATTTAGTTTTTTAGTTGGTTAGTTTGTGTGTTGATGCATTGTATTTAGCTTTTTTTATTTGGTTAGTTTGTGTGTTGACGCATTGTATTTAGTTTTTTTAGTTGGTTAGTTTGTGTGTTGACACATTGTATTTAGTTTTTTTAGTTGGTTAGTTTGTGTGTTGACGCATTGTATTTAGTTTTTTTAGTTGGTTAGTTTGTGTGTTGACACATTGTATTTAGTTTCTTTTAGTTGGTTAGTTTATGTGTTGAGGGAAGATGAAGATAATTTGGTGATTGTGATTAGATTTGGAAGTAAGGATACTGTTAATTGAGTTGCTTGAATTGTAGAGAGCCATATTGTTGCATAAACATAATTATTGATGTGTCATTGATTTATATTTTTGGAACATAGAATAATTTCTTATTCTAAATAAGAGAT
The DNA here is from genome assembly GCA_027924645.1 of Cunninghamia lanceolata. NCBI lineage: Eukaryota > Viridiplantae > Streptophyta > Pinopsida > Cupressales > Cupressaceae > Cunninghamia > Cunninghamia lanceolata. Next base: position 3,769,819 of record BSBN01000135.1, on the reverse strand, counting down.
GCATTGTATTTAGAAGAGACACATTGTATTTAGTTTTTCTATTTGGTTAGTTTGTGTGTTGAGGGAAGATGAAGATATGTTGGCAATTGTGGTTAGATTTGAAAGTAAGGAAAGTGTTAAGTGAGTTGCTTCAATTGTAGAGAGTCATATTGTTGCATAAACATAATTATTGATGTGTCATTGATTTATATTTTTCGAACATAGAATTTTTTTTCTAAATAAGAGACGCATTGTATTTAACTTTTTTAGTTGGTTAGTTTGTGTGTTGAGAGAAGATGAAGATAAATTGGTGGTTGTGGTTAGATTTGGAAGTAAGGATAGTGTTAATTGAGTTGCTTAAATTGTAGAGAGCCATATTGTTGCATAAACATAATTATTGATGTGCCATTGATTTATATCTTTGAGACAGAATAATTTTTTATTCTAAATAAGAGAGGCATTGTATATAGAAGAGTGTGTTGAGGGAAGATGAAGATAATTTGGTAATTGTGGTTAGATTTGGAAGTAAGAATAGTGTCAATTGAGTTGCTTAAATTGTAGAGAACCATATTGTTGCATAAACATAATTAGTGATGTGGCATTGATTTATATTTTTGGGACATAGAATAAAATGTAATGGAATAGGTAGTTATAGCTATAATAAGAGGCAATAAAAATGTAATTAGTTGGTCAAGGTAAATTTTATCATAATTTTAGTAGATAATATATCAAGTAACTAGAATTATATCTTAGTAATGTGATAGATATAGATAGTTGTAACTATAATAATAAGCAATATAAATGTAATTAGTTAGTCAAAGTAAATTTTATCATAATTTAAATAGTTAATATATCAAATAGCTAGTCTTATATCCTAGTAATGTGATAAATATTGTAAAGACTTTAAAATAATAATAACTTAATAATATTTTTTTAAATAATGACAAATTAGAATTGATAAACACTATATATCACATTATTCCCATGTTTATATAAAAGGAATATTAAATAAAATGTGAAACAAAATTACACCCTTTGAAAGATAGATGGTGATATGTTTTTTTACTATAGCAATCTAACCTAACCTAACCTCTATGGGTTTGGTTAAGGAAAGCACCATAAGTTTTTTTTATCAATGCCAAGCATCTAATGCACTTGCCTTGTTAATTAATAACTATTTAGGGGTTAAAAAGGAGGGGTTTTGTTTGTTTTAATTTTTAAAGGCAAACTCTCCCTTAACCACAAACACTCAAGGGCATATCAACTAAGTTGAATCTCCACTAGTAGGAGCATTCACCTATTAGGTTAGGCTACCACTTGGAACAATGCAGAAGCTCAAATGTATCACACAATATCTCAATTTAATGATCAATTTCACTTAAAACCCTAAATATGTAAAACAGTAAGTAAATTATCAAATTATGACAAATCCTTTCAGACCAAGGTGAAGGACAAAGATATTTAACTCACTATTTTTTGAAGTCTAAAAAATAGAATAGTCAGGGACATAGGGACTAATGTCCTAGTTTAAGGTACACTTTTTGTCATAGAATATGAAATTTCTCTTGACCCTGATCTACACTATATCTTTTGTTTCAGCCTCAAGAAAAATGGAGGACATAGAAACTAATGCCCTAGTCCTAGAATGTTCACCAAAGTCCTCTATTTGTTAGATCGTAAATCTCTATTGTCTGCAACTTCCTTTCCTCAACTCCACTTCATGAAACTCGGTACTTGTATCTTGCAATCACAAAGGAGTGTGGGAGGGGGTTGTGGTGTTTATAGGCTTTCTTCAGTCAAGCCTCAGAGAGACATTCAAGTCTTCCAAACACTATTGTAAGATAAGAGTATGTATCCTAGCGGGATAGAGGCAAAAATCTAAATGATCAATGATTGAAAACATAATAGATATCACCTCAAAGTGTAGATCTCATGGAAGGAAGATGCTATTCATGTCATGAGGAGATGGAGCCAAATCTGCAAATACAAACACAATAACAACACAAAATACTGCTTTGCAACATAATGAATATTTTGAATGCTCTATAATCACCAATATGCATAAATCCCATCTAGTTTGAAAATAAAACCTAATCATGCTTATAATGCAACTACAAACATTCCCACTAAGAATTTTATAATTCAAACTTGAGACGTCGACATAGGACCTAAATAATGGTCATAAAACTAACATTTAAATTTAGGGCAAACTCAAAATAGGGCAGGACTAGGGCACTAGCACCCAAGTCCACCCACTTATTTTTATTTAGTGATCATTAAAATAGTACCCTTAGGTCCCATTTGCTATAAGACTTTAGGGTTTTCTCATCGAGAGTCAAAATGATCATGCAAGATGTTCTAAATGCAATTTAAGGACCCGAGAGCTAAACCTTAAGAGGGAAAAGACCCCAAGGGGACATTTTTTGACATAACAATAACATGGCTTTGATTTATTTAATTTATTGTTCTCATTTTGAATCGTATCAATTATTAAAAAAAAAATTATGTTTATAATTATATTATTTTTGGTTTATTAATTTTTATAGTCTAGTATTGGTTCTATTTTTTTTGTTAAAAGGTGTAAAGACCACTCCATTAAACCAAAATAAAATAATATTATTCAAATAAAATAGTGCAAAAAACAAATTAAAAATTTTCCCAAATAAACACAATTCATGAATCAAATATCTCTCTTCTTAATATGTATATTCAAATAAAAAAATATTATAGAAGCTACTCGACATTAGCATAGAGTACAAATAGGACTATGTCCTTTACAACATTATACGATAATAAGTTGTAACATACAGTATCACCATTGAATCTAGTGGAGAGAGAGCATCATCGAGGTGATTTACCATCTAGCCACAAGGCTTACACCTCCCTAGTCTTACTCCAAAATAGGAGCAACATGACCCTTTGAGAGGGGTCTAGCAAACCAAAGTTGGTATGCATGAAAGAATCTGATCCAACATGATATCTCAACATTTAACAATAGGAAAATAATTGAAAATGAACATAAGTCATGATATAGAAGAGAGTAATTAAATCAAATCAATGCAAATACTTAATTTGATCTATAAAATCTTTGGCCAAAGCACCTTTTACATGGTTGATGATAGATAGGTTGGAGGAACACAGACTTACCCTTCTCTATTACCCCATATTTGGAACCCATCTATGCTCTTTCTCTAAATCAACTTACAAAAAAAAAATATGCATCATACACTAGCATATATAACCATACCACATCCATTGATGCAATCAAAATAATCATTCACAAACATGATTTAATATCTCAATCTTTATATAGCAAAAGAAAACTAAAGATCTATCTTTCTAAGATGTAAATTCTCATAATTTAACATCTTCTTATTCATAGATCGCATTTTCATTCCATACTGTTGAAATTAAGGAACACTGAGAGGGGGGCGTGAATTAGTGTTCTGCAAAACTTATTATTATGTTTCTTTATTAATTTACCACATACATTAAAAAGAAAGAAACATGAACTTAAGAATAGCAACAACAAGATCATCATACATGAACACCAGGATTTTTACATGGAAGCTTGGTTAAGAGAAAAACCACGGTGGGGGTTAACCCACAAGATTTTATACTATGTTAAAAGTATTACAAATGGGAATGCACGTGCCTTTGGGCACACTACCTAGAGCTCACTGCTCAAATGAGGCTCACTGCCTACATGATCAATTATAGAGAGTTCGCTAAAATACTTGAATTGAAGAATACCATCTAACAGTGCAACATTGCAGTTCTGGTTAGGCTCAATATACTAACTTCACACACTTCATCTCTCACTACCCTATTTCACTATTTTGCCATGATCCAAAGCTTAGATCTCTTTGCTTCACACTTGATACTGCCACACTTCGCACCTATCACATCATATTCACACATCTATCACTCAAAATGCTTGAACCCATCGAGCATATATATCCGCAACATGAAAACTTAGAACCTTTTTCGAGAACACTATTTTGTCGGCTGAATCCATGCACAAACATCAATGTGAACCAAAACCTATGTATTCAAGTCACCACACATGTCGGCCAATACCATTGCATCTCATAAATTACTCAATCAACCACTTCTATTAATCTGCACAAGGATCAAACACCAAGTCAGTCTGTTCTTCACCGAATTAAACTGTCTACCAAAACTCAATACTCAGATGCTTGTAACTTTCAATCCCTTCATAACCAGAGGCTAAAACTTTGGATTTAGGTAGCCCTGATATTCCTTACATTCCCTCAAATTTGTAGCACAATATGATTACCTGTGGAGAAATGTAGACCAAAATGTTGAACCCTATCATATGCTCTGCTCCTTTCTATCTGGACTTAGACAAATCTGCAATCTAACTTCCAGTATGATCAAATGATACAATGCAGATGTGTAAGATAGAATCAGTTGCCATCAATGACAACACCTAACATGCCTAGCAGTGTCTCTTGCCAACAATCTCCTCCTTTGGCATTGATGGCAATACTTAGTGAAAAATGACTAAGTGTTAGAGCAACTCCCCCTAACTATGTACACTTGTTATTTCCAATGCTCCCCCTTAGATGAATTCTTCATTTTTCACTACTTTCCACTCCCCCTTTGACATCAATGGCAAAGGTTGAGATCCGCATACAAAAATTCATGCAAAAACTCTATGTACAAGGGCATATATATACAAACAATCCTTATGTCTTGTCTACATGAAATTAAATACATCACCAAAAATATTTTTCAACAGTGTCAATTCACTATCCCAACTTTTCTTCATGTTATCCAAAACTGAAATATGACCACTGAATAGAAATGCCCATGACTCTATCTTCTAAAGATCAGTGGGATCACTTGTCAGAGCAGCAGCTTGAGCTTCTATCAATGCATTGAACATTGTTTCTCTCTTAGGGGAAATTAGTCCCTGGAGTTCACACATCCTTGCCACAATGTTTTCTTTTTCTTTCACCAATTTCTCTATTTCATCAATCAAGATGATTACTTGACATTCTTGTCTTGCCGCAGATACTATCAAAGGATCAAAGGATTGAGACACATTTGACAATTTTTTCTTGGACTCCTTTATTTTCTTCTCAATATCCTCTACAACTTTTGGCCAAGATAAACAAAATTTGTACACATCTCCTCCTTCAGTGAGGGAATTTTGAATACTCTTTACATTAGTATCCAACCAAATTCTATCATTGTCAATTATTCATTTCAGTTCACTAAATCTTTTATCGTTAAACTCATTCCAGACATTGACTTTCGCTAATTTTTCAAAAGACTCAAAGTGATTACTTACAAAATTTATTAAGCTCTTTAGCTGACCAAAAGGGGAATTAGATGAATCCTTCTGAAAAGTTGGCATAATCTTTTCCAAAATACTGGAAGCAAGACCAAGCAACTCACTATCCTCAATGTGAGATTTCAGGATCTCCTCTCTTGCCTTTGCTTGTGCAAATGATGCTAACTTCATCTTTTGAATAGGGGAAAGAGTATCCAAATGGATAGACCCTTGAATTAGATCCAGTTCATCAAATTCAAGCTAATCTTTCTCAAGAAATTTCTTCACTACATTTGCAGTGTCTCTTGCCATGCGTGGAGTTCCAACTTTCTTCTCCTGAGATTCACAATTCAGATCCTTGCCGATATCATCATCAAGATTATCTTGCTTTTGTTCTTCATCACTCTTAGTTGTTTCTTCTTTTTGATCTTCCTTGTCCTTAACTTCTTCTACTTTCTACTCTTTATTCTTCTCAGAATCACCTTCAGTAGGAGCATTTATTTCCATATTCATCTATACATTTTCTTCACCAGATTGGTCCAGAGGAATTTGAGTATCCTCTGCGCCATTAGCATTATCTTCCTTCACCATCTCTTCATCTCCTTTATTTAATATTTCTTCTTCTAGAATAGAGAAATCATCTAGCTCAGTTTGTTGCTCATTTTTTCTTCAAATCTTCATCATTCGGAATGGATGTATCATCAACATCAACAGATTCTTCAGTGACCATATAAAACTTATTCTTGTCCAGGGATTTCTTCAAATTTTTTTCTATTTCTTTGACCACTTCATCAATGTCTCCAAGCATTAGCTTATATTCATCCTAATTTTTCTTTTGAATTCAGCTTTAACTTCTTTGAAAATTTTATTTGCTTCCTTCCTAGAGATTACCGGACAGAGACTGGACAACACATGTTCTCTTATCTCCAAATCTTTTGCTTTAGCATCTTCTTTTCTCATCTCCAAAATGTCTCTTAGACTCTTAGGGATTTCTGACAAAATTTCCACAAGTGCTCTTTTGAATGTATTCAAGTACTTAACAGTAGCATCCTCCAAAATTTTCTTGTTGGCATCATTAAGATTGTCATAATATTCCGTTATGGGCTTCAAATTCTCATGAACAGTTACTGCATTCACAATATCTTCAACTAACAAAGTGGATTTTTCAACATGAGTCTTAGTCTTTTTCCTTTTTCTCACCTTTACACTTTCGGAGGGCTTATCTTGGGCAACCCTTAATGCTTCTACTTTCTTTGACCTTATTTCTTTCATTGCTTCATCTGATTTTGTCTCCTCATCATCTTTTAGGCTCACGTACATTTTGGAGGCTTTTGTCTTCTTTCTCTTTCCTTCTTTACCAGATGGTTTATCTTATGGTTTCTCTGTACTAGCAGACTTTGAGTGACTAGAGGTAACAGTAGAATTTCTTGTTCTTCTTTGTTGGCTAGGGGAGGCTTCTGGAGCATAGGGTTGTTCATTTTCTTCTTCAACTTACTTGGCTCTCTTCCTAGCTTATCTCATAGCTTCTTTTGTTATTCCAATACTTTCTGCATACATTTCAACTTGCCTTTGGACCTTTTTCTTAGTTTTAGGTCTCTAGAGCTAAACATGCAGTTTCAAATTAAGCTCACCATATGTACTGAATCTCTCAACTAAGGTATCTTTTGGTTTTCTCAGAAGGTGTTGAGCATACATTTCCAATATTTGTTCATCAACTTCATACCCCATGGGCATGATCCATATAGTCCTTGGTTCAACTTCCTCCATCAAACATTGATCTATTTCCACCATGAAACTGAAAGGAAACAAGGTACGCGGAACACACTTCTTACACTAATCTAATGAGGGAAGTAGCGTGCAAATTCAAATTAACATTTCCAGTTAGAGCATTATTAACACAATAATAGAGATATTGCAGCAATACACATACACATATAAAGTAGATAGAAGAGAGAGAGAGAAAAGATATATGTGGGGAAAACCCTTACAGGTGAAAAACCCCACACTCTGAAACATAGCTTAAATATATTACAGTAAACAATAACAGATTAAAATACAGTTTCAGAGCCAATTCTCTTTCAGGAGTCTTCGAATGTCAAATCTGGAGATATTCCAACACCATAACAGTACTTGTACAAAAATAATCTATCTCCCATCCAAGCACCTATTTTTATAGAGTTTACAAGACAAATACAGAACCTTCTAGAGATGGGCATCCATCTTGGACTCATGCCTTAAAACCCATGCCTAAGGACACTTGTCCAACATTCCATCCCAAAGTGGGTGCCTAGTCCCAAGATAGGTTATGACAGATGCTCTTACGCACCTTACAACTATCATAGAATCCATCATAACTGACAGCACTTATAGTTGTAAGAGAATCTATCATACACTGACTAAAAATATCATATTCCTCTTACAACATGTCATAACCTCCCTTGACCGCCCAAAGATGCCTTTCTCTCATACAAAAATACTCACCGACACTTGTCATTAAATAAAAGTAGTTTGAGGTTTCGGGGGCGTTGCCCCCAAGTCCCCACGGGGGCGCTGCCCCTCGACCTTGCCCTATACCACAACAAGGAGTGCGCCAGGGGCACTGCCCCTAGGACCCTGCAAGGGGCTCTACCCCTTGACCCCATCTTGGGGGCGCTGCCCCCAAACCCCCATTAATTATTCAAGGGGGAAACCGCGGCTGCCAAAGTCACCAAAATTTATGTTACTGCATGTACATAAGGTTTTGACTATGCCAACTCAACATGGGATAAATAAATACAACATTAGGAATTTGCAAAGGTTGAGACACCTTAATTCCCAACATAAAAAAATTATATTCTTGTATTTTTCCACCATAGACTTAGGGATTATTTCCCTTGATTACATCATATTTTGGAAATTCTTAAAATATCCCCAAAGAGCAGTCCTTTGGGCATTGGATTCACCAATATTATGCAAGTGCTCTCTTATTTGTATGGCAACAGGCTTGTCACTGGTCCAATACAGGCTTTTCATCCTAGGCAACTCATTCATGAAATAAAAGAACAAACACAAGACCAACGTACCATACTTTAATGTATTCTTCTTATCCTTCTTGATCTTGTTCAAATTCTCCATTAGTTGGTTTTGAACAACTCACACAAATCATAGTCAGCATTTTCTCTTAACATCTGATAAGTAGTATAAATGGTTGTTCTAGACACTGAGTTTGTTCTACTGGAGTGGTATATCTTATACCCAATCACCATGGATGCAAATTTAACATCTGGATCAGTTATATCATTTATTGTCATTGCCCTCTTATCAAACTTTGAGCCGTTAGGTTTAGTTATAGTTTGATTCTTCACTGATTTTAGCATCAGCAGTCCATTGGATGAGTTTAATCATGTTATGGCCTTGATGGCATCCTTAGTGATCTTAAAGGGTTTCATCAACCACATAAATTCAGCATGCATCTAACTCAGTACATACTAGACCCATTCGTCCTTATTGAAGGATGAGAACTCAATAAACTAAATGAAATGTTTGTCTTCTAGTGTTTTATACTCAGGTTTAAGATCATAAATCTCATTCCTCAGGTGATTCTCAAACAAATCCAATAACTTAGAATTCCCAAACTCATCTATGCTAGCATGAATGTAAGCCCTAATATCTTCTACATGCAACACACCATGCAGAACATTAGAAAAGGAACCGAACAGATCGACCTCTACAGATTTGTGTGGATGCTTTTTGAATTTAGGTCAAGACCTTTTGGTGATGTCAACAACTAATGGAGTAGTCATATCCATAAATTGCAAATTTAGAAAGCTTTATAGAGAATACCTTATTTCACCAGTTAGGGTTTTTTCTTGGATATCTTCTTCACACTTTAGTCTCTTGGAAATCTTCGCACAGAGCTCACCTTCCTTCTTTCTTCTTGGATGCAAAGTCATTCTAAAGTCACTTGAGTTCCTTTTAACCTCCACACACCTACTTTTTGATGTAATAAATGTTTTTGCCCTAACTCTTTCAGATACCCTATTTCTTGATACAATTTCTCATAGATTGATCCGCAAGTTGCCACATCAACCTCTTTTCTTCTAGAAATTCTTTCTGACAATCTGCAATAGGCCACTCTATCTACTCTCATCATGCCAGATTCAAACACCCACTTACTAGCAGGGGGAATTAGATTTTCAATGCAGCTCCCCCTGAGCCAGAGCTCCTATTTCAATTCTCAGGGGAATTACCAGCACTGGATTCTGGTGCAAACCCATCACAACTATTCATTACACCTTTCTTTACCCATGTTTTGTTCATTTCATTCTAGATCTCATTCATATCTACTTTGTCCTTGCCTTTATCTTGTCTCTGCACATTCTGGTTTATGTTTATTGGTCCTTTTTCTATCATCATTCCTACTTCTACAGAATTTTGCAATATGACTGGATCTGTTACAATTAAAGCACACAATATTTATTTTCTCATTTACTTGATTTCCTCTTGATCTAAACTGATTAGCCATGTGTCCAAATCTATTGCATGCAAAACATTTTCCATTGAAAGAATTGATATTTCCTCTATTGTTAGAGTTATTTATCATCATACTCCTACATTCATTGGATCTATGACCATACCTTTTACAATTGAATCATTGACTGGAGAAGGATGGACCACTTTGATTTACTCTACTTTTGCACTAAGCAGTTCTATGACCAAATTTATTGCAATTGAAACAATTTCCATTGAAGGATGGATACCTTTGAGCATTAGGTTGTCTAACTAGAGGTCTTCTAGGTCTATTTCTTTGATTCCTTGATTTAGAATTTCTTTGACTAGATCTAGAGCTTTCACCTTTCTCATATCCCAGACCATGCTTATCATCTTCCTTCTTCTAAATATCAAGTAGCACTTCAAGTTTAGCTAAGCTTATCTTGAACTTCTCTTTGTATTCATTTGTAGCTTCTAATTCATGTTTGCGAATGACAATTTGCCTTTCAAGTTGTTACTCATTATACATGGTTTCTTGTAGATCAGACTCTAGATGGCCAATTATTCTATCCAATCTGTAGCACTCTTCTATTCTTCTTTCAGAGATTGATTCAGGTTTTCTTCAATCTTCTTCTTTCATCGATTTCATTGGTTAGCCTCATCACCTTGGATTCCATCTCATGTTTTAGGACAATAGCTTATTTTTCTAGCTTCTCACATTCCTTTGTCTTCTCCTTTAGATCCTCATCCATGTGATTGTCTTCCTTTTGATTTGCTAACTTCTAAAGTAGCTCCTTCCTCTTTTCCATAGATTTGCTCAATTGCCCTTTTAAAGTCTGAATGAAATCTTTAGCATCTTTAAGGTTCTCCTGTAGTTCTTTGACTTTTGATCTAGACTAATCAAGATCTTCTAACGAAACTTGAAGTTGTTCATTGATTCTATCAGAATACCTAAATTAACCCATTGAAACACCTTCCTAGATCTTCCTCAAGCTGTTAAACTTCTTCCAAGGAACCTTGCTCTAATACCAATTGTTGAAATTAAGGAACACTGAGAGGGGGGGTGAATCAGTGTTCTGTAAAACTTATTATTATGTTTCTTTATTAATTTACCACATACATTCAAAAGAAAGAAGCATGAACTTAAGAACAACAACAACAAGATCATCACACATGAACACCAAAATTTTTACATGGAAACCCGGTTAAGGGAAAAACCACGGTGGGGGTTAACCCACAAGATTTTATACTCTGTTAAAAGTATCACAAATGGGAAGTCACACAAGCCTTTGAGCACACTGCCCAGAGCTTACTGTTCAAATGAGGCTCACTGCCTACAAGATAAATTACAAAGAGTTCATAGAAATACTTGAACTAAAGAATAGCATCTAACAATGCAAGATTATAGTTTTAGTTAGGCTCGATATACTAACTTCACACACTTCATCTCTCACTGCCATGTTTCACTGTTCTGCCATGATCTGGAGCTTAGATCTCTTTGCTTCACACTTGATACTGCCACACTTCATACCTATCACATCATATTTTCACATCTATCACTCAAAATTCTTGAAACCATCAATCATATATATCTGCAACATGAAATTTCATCAACTGTAGTCAGCCTCAAGAAAACTTAGAACCATTTTCAAGATCACTATTCTATCAGCTAAATACATGCACAAACATTAATGCAGACCAAAACCTATGTATTCAAGTCACCACACATGTCGGCCAATACTGCTGGATCTCATAAATTACTCAACCAACCACTTCTCTTAATCTGCACAAGGATCAAACACCAAGTCAACCTGTTCTTCACTGGATTGAACTGTCTACCAAAACTTGATACTCATATGCTTGTAACTTTCAATCCCTTCATCACCAGAGGCTAAAGCTTTGGATTTAGGTAGCCCTGACATTCCTTAACATTCCCTTAGATTCACAACATAATATGGTTACCTATGGAGAAATGCGGACCAAAATCTTGAATCCTATCATATGCTCTATTATTGTCTATCCGGACTTAGACAAATCTACAATCTAACTTCCGGTATGATCAAATGATATAATGTGGATGTGTAAGATAGATTCAGTTGCAATCAATGATAACACCTCACATGCTTAGCAGTGTCTCTTGCCAACACATAGATGGAGAAGCAAAAGATTAAGGTTATACTTCCTCACATTATTTTCTTGAGATTTCATAAGCATAAATGAGCTCACAGAGGCCTTACAAACTGGTACAAAAAATGCTACTATGCTTTGACTAATGATGAAAGCATAATGTTGACTTTCCAAGCACAACATGTTCTCCATGCAAAAGAGGAGTTCAATATTAATTCACTAATCATAGGCCACAAAGAATTTCACTTTATTAAAATAAGATATATGTTCAAGAAGATAATTAATCCATAATTGATCTATAGTATTAGGTATAAGCTCTTCCACTAATCAAGTATCTTAGAAGCACACAATCCATTCCCTTTAAGCCCTCACACCCTTCCTAGTAATTAAATCTATTTAAGCTCAATACATTAAGCAATGAGAAAATGTTTTCCTAGCATAAACACTCATCATGATAGAAAGAATTCCCTTTCATAAGTTGATAATATGTAATTCTATCTAAAATGAATAATACAATTTTCTACCATAGATTACCAATAAAATAAAATAAAAGGCTTAACCTAATTTCTAATTTCAATCCTGATATAAGGAATTGTTTATAAATAAACAAATGTGAAATCAGACTTACAATTAACAATAACACAAAATAATTGAAATAAGAATAAGAGATAATAATTTCCAAAGAAGCTTAGTTGAAATGTTACCCAATGATTAGAATGAAAATAATGAGATAAACTAAGTATTTCTAATCCTTCAAAAGTATCAAATTTTCATATAAAAGGTTTCTACTAAATCAGGGATATTAAGATATTTAGTTCACCTTTAAATTAAAAGAGAGTAGTATAATTTGAATAGCTATCATCAAATTTGTGAATTCTACTCTTGTATGATTTCCCTGCAAGACAATTAATCTATGATATAACTCTACTTTCTATTTGTTATTTTTAATACATTACTGATTCCAATTGACAAGAAGAAGCCATATATTGAAAGTATTTCACATAAATAAGTCTATCTTAAGAATATAAGATTGTATTAGGACATATTAAGAGTAATCACAAGTCGTAAGAAGATTAAAGGTACTCACTAAGTGATAAGGTATGAGTGATGATGAAGATTTGAATTGAATTAAAAGTGAGGACTGAATTTAGCTCTTATCCTAGCTTCTCTAGCCTACTATTCACAATTCTATTTTTCTCTAAAAGTAAAACTAAGGAAAGAATATTCAATTAGAAGGACTAGTCCTAGACAACATTATATTAGTTGGCTAAATCTAAAATCTAATAAGAAATCTCTAAGCAAGTCGTTATACAAATGGGTTCTTCAAAAGAAGCACTATAAATATATATAGCTAATATGGCATAGAGGCATATACAGTAAAGACTCAAAAGGAGGAGTAGGCTAAGGTATATTTAAAGACTTAATATCATAGGCATACAAAATATGATAAGTCATATGATGATAAAATGTTTTGATTACTACATAGGAAAAGAACTGTAGGATGCGACAAGGGTTAGAATATTCCTACAAAGCACCAAGGCACAAGGAAATTACCACTAAAACCCTTAACAAAAGTCACCTCAAGCGGAAAATGATAAAAGAAATTAGATAAACAAACATATGTATGCATAGATATATAATGCATAGAAGGAGTTGGAAGGAACCATCTCACTAATGATAGCCAATTGAAGTCATACAAGATGTTTTTGAATCATCAGATGAAATAAAATGCAAAATTTTAACATGGATAACAAACCCACTATGAAAAAATCAAAACTTGAAATTAGAAACAATCTATGAGAAAAATATGAGCGGGAGTAGGCATGGACAAGGATGGAGCAAACAATGCCAAGTTTTTTGCACGGTGGGAGCAGATCACCCCTGCAGGGAGATGATGAAGATGGAGAGGATGACGATGGAGAAGAGGATGACAATGGTGGATTTGATGAATGGCATCTCTCTACAGATGAAGAAGAGCAGGAATCTCTCCTGGATATATGGTTGGAGGTGTAACAGTCTGTGGTATGGAAGGGGCCTTCTGTGGCTTCTTCAATTTTTTCTAGGCTTTGTGGGGTGCTAAAGTAGGGTTTCCTTTCTCCTCCAATAGCCCCTACAAAGGATGCTGGGGTTTCTACTAAGGGAAATATGCTTGGAGCATTGGAGGCCTCTCATTCCCTTGCGGCAGCCTCTTGTCGTGTTGATATTAGGTCAAGGTCTGGCAATTTGGAAGTCACCCCTATTTTGCATGTTTTCAGTCAGGTAGATCTGAGACTGTGTTTCACCTTTGGATGTGGTGAACCCTGCTAGGGTGTTGCCGCTAGGGTTGTCCTAGAGAGGGTACTCCTACTTTTGGTCCCCTTTCTAAGCAGGTTTTGTAGGATTCCAATCTAAACCTACAAATCAACTCATCAGCTAATGCAGATTAGTCTAGAGATCCCTTGGCTCAATTGTTGGTGGGGGATTCCTCTTCTTCTTTGCATGTTTCTAACATCTGTTTGGGTATTTCTCTAAATGCTTCAGATGGTTCTCGCATCTTTCTACAGGTCCCTAATGATGATGTTGATAAATCTATTGCCTGCATGGAGAATGTCCTTATTGGGAGATTCTTGAGCTTTTGTCCAAATATTGATGTGGTTAGAAAATGGGCTCAAAAAAGATGGGTTCAATCTGATTAGATTAGTGTGGCTACCATGTCTAATGGATTTTTCCTTTTCTCCTTCCGATCTCTTGAGGAAAGCAAGACTATCCTGTAGGGAGGTCCTTGGTTCCTTGGTAAGTCAAATCTGCTATTAAAAAGATGGTCTCCTAGTTTTGATGTAGCCAAGGAAAATTTCAATAGGGTTTCTATTTGGGTTAGGCTCCCAAGGCTTCCTTTAGAGTACTAGACTGAAGCCATAATTCAAGGTATAGCAAATGCTCTAGGTCAGTTTTTATCTAATGACAATGTTACTAAATCTATGAAGCATCTATTTTTTGCTAGATTTTGTGTGAGTGTTGATATTGATAAGGTACTGCTTGAAGTCATTAAACTATGCTCCAAATTTGGTATTTGGGAACAGAAAATTATTTACAAGTCATCTTTGCAGGTTTCTCTACATTGTCATAAAGTTGGAAACCTCTCCAATTACTGTAACCAAACTCATGAGCATGGGAAAGAGTGTGAGAATAATGATAATAAATGTTATTCTACAAGGAATGAAAGAAAAGATGAGCATATTGTTATGGTTGGTCTTGGTGGAAATGAGTAGGTGACTCCTTTGAAGGATAAGAATAGGTGTCCTTTGGATGAGCTTGGTTCAACTTCTAAAAAAGGCAAGACAAATAAATTTCCTCATTACAGTTCTTTGGTGAGGTTTGGTTTTAAACCACCATGATATTGATTAGGGATGCCCCTTTGTTGCAGCCTTGCTATGTTTAAGTCTTGCTTCTTTGTTGTTTCTTGTCTCTTGTTGTAGTTGGTTCTTTCTTGATTCATGGGGTTGCAGTTTGTTCTTGTTGTACAAGGTTTAGGGGCCATTTAAAAACCCTTTCTAGTTCATAGCTCTGGTTAAAAGCACTTATAACAATTAAAAAAAAACCCACATCATGATACAAGAAGGATTAAATACACAAATTTTATAGAGGCATTGGTTAAGTCTAGTTCAAAAAGAGGGATGAAGTTAAGATACTTTCTTCATACCAATGGTGATAAACTACATAGAGATAGAGTTTTCAAATATCCTAGAATGGATAAGAAGTTAGAAAGCAATCTTCATATGGACTTAGCAAAATCATGAAGATGGAAGTAATTAAGGAAGGTGCTTAAAGGAAGTGCAAGATATGCTAGATTATAAGAAAATCACAAATATATACAAGTCAATAAAGAAAGAACATAAGCATATAGCTAGTGTAGGAGAAAGAATTGATAATCAATACATTAAATGAAATTTTTTTATATAGAGTGCATGCGCTAGTTTGGCAAACCAAAAGAATGAATTGATTGCAGGTTTGACTCCAAGGATTATTGACAAGGCTATGGAAGACATGATTGCAGGATACCATAAATTTGAAAACATTGACCAAGATCAAACAAGGTAGAAAGCACAAAATAATAAATCTTCCAAAGAAATTAAATTATTTTCTATAGGAAAAAAAAATCCTAAATAATAAGCATACCTAGATTACTAAGTTTTTCTCTAAATCTACTTTTTCGACCAAATCTACTTTTTCCCCATATCCCCAAATATTTACCTCTTTTTCCTTTTCTTTGCATGTCCCCTAACTATCCATTTTCCTCCCCTATTTAAAAGATTTCACTCACAGAGCATCTTTTTTTAAACATATACTCAACAATAAAATAGTAAATGCATTCAAGTTTTTATATGTCCTAGTCACAAAATAGAAATGACAATAAAAACCAAAGATTCCCGCATTAAACTAGCACCTCTACATTGGCCTAAAAATAGAATTCACTTACTCATGCACAAAACAATCTTTCTAAAAGATATTTAAAATATCTTAAAATAATAATTCAAAATAATGCAATATATATTGTGACTAGATATTTTCAAAAGTCTATTATTTAAAATAATTATTTTAAATGTAATATAGCAATTCATAAATTTATTTACAACTATCTAGTCTAGTTTAACCCTCAAATTAATTATGCAAAATAAATGTAAATGTTTAATCTATATGAAATCTATGTGGTGTGTACAGAGATCTCTTCGGTGCAATTCACCGTCAATTAGCTAGATGCTCCCTCCTTGGGTAAGTGCAAGAAGATGAGTCCATTTTTTACCAAAAAGTGGAAGTGTTTTTCCTGTTTTTCAAAATTTGTCATAATTGGAGTGAAAATTTGAAGCAGTTGCACATAAAATATTAATTATTATTTAAAAATATGAAATGTAGGATTTTGTTTCTAGTTTTCAAATATGTAATTTTTTCTAATACCAAGATGATGAGAGTTAGTTTTTTATTGGATGTACAAAAGTGGCTTTTTAAAAATCCCCTATTTTTTCCAAAGCATGCATGTGTATGGACAACATAGTTTGACCTAAATGAACATATTTTTCTAATTCCTTTTATGGAATGATGCATAGGATGTTGAATTTTGGTCAGGATATTTTTTGGTAATTTTTTGATACATTTTTTTATTAATTTTGAATGGTCCTAATTAGTGCTTTTTAAAACCCCTCATGTACGGACAAGATAATTTGAGATAAACTAATCGATTCACTAAAAAATAATCATCATGTAGACAATGATGTCTAGATTCGTTAGATAATTTTTTTTAAGAAACTTTCAAAAACAAAAGTTATTAAAAAATAGCAACGTATGTTATTTCAAGTTTATGAAGATTTTTGTTTAAAAATAATTAATAAATATAAAAATATATCTAATAACATAAAAAATTAAATATTTTAAAACTAGACATTCATATCTACAATGGGTTTTAATCTCATTAAAATATTCTAAAAAAAAAATCGTCAACCATAATGGTGAAACTAGTTTTTTCTCTTGTTATTTTCATGGTCTCCTAGTTATAGGTCCAATGCTAAGGCTCGGGTTTCCATGCTTGAAACCAATGCAAATCCATGGGTTTGCAATTTCAAATTATTAGAAATGGGTACCATTTATAAATGGGTACCCATTTTAAAAATAATGAGTACTCATTTCTAAATAGGCACCCGTTTCTTATTTAACCATTATTTTTTTATTCCATAAAATTGTAGTACACCATATTTTTTGCAACATTCCTTTATACCATTATGGTCAACAATGATGAATTCTATGGTTTCTATATGCATGTGTCAATTTGAGCTCTCAACAAGACATATTTTATGCAATTTTCACAGGGATTCAATCATAAGTAGCATTTTAATATGGAATGGAGTAGAAGATGTACTTTTTATAAAGATGAAACAAATAATTTTTTTAGAGAAATCAAGCAAATATCATATTGAACAAAGGATCTATATCTACTTGTATTTCATAAATTTTAAGAAGGGATCCATGTAGTGCCCCTCCATTCTCAACGTGGATGTGCAGGTAATTGGCTTTGGAACTTGGAGATGAAGGTAAAATAATAGGGATATTTAAAGGTGTGTGCTAATAATGTTAAGCAGTTGATGTTTGAAATTGAAAACTATAATATTGTTCTGCAACATGGATGGATGATATTTTGAGTAGACAATTAAAATGTAAGTTGCCTAGTATTTTAGAATGCCTTGGAAGATAAAATTTGCTATTCTCATACTTGGGAATTTTTGCATAAAATATTATTGACAAGTGTTTGTGTTTACTTTGATTTCTACAGACTTCCAGGGGGAAGCCTAATCCTAGGGGGGGGAGTGCAAAATCTTGTCCCTTGTGGCCTTATTGATCCTACTCGTCATTGATGGTTTATGTCCTATATTTTATGATCTTTTATGTTGAACAATATACATTAGTGATTATTGTTCCTATACATCAAGCTTATACTTTGATTGTTAACTAACTAACTAGTGGTTGTTGTGATTTCGCGTGATAGCCAGATAAGTTATATTCCTCATCTACATAAGTATGCAATGATCAAGATGTTTCATTGTTGGTAATATTATTATGTATATTAAAAAGATTGCATAATGTTAAGTGATTTTATATTATAAGTATAAGTAAGTGTGAATATAAAGGTAATGATTGATATTAAATATTTTCTTGTAGTAGTATTTGTTACATGTTAATTAAATTATTGATAAGTGGTAATATTTTGATATTAAATAGTATGATCAATCATTGCTTGACTCTAAAAGATATTATGCAAGTAGGGAGAGTTAAATTATACTTGTGTAGATTTAATCCTCTATTTGATTATCATTCTTAGAAGGTTATTTTTCATATGCCATTTGTTTCAATTACTATAAATTATAAGAAGTACTGACACTTTTGGTTGAGTATACAAGTAAAAAAAAATGGCCAATGTTGATGAAGGGGTCACATAAATATTTCTTTTATGTCATTCTTGTGAATGTGTTTTAACCTTGTTTTGTAAGGGTAGTGAATGTGTGGGAGGTTTTTTTATTAGACCCTTGTGTCACTTTTTTAAATGTGATTGCTTATTGTATGTTTTATGAAGTCTTTATTTGGTTTTAATTGTATGAAAATTTTCCTAGGTGGTAGGTCTATGGGTTAGGGGTCATTTTATTCCATAAAACCCCTTAAATAAAGTCTAAAACCCACTCAAATTACCCACTTATGAAAAGTGGTTAAATTTTGAGTTGGTTGGGTGGTTGGGAAGTTATGGGGAGATGTTTTCCTTTTTCCTTCTATATATATTCCCTCTCTTTGAAAGGAGAGGGGGGCTTCCTTCTTTTGCCTTGGCTTCTCTCACTTGCTCTTGGTTGTTCTTTTTTTTCCTCATTTGGGAGAAGATTTCTTGATGGAAAGAAAAAGAAAGGATGGGTGAGGAAGAATGGAGGAAAGGGCTTGGAGAAAGTGAGGGTTTCTACCATATTTGGGTTTCCAATTCTCTTGGTAAGATCTACCCTTTTGGATTTGAGTTTTGTTGATTTGAAAATGAATGATTGGAGTTTTCATTGGTCTTTGTATATCTTGTTGATCCTTATTTAAATGGGTATTTGTGATTGAAATCTATGTGAAGAGTTAATATTGGTTTTCTTGTGAGGATATTGTGTATGTTGGGGTTTGTGTGGGTAGGAGTTCGATCTTGTTGAGTTGAACATACATAGTCATTTTTTTGTGTTAAAGTTAAGCTTGAGTTATGTGAATGAATGGTTGAATTGTGACATGTTTTGAAATGTAAGCCATGTAAGTTGGGAAGAGCTATGTGACCCTTAGATCTCAGGGGTGGATTGAGCATCAATCCTATGGTTGGGAGGAGAGTTTGTGGCCATATTGTTATTTTTTTTGTCCTCTTCTTTCAGGAGATTACTAATAACATTAATATTACATTTTCTATATTAGGTTCTTTTCTATATGCTTTGGGATAATATGTCATTTACAAATTAAATTGATGTAGTTCAACTATAATACTTTGATGTTGAAGAGAAAGGAATCAAACAATACTAACTTGACACATTCCAAATATGTTTTCAAAACAAATGATACAGATATGCATTCTTGTTCATTCTTGGCAACTTGCTCTTAAAGCCTAAAATATGGGTGCATCAATTTAGATTTTTTTTAGCATAACTTTTATTGCAAACCTGATATTCAAAATATAAGACCTTTTTGAGATACACTTTTGACCCTTACTAAACATATATCAAAATGGGCTAGGATTGTTTTGTATAGAATAGGGCAAAGCAAGGTTGTTCCAAACTGGGAACCCTAGGTAGAGTTCAGACTTGCTGCTAGTAAAAATGTCATAACTCACCAAAATCCTAATGACACTAAATGAAACTAAAAGAATTGTAAACTAGAAACAAATATATTTCCATCCATCTATCACATTCCCTAATATGAGGATATACCAGGCCATACCATACATGTTTTCAAACTGCATTTTTAGAAAATTAAACTTTACAGACCTATCCTCAATAAAAATGCCATAACTTATTCAAATCCCCATCAAATTAGATGCAACAAAAAGAAATATAAAGTAGATTCACAATTAGTTCATCCAAAATTGGTCTAATACTAGTACTGGGTTGTATAGATTTGTACCATGCAAGATAATAGTAGAAAACATTTAGAAACTGCAGAAAATAGAGTATTTTTATTGCTTCAACTTCCAAAATCCAACCACCAACCCTCCATTCAACTTGGAGGCTCATATTTATGCTTGTACAATCAATGTATGCCCCCAAACCAACCTAAAACTACCATTTAACAAATCTTAGCAAACTTTTCAAAAAAATTATCATTTGACAAGAAAAGTTGTTATGACAACACTTGACAACTTTTGACAATGTTTTCATTTTTCAACTAAATGGCACCAAACCTTCATCAATGACTCCAAATGACTTATATTGGCCTAAAATGACCTTATTAATATTTAACAACACAAAATATGATAAAAACTCAAACTTTGCCTCCTGTAGGCATCAAGTCCTGAGGGTGCTTCTGCACCATTTTATCTACTTGTGTGTATGTCCGTACCATAATGGATCTAAATATATGTAAGTAGCTTAATCATGTGGGATATGGTACAAACAGGAAAGAGGTTGCATGACATTGATCTTTATCTTATCCTTCCACCTCAACTAAGTTACTTAGTAAGGATTAAATTAGTAATTCCAATACTCTAATAAGTATTAAAAATAGGATGTTTTTACTTTCTACACTCAGTTGTTTTACGAATTGTGGCCTCATTTTCAATATTATGATATTAAATACTTATTGATATGAATATTGAAATTAATGTGGTGCAAGGAAATGGTTCTAGGTATTAAAAATATAAAATTCATTATTGTTTTGGTTAGAGATTTATAAACTAATGGAAGTGGTTTCACCTGGATTGAATAACAAAACAATACTTGGTGAATAATGGAATTAAGTTTGATTAAAATTTCCTTGAAATGATGATTATCTTTCATGTGATTGTGAATGTCTCAATGAATGAAGTTATTGTGCTTTCTAGATCTTGAATGATACTCTAGAAATTAATCCCTTTTGAGATATTATATCTAAGTAGACTTTATGGTTGAAAAATTAGTTGTTTCAAACTACGAAGTCTCTATACTATGCATACGTAGGTAAGGCTATCATGAGCCCCCAAGAAATCAGGTTGGACCCTTAGGGCTTTGGGCTAGTATATAGTTCTCTTTTATGTTTATTGATAATCTTTGTGGAACTAATGTTCACTTTTAGATGCACAAATACAGGTCTGTTAACTGAGTAGATTACTAGAGAAAAGAATGTGGTTTTCTAGTATACTAAGGATGACCTTATGGTTCTTACTATGATTGTTTGTAAATGCATGAGAGATGTCTTGTTCCTATTTAAAAAGATCTCGTATCATGTATTTGTAAATTGGGATGTATCTTCGTTTGTATCTCTTTATGTAACCTTTGTTTCTTGTAATGAGTAACACATTTGAGGAACCTTAGAGGACCTAGGTTTAGATTATTATGTTATGTTATGCATTCTATTGTTATTTACTTTTTTAAAAAAATTATTCCATTAATTTGACCTAGTTTAGTGTTTTCCTCTGGGGTTCCTTGGTGGGGGCATTATACCTGGTATTAGAGTGATGGTTACAGCACTGGCATCTCTGGTTAACATTGTCGCCCATGTCTAGTTATAGTAAATTTCTCTATGCATGTGTTCTCAAATATTTGATATATGGCTAGAAGGTTATAGGGACCCTTATGTTAGATACCATGTTTTAATCTAAACACCCAGTTAAGATGTTAGGTAGAGGATTAGACACTTTGTGCATTCTCTTGTTGGGGGTGATTCCTTGGATGCTTGTAACTATTGATTTTTTTGTCTTGTGTGACCTTGTTTCATTTCCATGACTTCCAGTTCTTAAAAGTACAAATTTAGTCTTGGAATGCATGTGCAGGTTTGGACTAATTAGATGACAAGTTGGCATGTGGATTTCTTTTGTTTGACTAAATGTGCATTAGGATAAGATGGTGTTTTGCATAGCTAGGTTACTTATGTGGTTCTATGTAAGTGGAAACATATGTTATGTGGATTAAAAGGGAATTCCTAGCCTGAGTATGTCATCTCTTCATGTGTTTTTCCATGGTTTGTAGAAGTGTTTACACCCATATGTTGTTTAGTGCATTTCATAATATTAAGAATATATTGCACGTAAAAGGGTTGTTAGAATAGACTAAGGAAAAAGTATGTAGGTAGCTTATAAATGAATCATTGTCTATCTTTTGTGATTGCTCTAATGCATGCAAAGTGATGTAATGGAATCCTAACCTTGTGTTTAGGAATGGAAAATCTACCTATGGGTGGTAGTTAAGATTGGTTAGAAAGTGTGACTTAATTTTCCTTTATATGGATGCTTTGTTTGGAAAGGTTGTGTTTTCATGTTACTTCCATCGAATTAAATTATTTCATTTCCTATTTCTCTTAACCCACATATAGTTAATAAAGAGAAATTAGCCTTAAACCACATTATAATAAGAAGCCATTTAGGCCTTAAAATTGTATGCTTAAACATTGACTACAAATCAAAGAATTATGTCTGAAATTACTTGAGTGATAGATCTTATGTCCTCCTGAAACTACACTCCTTACTTTTGGTTATGCATAAAAGATAGATTACGAATGAGACTGATTGTAGTTGTTGGGTATTTAATCTATGCATTTGGAAGTAAATTTATGTGAATAAGTTTTGTATTACATGATGTGATATGTTTTTATTGGAAATGGATACTTTTGTGGAGTAAATGAGATGCTAGTGCATAGACTTAGGTTTCTATTTTGAGAAATTATGATGATTGTGTTGTTATTTGAACATCTTGGTTGCTATGTGTAGCTAGAACCTATTATGTAATGTCTTTCTTTTTTCTTACTATCGTATAAATAGTAAGGATTTATGCATTGGATGTCTTGCATGTTGAATTGTTGTGAGGGGGTAACATGTGAAGTAATTAATCCTAGGTATGGAACAGGGATGTTAGAGTAGGCATAATCACTGTGTAAATATTTAGTGTTTCTTGTACTAGCTTGTGATAAAGTTTGAGAGAATGTGGGATTATGTTTTGGGAACAAATATGTGAATCCTTTTGCTCTGTGAAAATTTGAATAACTTGTGATGAAGTAAGAGTTGTTTGTGTTTAGGAAAGACCTACATGTAGTAAGAGTTAAGTAGAGGATCATTATTATTCTTTTGTGAATATGGAACTTGTGTATAATTTGTTGAATTCTGGATGCATGAATGTTGATGTGGAAGTATTAATTATTCTTGGATGCCTTTAGGGATTCATGGTACTTTTGTAAAATTCTTATTGTGTGGAAGAAAAGTTAGTTTGCATATGCATATATTATAGAATGTTATACCATAAAGGGATTATGGATAATAGGTAATGATATGATTTGTTATGAAAATAAATGTACTTATGGTATGTAATATTTTGATAAGTAATGGAATTGAGTATGTAAATGTATCCCCCTCTAAATGTGAGAAACCAGTAACTATGCATTGGTTGAGTGTTGTGAATAACCCATACTTGCTTTGTGTGCCCATGAGATGGTGATATTGGGTACCCATCCATGGGAAATATGTTGTATTTTAGGTGTGGGATTAACCATACCATTATGTGTGCATGCATGTTTGTTACCTAATTGAGGGCCAACCCATGTGCGGTTGAAATTTATATATATATGAGAGTAGCCAAAAGTTGGTTTTGTAGATTCTCTTCTTTTGGTTCTCTAGTCCCTCAATCTGTGAAGGCGTAGTAGTAGCCACAAAGTTCCTTGGGTGGGGTACACAGTGTATACATATTGCAGCATAGAGTGGTCTTAGCTCAACCAATCTCAAGGAAAGTACTCACTACTTCCCCTTATGATGGATCAAGGTACTTGATCCATATGTGCTAGCCTAATCACCACAGTTTTGAGTGCATCAGCATTGGTTTGTTAATATATGTCTGGCTATCCATAGGGACATTGAACTGGCATTGCCTGGCCACCTATAGGGGCATTGAGCTAGCATTAGTGAGTCAACCTCATCCATATGAGAGGTGAAGCTCGAAGAGTCCCATATTGATATACTCATATATTCATTATATATACCGTATTTGCACGTGTTCTAACATGATGCAATGGATATGACGCCACACCCCACTGATGTTCCAACATAGTGCTGGTGATGATGCTGTGTTGCTAATGGTAGTTATCTAGGCTCGAGGACATGATGCCACATGCATAGACATGTGAAGGTGCACTATGAGATTGTGTTATGATAGCCTTCTTGTGTGATGAGCGTAATGAGGCCTCGTACACTTATAGAGGGATACTCATGTTTTCTTTCAATAGTTTTTGGGTCAGTTAGCATATGGGTATGTCCTAGCCATGTATACCTATGGCTATGGTGAGCACTTGCCTATGCCTTCTCCATGAGGTGTCACTATGCGGGGTATGTTTTGTGCATGCCTACTTCTGTAGAGTCACAAGCACACTGCCATGCAGCATACGACCAGTACGTTCCTTCTCTGGCTGGCGTATGACCATGCCACATTGAGACATGATGTAGGATGTGGCCAAGGTGCACATCCCATGCGAGCAGCCAAGGAGTGCATGGGCCACTTGGCTAGTCCATGCCGTATGATGACGTGATGCAAGGTGTAGCCAAGGAGTCCACTCTAAGCCATGTGGATGGCATGCTCACTCCGCACCACATGAGGGCTACTTCCATAGCCTGACATTGTTCCCTCCTTCCTCATTTGGTGGCTAGTATCTAATCACACAGTGTTGTACAGTGCAATTTCAAAGATTGTGTATTTTCTTTATGGTATTGATGATTTTCTATTGACTGTGAAGGATGACATTTTGTTTATGTTTGATTGTGATGATTTAGCCACACCTTGTGATTTTATTTTCACATATCCCTCATGGTTACATTTGATTTAATGTTGAAATTACATGCATTTCTTTCTTTATTGTTGAAAATAAATTTTTATTTGATTATGACTTTGGTGGCTAAACTAGTTTATCCTTATTGTTTTCGATGTCGGTCATGTGTCGTATTGTGATTCCTCTCCAAGGACATATGAGGCGGACTTGGTGAGTGTATATGAGGAAGAAGACACATGGACCTTGGAGGATAGGGGTATGTGAGGCTATTATACAACTAGGACCACTACCCACCTATGTGTGATGACTATCCCTTGGAGGCTAACCACCTTATACAATAAGAGGAGGTCATTGTGATCTTGTTTGGATGGTCTCACCCTGTGTGTGTGGCCTAACACCAACAAGCCACTGAGTGTGAGGTATGGATTATGTGATATGGATATTGGCTCTTGGCTCATGGATTATGTATCGTGGATTAATATGCTACTATTTGATGTCTAGATGGACCCTTATGTAGCCTTATGATGTGATTTTTGTTGATGTGAAATTGTGTGTATGTGAAGAATATATGTTAAATCATGAATATAGTACTTATGAAATGATAAATTGTGTTTTCATACTTCTAAAAAGGTGTAAAACCATGATCTTTGTTAAATATGTTATGAGATTTAGTGTTGCAAAATGAATAAACTAGAATGTCTTGATGGATATTTAATGAAGAATGTGTGCTTGGTGTGTTTAATTATGTTGTGTTTTATGGAAGTGTAGCATTCTGAAGTATTGATTTCTTAACAGTGTATTGGAAGATGAATTGTAATTTAAGGATAAAAAAAGTGAAAATTTGGTAATGCATTTGAAATTGAATATTTTTATATGTTTCTATTATGAGAAATTCTACTAGCTAGGACTAAAAGGGTGTAATGTTTTCTTTGTTATGAAAGAAACTGATGGGTGTTAATGCTAATATGTAAGGATTTTGAGTGGTTTATGTACTATGGAATCATTTTTGAAATGTAAGTCTTGATTGTGTTATTATTGTGACATTGAAAACTAAAAGGATAGGTCATGTTTGAAATGGACTATATAAGTATATATTCTTGTGAGATGAATTATTTTCATAGGCAAAACTAGTGTATTTTATTTTGATGTAATGAATCAACTTTGATGTTGGTAATAGAAATCTACAGTGTTAATGTGTTATGTTTCCACCCTAGTTTGTGACTTCCAAGAGTAAGTCAAGTTTTAGGGGGAGGATGTAGTGCCCCTCCATTCTCATCGTGGATGTGTAGGTAGTTGGCTTTAGAACTTGGAGATGAAGGTAAAATAATAGGGATATTTAAAGGTACATGCTAATGATGTTAAGTAGTTGATATTTGAAATTGACAACTGCAATATTGTTGTGCAACATGGACGGATTATATTTTGAGTAGACAGTTAAAATGTCAGTTGCCTAGTATTTTAGAATTCCTTGGAAGATAAAATTTGCTATTCTTATAATAGGGAATTTTTCCATAAAATATTATTGACAAGTGTTTGTGTTTACCTTCATTCTAGGGACTTCCAGGAGAAAGCCTAATCCTAGGGGGGAGTGTAAGACCCTATCCCTTGCGGCCTTATTGATCCTGCTAGTCATCGATGGTTTATGTCCTATATTTCATGATCTTTTATGTTGAACAATATACATTAGTGATTATTGTTCCTATACATCAAGTTTCTTATACTTTGATTGTTAACTAACTAACTAGTGGTTGTTGTGATTTTGTGTGATAGCTAGACGAGTTATATTCCCTACCTACCTAAGTATGCAATTATTGAGATGTTTCATTGTTGGTAATATAATTATGTATATCAAATAGATTGCATCATGTTAGGTGATTTTATATTATAAGTGTGAGTAAGTGTGAATATAAAGGTAATGATTGATATTAAATATTTTCTTGTAGTAATATTTGTTACATGTTAATTAAATTATTGATAAGTGGTAATATTTTGATATTAAATAGTATGATCAATCATTGCTTGACTCTAAAAAATATTATGCAAGTAGGGAGAGTTAAATTATATTTGTGTAGATTTAATCCTCTATTTGATTATCATTCTTAGAAGGTCATTTTCATATGCCATTTGTTTCAATTACTATTAATTATGAGAAGTACTGACACTTTTGGTTGAGTATACAAGTAAAAAAATGGTCAATGTTGATGAAGGGGTCACATAGATATTTCCCTTATGTCATTCTTGTGAGTGTGTTTTAACCTTGTTTTGTAAGGGTAGTGCATGTGTGGGAGGTTGTTGTATTAGACCCTTGAGTCACTTTTTTAAATGTGATTACTTATTGTATGTTTTATAAAGTCTTTATGTGGTTTTAATTGTATAAAAAGTTTCCTAGGTGGTAGGTCTATGGGTTAGGGGTCCTTTTATTCCATAAAACCCCTTAAATAAAGTCTAAAACCCACTATAATTACCCACTTATGAAAAGTGGCGAAAATTGGAGTTGGTTGGATGATTGGGAAGTTATGGGGAGTTGGTTTCCTTTTTCCTTCTATATATATTCTTTCTCTTTGAAAGGAGAGGGGGGATTCCCTCTTTTGCCTTGGCTTCTCTCACTTGCTCTTGGTTGTTCTTGTTTTTCCATATTTGTGAGAATATTTCTTGATGGAAAGAAAAGGAAATGATGGGTGAGGAAAAATGGAGGAAAGGGATTGGAGAAAGTGAGGGTTTCTACCATATTCAGGTTGCCAATTCTCTTGGTATGATCTACCCTTTTGGATTTGAGTTTTGTTGATATGAAAATGAATGATAAGAGTTTTTGTTGGTCTATGTATATCTTTGTTGATCCTTGTTTAAATGGGTATTTGTGATTGAAATCTATGTAAAGAGTTAATGTTAGTTTCCTTGTGAGGATGTTGTGTGTGTTGGAGTTTATGTGGGTAGGAGTTCCATCTTGTGTATTTGAACATGAATAGCCATTTTTATGTGTTAAAGTTTAGCTTGAGTTATGTGAATGAATGGTTGATTTGTGTCATGTTTGAAAATGTAAGCCATGTAAGTTGGGAAGATATATGTGACCCTTAGAGCTCGGGGGTAGATTTAGCATCAAGCCTATGGTTGGGAGGAGAGCTTGTGGCCATATTATTGTTTTTTTTGTCCTCTTCTTTCAGGAGATTACTAATGACACTAATATTACATTTTCTATGTTAGGTTCTTTTCTATATGATTTGGGATAATATGTTATTTGCAAATTAGATTGATCTAGTTCAACTATAATACTTTGATGATGTAGATAAATGACTCAAACAAGACTAACTTGACACATTACAAATAGGGTTTCAAAACAAATGATGCAAATATGCATTCTTGTTCATTCTTGACAACTTTCTCTTAAACTCTAAATCATGGGTGCATCAATTTAGACCTTTTTGAGCATAAATTTCATTACAAACCTGATAATAAAAATCTAAGACCTATTTTAGATTCTCTTTTGGCCCTTACTAAATATATGTCAAAATGAGCTAGGGTTATTTTGTATAGAATAGGGCAAAACAAGGTTGTTCCAAATTGGGAACCTTAGGTAGAGTTCAGACCCGCTTTTAGTAAAAATGTCATAACTCACTCAAAATCTAATGAAATCACATACAAATAGAAGCATTGTAAACTAGAAACAAATATATTTCCATCTATCTATGTCATTCTCTAATATTAGTCTGTACTAGTCTATACCATGCATGTTTTCAAATAGCATTTTCAAAAAAATGAACTTTACAGACCTACC
This sequence comes from Cunninghamia lanceolata, assembly GCA_027924645.1. Classification (NCBI taxonomy): domain Eukaryota; kingdom Viridiplantae; phylum Streptophyta; class Pinopsida; order Cupressales; family Cupressaceae; genus Cunninghamia; species Cunninghamia lanceolata. The sequence continues at coordinate 3,740,708 of BSBN01000135.1, read as the reverse complement.
CTCAATAAAAATGCCATGACTTATTCAAATCTCTATTAAATTAGATGAATCAAAAAGAAATGGAAAGTAGATTCACTATACATTCATTTTGAATCAGTCTTAGACTAGTACTAGATCATACAGATCCGTACCATGCAAGATAACAACAAAAAATATTTGGAAACTACAGAAAACAAGGTTATTTTATTGCTTCAAATTCCAAAATCCAACCACCAAACCTCCATTCAACTTGGAGTCTCATATTTATGCTTGTACAATAAATTTATGCCCCCAACCAACCTACAACTACCATTTAATAAATTTTAATAAACTTTTTAAAAAGTTGTCATTTGACAAGAAAAGTTGTTATGACAACACTTGACAACTTTTGACAATGTTTTCATTTCATCAACTAAATGACACCAAACCTTCATCAATGACTCCAAATGAATTATATTGGCCTAAAATGACCTTATTAACATTGAACAACACAAAATATGATAAAAACTCAAACTTTGCCTCCTGTAGGCATCAGGTCCTGAGGGTGCTCCTGCACCATTTAATCTATTTGTGTGTATGTCCATAGCACAATAGATCTAAATATATGTAAGTAGCTTAATCATGTGGAATATGGTGCAGAAAGGAAAGAGGTTGCATGACATATGTCTTTATCTTATCCGTCCACCTCAAGTAAGTGACTTAGTAAGGATTAAATTAGCAATTCCAATACTCTAGTAGGTATTTAAAATAATATGTTTTTACTTTCTACACTCAGTTGTTTTACGAATCGTGGCCTCCTTTTCAATATTATGATATTAAAGACTTATTGATATGAATATTGAAATTAATGTGGTGCAAGGAAATGGTTCTAGGTAGTAAAAAAATAAATTTTATTATTGTTCTGGTTAGAGATTTATTGACTAATGGAAGTGGTTTCACCTGGATTGAATAACAAAACAATGCTTGGTGAATAATGGAATTAATTTTGATTAATGTTTCCTTCAAATGATGATTATATTTCATGTGATCGTGAATGTCTCAATGAATGAAGGAAGTTATTGTGCTTTCTAGATCTTGAATGATACTCTAGAAATTAATCCATTTTGAGATATTGTATCTAAGTCGACTTTACGGTTGAAAAATTAGTTGTTTCAAACTACAAAGTCTCTACGCTACGCATACGTAGGGAAGACTATCATGAGCCCCTGAGCCATTAGGTCAACCCCTTAGGGCCTTAGGCTAGTATATAGTTCTCTTTTATGTTTATTGATAATCTTTTTGGAACTAATTCTCACTTTTAGATGCACAGATACAGGTCTATTAACTGAGCAAATTACTGGAGAAAAGAATATGTTTTTCCACTATGCTAAGGATGACCTTATGGTTCTTACTATAATTTTTTGTAAATTCATGAGAGATGCCTTGTTCCTATTTGAGAAGATCTCTTATCATGTATTTGTAAATTGGGATGTATCTCTGTTTGTATCTCTTTATGTAACCTTTGTTTCTTGTAATCTTGATTTGTGAGTAATTCAGTCAAGGAACCCTAGAGGACCTAGGTTTAGATTATTATGTTAGGTTATGCATTCTCTTATTATTTGCTTTAAAAAAATATTCCATTAATTTGACCTAGTTTAGTGTTGTCCTCTTGGGTTCCTTGGTGGGGGCATTACAATCCAACTCTAAGTATAATACAATATTATTTGTTGATTTTATCACCACATTTTGGTAATCATGGGATTAAATAAACATAAAAAAATGGAGGAAGGTCATGACACTTAAAGAAATTAAAGCACATTGAGAGAAAGAAGCAAAAAAAGATAGGAGAGAGAAGATTCAAAAAATGAAGAATGATGTAGCATCCAATTCTATGACTATTGAAGAGGAGAACATTGAAGGGACCAATATGGATGAAGTGAATATAGACTATACAAATGTGGAATAGTTCAAGAATATGGAAAATGAAAATATAAGAATGAATCTAGGTATGTCTTCAAATCCCTTAAATGATAATGAGATTAATGATTTAAATGACACAAAATATAACATTGTTGAGATAAATTCTTCTATTACAAACAAGATAATAAAAAATAAAAATGAAAACCCTTGTATGAATGAAAATGAAAATATTTTTTTAAAATGGAAAGTAATGTTTTGAAGGATCTTTGTGGTAAGATATCTTGGAGACAAATTTGAACCCATACAAATAGATTGTATAAATTATATTTTATAGAAAAACTCTTGGATTTCAATGTCAACTTGTATTACAATTTCAATGAGAATGTCAAAAAAGAGAAAAGTAATGAAAAAATTAGGCATATTTGTAAAACCCAAAAATTTAGATGAATCAATGGAACACATTATGTCTAGTGTTGCTAATTTTACTGATTCTATTGGAAAAACTAGTCGATCTAAGGATAAGAATACAACACTTCAAGCAATAACAATGGCTTTAGTTAATAAATCAATTGTGAACAAAAGAATAATAAGTAAGACAAGTGGATTTTAAATGTGCATGCTAAAACTTTAAGAAGAGCATAAAAGAGAAGAGTAAGTATTAAAGATGATCCAATTAACCAATGTTAGACTTTTAGTGGTAGACTTCCAAGGTCTAACATGAAATTAAATTAAATGAAATTAGGTATTTGATTGAAAAAACTTGGCATGATAATACAAGGGTTTCATCAAATGCTAGAGATGTTTTAAAATTAAGGGTGGGGTCAACAAATCATGATCCTCATCCAAAACATCTTTTAGACATGACTCAAATAGAATTATATAAAAAATTTCTATATGATTCATTTATAAAATTTTTTAGCATAATTCAAAAATCATGTGAGAAATGTAAACCTTGGTATGTCAAGATTAATAAGCAATGAATCTCTTATTGTTGGAAAACTCATGTGCAATTTCATTAATTATTATGATATATATATATATATATATATATATATATATATATATATATATATATATATATATATATATATATATATATATATATATATATATATATATATATACATTGCATTTTGTATACTAATGAAAATATGTAGGAATGTGGTATTAATATGCCACCTACAACAATTAAGGAGTTTATAACAAGTTTACTTTGTGAAACAATTGATGGGAAATTTTTTTTTCAAAACTGTGTTTTTGGACAATGTAATGGATGTGGTAACCTTTAATTGTTAGGATAATGCATGCATGAAAGTAGTTTAATTTCAATTAGTGGATGTGGAGAATTTGAATCATCAGGGGGAGACTAGTGCTGAGCAAGACAGGGAAATTCTTCATGGGTGGGAAGCGATCCCAAAGATGGAGAATATGGAAAGGGGAATCCTTAAGATTATGGATGACTATGGTAGTAGTATTAAAACCCTGGAGGAAAAGCTGATCCAGATCAATGAGAACCTTGAATGAGTTGTTAAAATTAGTCAATGTATGATCCAAAACAGCCTTCAAGGAATACACCTCCTAACTAATAAACTGAAAGAGCTTCGTAAGGATCAAGTCAAGGACCATACTATTAGGGACACTCTTGCTTAGGAGGATGTTGTGATTGTCCAAGAGAACTAGGTAGATAAAGATAAGGGTAAACAGGTGAAGCAAAATGTATAAGGTGGCCCTTACACATGCACCAAAGGTAGTAAGAAAAAACTCTTTGAGGAAGAGAAGGAAATTGTGGGTTTCACCAAGATGCATGAAATTTTCTATGAGCAAGAGTCAGAAGCAGTTGACACTTTGAAGAAGCTACAGTAGTAGGTTGTTTGGCTACTAAGACTTTTTGTGCCCTTTTACTTTGCTGATGCCTATTTTTTTATTATTGGTTGGTTTTTGGTTGGTTGTCTTCTCTCTCTTATTAGCTTTTTGTATGAGGTTTTAGGGCCCCTTCAAAACTTGTTTTACCCTTTAATTAAAAATAATGTTCAATATTAATTAAAGGATGGAAAAATTGGAAAGCGTTGTGAGTTATTCATAGAAAAAAGTAGTGTACATGCATTCATCATAGAGCTCAAGAATAAGATTGTGTATATAAATATGTGAAACACTCTCAATATGCTCAATGGCTTGATGAACAATTTCACATATGTAAGAACACATTTCCAATTAGAATTATACTTTCATTAGTTGACTTTGCAGAAAACTATACCCTTGCTCCACAATAGGAGATTTAGTCTCAATATTATAACTCAATATAGATGGCCATATTTGTTCATATTGTATACAGACATGTATTTGATAGTACATAAGATGACAGGACAATTTTGAGGGAGTACCATTTCTATGTGAGTGATAACTGGTTACATTCATAAAAAATTGCACATTATTGTTTCAAAGTATTTAATTACAACTTAAAAGAAAGAGAAATCCATATGACACAACATCTCATATGGTCAGACAATTGTACAAGACAATTCAAAAATGCTTGAATATTTTATTGGCTATGTAGGGCCCATAAAGAAAATAATATCTAACATATGTGGAGTTTCTTTGAAGTTAGACATGGTAAAGGAGAACATGATGGAGTTGGAGCATGTGTGAAAAGGGCTCTTTCTAGGGAGAAACAAAAATCTGATGATGCAGCCAAATTTAAAGATGGACACATGCAATTGTGGACTGGTGTAATGCAAAATTAACTACAGAATCAAGAGAAAACTCTAAAGTTCAATGGTTGTTTTGATTGGTTGAAGAAAAAAATTCCTCCCTAATACATGATTGTGATACAATTATTGGATAAATAAAATGACATTCATTTAAGAATTCAAATGCATGCACATGGGTTATATGGATTAGGGAGCTTGCATATTTTTGTCAATTTTGTATTGCAGGTGAGTGGGAAGCATGCAAAAATACAAATTGGGTTGAAGTATGGAAACAAAGATCCCTAACAACTCTACAAAAACATGATCAAAATGAGATAACATTTGAAGAGGATAATCATTTGCAAGCATCATATGACTATGATCGAATTTCAGACCTTGTACAAGAAGGTACATTAATTCAATATTTAGTTTCATTACATATTTTTATAATTTATTTTTAATTCTATACATAAATATATATTTTTGTGACTTATTGAATTTGAAAGTTTTTTTTATAGGACATGTGTATGTTGTTGTTGTACCTGAGGGTAATGAAGACAAAACAGAGTATTGGTTGGCTCAATGTGTTGAGGCAAAACACAAGTTGTTACAACCTAGAGTATATGATGATTACTTCAAGTATCTAACATGTTCTTTGGTTTTTGGCACTTGGCTATGTAAATATCTAATAAGGAGGAATGATATACCTGCATTTGAAGATTATGAAAGACATAAGAAAATTTTACACTACTCGCATCCAGTTGTGGCAATAAATATACAATTAGTGAGATATAAAGGGAGACCTGTCACAAAAGATTTATGGACACTTTCTATGGAAGAGAATTAGGCAATCATAGATGCATTACAAAAAGAGAGGATGTAGATGGTACAATGAAGTAATTGTTTTAAATGGTTAGCAGGTATGTAGAATTTTTTAAACTTTTAATCTTTATTTTTTGACTAATGTATATTTTTATACATATTTACTTGATAGAATTAATTCATTTACTTTCATTCTCTAGACAAATTATTAAGTGATTTCATTTCCTCTTAAGCCATCCTATAAACTCCCCTTACGCCATCCCCTAGCTAAGTTTCATAAATTAAGTAATTATGATTTAGTTTAATAGCTTTAGAATTTGGTCTAGGATGTGAGTTTAGGATTAATATGATTGATAGTTAATTGATTACATCTCCCCTTAAGTGTCCTCCTAACTCCCCTTAAGAACATCATTTGATGATGGATGAGTATGATCGTGCCAAAAAACTTGAGATCAACTTCCTAACACCATCTTCAATCTTATCAAAATGAGGAGCCCTACACATCATTGTCCAATTGCCTTATACAATACTATCATCCAAAACCTTTCTCCTTTTCACATATCTTATTAGTGTTTTTCTACTTAAGCCAATTTCACTTGAAAGTGAAGAGATCTAACACTTTCTTAGTAATTGTTGACTTATAATAGATTTGGAAACATCACTCTTCTTGAAATGTTCTTATCCACTGATCTTGATATTTTTGCCAATGGAACCCAAACCTTTTTTAACATTTTCAACAATATCTTTTTCTAGGTGTCTTTTCCTCTTTTTTGTGAAATCTACACCCAACAATTGTAAAGGCTCTTTTATCTCATCATGAAGAAGTATACTTGATAATAGTTGGGCTTGACCAAGTGTATCACGATGATTAAAATGCTTCTCAATTATTTCCTTTGAAATTCTATTCAACAACCTCTTACTTGACTAGGTTGTTCAACATATAATTTTAATTTCTCTATATCCATTTCAAGTAAATGATCTATATTTCTGAAAGAGATTTTTCTCTTCACCTCTTTAATTAGATTCATATACATACTATAGAAGGAAGTGATCTTGACCCCTTTCCAACATCAAAGTGTTGATGGGCCTCCTCTCTGACATCAATTGTTTATGGTTGGGCCTCCTCCCTGGCATTAATTATGTGTGCTTAGGACTTCTCTACTCTAGTATCTAAATTACGCTCGACTTCTACTCTTGTATTTGTATGTTGAACCCCTACACATATCATATAAAAGAGAATATTTTAGAATATATATTTAAGGGATGGATATATACATGTAAAGTTCTCACTTTCAAAAAATTGTAAGTTTTAACATTTTAATATTTTATTATTCTCTATTAAGTATAATATTAAATATAAGGTTAAATGTACAACATTGTTTTTCCATTTACTCTCAAATCACTATAAATTTAAACATGTAAATTTCTAATGTACATCATTTTCCTCGTGTCTATATATATACTTACATTTCATGGTAGCATAAATAGGTGCACAAACATAGTGTGAAGTAACTTGAATATCATTTTAAATTATTTATCTATAACATACAAGATTGAATCCAAGATGTGGTGCCCATAATATGGGAAAAAATATTACTTACATCCATGTGGGCCTATATTACTTTTCCACATGCATATATATGAAATTTGAATGTGGGACATGTAGGAAGCACTATTAAACTAGGAATCCATCCTACTTGCATGGGAAAGAACACCATGATGAAGAGATCCATATGTATTTATGCCAAGAATACTAGGAACTCGTCTACCCAGAACTTAATTCCCTTGCTTGTGGGAAATGTTAGTCTTATTTTCACAAAAGGTGACTTGAAGAAAGTGTACGAGGAAGTAGTAAAATATAAGGTTGGAGCTCAAGAACATGTGGGTTTGGTTTCTCTAGTTGATGTGGTTGTTTCCCCTAGAAACACTAGTCTAGATCCATCTCATACTTCTTTTCTTCATGTGTTAAATTTTCCCACAAAAGTACTATTTAACAAGGGTATTATTGTGATTATAACATATATAGAGCCCATTGCCAAGGGAGAAAAAGTTAGTTCTACTGAGGAAATTTTGTTTTCCAAGTGTGGTATTCATCCATTTTCATATCGGCTTGTTGTACAAATCATATATATATGACTATGGATCAGTATTTGATCCTAGTGTTCCTAATATTATAGAAGATGATTTGATTGAAAAAGTTATTATTTGTATAGAAGATTATTTAATTGAAAAATTAGTTGATGATGCTAATTATGTTTGACATCAACTATGTGTGCTTTGGCCTCCTATACACTCCAGTATCCAAATTAGGCTTGACTTCTACTCTAGTATCTATATGGTGAGCTAGACACATATCATATTGTAACGTCTAAAAATGTCCCCTTGGGGGCTTTTCCCTGATAAGGTTTAGCTCCCAAGTCTTTAGTATGCATTTAGGGCAACTTAGTTCATATTTTGACACCCCGATGGAATGAGACCTAGGTTCCATGGCAAATTGGGCCTAGGTGGACCCCTTGAATTGTACCCTACCCAAAATAGGGGGAGGACTTGGGTGCCCATGCCCTAGTCCTACCCTATTTTGGGGCAGCCCTAATTTCTAGGTGTTGGTTTGTGACCATTATTAGGCCCCTTTGCCAACATAGTAAGTTTAAATTTTAAAAAACTTGGTGGGAGTGTTTGTAATTGCATATAAAATCATGTTTAGGAATTCATTTGTAAACTAGATTTCAATTAGATAGAAATTGTGATGTTAGAGTGTTCTCAAGGTGATTCAAGGTTTCTATTGTGTTGCAAGAGCAGACTTGTGTGTTTTGTGTGTTGATATTTGCATATTTGAGCATCAATTTCCTCATGGAGTGAAGAGCATCTTCCTCCCATGAGTGTTTCAATACAAGGTGACATAATATTGTGTTTTCATCATTGATTCCTTTGGTTTTTGCCTCTTCCTCACAAGGGCACACACTCTTTATCTAACAACAGTGTTTGGAGACTTAAGTGTCCTCTGGGGCTTGACTGAGGTAAACCTCTAAACACCACAACCCCCAAACCAGGTCTTGTGATTGCAAGTTACAGGTGTCACATTTGGAAAAAGTGGAGTTGTAGGAAGGATTGACAGGCATCAAGGATTCAAGATCTGAAGAAAAGTAGGACACAAGAGCACTTCCAGGACTTGGGCGCTCACTCTAGTGTCCTCTGCATCTAAGTTTCAAGAAACAAAAGTTACATGGTTGATCAGTGTCGAAAGGAGGTCCAAATTTCGTGAAGAAACTAGCACCTTGGACTTGGGCACCCACTCTAGTGTCCCTGACTATTCCACTTCAGAACCCCAAAAATCGGTACTATGTGATTTGATATTTTACTCCTATCTACAAGAGCTTTTTTCGTCATTCATCAATTTATGGACATATTTGCATAATTAGGGTTTTAATAGTTAATTGGGCATAAGAGAAGGAAAATTAATAATGAAATTCCCTAATCCAAATTTCCCTACATTTGTAAGTGACCTAGGGTATGATAGTGCTCACTACTTGACCCTAGATCCTTGAATGTTAAGCGGAAAGGTAGATTTAAACATCTAAACACTAAAAGATTAATAAATCCAATTTTCCCCTAAACATTTTGGTGAGCCCGTGTTTTTGGACTTGAATTGCAACTTGATGAGTGTGTGACTTCATACTTGGATTGATTTCATTCATTCATATACTCATTATTGCATTGAGAAAAATTCAAAAAAAATTTAAAATTTTGGAAAATTCAAAAAACAAATTGCATTGTTGGGCTTACTAAATTGCATCAATTCTTTCTAGATTTTCCTAATTCATGATTTTTACATCATATCTGATATAAACTACACAAAAATACAAAATTTAGAAATTTGCATTGCATTTTCATTATTAATTTGATAGGTTTTTGTAGAAATTTTGACAATTTTCATATAACCTAGAAATTCCAAAATCTAGGGTTAGTAGGAAAAATCTTCTCATATTTTTCTACTGATTTTAGAGGCTCATTAAAATTTTTATTTGTCTATATCCTTGAATTTTAGTTTGAATTTTCTTTTAGATTTAAAATATTTGCAATTTTACATAGAAAATTTCAACAAAAACTAGCAATTTTCATGCATTTTCATTAAATTTGCATTGGCATTTTGCATGTTCAAGATTAAAAATAATTTTTAGATCTGAGATTAAGTCAAATTCATCATAAACAAGACTTCAAAACATTCACATAGCATTTTGTCTGAAGATCTAAAACCTAGGGCTTCGAAAACAATGATTTTCACTAAATTTGGCCTTATCGACTTTATAAACTTGCACCATAGGTGTGTTGTGAAAGGTATTTTGGAATTATTTTTCTTTTATCAGGGTAATAATTTTATTCCCCTCATTAAAATCTTCACAACACCCTTTTAACGGGCTCTTGTAGTGAAAATTTGGTGAAAAACTACACATTTGGCTATTTTTGCCCTAGGGTTTGACCTAGTTTGCACTCCAAGCATGTTGTGATCAATTTTATGGATTAATCTGATTTATATTATTGATATTATTTTCTTTACCTCCTGAAATTCATTACAACACCACTTTTGCTAGGTCTTGGGGTTGAAAAACCGTGAAAAATAGCCTATTTTTGCTATATTTTCACTAGGGTTTTACCTTAAGTGGCACTAAAAGCATGTTGTGTTGGATAATTTGGAACTAAGTGGTTGTTATTAATAATTTTATTTTCTTTCCATCATCATTTTCCTCACAACACCCTTTGTTATGCTCTCTTGCATTGAGTTTTGGTGAAAAAAGTGCCTATTTTGACATATTTTCACTATAGTTTAACTTGGCATTAACTTGAAATCACATCAAGAGTGTGGTGAGAAGGATATTTTTTATGTTTTGGACTGATATCATACATATAACTTGCTTCCCTTGAATTAAATCCTTACAACACCCTTTGTTTCATTCATTTGCATTGAAAAAGTATCAAAAATCAAGCATTTTAGGTCATTTTTGCATATAGTTTTGCACTTGTCTCTTGCATACTTTTTATAGTTTGGCATTGATGTTACAATACATTTCATTATGGAATATTCATCTCATTTCTCTTTGGTATTTTTACATGCATATATCAAAAACTTTGAGAGTTTCTACAAATTTCTTAAATATGAATCCTCATGTGCTCACTTATTTACAAGCTATGTATCACAAGGATATATTTAAGTGCTCCTCATTTGAAATCCTTGAATATGTATCTTATTTTGACAACTTAAATTCTCTCATGAATACATATCCTTGGTTCATAGGAGATTTGACAAAACACATTGAGAATGATGAGAGTGAAAGTTCTCTTAATGCTTTGGATTTAATAGCTAAAACATATGGTGATAACGATGATGATGATTCCATAGTTGAAAGACCAATAACAATAGATAAGAATACCATGGATAGCCCTATAAATGATGTAACACCTAATATTCCTATCAATATTATACCTTCCTCTCACCCACTGCTCTCCCTGGCCAAGATATAGCATTAGCGGATGAGAAAAGGTCTCTCACATTAAATCCTTTAGGGATGGATGTTGGGTGCAATCAAGAGGGAAACAATGTTAATTCAATTGTCATTAATAGACCTTGTAGAAATATTCCTAAGATGATTGTCCAAGGGGTACCTAGTGCACCCTCTTGTTCAAAGATGGTAATTATTGTTCAAGGTCGACCCCTAGATTAGATTTATAAATGTGCACAACAAATGTCTCAACCAAGTCAAGGTGTTCAAAATATGTTACAACAACCACACCACAATGTGATTTATCACACATATAACACCTGTAATAATAAGAAAAGTAAGCAAACACCATATGTACCTATCTCTCTTCCATGTTCTCAACCTATGCTCCCTACAACACCTCATCTTACTCATAAAAGTGGTCAAGAGTATGATCTTGTCAAACAACTTTGCACTACTCAGGTTAAGATCTCTCTTTGGGATTTGATACAAACATCACCTACATACCATGGAATGCTCCAAGAAGCTTTACAAAAGGTGATTGTGTCACCTATTGTTAAGCCGAATGATGTAGCAGCCATATTAGATAGTATGCATGCGAAAAAAATAGATATTCTCTTTCAACCATAGGAATTACCTTCAATTGAAGTTCAAAACCAATATATGATCCTCTTATAATCTTTGTCACAATAAACAGAACATTGGTAAAATGAGTTATGATTGACAATGGATTGACTCTTAATTTGTTTGTAGCATTGACCTACTACACAAAATCAAGGTTGACACATCACAAATCACACCAAATGACATTAGCATTCATGGCTTTGATAATGTTGGATGACAATCTATGGGCACTATAACTCTACCTATACAAGTAGGACATGTGCTTGTGCCTACCCTGATTCATGTCATGCCTTGTTCTTTATCTTACAACATGATTCTTGGTAGACCTTGGATTCATGCATTGGGAGTAGTCCCTTCCACTCTACATTGTTCAATCAAATTTATATTCAACAGTAAACTTCACACTATTCATGTTGATCTTGAACTAGATAGCTGTTTACATATTGAAATGCAAAATCTAGTTTACAATAATATGAGCTTAAACAATTTACAAGCTAATTCATCAAAGCCTCTAGCCACAAATAATGTTCTGACAGATTCTATACCATCGAATGCACTCTTTGGTGATAATTGGGGTTCATTAGATTTTAATCCTTATAGTATAGGGGAATATAAAATTAATAGCCTTGACACATCAAAAGTGGCATCGATCTCACCTAAGCAATCTTTTGAAGCACCTAAGAAACCTAAAATTCCCTTGGTAGAAAATAAAAACAATACTCTGACTTATACTACAAATTATGACACCTATGAGACTTCACCGTCTTCTAAGGAAATGACATCCCTTTATGGTCGAGGATTTAAAATCCTTTATAACAATTGTGAATATGAAGGTAAGGGATGTGGTGTAAATCAACAAGGGATTTGAGTACCTATAGAATTCACTTCAACACATTACTCAAGTGGCATTGGATATAATCATTTCAAAGAAAAGAAAGCTTCCCATCATCCTAAACTTAATGTTAATTCAACAAGATCAAAGCAACATGAAAGATATGGTACCATAATAGGTAAGTATCTCTAACCCTTTATCTCTCTTATGATGTGCTTCCCCTGTGATGTGTTGTGTGTTGTTTAGGCCTCCTAGGATGACCTTAGATTCTCCTGTAAGGTTCAGGATACCAAGAGACCACCTCTGTTGTGACCTTCTTCTATTTGTATCATCATTCTTCTAAATTGCCCCTCTTTGATTTCATTGTCGTGTGTTGTGTCTTGCGGACATAAAATCACGGTTGGTGACTTGGGGGCACCCTCCTACGTGATTGTCCCTAAGACACTTGTTTCTCCTCTCTTATTTATTATTTCCCTTCCTCTAGTGTTTCCATCTAGCAAGCGGATGATGAAAAACATTTATACTGATGCGGACCTAGTGTCCCTTTTGAGAGCAATCAAAAAATGGACTTAGTTCCTAATATGATGATGGGGTTGTATATTTTATCTGACACTTGGCTAGTGGAAGCACTCATGCTTTCCATGTAGTGAATTTTATGATGTTTCTATCACATTTACAAACCTTAACAATACTTCTTCTCTATGCACCTTTGTTTTCCTTTGAATCTAGCCTTAGTGGTACTAGATTCGAAGAGCTTCGTGATATAGCCCTACGGTTATCCTAAAACTCTGGATTCGTTATATAACATTGGCTCTTTGTGTGGTTAATCATATGCATTGATGTTATTGTTTATCATGATGTTGTAGACACTAACATGTTTCTTTCAGGGATGTGTTTGTGGGAACATTTGGCAATTGTAAAGTATACGTCAACTTCGGGGGGCATGGGTTGTACAAAAATTAGTGTTCCCTTATGTGTTTTCTTGCTACCTTAATGTGCTTGATATCAATGCATGATATCAACTGCATTAAGGTGGGGGCATATAAGGTAAGCTGTCTATTGTAGATGTTAGCTATGTGCTTGTCCTCAGGTGCAGTATAAAGACTTGCTCGATGAGTGCATCCTGCATCTTGAGTTTGTTTGCAATCAATCAATCATGTAATCCCTCTATGGAGGTGGGATATCAAGCATATCCTTTTTCTTAATCCCTCTATAGAGGTAGGGATGGTGTACTTCTCAGAGCAGATTGCATCATCCTATCATTTTCAAAAGTCCTCTACGGAGGTGGGGAGCAGTTCTGTGAATCAATCTATCATGTAATCCCTCTGTGGAGGTGGGATATCAAGCATATCCATTTTCTTAATCCCTCTATAGAGGCAGGGATGGTGTACTTCTCAAAGTAGATTACATCATCCTATCTTTTTCAAAAGTCCTCTACAGAGGCGGGGAGCGGTTCTGTGACTAACTCAACCCTTAAGCGTGTTTTTGTGATTGTTGTGGCAAAGCCCAATCATCGGTGTGTGCCTGTAATGTGCCTAAGATGGAGTTGGACCTAGAAATAGGTACACTCCATCACTTGTCTATCGTGTTTTCTCTGTGTCTTCAAGTGTGTGTGTTTTGGCATTCTTATTTTGTGTGGCGTGTTTGTTGCCCCATATACAGTCTAAATACTTTCTCAATGAGTGCATCTTGTATTATGGGAGGTTTGTTTACTTTCATGTACTTGCATTTGCATTTCATTTATGATAAAAAGAAAAGAAAAGATATCATTTCTATCTTCCATGCATTAACGTGTCTTCTATGCATTGACTGTCTTCTTCACGTTCTTCATGACTGTAACTATCTTCGTCATGTTTTGTGTGCCTGTTACTGTCTTTTATGTGATTGGTGTGTCTTCTCCATGCTTGATGTGTTTGCTATGTTTGTGACCTTACGCTAATGCATGTATTAGCCTCATGTTTATACATACATTAAAGTGGGTGCTAAATGTAATGTTAGAAAATATCTCCTTGGGGGCTTTTCCCTCATAAGGTTTAGCTCCTAGTCTTTAGTATACATTTAGGGCATATTAGTTCATATTTTGACACCCCGATGGAATGAGACCTAGGTTTCATGGCAAATTGGGCCTAGGTGGACCCCTTGAGTTGTACATTGCCCAAAATAGGGGAGGACTTGAGCGCCTATACCCTAGTCCTACCCTATTTTGGGGCAGCCCTAATTTGCAAGTGTCAGTTTGTGACCGTTATTAGGTCCCTTTGCTAACACAGTAAGTTTGAATTTTGAAAACCTTGGCGGGAGTGTTTGTAATTACATATAAAAGCATGTTTAGGCATTCATTTGTAAACTAGATTTCAATTAGATAGCAATTGTGATGTTCAAGTGTTCTCAAGGTGATTCAAGGTTTCTATTGTGTTGCAAGAGTAGACTTATGTATTGATATTTGCAAATTTGAGCATCAATATCCTCATGGAATGAAGAGCATCTTCCTCCCATGAGAGTTTCACTACAAGGTGACATAATATTGTATTTTCATCATTGATTCCTTTGGTTTTTTCCTCTGCCTCACAAGGACACACACCCTTTATCTGACAATGGTGTTCAGAGAATTAAGTGTCCTCCGGGACTTGACTGCGGCAAGCCTCTAAACACCACAACCCCCAAACCAAGTCTTGTGATTGCAGGTTACAAGTATCGTATCTGGGAAAAGTGGAGTTGTAGGAAGGATTGGCAAGGATAAAGGATTTAGGATCTAAAGAAAAGTAGGACATAGGAGCACTTCCAGGACATGGGTGCTCACCCTAGTATCCTCTGCATCTAAGTTTTAGTAAACAGAAGTTATAGGGCTGATCAGTGTCAGAAGGATGCCCAACTTCTGTGAAGAAACTAGCACCTTGGACTTGGGCACCCACTTTAGTGTCCCTGACTATTCTGCTTTGGAACCCCGAAAACAAGAATTTTGTGATTTGGTAATTTACTCCTATCTACAAGAGATTTTTCTGTCATTCATCAATTTGTGGTCGTATTTGCATAATTAGGGTTTTAATGGTTATTTGGGCATAAGAGAAGGAAAATTAATAATTAAATTCCCTAATCCAAGTTTCCCTACATTTGTAAGTGACCTAGGGTATGATAGTGCTTGCCACTTGACCCTAGATCCTTGAATGTTAAGTGGAAAGGCAGATTTAAACATCTAAACACTAAAAGATTAACAAATCCAATTTTCCCCTAAACACATATAAAATAGAAGATTTTAGGATATATAAATTTAAGGGATGGATATATAATGTAAAGTTCTCATTTTCAAAAAATTGTAAGTTTTAACATTTTAATATTTTATAATTCTCTATTATTTATTTATAATACTAAATATAATCTCAAATGTATAGCATTGTTTTTCCATTTACTCTCAAATCACTATAAAATTAAACATCTATAAATTTCTAATGTACATCATTTTCCTGATGCCTAGACATATACTTGCATTTAATGGTAAGCATAAATAGGAGCACAAACACAGTTTGAGGTGACTTGAATATTATTTTAAATTATTTAGATAGCATACAAGATTGAATCCAAGATGTGGTGCCCATAATGTGGGAAATAAATATTATTTACATCCATGTGGGCGTATATTCCTTTTTCATACATATATATGAAAGATGAATGTAGGACATATAGAAAGTGCTATTAAACTGACTCCATTCTACTAATGGGAAAGAACACCATTATGAAGAGATCCATATGTATTTATGCCAAGAAAATTGGGAACACCACTTCCGATAACTTAATTCCCTTGCTTGTGGGAAATCTTGGGACCTTATTTTCACAAAAGGTGACTTGAAGGAGGTGTGCAAGGAAGTAGAAAAATATAATGTTGGAGCTCAAGAACATGTGGGTTTGGTTGCTCTAGTTGATGCAGTTGTTCACCCTGTAAACACTAGTCTTGATCCATCTCAGACTTCTTTTTTTCATGTGTTCAATGTTCCCACAAAAGTACTATTTAAAAAGGGTTTATTGAAATTATAACATAGATATAGTGCTCATTAAGAAGGGAGACAAAGTTAGTTCTTATGATGCAACTATCCTTTCCAGGCATGGTATTCATCTATTTTCATATATACTATGGACTAGTAGTTAATCCTATTATTCCTGATCTTATAGAAGATAATTTAATTGAAAAATATTTATGATTTAAAGAAGATTATTTAATTGAAAAATTAGGTGATGATGCTAATTATGTTTGATATTGTACAAGTGAGGTGTAATGTTATTAAGGCAAGTAATTGGAAACTACCTGACTATATCTCTTTGATTATAATATCTCTCTATTGTGGTTGATAGGCTAAGAAAATTAAAAATGAATGTCTAACATATATGAATCTAATTTTAAAATCTAAAATTAGAACTATATTCAAGTTCCCTACAATTGTTGAAGTAGAGTAAAGAGTTATAAACACTAGAGAGAAACTGTTAGAAATTGCATGCAGAAGATATCAATTAAATGCAGATAAAGATTAAACAAAGGAATGAAAAATACACATAAATAATAACAATGAAAGATAATTTTTAATGTGGTTCACCCAAACTCGGGCTACATCCACTGAAAGAGAGTCCAATATTATTATCCAACAAATCAAACTGATTACAACCAGCAATCCTTGCAACTCAATACCATTGCAAATGTTACAATACAATATCAACAGAAACACTAACTGTTAGCCCTTTTTATCAAGACTTATGTTGGTTACAAAATAGGTTTTTTTTTATGTCGGCTAATACAAAAATAACTCTTGACACCTTTATAAAATAATAAAAGTCGTTTGAGGTTTCAGGGGCACCGCCCCTAGACCCTGCCCTATATTGCGACAGGGAGCATGCCAGGGGCATTGCCCCTGGACCCTGCAAGGGGTGCTACCCCTTGACCCCGTCTTGGGGGCGCTGCCCCCAAACCCCCATTGAATAATTTGGGGGGAAACCACTCCAATAAAAGTGGGGAAAATTAACCTCTGAGTCGTATTAGGCTTCATATAACAATATAAACTAGGGTTAATAGATAGTGAATTTAACCTAGACAATTTAGATTAATGTAGAACATGTAAGAGTCTAATTCTAGTTTAAAATTAAATCTAAAACTAGAAACTATATTGAAACCCTAGAGTTGACAGAGAGAAAAGAGATACAAACCCTAGAGAGGAACTAGTGAACTTAATCTAGAGAATTTAGTTCGAATCTATGTAGAATTTGAAATTTAGATGAATGTAAGAATCTAATATTTAATCAAACTAAATTTAAAATAATAAACTAAGTTAGGGATAAATACAAATCTAATATTTATCAATACGAATCTAATATTGTAAACTACAATTGAGGAAGTAAGGATAAATACAAACTAATATTTTTTAAGTTCATTTTCATAAAATTAAAAAATACATACCTTTTCTTTGTTTGTAATATCTTTTCAATATTTATTCATGTAATTTCTATTCCTTTTCTACTGAATGTGATCATGCAGTGTCATGCCCACATTCGCCATGTGGTTATGACACGATAACCACATGTCATGTCCACATTTGTCATGTGGTCATGACACGAATTATCAAAAAAATTCCCACCCGACTCTAAAAACCCCCTCGTGTGCAACATGCTCACTCAGCGACACATGCACACATTGTAGTTATCTCAACAACTAATGTCATGTGTATCACCTGAAGGTGGGGAAGGTCAATCACAATAGGATGATACAACACACACTGTACCATCCCTACGAAATGTAAGCCACTAAGGGGGTGTATGTCGCAAGGAGCAACACTAAGAGGGTTAGATTATGTTTCAGATTCTAACCCTAGAGTCCCTAAAATGAATTCAGCTGATTTTGATATAAATTGAAACTTAACCTTAGGTCCACTAAAGACCTAAGGATCTAAACATTTAAATAATGTAATAACAACTTCTTTTTTTTAAGATAATGCACCTAGTAAACTTTTTAACGTGACCGGTGACGCTGGTGCGACACGCCCTCTGCCTCCACACAACACTTTTTGCCCGGAGCTATGAACTAGTGAGGCCACAACACGGGGGACCTCATCCCCAAGAAAGAACACTTCAAAACCGCGAGCTCGTTGACCCAGCGAAGGCGTAACGCCTGCGAGCTCGTTGGCCCAGCGAGGGTTTTAACTCTAGTGGCTGCCACTACAATCGAGCGACTTAACCACCGAACCATGTCATTATCGGCAGTAATAACAAATTCTAACTTGTACAATAATCTAACATTTATTGCAAAAGGAATAAATTAACCAAACTAATAATAAATTTAATTAACTCATTTAAATCTAGATAAATTTCAACATCATAACAGGTCAAAATGGAATAAATTCTATAGTGATTTTGACAACATAATGTCATCTCATCAACTATAGGAGGTTTGCAAAATTAAATTAAAATAAAATCTACATTCTAACCCCTTCCAAAATTACATAATTAAAAAGCATATAAAAAGTCTAATTACCCTCTCCCAATATTTAAATCAATAAATAAATCAACACAACTAACACTATAGTTTTAATTTCCAACATGTGAATAAAAATGCAAGGCTTAATTAAATACATTCACCAAGGGATTAATTCAGTTCTCTCATAAAGTACACAACCAATAATGCAATTAACTAAATAAAAGAAATAAATACCTACACACACACAAAAAGACAAAAGAGACTACCACTCACTCAGTGAGGTTGTACACACTAACCCAAGTTTAATAAGTTTAATAAAAACACCTCTAATAGGATTAGGGCACCAAACCCTAGGCATGCCATTATAAAATATCCAATTTGTCTCATTTTTTCTCACTCACAAGTTGCATTGTTTCTAGTTGGTGTGTAGGTTCTCAAGGAATCCAAGTGGGAAGGTACCTTCCCAAGTGGAAGGTATCTTCCCCAAATGGAGAATTTTCTACTATGTTTTTGATTAAAGTTTTCTAACAAGAGCTCCTACAGGTTGCATTATTTATTTGCTTCCTAACAATGTTTTTTTTTTTTTTTTATCTAAGTTTACTCTCTTTCTATATTTCCAAAATATAAAAATGCATACGTTGCAAGGCTATGAGATAATTCTAATAAAAACAGATATGTTTTTTTTTTGTTTCAAAGATTTCTAAAGATCTTTCTCTCTAGTTAAATATTTTTTTGTAAAGAAAACATAGAGAGGAAAAATAATTTAAAAAACCAGTACCATAAAAGTGAATATATATATATCATACTAAAATTCTAGCAGGGCCGAGAGTAACAATGAAAAACATAGAAAATATATTAAGGAGGTTATAATGTCAGGTCATGCCCTAAGTGTCTGCGAGCAGCATGGAAATACAACCACGGGTCTATCAATAAATGCAAAAGCAAAAACAACAGTGGGGGGGCACTCCACCACCCCCACATAGCTCAAGGCTTTGGGGGGGGACGGGGTCCCCTCCCCTTACCCCATACATTCTCTTCAAACAAAAAAAGGCCGAGACCGCAGGGTTTTCGGCCCCTGCGGACTGCCTAAAAATCTTTAACTTATGTCTTTCGAAAACCCTAAAATTTCTCACTTCAACATGAAAGCATTTAATTCAAAGTTTGGGGTTTACATTTAAATAGAATATATATGTTTTAATATATATATATATATATATATATATATATATATATTATAGTGGTAAATATAATACTAATTCGCTGTCAAATACTAGTGAGCCAAAAACAATAACCAGCAACTATATATATATATATATATATATATATATATATATATATATATATATATATATATATATATATATATCACACACACACATATCACATATAATAATTTACATTTAATTTTCATAAATATATGCATAAACACTAAGTAATGTATTTATATATATGAATATATGCTAACACAAGAGGTCTTATAATTTAAACTAACATACATTATTTTTCTTTCTTTAAAATAATCACAAAAACAAGATATTTTTCTTGTCTTAAGCAACCACAAGTAGGATTTATTTTCACTACCAACAAACATACATTTTTCTTTACCTAGGTTAATTTTCTTTGCATAAACAAAATAGCACATAAAAGAGATAGGATAAAGAGAGATGCATTTTTTTCTTTCAAGAATGCAATGAAGGTAAACTTGTTGTCATGAATCATTTAAAATATCTCTATTTACAAGAAGAGTTAATAAGACCACAACCCATTATGAGAGATCAACTCTCAAACATAAACACTTATTACAAGCCCATAAAATAGGCACGAGGCAACTCTTTGCCTTCATTTACATTACAAAAAGACCCAATATGATACCCAAGATTTTAGATTCTCCCAAGCTTCCATATGAACCTACAAAACATAAAAAAATAGTTCACAATACCCATGGGAAGCTCCCCTCCCAACCTAAGCCTACTAATAGGCCACCTACAAACAAGGAGGCCTTCCAATAACCAAGGATCAAACCACAAAGGATGGAAACACTCACATCAAACACAATAACACCCACCCAAGGCAAAACATAGAACTAACCCATTTTAAAAATGTATTTGAAGGGTGAGAGAGTGGACTACTCTCAACTCAAGGAGACCCACACTCAAAATACTCAATATGCTCATAATCACTTAGCCTCTTGTCATAACTTCTCATTTCTCAAACAAGGAACTCATGCCATAATCCCATACTTCTCAAAACTTCAATACAAAGCCCTTGGCCATAAAACTATACCAAAACAAAGAGGGGAAACCGAGGAGGTTCACTTCCTCTCTCACCTAAGAAAAAGGTGATCTCTCTCACATGGAGAGCTCATCCAAACAACCATTTAAAACCCACAAACATAAAAAAATAAATAACATAAGCATCTCAACCATAAACATACATAATGCATAAGCAAAAGCAAGTAACAGTAGGCTAGAAGCCTTGAGAAATACCTCTCAAGCTTCAAGGATGGAGGATGTTGGTGAAGAGCTTTTCCACAAGTCCTCCCCAAATTCCTTCCAAGATCTACAAGTTCTTCTCTCCTCCCAAAACAAGCATAAAATTTCCCAAAATAAAAGAACAAAAGAACCATCATCTCATCTAAATGAGAGAGATAAATAGGCAAGGCTCTCAAACCTTAATGGATGAGAAGGTGACACTTATTACCCTCTCCTCCATCCACATAACCCTCCTCACAACCCCACAAGAATGAGGAGGTGACAATTGTCATCTCCCCATTCCACAAAGTTACACACTCTCCCACAAATGCTCTCGCACATGGGGAGATGTGAGCACACAAGGGAAGCTTCTTATGAATGAGGAGGTGACACTTGTCACCTTTTCATTCCACTAAGCTACACTATTCCCTACAAGTACTCTCACACATGTGAGAGCATAGGGAAGAGGTCTCACACATGTGAGAAGCTTAAAGAAGCTTCTAAAGCACTTGAGGCAAGGGTAACCTTACCCAAGTGGGTGAGGTTAGGTTAAGTGAGATGGTGACCTTCCAACCACCTCTCACACTTCCCAAACTCGTCACGTGACTCAACGGCCAAGTTTGGGTAACCATGCATGGTTCAAATAAAGTTTAAACATGTTAGGAATGGTCCTAGACCCTAGGCGTATGAGCTAGGGTCAATATCTAACCATTAATAACACTAGAAAACACATAAATTCACTTGAAAAGGGTTTCAAACATTTAGCACTAAAAATTGTGCAAACCCAACAGTACAATTTTTACAACACATCAAGAGATAAATAAAAAAGGAGTAAACCTTACAAAATGTCATAAATCAAATACAAAATAATCAACATTCTTAAACACAAATAACCTTAGCCCTACTTAGGACTAGGTTGGCTTAATAGGGGTATAACATATGGTTATTGTCCGACCTCTAATTTTTCATGGGCATGGAAAGTTACCTGCACACTTCCACAAACCCATTAATAGCACATGATAAAATAGCCAAAGCAAAATGAACTACATACATCACACACATGATCGTATAATTGCATATAACATCAATAATAACAACACACACACACACACACACACACACACACACACACACACACACACACACACACACACATATGTCTCAAGTCAATCCCATTCACAAGTAAAATTAGGATCTCATAATGTAAGATAAATCATCAATTCCACCATCAATACACATACTAATAATCATCAAATGAAATCATAGCATCTAAATATCATATCATAAAATAAAATCTAACAAAAGATCTAATCATCCACAAAGCATAAACCATCTATCTAATCAAGCATAAGATAGAGTAAGAAGGTCTAAGTATAGGATCAATAGTCCCCAATACCACATGTCCATAATAAAATCCATCACATATGTATTGTAAGAAAAAATATATATGGTAAGGTAAAGGTAGGCCTCACATCCTCCCCCCCTAAGACTATACTTCCTCCTGGAAGTCAGCAAAGAGGTGAGGATAAAGGGTCCTCAAACTAGCAGCATCCTCCCATGTAGCTGAGACCTCATCATAATGGTCCCACTAAACTCTGACTTGGTCTAGCTCTTAGCCTCAAAGGCCTAGCATCTGATGAGCCAAGATGCAAATTGGCTCCAAAGCCAGTTGACTGTCTAAATCTACCTGTAAGGCATCCTAGTCCAAAATATGAGTCATGTTAGAAATATAATGTCTCAACACAAAAGTATGAAACACATCATGGATGCACGACAGACTAGGTGGCAAGGTAAGATGATAAGCTATGGATCCTATCCGCTCCAAGATCTCAAAAAGGTCCAACAAAATGAGGTGCAAGCTTAGAGCCCTTTCCATAATGGATTGGACTCTTATGTGGCTGCACTCTCAAGAACACCTTGTCGCCTACCAAGAAGCTTTGATACAATCTCTTGACATCGGCATACTTCTTCTAGTGATCATGTGCCTCCTACAATCTCTATATAATCAAGGTGACCTATTGTTCCATATCTTGTACCAACTTAGGTCTAATAGCCACTATGTCCTTAATACGATCCCAACTCAAAGGAGTCCTACAAGGCCTACCATACAAGACCTAATAGGGTGGCATACCTAACGAGCTGTGATGTCCATTATAGTAGGCAAACTCAACTAGATACAAGTAGTCCTCTCATATAGACTGGTGACCCATAACATATATGTGAAGCATGTCCTCTAACACCTGATTCATCCTCTCAGTCTGCCCATCTATCTCAGGGTGATATGCTAAACTAAAGTTGAGCTGAGTACCCAACACCTGTTGTAATGCTCTCCAAAAAGCTAAAGTGAACATCGAATCTCTATCAGTAATGATGCATTGATGAACTCCATGAAGTCTCACAATGTCATTAAAGAAGACCCTCACCACTGCTGGTGCATTGTACATCATGTGTATCAGTGAAAAGTGTGCTACCTTGGTTAACTTGTCAACTGTCACCATGATGGCATCATGGTGGTGAGATGAGAAAGGTAAACCAACAATGAAAGCCAAGGAAATGGTATCCCACTTCCACTCTAGTATCTCGTGAGGGTAAAGTAATCCTGCTAGATGTTGATGCTCTGCCTTCACCCTCTGGCACTCAAGGCAATGAGAAACAAACTTTGCAATATCATGTCTCAACCCTGCCCAATGATACAACTATCTCAAATCAGCATGCATCTTCTTCACCCCAGGATGTACTACATATGGTGCCCTATGAGCCTCAAATAAAACCAAAGATCAAAGATCTCTTGCTAGGGGTACATAGATGCAATGTCAATGTTGTAGAAGACCATCTGCCTTAAGAGAATACCCTATAAACTTGCCCCTAAGGGCCCTCTGTGACTGTAACTCCCACTGAACCTCAAGAAACCACTTGTCCTTTGGTAAATGTTGTAATATGCACCCTCTCAAGTCCACACTCAAAGTCAAGGTCAAGATCTTGTGGCACCTCTAACTCAAGGCATCAGAAACCAAGTTCTCCTTCCCTTTGATGTAATGCACATCGAAGTCATACTCACAAAGAAACTCCATCCAACTCCATTGGCAGACGTTTAGATTCAGCTGCATGAAGATTTACTATAGACTATGATGGTCAGAGTGTAACTCAAAATGACATCCTAAGAGGAAGTGTCTCCATCGAACAAGAGCATGAACTACCATTGAAGCTCCAAATCATGTGTATGGTAGTTCAGCTCATGGGTCTTGAGCTTTCGTGACTCATATGTGATCACTTGTCCATCTTGCATTAGTACTGCACCTAAACCCTCTAAAGATACATTGGTGCATACCACGAAGTCTTCTACTGGATCAAGTACTTCTAAGAAAGGAGCACTAGTGAGATGCTCCTTGAGAACCTTAAAGGCCCTCTCACACTGCTCTATCCACATGAAGTTCTTCCCTTTCTTCTGAAGGGAAGTGATAGGGTGTGCTATCTTGGAAAAGCCCTCAACAAATCTACAATAATACCTTGCTAGCCCCATGAAGCTCCTAACCTCTGTGACACTAGTAGGCGCTTGCCAATCCTTGATAGATCTAATCTTTAATGGATCTACTAAGATACCATCACCAGATAGAATGTGTCCCAAATACTGAACCTCTAACCAAAAGAAGGCACACTTCACCAAGCTTACATATAGTTGTTGCTCTCTCAAACACTGTAGAACCTGGCGCAAGTGCTCCTCATTCTCCTCCTTAGTTCATGAATAAATCAAAATGTCATCAAGGAATATGATCATGAACCAATCAAGGAATGTGTGAAATACCCCATTCATGAGACTCATGAATACTGCAAGGGCGTTCGTCAAACTGAAGGGTACCACGGTGAACTCATAGTGACCACAGTGAGTCTAAAATGTGGTCTTATGGATATCCACCTCTGTAATGCATAATTGATGGTATCTAGACTTTAGGTCAATCTTAGAGAACACTCTAGCTCCCTTCATCTGGTTAAAAAATTCATTGATCCTAGGAAAAGAATAAAGGTTCTTCACTATCACCTAATTCAACTGCCTATAATCCATACAAATACGAAGAGACCCATCCTTCTTCTTCACGAAGATGACTGGTGCACCCCAAGGTGAGACACTAGGTCAAATGTGCTCCTTTGCTAGCAAATCCTCTAGCTGAATCTTGAGCTCCATGAGCTAATGTGTGGTCATCCTATAAAGTGCACGAGACACTAGCTCGGCACCTGGTACAAAGTCTATATGAAAATCTACCTCTTTACGAGGTGGTATACCTAGAAGCTCCAATGGAAAGACATCCATGAACTCCCTAAGGATGGGGTGATCATCAAGTGAAGCCTCTGACTCATCCTCTAATCTATCACTGACTATAACCATAAACAACTGACAACCCTTCTACAAACAGCGCTTAAGTTGTTTAACAGAAATCATGCAAACTGTGGTAGGCTTTTGAATGCCCACTATATGTTGCTATGCCATGATCATTAAGGCAATCTATCACCTTTCAGTGACAATCTAGCTTGGCCCTATGAGTCGCAAGCCAATCCATGCCTAACACCAGAGCGTAAGACCCTAAGGGTATGACCCTAAGGTCCACAACTGTCGTGAAGGCACCAATTGCTATCTCACAATCTCTAACCACTGAATCTACAACCATCTTGGGCCATGTAGCTAACTCAACCTCCCACCTAATGTCCTACCCAAAGGCCACCAACCTGAAATGCTCCACTAATGATGGAGAAATAAAGGAGTCTGTAGCTAGTGAGTCACAAAAAATAGTAATGGGAACATCCCCAATAGTACCTGGAGTCTCTATCACATAGGCCTGAAAATCAGCTTGGCGGTTATCAACCACTACAAAGACTAGGTGAGATCATCCCATATCTCCAGCTATAGCCTTAGAACCACTAGCACACTAACCTCCAACTGTAAATCCATGTGGGCACTCTCTAGCCAAGTGCCCTGTGCCACCGCATACATAAAAAGGTCCACATATCTGAACATGTACTGACTGAGTCTGACTAGACTACTGTGCTCCAAGTCATACTGTACTACCTTGAGATCATCTAAAGGATTGTTGTGACCTAGTTGGTCCTGCAGCCAGTGCCTACTGAAGTTGGTGTCTTTATGGACCATGTGACTGCTATCCTCTATTAGGACCACCGTGTGCCCTCTATTGTGGTCGCGACCTCTACTGATACTACTATTGTTGTGGAGGTCTAGGAGGTAAAGAGGTAGATCTAAAACTACTCCTTAGAGGTGGATAGGGTCTACATAAACCCTGGTCTTGCTAATGATTGTAGTCCTAAAACTGAGGTCATGACCCGTGACCCCACCCATGGACCTCCTCTGCAATAAGCACCTTCTTGGAGTCCTCGCTCATAGTTTGTGGGTCTGCCATGTGAACCGGTCCTTCTATGTGAGGATTCAAGCCTCTAATGTAATGACTCACAAGAAGCTTCTTATCCTGAAGATACTTGGCATAATGAGACAATTCCACAAACTTGCACTCATAATGTACAACTGTGGAACCTCACTACTACAAATCATGGAACTCATCTATCCGGTACTGCCTGAAGTGCTCTAAGAGATAGCATGCCTTATAGTGCTCCAGAAAAGTGTTCCATAACCACGTGTCTAAAGATAGATAGTTTTTGTGCTCCTCCATGTGCCACCATGTCGCTATTGCATTGTGCAAAATATGAACTGCTACACGTGCTTTTGTGTTGCTCCCATAGGGATGCAACGTAAAGCACCAGTCAAGATTGATGAGCCAAGCCTTAGCCTCAACTCCTTCTAAAGTACCCATGAATGTAGGTGGGTTCAACCTAAGAAGATCTTTGATGGGATCTCCTTGGTCTCGATGTCCTCGAATGGGTCCATCAACCTCGTCTTACTATCCATACCCAAAAAGGTCATGTGAAATTAGCTCCACTACTACCTCCTCACAATCCTTGTGATGCAGAGGGCTTCTGTTGTGCTCCTGATGAGCTGATACCCCATCCTCAGTGGTGGTGGCTGGGATCTCCACATGCAACTGGCTCACAACTAGAGGCAATCGCACTAACACTGCATGTACGACTTGAAGAATCTAGGGACCTAAGTTAGGTGCCGCTGGCAGCTCCAGATTTTGGCCCTCAAGTGGTGGATCAGCTCTCGAGCTGTGTCCTCCAGGCTCAATGGCATATGAGAGCCCTCTCCTGGATCTAGGTGGCATCCTACAAGAACAAGGTGCCTAAAATTAAAAAAAAATAGTGAAATAAATAATGTGCCCTCAATGCCCAGTGTTTAAACTTAGGCTCTGATACCAAATGTCATGCCCACGTTTGCCATGTGGTTATGAAATGATAGCCACATGTCATGTCCATATTTGTCATGTGGTCATAACACAAATTACCAAAAAAAATTCCCACCTGACTCTAAAACCCCCTTGCACGCAACATGTGAGCTCGATGACACAAGCACACAACATAGTTGTCTCAACAACTAATGTCATGTGCATAGCTCGAAGGTGGGGAAGGTCATTCACAACAAGATGATGTGACACACACTTCACCATACCTAAGAAACATAAGCCACTAAGGGGGTGTATGTCTCAAGGAGCGACACTAAGAGGGTTAGATTTTGTTTCAGATTCCAACCCCAGAGTCACTAAAATGAAGTGAGTCAATTTTGATATAAATCAAAATCTAACCTTAGGTCCACTAAAGACCTAAGGATCTAAACATTTAAATAATATAATAGCAAATTCTGACTTGTACAATAATCAAACATTTATTGCAAAAGCAATAAATTAATCGAACTAATAATAAACAATTAACTCATTTAAATCTAGATAAATTTTGGCAGCACAACAGGTCAAAATGGAATAAATACTATAGTGATTTTGACAGCATAATGCCATCTCATCAACTATAAGAGGTATACAAAATTGAATTAAAATAAAATTTGCATTCTAACCTCTTCCAAAATTACATAATTAAAAAGCATATAAAAAGTCTAATTACCCTCTCCCAATATTTAAATCAATAAATAAATCAACAAAACTAACACTATAGTTTTAATTTCCAACATGTGAATAAAAATGCAAGGGTTAATTAAATGCATTCACCAAAGGATTAATTTAGTTCTCTCATAAAGTGCACAACCAATAATGCAATTAACTAAATAAAAGAAATAAATACCTACACACACAAAAAGACAAAAAGAGACTACCACTCACTAAGTGAGGTTGCACACACTAAACCAATTTTAATAAGTTTAATAAAAACACCTCTAATAGGATTAGGGAACCAAACCCTAGGCATGCCATTATAAAATCTCCAATTTGTCTCATTTGTTCTCACTCACAAGTTGAATTGTTTCCGGTTGGTTTACAGGTTCTCAACAAATCCAAGTGGGAAGGTACCTTCCCAAGTGGAAGGTATCTTCCCCAAATGGAAAATTTTCTACTGTGTTTTTGATTAAAGTTTTCTAACAAGAGCTCCTACAAGTTGCATTATTTCCTTACTTCCTAACAATATTTTTTTGCTTATCTAAGCTTACTCTCTTTGTATGTTTTCAAAATTTAAAAATGCATAGGTTGCAAGGCTATGAGATTTTTCTAATAAAAATAGATATGTCATTTTTTTTTGTTTCAAAGATTTCTAAAGATCTTTCTCTCTGGTTAAATATTTTTTTTGTAAAGAAAACACAGATAGGAAAAAGAATTTTAAAAACCAGTATCATAAAAGTGATATATATATATATATCATACTAAAAAAAATTAGCAGGGCTGAAATCATAGGTAGGGCTGAGAGTAACAATGAAAAATGTAGTGAATATATTAAGGAGGTTATAATGTCAGGTCGTGCCCTAGGTGTCTGGAAGCGGCATGGAAATACAGTCGCAGGTCTATCAATAAATCCAATAACAAAAACAACAAGAGGGCTGGGGTGGGGGGGTGCTTCGCCACCCCCACAAATTTCAAGGCTATGTGGGGGGGATGGGGTCCCCTCGCCTTCCCCCATACATTCTTTACAAACAAAAAAAAGTCACGGCCACAGGGGTTTTAGCCCCTGCGGACCGCCTAAAAATCTTTAACTTATGTCTTTCAAAAACCCTAAAATAAAAATGCGAATTTCTTGCTTCAACATGAAAGCATTTAATTCAAAGTTTGGGGTCTAAATTAAAATAGAATATGTATGTTTTAATATATATATATATATATATATATATATATATATATATATATATATATATATTAAAACATACATATTCTATTTTAATTTAGACCCCAAACTTTGAATTAAATGCTTTCATGTTGAAGCAAGAAATTCGCATATATATATATATATATATATATATATATATATATATATATATATATATATATATATATATATATATATATATATATATATATATATATCATTAAAAATAGTGGTAAATATAATACTAATTCACTATAAAAAACTAGTGAGACAAAAAGAATACCCAGCAAATATATATATATATATATATATATATATATATATATATATATATATATATATACATTTAATTTTCACAAATATATGGATAAACACTAAGTAATGTATATATATATATATATATATATGAATATATGCTAACACAAGAGGTCTTATAATTTAAACTAACATACATTATTTTTCTTTCTTTAAAACAACCACAAAAACAAGCTATTTTTCTTTTCTTAAGCAACCACAAGTAGGATTTATTTTCACTACCAACAAACATACATTTTTCTCTACTTAGGGTAATTTTCTTTGCATAAACAAAATAGCACATAAGAGAGATAGGATAAAGAGATATGTATTTTTTTCTTTCAAGAATGCAATGAAGGTAAACTCTTTGTCATTAATCATTTAAAATATCTCTATTTACAAGAAGAGTAAATAAGACCACAACCCATTATGAGAGATCAACTCTCAAACATAAACACTTATTACAACCAGGCATAAAGTAGGCATGAGGCAACTCTTTGCCTTCATTTACATTATAACAAGACCCAATATGATACCCAATTTTCTAACTTCTCCCAAGCTTCCATATGAACCTACAAAACAAAGAAAATAGTTCATAATACCCATTGGAAGCTCTCCTCCCAACCTAGGCCTACTAATAGGCCACCCCCAAGCTAGGAGGCCTTCCAATAACCAAGGATCAAACCACAAAGGATGCAAACACTCACATCAAACACAATCACACCAACCCAAGGCAAAACACAAAACTAACCCATTTTGAAAATAGATTTGAAGGGTGAGAGAGGACTACTCTCAACTCAAGGAGACCCACACTCAAAATACTCAATATGCTCATAATCACTTGGCCTCTTGCCATAACTTCTGATTTCTCAAACAAGGAACTCATTCCATAATCCCATACTTCTCAAAACTTCAATACAAGGCCCTTGGCCATAAAACTATACCAAAACAAAGAGGAGAAACAAAGGAGATTCACATCCTCTCTCACCCAAGACAAAAGTGAGCTCTCTCACATAGAGAGCTCACCCAAACAACCCTTTAAAACCCACAAACACAAAAAAAAAGAACATAAGCATCGCAATCATGAACATACATAATGCATAAGCAAAAGCAAGTAACAATAGGCTGGAAGCCTTGAGAAATACCTCTCAAGCTTTAAGGATGGAGGATGTTGGTGAAGAGATTTTCCAAAAGTTCTCCCAAAATTCCTTCCAAGATCTACAAGTCCTCTCCTCCCAAAACAAGCATAAAATTTTCCAAAAGAAATGAAGAAAATAATCATCATCTCATCTAAATGAGAGAGATAAATAGGCAAGGCTCTCAAACCCTAATGGATGAGAAGGTGACACTTGTCACCCTCTCCTCCATCCACATAACCCTCCTCACAACCCCACAAGAATGAGGAGGTGACACTTGTCATCTCCCCATTCTACAAAGCTACACACTCTCCTGCAAATACTCTCACACATGTGTGAGAGCATAGGGAGATGCGAGCACACAAGGGAAGCTTCTTATGAATGAGGAGGCGACACTTGTCACCTTCTCATGAAACTAAGGTACCCTCTTCCCCACAAGTGCTCTCACACATGTGTGAGAGCATAGGGAAGAGATCTCACACATGTGAGAAGCTTCAAGAAGCTTCTAAAGCACTTGAGGCAAGGGTAACCTTACCTAAGTGGATGAGGTTACATTAAGTAAGATGGCGACCTTCCAACCACCTCTCACACTTCCCAAACTCATCACTTGACTCAACGGCCAAGTTTGGGTGACCATACATGGTTTAAATGAAGTTTAAACATGTTAGGAATGGTCCTAGACCCTAGGGGTATGACCTAGGTGTTGGAATTAGTCCAGACAACTAAGAGGCAGGGTGAATCAGTTGTCCCACAAATTTAATCTTTTCTTCTTTTAATCTTCTTTATCAACTTACAATCAGATTAATGATGTAAACATTAAAGCATGAATCAACAACACATGAGCATAAATAAATTAAACACACATAACACCAGAATTTTTACGTCGAAACCCAGTTAAGGAAAAATTGCGGTGGGGGTTAACCAACAAGATTTGTACCCTCTTAAAAATACTTAAAAGAAATTAAAAGGCACTTGCCTTAGGGCGTACTACCCAGAGGTCACTGTTCAAAGAGGCTCACTACCTATAGGATGCTCACTGCCTACAAGAATTTATGTTTAATACAAAAAAGAATGAACTAAGAAATAACATCTTCTTCATGCCTAGTTCAGTCCCATTAAAAGCTCACAAAACTTCTGCTCTGCCACAAACACTTCTTCACCATCTCTTCATACCTAACTACTCTTGTTCCTCTGCTCCTCCTCTTCTCTGCTCTACCTCTGTACCTCTCTTAGAATTTTATCATTTTCGCACAAGGACAACATTCCACAACTCATCCACAAGTATTTATACTCTTCATCAACCTTGGAATGAACATCAAGGTCAGCATTACAAACATCTGACTTAATGTGAATCATTATACTGTCGGCCAAACATAACTAGGATCCAAATCTTCCTTGAGTAATATGCCACGCTTCATATAACTCATCTTAGATCATCTGCAATATGCTTGAATCATCTGGTCAACCAAGACTATGAAGAACATCAACACCAAGGAAGAAATCTTCAACAACGAGCTCAAACTTCAATGCGAACCTCTAACAAAGTAGGCACATGATCCAAAGACCACCACAAGCACATTGAATTCAACAATAACATCCACACTACTCCAAACCATCAGTCACTTGCATCTTCATCTAGTACCTCAAGAATACTGTCTTCCATGACTGTCACACTAGAAAGATTTCTTATGGACCTCCAAACTACAAACCATTTGAATTGAGGATACACACTGACTTCCTAGATATGCCTCTAGATCTGTAGATTAGAATATTCCAATGTGGATCAATCCAACTCAAATCTCTGTCACTTTGTCACTTCTGAACAACTACAAAAATTGGTTCTACTTAGATGGTCATAGCTTCTTTAAATCTTTATAGAGACCTCTCAAATCTTTACTAGAGCTACTTCAGGCAATCCTCTACACAACCATATGGTCTGCAGACTCTAATCTTCATCCTACTGGAAATGCGTAGTAATCTTCTTCTCTAAACTGCACTGTCTTTACTGTCTTTTGCAAAGAGATGTGTAACTGACTTGTCTCTTTTGAAGAGGCTAATTTTCTCAATATCCTCAACATACAGGTCTTCTAAATAGGTATATTTGACATTAATGACAACAAGGATATGTTGACATCAATGACAACACCGATTAGGCACATATTTGCAACAATCTCCCCCTTTGTCATTGATGGCAACATATGATGTGAAAAACTGATTTCATCATCAAGACAAGAACTTCTCCCCTTTTCTCTTATCACTTTTTAAACCACTTTCTTCACTACTTCCCCATTCATCAGTAACTAGTTTTTCACGACTTCTCTCCCCTTTGACATCAATGGCAAAGGGCACATATTTGCAATCTCTTCTCCCCCTTTCTCTTTCAGACTGATCTCTAGAATTTGCATACTGACTACTCCCCCTGAGTAGTACCTCCTTAACATCAATCCAGATTACAAGAAATGACTATGAATTCCACCAGATTGATGCACACTAGTGTATATTAGTTCTAAACAGGAGGGATAATAACCCCTAACTTCCCTCTGAGATACTCAAAAGTATCCTTAAGTAGAGGCTTGGTAAATATATCTGTAATCTGATCCTTTGAAGAAACAAACTCCATTTTGACTTCATTCTCACTTACTTTCTCTCTCAATAAATGAAACTTAATGGATATGTGCTTAGTCTTTGAATGTAACACCAGATTATTTGAGATGTTTATTGCACTTGAATTATCACATTAGATTTTAACAGGTTCTTCAAAGACAATTCTGATATCCTTCAACATTTGCTTCATCCACAAGGCTTGAGTACAATTGCTTGCTACTGCTATATACTCCTCTATAGTAGACAGAGATATTGCCTCATTTTTGCTCAACCAAGGGACCAATCTCCTTCCCAAGAAGAATTCACCACCACTAGTATGTTTTATGTCATCCACATCTCCTGCCCAATCAACATCTATATATGCATGAAGAGTGAAGTCATTATCCTTTGGATACCATAAGCCATAATCAGATGTTCCCTTTAGTTATCTAAAAATTCTTTTGACTGCTACAACATGGGATTCCCTAGGATCAGCTTGAAATCTAGCAACAAGTCTAACTGCATTCATAATGTCAAGTCTAGTCTAAGTCAAATAAAGTAGTCCTCCAATCATTGATCTATACCTTTTCTAATCTACCTTAGGAGAATCATCATCTTTACTCAACTCGCATCCAATTACCATAGGAGTACTTACTGGTTTTGAGTCCTCCATCCCAAACTTTTTCAACAATTCTCTCACATACTTAGACTAAGATATGAAGATACCTTTATCTGACTGAGTGATTTACAGACCTATGAAGAAATTCATCTCACCAAACATGGACATTTCAAATTCACTTTGCATCTAATCAGTAAAATTTTTACACATGCTTCCATTTCCACCAAAAATGATATCATCAACAAATACCTCAACAATTAATATGTGCTCATGATCAATCTTGAAATAAATATTACTGTCAGTTGTGCCTTTGCTAAATCCTATCTTTAGCAGATACTTATCCAATCTTGCATACCAGGCTCTTGGGGCTTGTTTAAGTCCATACAAAGATTTTCTCAATCTATAGACCATATCTTCTTGATCAGACAATTGGAATCCTTCCGGTTGCTCAATATAGACTTCTTCTTCTAGCTCTCCATTCAGGAATGTTGACTTGACATCCATCTGGTAAACTTTGAAATCTTTGAAAGTAGCAAATGCAAGAAATAATCTGACTACTTCTATTCTTTCCACCAGAGAAAAAGTTTCTTAAAAATCAATTTCTTCCACTTAAGAATATCCTTTGCATACCAACCTTTCTTTGTTTCTTACAATTTCACCATCTTCATTTAGTTTATTCCAAAAGACCCATTTAGTTCCAATCACATTTTTATGCTCAGGTCTAGAAATAAGATCCCAAGTGTGATTCTTTTCAATTTGCATTAATTCTTCTTCCATTGCTTTTACCCAATTTTCATCATTGTAGGCTTCACTTACTGATTTTGGTTCAATCTTGGAAATCAAACAAATCTCTTCTTGATCTTCAACAATTCTTCTCCTAGTTTGAACACCTTTATTTCTATCTCATATGATCTAATCTTTAGGATGATTCATCCTTACATACCTGGGAGCTTTGGGATTTTCTTGAACTTCTGTTTCTTGAGCTTGTTCCTCAACTTCTACACTATCCTCTTGAGTCACTAGATTTTCTGGATCAATCTAGATCTGAGTCTGGATTTGAACTTTCCTTCCTTGACTTTGAATTTCATCTTGATCATCTGATTCATATCTGTAAGACTTGGAATGTCCTTCTTTGCTCTCATCAACTCTAACATTAGCACTTTCAACAATCTTTTTCAATCTCTTGTTAAAGCACCGATATGCCTTGCTTTGAGTAGAGTAACCCAAAAATATTCCTTCATCACTTCTTAGATCAAACTTTACTAGATCCTCATCTCTTTCAATATAGCATTTACTACCAAAAACTCTTAAATATCTCACAGTAGGAGGATGACCAAACCATAGTTCATAAGGTGTCTTACCAGAGTTGCCTTTGATCTGCACCTAGTTAAGAGTGTAGACAACAGTACTCACAGCTTCTCTCCAATAGACTTGTGGAACATTTGCTTCCATCATCATGGTCCTAGCAGCTTCTTGAATAGTCTAATTCTTTCTTTCCACAACTCCATTCTGATGAGGAGTCATAGGAGCAGATAACTATCTTTTTATTCCATGCTTTTCACAGAATGTATTAAACTCATCGGAGGTAAACTCTCCACCTCTGTTAGATCTCAGACACTTTATCTTCACACCAATCTAATTCTCCACCATAACCTTGAATACTTTAAATTTGTCAAGAGCTTCTAATTTTTCCTTTAAGAAAGTTACCCACATCATCCGGGAGTAATCATCAATCAACAACATAAAATATTTGTCTCCTTGCACACTCCTAATTTTGGAAGGACCACATAGATCAGTATGCACAAGTTCCAATAGCCCACTTGAAGACTGTTCTTTACTCTTAAATGAAGTTTTGTTTTGTTTACCAAATTGACATTCTCTACAGATGCTATTTCACAAGTTTTGGAAGATCTTTCACAGCCTGAGTAGAACTTATCTTAACAATGTTATCAACATTTACATGACACATTCTCCTATGCCATAACCAACTCTAATCAATCTAAGCAGTGAAGCAACTCTTACCAGAACTACTTAAATGAAAGATGTTACCTCTAGTCTGAGTACCATATGCAATTTAAGTTTCAGAGCTTTCCAAGATTATGCATTTTCCATCCTTGAAACAAAGATCATAACCCTTGTCAACCAACTATCCAACACTGAGAAGATTATGTTTTAGTCCTTCCGCATATAGAACATCATTAGTGTTATTCTTACCATCAAAAGAGATGGATCCTCTACCACAGATTCTACCAGCTGATTTGTCTCCAAATTTCACAATTCCACCTTCCTATTTTTCAAAGCTTACAAACTTACTTTTATCACCAGTCATATGATGAGAACATCCACTATCAATCACCCATTCATCCTTTTCAACAACCTGAGCTTTGCCAAGGCACTTTCCACATTTGCATAGCTAGTAGATTTAGTAGATACCAGACTTCTTCTTTGATAGCAATGAACACCCAATCACCTTTAGTGGAACCACCATGATTAGATTCATCATCTGTGACTCCTTCTCTAGCTTCTTGGACATAGTAACATTTCTTCTAACCTTTATATCTGTTAGGGTTTGGCTTTGAAACCCTCTCTAGACATCTTGAGACAAAATGACCAATCTTATTACAAGCAAAACATTTGAATGGCAACTTTCCTTCATACTTACCAGATCCTCTTGGCATTCTTTTGGCAATAAGAGCTTCAAGTTTTGCAGTCTCAATTTCATCATCTTCAAGATCCTTCCTTGTCTTTGCAAATCTGTTTGATCTTCCTGAAGAACTTTCACCTGGATCATATCTTTGTTTTCCATATACACTGGCCTTAAATGCAAATTCAAAGTTAGGAAGAGAATCACCAAATTCACTCATTTCAAATGTTGAAAGATTACCAACTAACTGATCCCTTGTAATAGTTTTCACAATCCTGATCTCTTCAATGGTAGCAGCTTTATGCTATTATGTTGTAGGTAAGGATCTGAGCACTTTGGCAACAATCTTTGATTCTTCTAGTACTCCACCAGCATTCCTGATACTAGTCACAATTTCATTCACTTTCTACATGAAGGAAGTAATGTTTTCATCTTCACTCATCATCAACCTTTCGTATTTACCCTTCAGGCTCTATAGCTTGGCACATTTGACATATTTGTCACCTTCATACAGATTTTCCAACTTTTTCCAAATTTCATGGGTAGTTTTCAATTCTAGGACATTTTCCAATTCTGTATCAGTCAGGGCACTCAATAATGCTTATTTATCTCAAATATTGCATTCAGCTTCCCTAAGCTCATCTAGAGTTGTTGGGCCATTCTTCAGAATCTTATACTAATTCTTAGTTATCAACCAAAAGGCATCACCCATACATTCCAAATGACACTGCATGTGCACCTTCCAAAGGGAGTAATTTGTTCCATAAAATCTTGGACTTTCCTTCTTGTAAGTCAACATCTTGGATCTCCTCAAGTATTTAATCTTCTATAAGAGGAACTGGCTCTGATACCAATTGTTGAAATTAGTCCAGACAGCTGAGAGGGGGGTTAATCAGTTGTCCCACAAATTTAACCTTTTCTTCTTTTAATCTTCTTTATCAACTTACAATCAGATTAATGATGTAAACATTAAAGCATGAATCAACAACACATGAGCAGAAACAAATTGAACATACATAACACCAAAATTTTTACGTGGAAACCTGGTTAAGGCAAAACAACGGTGGGGGTTAATCCACAATATTTGTACCCTATTAAAAGTACTTAAAAGAAATGAAAAGGCACTTGCCTTAGGGGACACTACCCAGATCTCACTGCTCAAAGAACTACCTATAGGAGGCTCACTGCCTATAGGAGGCTCACTACCTACAAGAATTTATGTTTAATACAGAAAAGAATGAATTAAGAAATAGCATCTTCTTCATGCCTGGTTTAGTCCCATTGAAAGCTCACAAAACTTCTGCTCTGCCCCAAACACTTCTTCACCATCTCTTCATACCTAACTACTCTTGTTCCTCTACTCCTCCCCTTCTCTTCTCTACCTCTATACCTCTCTTAGGATTTTATCATTTTCGTACAAGAACAACTTTCCACAACTCATCCACAAGTATTTATACTCTTCATCAACCTTGGAATGAACATCAAGGTCGGCATTACAAACATCTGACTTAATACAAATCATTATACTATCGGCCAAACATAACTAGGATCCAAATCTTCCTTGAGCAATACGCCATGCTTCATATAACTCATCTTAGATCATCCACAACATGCTTGAATCATCCAGTCGACCAAGGCTAGGAAGAACAACAAAACCAAGGAATAAATCTTCAACAATGAGCTCAAACTTCAATGCAGACCTCCAACATAGTAGGCACATGATCCAAAGACCACCACAAGTACATTGAATTCAACAATAACATCCACACTACTCCAAACCATTAGAATCACTTGCATCTTCTTCCGGTACCTCAAGAATATTGTCTGCCATGACTATCACACTAGAAAGATTGCTTGTGGACCTCCAAACCATGAACCATTTAAATGGAGGATACACACTAACTTCCCAAATATGCCTCTAGATCTGCAAATCAAAATATTCCAATGCGGATCAAATCTCTGTCACTATGTGACTTCTGAACAACTGCAAAACCAGGTTCTACTTAGATGGCCATAGCTTCTTTAAATATTCATGCAGACCTCTCAAATCTTTATTGGAGCTACTTCAGACAATCTTCTACATAGCCATATGGTCCACAGACTTTAATCTTCATCCTACTGGAAATACGGAGTAATCTTCTTCTCTAAACTGCACTGTCTTTACTATCTTTTGCAAAGAGATGTGTAACTGACTTGTCTCTTCTAGAGAGGCTAATTTTCTCAATATCCTCAACATATAGGTCTTCTAAATAGGTACAGTTGACATCAATGACAACAAGGATATGTTGACATCAATGACAACACTGATTAGGCACATATTTACAACACTAGGGTCAAAATTTGACCTTTAACCAACCTCTGAATTTCCATGGGCATGGAAAGCTACCTGCACACTTCCACAAACCCATTAATAGCACATGGTAAAATAGTCAAAGTGAAATGAATTACATACATCACACACATGATCATCTAATCACATATAACATCAATAATAACCACATGCTAACATATACATATGTGTGCGTGTGTGTCTCAAGTCATTCCCATTCACAAGTAAAATCAGGATCTCATAATGTAAGATAAACCATCAATTCCACCATCAATACACATACCAATAATCACCAAATGAAATCATAGCATCTAAACATCATATCATCAAATGAAATCTAACAAGAGATCTAATCATCCACAAATCATAAATCACGTATCTAATCAAGCATAAGATAGAGTAAGAAGGTCTGAGTACATGATCAACAGTCCCCAATATCCACATGTCCATAATAAAATCCATCACATATGTATCGTAAGGAAAAAAATATATATGGTAAGGTAAAGGTAGGCCTCACATGCAGTCTTATTTTTCCTTGTCTTTTTATTTCCCATCTCCTTCTTTACAAAATATCAATCAAAAATTTCTTTGCCAAATATTTTATCATCCAAAGTCTCCCAATATTGAAAACACAAATTTTCTAATTTCTTTACAAATGTTTCACTTGCAAAAAAATAGAAATAAAATGTGAAATTTTCTTTATTTTTTTATTTAGAAAATTACAAAAATTACCTTATATTTATATGTCATTCGCATAAACATTTTTTTTAAATATCAGCTCAAAGGGCCTTTGTTCAGAGGTTGGCAGCTACAAATTTTTTAATATTTTTTTAACTAAGGGACCTTTTTCTCAAAGGTCAGTCATTAGGACTTTTTATATTATTTTGGCTAGGGAAAGGGACCTTTGTTTGAAGGTCCCTTTGTGCAAAGGTAAAAAATTTGCACAAATGGACCTTTGAACAAAGGTGCTTGGCTAGGCTCTCCCACTCTCTGCCACAAATTTCCCTCAGAAATTTCAATTTCAAACCTCGGGTTGGACCTTCAAAAGAATGAACTTGAAAAGATATTTTGTAGGATTTTAGCCCTTGAAATGAGATTTCCAACAAGTATAATTTTTAATATATTTAATTTGGCTATATATTTATTTTTTATTTTTTACTAAATAATTTTTTCACCGAACATCAAGTTCTATATTCTACACATGTGGAAAAATAGTAAAATAGTCAAAATTTTTTGAAAAATATCTATACCCTACGTATTGATTTCCTTTTTTCAACAAAAAAAAATTGATTTTTGATACACACAAAACAAGTTATGTGATACAACATAAACCTATGTCAAAATTATAATTAATCTCACTTTAAAATTAATTTAAAAATGTGCAACAAAAAATTATGAAAAAATATCCATGCCCTAGATATTGGTGTTATAAATCTATATTTTAAAAATTAGAATTTTATCATTTGTATAAAAAGAGCTATGTGTTGCAAAAACGTCACTTTTTAAAATGTTGTTTACTATAAAAAAACAAGTTATTAAAAGTTACATAAAAAAATTCACAATTTATTTCTAATATTTTAAAATTATATATATTTATAATCTACATACAAAATCTCACAAATCACCAGTTTGTATCATCTTCAAATTCTTAATGGTGTAGTTGTTATAGGTGTCAAAAAGTGAAGATATGGTTAAAATAATTGATTTCAATGTCCACTTTGGCCAAAAATGGACACAGTATTGTGGGATCACCCACAATTTACTTTACACATCTTTACTTTTTGTACTGGCATAACTATATCACCTAGTGACATTAACTCACTATAATTGGGGTAGAATCTAAAGTTAGAAATGGGGGCAATTTCTACTCTATGTAGTACATTTGTTTTAGCATTTATCCTGTTAGCATGTTTTAGGATTTACTTAGCCTATTCTTTAAGCCATTTTCCCTGTTGATTGCCAAATTCTAGGTCACAACTTATCTTAGCTCATTTTCTAGGTTTTTAGCAATTTGTCTATACTTAAGCTCTTCCACAAGTGTGTAGGCATCTCTATAGGTGTAGATCCTCTACTAATTTAGTAAAAAGATTTTGAACATATTTTTATCCCCTTTTCATGAAAATGAAACCCTAGCAACATGCTTTTCCCCACCAACAACTCTTATCTCAAGCATAAAAAGTCTTTCAAGCAATTAAACCTCTTAAACCTTGTAGTGGATTTTCATAGTGATTTGTTCCATTTATTTATTCGGCTATGATGGTTTCTAAGTGTTTAGCTTAACATGCAACATGCAAATTTTCATGAGCTTCCATAGCTTATTATAAATGTGATGCAAGAGCATTCGGGTGGACAAGCTATCATGCATCGCCCAAAAAAATGTATAGTTTAGTTTCTCTGATTTTTGGTGTGTGTTGTAGAGACTTCTAGTTCTATTTGGTTCGTGGTTAAATGCCAAGCATGGAGTTCATGTTCTAATCATGTATCAAATACTCCATTGGTGGGAAATATTTCATATTCCCTAATGGCAGGAGGAGTTTCTTGCATTCCAAGGTGGGAGTTTCTCATCGATGGGAGATGGATATATCAGACAAACCCTAATTTTAGTCTCAACAATAGCTTGATTTATCGACAGGACTAGCCTTTTCGATGAGACTCTAGGTAGTGTCTCCCTGATAGCCCGATGATGGTATGCAGTAGAGGAAAGTCTTATCAGCGTGAGTCTACTCTTCAGCTAGACTCTATTACCCATCTCTTTGACATTCTGAGTACTTTGGTGGGCTCCACAATGTTTTCTTCACCTTTCGATATGACCCTGCTTTTCAAAGTGACCCCGAACACCACCTCTTTGACATAGAGAAGTGCAGTGTTTGGTGAGACCTAATGATATCAGGGTAATGGATTAAGGGGTCTTCCCAAAATTCCAAAAATGGGATGTTGCCTTAACGGTTTGACTTCTGCATTGATCATTTGAAATAGTTGGATCACATTGATTGGCTCGTAGATGTAATGGCGACTTGGAACCAATAATGAAGACTATTTAGTGATTCGATAGTGGAATCGATGCAGAACGTGGACTGGGTATGCACCCATTATGCATGAGGCATTTAGTGAGGATCATGGTGAAATCATGCTTGCTAACATGGGCAAACTCATTGATTGAGCTCAAAGCCTTTGCCATGAGTGGAATCATTCAAGTTAGTGGTGTTGCCTGGAGGAATGCATGGAAGATTAAAAAAGGGAGAAAATCAAAGAGAGGGGCTGGTGGTCAGGAGAGAGGGAAATTATGAGAGCCCAAAAAGGGGGAAAATTGGCCTCTGTTATAATGTTGATATTCTTGACCTCTAAACTGTAATGTATTCTCTATAAGAGAACCTGTTAGACTATATGATGTAATGTCCTCTGCATATTTTTTTCAGTAAAGAAGATTATGTTTTTATGTCTGAATGTTGAGTTTTGCTACACAATTGACCAACCTGATAAGGCTCCTTGATCTTTACTACATCAAGTGGTATCAAAGCAAGGTTTGCTCCTGAAGAAGGTGTCAAGATAATTATGAAGTCCTAAGAGAAATTGTTGTGGGTAAGTGAGAAGAGGAAGAAGACCTGCAACTATAGAGGACTTGTGTAAAATGGCACAAAGAGGATGAGGTAGAGGAAGAGGGGCACGAAGAGATGTATACCCCATACTGGTGGAGATGTTGAGAAGAATTATAGCCAAATTGGAAGCTATTGATACTACACAACAAAGATGTCAACCTATTGAAGATGTGAGTGATGCTGAAAAAGAGCAAGTTGAAGCCGAGGAGAGGAAGGCCAACCTGGGCTTGATCAAGGTGAAGAGAGGTTCATTAGAGCCCTAACTATAATTAATACCAGACCTCATTTTGATCCTCCAAACTGTGGTGGTAATTTAAATTCAGATGAGCTGCTAGATTGGATCACTAAGATGGAGAAGTACTTTGATTTTGAAGGTACTGAAGAAGACAAGAAGGTTAAATATGCCTATACCAAGCTAAAAGGGCATGCATCCCTTTGGTGGGATCATTTGCAAATTGACAGATAAAGAAAAGGTAAGGAGAAGATAAGATCATGGGATCAAATGGTGAACAAATTGAAGGTAAAATTCATGCCTACAAACTATCAGATAAGTTTGTTTAGAAAATTGCAGAACTTGAAGCAAAAAGAATCTAGTGTCAAGGAGTGCACAGAAGAATTTTATAGGTTGAGTATTCAAGAAGAGCACACAGAGGATGAAACAGAACAAGTTGCAAGATATCTAAATGGCTTTCAGATGTCTATACAAGATGACATTAGTTTTCTCAGATTATAGAGTGTGGAGGAGGCTTATCAATGTGCTCTAAAGGCCGAGGAGAAGCTAAACCGAAAGCAACAAAATAACAACTGAGGCCGAGCTAGAAATGCTCATGGTAGAGGACATAATAGTGGTGGAAGAGGATATGATGCAAAACAGAATGTAGATGGTACCTTTTAGACTCAGGAAGCTAGAGGTAGAGGAAACTTCTGAGGAAGAGGAGAATCCTTTCAAGCGAGAGGAAACTTTGGAAGAAGAAAAGGTAGAGGCTTCACTGGTACATGATATCAATGTGGAGAGATTGGGCATAGATCTTTTGAATGTCCACAAGTTCAAG
Source organism: Cunninghamia lanceolata (assembly GCA_027924645.1). Classification (NCBI taxonomy): domain Eukaryota; kingdom Viridiplantae; phylum Streptophyta; class Pinopsida; order Cupressales; family Cupressaceae; genus Cunninghamia; species Cunninghamia lanceolata. The sequence continues at coordinate 3,697,002 of BSBN01000135.1, read as the reverse complement.
GTGGAGGTAAAGGAAAGGATGCCAAAGTGCATGTGGCCCAAGTAGAAGAGGAGGAGATTTTAAAATCTTCAAAGAATGGAGAAGATCCAAAGAACGGAGAATCCTTGATGATAAAGAAGATTTTGTTAAGCCCTAAGAAGGTAGAGATTGAACCAGTGCATAGAAGGAATTTGTTTAGAACTAAATGCAAATCTAGTGGCAAATGTTGCAAGGTTATTATAGACAATGGTAGCACAAACAACATTTTGTCTAAAGAAATGGTGAAGAACTTGAAGCTAAAGAGGATGAAACATCCCAGTCCATACAAGGTTTCGTGGTTGCAAAAGGAGCACCAATTAGTGGTAATAGAACAATGTTTAGTTAATTTTCAAATTGGTAATTATAAGGATGAAATACTCTATGATACAATGCCAATGAATGCCTGTCATCTCTTGTTGGGAAGACTGTGGTAGTTTGATAGACAAGTTGTTCATGATCGTAAGAATAACACATATACTATTAAGAAGGATGGACATGAATTCACATTCAATCCTATGAAAGACAAGGATGAAGAGATTGAAGGCACTTCCAGAGTGTGTCTTGTCTTGGGAAAGAAGTTCTTGAAGGATCTAAAAAAGGATGGTGTTTGTTATGCATTTGTGGCTCAACCGTCACAAAACTTGACAGCTGAAAAAGAAGAAGAGCTGCCAACAGAAGTTCAAGATCTGATTGATGAGTACTCTAAAATAATGATGAAAGAGTTTCTGGATGGACTACCACCAATAAGAGAAATTAGTCATTGCATGGATTTGATTCCAGGTGCAAGTTTACCAAACAAGGCACCATATAGAATGACACCACAAGAGAATGAGGAGATCAATAGACAAGTTCAAGAGTTGTTGGACAAGGGGCTGATTAGAGAAAGTCTTAGTCCATGCGCTATACTTGCAGTATTAGCACCTAAAAAAGGAGGTGAATGGAGGATGTGTATAGACTCCCATGTAATTAATAAGATCACCATCAAATATAGATTCCTATTGTCCAAAATGGATAATTTAATGGACTATTTGAGTGGACCAAAGTACTTCACAAAGATTGACTTGAAGAGTGGATATCATCAAATCATAATCCGTGAACAGGATGAGTGGAAAACAACATTCAAGATGAAGGATGGATTGTATGAGTGGCTAGTCATGCCATTTGGATTGACAAATGCACCCAGTACATTCATGAGGCTGATGAATCAAGTGTTGAAGCCCTATCTTTGTGAGTTTGTGATAGTTTATTTGGATGATATTTTATTTTTTAGTAAAACAAAAGAAGAACATCTAGAACATATTAGGGTTGTCTTGCAAAGGTTGAAGGAAGAAAAGTTGATGGTGAATATGAAAAAGTGTACATTCATGAAGAAGGAGTTAGTGTACTTGGGATTTGTAATCTCAGAAGAAGGGTTAAAAATGGACCCAGAGAAAGTAAAGGATATAGTTGAATGGCCATCACCGAGGAGTACTTTTGAGGCCCGTAGTTTTCATGGGTTAGCAAGCTTCTATAGGAAGTTCATAAGAAGTTTCAGTGGGATTTGTACTCCCATAACAAAGACAATGAAGGGAGTAAGAAAAGATTTCAAGTGGATAGTTGTAGCAGAGAAAAGTTTTAAATTGTTGAAGACTAAGGTGACAAAGCAACGAGTGTTAGCGCTGCCAGACTTCAGAAAAGTTTTCCAAGTTGATTGTGATGCAAATGGAACAACAATAGGAGGAGTTCTTAGCCAAGAAGGAAGACCAATTGCATATTGTTACTAGAAATATTGACAAAGTATTAAACTATCAATAATCCAATAATCTCAATGAAAATGGAAATAAACAAGATTGAAAATAAAGAACAAACCTCACAAACTTTGTTACTTCGTAGCTTCCATTGCTTGCCTAATCTCGATCGATCTTTGTATGATGAATGGAGCCATCAGGAAGTGCACTTCCTTGCTTTGTTATTCAAGATGACAATGGAGAGATGGATGTGATACTTCTTGTAATGAAGATGAGCTTCAAATACAATATGATTGCGATCGCAAGCGATGGAGGGATTTGGGTACCAAAGGTACGCTATTAATTCTGTAGAGTAATTTTACTAAAATCTTGGATTGTGGAAATGGAAGAATAGGGTTGTATTTATAGACTTACGAGGGAGAAGATGAACAATGTAGAAAGAATAAGAAGATCAATGGTATAGAAGACTTGAGAGGATGTGCATGAATAAGAAGAAGACAAGTGTGACAAAGAAAGTTGTTTTGTTTGAGTTAACTACTTTCATGACAAAGATAAGATTTACTTTCACAAATTAGAATGCTTTATTTTAATTTAAGAGTTGTTGATAAAAACAAGGTTGTTTTAAATCAATTTAACTCAAATTATGATTTTCTTTTGCATGATTTGAGAGAAATTAAATAATAAATTATTTAATTTTGTGTGTGCATGAAGAAGAAGACTTATTTTTAGAAGATTTGGAAGATATTTTAGAAGGTAAGAAAGAAAATTAAATAAATAAATTTATTTAATTGTTTGTGCAAGATAGAAGAATAAATGACTTTAATTAAATAATTAAGAATTATTTAATTGTTTGGAAGAATTAAATTAAATACAGGATTTTATTTAATTTTGACTTTAGAAGAGGTAATTAAATATTTTGATATTTAATTAACTTAGAGGAATATGAATCAAATAAATAAATTTGTTTATTTATTTATTGATAGAGGAATTTAGACTTAAATAAATATTAAGAATATTTATTTAGACATAGCCGTGTCATTTTTAGGTGTATACATTTTGCCCTTCTTTGAAGCAATGTGTTTTATCACGTTGTTTCAAAGAATAAGATTGTCTGAAAATGATACATGCCCCAGTTTGCCCCTGGTTCAAGTTTAATGACAGGATGCCCCCTCGGGAAATTGGATGGGAAGAAAAGTTCAAGGGATGTGAGACGAACAATCTCATGATGAAGAAGGTGAAAAATAGGTTAGGTTTGAAGAAAAATGGGTTGAAGAAAGATGTGAAATGATACATGATGCAAGATAAAATGATAACACACAAGCAAGTAAGCAAGTATGCACAATTAATACAAGAACAAACAAGGTAATGCCCTTGTCAAGTGATAAACCAATGCTTGAATCAATATTGATATACGACGGTGTTGTCATGGTGGGTAATGATAGATCCCTAGAGAAACACAAATGATAGTGTTGTCATGGCAAGGAATGATAGATCCCTAGAGCAACATGATACACATGGGAAATGCATATCCCATTGATACTTATGACTGATTGAGTTGGTTTACGACTAGAAAAGGATTAAGACCATTGATTGTGATTGAATCATTTAACAAGATTGACTTGACTTGATCAGTATGGATTAAGGATGGACTTGCATTTGGATCACTACTTAGACTGACAACTAGAACTGTTGATGAGAGATACAAAGAAAGATAGAAAGTTGATTGATAGAGGAATATGCGGATGAAGGAATCATAAGCTTTTACTCTGCAGATATGGGTACTTTGGAACAAGATCTTTATTATGGTCGGTATATGGAATGGAAATGGATGTACTATGGATGTATTATGGAGGCAGATATATGTCATCTTGATATTGCAAGTATTTTGAAGTGCTTATTTCATCATCGGGAGTTTATTATGTTGTAAGAAAATACAAGCATCTAGGTATAATTAAATTGAGATGACCTGAATATTACTTACATGGATTTTGATATAGCAAGTTAATACAAGCATCTAGTAAAAATTGAATCTAGATTACATGAGTATTTCTTGCATTTCTACAGACAAGGATTGCCCCTTTTCATGTTTAGACCTCGGAAGTCCTCGATGATCTTTTCCTGATCATGTCGTTAAACAAAAGTCATCACATTACTAAACAAACAATAGACAAAGAAAAATGATTATGCCCCCATCATAGCATTTCTAGCTTTTGGTATCCTTGAGTAGCATATAAAGACATAATAATGAAAATTAAGACTCTCTAGCTTAACCTTTTTACAAAAACATTCTTGCATTAGATGTGCTTTCTTGCCATAGTATAAATAAAATCATTTTGATGTGTTTTGGTCCTTGTTTGTTTTGCCTTGGATAGGTTGATGTTTTTGTGCCAAGATTTTTGTTTGGAAGTGTGTTTTGCTACGCGTGCATGTCTAGTGAAAGGTATCACAATCCTTATTGGTGTCCTCTTAGAACAAGTGGCATTCAAGAATCTAATTCTGGAACCAGGTCAAGGACTTGCCCCCAATTAGATAAAGGATTGACTTATTATGGATGAACTGACAAACAGAATCAAAGAAAATGGGCCCTAAGGGATTGACCTAGTGCCTCTAAGGCACATTTCTAAATGGCCTTGCCTACATGATGATGCAGAGGCAACGTAGTTCAGGACTTGGACCATGGATGCAGATGGACTAGAGGATAGATGACAAGATATAGAATGGATAGGAAGCCTCGAGGGTGCATTGATAATGGCTTTGGCTACATGACGACATAGAGGTAGCATAGTTCAAGATTGACCCTATGATACTAATGACAGACACTATACTAGGCTGACATTGGGCATATGGTACTGTATAAGACCTTAGTTGATAAGGCGACAAAAGAGATAGAGTACTAAGCCATGATAGGTTATTGTTAGGTGGTTTTGATACCGTTGGGATTTTGAAATGCTTTAGGATGACACTAGAGAAGAATTTTAGATAGCCTTAATGCTAGATACTGATGACAAGGAAACACCATGGATAGGCAGATGGATGGGTTACAGCGGACACAGATGGTTAGGTAGAAGGAAACAAGGATGTGATCTCCAAGGACTATGTCGCATAAGAACAACATGCCTCATTATAGGTAGAATACTTAGGATTTTTCATGGCAACGCTTATGACGACAGGAGGATGAGAGGATAATGAGGGATTGGCATGACTTGGAGGGATAAGGTATGTCAAGAGACATCTAAAACATTTGTCAATGTTATGCCCCCAATATTTATCAAGATCAAAGAAAATAGAGGAACATAAGATTAGGATGGATAGACTAGACAATATAGGTATGTAATGGATAGAAGGATAGGATAGGAACCAGTACAGAAGGAAACTAATAGGAGAAGAGTGATATGCCAATGAGACAAGGTGCCCCAAAGTGTAGGTGATGTAGAAGATCAATTTACACATGACGCTTGTTTAGCAGGTTTTCATCATGGTACTTATCCAAGGCACCTACTTGCCAGATTTTCACCGTTGGACAAGGGGATTTTTATTTACTCTTTTGATTTTTGATTTTTTTTTTAAATAGTTGGATGGGAGAAGGTGGATATGAATGAGAAGGACTCAAGAGTCGAGTTCCATGAAAGGTGATAGTCCCACTAGATGGATGTTGTCGCATGGACTATGTCAAGTGTTCTCATAGATGTTGATAGGGGATTGCATGAAAGTGAGATGGAGAATGGTAGATAGTGGATTATGGAGGGTACGATAGTGGATGATGATGTAGAATACAGATGGAAGGATTTATGCAAAAGCCTAGACCATGGGGGTAGGATGGGGAAGATATGTAGGATAATAGTGGAAGGGGAGGTATACGGAAATGTTGTGGAATAGAAGGGAATCATGACCAATGGTTGCACATACCATGATAAACATTGAAGCATATGATGGGAGAGTGGTATAGGAAGCAATGTAGATTTTTGCGTAGTGGATGAATGACTTAGGCATGTAGGGACCCACATAGACTTCGTATTGTTCTGATATTTGCTTGTCATGTGGGATGGAAGAATTTGAGACTTGTGGATGGAATGGGATTTTTAGATGATAGAGGAGAAAGTGGATGGTTAAAATTTGTGAGAGGTTGATGCCTCGTGTAACTTGAGGGATTTTCGCTTAGGTACCTAAACCATTTTGCTTTTAGATTGTACCTATGAAGGTATGGGCTTGGGTATATGCAGCTTTTGTGCAGCTTTGGAGGTAATTACTTGTTGCTTGGGGACCCACACCTTTTTCAGTTTGGCATTGAGGTGTGTGGGTGTGTACAACTTTTGAGATGGGTTTATATTTGATTCTTGGCTTTTGTATCCTAGGTCATGAGGACTCTTAAGAATTTTGACTTAATAGGTAGAGGCATCCAAATTTTTGCTGTGGAATTCCTTTGGGATGGTGGAAGTGGAGTTGGTAGAAGCTCTTTGTTTAGAAAACATGTGCATTTGTTGGCCATGATTGGGATTGTTAGAGGATTTATAGATGGATGGATATGGTGTTGGAAGAAGTGGTGGTAAAATGCAAGGAGGGATATTAGGAGTTGGAAGTAGCAGAGGTAGATTGGATGGTGGAAGGTGTATGGTCATATGCTTTTGGGATGTGTAGGATAAGGGAGGCAGAATGTCAACATATGTTTTGGGGATATAATAGGATGTATGGTGTAAAGTGGTGGACTTAGTAGGCATGGAGGAAGTACCAACATCTTGAGATTGTTCACCTTGCAATATGTCTCCAAGGCCATATGAATGAGGAGGAACATTGACATGGATGGGCTCCAAAATACCTTGTTCATGAAGGCCTAAGCCTTTACTTTGGTAGTTCATATGTTGGAGTATGCGGTGGACAGTGGGATTATGTATAGGTGGAACACTAGACATGAGTTCCTTATTGGATTGAGAAGGTGAGATAGAGGATAATGGGTGTTGGTGTTCTAAGGAAGAACATTCGTGGATGAAGATAGTGAGACCAAGGGGATAGGATAATGAATTTTCAGCATGGTCAATTATGGAAGGTGGAGGATCATCAAGATCTTGTTTATCATAATGCTCAGTAGGATCCAAGTTATTGGTTTGATCATCTATGTGCACTTGGGGGGCAAGCATCTCATCAATGGGAGTGGAAGTTGTTGGATCATGGATAGGACTAGATGGGGTTATAAACTCAGGACCATGGAATGCATAAAGTTGGCTAAGAGGGTCATCATGGTCTGTTTGATCATAGATAGGCTCTTGATCATAGATGGGATCTTGATCATAGATAGGATTTAGTGTGATGGGATTAATGTGCTTTTGTATAGGTTCTTCATCAACGATAATATCTTGATCATAGATAAAATATAGGTTATGGAGAGGTCAGAATTGGATCTCTTGCTCATCTATAGGACCAAGTTTTTCATGGGTAGATTCTTCAGAGGTAATATCTTGGTCATGGAAAAGATAAAGGTTATGATTGGTTTGAAATTGGATTTCTTACTCATGTATAGGATCATCGAAAGATAAAGGTTATGGATAGGTAGAATGGGAGTGCTTTGATCTTGATTTAGACAAAGGGTTGATGTTTCCACATGCTCTAAAGTGTGCTCTTGACATAACTCTTGGTGTGCTTGAATTGAACTGGAGGTAGAGGACTTTTGGATAGGATCTTGGTCAACAATATGAAGGTGCAATGGACCTTGATGTTGGTTCATGGTAGGAGGTTTTTCAATATGCTCAAGGGGTTGTGGATCACATGAAGGTGTTGTAGGATTTGACATGTTATTGGAAGGATCTTTGGTAAGGTCAAGGACCGGAATTTAGGAACATGGTTGACTCTCTACTAGTAGCCCTTGGATCACATCCTTCATAGGTGTATGAGTTAATGGATGAGGGGATTTGGAGTTCTCCATAGCCTTTCTTTTGCATAAATTTAGAAAACATAGTTCCCAAAAATCATCCAAGGATTTTTTTGTTGTTGGATTAGACCGTGGGGAACTTGATGTCGGTGTTGGTGTAGGACTAGTATGCTTTGGGCTATGCCTTCTAGGGGATGGTGAAGGAGAACTAGTAGATGGAGTGGTATACGATTTCCAACTTGAGGTGGTGCTTACCTTGTCAAGAGTATCATTAAGACAGGAAAATAATGTACAATCTTGGTGTGAGGCGTAGCTAGTACTAGCATGTTTAGCTTGTAAGATTGCCATTTTTTGTTGCATGGATTGGAGTTCTTGATCAATTGCTTCTAATTGGTTTGTCATCTCCACAAAAACTGACACAAGACTGAAAAGGGTATCAAGAAAGGTTGAAAAATTTTCTCTCAAAAGACTGGGAAATGCTGACTGTCTTGGATGCATAGTAATAGATGTGCTGAATAAGAGGGTATATGCGCAGTAAGTCAATGCAAATGCACAGCTCTGTATGAGTGGAAAATGCGCAGTAACATGTAACAAATGTGTAGAAAGTTGTAGTATATGCGCAGAAGGTTGAGACAAATGCACAGTTTCAGAGGGTAAATGTGCAGCTCAGGTTTTTTTAATGTTTTTGCAAAGTTTTTTGACACATTTTTTAGTGTTTTTGGTTTCTTGGTTGCAAGTTTGGTCTTTTTGGTCTAATTTTCTCAATTATAGCAAGAAGACACAATAAACACAAAGAATGATTTTTTATTTTTCGATCTTTTTTTTGTAATTTTTGGACTCTTTTTGACTAAAAAGCAAGTACAAATCCTAGGCTAGATGGGACAATATAAACCAAATTCTCACTATTTCTAGTTGAGGCATCTTTGGGAGGTGATAATCGCCCTTCCTTGCATTAGCTTATAGGGGTTTTTGGCTACTAAAAACAAGGATGATTAGTAAGTTCAACCATTCAAGTGGTTATACATGTGGCAGCACTACTCTCTATTATGGAGTCTCCCAGCTTGCAAGGGTTACGCCTTGGAGAGTTTTGGGGGAGGTTGGTTGTCAGTATAACACAACTTCACTCATTGTTTGAAGCTTTCACTCCAAACATAATTTATTTATAGTGGCTTGGCAGAGCTTGGCTTTAGCTTGTTACCACTTAGGGTCGTTCCCACTTGGATGGAAGGATATCCAAGGGCAGGCCCCTCTAAATGTTTAACACATATGAAATGATATGTCTGGCATTCTGGTCACCCAAGATAGGGGAAAGCATAGGCCTAGTATCATTCCAAAGACACAAAAGATAGTATTTCTTTTCTTCTATTTAAAATGAAAAAAACTAAGTGATTTAAGCTATTTGGGCACACACATGATTTTGTTAACTTTGAAAACAAGATAGCAATGGTTCAATTTTATCCTCCTAGCATTGGGACTATATTTAATTTATTAATGTAACAATATCAAATTAAAATCCTTCCTAGTTAGAACTAAATGAGATTTGTATGCACATCCATTTACTTTCCTTGTTTAATTAAATCTATGATGTGTGTTAACACAATGTAACTAAATGACTATCCAGCTCTTAACCCTGCAAGTAGATCAGAGAACAATCCTACAAGACAAGTGTTAGCATTAGCAAAAACCACAAGAAATCCTAAAATCACTGTTCAAAACAAATGCGCAGCTTCAGAGCCTGAATGCATAGAAATAGAGCTCAAAAGCGCAAAATTACAAAAGCGCTGAGATAGAGGCCAAAAGTGTAGAATCAGAAAGTAAATGAACAATTTAGGTAAATGCGTCGTTACAGAGGTTAAAAGCCCAACTTCTGAGGATAGATGTGTCAAAAGATCGTATGCACCAAAATAGTGGTCAAAAGCACAACTTTTGAGGATGGATGCATCGAAATACCATATGCGTGGAAAGAGGGATCAGATGTGTGTCGGGACTATTCAGATGCACAAAATGAACCTATGTACGGAACCTTGCACATAAAACTTAGTTTTGGGTTAGATTTGGGGCAAGGCCCCACAGTGGGTGCCAAAAATGTTACCACAAATATTGACAAAGTATTAAAATATCAATAATCCAATAATCTCAATGAAAATGGAAATAAACAAGATTGAAAATAAAGAACAAACCTCACAAACCTTGTTACCTCATAGCTTCCATTGTTTGCCTAATCTCGATTGATCTATGTATGATGAATGGAGCCCTCAGGAAGCGTACTTCCTTGCTTTGTTCTTCAAGAGGATGATGGAGAGATGGCTGTGATACTTCTTGTAATGAAGATGAGCTTCAAATACAATATGATGGTGATAGGAAGCAATGGAGATATTTGGGTGCCAAAGGCATGCTATCAATTCTACAGAGTAATTTTATTGAAAGCTTGGATTGTAGAAATGGAAGAATAGGGTTGTATTTATAGACTTGCGAGGGAGAAGATCAACAGTGTAGAAAGAATAATAAGATCAATGGTATAGAAGACTTGAGAGGATGTGCACAAATAGAAAGAAGACAAGTGTTACAAAGAAAGTTGTTTTGTTTGAGTTAACTGCTTTCATGAGAAAGATAAGATTTCCTTTCACAAATTAGAATGATTTATTCTAATTGAAGAGTTGTCAATAAAAACAAGGTTATTTTAAATCAATTAACTCAACTTGTGATTTGCTTTTGCATGATTTAAGAGAAATTAAATAATAAATTATTTAATTTTGTGTATGCATGAAGAAGAAGACTTATTTTTAGAAAACTTGGAAGATATTTTAGAAGGTAAGAAAGCAAATTAAATAAATAAATTTATTTAATTGTTTGTGCAAGATAGAAGAATAAATAAAATATTTGATTATATTTTATTTTTAGAGATTGGGAGGATTTAAATAAATTTGATTGATTTATTTAAATTTGGAGGAATAAATGACTTAATTAAATAATTTAAGAATTACTTAATTGTTTGGAAGAATTAAATTAAATAAATGATTTTATTTAATTTTGACTTTAGAAGAGGTAATTAAATATTTTGATATTTAATTAACTTAGAGGAATATGAATCAAATAAATAAATTTATTTATTTATTTATTGATAGAGGAATTTAGACTTAAATAAATATTAAAAATATTTATTTGGACAAAGTCATGTCATTTTTAAGTGTATACATTTTACCCCTCTTTGATGCAATGTGTTTTATCACGTTGTTTCAAAGAATAAGATGATCTGAAAAGCAAGTACAAATCCTAGGCTAGTTGGGACAATATAAACTGAATTCTCACTATTTCTAGTTGAGGCATCTTTGGGAGGTGATAATCACCCTTCCATGCACTGGCTTATAGGGGTTTTTGGCTACTAAAAACAAGGATGATTAGTAAGCGCAACCATTCGAGTGGTTATACATGCGGCAACACTACTCTCCATTATGGAGTCTCCCATCTTGCAAGGATGATTTGAGAGAAATTAAATAATAAATTATTTAATTTTGTGTGTGCATAAAGAAGAAGACTTATTTTTAGAAGATTTGGAAAATATTTTAAAAGGTAAGAAAGAAAATTAAATAAATAAATTTAATTAATTGTTTGTGCAAGATAGAAGAATAAATGACTTTAATTAAATAATTAAGAATTATGTAATTGTTTCAAAGAATTAAATTAAATAAAGGATTTTATTTAATTTTAACTTTAGAAGAGGTAATTAAATATATTGATATTTAATTAACTTAGAGGAATATGAATTGAATAAATAAATTTGTTTATTTATTTAATAATAGAGGAATTTAGACTTAAATAAATATTAAGAATATTTATTTAGATAGAGTCATGTCATTTTTAAGTGTATAGACATAATTTAGTGAGAAGCTGAATGAGGCAAAAAGAAAGTATTCAGTATATGATCAGGAATTTTATGCTATAGTCCAAGCATTGAAGAAATGGAGAAATTATTTGCTGCCCAAGGAGTTTGTTTTATACACAGATCATCATGCTTTTCAGTTCATTAACAGCCAAGGTAAGATAAATCAAAGACATATGAAGTGGGTTGAATTCTTGCAGAGTTATTCTTTTGTATTAAAACATAAGAGTGGGAAATCGAATAAGGTAGTTGATGCATTGAGTAGAAAATGTTTTGTGACAAATGAAATGCAAGTAAATGTAGTTAGTTTTGATGCCATGAAGGAATTGTATGAAGACGATATTGATTTCAAGGAAGCTTGGAGTGCTTGTAATAATCCTCTTGAGAAGGATAGGACACCTTGGTTAGATTATTTTTTTCAAGAAGGTTTGTTGTTCAAAGGAAGAAGATTATGCATACCTCAAGGTTCCATGAGGGATAACTTGCTGAAGGAAAAGAATAATGGAGGTTTGAGTGGACATTTTGGTGTGGACAAAACACTAGCACTGCTAAGTGAAGCATACTTTTGGCTAGGAATGGCTGTAGATGTGAAGAAGATGGTGCAAAGATGTAGAGTATGTCAATATGCCAAAGGTGGGAGGCAGAACATTGGGTTGTATCACCCATTACCTATTCCAGAAAGACCATGGGAACACATCAGGATGGATTTTGTTTTGGGGTTGCCTCGTACACAAAGAGGTAATGACTCTATTTTTGTTGTTGTGGATAGATTTTCCAAGATGGTACATTTTATTCCCTATCAGAAAAGTAATGATGCTTCCCATATTGATACTTTATTTTTCAAAGAAGTTGTGAGATTGCATGGTTTGCCTAAGAACATTGTGTCTGATAGAGATGTTAAGTTTGTTGGTCATTTTTGGTGTGCTCTATGGAAGAACTTGGGTACCAATTTGGGTTTTAGTTCAACATACCATCCACAGAGTGATGGTCAAACTGAAGTAGTGAATAGAAGTTTGGGAAATCTGTTGAGATGTCTTGTTGGGAAGAAGCCAAATCAGTGGGATATGGCATTGGCCCAGGCAAAATTTGCTTACAATAACTCTGTAAATAGGAGTATAGGAAAGAGTCCTTTCTACATAGTATATGGTTTTAGTCCTAGAGGAGTTGATGAACTTCAGGACAGTGCAGATTTGGGAAGGAATAGTGTTGTAGCAGAAGATTTTGTTGAATACATTCATGATCTACATAAAGAAGTACAGGAGGAATTAACAAAAAGTGTAGCCAAGTACAAACAACAAGCTAATTTGCATAGAAGAGAACTGGAGTTTGAAGTAGGAGATCTAGTCTTGGCACACTTGAGGAAGGAAGGGTTCCCACAAGGAACATACAATAAACTAAAGTAGAAAAGGATTGGACCTTGTAAGGTCTTGAGGAAATTTTCATCGAATGCATATGAAATAGAACTTCCACCTGGCATAGATATTTCACCCATATTCAATGTGCCAAATCTGATAAAATACTATGAAGGAGAGTCAAGTATGCAAGCAGAAATTGATTCAAACATATAGGATGCAAGTGACTGGATTGATCAGATGCCTGAAAAGAAATCTGAGCAATTTGATCAAGTGATTGACTCCCATATAACCAAGAAAACCAAGGACAAAGAATATTTGGAGTATCTTGGTAGATGGAAGGATAAACCAATTGAAGATTCAACTTGGTGACAGCTTCAGAATTGGCCAAATTTAGTATTACATTGCCAGATTGGTCAAAATGCTCTTGATTCTTAGCCTCAAGGAACATTTCACTTACCTGGCATGTCTGATGTAGGAGCATTTGGGTGGACAAGCTATCTCGCATCGCCCAAAAAAATGCATAGTTTAGTTTCTCTAATTTTTGGTGTGTGTTGTAGAGACTTGCAGTTCTGTTTGGTTCATGGTTAAATGCTAAGCATGGAGTTCATGTTCTAATCATGTATCAAATACTCCATTAGTGGGAAATATTTCATATTTCCTAATGGTAGGAGGAGTTTCTTGCATTCCAAGGTGGGAGTTGCTCATCGGTGGGAGATGGATATATTGGCCAGACCTTGATTTCAGTCCCAATGATAGCCTAATTTATTAGCGGGACTAGCCTTTTCGATGAGACTTTAGGTAGTGTCTCCCTGATAGCCTAATGATGGTATGTAGCAATGGAAAGTCTTATTGACGTAAGTCTACGCTTCAGCCAGACTCTATTACCCGTCTCTTCGACATTATGAGTACTTTGGTGGGGTCCACTACGCTTGCTTCACTTTCAGTGTGACCCTACTTTTTGAAGTGACCTTGAACACCGTCTCTTCAACATAGTGAAGTACAGTGTTTAGCGAGACCTAATGACATCGGGGTAATGGATTAAGGGGTCTTCCCAACATTCCAAAAATGGGATGTTGCCTTAACGGTTTGACGTCTACATTGACCGTTTGATTAATTTGGATCGCATAGATTGGATCATAGATGTAATGATGACTTGGCACCAACAATGAAGACTATTTAGTGATTTGATAGTGGAATCGATGTAGAGTGTGGACTGGGTGTGCACTCGTTATGCATGAGGCATTCAATGAGGATCATGGTGAAATCGTGCTTGCTAACATGGGCAAACTCATTGATTGAGCTTGCAGCCTATGCCATGAGTGGAATCATTCGAGTTAGTGGTCCTACCTGGAGGAATGCATGGAAGATTAAAAAAGGGTGAATATCAAAGAGAGGGGCTGGTGGTCGAGAGAGGGAAATTATGAGAGAGCCCAAAAAGGGGGAAAATTGGCTTCTGTTATAATGTTGATATTCTTGACCTCTAAACTATAATGTATTCTCTATAAGAGAACCTATTAGACTATATGTTTTTTATTATATAAGGTGGCTAAACGAGGGGTCAAACCCTTACAAAAAAGTAAAAAGAAGCCCTAGAGGCATCAGCACAAAAGCACCTCAAAACAGATACAACATAATCTACTTACCCAACATAAATAGCATAGACAACAACCCCAGACTAAGACAATAAATATGGAGTAACAGAGTATCACCAGTATAAAAATAAGAACTGAGGAAGATTCTCTCCTTATTTAACCATGGATTTAATGAAGTCATCCAACTTCTTAGAGTTCTCATCAGTGTCAATAGTTACAGTAGCCCCAAGGTCCTGCAACATAGAAATATTAAGTAATATAGTACTCCTAAGCACAGTGGAAAGGTTTTGTTTCAGCTTTTCAATGCAGCCCCTTAGAACAGCAATTTCAGTCCCAAAGCCAGCATCAGTCTCTATTTCATCATCGGCTTCCTCCACAAACTTTTTCCTACTTTGCCAGCATTACTCGCAAAATCACCAGCATCCCCATCAATAGCCTCCATCTCTTTATTCTCTTACTTACCATTTGCATCCTTAGAAATCTCCTAAACATCCATATCCTTAGCCTCATCACCCTGCGTGGATTTGTTAGATGCACTCTCTGAATAATCAATAAGTTTGGCCTTGGAAGCAGGTTTTCCAGCAATTCTACTAGACTGCTTAACTCCTGAAGAGAAGCCCTCCTTAATATTCTTCATAGACGGGTGAGATTTTCTACCTTGTCCCACGGGGCTCCTACAAGGATTTTTAGGGGTCCCCATAGCAGTCCCCACAGTAACAGTTTCAACAGCTTGTGTCTTCCTCTTCTTGCACTTCATACAAACAGTAGAGCCCGGAGTGTTGGTAGTGGTAACTATGGGAATCTCCTCAAAAGTAGAAAAAGAAACCCCTTTCATCTTAGGAGAAATAGGGGAAGGGCACGGTTCTTCAGCAATAACAATATCATCAGGGTTTGAAGACATTTCCCCACTATTAGTTTGAATTATCTTAGAAGACTCCAGGGCAAGGTGGAAGTTGTAAAGGTAGAGGATGAGGCCTTGATGTAGGGGGATGGGTTTCTTTGTAGGTTTCTTAGTCAATTTATCTCTAACCCTAAGAACAGAATGCTCAAGGGAAGACAATAAGTAAAATGGGAAGCTAATATGTGCATTGCGCCTAAAGTGATTCAGAAGGGGAAGATGATAATTATAGAACTTGGTGAAGCGCCCCTCTAGAGTGAAATACTTCATAAGGAGAAAACACACACCATCCCAAGGCTCAGGCAGCTTAGCTCGTTCGAATCCTCCCTGATAAGGAACGAGTTCTTCACCGTCTCCAAGAAAGAGCTTCTAGCTTGAATGGTCTGCTACTTTGGTTTTTCTTTGCAGTTTGATCCCCTAAGTTGACATGCCAATCGCCATAGCAATAACACTTTCAGAAATCTTAAAACCAATTCCCCCCACCGTGACATGCTAGTTTTGCCAAGACCTAGCAAACTGTTCAGACAAGTTTTCATCATACCCATTGAGCCGCTCCAAATAAGGGCTAATCCCACCCTCTTTACAATAATGCCAGACCACGGCGTTATCTTTAAACTCGCAACATGAAATGGGTTCCGTTTGGATTCTATCGCCCCCCATGTTAGACTTACAGAGCAAAGCACAGAAACCCCAAAGTTTCACAGAGTTTGTGTACAGGGTAATATTAATCACTTGGCCAAGGATAATGATAATGGTAATAAAACAGCATGCATTATCATTAATTAGAGTCGCCTTACAAAGATGATGCCTACTCTTGCCATGCTTGATCATGATTTCGCGGAACATGCTATAATGAGCAGGCAAGCCGCTAGCCTTACTAGAGGGGCATAATAAGGTGGAAGTGACAATAAGCAAGAAAGTACAAAAAATCTCGTACTCCATGATGCACGTCAACATCCTCCAATAGAGCTAACGAAGTGAGCTATCTTTTCAATAATTCTAACTCATCCTTAACATGTCACCTCTTTTTGAATAAGATCCCTAATGTTTAAAGGGATGTGATCGACTTGGCGCCAACAACGCCAATTTGAATATTGTTGGCCAAGTTCAGCACAAGCATCTGCAACCCCATTAGCCTCTCGATAAATATGAGAGATGTCCACTCTGTGAAACTTCTGCAAAAGAATCTGAATATCCATAATAATATCTTTCAGCTTAATACCAACAGTCGACACATTGTTAACCGCATCAATAACTATTTTGGAGTCCCCCTGAATATTCAAATTTCTAATACCAAAGGAGATAGCCAATTTAATCCCCTATAGAAGAGCAGTGGCTTCAGCATAATTATTGCTTTGACAGCCTAACCTACCAGCATAGACAGCAACCATCCACCCTTTGTCATCCCTTATAATCCCTCCACCGCTAGCCTTGCCATCCGCCTTAGAAGCCCCATCAAAGTTTAGTTTGAGCCAGTTAGGCCTTGGGGGAGTCCATCTAGTGTTAAGCCTCTACAAATTTTTGGAATTATTGTGAACAGGAATTTGTTCTAGGATCTTCCAATTAGCCACAATTTGTTCCTCTTCATAAGATAGAGGTTTCTCTGCAATATAGATGTGGGCATTAGTGACACTTTCCATTAGGGTCTTGACAAAAGAATGGAGAACCTAAGAGGCATCCCTAGCAGTAGCCCTAAAAATTATGTGATTACGTTCTTTCCATAGAGTCCAACCAAGACAGGGCAGAGTTTGGTTCCATAGCTCAATAAGCCAGGGATGAGAAAAGGTAGGATACCAACTGGTAATGACTTCCTTAATATTAGAAAATTTTACACACCCACTGAATGCCAAAATTCCTTAAGATTATGTTCCAAATTTCTCTGGCAAAATCATAGTGTATGAAAAGATGAGAAACAGTTTCCTCCTTTTCACAGCACAAACAGCATCTATTGACCAAAGTAAACCCTCTCTTTTGTAAGTTGTCTTGGGTTAAAATTTTGTTATGAACAGAAGCCCACCAAAACATATTGATTTTTGGTAAAAATTTATGATTCCAAACTTTCCTCCATATCTCCTTTCTATGCACCTCAGGAACCAACAGATGGTAAGCAGACTTGACAGAGAAATGTCCATTCTTATCCGGCCACCAATACTACTCATCTTCGCGAGGGAAAAGAGGGATTCTGACCCCCTGGATCAAATGTTGAAAAGCTCACAACCTAGGAGTGAGATCAGAGCGATGGGCACAACAATCCAATAAGTTTTTCCAGCTCCTAATACCATTATTGTTGAACATGTAATTATAGACTTTATCCCCAAAAAATTGAGTAGCAATGCCAACAATAGCTCCATAATCTCCCTGAGTAATAAGAGCCTTATCTTTTATCCAAATATCATTCCAGAAGTTAATGGATGTACCATTCCCCAATTTCCATCTAAGCCCTTGCATAAGGAGGCTTCTGGACTTCAGCATTTTATTCCAAATAACAGATCCCTGGGGTAACCCTTCCTGTTGGAGAAAGCTGGAACTATCAATTCCAAGAAGATATTTGGCATGCATAATTTCCCCCCAATCTTTATGGTTATGGATCAGATTCCAGTTGATTTTGGAAAGGAGGGCTTTATTCATATTCCAGATAGATCTAATATTCAGACCACCATGGGATTTAGGAAGACACACTTTCTCCCAGCTGACCAAAGACATTCTTTGTTTGTCTTCCACCCCCGTCCATAAGAATTTTCTTTGAATCTGTTCCAATTTGTCAGCAAAAGAACTAGGTATCTTAAAAAGAGACAAGAAGTAAGTAGGTATACCTTGCAGGGAGGCATGAAGAAGCTATAATTTCCCACACTACTGAGTAATTTCCCTTTCCAGCCAATCAATTTCTTCTGAGTTCTTTCCAAGATTCCATTCCAAAAACCTGGAGACACCTCTTTGACCATAAGAGGGAGGCCAAGGTAAATAGCAGGAAGATCAGCTTCAGTACAGTCCAGGATATTAATGATTTTTTATCAGAGATCATTAGGAGTATTAAAAAAATACATATTACTCTTTTGAAAATTTATGCCTTGACCAAAAGCTTTGGCATAGTCATTTAAAATATTCTTCCAACTCTGAGCTTCAATCATAGAAGAGATGCCAAAAAGAATGGTATCATCAACAAACTGTTGCACAAACATAGTGGAAAGGGAGGAAGCTGGTTTGATGCCCATGATTACTTTAGAAGAGATCTTAGCTTGAATATGTCTCCCAAGGGCTCTACCTTCATGATAAACAAGTAAGGAGAAAGAGGATCCCCCTGTCGGAGTCCCCTTGAGGAAGAGAAAAAACCCCTAGGGACCCCATTAACTAGGACTGAGAATTTAGCAGTGAAAATAACCTCCCAAATGAGAAGAGAGATTTTATCATTGAACCCAAACTTTCTAATGACTTGAAACAGAAAAGTCCATGAGACCCTATCATAGGCTTTAGAGATATCTAACTTAAGAGCCATACTAGGGATTCTACTCTTGTCCATGGAATGAATAGTTTCATGAGTGGAGATCACAGTATCCAGAATTTGACGACCTGGGACAAAGCCTTTCTGAGAAGGGGAAATAATTTTATCTAAAAAAGGTTGAAGTCTCATGACAAGAACTCTAGTGCAAAGCTTATAGATGGTATTACACAAGCTAATGGGTCTGAACTCAGAAAGATGAGTAGGCTTCAACTTTTTAGGGACTAGGACAATAAAAGTATTATTGATCTATTTTAAAAGTTTACCAGTTCTAAGGAAGTCTCTAACAGCAGCAGTGAGATTAGCCCCCACAATATCCCAATATTGCTGAAAAAAATGGGAGGGAAGCCATCAGGGCCAGGAGCTTTGAAGGGGCCCATAGAGAATAAGACAGCATGAACCTCCTCCTCAAAAATAGGCTTTAACATTTCTAGGTTGTCTTCCTCAGTTATCAGATAGGGAATTTTGTCAATGAACTGATTCATAATCCTGCCATTCTCATCATTGTGAGCTTGTTCAGTCAGCAAATTCTAAAAGAATAACATAGCTTGATCTCCAATCTCATTATCCTTAGTGATAATATTGTCGTTTTCCAAACATAATTTTGTTATGGAATTAGCCTTCCTATGTTTCATGGCTGAGAGATGGAAAAAAGCCGTATTCCTATCTCCCTCTTTAAGCCACTGAATCTTGGACTTCTGTTTCCAAAAAACCTCTTCTCTGCTCATAAGATTCTTCCAGTCAGAAATCAGATCACACTCTTCCTTAGTAGTATCTTCTAAAGCATCTCCTTGATCAATCCATTGTTGGATATCTGCTAGTTTCCCAGCTATATTTTTCTTCTAAAAGAACACATTACCAAAACTATATCTATTCCACCCACGAACTTCCTGTTTAATGTGCAGGAGCTTTTTAACCAACCTGAACATAGGAGTACCCTGAATGGGAATTTTCCACCATTGAGCCACAAGTTGTCTAAAGTCTCTATGCTTAATCCACATAGCTTCAAAACGGAAAGGGAAAGGACCACGTTGGCTCTGATCTTTCCAATTGAGGAAAATAGGGCAGTGATCAGACATGGTTCTAGGAAAAGCCTGTAGATTCATATTATCCCAATTGCTAGAAATAAGAATCCTATGTAATTTAACTTGGATCATTTGATCTCCTCTTCTTCTATTAGACCAAGTAAAGTTCTGATTCTGCAGCTCAACATCAAGTAAACCACAAACATTGATAAATTCTGCAAAGTCAAACATGCTTTTAGAATAATCAAGGATCCCACCAGATTTCTCAGAAGGATATAAGGGAGTGTTGAAATCACTAGCTAACATCCATCTAGAGTGCAGGGCGTTGGTCAAAGTGGTACTCAAATCAGTCCACAAAGTTTGCCTCAGAGCTCTAGTATTTGGGGCATAAATATTTATTAAGGACCAGCTTAAGGAAGGCAAAGAGAAGTTAATAACCAGAAAATGCTTACTAGAAGCAACAAGTGATCCCTAGAGTTTAGAATTGTTCCACATAGTAACAATCCCACCAGAGGCCCCTTTAGCCAAACTAATGCAGAAAGCAACCTTAGGCCATATGTAGTCAGCTATCTTCTTAAAGCTCTCCTCATTCATCTTAACCTCTTGAAGTAAAAAAACATCAAGCTTATTATCCAAAACATAGTTTTTAACATCAAACTGTTTGGTGGGACTATTGAAGCCCCTCAAATTCCAAGATAGAATTCTCATTTAAAAGGTTTGAGCGATTGGACCTCCAGTGTTTTTTGCTTACCACTGGCAATCTCTCTTTGCCTTGTTTCTCTGAGGGTTAGTCTCCCTTGTTTGGAGTCAGTGCCTACATCCGTAGATTTTTTGCCCCTACGGTTCTTTTTCTTAGGGGTGATCCATTCCTCCTACTCATTACCACTACCACTTGGTCCTCTACATATTGTTTTCAATAAAGAAGATTGTGTTTTTCTATCTGATTGTTGAGTTTTGTTGTGAGATTGACCAGCCTAATAAGGCTCCTCGATTTCGACTGCATCAAAATGTCTCTCTAGATGACTCACTTCATTGTCTAGTTGGGTGCTCATTTCAATGTAACTTTTCATGGGATAGTCTACTTGTATTTTAGATTATATGAGCACTTGACATGCTCTTCCTTGGTTGGAATGTCTAGGTCATATTATGGTATCTTACTCCCATACATAGGATTGTCAAATTTTAAGGAGATATGAGGTTCTTGTCTGTCATTCCCATAGTAAAAGTCCTCATAGTCAAAACAATTGGAGATGGGTGCTAGAGGGTCTAGAAAAATATATATATCGAATGAAGGTGTTATTTGTTCATTTGATGGAATGCTCTCTTGAGTTTAGTCTGATTCCATCATATTCGAGGGTGTCATAAACACCATAGAATAAATGGAATGAAAAGAGAGAGATGAAAGTGAGATGGATGAATGGAAGAAATGAGATGAAAATGCAAAAATCTCACCCAAAAGGATTTACTCTTCACATCAAGTTCACCAAAATATGTGTTTCTCATAATATAACTCAATTATAATGTGGGTGAGTCAAACTCTAATATGGCACAAGAAATGTGTCCTTGTAGCTGGTGCCTACCCAATCACTCCTACTCTCATGGTAGGAGCTAATCAAGTGAGGGAAAAATTAGGGTTTTGTTATATTCACGAGAAAGCAAAACATCATGAATCATAGTTGGGTTGATTGTGTGATGTGTGGATGTATGTGGTTTGTAGAATTTATTATGAAAGTTGTGATGTTGTCATAAACATTCAATGAGCATAGTGGTTGTAATTCTTATATGACCTAAAGGGTCACTTTCTCTAAGATTATTTTTTTCATTTATGATATGGAGGTGATCTAACCTCCTTTATTTTTCTTTAATGATTTGTTGAACATGAGTTTCTATCAATGTTCTTATGATTTTCTTCTTTGTTCATTTTCTTGTTGAAAGAGCCTCAATATTAGTTCTTATTCTTGGGTTATTTCTGTGATGGGAATTGGTTGAGGGATGATCTCCTTGATGTCATCTAAGATGAATATGACACAATCTTCCCATATACCTAAGTACATTGAATGCTTAGGCCAAAGGGGAGGGTAGTTGTTTGTGCCTTTTGCTAAAATCGAGGGCTCTTCCTTGCTCTCTTTTTTGGTGTTTTCTTGTTTTGATGAATCTCTAAATGCAACTAATCTATATGTATGCAAGCAATTTTTTATTATTTGCTAATTTTTTATGTGCTAATTACTATGAAAGGAAATTATGAATGTAATTACATGACTTTTCCTAATGCAATTTAATCTATGTTTTTGTGTTTTCATCATCTTTTATTGTAAACAACCAAAATTGCAACTATTCTAAGCACAATGAAAATGAATCTATTCTAAGAAAGCAATAAATTATATCTATAAAAAAGAAAAACGAACAATGTTTTGCACACAATGAAAGGAAATCTACTCTAAGAAAGCAAGAAGCAAATCATATTCTATGATAGCAATAAATTATACATAGCAAGAGAAAGACAAACAATGTTTTACGTCCTCAAAAGAAAGATGTGTGATCTAATTACTATGAAAACATGAAAGAACATATACAAGTAGGGTGCCAATATCAGGCTTGTCCTTAGAAGTCATGTGGCAACTGTCTCCTCCTCTATAGTAGTGAGGTCCTCCTCTTAGCAATAGGGATAAAAAAAATACTTGAAGGTAATGGTTTAATCTTAGCAACTATTACAAAATGGAAATGACTCGAGCTATGAAGTTATTGCAGTAAGCAAAAGGCACACCAGGTAATGTGTAGAGCATAAGAATGCTAATGGGGATAGATTTTCATAAGATTAAGCAATAAAAGAATGCAATAATGAATTTACCTCCTCAAATGAATAAAGGAGGGGAGTATTTATATGTTTAGAATCAACACCAAAGGTAGTGGTGATTGGATAGATAACTGGGATTGATTAGGGAGTGATCTAGTTCTGATTAGAAGAGAATAGAAGCTAGATGGGAGATCATAGAAGACTGATTGGAAGATAAAATAGAGTGATTGAGAGTCCAAATATAGTTAGGAGAAGTCAAGGACTAGTCATGTATGGAGGAACTCTCAATTACAAGCTAAAGATGAAGGTAAATTGGGAAAAACTAGAAGAAATCATACATGGAAAAAGATGATAGGTTCACCCCTTATGGGAAGTGGGTCACCCAGTTTAACATGGTAGGTCACCCAAGTGACACAAACTTAAGTTGCAAGGTCACTCAAGTAACTCTATAGTTCATATGCAAACCCCACTTCAAGTGGGTTAGGCAAGATGCCAGAAGGAGGATAGGACCTTGGGAAGTCAATTTAAAAGTTGGGGAAGAATGATTATAGGGAAAACACTGGGAGGCATATTACCAAGAAATAAACTACTAAGAGGAGTATAATTCACACCTTCATGG
The DNA here is from genome assembly GCA_027924645.1 of Cunninghamia lanceolata. Taxonomy (NCBI): domain Eukaryota; kingdom Viridiplantae; phylum Streptophyta; class Pinopsida; order Cupressales; family Cupressaceae; genus Cunninghamia; species Cunninghamia lanceolata. Next base: position 3,673,738 of record BSBN01000135.1, on the reverse strand, counting down.
GCATGATTTAGACTTCTATATCATCCTCGGACTACCATTTTCTCCTATGTTCCTTTTTCATACTTATAGTACCTACAAAACCTGATCAAGTTACTCAAACACATTCAACACAAGAGAATTAATATTTGGTTAGTCTCAAAACTTAGTCACCAATTCAACTATGTCATGCCATCATCTTAGAATCAATGATATTTAAGTTATAACATTCATAATTTAGTCAACAAAAGTGACAAGTCATCTAGATGCCATTAATTATCAAGACTATTAAAACCATAACATTCATAGTTTGGATCATCACAAGAATCAAGTTATCATAATACATTTAGAGATCAAAACTTTATTGTTTTTTCCTTGGTCCAAATTACATCAAGACCTCAAGCATTTTAGCAAAACATGGGGTTTGTAAGGATGTGACAGTTGTCTCTTCAAAATTGCAATGCAAGTTTCTTCATCACAAGGAACACACCTCCAAATTATAGTCTAACTTAGTAGAATCCCATTGATGGTATGATTTTGACTCTTCAAAATAGCCCTAAAAATGCACCTATAAATTCTTGGACACAATTTTTTTTTTTCCTTGGGTATACAGGGCCCTGGTACATATCTGAATATCCTAATGTGTTGAGTAGAAAGTTTCTTCTTAGTCCAAGATTTCAATAGAATAGCATTTTTATCACATTGGTGAAAACCTAAAAAGAACATGATTTGTGTAGTAGACCACCTCTTCCCATAAATGTTCATCAATTTTATTTGCTTCAAACATAAAATAGGCCATCTCAACAAGTGTTCTAGTTTTCCTTACAACTACCTTAGTTTTCTTTGGATATTAATGATTAGTTCTTTAATGTAGACTTACTCAATGGATGCAAAACATTGAATAAAAATGATTCACATACTCTCCCCTTCCATATGTTGTGCAAATTTCAATGCTTTTATCACTATGTTTCTTCACCAATATAGGTTAATAGAGAAATTGTCTTTAAGTCATTATTTCTTTGATGAAAGTTTTTCAAAAATATCCAATCCCTTTACAAGAATCATAATTTAGTTCTTTAAAGCTACAACTCTAATGTTATCATCCAAATCCCTTTTTACAGATTTTTAAGCCTACAGTTCAAATCAAAGTAGCAAAATAGTTCAAAGTAGGGTAGAAAATATCGTAAAAAATCATGAATTCTCATAAATCAGCCCCCAAAACAATTTTTTCCCTTTAAAATTATGACTTCTACCAAAAACCAAAAACAACTAGTTTTTTCAAAAAAGATCAGTAAAAAATTATAATTTAATCATCAAAAAGTTGCATCTCGCAATTTAATCACAATTTATCTTAACCACGCAATGTTTTTTCTATATACAATTATTTCTACTTTTTTATCATATGTAATGTGTTTTTCTGGTTCCAAATCCTTTTTCCAACAAGTTTTCATCTAATTTGAGATCCCTTTTCCTTCTTTAATATTTACTTATAGTCCTTTTTTGGTACTTAGTGGCTTCAATATAATCCTAGACATGTTTGACCACTAGTACTAAATCTTTTTTGAATTATTTCTTCTTTAATCTTGCTCTTAAGTGAACCTATTTGGACCCCTTTGTTGCAAGTTATGTGTAAAGTCATGGATTCTCAGTAGTTTTTCTCAAAGAGAAAATTTCCAGTTTTAATCTTTTGTATAATAACTATTCTATAATTTTGTTAGTTGTCATCAACCTTTTTATTATTTCCAAACTTAGTATTTCTTCAACATATATTCCTACCCTTAACTCATTGATTGTGACCAATTATTCAAGTAAACTAGTGGGTTATATGATGCATAGATTCAATCTAGGCATAAAGGCATATTAATTTTTAGATTTTGAGAGCTAAAAGATAATATTGCTTCTATTTCATTGAGATATACCATTACTTTGTTTATTATTTTTTTTTGACATCCCAGTAATGTTTTTCCATTTTCCTTAAAAATGTTATTTTTCACCTCAACTTGGGTTTGAATTGTTCTATAGTTGCATTTACTATTAGTTTTAGAGTAGTAATAATGGAATTTTTCTAAAAGATTTGGAAATAGTTACATTCAACAATTCAAACTATACAAGATTGATCTATGATACTCATTCATAAGCTAGGAGAATTCTAAAGTTTGAAATCATTTTTTTGTAATGGAGGTTGAGAGGTTTCCCCATCCATTAATTACAAAATTTGGTTTTATATGTCCCCAGTTTCAAACTCCCATAATAATTAAACCTAGGTATAGAGAAGCCTAAAATAACAAAATTGAGCCTAACACCACATAATAAGAATGAGAAAATAGCTAGTAATTACATGTAAAAGGGAAACATAGGTCCACAAACAAGTGCCTGCAAAGATTAATTATCCACTAACAACAAAGATAACCAAATGGAGTAGCATTAACACAAAATCTACAACAAGAAACACAAATTTGTTTGAATTTAAACCAAAGTTAAGTTAAGAGACACGATATTTCCACAGTCCATAATAGTGTATCACACTCTATTATCTATCATCAAGAAGAAGACAACCAAAATGGAGTGTGATCCAAAACATTGATACTAAAATCTAAGCATTGTTAAACACTAAGTTAAGTTGCAAAATGAAAACTAGGTACAGGTACATGGGTATAATACACCAATATGGCAAAAGAACATTTGGTATCTAGATACATTCTAAGTATGCGATACAAAATATATATAAAAATCTTAAATATATATACATATTTACAACCTAAAAACATAAATTAAATTTAGAATATCATCCTAATCTAATCTAAATATATATTAATAATATTTAATAAAATTATATTAGATGGCTTGACACTGATTAGTAATACTTAATAAAATTATAAATAGTAATACAAAATTTTATCTTAAAAATTAAAACCTATAAACAAAATTATATAGGTTTTAAAAAACATAAAATAGAAAAGAAATCATTTACCCTCATCTCTAAACTCAATAGCTCAAAGAGGGCATTCTTGTAATTTGTTAAAATAAAGCATTTTAAAAATAGAAAAAAAAATTAAAACAAGTAAAAAAAAGAAGTGTCTCAACCTTGCATGGAAATAAAAATAAAGCAAGCCAAGAATGGAAGATTTTGTGATAGGTGAAAAGAAACTATTTTGAGAAGTATCTTTTCTATGGAGATAGAGATAAGATTTCTATGAGAATCTATTAGATGTTTCTAAAAAATAAATGCTTTATCTCTAGAAGGTTCTCATATGCAATGTAATATATATTGGTACTTTGAGATAGTCATTTTGAGAGAGGTGAGAGTTAGTTTGCAAGTTTATATGCTACTGGAATGATGTCGAAATTCCTCTAGTTTGAGTTGAGGTGAAGACTCCTATAAGAACTTTCATTTCAAGTGTGTTGTAATCTGTTTTGAGATTTGATAATACATTGTGCAGGTTTGGAGTGTGGGGTTTTCTCCTGAAAGGGTTTTCCCCACGTAAATCATTGTGTTATGGTCTTATTGTTATTTTGTTTATGCTATTTCATGTGTTTCTTGATATCCCTATAATATTTTATTTGAAATTTGCGTAACCCTCCTCTCAAGGTTAGTGTAGGAAGCATTTCCGCACACCTTTTCTTCCTTACAAGTGGTATTAGAGCCTGGACAGTTTTGGTTCTATTTGTTGGGTATAGGGTTTTTTGAGCTAATCAAGTTTGAGTGGTAGCTTGTGTAGAGTATTTCATATTCTATATTGTAGGATAATAGAGATGGGGAGCACATCTAGAAGAGTTGAGGTAGAGAAGTTTTCTAGAATGAATTTTGAAATGTGGAAATTGAATATGGAAGATTTGTTAATTGATCAGGATCTATGGGATGCAGTGGATGAAAATGTCCAAAGGCCTATAGATCCAGCTTTGGCTGCAAAATATGATGTAATGGATAGAAAAGCTAAAGGTCTCATAAGACTATGCCTTGCATACTCAATTCTGATAAATGTTCACAAAGAATCCACTTCAAAGAAGCTATGGAAGAAGCTGGGTGAAATATATCAAGCCAAATCTCTAGTAAATAAGATTTTCTTGAGGAAGAAGTTGTACTCCTTGAGAATGGAAGAAGGTGGACATATTTCTAAGCATCTAGAAACTTTTAATATGTTGGTGACTCAGTTGACCTCAGTTGAGGTTAAGATGGATGAAGAAGAAAGGTGCCAAACTTTGTTGTGTTTGTTTCCAGACTCATGGGACAGCATAGTCATGGCCATTGGGAGTACTTCAATCACTTTGAAGATCATGGAGGATGTTGTTGGTTCTCTACTCTCCGAAGAGATGAGAAGGAAGGCCTCTCTGAGTGCTAAAGAGGCTTTGAGTGTTCGAGGAAGACCAAAAGAATGAGGCAAAGATGAGAAGCAGCGTGGCCGTTCCAAGTCCAAGAATAAGGGGAGATCAAAATCTCTTGGTAAGTCCAAGGAAATATGTTGGAACTGTGGTAAATCTAGACACTTCCAAAAGGAATGTAAAGAAGAGGAAAAAAAAGAAGACGCAAGATTCTAATTCTGAATCTAAAAAGGAAGATGGAGACGCCTTTATTGCAGCCTTGGCCACTCGTACAAGTGATAATGCATGGTTGATAGATTCAGGTGCATCTTTCCACATGACTCCTAATAGAAACTGGTTTAGTAAGTATGAATAATTATGAGGTATAAATAACCTGATTTTTTTGATGAAACAAATGGCCTTTTTTCATTACCCAATTCCCTAGCCTTGCCAATTTATTTATTTTTATAAGAAATATTAATCTATTTTTAATGTACAAATCCTTATTTCCTAAATTGATTGAAATTAGATTTTTAAATGTTGATTTAATGGCATGAAAAGTTAGGTAACTATGCAGGTTAATGCATTTCCTACAAAAGAAGTGGAAAACATAAACAGTTACATTATTTGTGCATGGGAATTGTAATCTATATGCTACCAAGTAGGATTTACCAGCTGGATCAATAAGGTCTATTCCTACTCCAGCCCCATGTTTTATTTTTGGATCCATCAAACCTAAGGATCCAAGGCTTATCTTCAGTTAAAGGTTTGTCTGGACTTTCATTCTTTCTCCTAGCTCTGGCAGTTGTACCACCTGATATCCATTTCAATTTTGGTGTTTTCTTCTTTTCTATTTTGACTTGGTCTGGTTCATGTGAAACTAATGAATCCTTGTCCTTTTGATCAACTATGACATGATCATGAGCATCCTTTTGAATTTTAGTCTCTTTCTTTTCATCATCTTGGAGTTGATCTTTTGAATAAAGCAATTCTTGCTTTTCTAGAATATGCAAACATAGTGAACAAGTGGTTTCTAAATGTGGTGCCTCATGTAACCTACACTATCCCTCAATTAAAGCATCTTGTGGGGAAATGTGTTGTCGTATAATCTTCTAAATTTGTATTGATAAAAACTCCTCAAACTTAGTCAAATTACTTCCCCCATCTTCATTTGATACTTCATAATTGGACTCAATCAAACAATCTGTCCCTGGGGTGATATTTTTGTTACTCTTCAAATTACTCTTACTGCACACCAATATCTCTTCTATCCTCTGAGTGGGACTTTCATCATGATATGTGCTTTCTTTTATTTCTTCAGATGACAGACAAGAGTCAGTATCACTGTCACTATCTCTAAATCTTACCATGGATGATGATGATACTCCCTCACTGCATGCTTGTTCCAGTTCCATCATATCTAAGCAAGCATCACGGGTCTTTTCAGAATGTGCTTCATCATGTACCCTACACCATCCCTCAATTAGAACATCTTCAATAGACATTTTTAACAATTGGCAACATTGCATCTCTTTGGACAAGTGCATTTTGAAGTTCTTAAAGTGATCTACTTCTATCTCATTTTTAGAACTACAATCAGACTCTATGATTACTCTATCATCCTAAAGATTGTCATTATGAACATGAACATAATACATGAGGATCTCCTCTATCTTGATGGTCCAGGGTCTGATGGTATAGACTCCAAGTTCAACATCTACATACATGATCTCATTGGTTTTATTGTATTCAGTGATCATGTGTTTCATGTGAGGTTCAACATCTATCCTAATTTGGTTAGGTATTCCTTTCCAAGGTAACCACATGTGACTAAAATCAATGGACATGTATCCATTGAGTGTTTTTTACCAATCCCTGCTGAGCAACATTCCATATGTATTAGGGATATCTACTACTTGAATATCAATGTAGTATTGAATTCTTGGGTCTGATGCTAATTGCATATGAATGTGAGTCAATTCTCCTACAACACTCACCTCTATTTTATCTAACTGTGTTACCTTCTTCAGTGACTTGGCAGGATGTAACCCTAAGGCGTTACATATGGATAAAGACATTACATTAGTAGATGCACTTGAATCTACTAAGCAATTATACAAATTCTTACTAAACATCCTTATGGTAAGGAGAAAAGGAGGTGATTCAATTTTATCTCTGTAAAGAGTCATGTGTGAAGTGTCTGCAGCTTGAACAGTGGCTGGAATTTTATGCTTAACACTAATATCCTTAGTGGCATGATCTTTATTCACAGTCTGATTTGAGGTATGATTGTCCTCTTTTGGAGCAGAATCATCTAAAGATTTCATGAAGTCATTTTTAATAGTTGGGGTTTTGAGTAGTTCTGACAATGACAAACTGATTTTGATCTTTTTCATTTCATCTACTAAGTATGTGACCAATTTTTTAGACTCAAGGGACTGATTACCAGTTTTTGGCACTGCATTTTGTGGTGCTAAGTACTGAGAATTCACTTTAGGAAATCCAGGGTTATTGCTTTCCTTAGGATCAGTAGGAGTGTAAAAATTATTTGGAGGCAAGGATGTAGTCAAAGGAATAGTAGGTCTATTTGAGTTATTCCTCATATTGTAATTATGCCTACCCTGATATTGTTGTTGATAAGCATGTACATCTTCATGTTTGACTGATGGCTCATCCTCATCTTCAAAAGGATAGACATAATTCATTTCAAAAGCCATAGCTGACTCTTCATATGCTAAGGTGTAATTCTCATGAGGTGACATTATTTTCTAATGAGGATGATTGATGAAACTTTCCAATACAAGAGAAAAATCATATCCACAGGGGACAATTTCATTTCCTTCAACATAAGGTGGATTACCTACAGTATTAGATACTTCATCTTGGAATATATTAACTGCTATCCTAAACTATGGACAATCCAGCTCTGCATGAGCATTGGTATTATGTATCCTACACCAGTTTGTAAGGGTTGCTTCTACCAGGTCCACTCTAGTGGTCTTCTTAGGTTCACTAGAAGGCTAATTATCTAGGGGTGATGGCAGAGAACCATTGTTCGGCCTAGTGTTCCACACTCTAGGTTGTCTAGGGGGGTTATTGCTCCCAATGTTATTATTGTTGTTATTATATCCCCTATCAGGATAACCAGATTTGTCATTGGCATATCCTCTATTCTAATTTGTTTGAGAATAGAAATTTTGACTCCTCAGATGAGTGATCTTAGTCGTTAGTTTCCTCAATTGTGTTGATATCTCTTTAATTTCTTCCTTTTCTTCCTGAACTTTGGCCACTACGTTCTTTGTTTGGGGTTTAAAAAAGGAAGAGCCATTGTTATTATTATTAGTATGTTCTACAACCTGAGGTACCTGTGTATGTCCTGGATACTACACCATTTGACCATTTCCATTTGGAGGTGGCATGATGCTAAGTGGAGGTACATGTAAGGGGCTTGGCATTATAGCTAGAGGTATCATAGATCCATTGGTCTATTGTTGAGCATGATATGTAGGATAAGCAAGAAGTGTAGGAAATGCAATATTAGGTGTTGGAGTAGGAATCAACTATTGACTGACTTTTACAGCTTCCTCAAAAGCTCCTACCAAGGTTGTGACACCAGGATGTGTTCTCCTGATAAACATAGAAGTTAGGGGATCTAATGTTGAGTAATATATACTCCTAGCAGCTTCATCTGCTATAGTATAGGGAGCGACTAGCTTTGAGAGCATCTTTTGGAACCTTGCATTGAGATTAGCAATAGGTTCTAATTCAATCGCTTGATTGTGGCAAACAGATGATAATTCATTGAAGGATCTATAGGTATTTTGAATCTATCCTTAAAGGCTTTCTCCAAGGTAGCCCATGAACCAACTGAACCTTGACCAAGACTGATATACCAATTATATGCCTCTTCCCCTAAGGAAAATGGAAATAATCTGCATACCACATCCTGATGTTCAATTCTTTCTCTACAACAGGCTTCCTTGAATGTTCTAATGTGATCATCAGCATCCTGATATGGATGATATTTAGGACAAATCTTGTCAGGATTTTTAGGTAAAGGATGATATGTAGTGAAAGTCAGAGGTGACTCTGCAGCAAAGAATGACATTGTGACTGGTGGAAGTTGGATTGGAGGCATTACAGGTGATCCTGTAGGTATTTACAACCTGATAGGAGTTATTGGAGTGTGTTCTAGTGAAGCTCATGATGCACTAGAACCAGGAGAATGATGAATATCTACTGTTCTAGGCCTGAATCCCCGGATAGGCAATTCCTCAAAGAGTCCACTAGATATGGACCTGGTATTTGGCCTGAGAGCCAGGATTTCTATAATTTAAGAAAAATTGGCTTGTTTACTGTAAAGATTAGCTAAAACACTCATGTAAAAAATGTATTTATGATCAGAATCTAAAACTGACTAGATATTTATGCAATATTTGCAAAAATGATGCAAATATGGGGTAATGTGAGACTTTTAGACACATGCATTAGGATATCAGGTATCTTAAGTGAATTACTTCAAAGCTTTAGTAAGAAGACCTAAAAGAGAACTTATCTTTCAAGGATCATAATGATTGACCGCAAAGCCTAAAATATTTACGCTTGACTTTGAAAACTTTGTGATGGAAAAGCATGAACAGACTCAAAACAACAAATCTTTGTAAAAAGAAAACTTGAAGTACAAAGCTACTGAATATTACCTCTTCTGATGTGACAAAGTACACATGCATTGCTGAATCACCTACCAGGCAGTGAAGATGGCCCTCCTTCTAGCATCAATTTATGTTGATGATGATTGTTAGTCATAACAATATGCATAAAAATTTGCACAACAAACCTTTATGATCTTGTAAAGTATGATCAATTTAGGATAAATTGATGACTCCAAGGCTCCGTTGATTAGGTCATGATCATCTGACGTTACTCAGAGATTCATGTGACATGCTTTTTTCCATTTCAAGGGGTCTTAGGTTTTCTTGGATGTTCAATACTACAACTATATTCTGTAAATATACTCTACAGAGAGGTTAATTCTACTATATTTCAAAGATCATAGTGGTATTTGTAAGTTTGATCAATTCTTTTGATCATTGATCTTCATGAACTTACACATTCTTCTACACTGTATATTTATTTAAATGATGTGTCTACAAGTAGATATTAATGTGTTCCTCATGGATATTCATCTATATTTGCATGATATTTATCAATTTGACATGCTTCCTTTTAAAATATGCTCTGTATATTCAATTGTTTACAAGATATCTGCATATTTCATGTTTATTTGCTTTTGAATGTGTGTTATCTACAATTATGGAAGTGATTTATAATGAAATTAAAATAAATTTAAAGAAATACTTATGATCTTAGTGAACCTTTAGTTATTGAATCACATACACACCAGATACATTCATGAAGAGAAGAAATCAAACCATAATTCACTGGGTTATTCCACAACTAGGTACGATAGATGCTAACTTCAAGGGAGCAAAGAATGGAAACAATATATGCAGACTGAAAAGAACTCCAAGGGACACAACTAATCAATGCATATATCCAGATTCCACGCACAGTTTACTTAGGATTTACAATGATTTGTAATCAAAATAGCTTCTCTTTCATTAAGTATACAAAAACATGTATATTCACAACAACTTTGAAATAAGTCATGAATTCTTCAGCAATCAGATTTTAATTAAGTTTTGAATGCCTAAAAGATTGCACCCCTACACCTTTTATAGACTAAGGTGAGGAGGCAGTTACAATTGATCAACAGTCAAGATTTATAAATTCAGATCAATGGCCAATAATTTTCCATTGACTTAGTCAACTTTTGACCTGTGGCACAGGTTGCCAGCTGGCAACCATATGTATGACCCACTATTTATAAGTATTCCATGCATATGTTCACTTAGTGATGCTTCTACATTTACTCTTCATGTCCTTCTTCTTCATCTTCTTCTTGTTCATCGTTCTCTTCATCTTCATCACTTTCATTATCACTATCACTCTGATAATCATTTTCTTTTATGTGGAACTATAATGTTGTCCTAATAGATTCATATGCTTGCACTATTCTATCAACCTCTCCTCCATCTTGGACTCTAGCCTTTATTACTGCATGCTTATGGGAGTGGAATTTAGCTTTGAGGGCTTCCATTTTGTCGTTCCTGGTATTTAACGTCTCATTGTATGTCTTCACTTTAACCTTCATTCTCATGATTCTATTCATTACCTCTTCGGTCAAGTGGGTGAGAGGGTCATCTGCTACTAGCTTGAAATTATCATGCAAAGCCTTAATAGCAAAATCTGCATCTTGATTCTCAATTTTACCTTCTATTTTCCCTTCCAAGGCCTCTGGGGTTTCTGCCTCATATGTCATCACATTGTGTAGCTTAACATTGATATCCCTAAGCTTACCATTGTTCTTCTTCAACACATCACACTCAAACCTGATATCTTCATACCATATATCTATTAGCAGCATAGTATTATTGTCTAATACATTATTACTTATCAGAATCTGTGAGTCAATTCTCTTCATCTCACTCAGAGCACTCAGGTCTTTTTCCAATTGAAATGACCATCTTCCTATGTCATTTTGCATTTTTTCTACCTTCCTCTTTAGGCTACTCTAAGAATTCCACCTCTGCAGAGAGGTTCTTAATACATCTTCAGCCTCAATGAACACTGAAAACATTTATTTTTCCATCACCATTGCTTCATGTTTCATCAAGTCCAATTTGGTAACCTCCTCTTGTGATATGACAGTCAATGGGACTGCAGGATCAGCTAGTGCATGATCAGGGTTAATTAACCCTTTTATGAAAGAATGCAATTGAGCAATGTGCTCTTTATGTACTTCATTTTTCTCCTTTTCCTTCTTCACCCTTTGGGTTAAAGACTCAATAATATCCTTCCCCTCTTGACCCTCCTAGTCTTCATTGGCAAAGCGGTTCTCCTACTCATGGTAGGATCCCTTTTTATAGATGTTAACCTAGCCTTCCTCCTTGGTTTCATCATGCTCTCAACAAATAGGGAAGAGACATCAAATTCTTGAACCTCTAACACTTGTTCTATATGTATTTCTTTTCTTAGCCAATGAGGTACATCACCTCCAGATTCTTGGTGGACCTTATTTATATAATCGGTATCCAGCTCTCCAGTATTAGCTTCTATCCTTGGTGGAGAAGGTACCCTCCTGATTTCTTCTTCATGTAGTTCATCATGAGGGGCATCCTGTTGGAGCTCTTCTTGTTGAGGGGTTGCCTTTTGCAAAGGAGGATCCTTTGGAATATCTATATTTTGATCATGTGCTTCATTCTGTGATCCTTCCTTTGGATTTTTATCTTCTTTGTTATCCTTCTCATCTTGTGGCATATTAACCTCTTGGGAGGCCTGTGTATCCTAGCCTTGAGGGTCACCCTGATCATGGGTCATTTCTTGTTCTCCACCTGGTGCATTGATATTTTGTGGCTTGGGTCTTCCTAACCTAATTCGTCTTTTGTCCTTGGGACTTGTCCCAAATCTCCCTGAGCTTGAGCAACACCAATGTCTAATATGCCTTGATTGCCCCACTCTTCTACTGGACTTCTGATATTTTTGGTTCTATAGGTGTCTCGTGCTGTTGCTGACCTTGATCAAAAGCAGTACTATCCTTTTCTATATGCTCTGCCACTTTAATCCTTTTATGTTCCTTGGGTGCACTATCATCCTTGCTTGGGCTGATATCACCCCTATATGCTAAGTCTATGGTTGCAGGACTAGTAACCTGATCAACTGAATTGTCCAGCCCTATCTATTGAGCTACTCTTTCCGGGCTACCTTGTTTCATTTCTTTCATTTATTTTACTTCTTCAAACACCCTCATCTGGGCTAATGGAGTTCCATGAGGAGTCATCTTGGTGTTGGCAACCAGGGTTTCCATATGTTGAGTGGTCACCTCTCAGACCACCTCATCATCAGATAAATCTACTGTATCGTCTAAGGAGAAAGGAAACCCCATACTTGTCCTGAGTATTTCTCTTGTTTGTTCTTCTGCTGTCTCAATTTTGAACTTGATTATCTTGAGGATAGGGACCTCTGATGCAATTATTTTTTGAAAACTCCATTACCTCGTCCTTTCAACATGATGGGGTCAGCATGGACATCTCCCCTCATGTATGTTCTTTGTTTCTGAGGTAGTGATATTAGTGGCATCCCCCTCCTCTTCTTTCTTGCTATCAGCAAGTCATCATCTTTAGGTTCTTTATTTAATTGTTCTTATTCCAAGGGGTTTCTCTCTTCCAATTCCTATTGCAGAATCTATCCTTCCACTTGTATCTTTGTAATCTCAATAGTAGGCTTTAAAATTCTCTTAGTTTTTTGCTTTTCTGGTAGAGGTTGTATTGATGATGTAGATGCCTGAGCCAATGTGGATGCACCTATAGCCTTAGTGGTAATCATTTCTATTATCACCCCCTTTGGTTCATTTTCACCCTTCTTACCTTTAGGGGGGTCCTCTTTTGCTTTTTTGTGAGTAATCTTTCCCCATTGGATTTTCTCTTTTCAATGAGGAAATCATCGTATTCCTCATCAGACACTTCTTGTTGCTTCTTCTTAGTATCAACTGTAAGGGAAACCCCCTTTTTCTTTAGTTTGGCTATCTTTGCATCTACCCAAGCTTGGGTTAGCTGCATCACCCCATTCATCAGCTGATCTAAGGATATATCCTCTAGTTGTGTAAGATCGGGGGCTGATATGGTGTCATTATACACCTTTTTGTCCTCATATTCATTTGACATTATTTTCCCATCATCTTTACGTAGTTGTGCTAGCACCGGGATATAGTCAAAGGTTTTGACTTGATTCAAGGTGAGTCTTTGATACTTCCTTCTTCTCACCTCAGCCTCATCATCATAATCGGTCCAAAAGTCCTCTAGATGCTTTTGATGTATCTATTTTCCTAGTACCTTCTGCATCTTGCCATAAGGATCATATGATCTGGCCAGAGGAAATGGTTGTAGATACATCATTTTCAACCCCCTGATGGCATGTTTTATACTCTCTGAATCTAGGCACATGTACCATCCCATAGATACTGGAAACAAAACTGGAGGTATCTTCTCCTATGCCTTATAGGCTTCAACTATGGTAGATACCTACCTAACAAATTCCATCAAGACTACCCAATCAGTGGGGTATCTTGGCAACATAAGAGATTGTCACTCAAATCTCTTGATCCTAATATATGAGAAAGTAGCAAATTGGATAAACCATGCTCCATGTCAATGGATGATTTCTTGAGCTTCCATGCTTAGCCTTTTAGTCCTATCCTCCTCCATAGTTCTGACCAAATGCATGGAGAATGCATTATTTACCATTTTATAGTTCCATAGGTATACCTTTCTTTGCAATTGGGGATAATGGTCCCATATGTGCCCATCGTCAGCATCACCACCAGCCTTACCCAATATTTTCAGAGCATCAAATGTTCCTCTATATGCACAAGAGTACACCACATATGAAGTCATATAGAATAAACACATTTGTCCTCCCAGACTCCTCATTCCCTCATCTAATGAGTCACTTATGATCTTAGCCCATAGGGGATGGTTGTCAGTATATAAGACCATTTGAATGATCCCAAACATCCAATTCTTGAAATTTCCAGCATGAGGCCTGCCAGTCATCCTGCTCAGTAGAGCAATCATATATTGGTACTCATCATCAAAGTCAAATTTGTACAAATACATGCGTAGCTTGGCTAAGGTAGTATAAGTACTACTCTTTGATCTCCATTGGTACATCTTCTTCCTCGCATTCTTCTTGTTATTATCATACTCTATTTCCAGTTTACGCAAGTCCACATTCACTATCTTTTTCCCGAATGGCAAATTGAAAGTGGCAATAATGACCTTGACTGAAAAGTCAGTGTATATCCTTCCATGCTTCTCTACCGGCCTAGTTTCTGGGTTATAATTTCTTGCACACTCCACTACCAATTCTGAAGCATCCATAGCATAAGGAAAACTAGCTGCATGCCACATACCTGAGACAAACACCCCATCTAGAATAGGATTATCTTTATCATTGTCCAATCTTGTCAGCCATATAGCCAGGTCTGTATCCCCCTAGTGTGTATCACCAATGACTCCGTATTTGAATTATAGCCCCTCTGGCTACACAAATATGGGCTTGAGGAATTCTACCTCAAACCTATTTCTCCTAACATCTGCCATGGATTCCTACAATAAACATGATATATTTTACCCTACGATGTCCATATGCATTCTTTCAGTACCACGTACCTCTATCATATCATGTATGTTCCGTATATTACCCCTCATTTTACCTTTCTACACATTATCATAAGATCATACCCTAGTAAAGACAAATACTCTACCTGGAATTACAAAAAATGACAATGAGAGGGTTTACAGTTACTTACCTGATAATGCTTTCTTTTGGATTAGATGAGTAACTATAGGAAAAGACTGTAAACGCATAAGATCACCTGTTCCGTTACATTGAAGGACCCGATCCATTGACAGGTAGCTGTTTAAGGGTTTGAATTCAAAGCTCTGTAATTTCTTGATTTATCACAAGGTGAATGAAAATGACCTTTGAATTCTACCCTTAAAACAAGTCAATAAGACATATTAGGGTAAAAATGCATTGTTTTGATTAAATCTGTCAATCATTTGTAGGGAATTTGCAGATGTCGCCAAGTATTCAATTTGTATTTGTAATTGGTGGGAGTTCATCTACCATTTTAATTACATTTAATGCTAAAGGGGGGTTGATCTTATAAAGATTAGGGGATATTCAGAAATATGACCCCCCCGGATAATATGACCCCTTGCTTTTGCGCGGGATAACTAGGAGCAAAGAATCAGGTGATATGGTCAATGTTTGACCATGATGTATATCAGGTCATGGAACTAAGATCAGGGGTATCTAGAATATGACCCCCCTTTCCTTGGAAAAGATTGGGGTGACATCATCATGTCATCGACGTCATTTAGTTATCATGTTTTAATGACGTCATCATCATATTAATAAATATGACATATATTGGATGTACAACCCCCCCATGGTTCAGATGGAATGATGATGTCATCATCAGGGTGGTTTCTTTTGTTCATTGTGTTGGTACCTAAATATGTATATGCAGGCCCCTTTTCAAAAATCCAAAAAATTCCAACACTGTTGGCCTCTACAGTTGAAAAATTAAAAGAAATCAGTACAGGTGCAAGTGTCTTTGTACATACAAGGTGGTTTGTATAATACATGTAGGTCAATTGTGCATGGGTGGACCTATAAAGTTTACATCGCACTTTGAAAAAATGAGTTAGATACATTTCTGAATGCATATCAGGCTTAGAATGTGCATATACAAAGGTGGAATATTCCTTGAGGATTCCCTATTTGTATGTGAGATGGTTTGTATGTTTGACATACAAAGGTGGTGGACATACTTTTGCTACAATGAGGGTGGTCATCGTTGAGACTATGTGTATTGGCGGCTGAGTTATGAGTCTCGCCAATTGGCCGATGATGTATGCGAAGGTCTTCGGTGTGACCAGTGCTTATCGGTGGAGTGTTGTGTGGTCTTGTTGATGATTGGTGTCTCCCCGATCGCATGGTGTTCAGTGTATCTTGGGTTATCGGCCAAGCTGTGGAATGTCTGGCCGATTATGGTGGTCTGTCCAATGGTGGTTTGTTAACGGCAATAAGGTATGCATCGCCAGCCAAGCAAAATATCTTCCCAATGGCTGATGCACATTCAAAGGAAAAATATACAAGGATGGAAGATACATTGCAGGCATATTCTAGAAAAGATTCCTTGTTTGTGTGTGCATTCGCTTGTATGTTTGGACATACAAGCCAATATACAATGAAGAGACATACAACTCGGATGCGACGGAGGAGTTAAAATGTGACGAATAATATTTTAGGTCTATAGGTTGTATAAAGTGCTTGTATATGCCGATATACAAGCCGATGTGCATTAGTGGAGGTACGAAGCGGATTTCAAAGGTTGTCTAATTTGCTTCACAGGTGTGTTGAGATCCACCTTGTATGTACATTACGATTGTGTATGCACATATATAAGGAAATATGCAAGGAAAGAGGATACAAGGTGGACCCGATTGAAAATTCCAATTTGCTCTATAACAGTTTGGGGTCTGACTTGTATATAAGGTGTTTGTATATGCATATGTTTTTGCATATACAAGGGCGAAAAGGAAAAATGAGAACTGGAAAAGCCAGCAATAGAAACATGAGGTGCCTTCGTGGCATGATCTGATTGGCCGGTGACTTGGTCAACATTTTTTGGCACCATTGATCCTGGTGATGGGGAGGTGATTGACGGCAGTGTTTTAACGTCTAGCAACGAAGGTTTTCTTTGTATGTGGCCACATTTTTTTTAAGCAGGAAAACTTCTGATGCATCCAATGCTGCATTTCTAAGGGGTGCGGGTAGGTTGATCTTAATGGCAGCGCTTGCAGGGGTACGTTGGGTGGAATGACAAGCCAACCACCAATTTTAAGATGAAAATATGGAAACGGCGGCACATCTCCTGATTCTACCTGTTCCCTCTCCTTCCTCCACTTAGTGCATTGATGATTTTAAGCACCATTTTTGAATGCATTGTATCTGGTGGATTTTTGTCTAGACTTGTAATTAATTTTGTTGAGTTTATAGTTATGGTATAAAAGCCAAGCTGTGTTACTCATTGTGTGGTTGAAGACTTGGGCAATTTTGGGGGAAAATAATGAATTACAGAGCATTTCCTGTCTGTTTTATCTATGTGGAGTTTATGTGTTGCATCTGAGTTGTATCTTGCACATATGTTCAATTTCAGTGTTAATGTTATATGAAAAATGCTTCTTGCATGTGTTTTGTTGTCTGTCTCCACTTGTTGTATGCATTTCTTCTTCTGAATTTGGTTGCTAAGGGTTTCTCAAATTCTAGAATACAGATTTATGTATTGCATGCTTGATCTTTAGACTTCCATTGAAGGAGTGGATTAAATTGTTTTAGGTTGAGTGTGGAGGAGATTGTATGTCAGTTGGGATATCCATAAGCAGAGACAGTTAAATACCTATTCTTTGGTGATGTTTGTAAGCCAAGCATCAATCTAACCCCTTGAAACTCGAATGCCAGTTGCAAGCCATTCTCTTGTATACGTCTAGTTGGTTCCTTGCCCTGGGATAAGCACCGGTCTGTTCTTGTGAAATATTTATGATCCAAAACCTCTGTCTTGCATCCAAACCATAATTTCAAAACATTCCATAATTTCAACCTGTTAGTTGTAGGAGTAGGATTAGGAGCCCCTGCATACTCTCATCCTTAACTAGACACATATGTCCAAGAATGTTGCTAACCTTGTGATTTGTCACACAAATCTTGGTCCTAAAATGAGAGTATTCTTCCTGTTATCACAAAGCTAAATCTTTATGTCATTAGGTGAGTCAAAGTGTCAAATCTTTAGCTATAGGGATACCCCCCTTGGTGCGGCAGAACCAGAAGTGAAGGGGAGGCAGCTCACGCAACCTCCCGTTTCTGTTGGTCAGATCTGCTCGTGCATAGGAACTGGCAAACCCTCCACTGATCCAGGAAAATCACCAACACATTGGACTCAGATGATGTTACCATCATATTGGCATAGGGTGATATTTGTGAAAAGGGTGATATTCATAAGATGACTGATATTAGGAAATATAACACTCCGCAGGATATGCGAAGTTCTTTGACAGGTAGGTACCGACTCTTATTTAAATTTGATGTCTGTGCATCGCACACTTGGTGATTATTAGGTGATGATTCTATGTCTGGGTGATCTTATCAAATATGAATGATGTTAGAAATATGACCCCCCCATCTGGGTAATATAGGGTTTGACTAAACTTTTACTCAACATAACTTTCTTCTCTTAGACAATTTTTGGGTGATCTAAAAGACAAACCTGCTTGGAATTTTGTGTTCTTTCCAACCATGAAGTTAATAATGAGAACTACTGACTTTGACAACTGACTTCATCATAGTGGAAAATCCATTCTCTTACAAGGTTACATGCATGACTGGTTTTACCAAACCACCCAAAGCAGAAAACAAGCAAGCCACAAGCACAAAGAAAAGTTGGGTCCATGTTTTGTCAAGGAAAAATGGGGCATGTTGTGTACCCACACAATAGTACCCAAGGGTGCTCTATCTACCAAATCAAAGTTACATGTAGAGAAGACCATGTAATGGCACCAAATCTTTGTTCACATTGGAGAGAAGGGTTTGAAAGCCTTGAAAAATAAGATCCTTGTTGAGGGGTTAAATGATTGCAATCTAGAATTTGATTTATGTGAACATTGTATTTATGGCAAACAGGATGCATTTAGTTTTACTCGTCTTCTCATAAGTCTTCATGTATCTTGGATCTAATTCATTCATATGTATTTGGTCATGTTGATGTTGCTTCTATTGGTATATCATTTTATTATGCTACTTTCATTGATGATTTCAGTAGGAGAACATGGGTATATTTTTTAAAGCATAAATCTAAAGTTTTTAGTCATTTTAAGGAGTTCAAGACTTTGGTAGAAACTCAGACTGGAAAGAAAATTAAATATTTGAGGACTGACAATGGCAATCAGTACTTTTCTATAGATTTTGATAGATTCTATATAGATTGTGGGATTAAAAGACAAAAGACAACTCCGTATTCTTCGTAGAAGAATGGAGTTGCAGAAAGAATGAACAAAATGTTGATGGAGAAGGCTAGGAGCATGTTGAGTGGAGCTGGTCTAGAAGAAAAGTTTTGGGCTAAAGCTATCACCACTGATTGTTATTTGATCAATAGATCTCCTACATCAACACTTGTTGATAAAATTATAATGGAGGTGTAGTCGAGGAAAAAGCCTTCACTTAGACATCTGAGAGTTTTTGGTTGTGAGGCATATGCACATGTGCCTAAGGAGAAGAGAACAAAGTTGGATTCTAAGGCTATCAAATGTATCTTCATTGGCTACAGTTATGGTGTGAAAGGATACAAGATTTAGGATCATGTTGCACAAAAGGTAATTTATTCTAGAAGTGTTATTTTTAGAGAGACTAAATCTTCTCCTATCACTTTTCAGCCATAACAACATAAAGAAATTGAACAAAAAAAGGATGTGATTCAACTTCCTTCTATGCCTAAGAAAGTCAAATCAAGGCCCCAAGATAGACAAGAAGTTGAGGAGAGCTCATCAAGCTCTGAATCTTCAGAAGAGGAAGAAGAGGAGCAGTGGAAGAACCTCCACCTTAGATTATTTGAAGGTCTACAAGGCATAGGCAACCACCTAAAAGGTATGGGTATTCACCTGATGATTGAAAGTGTATATTTTCTTTGAGTACTAACATTGATGAACTAAGATCTGTGCAAGAGGCTTTAGGTATGAATGATGCAGAGTCTTAGAAAATAGCCATGGATGAAGAGATGGTATCCCTTGAAAGAAATGATACATGGGACTTAGTACCATTACCTGAAGGACAGAAACCTGTTGGATGTAAATGGGTGTTTGAGAAAAAGATTGGTTTAGATGGAAATGTTGAAAAGTATAAGG
The DNA here is from genome assembly GCA_027924645.1 of Cunninghamia lanceolata. Classification (NCBI taxonomy): domain Eukaryota; kingdom Viridiplantae; phylum Streptophyta; class Pinopsida; order Cupressales; family Cupressaceae; genus Cunninghamia; species Cunninghamia lanceolata. The sequence goes on along the minus strand of BSBN01000135.1, from coordinate 3,653,879 downwards.
CACAATTGGTTGCAAAGAGATACTCTCAAGTTGAGGGTATTGATTACAATGAGATCTTTTCTTCTGTTGCTAAAATGACATCAATTCAGTTTTTATTATCTATTGCAACAACTTATGACTTAGAGGTTGAACAAATGGATATGAAAACTGCTTTCCTTCATGGTCATTTGGCGGAGAAAATCTACATGACACAGCCAGACCACTACGTGGTGAAAGGTAAAAGCAAGTTGGTTTGTAAGTTAAAGATATCTCTGTATGGCCTTAAACAAAGTCCTAGGATTTGGTACCAGAAGTTTGATACATATGTTGAGTTTGGGATTTGTGCAGTCTAAATCTGGTCACTGTGTATATTTTAAATCTGATGGTGATCATTTCTTGGTAATTGTTTTATATGTTGATGACATGTTTATTGGGAATGGCAAAGGTTTGATTGTAGAATTAAAATCTTAGCTCTCTGTGAAATTTGAAATGAAAGATCTTGGTGCAGAAAAACACATACTTGGGATGGAGATCAAAAGAGATCGTGAGAACAGAAAGCTATGGCTTGGCTAGAGTAAGTATGTTTGTTCAGTTTTGAAAAGGTTTAACGTGCAGGATTGTAAACCACTTTGTGTTCATGTTACATTGGGAACGAAGATTTCTATTTCACAATGTCCTACATCCCCATCAGAGATGGAAGACATGAGTAGAGTGCCTAACCAGATTGTAGTTGAAAGCTTAATGCATGTTATGGTCTGTACAAGACTAGACATTACCCAAGCAGTGGGAGTTTTTTCTCGTTTTATGTATAATCCTAGAAGAGTGCATTGGCATGCAGTTATGAGGGTCTTTAGATATTTGCGAGGTACATCAGACTACTCTATATGTTTTCATGGTACAAGAGATCAGCATTCCTTGAGTATTCGTGATTTTGTGGATTTAGACTGGGTTAGTGATATTGATAGCAGAAGGTCCACCAGTACATATGTATTTACTCTTAATGGTGTTGCAATCAGTTGGATAAGCAAGCGATAGGTTGTGGTCACTTTGTTCACTACAGAGGCAGAGTATATGGAAGCTACTCATGCATGTAAAGAAGCCATTTGGCTGAAGCATTTGTGTTAAGATATTGGGTTGAAACATGGTGTAGTTACAATTTATTGTGATAGTCAGAGTGCAATCTGCCTTGCGAAGAACCTGACTGTTCATGCCAGGACCAAACACATTGATGTTCAGTATCACTTCATGAGAGATATGGTGGAGGATGGTAGGGTGAAGCTGGAAAAGGTAGAGACTGTGGTGAATGTTGTAGATGCATTAACAAATCACGTGAGCACAGTGAAGTTCAAATGGTGTTATGAATTAATAGGCCTTTCAGTCCCCAGAAATTAACTACCTATTTTCTATTGGCCTATGCAAGTTGTTCGACAAGTGGGAGAATGTTAGAATAAAGCGTTTTAAAAATAGAAAAAAAAAAGATTAAAACAAATTAAAAAAAAGGAAAGTGTCTCAACTTTGCATGGAAATAAAAACAAAGCAAGCCAAGAATAGGAGATTTTGTGATAGGTGAGAAGCGGCTGTTTTGAGGAGTATCTTTTATACAGAGATAGAGATAAGATTGCTATGAGATTTTATTAGATGTTTCTAAAAAAGAAATGCTTTATCTCTAGAAGGTTCTCATATGCAATGTAATATATAATTGTACTTTGAGATAGTCATTTTGAGAGAGGTGAGAGTTAGTTTGCAAGTTTATATGCTGCCAAAATTCCTCTAGTTTGAGTTGAGTTGAAGACTCCTATAAGAACTTGCATTGCAACTGTGTTGTAATCTGTTTTGAGATTTGATAATACATTGTGTAGATTTTGGAGTGTGGGTTTTTTCTCCTGAAAGGGTTTTCCCCACGTAAATCCCTGTGTTATGGTTTTATTGTTATTCTGTTTATACAATTTCATGTGTTTCTTGATATCTCTGTAATATTTTATTTGAAATTTGCATAACCCTCCTCTCAAGGTTAGCGTAGGAAGCATTTCCGCACACCTCTGCTTCCTTACATAATCAAGATGGCATTGCATTGGACATAGCATTTAGTAACTTGGATGAGGCATTGAAGACATACATTGCAGAGTTTATCTCCACTTTGCTCTTCATCTATAGGTTGGCCATGGCCTACGTTCATCTTTTTAAATGTTGAGTTTGGTTTAAGTTTTTTGTAAGAAAGTCTATTGTCTATTGATGTGTGCACTTCCCTCATTGTTTGAAATGCAATAAGATGACACATCTTCCCGCAGAAAAATGTACCCTAGATGATTCCCATAAGCATTTTGTACTGGATCTGATTCCAAAACAAATCATACTTAGGTACACAGGGTTTTTCTATCGATTCAGCAACATAGCATAAATCAACTTATAGAGAATGTAGATGCTGAGATACTATCAAAGATGCTAGCTGTCAAGGTAGAAGACAAAGATTGTAGACAATCATACCAGTAATAAAATGACCATCCATAGAAAAATGTTTACAAACATATTATAGTGAAGAGAGCTCCATTAAAGCACCTAGGAGAGGCAGTAGAAACAGAGATGTACCTATATCGAAGGTTGGAGTGAAGAAGCTTTAGTCAGGCTTGATACCAATTGATATGCCTAAAAGGAAGACAACTACAACATAAATGAACAAGATACAAGAGTGCTACATCATATATTTATAAAGATATACAAGGGAGCTTCTAGATGGAGAAATGATTTTCCAAAAATGTGACTTTTGACTTTCTAATAATATATACACTCCATGTAACTTTTGAATTTTTACAAATAAATGTGACGTGACTAAATAGAAATATCAAATGGCTTTTTACATGTGACTACTTCTCATCATCATCTAAGGAAACATTGAGACATATGTCTATTGTAGCTAGTGTTATGTTATTACATCTGGATGGCCTTGCTACAAGTGGGTAGAAACATTGTGACACATGTCTATTGTAGCTAGTGTTATTTTATTATGTTTTGTTTTTTTATTTCATGCCTCGATTGTCAATCGAGCACGTCATTTAAATTGGGGCTCAAACCTACAACCACTGTTTATGTTTTCCAATGGTTCAACCATCCGGTCTAACCCAGGGTTATGTTATTATGTTACAAACAAAGCTAAGTCCTCGTAACATTTACTAATATAACACCTTCTAGACCTATGAGCCAATATTGAGGCCTAATGATATATAAGTTTGAGATAGTTTTAACAGGGTGCAACTTATATGGATTAATCAATATTATTATTTAATATTACTAATATTTTTGTGAGTTATGAAATTCATTGGATAGAACAAAAAGTTGTACAATTATTCAATATACATTTTTAAAATGACAAGTGCAAATGATAACACCATTAATTGTAAGCAGACCCAAGATGTATGTACAAGCATTATCCCAAAGAAAATTAATGACTTAGAAGAAGCTTCATTGTTTGACAAAGAAATTAATAAAGATGAAATTGTAATTGTCATATAGTCATTTAAAAGTGGCAAATCTCTTGGAACATATGGATTGTCAATTAAATTTTATAAAGTAAACACTTCCTAGAGGGTTGATGATTTATTGTTAATTTATAATGAAACCATTTTAAAAGGTTCTTTGGAAAAAAAAAATTAATAGAGGAATTATCAGGCTCCTCTGTAAAGAGGGAGACAAGACTAATATCAAAAACTAGAGGCCTATTACCATGTTAAATGTCTTCTGTAATTTTTTTCACAAATTTTGACTTTAAGACTAATAGACACCCTCCTAAGGATTATCGATAGCACTCAAACTAGGTTTATTAAGGGTGGATATATTTTATAAAATGTCATTACCAATTGGGAGGGTCTTGATTTTGTCAATAAAATTAAATAGAATGTTAGATTGTTGTTACTTGACTTTAAAAAGACATAAGACAAGGTAGAGTGGTCATTCATTTTGTTAATTTTAGAAACCTTTTGTTTTCCTACAGAATTTTTTAATATGATAAAAGTATTGTTCGATGATGTTTATAATCAAATTGGCATTAATGGATCACTAACTAAACTGTTCATTTTGCAAAGATCCATTAGACAAGATTGTGTGTTTGCACCTTCCCTCTTTGCCATTATGTTTTATGCTCTTCATTATATCTTAAGATCTAACTATTTTGGGAATATGGTCTAAGGAATTTCTTTACCTAATAAAGAGACACTTCTAAACATTCAATTTACTGATGATATTGCTCTCTTCTATATTGGAGGAAAAAAAAATTGAAAACTTAATTAATAGACTTAATATACTATGTTTGCCATTAGGAGCTAAAATTTATGAAAACATGTCTATTGTGTTAAGTTGGGCTAACTCACCTCCCAATTAGTTTAGTGAGTACAATTGTCAATGGGGTGGACCTTCTAAGTAGCTAAGCTACCTTCGGATTCCCTTCTCTATGAACCCCTCATTGAAAAATATGTGGGACTAAATGTATTACAAAATTGAAAAGAAGTTTATAAAATGGAATAGTTATTATTTATCCATGGTTGGTAGAATCCAAGTATGTCAGAAATTATTTCATCATATAATATCTATTGTGACTCTATCTAGCTATTTAACAACTATCGAACTAAAAATATATAGAAATTAATTAGAAGCTTCCTATGGTCTGATGGTAAAGGTAAAAGAAAGAGGTGTGCCATAAATTGGAATTGATGTCACCTAGGAAAAGATAAAGGTGGTTTAGGCTTGAAGAATTTGAATATTTAGAATGTGGCCTTGGTCATAAAATGGATTGTCAAAGCTCTAAATAGTAATGAATCCTAGAAAATATTAATCAGAAATAATATCCAATTAGCTATTCTAGAAAAAGCTAAACAGTAGAGAGGTCTCCACCCACATGACATTTTGGTGGGAACTTTTCAATGAAGCCTTTAGGATCTAATGATTTTAGCAACAAATGGAGGGTTTGAGAGATTGTGAGGGCTCTGATTAAAATCAATGAAGTTTTTAAAAGAGAAGAGAGTAAATTCTATAGTTTCAAATCTATATGGTGCAAATTACATTGGAATAATAATCACCTTGCCTTGTTGCAAGGTTGCTCTACTAAGATGTGGTATAATAAGATAATATCTGATTTTGGTAGTATTTTTTAATCTAGTTTTATTAGAAACTAGTTCTATTTCAAAGCCAAATATTCTCTGCCTAATTTCCATAGAAGAACATTCTTTGTCTTAATGAAATCATTGTTTAATACTAAGCTTGTTATTGAGATGAAATTTAATATTGAAATTATTGAGAATTTGCATTGGTTGATAGCTCTACCTTCTTCAATATCAATGCTACTAAATTGTACAAATTACTAGAAAATGCCCAAAAGGTGATAGCCCATGTCAAAACCATTTAGAATCTTAATATTGATGAAAAAAATGGTCTCTCATCCTCAATTAGTGTTGGTGCAAATACTTAGAGTCTAAAAGAGCTTGTTTTAATTGGGCCATGTTGATTAAAAAGATTGATGTTGGTTCTTCTCTTCATTGTACTAATTGTTTTAATATAATTTGTATTCTTTACAATGTCCTTAAAGATTTTGACTCTCTCTTTTTTTATTGCATCTATGTTAAGTATGTTTGGGCTTTGTGTATGGGCAATATACTTGGGTGAGATATTAGGAAAAAAAAGCTTGAAATTTTATTTGGTTTGTTAATGGCTTGAATGTGAAACTTAAAATCCTTTTAGTTGTTCATTCCACTGAGATTTTATGGCTTATATGGAAAAGAAGAAACAAGTATATTTTCCAAGCCAAAAGGAGGTAATTTATGGAGTCTTCTAGTAGACTCACCTTCTCTAATATTATTTCACAAGTTACAATGACCTTAGAGATTCTTAAAAAAAGATTCATGAAGATAGTTGACGAAGGCTCAACAATGGTATAAAAATAAAATATTAAATTTGCTCACTTTTGGCCTCATGACATGAGGAAACCAAATGATAAATTTATCAAAGACTACATGGAATTTCAAAATTAGTACTACAAAGTTCACAATTATGAGAAGAATTTTGATGATGATGCTGGTCTAAAAGTCAAAAATTAGAATTTTGATAGTAGTGATAGTAGGGATACCATCTCTCCTTCCATTCCTACCTTTTAATGGGATATTATAAATAAAGCAACAATAAAAATTTGTTTCTAGGAGTAAATGCATGGAATATTATTTGTTTTTTTTATAGTGCTTAGCTACTAGTTTTTCTTACTATGTTTAGATACTACAAAAGGATACAATGTACTTATGTTATTTCATGTTCATCATATTATATAGTGTTGTACTTATTCATTTATTACTACTAGATGACTGATTGTTGAACCTTGTTGGTGGTTTTGATAAGTTTGCAAATGTGTATTTTCCCAGTTGGGAGTTGATATACTCTCTTAGACACATATATTGTAACATATTCTTATTTTATTAGTAATAGATCATCAATTTAAAAAAATTATAAGTCTCTTCAATTCATTTTTCACAAAAATCTATGATCAACTCCCCATCCTCCATGAGAGGATACTGAAATTTTGAGTATTTAAAAGCCCTTGACAATGTGCTACATCAATAGTTGCCTTGGTCAATGTATGTCTTAGAAATAATAAATAATCAATGCCAATATATAATGAAATTACTTAATGTAAGTTTCAATGAGAAATATGTTGTAGCCTTTGGCATGTACATTATGTCAATTTTTCTTTCAACTTGCCTAAAAATATTTTTATTAACATGTAGCATCGAGAATATTCAACAATAGTCTACAAAGCTCTAAGATCATGCAAGACAAATCTATTAATTTAAGGATAGACAACTAAGAGGGGGGAGGTGAGTTGGTTGTCACCAAAATTTTGTTCCTTATTCACTTAATACCTTCTTATATTTCAACAGCATATCAATGATTCAATCATGGAAGCATAATACAATAATTCAAGAGCAGAAACAAACTCAACACAAATAACACTAAGATTTTAACATGGAAAACCTGGTTAAGGGAAAAACCACGGGGTGACTAACCCAAGATTATATTCTTTGTTAAAAGAATATGAAGAATAAAATGGCACTTGCCAATTAGGGCTCACTGCCCGAGTACACTACTCACAAGAGGCCCACTGCCTATAGGAGACACATTGTCTATAGAAGAAAATAAGTATTACAATCTTGAACTGGAAGTTAGCATCTTCACTATGCTTGAGTCAGTTCCATTAAAGCTCAACACCTCTGCTCTATTTTTTGCTCATCTCCTTTACCACCTTCTCATCATGACCACACACATTCTTTTTGAAACGACTTCGTAACTCTTATTTATACATGGCATTGACTTTGGAATGATCATCAAAGTCGGCACACCATACGATTATTTTATTACAGAGCATTTACAAAAATACAACTTGACTTGTTACAAAAACTGCTTGCACATTACTACACTATCGGCCACACATAGTTGGAACTTCAATCTTCTTCGAGGAACATGCCATGCTTTGTAAAACACCTTCAAGATCATCTGCAACATGTGCAAATCATTCAGTTGACCAGGACTGGGAAGAACATCATTACCCAAAGGTAAATATTCAATTACGAGATCAATCTTCAATGTGGACCAACAACAGGAACTGGACACAAACTGGAGACCTCCACAACCTTACTTGAATCACCAAGAACATTCGCACCACTTCTGCTTACTATAATCATTTACATCTTCATCCAGAACCTCAAGAACATAGCCGGTCATCATTGTCACACTAGAAGGATCACTTGCAGACCTCTAAACTATAAGCCAATCAAGTTGTTAATTCAAATTGGCTTCCCAAACATGCCACCAGATCCGTAGAGCATGATATTGCATTTTCAGATCTTACCGAACCTATTTGTGTTACTCTGTCACTTGTGAACAACTACCAGAACTAGTTTAACTCACATGGCCATAACTTCTCCAAATCTTCATTTGGACCTCTGAAATCTTGACTGGAGCATCTTCAAACACATATCTACAAACTCTTTGAAGTGCATACTCTGATCTTCATCTGGATGGGATCTTTACTTCATAGAACTTTATTGTCTTCACTGTTCTTCTTTGTTTCTGATAGGGCTAATTTTCTCAATATCCTTAGCACACAACTCATCCAATCCTTGACATTAATGCAATAGGAGTATGTTGATATCAATGACAACACCAGTTAGGCTCATACTTGCAACAATCTCCCCCTTTGTCATTGATGGCAACATATGATGTGAAAACTATTTTAACCATCAAGACACGAACTTCTCCTCATTGACTGACATAGCTCCCCCTATCACCAATAACCATTCACATGTCTTCTCTTCCTTTACTGCTCCCCCTTTGATCAGCAACCACTTTTTTGTTTTTCACATGTCTTCTCTCCCCCTTTGACATCAATGGCAAAGGGCACATACTTGTAACCACTTCTCATGCTTTAGAATCATACTGACTGCTCCCCCTGAGTAGTAGTCTCCTAGCATCAATCCAGATCATAACATATGACTGTGAAATCCACTGAACAGATGCACATTAGTGTGCCTTAATTTAGAACCAGTGAGGTAATAACCCCTAACTTCTCCCTAAGATACTCAAAAGTGTCCTTAGGTAGAGGTTTGGTAAAAATGTCTACAATCTGATCCTTTAAGGGCACAAACTTCAATCTCACTTCATTCTTGTTCACCTTCTCTCTCAAAAATTGGAACTTGATGGATATATGTTTTGTCTTTGAATGCAACATCAGATTTTTTGATATGTTTATTGCACTTGAGTTATCACAGAAGATTGTGATAGGTTCTTCATACTCCACTCTGATGTCTCTTAACATTTGCTTCATCCACAATACTTGAGTGCAACTGCTTGCTGCAGCAATATACTCTGCTTCTATAGTAGACAGTGATATTTCCTCTTATTTCTTACTTAGCCAAGAAACCAATCTTTTCCCTAAAAAGAATGCACAACCACTGGTACTCTTCCGGTCATCCACATCACCTACCCAATCAGCATCAGTATAAGCATGAAGAGAGAAATCATGATCCTTAGGATACCACAATCCATACTCAACTGTTCCCTTCAAATATCTGAGAATTCTCTTGATTGCCATGACATGATATTCTCTAGGATCAACTTAAAATCTGGCAATAAGACCAACAACATTAATAATGTTAGGTCTACTTTGAGTGAGGTAGATAAATCCTCCAATAATAGACCTATATGTTTTCTGATCAGCTTAAGGAGATTCAACATCTTTACTCAACTTACATCTAGTAGCCATGGGAGTATTCATTGCCTTTGAATCTTCCATCCCAAATTTTTTCAACAATTCTTTCACATATTTGGTCTAAGATATGAAGATTCCTTTCTTTGTTTGAGTGATTTGCAGACCCAAGAAGAAATTCATTTCCCCAAACATAGACATCTCAAATTCACTTTTCATTTGATTTGCAAAAGTTTTGCACATACTATCATTCCCTCCAAAAATAATATCATCAACAAATACTTCAACAATCAAGATATTTTCATGATCAATCTTAAAATATAGATTACTGTCAGCAGTACCTTTGTTGAAACCAATTTTCAGAAGATGTTTGTCCAATCTTTCATACTAGGCTCTTGGGGCTTGTTTAAGTCCATACAATGCCTTCTTCAATTTGCAGGCCATATCTCCATTATCATACAATTCAAATCCATCCGGTTGCTCAATGTATACTTCTTCTAAATCACCATTTAGGAAAGAAGACTTGACATCCATCTGATATACCTTGAAATCTTTGAAGGCAGCAAAGGCAAGAAATAATCTAACTGCTTCAATCCTTGCGACTGGAGCAAAAGTCTCTTCAAAGTCAACTCCTTCTACTTGAGAATAACCTTTACAAACCAATCTGTCTTTGTTTCTTATTACATCACCATCTTCATTTAGTTTTTTCTAGAACACCCACTTAGTACCAATCACATTTTTGTCCTTAGGTCTGGGAACAAGATCCCAAGTGTGATTCTTTTCAATCTGTATCAATTCCTCCTTCATTGCTTTAACCCAACTTTCATCATTGCATGCTTCACTTACTATTTTTGGTTCAACTTTTGAGATCAGGCAATACTTCATTGAGTCTTGAGAAATATTTCTTCATTTTTGAACACCTTTGCTTCTATCTCCTATGATCTGGTCTTCAAAATGATTCAGTCTTACATACTTGGGAGTTTTGGGAATCTCTTGCACTTTTAATTCTTAGACAAGTTCATTCAAGCATGTCCCTTCTTCTTGTGTTTTTGGATTCTCCAGATCAATCTGAATTTGGACTGGAGTTTGGACTTGTTCTTCTTAGTCTGAGATATCATTTTGATCATCAGCTTCATACTCATAGTACCTTGAGGAGTTTTCCATGCCTTCATCAACCTTCACATTTGTGCTTTCCACAATCTTTCTTAATCTCTTGTTATAACACCGGTAAGCTTTGCTTTGAGTAGAATAACCCAAGAATATTCCTTCATCACTCCTAGCATCAAACTTTCCAAGGTCTTCATCTCTTTTGATATAGCATTTGCTACCAAAGACTCTGAAATACTTCACAGTAGGAGTGTTGCCAAACCAAAGTTCATAAGGAGTCTTACCAGTCTTGCCTTTGATTTGTACCTAGTTAAGAGTATAAATAGCAATGCTCACAGCTTCTCTCCAATAGATCTGAGGAACATTTGCTTCCATCATCATGGTCCTAGAAGCTTCCGAGATGGTCCAATTCTTTCTGTCCACTACTCCATTCTGATGTGGAGTCCTTGGAGTAGATAACTGTCTCTTTATCCCATGTTTCTCACATAATTCTATGAACTCTCTGGATGTGAATTCTCCACCTCTATCAGACCTGAGACATTTTATGTTTATGCCAGTTTCATTTTCTACCATAGCCTTGAATATTTTGAATTTCTCAAGTACTTTAGATTTCTCTTTTAAGAAAGTCACCCACATCATCTCGAAGTGGTCATCAATCAGCAACATGAAATATCTATCTCCTTGCAGACTCCTGATTCTTGCCGGACCACATAGATCAGTGTGCACCAAGTCCAACAATCTGGTTGAGGAATGTTCCTTACTTTTGAATGAGACTCTATTATGCATACCTAACTAACAATCCTGGTACAAGCTATTAGTAGGTTTCACCAATCTTGGAAGATCTCTTACAGCCTGAGTGTTGCTTATCTTAATGATATTATCAAAATTCACATGACACATTCTCCTATGCCAAAACCAACTCTGATCAATTTGAACAAATAAGCAACTTTTTCCAGTACCAACCAAGTGAAAGATGTTACCTTTTGTCTGAGTATCAGATGCAATCTCAGTTTCAGAGCTTTCAAATATCTTACATTTTCCATTTTTGAACCGGAGATCATAACCTTTGTCTACCAACTGCCCAACACTAAGAAGATTATGCTTTAAACCTTCAACATATATAACATCACTGGTTTTTTTCTTTCCATCAAAAGAAATGGTTCCTCTGCCTTTAATTCTTCCAACAGAATTATCTCCAAATTTTACAACTCCACCTTCATATCTTTCCAGGTTTATAAAGTTATTCTTATCACTAGTCATATGGTGAGAGCATCCATTGTCAATGACCCATTCATCCTTTTCTTCAACCTGAGCAGCCAAAGCCCTTTCTGTCTTATGATTGGCATATTCAATAGGCATTGGATCTTCTTCCTTGATGGCAATAAACACCAAGTCACTTTCAGATTTGGTTCCTATCTCAGATTCATCATTTGTTACTCCATCATCATCTTCTTCAACATAGTTACACTTCTTTTGAAATCTTGATCTATTAGGGTTAGGCCTTGAAGATCTTTCCGGACACCTTGAGTCAAAATGACCAATCTTGTTGCAATTGAAACATTTGAAAGGAAATTTTCCTTCATGCTTACCAGATCCTCTTGGTAGTCTTTTTACAATAAGGGCTTCAAGTTGTGTAGCTTCTGACTCATCTTCTTCCAGATCTTTTCTTGCTTTATAATGCCATGTTGATTTCTTTGAGGAACTTTCTCCCAGATCATATCTTTGTTTGCCTTTTGCTGAGACAATAGCTTTGAATGCAGATTCAGTCTTGGGAAGTGCATCTCCAAACTCAACCAATTCAAATGCCACTAACTTTCTAAACAATTGATCCCTTGTAATGTTTGATAATAATGTGAATTCTTCAATAGCAGCAACCTAGTGTTTGTAAGCAGGGGGTAAGGATCTGAGAACTTTGGCAACAATCTCATCTTCATCCAATGTTCCACCAGCACATCTAATTCCACAGACAAGCTCATTTACCCTTGTCATAAATGTAGTGATATTTTCATCTTCAGGTTTTTGAACTTTCCTTTCAAACTCTATAACTTTGCACATTTAACATATTTGTCTCCTTCATGTAGAATATCCAGTTTTGTCCAAATTTCATAAGCAATTTTCAATCCCATGACATTTGTCAGCTCTGTATCAGACAAGGCACTTAGTAGAGCTTCTTTAGCTCGAAGATTATTTTCAACATTTCTAATTTCATCTAGAGTTGTTGGACCATTCTTTGGAGGAATATACTCATTTGTAGTCATGTTCCAATACTACTCTCCCATGCATTTCAAGTGACATTCCATGTGACTTTTCCAAAGAGTGTAGTTTGTTCCATCAAACCTTGGATTGTCCTTCTTGTAGGATGACATCCTGGATCTCCTCAAGCGGTTAAGCTTCTTCTAGAGGAACTGGTTCTGATACCAATTGTTAATTTAAGGACAGACAACTGAGAGGGGGGGTGAATCAGTTGTCACCAAAATTATGTTCCTTATTCACTTAATACCTTCTTATATTTAGATAGCATATCAATGATTCAATCATGGAAGCATAATATAATAATTCAAGACCAGAAACAAACTCAACACAAATAACACCAAGATTTTAACGTGGAAAACCCGATTAAGGGAAAAACCATGAGTTGACTAACCCAAGATTATATTCTTTGTTAAAAGAATATGAAGAATAAAATGCCACTTGCCAATTAAGGCTCACTGCCCGAGCCCACTGTTCACAAGAGGCCCACTACCTACAGGAGACACATTGTCTACAGAAAAAAATAAGTATTACAAACTTGAACTGGAAGTTAGCATCTTCACTATGATTGAGTCAGTTCAATTAAAGCTCAACACCTCTGCTCTATTTTTCACTCCTCTCCTTTAGCACCTTCTCATCATGACAACACATATTCTTTTTGAAATGACTTCACAACTCTTATCTATACATGATATCGACTTTGGAATGATCATCAAAGTTGGCACAACATACACTTATTTAATTACAGAGTATTTACAAAAATACAACTTGACTTGTTACAAAAACTTCTTGCACATTACTACACTGTCAGTCACACATAGCTGAAACTTCAATCTTCTTTGAGGAACATGCCATGCTTCGCAAAACACCTTCAAGATCATCCGCAACATGTGCAAATCATCCAGTTGACCAGGACTGGGAAGAACACCATTACCCAAAGGTAAATCTTCAATTACAAGCTCAATCTTCAATACAGACCAACAAAATGAACTGGACACAAACTCGAGACCTCCACAAGCTTTCTTGAATCACCAAGAACATTCGTACAACTTTTGCTTACTATAATCATTTGCATCTTCATCTGGAACCTCAAGAACACAGGCAATCATCACTGTCACACTAGAAGGATCACTTGTGGACCTCCAAACTATGAGCCAATCAAGTTGTCAATTCAAATTGGCTTCCTAAACATGCCACCAGATCTGTAGAGCATGATATTGCATTTTCAGATCTTACCAGACCTATTTGTGTTACTCTGTCGCTTCTGAATAGCTGCCAGAACTAGTTTAACTCACATGGCCATAACTTCTCCAAATATTCATGTGGACCTCTAAAATCTTGAGTGGAGCATCTTCAAACACATATCTACAAACCCTTTGAAGCGCATACTCTGATCTTCATCTGGCTGGTATCTTTACTTCATAGAACTTTATTGTCTTCACTGTTCTTCTCTGTTTCTGATAGGGCTAATTTTCTCAATATCCTCAGCACACAACTCATCCAATCCTTGACATTAATGCAACAGGAGTATGTTGACATCAATGACAACACAAGTTAGGCCCATACTTGCAACAAAATCATATAGTATTTTGTCTCTTTGTAACTATCTTGCACATGAAGTAAGAAAAAACATATACAAGCAAATCATTAGAGTTTTAAAAGCTCTTGGTGGCATGTCATAGTAGCTCTCCAACTACACCTTTGCTCTAGATGCATGCTCTACTCTATATCTTGATGACAAGATGTTTGGGTAGAATTGATCGCTACTTGCTAGGACTTGCCTAAAATTATTTATGCTTATGTACACTAAGGATGCATCTCCTATGTTTTTAGGCCTAGGAATGTTTCAAGGACAGGTCAAAAACTCTCCACTTGTCATCCTTGATCATAAAAAAATTAGAATTGTTTCAAAAATGTCTATTTTTATAGGTATAATAAGGTACGATATGGAATAGATAGCCATCCCCTATAATTGATCAACATAAAATGTAATTTTAAAAAAATACAAAAAATTGGAGAAAAAAAACATGGGGGGTCCACAAGGACTCTCTACCCCTTTATTTAAGGCCCATGGACTTTTATGCCTTTCTCTTCTATTTTGTATTGGTGTATCCACATTTATAAAATAGTATTATGTATTTTTGTATTGGTTGGTTATCACTTGTGGATACCGATGCATTGACATTTGGATGATTGAAGTGTGTGTATATGAATGTATATTTATATGAATATGTATATATGTACATGTGTGTTGTTTTATGTTTAATTATGTGTTGATGTTTCCACTTCACTGTTATCATTAAAGTTGATATTCTAGTTGAGTAGATTTAGTTTTTACATTGTTATTTTATTAAATGATTGAATCATATGTTCATTGTATTGCTTGGATAAATGATTTAATTAAAATGTGATTATCATATGTAAATCTTATGGCATTGGGTGATTTTACCTTTCCCTTCGATTATTGTTATGTAAATTGGATAGATGCACATAACATTTGATTGAAGTGTGTAGGTATAGGTAAAACTTCAATGGGGGTTAATTTTAGACAGTGTACAAATGGTTTGTTTAATTTTGTAAATCCTTCTTACTTAGTATAGAGTAGTAGAACGTGTAATGTTGAGTTATTATGAAAATTGAATCTAAATCTGTGGTGATTCTAGAATCCATGTGTTGTGATTAAACCCATAAAGTGAGTGGGTCCTTTGTATATGTTTATTTTGCTATTGTTGTGTTATTTAAATTAAATTTGAAATGTGTGTTATTCATCTTTGTAGAATATTTAATATGCTTGAATTGAAAGATCAATAGATTATGTCTTAGTGAAAAAGGTCTTATACATTATTCTATTGCATGCAAGAAAAAGTTTCAAATAAGTTTAATTGCATGTGAGGATTAAAAATGTTATATAGTTGGAATTTAAATTAATACCACTTTATTTTGAAATATATTATTTTTTAAAATTTTAAATAAAAATATCTTTTTGTGCAAAAATATCTATTGTGAAAAATACCTAGTTTGAATGTGAAAATTAAAAAAGGTAAAAGGTATTTTATTTCTAAGTTTGTAGCTAAGAAAAAACACATTGTCTTGAAGCTTTTGTTGTTGGTAAAAGATTGAAATCCTAAAGATTGATTGGCTTATTTGTGGAAGAGAAAATGATCAATTCATAGAGATACTTTTCTATTTTTGTTTTGGTGTAGATTAAATATACAAAATTCATAAAAAGAGAAAACTTGTTTGTGAATTCTTAATGTTGAAATTGAATTAATTTGGCCATACTTCCCTTTTTATGGGATTGGACATATAGCTTAGCATGTGCTTGTTGAATTTCATTATTAATTAGAATTTCATTGTCAGAGGAATTAAATTTCAGAAAAATAAATGTCCTATTAAGAAACTATGGTAGAATTTTCCAAAAATTATATCTGAGTGCAAAAGTGTGTTGTTGAATGGATTTTGGGTAAAAGAGTATTTTAAGGATTTTAATTTTATGTGTTCTCAAATTTTAAAGCTTGAAGATCCATCAATGGCTAACCCTAGTTAATTTTAAAAATCTTAATTTGTTTATTCTTAAATTTTAAAATTCTTGAGATATTATTTTGTGGAATCATGACTTCTCCCATAGAAATAGTGTATTTGCATTGAGAAATGTGTTGCATGGAAATCCGACCCTTATCCATCCTTGAGCTATCTATAGAAGATTAACCCTTTGATTGTTTCAGAAATTGATCTTATTTTGGAATGAAAAATCTTGAGTGAGCATGAATCCTAAGATGGTCTTGTGATGGAAATGATGGATTAATCATGTAAGGCTTTTCTTTAAATATTTTGATTTTTGTGGAAATCATTAGTTGAATGCTTATGTTATTGTTATCACTTGAAATTACACCTGGCTTGGAGGTTGTCCAAGCATTCCAATGACACAATGGGACTGATCTCAAGGTGTGGGACCTTTCAAGTGAGATCAAACCTTTAGAGAAGGCTAGTTCCTCTTTTTGAGCTTAAGGCTCAGAGAAATAGACTAGATCTAATGCTACACACACAGGGGAAAAGGGGAAGAAAGTACTGAAGTTAAAAGAGGAGGTGATGCACCAAATTTACAATGTGTTGGCTGGGACTGACATAACACTACAATAACCTTAATTACTAAAAGAAACTCACACAGACTTATAGCTTAAGTAGAGGCTCAATTAGAAGATTGTAACTAACAAAGGGACTGTTTTATCGATAGAATGAGTTACAAACTTCAAATAAACAAAGAGAAAAAGTATAAGAGAGGCAAAATATCAATGATTATATTGATCATGAAGGCTAAATAGCCATTACAAGGGAAGATAATCTGTTACAAAATAATAGACATAGTATAACCATCGACATTCATTGGTGAACAATCAACTAGAGACAATAAAGGCTCATAAAATTGAGTACAATGTATCACATCTAGTTGGCTCTGTAGGTACATTACAAGGTTTGAAAATAACAAATGATCTTCCCAGTGTAACAACCTAGAAGAATAGCTAACCAACCCAAAATACATCTTTGAATCATGCATATATAACTTTTACAATCGCACTATAGTAGCCATGGACGTGGAATGAGAAGTCAACAAAGAAGGGATGTCGTCCATGCTGTAATAATTTTGTTCTATGTCCTTGGAGTGTTCCCACATGGATCTGCAGATGAAATCCACTAAAACAGGAGATTCGCCCATGCCATGAGTATAATAAATTCAATTCAAAGGAATTATAGTAGCATGGGAAAGCGAGGAATCCATCTTTTAAAAGAAATCAGGATTCAAAGAAGCATTAATGGCAACCAAGAGGGTTGCTAAGAAATCTTGTCATGTTTTGAATAGTAGAAAATGCCTCTAGAAGGAAAAAGGGTCAAGCTCTGACATATTGGACTTCCTCTAATCATCCTTCCACCGATCGGGCTCTAGAAGGGTGAAAGAGGAAACTCTAGCCTCTGAAGTTTGAAAGAAGATAAATCATTGACATTTGGGGGTTGGGTCTTCACCGTTACATTTTTCACTGATCATAGGAAGAAGAACCTAACCTCCACATCCGCAACATTTAGACAATTATATGAAATCAATGGAGATTGGGCCTCTAGCCTTCCACCTTATTCCTTCCTAGAGAAGGAAGAAGAGAGAAAGTCTGAGCCCCACAAGTTTGAAGACTTAGCCACTTTTACAAAGGTTCAATGGAGTTTGGGGTTCAAGCCTTCTATCTTCTTCCTTCCAAAAGATGGAAGAGGGAAGAAGAAAAGACTGAAGTCTGAAACTCTGAAACACTTAGAAATATTTTGAATGAAAAGGATTGGAACTTGGGTCCCAAACCCTTCTCCTTAGATAACGTCAATGCCACCTGGCAACATTTTGCGGTTTCACGGTCACCTTTTGCCTTAATAAAATAATCCCCATCGAATGGTGGAAACAAACCAGAATACACCACATTTCCCATTGAGAGTCAATTGTCGGTCTTTCACCTTACACCTTTTATGAAGAAGATGAAAGGCAAGAAGTCTAAACTTTGACCTCTGATATACTTAGAGCTTTTACTTGGTAGGCTTCGGCAAGTGGACCTCCAGCCTGCCTTCCAAAAGAGAACACGGAAGAGATAAACCTGAAGTCTGGCACCCAAAACACTTAGCCAAATTTACAAAGGGACAAAGTGGAGTTTGGAGCTAGTTTGGATGGCAGGACAAAGGGGAGAACTCTAAACTTTGAAACTCTAAAAAGACAAAAAACACAAGGAAAACTTAGGTTTTTGGGACTTAGCCATTTTGGGTGGTTTTCTCTTGCATTTCAAAGGGTGAAAATACTAGGATCTCATGGATCTTTAGGCTATTTGGCTAGAAGGCAAAATAGGATAACATTTTAGTGACTATGTAGGGGTGTTTTCTTGTTAAACACTGGGATCTAGAGACCTTAACAATCCATTGGGTACAAAGTCAAAGGGCACATCAACAAGAATAGGAGTTGGCCAGACCAACATAAAATTAAACACTACCTCTGGGAAACAAGACAAGGAAAAACAAACAAGGTAGACAATCTCCTAATGTGAATGATGTCTATACAAAAGTACTTATTGAAAGGAAAAACCTAATATACTTACAAAACCCCACAACCATGCTAAAAGAAATGTTTGAGATGAATCCCATTGACTGGGATTGGTAGAACCTCTCCATTCAACTTGGAAAGTTGAAACACATTGGCATGTTTGTAGCTGGTAATAATATAAGAGTCACTCCACATGGCGTCAAATTTTGAATGTCTCCCATCATTAGCTCTGTTTGCATCTCATTTTAACACCAAACATCCCTCACTGAACGTTCTGTCAGTCAATTTTCTATCAAAAGTTTTTTTTATCTAATCTTAGTGAGCCTCAAGAGTCTTCATACTAGCATCTCTTTTCTCTTCAAGCTCCATCAGCTTAGCCAACCTGACTGTCATGGCATCACCATCTAGCAGCTCTAACTATTGTGCCAACTCAAGGGAAGGCAACTGTAATGACAATGGAACTTTTTCTTCCCTTCCATAAACAAACATGAAAAGGGAACTACCTATGGCCCTTTTGGGAGTAATTCTATCAACCCAGAGAGTTGTCTTCAACTTGGAATGTTATGTTCTTTGATTATCATCCATTGTCATCTTGATGTTTTGATCAGATTTTTGTTTGTGGACTCAGCCAGGCCATTCCCTTGGGGGTAGTAATTGGATGATGTTTTCAAATAAATTCCAAAGTTTAGTGCCCATTCACTAATTTTTGTGCCTACAAAGGCTTTAGCATTTTCAAAAATAATGGTGAATGGAACACCAAACCTGGTAACTAACCCCTTAAGGAAATCTAGAATGGAGGCCTCTATAGCATCCTTTAAGGCAATTGCCTCTGTCTACCTTGTAAAATAATCAATGGCTATCAAAATCAACTTGTGACCAATGTTGGAAGGCAGATTAACTATCCCAATGAAGTCTAAACCCTATTGGGCAAATGGTTGATTAGCCTAAATTGGGTGTAGGGGAAGAGCAACCAACCTTTGTTTCTCTACAAAGAATGTACATTCTTTGCAACCTCTTACCCATCTATGGGTGTATCTGAATAAATTGGGCCAATAATAACCAGCATGTATGATTTTGATAGCAGTTGTTCTTGAAGAATAATGGTCACCAGCGGAGCCATTATAAAATCCTTCTAGTACCTTAGAGGTTTGATCTTATGCAATACATCTAAGAAGAACTCCATTGATGTCTTTTCTAAATAAGACACCATCAACAAGAACGTAAGGGATGGATTGGAGCCAAAAATACCTTCTTTTGGCCTGATCCAATCTGTCTAGGCATCGTCATGACTATAGAAACGTGACCATATATTTATGCCAATCAATTGGAGCAATATTGGAATGAGCAGGATACGCTTGTTCTAGGACACATACAACATCATTTATAGCTTCAACATTCGGATACATTTGTTCACACAGGCCTTTGCCTTGCACTAGCTTAGTAATGTTGATGTTGACATCATATTCCATTACCTTGGTGCTCCACCTAGCCCTTTTCTCATTGATATCTCTGCTTAAAAGAAATTATTTAACATCGGGATGGTTCACCATCAACTATATTTTATTGTTTGAAAGCATATGCTTGAACTTTTTAAGTTCTTTCACTACAGTAAATAGATTCTTCTCAACAAAATCATACCTCAGTTCATATTCTTTGAGAGGCTGGCTGAAGAAAGCAATTAGCTATTCCAATTTTTCTTGATTCTTTTGTGTTAAAACTATTGATATACCTTCCTTGTCTCCAAAGGTATAAAGGATAAAATCCTTCTCATAGTTGGGGTTTATCAGTGTTGGAGCCTATACAATGGCCTGCTTGATAGCTTTGAAATTGTCCTTGCCTTCCTTTGACCATGTGAAGGCAGCGTTCTTTTTTAGCATGGCTATGAGGGGCTTTGCTATTGAAGCAAAATTGGGAATGAATCTCCTCACAAAGTTGATCTTTCCCAAAAAACTCTGTATGCCTTTCTTATGACTAGGAAGGGGAAGAGCTAGAATGGCATTGATTCTTTTTGGATCAATGGCCAATCTTTCCTTTGAAACCACGTGCCCCAACAATTTACCTTCTAGGACACCAAACACATACTTTTTTGGATTCAATGATATTCCATATTCCCTGCATCTTTCAAAAACTTTTCTCAAATGATGCAAGTGGTCAAATGCATGCTTGGAATACATGGTCAGATCATCCACCAATCTCTTAATTTTCTAGACATTAATCTAACAACATATAAAACTTTATTGGATTCAGACCAAACAGATCCTCTAGTATCATAAAACATTTCTAAAGTATCACACCAGGGACAAATAGTGTCATATGGATCAACAATTTTATCAATGTTTAAAATGTAACTTGATGTAGCATAAGCCCTCATCTACTCTAGTTTGGAGTTCTCTGAAACAACATCCCTCATTTCTATATCAATATTACTTTCAACTAACTCATGGCCAGCTAGATAGTTTTTCCAATCCTTAGTATCGTGTATTTGTTCTACAATAAATTCTTCATAACCTAATTGGGGTTCTTCATCATATGCTTGAGATGATTCTGCATCCAGGAATACTTCTTCAGGAGAAAAAGTATCCATATGGGCTGCAACAGGCTCATCCATGTAGATTGGTTCATTGTCTTTGATTTGGAGTGTTTGTAACCAATCCTTCATTTCATCAGCATGTTGCATTGCATGTTCTTTTTGTTTTGGGAAAACTAATTTTGTAGGCCTAGGGGCTGTTTTGGTTCTAGCAGGGACTGTTGGTTGTTCTTCAAGTTCATCTTCAATTAGAATGCCCTTTCTCCTTTGAACCCTAGCTCTTGGTTTTTGCATAGGTTCAGAGTGATGAGATTTGGCCTCTTCAGCTTCTTCCTTAGAGCTATCTTTTCCTTTTTGGGAGACTCTTATTTTTTTTGTATATCTTCTAATCTTTTCTAGATTTCTGGCCACATGTTCTAATAGTGCTTTATTTTCTTAGGCCTGATTATATCTTCTAGCATCTGAGGTGGCTAAATTATCATGTATTTGTGTAGTGTATGTATCAATTCTCTGAGTAAAATTTTGGATGTTTGCAATGGAAGCTTGGGTAGTTCTCATCTGGTAAGAAATTCATGAAGAATCATTCAACAAAGAAGTAGACTATTTTTCTAATTTAAGAGTATTAGATTCTATTTTATTTACAGTATGCTCAACATGGAGAAAATTATCATATATTGAATATGACCTTCTGACTACTTGTTTAACATCTAGGGCCATATCATCTATATTCTCTTGTGTTGCCAACATCCACTGGGACTGCCAATTTCTTTGAGCCTTAGAACTTTTATGTTTACCTCCTACTTTAGTATGGAGCCTTACCTCATACTTGCCCCAAATCTTCTCATCTAGGTTAACTATTGTAAAGCTTTCTTGGGTTGGTCATCTCCCAGGTATATATCTAGTGACTTCAACAGTTGTTGATGGGTCAACCTGAATTTGATGTTTAACCTTTCTCTCTGACCCATACCTTGGCAAAGCTTCTCTCATCATACAGGCAAGTTCATCTAGCTTTATGATCTTAATTCCTTTTTGTTTCTTATCCTTCTTTTCTTCTTCCTCTTGAGGAGTCAGATGAAGCCTAGAGCTTACTTGTTTGACTAGTTTGTCCATCAGGATAGGTCACGACTTAAATATGAGGTTGAGGCAAAAGAAGCACGAGTAGGATAAGGATTAACTGACTCAAATTCTTTAGGAGTTGGATGACTTGAGGATGAGGAACATTCCTTAGGGTTATAGTCAATAATGAATTATTGTTTGAGTGTGGAAATGCATGAGCCATAGATAAACTTATTTTCAAAGGTTGCAATCTTGCCCTAGTTTCATCTAGAATTGGTTGTTCCAATATAGTTTGATCTGGAACGGATTGGAGTGTGACATTGGGTACTCTCCTGGCTTGGAATAGGGGTCTATTTGAAAACCTATTTCTTTGTATAGGGAGGTCTCTAAATTGAGGCTTCTACTAATTTTAGGAGTTGCTCAATAATTGGGAATCCTATGTCAAAACCAGTGTGGTCAATGGTTCGGCCATAGTCAAGCAAATTAGAGGATCCTTGTGGGAAACTCACCCCCATGGGAAAAGAAACTAGTGGTGACATAGTATTCATGACTCTATAGACACAACAACCTCCTATAGTAGCATAAACAGATCCAGGCATAAGAGAGACACCTTTGATTTGGAGAAGAAGACAAAAGGAATAAGAAATGAACTTACCAGATAGAGAAAGAGTAAAGTTTGGCAAAACAGAAAGAACACCATCCCCTTTTCAACACTGAGGATGCCTCAGAATTGGGCAATAACTACTTGTTCCTAGATTCTACAGCAGGTGTCAACAAGAGTAGCAAAAAATTGAGCACCAATATCATAATTGAAATGTGGGTGAACAACGATATCAACATGGGGAAAATGGACATGAAAATAACACTTTTCTCTCCTTCGTGAGACGTCAGAAGGAAGCAAGAATGGAAGGTAAATTGGACAGATTCCTTCTCCAGAGACTAACAGATTAATTTCAAACTGACTAACAGAATCACAAATTTTTGCTTTAAGACCTTTTTCAAGATACAGTGTAGAAATTTTTATGTCAGGGAATTTAAAGTTTCCTTTATCATCAACAACATGATCATCACCATTTTGAAAATAATTATGCAAGACTTCAGATAAAGCAAAGCTAGCATTCATCAATCTTCTACTAGCCATAGTGAGAAATATGAACTTACCGATTTACAGTCACGATATTCTCTGCTACTTTGGTCAACTTACTGATGCCCTTCACATGGATCTCCTATCCTTCACACAGGTCTTATGTCTGCAACTTCCACAGATACTACAGCACGCTACTAGTACAATGTTCAGCACAATATTCTCACATAGACTATTTAAAGGATTGATAAACCAATGGCTTTGATACCAATTTAAGCAAAAGGATTTTATTGCATATTATAAAATGATCACAATGTATGATTAGTGTAATAACCAATAAGGATTATCACACAATACAACTTTCTACACAATTTCTGATTGTCCATCATTTCCATAAGATGATTAAAGTTGTGTTGCATATCCCTTTGTCCCCTAGCCAAATCATTCAGAATATCATGGGTACTAGGTTCTTCAAGGTCTCTGTCACCCATTTCAACCTCTACTCTATTGACACTTGCAAAGGGATCTATGTGCAGGGTACTACAAGATTTGGCTATGACCTGTTTCTTCTAAGGTAGTATTGATGTATACCAGGTTGCATCACTCAGTACATACTCTACATGTTTCAATCTGATCTCATAGGATGGCAATACATTCTGTGCTCTGATACCACTGTAATATGCACATGTCCTGTAGGGTTTTTGATGCCATTTTTTTTCTATTTTGGTTTCTTTTTTCACTGTTGTGTGTTTTGATAGTTTTATGTTTTTGCATATGATGTTTGAAAATAACAATGAAATACAAGTATGCAAATATACCCAGATGAGAATAAAGCATAAACACCTTAAAATATGAATACCCAGATCATAAAATTGCTCAAATATAATTATGGTAACATACCCATTTGCATTTCTTCAAGTTGTAGGTCTATCATACCTTAACTAGCTAGGGTTTGACACCAAAATAAGCTACCATTTGCTTCAATCTTCAGACATTTCAGTGTACAATCACCAGTGGTATGCTACTATACCCTAGGCACCATGATTTAGTGCAAAAACTGCCACAAAGGATAGGTGATTCAGCCTAGGTATGGCCCACAACCCTGGAAGAAAGCCTTGTACATCTAGGTAGAAGCTACAACAGGAATGGAAGCTCTACTTAAAAACCTAATTTCTATATTTTTTGAAGTCTGCATTCTTAGAAACAGAAGTTCCACAAGGAATCACCTCCAAAAGAGTAGGTTTATATTATCAAAACCCAACCGTCAGCACACATGAAGGTACGACCTATCTATGAAAATGTATGAACTGCATAAAGTTGTATCTAGAATGCTCCAAAATCCCACAAACCACATAAATTTACAATCAAAATACTTACTATTCACCGTCCACAAATTTTGAGCATCTACACCTGTGAAAACTCCATTAAAATTCATCAAATCAACACAATGCAAAGTCTTCGTATGAAACTCTCAGCAACCCTCTTGATGCTATCTTTCAAGCATGAAGAGAGTGATCTCACAGAGGTTTTTGTCTCTGCAAAACCCTTGTTCTTGTTCAAAGCCAAAGATTGCACAACAAAGTTCAAAAGAGTGAATGAATGAATCAAAATGACTTCTCATTTTTTCTTTTTGTCTCCTCACTCCCAATGTCCAAGAGAGATATTTTAATATTTTTAGTTTTTGATAACTTTAAGTCCCTTATATCCCCATGAGATGGATGCCCATATCCTAGCATTTTATCTTTTAAAAACAACATATATCTCCCCTTTTAAGACATTACTTTATAATCTAGAGTAACATATATATTAAGCATATAAGTTAAATATTTAATTTAACTTAGACATTAATATTTCATTCCTCAATCCACTCAAATGCCAAGTAAAGTGTGCTAGATACTCCAACCGACAAAGCTAAATATTGAAAGTTAGGTAAACTCCACCAGTTACCCCTTGCCTAACTTACTATAAATAGTAAGTCCTAGGAAAATGTGACCAAAGACGTTCCTTAACCAACCTCCATTAGCCTATGGGAACCCTAGATTAGGCTAACTACTCCACCTGTCGAGATGGCTAAGAAGGGGACATTACATTCTGATTGAATGGCTAATATGTTTGGTTAGAGAGTTGATATGGCCTATTAGGTTGTGTCAGTTGTCTTCTTTCCAACACCAATTCATTGCTCAATCTTCTGATAAGAGCATCTATCTCATCCTCTTTCTCAATTGCAGGTGTAATTAGAGGAGTAGCAGGGCTAACTATCATAAGAATTGGAGCCACATCAGGCTGAATGATAGGAGCCTCTACAAATAAAGGCATTGGCAGCCTTGGAACAATTTTTCTAGCTTGAATTAGGTAGTTTTCTGCCCTTATAGCTATGTCATATGCATCTGGAAGAACAGTCCCTCACATGGATTGAATCATGACAGTATTGCTAGAATTCAAAGACCTCAAATAATAAATGAATACAGTGTTTAGGGAGGGTTTCACCAATAATGGGATCCTATCCCATGTCTTTTGGACTATATACTTCAAGTCCACCACGTATTCATGGGGGGCTCTCTTGATTTTGGCTAGCTGCTCCATCAGTGACAGGTGGTCACTCTTGTCTTCAAAATGCTTACATAGTTTTGTCCTCATTTCATCCTAGTTGTGGATGCAATTAGTTGGGAGACCTCTATACCACTAGAGGGATTTTCATTTGAATGAAGAAGCTAGCAATCTCACTACCACATTGTCTGCAGTTACATTATGGAAAGAGCAGACACTTGCAATATCTTGAATGTGCTCAAGAGGGATGGTGAAGTTTTCACCATTGAAGAATGAGATAGCCTTGAAGGATGAGGTAGGGATATCATTGTACTGGGCTAGGTCTAGAGGGCTACCCTGATTAAAAGTGACAAAAGGAAGATTCCTCGTTGTTGAACTCAAAAGGTTGCTGAGAGGGGGGTGAATCAACACACTTAAAAAATTTAACCAACCATTTTCTGATAAAACTAAATAACTTTAAAAACATGAAGAAAATCGTGCAATCAAAGAGTCAACACATAATACCAAGGATTTTATGTGGAAAACCCTAAATAGGGAAAAACCACGGTGGGGATTAGCTCACAATATAATATACTAATTGCAGAAGTATTGCAAAATTGTTTTAGGGCTAAAACCCAAGGAAGCTACTACTCCCTGATTTACAACTTTGATTTAGGGTTATAACCCAAGGAAGCTACTACTCCCTGATTTCTCAGCTCACTGCTATTACAATGATAATATAGACATAAGGACTACTATGGATGACGCATTTGTTGTATGTTGGTGGTGCAGTCTGCTATTCTTGATCAGCACGTATCTTCAAATTGATTTTGTGCATTTCATATCTTCCTCTATTTTTCTATGTTCACATTCACCTAAACTACCTTTCAACAAAGTTATATCTTCTATATATATCATCCACAACACCTTAAAACATTGATTAGGTTAGCATCACGAACAATATTGAATGTAACATGTAACTTGTCACCGGTTGGCCTCAACACATGCAAAATGACATAAAAACAAGTTGCAGACCTCAAGGCATTATGAAAAATATCAGGACACATCATTCCATACCTTCTAGACTTGGAGAAACTAGTTAGGAGCCTCTACATGCAATAGGTACTTAACCAGTCAACTCATACTACTTAGCACTATTGACTATTCATCTTTCAACTACCATGGAGAAACCAAAAACTCAATGCAAACCAAGGATTCGATCACACAAGAACTCAACAACATCCATACTCCTTGCAGAAGAAGTATCATACCAAAATGTGTATCCACAAGACAAGAGATATATCTATCTGTAGAGAACAGGGTCTTCCAAAATTTATGTAATGCTTCACAACCCAAGATATGATGTTGCGGTGTAATGCAAGGCTTGAGACCTTTTGGAAATGATCATAGACATCAATGTATGCTACTTAACAGATCCACACACCTTTGTTTGAAGTTTCCAAAGGAAATCAAGAATGACTTAGGTACTTAGAGTTCTGGAGGACAGTTATACTTTCAACTTTACTTAAAACCATGATACATTGGTGCGGTACTAGAAAATGAGAATTATCTACATGCAAATCATACCTGATGTAACTTGGACCATATACTACCTTCACACAAGCTTTGGTAATAGATTTATATGTGTTTCAACTTCTGTAGAGATTAACTTGTGCATTCAGGCTCCGTAATACATTATGATGCCTCTATCACTTGAGCTTTGTCTTTGCAAACCACTAGAGCACTTGAAACTTCATCATAGCATATAACATACAAATCTTGGCCATTACTCAGAACATATGACAAATAGATCTCTTCCAAAGGAATGTGGAGCATTCCATTTTCTCCCCATTACTGTTTTGTTTTGTCTGGGTGATGACTGATGTACTATCCCTTATAACTTTTGATGCTTACCACATAAGGAGCTGAAATATTGGATAAATCATGTCAATACATATCAGAAGCTATCATGAGAACCACATGGCCAAATCTTTCTTTACTAAGAAATGTGGACCAATTCAAGTTGACTCTGGCTTAGAATGTGTACTGTGAATGCCTTAGTCAATCTTCTACTTACCCTTGAGTGCAGTACTCCCAACTGATGAGATATGTAAGTGTGTATGCCAGAATCATGCAAGGATGTGAGTGTTTTCCTCAGTATCATGTTCATGCCCAAAACTAATCCATACTTAGACTATTTTCTTTTCTCCTAGAATGGTTTTCCTAGACCATACTGACTCTTCCTTTGTACAAGTTTGTCTATGCATTTTGATCTATTATATTGACATTAATGTATACTATGATGACATCAATGACAACACATATTGCCAACAATCTCCTCCTTTGTCATTGATGGCAACATATACTCCCTCTTAGACTCTCTCCCCCTTTCACATCAAGGACAAAGGGATTGATAACCTTTGTATCAAAAAACTATATGTACTCCCCCTTACAAAAAGATATATAAATTGTGCTCCCTCTGACTTAGTTACAAAATTGTACCCTTGAAAACCAAAATGGTACTGCCACTCTACTCAATATCTCTACAATACTATGTACATCAAAATTGTTCTATTTTCATTAATAATTCATTTGGATGGGATGATAGCTTTGTAAATTACCTCAAGAGTTGTTGAACAATTGTGGTCCAAATGACACATTCTAAAGCAACCATTTGAGTCTGGCACTCACACTATATGCACATTTCCTCTGATTCATCTACATTGCTTGGGGTCTATATCTTTTGATCTATCTTTTCTACCTTCGCCAACATGCCAGACATTGAGGTAAGTCTCAAATTCACTACCTCTCTCAACTAACCAAATTGCTTCTTTATATTTTCTCTTTGGTCTTGTAATTGAGACATTTGTGCATGCAAGTTTTCAACTTGTGCCCTTGTTGCAACCATCTTGTCTTTTGACAAATCATAAGTTTCTACCAACTTAGATAGTTGTGACTCAATAGAGTCAATCCGAGTCTTGATATTCTTTATTGAAGTGGACCATTTTAAACAAAATAGATATACGGTTGTAGCTTCATCAATGAATATTTTAAATTTCTTTAAATTTTCTTTGAGCTTATTATGTACACTTGCACATTTTTCAATTATTTCACCCATTTTATTGTCAATTACTCTTCTTTCTGCTTCTTGTTCTATTTTTTTCTTTAAATGGGAAGAGTGGTCTTTAAAATAGTTCATTAATAACTTGAGCTTTTGCTTAGTAGGCAGAGAGGGGTCAATGGTTACATCTGGTAACCCTTCTTGAATAACCTTTATTGTATCTTCTATTGCACTGGTTTTCTTCAATTTTTCTTGTATGAACTCTTTCCTAGCAGATGTATGAAATATATCTCCAAGATGCAATTTGTGAAAAGGAGAGATACCTATCAGATCTATATGTCCCTCATTATTTGGAATCTACAGTAGCTGGGGAGTGATGACCAGTTGAAATTGCATTTGTAGATTCAATAAATCTTGAAGAGAATCTGTCTCAGATCCACTTTGGCCTATGTCATCTGTCCCTTCTAACTTCTCTTCCTCTTTAGCCTTTTCTTTATCTTTTTCATTCTTTTGTTCCTCAACATTATTTTCCTTCTCATCTTGACTCTCCTTAGAGGTAACTTCTCTTTTTTCAACATTTTTTGTGTTCTGCGAAGGAGGTGTAACACTATCCTTGTCTTGACCCTCAATGTTTTGTGCATTGACAGTTTCTAGAGGAAAGGAACCTTGTTCTTTAGGAGTGTCTGGAGGACCTGAAGCACCAGTATCTTTAGGGGGGGCATCTCCTTATTCTTTTTAGGCATGTCATTGCCTTCCTTACTTTCCTCAGATTGACCAGATAGTTCTTCAATGATCCCCATCTCAATCTTCATCTCATTGAGGACTTATATAGTTTTCCTTAAAGTTTCCTTTTTCAACTTCTCTATCTCCTCCTCATTCCTTGACATTAGAGTGTTTAGTCTCCTTTTAGTCCTAAATTCTTTTGTTAGAATTTTGGAAACTCTGACTCTATCATCTTTATAAATGGTGGGACAAGCCTTTTCAACTACAATTTTCTTTATCTCATCTTCTTTGTTTAGTGCATCATTTCTCCTTTTGGTTAGGATGTCAACCAAGCTTTTGGGAAGTTGGTGTATGATTTTAATGAAAGCCAGATTGTGTGCTCCCATGTATCTGACCACTGCTTCTTCAAGAGTAGATTTATGTTCTATAGGCCTTTCATCATAGATTCTTGCAACCTCTTGTAGAGCACCTTCTGTCATTGCATTTACAATTGTATCTAGTTGCAAGGGAACATATCAAGTTTCTTAATCTTCTTGGCTTTTCCTTTGCCTTTCTCCTCTGAGGTTTCACCTTCTTTTCTTGTTCTTTTCTTCAATAAAGATGTTTTTTTATTTCCTCTTCATCTTCTTCATCATCTTTAGTATTCATTGGATTTATCTTTTCTGCATCTTTAACTTCTTCCTCTTCTTCAACATTTTTTACCTTTTCTCCTTTTCCCTTACTCTTTTGCCTAGGCTTTTTCTTTTTTAGTAGTTTGTACAGGGATAATAGACATCAGATTTCCATAGTCCATAGTATTGTACATGAGTGCTTCAACACCAGAATCAAGGAGCATAGTGCCGATATTAGACATGACTGTGTTCACAAATTTGCTCTTGCTGAACACTCAGCATTAACCAAGCACCACATCTACCTAGAAAACACTCAAATCTTCGCTAGCGAAGATAACTTCTTCAAGAGAAAACTCAAAGAAGCCATAGAGATCAACAAACACCCATCTAATCTCAATTGAGATGATGGGTGGAGGCTTAGTCTTTCTTGGAATCCCCTATTGTCTCACCTCAAAAAATTCCCCCTCCCTCCTTCTTGACCCCTCTTTGCTCTCCCATTTCCTCCCTCCCCTCTGGTGCAGGAGCACCTACCTGACAGCTGGCCTTCATGAGGCAGTTAGTTGTTTTAGGTCTTGTTTTTGTTTTCAAGAAGGTCTGATAAGACCAAATGCATGTAATAAGGTCATGCCGATCATGATAAGATCATGCTGACCAGGCTTTTACTATTTTTAGGTAGTTTGTTATAACAGCTGTCATGCTGTAGGATCGGTTGGATCTCCCAGCCGCTTGGAGAGTTCCCAGCCGCTTGGAGTCGGGTCAGTAGTACTCGTAGGAAAATCTATTTAAGCATGAGGATCGTTTTGATATTACAGACAGATATCATCGATCGCCCTAGGTTGCACAGAGTGAGACAGAGAGAGAGAGAGACTGATCATTGTAATTGCATCTTTTGAAATCAATAAAGAGATCCTGTTTGTGTTCTTTCTCTGGTTGGATTCCATTGTTTGATCGATTTGCTGGTTTGGTGGTTGTATGGATTCACTGATCCATTCCACCAGTTGATTCATCTGATCGGTGGAATGGTCATGTACAGTAGGTTAGGTTGTAGTTTGTTTGTTTGCAT
The DNA here is from genome assembly GCA_027924645.1 of Cunninghamia lanceolata. Taxonomy (NCBI): domain Eukaryota; kingdom Viridiplantae; phylum Streptophyta; class Pinopsida; order Cupressales; family Cupressaceae; genus Cunninghamia; species Cunninghamia lanceolata. The sequence goes on along the minus strand of BSBN01000135.1, from coordinate 3,622,593 downwards.
GCAGGTGTGCAGGATCGCGGTCGAGAGATGTTGAAGACCCTAGCATGGGTATGTGCTAGGTCGAGCTGATAAGATAGAGTCTAGAAGATCACCCTGAGAGTGGATTGGGTCGTCCCTGGAGGATCGGCGAAGTGAAATTTCGCTCAGGCTGAAAGTTCGTTAAAACGGCATCATCAGGATATTTCTGCAAATATCCTGCAGTCAGTTCGGACATCATCATCCGGATAAGTGGAGGAGAGCATGATGCTTTCGGTTGCATGAAGTGCAAGTGCGTCGGGGTGATCATCATCAGGAGTTGCCGAGGAGGAGCGTATCGGCATCAGGTTGAAGATCGGGTTGATCAAGTTGATCGCGGGCCGAAAAAGCTAAGTTTGGCCAACAGCAGGATATGACATCATCATCATCATGATATACGTCATCAGGACATTTCAGAGCGGCAGGATATTGAGAAGCTGCAGGTGACGTCATCGTCATCAGGATCTACGTCATCAGGATATTGGGTGACGCAAGCATCGAGGCTACGGTGCGAGGAGTTAAGGTTTGTCATCATCAGGATAAATGGAAGGAACTGGATGTTCTTTATCCTGTTGATTATCATGAAGTTGAATATCATGATGCTGAAGTTAGTGAAGACGGAAGTTGTCGGTGAGATGAACAGTGGACGTCAGGAGGATGTTCGCGCTGGTCGAACATGATGATGCTGCTGAATATGATGATGCTGTCGATAATCGAGTAAGGTGATGCTGTTGACAGGTGAAAGTGCGAAGGCTTGTCTGCAGGAGGATATCGGTCGGCAGGTGAAATATGATGATGATGCTGACAGTGAAGTCAAATATGATGATGATGAGGATGAATATGATGATGATAATGGGCTGCAGACATCCATGCTGTATGCGAAGGTTATAGTGTGGATCCCTCTGCATCATAGTGGTATCAGAGCTCAGTAAAAGGTCTGAGCTGTTGTGTGTTGATTCTGTCACCGAAAGGACAGAGTTAGAGTTGATTGTGTGTTGTGTGTTGATTGAGAGGTTGACAAAATACCTCCGGAAGGTAGTGGGACTGCAAGGGAATTGCAGGAGATGAAGGAGAAACATGCCAGAGAGATGAGGAAGATGAAGGAGCTTGCTGAAGCACTTCAAGCCAGGCTTACAGCCCTGGAAAAGAACAAAAAGAGGGAAGTGGCAGACAGTGAGTCTGAAGAAGATGAAGATACTGTTGAAGAGTATGAAGAGGTAGCTGAAGATCTGGATGCTGAAGACCAGAAATTTGTAAAACTATTAAAGGCAGTGCAGAGTGATAAACCTAAGGTAAAGGTTGATGTTTCCAAGTATAATGGAAGTTTGAATGAAGATGAGTTACTGGATTGGATTGCTGCACTTGATAATCACTTTGAATGTGAAGATGTTGCTGAGGATCAGAAGGTAAAGATTGCAAAGACCAAGTTAGGAGGTCATGCTTTGGTATGGTGGGATTATGTACAGTCTGAGAGAAGGAAGCAAGGGAAGTCAAAGATCACTTCATGGGATAAGATGGTAGCAAGGATCAAAGGTAAATTCTTGCCAAGGGATTATGAGATCCAGATGTTTAAGAAGCTGCAATTTTTAAAGCAGAAAGAAAGGGATGTGAAGGCATATACTGAGGAGTTTTATAAGTTGAGTATGAGATTTGGTCATCATGAGAATGAGGTAGAAAAGGTGGCTAGGTACTTGGCTAGTTTGAGGTTGAACATACAGGATGAGTTAGTTTTAGCTAACCCTAAGAATGTGGAGGATTGTTATCAATTGGCAATTAGGATTGAAGAAAAGATGAATAGAGGACATGATAAGTCCATGAGAGGAAGAGGAAACAATATGAGGGGAAGAGGATCAGCCCCTGCACAAAAGCAAACCAATGAGGGTCAAGAAGACACTGGTAAAGGACAGGGACAGTCTGATTTCAGAGGTGGATGGAAAGGTAATAGAGGAAGATTTGGAGGTGGTAGAGGTTCTACTACATTTTCAGGAAAATGTTACACCTGTGGTGAGTTTGGTCATCCATCTTTCAAATGTCCAGAAAACAAAGGTTCATCATCCAGAAATGATAGAACTAATGACAAGAGAGTACAACTTGTGCAAGAAGAGAAAGTAGAAGAAAGTGCGCAGAGTTCAAACAGAGAGCCTGATAATTATGGATATCCAGAGAGTGGAGAATCATTGATGCTAAGGAGAATTAGTTTGCAGGCATCAAAGGATCTGATGCAAAGAAGAGCTCTTTTCAAGACCACATGCAAGAGCAAAGGTAAAGTATGTAAGGTTGTCATTGATACTGGTTCAACAAACAACATGGTATCTCAGGAAATGGTGGATAAACTGCATTTGGAAAGGATTCCACATCCACACCCTTACAAGGCATCTTGGGTGAGTGATAGTCAATCACTTTTTGTCTCTGAACAGGCATATGCGGATTTTCAGATTGGAGCATATCAGGATAGAATTTTGTGTGACATATTGCCCATGGAATGTTGTCACCTACTGTTGGGTAGACCATGGCAATTTGATAGGAGGGTACTGTATGATGGGTATGCTAATACCTACACCATCAAGAAGGATGGGAAGACTATTAAGTTGATGCCATTGCAGGCAAATGCTGCAGTACAGAAGGCAGCCCAAATCATTTTAATGGGAAAGAAGGAATTTGTGCAGATGCCTAGAGGAGCAGGCATAAAGGCAATTAAGGACACTGTAAGGAAAGACGTTGTTCAAGACAACAAGGTGAAGAAAGTTTTAGTTGTGACTGACAGAGGTCAGCAGCAGGTGCAGAAATAGGTTTGCACACAGCAACCAGTTCAGAAGAATGACAAGGATGTTGTCATAGTTGGGACTATTGCTTGTCCTGCAAAGGTTGAACGGAAGACAGGATTGAACATTTCAGAAGTTCAAGAGGCAGTTCAGGCAGAGGTTCTGGTCAGACAACCTGACAAACCCAGGGTATGTGAGAGAAAGGCCTACATTGACAGGCATGAGGATTTACTTGCCAGCAAGCAAGTTACAGTTCAGAAGTCTTGGAGCAGCCTAGAGTCAGCAGCAGACAAAGCTGGAACAGTTCAGCACATTGCTAAGGCAAAGTGTAAAGGTGGAGGACTTCCACATACTAAACTCATGGGACATGAGTTCTTTTCTGTTGGGGAGTATGGTGCAGGAGCACCTACCTGACAGCTGGCCTTCATGAGGCAGTTAGTTGTTTTAGGTCTTGTTTTTGTTTTCAAGAAGGTCTGATAAGACCAAATGCATGTAATAAGGTCATGCCGATCATGATAAGATCATGCTGACCAGGCTTTTACTATTTTTAGGTAGTTTGTTATAACAGCTATCATGCTATAGGATCGGTTGGATCTCCCAGCCGCTTGGAGAGTTCCCAGCCGCTTGGAGTCGGGTCAGTAGTACTCGTAGGAAAATCTATTTAAGCATGAGGATCGTTTTGATATTACAGACAGATATCATCGATCGCCCTAGGTTGCACAGAGTGAGACAGAGAGAGAGAGAGACTGATCATTGTAATTGCATCTTTTGAAATCAATAAAGAGATCCTGTTTGTGTTTTTTCTCTGGTTGGATTCCATTGTTTGATCGATTTGCTGGTTTGGTGGCTGTATGGATTCACTGATCCATTCCACCGGTTGATTCATCTGATCGGTGGAATGGTCATGTACAGTAGGTTAGGTTGTAGTTTGTTTGTTTGCATGCAGGTGTGCAGGATCACAGTCGAGAGATGTTGAAGACCCTAGCATGGGTATGTGCTAGGTCGAGTTGATAAGATAGAGTCTGGAAGATCACCCTGAGAGTGGATCGGGTCGTCCCTGGAGGATCGGCGAAGTGAAATTTTGCTCAGGCTGAAAGTTCGTTAAAACGGCATCATCAGGATATTTCTGCAAATATCCTGCAGTCAGTTCGGATATCGTCATCCGGATAAGTGGAGGAGAGCATGATGCTTTCGGTTGCATGAAGTGCAAGTGCGTCGGGGTGATCATCATCAGGAGTTGCCGAGGAGGAGCGTATCGGCATCAGGTTGAAGATCGGGTTGATCAAGTTGATCGCGGGCTGAAAAAGCTAAGTTTGGCCAACAGCAGGATATGACATCATCATCATCATGATATACGTCATCAGGACATTTCGGAGCGGTAGGATATTGAGAAGCTGCGGGTGACGTCATCGTCATCAGGATCTACGTCATCAGGATATTGGGTGACGCAAGCATCGAGGCTACGGTGTGAGGAGTTAAGGTTTGTCATCATCAGGATAAATGGAAGGAACCGGATGTTCTTTATCCTGTTGATTATCATGATGTTGAATATCATGATGCTGAAGTTAGTGAAGACGGAAGTTGTCGGTGAGATGAACAGTGGATGTCAGGAGGATGTTCGTGCTGGTCGAACATGATGATGCTGCCGAATATGATGATGCTGTCGATAATCGAGTAAGGTGATGCTGTTGACAGGCGAAAGTGCGAAGGCTTGTCTGCAGGAGGATATCGGTCGGCAGGTGAAATATGATGATGATGCTGACAGTGAAGTCAAATATGATGATGATGAGGATGAATATGATGATGATAATGGGCTGCAGACATCCATGCTGTATGCGAAGGTTATAGTGTGGATCCCTCTGCATCACCCTCCTGCCCTTTCCCTTCACCCTTCCCCTCCCTTGTGGGTTTCTCCTTCCCCCTCCTTGCCTCTTCCCTTCACCCTCCTCACTTTGCCTCTTTTGGTTTCACTTGTTTGCCTTGTGTCATGTCCTCCCTTGTTTCTCTCTTTGCTCCTTCCCTTCCTGGTTCTGTAACCTTCCCTTTCCACCCCCCATCGCTTTCTCTTCCCCCTTGTTTTCTTCGCTTACCTCTCCTTCTCATTGTCTCTAGATCTCCTCTGTTTACCCGTAGGTGTTTGTCTACCAATAGGAGTGTGTTTGGGCACTTTCTCTTTTTATTGTTTTGATACGTATACACATACTTGCCCTTGTTTTCCCATCCTTGCACCCTTTAGTTCTTGCCTCCTCTCTGGTTCCCCTTTCTTTTGTTCTTTGTTGCTTTCCTCTTCTTCTTGCACCCCTCCTCCTTTTTCCACTCTTGCCCTTGGTTTTTGTCCTTCTTTTTTATTAGGCTTTAATGTAATCTTTGTACCTATTTTAAGTGTTCTTCTTGCTTGTTCCTTTTCTCTTTAGTTCTTACTCTTCGGTGTCTTGTATTTTTTATCCGATGTACATTTAGTTAGATATATTCACTCAAGATATGCATGTATTTGTTTAGATACTTGTGTAAAGTTTTATTTATTCCTTTTTGTACGTATATATATATTTAGTTGTATGTAAGTTTTTGTATAGTTTTTTCTTTTATGTTTGTTCATTTCTTTACATGTATACATATGTATCTTTTATTTATGTAGGTTTGTAATATATATATATATATATGTACACACACACACACACACACACACACACACACACACTTGTTTATGTATATTTCTATCCTTTTATCTATAAGTATGATAGTTAATGTATAGATATAAGTTTATATCTATACATATATTCATCAGTCTATATTACATGTGTGTTTGTTAGTAAGTGTTTAGATATATAAATATTTATTTATTATAGGTATATATAGATTTGGATGTGTATAGGTATAGGTTTGTTTCTATACTTTCATTTATTTTTATTTGTTTGGCCATTAGTATATATACATAGACTTTCATTTTTTGCTTTTCTTATATAGTTTTTTTGCTCATATATATATATATATATATATATATATATATATATATATATATATATATATATATATATATATATATATATATATATATATACACTCTCACATGTCTGTGTTTATATCTTTTCTCATATCTGTAAGTATGTGTATGGTAATGTATATACTTATATACGTATGTATATAAGTATTTGGGTTTTGATTTTTGTATGTTTATAAGTATTTGTTTATATATGTTTATTATATAGTTATTTATTAATTTATTTATATTTCCTAGCAAAGGTATAGATTTATGTTTATATCTATACATATATCTATTAGTATGTATGAGATTTTATTTTCTCTCGTATTTATTCATACTTCAATTTCAAAGCATATGTATAGATGTCTGTTTATATCTATACTCTTATACATATGCATTCATTATTTAGGTTTGTATGTAAGTATTTGTTTTTTCTTTGTTTTAGTCTTATTTTTCTTTGTTATGGTTATGTTTAGTTATTCATTATTTGTTTATTTATTTTATTTGTATATTTATTAGTATTTGTTATTCTTGGTTTATTCATTTATATATATATATATATATATATATATATATATATATATATAGACTTATCCTTTGTTTGAGTTATATACTCTCTCTCCTTTTCCTTTATTGTCACACATAGAAGTAGAAATTTATTTACATTGTTTTATATGCACTTGCTTGTAGGTTATTTTTTATTGTTTTATTCTTATTTGGTGTAGCTCTTTCTTTGAAGTCTATTGATCCTCATGCCACCCTTACCCTTCCCTCCCTTTCTTTTTAACCTAATTGATCTACAAATTATCATTTCCAATTCTCATCTCTTGCTCTCTTTTCTATTTCTCCTAATGATGGATCATGGAGTATGATCCGAAACGTTGAGAGAAAAACTTACACACAATTTAATCCTGAAGCACTCTTGTACAGGGATTTCACAACCAGTTCTTTTAGCAGGTAATGAAGATCTGGAGGCAACAAAAGAGGTTGTTGCAGTTGATCGACTTGTTCTTCTTGGATGTGTAGAGGGAGGTGTTTGTGCCCCTCCAAAAGATTCTTTAGGAGACCTAAGTATCTCCTCTAAGTTTGCTTTCATTTCCTCAACTTTGGATTTTGTCTCTTTTGTTTCCTTTACATCCTTCTGAGCATTTTTGTACATAATTTCATCATATGTGCCAAACCTCTCAGTAGAGGGATCCTTTGACTTTCTGAGAAGTATGTTAGCATATCCTACCAAATCAAATTCTAACACCTCATAGGGCAAGGTTGTAATCTAAAAATTTCTTGGCTCAACAGCCTCCATATAGCAATTATCTTTGTCAACCATAAAGGTGATATCATTTTTGTACTTTTCTACAACCTTAATAGGAATTCTTTCTCTGGATTACATATCAGTCTGAAAAGTCTTGAAGAATCCCCAGAATAAGGTATTACAATGTTTGTGATTAGGAAAATTTCTCATGTGATCCTTGATTTGATGAGCCATAAGTTTATTTAAGTTCCACACCATTCCCTTCATTGAAGGTAACTCATTCAAATGGTAAAACATAAGACATGATTAGAGAACCATACCAAAATCTGAATTTGGTTTCTTTTGTCCTTTTTAAGTTGTCTACAAGTTGTTGCTGTAGAAGTTCACAAAGATCAAAATCTTTTCCTTCCTTAACCATCTAATATGTTGTGTGGATTGTTGTTGCAGAAGCGGAGTTATCCTTATTTGTAAAGTAGATTTTGTATCCAATGCCCATGGTTGCATACCAGACTCCCAAGTCTTCAATATCATCCACTGTTAGAGTTCTTTTATCAAATTTGGCTCTGGTGAGCCTCATTACCTCTTCATTCTTTACAAACATCAAAATAGGCATAGGTCTGGAGGAGCATAAACCTATCACTGCCTTTATATCATCCTTGGTGATAATGTGAGGCTAGTATAAGTAGAAGATGTCTTCATGAATCTGGCTTAGGGAAATTCTTACCCAAGGATCTTCATACTAGAAGTTTGGAAAACTCTTCCAAATGTCTAGATTTTTGGTGGCAATGTTTACAGATTCTGGTTTCAACTGGAAATCATCTCCCTAAAATTGCTCATTTTTGAATTGTTCAAGTTTAAGATGGTCAAACTCATCAATTGGAGAGTGGATGCAGATCTGGATGTCTTCCGTATTTACCACATTTGTAGGAATTCATGAGAATGCCTTGGCTTCATCAGTCATAGTGGATTTGAAAGGATGCTTCATGAATCTTGGCCTTGGCCTTTCAACTATATCTATCACCACTAGAGTTTCCAATGCAATGTCTTCAAAAGCTAGGTTTTTAACCAAAGAGATGAAGAATACCTAGATGTGCGGTGATAAATCCTACTCAGTCAAATGATGCAGGGACTTCTGGAGGTCATAACTTTTGACTCGGATGTGGGTTTGGGCTAAAATTTTACAGGTTGATGCGTTATGAGGTGGCATGTGGATTCCCAACCCACCCTAATTGGTTGGACCCCATCTTGGCACTTTTCGGGGCTTCAAACTTTCATCTTGGCACTCAAAATGGCAATTTAGTGTTTTTTCCTAGTTTTTTTTTTAAGTTGTTTTTTTAATAACTCGAAACTCATGTTTAGGATTTAGGATGTTAGTTGGCTTTTCATCCTAAGTTTTAGGAAGTTTTTTGGAAAAAATTGGATTCTCAAGATATGCATGTAAAATTACCTAAAATGGCAAAATCTAACAATTGTCAAAATCTACCAAAAAAGGTATTTTTTTTGTTTTTTTGTTTTCTTGGATATAAGAGAGTTTTCTCTCATTGTAGCAGCAGAGTTGGTGAATAGAAGTTTTCTTATTTTCCAGTTTTCAAATCTTTGGCTCTCACATGATTAATGGCACAATTCTATTGAGTGTATGTTGTTGGCTACATCATCTGGTATTAGAACCAAGTTGATGGCTGGGAGAGGAAGAGGAAGAGGCGGTCTTGCCCAGATGCATAGAGAAATGCAAAATCTGCAAAGGCAATTAGAAGAACTTACAACACAGATGGAAAACCAAAGACTGGGTAGAGGAGGAGATGAATATGATGAAGAGATAGGTCAAGGAGGTGTAGATCAAGATACAAAACATGAAGAAGAAGAATTAGAAGGCATGAGTTTTGAAGAGATGATGCTTAGGGCCCTATCAGGGAAAAATGAAGGGGTCAAGGTAGATGTTTCAGATTATGCAGGTAGTCTTAAACCAGAGGAGTTGATAGACTGGTTGAATGACATGAGAAATTTTTTTGAATGGAAATCCATGACAAAGGAAAAGAAGGTGAAATTCGCATGCACCAAATTAAAGGGTCATGCAATGATTTGGTGGGATCATCTTCAAAAGGAATGAACAAGGTAAGCCAAGGATAAGATCAGGACATGGAATAAAATGGAGAAGAATTTGAGAGAAAAAATTTTGCCCATAGATTATGCGTAAACCCTTTTTCATAGGTTTCAAAATTTAAAGCAGAACCTCTCTTCTGTGCAAGATTATACAAATGAGTTTTATACATTGTCTATACATATAGAGCATCAAGAAATTGATGAACAAATGGCTGCTAGATATGTAAATGGCCTGAAGTTCTCTATTCAAGATGAATTGAGCATGCATCAACTCAACAATATGGAAGAGGCTTACCAATTGGCTCTAAAGGCTGAAAAAAACCCTGACAATACCATCAGAGGAATAGAGTAGGAAGAAGGGGTACATCAACCCAATTTTGAGGAGCTTTGAATTATGGCAAGGGAGAGTCATCCCATGGATTGGAAAAACAAGTAGACACTCGACAAGATCCTCCAAATCAAGAACAAGGAAGGGGATTTCAAAGAGGTAGAGGTTATGGTAGTGATAGAGGATGGGAAAACTAGAGAAGGCTTTTCACTTGTTTCAGATGTAGAGAAGAAGGTCATAGGGCATTTGAATGCCCAAATTATAGCATGCAAGAAAGATATCAAGGAGGACAACCTAGGGTAAACGTGATTCAAACGCAGCATGAAGTGGAAGGGACGGAACTAGAGGTTCCACCAGATGTGGGAAAAAGTCTCATGATGAGAAGAGTAATGGTGATTCCAAAGAAGGAGAAAACACAAGCCAAAAGCTTAATGGTTCATGGCTTTGAACCAATATCTGTAGAACTAGATGCACTTCAGGTGGTAAGGTATGTCAAGTTATTATTGACGGAGGTAGTTGTGAAAATATGGTTTCTAAAGAAATGGTAGACAAATTGAATTTACACTATGAAAAACATCCTCATCTGTACCACATTGCATGGTTTAAAAAGGGAAATGAAGTCACTATTGATAAAAGATGCCTAATTAAGTTTAGCATAGGGAAGATCTATTAGGATGAGATATGGTGTGATGTTGTCCCAATGGATGCCTGTCATGTGTTATTGGGAAGGCCATGGCAGTATGATAGAAAAGTTATACATGATGGAGAGAAAAACACATACACCTTTTGGAAAGATGGCTCTAAGGTGATTTTGTTGCCTCTCAAGGATGAAGGAAAAAGTGAGACCATGTTGTCTGAAAGAGATCTTGTTAAATAAATGAAGGTGATATGGTGTTGTTATGCATTAGTAGTAAAAAAAGGTGAAGAGAAAGACATTTTAGTTCCCCCAGAAGTAGCACAGCTATTGAAAGAATTTGTTGATGGTGTGCCGGATGAATTACCTGATGGTCTACCACCAAAGAGAGATATTTAGCATCATATTGATTTGATTCTAGGAGCAACTCTACCCAACCAAGTAGCTTATAGGATGAATCCAACACAACATGCAAAGTTGAATAAGCAAGTAACAGAACTCATAAGTAAAGGTGTGGTGAGAGAGAGCATGAGCCCATGTGTTGTACATGCATTATTGACCCCAAGAAAAGATGGAACATAGAGGATATGCACTGATAGTACAGCAATTAATAAGATTACCATCAAGTATCAGTTTCCTATACCTCGTATGGAGGACATGATGGATGTCCTTGTAGGGGCCAAATATTTCAGCAAGATCGACCTACGAAGTGGCTACCACCAAATCTGGATCTGAGAAGGGGATGAGTGGAAGACAACCTTTAAGACTAGAGACGGATTATATGAGTGGATGGTTATGCCATTCGGGTTATCAAATGCACCTAGCACATTTATGAGACTGATGAACATTATACTATGACCTTACATTGGTAAGTTTGTGGTATTTTATTTTGATGATATTTTGGTATTTAGTAACAGCAAAGAAGAGCACTTACAACACTTGAGGATCATCTTTGGTGTGTTAAGGAAGGAGAAGCTCTATGCCAATTTGAAGAAGTGTAGGTTCATGCAGGACAGTTTGGTTTTTTTAGGCTTTGTCATTTCTAAAGATGGTGTTAGAATAGATCTAGAGAAGGTTAGGGCAATTCTAGAATGGCCTAGTCCAAGTAGCATCACAAAGGTAAAAATTTTTCATGGCTTGACCACTTTCTATCGAAAGTTCATTCAAAATTTTAGTAGTATTGTATCTCCTATAACAAATTACACCAAAGGAAGGGAGTTTGTATGGACCAAGGATGCTGAGGAGAGCTTGAAGCAAAAGGTAACAGAAGCACCTATACTTGCATTGCCAAATTTTGATAAGGTATTTGAAGTAGAATGTGATGCCTCCCATGTGGGAATAGATGTTGTGCTTAGCCAAGCTGTAAAACCTATAGCTTTCTTTAGTGAAAAGATGAATGAAGTAAGAAAGAATTATTCTACTTATGATTTGGAATTTTATGCAATTGTTCAAGCATTGAGGCATTGGAGACATTATCTAGTTCCCCACAAGTTTGTATTGTTTACAAATCATATTACATTGAAATACTTGAACACACAGAAAAAGTTGAATAGTAGGCATGCCAAGTGGGTCTCTTTCTTGTAGGGTTACAATTTTGTGTTGAACCATAAGTCTAGAAAACAAAACCAAGTTGTAGATGCGTTAAGTAGGCATGTTGCACTTTTGACCACAATGGAAACTGAGGTGATTGGTTTTGATGCCATAAAAAATTTGTATGAGTCTGATGATGATTTTTGGGAGATTGTGGAACAATTGAAGGCACCAGTATTTGGTAACTTGGATCACTTTAGGGGTGAATATTTAATGCAAGATGGGTATCTATTTAAAGGAAAACAACTATGCATAACAGCTGGCTCTATGAGGGAAAACATTCTCAAAGAATTTCATAGTAGTGGGTTGGCTGGACATTTTGGCAAGGACAAGACAATAGCCTTGATAGAAGATAAATATTACTAGCCAAAGATGAAAAGGGATATAACTAGGTATGTAACAAGGTGTAGGATCTGCCAAGTGGCTAAGGGACATTTACAAAATACAGGGTTGTATATGCCACTACCAGTACCAACTGCACCATGGACAGATTTGAGCATGGACTTTGTGTTGGGACTTTCACATACTCGACGAGGTAATGACTCCATTTTTGTAGTTGTTGACAGGTTCTCCAAGATGGTTCATTTTATTGCTTGTAAGAAAACTAATGATGCAATGAGGGTAGCAGAGTTATTTGTTTCAAAAGTTGTTCGACTACATGGTGTTCCAAAGACTATTACCTCTAATAGGGATACCAAATTCCTTAGTCATTTCTGGAGGACTTTAGGGAAGAAGATGGGGACCAAGTTACAGTTTAGTAGTGCCTGTCATCCTCAAATGGATGGGCAAACAGAGGTAGTCAATCGAAGTCTAGGAAATTTGTTGAGGTGTATTATTGGAGAAAAGCCAAAACAATGGGACATGGCATTACCCTAGGCCGAATTTGCCTATAATAGTTTTGTTAACGGATCAATGGGAAAGTCCCCTTTCCAGATTGTGTATGGTAGGAATCCTAAGGGTGTTCTAGATTTGGTACAACTACCAATGAAAGATAGGGTCAATGATGACGGGAAAGTATTTGCAAAACACCTTCAACAGTTGCAGAAAGATATGAGACAGAAGTTGCAAGACAGTAATGAGAGGTACAAGAATACAGTGGATGCTAGTAGGCAACATTAGAGATTCAATGAAGGTGACTTAGTGATGGTATATTTGAGAAAAGAGCGGTTTCCTACTAGAACATACCACAAGTTGAAGTACAGGAAAATTGGTCCTTGCAAAATTACAAAGAAGATCAATGATAATGCATATGAGGTCAGTTTACCAGATGATCTCAATATTTATCCTATGTTTAATATTTCTGATTTATATGCATTCCATGTTGAGGATGATGTTGAGGATGATGTTGACGATAGTCAACCAGTAGTGGCATGGCACCACCACATTCCCCATAAGAAGGAAAAGATTGCACAGGTTCTTGATAAGACAATTATCTACACTCGGCAAGGGCATTACAACAAGTATTTAGTACAGTGGGAAGGATTGCCACCGAAAGAGAGCACGTGGATTACATAGTGGGAAGTGCAGAGGTTGGATCCAGTCAAGTGGCAACAGTTTGAAGACACTCACTTGCAGGAGATGCGTTCTTTTCAACCAGAGGTTCTAAACAGATGATGTAGCCAACATACACTCAATAGAATTATGGAATTAATCATGTGAGAGCCAAAGATTTGAAAACTAGAAAAATAAAAAAACTTCTATTCACCAACTCTGCTGCTACAATAAGAGAAAACTCTTTTATATCCAAGAAGAAAAAAAATCAAAAAATTACCTTTTTTGGCAGATTTTGACAATTGTCAAAATTGGCCATTTTAGGTAATTTTACATGCATATCTTGAGAATCCAATTTTTTCCAAAAAACTTCCTAAAATTAAGGTAGGACAAAAAGCCAACTAACATCCTAAATCCAAAACATGAGTTTCGAGTTATTAAAAAAATAACTTAAAAAAAACTAGGAAAAAACACTAAATTGTCATTTTAAGGGCCAAGATGAAAGTTTGAAGCCCCAAAAAGTGCCAAGACAAGGTCCAACCGACTAGGGTCGGTTGGGAATCCACATGTCACCTCATAACGTATCCACCTATAAAATTTCAGCCCAAACCCACATTCGAGTCAAAAGTTATGACCTTTGAAAGTCTCTGCATCATCAAATTATTGAGTGCTTTCAATTCTCCTTTAGCTCTTCAAACCTTTTGAATTTGGTCAAATGTGAACAAAAATGATCATGTATCACCTATATAAGCATTTCACCAAACAATTTTCCTCTGCATTAATTGCATCTTCTACCCTAACCTAATTTGCCCTTTTTCATATGCAAAACCTTGTAAACCTTCAACAATCCTCTGCAAATCATTAAAATGCTCCAGAATTTTTCTTAAGATCATCTAGATGTTGGGTGCTTGAATCATCATGAAGAGGAAATGGTGAAATTTTAGAAATAACTCCCCCTGGGCCCATGCAACCTCTTGGTAGAAGTTCTTATCACTATAAACCCTAAATTCTTTTAGAATCTGTCGCATTTAGAGATTTCTTTGGAATTTTTATCAGACTCCTTTAATTCCTTATCTTATCATTCTCATGTCAGCACTGATCCATATGTTGAAAATTCAACATCTTGCATGTTCAGGGGTTTGAAAATTTCATTGTCGAAACTCCCCCTGACCCAGTGTTTTGCCTTTTAATTACTAGAGGACCCACCTGCATTAGGTAGAAGTCTAGAGATATCACAAACTTCCTACTTCTTCCATACTTTCTTCATTTCCACTCTTTGCGGAGCAACATCAATGGGTTTCATATACTTTTCAGAGTGCCTAGTTTGATTGCACTCATAATAGGTGCACTTTGTTTGCTGAGTGTTTCCATTTCTTCTTGCCCTTGATCTACAGTTACCTACTTTGTGGCCAAAATTATTACATGTATAACGGTATCCATAAAATGATTGAGCATTATCCCTATTATACCTTGGCATTTTACTTCTACACTCATTTGCCCTATGTCTCATCTTATTACAAGCATAACACCTAATAGAGTTCTGGCTCATCTTACTTCTACATTTAACAGCTTTATGACCAACTTTATTGTAGGTGTAACATCTTAAAGTATTTTGATTCATCTTGTTTCTACAATCCACATCTTTGTGACCAAGCTTATTGCAAATAAAACAATTGCCATTGAAACCTTGAGGATACCTGATGTGAGCTAGTTGCCTTGTGGGTTGAGGATTTTTGAAATTCTTCTTCACATTCTTCCTTTGTCTCTAGACAGGAGTGAATTCATCTTCCCTTGAAACTCTATAAGTTTTTCCTTTAGGATCTTCAGTGTAGCCTTCTTCCTTCTTAGTTTTAGACTTTCCTCCTAAATGAAAGTTATCATATAAGTTTGCAAAGGCATTTATCATAGGACTTTTTCCCTTTTCAAAGCCAAGACATATTTTTTCTTTTGCTTGCTTTTGAAAGCTTATTATTTCATCAAGAATATTGGTTTCTCCTTTCAGTTTTAGTCCTTTATCGATCTGTTATTTTTCCTTTTCCATTTCTTTCCGTAGAGTGACAACTTATTCTTCAAGTTTTAAAAATTTAGTTGATTCCTCATTGAGCTTGATATTTAAGCAATCTTCAATCCTTTTTTCTTCTTCAACCATGAAATTTAAATTTGAGATCATGTCTTCAGTCTCCTTGAGCTTGTAACCTCCTTTATCTCCTTCTATCAAAGTTTTTGGTTTCCCAGTTTTTTCTTTTGATTCTTTAGCTTTTGTTTTCAACTTGTCAATTGCCTCCTTTATTTTTTCAAGCATATCTTCATATTCTAAATTTAGATCTTTTGCTTCCTCAAGATCAACAAGGGTTGTCTTGAGTTCTTCTTCAAGATCTATTTCACACTCATTAGCCTCAAAGTCCCAACCTTTAGGTTCCACTACTTCTAGATCTAGTTCTATTGCAAATATATCATTGTTCATCACTTCAGATTTCATGTGTTCAAGTGGAGGATCTATCTCAGCTGTTAAGATTCTCAAAGGTACTTGGCCATGATACTAATTGTTTAACACAATAGGGTGCTGAGAGCGGGGGTGAATTAGCACATTTAAAAACTTTAACCAACCATTTTCTGATAAAACTAAATAACTTTGAAAACATGAAGAAAAGCATGCAATCCAAGAGTTAACACATAACACTAGGATTTTACGTGGAAAACCCTAAATAGGGAAAAACCACGGTGAGGATTAGCTCACAATATAATATGCTCACTACAAAAGTATTACACAATTATTTTAGGGCTTCAACCCAAGGAAGATACTACTCCTTGATTGCTCAACTCACTGCTATTACAATGATAATATAGATATAAGGACTGATATGGATGACACATCTGTTGTATGCTGGTGGTGTAGTCTGTTATTCGTGATCAGTACATATCTTCAAGATGATTTTGTGCATTTCATATATTCCTTTGTTCTGCTATGTTCACTTTCACCTTAATTACCTTTCAAATGAGTTATATCTTCTATATATATCCTCTGCAACACCTTGAAACATTGATTAGGTCAGCATCAAGAACAATATTGAATGTAACGTGTAACTTGTCACTAGTTGTCCTCAACACATGCAAAATGACAAAAAAACTAGTTATGGACCTCAGGGAATTATGAAAATCATCAGGACACATCATTCCATACCTTCCAAACTTGGAGAAACTAGTTAGGAGCCTCCGCATACAATAGGTACTTAACCAGATAGCTCATACTGCTTAGCATTGTTGATTGTTCATCTTTCAACTACCAGGAGAAGCCAAAAACTTAATGCGGACCAAGGATTCAATCACACAAGAAATCAACAATATCCATACTCCTTGCAGAAGAAGTATCATACCAAAATGTGTATCCGTAAGACAAGAGATATATCTATTTGTAAAGAACAGGGTCTTCTGGACCTTATGTAATGCTTCACAACCCAAGATATGATGTTGAGATGTAATGCAAGGCCTGACACCTTTTGGAAATGATCATATACATCAATGTATGCTACTTAATAGATCCAGACACCTTTGTCTGAAGTTTCTAGAGGAAATCAAGAATGACTTAGGTACTTAGAGTTCCGAAGGATAGTTGATACTTACAACTTTACTTACAACCATGATACATTGATGCAGTACTAAAAAATGAGAATTTTCTACATGCAGATCATACCTGATGTAACTTGGACCATATACTACCTCCGTACAAGCTTTGGTAATAGATTTATATGTGTTTCAACTTCTATAGAGCTTAACTTGTGCATTCAGGCTTCAGAATACATTGTGATGCCTCTATCACTTGAGCATTGTCTTTGTGGACCACTAGAGCACTTGAAACTTCATCATAGCATACAACATACCAATCTTAGCCATTCCTTACAATTGCATGACAAATAGATCTCTTCTGAAGGAATGCAGAGCATTCCATTTTCTCCCCATTACTGCTCTGCTCTGTCTAGGTGATGACTGATGTACTATCCCTTGTAAGTTTTCATGCTTACCATGTGAGGAGCTAAAATCTAAGATAAATCATGTCAGTACATATCAAAAGCTATCATGAGAACCGCATGGACAAATATTTCTTTGTGGACAAATGTAGACTAATTCAAGTTGACTCTACCTCAGATAGGAGCTTATGCAATTTGACACTGATATCCCTTAACTTCGTATTGAACTTCTTCAGTATCTCACTTTCAAATTTGAACTCCTCATACCATATGCCCAGTAGCTGGGATGTCTAATTATTTAATATCTTGTTATAAATCAGGACATTGGTATCTATACACTACATCTCTAATAGGGCAATTAGGTGTTTTTCAATCTTAATTGACCTCTCCCCAACTTCCTTTTGCATTTCATCTACCTTACTCCTCAATGTGTTGAGCAGGTTCCAATTGTTAAGAGAGGATTGTATTACCTTCTTTGCTTCCTTAATAAATAAGATGAATCAATTATCCATCATATGTGCCTTATGTTTCATTATATCCAGCCCTATCACTTCATCCTGAGATATGATGGTCAGTGGGGTGGCTATGCTGACTGGCATGTGATTGGGATCAACCAATCCCTTAATGAACATATACAGTTGAGAAACGTGCTCTTTATGCATTTTATTTTTATTCTTTTCCCTTTCTACACTCTTTAATAAAGAATCAATTATATCCTTGGCCTCTTGGCCTTCTTTCTCCTCTGTGGCAAAGCCTAAATCAATAGTGGTCATTTCAAACTCACTAATAATTATCTCTCATTTTGCTTTATCTGCCATAGGCAAAGCTACCCAAGCTATTCTCCTTCCTGTAGCTAGATATCTTTTTATTACAGAAGTGGCCCTTGCCCTTCTCTTTGGCTTAGCCATGTCAACTAAAAATAATGAAGAAATATCAAATTCAGATGCAGCACTCACCTGAGGTGGGTTTACCTACTGCCACGGCCAATGTGGCAATTCATCCGTAGACCCTTGCTGGTCTATATGCTCAATGTGAGAATTGTGTGACTCTACATTTTTCTCCACCCTTGCTGGTGGATGCTCTTTTCTTTGTTCATCCTGCATCTCCTCATGATGGACCACCTTATGTGCAAGGACTTCCTATGTTACTTTCACATTATGGTCTTGCGCATCTTGTGATGTTTGATCTATATGAGGGGCTGGATCATTCTGATCTGGCTTCTCCAGATGATCCTTTTGACCATTCTTATTTACATTCTCCTCTTATTTTCTTTGATCATCACCCTTTTGAGGACCTCGTTCTCCATCTTTTGATACATCTGCCTCTCTAGGGTCTTGGGCCTTATTTATCCCTTCTTCATTTGTTCCCCTTTCAGGTATTGGTTCAATGTCCTGACCATCATTTGGATCAGGCATATCTTCATCCTCCATGTGCACATTAACTTCTAATTTGCCTTGTTATGGAGGTAACTCTTTATCTTTATTTTGGTCCTCATCAGCCTGATATGTCAAATCTATTATTGTTGGGCTGGTGACAAGATCAACTAACTTGGTTAATCCAATTTGTTGTGCCACAGTTTTAGGGTTACCCTCTTCTATATCTTCTATTTCAACCTCCTTTTGCATTGTGGGGGTGCCATGAGGGGTCATCCTAGTGTTCTTTATCAATATCTCCATAGAACTGGTAGACACTTCATTCACTATATCATTATCAGACAAATCCACTGTGTTTTGTAATGGGAAAGATTGTTCATCCCTTATATTATGTATTTCTTTCCTCTACTCCTCTACCATTTCTGACTTGAATTATATGATCTCTGTTGGAAGTATGGCCCTAACTAGTGTTGTCATTGATGTCAACATACTCCTGTAGCATTGATGTCAAGAATTGGATGAGTTATGTGCTAAGGCTATTGAGAAAATTAGCCCCATCCAAAATAGAGAAGAGTGAAGACAGTGAAGTTCTATGAAGCAAAGATCCCAGATAGTTGAAGATCAGAGTATGCGCATCAAAGGGTTTGTAGATATGTGTCTGAAGGTTCTCCAGTCAAGATTTGAGAGGCCCGCATGAAGATTTGGAGAAGTTATGGCCATATGAGTAAAACTAGTTTTGGTAACTGTTTAGAGGTGAGTGACACAAATAGGTCTAGTGAGATCCAAAAATGTAATATCTTGTTCTACAGATTTGGTGGAATGTTTAGGAAGCCAATTTGAATTGACAACTCAATTGGTTCATGGTCTGGAGGTCTACAAGCATTTATTCTAATGTGAAAGTAATGGTAGACTATGTTCTTGAGGTTCTGGATGAAGATGCAAATGATTTCAGTAAGCAGAAGTGGTGTGGATGTTCTTGGTGATTCAGGCAAGATTGTGGGGGTCTCTAGATTGTGTCCAGTTCGTGTTGGCGGTCTACATTGAAGATTGAGCTCATAATTGAAGATTTACTCTCGGGTGATGGTGTTCTTCCTAATCATGGCCGACCGGATGTTTTACACATCTTGCGGATGATCATGAAGATGGTTTTTAAAGCATGATGTGTTCCTCAAAGAAGATTGAAGTCCTAGATATGTGTGGCTGATAGTGTGATGATACACATGAAGTCTTTGTAATAAATCAAGTTGTATTTCTGTAACTGCTCTGTAATAAAATAAAGTATGTTGTGCCGACTTTGATGATTATCCCAAAGTTGATGTCTTGTATAAATTAGATTTTTGAAGCCATTTCAAAGCATCCTCAGTGGAGATGAGAAAGTGGTAGAGAAGAAAAGAGCAAAAAGTAGAGCAAAAGTGTTGAGCCTAAATGGAACTGTTTCAAGCATGGTGAAGATGCTAATCTCCAGTTCAAGTATGTAATATTTATATTATTCTATAGACAGTGTCTCCTGTAGGTAGTGGGCCTCCTGTGAGCAGTGTGCTCGGGCAGTAAGCCCTAATTAGCAAGTGCCATTTGTTCTTCTTATTCTTTTAACAGAGAATACAATCTTGGGTTAGTCACCCCGTGGTTTTTCCCTTAACCGGGTTTTCCACATTAAAATCTTGGTGCCATATGTATTAATGTGTTTTTGCTCTTGAGTTATTGCATTGTGTTTCAATGATTGAATCATTATTATGCTATAGAAATATAAAAAGGATTTAAGTGTTTAAAGAATAGAAAGTTTTGGTGACAACTGATTCACCCCCCTCTTAGTTGTTTGTCCTTAAACCAACAATTGGTATCAGAGCTAAGTTCCTCTAAAAGAGCTTAACCGCTTGAGGAGATCCAAGATGTCTTCCTACAAAAAGGATAGTCTGAGGTTTGATGGAACAAACTACACTCTTTGGAAAAGCCGCATGGAATGTCACTTGCAATGTATGGGATTTCAATATTGGAACATGACTATAAAGAAGTATATTCCTCCAAAGAATGGTTCAACTACTACAGATGAAATCAAAGATGATGAAGATAATTTTTGAGCTAAAGAAGCCTTACTAAGTGCCTTATCTAATTTAGAGCTAACAAATGTTATGGATTTAAAAACTGCATATGAAATTTGGTCAAAGCTGGCACTTCTGCATGAAGGAGACAAATATGTTAAATGTGTCAAGCTACAAATTCTGAAAGGAAATTTTGAAAACTTGAAAATGAATGAAGATGAGAATATTACTACGTTTATGCCAAAAGTAAATGAGCTTGTTTCTAGCATTAGATGTGTTGGTGGAACCTTGGATGAAGATGAGATTATCGCCAAAGTTCTCAGATCCTTACCTCCTACTTACAAGCACAAGGTTGTTGCTATTGAGGAATTTAGATCTTTATCATATATCACAAGGGATCAATTGGTTGGAAAATTAGCTGCATTTGAATTGGCTAAATTTGGAGATGCACCTCCCAAGACTGGATCAGCATTCAAAGCTAGTACCTCTATAAAAGGCAAACAAAGGTATGACCTAGGAGAAAATTCCTCAAAGAAATTATCATGGTATGAAAAAAAAATAAAAGATCTGGAAGAAGATGAGGCAGAGGCTACTCAACTTGAAGCCCTTATTGCAAAAAGACTGCCAAGAGGATCTGGCAAGTATGAAGGAAAATTGCCCTTCAAATGTTTCAACTGCAACAAGATTGGACATTTTGCCTCAATGTGTCTGAAAAGATTTTGAAGGACAAATCCAAATAGATCAAGATTTCAAAAGAAATGTTACTATGTTCATGAAGATGATGATGATGAAGGAGTAACAGATGATGAATCAGAGACAGGAAACAAATCCAGAAGTGACTAGGTGTTTATTGCCATCAAGGAAGAAGATCCAATGCCAATTGAATCTGTCAATCATAAACTGATAGAAAGAGCTCTGGCTACTCAAGTTGAAGAAAAGGATGAATGGGTCAATGATAGTGGATGCTCCCATCATATGACTGGTGATAAAAATAAGTTCATAGATCTGGAAAGATATGAATGAGGAGTTGTAAATGGTGATAATTCTGCTGGCAGAATCAGAGGCAAAGGAACTATTTCTTTTGATGGAAAGAACAAAACCAGTGATGTACTGTATGTTGAAGGTCTGAAGCATAATCTTCTTAGTGTTGGGCAGTTGGTGGACAAAGGCTATGATCTCCGACTCAAAAATAGAAAATGTAAGATCCTTGAAAGTTCTAGAATAGAAATTATATCCGGTACTCAAACAAAAGGTAACTTCTTCCACTTGGTTGGTACTAACAAAAGTTGTTTATTTGTTCAAATTTATTAGAGTTGGTTGTGGCATAGGAGAATGTGTCATGTAAATTTTGATAATATCATCAAGATAAGCAACACTCAAGCTGTAAGAGATCTTCCAAGATTGGTGAAACCTACTAACAGTTTATGCAAATAATGTCAATTGGGTAAGCAGAGTAGAGTCACATTTAAAAGTAAGGAACAATCCTCTACCGGATTGTTTGACTTAGTTCACACTGATCTATGTGGACCAGAAAGAATCAGGAATCTGCAAGGTGATAGATATTTCCTGCTACTAATTGATGACCACTCACGGATGATGTGGGTGACTTTCCCAAAAGAGAAATCTGAAGCTCTTGAGAAGTTCAAAATATTCAAGGCTATGGTAGAAAATGAAACTGGGTTAAACACAAAATGTCTTAGGTCTGATAGAGGTGGTGAATTCACATCCGGAGAGTTCATAGAATTTTGTGAGAAACATGGGATAAAGAGACAGTTATCTGCTCCAAGGACTCCACAGCAGAATGGAGTAGTGGAAAGAAAGAACCAAACCATCCAGGAAGCTTCTAGGACCATGATGATGGAAGAAAATGTTCCTTAGATCTATTGGAGAGGAGTTTGGAGCACTGTTGTTTATATTCTTAACCGGGTACAAATCAGAGGCAAGACTAGTAAGACTCCTTACAAACTTTGGTTTGGCATCACTCCTACTGTGAAGTATTTCAGAGTCTTTGGTAGCAAATGCTATATCAAAAGAGATGAAGAACTTGGCAAGTTTGATGCTAGAAGTGATGAAGGAATATTCTTGGGTTATTCTACTCAAAGCAAAGCTTACCGGTGTTATAACAAGAGACTAAGAAAGATTGTGGAAAGCACAAATGTGAAAGTTGATGAAGGCATGGAAAATCCCTCAAGGTACTATGAGTATGAAGCTGATGATCTAAATGATATCTTAGACCAAGAAGAACAAGTCCAAACTCTAGTCCAAACTTAGATTAATCTAGAGAATCCAAAAACTCAAGAAGAAGAGACAAACTTGAATGAACCTGTCCAAGAATTAGAAGTGCAAGTGATTCCCAAAACTCCCAGGTATGTAAGACTAAATCATTCTAAAGATCAGATCATAGGAGATAGAAACAAAGGTGCTCAAATAAGAAGAAATATTGCTCAAGATTCAGTGAAGTATTGTCTAATTTCAAAAGTTGAACTAAAAATAGTAAGTGAAGCATGCAATGATGAAAGTTGGGTTAAAGCAATGAAGGAGGAATTGATGCAGATTGAAAAGAATCACACTTGGGATCTTGTTCCCAGACCTAAGAACAAAAATGTGATTGGGACTAAGTGGGTCTTCTGGAAAAAACTAAATGAAGATGGTGAGGTAATAAGAAACAAAGCTAGATTGGTCTATAAAGGATATTCTCAAGTAGAAGGAGTTGACTTTGAAGAGACTTTTGCTCCACTAGCAAGGATTGAAGTAGTCAGACTATTTCTTGCCTCTACTGACTTTAAAGATTTCAAGGTATATCAGATGGATGTCAAGTCTGCTTTCCTAAATGGTGATTTAGAAGAAGTATATATTGAGCAACCGGATGGATTTCAACTGTCTGATAATGGAGATATGGTCTACAAATTAAAGAAGGCATTGTATGGACTCAAACAAGCCCCAAGAGCCTAGTATGAAAGGTTGGACAAACATCTTCTGAAAATTGGTTTCAACAAAGGTACTGCTGATGGTAATCTATATTTTAAGATTGATCATGAAAATATCTTGATTGTTGAAGTATTTGTTGATGATATTATTTTTGGATGGAAGGATAGTATGTGCAAAACTTTTGCAAATCAAATGAAAAGTGAATTTGAGATGTCTATGTTTGGTGAAATAAATTTCTTCTCGGGTCTACAAATCACTCAAACAAAGAAAGGAATCTTCATATCTCAGACCAAATATGTGAAAGAATTGTTGAAGAAATTTGGGATGGAAGATTCAAATCCAATGAATACTCCCATGGCAACCAGGTGTAAACTGAGAAAAGATGATGAATCTCCTAAGGATGATCAGAAAAAGTACAGGTCAATGATTGGAGGACTACTATATCTTACTCAAACTAGACCTGACATTATGAATGTTGTTGGTCTTGTTACCAGATTTAAGGTTGATCCTAGAGAATCTCATGTCATGGGAATCAAGAGAATTCTTAGATATCTGAAGGGAAGAGTTGAGTATGGATTGTGGTATCCCAAGGATCATGATTTCTCTCTTCATGCTTATACTGATGCTGATTGGGTAGGTGATGTGGATGACTGGAAGAGTACCAGTGGTGGTGCATTCTTTTTAGGGAAAATATTGGTTTCTTGGCTAAGCAAGAAACAAGAGGCAATATCTCTGTCTATTGCAAAAGCAGAGTATATTGCAACTACGAGCAGTTGCACTCAAGTATTTTGGATGAAGCAAATGTTAAGAGACATCAGAGTGGAGTATGAAGAACTTATCACAATCTTCTATGATAACTCAAGTGCAATAAACATATCAAAAAATTTGGTGTTGCATTCAAAGACAAAACATATATCCATCAAGTTTCACTTTTAAAGAGAGCAGGTGAACAAGAATGTAGTCAGATTGGAGTTTGTGCCCTCAAAGGATCAGATTGCAGATATTTTTACCAAACTTCTACTTAAGGACACTTTTGAGTATCTCAGGGAGAAGTTAGGGGTTATTGCCCCTTCGGTTCTGAATTAAGGTGCACTGATGTGCATCTGTCCAGTGAATTTCACAGTCATATGTTATGATCTGGATTGATGCTAGGAGGCTGTTACTCAGGGGAAGCAGTCAGTATGATTTTGAAGCATGAGAAGTGGTTGCAAGTGTGTGCTCTTTGCCATTGATGTCAAAGGGGGAGAGAAGACATGTGAAAAATAAAAGTGGTTGCTGATCAAAGGGGGAGCAATAGAGGAAGAGAAGACATGTGAATGATTGCTGGTAATAGGGGGAGCTATGTCAGTTAGTAAGGAGAAGTTCCTATCTTGATGGTTAAAATAGTTTTTCACATCATATGTTGCCATCAATGACAAAGGGGGAGATTGTTGCAAGTATGGCCCTAACCGGTGTTGTCATTGATGCCAACATATTCCTATTGCATTGATGTCAAGAATTGGATGACTTATGTGCTGAGGATATTGAGAAAATTAGCCCCATCAGAAATAGATCAATGAAGACAGTGAAATTCTATGAAGCAAAGATCCCAGATAGTTGAAGATTAGAGTATGCGCATCAAAGGGTTTGTAGATATGTGGTTGAAGGTTCTCTAGTCAAGATTTGAGAGGTACACATGAAGATTTGGAGAAGTTATGGCCATATGAGTAAAATTAGTTCTAGCAGTTGTTCAGAGGTGACAGAGTGACACAAATAGGTCCGGTGAGATCCAAAAATGCAATATCTCATTCTGCGGATTTGGTGGAATGTTTAGGAAGCCAATTTGAATTGACAACTCAATTGGTTCGTGGTCTGGAGGTCCGCAAGCATTTATTCTAATGTGATAGTAATGATAGACTATGTTCTTGAGGTTTCGGATGAAGATGTGAATGATTTCAGTAAGAAAAAGTGGTGTGGATGTTCTTGGTGATTTAGGCAAGATTGTGGGGGAATCTAGATTGTGTCCATTTCATGTTGGCGGTCTACATTGAAGATTGAGCTTGTAATTGAAGATTTACTCTCGGGTGATGGTGTTCTTCCTAATCATGGCCAACCAAATGTTTTACACATCTTGTGGATGATCATGAAGATGTTTTGCAAAGCATGACGTGTTCCTCAAAGAAGATTGAAGTCCCAGATATGTGTGGCTGACAGTGTGATGATACGCATGAAGTCTTTGTAATAAATCAAGTTGTATATCTGTAACTACTCTGTAATAAAATAAAGTATGTCATGCTGACTTTGATGATTATCCCAAAGTCGATGTCTTGTATAAATTAGATTTGTGAAGACATTTCAAAGCATCCTTGGTGGAGATGAGAAAGTGGTAGAGAAGAAAAGAGTGAAAAGCAAAGAAGAAGTGTTGAGCCTAAATGGAACTGTTTCAAGCATGGTGAAGATGCTAATCTCTAGTTCAAGTATATAATATTTATATTATTCTGTAGATAGTGTGTCTCCTGTAGGCAGTGGGCCTCTTGTGAGCAATGTGCTCGGGCAGTAAGCCCTAATTGGTAAGTGTCATTTGTTCTTCTTATTCTTTTGATAGAGAATACAATCTTGGGTTAGTCACCCCGTGGTTTTTCCCTTAACCAAGTTTTCCACGTTAAAATCCTGGTGCCATATGTATTAATGTGTTTCTTCTCTTGAGTTATTGCATTGTCTTTTCATGATTGAATCATTATTATTCTATAGAAATATAAAAAGGATTTAAGTGTTTAAATAAAAAATTTAAGTGTTTAAAGAATAGAAAGTTTTGGTGACAACTGATTCATCCCCCCATCTCAGTTGTCTGTCCTTAAGAAAACAATCTTAGGAATAGGAACTTCATGTTGCAAAGTTTTCTTAATTCCTTCACCCCATGTTTCTCTTAATAAGATAGTGGGATTCTTTTCCACTACTCCCCTCATTGTAGGTGCTTATTTCTTCTAAGGTGGTTCTTGAGTTTTCCTCTTCTTCCTGTGTATTAGGAGATCATCCTCATTAGTATCTTCTCCTTCCTCTATGACAGTTTGAGCAGGCTTTGTTACAGGTTCTTTCTATTTTGTAGGTGCCTGACAAGTTCTCTCCTTTTGATGCTCTCTTTTCCTTGAGGAAGTCATCAAACTCCTCATCTGTTAATTCTTTTCTTTTTCTCTTGTTATCAAATGTGAGAGCCATTCCCTTCTTCTTCAACTTGGTAACCTCTGCCTCCACCCAGTCCTTGGTTAAGGATATAACCTTTTGGGTTATCTATTCCAATGAGGTTTCTTCTGGGTGGTTCCAGTCAAGAGAAGATATGGTTTCATTGTATATTTTCTTAGTCTCATTTTCCTGAGACATGATGTTACCATCATCTTCATGTAGTTGCATAGGCACTGGTATGCAGTCAAATGTACGAATTTGATTTAGGTTCATCCTTTGAAAGCCCCTCCTCACTTCCACTTCATCATCGCAATCAGCCCAATAATCCTCAATATGCATTTGATGCATGGGCTTTTTATTCAGTGTCTGCATCTAGCCATATGGGTCATATGGCCTGAACAATGAGAAAGGCTACAAAGACATCAATTTCAGTCCCCCTATATCATCTTTAACACTTTCTTTGTCAGGGTACATGTACCATCCAATCATGATTAGGAATAAAAAGCTAGTAATCTTTCCTTTTTCAGTATAAGCCTCAAATGAAGGTAGTATCTACCCGACTAACTCCATCAAGATGACCTTATCAGTTGGATATCTTGGCAACATGAGAGGTTGCCTAGTAAAACCCTCTATCCTGATATATGTGAATGTGGGGAATTGGATGAACCAAGCCCCATGTTTGTATATCATGGCTTGAGCTTCCATGCTCAGCCTCTTAGCTATGTCCTCTTCCATGGTCCTTACTAAATGCATGGAAAATGAGTCATTTACCCTTCGGTAGTGCTAGAGAGAATCCCTCTGTCTCAGTTCTAGATAGTGATCCCAAATGTTGGCATCTCCAGGGTTACTTCCAACCTTACCCACTATTTGTAATCCTTTGAATGTGCCTCTGAATGCACATGCATACATGACATAAGAGGACATGTGGAACATGTTGGCTTTTCCTCCCAACTTCCTCATTCCTTCATCCAAGCTATCACTTATGATCTTGGCCCATTGGGGTTTCTCAACTATATCTGCCACCATTCTCATGAGGCCATACATCCAATTCTCAAATGTCCCAGCATTTGGTCTCCCTATCATGCGACAAAGCATCACCATCATATATTGAAACTCGGGTGCAAAATCAAATTTGTAAAGATGAATGGGTAGCTTTGTAGCAGCCTTATATATTCTATCATTGGCTCTCTAGGAATACATGATCTTCCTACATTCCTTCTCAGTTTTAATGTATTTCTTCTCCAATTTCTCCAGGTTAATCCCACATACATCTGGTCCTTTAGACAAATTAAAAACTGCAATTATGCCATCGATTGAAAAGTCTGCATACACCCGACTGTGTTTCTCAACATTCCTAGTGTTTGTATTGTAATTTCATGCACATTCTACCACCAACACTGTAGCCTCCATTGCATAGGGAAACCCTCCTGTGTGCCACATGCCTGAGTTGTAAATGTTGATAAGTAGGGAATTTCCACCTTCTTTCTCTGACCTTCTCATCCATTCATCTAGATCAGTCTTTCCTAGATGAGTATCATTTTTCTAACTGTATCTGAAGGCAACTCCTTCCAGTTGTATGAACATAGGCTTCATAAATTCTGTATCTAATATGTTCTTACGAAGCACCATCGAATCCTACAATAAAGCATATGCATCTTACCCTAACATATCATATGATCATGCAATTCTATGATAATATGAATACCCTGAGATTTAAATCTTCATTAATACATTTCATGAATCATCAGATCAATTTACTGTGGTAAAAATAAATTTACCTACTCATTTTCATCATAAATGACAAAAGAGGGTTTATAGTTACATACCTAATATTTGTTACCCTTTTACTATTGGATTGATATCTGAATGTATGTGTTTACTCTGCAGACACTTTCCTCCATTCATCATTTGAATCTGCACTTGTTCTGTTACTTTTGAAATTTACAGTAAGAAATCTTAATTCGCACAGTGACAATGTAATTTTGTTTGAATACTTGACAAATTCAAAATGAGCTTAATCTTCACTTTTTAACCAAAAGTGACAGTGAATTAGGGTATGATTAATGTCACTCTATCGACATCCATTGATCAACACCTAAGGACTAGAGATGTTAACATGTGGTGGGTGATTATTCAAAAATTTGTAAGGTTCAACTACCGTTAGACTAGCATTAAATGCGGGGGTGTATATTCATATATATCATGGATATTAAGAAATATGACTGATATCTAGGAATATGATGATGACATCATCATGAAGATGACCAACCATTGACCAATGATTAAAATTGGGTCATCATACCCCTTTTGACGATCGTGACAATATAAGGTTTTGACATCATCCAGTCAGAGTGCCACATGGCAGCTTCTCATTGGTATACGAGAATCCATGTGTTACGTGTCTCAAGTGTGAATATGAGGATATTAAGGAATATGAGGGATCCTAGTTTTGTGAAAACATCCCTCACCTTCAAAGATCGGGATGACGTTATCATCATCATTAATATTACAAATCCGCTTGGGGAATGACATCATCATCATATTGATGAAGATCAAGCATGTTAAACAGTATGATGGATGTTGAGAAATAGATGACCTTCTGGATGTTGGGCATATTGATGACATCATCATCATATCAGGTCTTCTTTATATTGGGTTAGGATGACATCATCATCATATTAAGGAAGATCGGGGATCTTAAACTAGTATGATGGATATTACGAATTATCCCGATGCTAAGTGTTTATGTTATATTTGAAGGTGATCTGGATATTAACAAATATCAAGGATATTAAGAAATATGATCTTCCTTGAATGTGTGTGTGTACTTGACGGGTAGATGATTTCTCACATTTAAATTCGATGTTTACATATTGACAAATATGCAGATATCGGGTTTCTCTTCATTAAAACATATATCAGGGATATTTGTGAATATCAGGGATGTTTGTGAAATATGATGATGCTCCAAGAATATGAGGTTTGACCAAGCATAACTTCCTACTCTTGAAGAATTTCAGGGTGATCCAAAAGGCAAACATGCTCAGAATTTTGCTCTTTTTCACATTATGGGGTTCATGATGATAGAATTTGATTTTGACATTTAAACCTCTTTCATGAGGTATACACATACATAGGGGTGATATACTATTACATCTGATACTTGACCTTTTGCCATACCAACTAAAGCAAGAAAAAGCAAGGGAAAGCCAAAAAGCAAAAGTTGGGTCCCTATTTTGTTATGGCAAAATGGGGCATGTTGTGTAACCACACAACTTGCCACCAAAGAAAACAACAAAATTCAAATAATTCAAGGGATGAGGACACATTGAAACATAGCATTCTGACTCTCCCTAAGTACAAACATCATGATCTTTCTGAATTATATCATTTTCATAAGCATAACAGTACTGATAAGGGATCAAGTATGTGTAGGTGATTAATAATCCCCATCTTGAAAGTAAGTTGAAAACACTAGTAACTGGTGTTAAGCTACATAGTTTGGGTTCATCCCTCATAGCCAACCGAGATAGAGCCTTGCTGCCAGCAGGCCTCCATAGCCCAGACAAGGTCATCTTAGCAATTCCCCTAAGTAGAGCCCCACTGCCAGAAGGCGTCCATAGCCCTGGTAGAGTTAATTAGATGGCCTAAAAAAATTCCTTTTTTTGTATGTGATCATAAGATATCATCATGTGAGCTCATTATGCAAGGTGTGATCACTTGCTATCTTAGGTTGGGAATTGCAATGGTAGCAAGGGTGACCTCTAGATTTTGCACTTAAAACCCACACTAGTATGTTCAACAAACCCAAGGCTATTAGGCGAATCATTGTGAAGATCTCCTTGAACAAGAAAAGGTATCACTAATGAACCAGATATCACAGACCTGATCAAAGGTACTCCTCAGTGTGAGTTACAACCTGTGAAAGAATTTGTACTTATCCCTTGGATTCTAACAATTTTATTGGTTTCTTAAAGTGATAAGGTGCATCATTTTGCCTAACCAAATCAAGGAGTCAACAGCAACAAGAAACAAGTAAGCAAACAAACACACAAAGCAAAGCTATACAAGCAACTATATAGTATGTATATTATGGTATAATATCATGACATGACCTTGTCTAATCTTGAAAGTAATGTTTAAGGCATTATCCATTGACTAGAAATGAAACATCCTCACCTGTTAGGATCTCGAGTCTATAAGTATTGTCTCCTAGGATCTCTGAAATCTAAAAAGGACCTATCCAAAGTTTAACAAACTTTCCATGATCACCTTTCTTTTCATGTGCTTTATCCCAAGCTAGGACTAGGTCTAAAATCCTAAAAGCTTTTATCTTGGATCTTTTATCAAACCAACGTTTAACAATAGCCTAATGTTTGGTGAATTGATCAATCACCTTATTTCTCTTTCCTTCTAGGTGCATGAGTTGAAGCAACCTAACTTCTTGTTTGTTAGCTACACCCAAATGTTCTTGTGCAAACTGCAATGTGGGGATCTTGAGATTAATAGGAAGGATGGGATCCACCCCATATACTAAATGGTAACGAGAATTTCCTAAAGTGATTTTCATTCTGGTTCGATCCACCCATAAGGCATATTTAAGCAGGGTATTCCATTCCCTAGGGTTCTTCTCTATTAGTTTCTTTATGGTATTCAATAAATTTATGTTAGTTGACTCTGCTAAGCCATTTCCCTAGGGATGGTAATTTGAAGAAAATTTCAAAATGATTCCATAATCAAAGGCCCAACTAGACAATCTCAATGATGCAAAAGTTTGTCCATTATCACATACTAGAGCATATGGAACTCCATACCTAGTTATTATGTTATTCTCTAGGAACCTGATCACATCCTCTGTAGTGCAAGTCTTCCTACTAACTGGTTCAGTCCACCTGGTGTAGTAATTAGTGATTGTTAAAACATACCTATGACCTAAAGATGATGGAGGATTGATAGGACCTATAAAGTCCATGCCCCATTGAGCAAATGGGTGTATCTCCATAACTGGCTGCAGAGGTTGAGCAACATATTTCTCCTTGTTGGTAGCAACTTGACAAGTGTGGAAACATTTGATGTGCTCAGCAGTGTCCTTAAAAATTGTTGGCTAGTAATATCTCGCTCTCAAGATAGTGTGTGCAATAGCTAAGTGAGAACCATGTGTTGTTCCAAACTTGTCATGTAATTCAGCAAGAACCTTATATGCTTCTAGTCTATCAGACATCTGAGGTATATCCCCTCATAATTCTTCTTGAAAAGGACTCCTCCTTTGATCATGTATTTTTGTGATCTTACCCTCAGAGCTCTCCTTTGGGAAGCTTGCATCTTATATGGGCATCTCCTAATGATTAGGATATGTCTGATATCAAAGTACCATTCTTTATTTCCTTTAGTGTTCGCAACATATTGTAGACTTACTATGTTAGGATTAGTCTCAAAAATCATCTGGCTTAGGGCTTGCCCTCTTAATTTCATGGGTGTTATGCCCATGTCATATTCTTGGAGAACTTTGATCCACTTGGCTCTTTTCTCTCCAGGTTCGCTCTACATTAAGACCATTTTTACTACTGCATCTAGGACCACAACAATTACCTTACTTCTTAGGATGTAATGTTAAAATTTCTTTACTACCCTGACCAAGGCAAGAGCTTGTCTTTCAACATCCATATACCTCAGCTCCACATCTCTGAATGGGGAGCTCATAAAAGCTATGGGTTTCTCTTCGTTGGCTTCATTTCTCTGTGTCAAGACTACTGCACATGTGTGTTCTAAAGCAAATGAATAAATATAAAATTCTCTTATGTAATAAGGGCAGATCAGGATAGGTGCATTTGATATGGCCTTCTTGATGTCCTCCAATGCAGCCTTTGCTCCAGGTGTCCATTCAATCTTGGCATCTTTCTTGAGCATTGCCTTAAGTGGTCTAACAATCTTTGCAAATCTTGTGATGAACTTCCTCACAAAATTTATCTTACCAAAATAAGATTTAAGTTCTTTCTTACTCCCAGGAAGTTGTAACTTCATGATGGATTGTACCCTAGAAGGATCAATGGTGATCCCATTCTCTGATATTAGGTGACTAAGCAACTTACCTGTGGTTACTCCAAATATGCATTTCTTTGGATTGAGTGAGATACCATATTGCTAACATTTCTTGAGTACTTTTCTGAGATCTCCTATGTGATCACCTCTCTTCTTTGAAAAGATGGTCAGGTCATCCATGTATATGACTATGCATTTGCCAACTAGGCCTTGAAATGCTATGTCCATTGCATGTTGGAATGTGGCTCCAGCATTGATCAAGCCAAAAGGCATGCGTCTATAAGCGAATATCCCCCACTTGGTGGTGAATGTTGTTTTTAATCTGTCTACTTTGTCTACCATCACCTAGTTGTATCCTAAGGAACCATCCAAGAAAGACATCATTTGAGCTCTATTCACTATCTGTAAAACTTCATCCAATGAGGGTAAAGGATAGTTATCCTTCTCAGAAGCTCTATTCAGATTTTTGAAGTTTACACATAGGCATATATCACCATTTTTCTTCCTTACTAGGACCAAATTGGCTACCTATGTTGAGTGCCTGATAGGAAATATGATCCTATCATTTAGTAACTTCTTAACTTCGTCAAAGATGATAGGCTCCAACAGTGCATCGATTAGCCTTTGCTTCTATATAAAAGACTTGGCATCCAACTTTAGTGGGATAGTGTGGGTGATAATTGATGTGTCATATGTCTTTAGTTCATCATAAGTCCAAGTGATAACATGAATGTAATCATGCAATGCTTGGGTTATCCCTGCCTTTTCTTCTTCAGTGTAGACCTTACCAATCAGGACATTCTTCACATCTTCATTTTGTCCTATGTTGACTGGTGAATATTCTCCTCCATCTGTCTGGGGAGATCTTTTTGTTTCATCATGTTATGCAAATCAAATGCCTTTTCTAATTCTATCATACCTTTAGGGATTTTATTGCTTGGCAAGTCCATAATTTCTTCTTCCTCCCATGTGTAATCTTCCAAGTTCTTTTCATCTAGAATTTGTGCATCAAATATATCCCTGTTTACTATGAAATCCAAGATATGCTAATCATCATCAAACACCTGGAGATTAGTGACATTGTCAGGTATGGAGGGCGTTGATATTAGTTCAACTGAAAATCTTTTTAATCTAGAAATGGACAAAGGCTCCAATGTACTAGCAGCATGTGCCAAAGCATCTGCTCTATGATTTTGTTCTCTAGGGATATGGGTGACATTAAATGCATCAAATTCTTGAGTCAAGTCTCAAGCCCTATGTCTATAGTTGGACAATTTCTTTTAATTGCAAGCATAGATGCTTCTTACTTGTCTTACCACCAATTTTGAGTGTCCATAGACATGCAAAATTTTATTTTTCTTCTTAAGAGTAAATAGCAACCCATGAATTAAATCTTCATATTTAGTCACATTATTGGTACCTGGAAATTGCAATCTGTATGTTGCTAAAAAGGACTTTCCTACTAGATCAATAAGGTATATGCTTACTCCAACTCCTTGTTTAGACTTGGATCCATCAAACCTAAGGATCCATGGCTTATCTTCTGTTAACGGTTTATCAGTATCTTCCCTTTTCTTTTTCGCTCTGGTAGCTACACTGCCTGATATCCATTTCAACTTTTGAGATTCACCTTTTCCCCTTTTTGATGATTGATGTGACCTTGATATCCCTCTTCTTTTCACTTATGTGGTATCATATCTACCACTATCTAATTGTACTTTAATCTCTTTCCCTTTTTCTTGGAGCATGTCTCTGTCACCAGATAACTGATTCTTCGAAAAGAGTTGCTCTTGTTTATTCAGTAAATGCAAGCATAATGCGCATGCGGTTTCTGAATGTGGTGCCTCATGGAGTCTACACCAACCTTCAATTAAAGCATGATGTGGAGGGACCTCCTACAATGTAAGCCTCTAGACATGCTTAGATAAGAACTCTTCAAAGTTTGTCAAATTACTACCCTTATCTTCATACGACAATTCATAATCTGACTCAATTAAATAGTCAGTTCCTGGGGTGATATTATTTTCATCCCTATGAGTATTTCCATCATACATCAGGATCTCATCTGGATTATGCATGTACCCTCCATCCTGATGTGTAATGTCCTTAGATTCTCCTATATCTGTAGATGATAAACAATAATCAATATCATCATAGCTAGATATTGCACTTACTTCAATTGAGGATAATCCCTTTTCACTATAAGCTTGTTCCAATTCCATCATATACTAGCATGCATCGCAAGTTTTCTCTGAATGTGCTTCATCATGTAACTTGCACCAACCTTCAATTGAGATATCCTCATTGGATATACCTAATATTTGGCAACGTTGCATTTCCCTGAATAAGTACAATTTAAAATCTTTAAAATGATCTATTGCATCATTATCACCTGAACTACAATCTAACTCTATGATCACCCTATTATCCTGATGAATATTTCTACGCATGTGCATGTTATACACTAGAACTTCCTCTATTATGACTGTTTGAGGTCTGATAGTATAAAATTCTAGTCCAACATCCACATACAATATCTCATTGGTATTATTATACTTTGTGATCATGTGTTTCATCCTAGGTTTAGCCTTTATCCTTATTTGATTAGGAATCCCCTTCCAGGGTAACCACTTGTGGCTGAAATCAGTAGACATGTAACCATTGAGTGTTTTTGATCAATCCCTACTGAGTAACATTCCATAAGTATCATGGATATCCACCACTTAGATGTCAATATAATATTGAACCCTAGGATCTCATGCTAATTGCATGTGGATACAAGCGAGTTCTCCTACCACACTTCTGTTTTATCTAGTTGTGTTACTTTCTTGAGGGATTTGGCTGGATGTAATCCTAAGGCATTGCAAATGGATAGTGGCATCACATTGGTTGATGCAATTGAATCCACTAGGCAATTATGCAAGTTCTTTCCAAATATCCTCAATGTGAGTAGGAATGGGGGTGATTCGGTTTTGTCTCTGTATAGAGTCATATGTGAGGTCTCAGTGGCCTGAATAGTAGCCTAAACCCTAGATTTAGCATTATTTTCTTTAGATACATGATCCTTAGTCAAGATTTGACTTGGATTATGACCTTGATTATCATCCCTTGGACTAGATTCATCTAAGGATTTTAAAAAAGCCTTCTTGATGACTGGGGTTTTAAGCAATTCTAACAAAGATAAGCTGATTTTAACCATTTTAATCTCTTCAGCGAGATATATGACTAGTTTGTTAGACTCGAGGAGTTGACTGATGGCTTTTGACACTATACTTTGGGAAGTAAGATATTGAGTATTAACCTTGGGAAAACCAGGGTTGTTATTAGCTTTAGGATCAGGTGGAGTGTTGAAATTGTTGGGAGGAATTGATGTGTCAAGGGACCGGGCGGTCTGGTGGGATTACTCTTGAGATTGTAATTATGCTTACCCTAATATTGCTGTTGATAGGCATGAACTTCTTCATGTTATGGTTCATTTTCATCTTCAAAGGGAAACACATAATTTGTTTCAAATGCTAAGGTAGACTCCTCACTTGCTAGTGTATAGTTCTCATGAAAGGAGGTCATTTGATGATACTGATGTTGATGACTAGTGGAACTTTCTAACATCAAGGCAGACTCATATCCTAAAGGAACAATTTCATTCCCTTCAAGATGAGGAGGATCTCTTGCAGTGTTGGATACTTCAGCTTGGAAAATACTATCTACTATTTTGAATTGGGGATAGTCTAATTCTACATGTGCATTGGTATTATGCATTCTACACCAATTAGTGAGGGTAGCCTCTGCTAGATTGACCCTGGTCGTTTGTTTAGGTTCATTGGGTGGTTGATTGTCTAATGGTGATGACAAAGAACCATTGTTTGGCCTAGTATTCCATACTCTAGGCTATCTAGGTGCAACATTATTATTGCCATTGCTATTGTTAAAGTTTCTATCATTGTTGTACCCTCTATTAGGATATCTGGACCTATCATTGTTGTTTCCATATCCTTTGTTTTGGTTTGATTGAGAATAGAAATTTTGGTTTCTCAAGTGGGTCATCTCAGTGGTAAACTTCCTTAATTGTGCAGATATCTCTTTAACATCATTGTTTTCTTCCTAAACCTTGGCTACTACATTCTCTTGCTGAGGTTTAAAGAACGAACTACCACCATTGTTTTGGCTTGCATCCTGGGGTATCTATCCAGGATGAGGCATCATCTGGCTATTTCCGTTTGGAGGAGGCATAATGCTAAGTGGAGGTACCTGCAAGGGATTAGGCATGATGGCTAGAGGTATCATAACTCCATTTCCTTGATGTTGCACAAGATATGCAAGATATCCAGCACTAGGTACAAAGCCTGGGATTAACTATTGATTTACTTTAATGGCTTTCTCAAATGCACCAAATAGTGACGTGATAGGTGGATGTGTTCTTCTAATGAACATAGAGGTCAAAGGATCTAGGGATGAATAGTATATAGATCTAGTTGCCTTATCACCTATATTGTATGGAGCAACTAATTTAGAATACATCTTCTGAATCCTAGCATTGAAGTTGGGGATCATTTCTCCCTTAGCTCTTTTGATTGTAGCAAACATGTGGTAGGTGATGGCTAGATCCACTAGTATCTTGAATCTTCCTAAGAAAGCTTTCTCTAGAGCATCCCAGGTACGAATGGTTGATTCAGTAAGACCGATGTACCAGCTATAGGCTTCTTCCCCTAAGGAATAAGGGAACAATCTGCACACAACATCCTCATGTTCTATTCTTTCTCTGAAGCAGGCTTCCTTATATGTTTGGATATGATCCTCTGCATCTTGATATGGATGATATTTCAGACATATTTTATCAGGATTCTTAGGCAAAGGATGATATGTAGCAAACACAAGTGGTGACTGAGTTGCAAAGAAAGACATTGTGACTAGTGCTTGATACACTTGAGGTATAACTGGAGATCCTGGAGGTGACTGAGACACAACTGTAGATACCAAAGGTGTTACAGTATGTCCTGATGAGGATGGTGATGCACTAAACTCAAGAATATGATGAATATTAGTAGTACGAGGACTGAGTCCACGAATAGGTAGTTCTTCAAGAAGTCCAATGGATATAGACCTGGTATTAGGCCTATAAGCTAGGATTCTAACAACTTAAGATAGAATATGAATGTTTTGGCTAAATCTTCACAAAGATTAGAGGAAATGATCCTCTATGGTGAGTATTTATCGGCAAGACTTTGTAATAACTAGATATTTATGCAATATTTGCATAAAATGCAAATATGAGCAGGTTTCAACTTTTGGTCGTAAATATCAGGTTATTTAGTCATGCAGACCAATTACTATAGGATATTTGCAGGAAAACTTGAAAAATGAATTAATATTTAAAACTTTCAAGAAATTAACTACAAAGATTAACATGTTTATGCACAATACTGAAATATTTATGATCAACACTCTTAGAGTAACCTTAAACCAGTGAATCTTTGCACAAATGCCCAAAGCATAACCAATTCTTATAAACTTTGACAAGATCACCTTGTGTACATGCAAGAATGATGTGTATGCAACCGGTTCAAGAAGCAGAAGAGTAGGCCCTCCTTCTAGCACAAATTTTAGTGTTGGTTATGATGTTAGTCACAAACACACATAGATAAAGAATTGCCAATCAAACCTTTATCATCTTGAAAGATACGATGAATTCACAGAATTCATGATCCCAAGTCTTCGTGGATTAGTTCATAATCTACTAATGCTACTCATTGGTTTGATGTGCCTTGTTGTTTTCCATTCAATGGGCTTTAATTTCTGATTCCAAGAACTGATTGCTTGAACATATGGTTTTCCACCTGCTTTCTGTAAACTTTTAACAGACAAAGGTTAATCCTACTGTATTCAACAAATGATGAGGATATTTCCTAAGTTTCATCAATTCTTTTGATCATCACTGCTATTGATTCATTTTCTCTACCCTATGAATTTATCTAAATAATGTGTTTACAGGCAGACATTTACATGATTGTTGTTAAGATTTGTATGTATTTGCATGATATTTTCAATTGTACATGCTATTTAACTCAAATTTGCTATGAATATTCAGTTTGCTTCAAGATGTCAGCATATCCCTTTGTATTTGCTTTATATTTTTCTATGAATTTGCAATTATGGTGATGGTTTTAATGAAATTAAACAAATTTAAATGAATACTTTCTAATCTTACCAAAATAGTTGAATCTTTAGCTATTGATCCACATACATTCCAGATACTTTCATGAAGAGAAGGAAATCAAACCATAATGTCACCATGGTGTTCCACAGCTTGGTGTGGTTGATGCAAACCTTGATTGAAAGGGAATGAAGACAACATGCACAACATGAAATGCACTCCAAGGGACGCATCAAATGAAAGTACAAGTTAAGAATTCATCCACAGATTACTCAAAATTTACAATTGTATGTAATCTAGATCTTCTTCTTCATTAAGTATGCAATAGACATGTACATTTACAATCAGCCTTGAGAATTAGTCTTGATACTTTAGCAATCTAATCTCAATCAATCTTCGAATAATCTTATAGGGTGCACTCCATCTCCTTTTATAAGACAAAGAGAGGAGGCAGTTACAAATGATCCAATGATAAGGATTTAGCTATCAAAATCAACAGTTTATATCCTCTTTGACTCAGTCAACAAGTGTAAATGCGGCACAGATTGCCAGCTGGCAACCATCTGTTACTACTTCATGCACTTGATCATGTGCATCATGTTCATTCTTCATCCTCCTCATCAGTAGATTAGTTTTCTTCATCCACAGGTACACTTATTGCCCCTCTGATGGGCTCATATGTTTCCACTATCCTTTCAATTTTGCCCCCATCTTGGACCTTGGCTTTGGTTACTGCATATTCTTGTGAATTTACTTGTGCTTGCAGTGTAGACCATTTAGATTTTCTACTGCTACTTCATTATACTTTTCTACTTTTACTTTCATCCTCATAGCCTTGTTGATAGTATCCTCTGATAGGTGATTGAGAGGATCATCTGCAGCTGGCTTGAAATTATCTTGGAAGGCTTTCACTGCAAAATCTGCATCTTGATTTTCAATCTTACCTTCTACCTTTTCTTCCAATGCCTCCAAAATCTCTACCTCATCAGACAGGAGCTAATGCAATTTGACACTGATATCCCTTAACTTCGTATTGAACTTCTTCAGTATCTCACTTTCAAATTTGAACTACTCATACCATATGCCTAGTAGTTGGGATGTCTGATTATTTAATATTTTGTTATAAATCAAGACATTGGCATCTATATGCTGCATCTCTGATAGGGCAGTCAGGTGTTTTTCAATCTTGATTGACCTCTGCCCAACTTCCTTCTGCATTTCATCTACCTCACTCCTCAATGTGTTGAGCAGGTTCCAATTGTCAAGAGAGGTTTTTATTACCTTCTTTGCTTCCTTAATAAATTGGATGAACCAATTATCCATCATATGTGCCTTATGTTTCATTATATCCAGCCCTGTCACTTCATCCTAAGATATGATGGTCAGTGGGGTGGCTATGCTGACTAGCATGTGATTGGGATCAACCAATCCCTTAATGAACGTATGCAATTGAGCATTGTGCTCTTTATGCATTTTATTTTTATTATTTTCCCTTCCTACACTCTTTAATAAAGAATCAATTATATCCTTGGCCTCTTGGCCTTCTTGCTCCTTTGTGGCAAAGCCTAAATCAATAGTGGTCATTTGAAACTCACTAATACTTATCTCTCATTTTGCTTTATCTCCCATAGGGAAAGCTACCTAAGTTGTTCTCCTTCCTATAGTTGGATCTCTATTTA
Source organism: Cunninghamia lanceolata (assembly GCA_027924645.1). Taxonomy (NCBI): domain Eukaryota; kingdom Viridiplantae; phylum Streptophyta; class Pinopsida; order Cupressales; family Cupressaceae; genus Cunninghamia; species Cunninghamia lanceolata. Next base: position 3,582,108 of record BSBN01000135.1, on the reverse strand, counting down.
TTGCAGAAGTGGCCCTTGCCATTCTCTTTGGCTTAGCCATGTCAGCTAAAAATAATGAAGAAATATTGAATTCAAATGCAGCACTGACTTGAGGTGGGTTTACCTCCTGCCGCAGCCAATGTGGCACTTCATCCGTAGACCCTTTCTAGTCTGTATGCTCAATGTGGGCTACTCTACATTTTGCTCCACCCTTGGTGGTGAATGCTCTTTTCTTTGTTCATCCTGCATCTCCTCCTAATGGACCTCCTTCTATGCAAGGACTTCCTATGTTACTTTCACATTATGGTCTTACGCATCTTGTGATGTTTGATCCATATGAGGGGCTGGATCATTGTGATCCAGCTTATCCGGATGATCCTTTTGACCATTTTTATTCACATTCTCTTCTTCTTTTCTTTGATCATCACCCTTTTGAGGACCTTGTTCTCCATCTTTTGATACATCTGGCTCTCTAGGGTCTTGGGCCTTATTTATCCCTTCTTCATTTATTCCCCTTTCAGGTATTGGTTCACTATCCTGACCATCATTTGGATTAGGTATATCTTCATCCTCCATGTCCACATTAACTTCTAATTTGCCTTGTTCTGGAGGTAACTCTTTATCTTTATTTTGGTCCTCATCAGCCTGATATGTCAAATCTATTGTTGCTGGGCTGGTGACCTGATCAACTAACTTGGTTAATCCAATTTGTTGTGCCACAGTTTCAAGGTTACCCTCTTCTATTTCTTCTATTTCGACCTCCTTTTGCATTGTGGGGGTACAATGAGGGGTCACCCTGGTGTTCTTTATCAATGTCTCCATAGAACTGGCAGACACTTCATTCACTATATCATCATCAGACATATCCATTGTGTTATCCAATGGGTAAGATTGTTCATCCCTTATGTATTTCTTTCCTTTGCTCCTCTACCATTTCTGACTTGAATTGTATGATCTCAGGAATAGGGACTTCGTGTTGCAGAGTTTTCTTAATTCCGCCACGCCCTACTCCTCTTAATAATATAGTGGGATTCTTTTCCACTACTCCTGTCATTGTAGGTGCTTGTTTCTTCTGAGGTGGTTCTTGAGTTTTCCTCTTCTTCCTGCATATTAGGAGATCATCCTCATCATTATCTTCTCCTTCCTCTATGACAGTTTCAGTAGGCTTTGTAACAGGTTCTTTCTATTTTACAGGTGCCTGAGAGGTGGTGGCTACGGCAGAAGTTGAGGCTATATCCTCCTTGGGTTGGGGATAATGAATAATTGTCACCCCACCAACTTGACTATTCTTCTTTGATTTACTCTGTTTCCTCTCTCCTTTTGATACTCTCTTTTCCTTGAGGAAGTCATCAAACTCCTCATCTGTTAATTCTTTTCTTTTTCTCTTGTTATCAATTGTGAGAGCCATCCCCTTCTTCTTCAACTTGGTAACCTCTGCCTCCACCCAGTCCTTGGTTAAGGATATGACCTTTTGGGTTATATGCTCCAATGAGGTTTCTTCTGGGTAGTTCCAGTCAGGAGAAGATATGGTTTCATTGTATATTTTCTTAGTCTCATATTCCTAAGACATGATGTTACCATTGTCTTCATGTAGTTGCATAGGCACTGCTATGCAATCAAATGTAAGAATTTGATTCAGGGTTAGCCTTTGAAAGCCCCTCCTCACTTCCACTTCATCATCACAATCAGCCCAATAATCCTCAATATGCATCTGATGCATGGGCTTTTTATTCAGTGTCTGCATCCTACCATATGGGTCATATGGCTTGGACAATGAGAAAGGCTACGAAGACACCAATTTCAATCCCCCTATAGCATCTTTAACACTTTATTTGTCAAAGCACATGTACCATCCAATCATGATTGAGAATAAAAAGCTAGGAATGTTTCCTTTCTTAGTATAAGCCTCAAATGAAGGCAGTATCTGCCCGACCAACTCCATTAGGATGGCCTTATTAGTCAGATATCTTGGCAACATGAGAGGTTGCCCAGTAAAACCCTCTATCCTAATATATGTGAATGTGGGGAATTGGATGAACCAAGCCCCATGTTTGTATATCATGGCTTCACCTTCCATGCTCAACCTCTTAGCTCTGTCCTCTTCCATGGTCCTTACTAATTGCATGGCAAATGAGTCATTTGCCCTCCGATAGTGCTAGAGAGAATTCCTCTGTCTCAGCTTTGGATAGTGATCCCAAATGTTGGCATCTCTAGGGTTACTTCCAACCTTGCCCACTGTTTGTAATCCATTGAATGTGCCTCTGAATGCACATGCATACACGACATAGGACATGTGGAACATGTTGGCTTTTCCTCACAACTTTCTCATTCCTTCATCTAGGCTCGCTTATGATCCTAGCCCACTAGGGTTTCTCAACTGTATCCGCCACCATTCTCATGAGGCTATACATCCAATTCTCAAATGTCCCAGCATTTGGTCTCCTTGTCATGCGACAAAGCATCACCATCATGTATTGAAACTCAGGTGCAAAATCAAATTTGTAAAGATGAATAGGCAGCTTTGCAACAACCTTATATATGCTATCATTGGCTCTCTAGGAATACATGATCTTCTTGCATTCCTTCTCAATTTTATTGTATTTCTTCTCCAGTTTCTCCAGGTTAATCCCACATACATCTGGTCCTTTGGGCAAATTAAAAGTTGGAGTTATGCCATCGACTGAAAAGTCTGCATACACCCGATCGTGTTTCTCTACCTTCCTAGTGTTCGTATTGTAATTTCGTGCACATTCTACTGCCAACTCAATAGCCTCCATTGCATAGGGAAACCCTCCTGCATGCCACATTCCTGAGTTGTAAATGTTGATAAGCAGGGGATTTCCACCTTCTTGCTCTGACCTTCTCATCCATTCATCTAGATCAGTGTTCCCTGGATGAGTATCATTTATCTGACCATATCTGAAGGTAACTCCTTCCGGTTGTATGCACATAAGCTTCAGAAATTCCGTATCCAATTTGTTCTTGCGAAGCGCCATCGAATCCTACAATAAAGCATATGCATCTTACCCTAACATATCATATGATCATACAATTCTACGATAATACGAATACCTTGATGATTTAAATCTTCATTCAATACATTTCATGCATCATCAGATCAATTTACTACGGTAAAAGTAATTTTACATGCTCATTTTCACCATAAACGACAAAAGAGGGTTTTACAGTTACATACCTGATATTCATTACCCTTTTACTGTTGAATTGATATCCAGATGTACGCGTTTACTCTGCAGACACTTTCCTCTATTCGTTGTTCGAATCCACACCCATTTTGTTTCGCAATTTACAGTAACACAACTTAATTCGCACAATGACTATAATTTCGTTTGGATACTTAACAAATTCAAAATGAGCTTAATCTTCACTTTTCAACCAAAAGCGACGGCGAATTAGGGTAAGATTAATGTCACTATATTGGCATCCGTCGATTGACACATAAGGGTTGGAGATGTTAATGGGTGGCAGGTAATTATTCAAAAATTTGAAAGGTTCAACTACCGTTAGACTAGCATTAAATGCAGGGGTGTATATTCATATATATCAGGAATATTAAGAAATATGACTTATATCCGGAAATATGATGATGACATCATCATGAAGATGACCAACTGTTGACCGATGATTAAAATTGGGTCATCATATCCCTTTTAATGATCGTGACAATATAAGTTGTTGAAATGATGCGGTCAGAGTGCCACACGGCAGCTTCTCATTGGTGTACGAGGATCCATGTGTTACGTGTCTCAAGTGTGAATATGAGGATATTAAAGAATATGAGGGATCCTAGTTTTGTGAAAACATCCCTCACCTTTGAAGATCGGGATGATGTTATCGTCATCGTTAATATTACAAATCCGCTTGGGGAATGACATCATCGTCATAATGATGAAGATCAGGTATATTAACCAATATGACGGATGTTGAGAAATAGATGATGGATGTTGGGCATGTTGATGATGTCATCGTAATATCAGGTCTTCTTTCTATCGGGTTAGGATGACGTCATCGTCATATTAAGGAAGATCGAGGATCTTAACTAGTATGACGGATATTATGAATTATCCCGATGCTAAGTGTTTACATTATATTTGAAGGTGATTCAGATATTAACAAATATCAAGGATATTAAGAAATATGACCCTCCTTGAATGTGCGTGTGTACTTGACAGGCAAACGATTTCCCGCTTTTAAATTTGACGTTTGCATATTGACAAATATGCGGATATCGGGTTTCTCTTCGTTAAAACATATATTTGTGAATATCAGGGATGTTTGTGAAATATGATGATGCTTCGGGAATATGAGGTTTGACCAAACTTTGACCGAGCATAACTTCCTACCCTTGAAGAATTTCAGGGTGATCCAAAAGGCAAACCTGCTCAGAATTTTGCACTCTTTCACATTATGGGCTTCATGATGACAAAATTGGAATTTGACATTTAACCCTCATTCATGAGGTATACGCATACACAAGGGTGATATACTATTGCATCTGATACTTGACCTTTTGCCATACCGCCCAAAGCAAAAGTTGGGTCTCTATTTTGTTAAGGCAAAATGGGGCGTGTTGTGTAACCACACAACAAGATGTTGATCCCGAATATGCCACACAACTTGATGAGGAGGCACAAGAGGGATTGGTTGAAGTTCCATTAGATGTTGATTAGAGGCAACAACAAACTTTCTATGTTTTTGTAATTTTCCAATTGAAACTTGAAGCCTTTGGACATTTTGTTGCAATTTTTATGTAATATATATGCACATTGACAATGAAAGCAAATAAATTTTGTTAATTTGTTTGTCGACACTAAATTGAAATCTCAATTCAACTCTAATATTATGTATTAAGGTTTTATAATGTACATCATAAATACCTTATCAATATTATGATATGAATATCTAAAATTTCTTACATTTTTTAATTTTCCCTATTTTTATAATAACCGTCCCCTACCATCCCTTAAAAAATGGCCTCCCAAAAAATCTGCCCCAAAAATGCATCCCCCCATCCCCTACAGTTCCAGTCCAAAAAATCTACCCCAAAATGCATCCCCCATCTCCTACGGTCCCCATCCCGGAAGCTTGGTGTATCATAACTTTTTACTGGATACCAACATATTGTTTCAGATATTTCAACTACATTTTATAGGTGGAGCTCTAAGATCATGTGGGATGTTTCATGTACAGCTGTGGTTTTATACAGCTCCCTGAAAACATGCGTAACATTTTTTAGTCTTTTTATGTTGAGAGCCATCATCAACACGTCATATTAGTTTTGAAGGTGCAAGAGGCAAGGTGCACTTTGCAGGCTACTTTTGTCAATTTTGCTAATTTTTCAATGTTTTCTCAATTAAATTCTCCAATTAGCAAAATTTCCAAAATACTTTCAGCAATTATGTATAAAATGTACTTGAACATACTAGATGTATTAACAGTAAACTCTGTCTTTTTTAAAATTAGCCTCTAATACATATTTTTTTTATATTTTGAACAATAGTAAAATGTAATTCCATACCTTAAATAATTCTCTATGGTGCTAGTTTGCAGAAGACACTTTTAGCCATCTATTACAATGATCTTGTTGCTTACATCACATGATGTTGTATACGCCAAGTTAGTTAGATATTTGTACATTATTTTTATTTATATTTACTGTTTTTGACATTTGTTTAGATGACATTATATGAATAGTTGAAGAACTTCCCCAATCCACATTTTTGTTGGAAATAAGCCACACCCGGACCGACGATGGGCTAGTAGCTCAGTTGGTAGAGCACTCCAGTAGCAAATAGAAGGTCCTAGATTCACGTCCTAGCTGGTCCATATGAGCAGCAACTCAACAATTGCTATCGAAGTCAGGCTAGGAGCCCCAAGCACCTACAATGTGGCTTAAGAGGGGGGGCATTGGAAATAAGCCACACCCAAACCAACAATGGGCTGGCCACAAGGGGTCAGTAGTTCAGTTGGTCGAGCACTCCAGCAGCAAATGGAAGGTCCTAGGTTCAAGCCCTAGCTGGTCCATATGAGCGGCAGCTCAACAATTCTGTCTATCGACGCAACTAGTTATGGCCTTAACTGGCAAAAATACACAGTGGCATTTATGTTATTGGGTTTCCTTAAACCTGTTAATTTTTGTAGCTTGGACAGGTGTTCTAGTCTCGGGTGGAGATCATGAGGCTGGAAACACAGCTGGAATAATTATCTCCATACCTAGATAATTGATTTCTCGAGAGACTTCTAGATATTAGGGTTTAGAGTCTAATTAATCCTAGCCATTGATTAAAATTAAATCATGGCCATTGGTTTCCAATGAGGGGATTATAAAAGAGGATCAATAGGTATTTGGAAAACACAGATCCGAGAAGTATTTGCAGTGATAGCAAATAAATAAATTTGCGGTGATAGCAAATTGATTTGCAGTGAAAGCAAAGGGCACAGTGATAGCGTTGGAGAGCAGTGGAATTGCCGGAGAAGGAAAATATTGCCGGAGCAATTTCAGCAGGAACAATTGAGGGAAGGGAATTTACAGGAAAGAAATTTCCAGAGCTCTGCCAGTAAGAGGCAAGCAATTTTGTATCTCTTGATTTCCTGTAGTTGAATAAAATTCATATCTGCAGAACTGGTTTTCCCTTCGGGGTTTTTCCAGGGACAATTTGTCCAAAACATTGTGTTCATTTTATTTTTCTATCTCCGTGATTTTTCCGTGAAGTTGCAGCTGTGTTATTATTTAATATTTGCTGTAAATTATTTAATTTTTTCGGCAGCCAAATAATCTTATAAGATAGGAAATTAATAATCAGTAGCTGCAATAGATTTTTCACATGGTATCAGAGCAGATCTGAGTGCAGAACAGGCACAGGGAGAAAGGAAAAATAATCTAGGGTTTATAAAACCCAGTTTGACCTCTTCAAATTATTATTTTCTTTTGAGATGGCCTCAGCAGGTTTAAGAGATCAGGACAGATTGGATGGAGCCTCAAATTTTAGTGTCTGGAAAGCCAGAATTTCTTTATTGCTGGAAGAGAATGGTATCAAGGATTATGTGACCACTGTTGTACCTGTACCTACAGACGCAACACAGCTCGTAGCATATAAGAAGGAAGATGCCAAGGCAAGGAGGCTGATTCTTGATGGTGTTAAGGATCATATTGTTCCGCATATTGCAGAGTTAGATACAGCAAAGATGATGTGGGATGCCATTATGAATCTGTACTAGAATGCTACCCTTAACCGAAAGCTGATTCTCAGAGAAAAGTTAAGGAATACCCGGATGAATAAGGGAGAAGACGTCACAAGTTACCTCACCAGACTTAGACTTGTCAAGGATGAATTGGCAGCTGTTGGAGACAAACCAAAGGATGATGAGCTAGTACGAATAGCCCTGAATGGGTTTACTAAGCAGTGGGATGTCTTTGTTCAAGTTATTAATGGACGAGACACCTTACCGAGTTGGGATCGACTATGGAGTGACTTCACTCAAGAGGAGCTTAGACTAAGTCTTGTCAATGGAACCAGCAGTAATAGTTAGAAAAGTGAGGTGGAACAGGAAAACGTTGCCCTAGCAGGAAAAGGGAAAGCGAAGAAGGGGTCTGGCAAAGGATCAAATTCAAAAAGTGAGAAGAAGAAGGACTTATCTAAGATCAAATGCTATGGCTGTCACGAGTTCGGCCACTATGTCAGCGATTGCCCACAAAGGAAGAAAAATGAAAAGAAGGGCAAGAAGCAGACGGCAGCTTCAGCAAGTGTAGATGAGCTTTCTAGTAGAATGGAGGATGAGTTTGCACTCATAGCTTGCCTGACTAGCTCAACCTCACAGGGTGTTTGGTATATAGACAGTGGGGCGTCATTTCATATGACAGGAGTTAGGGAGTACTTCTCCAGATACAAGGAGGAGGACATCAGATTCCAGATTCAGATGGGGAACAAGTCCAAGTGCAATCCAGTTGGGAGAGGGACTGTTCTATTTCAGAGGGAGAATGGCAAGCCTATTTCCATTCATGATGTGTTGTATGTGCCAGGCTTGGGCATGAATCTAATTTACGTATCTGTCCTTCAGGATAAAGGCTACAATATACTCTTTAGAGGGGCACATGTTTTAATCAAGCATAAGGATTGGAAATCACCCATAGCTATTGGAGTTAGGAGCGGCCGACTTTATAGGTTGCAGTTTGATACTCCTAAGGCACTAGTGAGCAGCAGTAATCCTAGAGATCAAGGAGAGCTATGGCATAGAAGGATGGGCCATATACATCATGGAGCACTTAAATTGCTTCGTGAGATAGTGACAGGTGTTCCAGACGTGAGCACAGAGCATGATGATGTATGTAAGGGATGTGTATTGGGGAAGTTTGTGAAAGCAGCTTTTCCAAGGAGTGACACCAGATCCAAGGGGGTTCTTGATCTAGTACATTCAGATATATGTGGACCAATGTCAACGAAGTCTCTCAGAGGATATGAGTACTTTGTTACTTTTATTGATGATTTCTCCAGGAAGACCTGGATATACTTCTTGAAGACCAAGGATGAGGTCTTCAGTCACTTCCAGGAGTTCAAAGCTCTTGTGGAGAATTCGACAGGCAGGAAGGTAAAGGTTCTTCGGTCAGACAATGGAGGCGAGTACAAAGGGAAAGAGTTCCAGGAGTTCTGTACCAGGGAAGGAATCAAGAGAGAGTGGACCGTTCCTTACAACCCGCAGCAGAATGGGGTTGCTGAGAGGAAGAATCGTTCTATATCGGAGGCAGCAAGGGCTATGTTGTATGACCAAGATATGCCACGATACTTATGGGCAGAGGCATGCAGTACAGCAGTATACATACAGAACAGGGTTCCACATAAGGTATTGGGCAAGATGACACCAGAGGAGGCATTCTCAGGGAAGAAGCCAGATGTTAGTCACTTCAGGATATTTGGGAGTTTGGCATTTTGTCACATTCCAGGGGCTACACGTTCCAAGTTAGATCAGACTGCAGAGAGAGGGTACTTTGTGGGGTACAGCGAGACCTCAAAGGCATATCGGATATTTATTCCAGGGACCAAGAGGATTATAGTCAGGCGTGATGTCAAATTCATGGAGGACAAGGCATATAGGAGGTCTAGAGATTTGCCAGCAGATGATCAGAATGAGCAGCCAACAGAAGCTCCAAGGATTGTTCAACCAGAACAGGGGCAGCGAAGCACGAGTACAGTTACTAGTACAAGCACAGGCTCAGGTGCTGAGAGTTCGCAGAGTATGGAGCAACAGATACAACAAATCCAAGAGATGCATCAAGAAGATATGGAGTTTGATATTTCATCCTCTATAGTTGACAGGAGGAACCGTGAGGTTCAACAGACACATAAGGATACTCAGGAGTTTGTGGGAGCTCCTAGGATGAGTAATAGACAGCGGAAACAACCAGCTAGGTATAATGACTATGTGGCATTGGTTAGTCAGTTGGTAGATAGTGAGCCTTCTAGCTATCAAGAGGCTGCATAGCAAAAGGTGTGGCAAGATGCGATGGTTGAGGAATATACCTTAATAATGCAGAATGATGTGTGGGAGGTTGTGCCTAGACCGACAGATAGGGCAGTGGTTGGATCACGTTGGATCTATAAGATTAAGCATGGTGCAGATGGTAGCATCGAAAAATACAAGGCAAGGTTCGTGGCCAAGGGGTTCTCTCAAAAGGAGGGAATAGACTATGAGGAGACATTCGCTCCAGTGGCCAGGTATACTTCTATACGAGCCGTAATCTCACTTGCAGCGCATATGGGATGGCAGATCCATCAAATGGATGTCAAGACGGCATTTCTTAATGGTGAATTGTTAGAAGAGGTATACATAGAACAACCAGAGGGCTTTGTAGCACACAGCAGTGAAACCCACGTGTGCAGATTGAAGAAAGCTTTGTATGGACTCAAGCAGGCTCCCAGGGCGTGGTATGAGCGCATTGATAGATACTTGCAGGGAATAGGCTTTGTGAAGAGTGAGGTAGATGCTAACCTCTACTACTTGGTGGTTGGGGGTGAAATTCTCATTCTTGTCCTATATGTGGATGACTTGTTTTTAACAGGTTCACTGGGGCTTATAGAGGAGTGCAAGAGGGACCTTGCAGCAGAGTTCGAGATGAAGGATTTGGGGCTTATGCACTACTTTCTAGGCATGGAAGTGTGGCAGACAGATGGAGAGATTTTCCTTGGACAAGGGAAATACTGCATTGAAATCTTGAAGAGGTTTGAGATGCAAGATTGCAGAGCCATGTCTACACCTATGATCACGAATTGGAAGAAGGTAGACACATCCAAGGAAAAGGATGTAGACCCCACCTTATACAGGATGTTGATTGGATCTCTCATGTATTTGGTCAACACTAGGCCAGATATATCCTTTGCAGTAAACTCTCTTAGTCAGTTCATGGTTGAGCCGAAGAGAGTGCATTGGATAGCAGCAAAGCATGTGTTGCGGTATTTGCGTGGTACAATCGAGTATGGGATCAGATATGCTCGAGGTGATGGTATCAAGTTGATAGGCTATAATGATGCAGATTGGGCAGGTAGTAAGGTGGACAGGAAAAGCACTTCAGGGTGCTGCTTTAGTTTGGGATCAGGAGTTGTCTCTTGGTACAGCAGGAAGCAAAAGTCCGTGGCTCTGAGTTCTGCAGAAGCAGAATACATAGCAGCTAGCATGGCAACGTGTGAGGCTATATGGCTTCGGAAGTTGCTAGTAGCCTTGTTTGGTCAGAGGGTTGAGACTACAGTGATACACTGTGATAATCAGAGTTGCATCAGATTATCTGAGAATCCAGTGTTTCATGATAGGTCTAAACATATAGACATCAGATATCATTTCATCAGGGATTGTGTACAGCGGAGGGTTGTTCAGCTACAGTATATACCTACAGATCAGCAGGTAGCAGACATTTTGACAAAGGCATTGGGGAAGGCAAAATTCATCTTCTTCAGAGGTAAGTTGGGTGTTATGTAGAACACCTTCCTCGCTAAGAGGGAGTGTTAATTTTTGTAGCTTGGACAGGTGTTCTAGTCTCGGGTGGAGATTACGAGGCTGGAAACACAGCTGGAATAATTATCTCCATACCTAGATAATTGATTTCTCGAGAGACTTCTAGATATTAGGGTTTAGAGTCTAATTAATCCTAGCCATTGATTAAAATTAAATCATGGCCATTGGTTTCCAATGAGGGGATTATAAAAGAGGATCAATAGGTATTTGGAAAACACAGATCCGAGAAGTATTTGCAGTGATAGCAAATAAATAAATTTGCGGTGATAGCAAATTGATTTGCATTGAAAGCAAAGGGCGCAGTGATAGCGTTGGAGAGCAGTGGAATTGCCGGAGAAGGAAAATATTGCCGGAGCAATTTCAGCAGGAACAATTGAGGGAAGGGAATTTACAGGAAAGAAATTTCCAGAGCTCTACCAGTAAGAGGCAAGCAATTTTGTATCTCTTGATTTCCTGTAGTTGAATAAAATTCATATCTGCAGAACTGGTTTTCCCTTCGGGGTTTTTCCAGGGACAATTTGTCCAAAACATTGTGTTCATTTTATTTTTCTATCTCCGTGATTTTTCCGTGAAGTTGCAGCTGTGTTATTATTTAATATTTGCTGTAAATTATTTAATTTTTTCGGCAGCCAAATAATCTTATAAGATAGGAAATTAATAATCAGTAGCTGCAATAGATTTTTCACAAAACCCAGCTTATGATGGACTACAAAAATATCAAATCAATTTGTTTGAGCCTGTCCAAACATGCATACTTTAATGTAATGCTTTGATCACCTGTTGTCGAATCTGAAGACCCATTTGAAAAGAGTTCATCCAGAATTAGGATGACTCTGCAGAATTCATTTGGGACAAACAGCCCCACCACCATGATATATAGACCTTCTCTCAAATGCCCCTGATGCCTTTTCTATTGGGAATTGATCATTATGATCTCAAAGCTAAACTATTACGTTCAATCTATCTTCATTGGAAATTATGGGATTATTTTAATGCTCTACTTCTAGGTTCAAATGTAGTGCTTTCAAAAGGGTGCCTACTGCATTCCAACTTGAAAACCAGCGATGTATAAAATTCAAGCATTGCACTTGATGGAATTATGCAACGGAGCTTAGGTCTTATGCCACAACAAAAACTTAAAAGTAATAACCATTTCTTAAAACAGCCTTTGGGCAAGATTAATGTCAGCCAGATGTATATAACTCCTATGATAAACTATCTTATTGACATATCCCCATGCAACTGTGTATTGATATTCATTAGTCCCAAGGTCACTAGGACAAAAGCAAATGATTCCTTTCAAGTTCAAGGATATACTAATCTAGCCCAAGCAGCCTTAAATAGCACAGCAGCAAAATCTTGATCAATATGCAAGGAAGCTAACATTTTCATAGAGGACTTTCCTAAATTTTACAATTTGTGTAAAATGCCATCTCATGGAGGGTTGGTTTCATATTGCCCACCTTGCTCTTGTCTTTATTCAGATCTGTGTGGTCCTTAGCCAACAGAAAATGTGCTCTTTTCAACAATATCACTATAGTGACTGACCATACAGAGTAAAATGCCAAAAGCTATTTATAACCCCCGCCCGTACTTACAACAAAATTACATCAACAACAAATCCCAAAACACAGAAACAGCTGAGGATTGCTGAGGGACTTGAGGATAAACAGATGGAAGAAGTTGAGGTGAGGAAACAGAAAGTTCTGACCCTGTCTTAACTGGCTGCTGCTGCTGTTGATAATCTGGATGCTGACTTAAAGTACGATGTTGCTGCATAAATGTTTATTTAATACAAGAAGATGGTTTAGGCTTTGATTCCTTGTTCAAGTCATTCACTTGTTGAAACTGTGGTATTTTCTGTAGCTGAATATGAGAAGCTTGCTGCTGCTACTGCTATTGTTTTATTTGCATCTGCCGATGCTGCATGTTCTTAAATTGCTGTGCAAGGAAGATTTCTTGTGGTTTCATTGCTTGGTGATGATGTTGAAAAGTATTTGCATTCAATTGCAAAGGGTTTAATTCACTTTCTTGTAAAGGATTGTTTCCATTCTGCTGTAAAAAGCTTATGCTATTTTGCTAAAGACCATTAATATTATTATTACTACTCTGTTGGAAGTCAGTCTGCTGCAGGGCACCTATACCACTGCCTTGTGTTGTATTTAGACCAGCCCCAGGTTGCATTGCAGTTCTATTATTTTGCAGTGTTGTTTGCACACTGGATTGCTGCGACTGTGGCGTGGAACTATGCTGAATAGGTGCAGCAGTATTTGGTTGCATTGATGTTGCAGAAGCCTGTAAATTCATCTGTTGAAGCTGATTGGAATGCTTCTCCTGTTTCTGCAACTGAGGTATTAGAGATTGTGACTGTTGCTGCATAGAATGCAAATGGCCCTGTTGTTGTCGCAGAGCAGGTTTTCCTTGCTTAAATAAGTTTTGAACACTTTGAATTTGCTTCTCAATAGCATCAATCTTGTCTTCTGGGAATCCAAGTGGAATATTGCCCTTAGAAACTTGAATATTTCGCATCATACAGTGAACTTTGACTCCATACAGCTTTAGCTTGTGAAGTTGATCAGCTGCCATAGGCTGCCAAAATAACAGTTTTTAAGCATTGATGCCAAATTGAATCATTTGCTAGTGCCATCAGACTACTTGATTAAATCATACCACAGAAAAAGTGAGTGTAAAAAAAAACATAAATCTACCTGCTGAGATTTCATAGAAAGCCTTTGGAGTAATTTTCTTAGGTCAGGAAGATATATATCCTTCAGCCTCTGCGCCTGCAAAAGAAATGCCTCGCCATTTCTATCAAGATCATTGCCAGAAAGAGATATCCTGATCCTAATAGAATGAGAAGAATGCTAGAACAAGAATACAAAATAGAATAAGGAGAATTAACACCTATAGAATCATAGATGACAGATATCGTACAACATAGGAAACATATCCCAATGTCGTATCAAGATCATTGCTAGAAAGAGATGTCCTGATCCTAATAGACTGAGAAGAATGCTAGAAAAAGAATACAAAACAGAATAAGGAGAATTAACAACTATAGAATCATAGATTGTGGATATAGTATAGCAAAGGAAACATATCACAAAAACCATATATATAATAGAAGTCAGGTGACATAAATCATAACAGACCAAATAAGATAGCCGCAGATGTTTAATGCACGATTTAGAGGATGACTGGAGGCAGATGCTAGTTTGAAAGCCTTGAAAGTACACAAGCATCATCAGGGAAGGTTGTTGCAAATTACAGCTACTGTGAAGTAAAGGGAAATGACATAGTTCCCATAAGGCATCATTAAGCATTGGAAACTGTTTTCCAATAAACAAATGGCATAGTCCCATAAGTCAACTTTTTCCATCCGAATTGGGCAGTAAGATTTAACAATGATAACAGATTAATTCTTCTACCACCTTCACCAACCAGTCTTTTATACATATGTCTGCTACCTTGGGATGAAATACTTATTTTACATCAGCCAGTATAACCACTACACTCCATGTATGTAAATCAAAGATGCTAAACATCATTCAAAAACTCACCTTTAATTCACTTGAGAGCCCTTGATCTGTTAGTGGCCAACAAGGTAGTCTATTGCTGCATTTTGGACATATTGATAATACTGCTGGCATTCTATGTTTGGGTGATGAAAGTCTATCCACAGCTTATGGTCTCATTCAAAGTAGCCAAAATTGTTGTCAACAATAGACAGAGAGAGATACCAGAATGACCAGTGATGTTAATACCAAAGATAGGGAGGATGCTAACAAATCAATGCAAGGATTTGCACCACCAATGCTTGTTTCAGGATTGGTAAATCTTTTGTTAGTGTTCCATGGCCCTAGGGGATGGGGGGAAGTGGGGATGAGTCTTGGGGATGGGGGGACCAGGGGCCTAGATTTGGGAACGGCAGGGGGCAGTGCAAATACATATAGTACTTAAAAAAATAGTTCTAAAAAAGTATACAAGGAATAACACATGAAAATCTGAAATACTCAAACATATTGCATAATTGCATTGAACAATGAAAATTTCAAATATCAATATATTCATATTATATTCAAAATGATGATTACATTCAAAATCCAAATACAATTGGCCAATGGCCTAGTGCCTCAAATCAATGAATCATCATTGATTCCCAAAGTCCACTCCAAATTCCTCATTACTCGAACTGCTAGACTCCTCAAGGTCAAGCTCCTCCAAAGCAATACCAACAAACCCTGTCTGTGATGCATCTTCATCCACTTGTGTTGGCTCCTTTGACTCTACACCCCATCGAGTTGCTAGAGTCTCCTTGTACGTAAGCATGTTATGGTCAATGAGACACAAGGTGCTATGTACAGCTACAAGTTTATCCGCCCTCCTAGAGGTAAGTTTGTTCCTCTTAACAAAGTGGATGAAACTATAAGTAGACCATATCCTCTCGATAGCAAAAGAACTAGAAACTTGGGACAACAAACGAATGGCTAGTGTGGTCAAAGAATTAGACGAATGGACTCTTATAGCTTGTTGTTGCATCTTTCAACCTTGCTATTGAAACTTGGGAGTGATTTGGAATGAGGCTTAGATGCCTATTTATGAGTTTTTTGTGAGTGTTTGGGGTGTGGGTGAGGGCCATAGAGGATTAAGGTTAGGGTTGGAGGCACACAAATCAAAATTTCTTTTTGTTTTAAAAAGAAAAATCACTTTTGACGCTTTATTCCATGGGGGACACACAAAAGTCCTTAAGATGATCGGGGGACGCTTGGGCATCTCGAGGACATTTGGGCATCCCTAGAACTTACAAAATTAATGGGGACGTCCCGAAAATGTCCCCTCTTTAAGGAGATGTCTTGAAAATGTCCTTGAACCTTGAGCGGCAATGGAGGGGTAGTGGGGGGACGTTTCCCCCAAGTCCCTGCATCCTCGAAACGTCCCCGACGCGGGGATGTGGGGACGAGGGGGGGAACATGTCGCCATGGTACACTATCTTTTGTTGCAAGTAATGCTACATAATCTATCAATTTCTCATAATTGTTATCCATATTTAAAATATCAACCAAAAAATATTCTAGGGTAATTCATTGAATCACTAAAGATTATTGTATGTATTTGAGTTGTGCGTGATATTCACTATTGGTGCTCAAAATTGCAATTTCACAATCCTAGACTATTATTCTACCTTCAAGGCCAAGTAAATGTTGTCAAGAGGATAAGAATGGGCTCATCAACAAATTATGGATGCATAAGGGTACGCTCTCCTTTATCTTTAGGCTGTGTGAGACCAAGGGGGGTGTTCCCTGAGGTCTCATCAACAGGACAATTAAAGAGAGCTAAAACATTTTGACTCAAGGCCTTTAGGCAATCATACACAATATGCTATGAACCCCATGATTTGTCACTAGGTTCACGTCAGCATTGACTACATACGGAACTACACGACCTCCAACAAGTAGATGGTAACTCACTCTTGCCATGCAATAAAAGATAACATCAATGCTATATCCCTGAGATGACTCCACTTAACATTGCATACACATGGAAGAGAAGGAACACACTAGTAGGACTCACACAAGATCTATTAGTTTTAGGATAGGTTGCAATATATCATGATTTGCATTAATAGGTCATACCAACATGGTGGAACCTAACTACTACAACTAACAATAGAGAAGACTTAAAAAAAGATGTTTGGTCCCTCACCAATCAAACCAGTGCCCACTCCATTAAGCAACGAAGTTACAACTAGGAAAGAGGATGAAGACATTTGCAAATCAGCACTGGAACAAAGCTTCAAAAAATAAGGAAACCTGCAAAACAATCTTAGCTATCCCGAACAAATCAGCAATATCCTACATGTAGCAAAGACAATTACAAAATAGTTGCAATGAATTATAACATTGTGACATTAATCGACATTTCATTACATCAAACCTAGAAATATGGCAAGAGAGAACCAACAACTAAGTTCAAAGATTCCCCTGAAACATTATAGCCTGCCATGGAGACATTCACTTACAAACAAAACCCTATTAGACTACCCTTTGCCTTGACTTGCAAACATATGTCATCATTTACATTGCTGGGCGTTCATCATTTCATGCCCTAGACACCCATGAGACACTTATAGTCAAGAAATTGGCTCAATGACCAACCTTGTTACAACTTCAAATCTTACGTTTATAGCATTTCAAATTCATGCAACTTGCGATCCATTAGGACTCACATGATCTTTTGTAAATTGAGGCATTTAACACAAGAAAGTACTAATACATTTGGAGTGGCTCCACTGACAAGCCACCTATTTCTGCCACCGCCACCAAAGTGTCACCCTCCAACCACCCAAATAGTGACCGGTTGATTTTCTTATACACATAAAAGAGCAATTTTCTTTTGAAGAGATAAATTTTGCCTATGATATCAGATTTTTGCATTCTTCTAGACATTGAAAAGGTGGTTTTGAGTACTTCACAACAATACAGGTGATTTTTCCAAAATTTGCCTCAATTATCAAATAGTTCAATTTAAAGCTCATTTTTGCATATTTTCTTGTGATAAGCATAACTTTTGCATAGGAAGTCTAATTTTGGTAAACTTTTTTTTTAAGTTATTAAAAAATTGCAAGGAATCTATTGGTAATCTCTATTTCGCTATTTGACAAGGTTATTTTTTGCAAAAATTGTGTTTTATTGCTAATTCTCTTTGAGTGCAGCTTTCGTGAATCCAAGGTCAAGGAATCTCAAATTACTAACGTTTTTCTCTTGTAGGTCAAAGATTTGATTTCAAATATAATTCACATCTAAATCTTAAGAAAGAAATCAATCTTCATTTTTTCTTTGAGTGCATATGTCTGTGTGATCTAACCATGTGTGCTCTTCTCTTACATTTTAGTGTGATCTTGAGAATCAAAATCAATTTGGTCACTTGTGTTACCCAAAGATAATTTGTTAAGTTGTCAGTTCTGGTACAGATACGGAGTTCAAGTACATTGGTACAGCGATTTTTTTCCTTGGGTTTGGTACAATTGGGTACAACTGTATTTTATATATATATATATATACAAAAAAATAAAAAAAATATTCAAAATTGAAAATACATTTGATATATCATATAATGACATTTGAATCTTTGATAATATGATACTTCATCATTGATCAATGATAGTGATAAAATTTAAAGATTATATTAATATTTAATTGTCAATTGATAATTCAGATGAAAATCATTACAATTACAAATTTTGAAAGTACTACAATCAAAAGTCTATATTTCGGTCTTCAATCTTCATCGAATGGATCTAGATCAAAGTCATTAGTTGGTTCGACGTCATTTGAACCACAAGCAAATGGAGTGCCACTCCCACGAGGTCCATCATGTGTAGAAGCCCTCTCATCATCTACACTAATTCTAGCAAGCTCTGCAATAGATGCATCCAAGTTGGCACACTCAGGGGTTATATCCCAATTCTTCGTTTCCCCGTCCTTGTAGTCAACTTCCTTATGTGATAGAAGATGCAAGTTAGAATGGATATAGACCAAGTCTTTTGCTATTCTAGTAGCCAACCGATTACGCTTCACTGAGTGGATAAAGAAGTATGTACTCCAATTCTATTTAACCGAAGAACTTGCAACCTATTGAAATTGGAGAGAGAGTCAATACAACTTGAAAATTAAAAATGCAAAAGAATGGTAAGTACTAAGAATGTTAAATAATAAAACATGCTTACTTGTGATAGAACTTTGATTGCAAGAGGCTAGAGGAACAAATAATCTTCCCATGGAGGTACCACCATGTACGAACATCTTCCTTGTATTGGTCTCGAAGAGTACACATACTATGCTCTCGTCTTGAGATGAACCTACCAAACTCTTTCCTAACACTATCCACCACTTTTAGATCTAAGAAGATTCTTCAAAATGCTATCCTGTAGCCATTAGCAACTTCACTATCTCTATATGGTGCGGTTCTCCCTAGAAAATAAAGTATCTTGGTGTTATAATATTTGGGGGATAATGCAGATGCAAGGAGGTGCAAGGGTGTGTTCATCTTGTTCCAACAATCATGAATTTTTTTTTATGCTTTGGAAAATGTTTCATTGGGGTCATCCTCCTTTTGTGCTATTATGATCTTTATTTTTTCTACCATGGAGTCAATGCCATCATAGATTTCCCCCAAACATGGCTGATTTGTATCAGCAAACCTAATCATACTCATGATAGGCTCAGTGAAACTCAAGACATATTCCGCTCGAGCCCATCGATCATCATCTGGGACCAATGATTTCACCTTTTGAGCCCTCTCTGAATTTGACTACTTCCACATACTCCATTGGTGGCTAATGCCCATTGTACCCAATGTCTCTCGTACCTTCACAAGTCGTCATAAAATGATTGTGTGTGATGCGAATCGAGTCTCAGCGATCTAATGTTGTGTAAAAAGTTAAGTTAATAACACATTAAAATGTAAGTAAATTAAAATATGGTATAAATTAAAATTAAAATAAATTAAATTTACCTTCAACAACTCCAAATGCGAGAAAGTCCTGAAGATGCCTTATGACATATGATGGTTTGTCACAAACGTATGAATCTTCTCACCCTCAGTGTATATAGTTTTCACCCATTCTATTTGAGTGTCAAGTGCTTGCATCACCAAGTTAAGGGAGTATACGGTACATGGTGTCCAAAATATGTGTGCATACCTTTCCTCAACCAAAGCCCCTGTTGCTCTACAATTTTTTGCATTGTTCGTAATGACTTAAACAACATTATCAGCACCCACAATCTCTATGGACTCAATGAGGATTTTGGAAATGAATTTTGCATTCTTGATTTGCCCCTCACAATCAACCGCCTTCAAAAACATTGCCCCTTTGGGTTTGAGGGAAACTGCAATAACATTTATTAAAGGTTGGTTTTTGCAATCTTTCCATCCATCAAAAACAATGGACACTCCTATTTCAATCCATGAATCCCTAATTGGTTTTAGTGATGTCTCTACAAAAAAAATTATTTTGCCTATAAGATGGTGCACACCTTTTCATAACCAAGACATGTGTAACTAGAAGGTGCGTTACTAATTGCTACCACTATTTCCCACCAATATGGTGATCTCACCAAGTGGAAAGGAAGACAATTGGCATGAATGCAAAGTGCAATTTTTTCATCTGCAATATCTCTTAATTCATTTTAAAATGCCTTAACCAAAGGACCTCTTTTGCGGGAAGGAGAGGGTCTTCTTCTTGGATAGACATTGTCTCCAAGAAAGGATGTTGGGCCATTATTGAAGGAGAATTGGTAGGTGGATTCATTGATCTTTCTTTTCCTAGAGGATGAAATTTTAATTTTGATCTCATACTCACAACATCAACTTCTTCTTGTTCTCTAATGAATGCCATAATTTGTTCTTTTGGCAACCCTTTCTTGTTTGGCCCTTCACATATTTTAATTCCATGTCCACTTATGGCACATAAGTGAGCTTTCATTCGACTATATGAGCTCTTATATGTGACCTTGCACTCATTACAATTCCAAACAAAAGCCCCACCTCCTGAAAGTTGTTCAAGCACCGTGACATATTTCTAAAGAGGAGATGCTTGATCATATTTAAATTGTTTATTTGTCTCAAGACCCACTGAACTTGAACTAGTAGCCATTTCAAATTTTCAAATAGATTGTTGTTATAAGAAATTACAAAATTTTAAATTAAAAAAATAAAATAAAAAATGCAACCCTACAATATATATAAGCTAATAAAAGTAATAAACATTCAAAACAAACATTAAAATACATTGCAAAAAATCTTAAACTTTTTTTTTTAAAGTTGAATTTTTTTTAGAAAACTTGAAAAAAGTAAAAAGAACTTGAAAGAATTTGTTAAACTACTTACCCTAGATTAATAGATGTTCTTTGTGCAAGATAAATCCTCCCTTGGAACTTTGCAATCGATTTCCTTCCAAAATACCAGCGGCCCTCCAAAATGCAAAAATGGCAAAACAATGAAAAGCTCTTGTGAAACAAGTTTGTTGTTAAATGAGAAGTCAAATGGGCAAGTTTTTAATATGAGGCACCTTTTAGGGTTTTTGTTTTGATTAAAATCATTAAAAAATATTAAAAAATTTTAAGTTTCATGTTTTTCTTTTAAAATGCACTTTTTTAATGCTCAAGTGTGTGTAGGGCATGACCTTGCCACCTTGAGTTCCTTGTGAACCCATAGGGAACCCGAGGTGGCAAGGGAGTGCCCTATCCACTCCGGGCCCACCCTCGTTGCCGATCCAGGACCCGATCTTGACCGGTACAAGACCAGTGCCTATAGGCAAGGAACCTGGTAACTTAGATAATTTGTGTATGCTCTTTTCTTGCACTTCAAGTGAACTTGAGAATCAAAAGCAACTATTCCTATTTTATTTTATTTTTTTTAGAGGTCTAACTCCTTGCACTACGCATTAACCAAAGCTCATCGAGTTCCGATGGGCTATATAAATTCTTTGGAGGAGCTATCATTCTAGGCTAAGTTGGATTCCCCATATAGGTTTCCAGTGAAGGAGATAAAGGGTTGCCTTTTCAAGTCAAGCCATTAAATAGTACCCTTGTATCAGAGACTTGGGCCTCACATACCGTAAGGTATATTAAGGACTCCTTTAGTTGAACCTTGTTCAAACTTAGATTAAGAGACTATCAATCGTTTGTAACTTGTGATGCACTGATAAGTAGTTAGCCCCAAGAAGTTTCTCACCACATATCATTGGAAACAAAATAGTGGCATGAGGGTATGGTCCTAATCCTCCATAGTTAGTGCTCTAAGATATTGGGCTGACAATATTTACGATCAAGTTTGATATATTGGTGGGCTCACAAGCCAAACACACCCACTTGAATAATTTAAGTTTGCATGTCTTCTTTGTCTTCCCCTTTGTGTTAGACTTGTGCAAAACCAAAATCAAAGGAAAGATAAAAAATTTATGCCAATAACTAGAGGTCAAGAAAAACATAACATGAAATCTAATGACAAATGTCCTTTTCTCCAAGAACCTACATGTGTCCAAAATCCTTATCTTATCAGAGGATCCTCTCAAAATCTGCATGGAGGCAAAGATGACAATGATAGCAATAGTGATAGGCAGACCTACCAAAGTGGATATTCCCATGACTATCCTATTTTCTTTATCTCTAAACAAGGACATGCTATTATAGAGCAACGCATACTTCAAAACAAAGACAAGTTCAAAAATATCTTAAGTCATGAACCCCCAAAACAAGACAATGTCACCGCTAACAACAATGTGTCACCACAACAATGGTAGCCAAAACATGAACAAGAAGACAATCTCACAATGTGACTCTCAAACTCAACAAAATAAGATCTTTGTCACCTAAACTTCCACGACAAACCCATGAACAACATCAAACCAATCCAAACAATCCAATCTATCAACAACATCCAAACAACCAAACCTATCAACCACATCAAGCCAATCAAACCTATCATCCACATAAAATCGAGCAAACCTATCAAGAACATCAGTCAATCGAACTTAACAACAACAAAACAATCAAAGCTATCAACAATTTCAAACCAATCCAAACAACCAAACCTAAACAACATCAAACCAACCAGACCTATCAACAATATGAAACCAATCAAACTTATCAACCACATCAAACCAATCAAACCTATCAACCACATCAAACCAACCCAAACAACCAAACTTATCAACATCAACCCAATTTTATTGTACTAACACCACTTCATTTGACAAAGAATTGCAATCCATAAAAGATGCAATAAAAGGCCTACAACTAAGATGCCAAAATCAAATATCAATAAGACATTCTCATGCCAACTTTGACAAGGGAAATCCCATTCTAGCTCAAAATCCTCAAAGCCAAATAAAAATCTTATCCTCCCATGCAAGTCCTTCATTATCCAAACCTTCACAATACCATCAATCCAATCCCATCCTACCCAACCTACCTACAAAGGATGTTCTCCAAGGATTACAAGTGAGGAACCATAATCAAAAGTATAAATTTGTGGAGTTGTGCAATACCCCTAATCCATCATTCTTTAGTAAGTGCAAGCATGTTGTTAACAATGGGGCTACCAATTCGAGCTATGTTCAGGATGTCCAAGATTTTCCTAGCACTACCGCCTCCACAAGTCAATACAAGCAAGAGACAAAACAAAGACAATATACTCCTTTCAGAGAGTCTTTAGAGGCAATGTTTCACATGCTAATCAAGGATAACAAGATCACCTTTCCACTTACCAAGCCTTTTGATGAAAGAAAGCCAACACCCATAAGTATTTTGTTTACTATAGAATCAAAAGACACTCCAATCATCACTGCTAGGAGTTTAAGGATTACATTCAAGAACTAATCGATAATGGGGCTATTAAAATCATCAACACAACCATGCCGGAAGTTAAACAAAGACATTTCATAAAATTCATGAAATCCATAAGATCTGAGATTCATAAGCACCATCAGAGCCAAAGACATTCCACAAATCAATGCATGAGATTAAAGAACTATATCCAGAATCTAACCCACAAAGGAGATCTTGAAGTGAAATAAAGTACATCCATCTTGTCAAAGAAGAAATTGAGGCTATGTCAAGAGCTCATTCCAAAGCATGATTAACTGTGCTCATAACCAAGTCAAGGCCAAATCATCCAAGCCAATTCCATCCATCATGCAACAAAGTCCCAAGATCAAGACCCCTAAACCAATCCTATCCATCATCAAACAACTCCCCCCTCCCATGATGAGACTCTTGTTCCCATTAAGCACATAGACAAGCAAGTTGATCAAATCGAGCATTGATAATCAAGTTGTAACTAATATTGATCATATTTGAACACATAGACAAGCAAGTCAATCACATTGGGCATATCGATGATCAAATTATAATTGATATTAGTCATATTGAGCAAATAGACAAGCAAATTGATCACAGTGAGCATATTAATAATAAAGTTGTATGTGATATTGATCATATTGAACACATCGACAAGCAAGTTGATCACATCGAACATATTGACAATCAAGTTGTATTGGGTTCAAGTTCAAACCTATGTCACAGTTTCAGCCAACTAAATAGTTTCTATAGAAACCATTTCGCTCTATACAGTTTCGGGAGAAACAATTGCTACGTGGCATAAAGAGTTTTGCCTGAAACTTTTTCGCCCAAAATTTTTAAATCTATAAAATGTGATTTTGACTTTGAAAAAGGTGTTTATTTGCATAGAAAGTTTTGAAACTTTTCCGAGCAATACCGTCTCGCCAAAAACTATCTATTGGCATCCCATGTGGCAACTGACCCCCCCGTTTTCAACAAATTGAACAAAACTTCAAATTCAACTCCAAATTTCTCAAACCAAAAGGTATTTGCATGAAAATCTAAAAATACTCTAGTAGATCTTGGAGTCTATAACTTAGAAATATATATATATATATTTTGATTAGTTCTATTAGGATTATTTTTGAATTTATTGCAAGTAGGTTATTATAAACAAACATCTAGTTGATTAAAAATTTAAAAAGAAATAGTAAAATATACTTAAAATTTTTGAAAAATATATGATGCAATAGAGAAGAGAATCCGCTCTCCAAGGCAGTATAATTTTTTTTAATGAAAAAAAAATTAGAAAAAGTTGACGTCACATGAATACTATGCCAATTTGAGTAAATTTGACTTCAAAAAATTATTTAAAAATAAATATTCATCAAAAATTATTTTTTTCTCCATGCACTAGATTTTCAAGTTACCTAATTGGGAAAAGAAATTCAAAAAAAAAAAAAAATTTGCTTTTAATTTTGCTACGTCCCATCAACCTCACCTTTTTCAATTTTTTCAGCAAATAGATTTATGCTATATATCCAACTAATTTTAAAAAAATAAAAAATATATATAAACATAAACTACATTAAGAGTTCTACATTTCATTAGTTTATATCAATTTAAAATTCAAAACATAAACATCACTTTTACGCACTCCAAGTTGAAAAATTGTATTTGTGTTGGCCATTTCCTTTATAAAATTATGATACCATTCTAAACTTTTACCCTATTTGATATGGATCATGTTGAGTATATAGATAAGCAAGTCGTGATTGGCCACATTGAGCATACAATTGATCAAGGTACAACAATCAAGAACAAGAAAGCACAAACATCCTATCACCTTGGTCCAACCATCTTTATCAAAGCACGCTTTCTTGCGGATGAGAAAGTGGCAAGTCTTAAAGGTTCTTGGTTATGCAAAAATGGGCTCACATCATGTTTCAAAAGCAAAAAGCACCCTATCACAAACAAAATATGTCAACTCAGGAGTTACAAAGGAAAAGGATTGGGCCTCCATGAACAAGGCATCCTAGAACCTGTACCAATTTATGCAAATCATGGTCACCAAGGCATCAGATACAAATTTTCTAATAAGCAATTTAATGATGTTAGTGATACTTCGATGACCATTGGGGCAAACTTCATCTGATGCAAACATTGAAATAGAGACCATCCATAGTCGCTATGAAAATCTTGCTGCCACCCATCCTTTCACCGCCACCTCTATTTATATCATCAACCATTACCTCCAACATCCTAAACCTATTGATTGGGACCAACAAGATACGAGTCATATGAAGTAAAGAATCCAAATGAAGTACAAAATCAAAATCAAGCAAAAAATCAAAAGGAATCCAAAAGGCAACATGAATCCAAAAGTCAAAAGGGAAGCAAAAAAACAATATGGATCCTAAAGAAAAAAGAAGCAACAAATCCAAGTGGAGCAAAAAATCAAAACCGAGCAATCAATCATAATGCAGGGCAAAATTGAAAGAAGCACTTTGCATACAAAGGGTGTGTGCCAACTTTGCAACTATTATAGATCCCAACATGTGAAGTTCCATGATCCAATATGGAGTATACGATATTAGTGTAGGAATAATAATTACTTATTATTTAAGTAATTATTCTTTTATATTCCTCACATGTTTTAAATCCACCTTAGGTAGTGATTTGTCACTTGGAGAATTAGCCAATTCTTCCAAGAGATGTGGCAAGTTAAATCCACATTAGGAGGAACAAACTTCTGCCACTTTGCACTTGAGTGCATGAGTTGACTCCTTCTGAGTTTAAAACTCTCACTCTATATATGTAAACTCTTTGCTCATAATATATTATTCAACCTTTTGCATTCTTATTGTTTTTGCCTCTACAAACATTCTCTTGCAAGATTCGGTGCCATTATTTGACCAGGTTGATTCACCTGTTACAACATAAGATAGTTGTCCTAATCCCAATCCCAAATCCAAATCTACATCTCCAAACTCCAACTCTACCTTCAAACGCAAAAATCCCTCATCCCAATCCAAATATCCAAAACTTATATCCAAGTCCCGATCCAAAAATCCCAAATCCAAATCCCATGACCCTAAATCCAAACTACCAAATCAACATCCCAAATCAAGACTTAAATCAAAAAATCCAAAATCCCAACTCTGTCATACCTTGGCAGCAATGCTCTACCATAGAGGTTATGATGTTACCTTATCGAGATGTTCACATTCGAATAAAGCCAACTCAGTTATCAAAGATCACAAACATATGTGGATTGTACATCAATGGCATGGTCTTATCAAAGTAATTACTCAAGGCAGGGTACTATTGGTATGTCATGATAGGAGCATATAAGTCGGCCACATTAGATAGACTGAGACATGAACTTGGAGAACATTTGAATAGCAAGCATTAGAAGCATTTTTCATACCTCAAGCATCAGCAACCAAACGTCATCAAAAATTTAAAAAATACAAAAAAAAAAAAATAAATAATTAAATCAAAATAGTAAAGAGAAAATTTTCATCCAATGGTGAAAACCCTTCTTATGACACTTTGGGCAAATACTATGATGAAAAATTATTCATGGATGTCATGTGTAAGTCAGTTGTCTATGTGAACCATACAATTGGGGCAAGCTTTTTCCATCCATTTATCCCATCCATCCTTCCCAATCACTAGCTAGTCATCCATACCCTCCCATAATATCCGTGTACCCCTTTCATTGTATTCATCCATTCTCCCTTCCCACTTTTGACCTTGATAAGAACAAGGGAAAAGTGTTGAAGGATGCTTTGGAAACGTCTTAATATCTCAAGCCTTCAACAAATACTCCAAGATTCTATAACAATTTACATTCTAGTACACTATCACAATTTATGAAGCAAGTTTGGCAACAAGTAGTTCAACATCTTGATGTATCTAATTTTCATTAGCAAGAATTTTAGCATAGCATCATGAACAAAACAAATAGAGTTGGGACATGTTACCCTTATGTGTCATAGTCCTTGGAGTTCACATCTTGAAATCCTTTGGTCATCGCATCCTTAATCATTCCTTTTATTCTACAACCCTTCATCCATTCCATCCTTCATCCTGGAATCCTTTGGTCATCCCATCCTTAATCCTTCCATCTATCTTGCAGCCATTTATCCATTCCATCCTTCATTCTAAAATCCCTTGATTATTCCATCCATCCAATCCACCCTTCATCCTGTCACTAGACATGGTTTTCCCTTGTCATTGGTTACAATATTGAGACAAAAATCCCATGTAGCCCAAAAACAAGGAATACCCAAATGTAATCCAATGCAACAATCTCTTCCAGTAGAACACAACAATTGCAAGCAATCCATCCAAATCTTAGTGCAATCTATCCTAGCTTTCATGCCAGTGCAATCTAAGCAAATCTAGGCAAGCAGTCCAGTGCACATCCAAAGGCATCCGTAAGTTTTGACCTTAGTTTTGTTGAAGTTCAATCATTACATTGTCATCGAGATATATTGTTCCCAATCCAACAATATCTTTGTCAGAATGTATCCTTCCCAAGTCTGCCTCCCTTGCATGTATCCTTGCTTGGAGGTGCAACAAAGCCTTCATCGGGATATATCATTCCCAAATCAACATTGCTATCACTATCATCAACATCAATCAATATTTGATTTTTAGGTTGACCAAGGGCAAAGTCTTGTTTGTCTTTTGGTTTATGTTTTCTTGTGTGTTTCATTGTTTTGTTTTGCATCTATGTCAATCCTTACAACATATCACAATAGCGGCATCATGGTCTTTCATATCATGATATCATATGGCATATGACTACTTTTAACTTTTTCTTTTGGGTCGGTCCTTCACGCATACGACAGAACGCCATGACAGTTCCTCATACCATGGTGCATCATGTTCTATGCTAAAGAAAACACTAATTTGCTCAAACATTTTGAACTCCTTCAAGATTACTAGCATGTACCTATCTGCAACATTATCCATCATATCCATTTGCATATAAAGCCATTCCATTTGTATCCGCATCCATTCATCTCCATGTTCACATTTCAAGGGCCCACCCATGTCCATACCCACCTACTTTCTCGAGGGGGCATCCTTAATCCACCCCTAATCCAATGTTATGCACTAATGATTGACTTATCTTCCAAGTCATCTCTTGCAAGAGATAAGATTACTATTCTTGGAAGATTAGAATTTTAGCTGAATAGTATAAAGATAGATGCAAAATAGAAGAACAATAACTCAGTACAATGTAATAATTTTGTGCAACTATTAGTTTGATAGTTGTGGAGAATGCCTTGTAAGCTTTCAAAGGAATGCAAAGCTGATTTGAAAGTGTAAATTGTTCACGTACTTGTGTTCATTTCCAAAGTTGAATTCCAACGATTTGTGTGATTGATTCAATGTTTTTGAAGCATTAGGTAATTACTCATCGTGATTGGAATTTTTTCATGGTATAAGAGCCTAGGTAGGAGGATGCAATCCGAGGAAGGATTTTTCAAGGTTTTCTATTTAAAATTTGCAAATTGATTTAAAGGAAAAACCATACGACCATTTTAAGAGGTAAATTGTGCAAGGATTGAAGGAACAATAAGGTGGTTTTTAGTTTAAAATTGCACTAGCCAATATAGGTGAAAATCGTGCCTTATTTTCAAAAGAAAATCATGTAGAGTTGGAAGCAAATTCATAGGTCTATTTTTAAGTAGAAATTTGGCACTCAACTAGGTAAAAACCAAGGCCATATTTAAAGGAAAATACACAAGTAGGTTTCAAAACAAATCGCGTCTAATCTTGTTGAACTATAGCATTTTTTTATAAGGAAAAAATTGCATGAAGATTTGGAAGAAAATAGGTTTTCTTTTTAAGAAACCATGCCAATTTACTAGGTTAAAAATAAATTGCACTGGTCTACAAGAAATCACATCGTTTTTGTGTACGACTGTTTTTTTCTTGTCCAAAAACCCACATCGAGTTTTTGTCCAGTAGTGATGGGTTTTATCAAGAAAGCCCGCAACTAGGGTTGTGAAATTTTGGCGGCTATGGTTTTAGTGGATTTTTTGCAAGTTTAAAAGTGACGACCAAGGTTTGAAAAGTAGACTAGGGTTTTCAATTTTTTTTTGCTAGTATTTTCCATAGCGGCTAGGGTTTGTTCATTGTTGAGCTACAAAACCATTTTTTTGAAAGGATAGAAGCAATGGCTAGGGTAGCCACATGAGATAAGGTTCATAACCTATGGTTTGAAAAAGGTATTTTTCAAAATTTTGAGCAATTCGTTTATTTCCACATTTGAGAGTGTTTTTATGAAAAAAACATTTTTAATGGCATCACCTAGTCTCCATTTTGAGGATAGGTTGGATGATGTATTAAATTTTCTGCCTTGGAAAGTCAAGGTGACTTTCATACTAGAGGAAAATGATCTTTGGGATATCGTAAAGGATTAGGAAGCTCCACCGACAAATCCGTAGGATTTGGTAGTTCACAAGAAAGAAATTAAAACAAAGCAGATTGTCTTAGATGCGATGAAGGATCATTTAATTCTGCACTTGTCAACGAAAAAAACAACCAAGGAGATGTTCAACAATCTGGTTAGTCTTTTTCTAGAATGAGAACATTAACAAGAAAATGACATTGAGAAACAAACTTAGAACATAGAGATGTCTAATTTGGATGCAATTACCAATTACCTAATGAAGGTCACTCAACTTCGTGACCAGCTTGCAGCAATTGGGGAAAAGGTGGCAGATGCAAAACTAGTGAACTTAGCTTTGAATGGGTTTCATCTTCATGGCATCCTTTTGTTGAGGGCATTTGTGCCAAGGAAAAGCTTCCTTCCTTTAAGAGACTGTTGGATGATTCTATCTAGGAGGAAATTTGGATTGAGTCAAAAGACAACAAGAAGGGTGGTGATGAAAATTCAGCTATCTTTGGACACACAAAGGGAAATAAAGGAAAAGGGAACAAAAAAGATAAGGGAAAGGATGAGGATTCGTCCTCATAGGCAAAGAAGGACTTAAGTAAAATCAAGTGCTTCAGTTGTCATAAATTTGGTCATTATGCAACACGGTGTCCAGATAAGAAGAACTAAGGGAAGCAACAACAAAAGAAAGTGGTAGCTTCTGCAAAGACTCGAATGAACGAATTTAATGCAATGTTTGAAAATAAATTCTCAACAATTTCTTGTATTTCTACCAACACGAATTCAAAGGATGCCTGGTATGTGGACAATGTCCAGCCTCTCAGCATATGACATTAGCCCAATAGTGTTTTACCATCTTGAGAGAACATGACTTTGGAGTTCAAGTTGAGCTTGGTAATGATGCCAAGTATCCAATAGGAGTTGGTACAATTTCTTTTCGTTTAAAATCAAGTAATTCTTTGGAGTTTGACAATGTTTTGCTTGTTCTTGGTCTCAAGAAAAATTTGCTTTTAGTTTTGATAATGGAGGATAAGGGATTTGTAGTTGAGTTCAAGGATCAACAAGTTCTTATCACGCTAAAGGAATCTAACTCAGATACAGCACAGGTTTTACGGGTTAGAGAAGGCAACCTTTATAGCTTATAGGGTGAACTAGTTTCAGCTCTAGTGCATAATAGTGACAATTTGTGTGAGTTATGGAACAAGAGGATTGGACATCTGCATCATGCAATGTTACCTATTCTGAGGGAGATTGTCATAGGACTTGTAGAGTTCAGCATTGAATAGCAAGGAGTTTGTAGAGGATGCACACTTTGCACACATGCCAAGGCTCCTTTCCCAAACAAGGAGAATAGGTCTGAAGGGATTTTAGACTTAGTGCATCCAAACTTGTGTGGACTAATGTCAATAGGATCAATTGTAGAAAGAATATACTATGTTTCCTTCATTGATGATTTCTCTCACAAGACATGGATCTACTTAAAGACCAAGGATGAGATCTTTAGCAGGTTTCAAAAGTCCAAAATTCTAGTTGAGAACCAAACAGGGAAGAAGATCAAGGTCTTGAGATTGGACTGTTAACAAGGGAGAGTATACCTCCAAGGAGTTCAAAGGTTTCTACAAGGAAGCAGGGATAAAGAGGGAGTTAACAATTTCGTACAACCCACAACAAAATGGGGTTACAAAGCGGAAGGATCGATCCATCACAAGGATTGCTAAGGCCGTGATTCATAACCTGCACTTGCCAATGTTTCTTTGGCAAAAAAAATATCTTACAGTAGTTTACATCCAAAACAGTGGTCCTCATAGGATCTTGGAGGACAAGACACCAGAGGAGGCATTTACTAGTGAGAGGCCAGAGGTGAGTCATTTTCACATCTTTGGTTGTCCAGTGTATATCCATATACCTATAGAGAAGAGGACAAAATTGGAACCTTCCAACATGAAGGGTTTATTTGTACGTTACAATGAAATTTCAAAGGCCTAAAAGGTCCACATTCCAGAGCTAAGGAAAGTTGTAGTCAACAGGGATGTCAAGTTTGAGGACTTTGCATCCAAAAAATCGTAGGAATTCATTCCAGTAACAAAGGATGAGGAGTAGGAAGCTCCGAAGGTTGAATCTTCAAAGACTCTAGTTGTTTCCAGTTCAAGACATCAGCGTTCATATGTGGAGGGAGAAACTTCAGCCCCTTCTTCTGTTAAGAGACCTCAATGGTTTGAACATACATTGAGGGATGCTTAGGAGCATGTTGAAGCTCCTAGGATCACATTCAAGGAGAGTAGGCCTCCAAAGAAGTTTCCCAACTACATAGCATTGATGAGTAACATCATTCAGTCTTCCAATCTCCAAGAAGCAATGGATCGACAATTAGTTGATATTATAACCAAGTCCTTAGCAAAAGGGAAGTTTGAAGCATGCAGAGACAAACTTAGATTGGTGCAAAATTCCTTCCTCACTAAGAGTGTTGAGTTTTTATCTTAGTTCAGAACTTCTGCACAGGTTCAGTGTGAATGTGCAAGTAGTTCAAGTTATTTCTATTTTGTAATTCACTTAAGTCATAAAGTGAAAATCTTTTATGTAGTTAATTAAGTCTAATAATGTGCGGATAAGCACTAATGATTTAGACTTATCTTCGAAGTCATCTCTTACACGAGATAAGATTACTATTCTTGGAAGATTAGATTTTTGGCTGAATAGTATAAAGATAGATGCAATCCATGCAACAATTAGTTTGACAATTGTGGAGGTTTCCTTGTAAGCTTTCGAAGGAATGCAAAGATGACTTGAAGGTGTAAAATGTTTGCGTACTTGTGTTCATTTCTTCAAGTTGAATTTCAATGATTTGTGTGATTGATTCAATGTTTCGAAGCATTAGGTAATTAGTCATCATGATTGGAATTTTTAATACATCCTTTATATCATATGCATGTACACATTCAACATAATCAACTACATGAACTGATTCATTTGGTTACACACTTGTGCACACACCTTTATCCATGGGGTTATCACAAAGTGCAAGGCTGCATACCTCAACTTCAAGTTGAGAGTTAACTTGCATATCAACACTATCATCTCCCAAAAGTGACTCATCCAATTGAAGGTAAATGCATACACATTCATCATCTGCACAGCTGTCATATGATTTTGCATCACAAATTTCTGCCCTCTCAAGTTCACTCTCAACTTGCTCCAATGTTGTAGTCACTTCATTATGGCATGCATCATCATCCCCTGCATCACAAGCCACACTGAAAAGATGTTGTATTCATCTCATTGGTACTCACAACAACCAATTCATTGCTAGCAACACATACATTTGAGGACAACAATTTCATTATGTAGTCATTCCTCATTCTTTAAAGAGAATCAAGGAATTCATAAGCTTGATGCAAACTTGTAAGCTTCAAGTCCTCCTACACTGAACTCAAACCAACCTCATAGGCTTCAAAGAAACATATCAATGTAGATAGATATATTAGGTCTAAAAGCAACTAGGATTTTGGAAATGACAACAAAAAACCTATGGTTGAAGTCCTTACTAGATTCTCCCTCTTGCCTTTTGATATTTACCAATTCTCGAACAAGCGCAACAGGGTCTAGATTGCTTGAATACTTCTCATCAAAGGAAGCCACAAGGTCCTTCCAAGAAGCAAAATAATGTTGTGAAAAACTATCCAGTCATCTCCATACCTTCCCACATAGAGATCTAACAAAGAACCTCATCCACATGTCTTCATCTTCAAACTAAAACTTTTCCATAAATACTGAAAATACATCAACATGTTTGTCCCCTTCATGAATATCACACCCATCAATCTAGACATCTTGTTCAAGACCCTGGTTGTTAGGGTTTGCATTTCATAGTTGATCCAAAAGAGGTCTAGCTATTTGTAGGCGGTATTAAGGGGAATGACGAAGGACTAAATCATAGGATTTTTTATAGCAGCATCCAAGGCATTGGATTTCAATTTAGACTCAAGCAATTTGATTTGGTTTTCAATTTCTTTGTGCTGCCTAATGAGCTCATCTTGCTTTTGCATGGATTCCTGAAGGTCTTGAAATGGTTATGCATAAGATGCTAGGGCATTTGAATAGCGGAGAGAGGCATCATCACCAGAGTCATAGTCATCTTCTTCACTATAGTACCTAGAGCTTGAAACATGAAAGGGTGCATGATGAGAAATAGCCTACAATAGAATGGTCAACATCATATCAATAAGCCATGACTAAAACATTTTAAAATGTAGAGAAAGTAACTAAAGCCTTATAATTATGTGTTTCTTTAACATGAAAGAAACTTTGTCTCAGGGGGGAAGAAAAATCTTGTTCACCTTTGTTACTACCTATTGCAAGCTTGTGATGTGTTCTTGGAGCACCAACAATGGATAGACTGCAATAGCAACAAGCATGGTTCCTAACAATAGAGTCGCCACCTCTTCCAAAAAAGGAAATCCTTGAATCACACTTGATCTCCAAGGCAGCAAACTAATCTGGGTTCAACTCACTATCTTCATTTCATTCATAACCCACACTTCATCCCCGACAACGACGCCATTATGTTGGTGTAAATTGACAAGTTGCCAACTCACCACACAAATAAACTGACAATGTTGCAGAGGTATAAAAGATAAGAACCAAAGTTAAACTATCCCCAGCAATGACGCCATTATGTTGGTGTTCAAAATCATAGGTCCACAATCTTAGAGTATTATTCTACCTTCAAGGCAAAGGAAATGTCTTCAAGAGGGTAAGACATGGGCTCATCAACAGATTATGGATGATTACGGCCAACTATTGTGAGTGGGTAGGCTCAACTTCATCTTTAGGCTTTACGAAGCCAATGGGTGTGTTCCCCGAGGTCTCATCAACAAAACAATTAAAGAGAAATAAAACATTTAGACTCAAGGCCTTAAAGCAACTATACCCAACATGATATGAACCCCAAGATTTGTCACTAGGTTTATGTTATCATTGACTACATATGAACCTACAAGACCCCCAACAAGATGGTAACTCACTCTTGCCATGCAACAAAAGATAACATCAATGCTATATCCCTAAGATGACTCCACTTAACATTGCATACACATGGAAGAGAAACACACTAGTACAACCCACAAAAGATCTGTCAATTTCATAATAGCTTGCAGAATATCACAATTTGCATCAATAGGTTGTACCAACATGGTGGAACCTAAACTACTCCTATAGCTAACAAAAAAGAAGACTAAAAAAGATGCTTGGCCCCTCACCAATCAAATTGTTGCCTACTCCATTGGGCTACAAAATCATAGCTAGGAAAGAGGATGAAAACACCTACAAATCAGCACTGGAACAAAGCTTGCACATGCATACAAACTAATAAAATAAGGAAACCTGCAAATGAACATTCTTAGTTATCCCAAACAAATCAACAACATCCCACATGTAGCAAAGAGAGACCATTACAATATAGTTTGCAATGAATTGTAATGTTGCAACATTAATCTACACTCATTACATCAGGCCAATAACTGTGCCAAGATAGAACTAGCTACTAAGTTCGAAGATTCCCCCGAAATATTATAGCCTACCATGGAGATATTCACTTATGGACAAAACCCCACTAAACTACCCTTTGCCTTGATTTGCAAACATATTGCATCATTTACATAGTTGGGTGTTCATTATTTAATGCCCTCAACAACCTTGATACATTTACAGTCAAGAAAATGGCTCAACGACCAACCCTTGTTACAACTTCAAATCTTATATTTATAGCATTTCATATTTGTATAACTTGCAACTCATCGAGACTCACACAATCTTTTGCAAATAGAGACATTAAACACAAGAAAATACACCAAATCCATTAAAATCCACCGTAAGTTAAGTGCAGGGCAAGGAAATCTTGTTTCTCATTTGAATTGGATAGCCTAGCACCTGCACGTAGACTAGCAACAACTAGGGTTTTCAACCACCGCATTCATGGTGATCAATCCATCTTCTTCACCCTCCATTGAAATACGTATGTGGATCCACACCCTTAGGATGAGCAATGGTATTTTGGTGGAATAAGTGAGTTTGTATAGTTGCAGGAGATCAAATATGACCATTAATGGCATCTTGGGAAGTTCAAGGGAGTGGAAGAAGCGCTTGGGAGGATTTGCAAGAATTCGATGCGAATTGGAGGTCGATCATGGACATGTCCGTTGGAAGATGAAAAACCCACAAGGGAGTTCTACAAAGGGAGGTGATGAAAGGAACAAGGAAGATGTGGGAAAATGAGATCTGAAAAGGACATGAGGAAGTTTGAAAGAAGCCCACGAGTCCATGGAAGGTCCATAGAAGTGAACTTGATGAAGTGCAAGAAAATGATGGACAACTAGAAGTGAAGGATGTTTGGAAGTCAAGAAGAATCCCGCAAAGAGTGAAAAAAGATGAATATGAATAATTTGGGATATGAGAAAAATGTGGAAATGCAAGAGCAATCGGGACTTGGAGAACTTTGGAAAAGTGGAAGAAGTCCACATGAAAGTTGCAAATCCGCAAGGAGTAGTGAAAGGTGAAACGGGCTTGAGGAGGTCAAAGTTGAAAGGGGAAGTCAAACTAAAAAAGATGTAAGATGGGCAATACGATCCTGCAAAACATAAGTCATTGAATGTTCTAGGAAATATAGGGTCCAACCGGACGTTTGGACTTCAAACCAAAATGGAAGAAGTCCACAAAAAGTCTACAACAACGCAAAGTTGTGGTGTGAGAAGTGAAGGGAAAAGAGGAAATGTGGAAGATGGCCGAAGTCCCTGAGAGTTCCACAAAAGAAAAATGAGCACAAACAACCTTAGAAATTTCTGGATTTTGCAACTTGGGCACATAACTGAAGAATAAGGAGAAGCAAAGCACTACACCAAGCACATAATTTGACCAAGGGGCCCATCGAAAGAATTCTTAAATCGGTAATCATTGATGGACAAGGTAGGCCAAAGTAACAAAGAGGCACTGGACTTGGGAAAATTTGGATTGTCATGGCAGACGCCAACACTCACATTGACCAAAAGTATTTCTGAGTTTCGACAGCCAAGCTGAACGACAATCTGACTCCATTAATTTAATGAGTTGACTAATGTTAGTGTGTTATTCCTCACAGTCACTGAGTTCTACTTGTCGCATTGTCATATCCTCCCCCCAACACAAATGTAACTTAAATGTCTTTATAGTTTGATGAAGAAAAGACCTTTGAAAATTTGATCAGTTCTTTCATAAGATAACTATCATGCAGGATCCCTGATATATCTATCTATCTATATCTAGAGAGAGAGAGAGAGCTAGATAAGACCAGAACCACCAGTGATGTTAATAGCAAAGAGAGGGAGGATACTAACACATAAATGCAAGGACTTGCACCCCCAACGCTTGTTTCAGGATTGGTAAAGCATTTATAAAGGCAATGCCTCATAATCGATCAGCTTCTCATAATTGTTATCTATATTTAAAATATCAGCCAAAAAAAATACTCCCAGGTTATTTCATCAAATTGAAAATTATTAGAGTATCTATTTGACTTCTGTGTAATACTCACATCAACCAAGTTATTACCAAATTTTGTCAGCCAAGCTGAATGACGAGCTGAAGGTATTAGAGTATCATCCAATGATTTGACTAAATGTTAGTGTGCTATTCCTAGCAGTCATTAAATCTAATTCTCTCATTGTCATATACTTCCTTTACCCAGCTCAGGTATATCTTAATCATGTTCATAGTTTGATGGAGAAAAGACCTCTGAAAATTTGAGACGGTTCTTCCACAAGAAGATAAGTATCATGCAAGAGCCCTGATGGTTATTTGTATTTCTATGTCCATTGTACTGGTTAAATGCCATTTTACAATGTCCTTTTGGCTTTTATTTCTTCTTTGATATACTGATTTCATTGGTTCTGTTATGAGTTGCACATCTCGGATTACAAATTATTCTACTGATCATAAATCCTTTCACTTATCTTGCAAACTGGTATTCTAATTTTAGATTATAGCTTAGCAATCACTCAAACTCTATCCCCAGAGAAGTGAAGTGTCTGCAATACTGAAAATTGATCAACAGCTAGGAAGGAAAGAGATTGCAAAGATATTACCTTACGATAGATCTTCTCCTGATAGTCAATAACATTTGATTGTCGTGTTTGACCTGATGACTCCACTAATGCTG
This sequence comes from Cunninghamia lanceolata, assembly GCA_027924645.1. Classification (NCBI taxonomy): domain Eukaryota; kingdom Viridiplantae; phylum Streptophyta; class Pinopsida; order Cupressales; family Cupressaceae; genus Cunninghamia; species Cunninghamia lanceolata. The sequence goes on along the minus strand of BSBN01000135.1, from coordinate 3,544,160 downwards.
GAAAACCACACAGTTCCTAAATATATCAGGCCACTGAAGATTTTCTATTATGCCAAAATATCAAAAAGAAAGACTGAATGTATACCTTCAATCGATGCTAGATCAAGTCCAACATGTGAAAATGTGTCATCTATCTCAGTTACCATTAAAACAAGAATATAATAAGATATTTGACATAAAATAATAGAAGAGATAAATGAATTTTACTTGTAGGGACATATGACAGCCTCTGGGTTTGAGCTTGTAGTAATTGCTTTTGCTGTTCAACAGAGCTGTGCTCCGGCTGCTCTTGCAATAAGCCACCAGATGTGTGAAGTCTTTGCTGTAGCTCATGCTGTACTGAGTTCAACTGTAGTAACAATGCTACTTGTTGTTGCAACTGCTGGTGCTGACGTTGGAGCTGGGAGAGTTGTTGTTGCTGAGGTCGTTGCTGCAACTGTTGGGGCTGATGTTGTAACAATGATGGTGATGGTTGCTGTTCTTGCTGATATTGAGAAATTTTAGATTGTATAATCTGTTGTTGTTGCTGTTGCTGCATCTGCATATTTGAAACATTAAAAATTGATAGTTGCTGTTGCTGAAGAATGGATGGCTGCTGTTGTAAAACAGATTGTTGTTGCCTAAGGACACGCTGCTGCCGCTGAAGGAAAGACTGAAGTGTTTGTTGAAAGCTTGACTGCTGAGCAGGTTGAAGAGCAGAGAGCTGAGACTGTCGAATTAAAGATTGCTCGGTTGCTTGAAGAGTGGGTTCCTGCGCTGATTGCAAGATAGATTGTTGAGAATCCTGAATCTGGGTTTGTTGCTTCTGCTGGAGGATTGATGGTGCAAGCTGCGACTGTTGAAGATTCTCTTTCAGAAGAACCTGTTGTTGCTGGTTTTGCAATGGTTGCTGATAAAGGAGCTCGTGTTGGGCCTGTGGCTGTTGGTGTTGTTGAACTACCTGCTGATATCTTGATTGCATTTGCCTCAGAACACTTAGAAGAAGAGCATTATGAGGTAAAACCTGACCTGGCAAGTTATGGGGTGCACTTTGAGTACCAAAAACAGGTCCACTTGTACTTTGGGATAAGTTAGTCATAGAAGACAATGTGGACGGTAAGCCAGCTGGGTTTTGCATTCCACTTGCACTAATTGTAACTTTGTGATTTTGTGGTAGTAATGCTCGTTGTGGTTGGGGCTGTCCAGGCAGTGAAATGCCATTGCCAGCTGCTATAGCTGGCAAGTGTGATCTATTTCTCATCTGTGGCGGAGTCAGAAGTCCTGTTTCAATGTTGAAAATAATTGAAACCAAAAAAATCCCACTTATCGGTCAAAAACCTCATTATAACACTAAGATTAAAGAATAAAAGGAATTATTTTAAGTCATTATTGTCAACAAATGATAATATAATTATGCTTAATTAATAAAACCAGTCCTTTCATTAGAAATTAGCATTTTATCCGCCAGTCCCAACCAGGATCTAGAGGCTTCTGGTTTCTACTCGAAGAACCACCTGCCAAAGAATTTCCATCTTGAAGAAGACGATTTCTTAATGACTGAATCTTGAGTGACATTTTGCATAGATAGTCTTGCTGCATAAAATAGAGGGACAATGTTATCCTCCAAAGAAATGGGAAAAAAGAATTCCACAGATTTAATCCCTTGCCAAACATGTATACTAGTCAAAATGCATGATAACAAAAAATAATAGAAACTATATGGCTTGAAAGTCACCGTGCAATGGGAACTTCATCTTGCTGCAAAAAGCGTGCAATGGGATAGATATTTAGAAGAAACATAGCTCTGCTGCCTTCTTGAGTTAAATTAACATTGAAACCATCGAATTGAATCAACATAAAGAGAAAAGTGTAAGAAATCTGGTTAAAATTATTACTAATTGCAAGAACAGGAAGGATGCTTGAAGACCTGGATTGTTTCTAAAGGCTAAGAGTTTGCAATGCTCGATAAGTTTTCCCAAATTTAGGGAATTAATTATATTAAAGCTAAAAAGGATAATTTTAAGTGAGATTGGGATTTAAACTTAGTTAATATAATACAGATAAAAGCACACATGCATACATACACATCTATCAGCTTTGTCTTTTTCCTAACTTGATCGAACATTTCAATGATTTGGCTCTCATGTTTTAAGTTTTCTTCCAAACATGGTATATAAACAATTGTAATGCAATTATAATGCAATAAGCAATCACAGGAAATTTTGAAAAAGACATGTCCAATGACGACATAGATACCAGTTATTTAACGAAATTCGTGCAGAATGTATTATTTTGGCAAATCTTTCAACCTGCAACAATGCCAGCTGAGATCATGTGAAGGATGTAGAAAGCTGTGTTGTTCATTACTTACTGTTTGAGAATGACAAACAATTGCCGCAAATACTACCCTCAATAGGAAGCCAATCAATTATAACAACTCGTGTGTATAAACACACACACACATGAAATAGGTGTGCAGGTAACACACCTGATCCACAGCAACTGAATAAATCTTCTCTTCAAATTGAAAAACAATCCTTTTGACTTCATTCATGCCATCAGGACCTGTAAATGGCATATGTCTTTCGACCATATCTATTCTGCACACAAACACTTGCCGTTACAAAACACCTTCCATGGTTTCTATTGGCAAACTAACCAATTGCAAGCATTTTTGCCAAAAATGAAACACCTCAATATCTTTGATTAAGATCACACATTTTTGATAGGTTAAAGCCTAAAAGCTACCATGAACGGGCAGGAACATTATGTGAAGAAAATACAAGGCTAAGAGTTATAATAGAGAGCTAATCAGTTCGCCCACAAAGTACTTCTCTAATAAAGAATTATTCACCCCTGCAAATGGTGTTAGAATGGTGAAGGAAAAATGGCTTACTGAGAAATGAAGCCATCCTTAGCAAAGGAAGAACGAACTGAATTTTTATAGGGCTGCCAAAGATAATCTTGGCCGTGCAAGTAGTGGAGAAGTCTTTAGAAGCAAACTTAGAAGGATTTGGTCATTTTTTCCCTTAAATCTGGGGAACTCATCTAATAAATAATCAAAGGAAAAAGCTCTTCTCCAAGGCCTCTCCCTCGCCATCTCTAATATGCGGTTAAATATGGAAGTAGGAGTTCAAAGTTAGTTATTGGCTCCATTTTTGAGAAATAAGCCTTAAAATTGAATGTTATATGGTTATTCAAAATGTTTTCTCCCTCCAAAGATCTTTCATTATCATCCCTTAATTGTGTTATGAGAAATAACAATGTTGCAGACCTTTTAGTAAAATAAGGGGTTGGTCTAAGGTCTAGAATTGGGTATAAATCAAAAGTTTTCAAAAACATCCATGCAGATAGCGAAGCAAGTATCACTATTTGAGATGATTTCCCTTATTTCTTGGATTATATGCCTCCATCAGAAACCGGCCCCTTAATCAAATTAAGGCTTTCAAACATGAAATTTGGGAAGATATCATTCATGCTTGAAAGGTATCCAAGACATTAAGTACAATATGAAGTTAAGGCTGTTAAAGTAGAAAATTTCCTGTTAATTGGAGGCAGTCATGTATGCCAGTAGTGACCATGTCATCAATGCATGCATTGTTCTAGCGGTGAATATTCATTTAAATCACAATCTATGTTTTCTGGTTATTTCCATTTGGACTTGGAGTTATCTGAGAATGTGTCATGTCCCTATAATAATTTATAATTGAATTGTTTATTTAAATAATAAGTTAGCCTTATATAAGCTAATATAATTAAAATAAAATATATTATTTATATGTATTATTTAATAAATAATATTATTAATTTAATATATTTACATATTATAAAATATATGAAATATATAAATTAACTAGATATATTATAAATATAAATATTTTAATATAATATTTATATGAATAATTAATAAGATATATTATTATATATAAAAATAAATATTACGAAGAGTCTTACCTATTAAAGTTAGAAAATAAAGTTATTTGGAATAAGGCAAAGTAATATGGTTAAACAAAAGGTCAAATTCAAAATAAAATCATATAAAGGTAAGAGTCTAATAAGACAAAAACATTATCCCACCATATTATATGCTTGTGAATAAAATAAGATAAAAGAGCTTCCATACTTAATAACAAATGTATTTATTTATACTATATATATTATATAAATAACGTACTTTAAAAATATCAAGGGAGGCTGAAGGAGGATATTTATAAATGCAACAGTTAAGTTGGTTGACATCAGCGATCACATTAATAAACAATATATTATAAATATATCTAATAATATAAATACAAATATTATTATTATTATCTTATATTGTAATATAAATATAAATAATATGATATAAATCATATATCATTTATTATAATGATATAATATAAATAGAAATAATATAAATAAATAATAATATAAATAAACATCTTTTAACCTATCCTCTTATGATAAGGGAATTACGTATGGTTAGAACTAGTTTTACCACAAAAGGGAATTAAATTTATTAATATAAAATAATAAAAATTATGAGAGGGTAAGTATGTCTTTTACCAACAAGCATAATAAGAGATGCCTCTTCGAACATATCCCTTGAAAGGGAAATAAATAAAGGTTGTGAGATAGAAGGAAAACACCATCAGAAGAAAGAAGCAATAAAAGGAAATAAATAAACAGCAGTGAAATCAATCGAGGCAATAAGGAAGCAATAGCATTAACATTCATCAAGGATGCAACAAGAAGATATCACAAGGAAGACACAGGGGCAGCCAAGGTAAGTTTACAACTATCACAGGTACATTGTTCATTAAGTAATTTAATATATAGTATAATATATGTTAGTAATATTTCAGTATATATTGTGTAAGGTAAATAATGAATTCAGAAAGGAATGAAATTAAATAAATAAAGATATGTCAATAGATAAATAGCATTTCAAGATTATGAATGAGAAATATAATGCTAGAATAATATAATTATGGCAGAAATAAATGAATTATGATTAGTAGTTAAATAAGGAATTGGTTAATTGTCTCATGTTTGAAAGTAAATATGAATGATATAAACTATATGATAATAATGTGAATCTAAGGCAATGAAACCATTTATATGTCAAAAATAAGCATAAAATGAATTATCACTAAAGCCTAGTATGAGGCTATCAATAAGAATAAATTGAGGTTCCATGAAAGAACAAGAATAGAGATGTAAAGATCTCAAATTGATAAAATTGTGGCTCACAAACTCATGATGTAATCAAAAGGATGTTCAAGCCTCATCCTTAATCACTTTAATCAACCCATGAGTATGAGGTTAAGTTAAGGATGTAAAATTGGACCTAGGTGACCCTCAAGTGGATGAACACCGGGTGTGTGTGAAGCCCCTTGAGCCAAGACACAAAGGACCCCGGGTGTTGGGAGAAGCTCTTGGGCCTATGGTATTATGAGCTCATAATAAATGTGCCCAACGGTTGGTGACTCTCAATGGGATGAAGAATGCCGGGTGTTGCGTGAAGTTCCATTGAGCCAAATGGTGAAGGACCCCAGGTGTTGGGAGAAACCTTTGGGCCTCCGTGTGGGATGGTTAACGCCTTAACAAACCATGCTTATGTGGAAGACTAGGTTGATTAATGATAGGGCTAACTAAGAACTCTCTTTAGATTATGCATGGGAACAATGAGAGAAAGAATATGAATATGAAATGTATGAATTTCATATGAATCATAACTATAAGTATAGAGATGAAATGTATGTGATTATGATTAAAGATTATAAGCCTTAAATACAATTGTGGAAAATATGAGTTTGATACTTAGTTATTAACTCTAATCATGATATGAAAAGAAGAATTGAATATTAATGTTCTCTTTTGTAAGTTGAAATTTTGTGCAAGGTTAAGGAAAATTTTGACTTAAGAGAAGGGGACATTATAGAATGTCATTTTTTTCTTCTTTAGCCTCCTTGGTTAATTGCGGTGGTTTTGAATAGCATTGCCAGAGCAGTTTTGGGGTTCGTTGTAACATACACTCCTGTTCTAATGATTGTTTTTGTTTGTTTGTTTTATGTTGTTTGCTGTTGTTTAGGGCTTACATGTGGGTTTTGCTTTGCATAAAATTGAAATATAACAATAAAGAAGCATTCCTATTAATACCAAGAAGCTTATATGAAATGAAATAACCACTAAAAACATAAATCAGCAATACCCATATGATAGGAAACCCTAGAAAATCAGATATTTCAAAACCCTAACTGTTGTCATATGTTTTTTGAGACATATTTGTTGAATACATTAAATAGAGGTATTATAACAATTACCCAGATGGCCCAAACAATTCAAATCAGCAAATAGACATACCCATTTGCTGTTATACAATGTGCAGGTCTGAAACAATCTGTGGACAGCAATGGAAGGCTCCAGAAACCCTAGCAGAAATACTCAAATTTCAAAATGATCAAAACCCTTTATTCTCCAGCCCCAGGCATCGCTATTCAAGGTGAAATAGCACTGAAAATGTCTGAAAACAACCTCCCAAAATCCCAATGTTCAGCTATAGCACTTGGAGCAGCCAGAAATGGAGAAGGTACAGCAATGAAACTCTCATAAAATTCTCTAGAAATAACTCAAAAGGTCTTCTAAATCATCTCCATGTCCTTATTCAATAGTACCAAAGTTTTGACAATGAAACCCTTGCCTAAGTAAAATCAATAACAATGATGCTCCAGCACAAAATTCTGAATGACCCTGTCAGCAATCAACCTTGGAAGGTCTCTCACTTCTGCAGCTGATGATCTCTGTGAAGATTTTCATCCTCACAAAACTTTGGTAGAACTCCAAGCTCAACTTGGTAAGACTCTTCTTAAAAATCAAAGCATAATAAAAAGATTCAAATGAGCTTCAAAAAGGCTTTTATATGCTTCCCAAATATTCATGCTTTGCTTTGGGGAAAAATGACTTTATTTAATTTCTTATATCTCCCATGTTGAGCGCCCCACTTAGTAAAATACAACAAATATACATTTTTAACTCTCCTTATATCCCTTAGAAGCCAACCCATAAAATCACTTTATAACATTTAATAACACTAAGTTAAATATTATAGCATTTAATAACACTAAGTTAAATATTTAATGAATGGACCTTCTTCAGTCAAACTTAAAAACAAATATCAAAAGATAAGGGTTTAGAGAAATAGACAAACTCCTCAATAAACCTATCTCCACTTCGCCAAGAATGCCTACAACTACATGGTGTAGGTGCAATCTCCTAAGATTAGCGAATGGTTTTCAAATCATGAAAGCTCATATAAGCACCCATTGGACGACACAGCTCAAACAAGCATCCACAATCGAACTTAAGCAAATTATGATGAAGCTCAGACTAGCTTTACACAACACCCCACTAGCGATGAATGTCAAAAACATGAGCTAGGAGTTGATCAAATATTCAATACATACATGCATCACATCAATGAGCTACTACTACTCTACTTCTAATCTACTTAGAAACATCTCTTCATTTCATCAAGATACAAGAAACCATGTTATTCCACAAGACAACACTTAGCACCAAGCGAGCTCCAATGTCATTGCATTAATCTTGAGAAATATTTACAATAATCTTCAAGTACTCTCAGAGAATTTCGAGAGTGTCTTCCTACATTACTCTACTCTACTGCCTACTAATTAACTATTACAAGTGAGGCAACAAGGCCTTTATATAGTCCTCAAAAATACATGAAAGGCTAGGATCGATTGGCAAAGCCAATGGCCTAGATTATGCCACATCGGCAGTTCGTTACAACAAATTGCTATTTTTAGTACATACGAGAGGCAATGAAGGCATGTTTTCCAAGAAGATAAGCATGAATAAGACATTTTTGAGAATCTTCCACATGGGCGTCCTCTTTGGCTTCTTGCTTGTTGTAAATACATTGAATGTGGTTGAATGATGTGGCAAACTGTGATTGGCTTGATGATGCGCATGCCACGTAAGTGCCACCTCAGCAACTCTTATGGATTTCGACAATTAATTCAGTATGATTTTGGGCATATTCCCAAATTGTATCATCTATGTGATGTCTTCGAATGTGATTACCTTGATGAACTTGAACGTTTGGGAATGTATCCTTGCTGATTTTGCCTAACTTTGTGATACTTCTCCTCCTTGCAGGATATATGTTGATCTTCTTTGGATGCTTCTTCATAGAGAGTAGCGTAGATGATGGTGCTCCCTCCATAACATGGAGTAGGAGACTTCTCTCAGAGACTTGAAAATTCAGGAAGAACTTGAAGTTTGATGGATGAATGTCCTTTATGATGCAGATAATGAAGTGCACTGGCATGATGAACTTGAAGTGATCTCTTGGAGTGGTAACATGATGTCTCCTCTGCAATGATTGCCTCTTGACTTCATTCCTTGCTTGAAGGTGGTTCCAGGCGCCTTGCTCCTTGAATGACAGCTCAGCTCCATCGATGCTCCTGCAACACAAACCAAGAAACATATCAATTCACATGATAGGCATTGATAAATATTGAATTTCATGGCATATAGGAATCATTTTAAACATTTATTAGCCCTTTCCAAGTCTAGGCGCACATCTAGGTCTATGGAGATGCAAAAGTGTGCCTAGCAACCTGAGCCTTAGATTTTTTTTTATGATTTTAAATAATTGGAAATACCTCAAAATGATTCTCTTTCTCAAGGCACCCACTCTTATGATTACATGCACTTTGTTTCCAAGGCACCAAAATTGGTTGGAAGAAAGGTGAAAGTGCGCCTAACTTTGAGGTCTTATTGAACGATGCTTGTTCTACTGAATCATGCTTGAAGGCGCAAATGTATGATTGTTCAGGTGTGAAAATGTGCCTTGGCTTAAGATGTGCATTTTGTAAGTTGGATCAAAATATTGTGAACTCAATGAAGTTATATCTCTTTAGGCACACTTTTTCATAGGTTTAGACACTTTCATATCAAGGCGCCAAAATGTGATTCTCCAGATGCAAAAGTGCGCCTAGCCTATTTGAAGCAATCCTAGCTAAGTTTGGACCTTCAGTAGGTCTCCAAACGCACATTTTGCCATTACCAATAATGATTGCATAGGTTTAACTCTAGGCGCACATTTGAGTCCCTTCAAGTGCAAATTGGCGCCTAGCTTTGGGTGAATGAATTCTTTGGATTTAAGCAATTGAAAGTGTTTTGGGGGGTCCAACTTCAAGGCGCAAGTTTCCTTTACAACCTCTAACATCTTCCTCTCAAGGCACAAGTTGATGGCTCTACAGGTGATGAAATGCACCCTCACTCCTCTTGGTGATTTTCAAAATTTTCTTAGTTAAAAACCTCATATCTCATCCTTAGGCACACATCTTAGCATGTACAAGAGTGAATTTGCACCTAACTAACCTTAGTGTTTCTCAACATTTTCTAAGTCAAACAATTCATGTTTCATCCTTAGGCGCAATATTGGGTCTGTGAATGATGTTTTTTCCTCCAACAATCCTAGGCGCACTTTGGTGATTCTACAAGAGCAAATTTGCACCTAAGGCTATTGGGCCATTTTCTTGCAAATTTTTCAATGTTCAAAGCATTTTGAGGATCAAAACATCAATTCCTATCAAGGCGCCAAGATTTCACATTGAACTGAGCTTGTTTTGATGAAGGCACACTTTACTCATTGCCAGACTCCTAAATTGCGCTTTGGTTTGAGCTTGTCATTCGTCGTGATTTTGAAGGTGAAGATCCCTGGGTGGAAGTATATTGAAATATTTTTGAAATATACTTCCAGGATGTTTGAGATAGGTCCCAGATCCATAGGATTTAACAAGCAGATTCTAGATTTTTTAGGATCCACCAAATTTCAGACTTAAGTCAATTTTCAGGATCTCAAAACATCAAACTTCAGGATATCAGACTTAGTCAATTTCAGTGTCTCAGGGATTGACTTCAGTGTTCTCAATTACACCTTGTTTGGCGGACGACCTCCCTAATTTCTCGTTTGCAAGGAGATTAACTCACTTGACTCATTTCAGGTGAGGCTCACTTTCCAGTTTGTGGAGGAGACTTGATCTAATGACACTTCCTAAAAGACTCGACAAGCTCAAAATTGCAAAAAAATGGGGTCCCCATTTGCAATGGGGCAATGTGTGATTAGGTCACAACAAAACCCTTGCTTGGAAATGAGTAAAATCAATAACAATGATGCTCCAACATAGAATTTTGAATGAACCTATCAGCAATCAACCTTGGAAGGTCTCTCACTTCTGTCGCTGATGATCTTTGTGAAGGTTTTTGTCCTCACAAAGCTCTGGTAGAACTCCACGCCCAACTTTGTAAGACTCTTCTTAAAAATCAAAGCATAATAAAATAATTCAAATGAGCTTCAAAAAGGCTTTTATATGCTTCCCAAATACCCACACTTTGCTTTGGGGAAAAATGACTTTATTTAATTTCTTATATCTCCCATGTTGAGCGCCCCACGTAGTAAAATAAAACAAATATACTATTTTAACTCTCCTTATATCCCCTAGGCGCCGACCCATAAAGTCACGTTATAACATTTAATAATGCTAAGTGAAATATTTAATTTAACTTTATAATATTAGCATTAATTAAATAAGCCCCAAGATAAATACCAGTCACCGAATTAAAGGGCCAACCCCGCTGAAGTGAAACCACTACCACATGAAGAAGTCAGTGCCAATACAGAGTCTTACTAAAAATAGGCACAGGTTCCTAAAAAAGTGGAACATCAACGAAATGTCTGAAACAGTGTCTGAAAGTGGGCTGCCATTAGAGCCCAATTCCAACAAGAGAATTGCCACATAAACAAGTCCACATGTCTCCAAGAATTATGGAGTTCACTATCCATCCAGTGTTAGCCTACGGGAACCCGAGTAATAGGCCGACTCTCAATCAATTGTTGGTGCTTAGGAAGGGGACATTACATTTGTGGCTCTCTTCAGTTGCCTCCCTTGGTAATGAGCTTCTGCTAGCCTTTGTGGTTGTCCTTTTTCCTCTACATTTCTTAGTCTGTCAAGTTGTCAATAAATCTTTAAGTCTTTAGAGATTTTCCTTTAGGCCAGTTTGTTTTCCTTCGTTTGGGGATTTTCTTAGTGGATTCTATTTTCTGTTCTTTTTATGGATCAATTTATGCTCCATTTTGTTGTGGCTTCCATGGAAAATTCAAAATGAACCATACTGCAAATTTTAAATAGAGTGTGACCAAAGAGCCATGCGTTAGTTTGATTCCAAAGAGACTAATGTAGACAGCCTTCCTTGCTGCAAGTGAATAACCCTGTTAGAGGTACAAAATCGACACAACAGAACAAAAGAGAAATACAGTGTAGATGAGCAATAACAAACAAAAATTGAGCACAACAGAAAAGTCCCTGATTCGATGGTGCATTAGAGACAAAAATCGAACTTACAAAAGATCACCCTCAACCATTCTGATCTATTTGTAGAGGCTAAGACTCAGGGTAGAGGAAAATACCTCCTGAAAATAAATGCTACTTCTAGTAAGTCTAAGGATGGGTGCAATAATTCACTTAAGGGAGTACCAAGAAAAACTCATGATAAGGACAGAATAACCATAAACATTGCTAATAATGTGGAACAAGAATTTCAAAGTTTTGAAAAGAAAAATTAATGACTTGCTATTTATAGTTGGACTATGGACACCATCAAAATTAGGCTACAAATTGACCCTAAATAGGGAGGCACCTCAATTTCTTCCAAAGTGGACAAATAACGTCAAATTCTAGGCATAGTCACACCAGAAGAAATATGTCAAGAAAAATCAAATATTCTATACTAATTACACACAATGGGTAAAGCCAGAAAAGATCTTAACACCTTATATATATTCCTTTCTTTTCTTCTTTTTCTGAAAATACATATACCCAAAAAAACAATAGAATAATTTATATTACTTATAGTCGACCATCACTTTGCATATTCGTTGTTGTTGCCTAGTACTATATATATATATATATATATATATATATATATATATATATATATATATATATATATATATATATATATATATATATATATATATATATATATATATACCACACCAGAAGAAATATGCCAAGAAAAATCAAATATTCTAAACTAATTACACACAATGGGTAAAGCCAGAAAAGATATTAACACCTTTTATATATATATATATATATATATATATATTCCTTTCTTTTTCTTCTTTTTCTGAAAATACATATACCCAAAAAACAATACAATAATTCATATTACTTATAGTCGACCGTCTCTTTGCATATTCCTTGCTGTTGCCTAGTACTATATATATATATATATATATATATATATATATATACACCTTTCTTTTTCTTCTTTTTTTCTGAAAATACATATACCCAAGAAACAATACAATAATTTATATTACTTATAGTCGACCATCTCTCTGCATATTCCTTGTTGTTGCCTAGTACTATATATATATATATATATATTCATTTTTTTCTTCTTTTTCTGAAGATACATATACCCAAAAAACAATACAATAATTTATATTACTTATAGTTGACCATCTCTCTGCATATTCCTTGTTGTTGCCTAGTACTGCTGAGTGCCCGAAATAACCTTGTTGCAGTCCTCTAATACTGAGTGTCTCAGAGGGTTTCTGTGCTTCATGGGATGCCGATCTGAAGGAGCCTGAGGGTTTTGTCTCAAGCAAACCTGCTGCTGTAGCAGCATCCAAGTTCTGAAATAGAATCAAATTTGTTTGTGTTTTTATTGGACAAAAAAGAAAAACATATTAACTACGAAACCAAAAAGAATTACAAAAAAAATTCCAAACAGAAGTAGCTGTCACTAAAGCCCATAGGATAAAAATCCGAAATCCGAGGTTTTACACAATCCCATCACCTCCCAGAACCAAAGAACACCACAAAACCATAAAAGAACATAAAACCAAGGAAAAGCAAATCAGAACTATCAACCCAAATCATTCTAAAGGAGCTTTAGAGGCTGCAAAGAATGAGCAGAAGACAAGGTTATCCAATCCATGACATTCCAATTCCGATTAACATCAAACACCCATTTAGCCAAACAATTAGCAACAACATTCCACTCTCTAGGAATATGAATAAAAGAGATGGAATCAAAATTTCATGACAAGCAAAGAATCAGCTCCAAATAAGAAGCCAACCTCCAAGAAGACTCAGAAACCAAAACCATGGAATCCATCTCACAGATTATCTTCTTCCAACCTAGCTCACAAGCTTTCTCTAGAGCCACAAAGATGACCCAAGCCTCCATCTAATTATTAATACCAAACCCTGTAATAGAAGAGAAAAAGAAATGAACCGAACTAGCACTATCTCTCCCAACTCCACCAATCCCTACTGCACCCAAATTGCCCTAAGAAGAACTATAAATATTAATTTTGAAAAAACCAAATCGAGGAGGCCATTTACCAGCTCTATTCACCTTATTTGAAGATTTGATTGTAGAACTAGGGTGAGCAGAGCCAATCAAATGCCCCAAATCTAATTTCTTCAAAATCAAAATATCAGAAGGAGCTAGGACTACATCAACAAAGCACTTTGCCACCAAAGTTTCTTTTATGGAATCTAAAATCTTTTGCCAAACATACCCAATAAGACTTTGATAGCCTTGGAAGATCCGACAATTTCTTTCCAACCAAATTTGCCAGAGAATAAAGATAGGACCAATGTCCCAAGCTACCAACAGGATGGAGGCCAAAGCAGGAGATCGCCCCAAGCTATCCCAAAAATCTAACAAAGAAGTAGCATAAACAAAAGGTTGATTCCAAATGTGCCACCACTATCTCCAAAGACCCTCAAAAAAGGAGCACTGAACGAAAGATGAGTCGCACACTCCTTGTTAACCCCACAAAAAATCACATTTGGATAGTCCTTGGAAACCTCTCTTTCTTATGTTGTCCCAAGTATGACATTTATTTTGACAAAGAAGCCAAAGAAAGAAGTTACACTTAGGCCAACAACAATTATTCTAGATCTTTTTCCATCAGGGGAAATCCCTATACCTACTTCTTTCTTGTTCTAAAATCTGGTATCCACGAGACACCAAATAAACCCCCTTCTAATCATAGCCCCAAGCAAGAGCATCAGCCTCTTCAAGAGAACACGGTCGATCTGCCAAAATAGAAGATAGAGCAACCTAAGCATTCAGATCTCCCCCCAAAGGCCAACTATTCAAATCCTTCTAGTAATATATATGAGATTCCCCCACCAAACAAGAGGTCTTAAAGTCTGAAACTTTAGACCAGCCAACCTCCAGAAAAACCTTGCTCAAAGGGAGAAGATGGGGAAAGGAGATGAGAATCAGCGAATGAAGATCCCAAGACTCTGTCCAAAAAAGAGTATTGTGGCCATAATTGACAATCCAAAAAGGCCCTACTTAACAAGTGATGCTCCCCTCTTGACAATATTCCAAACCATAGAGCCTTTCCCAACGAAACTCATTTGCAGAACCTCATCAGCAACAACACCACAAATATTTGTAGCGAAGAAGTTTGGCCAAGGCTAATACTGTTGCTTACATCATCTCCAAAATAGTTTAGAAGCCAAGGCTTGGCTATTAAACTCAAAGTGCCTAAGACCAAGACCTCGATTTTTCTTAGGCCTACAAACTCGGTCCTAACTAATAAGACTCTACTTATGAGACTCTGAAAACTTTCAAGAAAAAGAATAGAACTCCTTTAGAAAACTTTTAGGAGCAAAAAGCACCAGAAATCTGTAGACAGGAAGGGCTTGCAACACTGATTTCAAAAGTGTAAGATGCCATGTGAAAGATAACCACCTGAAAGTCCAGTGGTTGGCCTATGCTTTGAACCTATCAAGAATCCTCTTCCACTGAAAACAATTAAGACAACCAACTAACAAGGGAATACCAAGATAATCCAAAGGAAGCTGCCCTATTTTCAACTATAAACTAAAAACAGTTATCTGTTGTATGGCCAAAGGACTATTAAAGAATTAAATATTTGACTTATCCTCATTAATCTGCTGACTTGAAGCAACCAAATATATTGTAATGTCCCCTTCCTAAGCAGTTTCAGTCTTTGGATTAGTCTACCACTCAGGTTCTCATAGACTAACGTGGATGGTTAGGGAACCCATGTTGGCGTTGATCATCTCATGGTTCACTCAGCATATTTGGAGATTTGATTTGAATTCCTTTTGGCAGGATATCACTTCTGACCTTTTCTAGGGGGATTTTCAGGCATGTGGTCTGAATTTACTATTTTTAGCAGGGGCCCGAGATTTGATGCGAGACGGTGCGATGGATTTGGTCCTCATTTGTTCTTCATTTGCCTTCATGTTGGCACTTCGAAAATCCATGCCAGAGTCCGTTTGAACTATTTATTTTAATGGCGCGATATTTTCCTAAGTTAAATTAAATATTTAACTTAGTAGAATAGTTATAAAGTGACTTTATTAAAAGGGGATGGAAATATTTTCTAAAGAAATAAAGTCATCTAGCCATCTAATGTTGGGTGCCCACTTTATGTAGTTATAAGGAGTTAAAATAAAAGAGAATAAAATATTTTATTAACTCCCATTTTTGGGCGTAGGGTTTGAGGAGAACAAAGAGCTTGTTGAACGCTCATTTTCATTCATGCTTGAAAAATAATCTTACTCAGGTTCTTGCTGGTTGGACTGAGTTCATCCATTTGCTTTGTGAGGACAAAAACCCTCATAGAGATCATCATCTGCGGGAATGAAAGATCTCTCTAGGGCGATTGCTGATAGTCTTATTCGGAGGCTATGCTCAAATTTTCAATGCAGATTTCTAGTTTCATTTGTAGAGATTTCTAGAGTACAAAATAATGGTGATTCTACGAATATTATTTTGAGTAGAGAGTTGTAGATTTTGGTTACATATTGGAGTGTTGCAAAGCTCTTTGCTGGCCATACTTACCCTATAGCTGGTCGTACTATGGGTTGATTTGGAGGTTTTCTTGGCATAGATATTCCTCATTCTTGGCGTGGGGGTTTATCTTGTGTAATGTAGATGTAAACAATTATATTGGACAACGTTTGAGGGGAGTTTATGCTTGTTTTGTTGGCTGTTGTACCTTATTCCAGCCGTACCCATGCATTGTATGGGGAGGCGTGACACCTTGGGAGTGAAGTGTTTGGGTTTTGGACACCAAATCACTACCTTTTGAGGTGTCTTGGTATTATTAGCTGCTGTTTGGCTTTGTGGAGGAGGAGAAATGTAGGGTTTGCACTTGGCGATGCCAAACAAAGAGTTCGAAACTGTTGTATGCTCATTTCAGAATGGCAGTCAAGTAAATCAGCTAATGGGTATGTGTGTTATTACATTGTAATGAGATTTCCCAATCTAGGTATCTCTTATTTTGTCAAGATATTGTACTTTCAGATTTATAGTTGAAATGGGTCTTTCGAAATGTGTGGTTGTCAAGCTATTTTAAATATTGTTTGAGTTGCTTTAATTTATATTGTCAAAACAAACTTCTGCATTTCTATCTTCTTCCAAAACACGAGCAAAACCAAAGCACAAAACAAAAAAAAAAAATCAGGGTGGGACATTGCATATATATTCAAAGCTCTTGACAACCTCCTTAATAGTACAAACACCCATTAAAGTAGTATCGTCTACAAATTGAAGATGAGAATGAGAAGCAAGATCTCTTGCCACTTGCCAACCCTAAATACTCCTAGTAACTATGCTAATTAAGGAACATTCCGAATCCCTGAGCCATAAGAATAAAAAGGTAGGGGGAAAGGGGATCACCTTGTCGCAACCATATGGAAGTTGAAAAATAGAAGATGGGATAACATTAATCAGAATTGATAAGGAAGATGAAGCCACACAACTCATGACCCACTCAATCCATTCTGAAAAAAAACCAAACACTAATAAAACATTGTTGAAGAAGGACCACCAAACCCTATCATTTGGACATGTCCAACTTGATGAACATGGCTTTATCCTTAGAACACCCCATGGAATGAATGGTTTCTAAAGCAATAACTATTCCATCCAAATTTGACACCCCTTCACAAAGCCCCTTGCTCAGGCGATATCAAGGAATCCAAAATTTGTTTCAGATGATCAACAATCAATTTGGTAATGATCTTGTAAGAAACATTGTAGAGAGAAATAGGGTGATATGAATCAAAAGAGTTAGCCCCCAATTTCTTAGGAATCAAAGCCAAAAAAGTAGAATTGATTGCTTTAAGCATTTGCTTATTAGTTTGAGATTCATACACCACTTCTAGAAGATCATCGTTCGAACACCCCATGGAATGAATGGTTTCTGAAGCAATAACTACCCCATCAAAAATTTGACACTCCTTCACAAAGCCCTCTACTCGGGCGATATCAAGGAATCCAAAATCTGTTTTAGATGATCAACAATCAATTTGGTAATGATCTTGTAAGAAACATTGCAGAGAGCAATAGGGCAAAATAAATCGAAAGAGTTAGCCCCCAATTTCGTAGGAATCAAAGCCAAAAAAGTAGAATTGATTGCTTTAAGCATCTGCTTATTAGTTTGAGATTCATGCACCACTTCCAGAAGATCATCCTTCAATATGTCCCAAAATTCTTGGAAGAACTCAATAGGGAATCCATCAAGACCAAGAGCCTTACCTTTCTCCATTTAGAAAACAACCTTTTTCAATTCCTCAGGAGTGATAGGCTCCATCAACAGACCATTTATTTAAGTAATGATAAATTGAATGCCTTTCCTCTTCCCAACACTACCTATACAATCCTCTAACTCCAACAATCCACAATTAATGGAAGTGAACTCCTTTATTGGAAGTATCTACCTAAAACTAACTAAAAATATCTCTCCATAATTTCTAGCAATTAACTACCCAATTACTATCTCATTCACTAATGCGGACTGCAACTATGTCCAGTCAATGGTAGTTAATTCCACCATTGATAGTGTCTAACTGAAACTAATGTTAGGCGGAATTTATATTTGTTATGTTAGTTTGTATTGGCAAGTGTGTTGGTTAGTCGGTATCGGTGAGTAGTTACTCCCGATCGGTATGTCGTTGGTGACGGTTGGCAACCGTCGACAACCTATATATGTCTTATCAATTCAATGTATTAGATATGGGGTTTTTGGGTTTCTATTGTACTTGTTGTTTTGAATTAATATATGCAGTTGAGTTCTAAGTATCAATTATGTTTTCATTCTCGTACAATGTGATAGTTCAATTATCTTTCTTGTTTACTTTGTATGAGAAACATTAGACTCATTCGGCAATAAACAATTTGGCGTCGTTGCCGATACGGAGTAGGGTAAGGAGGGTGACAAGTAGTGAATGACGAAGTAAGTGGTTGACGAGTTGAATCAATGACGATGGCTGCATAATGGGTCAATCAATCCAATCAAAGGAGGAAATGTACACGAGATACCAAGTAGGAAGAACAGAGGAAGAATTACAAAGAATACGGAAGGAAAGTGACAACGAACAAGAACCAAATGATCGGGAAGACGATCTAAAACAAGATCTGGTCTTCATGTGGGATTTATCAGTGAGACAACACATCACGAACAAAGCCACCCGAAGAGACATTCCGGAGGAAATCATCGAAGAAAATCTAGAAGTCAATTTGGAAGTGGACCGTCTTTTGGATCGTATTCCGAGGTTGTTGGTGAGGAATCTATTGATCCTACAAGACCTCCGAGAAGAAAGGGATAGAGAACAGAGGAGACAACAAATTCTCTGAAGATATGAGGAACGTATGAAACAAGAGGAGGAACGTGACGAGAACCGCCATCGCACGCCACATAATTGAGACATACGAAGCATTGATTCATGCCCATACAGCTTAACAAAGATAAAAATCAAGTGCCGAGTGGGCAAGAAACACCTGAAGAAAGGTTAAGAAGATCACTAAGATTAAAAGAACAAGAAGAACGAAGGAAAAGATTAAAACAAATTACTGGAGAAACAAATGAGAACCATGAAATAAACCAAGATACCACAAAAGCACACCAAAGCCTCGTCAAAGAAGACAAAGAAAATTTTCGAACACCAGTAACCAAAGCAAAAGAGAAAGTTGATGAAAATGAATTAACAAAGTAACTTGAAAATAGTATATGCCGAATTAGGGAACTCTCAATATTAGAAGACTAAGAATCAAGAAGTAGAGGACCTAAAACCCCCAGACAGAAGGAGTATCGAAAGGAACCCAAGAAAACTCAAGGTGCAAAGGACGCTAAAAGTGGGAAAGACCCGTATGTGGCCGAGAGTGCAAGGAAGGTACCGGAACGTCAAGGGAGAACCAGTCCAGTCAGGTCGAACACACAAGGGAGACATCGAGGAAGAAACATGGTGACTCCATCGAGAAGTCTGAACATGGGGAGTCCGAGTACAGAGAAGCAAAAATTGCCAAAGTTCCTTGGCAACGGGTTGGAGGACCCGATCAGACATTGCAAAACGTGCGAGACAATATGGGTAGCCAATGGACAGGACAACAGGTCCTATTGGTTGAGATCATTTCCAGCCACTCTGAGGGGAATTGCGATAGATTGGTATACAGAATTGGATGCCACATCAAGGGCCAGTTGGGATGCACTTAAGAAAGAATTCCAGGAAGAATTTAAATTACTATGGGATGACAATGAGATAGTGGCCGAGATATATAATACAAGACAAGGTAAGCATGAAAATGTCTGAGCATATAACCGAAGACTGAAAGAACTCCTGGTAAAACTAGAGAAGGAACCGGTTGATGGGTTGAAAAAGAGATGGTTCATCGAGAGCTTGATCTCCTCCATCAGGAAGAAAATGAAGATAGTCCCGCTAGTATCGTACGCCGAGGCTTACAACCGGGTGATGGATATCGAAAGTGAAGACAAAATGTCAAGCCGAGGAAAGAAAAAAGAAGACAACAACAACTCGGATGACAGTAGCGAGGAAGAATCAAAAACCATACAAGCAATAAGAAAAGACATGATCAGGATGATGCGGGAGTTTAAGGCCAAAAAAGAAACCGCCAAGGAAGGTAAAGAACTCTAGTGCACAGAATGTGGCAATGAAGGCCATGTGAAAGCAAATTGTCCCAAAAAAATGTTCTGTGAAATTTGTCAAGTGATGGGTCATTCCATCAAGGAGTGCCCGTACAACCTGAAGACAAGGAGCACCGAAGTGCTCTACACACAAGGTGAACAATCTACTCTGCCGAACACACCGTCGAAACCAAATAATCAAAATGCATTGCCTAGCAGATACTGTAACAATTGGAGAGGAGATAATAACAGCTTTAATGGTACGAGAAGGGGAGGTCGTATCCAGTATGATGCAAAAGGACGACCGATGATCCAATGTTGGCAATGCAATGAGTGGGGGCATTTTGCGAGAGATTGCCCAAGCAACAACCAGAATAAACCAAATGCACTGTGTAAATGGTGTGGGCTCGGCGATCATGAAGACAATGACTGCCCGAAATAGAAAGGTACAGTGAATCTCATCCACATTGAAGAAGAGGATGATGAAGTATTTGTCATCACAAGGGCACAAACAAAAAAAGCCAACTATCCAAACCCAAGGACTGAGAAAGAAAGACTCCAAGATGCGAGGAAAGAGGTAGAGATTGCTAAGGAAATAGAACAAAGGAACACAAACAAGAAGACAACCACAACCTCGCGGTCCGAATCGAATAAAAATATAGTGAGTCAGGTACTGCAAACCACCGTACCAATTAAGATGGCCGACCTTTTCCAGAGCATGCCACAGTTGAAGGTGGCAATAGCAAAGATAGTAGAAGAAATTCCAAATGAGGGTATGGCGGATGAGGACGTCATAGTAGAACCACCGCCGAGTGGTGAGCAAGTGATTGACCCAAGATTGTTGTCAATTGACATGGGGAAGAAATCAGCAGTAGTCCATATGGAAATCGGCGGGAGTTACCTGATGAACACAATAGTCAATGGAGGATCTGGAGTGAATGTACTGCCAGAGGAAACATGGAAAAGCCTTGGAAAGCCTACTCTATGGCCGCAAAACTTCCAGTTAGTGGGAGCCAACCAGCACAGAATTAAAGCATTGGGAGTGCTAATGGCTCAGAAGGTAAGGATCGGTACCCAGCAATTCTTGTTGAATTTTGTAGTCATAACAGCATGGAATGCGTCCTATGATGCATACTCGGCCGAGGATGGCTAATAGCCGCCAAGGCCACCCACAACTGGAAGAACACTGTCAATAGAAAATAAGGGTAAGAAGTTTATCATTGATTTGAGAACACAAACTGTCAATGAGGAGTTGGCATCAGATTTCGACACGGATGGAGGGGAGTCGTCAGAAGGAGAAAGAGGACCGATGGAGCCCGATGACGAAGGGGTACTAAAATTACAGGAATGCTCAGAAGATGAAACAAACTCCTTCAACGGGTTATTCCATTGTCAGATGGAAGATTACGAGTTCTTTCAACTAGAATGTAATATGATATCAATAAAGAAGTCGACGAGAGCTCTCAGACGAACAGTGCAAGTCTTGGCAATGCAAGTCTTGGAAGTGCAAGTCCTGGAAGTGCAAGTCCTGGCAGTGCAAGTCCTAGAAGTGCAAGTCCTGGAAGTGTAGGTCCTGGTAGCGCAAGTTCTGGCAGTGCAAGTTCTCACAGTGCAAGTCTTGGCAGTGCAAGTCCTGGCAGTGCAAGTCCTGGTAGTGCAAATCCTGGCAATGCAAGTCCTAGCAATGCAAGTCCTGGCAGTGCAAGTCCTGGAAGTGCAACTCTTGGCAACTCTTGGCCGATGAGTGAAACACTCGGCAACTGTGAAACACTCGGCAACTTCAGCCGACTAGTGAAACACTCGGAAACTATGAAACACTTGGCAACTCTCAGCCGACAAGTGAAACACTCGGCAACTCTCGGCCGACGAGTGAAACACTCGGCAAGAAAGAATCTTCGTCGATGAGTCACAAACTAGAGGAAGGTAATAATCAGCTAAGAGTAGCTCATACCTTTCCAGCAGCATATGAGGAATACAGAGGAGATATTGAATTAGACAGTACGCCAGCACACAAATTTGAAACTGAGAAAAATGTCATGAATGAGGAACTGTCGATGAAGAAAGTTAATCTCGGTGAGAAATGTAACCCTTGGGCGAATTTGCTCGGAGACGATTGGAATCCAATATTAAAAGCAATTGCAGTTAATATCTTCCTCAAATACAAGGACATACTCTTATTGACACTCAAAAATGTGAAAGGAATACTTCTAGAGTTGTGTTCATAGAATATCATTGGTACGAGGAACGAGAACAGGGAGAAGGAGACCATACCGAATGAAAAAAGATTATGTAGTATTTTTGTCAAATTGGAATTTTTTTTAAGTTATGGTGATCAATGAAAAGCAACAGAGAAAAGATGATTGTAAAAAGTTGCACAGTTTATGTGTGCGGAATATAGTACACAGCTCACAAAAGACAATAGTTCAAGAAATTAATAAAGGTATGCCTCTGAGTAAGAAAATCAAAATATTTAATTTGGAGCATACGACTACTTGTCGTAGAGTCAAATCAAAACAAAATTTCTAAAGGAAACATTGCGGAGAAGGGATTACGGGACAAGAAATTCCTACAGTTGGAACCATAGATAACAGATGGACGCTGCCAGAGAAATAGAAAAACTCAATTCAGTTTGCTATGGATGGAAAATTGGAAAAAATGGAAAAAATAGAAATGTTGAAAAAATTAGATATGTCAAAAAAGAAAAAAAAGAAAGTATACATCATATCAGTTTTGCTTTTGCCAAAGGAGAAAAACAAATTTAAAAAAAAAATTAAAAAAATTTTAAAAAAGGGCCGTACAATGGGAAGGAAATTCAAAGTATCAGCAGAAAGATCAAAGTATCGACAAGAAGATTCAAAGTATCAGCAGGAAGATTCAAAGTATCAGTAGGAAGATCAAAGTATCGAGCAAGAAAATCAAAGTATCACTAGGAAATTCAAAAGCATCGCCGGGAAAATTATAAGTATCGCCGAGAAAATCAAAGTATCGTCAAGAAATATCACTGAGAAAATCAAAGTATCGCCAAGATGGGGTTGCCATACGAGTTGGGGAGAAATTGCAACCACCATACAAATTTGAGTGTGATCTACCGTGCAAGCATATTCTTCCACCCACCGTGCGAGTTGCATAACAGTACAAGTTTATCCGTACGAGTATCATTCATCACCATACGCCTTCCTCTTCTCAGTCAACTGTACGAGCTAATCCTCTTGTGTGGAGGTTGAGATGATTTTCTAGCGCCGAACAAGTTCTTTTTGTATTAAAGTATAAAAGGTGACAATGCCATTTTCAGCAGTAAACGGAGCAAACGCCAGAGGAAAGCAAAAAGGAGAAGCTACAAGTAAAACAATGGCAGGAAAGTTGATTGCAAAGGAATCACCATCGAAATACAGGCCAAGGATCGACGAGGGATCTTCAGGGCAGAAGAAGCAACAACAGAAAGGAAAGAGTTACATGAGTTAACGAGTACTCATGCCAGTACCACACAATAGCTGGCTTAGCAGTTGGTCGACTCCCAGGCGGCACACGAGAAAACAAAGAAGCAGTTGGAGGAAGCCATCCAGATGATGCGCCTGACGAGGGACAAGCACATCATCGCTGCCAACCACTTGAAGCAGCGAACAGAGGAGGTATACTGACTCCGACGATTAGTTTCACTACAACCAGAGACATCAGCTTCAGCTCGGACGGCGGCCACAACTCCAGGGACATCCACTGCCCCTCACACTTCACAGTAGTTAGTTTTGAGTCTTGTTTTGTAGTCATCTGGAAGACAAGTTTTTTTGGGGGGGATGATGTTAGGTGGAATTTATATTTGTTATGTTAGTTTGTATCGGCAAGTGTGTTGGTTAGTCGGTATCGGCGAGTAGTTACTCCTGATCGGTATGTCGTTGGTGACAGTTGGCAACCGTCCATAACCTATATATGTCTTGTCAATTCATTGTATCGGATATGGAGTTTTTGGGTTTCTATTGTACTTGTTGTTTTGAATTAATATATGCAGTTGAGTTCTGAGTATCAATTATATTTTCATTCTTGTACAATGTGATAGTTCAATTATCTTTCTTGTTTACTCTGTATGAGAAACAATAGACTCATTCGGCAGTAAACAACTAACTCCACCTTGAATGTGAGCAATAACTAAACACAACTTCCTTAATTAGTTGAGATAATTGACAATGCTAATTGCAGACTAACTGAACACAAAACTGACAATGCTAATTGATAACTAATTCGCCTTATTCCAACTGAATAATAAAGACTTAGTCCTAAATCTAACTCAATTGCAAACAGAACATTATTTCCCAATTACTTGTTGACAAAAACTCCATTCAACGCTCAAACTAAAAAAGGCGCATTACAAGTCCTCCCCTCCCGAGATTGCTTGTCCTCAAGCAAGACAAGGCTAGGTGATTGAGGATATCAACGCACTCCCAAGAGGTATCCTCCCCTATTGATGGAAGACCTCTTATCACCATGCCTATTAGTGATAGCTCATGCCTACCTCCATGCACGTCTCACTCTCCCTCGTTATTGAAGTATACCTCAATCAAATGCACGTGCCCCTTTACCAAGCACCTATGTGTTGGGTCACAAGGCTCTTTACAATTGAAGTATAATTGTTTCCTCTATATCTCATTACAGGTCATGTCACCTAGTTGCAGACTCCTAAAGGCATGTCCTACCTCCTAATGACCTATAGGTTGAGAGGTTGCAGGGCCTAATTTCTCCAAAGAAGATTTGTGTTGGGTCCTTTGTTGTTGTTGTGTTACTTCTATGCCCACACTTCCAATGGTAAGACTCTTAAAGGATCAACTAGGTGGACTAGTCTCCCATGTCAATACTTTAGAGGAAGAAGAGATAAGGCAATTAGATGGTTCCAATGTCAAGGCACTTTTGATGGCTTCCTACAATGAATTTGGGCCAAGGGGCTTAACTAGATCTTTGAGAAGCTCTTTCAACCCTTCCATGAAAAGGAACATTAGGCGCCTCTCTGATACATCAGATACCATCACTACTATCCTCTAAAATTCAGCGACATAATCATCGTTGAGCCTTGGTGGTGTAGCTACGTGAACTCCTTGAAGTGTCCTTTAGGGTATGGCCTATCAAACTTATTTACCAATCTCTCACAAAATCCTCATAGGCAGCGATAGGGTTGTGCCCTTGAGTCATTAGGTCATGATACCACCATTCGAGTGCACAATGAGCTAATGACTCAAGGGCACAAGGGCACAATGAGCTTTCCCAACCTATTTGTAAGTCTTTATGAGGCCTATTTGAACAAGTATTACTTGCTTTTTTAGTTATGATTTTTGTCTTCAGTGTACAAAAATTCATGAAAGTAATATTTGGTCAAAATTCTGCACTCTTTGCCCCATATTCTACATGTAGTGCATCCAAATCCTCTTTGTGCTATCTATCCATATCTTCGTCTTGCAACCCTTCTTCTTTCTGCAAAAAATACAACCTTAGGTAGACCTGTACTTGTAGCAAAGTTCATTAGGATGTTCTGATTCATGGTTGCAGATGAAGATGGCCCTTGTGCATCATTGTCTGACAATGTAGTGCCCTGATTGATTTCCTTACCTTGCTTGCTCTAAGTGAACAACTCAATGAGTTGTTGCTGCCCTTCCTTTAATACCACTCTAATAACCCTCAAGGACTTAATTAGTTTGAAAAATTCCTTCTTTTTATCCTCACTTAACATCTTCTACTTTCATTGTTTCCTATGCTAATATCTTGTTTCCCTATCATTTTTTGACATGCAATACAATTGTTTGAAGGTTTTGGCTTTTTCTAAATAATATATATATATCCTCACTTAACATCTTCTACTTTCATTGTTCCCTATGCTAATATCTTGTTTCCCTATCATTTTTTAACATGCAATACAATTGTTTGAAGGTTTTGGTTTTTTCTAAATAATATATATATATATTCTTTTTTTTCTCTTCTTTTTCTAAAAATACATATACCAAAAAACAATACAATAATTTATACTACTTATAGCCACCCATCTCTCTACATATTCCTTGCTATTGTCTAGTGTTGCTGATTGCCCAAAGTAACCTTGTTGCAATCCTATAATACTAAGTGTCTCAAAGGGTTTATGTCCTCATGAGATGCCGATCTGAAGGACCCTCAAGATATGTTACCTGTTACCCGAGGATGTGTCCCTGGCCCAACAAGGGATGTTTTGGGGACATGTCGGAAACATCCCCATCTTGTCCCCTTTTTTTCCACCTCTAGAAACGTTTTCGAGATGCCTAGCAGAATACAGGAAACAGTAGGGGACAGCTAGCCAAGTCTCAATTTAAAATAAAAAAACACAAAATTGATAAATGATGTGTGGTCCCAAAGGCTTTAATTTGCACTTGGTGATGAGGGCTCTGCCCCTCAACCCCACCCTATATCATGACAGGAGCATGCCAGGGGCACTGTCCCTGGACTTTGCGAGGGGCGCTGCCCCTCAACCCCACTATGGGTGCTACCCCCAAACCCTGCAAGGGGCACTACCCTCAACCCTGCTTACATCTTCATATAATCAATCAAGAGAAATAGACTTACCTTTAAATGATTGGAGAAGATGTGCCTAGTGCCTTGTGACTTGAGGACCAACAAAGTCTTGAGTAACGTCTAACTCCAACCACATGTTAGGATGTTAATCCCAAAGATGCCACACAAGGTGATGATGAGACACAAAAGGGATTGGTTGGGGTTCCATTGGATGAGACAATCCCTCATAGTGGCAATGACTTAGACTTAGACTCCGATTATGATGCAATGTTAGTAGATGTTGATCAGGGGCAGTGGAATATTTTCTATGTTTTTGTCATTTTGTAGTTGAAACTTGCAGCCTTTGGGCATTGAGTTGTAATTTTTATACAATATATATGCACATTGATAATGAAAGCAATTGAATTTTGTCAATATGTTATATATTAAGATTCTATAATGTATATGAAGAATGCCTTATCAATGTTATCATATGAATATTTGAAAATTCTTATATTAGATTCTTGTGTTTCTCGAAAAATACTGTGTTGCTTTTTTTGACTCAATGTTTCCGATCACACTCCATGATCCATCATCAGGAGGAAAGGAAGAGAATGCAAATTCTTATATTTTTAAAATTTTCCTATTTTTCTCCCATTCATGGGGCTTCTCGGGTTAATTCGGCAAACAAGTCAAGACCTGACACTAGATGGGTCCCCCCAAGAGAAGGATGGCATAAGGTGAACTTTGATGAAGCATCTCGAGGGAATCTTGGGAGATCAGGGGAAGGATGCATAGTTCAAGATCATAATGGTTGCATTCTAGGTATTGTAGCAAGAAAACTTCCCATTGGCACAAACAATGAAGCTGAAATTCAGGCTTCCCTTCTCGGAGTCCAAGTCTGTAATCGTCTAAAATTAAGGAAATTTTATGTAGAGGGAGATTCACTCAATATAATCAACGCTCTAAAAAAAGGAAACACCTTGTTGGAAAATTAATCGATATGTTGAGCCAATTTGGAAATTTATCAATAAGTTCGAAGACTTCAAGATCGGGCGTGTTTATAGAGAGGGGAACAAGCTAGCAGACACACTGGAAAACAAGGCAATTGACATGGTAGAAGATGATGTCTTTGCGAGTTCAACAAATGATGGACAAGATTTATGGAAAGATTTGCTATGACTCGAACGCATATGGCATTAAATAAGTAATGATATTTCATTAAGGTGGCAGAGCTAAAGAGTATGCGAGGACTGTTGATAGGACCGAGTTCATTTATGAACACACACATTGACGACGCTGGGGATGGTTTTAAGCAAGACTGATGCCGTTGCACTTCACATCTCTTAACATGGATACTACTATTTGTTTGAGAGCAAAGCGGAGACAATTTGCCTTTATTGGCAAGACCACGGAATTAAGATTGAAGATGGTCTTTAGGACCAAGGCCTCGGTTGTTTTACACGCCATTAAAATGGTTCTTGGGGATGCTTATATGAATGCCAGGAATAGATACCATGTCAACTCGGATGTTGCATCAATGTTTGTGGCAGTGTTAATCGATGTTGAGGAGGAGAAAGAGATAATTCGAACATTCACCGTGGCATTAGTGAAGGCGAAATGGCGGTGGCTTCAAGAAGGTGGTGGACAATGCTATTTTGGGTGTGGGGTTTCACCCTGGTGAGGGAAATTGGCCGAGGATTATGCTAGTGTATAATGGCCCATGGATCCCTTTTATAATTCCGATGATTGGGGAATGTGAAATCGCTAGGCATCGGAAAGCTAGGTGGGGAATTGTTTTTTTAAAAGTTGTCACGAGGATTGATCCAGGCAATGAAATAGATTGGTCCTTTGCCATTGATGTGTCGAGCTTGGAAACGAAGGAAGGAGTGGAGGAGGATGTGGGGGAACTAGTGAGTGATGATATGGTATGATGGTAGATGATGCAATTTCCAATTTTTGATTGATACAGAGGGGTATAGCATCGTAGATATAGTTTTTCTATTTATATGTGGGCTTTTTCAATGATGTCCTGATCTATGTAAAATCTATAAATCATTGTTATATGCAATAGGCGGATTAGATGATAAGAGTAGAATATACATCTGCATATCAGACAAGCAGATTTTTGTAAAACTGAAGATGTATCAAGGGGCCCTCCAATGGAGTAGTCAGTAATACGATTATATTGTATTTCATTTTCTTTTAAGGGTATGGCTCCCTAAAGCCAATTTCATCCATAAAAAAAAAATTCCCTATTTTTTTAATAGTCGTCCCCTGCTGTCTCCTAGAAAATGGCCTCCCTGCCATCCCCGTCCCTAAAATACGTCTCCCCATCCCCTGCCATCCCCGTCCTGGAAACTTGGGGTAACATTTTGTTGTAATGATCAATTGAATGCTTTCCTCTTCCCAGCAATAACTATACAATCCTCTAACTCCAATGATAAATAATTAATGGAAGTTAATTCCTTTATTGGAGGTATCTAAATAAAACTGACTGAACATATCTCTCCATAATTTCTGGCAGTTAACTGCCCAGTTACTATCTCATTCACTGATGGGGAGTGCAACACATCCAGTCAATGGTAGTTAATTCCACCATTGGTGTTGTCTAACTGAAACTAACTCCCCCTTATATTTGGGAAATAAATGAACACAACTTCCTTAAATAGTTGAGATAACTAACAATGCTGGGAACGAACTGAACAGAAAACTGACAATGCTAACTGCAAACTAACTGAACACACAATTGAAAATGCTAATTGGGAACTAATTTGCCTTATTCCAGCTGAAGACTAAAGACTTGGCCCTCAATCTGGCTTGACTGCTGACAGGACCTTTATTTCCTAACTACCTGCTGACAGAAACTTCATTCAGCGCTCAGATTAAAAAAGAGACATTACAAAGAAACAGTAACACCAAATTATCCACATCCTGAATCTCAAGATGATTACCTACTTCAACACCTATGTAGATTACTTCAAACTTTAAGTATAATTTGAGCAGAAGGATATGCAAGCAGTAAAAGTCAATCCCAAGATACTAAAATCAAATTTCCTTCTAAGAAGATCACTCTCAACCATTCTGATTGGTTAGCAGATGCTAAGACTAGGAGGAAAGGGAAAAAATGTCCTTAGAATAAATGCTACTTCTAGTAAGTCCAAAGATGGCTCTGATAATTCACTTAAGTGGGTGCTAGGAAAAACTCATGGTAAGGGCAGAATAACCAGAGACACAGCTAATGATGTGGAACAATAATTTCAAAGGTTCAAAAAGAAAAATTAATAAATTGCTATTCACAGTTCAACTAAGATACCATCAAAATTAGGCTACAATTGACCCTAAAAAGGGAGGCAGCTCCACTTCTTCCAAAGCAGACAAAATAATTTCTAGGCATAATCACTCCAGAAGAAATATGCTCAAAGAACCATTGACACCAAGACTACTCGCATCCTGAAACTTGAAATGATTGCCTATTTCAGCAACTGTGTACATTATTCAAGAAAAAGTGTCATGTCCCCATATTTTAAGGCATTGTTTAAATTAAAGATTTAAACAGTATGATAAAAATCGGTAAAGTCACTCTCGTGAAATATGACTGAGTGATAGAAATAATTGTTTATATATAATATTATAATGTATATATAATATTATAATCAATATATAATTATGTATTAAATAAATATATATATATATATATAAATATAAATCTTATAGAAGTAATTATATATACATATATGTATTATCTTGAATATATATATAATAACTAATAAATGTCACACCTTACTTTATATAAGGCAACACATAAGATAAACTATGTTAACAAAAGACTTATAATGGTAGCGATACATAAAAGAGGACAGATGCGATTCACATATGTGATACTTAATGGTTATGTTAAGACAATAATAATTAAGGACATCAGCGATTATAATAAGTTGCTTTTAAACAGCGAACCTTTTGAGGGAAAGCCACGATCCTTGGCAAAAACCCTTGAAATTGTATAAAAGAAAGACAAGGTTGAAAGCTAGGAGGACATCGAAGGAATGGATGTGGGAAGTCAAATGGATATCATTGTTTATGTATTAATGCTCATTCAATAATCATTCACGTTACTCATTCAATCATTCATCAACATTCACATACTCTATGTAACGAAGCGACTTCAAATCAATACGCACCATTCATAGTATCGGCCTATGAATTAGCTATTGAAAATATTATGTGAGCCTTGCATTCCTCATCCTTACAAGTGTTTGACTTTGGTGGCAGTATAAAGGATAGGATGCGAACTCAAATAAGTTCTACGCCACCTCACTAAGCTCCACATCACCACTCTTATAAAAAATGATAGCTTGTAACAAGAGGTTATTAATTCATAGAAGTTTGTATAAGCGGCCATCCTTATCTAAAGTACCTGTATGTGAATAATAGCATTCAGGATGCCATGCACCCAACCACCGATTAAGGAAATTAAATTATTCAAAAGGGATCAGAAGTCATTCGGAAGATACAACAGAAATAATAAATTAGGCACCAACAAATTAAATAAAAGACATCAGATCTGCAGCAGGGGTCCGTGGATAAGGAAGGGAGCAGCATCGGGCTTGAAGGAAACTGTAGTCTATAAAGAATATTCAACCAGACCAGCAGGTAAGTCCTTCCTCTTGCCCAATTCATATATTAGATTATACATAAATAAAGAAGTAAGTGTATATGTTTATAAATAGGATTTTACTACTGTTCAATATTAATCTAGTAAGTAATAAGGTAGGATTTAGTATATATGATTTGTAATACAATAGATCTTTAATTGGCATTATGACATGTTTGTTATATGAGGAATGCTCATAAAATATAAGAGTAAAATGAGTACAAGAAGGTTATAAGTATATAGTTATGAATATGAAATAGATTTGTAAAGACATGATTACCTAAGGGTAAGATAATAGTCCTTAAACATTAATCATCTTCACCATAGAGATGGGATAGAAAACAAGGATTGTAGTTGACCAATTCATGGGATAAATCATAGGCCTTGATTGACGAATCAAGGAAGATAATAAGCCCTCAAGCTAGCATTGAAGGGGTAGACCTTGGTAAGAGAACCAAGGAATGAAGCCGTCAATCTAGTATTGAAGGGATAGGCCTTGGTTAGAGAACCAAGGAATAAGAGGCCTTGGTTAGAGAACCAAGGAGATAATAGTCCCTGGCTGAAGAACCAAAGACTAATAGGCCTTGGTTGACGAACCAAGGAATAATAGGCCTTCGATTAGAGAATCGAAGGATTAGGCCTTCAATTAAAGAATTGAAGGAATAATGATGGACCCATGAGGATTGGGGTGACATTACATGCTTAAGTATCTTCTCCCATGAGTTGGAAAGAATGATTAATGGGCTTAAGGTTATCTCACCCAAGGTAATTCATGAAGTATTAACAAGGAAAGCATATAGTTACGAAAGGAATCATATATAGTTAAACATTAAAAGAAAAAGATAGAATACTAATGTGCTCTTTACAAGTTGAAATTGTTTGCAAGATTGCACAAATTTTGGCTTGCTAGCAGGGGACATTACAAAAAGTCCTGTGTGAGCACGAGAATCTGGGTAAGGTATTCAAACTTCCGGCTGAACTTTTTTGCTTGAACCTGTGAAAATCCGGATGGGTTGTTTTATGATGTTTGAGGTGTTACCGTGTTTCCTATTAATGTAGTGTTATATGTGACCAGAGTTTATAAAGTATATGCTGTTGCAGGAGTGGAATTTTTCCGTATTTTTCTTTGTTTGAGGGGGGCTTATGGATACACAGAAAGAGATACTGTTTTGGAGTCAGGCTGTGGGTCTAACCTGTGCCACTGATGGTAAACTCCTTAAGATTTAGGGGTATTGCCATAGTTATCCACATTAGTAAAAATGGGACTTACCTCTCTGTATCCTCTTGTCAGGATCATTGAAACAAAACAAGTTGAAACTTAAAATTCCAAAAACAAAAATGGTCTAAAATTTTTTAATTACGAATTTATAGAAGCCAAAACAATCCAATTGATAAATGAAATTCCAAAATAAAATCAATAAAATTGTTCTATGATACTCCAATATAAAATCAAAAAAATTCTTCTATGATTTATAAAATTTATAAAAGTCTCCAATGATCCTGACATTAGCTTTCTAAGCCACTCCACATTGTAAGGACAAATCCATCGTCAATGTATTCAATGCTGATCCAGTTAAATATAATAGGAATGCACATTATATTTAACAATATAGAAGGGAATCGTAGAACCATTTTTTGTGGTATTTCACAAGAAGAATCTCGTCCACCAAATTAATGTCTTCCAAATTACTATATCCCTCAGCATTAACCAAATAAACTATCTTTTACCTGTTTACAATTAAGTGTTCTCATATTTAAAAATAAGAACGCATCTATAATGTTTAGACACCATCCTAGATAAACTTACTCTAAAAATAACTTTATACTTGCTTTACTCTTTAAAACAATCTTTGCCTTAAATAGATTTATTTTTTTAATTTTACAGGCACAATCCAGCTCATCGTGATTTATGATTTATCTTTCTTTTTGAAGCATTTTATTCTTGCAGGCCTATTAAAAGTAATTTGGTTACTAGTAGAGGATAATATATAAATTTCAAATTTCTTATTCTACACTAACACTAAATAATATTTCCAAATTTGATTGGCTTTAGTTTTTTAATTCTATTTTCTTAAATATATACCTTCACGTTTTTTGATATAAACTATAATCAGTAGTCAACTATATAGATATAACTTTAATTTAGTTTTATTTGACTTCAGACATTCTTGGTGAGGCAGAAGATACTCTGATGGGTAGGAGAACAAGGAGAAAAACAAGGAATGCATTATCAAGAAAAAAATAAGGAATGAAAGATTTAAGACAATCAGATAGATGACATTGTGACACCTTTATTTCTAATGAAATTTAAAAAATGGATGACAAGAAAGATATCAATAACAACAATTAGATTTACATGGCACAATCAAGTAAAGACAAATTTGATTGTACAGTTGAAAGATATATACTAATTTAATGAAAAACAAAGAATTAATCTGATTTTGCTGGGTATGCATATATGTGGGCAGTGCATGGTCTGAGATTGCCCTAGATGTTCTTGAATCCATATATTGATATATATGTTTTCGTTGGGATCATTGAAACTCCTCTTACTTATTTACAAAAACAGAGTATTGGGTCATGGTTTTTTGCAATCAATGTGCGGGAGCCATCTACTGATATTTATCTGAATTCTGAAGACACCCAAAAAAATCTGGGCTAAATTACAAGGTGGGTTGTTCTCAATCGGTTTAACAATTTGACAGAGACATAGTAATGCAATACAAGAAGATATATGTGCGGGAGCTATCTACTGATATTTATCTGAATTCTGAAGACACCCAAACAAATCTTGGCTAAATTACAAGGTGGGTTGTTCTCAATCGGTTTAAGAATTTGAGAGACATAGTAATGCAATACAAGAAGATATACTAAAAAGAAATACAGAATTTAATTGCATACATCTCATTGACGAACTTGTGTCTGTGGCCCTGCAACAAGTCATCGGCTGAATCCATGGCGGCCCTTAGCTGCCTTCAATTGCTCAATCTGTGGCAAATGAAAACGGTTATATTGAGAGAAAAGCAATCAAGATTTTCCGCTGTTTGAAAACTTCATTCTATTGTTTGTAGTATGGTAGTTTTTATTCCCAAGGTTATTACTATTATTTATATTTTTTTGGCTTAGATATTGATGGTTTAGTTCTAGTGAATGGCCGACCCATGGGTTGAAGCAAACTCTATGGCACCAAGTCATAAAATCCAAGCACCATAGGGTTTTAATTAAGTAGCGGTTTTATTTTCTTGAAATTTTAAAGTGGGATCCACTTCTTCTAAGTGAACTTTAATAGCGTAATGAAAATAAATGTTTTATTAGTAAATATTTATATGTTTTCAGTTGAACGGATTCTCAATAATCTCAATTTGTTAATAGTTGCTTTTTTTTGCTAATTGGTCTGTGTGTTTTTGCAGGGTGGGTTTTTTTATTTGGGTGTGTGTGTTTGCATTTAAAAATGGGCCAAAATACTGTGGCCGATAAAAAATGAACAGAAAAAACAATTCGAGGGTTTGTAATGTGGAGGGCTGTAATAAGG
Source organism: Cunninghamia lanceolata (assembly GCA_027924645.1). NCBI lineage: Eukaryota > Viridiplantae > Streptophyta > Pinopsida > Cupressales > Cupressaceae > Cunninghamia > Cunninghamia lanceolata. The sequence continues at coordinate 3,509,492 of BSBN01000135.1, read as the reverse complement.
GTTGCAGTTTTTCAGGGAGAATGCGTGGAGCTGCAACTGGTTGGATGGCATTCTACAAAACTATTCACGTGATTGTCTATGCTTCATTTTGTATATATGGGTACTAGGACAATTGCAACGATAAAACGATGAAAGCAAAACCACACAGTGACCTTACAGGCTTGTTTTTCCTTATTCCTGCTACAATTTGATATCGGCACAAACAAAATAAACTAGTCAAGATCACGAGTTTGCGACTCAGTCACCTTCACCTGCACATGCTACTTATACTTGTCATTTTTTCAGGTACTTCAATCTATCCACGCCTCTGCTGCAATTGGAACCTGGGTTTTTTGATACATTATTTCATTTTTTTTGAACAATTCCAGTCGCCCCAATGTAGATTAAAATCTTCAACAAGGCGGCCCTTAAATTGTTTCAAAGGAGGCCCTGGATTTTTATTTCAGTGGAGTTATGCCCTGATTTCTACAGAAGAAAAGTTTTTTGTTTTTTTTTTTTCCATGTGTGTGTATTCAGGGTGGTGTTGTTTATTTTGGTGCGGCAAACATAATAATAACAAGAAGAAAAATCATGACCACGGCAACAATGGCTACGGCGTCCAGAGCGGAGACGATTTTGTATTATACTTTGAACCACATGAAAATGAGAATTGCGAGGAGAATGAGAATACCTAATGGCGGGGTGCAGAAGGTTTGTAGGTCAAAGTGTGCAGTGAGGAAAAGACTCATACTGAGGCCCCTGCCATGTGGCTCAAGATCCTTTCTACACTGTCAGAGACTTTGAATTTTCAGGTTTACTTATTCTAAAATTTTGGAGAAATATAGCTACAAATCGCTATTAAGATTTTAATATCGTTAGGTTTAGTCATGTATTGACTACAATATAATAAAATAAAATGCAAGAAATAAAGTGGAGATAACATTGTATGGAAGTACAACTAGCAATGTGCAATGGGTGCAATGGGTACGCCGAAACAACATATAGAATATAGTGCATGACCATTTATTATATTTGGGAAGAAATAATACACTTTTGGCATGTCTCCGTGATTAAGAATTTAGTTAGTTTTGAATAGCAATGGGTAAAAGTAGTCATGGAAATGACAAACTTTTTTTTTACTTTTTTATTTTGGTCAACTATTAGCATATGTATGGATTTTTTTTGCATGGTGCAGATCTCTCTCTCAAGTAATCTATTAGAAAGCTTCAAAATTTGTTACTAATGCAATCTTACATTATTGTCTCCCAGAAGAAAGTATTATTAAAATAATAGAATACCTAGAACTAAGTTTCTTTAGGGATTTATTAAACAATCTGAGTCAAAGGGAAAGGTTTGGACTTGATGTAACTCTACTACATAATTGAATATCAAAAGGAAGAAGGGAAGTGTCCCAATTCTCGTGTGCATAGTTGTTTATAGTGTGCCACTTTCTAAGCCATTGTCCAATCTAGTAGTTCATTTGATGACAAAATGAAAAATCATAAATATTGTAAAGCATAGGTAGGAAGGTATTGGTAATTTAGTTGTTTTTCCTCAAACTAAGACAAAGCATTTGGAATATAGAGGAAAGATGATATAGGTTGACAACTAAAAACACGTAGGAATAGGTCTAAATCAAGGAGGATCAAAGATTGTTGGTTGGAAAAGCTTGTTTTGTAGGGTGAGTAATTTGAGTCTCACTTGGCTTTACTTTATATTAAGTTTGTATTATGTTTATGAAGTTTTTATTAGTGTAGATTTGGCATAAAAACATAGTTTTGGAAATCTAAGGGTTTTATTTTTAAGTGATTTCGACTAAAATAAAATAGTATATGAAATCATCTTAAGCCAAAGGATGCATAGTCTCTTGGAAGTAGAATAAACAAGGCAAGTTACTATGTTTAGGCAAGGGTGAGAATTGAAAAGTGATTACCCTCAAAGTTTAAGTGGGATCAGGATTATGAATGAGGAGAGAAGGATTGTGGAAAAATAATACAAAATAAGGGAGAGGGGTCAGTTGTCGCCCACGCCCCACTATGTTTTTAATTGCTTGACCCCCCAATTAAATTTTTAAAAGGAACCGATACACGTAAAATACCAACCAAATAAATTAACACAAATGCACCAATACATGTTCACAACATTTCTACATGTTCACAAATGGACCAAACTTAATTTGTCTGAGGCCGACATCACTCGGATGTTCAAGTTGAACCCCGGCTTGCAGAAGCTTCCAACCCTCCACAGAGTAGAGCAGTATGTGCATTCGTTTAAGAAGCGCGGCTGCACTGAAGTCCAAATTGCCAATATAATGCGGAGTCAGGTCAGAAGTATCCCATGTACAGAAAGAATATTGGAACCTAAGATCAAATTGCTGGAAGATTTCGGTTTTGTGGATCTATATCTGGTCAAGCTTTTGACAAGACGTAACAGCATCTTGAGCCGGAGCCTCAAGAACGAACTTCTTCCCAAGATGGAGTTTCTGAAGAATGTATTTGGGTCCCAGGATGTGCTCGTTAAAACCCTGTTAAAAGCACCACGACTTCTCGGTAATAGCTTGGAAAAGGCCCTGAAGCCCTTCATTGCTTTCTGGGAAGGATGGGGTTTTGGTGGGATTGAGCTCTTGAGCTTCTTAAAGCAGTTTCCGAACGTCCTCCTACGCACGTCTCTAACGCCTGCGCAGGTCGATCTCATTCACAAGATTGGGGTTGGGAAAGAAAGCAAAATGTTCAAATATGTTGTAGGTATAGTGGCTTATAGACGCATGGAAACGTTAGAGGCCAAGATAGAGAATCTCAGACTCTGCGGGCTCTCGAATGAAGAAATCTGGCAAATACTTGGAGCTGTCCCTCTAGTCTTTGCTTATTCCAAGGAAAATGTCAGGGAAAAGATGAACTTTCTAGTTAATAACATGGAGTTCCCAGCAAATTATGTAGCGAAGCACCCTAACTTGTTGTGTCTCAGTTTGGAAAAGTCTACGAGGCCCAGGTTTCTGGTCTGGCAGAAAATCAAATCCATCAATGACCTCGACATCCCTCTTGTGACGGTATTGAGGATGCCAGAGGCAAGCTTTATTAGCAAGATTATTAAAGAGCATCCTGAATCTAAAACACTGTGGACAATTTATGAAAATGCCATTTCTAATGCCTCCAACCACACAAAGACCTCAACAAAAACATAATTTTGGATAGAAAAAGTGAGAGTCAGGTCTCAAAAAACACAACAAATTTGTTGATCTAGTCTTTGGCAGAAGGCAGGCAAAACCTCCCCATCCAGGTGTTGGCTGTGAGCATTTTACATTCCTGGAGGTGCCATATTCAACAGCAGGAGCTAAGTTCATATTCTCCCTGCCCTGCGTTCTGTGTCTAGTTGCTTTTCAAGCAAGTTATGCATTGTAGTTATTAATTGTTTTAAGTGAGATAATTGCTACCTCTGCAGCCATTAAGTATAATGTAATTGGTGAATATTTAATAGATAGAAGTTTTGTTACATCTAAAAGTCATCTCAGAAATCTTATCATTATGTTCCAAATAGGAATTATTCTAGAAGCAAGGAGTGAACAATTATACATAATGTTGTAATGTAATTGGTGAATATTTAATAGAAGTTTGTTTTGTTACATCTGAAAGTCATCTCAGAAATCGTATCATTATGTTCCAAATAGGAATTATTCAACAATTATACATAATGTTCAACAAACAAGTTTTCCAGCCCCCAAATTTTTGCAGAAGTTGTAATTATGGGTTTGATGTAGTACCATTTAGAACACCGGAGTCAGTTTGTGTTAAGATGTCATATAAGTCCTTAAAAGAATACATGAAATCGGGAAACCAGAACAATATGGTTTTCAATTTACATTCGAAGTTCATCAGCAATTGGACAACATCACAAAACATTATTAGTTGGAAGTTAGTTAATAAATGGTTTGAAGCAGAGTTTTGGCACTGATGATGACCAGGTCAATTGCAGGCTCTGCCTTGACAAATCAAGACGTAAATATTAATCTTTATGGGTTAATATTTGTAGTTTTGGTAGTTTTCCTCTTTTAATTGGTTTGGGCAGTTACTGCCTATAAAATAAGAATGTCAATCTTTATTTTTAAGAAATAATTCTACACCATTCTGTCCTACTTTTAATCCCTGCCGACAGTGGTATCAGAGCACACCAATCCAAGACATCAGCCATTCAAAAATTACAGCAGCATTTGAGATATGTAAAAGAAACAAATAAATCGCTGTCAAGTAACAGGAGACATTATCAGCAATGTAAAGATATTGTGATTAACAATATCTGTTACTGTTAATCCCAGCCACTGCCACAACCTTTTGCTGATCAGCAATGTTTTATATTTGAATTAATTTTATTGTTATCCACTGGAAGGAAACAGAGGTGGAGAAAAACGCGCTTCGGGGATTTTGGGATTTTTCTGCCCTAAATGGTCTTCATTTCAAGAGAGGAGAGTGTAGAAATATTTTCATTTCTGTCAAGTGACCAGGCAGCAACAATCACTTCAGCAGTTTACAAGAATGCTTTTTCATTTTAATTCTCTAAAGGCATATGTGTCAGCTTGAAGAATGAGTGTGCAACATTAATCTAAAATCCAAGGTTTTCTAAAGCAGGAAAGCTGCACGTGCATTTGCTGGGTGAAAAACAAAAGTGAGAAGAGGCATAAAGAATTCCAGTATCAAAAATTGCTGTTATTTTTTATTTATTTCTTTCCTGCTTCAAAGTTTTTTATTTATTTCTTTCCTGCTTCAAAGAAAGCGGTTGAAGAGGTATTTTCTACCTCTTGATTTTCACAAAAAATTAAAGAAAGAAAAATTTTCAAAAAAAAATTGCATAAGAGTTGTGTAATTTTCAAAATTTATAATGTAATTAAGTGAGAGGGGTTCTACAATACAGGGGTGGAGATGAAGAGCTGAAAGATTCCAAAATTTTGTAAAAAACCCTCACCATATTTAATGTAAATCTTTCCCTGCAGATATGGCTTTGACGATAGAGTTTGGGAGTAGGGAGAATCAATAATGCTGACGTCGACTTCTCCTTTACTTCCGTGTACACAGCAGCTGTAACTGAGGTTTTCGTAGATGAAAATATTATATGTTTAGAATTTTCTAGAGAGGAAGCCTCTGGACTCCTCTTTTTATATTGGTATGTATTTATTTTTGTTTGCAGATGTGTGTAATTTTAGAGAGGTATGTAACAGGAGCTGAAAAAGAAGAGTTGCAGCAGCAGCAAAAACATAGTTTATATGCAACAGAGCAGTATTTGTAATATTTTTTTCAATATATGGAATTATATTAATATTATTCTGTATGTGTATGTGCATACTTTAAATTGCAGACTTTTTATTGTTATGTTTAATGCATGAATCCAGCAGGGTTGAAGAAACAAGATTGAGAATTTTAGGAAACTAGGCAGTTCAAAAACAGGGTAAAACAGGGCACATATAACTAATTTGCATTTCTATCACCTATCCACGTTTTTCTCATCATCATGCTTGCTTAATTTTCTGCTCTTCTTTCTAGGTCCACAACATAATGATTCAAGGATCTTGCTTTTGCAAGGAGGCTCAAAACCATGGAGTGATTTTCTGTTGAAAAACATCCTGTTCCCACATAAACAGGCCCCTGGATTCCATCCAAACCTTACAAGTTTAACACAAACGCTAATTTAATTTCTAAATGACATAAAGCTTGGTCTGGTGAAAATACAAGAATCTAAAGCAGAAACCAGCACAATTCAATGAACACTCACATCAAAGAACACCGTGTTGTGATTCGCATATCGATCATGTCTGTCAATACCATCAAACCGTTGGGGGAATTGAACATAACAAACTTTCTTCCCAAGGTTAGGATCCATCAAAAAAGCACATGGCCTCACGAATGGCCTCGCTGTTGTTTATGTAGTGATCACAGTCCAGATTCAGCAAAAAAAAGGCCCATTTGTTAGAATTGCAGAAACACGGACCTGCACAAAGATAACAGGAGACACAATTGATTTTTGGTCACAAACTCAATGATAAGTCTACAATATGATCATCTGTTGGCAAAGCCAAACCTGTCTCAGAAGTTCTGACACTCTTTTTATCTCTTAAAAATCAATTGATGTCTTTCATTGAGTTTGTGACGAAAAATCAATTGAGTTCTGTGCTCATGAACGCCTCTCACAGGCCATGCAAATGCAGATGCTTCTTAGAAAAACACAAATCTTCCTGTGTATGAATCCTACTTCATTGTATTACAATGGGGTGGGTAAAATTAAATCTTTCTCATAAAATTAGAAATATAAATGAAATGTAATTCACGCCAAGTTAGCTGCATGTGGGGATATGCTAAACAATATAATATTTCGAAAGAAAAAATAAAAATGCTATTTTTCTGACACGAATTTTTTAATTATAAAAAAGTTTTTGAAAGAAAAAATAAAAATAGACAGAAATTTTTTTATTATAAAAAATTTAAAAAGAAAAAATAAAAATACTTTTTTCCTGAAACGAATTTTTGTAATTATAAAAAAGTTATGAGTAATAATTTATAAATGGTTACAAATTTCAAAATTTTAAAAGTTAGAATTATAATTTATAATTTATGATTTATTCTAAACAATTTAATTTTTTTTAACTTATATTGTGTCAAAATAATCAAATCATTCTATATAAACACTTCAGAAATTCCCCAAACACCATTTTTAAATTTTTAACTAGTACACTTATATTTAAATATAGGTATGCTAGTCTATTGTGCAATGGTTGGTGAAACTCTAATTGGAAAAGACACATGGATAGAATACTATAGAAATGTTGAGAACACTCCTATTTTCAATGATTTGTGATGTAATATTTATGATGGAGACACCTAACCTACAACACCAACCGTTAAAGAAAAATATGGTAGTATAAGAATAACAAAGCCTTAGCTTTGACTAGGGCTTTTATTAATGGAGATTTATTTCAATACATACAAGGGTGTAAATTGGGTTGGCATGCCCTTCAAAAATTATGAGATTTGTATGATTCTTACTTAGAATTGGAGTTCATTTAGTTATAGTTGAAGTTATTCAACCTTGAATTGAAGAATGATAATGTTATGAGTTTGGCTTCTAAAATTCGAGCCATAAAATAAGATGTTGATGTTGTTGGTGGAAATTTTGATATTTTATCTTACAACCTTCATGCACTTCTTCCAGCTCATTCAACTTTTTGGAGTCTCCATGGTAAGTAATTAGTTGAAGACCATCACTTTTGATCAATTGGTTGAAAAGTTGATAGAATGTGAAAAACCTTTTGGGAGAAAAATTGATGGCATTGGTGAAAATATTTGTCTTGTACAACAAAAAGGCAAGCCTCCAAATAAGGACTTTTCTTCTAGATGTGGTAATAGTGATTGAGGAAGAGGTAAAGGCCAATGGAAGAATAGAGCAAGAGGAGGTACAAATGGCAGAGGACACTATCAATGTGACAACCAAAATGATAGACAACACTTGTATTGCAAATGGTGTGCTCAAAAAGGTAGTCATGAAGCATATGAATGCAAAATCTCATGAGATAAGATGTTTTTTCTCAAACAAAAAGATACAACCCACTATGATGATAAAGCATTAGGAGCAATGTAATTTGCATGTGGTAGTGATCATGATGAATTTGTGCTTTTTGTATCAAATTCTGCTTAGTATACTTCAATGAATGCATCATGACATGGTGCTTAGGTGTTAGATATTGAAGCCACACAATATGATATTTCAGCATGATTATTTTCATGAAGGTGTTTGTGGTCTAGTCTATGTGGTAGATAAAATCAGTCTCAAGCCTGTTGGAAAAGGAACCATTTAGCTCAAGATGCTTGGTCTTCCATTTTTAGTACTTCATGATGTTTTGTATCTTCCTCAATTGCGATGTAACTTGTTGTCACCAGTGTTGATTCAACAAGAAGGCCACTCCATTTTATTGAAAGATGAATGAGTGGTAGTTAGAAATAAGTTAGATAATCAAATTGCATTTACCGGTTGTGAAGATGGCAAGTTATTAAAACTCAAAGGCGGATCAACTATTTCTAGGAGTTTTGCTTACCTTATTAACGAAGGTAATTTTTTTACTAGTCTTTTATGGCATGCAAGATTTGGGCATGTTAATTATGACAACATTTGAATCATGCAAAAGAATGGTGTTGTAGGTTTTGCCCACTTTTCCAAAGACAGTTGAAAAATGTGAAGCTTGTATTTTGGCGAGTGCAATGAAAATTACAACTCATTAATTTTGATTTATGTGGGCCCTTACTAGTAACTTCTATGAGAGAATGTAAGTATTTTATGTTGTTCATTGATGATCTTAGTTGAAAGACTTGGATTTATTTCTTGCAAAATAAGTTTGTAGCTTTTGAAACTTTTAAGAAGGTTCATATTATGATTGAAAATTAAGCTCAATCTCAAATTGTTACTCTTCGAATAGATAATGAAGAGTTCACATCAATTTTTTCTAGGATTATCTCCATCAAAATGGGATTCAACATCATCTCACTATTTTAGGTACTCCCCAACAAAATGGTGTCATTGAAAGAATGAATAGAATTGTCATGAATATGGTTTGAAGAATGTTATATTTCAAAGGAATACAATTACTTTTTTCGGTAGAAGTAGCAAGAACAATAGTTTATTTATCCAATAGTTCGCCTTCATCTGCTTTTCACTAAGCGACTCTATATGACATTTAAATTGGTTATCCATCTATTTGACATCTTCATATTTTTTCTTTGATTCCCAAGGGGATCAAATAAGTAAGGTTGATCATAGAAGTCAAAAATGCATTTTTCTAGGCTATTTTGAATCTTCAAAAGGATAGATGTTGTATGATGAGGCTAATAAGAAATTTCTTATTACTCGTGATGTTATATTTTGGGAAGCCTAAAAAAATAGTCAATGTTGAACACTAGTTGCAATACCTTGAAAAAATTTGTGAAGTTCGTCTCTTGGAAAGAACAAAATTTTTTAGCCTTCTCATGAAGAATTTCAAACTTCAGAGGAACATGGTATTCAAGAAACTACATAGCAATAGTTAGACAATGATGGAACTTTTGATCAAGAAATGGAAGTAGTAATAGTTCAACTTGGATCTTCAATGATTCCACCATAGAATGAATTGTCAACCATGTTCGTAACCTCACAAGGAAACATAACTCATTTTAGCAATGGCAAGAAGCCAAGAGGGTAGAGCATTCCACTAGTTTGTCATATGATTTGGTCAAAGAATTAGATATTACCAAAGCGATGTCGGTGGCACATTTTGTCAACCGTAAAACTAGATTGTCTATTATTGTACTTGTGCCTAATTTTTCAATTAGGTGATGCACACATTAGGGTATGATGGATAATTTTTAGGATCATCGGTGGATGGTTTTTGATAAACCACCCAATAACAATCTTGATGTACCTTTATATTTCCTCTATAAACTATATGTGGAGTTTATATTAGGTCGTTATGTGAACTATTTTGATTTAAGAGATTTCCAAGGAGTAGGTAGAGGAATGCCTCAAGACATACCTGGGCCAATACAACATATGCAAGATCCATTTATTCCTCCTTCTATCCCATCTCCATCTCCTATTCAACACCCAATCATTGCCACAAATGTAACACATTAGAGTCTCTTTGCAAAATACTCTTTGATAAAGCATTTGATTACACACAATTCTCAACTAACACAACCACATGAAATAGATGATCGTAGTGGATCACTTGATATTACTAAATCCTCCTTGTCCACACATGTTTATGTGCCTCATCGTTGTAATATGTGCAATGAGTTGTGCTTAGGTTCTCTTGGAGAGATAAGTGAGCCACCCCTAAACACATCAAAATATAATGTCCCTCATATTTCAACTACACAAGATGAGGCATTGAGGACTAGAACACGAGATGAGGCATCAGGGCCTAGAGCACAAGAGGAGCAAGGCCAATCTTTCTTTTTGGTAAAATATAAAGTTATTTCACGATATATTTCAATTGAATCTAATATAAACAAAGATTAGTACTAATATATTCTAGTGGGATAATAGTTGATGATAGAGGGGGAACTTATAGAAGTTCATTAAGGTACTGTTTTTGCCATTCAATTTGGCTTAGACTTTATGGTATAAATTTTTCTACACATCTAACCTTTTTTACTGTATGCATTCATTTTTTTGTCAGTAATTAGATACTAATTTATATCAATGTTATTTTACCATTTCAATCTATTCCAAATGTGAGTGATGTCGCATCTCTCCTAGCATGCTTTAGTAAGACTCCAGATCCTCCATAACATCCATCATTCATTGAACAAATTTATAAACATCAGTAACAAGTCAAGGTAATTGAATTGAATTTTTCTTTTAATTTTTTCTACACATCTAGCCTTTTTTATTGTATGCAATTCTTTTGTTGTGAGTAATTATATATTAATTTACATCAATGTTATTTTACTTTTACAATTTATTAGAAATGTGAGTGATGTGGCACCTCTCCCAGCATATTTTAGTAGGACTCTTGATCATCCAAAAAGACCATCATTCGCCAAACGACTTGTAATGTCCCCTTCTGGTGAGTCCCAATTTTTCCTTTGACCTTGCACAATTCAACTCACAAAAGAGAACATTAGAGTTCCATTCTCTTTTCATTTTATCATATTAACAATATAATCACTATTCATCCATATTCAAATTATATATTCATGTCCTTATATAATGTTACCAACTTATCATTCATACACTTCCCATGCTCCACCTTGATTGGGTTCTTGATTCCTTCTCATTAATCATCCTCGTCTTCCACCTAAGTACGGATGTATTAGGGCACATTTCATCCCTACGGAGGCCCAAAGGCTTCACACTACATGCGATGTTCTTCACCATTTGGCTTGATGGAACTTCATGCAACACGCGGCATTCTTCATTCCATCAAGAGTCACCTCACGTCGGGCACAACTATTATGAGCTCATAAATTATCATAGGCCCAAGAGCTTCACACTACATGCGGTGTTCTTCATCTCTTGGCCCAAGGGACTTCACACAACATGCGGTGTTCTTCATCCACTTGGGGTTCACCTACGTTCCATATACATCCCTAATTCATCCTACTATGATGGACGAAAAGGTGATTAATAAGGAGGTTCGAACACCTCTCTTGGATGGATCATGAGTTGTGTCCTAAGGTTGTCCAATGTTTCTCATCTTGTGATCCACCATGGATCACAAGATGCCATGATTTCATAATGAGGCTTTCCATATGCCTTCTTTCATAGTTTTCATGTTTATTCATGTGCCTCATGGTTCCATATCTTTCACAATTTTATTTGCTTAATTGTCTAAGGATTTTTGCTATTTTAACATAGAAATTTATTCACTTACTTAACCAAAATTTGAATCACATACATACAGATTATATTATAATTTAAATCTATTTTTACACATCTATAAATATAGATATATGCCTACCATATAATACTTATGGTTATTTTATTTTTGACACCAAACCAAACTTACAAATCTTACATTTAATAATTATAAGATAAGCATGTTAAATATACTTACCTGCTGCAACTTTTATTTACCTCTTATTCTTGTTCTTTGTGTAGATCTGATTTATTATGGAGCTCTTGATTTATATTGGCTATTTTCTTTTCTTTTCTTCCGATTGATTCCTACTTTTGTTAGAGGGGTCGGTTAATATTTATAAGTTTGAAGGGATGCAATTTACCACGGCTCACCACCCTTAATAAATAAATATTATTAAACTTTGATGATACTTGATGTTTGAATTAGTTAACCTCTTGTCATTGGAGATGACATCTTCTCAAGAGACCCAATTCCATATATGAATGCCTTTATATTATACAATGAATAAATATATATTTACTATTATATATTCTTATATATATATATATATATATATATATATATATTATAATTACTATTATATTGATAATAATAATTAAACTGATAATATTATAGTTATATTATTAATATTTATATTAATAATCAAATATATGATTATAATAATATTTAATTTAATGTTTATATTTATATATTAATAATTATATTTGTTATTTATATTATTAGATATATTTAAAATATATTATATTTATATATATTGTTATTTATAATATGGATATTATATTTAATTATAATAAAATATTCATACAATAATATTATTTATTAAATAATATATAATGTATGTAATTATTTCTGTCATCGGAAATAATATTTTAGAAACCATCTTTATCGTGTTCAAATCTTTACTTTAACAATGTCTTGATATGGGGACATGACAACCCTCCCCACTCAAGATTGCTTGTCCTCAAGCAATATAATTAGGTATCCTATAATATTTTATAAGATTATATTTTATTGAGGTTTATGTACACAATAATAAATATTTTGATCTAGTTGTTTACATTTTTTTAATTCGTTTTTCTCGTATCATTTCAAGCCGTGGGTTCCCCATAAAGATATTTTAATTATTTTATTTTACTATTTCAGTTAGTATATTTACTTAATGTAATTTTAAGAGCTATTTATTCTTATTTATTTTTTACCTTATCTACTCATTACTTATTACATATTTGTAAGTAAATTTTAAACTTTTCTTTTTTATGTTGCATGATAACATATTGAGTAAATTTTAATTTTTTTAATGTTACACACACACACATATATATATATTTTTAAAATATTTTAGCAATGTATTAAACAGCAATGTATTAAACACCATTATTCCAGCAATTCATGAAATTCACTTGTTTTTTTTTATAAATTTTATTATTATTATTATTATTATTATTATTAGTATTTTAAATTTTTATTTTATTTTATTTTATTTAACTATTATTCACAGGATGGCAAGATGACTGCTCTGATACCACTGTAATGTCCCCTTCTGGTGAGTCCCAATTTTTCCTTTGACCTTGCACAATTCAACTCACAAAAGAGAACATTAGAGTTCCATTCTCTTTTCATTTTATCATATTAACAATATAATCACTATTCATCCATATTCAAATTATATATTCATGTCCTTATATAATGTTACCAACTTATCATTCATACACTTCCCATGCTCCACCTTGATTGGGTTCTTGATTCCTTCTCATTAATCATCCTCGTCTTCCACCTAAGTACGGATGTATTAGGGCACATTTCATCCCTACGGAGGCCCAAAGGCTTCACACTACATGCGGTGTTCTTCACCATTTGGCTCGATGGAACTTCATGCAACACGCGGCATTCTTCATTCCATCAAGAGTCACCTCACGTCGGGCACAACTATTATGAGCTCATAAATTATCATAGGCCCAAGAGCTTCACACTACATGCGGTGTTCTTCATCTCTTGGCCCAAGGGACTTCACACAACATGCGGTGTTCTTCATCCACTTGGGGTTCACCTACGTTCCATATACATCCCTAATTCATCCTACTATGATGGACGAAAAGGTGATTAATAAGGAGGTTCGAACACCTCTCTTGGATGGATAATGAGTTGTGTCCTAAGGTTGTCCAATGTTTCTCATCTTGTGATCCACCATGGATCACAAGATGCCATGATTTCATAATGAGGCTTTCCATATGCCTTCTTTCATAGTTTTCATGTTTATTCATGTGCCTCATGGTTCCATATCTTTCACAATTTTATTTGCTTAATTGTCTAAGGATTTTTGCTATTTTAACATAGAAATTTATTCACTTACTTAACCAAAATTTGAATCACATACATACAGATTATATTATAATTTAAATCTATTTTTACACATCTATAAATATAGATATATGCCTACCATATAATACTTATGGTTATTTTATTTTTGACACCAAACCAAACTTACAAATCTTACATTTAATAATTATAAGATAAGCATGTTAAATATACTTACCTGCTGCAACTTTTATTTACCTCTTATTCTTGTTCTTTGTGTAGATCTGATTTATTATGGAGCTCTTGATTTATATTGGCTATTTTCTTTTCTTTTCTTCCGATTGATTCCTACTTTTGTTAGAGGGGTCGGTTAATATTTATAAGTTTGAAGGGATGCAATTTACCACGGGTCACCACCCTTAATAAATAAATATTATTAAACTTTGATGATACTTGATGTTTGAATTAGTTAACCTCTTGTCATTGGAGATGACATCTTCTCAAGAGACCCAATTCCATATATGAATGCCTTTATATTATACAATGAATAAATATATATTTACTATTATATATTCTTATTATATATATATATATATACATATATATATATATATATACATACATATATATATATATATATATATATATATATATATATATATATATATATATATATATATATATATTATAATTACTATTATATTGATAATAATAATTAAACTGATAATATTATAGTTATATTATTAATATTTATATTAATAATCAAATATATGATTATAATAATATTTAATTTAATGTTTATATTTATATATTAATAATTATATTTGTTATTTATATTATTAGATATATTTAAAATATATTATATTTATATATATTGTTATTTATAATATGGATATTATATTTAATTATAATAAAATATTCATACAATAATATTATTTATTAAATAATATATAATGTATGTAATTATTTCTGTCATCGGAAATAATATTTTAGAAACCATCTTTATCGTGTTCAAATCTTTACTTTAACAATGTCTTGATATGGGGACATGACACGACTCTCTAAACATCAACAACGAGTCAATATAATTGAATTGAATTTTGCTTTATTGATGGTTTAGAGTTTATAGTTGATTATAGTGATTTAGATGTTCATTGAAATTAGTATGATTATGTACATATAGGCTTACATTCTTGTCATTTTTCATACAAGAAATCTTAGTTGGTTCATCCACGATGACTTGTCTTAATCAATGTTAGAGGCCTCGTTAGTGGTATATGCTTATTTTCTAGTAGATAAGTTTATGTTTAATAGTCTAAATTGTTTATTTACCATTGAAATAATTAATCAAATTTATGGTTTGACTTCTTGTAGTCAAATTTATATCCATCAACTACTAAGCATCATGGCACCAAGAGGCCACTTTTTGAGCATCCACCACAGGTTGAGGATTCACCATAGACAAAGGGTCAAGTGGTCCTTTAGGATTTGATGTAGTTATTCGGTATGTAGATTGTATATTGATTTTGTGATGGCATATGCCACATTTTATAAAAATTGTTTTGAGTTGGCATATATGTCATTTTTTTGTATATGTACACCATTATCCTAGATTTTTATATATACACCTTGATATATAATATAATTTATTCCTTGTGTGCATGTATTCCTACTTTGACTCTTAGAAGATGAATGTATAGTATCTTTAGACTATAAAATGATGCATGTGTAATTATTTTAGAGCAATTAAGATGATGTTGCATGTATAATCCTTTTTAACAATATGAACTATATAAGAAAATATTGCACCCTAATTAGAAGTATTGTTATCATAAGGTCATGTAATGTGAATCATGAGTATTAATGATAAATTTATTTTTTCTTAAATAGAATATGGTTGGATTTAAGAGTATTATGTATCTCAGTGCTTTGAGTTAGATTGATAAGTGAACATATTTTAGTTTCAAAATGGGTAAGTTGTGAACAATAATGTTATAGATTGACTCCTTGTATTAAAAATACATAGACATTAATAGGCTCATAAGACTAGTTAATTAGCAAAAACTATATTCTTGCTACAACATTATAAAGAATTAAAATTGATGACCTATTTTACTAATCTCTTGATCTAATCCTTAAGTTTCAACAGTATGTAAGAGTACAATCACCCAACACTCAAGAATTTCCATGTTTCTTAGACTGATAAAATAGTCTTGATCTCATAAGGTAGTCTTGCTAAAATAGTCAAAGCATCAAACTCTTCATTTTTAGTCATAAATCATCAAAAAATATTCTTCCTCATATTTCAGATTAGGCATTTGCAAGATTTGGTTGCCATAGACAACTTCACCAAATTTGCATTCCTCTATCACATGCTCCTACAACCAAAGACAATCAAAGTATCTGATTCCTCACAAGACTACGATAAAACTCTAGCAAATAAAATCTTGCCAATCATAGAATCTCTATCTCTACAAGCTATCTCTAAAGCATGCCAAATTGGGTATCATTCCTATATAAGCCTATTCAAACCAGTCATATTCCTTGTAACACATTTTGGGGTATAGGACAATAGAGGCATCTTTCCATGTAGCATTCTTCTCAATACATCTCTAAGATAGTCATCCAACACCCACTAAGTTTGGTCCTCTCTTCACCAACGGTATTTAGAAAATCAATGGATATAAGGGATTGTAGTATAGTCTTTTATATGGATCCTTAAAACAAAGAGTTACTTATTATCCCACTTACCATCTCCATAAGCTAGGTAGGAGTGCCTATAGCTATCATGATCTCATTCCTCAGAGTGAGCATCTTGATCTTGTCTTCCTTTTGAGGTAAGTGATCATGTTTTGTAAGATGACTATCTAGGTCTTATATGATCTTACATTTCCTAACAAAAAGATCATATGTAGTTACCTACCTCAATACATAATAATCTTGATTGTCATGCTTAGTCCTAGTTAGCTATAGGATTGTCTTAGAATGACATGTGACCATTTGTCCATCAAATGATAATGCATTGTCCAAACACCATTAAGAAGACCTTCCTACTATTTTAATAGTAGTGATTGTCTTATTACTAGCATGATAGCACATAAGGTGCTATTATATTTGTCTTTCATAAAAACGCAATATCTTACTGAGCAGCTTTGAGAACCTATTCATGGTGGGCCAAATTACTTGTACCAAGATTTGTATGTAAGAAATGCATTCTCAACCATAAAATAGTCATGATAGCACTTTGACTAAGGATGGAAGTCATCTCATAATGTACATTAAGACAATCACTAGCATGGTAATCAACATAAACCACATCAACACATTTACCAATGATCTTATTATGAACTCTAATGACATTTTGAAATGAGTGAGGTCCTTCAAAACCATGATTGTCCTTTGATCTCTCTACTGTACCTTGACTGTCATAACAATATAGTCCTTATGGATACTAATAAATTTATGCATGTCAGTGTTTGGTAACCACTTTTATTGCCTTCTAGACTAGTCTTAATTGCCTCATCCATTATGGGTCTATTATGAGAACATTTAGGGTTCACAACAATCATTGTTAGTCCCATCCACTGTGTACAACTAGGTTTGACTAATGTCACTCCTCTATGATAGTCTCAAGAAAAGTTGATAATGAAGTTTAAGACTATTATCTCCACTGCATGGTGATGATAACATTGAATAGTTACCCCTCTATGTTGAAGGAAACATCACCTTAACGCACCCACATTTATATATTTGTAACTCATAAAAAATCGTAAGAAAATAACAGTGTTGACAATCTTGTTGGCTATGATAGTATTTATGCATCCTTTGGATATATTATCTTAATAGTCACCTATGGTAGTAGTAGCTCTTGTTCTTCATACTAATTCTATTTTGGTTTGGTAAATATCTTCTCCATCTAGAATGTCCCATTGGACATAACAACACCTTGAAACCCTATGACAATCTTTGTGAGTAGATAATAACTCTAAGGGTTGTAAGAAGCATGCATAGTTTCATTGGTTTGGTAATGACTATCCTAGCCTATTTGTATCCTTAATGATGGACTATTATTATGCCAATGCAATCTAGAGACAATCTTGAAGTTAGGGTTAACTATCCCTAATGCTCCTAACCATTGTATTTCACTTGTTTATGCCAACACCATTTATTCTTTTTATCTTCTTGAATGATTAAAGAACCCTTGAATGCCTTATGTCTTTTACTTACTTACATTAGGAATTGTGATGAGTCTTATGTTAATAATATCAAGGTATCTTATGGTAATGAAAACAATTTTATGGATATACAAAGCCCTACTACCCTTAGACTCTGTGGTAGTCCTATTGATTGATCCTAGAGAGTTTGTAACAATCCTAGTGGTATTAGAGTTGAGTAGCAAGATGAACAAACCCTAGGACTTGATGGACTTAAATTTACCACTCATGTCAACAAAATTTTAAAGACAATTTATGACTATTATGACAAATCTTACTATTGTTGCTAATGCTTCCATGCATGACTGTCACCTGCCACTTAAGTATAATAGTCACAACATTGATCAAGACAATGCAAACACCTCATGGGACTGAATTGACAGTGCTAACACATTGGGGTGGGCAAGTGAATTCTAGTGGAGGCCTTGTTCATTCCCTTGACCTCTTGATCCTTTTGAGCTACATTGGACCAAGAGAGTCTCTTAAGAGCCATAAGAGCAAAAATTTATCAAACTTTGACGTAGTGGTTCTAAAAATTCATGGCACCTAAGAAATTTCATTTGCACCTACAGGTGGATGTTAGGTCTATCTATAATATGCTTTCTCAATTTCTATCAATTCCAGACCATTTGACCGTGTTGACAATGAATACATTATTGCCGAATACCTCATTTAAAAGCAATGTAAAGGTTCCAATAGCTATATTTTATTCTTCTTCACCTTGTGGGACCAAACTGACAATGCCAACACATCAAGGTAGGTGAGTGAGTGCTAATGAAGGCCTTGTTTCATTCCCCAGAGCTCCCAATCCTTCCAAGCTACATTGGAAAAAAAGAGTTTCTTAAGAACCCTAAGAGCAAAATGGTGCCAAATTTTGACATAGTGGTTTTCAAGACCTTTGACACCTAGGAATGTTTCATTTAAACTTATAGGTGGATGTCAAGTCTATCTATAATAGCCTATCTCAATTTCTGTCCAATCCAAATCATTTGATCGTGTTGATAGTAAATGCATTCTTGCACAATGCCTTATTGAAGAGTAGTGTAAAGGTGCCATTTTTTCTTCCACACCTCATGGGATTGAACTGACACTGCTAACATGTTGGGGTTGACTAATAATCACTAGTGGTGGCCTTGTTTATTTCCCAAAGTCTCTCGATCCTTCCAGGCTACATTGGATTGAGAGAGTCTCTTAAGAGCCCTAAGAGCAAAGCGGTGCCAAAATTTGACGTAATGATTCTCAAAATTTTTGGCACCTAGGAATGTTTTATTTTCACCTATAAGTAGATGTTGGTTCTTTCTATAATAGCCTATCTTAGTTTCTATCAAATCTAGACTGTTTGACGGTGCTAATAGTGAATGCATTGTTGCAAAATGCCTCATTTGAGGGCAAAGTAAAGGTGACAATAGCTATATTTTTTCTTCAGCACTTTGTGGGACAGAACTAACAGTGCCAACATGTTATGGTGGATGGTTGAATGTTAATAGATTCCTCATTTCATTCCCCAGGTTTCCCTATCCTTTCAAGCTACATTGGATCGAGAGAGTCTCTTAAGAGCCTTAAGGGAAAAATGATGCCAAAATTTGATGTAGCAGTTCTTAAAATATGTTGCACTTAGGAATGTTTTGTTTGCACCTACAAGTGGATGTCAAGTTTGTCTACAATAGCCTATCTTTGTTTCTATTAACTCCAAATTGTTTAACTATGCTGACAATGCATACATTCTTACAAAATGTCTCATTTGAGAGTAGTGTAAAGGTGCCAATAGCCATATTTTTTCTTCCACACCTGGTGGTACTGAATTGACAACACCAACAAAATAAGGTGGGTGGATGATTGCTATTGGAGGCCTACTTTCATTCCCTATGTCTCCTGATCCTTTTGAGCTACATTACACCAAGAGAGTCTGTTAAGAGCCCTAAGAGTAAAAATTTATCAAACTTTGACATAGCAATTCTAAAAATCTGTGGCACCTAGGAATGTTTTTTTTACACCTACAGGTGGATGTTGATTATATATAGCCTATCTTAGGTTCTATTAACTCTAGGCCATTTAACCATGCTAACAATGAATGCATCCTTGTAAAATGCCTCATTTGAGAGTAGTGTAAAGGTGCCAATAGCCATAGTTTTTCTTTTGCACCTCGTGGGACTAAATTGACATCACCAACATGTTGGGGTAGGTGGGTGAACACTAATAGAGGCTTCATTTTATTCCCTAGAAATCTCAATCCTTCTAGGCTACATTAGACCAAGAGAGTCTCTGATGCAGGAGCATCCAGTGGTGTAAGAGCAATCTTGCATCACCTAAAAAGAAGTTAATTCAAAATTATTGTAGTTGTTTTCATTTCTTTCCATAATTAGTGTTTTTGGTTCCATAATCTCCTGAATAATGATGTAGGACTTTCAGTTTTTCCAAAACTACTAAAAATAGCAAACTGCCTATTTTGGAAAGTTAAACTGCCATTTCAGGAAATTTTACATTTGGGCATGGATTGAAGCGAAAAGTTACAGAAAGCTTCATAACTGAAATATAAGACCTTTGGTGAAGGAATCAGGTGTAGATCATTTGTGATCTGAAAGATATTAAAGTTTTTGTTTTTTGAAAAGCCCCTAAAATTTTCTGAAATAAGATATGAGGCACTAAAACATCCCATAACATTCCCAAAAGTTGATAGAAATCCATTTACGGATTTCCGGCGTGATAGTTCATCATGATCTTTCTAGCACTTAAAACGGTTCTTCAATCAGACACCCAGATCAAAAGTTATGCTTCCCGGAAGTTGACCTACTTTTGGAAGGAGTTGCAAATTTCAAAATTTAGCTGGAGGCCACCAAAAAGTGCTATTTATGATTAGTTTGGGAACCCTAGGCAGTAGTAGAGTTAAGGGGGAAAGTGTAGAGTCAAGAATAGGTGGGAAAATAGAAACCCTAGCAGATTTGGGGTTACAGATGGCAGATGATCCCAGAGGCTTGTGAGAGGAAGCTGTAATGTGTTGCAGCCTATGGAGGGTTGATTCCTCTGATTGTATTTGAGCTTCTGTAATGTAATAAGTTGTCCAAATCAATAAAGAAAGTTCTATTTTCTGTGTGCAATTTTTTTCGTTATGTGTTTTATGATTTACCCCCTTCATCAAGTGGTATCAGAGCAAGGGTTCCTGAGTGTGTAGACAGATCACCATCCATGAGGCAGTTTGCACTAGGACATGAGGTTGTGGGTTTGGTGCGGAGATCAAGATGCCTCCATGAAGAAATTGTATTGGGAGGAATGCTTTGACAGAAGAGGGTTTTAAAGCCCTGCAAAGGCAAATTGATGCATTACAAGAGAAGCTACGAAGAGGGTTTGAGCCAAGAACAAGAGAAGAAAGCAAAGATGAAGCTGAAGAAGAGTTATCTGAGGAAGAACAAGAAGCTGTAGGAGATCCTGTAGAAGTTAGGTTTTTTAGGGCTATTTTGAAGATCAGAAAGAGGCCCGGGATCGAAGTTTCTACATATTCTAGAGATTTGAATTCCAAACAACTTATTGATTGGATCAATGACATGGAGGAGTATTTCGAGTATGAAGATGTGGAGGACCCAGATCAGGTCAAGCTTACAAAAACAAAGTTGGAGGGCCACGCCAATATTTGGTGGAAGGAGGTCCAATTAGAGAGGAACAAAAGAGGAAAAGGAAAGATCACCAAATGGGATCAGATGGTGGAGAAACTAAAGAAGCAGTTCATTCCTATGGACTATGAGATGGAGTTGCTAAAGAAGTTGCAAGGACTGAAGCAAGGTAACAAGTCTGTTAAGGAGTATACAGAAGAGTTTTATAAGATTACTATTAGGACAGGCCATGTAGAGGCCAACAAAGAAAAGGTAGCCCATTACATTAATGGGTTGAGGCCAAGTATTCAAGAGGAGTTGAGCCTGGTCAGAATGACCACCATAGAAGATGCATACCGATTTTCCCTGAAGGTAGAAGAGAAGCTAAATAAAAGATTCGATAGCAAGCAAAGGGGAAGAGGTCAAGGCGGAAGGACTGGTGGAAGACCCTATGGAGGCCATAATGAAGATCAAAAGAAAAGTGAAGAAGCTGGCACCAGTCGAAATCAGAGAGGGGATAATGCTTACTACCCTCGTGACCAGAACAATGGTGAGCAAAGAGGAAGAGGAAGGGGCTGACTTGGACAAGGACTTGGAAGAAGAGGTTTTAGAGGAACCTGTTTCCAATGTGGAGAAGAAGGGCATCAAGAATACGAGTGTCTGCAACATCAAGGAAGGACAAATAGAAGACCTGAAGGTAATGCACAAGTTGCACATGTAGATGAAGATGCGCAGTCTGAGCGTTCTGAAGACGCTGAAAGGGGAGAAACCCTAGTTGTCAGAAGAACTTTGTTGAATGAGGAGAAAGAACCTAATCAGAGGAAGAATTTATTCCACACAAGGTGCAAATGTGAAGGTAAGTGTTGTGATATTATTATTGACAATGGAAGTACTGACAATCTTGTTTCAGAGGAGATGGTTGACAAGTTGAAGTTGACAAGAAGAAAGCATCCACATCCATATCGGATTGCATTGCATGGTTGCAATAGGACCACAGAGCTTTGGTCAATGAGCAGTGTTTAGTGAAGTTCAAGATTGGGGGCAACCATGATGAGGTGTTGTGTGATATCATACCGATGGATGCATGCCATATGTTGTTGGGGATGCCATGGTAGTATGATAGGAGCGTTGTCCATGTTGGTCGTGCAAACACATATTCCCTAACAAAGGATGGAGTTTGTCATAAGTTGAAGCCCTTGAAGGAGGTGGAAGAAAAGGTATGTAGTACTGCCAGAATTTGCTTGGTAGATGGTAGGAAATTTTTGGAGGGTATAAAGCATGAGCGTCATTGCTTTGCATTGATTCCTAAGATTAGTCAAGAGAAATGTGAAGATGTACCAGTAGAAGTTTCAGATATATTTGAAGAATATTAGGACATTATCTCTAATAATGTACTAGAAGGTTTACCACCAGTGAGAAAGATAAGTCATCAAATGGATTTGATACCAGGAGTCAGTTTTGCCAAATAAGGCAGCTCACAGAATGACTCTAGTAGAGAATGAAGAGATGAACAGACAAGTTCACGAGTTGTTAAGGAAGGGACTGATAAGGGAGAGCTTGATTCCATGTGTGGTACCTTTAGTACTAGTACCAAAGAAAGATGGAGAGTGGAGAATATGTACAAATTCTCAAGCCATAAATAAGATCACTATCAAGTATAGGTTTCCATTGCCTAGAATGGATGACATAATGGATTGTTTGAGTGGAGCCAAGTACTTCATGAAGATTGACCTGAAGAGTGGTTATCACCGGATCTGAATCAGAGAAGGAGATGAATGGAAGACAGTCTTCAAGACAAAGGAGGGTTTGTATGAGTGGTTAGTCATGTCATTTGGGCTAACCAACGCACCGAGCACATTCATGCGGCTCATGAACGAGGTACTGAAAGAAAATTTGGGAAGTTTTGTTAGTGTTTATTTGGATGATATTCTGATTTTTAGAAAGACTTGGGATGAGCATGTGATGCATATCAGAAGAGTTTTAGAGAAGTTGAGGGAGGAGAAGTTGCTAATTAATCTGAAGAAATGTAGTTTTACAAAGAAGGAGTTGGTATACTTGGGATATTTTGTCTAAGAGGAAGGTCTTAAGATGGACCCAGAGAAGGTGAGAACTATCCTTGAATGGCCTATGCCAAGGAGTGCCACAGAGGTAAGACCTTTTTATGGTTTGGTAAGTTTTTACAAAAAGTTTATCAGGAATTTTAGTAGCGTTTGTGTACCCCTAACTGAGACAATGAGAGGGAATAGAAAAGAGTTTAGATGGACTAAAGGAGCAAACAAAAGCTTTTATATATTGAAGCAGAAAGTCACAGAGCAACCTGTTTTGGCACTTCCAGATTTTAATAAGGTATTTCAGGTAGATTGTGATACTAGTGGTAGTGCTATAAGAGCTATTTTGAGTCAAGAAGGTAAACCCATTGCCTATTTTAGTGAGAAGCTTAATGATGCCAAGAAAAAGTATTATCTTTATGATCAGAAATTTTATGCAATAGTTCAGGCTTTGAAGAAATGGAGACATTATTTGTTGCCAAAAGAGTTTGTTTTAGATACTGATCATCAGGCTTTACAGTATCTTAATAGTCAAGGAAAGTTGAACCAAAGGCATTTAAAATGGGTTGAGTTTTTATAGAGTTATACTTTATTTTGAAGCACAGGAGTGGGAAGTCCAACAGAGTTGCAGATGCCTTGAACAGAAGGCAAAATTTGTTAACAGAAATGAAGATAGAGGTTGTTGGGTTTGATAAGCTCAAGAGTTTGTATCTAGAAGATCTAGATTTTGTAGAGGCTTGGAAAGCTTGTTTGGAACCTGTTACTTTGGACATGACAAAATGGTTGGATTTCATAATCCAAGATGGCATGTTGTTTAGAGGAAGCCAGTTATGCATTCCGAAGAGTTCCATGAGAGAAAACTTGATTAAAGAGAAGCATAGTGGGGGATTGGCTGGACACTTTGGTCGAGATAAGACCATTACTATTGTTGGTGAGAATTATTATTGGCCATAGTTGTAGCAAGATGTGAGGAAATTTGTGCTGAGTTGCACAGTGTGTTAGATGGAAAAAGGAACAAGTCAGAATACATGGGTAGATCAGCCATTACCTATACCGGAGAAGCCATGGGATGATATTAGTATGGATTTTATTCTTGGTTTACCAAGGACACAAAGAGGACATGATTCCATTTTTGTGGTGGTGGATAGATTCTCGAAGATGGCACATTTTATTCCTTGCAAGAAGACTAATGATGATGTTCATATTGCAGAGTTTATTTTTCAAGGAGGTGGTGAGATTACACGGTCTACCTAAGAGCATAGTTTCAGATCAAGATACCAAGTTTGTTGGTTATTTCTGGAGGACATTGTGGAAGAAGTTGAAAATAGAATTGAAGTTCAGTTCTGCACACCATCCATAAACTGATGGACAGACAGAACTGGTGAAGAGGAGTTTGGGTAACCTGCTACGATGCTTAGTAGGAGATAAGCCCAAGGGATGGGATTTGATTTTACCACAGGCATAATTCACTTACAACAATCCTATCAATAGGAGTATTGGTAAATCACCATTCCAGATTGTATATGGCAATAGTCCAAGAAATGCTTCAGAGTTAAGGAAGCTAGACAAAGGAGAAAAGACAAGTGCCGAGGCTGAAGACTTTGTAGAACACCTAAAGAATTTGCATGAAGAGGTGAGAAAGCACATTAATAAGATGAATATTCAGTACAAGGCTAAGGCAGATCAGAAGAGGAGATATAAGGAGTTCTAGGTAGGAGATGAAGTCATGGTTCACTTGAGAAAAGAAAGGTTCCCAATTGGAACATACAATAAGTTGAAACTGAAGAAATTTGGACCGTGCAGAATCCTGAAGAAGCATGATTTAGGAAATGCATATGAGGTAGATTTGCCGAGTGGGATCAATATTTCCCCTGTGTTCAACATTGTTGATTTAACAGAATATCATGAAGGTGGCACAGAGGATGGACCGACACAAGAACAATGGAGTATTCCGGCATCTACTTCAATGGAGGAGATAGAAGAAATCTTGGATAGCTATGTGGGAAGAAGTACTTGGAATAGGCAATATGAAGAATATCTAGTGAAATAGAAAGGAAGGCATGTTGAAGATTCTTCTTAGTTGTCTAAGGTAGAGGTTGACCATTTAAGTTTTCCTCACACAAACACCTCAGACGTGATAGGGTCACTTCTCAAATTACCCTGGGTGTTTGATGCAGGAGCATCTAGTGGTGTAAGGGCAATCTTGCATCACCCAAAAAGAAGTTAATTCAAAATCATTGTAGTTGTTTTCATTTTTTTCCATAATTAGTGTTTCTGGTTCCATAATCTCCTAAATAATGATGTAGGACTTTCAGTTTTTCCAAAACTGCTAAAAATAGTAAACTGCCTGTTTTGGAAAGTTTAACTGTCATTTTAGGAAAGTTTGCATTTGGACATGGATTGAAGCGAAAAGTTATAGAAAGCTCCATAACTGAAATATAAGACCTTTGGCAAAGGAATCGGGTAACTTGATCATTTGTGAGCTAAAAGATATTAAAGTTTTTGTTTTCCGAAAAGCCCCTAAAAATTTTTGGAACGAGATATGAGGCACTAAAACATCCCATAACGTCCTCAAAATTTGACAAAAATGCATTTACAAATTTTCGATGTGATAGTTCACATCACGAGCTTTCTGGTGCTTAAAATGGTTCGTCAATCAGACACCCGAATCAAAAGTTATGCTTCCCGGAAGTTGACCTACTTTTCGAAAGAGTTGCAAATTTTGAAATTTAGCTAGAGGCCACCAAAAAGTGCTATTTATGATTATTTTGGGAACCCTGGGAAGTAGTAGAGTTAAGGGGGAAAGTGTAGAGTCAAGAATAGGTGGGAAAACAAAAACCTTAGCAGATTTGGGGTTACAGATGGCAGATGATTCCAGAGTCTTGTGAGAGAAAGTTGTAATGTGTTGCAACCTCTGGAGGGTTGATTCCTCTTATTGTATTTGAGCTTCTATAATGTTATAAGTTGTCCAAATCAATAAAGAAAGTTCTATTTTTTGTGTGTAATTTCTTTCGTTGTGTGTTTTATGATTTACCCCCTTCATCAGTCTCTTAAGAGCCCTAAGAGAAAATAGTTGTCAAACTTTGATGTAGTGATTCTTAGAATTTGTGTGTTACATCCCCAACTTATGATTTGACTTAATCTTAACTTTGTGTGGTAATCAGGAGGATTAACCATAGTTTAATGATTAGATGTTGTGGAAATATCTAATTTAATCATTGATTATGAGATTAATGATTAATAATAGTTATGAAATTACATGTTCATATGAATATTTGATTATTATGAATTGTGAATTTGTTGATGATGCACTAATCATGGTTTTATGATGGTGAGTGTGAATAGGAAATGAATCTTCCTTTGAAGATGGAAGGAGAGTATCATCCAAGAGGAAGAGATAGATGTCAGGAAATGGGTCCAGTTGCCATCTGAGTATCAAACTTTATGTCCTTATGAACTCTTGTAAGTTGGCATAAGTTATGTCTTTTCTTTGCTAGTCCATTATATGTATGTGTCATCTTGTCGATTGAGTCATTTTGAAAATGCTTTCATCAACTCGAGCAAACGACATTCTTAGAATGTCAATGTGCAAGTCGAGAGATAGTCTCGCCAAGTGGTGGAGTACCTTCTTATTTCTCTATTTATTCCCAAATCAAGATTTTGAACTTATTATTCTTGGTATAATATGCTTTGGGTTTATAGTGAAGAAGGGGGAGCGGTGCTCGACCCCTAAATCGCATGTCGACGATGGCACCATGTTGGTGATGATGTCATATGACAAATCTTGATTGTTATGAGTATCTTCATACATCAAGAAGATGTATGGAAATAATATTATGCTATGACTATTTAAACCTAATATCGAATCCCATGTTAATATTAGTATAGTTTTTTGTTTTGTATTTTGGCTGACATCACCCACGGTAGTGGAGCGAAATGTCATTTTGGACCAATGGGAGCTTCATGCTCATCGCCCACTTGCATATAGCAAGTATTGGATTGAGAGTCTCCTTAGAAATTGTGGATGGTGGACTGGAGAAACCACCCACCACTTCATGGGTGTGGTTGGTGTAGACACCTAAAAGTGTCCTCAAGTCACAAAACCCTAATTTCCTCCATAATCCACTGATTTTCCCTAATTTACCTCTATGGTTAATCATTCATACCCTAATGTCCCCTTTACTTGATTTATTCAAACAAATAAATCAATCCCATCACTTAATCCCCTTTTCACATGATTAAATAAATCAAACAAATTTATTTAATTTAAATTCCATTTATCCACCTCACAATTTCTCTCAATTTAAAATTCTATTTTGTCCTCTAGTGTAGAGGAACCCTAATCGATCACAACCCTCCATTTTCAACTCTCAATCCAGGCCCTCCATTCAAATCAACCTCCTCTATAAAATACCTCATTTAGCTCCATTTTCACCTCTTAGAAGACATTTTTTAGCTATGCATCTGATATACTATCTCCAATGTCTTTTTGCCCACGTACATGAGCTTCTCACAATTGTGCAAAACCTACAAATCTGAGAACAATGAGGCAAGATGGAGGAGAGCAATGAAGATTAATCAATAGCTAGCTTAGATTTTAGCTTATTTTCATGTTTGTTTGATGATTTTCTAGGTTAGATTGCTCTTCATTGTAGTTAGGGTTTGAATAGTTTGTTGTTTTGCACTGTAAACCTATTTTTCCCTAACACAAAATGGTGAACCTGACATGAAAAGATCAGTTTTTGTCAACTTTTGGAAGGAAAATTTTGTAGGTGACCTCCTGAGCTCAAACGGACCTCACCATTGAGTCCAGGAGGCCCTTTCGGCGAAAAATGACATGAAATTTGATAGGGTTTGGTCTCTACAATTTTTTTAAATTTTTTTGAAAAAAAATTAGTACGGCCATCCATACTGTACGGATCCATACGAATCAGTATTGTACAGATAGACCATACCTTCCTGCGCAGTGTGATGATCGATCTATGTTTCTGGGTTTTACAGGTCGCATTTAACATTTAGGTTAATCTTAAGGGTTTTTGATATTTTTGTAGGATTAAATCTAATGTTGGTTTGTAGATTTCAATTCAAATATGTACAGGCTCAAAAGGGTGAAAAAACCCTAAGCTCTACCCTGTTGTCTATAATGAAAACCCACTCCAAGTATTCTCTACTGCCAGCATGTCTATCAACCTAAACCCTAAACCAAGTTGAAGAGTCTACGCCAAGAATCCCCTGTTGCCATTATTAAACCCTGTCGTTGCTTTCCTGTAGACTCTTGTCATCGCTTGAACCCTTCGGCTCACTACTCATTCGACCATTGCTCCCAATACCTCTGTCAAAACCCCATCTACCGCCTATGGAATCTCCCTCCACTGGTCTGTATTTCCCACGATCATCACTTGGTCGCCACCTTTGGCGACCTTGTCGTCACCCCTATGCACCGTCGCCACCGTGGGCTCTGCCCTGCCACCTCCCGTCCCCTACTTAAGCTCCTTCCATTGCAACCATTTGAAACACTTGGTTGCGGTCCGAATTTCATCCCTCTATCCCTGGTGTGTTTCGTCCTCACCCTTGGTGGTGCTCAGCCTCGGTTACCATAGATTCTGCCTCCAGTCTTAAATCTACCTACAACAATCATCGTCGTCATGATCTTTGTAAGGCATTAACCATTGGTCACCACTGTGGTCTGGGCACCGACACTCCATTTGTGCCTGTGGTCACCACTCCACCTCCACCCATGTCCATAAAATCGCTCACTGTCTTCGCAGCCTGCGTCTTCTTTGCACCTAGACCTAAAACCTAACGGTTGCTGACTTAGCTGTGGTCCAAAAACCTAAAAACTCAACCCTAAATCCTTATCCCCGATAGTCATCCAAAACAACTAATCATTCGCTCTGCTTTAGGTGGTCAGTCATATCAGTGATCACAGGAAGGGAGAAAGGGGCCACCAAGCATTTTTTTTCCTATTTCTTTTTTTAATTGGTGTAGCCCCTGGTCACATGGGTGACTAGAGGCCCATTTAAACTTTAAACTGCCAAATAAACTACAGCCTGGCTAACCACATCATGTGATTACAGATACTTAACCACCAGTGTTTAATACAAACTGCTAGCTAAACCTTAACTGCCAGAGATCTAATAGGTGCATGTGCCCAGTATACTTAAACCGCCAAAGGTTAGCATTGACCACCAGGCCTAACCCATGTTTGCCTCTACTTACCAAAATAGGTAGTTTTTTTCAAACAATCATAACTTTTGCATACAATAACAAAATTTCACAGATTTGGTGCTGCTGGAAAGAGGACTCTGCAGACTTCGCAATGGTGCTAGTTTCGATAGGTAATGGTATAGTTTTATCAGATAAATTTCTTTTCAAAATTAGACCACATTTTAAACTTTGACCAAGTATAACTTGGGTAGATTTTATCAAATTTCAACAATTTTTTTTCAAACTGTTTAAAATTTCCTAAATTTTCTGATTCTGCAATTTATTTCACTATAACGGATCAATATTTTTATATATTTTGCATATTCCATTTTTTGACCATTTTGACTTCGAGGTTCACAGAATGAGGCATTCACTCAATATTTCTTATTTTTTGCTTATCATGGAGTTTTTCTGCTACTAATGTCTGATTTGTAATGTGTGGCATTCACTGGTTAAAGACAATAAACTAAAACTACTAACACATTTGATGCAGGGATTCAGTTTCTTTCAAATGCATGTGTGTTTGTTATCATAGGCACATTTGGATTTGGTGCAATAAAACAAACTTTATCTTTCTATTTTCACACATATCCTCGGGGGCTTAAAATGAATCACTGTCTACCTTGTTTGGTGATTGTGTTGGTGTTTTGAGATGTGTATGCTCTTCCCTCACACATTATGTGATCTTGGGAATCAAAAACATCTCTCAACACTTTCATAATCACACCACACATTCAAATTTCTAAAGGTCAATGAACATGTGTGAGTGTAAGCAAGTTGCATGTGTATGCTCTCTCCTTGCGTCTTAGTATGAGCCTAGAGATCAAAAACATGTACTTGTCTTACTTTTGTGTTACCCTTTAGAGTGGGCTTGCTCTTGCGACACATCCGCAAGAACTCATTTGCGACCCCAAGTAGTACTTTCATCTGGTCTGCTATACAAATTAGGATAAGGCAAAAGCTAAGTCCAAACCGGTATGAGCGCTCACCATACAACACTAGCTCAAAAGAAGGCGTACCTTTGTGTGTATTAAAACTTCTAGTAGGGTTAGTCAAAGCCTTTAGTGGCTTGTTGGATGTTCGTGGGGTGTTGGTCCCCTAGATATTCACTACAAACATTTGTCTAGTAGCCAAAATCCCTCTACTTGCTGGCGCAGAAGGTTAGACCTTTGAAGCCATCCCACGTTCTCGTGGTTTAAAGTAGAGATAGAAAAGTACCTTAAGATCTGCGCATATTGAGGACTTGGAACTTTGTGTGCCTGAGAAGTGAGTGCACTGTAAGGGGGAGCCCGTACCACCAAGTTTCTAGAGCTATCCACTTTAAATAGGCACAGCTGGAGAAATCCAAGTGGGAATCCAACAAGTATTGTCCTTTCCTAGCTTAGGATCATGCATGTCTACAAGTGTTTGCAAAACATCAAGAGTCACTAAAAAATAGCCAATCGGACTGCCAAATGTCTTCTATGATTGATGTGTGTGCTTGCCTAATAATCATTCTCAACATTCTTTCCACACATTCATCCGAAGTCATCATACCTTATTACATTCATACCATATCCTTATCATTCAACCTTCGTATCCTAGTCACCCCCTAAGCCAATAAATTTCATCCTAATCATTCCACTTCAACATAATCATTATCCTAATCATCATCCTTGTCACCTCGCATATCCTTATCACTATCCTAATCATTATCTTAATCCATCCAAATCACCTAACATCATCATTACACTTTATCATCCTCATTCCAAGTCACTTCCATTTCACCTTAATTCATCCTAGTCATTATCCTTGTCCTTCCTCAAACATTCTAATCATCCCATTCCTCATCATTCAACCACATCCCTAATCCATTATTCTTACACATCATCCTATCATATCCAAACAACATCAATCCTAATCATTCCTAATCACATTCTTGTCATATCTTCTTCATTCCACCTCATCATAATTATACCCTAATCATTCATAATCATTACATCCATTCCACATCATCTCATATTCATCATTCCAACTCATCATATCCTAATCACATTCATACTCATATCTTCATCATTCAACCTTTGTGTCCTTAGCCACATCATATCATATCCTAATAAAATTCTTATCATTTTGTAATCATTCCTAATCCCCTCCTAAGCCAACCCATTTTATCCAAATCACATTACCTAATCATCATTACACCTCGTCATAATCATATCCTCTTCTACCACTCCTAATCATTCAACCTCATCCTAATTGCATTCTTATCATATCCTCATCATTACACTTCATCACAATCACATCCTATTCATCATGCCTAATCATTACACCTCATCCTTATCATACCCTAGTCATCATATCCTCATCATTACACTTCATCTTAACCTTATCCTATTCATTATATCCTAATCATCCTAGTCATCACCCTAATCACTACACTTCATCCTAATCATCACCTTAATCATACCTTAATCATATCCTAATCATACCCTAACCATTTCCAACTCATCCTAATCACCTCTTTCATCTAATCACCATGATCTTAATCATCCTAGTCAAAACATATAATCATCCTCATCCAATCCACATCATCCTAATCATTCTTCTCATCATATCCAAATCATCCTAGTCAAACCCTAATCACTTCTTTCATCTAATCACCATCATCTTAATCATCCTTATCAAACCCCAGTCACCTCTTTCATCCAATTTACATCATATCCTAATCATCCCTAATCATTCCATATCATACCATAATCATACCCAACTCATCATAATTCAAACCTTAATCATCCCTTGTCATCTTCTTCCTAATCAAATTCTAATCGAATCCTAATCATTACATTTCATCAGCCTTACCATTCGAATCTAATCAATTTCATATTATCATTCCGCATCATATCACTATCACATATCCTAAACATATCCAAGTCATCATCATCATTCTCCTAATCATATCCTAGCCATTCGAATCACATCCGAATCACATCCTAACCATTCATTCCAATCCGATCACTTTCATCCTAATCATTCCCCATCACAATACATCACAACTGTTGGGAAAACTTGGAGCATCTACTCTCCCTATCAAATCTGACTGCAACCGTGTCAAAACATTATAGACTTATTGGTTCTATTCACCCATCACATATTCAATTTCGTTCTACTACATATTCAATCTCATTCAGCCCTATACATCTATAGAGGATCCTAAACATTAGTCTTCCTATGGTTGAAACATTGGGAGAAACTGTCAAAGCTTGACTGTATCACAAGTACAAATCTATGGACCAAGAGACCTTGACATATTTTTCACATCAATCACAACTTGGGCTTAATACTCCATGGCTAGTTTAATTCCATCTTTCCAAGTGAATTCTAAAACTCGTGGGTTCACTTTAATCAATCATTTCTTACACACCACAAGGTCTTGATAAATCCAATTTATACTTTGACAAGGTCATTAGTAGATGAGAATACCCTCTTGGAGCTAGACTTTTTGAAGACTAAATCATTAGCCTCTATCATAGTCTAGGCCTCATCACCTTGCATTAACTTCCCCATACCATCCCAAAAATTCACAAGTCTCATTTGGTAAAGACACGGTTGCAAAATGAAGAGACAAGGGAGTAGATCCTCTTAGTCATCCCTCATACACACAACATTCTAAACATTCAGACCAACACATTCATCCTTATCATTTCTCATCATCCTTGTCATTCCACATTATCCTTGTCGCATCATAATCATATCCTACTCATATCTTCATCATTCCATATTCACATCCTTATCACCCTTTCTAATCACATCGTTCAATCAAATTCATCCTAATCACTTCACCCCTAATCATATCCTAATCATTTCCAAGTCATTCTAATCACAACCCTAACCATACCTTGATCACCTCTAATCACCCATCTAATCATCTAATCAATCTCACACTCTATCAAATTCCTAATCATTCCACACCATCATCCTAATCCTAATCAAGCACTTGTCAACATGGTCCTAATCACACAAGATGACACAACAATATGAAGACATGTGTCATTCCATGAAAATCCTAGAAAATAAGGTTCTAGCACCCCAAGCCTCTTCACAAGTCTACCCAAGTCCACCTTTGTAACAAGACAAAGTGCCTTCAAATTCCAATTTTACCTTTGACAAGGGAAACATATGTCTACCCCATCCATCCTATAAGTACATTCTAGCACCGCACTCTAATCCTACATCAACCCCACATCCTAGAATCAAACATTACAAAAGCAAGCCTAAAGGGTTGTCCATATCCACCAAACCATCCACCCCCTTTAACCTTCTGTCTAATCAAAGTCCAAACCCTAATCTCACAACACCATCCATCCCTCTTATCCCGCCACCATGGGAACTTTCCACTCCACCTAGTCAAAATCATAAGCCTTCAACTTCCATCACCCATCCACCTACAAAGGATGTGATCTAAGGGATACTAGAAAGGAACAAATTATCTCCGCATCATCCAACACATATACTTGAGCCTAACAATAAGCCTTCAAATACCATGCCCATCCCATCACACCCTTATGTCATTGACCATCAAGAACATATCGAACCTATCCAAGAGTCATCCGCTTCCACCCAAGGTCAAGAGGTATGTCAAGGGTATACTCCTAAGCATGAGGAAACATTACCCCCTCGTTCAAATCAAGATCAAACCCCTTCCATTGCACCCATCCATGACACACTTGATCCCATCTACAACCAAGAAGACCATGATGATCCTCTAAGCCAACTCTATGCAGTCCATGGTCAAGAGCTTATCACCCCATCCATACATCCTCCATCTAGCCCTAATGTGCAAACTTCCACTCCTCATGATGAGACACTTGCCTCTGAAGCACACATAGAATATCAAACAAATAACTTGGATCCTAATGCACATAATCAATATCCTAATGATCCATCTTCATCCACCATCAATCCCATTTCAAGACCACCATCATATTTGATCGGTTTATCTAGCTTCATCCATTAATGTTCCTCCTTGGAACAAAAACAACCTTTATCCACTTTGCCTTCTCTATCTAATAATGAACTCATGCCTAGTGTCCAAACTACATATAGTCCCATAGTCCATCGCATGCTCCAAAAAATGAATTATCATGGCAAAGGCTTAGGCCTTCATGAACAAGGAATTTTGGAGCCAATCCATGTCAATGTCCCCCTTCACTCATATGGCCTTGGATACACACCTCAAGGTCAACAATCTAATGATGTTGGTACTTCATTCATGTCCACCACTTTCTATTGCAAACCCTATCATATTCCTAAGACATATGTTGCCATTCCACCTTCATCATCCTGTAATTGTCAAAAGCATCTGACCATACACTTTCCCCCATCCAATTTACCTCCACTACTTCCAACTCCCAATTTCCCTCCATCCACTTTTCCACCATTGATTCCAACACCTAACATTCCTATCATCCATAAATACTCTTACATTCCTAGTCATGGCCAACAAATGCACACATTGTCTAAACAAAAAGCTTCCACTCATTCCATCCACCCCATGGGATTCAAAAATAAATATTTGGATGCCCCCTTTCATAAAGACAAAAAATCCTAAGGGTCCTAATGCCTTAGGACATCAATACAAAAATTCAAAGCAAGGTACATCCAAAACTCTATCCAAACCCACACCTCCAAAAGTAAAGTCAAAAAGCAAAATGGTATGGGTACCTAAGCAAAGAAAGAATCAAGTCAAATGAGGCATCCACATCACAAAAATCCCAACCATCCTCTTCCATCCAAAAATCTTATCCCATTCAAAAGTCTCAAATTCCTAAATCCCACAAGCAAAGAAAAAGTTATAAAAATACTAAGTCCATATGGGTACCTAAATGCCTACATCATCCATCCACTAAGCAAACATCTCCATTGCTTCCTACACCACCATCCAATCAAAAGCTTCCATGTTTATCATGGTGTGTGCAACCGTTGGTCATGATTACTTTCCATACCTCCATCACCCCATCTTTCATCCACTATCCTACATATTTCACTCATCCTATTCCTATGGTCTATACTTTTGCATAAGTCCTACATAATCCACATCATAATCCACTATTGGCCCTACATAATCCACATCATAATCCACTATCATCCCTACATAATCCATATCACAATCCACTATCATTCCCTCCATAATTCACTGTCTACCTTTTCCATCTCACTTTCATGCCATCACTTACCAACATCAATGAGCATAATGACATTTGACATGGTCAATGCGAAATACCAATGGGACTATCATCTTTCATGGCACTTGACACTTGAGGCCCTCCTTTCCATATTCCACCTCTCCCATTCAAAAAGTCAAAAATTCAAAAAAAAAAAAGAAAAAAAGTAAAGAGAAATCCCTCTGTCCAACGATGAAAACTTGGTAAACATGTGCCTTGGATAAGTACCATGATGAAAAATTGGCAAATAGGCATCATGAGTAGGTTGATCTTCTATGACACTTACACTTGGGGGCACATTGTCTCATCCAACATATCATTTTCATCCCATCATTTCCTATCTTATCCATTACACCTACATTTGCCTATCATATCGCATCCATTCATCCTCCCTCTTTTGATCTTGATAAAGATTGGGGGCAACATGTTGACAAATGCTTTGGTTATCTCTTGATGTACCTCATTCTATCCAAACAATCCATCTTACCATCCTATCATCACAAGCATTTGTCATGAAAAATCCTAAGAATTCCACCTGGACGAGGCATGTTATTCCCATGTGACATAGCCTTTGGAGATCACATCTTTGCTCTCTTACATGTACACATCCTTCCATCCATCCATCCATCCATTATCACCTATCACTTTATCCTATCTTCCACCCTTACACCTAGACTCGGTTCCCCCCCTTTTGTCATTGGTATCTAGCGAAAAGGCTACCCTAATTGTCATCCAATGGGTTCTCAAACATTTCAAAAAACACAAAAAAAAATCAAAACATCCAAAAAATACAAAAAAATCAAAACATTTCAAAAATCCAAAAAAATCACAACATTCAAAAACCCAAAAAAAATTAAACATTCAAAAATCCAAAAAATTGAAACATGTCAAAATCACAAAAATATCAAATATTCTCAAAAATACAAATACAATCACAACATTCAAAAACACAAAAAAATCAAAACATGCAAAAAAATACAAAAAATCAAATATTCCCAAAAATATAAAAAAAGTCAAAATATTCCCCAAAATTCAAAAAAAATAAATCCCAATCAAAAAATCCAAGCAATAAAATCAATCACTTCATCACCTCATTCCAACCAAATCAATTTTTTCATTCAATTCTTCAACCAAATCAATCAATCAACTCTCTTGATCGATCCATTCAAACATTAAATCAATCACATCATCATATCGGTCAAATCCATTCTTCAAATCATCCATAGTCTAGCTTGGTCGAACTACGTCGCCTCTGAGATTTCACATAGGCAAGGCCATCTTCGATGCGCCCCTGAGGCATTAGGTCAGTCCCTTAGGGTCCGTTGAGTCAACCATCATAATAAGTCATCCTTTCGTGAAATGGACACTTTGATCAGATAGTAAATCTTTCACAGCAACAAACACTTCAAAACCAATCCCAAAATCAACAAAGACAAGATATCTAATTAGTCAAATCAGTCAATCACCTCGTGATAATCATATGTCACTATCAAGCTATCCTTGTCAACCATCGCATACTCTACATGAAATGGGGCATCATCAAAACCAAGATTCTATTCCTTATATGACATGTGTCATTCATCAAACATCATCAATCAAACCCTGGTGTTGCTCGCATGGCCAACAACACTAGTGTCAATCAATCAATCACTTGCCTTATATAGGATGTTGCATTGTCAAAACCAGACCAAGCGTCTTATACGACATACTTCTTTCCTGAAACTAGGCCTCCTTCATCGAATCATCATAATGAATCAAGCACATATCACTTGGCAAAAGGTCCACCTGACTGTTGACTCTGCTAGTCCAATTTGTCTTATCTTTTATTGGATTGTTGTTTAGTCTTGTTCTTATGCTTCTCAAGGCAGTACCTAAGTGATGAAGAGAAGCAAGGATAGAGCGAGACCTTTTTATTTAATTGTTGTTTGTAGTTTTTCTTGGCAAAATGACTAGGGTAACTTGGTGCCTTGCATGTGATCAAGATTCCATTGGGTGGGAATCAAAGACATCCTATGCATTAGAAATGTAGACACCTAAAATTGGACTGCTCTGCTGACCGATTTTCTCTACCTCGCATTCAATCCATTCTCCCAATCTACATGATCAATTAATTCACCCCAATTGAGTCATTTAACCTTACAACCCTAATCCCTATCAATTGAATGAATATTCTTAATATTCATTTAATTGATTTATCCATTTTCCTAAATCTCTATTAATCCTGATTATCTGATAAATCATGCTTAAGTTAATTAAGATGCCACTTAATTAACCTTGTCCCCCACTCATCCACTATCTGAATTTAATATTCAAATGTCTCCCACTATCTGAATATTATATTCAGATGTCTCCCACTATCTGAATTTAATATTCAGATGTCTCCCACTATTTGAATTTTAAATTCAGATATTCCCCACTCTTCCCAAAATGGGAATATTTAATTCCTCCACTAGGAATAAAAGAATCACTTTTATTCCTAGCCCTTGATCTGATCAGATGAATCCTGACCCTCCATCCTCATGTCCAGATTTCTATAAATTGGACCCTCTCCAAGCCATTTTAACAGGTCCCTTCATGCATCAAATCTCTATCAGAATCTCTCCAAAAGAAGACAGTTCATGCATCAAACCTCTGCCAGAATCATTCCCCAATCTCCCTCATCTTATCAAAATTATGTCAAAATCACCCTAGCCATCCTCAATCTCCATCTGAATCACCTTATCTCTCATCCACATTGTGTTGAAAAGCCTTGAGCAATCCACATTTAGTCTCTAATCATGGGAGAAATCTTGAGGAGCTCGTAGGCGCACTCCTTCCCGCATGGATTCATGAGGTCATAAATGGAGGTATAATCATTTTGTTATGCATTAGATTAGTCTTATCTTCATTTTAATCTCACTTATCACATTTGGCACGCCCGGTCGCGAATCTACTCGTCATTTGTGAAGGTTTTGTTGTCAAAATCTTTATTTTCTAACAAGTTTTGCAAGTTTTGCGACTAACCTGTTGCAGGTTGCATCTTACGCAAAAATGGACATCATTTTCGCGCTCAGAATGTCGATTCCATGAATTTTGACTATAAACTTCAATATATTTTTTGAAAATTTTTTAGGGGCCCTAGGCCGTACCGTACGGATCCCATGACCCCCATCTCTGGTTTCTGTTGCAGGGAGTTTCTCATTTTTTTTGCAGGTTTCATGGTTTTTTCGGAGGTTTAAAGCTGATTTTTTTTTAAGGTCTTCCGCCGCCTAAACCGCCCCGATCCACCACTTCAAACCTCCCACCGCTGCCTGCGCCTCACCTCCCTTTGCCAGGTCGAAACCCTGTCCCTGCAATCACCACCACCTTATACCTCCCGCACCACCCTCTTCACCCTGGTCATCACCTCCGGTGGCAAACTCCCCTTGTCACCAAACCCCAAACCCTACCGCCTCTCCGCCCTCGCGGCCTCCGACCCAACTCTCTGCGGACCTCCTACCGCCGCCTCACCCAAATGCCCCCCCGACCACCATTCTCCCCCGCGCCGCCTACACCAACCACCAACCACCACTTTGCATATCATCCCCCATGCTACCCCCGCGCTGTATCCCCAGCTGCCACTCTCCACCGTCGAACCACCCTGCAGACCTCCCCTCCGCTCTTCCCGCCCGGCGCTCCCCCACAGCCTACATCAAACCCTGCCAACACACCCTCTTCTCGCGACACCACCTGCTGACGCCAACACCCACAACTTCCTCTGCCCCGACACTGCCCACAACTCCTCCCTGCGGATCTCCATTCCTCCAAACCACCACTCCAAACTCCTGACCTCCCTCCCATCCGCTCCAAACTCCCGCTCGAAACAACGACTATCCCACACATTCCCGTCCAAAATCCCACACATTCCCACCCAAAATCTCCCACCCAAAACAAACCAAACAAACAAACAAACCCTAAACCGCCAGAAGCAACCTGCAACATGTGACTAGGTAAACACTAACCGCCAGTGGTTAGTCTTTTTTAACAGTCAACTTGCCTTGTCTTCCCTCCACATACCAAAGGAGGCTATTTTTTTCTCTTGATCATAACTTTCACATACGGAGGCAAAATTGAGCAAATGAATAGTCATCGGAAAGAGAATTCAGGGAACTTCATAGTTGTGAGGTTTTGATCAGGTGATGGCACATTTTTCTAGTCTTTTTTCGCAGTCAAAGTCCAACTTGCAATCAAACTTCAAATCGTCATATCTTTTGCGTTTTTGATCGAACTTTCACAAATTTTTTTTTGAAATCACATAGAATCTCCTGAAGAATCTGTTTATGTAGTCTATTTTCCTATATTAGTTAAAGGTAGCATCGTAAGTTTAATTAATGCCATTTTTCTGCAAGTCGGGTTGTTCTGCCTGCAGTGGCATTTTCACATACCTTCTTTCATCATTCGTTTGGAAGATACTAACATCTTTTGTGCAGGGATTTCTTAGCTTAAAGAACATTTAATTTTGGTGCATCTAAAAAGAATCCTTGTGTGCCTACTGTATCGAACATTTGATTTTGGTGTTCCTAAAATTAATCATTGCTTGCAACACATAACTTTAGGGACATTTTCAATTTGGGCTTAAAACGAACATTAGCTCTTGTTTGCCGTGTCTTGTGTGCTTGTACATTTGTGTTATCCCATAGGGTAGAATCAAAGTATCCTCTCCCCTTGCCTTCACAAGGATCTTGGGTGAAGAGAAATGGTTCTATTCTATCTTTCTTAGGACGTGGGCCTGCCCTTGAGACACATCCATTCGGAGAACTCATTGGTGACCCCAAGCGGTACTTTCATCTGGTCTGCTATATGTAAATTGAGGATAAGGAAAAAGCCAAGTCTAATTAGTATGAGCGCTTACCATTTGGTGGTAGCTTGAAAGGAAGTAGTACCCTCGAGGTATATTAAACTCCTAGTAGAGCTAGTCAAAACCTTAAGTGGTTTATCGGATGCTCGTAAGGTGCCGATCCCCCAGATGTTCCCCCACTACGAACCTTTGTTTTAGTGGCCCAAATCCTTAAGGTTGTACATGCTTGATTATCACATCTTTCATAAATCAAACCTTTGGCCATTATGTTTTTGTGCTTGATCGTTGTCTACTTGCCAAGAACAAATCAATTTCATCCAAACAATCCACATCATCATCATATCATCACCACGCACTTGCCAAAAAGGACTTATGATTTAACAACTTGTGTGACATCATGTCAACTGTATAGGACCTCCAAAAGCTCCTTCATATGCTTCACCAAATGCATGCAAGCCAATCCCCTCTAGAGCATCGAACCTTCCAAGGCATTCAAAAATTGATTCACATGGGTTGAACAAGCCAATCCTTACACATACAATACCTCTTGGTAGAAATCCAACACCTCTTGGCCACTTGCAAAGTCAAACAACCATCATATCTAGCACCTATCCCATCATATCCCTCTACACATCAAACCAATTCTGCATCAACTTACCCCACTTCACATCAACTAAATTCATCCACATGTCATATCAACCCGTTCTCAACTCATCCCAACCCTTATCTATATCCATCCATCTCACAACAATCACTATCCTATGCAACCCCTCCATCATCATCACATTAACACATTCACCAACATCAACAACCTTACATGTCATCCTCAACATCATATCAACCTCCATCATCCTCATATCAACCTTCAACCTCATATCAACCTTCAACGTCATATCAACTTCCTTCATACCAACCTAATTCCTCCACCTATCATGTCCATGCCACATCAACAACTCAACCTTCACCCCAACATTATCCAATGTCTCATTCTCACATTCCAACATACCACCAAGCCCATATATGCGACAACCAAGTGTCATCACAACAAGCACTAGTGAGCCCAAATCCACCTTTGCAACACGACACACCTATAAGTCCAAGTGGTCCCTTATCCATAAATCAACTGAGTCCAAGTCATCCTAGGCAAGATCTATTCACCTTTGACAAGGGAAATACCATTCTAGAGTGCCCTCCAACACCACCATCCAATCCCACACCTATCCGTGAACCCATCCACGAACCATCACAACCTAATCCCATCACCCCCCTATCCAATCCCAATCCTATTTCTACCCCATCCGCCATCATTATCCATCCATTATATTGCTCTTCAACCCATCAACTCATGAAGGATACCATCCATTGGTTAGTAGCAAGGAATCAAACACCCTCATGCCATCCAACATCCACCAATTCTCTTGAACAACCCTCTATCATAAGTCAAGAACCACCATGTAGCCATGTTCAAGAACACATAAGTCAAACACCTATCACATCCATCCAAGCACCTACCACATCTATCCAAGTCACTTCCCCATCCATGCAAACACACGAACCATGTCAAGAATCACATCCAAAGCATGTTGAAACATCAACCCCTTCTCATAATCAAGATCTACCCATCCCATCTAAGCCCATCCCAAATCCATCTCCCTATTCACTTGGAACAAGCACTTTCATCCATGGTGACTCCCTCGTAGGAGGCAAACAACTTCCTTCTATCACCTATTCTTCTCCATCAAATAATGGACTCACGTCTTGTTTCCACAGCAATAAACATCCCATTGTAGGTCGCATGCTCCAACTTATGAACTATCAAGGCAAAGGCTTAGGCCTTCATGAACAAGGCATCTTGGAGCCCATTCACACCACATCCCATCCATCCTTGCATGGCCTTGGCTATACATCTCAAGGCACACAACCTGCACATGTCAATACCATCCACCCACCTTCCACAATCCATTCATCCAATCGCAAACATGGTGCATCTCATCGCCCTCCCAAATCTTATGTCGCCATCCCTCCTCCATCATCCTACCATTTGCAAAAGCATGTGACCATCCATCTCCCTCCATCCAATTTACCTCCACTACTTCCAACTCCAAAGCTCCCTATCACATCCATTTTACCTCCTATCCTACCAACTGCCAACACCCCTATCCACAAATCCTTTTATCCTCCCATCCTCCCAACTCCTAATATCCCCACCCTCAAATCTCCTTATCCATCTATCCAAATATCCACTTTTTACCCATTTACCCATAAGTCCACTAACATCCCGACTCAAGACCAACAAAAGCACACATCTTTCAAACATGAAGCTTCCACCAAATCCATGGGATTCAAAAATTTGAATGCCTCAACTCATAAAGCACAAAAGCCTAAGGATATTATCCCTTCCAATCAAACTGCAAAATAAAAAAAGCTATCCAATCCCACACCATCACAAGCAAAAGCGAAAATAAAAATGGTGTGGGTCCCTAAATGAAAAGCACTCAACTCTAATGAGGCATCCACATCCCAATCTACCGCAAAATCCCAAACATCCCATTCCCCATCTAAAAATCCCATAATCCCTACATCTATTTGGGTCCCTAAAACCCCAAATCAACCATCCAAAAATCCCTCATCCCAATCCCCATTACTCCCAACTCCACATCCAAAATACAAGCTTCCAAATACATCAAGATGTGTGCCACAATTGGTCTTGGTTCCCCTCCATCACTTGCAATTCCCACATACCCCTATTTCTCCATCTTTCATCCACTACCCTACATATCTTCCTCGTCACATTCCTATGGTCCATGCTTTTGCATAGCCCACATCATAGTCCACATCATAATCTGCATCATAATCCGCATTTGTCCACATCATTATCCATTATCCACCATCCCTTCCATCTTCTCCACGCAATCATCATCCAACCTACTATCCAACATGGGACCATCTTCTCCTTGCTCTGGAAACAAACACTAGAGTCCCCCTTCCATCAAAAAAGTCAAAAAAGCAAAAAAATAAAAAAATCAAGAAAATAGTAAAGAGAAAAAATCCGTCCAATGGTGAAAACCACTCCTTGTGGCGCCTTGGGCATGTACCATGATGAAAACCCCTTGTGGGCGTCATGCGTAATCACTCCTCCATCCATTTTGTATCCCTACACTTGGGGGCAAAACCGTATCCTTCATCCACATCCATAATATCCTTGCACATCTTATCCACTCATATTCCTATCCCCCATCCCCTATGTATC
Organism: Cunninghamia lanceolata; assembly: GCA_027924645.1. Taxonomy (NCBI): domain Eukaryota; kingdom Viridiplantae; phylum Streptophyta; class Pinopsida; order Cupressales; family Cupressaceae; genus Cunninghamia; species Cunninghamia lanceolata. Next base: position 3,465,525 of record BSBN01000135.1, on the reverse strand, counting down.
CTATCATTCCCCATCCATCATATCATGTTTTAACCATCTCCCACCTTAGATCTTGATAAAGACAAGGGGAAACATCTCAACAACATGCTTTGGAAACCTCTTGGCATACTCCCTTTCAAAGTATATCCTCCATCCATCTACTCCCAAGTCCATCCATTCCGAGGGCATAACCATGTTCTCGCAACCCACCTATCCTCTCGAGGAGGCATCATTGGGGCATATGATTCCTTGCAACCTAGCCCTTGGAGAAAATCCTCATCCCTATCTTCCATCTATCTAACATACATCCCTATCACTTGTCCATTCATCTATTAGGAATCAAATATCCAATCCCCCTATCCAACCCCATCACTTTCACCTCTAGACTTGGTGTTTCCCTTGTCATTGGTATTTAACACAAAGGCTATCCACATGAAGTCCAAGACACCATCATTCCTTTTCCAAAATCTAAAAATTCAAAAAAAATTGCAAAAATCCAAAAATCCAAAAACATCACAAAATCAAAAAATACAAAAACAATAGAAAACACACAAAATTCCAAAAATAATCTATCCATCACACAAATAAAACTTGCTCCATCACACTCTCATCACCATCACATTTATCATCCTCTCGTATCATCATCACATCTATCATCAATAAGCCTAGACTAGATCCAAGCATCGCATCACCTATCAAAGCATTGTCCTTAATCAAAATCATCAACTATCAAATCAGCATCAATCACAACTTGTCACCATCATATCTTGAGCCTCTTTTGCATCATCATCAAATCATCAATCGATTCCTGCCTTAGGATATGTCTTTCCTATGATAGGCAGGATCTATCACATCATCATCCATCTTGGCAAAAGATACAATGGTTACTTGTTTGGTTCGTTGGTCTTTTGGTTTTGATTTTTATCTTTTGTCCTATTCGAAGATCACATCAAAGCTACCTTGATTTTAATATATCATGGTATGTGGCGAAAACATCTAGAATGGGGCATAGTCTTGCTTTTGTATGCTGTGCTTGTGGGCTGGTTTCATTACTCCAAGCTAGTATTCATATCTTGTTGATCATAGGGTCGGTTCTAGCATATTGATCTCCTTATGCATCTAAGGTTAATCATACCTTTTTTGTACTAAGGGCTTATGCTATGAGTCCCCTTCCCTCATCTAGACAAGGTTGTACTATCTTGGGCATGCATGGGATCATCCCTTTGTCTATGTGTCTAGTCCATGCAAACATTGGATAAACATCATCACCCTGGTCTTCTATACCTTGGTGAACATATCCACTTTGCTATATCAAACCTAGGATTGCTCAAATTTAGTTTTAGCACAATGATCATCCACCAATCATCTCCCAACATCATCATCCTTCCATCCCACCACTTATCCTCTGACCCGTTCAACCAATCTGTCTCATCCATTTCGAGAGCACAACTGTGTTCTTGCAACCCGCCTATCCTCTCGAGGGGGCATCATCCTTACCAAATATCCCCAAACCTTACCTTATTCTTCCAAACCAAAATCTTTTTTCTATCCAATCCATCTCTATGTTTTAACTTCTTTGAAATGATGTTGCTTAGCCGCAACACCATCTCAAAGAGGGGCAAATGTAGACACCTAAAATGGGACTGCTCTGCAGACCGATTTTCTCTACCTCGCATTCAATCCATTCTCCCAATCTACGTGATCAATTAATTCACCCCAATTGAGTCATTTAACCTTACAACCCTAATCCCTATCAATTGAATGAATATTCTTAATATTCATTTAATTGATTTATCCATTTTCCTAAATCTCTATTAATCCTGATTATCTGATAAATCATGCTTAAGTTAATTAAGATGCCACTTTATTAACCTTGTCCCCCACTCATCCACTATCTGAATTTAATATTTAGATGTCTCCCACTATCTGAATATTATATTCAGATGTCTCCCACTATCTAAATTTTAAATACAGATATTCCCCACTCTTCCCAAAATGGGAATATTTAATTCCTCCACTAGGAATAAAAGAATCACTTTTATTCCTAGCCCTTGATCTGATCAGATGAATCTTGACCCTCCATCCTCATGTCCAGATTTCTATAAATTGGACCCTCTCCAAGCCATTTTAATAGGTCCCTTCATGCATCAAACCTCTGTCAAAATCTCTCCAAAAGAAGACAGTTCATGCATTAAACCTCTGTCAGAATCATTCCCCAATCTCCCTCATCTTATCAAAATTCTATCAAAATCACCCTAGCCATCCTCAATCTCCATCTGAATCACCTTATCTCTCATCCACATTGTGTTGAAAAGCCTTGAGCAATCCACATTTAGTCTCTAATCACAGGAGAAATCTTGAGGAGCTCGTAGGCGCACTCCTTCCCGCATGGATTCGTGAGGTCATAAATGGAGGTATAATCATTTTGTTATGCATTAGATTAGTCTTATCTTCATTTTAATCTCACTTATCACAAGAAAAACTAATTGCTTCCTTGCATTAGGACTTACACACCTCATAGTTATCTCATCGCATGTTCCAACAAGGTACCACAGTTACTAGTTTGAGTTAGGCATTCCTTGTCTGTCATGTGCCTGTTTCGCAAGGGACTACACTTTCCACCTTGGCCTTTGACATGCCATGGTGATTGTCGTCCTTTGACATAATAAGTTCTATGATGATAAGCAAAATAAAATTGCATGTGAGAAGCGCAAAAATCTATCAAAGCAAGATATCATTCCCAATCTTCTAGCCAATCTTTCATTCCTCCAACTTCATTGCAATCTAGCATATCTTTCATTTTGTCTATCCATTCCCCAACCAATCCCTTTCATTTCGAGAGCCTACCCATGTTTATCACACCTGCCTATCCTCTAAAGGGGGCATCATCATCCTTTTCCTCTATCCATTTCCTTAGCTTCTTTGAAATGATGTTACTCGACATAGATCTCATCATCTCGAACATCATCTCAAAGAGGGACAAAATGTAGACACCTACAAGTGTCCTCAGGTCACAAAACCCTAATTTCCTCCACAATCCACTGATTTTCCCTAATTTTCCTCTATGGTTAATCGTTCATACCCTAATGTCCCCTTTACTTGATTTATTCAAACAAATAAATCAATCCCATCACTTAATCCCCTTTTCACATGATTAAATAAATTAGACAAATTTATTTAATTTAAATTCCATTTATCCACCTCAAAATTTCTCTCAATTTAAAATTATATTTTGTCCTCTAGTGTAGAGGAATCCTAATCGATCACAACCCTCCATTTTCAACTCTCAATCCGGGCCCTCCATTCAAATTAGTATCCTCTATAAAACACCTTATTTAGCTCCATTTTCACCTCTTAGAAGACATTTTTTAGCTCTACATCTGATATACTATCTCTAATGTCTTGCTACCCACATACATGAGCTTCTCATGATTGTGCAAAACTTGCAAATCTGAGAACAATGAGGCAAGATGGAGGAGAGCAATGAAGATTAGTCAATAGTTAGCTTAGATTTTAGTTTATTTTTATGTTTGTTTGATGATTTTCTAGGCTAGATTTCTCTTCATTGTAGTTAGGGTTAGCTGTAGGTTTATTTCTACATGTTTAACTAGTTTTTCCCTAGCACAGGTGGTAGTTATCCTACATGCTCAGCATGCCAAGAAGATTGAACCCAGCTGTGGTAAGTCTTGTCACTATCGAGTATTATCATTATTCATTCTTATCATCATCGATGATCATTTCAGTTCTTCTCTGTGCTCAGGAGATAGAGCAAGAACAAGGAAATTTTAGTTGGCTGAAACCTTTGGGAGACCACAGGAAGTGGCACGTTAACACTTGGCTATGAGTCTCAATAGACTATGTTGACAACACCAAAATGACTTCATTCAAGTTAGAATCGAAGTCTGGAAAGACTTATTTAATGTTGATTATTATTAGTAATGATTCCCTGCAGTATAGTGTCGACTGTGTCAACTTTCATATGATATAATTGTTGTGTTAATCGTTTGAAGATTTCGGGCCATAGTCCATCGATAAGCCAAGCTTTATATCTCAGATCTTTGTGTCTAAGTAACTGTGTTTAAACTTGTAAATGTATTCATTGGAGGTATACTCCAGGTCACGAGCCCGATAATGATATATATAACACAAGTTAATATTGATTGTAATTCCTATAGCTATTGCACAAGGCCTTTAAGGCCAAGCTCAAAACTACTGTAGCCAACTCATGTTGAGTTCTGACATGGCATAATCGATAATAATTTTGTAGATAACACTAAATCTCTTATGATGAGCTTGAGTTGATAGTGCTCATGGCATATTATGTGTAAAACCATTGTGTAAGATATATGTTTGAAGGCTCGGCCTGCATGTGGCCGAGGCACCAACCTTGAACTGTTATGATGATCTTTTGAAACTTTAATCTTAGACTGTGCCAAGAGCACTTAACTACAATCTTGAAATCATCATACATTGAACTCGATTGCTTTCGAAGGGATATTAAGATAACCAAATGCAGTATATTTCAACCCCTCGGTTAAGGAGGAGGATTGAAATATAAAATATTATTGTTTAACTCTATGGTAGCTTTGCATACATGCTGATATAATAGAGAGGATTCTCTTCTTGTTATTTATAACATTATGAGATGGGAAGCATAATTAGTTTAAGTCTTATATATATTATAATGTGAATCAAAACCTCTTCTTTACTTGTGATCAAACTCCATGAAGGGAGTATTTACTATTAAAAACTCACATGGGTATTTGAGTTATTGTCTATTACTAAAACCATTTTAATTGGTTAAGGCAATGTATGTCTATGGTATTATGATCTTGAATTTAACCTATATATTAGATCACTTTGAAACTAAGAACTATGGGTAGATAAACCTATGGTACTATGATCATGAATTTAACCTATATGATGGATCACGTTGAAATTGTAAACCATGGAAGACCTAGGTTGGAAAACTTGGTTGAAAAATGGAACAAAGTTGTGAGGAGTCACAGGTTCCTCATTACGATAGTAACCTATTATGTTTGATATACTCCTAACATGGGAGTCGATCGTCCTGGTATAAGACTATGAATCAAACTAAACCCAGTTATACTAGACCTAAAGAGAGGTCGGATTAAGCATATTGTACGATGAGACAACTTCTAAGTCGAGGCAAGGTGGTGGACATACAATAACTTTCATTGCATAACATACATGTATGTAAATCTTTGGCCAAAGTAATGCAACCGTATCTACATGTATTATCAATCCACAATGCTCCAGATGGCATAATGTCTCTAGTAGTGTCATTCATAGTTAGATTGGATCTATAGTTGCATGACCAGGAGGCATTATGAAGGATACAACACTAAATACTTAGATGGAAAACCTAATGGTTCCTTATATCTATACCTTTCATGAAGGGTAGGGCCGTTTCCAGACCTAGGAAGTTGTGCGGGGGACCACCGGTCTGTGGTTGGAGGAAAAGAACTTGAATGATGATCTCCTTCCGAAGCATGAGACAAGTCGAGGCTTATGAAGACAGATGTCAAGAGTTCAATATGCATTGCTTTTTCATTATATGACTTGATAGTTAGTTATTATGTATAATTTGATATTTAATGTCTTGAGCATAGCTTTGTACATGCATAGGGAAGGTTATTCACTAATGATATGTAATTGGACATTGTAATTGTAAGTTTTGTCATATTCTGGTTTAGAATAACATGCTTAATTATTGAAATGATAATGATTCATTCTTGTTTAACTCTGATTTGGGTAATCACGATGTATTCTAATTCTTGGTTAAGATGAATACTTATGTTAATTATTGAGTATTTAGAATGTGATGTTACATATGGTATCAGAGCTACCAAGTTCAATACATGGACCTATGAGCTCACTACTTGATGAGTATTTGTATCCAACATTTACAGATGCTAATGTTTGGATGTTCTATGCTAGATGCTAGGATGTTCTATGCTTCAAGACACAAGAGCGAGAGTAGGAACTCTCGAATAGGAGGTCAGGGGTCAGCAAGGACCCAGACGGGATGGCCAATGATGGGGGTTATGATGAGACATGTCATAACAACACCACCCAAAGTGAACATGGAGAAAATAACTCAGAGGCTAGACAAGAAGAGGATAGGTGAAGCCATATGAATTTGGAACTATCCCGAGACATGAAAAAGATTATGCCTCCTAAATTTGATGGATCCATAAGTGGAGATGCCACAAAGGCATGGCTTATGGAAATGGAAAAGTATTTTGAAATTAGAAACTATAATGAGCTCACTAAAGAAGTATGGGGGGCATTCCAGTTGGCAGGCGAAGCATCCACATGGTGGATGAAAAAAAAGATGGAACTAGGCTTGAGGTCTAGAAGCCTTACATGGGATAGGTTTGTGGAACTTTTTAGGCAAGGATGGTTGCCTCAGTTGTTCTATGATCAGAAGCTTATAGACTTTTAGAGTCTGAAATAAGTTGATTTGTCTGTGAATAAATATTGGGAAAAGTTCACCTGCTTGCTTAAGTATGTGCCACAGTACCACCAGGATAAGAGATTCCACATTCAAAAGTTTATAATGGGATTAAATGCCCAGATTGGGGGTGAGGTTGATGTACATGTTCTTACTTCAATGGACTAGGTCTATGAGAAGGCCATCAAACAGGAACAAAAACTGAAAGCTATGTCGGCTTATAGAGAAAGGAACGGAAAGAGATATAATTGGTCCCAATCCTCTCAATCCTCTAAGAAAAAGGGGAGAAAGTAGGATTTTACTGAGAAAAATGATAAAGGGGCCAAGCATAAGCAAACTGAGTCTAAAGGGGAGAAGAAGGGAAATAATCACTCCAAAAGAAATGGAGACAATTCTGGGAAACCTCAGGAGAGGCGAGGACCTGTGGGAGGGTGCTACACATGTGGTAAAGATCATTACACCAACAAGTGTCCTAACAAGATGCAGGGAGCACAACCATGAGGGAACCTTGTACCCTCTTGGTAGGTGGCATTCTAGCAACGTATTCATGCAGCCTTTGACAACAGGCAAGCCGAATACCAAATAACTCCCATTGAAACTACAGGTATTTTATCTAGTCTTCCAATTTTAGTTTTAATTGACACTGGTGCTACCAAATGTTTTTTTCCCATAAAGTTGTAAATAAAATTCTTGGAAAGGCTGGATTCATGGAAAACACATGGTCAGTAGAATATGCAAATCAAACTAAGGCTCATGTAGAGCAATGCATGTTTGACCCTAGGGTTGAACTTCTGAGTTTCTCCATGGAAGAAATCTTTATGTAACCACACTAGGCTCATAAGATGTTATTCTAGGGATAAATTGGCTATGGAGGCATTGAGCTAAAGTGGATTGTTATGCCAAAATAATAGAATGTCTTGATGACTTAGGAAACAAAGCCTTTCTATAAGGGAACCCTAGGGAGGTCAAAATAAGACAAATCTCTGCTCTACAAATGAAAAGAGCTCAAAGAAAAGGATGCTAACTTTTTGTAGCATCAAAATGGAAAAACTAAATAAGCTTGAGGAAACCAATTTCCAAAATGATTTAATGTTTTATAAATCTCAGAAACTTAATGAAGTTGGGAAGGAGTCCATAGATTAGGAAAGATCATATATGGATAGGTATCCTTTCCTTAGAGATTTTGAGGACGTATTTCCAGATGAGCTATTGGGATTACCTCCTAAAAGAGCTTTTGACTTCTCTATTTATATTATTCCAGGGTTGGAACCTATTTCTAAATCCCCCTACATAATGACCACTACATAACTAATGGAGCTAAAGGCTCAATTACAAGAATTATTGGATAAAGGACTGATTAGACCTAGTGTGTCACCCTGGGGAACACCAGTTATATTTGTAAAAAAGAAAGATGATACTTTGCAATTATGCATAGATTACAAGATGTTGAATAAAGTAACAATCAAGAATAAATACCTGTTGCCTCGCATCGATGATCTTTTCGATCAAATGAGAGGTGCAACCGTGTTTTCCAAGATTGACCTTTAGTCTAGATAGCACCAATTGAGGTTAAAGGATGAGGACATCTAGATAATAGCCTTCAAAACAAGGTACAAGCATTATGAGTTTACTATCCTACCTTTTGGTTTAACAAACGCATAGGTAGTATTTATGAACCTAATGAACAGTGTGTTCAAGGATTGTTTGGACAAGTTTGTCCTAGTGTTTCTTGATGACATTCTAATCGATTCTAAGAATGAGGAAGTGCATCTTCAACATCTAAGGATTATTCTTTAGAGGTTGAGAGAGCATAAACTATATGGCAAGCTCTGTAAGTGTACTTTATTTCAAAAGGAAGTGTAGTATTTGGGCCACATAATTTCAGCTAAGGGAATAAATGTGGACAAAGATAAAATTAAGACTATTTTGGAATGCCAGTACCAAGAAATGTTCATGAGGTCCGAAGTTTCATGGGCCTTGCAGGTTATTATAGAAAGTTTGTGAAAAACTTTTCAAAAATTGCATACCCCATAACTTCCTTGCAGAGAAAAGGCAAGAGATTTGAGTGGTCAGAAAAGTCCCAAGAGGCCTTTGACCTACTGAAGGAAAAATTGATTTCAGAACCAATTTTGAAGGTACTTGACCCATAGGGTCAATTTGTAGTCATTACTGATGCCTCAGGAGAAGGCTTAGGTGGTGTACTAGTCCAGGATGGACAAGTCATTGCATATGAATCTCGTAAACTAAAAAAATATGAACAAAACTATACCCCACATGATTTGGAACTAGCATTAGTCATTCATGCACTACAAATGTAGAGACACTACTTGCTTAGGAAACCTTTTGAGCTGAAAACAAATCACCAAGGACTCAAATATATGTTCACTTAACCACATCTTAATGCTCGACAAAGAAGATGGTTGGAATTCATCTTGAATTATGATTTTGAGATTAAATATATTCAAGGAAAAGAAAACTGGGTGGTAGGTGTTTTGAGTAGGAGAAGACACATCTCCTTAATGATCTCCATACATTATGATTTTGGGAATCATATACTACATAAATCTAAGGGAGATGAGTTTTACAAGTAGGTAAAACATGCCCTTGAGGAAAACCCCTAGAATCTGAGATATGAAGGATTCAACCTTGAACCATATGGGTTATTAAGGTTTAAAGGAAGGATGTATGTACCTAACTCTATAGAGTTAAAGAATATGGTGTGGAAGGAGGTTCATTCTGTACTGTATTTTGGACATCTTAGAGTAACAAAGTTAATTGCTGATGTGAAACCCCTATATTTCTAGAAAGGAATGAAGAGGGATGCTGCAAATTTTGTATCCACGTGTATGAAATGCTAGAGGGTGAAGGCAAAACACCATCACCCAGTAGGACTCTTATACCCTCATGAAATTCTTGAGTAGAAATGACAAATTATAAGCATGGACTTTGTGAAAGGGCTTCCTATGTCAAGGAACATGCACAATGCTATTTTGGTTGTGGTAGATAGAATCACCAAAGCCACTCATTTTATACTTGGGAACTTGATAGATAGGGCACCCATGATAGCCTGAAAATTTGTTTAAGAGATTTTTAGATTGCATGGCATACTCGAGAAGATTATCTCAGATAGGGATACACGAATGACATCAAGGTTTTGGCAAACCTTGTTCTATTCACTTGGAACCCAAGTGAATATAAGATCTGTTATCATCCTGAAATGGATGGCCAAACTAAGAGGGTAAACCAAGTGCTGGAGGATTTATTGAGAATGTATTGCATGGACCAACAATACAAATGGGAAGATTATCTCCCTCTAGTGGAATTTTCATATAATAATTCCTATCACTCTGCTATTAAGATGGCTCCATTTGAAGCATTATATGGATGGAAGTTTCAAACCCCTATAAGCTAGGACATGCTAGAAGATAGGGTTAGCCTTGGTCCATAAATGATATCAGAGATGGAAGAGCAAGTTCATCTGATTAAGAGAAGGCTAGTGGAAGCCAATGATAGGAAAAAGAGTTATGCGGATGCTAAGCACATCAAAAGGCATTTCTCAGTTGGAGATAAAGTCCTTTTAAGGGTAAAACCTCAGAAGAGTTCCATTAAATTTGGAAATACATCTAAACTGGCACCTAGACATGTGGGTCCCTTCGAAGATCTTGACGAAGTCAACCTAGTAGCATACAGAATTGCTCTACCGCCGGTTCTTGCCATGATGCATAATATTTTTCATGTTTCCTATTTGAAAAGGTTTAATGCTACAGATAATCAAATTCCTATTCTTGATTGGAATGATATACAGGTGAAGGACCTAGGGGTGGTGGTGATCGAGCCCATCAAGGTGCTCGAAACATGTAATCTATACTTACGTAACAAAGAGATAACGTAGTGCAAAGTCCAGTGGGACCAATATGTAGAGGAAAATGCCACCTAGGAAAACTATGATGACATTTATGTGAGACTTCCTTATCTTTTATGAAAAATGTTTTATTATGCTCTTAAAACATTTTCTAATTATGTTGGTTAACTTTTAAGACAATCAATCATCGGGGATGATGATTCCTATGGGGGGAGATATGTTACATCCCCAACTTATGATTTGATTTAATCTTTACTTTGTGTGGCAATCATGAGGATTAACCATAGTTTAATGATTAGATGTTGTGAAAATATCTCATTTAATCATTGATTATGAAAATACTGATTAATGATAGTTGGTTATGAAATTACATGTTCATATGATTATTTGATTATTATGAATTGTGAATTAGATGATGATGCACTGATCATGGTTTTATGATGGTGAGTGTGAATAGGAAATGAATCTTCCTTCAAAGACAGAAGGAGAGTATCATCCAGGATGAAGAGATAGATGTTAGGAAATGGGTCCAATTACCATCTGAGTATTAGACTTTATGTCCTTATGAACTCTTGTAAGTTGGCATAAGTTACGTCTTTTCTTTGCTAGTCGATTATCTATGTGTCATTTTGTCGATTGAGTCATTTCGATAATGTTTGCGTCGAATCAACCAAAAGATGTTCTTAGAATATCAATGCGAGTCGAGAGATAGTCTTGCCAAGTGGTGGAGTACCTTCTTTTTTCTCTATTTATTCTCAAACCGGGATTTTGAACTTATTAGTCTTGGTATATATGCTTTTGGTTTATAGTGAAAAGGGGAAGCGGTGCTCGACCCCTAAATCGCATGTTGACCATGCCACCATTTTGGTGATGATGTCATATGATGACATCTTGATTGTTATGAGTATCTTCATACATCAAGAAGATGTATGGAAATAATATTATGCTATGACTATTTAAACTGAATATTAAATCCCATGTTAATATTAATATGGTTTTTTGTTTTGTATTTTGGCTGACATCACCCATGGTAGTGGAGTGGTGAAATGTCATTTTGGACCAATCAGATCTTTATACTCACCACCCACTTGCATATAGAAAGTATTGGATTGAGAGTCTCCTTGGAAACTGTGGGTGGCAGAGTTGAGAAACCACCCACCACTTCATGGGCGCAAGTAGTAGTTATCCTGCATGCTCAACATGCCAAGAAGACTGAAACCTAGCTGTGGTAAGTCTTGTCACTATCGATTATTATCATTATTCATTCTTATCATCATCGATGATCATTTTGGTTGTTCTCTGCGCTTGTGAGATAGAGCAAGAATAAGGAAATTTTTAGTTGGCTGAAATTTTTAGTTGGATTAAAAACCTAGAAAACTGAAACCTAGATCCTTACAATGGTTCTCAAAATCTATGGCACTTAGGAATGTTTGATTTGCACTTATAGGTGGATGTTAGGTCCATCTACAATAAAATATTTCACTTTCCAATAACTCCAAACCATTTGCTCGTGTTGATAATGAATGCATTCTTGCAAAATGCCTTAATTATATTCAATGTAAGGGTGCCAATAGTCATTTTTTCATTATACACCTTATGGGACTAAATTAATGGTGTTGATACATCAAGGTGGGTGGGTGAATGCTAGTGGAGGCCTCATTTTATTTTCTAGGTGCCTCGATCCTTCCGAGATACATCAAACCAAGAAAGTCTCTTAAGAACCCTAAGATATTTTGTGTCACCCAATAGTGTTCAATGCATAGAAATGCTACAACAAATTGTGACTGATGTCTATTATTAAGTCATTGTAAGCTTATATTTTCTTCATTTTAACATTATTGTAACTATGGTAGCAAGTGGACTATCATGTTGGACATCTTTTATAGAAAGATTCTACTTTGAGGTTGTTTTCAATATTTAGTCTTTAAGATCATGATAGAAACCCTAAAGAAATGTTTGAGGTTGTTTCTACCATAATCCATGAGGACTATTAAGACTTCAAAGATTCTATAACTATACACTTCAAAATGTGACTTGGTAGTGTGAGACAGATGAGTCAACTCTGACAGAGCACATAGACCCTCTCCTTGCCATGAGTGAACCTCCAAGTCACTCTCGCTCTTGTGGTAGAAGTCAGTCGAGAGGAGGCAAGACCCGAGGGTGGTCCTACTTGCTTGGGAGTTAGACTTCATGGAGAGCAACTGACCAATCTTGGGGCCTTTCTTAGGGGTTGTTTTCTATGTTATGCTCAATGACCATTGTTGTGGAGATAACATTATGACCCGAAGGGTCACTAGTTACTAATCTCTTGTTTTGGTTTATGAGATTCCAACATCTGGATGGTTGTTTGTTGTAATTGTTTATATGTCTAGAATGTGTTGGAATCTTTCATCTCCTGCTTGAAGAAGTTGTTGGATGTGTTGTCTTTTTTCAAATAGCCTAAGCCTATGTTCGTGTTCCTCAATTGTTGGTTGTGCTTGTTGAGGCCTAGGGTGGAAAGCTTTGATCTCCTCTAGGATCACCCTCACCCACTCACCTCTAAGTCTAGGGCACATTCGTATGCTTGAATAGAGAGAGTTGGTTTGAGTTTACTGAGAGTTGACTTTGTGTTGACTTAGTGTAAATACCTAAGGTTTGTATGATTTTTTCTTTGTTTGTTGGATAGGTTGACCTCATGATGGGATCAAGGGCTATTGTGCTTGCTTGTTTTTGTTTTTCTCATTTTTCTATTGTTTTTTATGTTTTTTATGTTTTTGTATGAATGTATTCTAAATGTATGCAAAGCAATATTTTTGTTCTTTTCTCTGATTCTTGAAATGAAAGTGAACTAATTATTCTAAGAAATCGAATATGAATGCAACTAATTATGAATTTTCCTAATACAATTGATCTATTTTTGAATATTTTTCTTAAGGTTGTTTTCAACTATTCTAAGAAATGAAAGTGTGGAATTACAAATCTAATCTAACAATGCAATGTACTTGAAACAAACTAATTAAGTGAGATCCAACTAGCCTATCAATGAAATTGCAACAATTAAATTACTATTTCCAAGAGCGAGATTTTGATTATCTAATTACTATGAAAGTATAAAAGAACTTGAAAATGAGGTGCATGAGCCTAGTGTATCCTCAAAGATCCTTTTGGTATCCTTTCCTTCCTCTTCAGCAACAGGGTACTCTTCTTGGCGACAGGGATTGGATGACAATTGATTCGAATGAGAGCTTAGATTGAAACAATTGGGCTTAAAAATGACTAGTGTAATGATGTTGTATGAAGCTTTTTGAAAATCTCTCGTAAAATAACACTAAATAAAAGGCTCATAATTCCTGTAGCGAGCATGAAATGCTAGTGGAGAGTAAAAACTAAGCAAAAACGTGATTGAAATAGTGAATTTACCTCCCTTTGATCTTGGGGGAGGGGGGAATTTATAGGTTGGATTATAGAATACTTGGTGGTATTGATTGGGGAGTTAACTCCCTTGATTGGAGAGTCAACTCAATTGATTGCTCAATGAATTGGGTCGATGAGATAGTGAAGTAAGCTTGAATGCTTATCATAGGAGATGAAATGAAGTTAGCATGAGAGAGGGAGGAGTTAATAATAGTCTAAATAAGCTAAATTTACATGATTAAAGTTGATTGAGAAGCTAAAAATAGTTAACTCTAAGTTAGGCTCAAAATTCCATGCAAACTTGAGAAAAATGGAGCTTTTTTGAGCTCACATTTGAAGTAAATCCATGGACAAAAACATGACAAGGTCACCACTTTTACTAGTATGGTCGCCCAGGGGGTGACCATGATTAGACAGGGTGTGGATAGCTTTGATCTTCTCTTTGTCGAGGTTTCTAGAGGTCAAAAGAAGATGAAATAGGTCAACAAGACATAAGTTCCCTAGCATATGACATTTGTAAGTCTTGCGACAAGGCCAGAAACTAAAGAAGGCAAGGAGTCAACAAAGGAAGAATCAATAGTGGAAAAAATTTCACAAGTTAACTAGGAGATAACAAAGGAAGAAAGAAGAAGGGAAATCTAGTCCACGTGTCATCAAGAGGAACGCTTGTTGAGAGGTCATATATGCATGCTTACATGTACATGTTTAGGGTCACAACTCATCATAGGATTACCATGTAGGCCCATGCATCTTTTTGGTGCTTACAGTAACAGTCATTATGGTAGTTTTATTGTTCTTAGGGACTGTCATAGTGCTAGTGAAAATACTATCATGCCATACACCTAGATATAGTCACAAAAGGTATAATAGGTTATTCATTTGTATTTGATAATGATAATGCTATAATAGAATATGCATTTGTTGCCACCATTTGTGATAAGTGATTTAAAAAATGTAATGTTTCATTAGAGGTCTAATGCTTATGTTTTGTGGTGCAAGGAATAAGCAAAAAAAGGTTGAGCCAACTCATTAAAGTAGGCAATTTCTGACTCTATAATAAAATGTTTTGTAAATCACTAACATATTATTTCCAAGTGAAATGTATGATTTAAAAATAAATGTATCTATATTGATCACATCTCAACAATATATGATAATACCTTCTCACCTTTACATGTTAAAAAATGAAATAATCCTTTTTAACAATCTCTAATGATTTTTTTTTTAAATCTTAAATGTAAAAAATATACAAAAAGTCCTAAAAATGTAGATTCAATAAATATTTTTAAATTGTATATAAATTATATCAAAGGTCTCCACAATAAAATCTCAATGCTTTAACCACTTGATCTCAATCCCTTGAATATAATAGATTTATTCTCCAAAACATCTACATTTATATTAGAAAAATTGTTAAGAAAAATAAACATCAACTATAACTTACTTAACATTTGTTGTAAGAAAACTGATGGAAGATTAAGAATCACTACTTAGAATTCTATCTTAGAAATCACCTTAGAAATTATATTGAAACTCTCCATGAGGAATGCTCAATTCTTTAACTACTTGATCTCACTCCCTTGAATACAATAGCTTTATTCTCCAAAACACATTCATTTATATTTAATAACTAGTAAGAAAAATAAACAACATCAACTACAACTAACTTAACATTTGTTGTAAAATTTTTTATGGAATTAAGAATCACTATTTATAATTATATCTTATATGTCACCTTAGAAATTATATCAAAAGTCTCCACAATGAAATATCAATGTTTTAACGACTTGGTCTCAATCCCTTGAATACAATAGCTTTATTCTCCAAAACACCTACATTTATATTTAAAAATTTGTTAAGAAAAATAAACATCAACTACAACTAACTTAACATTTGTTGTAAAAATTTTAATGGAAGATTAAGAATCACTACTTAGAATTCTATCTTATATGTCACCTTATAAATTATATCAAAAGTGTCCATGATGAAATCTCAATGCTTTAACTACTTGATCTCAATCCCTTGAATACAATAGCTTTATTCTCTAAAACACCTGCATTTATATTAAAAATTTTTTAAGAAAAATAAACTTTAACTTTCTTTTAACTCAGCATGGTGGATGTATTGCCATCATAACCTCATCATACTCATGTAAGATATTCATGGTCTAGGTAGAATACATAAAATGTTGTTTCCAACCTCATAAGAAAATCTAAGTACTCCAACCTTGTGTGAAATATGGTATTTCTAGGACTATTATCCAATCATAACAGTCCTAGACACAGTTGCTCATATGGTTATAACAATCATAACTATTTTCAATATTGTAAGAATTGTTATGCATGGTATATTATAGTCTTTATCTCAAGTCAAATGCATAACAAGGATTGTTTGGTCTTATTGAAGTGTTACTAAGGGAAAAAAATATGGATAAATGATGAATAAATGGTCATAAAATTGTTATAACAATAGAGAGTATAGTCATAAATGCAAGGGACTATTGTAAAGGGGATAATTCATCCATCATCTCATAACAATCATACACTTGGGAATGCTTTTGATTATTTAAAATGTCACTATATTTCATAGGGGCAGTCATATTCTTTGTTATCACGACCCCATAATTTGCTAATCAACTCAAAGGTAAGTTACATCTATCAAAACACTAGACAATGCATTCATAAATGGCTTAAATGCTAGCAACAAGGAACTATCACATACAAAACACTATTAAATCACCCTTAACCGTTATGATACACATTATTGAGGATTGTCATGCATAAGTTCATTGATAACAACCATAGAAGGTTTAAAAGTAACACTAGTAACAATAAATTGATGTCACAAAGCATCTAGGATATATTAGGTATATATTCAAATTGTTATTGTTACCAAATTGTGCTGACAACCCAATTAGGTTGAACTGATTAGTTTGTTTTCAAACATGTTTAATTTGTTTTGTGTTTCAACAGATGATTCATTTCAATACTTCATTTACAAGTTGGTACAAATTTTAGAGAAAGGTACACCAATTTTGTTCTAAGTACTCATGTGAACATATAAATAATGCAATAAGGATGATTTTCAGTTTTCATTATGCAATCACCATGCAAAAAAGAGAAATTGTATACAAAAGTTTGCATAAAACTACTATTCATTTTCATTACAAAAGTATGTTCATAAGTTCCCACACAAGCCATGGGAATAACTGATAAGATGCAATAAAAGAAAGATTGAACATCTGTGAGTAAAAAGACAAATAAGAGAGCAAGGATCCGTCATTACATGTGACGAATCTCATTGTTGATCAGTTGCATCTTCAGTTCTTTATTGAAGCTCCATAGTTGCCTGCAAGTGATAAGGAAAGTGATATTAGAGCTCAGGATCCAAAGTCTCATACATGTCAAACTATAAGATATATAGACTGTCTTTTATTAAGCATCAAATTAGTGAGATAAAAGTGTCTCAAGATCAAATATACAAGTATAATGAAGATTCAAGAAAAGTAAAGATCATCTAGAATCATCATGAGAAGCTCTAGGCTTCTTTGTTTTCTTAACATTTTTGTTGATTGTGTAGGTATAGGTGTAATCTCATCATTCAGATCAGCCAAGAAGTCACATGCATAATCAACTAGAAGAGGGAACTCATGATGAGATATTGCCCATCAATGACTATCATGTCAAAGATACAAAGGCAAGCCCTCACATTGAAAGGACAATCACAAATGAGCAATGTTTCCAAGTGTAGTGATGCCTTGGATAGATGCAGCATGCACAGACCACAACCAAGCATAAAGAGGATAGCAATCATGAAAAGACCAGTCATCTCATCCACAAAGGAGACAACAAAACAAAGAGAATATACATGATAGAATGGCAATCAAACAAGGACATGAGGGAACAATGCCCACAATAATCAAGAAGGAAAGGTCACTATAATGATAGGAAATAGTAAACTAAAACTGAGACAACAAGTAGGGCCAGTCAAATGTCTATATATAGTGCATAAATCCATCAAAAGTGATTGTCTATATTGCAAAAAAGCAGTCATGTTCAAGAGAAGCACTATTTCACAGTATTCCTTTTAGAAAAGAGCAACTGAGTTTATAAGTTCTCCACAAAGCTTTAGGTCAACCTTAGTAGGGTTCCTTAATACATATAAAGTCAAATATTTCATTTCCATTGAGAAAATAAAAGGAAAACTACATGATCACCTCTTTGGCAAAATGATTAAACTATGGAGTCATGATATGGAGCTAGCACCATCAAAGTTTAGAATCAGTCATTGAGGAAACCCTATTGAGTAAATAAGGTGTTCATGATAGCTATAGGTGCTTGATAGATACATCAAAAGAAGTAACTTTTCCACTCATCTTATCACAGTAAGAGCATTTGGTGTGGTGGCAACTACGCAATTGGTGGACTTGCAATTTTTCTATTCTAGGGGTAACAATGAAACCTCTAATGCCAACATTCCAATGTTTTGGTAAGACATCAGTGTGTTGACTTTGGACTAAAACTAGTTGGGGAAATCACATACATTACCTCTCCTTTCCATTCAGTGCATTCATCACCTTCACCATTTGAAAGGCAATGGGTATATCAATAAAGTAAGAAAGTAGTCACCAGAAGCAGTGTCAACAGGGAGCTATAGTTGTGTAAATGGTGCAGAGTGTCATTTTGGAGCAATTTGCATAAGGAGGACTAGTCTAGATTCCTTAGAACATTTCAAAGTGAAATACATGGAATAAGGAGTAACATGGACAAATTGCACTCTTATCAAACAAACATCTATGAGAATAGTTCAAACCACCTTGAAGATAAACAATCATCTTCATTTCCATATGAAACCTTCCATCACTCAAAGCGACATAGACAAATAGTATATGAAATCTGGAGGACGGTGCTCTGCAAGGAGTCTCCAAAAAGCATAAAGAAAATAGTGATAGGGAAGGCAGTTGAAGCTGGAAGAGGTAAAGTGTAGCAGTCATGCCATGTACCAAAAAATCAGCCAAGAGAATTCATAAATGAAGATAACATTACAGTAGTTTTCTACTTTCTCATGCATAGAAAAGAAAGCTAATCCTTGTTCAAGTGGCCTTTCTAACATTAAAGATTTGATCAATGAGAACCATTCTTTCAAAGGTAATTATTCATTTTCCACTACCTTGTCTAATAGCACTATGAGTTCTTATGAAATGGGTAAGCAAGACATAGTTAAGCAACAATCTCATAATCAATTCTCTACAATCTTCCCTAGCTCAAGAAAGAGAAAAATGTGAAATGAGTTAGGGTTTATAAGTGAAATGTTGTAGATTTGACAGCAACCCTCAAAACTAGTGAGGAGGAGTATCTTGCATTGCAATATAAATGTGATGAGGCCAAGTCTAAGTTGGTATTGCAAGAATATGACCATGCAATGGTTTGTAAGACAGTAATTCTCAAATGCACAACAGAGATAAGGAAGACATGGTGCATGGTGAAGAGTCACAAACCCTCTTGAAGACTTCATGACTACATAGGGAAATGATTTTGAGTATATGGAGACCCTATAATCACTTGTTTAATATAGTTCAAGAACCATCAGGGTTAGGTTTGCATCAATCTTCTCATTTTACTCATGTATTGATGAGAGTGTAAAGAGTTTCTTTTGCCTTCAAGTTGTTTATGCATAAAAGTTTTACAAAATCCCAAGAGGATTGTAAGAAAGTTTGCTAATAGAACAAATGGTATACAATGATGAAGAAACTTGTTAACAAAAGGTACAGTGACAAGAAGAACAGTATACAAAACCCAACAGTCAAGGAATCCAAGAAGACAAGCCATATCAATGACTGTAATGGCATAGACTATCACAACAGAAGCAAGGACATGACATTAGGTGTATGAAGAAATTGTTGTAGAAATCATTGAGAACGAGAAGAAGTGGTGATATAAGCTTGTTGGAGGGTTTGTTAGCTCTAATAATGGCTAGTACTCTATGAAAAGCTTGTATACCTTGAAGGGGCTTAACAAGAGGATACAAGGATTGTGTTTACATCTATAGCCTGCATATGTTTCCAAACTACTTAAACCCCTGTCTACTTTGGCATGTGCTCCAAACATTATGAAGATCTACCAGTATAGTCTCAATACATGCATCTATATCTTAAACCACAAACAGCTCATGAGGTTGTTAAGGAAGTCTTATGACTTTATTAATGTAAGTAGAGGAAAAAGCTCAGATAACTCAGTAGTTGTCAGTTAAACTAAAGATGCAAAAGAAGTCAGTCCTAATGACTGTGACAAAGATGCAAGAAAAGAACAGTCATCAAAGACAGTTGGAGAAATCATTCAACAAGCTGTTAGAATGACAATCACAAGATAACAATGAGCAGTCAAAAGGCAACTATTATATAATCTAAAGAATTGCATATCAACAAAAAGATAAGATCTATGTAACAACAAAAAGACAAAGGATAGGCATATACACAGATACAGTCAAATCCTTCACAAAGATACAGAGATCCACATGAGAGATTAGGGGGTTTTGAGCCTCATGAGCAAATAGAGAGTCTTGCCTCATAGCCAAAGGTCTCAGAGGCCATATTTACAAGCCAAGCATCACACATAGTGAACATACAAAAAAAAATGAATATGCATTCAAAAGCTACAATTTTGTCATGTTTCTCTCATATATAGAGTATTTTAAAAGAGAATCTCAATGTTTTGGTGCAGAGAGAAAAGGCAGATACATTGAAACGAAAAAACAAAAGAAAGATTCTTCATTTCATGTTCAAGAGGATTAGAAACAGGTTTTTATTCTTTATTCACAAAAGTCACAAAGGAGAAATGGTAGAATGCTATCATCATGCACAATAAGTGAAACCCTAGAGGGTTTGAGTAAGAGAAAATTGAGCCTTTTCTTTTGTTTCATGTATACCAAACCAAAGGAGCAACAAGTTTCCACATATCAAAGTAAAATCATCTCTCACTTCTACTGTCTGAATAAAGGGAGATATGCCTGAACAAAAACTAGAGGTAGAATAAGAGCAACAATATGCAGAGACAGAGTATTGAAAAACATGTAAGAAGCAAGAAACTTACAAAGTTGGGCCATCCAAATCTCATCCACATCTCCATAATCCTCCATGGTGGCATAGGCGAGAACAACATGTGAAATGGAAAAGGTAAAATGAGTTATCCTTCAGGGTTTGCAAACACATTTTACTCATAGTGTTGCCCTAGCCGTGGGCTTTTAACTATCTCTTTTTTGCAATTGTTAAACTTTAATTGCCAAAAATTAAATAGGGGCATGGTCATCACTTCTATGTGATGAAAACCTAGTCAAGGCTAAGGAGGCCAAGGGAGTTATAAGGATGGGTTGCTATTTTGAACTTTTAAAACCTTCCTTATTTTTCTCTTTTGCATGAGTCAAAGATAGAGAATGTATTTTGACAAATATTAAAGGTAATATGTAAAATTTACCTTAATATTTGTTACACAAAACCCAGAAAGAGATAATGCAACACTTAGTAGGGTAAATTATGCAGAATAGACTATCCTTAATACTTGCCAAAATAATTATGTTTGCCTTTCAAACATGCAAGAGAGAAGAAAAGTCAAACTAAAGTAAAGCTCATGCAGGGGAGTTATTTGGAGTTCTATCTTTGGCTTCAAATCAAATTATAATTCTTTTTGAGTTCTATTTGGTCAAACTAATTGAGAGAGGGAGTTTGGAGCCATTTTAGCTCATTATGGAGTTTAGCATAGGTCATAGGCTGTGTTATTGGTTTATCTCATCTCTAAGGTTATGAAAATACTATTTTCCTTCAAAAAGGATAGACTTATCAAACATTCTTATGAATTATTGATGTGATCAATTTGCTCAAACTGAGTTGTGTGGACAAATTTTTGAGAATTAGTTATGAATTAGATTGCATGTCAAGTTATACATTGGTGCATCACCCACCTTTAGGATAGATTTTTAGTGCAGTTTTTAGTTTATTCAATTTTCTTCTATCTCTTTCCTTTATCAGTTACAAACCTAAAGGGGCTTTTTAAAGGGAGCCGTCTCTTCCAAAGGTTCATTCTCAAAACAGACAGACCCACATCTGAGAACGTTCCCATGTTGCATGGGATTGCTAAGCTTGCAAAGGCTTAGCATTCAGGGCGCAATCCTTCATGACAATAATTTTTGGCACACCCAGTGGGACTCTGAACTGAGGTTTAGGCCACTTAAACACAATTTTCTTTGTTGTCTTGGTATGCACAACAACGTTTCAGCCTTTTGAGGTGAAATCAACATACTTGGTGACTCAATTCTCTAATTTTCAAGCGCATCTAGTGCAGATTGTGATAATCTTTATATCACAATATTGCTGATATTAGGTGTGTATATCAGTAAGATCTATCTTTGGAGGCAAAATCTACACATATCTGGTGACTCTGAGCTTAAATCTACTGGTTTCAAGGTGGACAAAATGCTCGTATGTTCTTAAGTTTTGATAAAAATTAGTTTTCATTATTCTAATTTTTAGGTATTTCAATGAGTTTCCAGCTTATATAAATGTTGGAAAATGTATCCATTTCATAGAGAAAAGCTTCATCATGCTCCATTTCATGAAGCAGCTATTAGAGTGCCCTCCTTCTAGCCTTACCAAGCTAATCATGATGCTAGTTTTACACCTAATTCCTGCAATTGCCAAAGAAACTAGCATGCATAATATGATTACCTCCAACCCAACCCTACTCAGCCTTCATGGCAACACACCAATGCTCATAATTAGCCTCAGTATGATGATGGCATGAGCATCTGAAATATGGCTTTAGATTTACGTAAAACTAGCATGAGTATTCAAGACTTCACTTTAGATCTTCAAAAATAGTTTGATGCCATTAATAGAGAGCAGGAGTATAACATGCAACAGGAGGAACTGGCTTATCAAACCTATCTCCAATAGCAAGAGCAGTCTTATGAGGTTTTTTATTATCAGTAGATGGAAGCAAAGAGAAGGTATGAAGAAGAGTATCTAAATAAGCAGATTGTTGTTAAGGAGGAATAAATGAGACAACTTCTAGCTCAAGTTCAAAGACCCAAAGTCCAAATTCCAAGCTTCAAAAGTCTTGATTTTGTTCAAAAGTCAGTTTGCATTCAAAACCAATTCATTAGTCCTCAGATTCAGTCATCTCAAGAGCTTGAATTGGGTCATCAAAGTTTTGAATAAATATGGTGGGCTGAGTATCCTAATTATTGTTGACGAGCAGGATTGCACCCGTTATGCAGAGTTGTGAAACTTGGCAATCCTATGTAACATGGGATCAAAATCAGGCTGTGGGTGACCTATGTTGAGTTTGAACCTCCAGATTATGGGTTGGTTCCCTTGAAATATTCAATTTGGATCTATGACTTTGATGTGGAAAAGGGTTAAAAATGATCTCTCTAAAAGCAATAAAAGTATAAAAGTATGGTGATGCACCTAATAATGATGAAACTTGGCAATCTAACTCATAATAGATCTTATAAAATCTATCCACACAAACCACTTTCAGCAAATGTATCACAAAAATGTTTCTAAGGGATGTTGTAAAATATTTTTGTTTGAAGGAAAATGGGGTTTTCACAACATAAAATAAAGATTCTCCAATTGCACAGCCTAAGCCCTGTGATTTCTAAAGCTATCTAACACATGCAAGTACAAATGAGACAATAATTTTAAAGGTTTTGATGTCTAAACACAATAAAATCTCATCAAATCATTCATAAGGGATACATTAATGGAAAGGTAGATACTTGATCAAGATGAAAAATAAAGGAAATAATTGCATAAAACAAAGTATAGAACCTGTAACCTGCTGTAATCTCTATAAATCTATAAATAAAATGAGTTCCAAAACCTCTTTCTCTCTCAAAGTGTAAAGAGCAAAAAGGCCAGAACTAGAAAAACCTAAGTTTTTCTTACAATATACAGCTTGCTCTCTCCAAGAGGCCTAGAAAAAATCAACTGCAGTCAACTTCCTCTAAAAATAAGTTCTCCAATTTGATCCATGAGCAAATAATGAAATCCCTAAAAACAAGGGTTAAAACTACCTCAACACAAGCAAAAATAGCTCAAAACTATTTCTCTCCATGTGTTGGACCCAAGAGTTGACCAAAACTCTCCAACTTGCCCTCTAAGCCATGCAAAAAGACTCCAAAGTCTTCAGTTTAACTCAACTCCTCTATTTTTGCATGATTTTGCATGTCTAGATAATGTGGACAAATAATAAAATAATTATTTGCATGATTACTATATTATGAGTTTTGATTTGTCTAATCTCCTTAATTTTACAACTTGTGACAAAATAATAAAGTAATATTTTAAATTACTTTATTAATTGTTTACATTTATTTATAGTTGTAAAATCATGCAAGAAAGGAAGAAAAAGAAAAAGAACACCTTATATCTCCTTTTACATTTACATAATTTGCATGATTTCATTAACAATGATGCCAAAAGAATTAGGTCATCATGTATGAAAAATAAAGAATATTCTCTCCTTATGCCTCCCATGCAATTACTTAGGTCATTACATGCAAAAATACATCATGCATTATAAAATGCATTTACACTTTACATGACTTTGCATTATATGATTTTGATGCCTCCATGCAAAAGAACAAAAATTTTGCATCATATATGCAATATAAGGTAAAACATATCACCTTATCACTCCATCATAGAAGAAATATTCATAGTGCATCATATGCAAACAAGGTATAATCTATGCCACCTTATTACTCCACCACCATGCATTATATTGCATTATATCTATCACTTGTCTTATCCACCTTATTTCTTCATGCCTCATTTCATTATCACTGCTCCAACCCTCTTGCTATCTTTTGACCTCTCATGCATCATTACCTTATTACTCCTATCTCATTTGATATCATGTATCTTAAATTATTTCTTTTGTTGATCTTAAACATGCATTTTGAAATGCATAAGGCATAAGGTATTTCGACCTTTGACTTTATTAGCACATGAATCTTGACATGCATAATGCATATGGTGTTTCAACCTTTGACTTTATGTTATCAACCATTATGAAGAAAATGGGAACAAAGGCATTAAGCCTCACATTGTTAAGATTGTTTACTTTTGACTTTGCAAAAGAATCAAATAAAAGGGAATGAAAAGCTCGGCCCATGGGCCCCCTGTGGCTAAATCATTAGGTAACAAGACTTGTTAAGTCTTGACCATGGCTTGGATAAGGCAATGATTTTTTAATTTTGTGAAGTCAAAAAAGAAATCTAAGAAAACACTCCACCGTCGACCAAAAGGGAAGTCTCGAACCCTAAAAGTTATCATTTGATCTTTTCATTTTGCTTGCACTCTGGCTCTGCAACTTCATGGGCCGACGGCTAGGGTTTGATAAACTTTTGCTCCTCTCTGCAATTTTGAGTCTTCTTTGGTCGATTCTTTAGTATTTTCTGGCATACAGAAGGAAGGTGAGTTTTCTGTTTAACAACTGGGTCATTTTCTTGCTTTCTTGTGACTGTAACTTCAATCTGGCCATGGCTACATGGTCATTTTTGAGTATTATATGAGACTATCATTCCATTTTCTTACCATGGCTTCTTTATCTCTCTAGGGTTTTTATGTTGACCTCCTGCATTTGAGGGTTTCAAAAACAAAAAAGGCTTGCAACCTCTGTAGCTTCTCTTCTACAAGAATATAAGGTAAATCTTCATTCAGCCTTCTATATCTGCATTTCTTTCACTGTGGCTTTTAAAATGATAAGGATTTCTAAAGAAAAATGAAATAGGTCTTTGATTTCTTTGAAGGAATGGCTCTTTTTGGTCATAGCCATGACTATATATTTCATTTCTTTGACTTCTTTCTTCTACATACCTAAATATGTTAGGGTTTTGAAAAAAGAGTTTGAGGTTTTGAATGTATTGTAGAAAAACCTCTTCTACTAGCTACAACATGTAGCTTCTCTTCTTCTCCTTCACTCAACTGCTCTGTAGAAAAGAAACATATAAGGGTTTAAAAAAATATAACATGGGTTTTGACATTTTTTAAGGAGAAGGCCTTTGTTGTTACGACCATGCTTGTATATTGTTTTCTTTGACTTCATTTCTCTTTGCAGGAAAGAAAAACACAAGGGTTCAAAAAGAAGCTTGAGGGTTTTAATTTTTTGAAGGAATAGAAACTCCTTAGTCATAGCCAACAACAACATCATTCTCTTTTCAATCTTCCTCTGCATATATGAAAATATAAGGGTTTTAAAATATATGCAGAGGGTCTTCATTTTTACTGTAGAAATGCTTTGCTTTGGCTACGACCTGCATTGTTACCTCCTTCTGTATCATTTCCTTCGACTACATACATGAATACATTGGGGTTTTAAAATGTTGAAAGAAAAACCCTAAATTTTTGGCCATGGCCTTGACATCTGTACCTTTCTCTTTGATTTATATTCTTCTATCTATGAAAACATATCAAGGGTTTTGAAAATATATGTAGAGGGTTTTAACTTTTGAAAGAAAATACCATCTTATTGGTTATGGCCTACAACTTCTGTATCTATATTTTTAATGAAAACTCCATAAACATTACTCTATGTTAGGCTTCCTTAATCAATTCTCTCTGTAACATCAATATGCAAAAAGATGATAAGGGTTTCAAAACATATCACATTCTGGTACAAACTGGGCCTCCATTTTGAATATGCAGAAAGTAAAGAACATACAAAAACCTTTTATTCTTGTTTATTTCTCCTTATTGATTTGATATATGAGAGAAATTGTACTTTGTGAATACTGTATCCTTTTTCTTTTTGCATCTGGTACCTTTGATATGGTAATAAACTCTTGTAGCTTGATTATCTCTCATCTCCTATATGACATGATCACTCCAATCTAATCTCTCTCCTATAGCCATGATTGTAACCTCATGTTGATCATTATCTCTACATGGCTATTTCACATGCTTTTTGTATAACTGTACCTGTAACTATACCTTTCTCTTATGTTATTCCATTCTTTGATCACACTGCATTATATCAACTATTCTTGTACTTTTAGAAAGAGATAAAGATGATGTTTCTTCTCTGGCATTTTTTCACTGAGTATGACATGAATGTATACATCTTCTTCTGTACTCGGATAAGTAGATTCATTATGTTGTCCTGTAAAAACATTAAGGCATATGGACATTGATCTTATACTTGCAAAACATTGAGGCATATGGAAAACATGAGACATGTTGTTCCAGTTGGTGCTTCTGAATCTCATTACTCTTGTTCTCTTCACTCATCTTTGCCTTCTTTGCATATGATATGATCCTTATACTGTCCTTTGCTCTAGATAATGGCTGCATTATGATGATTTGATCATGAGCTATTTTATTTTTCCTTTTCTTGCTTCTATAACATTGATGAACTATGTTTGTCTTGTTGTATTCCATACATGTGGCATTCATCTTGTATCTCTTTTATTGTTGTTTCAATGCCTCTAGATGGCTGTGATCTTTAAGTTGCTCTATTTCTACTCAAGCACATGGTTGTAACATGATATGTTTGACACTTATACTCTCCTATAGCAAACAACTTGTACCTTTTGCATACTAAATAAATGCCTATCACTTCATACATTGTTGTTAACTGTCTCTATCAGGCATTGTTGTTATGACACTTTTATTTGGCATCCTTCTTGGCATTTGATAGACCTTGTTCCTTTATATGCTTTAAAACGTATCATGACAGTATGACAATATTATATGACATGGCATTATGACAGTTTATTATTTGTTCATGGCTCTTGTAGCCTTCACTTCATGTGAGTATTTGATAAGGCTGTCTCACTTGATTAACTCCATGATAGTCTTGGCAAACTTCACTCAGTTGATTCTTTATTTGTTATAGGGTTGTCCCTCATTGTACTTTATGCATTTTTCATGACATCTAATGTTGGTTTATCGTGATGTTCACCTATTTTGATGGTTGTCATACCTATGGCATATATGTGGACAGAAGAAACATACTTCAATCATAATCAGAAATAAAGAAAGATACCTTTCATGACTGTACTTCATCTCCTTGATTACTGTACTTTTGTCCTTTCTACATATCAGTCTCTCTTGAATGGATACCCTATTGATAGGTTCTTTTTGGAATGAACATAGTTTATAGGAGCAATTGCTCCTCTTCATTTCTTTTATGATCATCTCACTTTGACTACTATGTCGACTGTTCCTCTGCATAACATACTTTGTTTATGTAATCTGATGTCCGGCTTGAATGGATAAGAAGGAAGCATGCTGGGATCTACCCTTGTGGGAGCCACATATTCTCCACATGCATAAATGTCTTCAAATCGGCAACATTACTTTTCCTATACCTGCACAGTGAACAAACAAGTTAGCATAAAAACACACCTCTTGAAGTTGAATGATTTTTCTCATGATGATCTAATTTATTGCACATGTCTGATTTGATCCAATCACATAGGATGCATAATGTTTGCAAGTTATTATGTGTGTTGATGAAGCATATGATGAATATGAATATCTAGAGCTTCTAACAAAAATTTCTTTCAACCTTGCAGGTACACTATATTGATCAGGAGCAGAAGATAAAGACATGAAGATCAGCTGCCAATCAAGAAGATCAACCTCCAAAAGGCAATGAGAGATATCCATTATTCTCATATGTTCTTTCTCTTTCCTTTATCCACAGATGTATAGCTTGCACATGTTTGCATTGCTCAATTTAGTCACTCCCATGGCTTGTGTAGGACACATTTAAACATTTCTTTGAATATGATCAGTTACTTTACCTTATGCAAATGATTTATGTATGTTTATTTTTTTTGAATCAAATGCATAGGATAGAATAACTGAAATTGATATGAAACATATGTTTAAAACATGATATGAAATGACAGTTTTATAAATACCTCTATTTCACACTGAATTGTGTTCACTTTGAATAATTCAATCATCTCATAGATGAAAAATAAAACCAATTAAAACCTCTTGTCATTCATTGACTGTGTGGTCTCTTGTCATCAGATAACTTCACTTGTCAGGATGGTTTGTCAGTTCTGTTTGGACTGTCAGATTATCCTGACAAATGATCTTTGCTTGTCTCTTGCCAAGATGTCATACATTCATTGATTGATCATTACACTTTAAAAGTTTTCTTTTGTTCCTTTTGTGAAAACTATAATTCAGGTCTAACTAAATCAGGTGTGAACATAATTTAGTAACAATTATAAAATGCCAAACCTTGTTAAAGCCACTCTTTGCATACCAATCTAAGATCAGAAGGAAGAAAAGGCTGTATAATTGAAGCTAATAAAAATTCCAAGTTTCAGGAGTGATCCTTCAATTCAGTAGCCAATTCATAACCAGGAGTAGTAAATAATGCCTCATAATGAGCTTAACAATGAGAAAACTTGTCCTACTTCATCAGTTGAAGGTTTTTGCGGTTCTTTTTATGCCACCAAATTAGAAAAATCAGGCGTAGAGCAAGAGGCTACTACTGTTTGTAGTGTGTTCCCAGCTGAAAATGAGCATAATGCATGTGTAGAGGAGATTGGTTTAGGTTTGGCACTAAGTCCTTTGCATTTTGATTCATTTGAAAAGTTTTCTAAGGCTATTTATGAGATGAATAAAAGTAGAGTACAATGGTTACAAGGTGAAAGTCTTCAATTGCAAAGACAAATTGTCCAAGTTCCAATGGGGAATAAACAAGATAAAGAAGAGGATTCAATTTCTTTGTTTGATCAGCTACTTACTTTTGTTGGTGATGATGAAGAGAGCACATAGAGACTCATCTTATCAGATGATTTACAACCAAAAGACTTGAGAGAACATGATATACTACTAGTACATGAAGGCAGGGATGAGGATGAAGCCTCAATTCAGCTAGAAAAACAAGAGGACAATCTTATTTTGGAGGCTAACAAGCTTGATTTACCTGAAGATAAGGCTGAAAACCAGGTTGAGCAAGTAGTGAAATCAGAACCAAACATTCAAGAGAGTTGTTGCAAGGTGGAAATTAGTCCTCTTATACATAAAACTACACAAGAATAGGAAGATGACTTGTTTTGGGATGAGTTAGATGATTTTTGTTCAAATTTAGATGTTAAACCAACATCTCAAGAGGAGGAAGCTCATAAATAGCAAGAACAACAAGTGAAGATTACTACTTTTTTAGAGGTTTCTAATTAGTACGAGGAGGAAGGGGCAATAGATTGTCAAGAGCAAAACAACATCATGTTTTTTAGCATGAGTTTATTAAAAGGATGTCCTATTCGACATCTAGCCTAGTTGGAAAGTGACAAGGATAAGCCATTGCTTATCATGCTCATTTCCAGGAATGAAGATGAACAACAGATAATAGAAAATCAGCTTGTTTATCCACCACAGAACAACTAAATTTTCAATCAAAACAAGTGGGTAAGTGATTTCATTTTTATTCTTGAGGAAGTGTTGCAACAATTGGTTGGATGTTTCAACTTTCACTATCCATGTTTGGCTTTCCACAAGCATGCAAAGTTTCCAAATATGCTAAGGAAAGTCATACTTTTAAGAACCAATCAATGGTTTTGTTTAGTTAACCTATTTCTTGGTTAGTTTTAGGTTAGCTTAGTGTTTCATTTTCTAAGGAGTGCAGTTGCACAATTATGATGCAGGGGCATCAGAAGCCCATAGCAAGAATGGTTGTTATGTCTTGGTTTTAGGTTGATGGGGTGTTTTGGAGTCTAATAAGGTCATTTATGACCATGTGGGATCATGTTAATCCTTTTTTGGAGTGTTAATAGGGTCTTTGTTTAAAAAGTGTAAAAGTTGTCATGTAACTTTGGCAAAGTGTCAAAAATTAAGAAACAGTTACAAGCAAATCAAGAAACTATTACTAATCAGTTGGGATTGGTTGTAAGTGTATAAGGACACCCTCTAGACTCAAGTTCAAGGGAGAGAGGTGAAATTTGGGAGTTTGATGAATGAAAACCTCAATTTTGTGTGCATTTTTTGAGTCCTACATTGTTTTCAGGATGAAGTTGTGCATTGTACGGCCTGGTATGACCTCATGTCAAGGAATATAATAGATGGATGGAACGATATTTGTTTCTAGTTTACAATGCATTTTGTTTAATTAAATTTCATTGAGTTTTGTATGAGATATGACCATTTTGGTGAAGGCTACCCTGTTCTATCCATGTTTTCCAGAATTTGCAGTATGAAAATGTACTAGTACGGCCATGTATGGGACAATATTGGGATGAAACCAATTGGACTACATGAATATATGTTCCTATATCTCAATTGTTTTTTTGGGATCATTTTCATGGATATTTGAATAAGTTATGACCATTTTTGTGAGGACAGGTCTAAACCCTAACTAGGGTTCCTAGTTCTGTAACAGTCCATTTTTCACCTATTTAGTATAAAGTAACCCTAGCCCATTTTGATATATGTTGAGTTAGGGCCAAAAGGATATTCAAAACAAGTTTCATATTTCCATTTGCAGCTCTTTAGGAAAATTTATGACCAAAAAGGTCTAAGTTGTTACACTTGAAGGGCTACTAGACTGTGGATAGCAGAAACAAGGAAGATTGGACAAGTTAGAGTCTAGATTTGTTTGCTTGTCATGAGTAATGATAGAGGAATATAGTGAGAAGACTTTAAAACCTTTACAAAAGGGTTTTGGAGCATTCTTGAAGATTTATACAAGTCTTGTTGTGACTGTCCCAAGAGGATTGATTATACAGCCATAAAAACCCTAGTCGCTTAGAGGGTTTGTTGAAAATTACCTTATAGGATTGCTAATGAGAAAGGAATGGTTTTTTGAGACCTTGTTATGTGTATGGAAAGTGTAAGAACCAATAAATAACCTTTTGATGCCCAAGAACTAGATTTTTTCAAGCCTAGGTGACCTATTAGGCCTAATTGAAAAGAGGACAGTCAAAATTTGCCCTAATCCATACAAAGAAACCACATCCCATTCTTGGATATGTGTTATTATGGCCAAAAGGGTATTCCAAACAGGTCTTGTATTTTAAAAATTAGGTCTATAACAAAAGTTATGGTCAAAAAGGCCTTTTTGAAAGGCTACAAGGCTTAAGGACAATTTGTAAAGAAAGGGCTAAAAGATTGTAAGTCAAGGGTTCTTTGTGGGTGATTTGAGATTGATTTAGCTATTTTATAATCCTCTACATCATTATTGGTATCACAGCCTACAGATCTGGGCAAGGAAGTTTTGGGAGTTTGTATATCAATTTTTTTTTATAGGTTGAAGGAAGAACTTGGATACCAAAAGACTAGGCCAGGGGAAAAGAAAGGGGCCTAAGGTGAGGTATCATGAAGACAAGAAGAAGCGTTGAGAAGAAGCAAGGTGAAAGAGACTTGCTTGCAAGAGGAGAATGGAAGTGTTGAGGAGAATAGTCCATTAAGGACTTGCAGAGTAAGGAGTTGCCAAGCAAGAAACAAGTGATGAGAAGAGAGAGAAGTGAGATGAAGAAGAAAGATGAGAAGGAAAAACAAGCAAATATTCAGCAAGAAATAACAGGGCTAAGACAAGATTTGGAACAAATGCAAAAATTTGAAGAAAGAATACAAAGTATAGGAACAAGTGTGTGGAGTTGGTACATTGCCATTAACAAAATTGTTAAGTGGCCTATAAAGATGATTATTCAGAAAAGAAGAAAGCAAAGGATGCCTGCTTTGAAAATGGAAGGTGAACTATAGTCTCATGAAGCCTTGGAGAATGCTACAGAAGGACATGCAGCATACACAAAGAAGGAGTTTGCAAGCGATGAAGTTAGAGAAGAAAGACAATCCATGTAGTAAACCATTGAACAAGTAAATGGAAGTACAAATCTTGGTCTTGATCATGTATATGAAAAAGAGAATGTAGATATACAGGTTGATAGGGAGGAAAAGAAAAATTGTCATCACAAGAGGCATGCATTCACCTATCTAGTACATATTCATATTTGCCTAACCAAGATGAAATCTATTGTCTAGAGGGTTTATTTGAGGTAGCATAGACATATTTTCAAGACAAAGCACACAAGAAATCTAAGTTTGATACTTCAATTGCACAATTTGATGATAATATCCTAGTTGTTGTAGTCATGTTGCTAGAAAAGGTTAGAGATGCATATAATGCAGCAAGGTCAAAGGGAGAGCAACTTATGGAAGTGAATTCTAATTTGTATGCCATGTGGAAGAGAAGTAAGGGTCACTGCAAAGCATTAGGGAGACCAAAGGTAAAAATGAAATAGGTATTAGGAAGTTTGAAAGAAGTGCAGGGTAGCATGGAAGATAACTTCACAGATTACAGAAGCCTAAGATTGAAGACATTGCAGACCTCTATTCAAGTGGACTTGAATCTTTTCTTGCTGGGGATTATGATGCAGGGGCATCAGGAGCCCCATAGCAATAATGTATGTTATGTCTTGGTTTTAGGTTGATAGGGTGTTTTGGAGTCTAATAAGGTCATTTATGACCATGTGGGATCATGTTAATCCATTTTTGGAGTGTTAATAGGGTCTTTGGTTAAATTGTGTAAAAGTTGTCATGTAACATTGGCAAAGTGTCAAAAATCAAGAAATAGTTACAAGAAAATCAAGAAACCATTACTAATCAGTTGGGATTGGTTGTAAGTGTATAATAACACCCTCCAGACTCAAGTTCAAGGGCGAGAGGTGAAATTTGGGATTTTGATGAATGAAAACCTCAATTTTGTGTGTATTTTCTAAGTCCTACATTGTTTTCAGGATGAAGTTGTGCATTGTATGGCCTAATACAACCTCATATCAAGGAATATATTAGATTGACAAAAAGATATTTATATCTAGAGTTTATGATGTCTTTTGTTTAATTAAATTTCATTGAGTTTTGTGTGAGATATGGCCATTTTGGTGAAGGTTGTCTTGTTCTAACAATGTTTTCTAGAATTTGTAGTCTAAAAATGTACTAGTACGACCATGTACGATACAATATTGGGATGAGACCAATTGGAATGGATGAATGTATGTTTCTATCTCTCAATTCTTTTTGTTTGGATCATTTTCATGAAGATTTGAATAAGTTATGACCATTTTTGTGAGGACAAGTCTGAACCCTAACTAGGGTTCCCAATTTTGTAACAGTCCATTTTTTACCTATTCCGTACAAAGTAACCCTAGTCCATTTTGATATATGTTGAGTTAGGGCCAAAAGGGTATTTAGATCAAGTTTCATATTTCCATTTTCAGGTCTTTAGGAAAAGTTATGACCAAAAAGGTCTAAGTTGCTGCACTTGAAGGGCTACTAGACTATGGACAACAGAAACAAGGAAGATTAGACGAATTAGAGTCTAGATTTATTTGTTTATCATGAGTAATGATAGAGGAATGTAGTGAGAAGTCTTGCAGACCTATACAAAAGGGTTTTGGAACATTCTTGAAGATTTATACAAGTCTTGTTGTGACTGTCCCAAGAGGACTGATTATACAGTCATAAAAGCCCTACTGGCTTAGAGGGTTTGTTGAAAATGGCCTTATAAGATTGTTCATGAGAAATGAATGGTTTGTTGAGACCTTGTTATGTGTATGGAAAGTGTAAGAACCAATAAAGAACCTTTTGAAGCCCAAGAAGTAGATTTTGTTAAGCCTAGGTGACCTATTAAGCTTAATTAGAAAGAGGACAGTCAAAATTTGCCCTAATTCATACAAAGAAACCACATCCCATTCTTGGATATGTGTTATTATGTCCAAAAGGGTATTCCAAACAGGTCTTATATTTTGAACAATAGATGTATATTAAAAGTTATGGTCAAAAAGGCCTTTTTGAAAGACTACAAGGCTTAAGGATAGTTTGTAAAGAAAGGGCTAAAAGATTGTAAGTCAAGGGTTCTTTGTGGGTGATTTGAGATTGCTTTAGCTATTTTAGAATCCTTTGCATCAAGTTAGCTAGCTCTATTCAGAGCCATGGTAGTTTTTTTTAGTTTTGTTTTGTTGTTGTTCATGTTTCAACAGCTGAATCACAGAGGTTTTTTTGAGTTGCAAAGGACATGAATTGACTCCTACACCCAATGCATAGGTTATGCTACTGGTCTAACATGCTTAATAGGCAAGCATTAAGTAGAAGTCACCAAAAATGTTACCAAACTGTGCTAACAACCCAATTAGGCTGAACTGATTAGTTTGTTTTCAAACATGTTTCAGTTGTTTTATGTTTCACCAAATTATTCATTTTAGTACTTCATTTACAAGTTGGTGCAAATTTTAGAGAAAGGTACACAAATTCTGTTCTAAGTACTCATGTGAACATATAAATAATGTAATAAGGATGATTTTTAGTTTTCATTATGCAATCACCATGTAGAAAAGAGAAATTGTATACAAAAGTTTGCATAAAAGTACTATTTATTTTCAGTACAAAAGTATGTTCATAAGTTCCCACACAACCTATGGGAATAACTGATAAGATGCAATAAAAGAAAGATTGAACATCTATAAGTAAAAAGACAGATAAGAGAGGATGGATTCGTCATCGCCTATGACAAATCCCATTGTTGATCGGCTGCATCTTCAATTCTTTGTTGAAGCTCCATAATTGCCTACAAGGGATAAGGAGACTGATGTTAGAGCTCAGGATCTAAAGTCTCATACATGTCAAACTATCAGATATATAGCCTGTCTTTTAAGAAGCATCAAATTAGTGAGATAAAAGTGTCTCAACATCAGACATACAAGTATCATGAAGATTCAAGAAAAGTAAAGATCATCCAATCATCATGAGAAGCTCTGGGCTTCCTTGTTTTCTTAACATTCTTGTTGATTGTGTAGGTACAAGTGAAATCTCATCATTCAGATCAGCAAAGAAGTCACATGCATAATCAACTAGAGGGGGGAACTCATGATGAGACATTTCCCATCAATGACTGTCATGCCAAAGATACAAAGGCAAGCCCTCACATTGAAAGGACAGTCACAAATGAGCAATGTTTCCAGGTGCAGCCATGCCTTGGATAGATGCAACATGCACAGACCACAACCAAGCATAAAGAGGACATCAATCATGAAAAGGCTAGTCATATCATCCACAAATGAGACAACAAAACAAAGAGAATATGCATGACAATATGACAGTCAAAAAAGGACATGAGGGAATAATGCCCAAAATAATCAAGAAGGAAAGGTCACTACAATGATAGGAAATAGTGAACTAAAACTAAGATAGCAAGTAGGGCCAGTCAAATGTTTGTATATAGTTCATAAAGCCATCAAAAGTGATTGTCCATATTGGAAAAAGTAGTCATGTTCAAGAGCAACACTATTTCAGAATTTTCCTTTTTGAAAAGAGCAACAAAGTTTATAAGTTCTTCACAAAGCTTCAGGTCAACCTTAGTAGAGTTCCTTAATACATATAAAGTCAAATATTGCATTTCCATTGAGAAAATAAATGAAAAACTACATGATCACCTCTTTGGCAAAATTATTAAACTATGGAGTCATGATATGGAGCTAGCATCACCAAAGTTTGGTATCAGTCATTGTGGAAACCCTACCGAGTAAACAAGCAGTTCATGATAGCTATAGGTGCTTGATAGGTACAACAAAAGAAGTAACTTTTCCACTCATCTTATCATAGTAAGAGCATTTGGTGTGGTAGCAACTATGCAATTGGTGGACTTGCAATTTTGTTGTTCTAGGAGTAACAATGAAGCCTCTTATGCCAACATTCCCATGTTTTGGTAAGACATTAGTGTGTTGACTTTAGACTAAAACTAGTTGGGGAAATCACATACATTACCTCTGCTTTTCATTCAATGAATTCATCTCCTTCACCATTTGGAAGGCAATGGGTATATCAATAAAGTAAGAAAGTAGTCACCAGAAATAGTGTCAACATGGAGCTTCAGCTATGTAAATGGTGCAGAGTGTCATTTTGGAGCAGTTTGCATAAGGACTAGTCTAGATTCCTTAGAACATTTCAAAGTGAAATACATGGAATAAGGAGTAACGTGGACAAATTACAATCTTATCAAACAAATATATATTAGAATAGTTCAAACCACCTTGAAGATAAACAGTCATCTTCATTGCCATATGAAACCTTCCATCTCTCAAAGTGACATAGACAAACAGTGTATGAAATCTAGAGGATAGTGCTCTACAAGGAGTCTCTAAAAAGCATAAAGAAAAAAGTGATAGGGAAGGCAGTTGAAGATGAAAGAGGTAAAGTGTAGCAATCATGCCATGTAACAACAAATCAGCCAAGAGAATTCATAAATGAAGATAGTATTACAACAATTCTATACTTTCTCATACATAGAAAATAAAGCTTATCCTTGTTCAAGTGGCCATTCTAACATTCAAGCTTTGATCAGTGAGAACCATTCTTTCAAAGGTAATTATGCATTTTCCACTACCTTGTCTAATAGCACCATGAATTCTTATGAAATGCCTTAGCAAGGCATAGTTAACCAACAATCTCAAAATCAATTCTCTACAAGCTTCCCTAGCTCGGGAAAGAGAAAAATGTGAAATGAGTGCAGGGTTTATAAGTGAAATGTTGCAGATTTGATAGCAGCCCTCAGAACTAGTGAGGAGGAATATCTTGCATTGCAACATAAATGTGATGAGGCCAAGTTTGAGATGGTATTGCCAAAATATGACCATGCAATGGTTTGCAAGACAATAATTCTCAAATGCACAACAGAGATAAGGAAGACGGGGTGCATGGTGACGAGTCACAAACCCTCTTGAAGACTTCTTGACTACATAGGGAAATGATTTTGAGTTAATAGACACCCTATAATCACTCATTTAATACAGTTTAAAAACCATCAGGGTCAAGTTTGCATCAATCTTCTCATTTTACTCATGTATTGATGAGAGTGTAAAGAGTTTCTTTTGCCTTCAAGTTGTTTATGCATAAATTTTTACAAAATCCCAAGAGGATTGTAAGAAATTTTACTAATAGAACAAATGGTATATAATGATGAAGAAACTTGTTAACAAAAGGTACAGTGATGAGAATAACAGTATACAAAACCCAACAGTCAAGGAATCCAAGGAGACAAGCCATATCAATGACTATAATGGCATAGACTGTCACAACAAAAGCAAGGACATGACATCAGGTGTATGAAGAACTTGTTATAGAAATCATTGAGAAGGGGAAAAAGTAGTGATATAAGCTTGTTGGAGGGTATGTTAGCTCTAATAATGGCTAGTACTCTATGAAAAGCTTGTATACCTTGAAGGGGATTAACAAGAGGATATAAGTACTGTGTATACATCTATAGTCTACATATGTTTCCAAACTACTTAAACCCCTGTCTACTTTGGCATGTGCTCCCAACATTATGAAGATCTGCCAGTACAGTCTCAAGACATGCATCTATTTCTTAAACCAAACACAACTTATGAGGTTGTTAAGGAAGTCGTATGACTTTATTAAAGTAAGCAGAGGAAAAAGATCAGATAACTCAGTAGTTGTCAGTTAAGCTAAAGATGCCAAAGAAGACAATTCTAATGACTGTGATAAAGATGCAAGAAAACAATAGTCATCAAAGACTGAGAACAGTCATTAAAGATAGTTGGAGAAATCATTCAACAAGGTGTTAGAATGACAGTCACAAAATAACAGTGAGCAATCAAAAGGAAGCTATTATACAGTCTAAATAATTGCATATCAGCAAAAAGATAAGAACTGTGTAACATCAAAAAGATAAAGGACGGGCATATACATAGATACAGTCAAATCCTTTACAAAGATATAGTGATCCACATGAGAGATTGAGGGTTTTGAGTCTCATGAGCAAATAGAGAGTTTTGCCTCATAGCCAAAGGTCTCAGAGGCCATATTCAAAAGCCAAGCAGATCACACACAGTGAACATACAAAAAATAAAATGATTATGCATTCAAAAGCTACGGTTTTGTCATGTTTCTCTCATATATAGAGCATTTTAAAAGAGAATCTCAATGTTTTGGTGCAGAGAGAAAAGTCAGATACAGTGAAAGGAAAAAACAAAAGAATGATTCTTCATTGCACGTTCAAGAGGATTAGAAACGGGTTTTTATTCTTTATTCACAAAAGTCACAAAGGAGAAGTGGTAGAATGCTATCATCATGCACAATAAGTGAAACCCTAGAGGGTTTGAGTAAGAGAAAATCAAGCCTTTTCTTTTATTTCATGTATATCAAACCAAAGGAGCAACATGTTTCCACATATCAAAGCAAAATCATCTCACTTCTATTGTCTGAATAAAGGGAGATATGCCTGAACAAAAACTAGAGGCAGAATAAGAGCAACAATATGCAGAGACAGAGTATTGAAAAACATGTAAGAAGCAAGAAACTTACAAAGTTGGGCCATCCAAATCTCGTCCACATCTCCAGAATCCTCCATGGCAGCACAGAGGAGAACAACAGGTGAAATGGAAAAGGCAAAATGAGTTATCCTTTAGGGTTTGCAAACACATTTTACTCATAGTTTTTCCTTAGTCGTGGGCTTTTTACTATCTCATTTTTGCAATTGTTAAACTTTAATTGCCAAAAATCAAATAGAGGCATGGTCATCACTTCTATATGATGAAAACCTAGTTAAGGCTAAGGAGGCCAAGGGAGTTATAAGGGCAGGTTGCTATTTTGAACTTTTAAAACCTTCCTTATTTTTCTCTTTTGCATGAGTCATAGATACAGATAATGTATTTTGACAAATATTATAGGTAATATGTAAACTTTACCTTAATATTTATTACACAAAACCCATAAAAGAGATCATGCAACAATTAGTAGGGTAAATTATTTAGAATAGACTAATCTTAATACATGCCAAAATAATTATTTTTCCCTTTCAAATATGCAAGAGAGAAGAAACGTCAAACTAAAGTACAAGCTCATGGAGGGGAGTTATTTGGAGTTCTATCTTTAGCTTCACGTCAAACTATAGTGCTTTTTGAGTTCTCTTTGGTCAAACTGATTGGGAGAGGGAGTTTGGAGCTATTTTAGCTCATTATGGAGTAGTTATGAGCCTTCTTTTTAGGGCTTTTCAATTTTTCTCGTGGATCACTTTTGGGGAAGATTTTTTGGAGTGCAATTGATTGTAGTTGACCTTGGAGGGTCCTTGGAGACAGTTTTTTTTTTAATTATAGGAGAAAATACTTAGTCTTTTTCTTAGTTCTGGCTTTTCACCTCTCTTGTGCATCATAGAGAGGACAATTTTGTAACTTAGATTTTTCATAGTTATTGATATTCAACAGTAGTTTATGGGTTATTATTATCATTATTTACAGAAATTCCTTCTTTATTTTCCAAAAAATCAAGTGTTTGCCTTCTTATTTTCAGGTGTCTTGTTCTTAGGAGTGATTTTGATGAAATTTTAATGTGTTTTGAGTATCAAACCTTCAAGTTTATGTCTCATTCATAGTTGCATGTACACAAAACACATCTTTATCATAGGTCATAGGCTGTGTTACTGGTTTATCTCATCTCTAAGGTTGTGAAAATCCTATTTTCCTTCATAAAGGATAGATTTATCAAACCTTCTTATGAATTACTGATGTGATCAAGTTGCTCAAACTTAGTTGTGTGGACAAATTTTTGAGAATTAGTTGTGAATTAGATTGCATGTCAAGTTATACATTGGTGCATCAGCCCCCTTTAGGATATATTTTTAGTGCAGTTTTTAGTTTATTCAATTTTCTTCTCTCTTGCCTTCGTCAGTTACAAATCTAAAGGGGATTTTTAAAGGGAGTCGACTCTTCCAGAGGTTTGTTCTCAAAATAGATAGACCCACATCTGAGAACATTCCCATGTTGCATGGGATTGCTAAGCTTGCAAAGGCTTAGCATTCAGTGTGCAATCCTTCATGACAATAGTTATACCAACACATGTTGGTTATGCTAAATAATCTCATTGCAAGGATATAATGACACATGATTAGTAGGTCATCATAAAAATTATGAACTGGTAAAATTACTATCAAGAGGCTATAAGATGGACATAATAGTCTATGAGGGTGGTGTTAGGGACTCTTTAAAACCAAAATGATTCTTAAACCTTCTCTTCGGTCTCAAACTAAAATATAAACTCTTTTAAAAATATAAATAGTACACAAAATTCTAAAGCAAAATGTTAACAAAATGTGAACATCAAAATTTTTTTGAACACAAATGCACACTAAAAATTGTACTTGGCATCTAGGATGCCATGGTAGATAACCTCATTGACAAACATAGATAGTCAAAAGAATATATTATATTTAAAGAAATAATATTTTCAATAAATAATTCCAAAAAATAGAAAATATAAAAATCTCATTAAGTCAAAGAATCTCACTAAGATGAATATTGTCATACTTGTCCCATTTGGAAGTTTATATGCTAGTCAAGTGTACCTAAGCAGCCATCTCTTACCTTTAGAGTACTCAATATTGCTTCATGATAAATGTTATTAATTGACCATAGTTCTTTTGTTTTTGGTTTTGCACGATGCTTCACTAACTTAACATTTGTTGCTACAACTAGGTATAAATACATGAATATGGATTTGTGCTCCTCAAAGTCTTCAAATGTAGGTATGCCACTCTTTCAGATCATATATGTTAATAACCAAGTGCTAGTAATAACAACTAATCATTTAAGATATGTGAACCCATCGGCATTTGTCATAGCTTGTTTTAGCTTCTATTTTCCCTATACACATCGTGCCAACCAATAGTTTGATCTCTCTTCATTCCCATGTGGTGTAACAATAGTATAAACACGATCTAGTTGTACAAGGTCTAAAATATGTTCATAGTCAAATGTACTCTCCATATAATTGAGTAGAAATGAATGAGCTTGAGATAAAGGAGTTAGATATTATGTAATCCATGTATCTACCCACTCAGCTGACTCACAATGATCCCAATCAAATTTAATACAACTTTGACAAAAACAAGCTAATTCTAATGTCCAAATAATCCATGTATCTACATCTAAGATTTGAAATGAATGCATCTTCTATGATTCATTAATTATCTGATAGTCCAATATCTTACCCACTATCCCCTCATCAACCAACCAAAAAAACCTACATACTTCTAAATCAGGTGACACTCCTTATGAAATTGCATAGTTACACCACTTAACAATAGAATCTACATCATTGAATGTAGCACCTCCTTGAATCTTTAGTTGTTCTTTAACTAGAGTTGTCTTCATGCATGTGCTCTCTCCATCATGCTCCCATTTTCTATGCCTAGCTTCAAAAATCTCTAAATATGAGGTATACCCTTATCTGCATGTATTTTTCTTATCTAATAGAATATATAAGCATTCTTGAATCGACCAGTACAAATATTGGACCAAATCAAAATTAAAACCATTCTAATATCTTTTTCCTACAAGAACTCATAAAATTATTGAAAATAATATTACATAAACTCTGATGAATGAGATTGATGATCACTCATATAAAAATGATACTCCTTGAATATCTTCCTATTATCTTTTGTAATCTCAAGGGCATGTTTATGTGTGATGCGAACAAAAATAGCAATATGAATATATTTGTAGTACTGGGATTGTACTTTATTTTGTGAATGCAATGTGTAGTTTTTTGCAAAATCAACTACAAAGACAATAGTTCCAATCCAGAAAAATCTTTACACATCTTGAACTATTAATCTTGTTGGAATATTTATCATTGATGTCAAACACAGACAAGGTTGTCAACGAGTTTATCATGGAGATTGTTGGTCCAATATGTATGGACTAGAATGTCAAGATAAGAATAAAGATATTGTCACAGTGATCTGATGTCAAATATGCATGGACAAGATTTTCATCATTTGCGTCAAAGACAAATGAAGAGATTGTTAGAAATGTCAAAGAAGCAATATCATAGAATGTAAGAATAGAATCATCATTCAGTGACATATCTAAGGCAAGATCAATTTTTATAAGACAAGTTGGATCATCTATTGAGTAGAGATAAAGAATATTGTTACTATGGATATAAGGTGAATTGGACCAGTTTAAGAATGGTTTACAAGAGGTTATCCATTATACATTTTTGTTGAAGAGATAATGAGAATTGGAAGCTGACTTTAAGATATGTATATGTTGAATTAAAGATTTAAACATAAAAAAATCTTATAAGAAAGACATTGGAG
The DNA here is from genome assembly GCA_027924645.1 of Cunninghamia lanceolata. Lineage (NCBI taxonomy): Eukaryota > Viridiplantae > Streptophyta > Pinopsida > Cupressales > Cupressaceae > Cunninghamia > Cunninghamia lanceolata. The sequence continues at coordinate 3,422,678 of BSBN01000135.1, read as the reverse complement.
AAATATTTCATTAATATGGGTCGACCCATATACTATTAGCGCCAAAAATGAAATTCAAATTTAAACTACTTGAGGTGGTCGACTATACAATGTGTACTCCAAAATGGATCATATTTAAAAGTATGAAGTGAAGCGGTTAATAAGACTATATGAAACATTGGTGAATAAAGATAAAATGTACTATCCTTGTTAAGAATAGAAGTCAACAATCAAAAAGGATATCCAATGATTCTCATGACTAAGACAAAAGTGTGGATGGCATGTAAAAAGATGAGAAAAAGGTGTGATTAACAAATAGGAAGGAGAGTTGTTTAGATTGATCAATAGTATTCAAGGCAGTGATTATTATTAGCAACAATTAATATCCTTATTGAGAACAATCACTATCTATCAAGTGCTACAATTAAAGGTTAATCTCCTTTGGGCAGCAATTAATGAAGTATGAATTAAATCAAAAGATGTGTCTATTATGAACAACCACCTTTATTCATAGAGACATCTCCATTGGATAGTGTATAAAAGGTTATGAAGGTACGTTTGAAAAGTAATAATTCAATGAATATTTTCTGAGTAAAATAGCAGATCTAGACAACAAAAATATGAAGTCCATATCAGACATATTTTGAAGAATATATACAACCATGCATAAAAGATAAGTACAAATATGTATGAAAATATGTGTGAAAACTAAGAGCAAATTTGTGAGGAAAACATTGATATATTAGTGATCAAATTGAAGGGAGACAATGACAAATTTTGGATCATATTTGTGAAAGATATTGTGCATGATAGTGATCATATTTGGAAGGAAGATTGTGCATGACTGTAATCAGATTTGTGAGAGAAGGTTATAGTATGGATTGTGATCATATTCAAAAGAAGGATATTACATGAGTTGTAATAGATTTGTGAGAGGAAGATCTTGTGAAGAAGCATATTATATCATCCATTGAAGGATTAATAGGTTGGAGCCTATCAAATAGAGGTTGGAACCTCTTGTTGGGTTGGAGCTCAGTTTGTGTGGGGGTTGGAGCCTCTAATAGGTTGGTTCCTATAATTTTGTCAAGTGGAGATTGGTGTCTCTTATGAGTTGGGGCTCATAGAAGAAGAATTGTAAGAGGAGTGGGTTGGTGCTCACAAAGAAGAGATCAATATATATATATATATATATATATATATATATAAACAATATTTGCCATGGTTTTATCTCCAAGGGTTTCCATGTAAATCATGTGTTCTCATTGTGTTCTTAATTGCTATATCTTGCATATGTGTAGTTGACGTGACAAATTGAGTTTGGAATACTGATTCACCCCCTCTTAGTATAACCATGTGCTCATCAATTGGTATCAGAGCAGGTTCCTTCAGAGATAGCCTAACCACCAGAAGGTAGATCTTAAGAGCACATATGGGAAAAAGAAAAGGAAATAAGGGAAAAGGAAATTCCAAACATAATGTTGATCAACATGCACCAACAAAACCAAATCCAAGTAACGACAGAGAAGTATGTAAAATTGATGAGATGATAAATGAAACACACATGGCAACGTAAAAGAAAGATGACAACTTTTAAAGAAAAGATGACCTTGTGAATGAAAGAAAAGAAAAGTGAAAAGGAAAAGAGAATTCTGAAATGTTTTTAAAAGAAGAAATGGAGTTAGAGAATTCATCTAAAAAGGATGCAACGTTCAAATCATCAAAGAAGATGAAGAATAAAAATCATGAATTAAAAGTGATAGCTCTAGCAATGAATTGAATGCAAAGGAAGCCCATGTTGATAAAAAGCTCAAAGAAGAATTTGACATATACAAGGGTAAGTATAAAAATTTGAGTTGTGATAAAAATGATTATTGTGTTTTTGAATTTGTGTAGGTCAAAAGTGAAGACAAAAGAAAAGAAGAGATTCAAGAGAAGAAATACTTTTCATGGCAATGGAAGCAAAAGGTGATAAAGACAAGAAGAATGAGGATGATGAAGAAGTGGATCTTGAGGAAGAACTTCACCTTGCGTATGATGAGATTCATTCACTTAAAAGAAGAAATGTGTTCCTAAAGTCAAAAGTTTGAGAAGAAAGTGAATCCAAGGAAAAGGTATCACAAGCCCTTGGAGAAGTAGAAGGGATGATTAAAGATCTAAAAATCAAAATAGAAGAAGCAAAGAGGATTGAGGAAGAAGTAAGAAGTTAATTTAAGATAAAAGAAGAATATTGTGAGAAGTATGAGTCCAAAATTAGTTACTTGAGGACAAAATTAGAGAAAACAACTACCAAGCTAGATAGTAGCCTCAAGGTTGATAAAAGTACCAAAACTGTGGATGATATTTAAATGGGAAAAAGTCATCATGCATAAAGACAAGTCTTGGTGACGAAGCAAAGGGAGATCAACCTTCAAATGAGCAACAAAAGAAAGGAAATGAGGAAAAACCAAAAGGCTATGCAAATGTTCTAAAAGGCTCAATCAATAATGAGAATAATAAAAGGAAGGAAAACAATGTCCCATAGAAAACTAATGTTCCTCATAGAGACAACAAGGAGAAATTCATAAGGTCATTTCATCCAAGGCAAGTGCAAATGAACAAGTCTCAACATTCATTTTATGGTTATTTCTATTCATGTAATAACTTTGGTCATAAAGCAGTAGTGTTACATTCCCAACTTATGATTTAGTTTAATCTTGCTTTTATGTGGTAAACAGCATGATTAACCATAGTTTAATGATTTGATGTTTGTGGAAAATATCAAATAGAATCATTGATTATATGAATATTAACTAATATTTAGTTTAGACATGAGATTACATGTTGATAAGATTAATTTATCATAATGTTTTGTGAATCAAATGATGATACACTAATCATGGTTATATGGTTGTGAGTGTAACCAAGAAAATAATCTTCCTCCAAGGATGGAAGAAGAGTATCACCCAAGAGGAGGAGATAGATGTTGGGAAGAGGTCAGATTGCCAGCTAAGTATCGAAATTAGTCCTTGTGAACCCATGCAAGGTAGAGTGAGTTATCATCTTTATTTTGTTAGTCATTTTCAATTTGAACTGTATCAACATGACAATTTGAGTTATTTCAACGTCATCCATGTCGAATCAATTAGATGATGTTCTTAGAACATCAATTTTGGTCGATAAGTAATCTCATCAGGTTGTCGAGTATTTCCTTGTTTCCTTATCTATTTCCTTATTAGGTTTTGTGATTATATTTATATATATATATATATAAATTATGGTTATTATGGTGAAGAGGGGGAGTGAAGCTCGACCCCAAGGTTACATTTTGTTGTTGTGCTACCCTAACAAAGATGTTATCATTTGATAACACCTTAGATTATTTGATAACCCTTAAACATCATTTAGTTGTAGGGGAAATTATGTGTGTCATATAATTATTTTAACCTCCATAAAGGTGGAGCACCCTTAGTAATATTAATATATCTATACTTATCTTTTGGGCAGTCAGCCAACCACCATCCATGATAAGTGGAGTGAGTGGAGGCTAAGTAGAAGCTATCATGAGCTTCAACTTCATGGCCACATCATGATGGAGTTGGTGGACTATTGGGAACCCCACAAGGTGGTGGAGGATTTTAAAATTGTTTCTTACCACTACCCACAAAAAGGTGGTGGATCTTACTAGTAGGTAGTTAACGCATGCAAGAGTAGGCATAGGGTATCATTTTTGATACATGTTTTGTGTTCATTATCAAAGAATAGGAAGTTCAAAAATGAGACATCAAGAAAAAGAATTGCTACAGAGGTAGCGTGGGGTTGGTGCATGTAGCTCACAGATCAAGGCATCGACATGCACACAAGGATTATCCCCAAAGGGCCAAACTCAACTATATATTTTATATACAGGTATGAATCTTAGATTATGAAATAAACTTGAACTTAGCAACGTATCTCTACTGTTATTTTAATGGTGTTGACTATTTTATTATTAAAAGGCCATCAAAGCCATAGTTGTTACCACTATGTAATCGTTATGAGGCCATTGAGGCCATAGTGGATAACACTGTGTTATCATTTGGAAGAATTGCTAAAACTTATCACTCGGTCGAGGCCATGACGCCAACACCAAACATAGTTGTTGCTTGCAAAACTTTCGAATGCCAATATGGTAAGGTCTGTAGGCCACATGATACATCTTGATACTATCTTTGTCTAATATTCAAGCCGACTGTGTTCAAAACCAAAGTAGTATTGAATATAATGATTGTCTTAGTGTATAAAGAGAATTAATATGGGTGTAGGTTGAGAGCAGTGCTTGAACCATAATAACTTTATTGATAATATTTAAGCCTCGACTATGCCTAAGGCACTTAGTCTATTGGTCAAGGGTACTGTGGCTAATAGTGCTCGACTATTATGAAATATATTATGTTAGCTATGGTGTAACCTATGGGTATAAAAGGGTATTATGACTCCTCATTGTTGAAGGATAAATGGTAATAGGTAACTAATTTTTTTACTCAGGCAGTTTTAAATACATGCCTTGTTTGTCAGAGAAGTAAAACCTCCTTTGATGTTTATTTTTTTATGGGAGCAAATACAATGTCTAGCATGAAACTCTTGTGTTTAAATGTACATGAATGCCATCCCTTTTTGAATGGCAATACCTCATGAATGAAGTATAGGATATCAAGAACTCATGCATATTCTTTGAGTTAAGGTCTATTCAATAGGACCGACCCATTAGACTATTATTATATGAGTCTTGTTTATATGAATTAGAATGTAAACTTTGTGACAAGGTAAACATGCAATCTTGATTTGGGAAAGGTTATAAGCTTGGAAAACATGATTGAGAAATTGTCCTAAAGAAAGAATGGGAATAAGAGTGACATGGAGTCACAGTTCCCTGTTGTAAGAACAACGTAACAATAGCGATTGTACTCCCAAAATAGAAGTTGAATGTCCAAGAAATGGACTAAGAATGAATTGAAACTATCTTTCTAAGACCTAGAGGGGTCAATCTTGATTACTATAGGATGAGATAACTTCTAAGTCAAGTCAAGGTGGTGAACAATTGACTACATTCATTGTGAAACGTAAATGTATGTAAATCTTTTGCAAAAGTAATGCATCCATCTCTGTATGTGTTACATCGCCAACTTATGATTTAGCTTAATCTTATTTTTGTATGGTAATAATGAGGATTAACGATAGTTTAATGATTAGATGTGGAAATATCTGATTTAATCATTGATTATGTGAATACTAACTAATGATAGTTAGATATGAAATTACATGTTCATATGAATATTTAACTATTATGAATTGAGAATCAGATGATGATGCACTAATCATGGTTTTATGATGGTGAGTGTGAACAAGAAATGCATCTTCCTTCAAAGATGGAAGGAGAGTATCATCTAGGAGGAAGAGATAGATGTCAACAAATGGGTCCAATTTCCATCTGAGAATCAGATTTTGCGTCCTTCTGAACCCTTGTAAGTTGGTGTGAGTCACGTGTTTTCTTTGCTAGTCAATTTCCTTTTTGTGTCATCATGTCGATTGAGTTATCTCGACAATGTTTACGTTGACTCAACTAAACGATGTTCTTAGAATGTCAACGTGAGTTGAGAGATAGTCTTGCCAAGTGACAAAGTACTTTCTTGTTTCTCTATTTATTCCCAAACCAAGATTTTGAATCTATTATTCTTGGTATAATATGCTTTGGGTTTATAGTGAAGAAGGGGAAGCGGTGCTCAACCCCTAAATTGCATTTTGATCTTGGATGTTATGAGTTTCCTTATACATCATGAAGATGTATGGAAAGTTTATTAAGATATAACTATTTAAACTTTGCATCAAACCCCATGTTAATATTAATATGTATATGTGTTTTGTGTGTTGGCTAACATCATCCACGGTTAGTGGAGTGATGAGATGCCTTATCAAACCACTAAGACCTTTATCCTCACTGTCCACTTGCTTATAGCAAGTAATGGACAAAGTGATTCCAAGGAAAGTGCAGGGTGGAAGAGTGGAGTAACCACCCTCCACTTCATGGGCTCGTGTTGTAGTTTCACCACATGCTCGGTATGCAAAGAAGATCAAAACTTAGTTGTAAGTATTTTATTTCATTCATTATCATTGCTATTCACAATGCTTGGGAAATAGAGCAAGAACATGATAATTTTCAATTAGCTGGAAGTCTTTGTCAAAGGCCACAAGAAGTTGGCACGACTGTTCTCTACTAATAGCCAATGATAGACCGCATCATAAACACTCAAACAAACTTTCTCAGGTAAGATTTGAAGCCTGTAAAGACTCAAATTTCTTTGAATGTTAAATAGTATTAAAACCCTGTTGAATAGGGTTGACTGTGTCAATAGTCAAGTGCATTGTTTGTTGTGGTTATCGTTTGAGACCCTCAGGCTGTAGCTATCGATATAATAATTTTTATTTCTCAAACTCTCGAGGTCTATGTTATAGTTGTTTAATTTTGTTAATACATTTACTTGGAGATATACTCTAGGCCCTTGAGGCTATCAATGAAATATATTACAAATTAGTATTGACTATATTTCTTAATTGTCGCTCAAGACCTTCAAGGCTAAGCCAATACTCACTATAGAAAACACCATGTTGAGTGCCAATATGGCATAGCATGATAACAGTTTAATGATAACACACAAAAGATTCTATGATGAGCTTGAGTTGATAGTGCTCATGAGATATAGTGTTTAAAACTATTTTGTTTAGATATATGTTTGGAGGATTTCGCTTGCATGTGGTCGATGCACCATCCTTGAACTATAATGATAATCTTTTTGAAAAATTTAACCTTTGAATGTGCTAAGAGAACTTAAATACATTCATGAAAACTTCATGCATAGAACTTGATTGCTATTGAAGGGTTATTATGATAACCATAATGTAGTATATATCAACCCCTCGATAAAGGAGGAGGATTGTAATATGAAAATTAGAGTATTACTCAAAGGTAGCTTTGCATGCATGCTGGGTTAATAGAGAGGATTCTCCTCTTGATGCTTATAAAATTATGAGATGGAAAGCTTAATCAGTCTAAGTCTTATATATTATAATGTAAATCAAAGCCATTTCTTTACTTGTGGCTGAACTCTATGAAGGGAGTATTTAATGTTACAAACTCAAATGGGTACATGAGTTGATGTCTATTATTAATACCATCTTAATTGGCTAAGGCAATGTAAGCCTATGTTATTATGATCTTGAATTTAACCCATATGGTAGATCACTTTGAAACTGTGAACTATAGGAACACCTAGGTTGGAAATTTTGGTTTGACTATTGTCATGTTGAAAAATGGAATAGAGTGACAAGGAGTCATAGGTTCCTTGTTGCAAAAGTAACCTATTATATTTAATGTAATCCTAAGAAAGGAGTCGATTATCCTAGAATTGGACTATGAATCGAACTAAAATCACTTATACTAGACCTAGAGAGGTCAAATTAAACATACTATAGGATGAGACAGCTTCTAAGTTGAGTCAGGGTGGTGGACATACAATGAAGTTCATTGCATAATGTATATTTATGTAAATATTTGGCCAAAGTAATGCATCCGTCTTTGCATGCATTGTCAGTCCATAATGCTCCAAATGGCATAATGTCTCTAATAGTGTCATGCATAGTTAGAGTGGATCTATAGTTGCATGATTGTGAGGCATTATGAAGGACACAACACCAAATACTTAGATGGAAAACCTAATAGTTCCTTATATCTATACCTTCTATGAAGGGTAGGGCACTTCTAGCTAGGAAGTTGTGCAGGGGACCGCCAGTCTATGGTTGGAGGAAAAGCACTTGGATGATGTTCTCCTTCCCAAGCATGAAACAACCTGAGGCTTATGAAGACAGATGTCAAGATTTCCATATGCAGTGCTTTTTTTCCATTATATGACTTGATAGTCAGTTATTATGTATAATTTGATATTTGATGTCTTGTGCATAGCTTTGTACATGCATAGTGAAGGTTATTCACTAATGAGATGTAACTGGATATTGTAATTCTAAGTTTTGTTATATTCTGGTAAATAATAACATGCTTAATTATTGTAATGATAATGATTCATTCTTGTTTAACTATGATTTGGATAATCATGATGTATTCTAATTTTTATTTAAGATGAATGCTTATGTTAATTTATGAGCATTATGGAATGTGATGTTATATCATGCATTAGTCGGTTCATTGTGCTCTAGATGGCATAATGTTTCTAGTAGTGTCATGCATGGTTAGAGTGGATCTATAGTTGTATGACTGTGAAACATTATGAAGGACACAACACCAGATACTCAAATGGCAAACCTAATGGTTCCTTATATCTATACCCTCAATGAGGGGTAGGGACGCTTCCAGGTAGGAAGTTGTACAGGGGACCTCTAGTTTGTGGTTGGAAGAAAAGCACTTGGGTGATGCTCTCCTTTCCAAGCAGAAGACATGTTGAGGCTTATGAAGACATATGTCAAAGTTCTAGATACATTACTTACCTATATTTGACTTGTTAGTCAACCTTTTATGAAATCTATCCTTGATGTTATGAGCAAGACATTGCAATTGTAAAGAGAAAGAAAATCACTACTATGATATATTAGAAATGTTGAAAAACTCTTTTGAAATGTTCAAAATAGATATGCATATTGATTTGATTCATTGGATATTTATTATTACTTGATTAATTCTTATTATGCCAATCATGAATTGAGACTTAATGGTGATTAAGTTGGTTAGTTTTGGGTTAACAAGAGATGACCTATTACATATGGTATCAGAGCTATCAGGTTCAATACATGGACCTATGAGCTCACTACATAATGTTTTCTTTTTCTAGCATTGACGGTTGTTAATGTTTGGATGTTCTTATGCCAAAATGGTAAGAATAAGAAAGACGCTCAGAAAGAAGGTAACGAGAAATGGATGTTACCTTAAGGCCTTGAGGGAGCGAGCCTCAAGAATGAAATGCCTTGAACAAACTAGTTTCTTGGTAGGTGCATGGTTGGTTGATGATGAAACCTTTGTTGATGCTGTTAAATGCATCAAACAAGAGATGAGGAAAGCAATTAGGATTACTGCCCCTATCTCTAAAAATGAATCAATTAAACCCTCTACACCTAAGGAACCAGTCATGGAAAGTGACCCTAAGGATCCTAATGTTACTAAGGAGGTTGTGGATGAATACTTGTGAGTATGTCCACCTTGGCAAGGTGTCGTTGTACCTCATCATTTAATCATATTTCAGATGTCAAAATCTAGGGCTATGTCCTCGGCTATCTGCAATTAGGGATTCTACAGTTACAAGTTTTTCTAGCTAATTCTAATGACTTCTACTAATTTAAAGAGATTGATCTATCTACTTACTAAATGAATTTAAAGAATGTTGGAAAACAAAATTGAACAGTAAATTACTCAAAGCAAATCTATAAATTGCAACATGCATCTATCTATCAAAATCAATAAGTACTCTATAAAGCAAAAATCTCAAACAACAAAACAGTGGTACTAGCCTTCTGCCTTGGTGGTGAGAGTGGGCCCTTGCTCCACACCCTTAGGGCTGAAGGCTACAGTAAGGAATCAGCACAAAAGAATAAGATCACAACTTAATTTGGTCCAATCCCATTCGCTTTGCATTCAGAGAAATATTGATATCCCAATTGAGATTACAAACAAAATCAAAATAATCAAAAAGTGTCCCCATTTTCTATTGCTTCTGTAAATATATATAAAATCAGTGATGGCATATCACTTATCTTATCTACCAGTTCTTCTATTAGATGACATCCATCTCTTTATTATACTAGTTGTCTAACTATGGAAAATAACCATGCAATAAAAAAATAGATTGAGTGGAACATAAGTCCACTCTAAATCTAAGTTTGAGTCTTAATACATTTGGGTAGCGAGGCCCTGAAAATATGGATATTAAATTAGTTCCATCAGTAACTCATGCAAAAACTAATAAAGAGATAAAAACTTCAGCAGTTAACTAAAGATGGCCCTTAATCACTCAGGTGATGATTTGAGTGATATAAGGGTTATCACGATCACTGCTAGAAGTGCTTGACTGACAGTTGTACTAGAAATCTGCTCTGCTCTAAAGAGCCACCAGAAATGTATGTCTTTGTCTGCAGCTCTGGAGATATGTCTGTAGCTTCGGAGATATAATTATAGCTCCAGAAATATAATTGCGGCCTTCTTGCTCAGCTCCGAAGATGCTCCAGACTTCAGTCCAGCTCTGGAGAGGCACTAGACTTCAGTCCAGCTTCAGAGAGGCTTTTCCTCTTTACTTCAAAACTTCTGATGTCGTGGTATTCTGGTATTGTCTCTGGAGATCATTTAGGACTACCTCCAGAGATGCACAAAATTGCCATTCAGACATCTACCCCTGTTGATTCAAAAAGAGAAGTTTTTCTGCATATTTCCATCAATTCCATGCACATTAGTCCTTTAATCAGAAATCATGATCTTAAGTAATTTATCTTAAGTATTACCATTTCCTTTGTACTGATCAACCTGCTTCAACCACTCCTGCAGTTTTTCATCTTCCATCTATTCGGCCCAGACAGGGAGTGGTTCAATTATGAGAGGGGGCCTGAAACACCCACCTATCCACTCATGTTTATGCTTATCCATCATTTTGGATATTAACCTTGCCTTCCTCAGAAATAACCTGAAGTTTGCAGGGGTGACCACCTCTCTCATTTTCTACTCTGAGGTCAAAATATTCCACCTTTTCTTTGCTGCAAGCACTGAATTAGCTAAACTATTCATAGAAAGGCCAAAATCGATGGAGTACTCTTGCAAATTTTTTAGGTATAATGGCAAAATTTTGTTCTGACTTTCAGGGTGATAGACATATGCCCTGAATTGGGTCTCAAAAGCTTGAGGGTTGGGACACTCTTTTCTGATGAAAAGATTTGTTTCTGTATCCTTCTTGAGGTGAGCCTCCATTCACTCATTCCAAATCTGGTGATTCCTCATCATTGGCATGAATGCTTTAAGATGACATTCCCCCACAAAATAATTAAGAATGAAAGTTATATCATTAACACAGAAACCATGCAGATATAATTCACATAGGAAATTTTTGTCTTCATCATTACTCCTTGTATATGCTTCCATGAACCCTTCTGTTGTCTCTATATTCTCAGTCAGGTTAGGTAGGACTAAAGAGAACTTCCTCTATAGGACTCTTTCCTATAAGAACATAGCATAACTGGCACTTGGAGGCCTGCAAGATAGAATTTCAGAAGAAAAAGAGGCCATCTGAATGACTTTTCCTTCTAGAGTTTCTACTCTTTTTGTCATGGCAGTAACTACCCTCTGTAATTGCAGCATAGGCTTGGAAGCCTCATATTCTCTACATCTCCTTTCCCAATAAAATGGGGCCTTAGGAATATCAATGGGGATTGGACCCACATATGGATCTATTTGTATCTCCTGTACACTAGTTGCCCTTGGGCCAGCCAACACTTGAATATACTCCTCTTGATCATCTATTTTATTGTTGGCCCAAGTCAATTATTTATCTTGGCTCTGTACTTTCTCAATTAATGTTGCCATTATCATGAGACCATTGTCTCCTGCCTTGGTGAGCTTAGAAACACTCTGTGCTGCTTCTATCTCCTTTTCCTTCATTATTTTGACTGCCTTAGTCTTCTGGGCCTCCAATTCTACTTCCTTCTCCTGGATTATCTAGTTTTTGCTCTGGAGCTCTATTTGTAGATTTTCAATGACTTGTTTTTGCTCCATTTCTATCTCCATTTTGACCTTCTTGAGGTTAGTGATAATCTAATTTTTCCCCCATAGTAGTCTCTTTAGATTATCAATTTCTTCCAACATTTGCTACTCTTTTTAAATCTCAACATCCTCTTGATTAGAGGGGTGAGAGAAGGTTCCTGTTTCTTCTTCTGTTTGCTGAATATCAGGGTCCTCTGTGGCCATGTGTCCTACAGTGTCAACTGCACCCATTTTCTCTGTTTCATCTTCCTCTACAGCCTCCTTGTCCTGAGGGTCTTCTTGGGTTTCCCATGTATCTGCTGGCACTGATGAAGGCCCAGCTTTCTCCTCAGAAGTTCTGAAACCCAGGAGCACTTCAGCTAGGAGAGCAGTGTCTTTCTTAGCTTAGGAGATCTACCTTTTTCTTTTGCTTCTCCATAGCATAGGTGGGGTAGGTGCCTCTGGAGCAGGTGTCTCATCCTCATAATCTAAGGAAATAGTAAAAGTTTGCCTGTGTTCTGTCTCCAGAGCAAGTGATGGTTCTGAAGTTGGACTTGAACCCAGATGGACAGATGGCTCTGGGGAAACTTCTCTTTATTTTTTCTTCCTCACTAGAGGGATCTCATCTGAATCATGAGATGCTTCTTCAGCCCAATAGTATATTCTAGAGTCAGCTTTCTTTGGGGTTTTCTTTGCTTTCTGCCCTAACCTCTCCCCTGTTAGTTCCTTAGGGAAAGATTCCCCAGTTAGAGTCATCTTCCTCCTGACTGAGTGAGTCATGTATGGAGTTTTCTCATGAGCAGGCTCTTTAATTTCTTTGCCTTTCTTCTTCTATCAGAAGCATGGGCTACAGATGAAGTTGCCTCATATGAGGACTTCTTTCCTTTTTGAACAGCTGTAGAGGAGGTTGAAGGTTCTATTTCTTCCTCTTGCTGGGTAGAGGAACCCTCACCCTCTTCTTGTGCCCTCTCTGGCTCTCTACCCTGGGGATTTTGTTCAAGAAAGGTTTGCCATAATTCTTCCCCATCAGCTTGAGACAGAAAGTGGTGTTTAATGATTAAAAAAATGAGGCCATGATGTTTCATAGGACCCTTGTTTTGCTGATATTTTTCTGCAATTGCCCTAATGGTAGAGTACAGGAAGTTTGGAATGTTTATGCTGAATTCAGGATGTCCATTCCCATGCCTCAAAAAATCAACATTTTCATTATTGGTCCTAAAACTAAGGAAAATTGACCATCACATGTGAAATATTTCATCAGCCATATAGCTACAGATTGCCAAGGGTTTGGAAGTGAGGAACTAAGAATTCCTTTAACCTCATTTTTATTTAAATGCAATTGTATTGCAGGTTCACCTTCAACAAAGAAATTCTTAATCAAATCAACATATAAGGTTTTCAGATGATAGAACCTCTCACCTTGTTCAGGAAACCTAGAAATATGACTGATACTAGTTGCAGAGAGATTGATTTGGACTCCCCTTACAACTATTTGATTGTCCCTCAGGTTTCTTAGGAACTCATCAACAATATCTTCTTGAAACCCCTCAAATTTTTCTAGAAACTCTAACCATCCTGCAGTTCTCAGAATGTTTGTTGCAGCATCATCTTGCAAAAGACCTACAACACTCTCTGGTTCAGACTTCTTCTTTACCCTCATTTGTAAATTCTTTCCACCTTCTGTGCTCAATTCCTCACTCTTTCCTCTGTAATTTGTCCTTTCTTTTTAACTCTGTAGGCTCCAGAGGACTGTATCAAATTTTTATGTTCTTCAGGGTATTTTGGAGGTTTGAATGAGGATTATTATGTCTCTTCATTTAACAGCTTAGGCTTATGGAAAAAGATCTGCAAATTAGTTAGAGTGCCTAGGCAGTCATAAATGCAATAGAGTGATGAGACACTCCGTAGGCAAGGTGACAGTACAGCAAAGATGGTGGCATGCATGGATTTGGAAAGGAAAATGATGGCAGGAGGACGTGTCATAATGACGGCACCCAAAAATAGAATGACAAGATAGTTACTATTTAATGCTTAATTAAGATAAAATTACCTGAACCATTTTTAATGATGAGGTGCGATGTACTTGGCTAAGATGCTGCGGTGTTGATGAGACTGGACACGACGTGGCACCTGAGCAACTTTTTGTGGCTTGAGATGACGTCAATCACCTTCATTGGCACACAACTTGAAATCATTCCCACTGAGTGGTTCAAGAATCCATGTATCTTGGGTGACGTCAGCGCAGTCTTTGCAAATACCCCTGCAAATGAGAATAATGATTCTTCGCAAGATGCGTGTTGATTTTATTTTATTTCTACCATAAAGTAGAGGATGAGTCATGATGACCTCATCAAATGACGTTTCTACTTTATTGCCTAGAGAGGTGGGGCCCCTCCCACTTATTATGGTTGTAAATAACTCTTTATTGGTGGAGCGCCGAAGGTGCTCCTAGTTTGCGAAGCACCGGAGGTACTCCTAACTGTGAAGCACCAGAGGTGCTCCTAGTTGTGAAGCGCCAGAGGTGTGTTTGAGTAACTCCCGACACCTGATCACCTCCATAGCTTGATTATTCTCAACTGGCATGAAGAAGGGAACTGCCATTTGCTGGTTTTCAATTCCCTTAACCGAGAAAGACAGCCATTTACTAGTTTTCCATCTTCCTCTTTTTTTTTTTTTAACTAATCCAAAACTGTGACAGAAGAGGGATCCCCTGTATCAAAGCATAAATCATTGAGGAACTCTTCTTTAGTGGATGGCCTTTTATAGAGTCTGATTCGGTAGCCATTCACTAAGAATGTGTCTGTGCTTCCATCAATAGGTTCCAACAGTACTGTTGCATTTTCAAAAACTTCCTTTATCTGATAAGGACCCATCCAATGAGTTTGTAATTTCCCTTTGAACTCCTTGAATTTAGAATCATAAAGAAGAACATAATCACCTTGTTGAAATGTCCTCTGCTTGATGTGTTGGTCATGCCATTGCTTCCTTTGATACTGAACCAGTTCTATTTGCTGAATGGCCTCTGTCCGAATTTCATCCAACTCATTGAGCTGAAGAATTCTGTTCTGTTGAGCTATGGACAATGGTAAACCAATATCCAATGCAGTTTTAAGTGTCTGGATTTCAAATTCTATAGACAGAATAGGCTTTTTCCCATAAACTAATTCATATGGTGAGAACTTTTTTGTGGACTTCCAAGTGGTATTGTAAGCCCAAACTGCTTCAGGTAATCTGTTAGCCCAATCTTTTCTATTCATTACTACTATCCTTGTTAGAATATTTTCAAGTTCCCTATTAGTTACCTCTACTTGCCCATTGGCTTGAGGATGGTAAGGTGAAGATTTTTTGTGCTTGACTTGATATAAATCTGTGAATGCTCTAATTACCTGTGAAGTAAACTAAGGTCCTCTATCTGAAACTATGGATCTTGGGGCTCCAAACCTCAAGAAAATATTATTATAAAGGAAATCAACAACTTTTTCTTCTCATGCAAATTGTAATTCTTGAACCTCAGCCCATTTAGTCACATAATCTGTGCATACTAGGATATACTCCTTGCCTGATGATGGTGGAGAAATTGGTCCCACAAAGTCTAGACCCCACTGTTCAAACAGTTCCATCATGACTTGAGGGTGCAGTAACATCTCCTAGGTGAAGGTTGGCTGTCCCATCCTTTGGCATTGGTCACACTGCTGCACATACTTCTTAGTATCCTTATGAAAAGAGGGCCAGTAGTAACCAGCTCCTAGGATCTTGTGGATAGTTGTGTGGGAAGAGTAATGCCCACCAGATGGTTCATCATGACATGCTCTCAACACATCAAAAATCTCATCAGCTTTTAAACACCTGCGTAGAATGAAATCAGGACCACATTTAAATAGAAAACCATTTAACCATTTGTAAGATAAACTTTCCTTAATTAGGCGTTTCTTTTGTTTTGAGGTAAAATGGGATGGATACAAGCCTGTAGCTAAAAGATTAGCTATGTCATGGAACCAAGGTACAATAGAGGAGATAGCAAAAAGATGTTCATCTGGGAACCTGTCCTCCACTGGTTGGTTTTCTCCTCTTGTATGCAATCTTGACAGAAAATCAACAACCAAATTAAACTTGCCCAGATTATCAACTATGGTAATATCAAATTCCTGCAATAGCAATAACCACCTAATGATACTTGCACCCACTATTGGCTTATTCATTAGGTACTTGATGGCTGCATGATCAATATGTACAAATATTTTATATCCAGTGATATAATGCCTAAATTTGTTTATAGCATAGATGACTACCAAGAATTCTTTTTCAGTTGTGGTGTAATTGCTTTCTGCAGAGGTAAGGTTTTTGCTGATGTAATAAATAGCATGCATACTCTCTCCTTCCTCCTTTTGTCCTAAAACTGCCCTAATGGACTCATTTGAAGCATCAGTTTGTATGTGAAATGGTAAAGTCCAATTAGGTCCTCTTAAAATTGGTGTGACAATAAGCTTCTCTTTCAAGGTTTCAAATGTTGATTGACAGTCTTCTGTCCATAGAAATTCTGTGTCTTTGTTAAGCAGGGTAAACAGGGAGGTAGCTATTCTGCTAAAATTTTCTATGAATCTCCTATAGTAGCCTGCATGACCCAGAAAACTTCTAACATCTGTCTGATTTTTAGGTGAAGGCAACTGTGTGATCACTTCTATCTTTTTTTTATCCACTTTGATCCCTTTGCTGAAATGTGGTGTCCCAAAACAATTCCTTCCTCTACCATCATGAAGCACTTTTCATGGCTAAGGGATAATTGATTTTTCTCACAACATTTCAGTACTTTCTCAAGGTTTGTGAGAGCTTCTTCAAAATTATCCCCATACACAGTAAAGTCATCCATATAGAACTCCATGCATTCATTAGCTAGTTCAACGAAAATGGCTAAAACAAGTCTCGAAAATATAGCTGGGGCATTGCAAAATCTAAATGGAAGAACTTTGTAAGCAAAAGTTCCCCAAGAGCAGGTGGAGATGGTTTTGTCCTGGTCTTCAAGTGCTACTTGAATTTGGTTATACCCACTGAACCCATCTAGAAAAGAAAAATACTTTCTCCCAGCGAGGTTGTCTAGTACTTGGTTAATGAAGGGTAAGGGAAAGTAGTCCTTTTTTGTAGCTTTGTTTAGCTCCCTATAGTCAATACACACCCTCCATTTCCCATTCTTTTTAGGCACTATGATAAGGGGTGATACCCATTGACTGTCTAAGATTGGATATATAAACCCTGCTTGCAGTAATTTTTGTATTTCAATTTTAACAATGTCCTTTAAAGCAGGATTCAATCTTCTCTGGGGTTGTCTGACAGGTTTAATATCCTCAGTGTATATATGATGGGTACAAATCTCAGGAGGTATGCCCTTCATATATTGGTATTCCCAAGCAAAAGCTGTTGAATGGAAAATTAGAAGTTGGATAAGTTTTTCTTCCTGATTTGCTGTTAACTGAGTATTGATATTAAGTGTTTTCCCTGGTAAAATCATGATCTATTTTGTGATTTGATCCATAGATGTAGTTAATCCATACACTGGAGTCATGGTATTGAGGGGGCAAGAATGTGGAAGCAACATGTGGAACATGGCTAAGTCTCTATAAAAGGTTTCCCCACAAGGAATGATATTTGCTAGGGTACAATAAGAAGAAGTAAGAAGTTCTCTCCTAGAATCTTGAGCAAGCTCCATCACATCCTCATTGATTAGGATGTGGGTAATGTCTTCTATTGTATCATAGTAGATTTCTTCTTCCAACTCTCCCAGATGTTCCCTAATGGTTACCATAGCTACTGAGGCACTGTTGTCATTGTTCTCTGGTCCATCCACCCATACTCTTCCTGTATAATGTATTGATGGTTTAGCTACAGGATACAAAGATATTTTCTTTAAATCTATCCCATTGGAAATGACCATATCCCCAGTTCGACAATCAATAGATGTTGCTGCTATAGCCAGCCATGGTCTTCCTAAAATCAGTGGATAAGCATTTCTCTAGTTTCTCGATTCTAATATTAGGAAGTCTACTGGAAATTCCCATGATTCTATCACAACTGGTACATCAGTGATTACTCATTTTGGAATAGCTACTGATTGGTCAGCAAGTTGAAGGATTGTAGTTGTGGATTAGATACCTGATAGAGCTAATTTGTCCATTGTATGAACTATTGTCACATTAATTGCTCCCAAATCAACTAAAACATTTGAAATTTCTACCCTTGAGATGAAAACAGTTATGACATGATTTCTAGGGTCTCCATATTTTGGGAGAAGCATTTCTCCCATCAATAGATCTACTACTTTCCCTTCCACCTGTATTGTAGAAGGAAAGTTTTTCTTCCTGCATTGTGTTTTAACACAAAGCTGTTTAATGAATTGATTTAATTTTCGTACATCTCTGATTTCTTGGAGGAGAGGAATTTCAATGTTTAGTTGCCTGATTTCTTGTAAAAGTTCTGATTCCAAGTTGGGTTGGACTTGTTTTTGTAAGATCTTTTTCTGGGGGACATGTTGTTTGAGTCGTTCTGGGTATGGTGCTAGTTTTTCCATCTCCGAAGCTTTTATCAGAATTGTGTTTAGGAATGTTCTCCAGAGTCGGTCTTTTAGGAGCAACTCCGAAGTTATCTAGGGATGATTCTTTTAGCACTTTTTCAGTAGTAATCTCCTCTAGGAGTTGAGTGGATGAATTTTTAGGTTCCTCATCATTGGTTACTTCAACTACAGTTGGAGGAGATGGTCTTGGGAATGCTCTCCCAGAATGCAGCTGGAGATTATTTGAATATATAGCATTAATACCAGCCATGTTTTCTTGCTCTGTCATGTAAATAGTTGCTCCCTATTTTTTTCGTGGGTTTGGTATAGGTTGAGCTGGTAAGGGTGGTTGGCTAACTGGTTCATTTTGTGATTGACCTTGTGTGTTGGAGGGTACAGTTAGTAAAGCTTGTTGTTGAGGTTAGAAATGTCTAGGTTGTCCTTGGTATTGTTGATTATATCCTTGTCGAGGACCCCATTGAGGTTGCATGTTTTGAGATCCAAACTGTGGCAGCCACTGTTGATTCCCCCAGGGCTAATTTTGCCAACTTTGGTTTTGCCAATGTTGATTTGGCCAATCCTGTTGTCCCCAAGGAGGATTATTCTAAGGTCCATGTCAAGTTGGATTCTATTGATTATTTCTCCAATTAGAAGGACCCCTATAAGAAGGTTGGTTTGGATACTGATTATAAGGGAAATTCCCAGCTTATTTTTGTCCCACATAGTTCAATTCTTCTTCTATTATGGCATTCTTCTTACTCAACCTTTTCAAGGCTGGGAGTTGACTACATTGACTAGTAGGATGTTCCCTATCATAGATCTAACAAATCTCTGATTTGTCTAAAGGGCATTCTCTCAACAGATGTTTGTTTCTACACCTAGGACAATAGATGGAGAGTGGTTCAGTTGTTCTATTTTGATCAGTTGTTCTAGTTTTTGCTTGAATCCCATCTAATGTGGTATTTAATTGGACCAAAATATCTATTTTTAGATTTACAATCTCTTCCATTAACTATCCTATTTCATTCTTCCCTTTGAAAGTTTTGGATGATCTCACTCCATCTTGGGTTCTACAATAGTTCATGCAGAGTTCTTCTATAGCAAGTACATCCATTTTGTTGATATTTCCTTTTCCCATGAGATCCAATGCCTATTTTGATTCTTTATCCAACCCTTTTACAAATAGGGTTCTGGCCAAAGAGTGATTTACTGGGTTGCCATACCTTCTCAAGGTGAAGTTAAACCTGTCCACATAGTCCTCTAAGGTCTCTTCCTCTCCTTGTCTAATTTTAAATAATTCCTCATTTTTATTACTGACTCTACAATAATCTTGGTACTTTCCTAAAAACTCTGTTTCCATCTGATCCCAAGAATGAATAGAGTTCTGGGGTAAACCCATAAACCATCTCATCACAGAATCTTTCAGGGTTGAAGGGAACAGTTTGAGTTTTTGTTTATCTAATCCATAATCATAAGTTTGGCATACTACTTTGAACTCAAACAGAAACTGATCTGGATCCTCAGAAGAAAGACCTCTAAAATTTGGCAAGTGTGCTAGTGAGATATTTTTCATAGGAGCATTGTCTCCAGCAGCCAAAACAATGGGATATGAGAAGGTTCTTGGAGCCTGATTTTCCTCTTCTTCATGATTATCATTATTATCATTCATGTTTAGTACTAGTTCTTCTCCTTGAGTTTCTAGGAAATTAGGTTCTATCAAAGGATCTACTTGAAACTTTTGTTGTAATTCTTGGATATAATCAGCGAGTGGAAGATTTGGAGGATCTAAGAGATTATTGATTTGAGGTGTAGCTTCCAAGGTAAGTTCTAGGTTTCTTTCTTCAACAAGATCTTGTGCCACCCCACCGCTTTCTCCTATAGCTTGTTGATAGGGTGTCTGTTTTATGTATCTTCCTTTTGAATCTCTAGCTCTAACCATACAGATCTAACCTAAAAACTGTTTAGCTAAGTTTCCCTAATTAACACAAGCATTCCTCAGCAATGGTGCCAAAAATGGCAAGGTGTTGTTGTACCTCATCATTTAATCATATTTCAGATGTCAAAATCTAGGGCTGTGTCCTCGGCTATCTACAATTAGGGATTCTACAGTTACCAATTTTTCTAGCTAATTCTAATGACTTCTACTAATTTAAAGAGATTGATCTATCTGCTTACTAAATGAATTTAAAGAATGCTGGAAAATAGAATTGAACAGTAAATTACTCAAAGCAAATCTATAAACTACAACATGCATCTATCTATCAAAATCAGTAAGTACTCTATAAAAAAAATTTGAAACAACAAAATAGTGGTACTAGCCTTCTGCCTTGGTGGTGAGAGTGGGCCCTTGCTCCACACCCTTAGGGCTGAAAGCTACAGTAAGGAATTAACACAAAAGAATAAGATCACAACTTAATTCGGTCCAATCCCATTCGCTTTGCATTCAAAGAAATATTGATATCCTAATTGAGATACAAACAAAATCAAAACAATCAAAAAGTGTCCCCATTTTCTATTGCTTCTATAAATATATATAAAATCAGTGATGACATATCACTTATCTTATCTACCAGTTCTTCTATGAGATGACATCCATCTCTTTATTATACTAGTTGTCTAACTATGGACAATAACCATGAAATAAAAAAATAGATTGAGTGGAACAGAAGTCCACTCTGAATCTAAGTTTGAGTCTTAATACATTTGGGCAGCGAGGCCTTGAAAATATGGATATTAAATCAGTTCTATCAGTACCTCATGCAAAAACTAATAAAGAGATAAAAACTTTAGCAGTTAACTAAAGATGGCCCTTAATCACTCAGGTGATGATTTGAGTGATATAAGGGTTATCACGATCATTGTTGGAAGTGCCTGACCGACAGTTGTGCTGAAAATCTACTTTGCTCTAAAGAGGTGCCAGAAATGTATGTCTTTGTCTGTAGCTCTGGAGATATGTCTATAGCTCTGGAGATATAATTGTAGCTCCAGAGATATAATTGTGGCCTTCTTTCTCAGCTTCGGAGATGCTCTAGACTTCAGTCCAGCTCCGGAGATGCTCCAGACTTCAGTCCAGCTCTGGAGAGGCTCCAGACTTCAGTCTAGCTCTGGAGAGGCTTTTCCTCTTTACTTCAAAACTTCTGATGTCATGGTATTCTGGTATTGTCTTTGGAGATCATTTAGGACTACCTCTAGAGATGCACAAAATTGCCATCCCAAACATCTACACCTATTGATTCAAAAAGAGAATTTTTTTTGCATATTTCCATCAATTCCATGCACATTAGTCCTTTAATCAGAAATCATGATCTTAAGTAATTTATCTTTAATTAATCATTATCTAGAACAATCTTGCTAGCCTATTCGGGTGTAGACATGAAAAAAGATGGGGTAAGAAAGGAGAAAAGGAGAGATAAAAAGATGTATTTTATGGGTGCTACTTGGCACTCATCACACCTCCTAAAACTAATTTGATAAATCTCAAGGATTAGAAATAAACATGGGAAGGTATCCCAATTTGATAATGACTTGTAGTAGCAAGATGTAAGCAAAATTTTGTAACTATGGATGGATTATATGTAATCCATGGAAAACTATAATACATTTTGAAAAATTCTAATAAATCTTTCCTTTCTTGTTAAACATTACATGAATGAGAATGGATTTACATTTTGAATGGATTCACTGATATGAAAAACTAATTAAATGAGTAATCTACAAACTTTAGGAGAAGTAGATTACAGCACAGTTCACATAAGAACCAATATGGGAGATAGTGAGGAAGAAGGGAAACCTTCAAGCCACTCTAAATCTAAACTCGACCAAATCCTTACTATGCTCCAAGAGACGAGAGTGAGAATTGGAACTCTCGAGTAGGAGGTTAGGGGTCAGCATGGACCCAGGCTATAAGCCTATTATGGGGGTGATGATGAGGCACATCATGATGACACCACCCAAAGTGAACATGGAGTGGAGAGAATAAATCCAAGGCCAAACATGAAGAGGATAGAAGAAGCCACATGGATTTGGAATTATCCCAAGATATGGAAAAAGTTAAGCCTCCCAAGTTTGATGGGTTTGTAAGCAGAGATACCGCAGAGGCATGACTTACGGAGATGGAAAAATACTTTGAAATAAGAAATTATACTGAAATCACCAAGGCAGTATGGGGAGCATACTAGTTGGCAGATGAAGCATCCACATGGTGGATGACTAAGAAAATGGAGTTAGGCTTGAGCTCTACAAGTTTAACCTGAGACAAGTTTGTGGAATTCTTTAGACAAAGATTGTTGCCTCATCTATATTATGACCAAAAGCTTATAGATTTTTAGAATCTGAAGCAGGGTGATTTAACTGTGAATGAATACTGGGAAAGTTTACGCACCTACTAAAGTATGTACCACAATATCAATAGGATGAAAGGTTTCACAACCAAAATTTTATTATGGGATTGAACACACAAATTGGGGGATAAGTTGGTGTGCATGGTCCCACCTCAATGGACTGTGTTTATGAAAAAGCTATTAAATAGGAACAAAAATTGAAAGTTGTCTGCTTACAAGGAAAGGAACCGTAAAAGGAATAATTAGTCCCAATCTTCCTAATCTTTTATGAAAAAGGAGAAAAAGCAATATTTTTCTAAGAAAAATGATAAAGGGTCCAAGAATAAGAAAAATGAATCTAGGGGAGAAAAGAAACAAAATAATAACTCTAAGAAAAATAGAGATAATTTTGGGAAGCCTCAGGAGAGGAGAGGACCCGTGGGAGGGTGTTATACATGTGGTGGTGATCATTATGCCAACCAGTGTCCTAACAAGACATATGGAACACAACCACGAGGAAACCTTCTTCCCTCTTAGCAGGCAACATTTAAACAATGCATACAAGCAACCCTAGATAATAGACAAGCTGAATATCAAATTACTCCCATTGAAACTATAGGTATTTTATCTGGTTTCCCTATTTTAGTTTTGATAGATACTGGTGCTATAGAATGTTTTGTTTCTCCAAAAGTTTTAAATAAAATTCCTAGAAAAGCTGGATACATGGCAAACACTTGGTTAGTTGAATATGCAAATCAAACCACAACTCATGTAGAGAAATGCTTGTTTGAGACTAAGGTTAAACTTCCAAGTTTCTCCACTGAGGTGAACCTTTATGTAGCCCCATTAGGCTCATATGATGTTATCTTTGGGATAAACTAGTTATGGAGACACCGGGCTAAGGTGGACTATTATGCCAAAACAATAGAATGTCTAGATGACCTAGGAAATAAGGTCTTTCTACAAGGAAACTCTAGAGAGG
Organism: Cunninghamia lanceolata; assembly: GCA_027924645.1. Lineage (NCBI taxonomy): Eukaryota > Viridiplantae > Streptophyta > Pinopsida > Cupressales > Cupressaceae > Cunninghamia > Cunninghamia lanceolata. Next base: position 3,399,120 of record BSBN01000135.1, on the reverse strand, counting down.
TCAAACTGACACAAATTTCTACCCTACAAATGAAAAGAGCTCAAAGAAAAGGATGCCAGCTTTTCGTTGTTAAAATGGAGAAACTAAACAGTTTTGAGGAAACTAATTTTCAAGATGATTGAATGTTTTATGAATCTCAAAAACTCAAAGGAGTTGAGAAGAGGGAGTCCATAGATCAAGAGAGATCAGATATGGACAGGTACCCTTTTCTTAGAGATTTCAAGGATGTATTTCTAAATGAGCTATTGGGATTACCTCCTAAAAGAGCTTTTGATTTCTCTATAGATATAATTCTAGGATTGGAACTTATATCTAAAGCTCCATATAGAATGACCACAACTGAGTTAATGGAGCTAAAGGCTCAACTACAGAAATTATTGGATACATGACTGATAAGACCTAGTGTGTCACCCTGGGGAGCACCGACAATATTTGTGAAAAAGAAAGATGGTACATTACAATTATGCATAGATTACCATATGTTAAACAAGGAAATAATTAAGAATAAATACCCATTATCCCACATTAATGATCTTTTTGATCAAATGAAAGGAGCAACTGTGTTTTCTAAGATCAATCTTCAATCTGGGTACCATCAATTACGATTAAAGGATGAGGATATCCACAAAACAACCTTCAGAACAAGGTATGGGCATTATGAGTTTACTGTCCTACCCTTTGGATTAACATATGCACCTACAATGTTTATGAACTTAATGAACAGTGTCTTCAGAGATTGTTTGGACAAGTTTGTCCTAGTCTTTCTTGATGACATCCTATTCTACTCTAAGAATGAGGAAGAACACCTTCAAAATTTAAGGATTGTTCTTCAGAGGTTGAGAGAGCATAAACTGTATGGAAAGCTCTCCAAGCATACTTTCTTTCAAAAGGAAGTGTAGTATTTGGGCCATATCATTTTCCATTCACGTGGTCTTCTTTTCCTGTTCACACCGTCCTCTGGGTGATTTTTATTGTGCAACGATAAACGTCAAAACATGGTCAATCCATCAGAGATGTTCTACATCTACAGATAGAAAACAACATATTTCATTGCATTTGATTTAGACGTTGACAAAGCCTACAAAAATGAGTAATGACCAATGACTGTAATTACCCCCATTGTTTTTGCATTGGGTGACACACGGTCTTCTTTTCCTGTTCACATCATCCTCTGGGTTGATTTTTATTGCGGAGCGACAGACGTCAAAATGTGGTCAATCTACCAGAGACGTTCTGCATCTACAAACAAAAAATAATATATTTCATTGCATTTGATTTAGATGTCAACAAAGCCTGCAAAAATGAGTAATGGCCAATGACTATAATTACCCCCATTGTTTTCGCATTGGGTGATTGGGCTTTAAAAAGATAGCCAATGATGACAAAAATATCCTATGTATCCTATATTTGAAAGGGCCTGACAATTTTAAAATGAAATATCATATATATATAATATTTATACATTTATATTTAATATAAATATATATATTTAATATGTTATATTTATATACATTTAATATATAATATAGAATATAAATATGATATTTAATATTAAATATCAAATATTTATAAATAACATAAGGACTTCAAATATAATACTATAAAATAATATTATATACCATATAAAATAAATTATAGTTATATATTTATAGGTATAATATAATATTATTAAATTGTATATTTAAATTAATCATATTATATATTTAACATTTAAATTTATTTTTTACCCCCAAATCTCCTGCGATGACCCTTGCTAAAAGAAAAATTCTGTAAGGCAACCCTTCCCAGGTGACCCCTCAGAAGAAGAAGCGGAGTAGCTTTGAGGAAGAGAGTGGCACTGATAGTGGGATTAAGGCTACTATGGTGGTGGTGGAAGCTAGCTTTGAGGAGGGAAGTGGGGATTTTGTTAGCATTGGTGACGAGGACTTTACTATCACTAATAGCAAATCTCAAGTGCCGTCAACTAGGGGGTTGTTGAGGCTTGCTACCAAGCCTGCCTCCACTCCCCAGAGGAGGGCTATCTTGATGGTGGAAGTTGAAACTGTGGAGCGGTAGGTGGAGGAACGGTCTGAAGAAAAGAACAAGGTGGACTCTATGGAGCCGCAGAGAGATAAAGTTTTTGAAGATAAAAATAAGATGGATTCTGTTGAGCAGTAGGGTTTTGGGTCGGAGGGCAATAACAAAATGGATACGGTGGTCGCTAAAATGGAACAAATGGGGGGTGAATTTTTGGTGAACAAGGACAACAAAAATGAAAAAATGGAGGCAGAAGATGAGGGTCCCAATAATTTCCCTAAGTTCAATGTTCAAGGGTCGGACTCTATTAGCTTGAAAAAGGGGAAAAAGGAATAGGTAAAAAGAAAAAAGGTATAAAGAAGAGTAAAGACAAAGAATTTGAAGCCCTTTCAGCTAGACTCAATGAACTGGAGCGGAAGTTCAGCATTCTAGCAAAGTTTTTAGCAAAAATAATGCATAGGTCTGCCACCACTTTGGTAGTTCTTCAAGATGTGGAGCTTACGGGCCAAGAGACGAAGGACAAAAAACTAAAAGAGTACTAGGATGTTTACCAGTTCCTGGTGGATGACTGGGATAAGATGTCCGGTTAGCCTTTGGAGGCTTGGGTCTGGTTTGCTGTTGGTCTGCTTTCTATCTGCTGTGTCTATGGTTTCTGGTTGCTTTATGTCTTTATATTTTTTCTGCTATAACTATGATGGTTTTGCTTTAACTGTAATAGTTTTTGGTGCACCTTTTTGGTTGTTCTATATTGGGATCGACACCCTTTTTTGCCACTTATCTTATCAAAAACATTTATATTTATTTTATATATAATATTTAATATTTAATATAGTTATATTGATTGTTATATAGTATATTTTATATGATGTAAATTATTTAATATATATTTTTAAAAATATTATATTATAAAATGGTATATTTATAGTTTAATTGTATTTGTAGACACTAAAAAATGTCCATGTCTTGACATAACACCTTGTAAACATGACCTTGTGTGTTTTGCCCTAGATCCTAGTTCATCTAACCTCATCTCACTTAATCCCATTTATCCCTAGGTCCTAATTCATCCCCATCTTAATCCCATTTGTCCAACTTAATCACCTTCTTGATTAATTAAATAAACCCACTTTATTTAATTAATTCCACTTGATCACATTCCCAATTAATTAAATAAATCTCATTTATTTAATTAATTGTACCTAGTCACATGTCTCACATAATTCAAATTAAAAATTTTGAATTATTTCCTCACCTCTCATAACATTGCGACACATGTCACATGTCTCATCTCCCACTTAATATGCCTTCACATGTCAAGCTAATTCAAATAAAATATTTGAATTGGATTCCTTTTATTCTCCATCGCACACTTGTCATGTGATTACAATCCCTCTTTGAGTGGGAAACCCTAATCCAACCCTAATTGATCTTGACCATTCATAGTATCCAACATAACTCTCAATCACAACCATCCATTCGAATTTGCTTTTTTCTATAAAGGTAGCCTCTCTTGAGCCATTTGCAACAGAATCTTCTTCTATCATCCTTACTCTACCGAATTTTCCTCTCAATCCATAATCCATCTATCTTGCATCTATCATCATCCATCCATTCATCTACCAATCCCTATCCCATTGTTATGCTATTGAATCAAGCAACCATCATTCATCTCTTTGGGTAAAGCTAGAGTGCTTTGGGTGTGACACTCTCCACCTTATCAATGGATCGTAAGTTGATATGAGGTTTGCATTCATGTGATTTGCATTTGTTATCATTTCCTTCATGTCAATTTTCCATGATTTCATTTGGCACTCCTAGTGGGACCCTTGCTTTTGCAGGTTTTTGTGATCAAATTTGCAAGGTTTTAACATTTTTTGTTTGAGTTTTGCAAGTGACCTATTGCAGGAGACCTTCTAGCTCAATTTTGACTGCGCTATTGAGTCTAGAACACCTAAAATCCCTAGGAACCATATAAAATTTGTCAATTTTTGTCACTGGAAAAAAAATGAATTTTTTTTGTTTTTGCCCGTCACAGGTCCGTACCATACAGATTCGTAAGGGGCCATACAACCTTTGTGCAGGGGGACTAGTTGACATATTGGGTTTTTATTGTTTTCATGGTTTGTTTGCGAGGTTGAGTTCTTTTTGTTTGAAGGCTTATTTGTATGGTATTTTGCAGGATCAGGCATTGTGTTTACATTTTTCTCCTGGCTTAAACCCTAATAGCCGCCTGCTAAGGGATCTCCCATCGACACTTTGCTGTCTGTGTTTGCTGTCTGTGATCATTGAAGTGCCCACACCACCTCCTAATCTCCTATAGCCACTCCCCCTTAGCCAGTCCTCGCTGCCACCACCGCCTCTGAGGTACACGTCACCACCCATTGGATCTCCTCCTACCTTCATTTAGAGCCCGTTGACACCCACATACCTGGCCACCACTCTTTTCATAGAGGTCTCAGCCCACTTTGCTCCCCATTACTTCTAGTTCCCCGCCTTCCCAACCGCTCAATTGCCACCAATATTTTCAGTTGTCACTCTTATACCTCCCTATGTTGGTTGCCGATGCTACCTTCCATCCCTCTTCTGCCCACCTAGTCGACTCTCGACCTCTACCTTAGGCCCTGTCAACACCTCCCTTCAACTGCCTGAATCTTCCTTTGGCACCAATGTCGCCTCTAGTTTATAGTAGTCGCCGCTCCACCTTTTCTCATCTCGTCGCCACCTCTCTGAGCTCAAGATTTAAACTTTGCCTCTATCAGTCTAAAACCCTAACCACCAGCATTAAGCATTTGATGTTCTGCTTTTTAGGTTAAGTAGTTAGGATTAACTTTAGTGTTTAGTGCTTAGCATTATCATTTACTGTTAAATATGGGGTTTAACACTTAGACCTAACATTTAATGTTTAGCATTTAGCGCTCAATTTTCATTTTTTTTTGCATCCACATAACCCCTGGTCATATGGGAGACCAGGGGCAGGGCTAACATAAACCCCTAACAGTAACTGCTATCCTATAACTGCAACATGTGACCAACTTTATGCTAAACTACTAGCGGTCCGTTTGAAAATAGTCAATGGTTACCTATTGCCTTCACATGCCCTAGGAGGGCATTTGTTTTTCTTTTTATCATAACTTGGTCAAAACAGGTCAAAATCATGCAAAATTGGACTCATTGGAAAGCTAGAAGAGAGAACTATGTAGTGGTGGAGAAATTATCAGGTGAAATTGCCATTTTCATTATTTTTTTGCAGTTCTTTGTAAACTTCAAACACACATAACTTTTGCAATTTTGATCAAATTTTCACGAAATATTTTTAAAAGTGCATAAAATTTTGTCTAGAATCTGCTCATGCAATTCATTTTCCTATATCCATTCATCTACATCAAATTTTATCAGTTTCTTAATTTTGCACATAACGGATCCCTAGGCACTTTCACTTGCTCATTTTTTGATTTGGTGACTTGTAGGTGAATCAAAGGAGTTGGAGTAATGTTCATATTAGCATCTACAGTAGCTTGGGATAGTGAAACAATTAGGTGTATCCATTTCATCATTCATCTCTTTCATTTGATCAATCAATCTTGTTTGCATCACACATTTCAATTTGGGCTTAAAACGAATATTGGTTTAGAAATCACATCAAAAAAATTGGGCTAAAACGAACCATTGTCTTCAATCACATTTGGACTTGGATCAGAAAAAGAACCATTGCTTGACTTGTCTTTCACACATTAAATTTCTAGGGGTTAATTTACAAGTACGAGTGTGAATCAAGTGTGTGTGTGTGTGTGTATGCTCTCTCCTCGCACCGCAAGGTGATCTTAGAGATCAAAAACACCTCATTTGATTTGCTTTTGTTTACCCTTCTTAGGAGGTCTGCTTGGAGATAGACCACTCCAAGGGACGACCTCAATCGAGGTTGAATCGAAAGACACCCTCATTAGGAGTTGGAATCTTGTCACTCTTGGCTAAGCCCCAAAGAACTTTATACCTTTAGGAAGTGAAGGTAAAGGGTGAGTTACCCCTTTCTCCCAGCTGTGTGGTAGGATTTTGCTTTCAAATTCCTAGTCAACCTCATGTAAACATTGCCCAAGACCTAATTGGCCATACCTTATTTCAAACTAGACATTAGGCTTGTTTTGTCTTCAAGTGTGTGCTTAATCATAACATTTAAACCTTGAAAGGCAAATTCAGCATCTTGTTTGGTGTGTGTGTTCATTCATTTGCTTATGAAATCTTGTGTTTGATATTGCCCTAAAGCAAGCTTCCAAGAAATAATTGCCACATCATCATCTTCAACCAACTTGTCATAACACATATCTTAGACCACCTCATCCACAACCCAATCCTAATCATCCAATTCATCAATTCATTCCAAATCATCTTCATCCTCGATAAAACCCTAATCTTATCCAAGTCATCATTACACGTCATCATCAACCTCATTCTAATCAAACTCCCTTCAACCTAATCATCATCCTAATCATCCCTAATCATTCCATATCAAACCCTAATCTTATCCAAGTCATCATTACACATCATCATCAACCTCATTCTAATCAAACTCCCTTCATCCTAATCATCATCCTAATCATCCCTAATCATTCCATACCAAACCCTAATCATATCCAAGTCATCATCCCATCACATCAACATCATCCTAATCATCCTAGTCATTACACATCATCCAATCATTCTAAGTCAAATCACATCCCAACTACTTTCATCCCAATCCAAATCTAAATCAACCCAATCAAAAATCAAGACCTTAGTTGATCATCATCAACCATTCTCCAAACTTGCTTGAGATCATTAGTCTATTTTAAGTAAGTCATCCAATTAAATCAATCCAATCAACCCTCTATTACTTAAGTGTCATTAGTCTACCTTAAGTATAGAGAATCAATCCAATCAACCCTCTATTACTTAAGTGTCATTAGTCTACCTTAAGTATAGAGAATCAATCCAATCAATCCTCTATTACTTAAGTGTCATTAGTCTACCTTAAGTATAGAGAGCCATCCATCAAAAAAACAAAACAAATCAAATCATCCTAAGGTCTTGAAATTTGATCCCAATCACTCCACATCATCACCTACATTTCTCATTTAAACCACTTTCATCCCAATCCATTTATCCTAATCACCTCAATCCAAGTCATCCCACCTTGTTATCCCGCATTACCCTTACCATTATCCTAAATCATCCTAGTCACCTACCCTAATAATTCCACCATCATTCATCCTAATTCCTTCAAGTAATCCAATCTCATCATCTTAGTCATCTTCAACATCCTAATCATCATCACCATAGTCCTCATCATCCAAGCAAAACCCCTAATCATTTCTGGCCATTACACAACATCAAATCTTCATCCAATCAATTCCCCACATCCATCACTTGTAAACATGGACAGGGCATTTCTAAACAACACCTATGAGAATGATCCTTATGGTACCAAAAGAATGCTTAATCAACTTAGTCAAGTTAGGTGGTTATATAGAAAGGAAGAAGACCTTGTGTCACCACAATATCAACGCTCCCACATTCCATCACAAGCCCAACAAGCACATAATCCAAACACTAATGCTGCCACATCCATACCACAAATCACCCTCACTATTCCTAGCAACACCCCAAACGCAAGTACTTCCATAAGTCTACCATCCAACGATCCTAACTCCATTGCCATCATATCCCAACTGCTTTCTCAACAAACCTCCAACATCAACCAATGTCCACAACAATCCACCTCACAAAACCTTTCACCTACAAGTCCTATCATGCCACCTCATCACCAAACCTATCCACATGGCAATCAAATGTCCTTACATGAACAACAAGCAAGTCCAAATGGCCCTATGTACATAAATTAAGAAAGTCCAAGTCATCTTATGCAAGCCCTAAAGTCCTTTGACAAGGGAGAAACCAACCTAGCAAGTGCCTCCTTTGAGTCACCTTCACCATCCAATCATATGCCAACACATGAGCCAATTAGTCCCATCCCAACACCTTTATCAAGCCCTTCCCATGTTCCACTAATCCTTCATTAAAAGATTCCATGGAGATACTTTTAGAGAAATTGGTCCAAGCAAATTTGATTGAGCTATACCCGTTCAAAGCATATTCTCCATTTATGATTAAACCTAGAGGGTATAATGAAAACCATTATTGTGCATACCATAGGTATAGGGGCCATACCATATCCACTTGTGTCCGATTTCAAAGATTGGTCAAGAACCTAGAAGATTGTGGTAAGATTGTCTTGGATAAGACCAATCCCTCTAATTCCATTATCTTTCCATCTAGCCCAAATCCTAATCCCATTATCCATCCAACAAATCCCAATCCTAAGCCTTCAACTTCCACTATTATCATCCATCCACTATATTGCCTGTTCACCCATACCCTTGCAAAGGATGTGATCCATTGGCTACTAGCAAGGAATAAAACATTTCCATGTCATCAAACGCCTATTCTTGAGCCTCCCCATGAGTCTTTAAACACTTTGTCTAGTCTTCTAACCTGATCATGTGATCTACAAGCTATCAAGCTTATAAAAGAGCCCTCCACTTCCATTCAAGAAAACCAAGAGTTATGTCAAGAGAATGATCCTAAGCATGAAGAAACAATAGCCCCTAAATCTAATCAAGATCAAATCATCCCCATCCAATCTATCCAATCTATCCATAAGATCTATCTTCTTTATGATCAAGATAATACCTATGAAGAAGCCATCCATGAGCACCTTGATCCTATCCATAATCCTATAATTCATGAGCAAGACATCCAAATTGCTCCTAGTCATCCTCCATCTAGCCCAGTCCATGATCCTACACCTTCCACTTGTCATGATAAGACATGTGCCTCCAAAGCAAACATAGAAGATCAATCAAATAATTTGGATCCTAATGAACATAAGAAAGATCCTAATGATCCTTCCACATCCACCATTGATCCCATTTCAAATCCACCATATCCTACTAGTCTATCCACATTCATTCATGAGTGTTCCTCCTTAGAACACCAACAACCATTATCCACCTCACCCTCTTCATCCAATAATCAACTCAAGTCTAGTGTCTAAACTACACCTAGTCCTATAGTCAATTGCATGCTCCAAAACATGGACTACCAAGGTAAAGGTTTAGGCCTACATGAACAAGGCATTTTGGAGCCAATCCATGTCAAGGTCCCTCCTCGCTCATTTGGCCTTGGATACACACCCCAAGGTCAACAATCTAACGATGTTGGTACTTCCTCCATGCACTTCCTAAATCCACTTCCTTCCATCATAAACCCCATCATATTCTTAAAACATACGTTGCCATTCTACCTCCCTCATCCTACAAATGTCAAAAGCATGTGACCATTCACCTTCCACCATCCACTTTACCTCCACTCCTTCCAACTCCTAAGATCCCTCCATCTGCTTTGCCTCCACTTCTACCAACACCCCCTTACCCAATCATCCATAAATCTCCTTACATTCCTAATCATGACCAATAAATGCACACATTGTCTAAACATAAAGCTTCCACTCTTTCCATCCATCCCATGGGATTCAAAAATAAACATTTGGATGCCTCTACATATAAAGCCAAAAATCCTAAGGGTCCTAATGCCTGAGGAAATCAATCCAAAAATTCAAAGTAAGGTACATTCAAAAATCCATCCAAGCCCATACCTTTACAACAAAAGTCCAAAAACAAAATGATATGGGTACCTAAACAAAAATCAAACAAGCCAAATGAGGCATCCACCTCTCAAAAATCCCAACCATCCCCCTCCATTCAAAATTTCCATTCCATTCAAACCTTTCAAACATCCCACATGAAAAGCAAAAATCAGAAAAATACTAAGTCCATGTGGGTTCCAAAAGTCTTGCATCATCCATCTCCTAAGTAAACATCACCATTGCTTCCTACACCACCATCTAATCAAAATCCTCCATGTTTAACACAGTGTGTGCAACCATTGGTCATGATTCCTTTCCATACCTCCATCACTCCATCATTCACTCATTATCCTACATATCTCCCCCATCACCTTCCTATGGTCCATGCTTTTGCATAAGTCCATTATAATCCACAGCATAATCCACTTTCACCCCTACATAATCCACATCATAATCCACTTTCATTCCCTACATAATCCACATCATAAACCACTTTTGATCCCTCCATAATCCACATCATAATCGACTATCTACCTTATCCATCTCACTTTCATGCCATCTCCCTACCAACATCGACGAGCACATTTGACATGGTCCATGCGACATTCCTCTCCAATGGGACTATCACCTTTCATGGCACTAGACACTTGAGTCCCTCTCATCCATATCCATCTTCTTCCATCCAAAAAGTAAAAAGAAAAAGAAAAAAAAAAAAAAGTAAGATAAATCCCTTCGTCCAATGGTGAAAACCTAGCAAACAAGCGCCTTGGATAAGTACCATGATGAAAACCTGGCAAACAGGTGTCATGTGTAGGTTGATCTTCTATGCCACTTACACTTGGGGGCACCTTGTCTCATCTATCTTATCATTTCCAACCTATCATTTTCTATCTTATCATGTCCTATCTTGCCATATCCTACCCTACCATCCTTAGCCATTCCACCCACATTCCTATCATATTGAATCCATCCATCCACCCTTCCTCTTTTGATCTTGATAAAGATATGGGGGCAACAATGTTGAAACATGTTTCAGATATCTCTTGATGTACCTCATCCCATCCAAACCATCATATTGTTACCCTCTTTCCATTACCCATTTTTCCATCCTTTCCAAATGAACCCTATCATCCAAGTCATAAGCTTTGTCATGTCAAATCCTATCAACCTATTGCCTTAAGCATTGTCCTGAAAAATCCTAAGTCTACTACCTAGACTGGGGCATGTTATTCCTATGCTACACAGTCCTTGGAGATCACGTCCTTGCTCTCTTACACATACACCCATTCCATTCCATAGCCTATCCTTTTATCCTATCCATTTATCATGATCCTTTCATCCATCCACTATCGTCCATCCTTTTGTCCAATCCCATTCATTCTCTTGCACCTAGACTTGGTTTTTCCCCTTGTCATTGGTATCTAGCACAAAGGCTACCCCAATTGTAAATCCATTGACATCCCAAAACATTTCAAAAAGACAAAAAAATCAAAACATTTCAAAAAACCCAAAAAAATCAAAACATTTTAAAAACCCAAAAAAATCAAAATATTTCAAAAAATACAAAAAAATCAAAATATTTCAAAAAATCCAAAAAAATCAAATATTTTCAAAAATTCAAAAAAAAAATCAAATATTTCAAAAATACAAAAAATCAAATATTCCCAAAAAGACAAAAAATTAGAATATGTCAAAAAACCCAAAAAAATAAAAAATCCAACAAAATCCAAGCCATAAAACCATTCCACATCAAATCATCAAAATCAAATTCTTCCAATCAAATCAATCCTAATCATCAACTTCATCACATCATCAAAATCAAAACAAGTCCAATCACATCATCAAATCAAGCCAATCTATCAATCATCCAATCTATCAAACAATCAAAAGCAAATCAAATAACATCATTCAATCAATCCCAATCAATCCATAACTTTATCAATCCAATCCATATCATCCCATCAATAAAACACAAATCAAAACTACATCTCATCTTTATCGTTAAGTGCCTTGATCTCATGGACATGGGTATGTAGGCAGTTTGGAGCATGAAAGAAGTGCCTAGATTCAGGCACAAGATGATATTCCTCTTTCTTCTTTCATCATTCTTTTATCATCTATCTTCATCACTTCATCAATCAATTCTTCAATCATTTCATCAAATCAATCTCCATCAAATCCAATCTTCCATTCATCTCATTCCAAGAAATGATCCAAATGCAAATCAATCCTTGAAACCATACCAATCAAGTCAATCAATTGTGTCAAATTATCCAATCACATCAACGGTCTTGATCCTAATCTTGTTGTAAACCAAATCAATCAATCAATCATCATCATCATCATCAATGGGATATATCGTTCCCACATCCTTGTGTTGATCTAGGGATTTATCATTCCCTGCAATGACAACACTATAATCAATCAATCAATCACTTAATCATTGGTTTACAGCTTGACAGGGGCAATACCTTGTTTGATTTTGTATCATTTGTGCATGCTTACTTGCTTGCTTGTGTGTGTTATCATTTTTATCTTGCATTTGTATCTAGATCCAACCTAGCTAATATTCATATCTTGTATTTAGACAAGGTTGTAATAATGTTGGGCATGAGACACATCGTCACCTTGGTCCTTATACCCTGGTGTATAACATCTCATGATATATCAAACATCATGGTTGCTCACTTTCATTGCAACATAACACATCCTTCCCTTTCTTCTATCCATTCCCTTATCCATCTTCCTTAGCCAATCCATTTCATTTCGAGAGCATACCCGTGTTTGTCCAACACGCCTATCCTCTCGAGGGGGCATCATCATCCTATCCTTTTCCTCTATATGTTTCCTTAACTTCTTTGAAATGATGTTACTCGACATAAATCTTATCATCTCACAACATCATCTCAAAGAGGGGCAAAATGTAGACACTAAAAAATGTCCATGTCTTGACATAACACCTTGTCAACATGACCTTGTGTGTTTTGCCCTAGATCCCAGTTCATCTAACCTCATCCCACTTAATCCCATTTATCCCCAGGTCCTAGTTCATCTCCATCTTAATCCCATTTGTCCAACTTAATCACCTTCTTGATTAATTAAATAAACCCACTTTATTTAATTAATCCCACATGATCACATTCCTAATTAATTAAATAAATCCCATTTATTTAATTAATTGCACCTGGTCACATGTCTCACATAATTTAAATTAAAAGTTTTGAATTATTCCCTCACCTCTCATAACATTGCGACACATGTCACATGTCTCATCTCCCACTTAATATGCCTTCATATGTCAAGCTAATTCAAATAAAATATTTGAATTAGATTCACTTTATTCTCCATCGCACACTTGTCATGTGACTACAATCCATCTTTGAGTGGGAAACCCTAATCCAACCCTAATTGATCTTGACCATCCATAGCATCCAACATAACTCTCAATCACAACCATCCATTCGAATTTGCCTTTTTCTATAAAGCTAGCCTCTCTTAAGCCATTTGTAATAGAATCTTCTTCTAGCATCCTTACTCTGCCAAATTTTCCTCTCAATCCATAATCCATCTATCTTGCATCTATCATCATCCATCCATTCATCTAACAATCCCTATCCCATTGTTATGTTGCTGAATCAAGCAACCAACATTCATCTCTTTGGGTAAAGCTAGAGTGCTTTGGGTGCAGCACTCTCCACCTTATCAATGGATCGTGAGTCGATATGAGGTTTGCATTCGTGTGATTTGCATTTGTTCTCATTTCCTTCATGTCGATTTTTCATGATTTCAGTATTTATTTTATATATCATATATAATATCTAACATAATAATAATTATTGTATACTATATTGTATATGGTGTGAATTATTTAATATATTTTAAAAAATAACAATATAATGTAAAACCATATATTTATATTAAATATTAAAACACATTTATTATTTTATTATATATTAATTTTATAGATATAATTTATATTATACATATATTTATCATTAAATATTATATTTTATACGATATAAATTATTAAATCCAAATATAATATTATATGATTTTAATAAAGTATTATTTAAATTAATTTATAACAAATATAACCATTTAATTGACTTTCTCAATCTCAAGGTGTTGGCCACAAATTATTGTTAGGGTTAGCTGGCAGAAGATATCAATTAAATGCAAGTAAAGATTAAACAGAGGAATGAAAATACACATAAATAATAACAACGAGAGACAATTTTAACATGGTTCACCCAAACTTGGGCTACATCCACCAACAGAGAGTCCAATACTATTATCCAGTAAATCAAACCAATTACAACCAATAATCCCTGCAACTCAATATCACTGCAAATGCTACTATACAATATCAACAGAAACCCTAACCCTTAGCCATTTTTATCAAGACTTATGTCAGTTACAAAATAGGGTTTTTTATGTCGGACAATAGAAAAATAACTCTTGTCACCTTTATAAAATAATAAAAAATTGTTTGAGGTTTCGAGGGCACTGCCCCTCGACCCCGCCTTGTATCGTGACAAGGAGCATGCCAGGGGCACTGTCCCTTGACCTTGTCTTGGGGGCACTGCCCCCAAACCCCCTGTTAGCACTTATTTTGACCTGGGTTTGATTTGTCATGATCAGGAGGTTTCTTCATTTGAAGCCTTTATCTTCTTGCCCATTTTTTCTAAGTGTTGGGCCTCCTCAGCATTTTTCAGCTGCATCATCATATTTTCCTGAGGAGGAGGTCATCATCATCATATTTGGTTCGATGGTGGTCTGCATCATCATGTTCTTCGTCGACTGGTTTTTCATCGTCATCATCATATTCGGTTATCGGGTGATGTTTGGTTCTTATCCTGATGATGCTGACGAGCTACAGTGCGCCTTGATCTGCTTGCGAGGGTGATTTTTCAGAGTATCCGGTGATCTTCCATTTATCACCTTGCCCAAACATGATGATGATGTTGCCCCATTATCTTGAAGGGGTTATTCTCTAAGTTGTTCGACCTAACTTGTTTTTTCTTAAGGGTCGTCGTCATCATCATCATATTTCCAGTTATCATCCTGCTGCTTGCGGAGGTCATCATATTTTCTGCCTTCATGATATTTCACCGGGGTGATATTTCTATCATCGGGTGATCTTGGTTATGATCATCCTGATGATGTTGTTGAAGAGTTCTAAGTGCGACCCGATATTCACTAGGGTCATCATATTTTGAACGTCAGGATGATCTTAGTCAATATCATCCTGATGATGTTGTATCACTTCTTGTTCGTTGTTTTGTCATCCTGATGATGCTGACGTCATCCTTATATCAGGGTGATATTTGTTTCTATGCCTATCTGCATCATGATATTTCCGAAGGAAGGGGTGATATTTTCATATCACCCGGATATATGTTTTTGTTTTGTTCTAGCATCATGATGATGCTGATATCAAGGAGATATCCGCCTGCCGGCTTCGTGCATTATCTACTGGGGGTGATCTTTTCAAGCAGCATTATCATATTCAGTTATCGCCCCGATCTTATAGTGGAGCTACAGTGCAACCTGATATTTGTGCATCAGGAGGATATTTCCAAATATCCGGTTGTCTTCCGAATATCATGATGATGTTAATATGATGATGACGTCATCAAGATCCGGGGGGTCATATTTCTAACACTGATCATCTTAAAGAGACCTCCCGATATTTGCAAACATGATGATGACGTCATCCGGATATGAGGAGGTGCGCAGTAGGCAGATATGATGATGACGTCAGCAGGATATGATGATGACGTCATCAGGATGTTCATCGGCCAGACTTTTGGAATAAGCTCAGCAGGAGGATGTTCCTCCGATGGATCAGGTTGTGCCGATTATCATGAAGGTTATATTTCAAATATCATGATGACGTCAGGGTGATATTTCGAACAACAGGATATCATGCTGCTGGAGGATGATGATGATGAAGTCTTATACTAGTGTCGTCAGGAGCAAAAGCACCGACATGATATATGCTCATGACCTAGTATATAAAGTGTTATTGAGGTCATCGCGGGGTGCATGTGGGATATTGATATCCTGCATTTTCAAATATCATGATGATGAGTCTCGGCGGGAAATGCTTGCGATAGTCTGTTTGATGTTCTTCCCAAGGCCGCGGGTTGGTGCGCCATCAATGGCGATTGTTGCAGAGGTATGGGCGATGGCGTGGATGGATCCTGTACCCGACTGAAGATGTACATCAGCGGATGGTGGCGCAGGGCTCGAGAAATCTTCCTGTCTCCTCCCCTACATGCTGCATTCAAGTTTGGGCGCCAATCTGGTTGTGTTTGAGCGCCATTTTCCTGATACTGTGTATCTGGCAAAATTTTGGTCAACCATGTAATTAATTGCTGAGCACCTACCTGGCTGTTATAAGCAGGTGGTGTTGCTCATTTGAATGGTTGTTGAAAGTTGATGATTTTGGCTCTGTAATGCATAACAAGCTGATCTGGTTGCTCTGTACAGCTTACCTGTGAGTTTATGTATCTCTTGTTGTTTGTTTTTGGCATGAACCCACTGATTTCATGATTAAACTTATATGAGAAATGCTGTTTAGCATGTGTTGTGTTAATTCTGTCTCCAGTATTGCATGTACTCTTCTTCTGAATCTGGATGTTTGGTAATGTTTAGATTCTAGAGCATAGAATTCCTATGTTGACTGTCTGATCTTCTGACTTCTACTCAAGGGGTAGATTAAACTGTTTTCAGGTTGAACATTGGGAAGGGTATACTGCAGTAGGGATACCATAAGTAGAGATAACCTAACACTCTGTATTGGGAGATACCTGTAAGGCAGGTATCACATATATCCCCTTGAAATCCAGTTTTGGTTGTTTATGCTGATCATTCACAGGTGTATGTCTACTGACTCCAGGCCCTGGATAGGCACCAATCATGCTTTGTTCTTGTGTTATAACCATGTCCAGCTTTGCATCCACACTTAAACTTCAAATCAAAATCTAAAACAACCATTAGGACTTTAGAATTAGTTTAGGATCCTCAGTCCTCTGTCTACAACTGCTAATAGGCCCAAAGCTAGCCCCTTTGCTCTTATCATTCAGTTTTGGTCTACTTACAGGAGGACTATCGGCTTTCTGTCAGCATCCCAGCCTTGTATGCATATCCTCATGGATGTTGAGTAGGGAATACCCCCCTAGGTCTTGCAGAGCCTGAAGAAGAAGAGGAGATAAAATATAGAGTCTATCTCCTACACTGTTGACCCCCTGGCCCAGAGATCCTGTTGATCACTGATGGCTACCTTGTAGGGAAATCTGGGAATAAGCATCCAGTCTGGGAAAAAGTCAACACCCCCGTTAAATAATTTGGGGGGGAAACCACACTGATAAAAGTGGGGAAAATTTAACCTCCAAGTCTAATTAGGCTCCGTATAACAATAATTATCCCACAACAAAAATAGAAAGCAACATAAGATCTTCTCTCTCTCACCCTTAATTGGTCCTCTTCTTGTTTACCAAGCATGTTGAGCCCGTCTAGTTGAAATGGCAGGTCTAGGTACAAACTTGAAAATAGTTGTCATTCATTAAGACTATATTCTTGCATTAGATGTGCCCAATCAAAAGATCACTTTCATCATCATTGTCTATCAATGGATCTAAAGATGTGCACAGTGTAAATTCCATGGGACACTTGGCAGACATGTGGAGTGTGCATAATAATTTTTTGTTGGTGGGACTAATGTATAGATTTTCTAAGGAGGTCTACATGTGCAACATTGAATGGGGAGGCACCATGTGTTTCCAGCTAGCAGTTGCGGCAAAAAAATTGGTTGGCCCGCTATACATTTGGTGAAGGTTTCAATTACAAGTCAAAGCCACATAGGTATGCCAAAGAGTTGTGGAAGTTTAATTGTCATGTCTTTAAGTGAATGATGATTGTCTTGTATCCCTATGGACCATGTCATTATCTAGCATTGAAAGATCTTTGTAGTGTTTTTTTTTACGAGACCATCACTACTAGCCAATGGATCCACGACCTTCACCTTTACCACAGGTATCACCACCCACATACAACAGAAGTGAGCAGTCTCCCTAATCTAACATAAATCATCTTGGCATTTCATTTGATACACGTGGATTCCAACTATTTGTACCTACAAATGAATAACACCTATAGGTTTAAAAGCATTCACTACGTACGTGAAGTGAAGTGGATGGGTTGGTTACAAATATGATCCTTGAGCTCATTTATAACATATTTTAGTTCTTTTCAAGGGTTTTTATTAAACAATTAAATTACATTTATACTGTATTTTTTGTTTTATATAGTGGACTATAATATTATAAGAGAGCATACATCTAAACTAGAATTCATCTATTGGCTAAAGTCATTTAGAAGTCAAATCTGGCCTAATCACACTTTTAGATCTCTACGACTTCACTTTAATCCATTTCTTAGCCTTATATTATTTTATAAGCATTATAAATCCTCTTAAGGCTACAAAACCAATATACATTTTGATGAATGAACATAATATTTTGTGAATGAATGAGTTGTCATTATATGTATTTATTTATCAATTTACACAATGACCTAGAGTATTGCATGTAATATCTCTCTTTGTTAGCTTAGTCATGTTGTTTATGCTTTGAAATCAATGTGTGTTGCTAAAAATGTCATTCTCCATGTAGAAAAGGATCGGTCTATCTTAGGTGATGTCATTTATGCCAAGGGTATTCCTTTTGACAAACAAATACCTAACATGGCAGATCAATGGTGAGGATTGAATAGAGATATGCAAGATGATTAAAATGTCTTGAGCTGTTCGATTTCGCCTATCAGAATATTTTCACGTTTTACTATTGTCTAGATATTTTCCATTCATGCGGTCTCCTTTTCATATCATGTCGTCCTTTGGGTTGATTTTTACTACGCAGTGATAAACATCAAAATGTGGTCAATATACCAGAGACATTCTATGTCTACGAATAGAAAACAACATATTCCATTGCATTTGATTTAGACGTTGACAAAGCCTGCAAAATTGAGTAATGACCAATGACTATAATTACCCCCATTATCTTCACATTGGGTGATTGGACTTTAAAAAGATAGCTAATGGTGGCGAAAATATCCTATATATCCTATATTTGAAAGGGCCTGACAATTTTAATATATTTATAATGTTTAATAGTTATAAATATTTATATTTAATATGTTATATTTATATACATTTAATATATAATATACAATATAAATATGATATTTAATATTAAATATCAAATATTTATAAATATCATAAGGACTTCAAATATAATAATAATATACAATATAAAATATATTATAGTTATATTTTTATATGTATAATATAATACTATTAAAATGTATATTTGAATTGATCATATTATATATTTAACATTTATATTTATTTTATATATAATATTTATTATTTAATATAGTTATATTGATTGTTATATAGTATGTTTTATATGATGTAAATTATTTAATATATATTTTAACAATATTATATTATAAAATGGTATATTATAGTTTAATTGTATTTATTTTATATATCATATATAATATCTAACATAATAATACTTATTATTATATACTATATTTTATATGGTGTGAATTATTTAATATATTTAAAAAATAACAATAATGTAAAACCGTATATTTATATTAAATATTAAAACATATTTGTTATTTTATTATATATTAATTTTATAGATATAATTTATATTATACTAATATTTATCATTAAATATTATATTTTATATGATACAAATTATTAAATACAAATATAATATTATATGATTTTAATAAAGTATTATTTAAATTAATTTATAACAAATATAATCATTTAACTAACTTTCTCATTCTCAAGGTGTTGGCCATGAATTATCCCACAAAAAAATAGAAAGCAACATAAGATCTTCTCTCTCTCACACAACCTTAATCGGTCCTCTTCTTGTTTACCAAGCATGTTGAGCCCATCCAATTGAAATGGCAGGCCTAGGTACAAACTTGAAAAGAATTGCCATTCATTAAGACTATCTTCTTGCATTAGATGTCCCCGATCAAAAGGACTTTCATCATCAGTGTCTATCAATGGATCTAAAGATGTGCAGTGTAAATTCCATGGGACACTTGGCGGACATGTGGAGTGTGCATAATGTTTTTTTTGGTGGGACTAATGTATAGATTTTCTAAGGAGGTCTACATGTGCAACATCGAATGGGGAGGCACCATGTGTCTTTAGTTAGCAGTTGTGGCAAAAAAATTGGTTGGCCCGCTATACATTTGGTGAAGGTTTCAATTATAAGTCAAAGCCACATAGGTATGCCAAAGAGTTATGGAAGTTTAATTGCCATGTCTTTAAGTGAATGATTGTCTTGTATCCCTATGGACCATGTCATTATCTAGCATTGAAAGATCTTTGTAGTATTTTTTTTTCATGAGACCATCACTATTGGCCAATGGATCCACAACCTTCACCTTTACCACAGGTATCGCCACTTACATACAACAGAAGTGAGCAGTCTCTCTGATCTAACATAAATCATCTTAGAATTTCATTCGATACACGTGGATTCTAATTATTTGTGCCTACGAATGAATAACACCTATAGGTTTAAAAGCATTCACTACGTACGCGAAGTGAAGTGGATGGGTTGGTTACAAATATGATCCTTGATCTCATTTATAACATATTTAGCTCTTTTCAAGGTTTTTTATTAAACAATTGAATTACATTTATATTGTATTTTTTGTTTTTATATAGTGGATTATAATATTATAAGAGAGCATACATCTAAACTAGAATTCTTCTATTGGCTAAAGTCATTTAGAAGTCAAATCTAGCCCAATCACACTTTTAGATCTCTACGACTTCACTTTAATCCATTTCTTAGCCTCAAATTATTTTATAAGCATTTTAAATCCTCTTAAGGCTACAAAATCAATATACATTTTGATGAATGAACATAATATTTTGTGATTGAATGTTTTGTCATTATATGTATTTATTTATCAATTTACATAATATCCTAGAGTATTGCATGTAATATCCCTCTTTGTTAGCTTAGTCGTGTTGTTTATGCTTTGAAATCAATGTGTGTTGCCAAAAATGTCATTCTCCACGTAGCAAAGGATCGATCTATCCTAGGTGATGTCATTGTACCAATGAAACATTTTAGAAAGTCTATCCCCAATTTTGCTTCATGTTTGTGAAGAGCCTCATTTTTTCCTACAATGAGTATTATAAATAGAATCCATGATCTTGAGGAGGATACATTGAGTGGTGGCCAAATACTTATTCTAGGACGAAATTTGAAACCAGTCACTGCATGATCTAGTATAGCTTGAAGCCCACAATGCCATTGAGGTTTGATCAAATAGTTTGAGACCATGCAGATTGTCTCCTTAAACACAACTATATTCACCCAATATCTATGGGTTGTTGACAAGAATTTCTCCCCAAGGGTTACTCTAATGGCACATATATCAGGATGACAACAATTACATTGGAAAATTTTCTCAGCCTAATATCTATGATATCCCCCAACAAAGCAAATTGCCTTTCCTTGGCCACTATCCTAATTGTCATGTCCATATTGCTTTTTCTCTAGAACCACTAGAAATGGTATGACAAATAAGTATTTATGGATCGATGGTGGGAGCTGGTTGTATATCTTTTCATTTTGTTTTACATGCCTAAAGATTTGCAATATAACACCATCTTCTTATGATTAAGCCTCTCAACTTGTGAAGAATGTGTTAATAAATATGTTTAGGGGCAAGGTCTTTCCATGTTTGCATTGTGTTGTCAACTAGACAATCTCCCTTGACATCAATAGCGAAGTTAGCAAGGGAGTCCGCATGGCAATTGACCTCTCTGTGGACATGCTTTATTGTGAAAGCATATAGAGATTCTAGGAGGGGAAAATGTTATTGATGTTGATAAACCAACCTCACATATCCCAATGAACACCTACAAGCAAATAACCTATCACATAAAGGAGATCAAGAGGCACAATAATGGTGCTCTGCAAACCTAAAGCAAAATGCATAAAGAATGAATAATTACAATAAGATCAATCCTTATGAAAGGAGATCAAACCCTAAAAGTGAGAACCCTAGGATTAATAATAAAGTATTAAAGTGCCTAAGTTTAGCTTAAGTGAAATAAAGTAAAGGTGACTTAATTAATTAATCAATATGATCAAATTAATTAAGTAATTAACCTATTACTCTAACAGCCCCCCTTAAGATGAACTTAGGGAGAAGCTAAAAAAACTAAGGACTAAATGCATGAGAGCAAAGATGGGTCCTGACAACTAGGCCTGATGAGGTACCCAAATACAACCAAATCTTTGTAAAGCGGAGTAAAGGAGAAAAACCAGTGGGAAAAAACTCCTCTCCAAAAAGAGATGAAAGCATATCTGAAAAAAAAACATGAAGGAAGGAAGGCCTCGATAAGACCCCCAAAGGACAACTTCCTTCACCCCAAGCATGGATCACAACTGAAGATAGCGAGGTGATGCCAAAGGTTTCATGAAGATGTTTGCAACCTATTCCTCTATAGGAATATACTCCAAGATGAGAAAACCATCCTGAATCAATTGTCTGATGAAGTGCATGTGGATCTCAATGTGCTTAGTCTGCTGATGCTCCACTGGGTTGCATGAAATGTGAATAGCACTCTGATTGTCACACCAAAGAAAAGTGGGACTATCAGGAGGAAAACCAAACTCAGTCATCAACTGTCGAAGTCATAAAACCTCCTGGATAGCTAAAACTGTAGCTTGGTGCTCAGCCTCTATAGACGATAATGCAATAATAGGTTGCTTCTTGCAAGACCATGTAATAAGACCAGAACCAAGGCAAAAAACAAAGCCAGAAGTAGACTTCCGATCATTAACATCACCAACCCAATCCGAGTTAGTGAAGCCAATAATATGAGGTGCCACTGATGTATAGTGAATTCCATAATGAGTGGTGCCTTGAATATACCTCAAGATACGTTTGGTAGCTTGTCAATGGCTCTCATGTGGATCATGTGAGAACTGAAAGACAAGACCAACTGCAAAGGAAAGATTAGGACGGGAATGTGTCAGGTACAATAAGCTACCAACCAACTACCTATATAATGTAGAATCTACTAAAAGAGTAGTGCAAGTGGAAGACAAGACAACACCTGACTGAAATGGTGTGGGGACAGGCTTGCAATCAAGCATGCCAAATCTCTGAAGCATATCAAGAGCATACTTCTGCTGAAATATGGAGATCCCATTTGAAGATTGAATAACATATAGACCAAGAAAGTAGTGTAGAAGATCAAGATCTGTCATCTCAAACTGCTCCATCAAATCTCTATGAACACTTTGAATCATGGAGGATGAGCTACCTATAAGAATCAAATCATCAACATATAGCACAAGGATCAAAAGATCACTCTCCCAATGCTAAATGTACACTGTGTGATTAGAATGACAACGAGCGAAGCCAAAAGAAAGTAGAAAAGAGTCCATCTTCTTATACCAAGCCTAAGGGGCTTGTTTGAGACCATATAATGAACATCAAAGTCTAAAAACTAATGAAGTGTCTTGCAAAAATCCCTGAGGCTGCTCCATATAGATCTCCTCATGTAGGTCTCTATGCAAGAAGGCACTCTTCACATCCATCTGAAAAATTGTCCATCCCTATGAAGCTGCTAGTGAAAGTACAAAATAAATATAATTCATCTTGGCAATAGGAGCAAAGGTCTCAAAGTAATCAATACACTCAACCTGAGAAAACCCCTTTGCAACAAGATGAGCCTTATACTTATCAAATGAACCATCTGTAACATATTTGGTACAGTACACTCACTTGCATCGAACCAACTTTCTTCCTTTAGGAAGATGAACAAGATCCCAAGTATTATTCTTCATCAATGAAGAATACTTCTCTTCCATAGCCCTATCCCACTCAGGATTATTGGTCACCTTTGAAAAATGTTTGAGGATCATCTTGTTGTTCTCAAAATCAGCTACGCTCATTTTTTGTTTTGTAATCTACACTCTAAGTTTGCAAATTGAGACAAGATTCTCTTGGTCCCGTGCAAAGTCGTTTGACATCCTAGACTAGTTTGCGACATTCCCTTGAATCAATTCCTCAAAGTTTGTGCAAATCGATTAAGTCATAAACTAATCAAAATGTCAATTTTGATCATTTTAGGGGTATTAGTGAAATTTTGAATCTGAATGTGTCAGAGCGGCAGAAAACACCGCTGTTACATATTTTGAGTATTTGCTTGTGTAAAGTCGGCAATTTCTACCGCTTTTACATGATTTTTTTTTTCACATGCTTAAGCGGCACTTTTTGCCACCATTACATGTTCTCAGGCAAAAAGGCATGTGCATGGTCTACAGTTTTTACCGCTTTTGCATTTTGTACAGCACGTGTCAGGTCAGCTGAAATCACCACCTGAGCAAGATCTCCAAGATCTTGAACTTCAAGTGACATTAATGGCCACTCGTGCTAAGCGTTAATGGCTTGTTTTCAAGATTTTAAATGTGCCTTTTCATTAGTTTTCTTGTCATTTCTTTTGTCAAAGCTTTCTAGTCGATTCCTCAACCCTTCTCAAAATTGCTCGACCGTGGTGATGGAGGATTCAAATAGATTTCAAATTCACCGCTGTCAAGCTTAGGGTTTTGAACTTGATAGGTAAGTCATTTTCGAGCTCTAGGGTTTCGTTTATTGATTAGTATCTTTATTGTTTTGAATTCATCATTTGTTTTTGAAGAGCCGTTTGTAATGCATTATGTTTCAAATTGATATTATCATTTTTGCTTGGTCTTTTGTGTTGAACCCCTATTCTTCCATATGTTTGTGCCCTAGATTATTACTAGTGAGTCAAACCGGTGAAAAACTGTTGACCATTGTTCGTGCCCTAGGTTTTAAGTTGATGCACATCGTCAGTAGTTTGTCTCGCTCCTACCGAACCGATTTTTGAAACATCTGCAACGTCGGCAATAATTGCCACTTAAGACCTTTCCATAAGCTAGTATGCAAATACAAGGTTGGTAGTTTTTGCTGCTTATACTTTTGAAGATATCAAAATGCACGTGTATGGGTGGTGAAATTCACTGCTCCTACACAAAAACCTTGAAAACTCCTATCACATTCAGTATCGGCAAAATTTGCATACTTGTAGTGTCGGCATTACACAAGTCTGGAACATGTAATAGCGGCAAATTTTACCGCTGATACATGTGCATAATATCCCTCACATGCAAGGGCAGCATATTTGCTGCCCATGCAAACATTCTCTCAAATTTTCCTAACTCTGGGATATTTTCAATTTTGCTTTTTCGAGCCCGCGTTCCTCCATTTTTTGGCCTGCTCGCACTCTAGTCCTTTCAAGTGCGTCTCCATAGTCGTGATCATCGACATGCAATTTTCCCAGATAACTAGTATTTCCCCTAATTGCATGATCATGACTTTTTGTTGTAGTTTCTTCTGCGGATCCTCTATCTTCATCGATATCTTTCGGTGATAGCTCGTTCAGATGACTGAGTTGTCTCCGAAGAAATTGAAAGAGATGAAGTACAAATATCAAGGTGTTTTTCCAATCACCTCAACTACTTCTAATGTCGATGACATTAGAGATACAGAGATTTCTCATGTAGACATGGCTAAATTTGTGGAGAGAACCAAGTCAAATAATCCCAGCTTTGCAATGAAGAAGATAATTGACAGTAACATCCATTTGGTGTCATCTTTCCCAGTGGCTGCCCACAACACAGAATTTGTCCTTTAGTATGCATAGTTTTACAATAGAGATACTAGGGCTGTGGTGGATGCAAGTGGCAATGTGATAATCAAACTAGATCCTAAATTCATTGAAGAGGTGTTTATGTGCCCTCCTGCTACAAAAGTTGTAAAACTTGATTTTGCTGAAGCACAAAAAGAATATGACAAAAATCTTGAGAAGGTAAAGAAGGTAATTAATACTAAATGGCTCAAAGCTCCATGATCAAACTTGTCTAGGTGGCCACAGAGCTTTCTTAGGAGTGACTTTATAGAGGAAGTTGGTGATCTGATTACCCTTCTCAGTAGGATAAGAAGTTTGTCCTCTTCCTCACTATTTCATGAGTGGATGTATCCTTTCATCAAGGTAATACTCCAAGGCAAACAAACCATCTTCTGGGGTGAACAAATCAATAATGCTTTGCATGAACAATTGACAAAGGTATCCACTACCTTCAAGTTCTACATGACTTCTTATCTGGTGTATATTGCAGCTTCCATGAGAATATTTCCAGGTCTAACATTAGAAGGAGATAGGAGGGTAATCCCTGTGTATCAATACTACTCTCAATTAACATTGAAGGGTTCTATTCATCATTTCAGGAGAGTAAATGATTCTTTCTTTGTAGTATTCTTGTGTCTTTTTGATCCTCAACTAGAACAAAGAAGAGTGTCTAATGACACTTGGACAGTGGTAAATGATTTTGGATGCATGTTATTACAGTTCCCTTCTTTCTCATACCTAAGGGTTGGCTTTTTCCAAGGTCATCCCTATATGTTGCCAAGGTTCCCCTCAGACAAACTGGTCTTAATGGAGTTATGCAGACAAATGATCATCGTGCATAATAAACAAATGGAGCTCAAGAAGCCCAGTTTCAAGTTTCCAGTTGAAATTGGCAGGTACTCAGTACTAACTGCTGCAAAGGCTAGAGCCATGGAAACTGAGATGCAGCTTGAAACTATGAAGCAATTCAAGAGAAGACCAAAGTTTGACTATAGGAGGGTGAAAGACAAAATCAAGAGGAAAACCCAATTCTCTGAACTGATGGTTGAAGATGTTTGGGTATATTTGAGGACAGAAGAAGATGTCAGGAAGTTGGACTACAACAGGTTATCTCTTGAGTAGATTGAATATTTGGGACTTGCTGACATTCCTGAGGATCTAGTGGATGATGAAGAGTTGGTTCATGACAGATATAACAATAAAACAGGTTGCAAACACTCCTCTCCCTCTTATCCAATGGTCTCAAAAAGAGCTAACCTCTTTGAGGAAAAGATTTGAGCCTATATTGGCAAACACCAATAATTGGCTAGCAAACAAAGGAATTGCTTTGAAAGAATTCCTCACAGGGTCAGAGACTGAGATTCAAGAGCAAATAGGTAAAAATGTGGAGAACATGATGAAGAACAAAAGTGATGTTCCCTCTTCTTCCAAGCCACATAAGCCTAAGATCAAATTTGTGACGAAGAAATCAAAAGCTGTGGAGAAAGAGTCTGAAATAGAAGATATGGAAGTTGAGAAATAGGGTACTGAAGAACCAGCCACTGAAGAGATGGATATTGAAGATAGGCCTACAGATCAACAAGAGGAGGAAGCTTTGTCCCCATAGGAGAATGTACAACAAGAAACTAGAGTCTCTTCTCCCTTGCCTGACACACCTGTTACAGTTCCTTTGTCTGCTTCTCCCATTGATATTCCCTCTTTTGAATCTCCCTCCCCTTCTAAAACTATTTTTGACAATCCTCAAAATACTTTTGAAGATGTTCTGCATTCCACAGAGTCTATTCCTAGTTTGTCCTCCTCATCTTTTGATATTGGGGATGCTTCTATTTTTGACCACTTTGTAATGAATAGTGAACAAGTCTCTAATGAAAATATAACAAGTGCAGTTTTCACTAACACTCCACCTATTGTTTCCACTACTAGTGTAAGTGCAGTTTCGGTGACACCAACAATGGGAACGGATCCTAATGTGAGTACTTCTCTACTTCCACCTTGGTTGTCAGCTTAAATACCGAAAAGGAAGAAACAAGCCATCTCCCCAGATGACTTTGATTTTAGTAAGCTGGTACCTGCAAAAGCCAAGCCCCCGAAGAAGCCAAAGATTTTTTCAAGAATTCTTGGGGACAAGGAACACAAATTTCTAGAGATTGCAAGACCTCCATAGGATGCAACCATGGAAAATTTTGATATGAATGATTACTCTATATCTAGAGTTGAATTAGGCAAGATAACTCATGAAAGTGCCAAGAATGATATGCAGTCAGCCATGGACATCCTGATTCAGAAATTTGACAGGGAGAAAGAAATGAAAGATCACTACAAAGCAATGGTGGAACAGCTGACTGTAGTGGTAAGGAAAATCACTTTGAATTCAGAAGTAGTAACTCCTGAGGCCCTTTCTGTAGAAGACCCCATCATTCTGAAAGCAAAAAAGACTCATCCTAAGGGAAAAGTACTTGAAGAGTACTTAGACAGGATGTGCGCACAAGGAATCTCTTTGCTCATAGAGGTATCTAAGAAGATAGATAAAATGGAGAAAATAAGAACAAAACTTGATGATCTCATTAATGTTATTTCTCAAGATATTGAGCGCATAGAAAAGAATCATGACAAATGGGTAGAGATGAGAAAATTGAAAATAAGCACTTTAATATCAATTGGTGCTATTCCTAATAGGGATTCTTATACAAAAACTAAAGAGGCATTGACATATAAGAGCTGTGTGCTTAAAAATTTGATCAATGACCTGGAAACTGCAAAGAAACTCAGTGAACAAAGTGATGTCAGTCTTTTGCATAAATTGGAGGAGCTGCCTTGCAAGCTCGTGTCACAGGATAACCAATTTCTCTCTATAGAAGAAATGGTTCAGGAATATGAAGATATGTTCCAGAAAGAGTTTGAGGATAAAATATTTTCAATGGCCTCTGTGGACAATATTCTAGACAATCAGTTAACTTTGGATAATCTAAAAACCAAGTTAACTAGTCATGCAAAATCAATCACCAGAGTAAGAGATGCCATAGTGAGAGCTAAGATGATTTTCAGGAACACAGTTAGTCTGGACAGTATCGGGATGCAAGCAACTTTCACTATGTATGATGGTCACATGAAGAAAGATGGCAATACAAATTGAAGCAGTTGTTTCCCTTAGTTTATTTTCCATTTTTCAGATGTACTTTTGAAACAATTTTGGACATATTTACGTGTACTTTTTTCATATGTAATTACATGTAAAAACATAGGAAGTCCCAAGTCAATAAGGACTCCTATTTTTGAATAAGTCAAAATAGTTAGGTTTTTCCTAAATTTTCTCAAGGTCTCTCCCTATAAATAAAGAGGGCCTCTATTGTAAATATCTTCTTTTAGTTATTTGTGAAACTCTGCTAAATTGAAGAGCATTTTGAGACTTTGTGTTCAAATTGTAAATCAAATTTTATCAAGTGAATAAGAAAGCAAGTGATCATTCAAACTTTGTGTTGAAATAACTTGTGGCATATTAGAAATTGTTCTTATGTCCTTTTCCTAATACTATCTTATCCTTTTGATCAAATAGTAGTGTGAGTGAGAATAATCTGGGAGATGTTCTAAAGTTGATTGTGGAGACTTTGCGCTACAACAATTATCTTTAATTTGTGATTTTATGTTTTGAAGTGAAAGATATTGGAAAGGCTTTGAACTACTATTATCTTTTGTGATCATTTATTTTGTCATAGTTTTAGGTGAAGACTTTGGGCTGCACCTTATTGTACTTGGTTCTAAGTTATAAATCAGCAAAAGAAGCAACAATAGACTTTGTGGGTTTCTTGGTTATTCAATTAGTATCAAGAAAGTGCTCTTTTATTTTGTAAACATCATTTCTGAAAAAAGAGAAATGGATGATATGGTCTCACCCCTGAATTAGTTTTTAGTTTAATGTATTTTGTGATAGTTGATAGGGAACCTCCCCTTGATGAGAGGAGAGATTTATCTCATTACACTGTGGTCGATATAACCATTTTGCCTTCAGTTAGTTGAAGACAAAATATTCACCCAACAGTTTTTGGTGACTCCGCTGGGGAAGGAACGCGCAACTTGAAGCCTCACGCTCTGAGTTGAAGCATTTCAATTCTTTTCCATTGTTTCTAGATTTTTCAAAATTTTGTTGAGTATACTACATTCTGGTAGATTCACGGTATACAAGAAGCAAGAGAGCTCAATGTATTATTGATCCTATATTTGAGTTGATGTAGCAAAATAATTTTGGTCTTTTGCCTCTACGACCTTGCCTTCAGCGAACCAGGAGTTTTCCTCCTAGCAATGCAAGGTCTCCAATACCAGGTGAAGCTTCTAATTCTTGTGCTAGCGGAGTTTTGTCTGTTCATACTCCACAAAGGTTTGTTATCCTGCCTTTTAATTAGCGCATCATGGCAGCTCAAGGCCCTTGGGGTAACACTTTTGGTCCTCTAAATTTAACCCCACCATTGCATGAACTACCTCGTAGATCAAGAAAGAATTTTCCTAAGTTCTATGGTGACGGGAAAGTTCACCCTGATGAACACATTGCAGCTTTCTCTATAGCTTGTGGTGTGATAGGTGTTGAACATGAAGATGTAGCAGTAAGGCTTTTTGTAGAAACATTGCAAGGTGCTGCTGCAGACTGGTTTTACCATGTCTTCAAGCTCAAACTATAACGAACTGGAACACTCTCAAAACCAAGTTCGAAGCCAGGTTTAAACCTGCGGAAGATGCACATGCATTGTTAGCACAGCTAACATAGATGAAGAAAGAGCCTCACGAACCCATGCGAGACTTCATCGCTAAGTTCAATAAGTTGAGAAATAGGATTCCTGCAACCGCTCAACCAACAGCGGAAAATCTTAAGTATTTCTTTATCAATACTCAACTTCTTGAAGTGAGTTTTCTGTTAAGGAGTGTTGGCCCTGTAGATCTTCCTGCAGCTCAGATTTTGGCTACTGAAGTGGAAGATGATCTTATCCTTGCAGGTAAGATAAGAAGGGATTCTAATAGAAATAAAGGCCCCTCTTCTACTAAAAATTCTTCCACAAGCACCACAAACCCTATGGTGCAAAAGTTAGCAAATGAATTGCTAGCTCTAAAAAGGCAAATGTCCCAAGGTATGTCTGCCCCTCCTTCTTATTAGGATATACCAAGGAGGACATTTCCCAACAATTCATATCAAGGCAACGCTACTAAAAATCAAGGGCAACCCAATCATCTTCCTCCTACACAGGGAAAGTTTGCCATTGAAGCAGCGCCGATCAACTCAACAGTTGGGTATTATGAAGCTAAACATGATCATTCTTTCCAACCTGAGTTGGACTAGGAGAATGATGCTAATCTCTTTATAGAAGGAGAAGAAGAATTAGCTGGTGACTCTACCATTGGTTTTCTGAATTACCAAGACGAAGCTGAAAAAGAAGGAGAAGTGTATGAAGGAGCATATGCTATTTTTACTAGGTCCCAAAATTAGTCAACTCAGCAAGTTGATAAGGGAAAAGCAAGAGAAGAACCTCAACCAGTGGTCTCAATTGCTAAACGGGGAACTCTGCTGCCTTTCCAATCAAAGGACCCAGTGGGCAATAAGCAAGTAAGTACATCCAACAATCCTGTATCTTCTGCTTCTGTCCCTCAGACCAGTACTACCCCTAACAAAAATCAAAATCAGAATGATGGATTTCCTTCCCTTGTTTCTAGTTCATTCTAGTTATTTGATATAATAGATCGTGCTAGGAAGACCAAGATCCAAATGTCTGAAGTTGAGTATTTACAAGCTAATCCTAAACAATTTGATAGATTAGCTAAATACGTCAAAAATAAGGCCGTCCCTACAGGACAAGATTTTTTTAAAGTTGCTCATGACTCCTCCAAAAGCAAACCTACCCAAAATAATCTTGTCACTACTCCCCTTGTTGCCTCTAGAAAAATAGAACCTTTCTATGTTTCCCTATTGGTAAATGGTCACAAGTTGAGCAATTGTGTAATAGATTCAGGAGCCTCTGATAATGTTATGCTCGCCAAAGTAGCAGACGCCCTTGGCCTCACCTTAACTAAGACTTTTGGGAGATGTTTCTCCTTGGAAAATAAGCAAGTACCACTTTTGGGTCAAATCAAAGATGCCCAATTCGCATTTGTAGCTTTTCCGAACAAGAGGATTAAAATGACCGTCCTAGTAGCTGATGTTCCAGCTTCTTATGGCATTCTGCTCAGACGTAATTTCTGCAAGGATGTAGGTGGGGAGTTGAACATGGATCTATCTAAAGCAAGGATACCTATTAAAGGTGTCATGCAAAAGTTGCTTCCTAAAAAAGAGGCAAAATATATTGTTACCCAAACAGCAAATCCCAAAGCTCAAATTTTGTTTGAGTCCTCGGGAATGGGTAATTATTTCTTGTCCACCGAAGATGTTTCTAGTTCATCAGATGAGAGTTCATCAGGTGATAGCTCGGACAATTCAAATGGAGAATCAGAAGAGTTTTCAGATGAAAGTTCAGGTGAAGGTATAATAATGCTAGATTCTTCCCTCACTGATGAAGAGGAATCTTCTGATCAAAGAAATTATAAAAAATCAAATTCTAATGAGGTCTGGGTTTTAGAATTTGATGGTAGTTGTTCCTCTACCAGTTCTGGAGCCAGAGTTGTTTTGATATCCCCATAAGGTGATATCTTCCCTTTCTCATACAAGTTGCAATTCGACAATACCAACAACACCACCGAATACGAGTCATTGTTGCTCGGATTGGAAGCTGCTCATGCTAGGGGTGTTAAAATCTTCATGCTCAAGGAGATGTTGAATTACTGGTTTGTCAAGTGAGAAATTTGTATCAAACCAAAAATGAAATATTGAGACACTATCACAATTGCGTATGAGATTGCATTGAAGGTTTTGATGCTTTCAATATCTCTGCGGTGCCTAGAGAGTTTAATGATCGTGTAGATTCATTAGCTGTCTCTGCCACTCTCATGGTTCCTCATAAAGATTTCAAAGGAAACAAGTACACTATTGATCTGGTCTTTCGACCAAGTGTACCTGATAATGATGACCATTAGCAGGTGTTCAATGGTAATAATCAAATCATTACTTTCTTGGAAAAGATGGATAGCTTTGATGAGCTCTATTTTGAAGGTAGTGAATCTCCACCACGAGAATACGTTTCTGAAATAGATTCACAAACCGGCGAAGAGTTTCTTCAAGTAAAAGAGAATAAGATTCCAAAAGGTTTGGTTTCCCTTGAAAAGCTATTTGATAAGCATGATAGCTATATCAAGCAGCAGCAACAACGGGATTCAAGTTCCTCTATGGAATTTGAGCAAGTAAATTTGAGTTCAGAGGTAGATCCCAAAATGGTCAACATTGGGAAATGTTGCACTACTAGTGAAAAGTTCAAATTCATTACACTCCTTCGCCATTACATTGATGTCTTGGCGTATTCCTATGATGACCTGAAGTCCTTCAGGCCTAAGGAAATTTAGCATGAAATTCCCCTCAAAGTTGGGTCATTGCCTCACAAGCAGAAACAAAGGCAATACAACCCCAAAATATCAGGTACTATCTTTTCTGAGATTCAGAAGATGTTGAATGCAAGGATAATTTTTCCAATTCATCATTCTACCTAGATTGCGAACATAGTTCCTATAAGGAAGAAGAATGGAGAAATCCGTATCTGTGTTGATTTCAGGAATCTCAACCAATCTTCTCTAAAGGATAACTACCCCCTACCCATCATGGACTAAGTGTTGCAAACTGTAACTAGTTTAGAAATGTTGTCTATGTTAGATGGTTTTCCGGGGTATAATCAAGCGGAGGTCAATGAAGCAGATCAGTATAAAACTGCTTTCACTACACCTTGGCGCACATTTGCATATCGCAGAATGCCTTTTGGTCTGATCAATGCTGGCGCCATGTTCTAGAGAGCAATGGACCTTGCGTTCAGAGATGAGATGGGGAAGTTTATTGTGGTGTATCTTGATGACTTGACTATTTTTTCAAAACACTGTCATGATCATGCAAACCATTTACGACAAGTGTTGGAAAGGTGTCAGCAAAATGGTATCTCTCTCAACCGTAAGAAGTCAGTTTTTGGGGTTGCAGAAGGTAAACTCCTCGGTCACATTGTATCCTGAGAATGCATTAAAATTGACTCAGAAAGAGTCAAATCTATTCAAAGTCTTACTCTGCCTGCTAGTAAGACTATTGTTCATTCTTTCTTCTGAAAGGTGAATTTTCTGTGAAGGTTCATTCCTGAATTTGTAGAGAAAACCCATCACATCATCAACATGATGAAGGGTAAGGCAACTTTCTATTGGACTATGGAAGGCAAAGCGGCATTTGAGGATATCAAGAGGGCTATTTCTCATGCTCCAATTCTTGTTTGTCCTGATTATACCAAAGATTTCGTAGTTTACAGCTACGCTTCTGAACATACACTTTCAGTTATTTTGGTTCCGCAAAATGAAGGTGTGGAATCTCCCATATCATTTATGAGTTGTCTTGTCAAAGCTCATGAATTGAAATATTTGAATATGGAGAAGCATGCTTACGCCATGGTTAAGGCGGTAAAGCATTTCTGGTTCTATATTCTAAATTCACATACTATTGTTTTAGTGCCTGATATAATAGTAAAGTCTATTCTAACTCAACAGGAGTTCAGAACTAAAAGAGATAATTGGATTGCTAAGATCCAAGAATTTGATCTTGATATCAAACCTACTAAGCTTGTGCATGGAAGAGGTTTGTGTCAATTGATCGCTGATAACGTACCAAAAGAGACAGGGGATGAAGAAGAAGAGGTTGAGGATGTGCCAATAGTTCTTTTTGTCACTACTACTGATGAGTGGTATTCAAATATCGCTCATTTTCTTACCTATGGTGAGTGTCCTTCACATCTGTCTTATAAGGAGAAAAGAACTATTAAGTTGAAGGTTGCTAACTACGTCCTATGGGATAATGGTTTGTACAAAACAAGCCTTGATGGAGTATTTCTCTGTTGCGTTGATAAAGCGCAACAAAGTAGACTTCTGGAGTCTTTCCACAATTTGGCTTGTGGAGGACATTTTTCTGCACCTGTGATAGCTCACAAGATTTTGTGGGCTAGATACTATTGGCCCACACTATTTCAAGATGCGTATAATTGGGTGTGTAGGTGTGAGTTGTGTCAACAATTTGTTGGGAAACCAAAGTTGGCTGCACTACCTCTCAAGCCGGTGGTGATCGAAGAACCTTTTCAACAATGGGGCATTGACTTCATTGGCGCTGTGAACCCACCATCAAGTGCAGGACACAACTATGTTCTCACCACGACGGATTATTTTACCAAGTGGGTGGAAGCCATCCCAGTTAAGCATGCTACTTCTGAAGTGGTATGTAATTTCCTTAAGGAAAACATTATTTCCCGGTTTGGAGTCCCAAACAAGATTGTAGCAGACAATGCTACTTGTTTCTCTTCCCACAAAATTACTAAATTTTGCTATGAGCATGGGATCATTCTTTCCCACTCTTCAGACTATTATGCACAAGGAAATGGTTAGGCGGAATCAAGTAATAAAAATTTGGTTACTATTATCAGGAAACTGGTGGATGAGAATCAGAGAACTTGGCATTAAGCGTTGTTTGATGCTTTATGGGAAGACATGATTACCCCTAAAGGGGCAATAGGTATGTCACCATTTCAGCTTCTATATGGTCTGAATGTGGAGATACCAATTACCTTGGAGTTGTCGGCACTGAAGTTGGCAAAGGCAGTGGAGGATAGAACTTTTGATAGTTCTATTAATAAAAGGATCATGAACCTAACTGAACTTGAGGAATAGTGAACTATGGTAGTAGATCGTATCGCTGAACATCAAAGTCAGGTAAAGAAACTCTTTGACAAGAAAGCAAGGACTCGTGAGTTTCAGATTGGAGATCAAGTCTTGTTGTGGGACAAGAGGAGGGAACCAAAAGGAATGCATGGAAAGTTTGATTCCTTATGGAGAGGCTCATTCACCATTCATCAGTTCTGTGGTGAAAATAGCTTCTTGCTGGAGTATCAAGATGGAACACCATTCTTGCTGCCTCATAGTGGGCAACATCTGAAACACTTCAATCCTTGAAGTATCAGATAAGTTCATTTGTACATTTGTACATTTGTGTTTTTATTTTGTGTTTTTGTTTAGTCTTTTGTGTCTTTTTTATTTTTTGTAGCTTGACTCTCTAGCCCAATGGCATGGATGAAGGCATTTAGAGACCTGGATTCTTCTCCCTTTGATCGTTACAAAGTTCGATCAATGGAAGTTCCCCAGTTAGAGCCAGCTATTGTTCTCAAAATCAGCTACGCTTGTTTTTTGTAGACAACCCCTATGAAACTTGTCTGTTTCATAATCTACACTCTAAGTTCACAAATCGAGACAAGATTCTCTTGGTCCTGTGCGAAGTCATTTGACATCCTAGACTAGTTTGTGACATTCCCTCGAATCAATTCCTCGAAGTTTGTGCAAATCGATTAAGTCGTAAACTGATCAAAATGTCAATTTTGATCATTTTAGGGGTGTTAGTGAAATTTTGAATCTGAATGTGTCAGAGCGGCAAAAAACACCGTTGTTACATATTTTGAGTACTTGCTTGTGTAAAGTCGGCAATTTCTGTTGCTTTTACATGGTTTTTCTTTTTCACATGCTTAAGCGGCACTTTTTGCTGCCATTACATGTTCTCAGGCAAAAAGGCATGTGCATGGTCGGCGATTTTTACCACTTTTACATTTTGTACAGCACATGTCAGGTTGGCTGAAATCGTCGCCTGAGCAAGATCTCCAAGATCTTGACCTTCAAGTGGCATTAATGGCCACTTGTGCTAAGCGTTAATGGCTTGTTTTCAAGCTTTTAAATGTGCCTTTTCATTATTTTTCTTGTCATTTCTTTTGTCAAAGCTTTCTAGTCGATTCCTTAACCCTTCTCAAAACTGCTCGACCGTGGTGACAGAGGATTTAAATAGATTTCAAATTCACCGTCGTCAAGCTTAGGGTTTCAAACTCGACAGGTAAGTCATTTTCAACTTCTAGGGTTTCGTTTATTGATCAGTATCTGTATTGTTTTGAATTCATCGTTTGTTTTTGAAAAGTTGTTTGTAATGCATTATGTTTCAGATTGATATTATTGTTTTTGCTTGGTCTTTTGTGTCGAACCCATGTTCTTCCATACGTTTATGCCCTAGATTATTACTAGTGAGTCAAACCGGTGAAAAATTGTCGACCACTATTCGTGCCCTAGGTTAAGTTGATGCGCATCGTCGGTAGTTTGTCCTGCTCCTACCAAACCCATTTTTGAAACATCTGCAACGTTGGCAATAATTGCTGCTTAAGACCTTTCCATAAGCTAGTAGGCAAATTCGAAGTCGGTAATTTTTGCCGCTTATACTTTTGAAGATATCAAAATGCACATGTATGGGCAGCGAAATTCACCGCTCCTACACGAAAACCTTGAAAACTCCTATCACATGCAATATTGGCAAAATTTGCCGCTTGAACATCAAACCCGCAACTCATTACCTGTAGTGTCGGCATTTTTTTCTGCTCCAACATAAAACACAAGTCTGGAACATGTAATAGAGGTGAATTTTACCGCCGATACATGTGCATAATATCCCTCACATGCAAGGGCAGCAAATTTTGCCACCCATGCAAATATTCTCTCAAATTTTAATAACTTTGGGATATTTTCAATTTTGCTTTTCTGAGCCCGCGTTCCTCCATTTTTTGGCCTGCTCGCACTCTAGTCCTTTCAAGTGCATCTCCATAGTCGTGATCATCGACATGCAATTTTCCCAGATTACCAGTATTTCC
Organism: Cunninghamia lanceolata; assembly: GCA_027924645.1. Lineage (NCBI taxonomy): Eukaryota > Viridiplantae > Streptophyta > Pinopsida > Cupressales > Cupressaceae > Cunninghamia > Cunninghamia lanceolata. The sequence continues at coordinate 3,361,823 of BSBN01000135.1, read as the reverse complement.
CCTAATTGCATGATCATGACTTTTTGTTGCAATTTCTTCTGCGGATCCTCTATCTTCATCGATATCTTTGGGTGATAGCTTGTTCAGATGATTGAGTTGTCTCCAAAGAAATTGAAAGAGATGAAGTACAAATATCAAGGTGTTTTTCCAATCACCTCAACTACTTCTAATGTTGATGACATTAGAGATACAGAGATTGGTCATGTAGACATGGCTAAATTTGTGGAGAGAACCAAGTCAAATAATCCCAGCTCTGCGATGAAGATAATTGATAGTAACATCCATTTAGTGTCATCTTTCCCAGTGGCTACCCACAACACAGAATTTGTCCTTTAGTGTGCACAGTTTTACAACAGAGATACTAGGGTTGTGGTGGATGGAAGTGGCAATGTGATAATTAGACTAGATCCTGAAGTCATTGACAAGGTGTTTATGTGCCCTCCTACTACAGAAGTGATCAAACTTGATTTTGCTGAAGCACAAAAAGAATATGACAAAAATCCTAAGAAGGCAAAGAAGGTAATTAATACTAAATGGCTCAAAGCTCCACAATCAAACTTGTCTAGGTGGCCACGGAGCTTTCCTAGGAGTGACTTTATAGAGGAAGTTGGTGATCTGATTACCCTTCTCAGCAGGATAAGAGGTTTGTCCTCTTCCTCACTGTTTCATGAGTGGATGTATCCTTTCATCAAGGTAATACTCCAAGGCAAACAAACCATCTTCTGGGGTGAACAAATTAGCAATGCTTTGTACGAACAATTGACGAAGGTATCCACTACCTTCAAGTTCTACATGACTTCTTATCTGGTGTATATTGTAGCTTCCATGAGAATCTTTGCAGGTCTAACATCAGAAGGAGATAGGAGGGTAATCCCTATGTATCAATACTACTCTCAATTAACATTGAAGGGTTCTATTCATCATTTTAGGAGAGTAAATGATGCTTTCTTTGTAGTATTCTTGTGTCTTTTTGATCCTCAACTAGAACAAAGAAGAGTGTTAGATGAGGCTTGGACAGTGGTAAATGATTTTGGATGCATGTTCTTACAGTTCCCTTCTTTCTCATACCTAAGGGTTGGCTTTTTCCAAGGTCATCCCTATATGTTGCCAAGGTTCCCCTTAGACAAACTGGTCTTAATGGAGTTATGCAGACAAATGATTGTCATGCATAATAAACAAATGGAGCTCAAAAAGTCCAGTTTTAGGTTTCTAGTTGAAATTGGCAAGTACTCAGTACTAACTGCTGCAAAGGCTAGAGCCATGGAAATTGAGATGCAGCTTGTAACTATGAAGCAATTCAAGAGAAGACCAAAGTTTGACTATAGGGGCGTGAAAGACAAAATCAAGAGGAAAACCCAATTCTATGAACCGATGGTTGAAGATGTTTGGGTAGATTTGATGACAGAAGAAGATGTTAGGAAGTTGGACTACAAAAGGTTATCTCTTGAGTAGATTGAATATTTGGGACTTAGTGATATTCCTAAGGATCTAGTGGATGATGGAGAGTTGGTTGATGAAAGATATAACACTGAACAGGTTGCAAACAATCCTCTCCCTCCTATCCAATGGTCTCAAAAAGAGTTGACCTCTTTGAGGAAAAGATTTGAGCCTATATTGGCAAACACCAATAATTGGCTAGCAAGCAAAGGAATTGCTTTAAAAGAATTCCTCATAGGGTCAGAGACTGAGATTCAAGAGCAAATAGTTAAAAAGGTGGAGAACAGGATGAAGAACAAAAGTGATGTTCCCTCTTCTTCCAAGCCACATAAGCCTAAGATCAGATTTGTGACGAAGAAATCAAAAGTTGTGGAGAAAGAGTCTGAAATAGAAGATATGGAATTTGAGAAACAGGGTACTGAAGAACCAGCCATTGAAGAGATGGAGATTGAAGATAGGCCTACAGATCAACAAGAGGAGGAAGCTTTGTCCCCACAGGAGAATGTACAACAAGAAACTAGAGTCTCTTCTCCCTTGCCTGACATGCCTGTTGCAGTTCCTTTGTTTGCTTCTCCCATTGATATTCCCTCTTCTGAATCTCCCTCCCCTTCTAAAACTATTTTTGACAATCCTCAAAATACTTTTGAAGATGTTCTCCATTCCACATAGTCTATTCCTAGTTTGTCTTCCTCATCTTTTGATATTGGGGATGCTTCTATTTTTGACCACTTTGTAATGAATAGTGAACAAGTCTCTAATGAAAATATAACAAGTGCAGTTTTCACTAACACTCCACCTATTGTTTCCACTACCAGTGTAAGTGCAGTTCCGGTGACCCCAATAATGGGAACGGATCCTAATGTGAGTACTTCTCTGCTTCCACCTTGGTTGTCATCTTATACACCGAAAAGGAAGAAACAAGCCATCTCCCTAGATGACTTTGATCTTAGTAAGCTGGTACCTACAAAAGCCAAGACCCCGAAGAAGCCAAAAATTCTTTCAAGAATGCTTGGGGACAAGGGACACAAATTTCTAGAGATTGCAAGACCTCCACAGGATGCAATCATGGAAAATTTTGATATGAATGATTACTCTATATCTAGAGTTGAATTAGGCAAGATAACTCATGAAAGGGCCAGGAATGATATGCAGTCAACCATGGACATCCTGATTCAAAAATTTGATAGGGAGAAAGAAATGAAAGATCACTACAAAGAAATGGTGGAACAATTGATTGCAGTGGTAAGGAAAATCACTTTGAATTCAGAAGTAGTAACTCCTGAGGCTGTTTCTATAGAAGACCCCATCATTCTGAAAGTAGAAAAGACTCATCTCAAGGGAAAAGTACTTAGATAGGATGTGTGCATAAGGAATCTCTTTGCTCATAGAGGTATCTAAGAAGACAGATAAAATGGAGAAAATAAGAACAGAACTTGATGATCTCATTAATGTTATTTCTCAAGATATTGAGCACATAGAAAAGAATCATGACAAATGGGTAGAGATGAGAAAATTGAAAATAAGCACTTTAATATCAATTGGTGCTATTCCTAATAGGGATTCTTATACAAAAACTAAAGAGGCACTGACATATACGAACTGTGTGCTTAAAGATTTGATCAATGACCTCGAAACTACAAAGAAACTCAGTGAACAAAGTGATGTCAGTCTTTTGCATAAATTGGAGGAGTTGCCTTGCAAGCTCGTGTCACAGGATAACCAATTTCTCTCTGCAGAAGAAATGGTTCAGGAATTTGAAGATATGTTCCAAAAAGAGTTTGAGGATAAAACATTTTCAATGGCCTCTGTGGACAATATTCTGGACAATCAGTTAACTTTGGATAATCTGAAAACCAAGTTAACTAGTCATGCAAAATCAGTCACCATAGTAAGAGATGCCATAGTGAGAGTTAAGATGATTTTTAGGAACACGGTTAGTCCGGACAGTATCAGGATGCAAGCAGCTTTCACTATGTATGACGGTCACATGAAGAAAGATGGCGATACAAATTGAAGTAGTTTTTTCCCTTAGTTTATTTTCCATTTTTCAGATGTACTTTTGAAACAATTTTGGACATATTTATGTGTACTTTTTTCATATGTAATTACATGTAAAAACATAGGAAGTCCCAAGTCAATAAGGACTCCTATTTTTGAATAAGTAAAAGTAGTTAGGTTTTTCCTAAATTTTCTCAAGGCCTCTCCCTATAAATAAAGAGGGGCTCTATTGTAAATATCTTCTTTTAGTTATTGAAGCAAAACTCTGCCAAATTGAAGAGCATTTTGAGACTTTGTGTTCAAATTGTAAATCAAATTTTATCAAGTGAATAAGAAAGCAAGTGATCGTTCAAACTTTGTGTTGAAATAACTTGTGGCGTATTGGAAATTGTTCTTATGTCCTTTTCCTAATACTATCTTATCCTTTTGATCAAATAGTAGTGTGAGTGAGAATAATCTGGGAGATGTTCTAAAGTTGATTGTGGAGACTTTGCGCTACAACAATTATCTTTATTTTGTGATTTTATGTTTTGAAGTGAAAGATATTGGAAAGGATTTGAACTACTATTATCTTTTGTGATCATTTATTTTGTCGTAGTTTTAGGTGAAGACTTTGGGCTGCACCTTATTCTACTTGGTTTTAAGTTATAAATCAGCAAAAGAAGCAACGATAGACATTGTGCTCTCGTGGGTTTCTTGGTTATTCAATTAGTATCAAGAAAGTGCTCTTTTATTTTGTAAACATCATTTCTGAAAAAAGAGAAATGGATGATATGGTCTCACCCCTGAATTAGTTTTTAGTTTAAAGTATTTTGTGATAGTTGATAGGGAACCTCCCCTTGATGAGAGGAGAGATTTATCTCATTACACTGTGGTCGATATAACCATTTTGCCTTCAGTTAGTTGAAGACAAAATATTCACCCAACACATCTGAAATGGCATGACTCAAAAGACTAGCACCTAATGTCTATGCATGGGTACGACAGGAATTTGAAGGATCACCTGCCAAAGGTCGAGCTGCATCAATAGTATTATAGGACCACTTGGGTAAAGGCTAAATATTTGGAGGTGGTGGTGAAGGTGGATCATCATCAACATCATCCTCAAGAGATGAAGTCAGAGGAGTAGGAAGTGAGGGAGAAGCTGGTGATGGAGAATCCATCCGAGGAAAGTGCTCATCAAACTGGACATTTCATCGAAACAAGATGTCTCTAGAATCATGATCAAACAACCTGTATGCCTTAACATCCTCACAGTAGCCAACAAATATGAGTGGTCAGCTTTTCCTCTCTATGGCTTTCCGCTAAGCATTAGGTATGTATGCCCAAGCCTCACTACCAAAACTCAGAACGTAGAAACATCGGGCTTGACATGGGTCCAAGCCTCCTCAGGAGTTATATGTCAAAATGCCTTATGAGGCATTCGATTCTAAATGTAATTGGCACAATTCACTGCCTCAACCTAGAATGAAGAATCCATATCACGTGACTGAATCATACAATTGGCCATCTCGTGTAAAGTTTTGTTCTTTCTCTCAACAACACCATACTGCTGAGGGGTGTAAGGAACTGTAAGCTGATGCTACAAACCATGCTCAATACAAAAGTCCCTAAAACACTAATTGACATACTCCCCCCATTGTCTATGTGTATCCTCCTAATAGAAAGTCTAGACTGCTTCTCCACGAATGTCTTGAAGATCCTAAAAGTATCAAACACATTACTTTTACACTTAAGAAAGTACACCCATGTATGCCTAGAGAAGTCATCAATAAATGTGAGCACAAATTTGGCCCCTGAAAATGAAGAAGTCAGAAAGGACATGAGGTCACTATGTACCAACTCCAAGGGTGCCTTAGCACATGTGGATCTACCTGTAGGAAAAGAATCCCGGTGATGTTTGTCAAGTACACATCCTCGACAAACACCATTAGTACATGAAATATGAGGGACCCTAATCAGAAGTGCATATGTACTCATCTGCTGTAGATATTTATAATTGACATGGCCAAAATGCTCATGCCAAATCCTGCTCACTATGTCTACATGTGCTATAAGTGATGAACTAGAACCATCTAAACTCTTAAAGCCATCAAATCTATATAAGCAGGATGCAAGATCAACACTCCCAGTAGCCACAACTAAATCAGGATCATGGAGGTCTCGAATAACCACATCATGTGGTGAGAACTCATCTGTCTTACTAGTGCCAGAATAGAAAATTTGGTAAAGGGAAAGGTTTGTTGAAATGTCAGGAACAACAAGAACATCCTGAAGACAACCACCGTCCAATGGAATAGTACCTAAACCCATAACTAAAAGCTATGAATCACCAACTGTAATCTGTGAAGTGCCACAATGGGCAAGTGTGGTAACAAACTCTTGAGTATGTGTCATGTGGTGAGAAGCACCAGAATCTAGAATCCATTTGGATGCTGAAGGTAAGGCCCATGCAGAAAGAGCATGACCTTTCCCTATGTGTGGGGAAGAAGACTAAGGTGAAGAGATACGATGTTGCTGCATGGCCTCCTCTAAAGCCTCTAATCTCTTCCACCACTTGGTAACTGGATGACCTTCCTTGCCACAAAAACTACAAGGATCGCCTGATTTCTTCTTTGTCTTGGAGGAAGACTCACTAGACTTAGAAGACTTATCCTACTTAGGATTATAGTGTGGTTTGGAATCTGACTTGGGAGGTGGCTTGGAGGAACTCTCACTACCTATTGAATCTGACTTGGGCTTTTGTTTCTTCTTTGGCTTCCCCTTAGATGTCTGAGATACCAAGGCTTGGTTCTTTGATCCTGAGAGAGCATCTAACTATGATAGATTGGCCTTCTCATGAGTCAAACAATCACACAAAACCTCAAAGGTAGGCATGGTAAAAGATTGACCCAAAGTAGTCATGGTGGAATAGAATGTAGAAGACCTAAAAGGGGCCTCAAAGCTTAGATAGAATCAGGTAAATACACTATGTGTCAGTTTTGTTCTTGTCACAACCCTACAAAAGTGATCTGAGTCATTTGAATTTCATCAAGAAATCCTCAATAGATGGAAAGGAATCAGGTACTAAGGAAGTCAATTCTGCCTCAATCTGAAATGCTCTGAACTCATTGATGGTGCCAAATAGATCATTGAACTTGGTCCACATTGCCTGTGGAGTTGTGCAACTCTCTAGGTGAAATAATAGACTGTTTGAAACATGCAATGATATCAAACCCATGGCCTCATCCATTTTGTTTATGTGCTGTAGAACCTCAAACTAACATGTCAACTAAGGCTGAATGCCATCCAAATAGGACCACAAACCCTTTGACATGAGCAATCTGGTTATATGTGCTTTTCAAATGTGATAATTATGTGGGGTAAGATGATCAACTGATGAGGTGTCCGCCATGATGTTTGAGTTTTTGAAATATTTTTAAGGAAGAGTTTTATGTTCTGTGATGTGTATATATATAAAAAGCAAGAAAAAAATACCCCCCACAACACAAAAAACCAAACCCCAATGCAAATTTGAAAGATGGAAAGCGGAAAAAAGTAAAAACACTCCAGACAATTCTCTATGTACTTGGTAAATTTTCTAATGAAAACCTTTACAGATCTGGAAAGAGCACTAGAAGACCTTTCCAACACCTATTTGTTTTTGAAAATTGGAGTCTGTATGCAAAAGTTATACCTCTGGAAGCGTAGAAACAAAGATCTGACTTTGACTAGAAATAAATGTAGCAAAATAGAAAAATTAGGAAAAAAAAACCTATACCATTGGATCAGGCTCAGAACCAGCTTTCTAGCGATATTTTGTTTTCAAAAACTCAAGTTCGTATGCAAAAGTTATGGCCAAAATACCAAAACTGGTCCAAAAAAGTTTGGGGTGAAGCCTGGTGGCTAGCATTAACTGCTAGCGGCTACACTGACTGTAGCACCTGTAGCTCTGTGTTTTTAAATTTTTTTCTTGGATTACATGTCGTACCAGGCCGTACATCCCAGAAATGAAAAAAATTGCCTCCCGGAGTCACTGTGTCTGATTTTGATGATTTTACAACCAAATTTGGGGGTTTTGGGTGCTCTAAACATGATGGTGAGGTTTGTTTAGGCTTAAAATGCTCCAAAATTGTAGATACCCTCTAGATCTAGAAACCCTCTCAAACCTCAAACCCTCATAGATCAGGCACCGTATAACCAAAATTGACGAAACAAATGTCAATCTTGACTATTTTGAACCTTCTGAATGCAATGGTGAGGTCCAAATTGACTCAAGATGCACTAAAATGTCACTTGAAGGCAAGATCCCTCAAAAAATGAATAAGAAGCTATAGATCTGGAGCTCTGATACTATGTTGAAGTTGATAAACCAACCTCATAGATCCCAATGAACACCTGCAATTAAATAACTTGTCACATAAAGGAGATAAAGAGGCACAATAATGGTGCTCTGCAAACTTGAAGCAAAATGCATAAAGAATGAATAATTACAATAAGATCAATCCTTATGAAAGGAGATTGAAACCCTAAAAGTGAGAACCCTAGGATTAATAATAAATTATTAAAGTACCTAAGTTTAGTTGAAGTGAGATAAAATAAAGGTGACTTAATTAATTAATCAATATGATTAAATTAATTAAGTAATTAACCTATTACTCTAACAAACGCTACCTTAAAATATTATTTATCTTCTAATTTGGAGATCAATTTTTTAACTATAATTAACAAATAAAAAAATATATGATGCTACTTTCATGGCCACTACTTGCTTGAGATTTAATTCAATTGGAGGTTTTGATCTGATAATAGATGGAAGCCCCTATAATAATCTAATAGGAAACAACATTGGTGCAGGAGCACCTAGTTGAGTTCATGCCTCCATGAGACCATTTTGTTATTTTGGTTTGAATTTTGGGTTTTGGTCATGTAATAAGGTCTATGAGACCATTTTAGGTGTGTTTGAGTCCATTAATAGGTGGTTAGGTGGTTTGTTGAGTCATTTTGCAATTTTGGTAAAAGTTGTTAATGCATATTTTGCATTTTTGTCTTGTAATGGAAGATGAATAGTTGTAAGGTGAAAATTTGCTTGTGACCCATTGGGGAGGTTGGAAAAACTTCAAAAAGGAATTGTGTGATCTAAGAGAGGTGGGTAGTGGAAGTTGGACATTGTGTATTTGTGAGAAATTCAATAAATATACCTCTGTTATTGTAATTCTGAACATTTGTTTGTTGTTTCTAAGCATTGTACGGTCTTGTACAGAAAAATATTGACATATAATCAAATGTGTATGTTAGAGTTTTGAATCTACTTTCATTTGGTGGCTGTCTCGTGTGATTTCATTGGGAAATAAGCTAGATATGGTCGTTTTCCTCCAAACAGTCCAGAAACCCTAGGTAGGGTAGCCTTGAACAAGCAAAATGCAATAACTCCCATTCCAACCGGTGAAAAATGCTTAAACTTGGTGGATTAGATGTAAATATGTTGTTTTCAATGCCTACAAAGTTGTAGGAGTGGGGAATTGAGTTTGATGTGATTTGGATGATGCCCTAGCTGTGTTTCTTCATGTTCTTAACCATTGAAAGAGCCATAGGAGTTGGAAATTGTAATAAAGCCATTGGAGGAGGGTTGGTAAGGGTTGGAATAGTCTAGATAAGTCCCCCACATCATATTTTGAGATTTCAAACCATTGGTCAAAGCCTAGAATGTATAGAACCAATAAATCCATATTCATGTAAGTCTAAGTAGGCCTCTTCTCAAAATGGGATAGTCAATTTTAAGGCCTTGTGTTATAAAACAACAACCCTTGATTTCCACATATGTTGGATAACTTCCAAATGGGTATCTGAAACAGGTTTTAGATTTTGGATACGAGGTCTAGTCTACAAGTTATCTCCATCTTATCAGTTTTGGAGACTTGCTAGTTTTGGGTGCCCTAAGTAGGGAAACCATAGCCATTCATGAAACCTCTATTCTTAAGAGTCATAGGAGGTTTGTATATGTCATGTGTACATGTCTTAAGTTGTTCCAAGGGTCTGGTAAGGTACATTAAGTGTAGCCACTAAATTTGAAGATTGTAGCCTGGTGTAGGCTTAAAACCTATGAAGCATAGTTGAGTTTGCAAGGCGATAGTGCCAAGTTTATGAAACAAGATGTCAAGTCAGTTATTCCTACCCCTTTGCTCTGCATCAATTGGTATCAGAGCCCAAAAGATCTAGGCAAGTGAGTTTTTGGAGTTTGTGTGTTGTCTTTTTGCAGGTTGAAGGAAGAACTTGGATGCCAAAAGATTAGGTAGTGAGGAAAAGAAAGGAGACCTAGGTGAGGTATCACAAATACAAGAAGAAGCAAGGTGAAAGAGACCTACTTGAGGAAGAAGAATGGATGTGTTGTGGAAAATAGTCCGTGGAGACTTGCAGAGTAAGGGTTTACCAAATAAGACACAAGAAAGAACAATAGAGGAAAGTGAGACAAAGAAGAAGAATGGGAAGGTCAAGCAAATGGATGTTGAGAAAGAGATAGAAAAATTGAAACAATCCTTAAAACAAATAAAAAAATATATGGAAAGAATAGATCTGGAGTTCCAAATGAAGATGCAACTTCTTGAGAGAGAATAACAAGAAGGTAGTTGGCATTTATCCATAAGGAAAAAGGTGAAATGGCCCATCAAGAATATCATTAAGAGGAGAAGGCATAAGGGATGATAGAACCAAACCTTGAAGAACCTTTTCTGATGAAGGAAGAGTGAAATCCGATAGAAGAGGAAGAGGTAGATAATAAAATGGTGAGTAAAAACATGACTGTCATAACAAAAAGTAGGATTGATCAATTACCATTAGAGGTTCAAGATTTGTTGCAAGAACATGTTGATGTGGTAATAGATGATGTTTCAAGGAAAAATGTCAGTTCTCATGCAAGTTTTCCAGAAGGGGAAGACAAAGCTTTCAAGGTGATTGAAGACACTCCACATTTGTAGTTGGAGTATGAGGGTGCAACCTACTATATGTTTGCATTGATCAGGTAGATTGGTGAAGATGAAGTTGAGGGTACCAATTTCAAACAAGGGGTTCCATGTTTTGTTTTGTAGTTCTGGCACAATGAGGTATTGGAAGATGGATATGACGTTGATCAAGAAAGTTAGTTGGATGACATGGCAAGTAGAAGCAAGGAAGGAATACAAAAATCTCTTGTTGTGATTGCATCCTTAAGGAGGGATAGACTTAAATTCAAGATGAAGCAGACTATGGAAGAGGAACAAGGTGCTGTGGCAGTGTATGTGGTCCATCAGGGCAAAAAGGATCAGTTACAAGGTAGCAAGACAGATGGGAAACAAGTTTGCATTAACAAGATGAAACACCTTTGCCAAGTGTTCAAGAAACCCAAGGTGAAAATGAAAATAGCATAGAATACATTCCAAGGAAGAAAAAGTGTAGAGGATAGAAGACATCAAGCAAGAGAGTTTAAAGGTGGATCCCTATTACTACACTCAGTTCTAGAGGGACTTGAATTCTTCTTTCTCCGGGAGTATGGTGCAGGAGCACCTAGTTGAGTTCATGCCTCCATGAGACCATTTTGTTATTTTGGTTTGAATTTTGGGTTTTGGTCATATAATAAGGTCTATGAGACCATTTTAGGTGTTTTTGAGTCCATTAATAGGTGGTTAGGTGGTTTGTTGAGTCATTTTGCAATTTTGGTAAAAGTTGTCAATTCATATTTTGCATTTTTGTCTTGTAATGGAAGATGAACAGTTGTAAGGTGAAAAGTTGGTTATGAACCATTGGGGAGGTTGGAAAACCTTCAAAAGGTATTGTATGATTGAACAAAGGTGGGTGGTGGAAGTTGGACATTGTGTATTTGTGAGAAATTCAATAAATATACCTCTGTTACTGCAATTCTAAACATTTGTTTGTTGTTTTAGAGCATTGTACAATCCTGTATAGACATATATTGACATCTAATCAATTGTGGATGTTAGAGTTTTGAATCTACTTTCATTTGGTGGTGGTCTCATGTGATTTCATTGGGAAATAAGCAAGATATGGCCGTTTTCCTCCAAACAGTCCAGAAACCCTAGGTAGGGTAGCCTTGAGCAAGCAAAATGCAATAACTCCCATTCCAACCAGTGAAAAATGCTTAAACTCAGTGATTAGATTTAAATAGGTTGTGTTCAATGCCTACAAAGTTGCAGGAGCAGGGAATGGAGTTTGATGTGATTTGGATGATGCCCTAGTTGTGTTTCTTCATGTTCTTAACCATTGAAAGAGCCATAGGAGTTGGAAATTGTAATAAAGCCATTGGAGGAGGGTTGGTATGGGTTGGAATAGTCTAGACAAGTCCCCCACATCATATTTTGAGAGTTCAAACCATTGGTCAAAGCCTGGAATGTATAGAACCAATAAATCCCTATTCATGCAAGTCTAAGTAGGCCTCTTCTCAAAACGGGATAGTCAATTTTAAGGCCCTATGTTACAAAACAACCACCCTTGATTTCCACATATGTTGAATAAGTTCCAAATGGGTATCTGAAACAGGTTTTATATTTTGGATATGAGGTCTGTTCTACAAGTTATCACCATTTTATCAGTTTTGGAGACTTACTAGTTTTGGGTGGCCTAAGTAGGGAGACCATAGCCATTGATGAAACCTCTATTCTTGAGAGTCATGGGAGGTTTGTATATGTCATGTGTACATGTCCTAAGCTATTCCAAGGGTCTGGTAAGGTACTTGAAGTGTAGCCACTAAATTTGAAGATTGTAGCCTAGTGTAGGCTTTAAACCTATGAACCATAGTTGAGTTTGCAAGGCGATAATGCCAAGTTTATGAAACAAGATGTCAAGTCAGTGATTCCTGCCCCTTTGCTCTACATCAAACATGAACACAATGGATGGGCTAGAGGGGAAGCATTCCTCTATTTTCTATGAATTTCCATATATTGTGAACTATGTAAGGCAATATTAGACATGATGTTTCCACAATCCATGATATAGAATAAAGTTTCTGGAGAAAACTGTGTGTAGCTTATTTGGATTGATGTTTTGGATCACACTCCTGATCCATCATTAGGAAGAAAAGATGAGAATATGTCATGTAATGCATTCAAGTGTAACTTGATAGAATAATGTCACCTTCATTGTGTATTAGTCTAGACTTCAATAGATTATAAATTCCTTATAAATTATGGACATTATTATTTTGGTTATATGTAGAAAAATTGATTGCACAATCAACATGGGGCTAATTGCATGTATGGATGTTGCCAATTATAGACCCGTATGGTATTTTGGTATAACAAATTCTTTATTTTATACTTGTCTGCACTTAAATAGATTAGTAATTTCTTATTTTTTCATAGTCATGTGCCCCCAAATTGAAGAGGTTATAAAAAACAAATATTGTAAATTATGGACATTATTTTGATTATATGGAGCAAATTTGCTTGCACAATCAACATGGGACTAATTGTGGGCATGGATGTTGCAAACGACAATCCTATGGTTATTGGCTTGATTAGTCATGATAACCATGATTTCCTTTGGCAAGGATTGAATGAAAACCTAGAGGATGTGCAAAAAATCAAAATTCATAAAAGAAAGCACTTAGATTTAGAAAATGTAAATGCATCGGAAGAAACCATTTTTAGAAGATAAAGATCAAAGAAAGTATGTCTTCCAAAGGTTTATCTATAGAAAATAAAGATAAATTTTCCATTTACCACACCATGTTAAAGGATTGGTTGGATTTTGTCTAGCAATTGTCATTGCCATTCTTTTCCTTTTGTTCGCTGTGGCTCGTTATTTTTCCCATTTTCATTTTCTAAACTCGTCAGGAAAAATATCATGTGAAGGAAGTCTCATGTTGTTTAAATGTCCCCGCCCAATACCCTCTTTTTTAATTTTTAATTTTTGGGTTTTTAATTATTGTTTTTAATTATTATAAAGAGCGATGTTTTTAAATTTTTAAATTTTGTTTTTAATTATTAATCATTTTTATAACTTTTCAATATTTAATAATATTAATATTAATAGACATAACCTAACATTTAATATTATTTAATTACACCAAGAGGCGTTCTACACTCACAGAAAGGGCTGAAAGATTCAGATTCTCGTAAACAATTAAGATTCAGATTCCATGTAAATAAAATTCATAAAATGAATAAATAAATTCGTGGAAGTGAAATGGATAGAAAAATAGAAAAACTTGGGGAGTTATAGCACGATGGGAGCTGAAAGATATAAAAAATAAATTAATGGAAGCCAAATGGATAAAAAAATAGAAAAACTTGGGCAGTTATAGAAAGATATAAAAAAATAAAAATATATATATAAAAGAGAAGGTGAACGGAATAAAAAATAAAATAAAATAAAATGCAAACCTAATGGATGGCAGTTTCAAAGAAGCCATCACTATCCACTAAAATCAAAGAAAGAACCGTTACAATGAATAGACATTCATCTCTATTTATATTGTCTCCTTAAGTTTTTTTCGCCGAGAGGCAAACTATAGTTGTAGCGGGGGTGGAGATGAGAGCACTCATTTTTGGTCATAAATATATACTAAATTTTTTTTAAAAAAATCTAAATTGCATTTAAGAATTAAATAAATATCTATATAAATTGGTGTATGCATGCCAAGAAGCTGAATTATTCAAAATCCCTAAATATGGATTTTCTTACATAACGGTCACTTGTATGCTGCATGTCATCTAAATATAAACTAAAAAACAAAAAGAAATCTAAATTGCGTTGAACCTAATCAATACACACAATTGAAGTCTGCGAAGACTGAGGCATCAATAGTTAGTGGAGTCTATTGTTGGACTGGTGGTGTGGGGCATCAATATTTATTTCACGAGATAGATGAGAGGATGTGGGAGCTCTTTGCAATGCACTTTTTAGGGTGCTTACAGTTTGCCATGGAAGGCTGTGGGATGGAGCTCGAAGGTGATTACGTGCAGCACATGAGAAATCTCACGGGGAAGCCTGTGTGGTGCATCGAACCAGTGCTGCCAATAAATTTTTGCTTGCAAGGAAAAATGGTGGACATTAGGTAGGAGCTGCTACAATGGCTTACCTCTCAGAAACCTCACTCAGTTGTGTATGTTTCATTTGGAAGCTAGACCTCCTTATCAGAACAATAAAGTAAAGCCTTGGCTAGCAGTCTGGAAGCCTTTGCTCCTCTGCCGCCACCACCACCAACATAAGCACCTCCGCCACCATAAGCGCCTCCACCTCATGAGGGTCCATATCTTGCATACCCTCAGCAGGGTCCTCTGCCGGTGCCATCTACTGCCCTTGTCCTACCATCATCGCCATGCTCCACTATGAATTCCAACCTTAAACGAAGACTTTTTGTATGGACTTTTTGGGTTACCGTTTCACTTGCTCTTGTCACTGTGGTGATGATGGTGGCGAACATTTGTGAATGTCCCTGCGTACTCCAGACATGAAACATCAGTGTTGGAATCAGCCTCGACCAAATTTATGAACACGTCAAACTTTGTAGTCAGGTCTCTCTTCACCTCAATCCCTTCGATCACAAGCACCTCCTCTATTTCATCGTCGATCTCCTTCTTCTTTGGCTTCTTAATGAGAACTATGATCAGACCGACTAGCTTTCTAGCCTTTGAGCTGAACTCAGCAATGTGACCCACCGCTAGAGCCACAGGTGGCCTGAAAGAGGCCACTTGTAGTTTCACACTGCTCTTCTTTAGAATTTAACAGTGCGAAACTATAATCATGGTAAATACCATGAGAAAGAGCACTTTATTGGGTGTGTCTCCTTCTTCAAAGTTTTGCTTGGAGACTTTACAGAAAAACTGGTAAAGTTTATACTACTACAATCTTTTTCATGTTTTAATTTCATATACACTGTTCAGAATTTGAATTGGTTGCTCCTGTAAATAGAATGACAATAGCCAAAGTTTGATTGGTTGCTATTGTAAACTAAAACGCAACCCAGATGTTGGGAATTTCAATAGATCCTAGATAAAGAAAAGCCAAAGTAGCCGTAATCATGATAAAAAATTGGTTTCTGCTCATAGAAAGAGGTTTTGATCCCTTAAAGACCAGACAGTCCATTGTCTACCGAAGCAAAAAATGGATCACAGGAAAAACAAGCACCAAATGGAGAATATATCCAACCCTGATAATGTTATGAAGGATAGAATTGAATGCAATCCCAAGGTCTTTGTCAAAATTTGATAGGATGTTTGATTCTGTAGCCTCCCCAAATAGAAGATAACCTGAAATTGCTATAGATGCATACACCAATATACATAGTATTGTAGGAATCCTCCCAACCCTATTCATTTTCCCTGGGGTTCTGCCCTGCAACTCATTGTAAATAGGGTGCACACTGAAATGACAAATGTATGCATCTACAAAGGTATTCATTGGATTTTTAAGAATACCCACAAAGATTTGCATAGATTATATTTATAAAACTATTGATCATTTTCAATTTCCTTAAAATTGTCTTAGAGAAAATCTAATCTGACTCAAGTTAACTCACTAAATTAATGGATACATTGTTAGAACTTCTATGTACACCTTACAAACTCTTGAATAGTCTATTGTTCATTACTTCTTTGCATGAGCAAGTAAATTGAATTAAGAATGCGATCTTCAGTTACGTTTTATTCTTGCCTTTCGTCTTACACACACTCTTTTTAGGAGTCTTATTTATAAGATCATACTTTTTGAGTTAGAACCAAAATTGGAATTCTAAATATTGTTTATTTTCTCCATTTTTTCAAGTTAAGAGATTTGTTCCTCTTTTAGATATTTCATCGCATAATTGAAGTGTGTGTTTGTTTGTCTGGTTGTTCATATTGTACTTAAAAGTTCATTAAGTTTGCTTATTCTTTTGAAGAGACGTCTACTCGTTATGGAATTTTATGCATGCGGTGGCATGGATCCGTTTAGAAAACATAGACCCAATTGCTTTGTTTCCCTATTGACATTGAATCAACTTTCATAAGTCGGTGTATTTAATATATATACATTCTTCTATAAAGGGCATCGATTTGTTTAAATGCTATGGTTTTATATTTAACGATTTACATGTGTTTTCCTCTGTATCACTATAGCATAGTAATGCTCTTAGCCATAGATATAAGAATATATATTTGTTTCATAACGTCAACATCTATTTTATAATATTATAGACTTTAGATATATTTTTTAAAAAGAAAATTACAAGAAAAAAAATCATAAGAAAAGAAAATCATAAATGGTATGGTTTGTCTTGGCACATTGAAAAGTTATTGGTAATTGACGTTGTAACCTTAATGATATTTGTACTGGTATTAATGGAAAGGCTTATTAATATTTATATAGTTGTATCATTTTAATTTTATAATTAATTAGTCATTATTGTCTATGCTCCCACATTTTGCATGGATGTTTACAAGGGAATTTACAACCACAACATTAAAAAAATTGTCTATGCATTATGCTTTGATGGATGTCCATATCCTATTCCAAAACCCCCATATTATTGTTTGAAAGTTTCTAAAGCCTTTTTGAACATATCAATTTTGTGCATATCCTATAATCATTGTAGTCCATGACACCACATTTATTTGAGGCACAGAAACAAATCATGTGTCTTGTCTATAATTCCACAATTTATATACATGTCTAGCATGGTAATTGCAATTACACCATCTAATAAAATTTGTCTATGCATTTTTCTTTGATGGATGTCCATACCCTATTCCAAAGATCTCATTTTAGCACAAACAATGAGGATGTTGGCAAAGGTTATGGAACTTGGCATTACACCTACCAATTGCATTTGCTTCAAAGATATTCCTATAGATTTTTTAACACAAATTCATTTTGTACATATCCCATAATCATTATACTTTATATCACTTTGAATGGAAATAGTGTTTTTAGCTTATAAATCATTATGTAGTAGTAGTTCAAACAATTATTTTACCCTCTATTGTATATCCTTTAGTGCACAAACTTACCAAAATTGCTAAAAAAAAGATGAATATTACCATATGGATACTTGGTAAGGTTAAAGCAAACACATTTTCTTTTAATGTAGGAATTAATTAAGAGTTAAACATAAATTAACGCTAATAGTAAATCTAATATTAACCCTATAATTCTAAGGAATCTAATATTAATCCTAAATTAACCTGTGAGGCTACACTTTTTCATTTCTGTACATGTGACTATTTAGCTTATTGTTGTTGGTATTTTTATATTTATGGGACTGTTGTTCCCAGATTTTCAAACTATTAAAATCTTATTATGTTAACGGAAAACTAATTGGGTGATGTTAGATAGAAAATTGTCATGTGATTTCATTATGTTTATAAGAACTGTGGTATGCTTTAGAAATGCATATATTAAATTTGCTTCGGCTATGATATCTCTGTGTTATTGACTTCGAGTTTGAGTGTGTAGGTATTGCTAATGAAACCACATATACAGGAGATCATCCCATACCTATGTTGTATCCCTTGTGAGCCGATCTAGTTCCATGAGGAACTAAGATCAACCTCGTGTTTTGAAAAAATATTGTAATATTTTAATGTGTTAATGTTGCATGAGGTCAAGGGAATAAGGGCTATCTTTTGGTTTACTTTTATTCTGATAAGTGTTGTAAGAAATATTGTTTTAAATCTTGTTTAAACTTTATTTCTTTTTGACCCTCTTCTTGTGTTTTTACTTGACCCTGGGAGTCCTAACTAGGTTTAAATCAACCCTAGGTTATACCCTCTGGGTCTAGGGACCTTTTTGACTAGGATAACCTTGGGATAACCTCCATATGGTCACTTCAACTTCAAGGTGAAGTTAAGTGACGAATTTGGAAGCATGGGGACAATGGGATGAGTGGAATCCACATTCAGGCCCACTTCCAAGTCATGGAGCAACTCCATGATCCCCTAATAATAGAGTGCTTGTCTCCTTGTGCCTCTCTTTTGGTGGGGTTCTCCTTAATGAGGGTGGTGTGTCACCCACTCTCTCTTATTTTAGTTTACTTATTGTATTTTATTTCTACATGTGGGCTATAATGGGGGACCTCTTGAGTGGGGTTAATTGTTTTAAATCTATTAGGGATAATGGATAATGAGTGGGGATATTTTATTAATTCCACTTGGGATAGTGGGGATATTTTATTAATTCCACTTGGGATAGTGGGGTTATTTAAATATTACATCTTTTAAAAAATAAATTTTTAATTCATCCACTATGAATTTAAAATTCAAAAATAATGTGAGCCCTTGATCTCAACTCTTGATCCTCACCTTCCATTCCCTACTCCGAAAATCTATAAATGAGACCCTTCTCTAAGCAATTAGAAAAGACAGGAATTTTGCTGGGGACTTCATTTTTTTTGCAAGTGAACTTCATTCTTGCAGGAGAGGACTTCATTCTTGCAGGGGGACTTCATTCTTGCATCCTCATCATGCCTAATTTCCTCTAGGAATTCTTCTTCTGGCATCCTCATAATGCCCAATTCTTTCTCTATTCTTCTCTTCATAGCCTCATAATGCAGAAATTATTCTAGCCATCCTATATCCTCCATACATTATCCCTTGCTTGTAATCATAGAGAGATTATTTTTGGGGTTGGATCTTGGAGGAAAAAGAAGGAGATTTTGGAGAAGGAAGTAGAGAGGAGCTCTTTATCAGATTCTTCCATAATTGGGCTTTGGAAGGTTGGTGAACAAATTCTATCCTATTGTGTGATCTAATGTTTGATATGCATGTTTATATCTTGGTTGTTGAAAGAGTCTTGCAATGTCTTCTTTGAGCTTTTCTGTTTATTTTTGGGTTTTGTTTTGGGGTGTAGAGAGAGCTCCTTCCAGTTGGAAGGCAATGCTCATCGTGTTTAGGGAGGGGAGGTGTGACCCTCCTCAGGTGTCATCCTGGTTCTGGTTACATGATATGCCTTGAGGGCAAATTGGTACTATTTTTAGCCTTGAGGGCTTATTGGCTTTGAGAGCCTGTTTGGATATCCTTGATTACTTGATTCATTGGAAGGCTTGAGGCCTTGTGGAAGATTATATTGTTGGCTTGAGGCCTTGTGATAATTTGTAAAAGGATGGCACCTAGAGGTAGAGATTGTCTACTCCCCTACCCTCCTGAACTCACCTAAGCTGGTTCATTGTAATGTGAGTATACCATGGGTGTGTGTGTGTGTTATTTGATTTGTTGTTGTTATTCAATGTTGTGATGTGTTTAAGTCTATTCTACCCTAGGTATGTGGATGGTCTCCCTAGCTCGGGGGTGACCCACTTGTGGGTCTATGGTAAGGAGGAGAGCAGCTTGTGTGGTGTTTCTTTTTTTGTGTATTATGTAGGTATTCTTGGAGCTTATTGTGAAGCTTAGAGAAGATTATTGGATCTTAGAAAATATTTTATTTTCCTTAAGTCTTAAGGAGAGCCTGATCTTTTAATAGCTCCTTCCTTGTCGATTTTTCCAAAAGGAGAAAATTATCTCCCTATTGTTGTAAAAATTGTTATTTTTAGAGTTGTGAGGAAATCCTCTCTTTTTTTGGGCTAATAGTTGTAATATTCTTGTTCATTAAGTTTTACCATTTAGAATTAAGAAAAGGAAAAGAAAATTTGTTTTTAAAAGGATATTAAAATTATCTAGTTCCTTCTTCTACTTGCAACGTTGTGAGTTAGTTGATGTTTTAATTAAGTTTGTAAAAGTGTTAAAAAATATCCCCACCATGAAATAAATGAAATTTGGGTTGCAGTATTGCTTTTAAAATTACTGCCACCTTGAGGGTCTCATCCTAGAATGGGGACCTTTTCACTTTTACTATGCACTTTTACTATTCACTGTCACTATTCACTTTCACTATTTACTATTCACTTTTCACTATTCACTATTCACTTTTACTATTCACTTTTCACTATTCATTTGAAGGCAAACTATATGTAGTTTAAAACATTTGACTTGAAATAGAAATCTTAAATCAAGAAAAGTGGGATTTATTTATGCATAATGTATAATACGAATTGAATAGATGCTTAAACTCAGAGTTGCAATTCGGAAATACAATGTTTATATTTGCAAAAACAAAATTAACTCATTGCTCTATTTTTAAATTATTCTATACTTTCTTTATAGTTAAGGAATGAAATTGAGAGTTAAGTGAACTGAGATAATGGCAGTATATATATATAATTCAATTAAATTTCAGAGAAACGGTAAAATGAACGTGAAAGAAATACAAGCAAAATTAAATTTCAAGAAAAGGAAGAGAGGGCAAATGAATGGGCTTGGTTGAAAATGCTAAGTCTAAAGGAGAAGAAATTAGTATTAAATTCTAGAAAATGGAAAGAAGAACAAATGACCGTGCTTTACTGAAAAATGATCTATCTCCTAAAACAACTATTGTTCAAATACAATTCATGAGTTTAACCTAAGTCAGGGAACCACACGTTTCCTTGCGTAGGGTGTGCGTACATGTATTTGATACGCCGCCGTCAACTGTATTGTTCTTGCCTTAAGCGTACGCTGCCGAGCACGCTTACGCGTGCAAGGGCGTTTTTAGAGTAGTAAGGGAAAAATTTTGATAGTTCGTATCATGACCACATGATGCATGTGGACATGACACATGTGATGCGTTTTGTGACCGCATGAGAAATGTGGGCATGACATTTGGTATCAAAGCACATGTTTCAACATTGGGAGCTCTGGGGTTTGTGTGTTGTTTGGACCAACATGGAGTGGGTTGAGCATGGTTTGACCCTTGTCCTACTACATGTAGTTGCGAGAGAGTGAGGTTGTGGTTTGTCGACTAACCTTCACCTTGGAGGAATACCCATCCTCTTGTTTTGTCATCATGATGGTCTTATCACATGAGTATCGAAGTCTTCCGCTTGTGTTTTGTGGTGGTTGTGATCCTCTTGGTCGATTGTTCTCTTGAGTAAGTTGGTCTAGGTGGTGAGGGTTGTGTTGGACTCTTCATCGCCCTTGTGTATCTTGTGGAGTGTAGTGATGTAATGTGCACTTTCTTGGATTGTGATTATTTCTTTCGGTTGTTTGGTGACCTTTTTGTATCTTAGTTGTGTGGATCAGCCTTGTTACTTGGTTCTATGATGAGATTATGACATTCCCCTAAACCTTTATGTGAGCCTTGCGAAGTTAATTCCTGTAATGTGGATGAATGAAATATGTGTTTAGATGTCAGATCTGTAATTAATGTATCTGTATATGAGTTGATGTTCTATATAAACAGGTTGTACGATGTGTGAATTCCTTATGCATATGTGATAATGATTAATGAACATGAAATTCCTTATGTTAATTTCAATCAATACAGTGTGCTTTGTGAATAGGATTATGCCTTTGTAACATTTAGTTCCTTTTATCCTCACCTCTTTGATGACTTCTAGGAAGAAGTCCAGTCTTAGGGGGGAGTATGTGAGGCCTACACTTTTTCATTTCTGTACATGTGACTATTTAGTTTACTGTTGTTGGTATTTTTATACGTATGGGACTGTTGTTCTCAGATTTTCAAACTATTAAAATCTTATTATGTTAACGAAAAACTAATTGGGTGATGTTAGATAGAAAATTGTCATGTAATTTCATTATGTTTATAAGAATTGTGGTATGCTTTAGAAATACATATATTAAATTTGCTTCGGCTATGATATCTCTATGTGTTATTGACTTCGAGTTTGAGTGTGCAGGTATGCTAACGAAACCACATATATAGGAGATCATCTCATACCTATGTTGTATCCCTTGTGAGCCGATCTAGTTCCATGAGGAACTAAGATCAACCTCGTATTTTAGAAAAATGTTGTAATATTTTAATGTGTTAATGTTGCATGAGGTCAAGGGAATAAGGGCTATCTTCTGGTTTACTTTTATTATGATAAGTGTTGTAAGAAATGTTGTTTTAAATCTTGTTTAAACTTTATTTCTTTTTGACCCTCTTCTTGTGTTTTTACTTGACCCTGGGAGTCATAACTAGGTTTAAATCAACCCTAGGTTATACCCTCTGGGTCTAGGGACCTTTTTGATTAGGATAACCTTGGGATAACCTCCATATGGTCACTTCAACTTCAGGGTGAAGTTAAGTGACGAATTTGGAAGCATGGGGACAATGGGATGAGTGGAATCCACATTCAGGCCCACTTTCAAGTCATGGAGCAACTCCATGATCCCCTAATAATGGAGTGCTTGTCTTCTTGTGCCTCTCTTTTGGTGGGGTTCCCCTTAATGAGGGTGGTGTGTCACCCACTCTCTCTTATTTTAGTTTACTTATTGTATTTTATTTCTACATGTGGGCTATAATGGGGGACCTCTTGAGTGGGGTTAATTGTTTTAAGTCTAGTAGGGATAATGGATAATGAGTGGGGATATTTTATTAATTCCACTTGGGATAGTGGGGATATTTTATTAATTCCACTTGGGATAGTGGGGTTATTTAAATATTACATCTTTTAAAAAATAAATTTTTAATTCATCCACTATGAATTTAAAATTCACAAATAATGTGAGCCCTTGATCTCAACTCTTGATCCTCACCTTCCATTCCCTACTCCGAAAATCTATAAATGAGACCCTTCTCTAAGCAATTAGAAAAGACAAGAATTTTGCAGGGGACTTCATTTTTTTTGCAGGTGAACTTCATTCTTGCAGGAGAGGACTTCATTCTTGCAGGGGGACTTCATTCTTGCATCCTCATCATGCCTAATTTCCTCTAGGAATTCTTTTTCTGGCATCCTCATAATGCCTAATTCTTTCTCTTTTCTTCTCTTCATAGCCTCATAATGCAGAAATTATTCTAGCCATCTTATATCCTCCATACATTATCCCTTGCTTGTGATCATAGAGAGATTATTTTTGGGGTTGGATCTTGGAGGAAAAAGGAGATTTTGGAGAAGGAAGTAGAGAGGAGCTCTTCATCAAATTCTTCCATAATTGAGCTTTGGAAGGTTGGTGAACAAATTCTATCCTATTGTGTGATCTAATGTTTGATATGCATGTTTATATCTTGGTTGTTGAAAGAGTCTTGCAATGTCTTCTTTGAGCTTTTTTATTTATTTTTGGGTTTTGTTTTGGGGTGTAGAGAGAGCTCCTTCTAGTTGGAAGGCAATGCTCATTGTGTTTAGGGAGGGGAGGTGTGACCCTCCTCGGGTGTCATCCTGGTTTTGGTTACATGATATGCCTTGAGGGCAAATTGGTACTATTTTTAGTCTTGAGGGCTTATTGGCTTTGAGAGCCTGTTTAGATATCCTTGGTTACTTGATTCATTGGAAGGCTTCAGGCCTTGTGGAAGATTATATTGTTGGCTTGAGGCCTTGTGATAATTTGTGAAAGGATGGCACCTAGAGGTAGAGATTGTCTACTCCCCTACCCTCCTGAACTCACCTAAGCTGGTTCATTGTAATGTGAGTATACCATGGGTGTGTGTGTGTGTTATTTGATTTGTTGTTGTTATTCAATGTTGTGATGTGTTTAAGTCTATTCTACCCTGGGTATGTGGATGGTCTCCCTAGCTCGGGGGTGACCCACTTGCGGGTCTACGATAGGGAGGAGAGCAGCTTGTGTGGTGTTTCTTTCTTTGTGTGTTATGCAGGTATTCTTGGAGCTTATTGTGAAGCTTAGAGAAGATTATTGGATCTTAGAAAATATTTTATTTTCCTTAAGTCTTAAGGAGAGCCTGATCTTTTAATAGCTCCTTCTTTGTCAATTTTTTCAAAAGGAGAAAATTATCTCCCTATTGTTGTAAAAATTGTTATTTTTAGAGTTGTGAGGAAATCCTCTCTTTTCTTGGGCTAATAGTTGTAATATTCTTGTTCATTAAGTTTTACCATTTAGAATTAAGAAAAGGAAAAGAAAATTTGTTTTTAAAAGGATATTAAAATTATCTAATTCCTTCTTCTACTTGCAACGTTGTGAGTTAGTTGATGTTTTAATTAAGTTTGTAAAAGTGTTAAAAAATATCCCCACCATGAAATAAATAAATTTGGGTTGCAGTATTGCTTTTAAAATTACTGCCACCTTGAGAGTCTCATCCTAGAATGGGGACCTTTTCACTTTTACTATGCACTTTTACTATTCACTATTCACTATTCACTATCCACTATTCACTGTCACTATTCACTATTCACTTTTCACTATTCATTTAAAGTTAAACTATATGTAGTTTAAAACATTTGACTTGAAATAGAAATCTTAAATTAAGGAAAGTGGGATTTATTTATGCATAATGTATAATACGAATTGAATAGATGCTTAAACTCAGAGTTGCAATTCGGAAATACAATATTATATTTGTAAAAACAAAATTAACTCATTACTCTGTTTTTAAATTATTCTATACTTTCTTTATAGTTAAGGAATGAAATTGAGAGTTAAGTGAACTGAGATAATGGCAGTATATATATATAATTCAATTAAATTTCAGAGAAACAGTAAAATGAATGTGATAGAAATACAAGCAAAATTAAATTTCAAGAAAAGGAAGAGAGGGCAAATGAACGGGCTTGGTTGAAAATGCTAAGTCTGAAGGAGAAGAAATTAGTATTAAATTCTAGAAAATGGAAAGAAGAACAAATGACCATGCTTTACTGAAAAATGATCTATCTCCTAAAACAAATATTGTTCAAATATAATTCATGAGTTTAACCTAAGTCAGGGAACCACGCGTTTCCTTGCGTAGGGTGTGCGCACATGTATTTGATACGCCGCCATCAACTGTATTGTTCTCACCTTAAGCGTACGCCGCCGAGCACGCTTACGCGTGCGAGGGGGTTTTCAGAGTAGTAAGGGAAAATTTTTGATAGTTCGTATCATGACCACATGACGCATGTGGACATGACACGTGTGATGCATGTTGTGACCGCATGAGAAATGTGGGCATGACATAACCCTAATAATTCTAACAATTCTAAGGAATTATAATGTTAACCCTAAATTCACCCTAATCTAAGGAATCTAATATTCCTTCTCGATCTTTTCATTGACTTGATAATATTAACAAAAATATTTATAACAATACACACATATTTAATATTAACCAATAGAGTAGATGAGCACAAAGGCATACCCATATATCTCTGACTTTTATATTCTCATAACTTTTTATAACAAAAAAAATTCCTCTTGAAGAGAATGCTACATGCATCATCCAAATTGAACATAGTCAAATTTACAAATACAATAATCTTAGCCATACAATGATTGAATGGATTCAAACTCCATGATTTGCATTGAGTTACAACTTAGATAAAATGCAAGTTTGATTAACCTTAAAAGAAAAAAATTATAAAAATAATGGCACAATATAGACAAGTCTCCATATAGCTTTAAACATAGCACCTATAAACACAAAATTTCTAGGGATTGAATACAAGCCCATCTCCCAGTTAAGAGACTTCCAAGTAATTGGTGGACTCACATGCAACAAGGCAATAACACATGCATACAAAATATGTAGAAGAAAACCTTGTAGCATGACTCATGAATAATTAAGGTGGAATACTATTAGATGTAGGGTATGAATTAGGGTTAATGTTAGACTCAGGTTAGGATTATAATTATGTTTAAGGTTGGAATTGAGTTTAGGGTTAGAGTTAAAATTAGGGTTAGTAAATTATGGTAAGCATTAGAGTTAGATTTACAGTTAGGGTTAGCTTTAAGGCTAGAGTTAGGTTTAAAATTCGGGTTAGGGTTAGGTTAAATTCATAGTTAAGATTAGGATTAGTGTTAGAATTAAGGTTAGGGTTAGGGTTACAATTAGGGTTAAGTTTTGTATTAAGGTTAGGGTTAAGGTTTCAATTAGGATTAGGCCTTGGGTTAGAATTGAGGTTAGGGTTAGAATTACAATTATGGTTACTAAATTATTGTAAGCATTGGAGCTATAATTAGGGTTAGGGTTAGAGCTAGATTTAGGGTTACAATTACAAGTAGAGTTAGGGTTACAGTTAGGGTTATAGTTATGATTAGGGTTATAATAATGGTTAGGGTTGGAATTGCAGATAGAATTAGGGTTAGGAATAGAGTTAGAATTATAATTATAATTCACGTTATAGTTTAAATAAGGGTGACAATTAGAATGAGAATTACAGTCAAAACTAGGGTTAGGGTTATAATAAGGGTTAAGGTTAGGGTGACATTTACGGTTACAATTATAATTAAGGTTAAAGTTAGGGTTAAGACTAGGTTTGATTAGGATAATAATTAGGGTTGCGGTTAGGGTTAGGGTTAGAAATATAATTAGGGTTACTAAATTAGGGTAAGCATTAGAGTTACAGTTAGGGTTAGGGTAGGGACTAGAGTTAGGGTTATAATTTAGGTTAGGGATAGTGTTAAAATTATAGTTAGAATTAGGATTAAGGTAAGTGTTAGCATTAGGGTTATTGTTAGATTTAAAATTAGGATAGAATTAGGGTTATGATTAGAATTAGGGTTAGGGTTAGGGTTAGGGTTAGGGTTAGAGCTAGGATTAGGGTTCCTATTAGAATCAGGGTTAGAATTAAGGTGGTATACTATTAGGATTAGGGTAAGAATTAGGGTTAATGTTAGAATCAAGGTAGGATTATAATTAGGTTTAGGGTTTGAATTGAGGTTAAGGTTAAAGTTAAAATTAGGGTAAGCATTAGAGTTACTATTAGGGTTAGGGTTAGGGTTAGAGTTAGGATTAGAATTAGTTTAATGTTAGAATTAGGTTAGGGTTATAATTAGGGTTAGGGTTGGAATTGAGGTTAGGGTACAAGTTAGAATTAGGGTTACTAAATTATGGTTAGCCTGTTTGGGCTAGAGTTAGGTTTAAAATTTGGGTTAGGCTTAGGTTAAATTCATAGTTAGAATTAGGATTAGGGTTAGAATTAAAGTTAGGGTTAGGGTTACAATTAGTGTTAAGTTTAGTATTAAGGTTGGGGTTAGGGTTTCAATTAGGATCAGGCTTAGGGTTACAATTGAGGTTATAGTTTGAAAAAGGGTGACAATTAGAATTAGGGTTATAGTTTAAAAAAGGGTGACAATTAGAATTAGGGTTATAGTTTGAAAAAGGCCAACAATTAGAATTAGGGTTAGGGTTGGAATTAAGGTTAGGTTATAATTAGGGTTAGGGTTAGAATTGAGGTTAGGGTTACTAAATTAGGGTAAGCATTAGAGTTACAGTTAGGGCTAGGGTTAGGGTTAGAGTTAGGTTTAGAATTTTGGTTAAGGTTAGGGTTAAATCATAGTTAGAATTAGGATTAGGGTTATTGTTAGATTTAAAATTAGGATTATAGTTAGGGTAGAATCAGAGTTATGATTAGAATTAGGGTTATGGTTAGGGTTCGAGTTAGGATTAGGATTCCTATTAGAATTAGGTTTAGAATTAGAATTATAATTAGGGTTAGAATTAGAATCAAGGTTAGTATTAGGGTTTGGGTTATTATTAGAATTATGGTTAGGGTTAGTATTAGGGTTACGATTATTGTAAGAATTAGGGTTCAACATTGAGATTAAAATATTCCTTAAAAATAGGTACACTAATTCAAAATATAACCCTAATCCTAACCCTAATTCTAACCACATCCATAAGATTACACTTAGCATTGTTTTATAAACCCAAACAATCTAAACGTATTTATAAATCTAACCCTATTTAACATAATTCTAACCATAGTTTTTGTTGTAACTCTAATAATAAAACTAACCCTAATGCTAACCATAATCCCAACCCTAACTTGAACCCTAATTATATTCCTACCCCTAATTATAACCTTAACTCTAAACTAAACAATAACTCTAACCCTAATTCTAACCCCTAACTCTAATCCTAAATATAATATATAATATAATTAGACTTAGAATTATTATATAATACAATAAATAATTATAATTATTATATATTATGATTATAATTATTATATATAATATTATATTTAATAATTATTATAATATATTATAATAATATATCTAATTTATATTTTAATATTATATTATACTAATATATCTAATTTATATTATAATATTATATTATATAATTATAATAATTCATATAATTATATAATATAGTTAGAATTAGGCTATAATATAATAAGAATTAGAATTATTATATAATATAATATATAATTATAAATATTATATTATATTTAATATAATATTATATTATATTTAATAATTATTACAAGATATTATAATATTTCTAATCTATATTATATAATTATAATAATTCATATAATTATATAATATAGTTAGAATTAGGCTTGCCACTCCGGATGCTACTAGCATATTTATATTAAATATAATATATGTAAAGTACGCTGAGAGATATCCTTCTCGAGGTGCCTAATGTTAGGATTAGTGATTAAAAAAATAGGCGCCTCGAGAAGGATATCTCTCGGCGTACTTTAGATATATTATATTTAATATAAATATGCTAGTTTAATATCAAATTCCAGGAATTGAAGGTTAGCCTATTATAGTTTTAAATTTTATTGATATTTTTACTTTAGCTTCACATATCTAAGGAACATGGATTGAATATACCTAAGTTTGTTGCAGTTCCATAAGACAAGCTTGTTGTTCCGTTTAACAATGAATATTTTATTTGGGGTTAAACCTATTGCTTAGATAGTTTATCATTGCACATCACACCAAAGACTTAAAATAGTAGATTATCCATACATCTCAGTTGAAAGATATATCTTCTACCAAATATTGATACTGAGTTTCTTTTAGATCTTCACCAAAAATTCAATTTAGTGGAAGACTTCAATTTCTTTTATACATTTTCCTGTGAATCAAAAATTAAAATTAAAAAAAATCAAAATAAAGAATTAGTGATTAAAATATATTTGAAAAGAAAGGCAGTTTAAAAGGGGAAATTATTTCACACAATGGCATTGCATGAGCTTCATAGTAGAAGCTGAGCAAATATGATTTTGATTTGTGTACAATGGGGTTGGGGGTAGTTGAGTTATTGTAAAAACAATAAAGTTCTTTTTTTATGGATCTAATTAATTTTGGTAAGATTTAAAACTAAAAAAGAAACTTTACAATTTGTACTTTAGATTCAATATAATTTAGCTAATTAAACTTGGGACATGTATTAATTTATTTAAGTTAAAAATACATTTAGTTTTATGTTTTAAATTATTGTGATGATTGTTTAATTAAATTTAAAAATTTGTCTTTTATTACAGTAAGTATTTAAAAAAGATTAAATTAAAGATTTATATAAGATTTTATTGATAATTATTAACTGGTGTTAAATTTGATTTATTAAATTTTTGCATACAATAATTTTATTTTTTTTATTTTAAATTTAAGAATCTAAGTATTTAGATATGACTTATGAAAGGTTAAGATATTAGTTGTAGAAACCTTACAACTTATCCTAGGTTTAAACACATACAATAAAATAAAACAAAAGCTATTTTGTTTTCTTTTTCTGGATCTGCATTTATTTTCTTTCCGGATGCATGTGCATGTATGTGATTTTATTTTGCTTTCTTTCTTGGATGCATTTATTTTGCTTTCCTTTCTCTGGATGCATGTGCATGCCTATGATTTTTTCACAGAGGGTTTTTTTAACCTCCCTCGTGCAACATGCAGTTCACATTATAATCAAATATGAACTTGGAGAAAATAAATTTATTAGAAATTTTGAGAGAAATTAACTCACAGGCATACTAAATAATTAAAATTGCAAACCAAATAAAAACAAACAAAGAGAAATTACCTCATAGGCATGAAGGTGGACTATGGCTTCTTCCAGAGAGTCTCCTCTAGATTTTTTATCATACAATAAAATAAACTAAAATTAAGAAAGTTAAATGAATAATTTTATGTGAATGAATTGTATTTTAAGTTTTAAATGATTACAAGTTTTCAAAATAAGAAAAATAATTATTGCTTTATTTATTATTTGTAGCTAACTTGAGTTAGTTTTTAGTAAGAGATTGTTTTATTATTAGTTTAAAAATATGATCATTTTTTTTAAATTTATGAAGTGCATAATAAAATTATTAGGTTAGTTTTTAAGTAGGGGATTTATTATTTGTAACTTTTATATTTTAATTATTTCAAATAAAGTGAATGTTTTTTATATGCCTTTTGTCATTTGGCAAGTTTTAATATTTTTCTAAAATTATTACTCTACCACCTCCTAAATTATAGCCCAATTTAAATTTATATGATGTTAACTTAAATTTAAAAATCAAAATCTAAGATTATCTACCACCTCCTAAATTATAGCCAAATTTAATTTTATATGATGTTAACTTAAATTTAAAAATCAAAATCTAAGATTATTTTAATACATATATTATTTAAAAATTAAATCTTTTTTTTTAAACGGAGTTGCTCAAGCCAATATTTTAAATGAAATGCATCATTATATAATATATCTAAAGTACACATAAAGTTTTAATCTTAGAGCATAGTTATAATATATCTAAATTATTTTGTAAAATAATATACTTTTCTATTTTAAGAGCCCAATAAATCCTATGTTTTAGTTGTTCAATTTTATTGTTAGAGTGTCTTTTTTAAATTGTTGGTTTCTATCTAATAAAATATATGTTTTTAAATGGTGAGTCATAATCTCTTTTTATAGGACTTCATTTAAGTCCTCATAATTAAATATATTTTTCCTAAAATTATCTAAGTTATATTTTATTTATTTTAGAAAAAAACTTCACTTATGTCTCATTATATTTAAAAAAAAAATGTTGTTTAATTTTAAAAACATGTCTAGAAAAAAAATCTAAAAGTATTATCTTTTATACACTAATTAATTAACTTAGTGAATAGAATTGAATATTCATCTAATAAAGTTTATTTACTTTCCCTTTTTTATATAGGTTACAAGAGTAGTATTAGTTGAGTGAGGAATTGTCAAAAAAAATTACTTTTTCTTAAAAAAAGGGAATTGTTAAAGAGTTTATTCTTAAAAAAATTATTCTTTCTTAAAAATAGGGAACATATAAAAGAGTTTATTCCTCTCTTCTTTATATAGGTTACAAGAGTAGTATTAGTTGAGTGAGGAATTGTTAAAAAAATTACTCTTTCTTAAAAAATAGGGAATTGTTAAAGAGTTTATTTTTAAAAAAGTTATTCTTTCTTAAAAATAGGGAACATATAAAAGAGTTTATTCCTCCCTAAAACATAAGAATTATTAAAAAAGATTAGTCTAAATTAAAACAATTAGAAAAAACACATTATAAAATTGTATCCACAATATTTAAGTGAGGAATTGTTGAAAAAATTACTCTTACAGAGTTTACTCATAAGAATTATTAAAAAAGATTAGTCCAAATTGAAACAATTAGAAAAAAAAACATTATAAAATTGTATCCACAATATTAAATTTTTATTTTTTAAAAGTTTTTTAAATAATTGGTTGGGATTTGTTTTAATATTCTAATCTAATGTTAGTTTTATATTATTGGGTTAATAGTAGTGAACCTTAACTTAATGTCATAGAATGCATATGTAGTATTAAATATACATTGTATGTTCATCATTTTTATTTTACTGTTAATTAGATTCATTATAGAGTTATTTTGAATTAGGACTTTAACTTTTTTTACAATTATATTGTGCATTACAAATTGATTAAATATATCTATCTTAATGGATATTTCTAACCCATTTACATTATGTTGTCAAGATCAGGGTGTTTCTACTAAAATGGTAGAGCTAAGGATGAGAGACGGTGTGGAGCAAGTTCCTTTTTCAAGAAACCTTTTGACTTCCCCCAGTGAAGAAGTGCAAAAAGAGGCACTTCAGGCCTTAGCCATTCTTGTAGACCATGCTTTTCGCTCCCACGACTTTGAAGCCATCCCTCATGATATTATTTTTGATTTGTTGCCTTTCTTCTATCGTCCTAGAGGTCCTTTTAAGCTCTTTTGGCTTGCCCTAAAAGCAATCGTATACATTGTTCATTGCAAACCTAATCACACAGTTATTGCTTTTACAATTGTGAAGCCCCTTCTTGAAATAGGGGAAGACCTTCAAGTGCTAAAGCTTAGTTGCGAGATAATTTTATATTTTTCTGAAGAAGGTGATAGTCTTGAATTTATCATTAGAAATAATATTTGTCCATGCCTCATTCAACTTCTCTTTCATGAATCTCCTCATATACTACTTTTTGTCATGGAAACTATGGCCAACATTGTAGAGTATGGGAATCATAAAGAGATTGTGAATGACAGAGTACTATTACGTATTGTGGCAATCATTTCAAGTGGTGACAAGAGAGATTTGAACATAATGAGACAGCTTCATATGGAGATTTGTAGGTTCATTTCCAATAACACAACACTCACCCAAGATGACATTGAGCTTACAATAAAGACAGGGGTAATTTTTGCACTTGTGGGGCTCCTTGTAGAGGCAATAGATTGTATAAAGGAAGAAGCAATTTATGCTATTGTTAGTGGTATTATAGGTGGCAGTGATGAGCAAGTGGAATACTTTGTCGATCTTGATTGTATAAATCTCCTTACTAATATGATTACAACTATCAACAAAGGCCTTACACAAACTTGCCTTAAAGGCCTAGAGAGGATGTTGAAGCTCACAAAAGAGAAAAACAAACACCCACATCTTTTCCAAACTACTAAGCTCAAGGATTTCATTAAACCACAAGAACAAAGCACTCTGTTCAATTATTTTGATCAACAGCTAGATCCAGACCACTATACTTTTGTATTTCCTCCTTCTAAGAAGCCTTGTACTCGTTTGGCATAATATTTTTGGTTTTAGATTATTGAATGTTGATATTAAAATTTTACATTGGGATTTCCATCTTTGGAAGATATTATATGTTTGTCTTATGATGTCAAATGATGTCTTTAAACAGTTACTCCATACCAAATGGTTTTATATATTAATATAAATTTTGGAATTAATATTGCACCAACGAAAGCATTTGAAATGACCCAACCCTAACCCTAACCATAATTTTAACCCTAACCCTAACACTAACTCCAATGTTAGAACTAGGGTTAGGGTTAGAATTATTGGTATATTAGATATGAAATTGGAAACCTAATGGGATTGGCAAGGGAGGCTATGGTGGGTAAAGGATAGATCTCAACAAAGCACAAAACTCTAAAAGAAAAGATATAATAATGGAATAATGATAAGTAAGAATTTACAATCCCTCAAATTTAGATATAAAAAATGATAATGCCATTAGAAATGACATATCTAAGACTCTAAAAGTGATAAATCATACAAAATGTGTACCGAGTCAGCTCATGGTCGAAAAGAAATGGACAAGAGTCAAGAAAATTATAAGTTTTAAATTAGGGTTAGGGTTCAAGTTCAAGTGAATATTAAAATTAGTGTTAGAGTTAAAAGTAGGGTTAGGGTTAGAAATAGGTTTACAGTTAAGGTTAGAATTAGGGTTAGGGTTTGATTGGGGTTTCATTTAGTGTTAGTATTAGAGTTATATTTAGAATTAGGTTTAGGATTAGGGTTGCAATTAGGTATATAATTAGGGTTTTAAGTATGGTTAGAATTAAAATTAAGATTAGAATTAGGGTTTGGGTAAGAATTAGAATTAGGATTAAAATTAGGGTTAGTGTTAGAATAAGGATTAGGGTTAGAATTCCAATTGAAATTAGGCTTACGATTAGAATTAGAGTCAGGTTTAGTGTTAGAATTAGGGTTATAGTTATAATTGAGGTTAGGATTAGAGTTAGAATTAGGGTTACTGAATTAGGGTAAGCATTAGAGTTACAGAACTTTAGGGTTAGGGTTAGGGCTAGATTTAGGGTTAGAATTACAGATAAAATCATAGAATTAGGATTAAGGTAAGTGTTAGAATTAGGGTTATAGTTAGGGTTAATATAGGAAACTATAGTTAGGATAGAATCAAGGTTAGGATTAGAATTAGGGTTAGGGTTAGGGTTAGAGTTAGGATTACGGTTGTTATTACAATTAGGGTTAGAATTAAGGTGTGTATGACATTAGAATTAAAGTTAGAGTTACAATCACGGTTAGAATTAAGGTGGGTTACTATTAGAATTGTGGTAAGAATTAGGATCAAGTTTAGGGTTAAAATTAAAGCTATGTTTAGGGTTATAATAAGGGTTAGGGTTAGGGTTAGAATTAGGGTTAGGGTTATAATTAGATTTGGGGTTGGAATTACAATTAGAATTATAGTTAGGATAATGGTTAGAATTATAATTAGAATTAGGGTAAGCATTAGAATTACTATTAGGGTTAGGGTTACAATTTAGGTTAGTGTTAGCATTAAAATCATAGTTAGAATTACAATTAAGGTAAGGGTTAGAGTTATTGTTATTGCTAGATTTAAAATTAGGGTTATAGTTAGGGTATAATCAGGGTTATGATTAGAATTAGGGTTAGAGTTAGGATTAGGGTTCCTATTAGAATTAAGTTATAATTAAGGGGGGTTACTATTAGAATTATAATTGAAAAATGTTTAGACTTAGCAAATTAGAGTTAGGATTATAATTATTAACTTGTGTAGGGTTAGGGTTACCATTAGGGTAAGGGTTAGGGTTAGAATTAGGGTTAATGTTAGAATCAAGTTAGGGTTATAATTAGGCTTAGATTTGGAATTAAGGTTAGGGTTAGAGCTAGAATTGGGGTTACTAAATTAGGGTAAGCATTAGAGTTACAGTTAGGGTTAGGGTTAGGGCTAGAGCTAGGGTTAGAATTAGGGTTAGAGTTAAAATAATAGTTAGAATTAGGATGAAGGTAAGGGTTAGGATTACTGTTATTGTTATATTTAAAATTAGGGTTATAGTCAGGGTAGAATCATGGATATGATTAAAGTTGCCATTAGGGTTAGGGTTAGAGTTAGGATTAGGGTTCCTATTAGAATTAGGGTTAGAATTAAGGCGGGTTACTATTAGAATTAGGGTAAGAATTAGAGTTATGGTAAGCATTACAGTTACAGTTAGGGTTAGAATTTGGGTTAGGGTTAAAATCATAGTTAGAATTAGGATTAAGGTAAGGGTTAGAATTATGATTATTGTTAGATTTAAAATTACAATTATAGTTATGGTAGAATCATACTTGGGGTTAGGATTATAATTACAGTTGGAATTAAGGTTCAATTTAGAATTAGGGTTACACATTATTACAATTAGGGTCTAGAATTAAGGTTTAGGTTAGGAATAGGGTTAGAACTATGATTAGAATTAGGGTTAGGGTTAAAATTAGGGTTAGTATTGGCCTAAATTTTAGGGTTAGGGTTACAGTTAGAATTAGGGATAGAGATTGAGTAAGAATTAGTGTTAGAATTGCGGTTAGGGTTAAAATTAGGATTAGGGTTAGGATTATAATTAGGGTTGGGATTTGGGTTAGGGTTAGAATTAGGGCTATGACTATAATTAGGGTTAATGTTAGAATTAGAATTAGGGTCAAGGTTACAATTAGGGTTAAGTTTAGTATTAAGGTTAGGGTTAGGATTTCAATTAGGATCAAGATTAGGGTAGGAGTTAAGGTTAGGGTTAAAATTAGAATTAGGGTTACTAAATTAGGGTAAGCATTAGAGTTACAATTAGGGTTAGGGTTAGTGTTAGAATTAGGGTTACAACTAGACTAGGGTTAGGGTTAGGGTTATGATTAGGGTTATAATTAGGGTTAGGATTGGAATTACAGATAGAATTAGGGTTAGGATTAAGGTTAGAATTATAATTAGAATTTGGGTTATAGTTTAAAAAAGGGTGACAATTAGAATGAGAATTAGGGTCAAAACTAGGGTTAGAGTTATAATAAAGGTTAGGGAACTTACGATGATATTTAGGATTATGATTAGAATTAAGGTTAGGGTTAGGGTTAGGTTAGGGTTAGAAATAGAATTAGGGTTACTAAATTAGGGTAAGCATTAGAGTTTTAGGGTTAGGGCTAGAGTTAGGATTAGAACTCTAACCCTAATTATAATATTATATATTTTTAATTAATAAATATTATAATTATAATAATATATTATATAATAAATATAAATTTTTATACAATATATTATAAATAATATATTTAATCTATATTATAATATTATATTATATAATTATAATAATTCATATAATTATATAATATAGATAGAATTAGGCTTGCCGCTGCAGATGCTACTAGCATACCTATATTTAAAAAATATATCTAAAGTACGCTGAGAGATATCCTTCTCGAGGCGTCTATTTTTAATCACCAATCCTAACATTACGCGCCTCGAGAAGGATATCTCTCGGCGTACTTTAGATATATTTTTTAAATATAGGTATGCTAGTATTTAATAATATTTAATATATATAGAAACAACCTAACAACTTAAAATACAATATTATAAATATAAAATATATTATAGTTATAAATTTTAAATATTATATTATAGTATAATATATTTATTTTTCATTATATTTACTTTATATATTATATTAAATATAATTATTAATATAATTATATTTATTGTTTATATAGTATATTTTATATGATGTAAATTATTTAATATATTTTAAAATTATAAATCATATATTTATAGTTCGATTGTATTTATTTTATATATCATATATAATAATACTTATTATATTGTAGAGTATATTTTAAAACCTATTTGTTATTTTATTATATATTAATTTTATAGATTTAATTTCTATTATACTTATATTTATCATTAAATATTATATTCTATATGATACAAATTATTAAATATAATAATACTAGATGTTTTTAATAAAGTTTTATTTAAATTAATTTATAACAAATATAATAGTTTAACTCACTTTCTCAATCTCAATTGTCAAGGTGTTGAATGGATTGTCTATGCATGTCAATTAAAAATAATTCAATATTCCATTCAAACTATTACCATTGGTCTAGGAATCATCAAAGGTATATCATTCATTTCTCATTTATAAGTAGTGTACCTTACTCCTTTCACCACCTATTATTTCTCATATTGTCTCACAAATGTATCTATGCACGGAGGGAGCAACAATATTAAGTAAAAAGACTTTTAAGAAGAATTGTGTAAATTCATGTGAAGTTCAAAGTAACATACTTTATGATGTGCATTATATGTCATGTAGTGGAAGGTTAAAGAGTTTGACCAAGGTCCACTATACTTTTACTTTGAATATGTGTATAGTATGCCAAAGGGTGCATGGCCAAACCATATCCTTATTTATGTACAATGTTGAACTAAAATTTGTGGATTCAAACTACTTTTCAATTTCAAGTAGAAAACATGGCTACATGTATTGGTCATCATGGGATTACAAAACTAATCTTAATTGCATAAACATAGTGGCAAAAAATGTTTCATCATGTGATGGAATTGGGGCTATAATCAAGCATTCCAATGAAAAATCCTACATTAAAGATTAGGCTATGGTACTTTTACAATGTAAAAAGTAGAGCTTGGTATGGGGTTGCTCAATATAGCCTCATGAAATGGTACTTTTACAAAAATAGAGAAAGACAACACACATCCTTACACAGTTTCAATGTTATTCACAACCAAGTTTATTTACCATCATATATACATGTTTATTCTACTCCATGAAAGATAAAAATTTGAGAGACATATATATATATAGAGAGAGAGAGAGATTCGTTCCTCATTTAGAAGTAGTGTATCATGCACAATAGTCTACTCTTTTTATTGCCTATTCACTTAGCCTAAATACACACACACACACAGAGATTCATTCCTCATTTATAAGTAGTGTATCGTGCACGATAGATTGCTCCTTTTATTGCCTATTCGCTTAGCCTAAAATATGACAATAAATCAGATTGTCTCATGAATGTATTTATGCACGAAGGGATAAATAATATTGAGTAAAAAGACTTTTTAAAATAATTGTATAAATTTGCATGAAGTTTGAAGTAACACACTTCATGTGATGTGCGTTCTATGTCATATTCCTTTTGCAAAAGTTTTGCTAGAGTGAGATTGAACACAATGAGCTCCCATGACATAGAATGCACACTATTTTTGAGATCTCAAGATCAATTCCCATATCATCTGAAAATTCAAACAAATAAAAAAAATTCCCTTCAAATTTAATATTTTTAAGCAATTAGGAATTCTCAATCTAAAATTATAGTATGTCTAGATTAAATTTTTATCCATTTGACCTCCAAATTATGCAAATGTATGAAATTATAAAATTAATGAGGTTCACTCTGTTTGATTGATCTTTGTATCATGTTACTAGGCTAGATGATAGATAAACATGTTGTAAGTGGTGGCCATGCTTATATTTGCCAGACAATGCCTATTAAATGTAGGTGTGAAAATGTCAAATATGAGGCTTTTGATAAGAAAACACACATGCTTCAAATAACATGCATAGGTGACTGTAAGCACCAAAATCACGCACTGCCTCCACGAGGACCCTATGATGACTCAGATCCTTGTCACGTACATGTAAGTGTGAAAATAAATCCTTTTGACAACATGCCTCTTGATGACGTGTCCTTTCTTCTTGTCTTGTGTCATTTATGCTTTGTTGATTCCCCTTCTTCCCTGTTTGTGACACTTGTTGCGACACTTGTCGACTTGCATTTTTTATTTTTGACCTTGATCCTAAGCCTTGTAAGTGTCTTGTAGGTGAGTTTTCACCTCTCCCCTTTGTATTTCATCTAGTGCACCTCATAGAAGCCTTCTATAGGTCCCTCAATCTATCTCTCGCTTTCTGTTTTCAATTTCGACCTTCCAATCCAAATCTCCCCCTATTATTTCTAGATCCCCATTGGGGATCTTGAGGATGCAAGTGGAGATTTGGATTCTTCCACATGATTGACTTGTTTCTTGATGCAAAACTCATCCTTTTCCTCTCTTTTGCCATCTCCCAGCCTTCTTTTTTGCATCTGACCCTTTCTTTCCAAATCTCCCTGGGGAGATTTACTAATTTTTTGGATCTCCCCGAGGAGATTTTCTGATTTTCTGGATTGCCCCTCGAGTGACCCTGCTGGTTTCCAGATCGGCCCCCAGGAGACCCTGTCTAACGAAGGTGGGGACCTTGCTTGCAGAAAAATTGAAGTTTCTCTCACATTTTAGCTCCGTTTTCACTCATTTTTCTTTTAGTTTGCATGATTTTTGATCCTTGATATAGAGTTAACTATTCAATCCACCCACACATGCATAATTAGCTCTATTTGATCTCAAATTAACTCTCTAATCAATCTCATGCATTCTTCTAACTCCTTTTCCTCTTCAGTGATAAGCTATCATTGCTTCATCACTCTTTAATCAATTGAGTTCACTGGGTAATCCATCCAGTTCACTCCCCAATCAATCCTTGTTAACTCATAAATCAAATGAGTTAACTTCTTAATCAATTCCACCTCTCATCCCTTCTTCTAACCTATAAATACCCCTCACCTCTTCATTATTTTCCAAGTTGAGCAAGTTGGAGAATACCCTTCTCATCTTCACAAGCTTTTTCAAGTTTCTTCATAGGCCCTTGAGCCTCTTTCTTTATTTCTTCAAAGTTTCAAAGCTTTCATTGTTGCATAGCTTCAAAGCTCTTCCACAGAGGTAAATTCATTGTCCACCAGCTCTTACCAAGTTTGCTCTCCAACCCAACATCCATATGCTCAATACAGGACGTAAGTGCCTTTTATTTTCTTTGTTTCAATCAAGCAGCACCATGCTACTCAATTTTCAGCCATTGTGCTCAATTCAAAGCTCACATCGAGCTCATACAAGCTTCACAAAAGCTTCTCTTTGTTTCTTCGGGTCATTTTGTCATCGAGAGAACCAACTACTTTCACAAAAGGATGTTGCCTACACAAGGATCACTGAGGGATAGTGGAGTCTTCAAATCTTCATCTATTCAGGTTCTTTTATTGCTTCATAGTAATTAGACAATCATCTTGCTCTTGGGAATAGTACCATACTTGTTTTTTCCTTGATAGATTAGATCTTGCATGCTAGGTTAGTCATTTTTGCATTCTTAGATCTACTTTGTTAGAAAAAACATCTTTCCTTTCTATTAGATTAAATTGCATTGAAAACACCAAAAACTTGCAAAACATAGATACCACATTGCATTTGAAAAGACATATAGGATTGCATACATATTTCTTTTATAGATCAGAAGCATTTTCCTTTCCAAAAATACTCTAAAAAATACCAAAAAGACGCATTGCATGTCATTTAGTTTGCATTCATATAAAGTAGACAACATCAAAAAACCCTCGATTCCATCACGAGGTAAATATAGTTCAAGATACCTTAAACAAACCCTTTGTTTCATCACAAGGTACAAACAAAGTCAAAACACAAGTCAAACCCTAGGTCGACAAATCCTAGGTCAAAATGCTAGATCTAGTTAGAGTTAGCAATCACACGATTTCCTCTATCCTGATTCACGCATGTGTTTAGGAGTGAGAGGAGAGTGGGTGAGAGTTGTCCTAGATGAGATCGAAGAGATCCATCTGTGACCACAGCAACAGACACACATTCCACCACAAGAGGATCCATTTGTTCTCTTGTTGATTGAGGAAATTAGGCAATTACGATTACACAAAGCATTTCTCAGAGACATAGAAATAAGAGAAACCATCAACGAGAACAATCGTTTGCCCACACAAATGATGCAGAGAAAAGGAATAAACTCAACTTCTTACTGGCATATTTCATAATAATGGGTTTCAATCCATTTGATACTTCAAGTTCACAAGACAACTTCACCATACAATGGCCTCTACTCAAGCATATTTGGATTTCCAACTTTTCTAACCCAAGAGAGATCCCTAATATCCTTCAATCTCCTTAAAAACTCCTACTCAACCAAAATAAACACTCGCCAAAGTCTTCCCCACCATACAAGCAACCATTTCTTCATTGAGTGCCAATTTCCTAGTAGCCTTCCTAAAAGGACTGTCAAAACTTATCTCTTGATGCAGATTTCTTCTCAAGACTATGATGGGCTTTTTGAGTACCCATTAAGGCGTTTTAAAACATATCCTAAATTCAGTATATGTTGCTTTGTAAAGAAGTGTCCAAAAATGGACTGATATAGTGTCAATTAGGCTTATTAGGCCTTACACACATAGGGGTCTTATTGATTCTTTTATCTCCAAACCCTAACTCTCATAACCAACACTAGGAACATGCCTTATGTGGTTTGCATAAGCTTATTAATCCACAAGAAATTCTTTTCAAGATTATTTTCTTCCAACCCCTATACTAGACCTTTCATTTTAGACCCCCCAAGAAGCGACTGTCATAGACTATTATGCAAGATCAATAAACAAAAGTACACAAAGACTTTAAATCCTCCAATCCTTGGTAGGAAAGAGTTCCAAGCATGCCCATACAACCATTTAAATCACTATCACCCAAAAGGAATGCTTTTTACATCATTTGGACAAAGAATCTTGACTGTCCTAACTCTGTGTTCACAGGACAATGATAAGAATAGGTTCACACATCTATAATCCCACCAAATCCTTTCTAAATATGAATCAAGATATATCTAACAGCGTTTTTCAAACATCTTACTGTTGGCAAGAGACACTATATGTATTCATGGTTGTTGTCATTGATGGCAACAAAGGTCATCCCACATATCCGCAAGTCATGGTGTGTCTCTACCGGAAGTCAGAATGAAGATTGTTGTGGTCTGGTGAACAAGAACAGAGCATGTGGCAAGGTCCGACAGATTGGTCTGGATCTCTCAGAGGAAGTGTCTTGGTGCAGTGCGGATTTGGGGAAATCAAGAGGACTACCTTGAGTGGTATATTCCAAGGATTTAGCCTCCGCTGATGGACAAGGAAAAAGATATGAATAGTTGAGTACCGGATTCCTGAGTGACAGTGAGAATAGAGGAAGAACTGACTGACAAAACATCAGATTGCTTTCCGGATGTGTTACTATTGATGGTCAAGGTTGTGAAGGCATGAATCATGTTTGGCCGACATGATTAATGATATCTACAAGTATATGATTGATCCGCATTGCTTGGTGAGCAAGGATTCAGCCGACAGAACAGAGTTTGTGAGAAAATAGACTGTTCCGGATGCCGACTAGAAAGGTGATGAAATTACTTGTGCGGATATATATGCATGATGGATTTAGTTGTGAGAAGTGTGGTTGTATGTTGTGTATGTGCGAATAAGTGCAGAACAGAGCAGAAACAGCTAGAGAGATCTGGCATGTGAAAGGAAAGTAGAATAAAGAGAAGAGGAAAGATGAAGTGCAGTAGATCAGTGTACTGAGCCTAACTGGAACTGAACTCCAGCATATGTGGATGCTTCCAACCAGCTCAAGTATTGTATAACATTCTTTTGTAGACAGTGTGTCTCCTTGTAGG
This sequence comes from Cunninghamia lanceolata, assembly GCA_027924645.1. Lineage (NCBI taxonomy): Eukaryota > Viridiplantae > Streptophyta > Pinopsida > Cupressales > Cupressaceae > Cunninghamia > Cunninghamia lanceolata. The sequence goes on along the minus strand of BSBN01000135.1, from coordinate 3,319,165 downwards.
CAGTGTGCCTCTTTGTGAGCAGTGTGCTCGGGCAGTGAGCCCTAATTGGCAAGTGCCATTTTGTAATACCTTATTCTTCTAACAGAGAATAATCTTTAGGTTAATCACCCCGTGGTTTTCTCCCTTAACAGGGTTTCCACGTCAAAAATACTATGTCATGTGTTTCTCATTTCATGGTAATGTTTTTATGTTTGATTCAATGCTACATTAATTAATAAGAAAGTTCAAAAGAAGAAATAATTAGGATAACTGATTCACCCCCCCTCTCAGTTATCAACAATTGGTATCAGAGCTAAGTTCCTCCTAATAGAGCCTAACAGCTTGAAGAAGATCTGGGAATTCAAATGGATGCATATGGTTTAAGGGAGCAACTCAAGATTGCCCTTGAGGATCTTGAACAGTCAAACTCTGAAGTCAATGAATTAAAGGAAAGACTCAAACAGGTTGATGAATTCATGAGAGAATTAAAGGACAAACTAAGTCTCTCTATGAAAAAGAGAAAGGAGCTGCTCCAACAATTGGCAAGAAAAAGTGAAGAAAGTAATACAAATGAAGAATTGACTGAGAAAACCAAGTTATGTGAAAAGTTATCAAAATAGTCATTATGGTAAGACATGAAATGGAATCAGGAGTTATAAAGTTTACTCAAGAGATTGAAGAGAAAAGAAAAACTGAAGACAATCTAAGATAATCTCTTAAAGAGAAATCAGAAGATTGCCATCAGATGGACAGGATCATCAGACATCTTGAATCTGATCTTGAAGATGCCAAAGATAATGAAGAAAAACTTGAGGATCAAATTGTCTCTCTCAAAAGAGATCTTCAAACAACAAATGAATATAAAGAAAAATTCAAGATAAGTTCTGCTCAACTTGAAGTTCTTCTTGGAAGTCAAAAGAGGGCAGATGACAAGTATGGTTTGGGATATGAGAAAGGAGAAAGCTCCGGATCCGGTCAAAAGAATTTTGGATCAGAAAATCCAAGGAATAGGCCTAGAAGACCTCCAGTAAGACAGCCCAATGCTTAAAGATATCCATCCTTCAATGGATACTGCCACAGCTGCAATCACTTTGGTCACAAAGCTAATTAGTGCAGAAAGAGAATGAATCAGACTAACTCATCCTTCTCCGGACAGTGCTTTAACTGCAAAAGGTATGGACACAAGTCCCATGAATGCAGAAATATGCAAATAAACAAATCATTCAATGGTAGATGCTTTGCATGCAATAGAGTAGTTCGTATGGCTAATCAATGCAGATCAAGAGGTTATCAGTCAAATATGCAAGGAAATGTTATTTGCCAAATCTGTAATAGGTCCGGTCATAATGCAAAAGTCTGTAGAAGCAAGAATCAGGACAAAAGAGGTCCGGTGTATAATCAGAATCAAGACAAGGGTAAACAAAAGATGAATGTGGATGAAGTTAGGAATCAGATGAACAAGATTTGGGTGAAGAAAAGTTCAGAGAATGTAGAGGTTGGATCCGCACCAGATTTTGGTGCTGATATTCCTTCCGGAAATTAAAAGGTGAGCTCTGGCTCAGGGGGAGTCTCAAAGAAAATCTTGTTCCCCCAGCCAATCAAGTGGTACCGGATGTGGCACAAGATGCGAAGTAAAGGGCTTGTAGATATAAGTCTTGAGATGATTCAGATAAGATTTCAGAGGTCCGCATGAAGATGTGAGGAAGTTGTGACTGATCAAGTAAGACCTGTTCCGGGAGATGCTTCGGAATGACAGAGGATTACAAAAAGGTCCGGAGAGATCTGGAAGTGCATTATCTTATTCTGCGGATTGGACATAGTATTTGGGATGTCCTTGTGATATGTCATCTTGATTTGTTCATGGTTGGAAGATCCGCATGATGCTCATAGATCAGGACTAATCCGGTTCTTCAAGTTAACCGAATAAGGCCAACCAGACTAATGTAGGTCGAGCATTTATTGCCATTAGATATTAGGGTTTGCGAAGCAATATAAGGGATTTCTCATAAATCACTTGCTCATTCTGCACTCAAGAAGAAGCGAAAAACGGAGCTCTGCAACAAGATTCATCAAGCTCACCAAAGATCTCCTGCCGAAGTCATTACATACAGAAATCAATCCAACCACTCCGTGCAACTGAAGGCGCATAAGGTATTTTTCGTTTTCGATATCTTACTGCAAATCTTTTGAGAAATGGCTACTCCGAATATAGTAAAGATCTCAGATAGGCCCCGACCTGAATTTAAGAAACAGCCATACAAGTCATTGGAGGTAGATCCCTTAGGAGCATTCTCTAGTGTTCCTCATGGCGTTTTACACACAGAAGACATTAGGGTTTACATACATGCAAGCATTGAGGAATTCAGGGAATTCAAATTGAGAGATTTCTATCATAAACAACTGATAGACAATGCTTTTGAGCTTAAACCAGAGTATAAGGGTATCCAGAAGAAACAATTTGATCAATTCATTCATTTCCCCTACTTTGAAGAAAATGAATGGGTCCGGTATGTATTGAGTAGGATGCATGACAACTTCCTATGGCTGGATAGACCCTGCAAGATCACAAAAGAGGCAATTAGGGCAGTGACTGGTCTATACTCTTCTGGAGGGATACCTATCCTCAAATCCGTCAAAAATAACATTGTAACTGAGGCCACTGGATCAAAATTTGATAAGAGGGCAATGACCATTGAAGATATTTCTGATCCGGATATCAAGTATGCATCCATGATAATAGGATACAAGATTTATCACTCCAGTAGGGAAAATTCTGTATCCGGAACTGCAGTATACACTGCCTATGAGATGCTGAGGAAGAATGCAGATTATGATCTCTGTGAACTTCTTTTAAGCCAATTAATGGAGAATATACAGAAGATCAAAAAGGATAAAAAGAATTCTTTTAAGTATGGTACTCTCATATTATGTCTATTTTTCTATTTCATGAATGAGTTGCCCGGATCAAGTGGATGGGTATGGCAGAATGACAAACCTGTTGCAGTCCAGATAAGAGATTATTTACATGGGCTTGGGGATGCCAAAGCAAGAAATACAGCCCTATGGGGATACTTCAAAAACTTCCAGAGCACGATGCAAGCAAGAGAAAGAATTCCCTAGTCTCTTGTTGAAAAATACAAAGACTCAGTTTGCTTTATGGTGGATACTGATCAGTGCCTTATGGAGGCAGTGGAGCCAAGGACAGTCTGGATCATGCCCATGGGGTATGAGGTTGATGAACAGATTGTGGAACTGCATGTTCAACACATGCTTAGTCAGCCCAAAGATCCAAAGGCAGAAAGGTTTGGAACCTTTGAGGAGCTGAGTGTGAAAATTCATGTGGAACTCAGAGAACCTGAGATAAAGAGGAAGGTGAGAAAAGAAGTAGAGCATATTGCTCAAGGCCTAGGCATTCCAAAGGAGGCACTAGATGCCAACCGAGAAAAGAGGAGAAAGGCTGAGGAAGAAAAGAAAGAGGCAGAAAAGAAAAGTAAGAAAAGTGCTCCGGTGGAAACCTCAACCCGGACCAGATCATCAAAAGGATCTACACCTGTCAGAACCAAAAGCTCAAAAATATCTAAACCGGAAGGTCAGACATCCAGTAAAGGAGAGAAAAGGTCTAAAATAAAAGCCACAAGGGCTTACACAAGTCAGAAAGATGAAGAGGAAACGGAATCAGATGAGGGGGTATAAGAAATAAAGAAACAGAAGAAGAAAGGATCCGGTAAACCCTCCATAGGCCAAGACAAGGAAGAAATGGTAGAGGTATTTGTTGAAAAGCCCACCCTGTCTCTAAAGAGTGTAATCAAGTCAGTCATGGTGGATGGAAACCTTCAACCAATGACTGAATTTTATGATGACTACAATGAGGCTGACCAAAAGATTCTGCAGGAAGCCACAATCAAATATCTAAACACATACAATAAGGCCTTCATTGAGATCATATCTCTAATTCCTAAAAGCCTAGAAAAGGAATTAGAAATAAGAAAGAATAATGCTCAGGCAAAAGATCTTGAGATCCGGGAGCAGATAGCTATTCAGCTATATCCTCAAATTGATCCCAAGACAATGAACATAATATTCAAAGATTGCAAAGATGAGTTCAGGAGTAAAGCAAGGATGAATCAACTCATGCTTGGTGAGACTGACAAGGTGGCCATAGAGACAGAAGAGATCCTCCGGAAGGCCTTCAAAAGGTTTAATCTCCCTATTGTAGAGGACTTAGGTGCAGAAACAGCTGTGGACTTAGAATCCTCTGCTTTGGAAGAAGTGGCCTTTGAACAGACTAGCATCTCTCCTCCGGTTTCCCCTACAGTCTCCGGATCCCAAGAAAAAGAGAAACTACAGGAGAAAGAAGCAGCAGTAAAAGAAAAAGAGGTTGACAGCACCAAGGATGCAGAGAAAGAGAAGACTCCAACAGAGAAAACCACAACTGAAAGTGGTAAGAATGTGGAAGGAGAAAAGATTCCAAAGGACAAAACTGCAAAAGAGAAGAAACATCTGTCTCCGGCAAGAGACACTGCACAAACTGTTCAAAAATTTCTGAGCCAAGAAGCAATAGAGATTGATGAACCAGAGCTTCTAAAAGGTCCATTCAACTTTGATTCCCTCTCTCCGGTATAGACAATGAAGATAGCTTCATTTGCAAATGCTAAGGCAAATGAAAAACTCCTAAAGTCTCATATGGAAGACTGTGAGTTGATAGAGGCTGCTTCCGGAGTGCTTGAAAAAATTATGCCATCAGTCAAGATAGATCCGACAGCCTCCTCTTTCGGTAATCTCAAAACCTTAGTCAGCAGTGTTGATACACATTTTGATTCTCTAGAAAAATCAGCTGAAGAAAAGGTCCGGAAGGAGTTTTTGGATAAGAGATTGTTAGAAGTACTAGGATTAATCTCTAATGATAGGAGAAATATGAGTATTGGAATAAAGAGCTTAGAAAATGCTCTTAAGGATGGCGGTGACATTTATAAATTTTGCATCTCCTGGTCAAAGGCAACAACAGAAATTGATAAGAAAATAAAAGAGGAACAGGACAAACTACAAAGTTTGTCTCAAAGTTTTGATCCTCTCTCTTCCTCCATAGTAAATCAAGAATGTCAAACTATTGCAATCACAAATGCAATAAAGAACCTTGAGAAGGAAAGGAAGAATATAACTAACCGGATGGGAGAACTTAGAAGGATTATAATCCCTAAGTTAGAAACTATGCATGAGGCCATCAGTGATGCTCAGACTACCGCCCAAACAAATGATCCGACAAATCTCAAGAGGGCAGAAGTTTTTGCATTTTTGTTGAGTAGTCACATTTCAATTTTGGATAGAATGAAGCAAAGTTGGGCTACAGAACTGATCCAATTGAAGACATCCTTTGCAGACATTCTTCAGTTTATGTGAGTATGTAACATGCGGCTAAGTATAGTAAATTTTTGAAAATTTTGGTGTGCGGACCCTACCCTTTGCCATTGATGTCAAAGGGGGAGTGAGGAGCAGTGAAAAATGAGGAATCCAACTAAGGGGGAGTTCCGGAAATTGTATATAAAGATAGAGCATCAGCCAAGGGGGAGCACAGTGTAAACACTTAGTCATTTTTCACTAAGTGTTGCCATCATGCTAAAGGGGGAGACTGTTGGCAAGAGACACTATATGTATTCATGATTGTTGTCATTGATGGCAACAAAGGTCATCCCACATATCCGCAAGTCATGGTGTGTCTCTACCGGAAGTCAGAATGAAGATTGTTGTGGTCCGGTGAACAAGAACAGAGCATGTGGCAAGGTCCGACAGATTGGTCCGGATCTCTCAGAGGAAGTGTCTTGGTGCAGTGCGGATTTGGGGAAATCAAGAGGACTACCTTGAGTGGTATATTCCAAGGATTTAGTCTCCGCTGATGGACAAGGAAAAAGATATGAATAGTTGAGTACCGGATTCCTGAGTGACAGTGAGAACAGAGGAAGAACTGACTGACAGAACATCAGACTGCTTTCCGGATGTGTTACTATTGATGGTAAAGGTTGTGAAGGCATGAATCATGTTTGGCCGACATGATTAATGATATCTACAAGTATATGCTTGATCCGCATTGCTTGGTGAGCAAGGATTCAGCCGACAGAACAGAGTTTGTGAGAAAATAGACTGTTCTGGATGCCGACTAGAAAGGTGATGAAATTACTTGTGCGGATATATATGCACGATGGATTTAGTTGTGAGAAGTGTGGTTGTATGTTGTGTATGTGCGAATAAGTGCAGAACAGAGCAGAAACAGCTAGAGAGATCCAGCATGTGAAAGGAAAGTAGAATAAAGAGAAGAGGAAAGATGAAGTGTAGCAGATCAGTGTACTGAGCCTAACCGGAACTGAACTCCAGCATATGTGGATGCTTCCAATCAGTTCAAGTATTGTATAACATTCTTTTGTAGATAGTGTGTCTCCTTGTAGGCAGTGTGCCTCTTTGTGAGCAGTGTGCTCGGGCAGTGAGCCCTAATTGGCAAGTGCCATTTTGTAATACCTTATTCTTCTAACAGAGAATAATCTTTGGGTTAATCACCCCGTGGTTTTCTCCCTTAATAGGGTTTCCACGTCAAAAATACTGTGTCATGTGTTTCTCATTTCATGGTAATGTTTTTATGTTTGATTCAATGCTGCATTAATTAATAAGAAAGTTCAAAAGAAGAAATAATTAGGATAACTGATTCACCCCCCCCTCTCAGTTATCAACACTTACCCATGTGGAATACCTTATACTTCCTCAAATTACAAGTTCTTGTCAGTACATTGACAATTTCCAGAATTTCATGCAAATTACAGACCTAGGGCTTCCATGTTTCATATGCCAACCTTCATCACTCAATCTAAAACTTTGGAATTTAAAAGAATATGTAAAAATAAGCCTTCTTACCAAAAACTGAGATTTTCCACCGATTGAAATGGGAGAAACACAATTTTTTAAGTCACTGTTTACCCTAACAGGGGGTTTTGACAGTTTTTACAAGAATTGCAATATCTTTCTCAAAACTCCACTAATCTGCATGAAACAAAAGGGAAATGGAAGATGATTGATTGTACCATCATTCTCAAAGACTTATACATGCATATGTGCCTGTACAGAGCTGTACAGTATGAGAAAACAACAAATTTCTATAGAAATACATAAAAAACAGTGTTCTTTTATTGATCAGAGCCTTCTAATCAACCACCCACACCTTCACAAATGGATACAAGGCCCTTTAAAGGCATTACATCATGACTCCTCACATTCCAACTGATTTCTAATTGCGTATCAACGCTTAGAACCAAAATGATCTTTCATATTCCAAGTTTGCATCATTTGCAACTTTACAATTTTGCATCATTTACACAAATTTGAACTTAGACCTCTCTTAGCGACTTTAATAAAAGGAAAAATGACTTAATTTATCTCATTACATTGTTGAATCATCAAAGTTCAATCAAATTCCTATGGAAGCATCAATTTGTTAAGGTGCCCCTGCACCAACAAAGGTGGAATTCAAGGAATCCAAATAGAAGAAAAGAGACTAGTGACCCTTCGGGTCATAGGGTTATCTCAACCACCACAACAATTGAACGAAACATACAACAAAACACATAACAACAAAGGCCACAGAACTTGCTGACCCCCCTTCGCGAAGTCCAGCTCTCCAACGAGCCAGACCCCCGCGGTGTCTTGCCTCCTCTCGACTGACTAATTCCACTTGAGCGAGAGTGACGTGGCGGATCGCCCCATGGCAAGGAGGGAAAGCGTCTGTGTGCGTGTCGAGATCCGACCCGACAGCCTCCAGGGAACCGGAGTCACGATTTCGAGTGTACAGTGACAACTAATGAAATGCAAGTGAACCTAGGTGCAGTGCATGAACAAGGATTTAGAAAGGGGATGCATGAAAATATAGACTAGATACCAAAAATGAAATCTGACACATTTGAAGTAGCTACTAAACAAAACATAAGGATCTTGAAATCCATTAGGAAAAAAATGACATGGGCCATAAGGATACAACACAATCATCATTCGCTTAAAGACGAGGCAATTGAACTTCCACAACTCTTCCGTGTACCCATTGCACACCAAGGTGCCATTGCTAGGGGAGAGGACCCAGTAGTGGTGCACCTTAACTTCACGCCTCTCAAAATCATACGTGGCAATTTCGAATCACTCCAAAATTTTTATAGTAGCTTACTTGGCAACGCCCCTGCTTATAACTAATGTTTCAGGGCCACATCATCAAATATTGAGGTGTCAAATAGTTCCCCCAAAAAAGGGTGGACCAATAGGTGTGCATTAAGTCGTTTTTTTGGTGGGCTGATGTGGCATCACATGATTGGTTGCTTTTTAAATTTAAAGGGCACATTGCATTCAATTATTAATACTTATAGTAACACTAACAACCTTAAAGTCAGAACCACTAGTACTAAACTTTAAAAATATTGAACCTTAAATGCACATATACTAGTATTAAACTTAAAAAATATTGAACCTTAAATGCACATATACTAGTATTAAACTTAAAAAATATTGGACCTTAAATGCACATATACTAATATTAAACTTAAAAAATATGGGACCCACCTTGTAGGTATTTGAGCCAACAACTTTTCTTGGTGAAAACCCTAACCTACTCTTTTGTTGTTACCCAGCTTCCATGAACACCATGGCATGCTGCAAACTATTTGTTGTTGCAGCAGCTTCCATGAACTCCAATTTATGCTCCAAACTGTTTGTTATACACCCATTTCATTTTCGCCATGTTTTCTCAACCGAAGCTCATGCGCAGAGCCTCTTTTCAAAGTTTGCCTCCTCCAAACTTAATTTGTCTGAGGCCGACATCACTCGGATGTTCAAGTTGAACCCCCGCTTGCAGACGCTTCGAACTCTCCACAGAGTAGAGCAGTATGTACATTCGTTTAAGAAGCGCGGCTGCACTGAAGTCCAAATTGCCAATATAATGAGGAGTCAGGTCAGTAGTATCCAATGTACAGAAAGAATATTGGAACCTAAGATCAAATTGCTGGAAGATTTTGGTTTTGTGGATCGAAATCTGGTCAAGCTTTTGACGAGATGTAACAGCATCTTGAGCCAGAGCCTCAAGAACGAACTTCTTCCCAAGATGGAGTTTCTGAAGAATGTATTTGGGTTCCAGGATGTGCTCGTTAAAACCCTGTTAAAAGCACCACGACTTCTCGGTATGAGCTTGGAAAAGACCCTGAAGCCCTCCATTGCTTTCTGGGAAGGATGGGGTTTTGGTGGGATGGGGCTCTTGAACTTCTTAAAGCAGTTTCCGTTCGTTCTCCTACGCACGTCTCTAACGCCTGCGCAGATCGACCTCATTCACAAGATTGGGGTTGGCAAAGAAAGAAAAATGTTCAAATATGTTGTAAGTATAGTGGCTTATAGCCGCATGGAAACGTTAGAGGCCAAGATAGAGAATCTCAGACTCTGCGGGCTCTCGGCTGAAGAAATCTGGCAAATACTTGGAGCTGCCCCTCTAGTCTTTTCTTACTCCAAGGAAAATGTCAGGGAAAAGATGAACTTTCTTGTTAATAACATGGAGCTCCCAGCAAATTATGTAGCGAAGCACCCTAACTTCTTGTGTCTCAGTTTTGAAAAGACTACGAGGCCCAGGTTTCTGGTCTGGCAGAAAATCAAATCTATGAATGACCTCGACATCCCTCTTTTGACGGTATTGAGGATGCCAGAGGCAAGGTTTATTAGCAAGATTATTAAAGAGCATCCTGAATCTAAAACACTATGGACAATTTATGAAAATGCCATTTCTAATGCCTCCAACCACACAAAGAGCTCAACAACATAATTTTGGATAGAAAAAGTGAGTCAGGTCTCAAAAAATACAACAAATTTGTTGATCTAGTCTTTGGCAGAAGGCAGGCAAAAGGCAAAACCTCTCCATCCAGGTGTTGGCTGTGAGCATTTTACATTCCTGGAGGTACCATATTCAACAGCAGGAGCTATGTTGATATTCTCCCTGCCCTGCGTTCTGTGTCTAGTTGCTTTTCAAGCAAGGTATGCATTGTAGTTATTATTTTTTTCAAGTGAACTAATTGCTACCTCTGCAGCCATTAAGTATGATGTAATTGGTGAATATTTAATAGATAGAAGTTTTGTTACATCTAAAAGTCATCTCAGAAATCTTATCATTATGTTCCAAATAGGAATTATTCTAGAAGCAAGGAGTGAACAATTATACATAATGTTCAGCAAACAAGTTTTCTAGCCGCCAAATTTTTGCAGAAGTTGTAATTATGGGTTTGATGTAGTACCATTTAGAACACCGGAGTCAGTTTGTGTTAAGATGTCATATAAGTCCTTAAAAGAATACATGAAATCGGGAAACCAGAACAATATGGTTTTCAATTTACATTCGAAGTTCATCAGCAATTGGACAACATCACAAAACATTATTAGTTGGAAGTTAGTTAATAAATGGTTTTAAGCAGAGTTTTGGCACTGATGATGACCAAGTCAATTGCAGGCTCTGCCTTGACAAATCAAGATGTAAATATTAATCTTTAATGGGTTAATATTTGTAGTTTTGGTAGTTTTCTTCATTTAGTTGGTTTGGGCAGTTACTGCCTATAAAACAAGAATGTAAATCTTTATTTTTAAGAAAAAATTCTACACCATTCTGTCCTACTTTTAATCCCTGCCGACAGTGGTATCAGAGCACACCAATCCAAGACATCAGCCATTCAAAAATTACAGCAGCATTTGAGATATGTAAAAGAAACAAATAAATCGCTGTCAAGTAACAGGAGACATTATCAGCAATGTAAAGATACTGTGATTAACAATATCTGTTACTGTTAATCCCAGCCACTGCCATAACCTTTTGCTGATCAGCAATATTTTATATTTTAATTAATTTTATTGTTATCCACCTGAAGGAAACAGAGGTGGAGAAAAACGCGCTTCGGGGATTTTGGGATTTTGCTGCCCTAAATGGTCTTCATTTCAAGAGAGGAGAGTGTAGAAATATTTTCATTTCTGTCAAGTGACCAGGCAGCAACAATCACTTCAGCAGTTTACAAGAATGCTTTTTCATTTTAATTCTCCAAAGGCATATGTGTCAGCGTGAAGAATGAGTGTGCAATATTAATCTAAAATCGAAGGTTTTCTAAATCATGAAAGCTGCACGTGCATTTGCTGGGTGAAAAACAAAAGTGAGAAGAGGCATAAAGAATTCCAGTATCAAAAATTGCTGTTATTTTTTATTTATTTCTTTCCTGCTTCAAAGTTTTTTATTTATTTCTTTCCTGCTTCAAAGAAAGCGGTTGAAGAGGTATTTTCTACCTCTTGATTTTAAAAAAATTAAAGAAAGAAAATTTTTCAAAAAGAAATTGCATAAAAAGAGTTGTGTAATTTTCAAAATTTATAATGTAATTAAGGGAGATGGGTTCTACAATACAGGGGTGGAGTTGAAGAATACAGGGGTGGAGTTAAAGAGCTGAAAGATTCCAAAATTTTGTAAAAAACCCTCACCATATTTAATGTAAATCTTTCGCTGCAGATATGGCTTTGACGATAGAGTTTGGGAGTAGGGAGAATCAATAATGCTGATGTAGACTTCTCCTTTACTTCCGTGTACACAGCAGCTGTAACTGAGGTTTTCGTAGATGAAGATATTATATGTTTAGAATTATCTAGAGAGGAAGCCTCTGGACTCCTCTTTTTATATTGGTATGTATTTATTTTTGTTTGCAGATGTGTGTAATTTTAGAGAGGTATGTAGCAGGAGCCGAAAAAGAAGAGTTGCAGCAGCAGCAAAAACAGAGTTTATATGCAACAGAGCAGTATTTGTAATATTTTTTTCAATATATGGAATTATACTAATATTATTCTGTATGTGTATGTGCATACTTTAAATTGCAGACTTTTTATTGTTATGTTTAATGCATGAATCCAGCAGGGTTGAAGAAACAAGATTGAGAATTTTAGGAAACTAGGCAGTTCAAAAACAGGGTAAAACAGGGCACATATAACTAATTTGCATTTTTATCACCTATCCACCTTTTTCTCATCATCATGCTTGCTTAATTTTCTGCTCTTCTTTCTAGGTCCACAACATAATGATTCAAGGATCTTGCTTTTGCAAGGAGGCTCAAAACCATAGAGTGATTTTCTGTTGAAAAACATCCTGTTCCCACAGAAACAGGCCCCTGGATTCCATCCAAACCCTACAAGTTTAACACAACTCTAATTTGAGTAGTAGTTATAGATTCCATGTTGTAGCTATATATTGATCAAGTTATATGGTATCAGGGGTGTTAGCATAAGCATTAGAATGCTCAAGCTAAGTGTATATACGTAGCTACTTACAACAATCCAGTAGCAGTCAACTCCTTTGTAGATGAGAATGAGTTCCAGAAGTAACAAGGAAAGAATGTGCAACAGATGGCAAGCGTCTATCTTTTAGCTAGAAATTTGTAGAGATAGGATAAGTCCAAGATAATCATTCCATGTCTCTTAATTAATTTGCTCGTACCACAGTCCTATTTGAAATATTTCTCTTTGATTGTTCCAAGTTTTAGTTTCCTACTTTAGTTTTTCTTTTCTAAAAATAAAGAGCTCTTCACCTGTATAATGGGAAGTGGGCCGATTGGTTGTTAGTTCTCATAAATGTACGACTCTTGCTAGATGTGTATATATTGTTTTCATCTAGCATATGTAGGATAGTTGAATTTTCTTCATGAATGTATTAGATTGTTGCAATCAATAAAAACAGAGTTTTTCCAATATGGTCCTTTTACTTTTACCCCTGAAATATGGTGAGTTGATTGATGAACTGATTAAGTAGTTGATAAGAGGAAAGGATGCATTCACTTCAAGCAAGAGCCTACTTGAGGTAGACTGCAACCTGTTATCATTAGATTCATGCAATCAAAACTAGATTTTTGAACTAGATTTGCTTTATTCTATTTCAGTTTATTACTCTGTTTCAGTTAGAAAGCAGTTAATACAGTTAGCTTCGGGGTTTATAAGATAGTTTCCTTGTTTTCAGTATTACATTCATTTTCCTAGTTTCTAGAGAATATCAATTACTAGTTATACACAACCATAATATCCCAACATCCAGAAATCTTTAGTTGTACATATAGTACATGTACCATTGAAGAAAATACATCCTTGGTTTGACATTATAAATGTAGCACATTGTAACTAGTGAATCCCTTGATAAGGGATACCTTGATTCCTTGAGTTGAGTGCATGCTTTGTATTGTATCAAATTTACTGATTAATGATACAGCTACAAATGTCAATCATCTTCTTTCATTTTGTGCTATGTTGTGATTTGTGTATTGTCAATGCCCAAACCAATCATAAAGGTATTTGGATTGGGTCACATTGACAATACACAAATCACAACATTTAACTTTTATATTTTATAATATCTTTTATTTTGTAATAACTTAAAGAGTTACATATTGAATGACAAATATAATTATTTATAGTAATATAGTTGTCTTAATTCATTTTAGTCAAATTAATTGCATTTAATTTTAAAATTAAATGTTATATTTTAATTAAAATTATTATTTATAGTTAAGTGTTATAGTTACAAAATTTTATATTTAATAATATATTATTATAAGATCTTTATTTCATTTTAATATTAAAAATTTAATTAAAAATTGATTTATTTACTGACAAATTATTTTATTTTATAGCGCATTAATAATTATATATTTTTAGTTTTATAAAGTCAATAAATTATTTATATATTTTTAATTATTAAATTATTTTAATTTTCAAATTTTGATATAATATTTTAAATATTGTACCAAATATTTTTTATTTTCATTGACCTAATTAAATCGCCATCCGTTTTTAACACATTTGTTTGGTCAATCTAGTTTTAAGATAGCTTCACCAATGTCATGTGCAATTCAATTTTTTTAGATAAAATCTATTGACGTTTAAATGCATGTCCATGGCATTCAAAGGGTTGAGCTTATAGTATTTCGATATGTTCCAACACTTCTTGATATATACTAACTTCCAAATATGTCCACCATTTGTGAATGCAACTTCATATGGCAACTTGGATATTCTACTAAGTGGAGACCTTGTTAATTGATTTCCCTCGCTTAGTGCAACAATGAAATGAACAAAAAAATGCCCCTAGTTTGTATTATCAATCAATAAATATAGTCATTAGAAATTTCACAATAAAATTGTCAATTATAACTTTTTTTAAAAGAGGTAAAAAATTATTAATAAAGAGACCAATCGTATAATACAAGGAATATAGAAGCCCCCAGACCCCAAAGGGGCAAAAAAACCAACCAACCAATAACCATAAACAACAAAGAAGGAGCCCCACACAAGGGTCCCAATTATCCATTCATATCCTCTTGAATCAACTGATCCAAAGTATGAGAACAATCAAAAGGCAAACGCCCCCAATCACTAACATCCCACTCTTCCATTTGCTCTGAGGCCCACTTCACCAAGCAATCAGCCACTCTGTTCCACTCCCTAGGAATGTGAACAAAGGAAATAGAATCCAAGGATGAGCTTATTTAAAGAATCTTCTTGACCACAGAAGCTAACTACCAATTCGCATTATCAAATCTCCTCTCATTCATCATATTTATCACAATTTGCGAATTAGACTCACAAATAACCCTATGCCACCCTCAAGCACAACCTCTTTCCAAAGCATAAAGGAGAGCAAGGGCTTCCATAAAATTGTTGGTCTGTTGATCCTTATAATTAGAGAAAAAGAAGAGAGGAGCACTAGAATTATCCCTCCCTATTCCTCCAATCCCTGCATGCCCAGGATTTCCCCTAGAAGAACCATCAGTATTAATCTTTAAAACCTGAAGAGGCGGACAAGACCAGCTCCCCACCCGCCGAACCTTTCTTAAAAGTTACCCAGATCTTCTAGACGAAACAAAGCATGAGCCTCTACCCAATAAACTTAAATTTTGGGCAACCTCAAATTCCCTAGGGTTTGAAGGGTCAGATACACTACACTTAGAAGATAGAGTCTCCTAGAGCGTACCAATAATCTGTTACCACACCTGTTGAACAACCAACTTGAATCCCTAAAAATTTCTATGATTTCTTTCTAGCCATATTTGCCATATAATGAAGGAAGGGCCAATATCCCAAGCAACTTGTAGAAAAATGCCTTAGTTGGGGGTCTCCCCACAAATCTCCAAAACTCAACCAAAAAGGAGGCATGAACACAAGCCTGTTTCCAAGCCCCCCACCAAAAGTGCCAAAGCTCTCTAGCAAAGGAATGTTGAAAAAACAAATGAGTAGACCCTTCCTCACTACTGCCATAGAAAACACAAATAGAAGGCCCTTGAAATCCTCTTTTTCGAGGATTGTCCCAAGTAAGGCAACGATTATGTGCAACCAACCAAAGAAAAAAATTGCACTTAGGCCAAGAAAAATTATTCCACACATTTTTCCACCAAGTGATACTAGCTCCCCCATATTTTTTCCTATCCAACTCTTGATAACCAGAGGCAAGCAAGTACATACCCTTCTGATCAGGGCTCTAAGCCAGAGTATCATGCTCCCTCAAAGAGCTACAAGCTTGTCCAACAAGAATCTGAGCTAACTCTTCTCGGTCCTTCAACGAGCCTCCCGACGGCCACTCGTGTGACCCTTTCCATCTAGAAACCTCACCTTGCCCAAAGATCTGAACAGATTTAATACTCTCAACCTAATTCCAACCCGCATCCAGAAATATATTATAGAGCGATTGCAAATGCGGGTACATGGATAATATTGAAGGACAACCATCCCAAGAATCATGCCAGAACAAAGCTTCAAATCCCCTATTACATATCCAAAAAAACCTTTGCTTGATTAAGTTAGCACCCCTTTTAAGAGTGCCCCAAATCATAGAACCCCTACCAGAAAGCCAAAATCTAGGAACATCGGCACTCGCCACCTCTCCCAAGTATTTGCAAGTGAGGATCCTAGCCCATATCTGATCCTCATTAAGGCACTACCTCTAATAAAGTTTAGCTGCTAACGCTTGCTCGGAAAGACTTGCCTGACGAAGACCAAGACCCCCCTCTTGCTTTGGCCTACAGATAGATTCCCACTTGACCAAACTCCACTTAACAGAATCCAAGTTACCAACCCATAAGAATTGTCTAGAAAGAGCATCAAAATACTTAATGAAATTGGAAGGAGCAGCCTGAACAAAACACCTATAAATAGGCAAAGCTTTAATCACATACTTCAGTAACGTAACTTTCCCAGCAAAAGAGAGCCACCGACAAGTCCAATGGCTGACCTTCATGTGAAATTTATCAGGAATATTTTACCAAAAACCCTTGGGCAAGGAGCCAACAAAGAGAGGGACACCAAGATACACAAAAGGAAGAGACCCAATCTGGAACCTGAGAATCCGAGCAATTCTTGCCTGAATAGGCTAAGGGGTGTTAAAAAAGAAGATGGAAGACTTATACTCATTAAGTCATTGACCCGAAGTTGCCAAATATATATCCAACACCTATCTTAAATTAGTCGCTTCCATGACTCTGGCAAGACCCATTAGAGCAGTGTCATCCATGAACTGTAAATGAGAGAGAGGAGGCAAACCATTGCCCCATCTCCATCCTTGGATTAAACCCTGCCTCACATGAAATTTAATAACACGACCCAAATCCTTAGCCATTAAGATAAACGTATAAGGAGATAAGGTATCACCCTGTCGCAAACCCCTAGAAGCACTAAACAAATTTGAAGTCTCACTGTTGATTAGAACAGAGAAAGAAGCGGAAGAGACACAACTCATGACCCAATTGACCCAATCAATTCCAAACTTAAATGCCAGAAGGACCTTACAGAGGAAAGCCCATTTGCAATGATCATAAGCTTTAGCCATGTCCAATTTGATGACATCGTTTTCTCTCTAGAAGCAGCCATAGAGTGAATAACCTCCATTGCAACAACCACCCCATCCATAATTTGTCTACCGACAACAAAACCACCCTACTCCTCAGAGATCAACTCCTGAAGCCACGGCTTGAGCCTCTCAGCAATCAACTTAGTGATAATCTTATAAACCACATTACAAAGAGCAATGGGTCTAAAGAGATCCAACGAGTTAGCCCCTTCTTTTTTGGGGATAAGGGCAAGGAAGGTAGCATTCATGGCTCTCGACATCTGTTTGCTCATGTGCAACTCCTTAACCACCTCCAATAAATCAAACTTGATAATCTCCTAGAATTCCCGAAAGAATTCTATCATGAATCCATCAGGGCTAGGGGCTTTCCCTTTTTTCATCTGAAAAACAATATGCTCCAATTCAACAAGGGATATAGGGCAGATAAGAGCCTCATTCATTGCATTAGAGACCAACGAAGGAATACAATCCAAAACAAGATTTTCTTCCTCAACCACATCCGGAGAATCCTCTAAGAACAAAGAAGAGAAGAACTAAGAAGCCTCCTTCAACATCTCCTTAAAAGAAGAAACCTGAGTCCCCTTGGATGTCATAAGAGAAGAAATCAAATTGCCACACCTCCTGTCTTTAACAGAGTTATGGAAGAATGAAGTATTTTTGTCTTCTTCCTGAAGCCATTCAATATGCGCTTTTTGTTTCCAGAAAATTTCCTCACGTAACTCCCATTTAGCAAGATCCTTTATAGCCTCGGTTTCCTCTCTAAGAAACCTCTCAGTGAGACCAAAATCTCTAATCTGATGAGTGATGACATTTAAGAGAGACTGGGCAGCAACCTTAGCATGAAAAATGTTTCCAAAATTTTGCATGTTCCACTTCTTAAGCTGAAACTTCACATACTGAAGTTTCTTCATGAAGGAGCACATCACAGTACCATAAGCAGGTTCAACTTTGCGCCACCAACCGACCATAAGATCTTGCAGAGAGGAATCACGAAGCCACATAAGCTAAAACTTAAAAGTTGGCTTCTTAGAAACTCCAAACTGCGATGTAGTTAGTTTGATAGGCTAATGGTTTGACCCCCTCCAGTCCAAGATCTTTGAACTAGTAACCCAATTATCTCCAACCCAAAAGCTAGATACCAAGAACCTATCTAATCTTTCAGAGATAGACTCCTTTCTACATCTCTTGTTACTCCAAGTGAACAAGCCATTGAAGGGCTTTATATCCACTAGATTCATATTAAGAATATTCTCACTAAATAAATTGGAAGAAGGTTCTAACTTCCTTATCCCACCCTTTTTTTCTTCAAGACTGGTAATAGCATTAAAATCCCCTGCTATAATCCAAGGAAAAAGGGGGACTAAGGATCAAACAAAATAGAGACCTGCAACCATAGCCTTTCTTTTCCACTAAGATCAACATGAGCATACACATTAGTGAGGAGAATAGTTTCACCAGACTCCATACTAGACGCCACCACAGAGATAGAGGACCTACTAGAGAACCACCAAGGCGGGGAAACCTTGTGCGGATCCCATAAACAAGCTAAACCACTCACACTACCAAGAGCCCCAATACACTGACACTGACCTCTCACCCATAATCTAGGAGCCAAAAATATATCTCCTCATTTTCCTCAGTACCAGGATTAAGTTGTGGAAATGTTATGTCCTATAGAAACCATCTAGATAGAAATTAAACTTCAAATCAATAATCATTTGATTTTTAAAAAATAAACAACTATAAAAATGAATGTAATTTGAAATTTACTAATTTGCCTCATACCACCGTGAAACTTTTGGCCTCTTGATGTTCATAAGGCAATGGAGCATGGTGTGTCCTCTATGATTCATAGCTCCATGCCATTGATGGGGGTATGAGGTAGATTAGTAAATGAAATTAAATTAAAATTACATTAGGGGGTATGAGGTATGAGGTAGATTAGTAAATTAAATTCAACGAACTTACTAGCATTTACCTAAGCATCAAGGCCGAAAGTCTCACTCAGGAGGACATCTGTCATCACCATCTGCTCAGCTGTAGATGTAGCTTGTGCACCTGCATCCTAACTATCTGTGGGGCCATAACCATAGGTTAACCCGCAAGCCTGACAAGTATGGGGTGGAACCCTACTCCTTAAACTCTCCCACGACCCATGCTCAACTACATGACTGGCATGCTATATGATGCTCTGGGTCAAGGCACTAATGGACTAAAGTGTCTCAACCTCAACAATCTCCTTCACAATGGAAGGGATAGACACGTGCTCAAGAACTAGTCTGGCGAGTGCTCATCTTCCTGTCTATTGTGGGTCAACACGTGCCCCTGGTCTATCCTGTGCTAATCCCCCATCTCTACCTTAGAAGTCCCACATATCAAAATAGTTTGGCAACTTATTTTTTACAAAGTCACAGTAGAGTTTCCTCAAAAAATATTGCGGGGCCTCATTATTGTTGCATGGAGGATGGTCAAAAACCATCCACCACCTCTGCCCAAAATTGTCCCTTATCGCTTGGTTGTTGCACCAATGGATAAGAAACCTCTTGCATGTAAGGGGTAGAGGTTGATTTGTTTGTGGGTCTATAAAAATAGAACACAAGTCCAATTTTGTAATTTGTTCATTTTTGACTTGCTCATATGACAACTTGTCTACATAGTATTCTCTAAATTCTCTCCTCTTTTTAGACCAACTAGTTATTTGCTTGCTAATTGAATCTACATTTGATAACATAGATTCAAGAGATTGAGCAAGTGTGGATCTATGTGAGGTTGAAGTTGCAGGATATTTCAACCTTGCAATTATATTTTCAATTTATTTTTATTGTTTTCAATTTGCCCCATTAGATTTTCTTGTGTTCCAGGGACATGTTGAGGAATGGATGGAAGAGTTTTTTGTTCGGGTTGTTCTTCAGTAGGTATTTGTTGTTTAGGTGATTTAGGATTTTGAGGATTTTCAAGAGGAGGAGGTGCATTATCATTTCATGTAAATTAAAGAAATTTACATCAAAAATCTACTTAAACCTACCTATTTAACAACAAATTCAGATAAAAAATTAAATACAACTTACTCCTTCCTCCCTGATGTCGTGGCTGCATTTTGATGATGAATCAGTGATGATTTGGTGATGAATTTGACCTTCAATAATGTGAGCGAGCTCTCAAGGGTTTGCAAGCCGCAGGTAGAAGAAAATAAAATGGGAAAATGAGGAAAAATGATAGTTTTTTTTTTTAAAATAGGAAAGAATAACATGCTCATGTTATAATGTGAGTGCATTATGGCTTGGTCTTCCCAAGCCTTAGGATCAACATCACCAAACCATAACATGCTAATGTTATGGCCTAAAAGTTTTTTTAAAAGTTTGGCCACTTTTTGGCCCCCCAACTTTTTGCACCCACCCTCCTAAATTGGACTTATTTCATGTGAATTTGGGCTACCCATGGCTCTACTCCATGAAGGCAACCCCCTCTATGGTTCACAAGTGCTTAAAATTTTCATTTGAGGGATGTGTACATGTTGTACATCATAGTCAGTATAACCTCGTTGCTTGAAATGGTCATTTTTCACTCAACTCCTTCTAGCCAGAACCAATTGGAGCTGCTAGACCTAGAGAGAATACATTTTTCTTATCATATTAGAAGTTCAAAGAAAAGAAAATAGTAGAGTTATCACTTAGTAATATTCCCCTAGTGATGTTTCTGAACCTCCTTGATCTTTTGAGGCCACAACCATAATTCCTCCTGTCCCATAGGTAGCAAATGAGGCTAAGCCCGAATCAAAGGTTCTTCCCTATCCCCATGTGTCTAGTAAATATGCCGAGGTTCCCCCTCCGCCATCCCTTCAAGAACAATGAGGCAACCTTTGTGCACAAAACTGACCTCCTTATAATCACAATATTACTTTTGTCCCACTGCCTCTGCAGATACTAGTGGTATTTCAATGGTTGCACAAGTTTTATTTCTTGAGGTTTCTCAATTGCTTGAGGATGCTCCTTTACTTCCACCTATTTTGAAATTTGTGAAGGAAGATCATCCTACATTGAGGAACCCTTCTCCCATAGCCTCTCAACCTTTGGCGGTTCCTCCTATTCCTTCTAATGTTCCTGAAACAAAGGAAGAAAAGGAACCCGCATTGGAAGATACTATGGTTCCCCTTAAGAACATCATGAATAAAGATAAGCAAAATAATATTGTGAAAGAAAGAAAGAAGTGTCATCATACTATGGATTTCCTTACCATAGGAGAGGAGAATATCCCTCCTCGCAAGTGTTTATCACTGGTGGATGCCAAAGAGACATCTATCACCATTGTGTCGCCTATAAAGAAAGAAGAAGCTTTGCAAGCTGCTATGGAGCCTATTGTACTACATTCTGATAGCGATTTTGAAGATAATACAAGTATAGCTCTTGTTCCTTATACCTCTCACGCTATAGTTCCTCTTTCATCTTGTCCACCAATCCAAATGGACGATGAACTAGATTGAGAGGAGGATGACTTTCTTTAGGTTGACTCGCATTTGAGGTACCTTGTTTTTTGTTTTATGTGTGCATGTGATTGTGTTTCCATTGTGATATGTTACTTGATGCTTTGATTGTGTTTATGTATTGGTTATTTTTGTTGTGTTGTTAAGCTCTCTTTGGATGACCCTTGTTATTTGTTAAGCTCTCTTTGGTTATTGTCTCCTACAAAGAAAGAAGAAGCTTTGCAAGCCGCTATGGAGCCTATTGTACTACATTCCGATAGCGATTTTGAAGATAATACAAGTATAGCTCTTGTTCCTTATACCTCTCATGCTATAGTTCCTCTTGCATCTTTTCCACCAATCCAAATAGATGATGAACTAGATTGAGAGGAGGATGACTTTCTTTAGGTTGACTTGCATTTGATGTACCTTATTTTTTGTGTTATGTGTGCATGTGATTGTGTTTCCTTTGTGATATGTTACTTGATTCTTTATTTGTGTTTATGTATTGGTTATTGTTGTTGTGTTGTTAAGCTCTCTTTAGATGACCCTTGACACCCTTGTAGGCACAAGGATACAAAGGGACCAAAATCCGTTGTCACATTCTCTATTTGTAACATCATTCTTCTATATGTCATAACTTCTATTGTTCTTGTGTTCTTTGGGGATGATGTAAGGTGTAGGATGTTTTGGCATTCTCCCTTGTTGACCCAAGGAGATGTTTATTTTTATTATATGTGATATTTCCTTCTTTGTCTCCATAGTTCTACTAGATGGCGGATGATGATAGTTCCATATATATATACATATATGCTCTTAAGAATTCTCATATTATATAAACATTCATATATTAATGCCAGTTAGTAGATCCCTTTGTGTTGTTTATTGTTTCTTTTATGTTTTAGATTTATGTGGCACCTTTTTTCTATGCTTGGTGTCATACCATGACTACACAATCCATTGTGTATCATGCCTTTAGCATCACCTCGGTTTACCTTTTGTGGAGGCAACCCCTTGGTGCGATGTAGTTCTTTGGAAATGCATATCTTATGGGCATGTGCTTTCAGAAAGCTATCATGCCTATTTTGTGATTCGTTCTACCTTGAAGCAATTGCTCCTTGATAGGAGTAGGCAATCACTTTAAGGTAGGGACATGCATCATGCTATGTGGTGCAGGAGCACCAAGAAGACTAAGGTCTTGTTTTGATGTTCATTTTGTTTTGTTGATCCAATAAGGTCTTGAAGATTATTCTCATTCATGTAATAAGGACTATGTCCAAATATCTATTGCTGTCTTGTAGGAGGTAATCATGTTTGTAAGCCTTCCAAGGCATGTAAAAGACAGTCATATGTTTCCTTCACATTGTAAGCCTTTCTAAGGCAAATAGGAAGATGTCATTAAGTTCTATGCCTTGTCAAAGGCTAGTTATCTTTGTAAGAACAGGATACAGTTGTTAAAACAGAGATAATACTTGTAATCACAATAACAAGTCACTAATGGGCAGCGATGGTGGAAAGACAGTTATGGAAACTTCCCCATCGGTCCAAAAAATACCTCCTTGTAGTTGTCAAAGGTTGTGCAGCCTTAAAAGGCCTTGGAGATTGATCCTTGGATGAAGGAGATGAACTTGAAGAAGTGTAAGAAGTTTCCAAAGCAATAGCGAACCAATTCTCTGCATTTTCTGTATAACAGTTCGTACCATTCTGTTGTATGGCACTGTCATAAAGTCTAGGTTGTTTGGGAATGGAGTATAATGAATTAACTCTCAATTAAGACTAGTTTGGGCTCGTGACATTGAAGATAAAGCAACCTATAAGCATTTGATTTAGGATTGCTCTTTGACAAAATTCTATTTTTTAGAAAATTTGCCCCTACAGGCCGTACACAGGGAAGGTACATGACTGTCCTTGCTTTTTCATGCTTTGATTGGATGGTCTATTGAATTACCTTTCATTTGAATGTAGTTTGGTATTTTGAAAGTTACATAGTAGGGAGTTATAAGGTTTTATTCTAAACTTGGTTGTAAAACCCTCCTCTAGGGTTTTGATTGCAATTCATGTATTTCCTTCCATTCCACTGATGTAGAAGGGCATAGATTAGTGGGATGGATTATTGCAAGGTAGTTTCAATGTATTCTACAAAGGGTTTGGGCAGAGAAGTTGATTTGTTGTTCATGTGAAAGACCTAACAAAACAATGTGTTAGGTGATGTTTAAAGGCACATTGAAGGAACCATAGATACATTTTTGGGAACAACAGAGAGTAGAAGTCTAAAACCCACAAAATACTTTGTTTTGGCATGTATTCTAAATGGTCAAACCCTTGGTTGAGTTCTGGGCTTGCATTCTATAGTAGTCTCTTTGTAATTTTGGCCTAATTGGGGCTCTAGGTCATTGAGAGGGGTTATTGGTTGAGGTATTCCGTCCAAAACAAGCCATACCCAATTTGGGATATGTGGTAGGATGCCATAATGGGTATCTACTGATTATCTAAGATCTGTATTTGAAGACCTGTAGCAAAAGTTAACAGGAATGTAATCATTTTGGAGGGCTACAAGCCATTTCTTAGGTTTGTGAAGGAAGTGCTACCCAGAAGTTTGGTCTGTCTTAACCATTGGTTGGAATGGGTCCCACAACCTCTGAAAACACCTTTTCCATGAAGAAATCAAAGCCCCTAACTGCTATTCCCACTTTTGTGTAAAGACCTTTGATTTTGGGCTTTTGGGTATAGTAGAACCTTGTCTTTCTTGTCTATTTTCTCCTATCCAATTTCCCTCTACATCATAGTGGTATCAGAGCCATAAAAGGTTCTGTTGTTGGTGGTATAAGGCCTGGTATATGTCAACAGAGGAGAGTGAAGGAGAGGCTAGCAATATGCCTCCAAAGGGGATGACCATCGAAGTGGTCAAGAAGTTCAAGGAGATGGAAGAGAAGATCAAAAGTGGAGTCAAGGAGGCACTCCAAGAAGAGTTGAAGGCATTGAGGATAGGGAAGAGGATAGATGAAGGTTCAGATGAAGAGGAAGAGAAAGAGGAAGAAGAAGAAGAACAAGAAGAGGTAGAGGTACCGGCTGATCAAAAGCATTTCCTTGAAGCCATCAAGGCAATTGGCAAGGATTCTTCGGAGGCTCAGATGGAGATTCCCATGTTTAGTGGGAAGATGAATGCTGATGAAGTCATGGAGTGGATTGAGGCTCTAAACAACTACTTTGAATACAAAGAAGTTCCTAAAAATAAGAGGGTTAAGTTTGCAAAAACTAAACTCAAAGGTGCTGCCCTTACATGGTGGTATTACACCCAAGGTGAGAGGGTAAAGAATGGGAAGAGTATGATCTCTTCATGGAGTAGAATGTTGGAGAGGATCAAGTCCCAATTCTTTCCATCAGACTATGAGGTACAGATCTCCAAGAGGATGCAAAATCTCAAGCAAAGAGATTTGGATGTGGCTACTTACACCGAGGAGTTTCACAAATACACTCTTCGTTGTGGGTACATGGAGGATGAAAAAGCTAAAGTGGCAAGGTATCTAAATGGTTTGAGGTTTAATATTCAAGATGAGATCAGTTTATTAACCCCTAAAACTGTGGAAAAATGCTTTCAAGTGGCATTAAGGGCTGAAGAGAAGTTGAAGAGGAAAGGTGAGCAGCAAAATAGAGGAAGAGGTGGCATAAATTTCAGAGGTAGGGGTAGTTTTGGGGGCAAAAATTAGTCCCAAAGAAGCCAAGGGGAATCTAGTTCCCAAGAGCAAAGTGGAGAATCCAGTTCTAGAGGATGCTTTAGAGGAAGAAGGCCTAATGGAAGAGGTAGATTTGGTGGACCAGGGAGAGGTCCTAATGTCTTCACAGGAAGGTGCTACAATTGCAACCAAATGGGACATCTAGCCTTCAAGTGTCCTGAAAAGAAAGCCTCAAGCTCTCATGGAGGAGAAAGAAGGAACCAATTGATCCAAGAGGAAGATTGCCAAAGTGTCAACTCTCTAATTAGAAGTGCAGCCCCAGTCCATGAAAGAGAAATTTTGATGATGAGAAGAACCATGTTGAAGGTGCCTCAAACACAAGAACCCCCTCAAAGGAAGACATTGTTCAGGACAACATGCAAGGTCTATGGTAAGATTTGCAAGGTAATTGTTGATTCAGGCTCAACTGAAAATTTGGTTTCCATTGAAATGGTAGACAGATTGAAATTGAAAAGGCTTCCTAGTATTAGTCCTTATAAAGTATCATGGTTGAATAAAGGGCAACAAGTTTTGGTAGATGAACAATCATGGGTTGAATTTGAGATAAGAGAATATAAGGACAAAATTTTGTGTGATATAATTTTTATGGATGCCTGTCATTTGCTGTTAGGACGTCCATGGCAATATGATGTTCAATCACAACATGATGGTAAAACTAACTCTTTCATCATAACTAAGAATGGTAGAAAGTATACAATGGATCCATTGCCTGATGAACATGTAGAGAAGAATGTTGGGTCAAGTGTCATGATTATGAATGGTAAAGAGTTTCTAGATGCCCTTAAGGAGGAAGGAGCCCAAGGGTATGCTATGATTTTGAAGCCTAAAAACAGTCCTAGTTTGCATGATCCTAGTAAGGAAGAAGTTCCTAATGAGGTGCAACAATTGCTAGAAAAAGTATAAGGGGATTATGGTAGAAGAAATTCCTAATGAGTTGCCACCTATTAGAGACATAAGCCATCAAATTGACTTCATATCGAGATCTACTTTGCCAAACAAAGAAGCCTACAAGATGACACCTTCACAAAATGAAGAGATTGCCAAGCAAGTGCAAGAATTGTTGGATAAGGGATTGGTAAGAAAGAGCCTTAGCCCATGTGCTATCCCAATAGTCCTAGACCCTAAAAAGGATGGTAAATGGAGATTGTGCATGGATTCTAGAGCCATTAACAATATTACCATAAGATATAGGTTCCCTATGCCAAGAATTGAGGACCTAATGGACTGTTTGGGAGGGGCTAGATACTTTTCTAAGATTGACCTTAAGAGTGGGTTTCATCAAATTAGGATCAAACAAGGGGATGAATGCAAGACAACATTCAAAACAAATGAGGGTCTTTATGAGTGGTTGGTGATGCCATTTGGTCTATTTAATGCTCCAAGTACTTTTATGCATCTCATGAATGAAGTGTTGAAGGATTTCATTGGCAAATTTGTTGTGGTATATTTGGATGACATTCTTGTTTTTAGCAGGACTAAGGAAGAGCATTTGTAACATTTGGATAAGGTTTTGAGGAAGCTACATGATGAACAATTGATGATCAACATGGAAAAGAGTGTCTTCATGAAGGAAGAACTCACCTATCTTGGTCTTGTGATTTCACAAGGTAGTTTGAAGATGGATCCAACAAAGGTAGAAGCTATTTTGTCATGGCCAACTCCAAAAACAGTAGGTGATGTGAAAAGTTTTTATGGTTTGGCAACATTTTATAGGAAATTCATAAGGGGTTTTAGTCATATTTGTGCACCAATTTTGGATACCATAAAAGGGGGGCAGAAATGTAAGTTTTTATGGACAAAGGCAGCCAATGATTCTTTAGAAATTCTGAAACAAAAGGTAGCACAACAGCCCATACTTGTTTTGCCCAACTTTAACAAGTTGTTTGTAGTGGAATGTGATGCTAGTAACCTTGCTATAGGGGCTGTCCTAAGTCAAGAAGGCAGGCCTGTTGCTTTCTTTAGTGAAAAATTGAATGATGCTAAGAAAAGGTACTCATGATTTGGAATTGTATGCAATGGTACAAGCTTTGAAAAATGGAGGCACTATCTTTTGCCTAAAGAATTTATTGTTTATACTGACAACCATGCACTTAGTTTTATGAATTCACAGGAGAAAGTCAATCATAGGCATATGAAATGGGTTGAGCAACTCCAAGCCTATACTTTTTCAATCAAACACAAGAAGGGGCAGACTAACAAAGTGGTAGATGCATTGAGTAGAAGGGTGTGTATGGTTCAAGAAATTTAGTTGTAAAGTGTAGGGGTTGATGCTCTCAAACATATGTATCAGGATGATGAAGATTTCAAGGAGGTATATGAAGTTTGTTCACAATTTTCAGACTCTTATCATTCTAATTTTTCTGAGTTTTTATTGCAACAGGGGTTGTTGTTCAAAGGCAGCCAACTATGTGTTCCTAGGTGTTCCATGAAGGAGAACATCATAAAGGAAAAACATTGTGGTGGACTTGGAGGTCACTTTGGGTTGGATAAAACATTGGATCAGGTGAAGAGGTTTTATTTTTGGCCTAAAATGCAATCAGATATCAGAAAATTTGTTGAATGTTGTAGTTGTCAAAGGGTACTTCATCTAATGCTGGTCTATATTAGCCACTCCCTATTCATAATAGGCCATGGGAAAGTATTAGCATGGATTTTGTATTGGGTCTTCCTAGGACTCAAAGAGGCTTTGATAATATATTTGTTGTGGTGGATAGATTCAGTAAGATGGCTCATTTCTTGCCATGTAAATGCACTAATGATGCTTCTCACATTGCTAGTTTGTTCTTCAAAGAAATTGTTAGAATCCATGGTTTGCTTCTTAACATTGTGACTGACAGGGATCCAAAGTTTGTAGGCCATTTTTGGCACACTTTGTGGAAGAAGTTGGGCACTCAATTGTCCTTGACTCCAGCCTATCACCCTTAGACTGATGGCCAAAGTGAGGTGGTGAATAGGTCCTTGGGAAACCTTCTTAGGTGTCTTACCAAACAACATGGAGAGGCATGGGATATGATCATCCCTCAAGCAGAGTTTGCCTATAATGATTCCACTAGTAGGAGCACAAGAAGGAGTCCATTTGAGATTGTTTATGGCATTCATCCAAGAGGTATTCTTGAGTTGAGAGATCTCCATGGATTGGAAAGGAAAAGTGCTCAAGGTGAAGACTTTGCATTGGCCATGAAGGACATCCATGATAATGTCAAAGAAACTCTTGAAAAGAACAATGACAAGTACAAGGAGAAAGCCAATGAGAGACGGAGGGATGTACAATACAAGGTTGGGGATTTGGTCATGGCACATTTGAAGAAGGAAATACTTCCTAAGGGGCAGCCAACCAAACTCCTCATGAAGAAGATAGGACCATGCCGGATTGTGCACAAGTTTGGGCCCAATGCCTATGAGATTGAAATTCCTCAAGGCTTGGGCATATCTCCTATCTTCAATGTTTCAGATTTGTTTCCTTTCAAAGGTGATTCTAATGCAGATTCATAGGCAAATATGGCAGCAACAGGAGATGAAGATTGGGTCAAAGGTCTCCCACCCAATCAGCCATTGAAGTTGGAATGCATTCTTGACACCAAGGTCTTGAAGAAGACAAGGAAGAAGACATACAAATAGTTCCTTGTCAAATGGAGTGGCTTACCCATTGAGGATGCCACTTGGACGAGTGAAGAAGACATCTTGAAGCATGGCGTCACAATTGCTGATCGACTTCCTCAAGAGACTTGAGTTCTCTTTCCACCTAGGGAGTATGGTGCAGGAGCACCAAGAAGACTAAGGTCTTGTTTTGATGTTCATTTTGTTTTGTTGATCCAATAAGGTCTTGAAGACCATTCTCATTCATATAATAAGGACTATGTCCAAATATCTATTGCTGTCTTGTAGGAGGTAATCATGTTTGTAAGCCTTCCAAGGCATGTAAAAGATAGTCATATGTTTCCTTCACATTGTAAGCCTTTCTAAGGCAAATAGGAAGATTCCATTGAGTTCTATGCCTTGTCAAAGGCTAGTTATCTTTGTAAGAATAGGATACAGTTCTTAAAACAGAGATAATACTTGTAATTAGAATAACAAGTCACTAATGGGTAGCGATGGTGGAAAGACAGTTATGGAAACTTCCCCATCGGTCCAAAATATACCTCCTTGTAGTTGTCAAAGGTTGTGCAGCCTTAAAAGGCCTTGGAGATTGATCCTTGGATGAAGGAGATGAACTTGAAGAAGTGTAAGAAGTTTCCAAAGCAATAGCGAACCAATTCTCTGCATTTTCTATGTTTTTTCTGCATTTTCTGTATAACAGTCCGTACCATTCTGTTGTATGACACTGTCATGAAGTCTAGGTTGTTTGGGAATGGAGTATGATGAACTAAATCTTAATTAAGACTAGTTTGGGCTCATGACATTAAAGATAAAGCAGCCTACAAGCATTTGATTTAGGACTGCTCTTTGACAGAATTCTATTTTTTTGGAAAATTCGCCCCTACAGGCTGTACACAGGGAAGGTACAGGACTGTCCTTGCTTTTTCATGCTTTGATTGGATGGTCTATTGAATTACCTTGCATTTGAATGTAGTTTGGTATTTTGAAAGTTACATAGTAGGGAGTTATAAGGTTTTATTCTAAACTTGGTTGTAAAACCCTCCTCTAGGGTTTTGATTGCAATTCATGTATTTCCTTCCATTCCACTGATGTAGAAGGGCATAGATTAGTGGGATGGATTATTGCAAGGTAGTTTCAATGTATTATACAAAGGGTTTGGGCAGAGAAGTTGATTTTTTGTTGTTCATGTGAAAGACCTAACAAAACCATGTGTTAGGTGATGTTTAAAGGCACATTGAAGGAACCATAGATACATTTTTGGGAACAACAGAGAGTAGAAGACTAAAACCCACAAAATCCTTTGTTTTGGCATGTATTCTAAATGTTCAAACCCTTGGTTGAGTTCTGGGCTTGCATTCTATAGTAGTCTCTTTGTAATTTTGGCCTAATTGGGGCTCTAGGTCATTGAGAGGGGTTATTGGTTGAGGTATTCCGTCCAAAACAAGCCATACCCAATTTGGGATATGTGGTAGGGGGCCATAATGGGTATCTACTGATTATCTAAGATCTGCATTTGAAGACCTGTAGAAAAAGTTATTAGGACTGTTGTCATTTTGGAGGGCTATAAGTCATTTCTTAGGTTTGTGAAGGAAGTGCTACCCAGAAGTTTGGTCTGTCTTAACCATTGGTTGGAATGGGTCCCACAACATCTAAAAACACATTTTCCATGAAGAAATCAAAGCCCCTAACTGCTCTTCCCACTTTTGTGTAAAGACCTTTGATTTTGGGCTTTTGGGTATAGTAGAACCTTGTCTTTCTTGTATATTTTCTCCTATCCAATTTGCCTCTACATCACAATGCTCTTTTTGGTTGCATATTTACTTGTTGGTGTGGAGATCATCTAGTGATTTGGAGATCCTCACTAGCTTGTGATGTTTCCTCTTTGGTCCATGAGCCAACTAGTACACCGTAGTTGGCTAGCCTGTGTGCTTCATGTGACTTGTCATGGTCACCTAGTAATTAGGTAGTCCTTAATAGTGTGTGACCCATAGTGGCACTTCTTTCACATGAACCCTAGTGATAGAGAAAGCTAGCGTTAGAGTCATGTGCCTTGTGTGATTGTTCCATGTGTATTCTTATGTTTGCTTCTTTTGTGTGTTTATGTGTCTTCATCATGTTTTTCTATGTATTCTCTATGTATTCATTATGCCTTATGTGTATGCATTGTGTCTTATGTGTATACTTTGTGTCTTATGTGTATGTTTTGTGTTTGATGTATATTACCTTTTTGTATCATGTGTTTTCTACATGTATGCCTATGAATGCTTTTAGTACTCCATGTATGTGTGAATTAATGTTGTCATGTCTTGCATGTTTTCCCTTTGCTTATATGTTTGTAACCTTAGGATCCCAAGTTTGGGGGCTACTTGTAGTCTACAACTTGGCAATATTCATTGGTCTTATATGTTTGTGTGTTTTGTCCATCCTTTAGTATGAGTTTGAACATAAGTTCATACTCACACTAAAGTGGGGGCTAAATGTTATGTTGTAAAATGTGTACACTAGCATTTTACACTTAGTTCAGCTTCTGGTTGGACCTATTTTATTTCCTTTGTTAATCAAGACCTATTTTAACACCTTTTGAGCTATAAACGATGATCATTTTGACCCTAATGAATAAACCTGACATAATCAACTCAGGACTGGACTAAGCCAGCTAAATTGGACACATTTTGGAGTCTATGGGCTAAAGGTCTAGGGCACCCAAGTGCCCTAGTCCCATTTGGGATATTTAGCCCCACTTTGTGCTGTCAGCTTAGGACACTTCTTTTGTTTGTATTTGTCATCCTAATTAAGTTTTATTTGTCATGAGTGAGTGAGGATGCATATTTAAATGAGTGTTTTTGTTCATTTTACTCCTAGATGACACCTTGAAGATTAATGCAAATGTTGCTATCATATTGTGCTCTTTGCTAAAGTGTTCTACATGCTTGAAGTGTTATCTCCATGTGGATGCTACTAAAGTTTGTTTGCAATCTTTGAAGGAAGTTTGAATCCCTCTCTATCACTATCCTTTGTTGGTGTATGATCTTTGTCAACTAAAGTCACATCTCTTGTGTTTATCATCATCATTATCATTCATTATTCATCATATTGTTGTAGATCTGGACTCTACCCTCCTAGGGCATGCACTCTTGGATCTAATAATTTCTATAGTGGAGGTGGGAACACCAACACAGTGTTTGAGTGAGGCAAATCCTTAAATACAACACAACCTTTTCCTCTCTTTGTGTGTGTAGGTTGGAGGAATAGGTTTCAGAGGTTGATTTTTGGGAAGAAGGCAAAGAAGGTAGGTGCAGATCTAGTGATGTCAAAGTTTATGTGAAACCCTAGAAAGTGCCTAGGGCACCCAAGAACCCTGGTCCTGGCCATTTCTGTCATAGGTTCTAGGTTTTGAACTCTTCGCTAACCTCTTCTATATTTACTAATTACTGAGATTCATTTCTGATAGTCAGTTATAGTCCGTTATTCATCATTTAGGGTTTGATCATAGTCTTAGCTTTCTTGTTTGAATTTTTTTGAACTTGGTTGATCCATCTATATACAACAAAATGGTGGAACCCCTATAGTTTGGTTCCCTATCTTGGTTAGAAACCAAGCTTAGTTTGTGTTCTAATGTTGTGGAAGAGGATTTGGACCTAGTTGAACTCTGTACATTAGAAGCACTCTTTTCCACTAAACACCCCCCTGCACCCCTAGAATGAAATGTGCTCCATAACCAACATTTTCCAGGTAGTGGGATCAAACATGCAGCTAAAACAAGATCACTACTTGGTGAAACCTTTCATCCCTTATGGGTGATTTATGAACAATAATGGGAACAATAAATTACATAGGATTTATAGGGTTGATGGCACTTTAGTCCTAACATTCTCCCACTTGACATCATACATTGTAAATACACCCATAGATAACATAAATCAACTAAGTACTAGGAACAAGGCCCACAACCTTCCTACACCACGTAAACTTTTTCATGCTCACAAGTTTAGTAAGTGAATCTGTAACATTCTCCTGAGTGTCAACCTTCTTCATCTTAATTTGACCATTAGCAATCATTTCATGAACAAAATGGTATTTAAGATTCACATGCTTAGTCTGTGCATGATACATGGGGTTCTTGGCCAAACATTTTGCACTCTAGCTATCACAACCAATCTGAATAATCCTACAATCAAAACCAATACCTATACACAATCTCCATAACCAAACAAACTATCTCCTTCAAGACATGAGTAGAAAACATATACTCTACTTTGGTGGTGGATAAAGAAATGATGGGCTGCCTTTTACTCATCCAACTCATAACTACTCCAAACAAAGTAAACACATAGCCACTAGTGGACCTTTGACTAACCAAGTCACCTACCCAATCTGCATCAATAAAACCCTGCATGTCCAATGTCTTATCCATATTGTTAGTACTAGAATAAACCAAATAGTAATCATAATTACCACACAAATATTTTAACTCTCTTTGCATAATTACAATGCTATTTACCAAGGTCAGACATAAACCTACTCAAAATTCCCACTGCTTGGGTAATATCTGGTCTAGTGCAAATCATTGCATACATCAAACTTCCTACAACACTAGAATATGACTCATCATACACATCCTCTAAGTCATCTTCATTATTAGGACATATATATCTAATGAAAGTTAGTACTAATCGGTAAAGGAATTCGATTGCAATCCTGCATGCTAAATCTATGCAAAATAGTATTCACATACTTACTTTGTGATAGCCAAAGCTTTATGTTACCTCAATCCCTTTTGATCTCCATTCCTAGAATATACTTGGCTGCCCCTATATCCTTCATGTGAAATGCACCTAAAAGTTGAGGTTTCAACTCACTGGTCATACCCTTGGTGTTATTAGAAAATAACATATCATCCACATACAAGGCAATAATCAGAATATCATCATCAATACATCGAATGTAGACACAATGATCCTCTTCACTTCTAACAAAACCAATTTTAAAAAAATGAATCAAAGTTCTAGTACTAAATTCTGAGGGACTATTTTAAACCATAAAGAGATCTTTTTAACTTGCATATCCAATGTTCTTTCCCTTTTACCTCAAAACTTATAGGCTATTGCATATAAATTTGTTCTTCCAGATCTCCATACAAAAATGTAGTCTTAACATCTATTTTCTCAATTTTAAAATCATAAGCTGCAACAATAGATAAAATATATCTAATAAAAGATAATTTAGCAATAGAAGAGAAAATTTCATTGAAATTGACTCCCTCTCTCTAGGAGTAACCCTTGGCTACAAGTCTAGCCTTGTAATTTTGTAATGAATTATCTGCTCCAAACTTCTTGAAGACCCACTTACACCCTATGGCATTTCTTCCTTTATGAAAATGTACAAGATCCTAGGTGTCACATGATTCTAAAGGCATCATCTTCTCCTACATGGCTAGTTGCCAAGACTCACTATCATCTACATGAATAGCTTCCAAATAGGATCTAGGTTTATCATCAGTACTCAATAAAATATACACAATATAAATTTGGTAGGCTATACCTATGAACTGGGTTCTGTTGTCTTGTGGATCTTCTCAAGGATGGAGTAAGAGATTTTTCCTCATGTTCTTCTGTATGCTCAACTTCTTCTATAACAATAGATTCTTCCTCATTTGAACTTTCACTTGAATCTTCTTCTTCTTCTCCTCCATCCCCTAATCTATCATTTTATTCTTTCTGATGTGCATTTTCTTGCTATAAATCAAAATGCACTATCCTCTTCCTTTCTTTTTCTTCTAGCTATATATGATTAGAAATAATTCTAATTTCCTTGAAGATCACATCTCTAGAAAAAATAACTTTTCTGGTTAGAGGATCCTAAAGCTAATAACCTTTTACATTCTCACCATATCTAATGAAGATACATTTTTGTGCCTTTGGATCTAACTTATATCACTTTTTCTTAGGTACATGAACAAAAGCCTCACAACCAAAAACCCTTAAATGTGAAACAAAAGGTTTCTTACATGTTCACACTTCATAAAGTGTCAATTCAAGAGCCTTACAAGGAGATCTATTTAATAAATAGCAAGTGATACTCACAGCTTCTGCCCAAAAACATTTATCCAATTGTGCATCACTTAACATACTTCTGGTTCTTTCTATTATTTTTCTATTCATTCTTTTTATAACACCATTTTGTTGTGTTGTATATGGAGTTGTCTTTTGTCTTATGATACCTACATGCTTACAAAACTCATCAAATTCTTTATAGAAAAATTCTCCTCCATTGTCAGATCTTAATATTTTTATCTTAAGTCCTAATTGGTTCTCTACTAAGACTTTAAACTCCTTAAACTTAGTGAAAACTTTAGATTTATGATTCATAAAATAAATCCATGTGAGTCTAGATACATCATCAATGAATGTAACAAAATAACAAGATTTTCCAATAGAATCATTATCCATAGGTCCAAACACATTTGAATGAATAATTTCTAACTTCTCTTTTGCTCTATTGCTTTCTAAAGAAAAAAAGTTCTATTCTATTTTCCAAACACAGAATGCTCATAGAAATCAAAATGCTCATTAGAATAGGAAAAACTGTCCAACAAATTTTTATTTATAATTATTTTCAAAATATTTTCACTTTTGTGGCCCAATCTACGATGCCACAACATTCATGTACTTTTAGTAGTTTCAATTACACAAGTGGAATTACAAACTATAGTGGCATCAAGCCTAAACAATGTTCCCATCCTTGTTCCTCTTGGTACCAAGCTTCCTCTAACCATTTTTCAACCATGCTTATTAAATTTTACTTGCATTCCCAAATAATTCAACTTTGAAACAGATATAAGATTTCTAGCCAATCCGGGAATATGTAAAACACCAAGGAGGGTTTTAATTCGCCCATCAATGAAACACAACAACACCTTTCACTATCCAATAATTAGATATGTAGTGTTGTCTCCATGGTAGACATTACCTCCATCATATTGTTCATACGTGGAAAACCATTCTTTGTGTGGAGTCATGTGATACGAGTATCTTGAGTCAACCAACCAATGTTCATTAGCAACAATGTTACAAGTAGAAAGTAAAACCTCATCATCTGGATACGAGGACTTTTTGTAGAGGAATCCCACTCTTTCATGTTTCTACATTCCTTCTTATCATGCCCTCTTTTTCTGTAGTTCCAACACTTACCTCTGTACTTCTTTCTAGGTGTCTTAGATTTACCTTTAGATTTGTCCTTAGGCCCCTTTTGATCCCCTTTTGGTCCTATTTCCTTAGACCTTCCCCTGACATTAAGAACATTCATCGAGCTATCTATATCCTTCTTCCTCATTTTCTTGTGACAATAGAGTTACAACAAGAGCATCCATCTTTGGATTTTTGACAGTAATAGTGATAGAAAGAACAAAATTCACCCAAAACTTAGGTAAATAACAAAGAATCATAATGCAGTTATCTTCTTCCTCAACCTTAACATCTACAAAGGCTAGTTGACTGACAATCAAATTAAATAAATTTAAATGCTCTGCAATAGATTCACCTTCTTTCATTTTCAAAGAAAAAAATTCCACTTTAAATAAATTTTGTTTACCAAACTTTTGGCTTGATATATTTCACCCAACCATTTCCATAAAGCATATGTGGTATTTTCTTCAATGACATTCAGTAGGAAATAATATGCAAGACAACCGGATTGTACCCCTACCTATTTGTCTATTTTGTCCCACTTAGCTTGACTAATAGTATCAGGTTTCTTCTCTTTTGTTGCAACCAACCCTTGATCTCTTTATTCAAGTAAATCCTCCTTTTTCAAGTTCCACAACTCATAACCCATTCCATTAAATTTTTTTATGTCTTATCGGGATGTGGATGCAACCATGGTTTCTACACAAATCTGCAAAATAAATTCAACTAGAACTCCCACTACATCTCAAAAAATCCCCACACTTCCACCCAAGACACAAAATTGGCCAAGCTCTGATACCAAATGTTAGAAATGAAGGTGTATGCAAAAAATGATCAAAGGTAAATAATGAATATAAATGTAATATAACTTGATACCTTCACCTTTAATCAAGTCCTCACACTTAGATAGAATGCAGTAGAGTGCACCCAAACCCTACTAGATATGTTCTCTATGATAATAAATATTGATAGAATGATATGATGTGTTGGTTGCTCACAATTTCAGTAGCATAAAACTGCTATGAAAATGATGAATATGAAGATCTAGAATGATTTGGACAACATGATGTTACTTTGAAAGCTCCTCCCTCAAATGACTAGGTTGAGGCTTGATTTATAAAAGGTGAGGGATAGGATTGTATGGCTAGGATTGAAAGATGTATAGTGTGATGTGGATGGCTAGGAAGCAAAGTTGATTTAATTTTGAAGACACTCATTTAATGAAAGTGTCAAGTGGTCGAGGATGGAGATAGTGTGACAAATAATTTTTAAATAATGAAATTATTTAAATCATAAGAGACATGTGTGAGGTCATTAAGGGCGTGCTTCAGTGGTCAAGTCACTTAGTTAGTGGCGACCACCAAGATTCAAACTTCTGCTGGGCCAAAGAGATCATAGGCTTGTGCCTTCATAGGGACAACGAGCTCATAGGTTTGAACCTCTAGCGTTGATGCATGCATTCATGTTAGATGTTAATGCCAGGGGATGAGGTCCCCCATGTTGTGGCCTCATCAGTTCATAGATCTGATCAAAAGCATTCATGGACCAAAATGAAAGAGACATGTGTGAGGATATAAGTAACAAAATTATTTAAATTATGTGGCAAGGGTTAATTTAAATAAATATTTAATTTATTTAAATTGGATGATGGAGGAAATGTGTAAATTAATTAAATAAATACAATTTATTTAATTAGTTGGCTAGAGAGGACAAATGGGATTAGTTAAATAAATATAATTTATTCAACTAATTAGGTGATGGAAGGGTTATGTAAGAGTCCTAGGACAAAATGTGTTGCAAAGTGTCACAAGAGGTGGCAAAAGTGATGTCACAAGACATGGTCAATTTTAGGTGTCTACTTTTTACCCCTCTTTGAGATGATGTTGCGACTAAGAGAAGTAACATCATTTCAAAGAAAATAAGGATATGGATGAAGGAAAAAAGGATGCCCTAGCCACTTGAAAGAGTAACAAGGTGGAATGAATGTAAGGATAGGATGACAATGTAAGGATAGAATGATGCCCCCTCGTGAGGATAAGTGGGTCGGAAGAACATGGGTATGCTCTTGCAATGAATGCAATGACAAAGGATGGATAAGGAGATGGAGGATGCAAGAAAACTGATGGATAGAAGTGGATGAATGATATGTTATGCTGCATGAGGTGAGCAACCATATAGTTTGATATAGCACTAGACATTATGCACCAAGGTATAAAGACTAGGGTGACGATGTGTTGTGTGCACCCAATGTACTACAACCTTGTATAGATGTATGAGGAAGGAAACTTAGAGTATTAAAGTCCAAGTGCACAAAAGATATGATGACCTTAGATGCAAAGGTATACAAAAATCTATTCCACCATACACAAGATATGAATATTAGTTGGAATGATAAGGACTCGATACAAATGTAAGATAAAATTATAACACACACACACACAAGCAAGCAAACATGCACAAATGATTCAAAAATAAACAAGGTATTTACCCTGTCAAGTTGTAAACTAATGATTGATTGATTGCTTGGATTGATGATGATACTAGTGTTGTTGGCCATGCAAAGAAACACCAAGATTTGATGGATAAGGATAGTGTTGACATTGTGGGAACAATATATCCCTAGATCAACTCAAAGATGTGGGAACAATGTATCCCATTGATGATTGATTGATTGAATTGGTTTACAACAAGGTTAGGATTACTTGACCATGGATGTGATTGGATAATTTAGCTAGATTGATTACTAGATTGGTATGGATTAAGGATGACTTGCATTTAGTTTTATTGCTTGGATTTTTTTGGATATTTGATTTCTCTATTTGTGTTTTGTTGGAGATATTTTGATTTTGTTTGAATATTTGGGAATGTTTTAATTTTTTGTATTTTTGGAGATATTTTGATTTTTTTGGTATTTTTGGTAAGATTTGATTTTTTTGTATTGTAGAAAGATTTTGATATTTTTGTATTTTTGGAATTTTGAATTGTTATGGGATGGTATTGGATTACAATTTGGATACCCTATATGTTAGATACCAATAACAAGGGAAAACCAAGTCTAGATGCAAAGATGGAGGTGGGATTGGATGAATGGATAAAAGGATGCGTGATAATAAATGGGATGAAAGACTCATGATAGATGGATGATAAAATGAGTAGATGAGAGGTTTAGGATGTTATCTCCAAAGACTATGTTGCATAGAAATAACATGCCCCATTCTAGGTATAATGTTTGGGATTGTGCATGACAAAGCTTATGGCGAAAGGGTGATAGGATTGGTTGGAAAGTATGAGATATATCAAGAGATATCCAAAGCATTTTTCAATATTTTTCCCTATGTCTTTATCAAGATAAAATATAAGGGAAGGGAGGATGGATGTATTCAATAGGATAGGTATGTGGGTATAATGGATAAGGATGGTAAGATAGGATGGAAATGATAGGATGAGATAGGTAGGAAGGGAATGATAGGTTTGAAATTATAGGATGGATGAGACAACATTACCCCCAAGTGTAAGTCACATAGATAAGAAACCTACACATGTCGCCATTTGCCAGGTTTTCATCATAGTACTTATCCAAGGCACCACCAAGGTGGTTTTCACCATTGGATGAAGGGATTTCTCTTTACTATTTTGAATTTTTTCTTTTCTTTTTCGTCTCTTTTTATCTTTTTTTGGAATATTTGGATGGGATAGGTAGATATGGACAAGAAGGATTTGGAAGAGGATGGGGACTCAAGAGTCTAGTTCCATGAAAGGTGATAGCCCCATTAGAGATGGATG
The DNA here is from genome assembly GCA_027924645.1 of Cunninghamia lanceolata. NCBI lineage: Eukaryota > Viridiplantae > Streptophyta > Pinopsida > Cupressales > Cupressaceae > Cunninghamia > Cunninghamia lanceolata. The sequence continues at coordinate 3,279,523 of BSBN01000135.1, read as the reverse complement.
TCACACATGGACCATGTCAAGTGTCATTATACTCATGGATGTTGGTAGAGGATTGCATGAGAGGGAGATGGAGGAGGTAGGTAGTGGACTATGATGTGGATTATGAATGGAAGGATAGTGAATTATGACGTGGATTATGAATGGAAGGATAGTGGATTATGATGGGTGAAATATGAAAGGTTTATGCAAGGATGTATGGGGGATATTAGATTATTATGTGAATTATGAATGGAAGGATATTGAATTATGATGTGAATTATGGATGGAAGGATAGTGGATTATGGTGTGGTTATGCAAAAGCATGGACCATAGGGATATGATAGGTGAAATATGTGGGATAGTGGATGAAAGATGGAGAGATGGAGGTATGTGGAAATGTTGTAGAATGGAAAGGAACCAATACCAATAGTTGCACACACCGAATTGGATGTTGAAGCTTTTGATTGGAGGAGGTGTAGGAAGTAATAGATATTTGGAATTTATTATAGATTTAGGAACCCAAATGGATTTAGTATTTTTATAATTTTTGTATTGGATGTGGGATGAAGGAATATGAGATTTTTTGATGGAGTGGGATTTTTAGGATGTGGATGCTTCATTTGACTTAATTTATTTTTGCTTAAAGACCCAAACAATTTTAATTTTAGACTTTTATTGTTGAGGTATGAGCTTGGGTAGCCTTTTGGATGAATTTTGCTTGGATTCTTTGCATTTATGCTCTATGGCATGAAGATATTTAGGATTGTTTTCTTTATGTAAGGAGGCACCCAAATTTTTATTTTTGAATCCCATGGGCTTGGTGGAAGATTCATGTTTGGCTGATGTGTGCATTCATTGATCATGATAAGGAATGTGAGGGAATTTATGGATAGAGGGATTAGTGGACTTATGGATAAAGAGATGAGGGGATGTGAGGATGGGGATATTAGGATTTGAAAAGAGTGGAGGTATAGTTGTTTGGAGGATAGGGATGTTAGGAGTTGGAAGGAGTGGAGGTAAAGTGGATGGTGGGAGGTGCATGGTCACATGCTTTTGGGATTTATATGACAATGGAGGAGGAATGACAACATATATTTTGGGGTTATGATGTGGTTTATGATGGAAATGAGTGGATTTAGAAGGCATGGAGGTGATAACATATTGGGATTGTTTTCCTTGGGGTATATATCCAAGGCCATATGATTGTGGAGGGACTTTGACATGGATGGGCTCCAAAATGCATTGTTCATGAATGCCTAAGCCTTTACCTTGATAATTCATGTTTTAGAGTATGCGATGTACAATGGGATTGTGGGTGTTTTAGACACAATATGTGAGCTTATTATTTGATGGGAAGGTTGAGGTGGTGGATAATGGTTGCTCCTTTCCTAGGAGAGAACATTCATGGATGAAGGTAGTAAGATGAAGGGGATAGGATGATGGATTTGAAAGGGGGTCGATAGGAGATGATAAAGGATCGATAGGATCTTGATTATCATTACGCTCATTAAGAGGTGTTGTGGTACGATCCAAGTCATTTGTTAAATTATCTGTGTTTACTTGGGAGCCAAGTGTCTCATCAAGGGAAGTGGATATTGTTGGATCATGGATAAGACTGCATGGACGATGGATAGGAGTAGTGGAAGTGGTGGATTTGGGATTAAGTGTACTATGAATGGGATCAATTTTCTCATGGATAGGCTCATGATCATAGATAAAATATTGATCATAGAGAAGATATAGGTTATGGATAGGTTGAATAGAGATACTTTGATCTTGATTTGGATGAGGGGCTAATATTTCCACATGCTTTAGTTTATACTCTTGACATAGCACATGATTTTCTTGGATGGAAGTGGAAGACTCATGGATAGACTTGATAGGCTCTCAATGATGAACAACATGAATGTATAAGGGATATTGACATGGACTCATTATAGGAAACTCTTCAATAGGCTTGATGAGTTGTGAGATACATGATGGGATTAAAGGAATATGCATATTGCTAGAAGGTTTGTGGATAGATGTAAGGATAGGTATTTGATGACATGGAGATGGTTAATTCCTTGCTAATAGCCATTGGATCACATCCTTCATAAGTGTATGGGTGGATAGACAATATATTAGGATTAGGATTAGGTGGAGGGATAATGGGATTGGATGGATTAGGAGTTGGATTGGATGGAGGGATAATGTAAGTGGATGGATTAGGATTTTGATTGGGATTAGGTGGAGGGATGATGAGATTGGATGGATTATGATTAGGATTGGGATTAGGTGGAGGGATAATGAGATTGGATGGAGTAGGATTAGGATTGGGTGAATGAATAATATGAGGGGATGTTGTAGGCATAACTTTACCACAATTTATTAGGTTTTTGATCAGCTCTTAAGTGTTGCACAAGTGAATGTTGTATGGCCCTTAACCCTATGGTATGCACAATAATCATTTTCATTGTACCAATGGGGTTTGACAACATTTGGATATATGGTTTTATCGGGGGTAGCTCTATCAAATTTACTTGGACTAATTATTGTACGGTTATCTCTAATGGATCCTTTGGTAGAGGGTTGGAGGAACATGGTGATGAAGGGGTTAATGGATTAGAAGGTATGCAGGTTAATGGATTAGGATTGTGATTACATGTGGTGTTGGTATATGACTAATAGGCTCTTGGATAGGCATTTGATTGGATGATGATGAGGATACCCATATGATGCATAAGCTAGAGTGGTGTTACCCTTGTCAAAGGTAGCATAAGGACTTAATGACACTTGATTTTGGTGTAAAGTGTAACTAGGACTTGCATATTCTTGTTGTGGGTGATCTTGAGGTAGATATTGTTGGATATACATGGTATCGATTGATGTAGAATTGATGTGGTATGTAGATAGGATTTGTTGGTATGATGATGGAGGTGATGCATGGGATTGAGGTGTAATTTGTTGAGGTTGTGGTTGTGTTTGAACATGTTGTTGTTGTGTTTGGAATTGTTGTTGTTGTAAAAGAGCTTGTATTTGTATTTGGGATTGTTGTTGTATGATTTGTTGGAGGGTCGTGGGTATTCTGATTTTGAACTTGTGATGATGAGGATTGAGTTTGGACTCATGAGATTTGAGGCATGGAGACATTAGTGTAGTTGTGGATGGGAGGTATTAATCTTTTAATTTCGTCAAACATTATTTGGATGCCATAAGGATCTTATTCTCTATGATCACAACCATTGTGATAAATGATGGGTTAGATTTAGGCTCAAGAATGGGATTATGATTAGAATTATGAAGAATGGAGTGTGATGAGGATTATGTGGTACAAATGGATGAAGTTGGATTAAGATAATGGTTTAGGATGATATGAGATTATGGATAACTGATTAGGATTAGGATAATAGATGGAAGATATAATTAGGCTAGAACTAGGATGATGGTGTTGGATGATTAGGATATGATATTAATGAAATTGATTGGATTATGGATAGATTGGAAATGATTAGATTATGATGAATGATTCTAGAATGACTAGGGACTAGGTGGATAAGAGGGGTGATTAAGATGAATAGGATGGCAGGGATTTTTTTAGTGGCAAATCTTTTCCAATTGGTGAATAGTTCATTTTCACAAATGAGGAATTGGCAAATACATTACCACGGGCGGGGGGCCAATTCACCCAGTTTTTACAGATTTTTGGTGAAATGCGTTCAATTCGCCACCTTATTAATTTTTGAGTCATTTATAGTTAGTATTTTTGCCACGATATACTACGCGGTTCTAATGGTGATTCACCTGGAATTTTGGAGGCATGTTTTAATTCACCAACTTATTCGCCAATATCATTAAACAATTGACACGCATGAGGACCCAGTTCACCAATATCATTAAACGAATGGCATGCATGAGGACCAATTTCGCCAGTACAATTAAACGGTTCACATGTATAAGGACCAACTTCGCCAATACCATTATGACTCCATGCTAATTGTAGGGCCATATTCACCTAGAAAATTACTATATATGTGTTTGATGGAGGTCCATTTCGCCTAACATTTATAAGTGTCCTATTAATAGTACGCGGGAATCGCTATATTATTATAATAGCGTTTGAAAATCCTGCGTTATTTGCCAAATATGCATTGATATAAATGGATTTGAAACTCTAATTAATCCTGTAAGTTTACACATTTTGTTCAGCCTAGCTCTCGAATCCTCAATTCATTTTAGATCATAGAGAAGTTACAGCTACAGACATTGGCGAGTCACTAAAAGGTAAGTGATCATTTCTTTACAAGTTGACTGTGTAATAATATAAGATTCATGTTGATTATTTGTCTTTGTTATAGATGATATTGATTGAGTAGGAATTAGGACTAGGAAGATATCTTAATCTAAGAGTCTAGGACCTAGGGATCTATATTCTATCATCTATGATTGCATCTTGAACAAAATGACATTATTTCTATAGATTTTAATTCATGAGATGTCGAGCAAGAAGAATTTGTCTGAGGGTGGTGAAGGGACTCAAGATGAAGGGAGGTCAAGGCCATCAAAATGGAGAAACAAAAACATAAAGTCATACTTTGGCAATGTTGGCAGTCCATCGAATGTAGCTACAACATCAAAACCTATACCATCTGTTGACTTGCATCATAATGGTATGGATGATATTCCAGGGAATACCCAATGTAGCAGGAATGATGACAATGACACCGATGATATTCCAGGGAATACCCAATGTACCAGGATTGATGAGAATGCCACAGATGATGTTCCAAGAAATACCCAATGTACTGGGAATGATGAGAATGCCATAGATGATGTTCCAAATTTAGGGAATACCCAATGTACCAGGAATGATGAGAATTCTATAGATGATGTTCAAGGGAGTACCCAAGGTAGCCGGAATGATGGCAATTCCATAGATGATGTTCCAAGAACAAATGATAATGAAGCTAATGAAGTTATAGAAATCAATGAAGATGAAGATCCTACAAGTGCACATAAGGGGAAAAGAAAAGACAAATCAAAAAAGGGGCATGAGTGGGAAATGTCAAGGAGTTTTCAGATTGATTGGGTGTCAAAATTCCCATTCATTGAACCGGTGGAGAATAAAAACAAAGATGAACCTCCCACAGAATGCAAGTGTAAGATTTGCAGTTGGAAATATCATAGGGAGAAGAGGTTGCAGTTAAAACTTGACACCATAGAAAAACATATTGGCAAAGTTTATGAAAAACAAATCATAGATGGACAGGAAAAATCAGTGATAAGATGGAAAATGAAGGAAGAATGTCTTCATGTAAAGAATGACTTCGAATATGAAGCACATTTGCAAAGAAAGGAAAAGATTCATGCAGGTGGAGGTTCAATTGAAGCTCAATTTGGAAAGATGATGGGAGAATTACAAATGGCAAAAACTGTTCAGTTGGGTGTTGTTTTTCATATTTTGAGCAGAGGGTGTCCTATGATAGATTACCCTGAATATAATAGTTTATTATCTTTTATGGGCGTTCCTAATTTTCCCAACTCACCCTGGTCAATAAACAGTGGATGGGAATGGGCAAGTTCTCTTGCTGAGGTGGAAAAATGTGATTTACAGGAAAAAATAAAAGAGTCAACTTTTATTGCATTATTTCTAGATGAAGTTACAGCAACAGATAATATTTCCTAGGTATGTATGCATGTGTATACTTTGACAAATCATGTCCACCAACCTCATCTACTCTCTGTTTATAAAATGAAGGAGAATGCAACATCAAAAATCTATTTGAGATAGTTAAGAAATCTTTGAATGAAATTGGAGGTATGGATGATTGCACAATTGCGAGAAAGTTGGTGTGTGTAGGGGCAGATGGAGCTTCAGTAATGCAAGGTCATAGGAATGGTCTGTGTATGAAGCTACAAACTTCTATTTCACCATACATGATTGGCATTCACTGCATGGCCTACAAAATAAATTTAGCATTTAAAATTGTGAGCAAGTTTCCTACAGTATCAAAAGTTGACGATCTAGTCCGTGAGCTCTACTCATACTTCTACCGAAGTCCCAAAAGGTTTTTGAAATTTCAACATTTTGCTAAGGGAATAACTTCAAGAAACAAGCTTCTTAAGGATGTTGATACCATATGGATCTCCTTGCTTGAACTGGCTAAAAGAGTATTTGCAGAATATCAATCCTTGATTGGTTTAATGTACAAACATCGCTTCACAGTTGACAAGGCTCCTGACCTCTTACATACATTAAGTGACATAGAGACACTCCTCATTTTAGCTAGTATTCTTCCCATGCTAGAGGAAATGAACATGCTTGTGCAAAAAGGCCAAGAAAGGTCTATGTATATTTCTGAATATACTAAATTGCGTAGAATGATATGCATGACCCTTGATAGTCTATATCTATCAAATCAGTCCTTCATAAGTCCAAAATTTAGCAGCTGGCATTTGATAACAAATGTGACCAATAATGCTAATTTTTTACTGTTTAATGGTAATGGGGAGTTATGTGTCTTTGTAAAGGGATTTGAGATACCAATGTACTATTTAAACAAGGTCAAGCACACTATCAGGGAAGAACCTGTTTCAAGGGAAGCTTGTGACAAGATTGTTAATTCTGTAAGTACTACTTTAAAGAGTATTGTGAGATCTCTTTCCTCAGAGATTAGAGATCGATTCCCTCATGATGAACTGCTTGAATCCATGTCTATAGTGTATCCTCAATATTGGGTCAACTGTGAGCCAAATGATTTTCACAACAAGATAAAGACCTTAACAAATCATTTTTACAAAAGTATCGAATTCAATGGACAAGTAATAGAAGGAATTTTAAATCAAACTAAGCTTAGTGATCAATCAAGTCAATTTGCAATTTCAGTGAGGGAATAGTTTAAACTCATGGAGGCTCTCCACCAACATGGATTGATAATAAAGCTTTGGCCAACCTTTAGTCAAAGTGAAATATCGTGTGATGCATTATCAAAAATTTTCAAACTTGCCAATTTATGTCAAACCATGATATTGGGGTCGGTGGAGGATGAGAGAGTTTTCAGTGCATTGGGGTTCTTGAAATCAAAGATAAGAAATAAACTTGACAAGAATTTGGAAAAATGCTTGAGGATGTATACAACTAGACATGATATCTAGAGTTTTCCTTTTGATAAGGCACTCACAATCTGAAGGTCCTCATGTGAAAGAAGAGGGTTGTGCAACACTTCAAACAATAATAGCATACAGGATAGTGACATGATGAATACCAGTGCCACATGTAGTGGTAGTGGTGATGATGAGACGATCTTAAGTGGAGATATGGAGATAGAAGAAACTGAAGAACATGATCAGGATGATTCTGGATATCATGGTCACAGGGACAATCGAGAGAATCTGAATGACGAGATGATTTGGCAATTTGAAGGGATTTAGAAGCTACTAGGTATTTATACTGTAATACATGTTCCAAACTCCAAAATGTTGTTGATGGCATTTTATTTCAATTTGTCTATCTATGATGTACATTTTTTATTTTCGATCAAAAATATTAATATTTTCATTTATTATTGTGTGATTCTAATAATTTTTACAAGCATTCAACTAAATGTGAAGTAATTTTTCTTCTCTATAATCACAGTAGTGTTTCATTTGTTTTCCTTTATTGCATTGTGATGGTTTTTTAAATTCCCAGGCTCTAGCTCTTGTAAACTATAGAATAATGCGTTGCATAATTGCATTACCATACTTTGATTAGTTCCTAAACCAACTCTACTTAAGAATCCTTGTAATCACTCAGAACACTCAATATCTTCTTAAAGCATTAAATTTAATCTAGATATAACCATTAAGATAAATATTCAAACACTAAATTTAGGTTCCTTGGTCATAGTGTTTTATCAATTTTAAAATTGCAGACCCCAGCAGATTGTTCCACAATGTCCAGCAGAACATCTTGGTGGTGCTTCCTTAGGATTTAGGGTTTTTGGTTCGCTTGGTTTCATCTATTTGAATTTTGAATCCCTAAAATTCTAAGTGTTTATGCTTTACAGTGCTTCTTGCACTTTTTCTTCTTTCCCTCTATTGATTGTCTATCGAAGGTTATTGGTCGCTTAAGTCACAACTTAATGTCTTCACACCCATGCATTGACTGGACCCTAATCCTAGCCTTACCTGCTATTGCCCGTAAAAATCAAAGCCTTAAGTCTTAGGTTAAAGCTTAATAAAGCACATTTTGCAGCTTCGTAGTGCCTTTTTCATGACGTCACACCCCTCCCGCGACGATGCGAAATGACTGCCATCTGTCAACCAATATGGCAGTGGTCCATGGAAGAAATTTTGATCCAACATCTGTGCTCCATTGCAGAGGTATCTCTCTGAGGGGAATATTCATTACACTATCACAAGATGGTGACACACGGTGCTCCTCTATTAAAGAATTGAAAAGAAAGGCATTTTGTAGCTTCACAACACCTTTTTCATGATGTCACACTCCCTTGTGACGATGCAAAATGACTGCCATCTGTCAACTAATATGACAGTGGTCCACGTAAGAACTTTTGATCCAATGGCTACGTTCCATCATAGAGGTATCTCTCCGAGGGGAATATTTGTTGTGCTGTTGCGAGATGGCGACACGTGATGCTCCTCTATTAAAGAATTGAAAAGCAAGGCCCCACGTGTCTGGTTCAGTGATGTGATCTATGAAGAGGGTACAACTGATTCAGCTTATTCTGATTGGTCAAGGTCTTTTCAAACATGGTGACGAAGATTTTCAAATCTAGTCACGTGATCTCCGACGTCGATTGTAGCACCGAAGGCAAGGATCAATGGCCCCATTTCAAATTTCCTACGAATGAGGATTTTTCAACTATTCGCAACACGATCTTATTAATGATCATCATTGCCACCATTAATACTGCAAATGGCAAGAAATCCAACATAAATTAAGCCATTGTCTGTCATTTTCAAGAGCACAGTTGCATTTCTAGCAAAAGGAGCTTCGAAACGAGCAAGTTGATGTGATTCCAAGCCTCTATTAGTGTCAAAAACAAATAAGTGGCTTCTGTTCCTCTGTGTCTCATCAATTCAGCTATCTGTTTGTTTCAAAGTGTTAAGAAGTAATTTATAGTTTCAGAAGCCCTAAGTTAATTGCATAAACATAGTTTAGAAGGATGAGTCAGTCTAGTCAACCTTCCACCTCAAAATGTAGTCTAGATGAAGACCTCATGATCCAATGTCCCAGGTCATTGAGGAAAGTTGCAACAGGGCTAGGACAAGTAGGAAAAAATGATAAAATCTATGACTTGTGTGTGAATTGTAGAGATACTAGGATACCCGTATCAGTATGGAGCCTATTTGAGCATTGGCATAATAGAGAAGACTCAAGAGCCTGTATTTTCCATGCCTGGAAGCTTGGTTTGGCCAACTTGATTTGCCCCAATGTCTTTGTCAATCCATACTTGGTCAGAGCAATTGCAAGTAGATATGACCCAAAACTAGGTCTGTTCTATCTGGAAATGGTTCTGTCATAATTAGATTCACAAAAGCCTATATTTCAACTGTGTTCAATTTAGACCTTGGTGCCAGTATGCCCATTGACCTGAATGCCTTCAGAGAAAAGTATAAGATTGTTAGATATGCCTATAGATCATTCAAACTAGCCAAGCATAGACCAAGGGGAATTAATGGAGGCCTGGTAAAAATTTCTGATAGAGAAGAGGAGCCCTTCCATTGTAATTTGTTCATGGAATATTTTGTTAGAACTTACCATAGTTTATACCATGTGCTTGGGAGGGATGCAGTTGATAGAATGCCAATATCCTTGATGATGATGGCAATTTGCATTCAAGATCTTGGAACCAAACATCCATATGACTATGTGGGTTACTTGGCTGAGAAAATGCACAAGTAGATGGTGAAAATAAAAAATGTCAATTGTCGGTCCCCATGTAGAATTCACATTTGATGTGTCACATGATCCTATTCTCTCTGTCAGGCCACTGCCAGTGGCATAAATATTTACATGTGAGGATGATAGATGAACAAGGTAACATAATGCCAGTGCAAATGTGGACTTGCATGCTTGACATGCATTTTAAGGATGCTAGTTATGTTGTTTTTGAAGAGCATTTTGCAAGGAAGGTCTTAGGTTTCTTGAAACCTGAGGGGGACAGAATGCCTAAAGAAGTTACGGATTTCTTGAGACCTTTGGAAAGAACCCCACACTTGAACATAGAACACAACTGGGGAGATTGGTTTCTGCATACAAACACTACTTGCATTAGGATTTATGGTTGTGAGGCTCTACCTTACACTCTGCCTAAGTTTGTACCCAAGAGGCTTTCCTTCATGGAAATCATAAGACAATTAAATGAAGCTGACAAGGAGCATTTTAGAAATCACAAGAAGGGGTCACTCATCCCTACTGCATTGATGCTCAATGATTTTATAACAATTGATAAGAATGGATTAGATTAGATTGGATCCATACTTCAGTGTTACAGGATGGATACAAAGCAAGTGAGAGCATTTGACCCTAAGTGTTTTATTCACAAAACAAGGTTGAAGGTCAGTAGGCCTGGTTATCCCCATCGAGTCATCTTTGATGAAGATATAGTAAGAAACTGCCAGTCAATGCAGGAGATATATCTTTTGAGAAATAAATGGAATGCAGTGATTAAGAGAGAGAGGATAAAAAGAAATGCCAATCCTACATACCTTGGGGCTTTTGCTGAAGTGCAAGATCCCATAAGGAGAATTGAGATGATCTTTGCCAAGGTAGACGAACTGATAGCTAGTGTACCTATAGGTGAGGAGATGCCATCTTACCAACCAAGCAGTTCTAGGGGTAAGTATGTAAGAGAAGAAGAATCCCCTGATTCCCCTACTCCAAAGAGAGCAAAAATCATTGACCTTGAGGCAGAGGTGGAGACAAAAGTTGTGGAACAGATGGAAGAAGCAACAAAAGAACAAATTCATGAGCCTCCCCATCAGGTGAGTTCCCCATTAAGGATAAGGCCATACTCTTCACTAGATAATAGGTTGACAAGGTCAACAATTAACAATGAAGTTGATACAAAAGATATGAGAATACTGGCATGTAACCAATTTATTGCAGATGATGCATTTGTCAGCACACTTGAATTCAGGTCATTCGTGCTCAGGACAAAGAATGAAGAATTTCAAAGGAGAATTGAGGAAGCAAGGAGTGGTGCTGACCCCTCTGAGTATGATACTATTACTCAAAGGGTTTTGAGTGAGGTTAATAAGGATATCAGTGCAATAACCCCATAGGAGGTCAGGGCTCTTGTAGCCAGAAGCAACATCCTACTACTACCACATTGGACTCTATCAGATGTAGTTACATTTGATACCATAAAAAGGGATGACTCTGATATGATAAGAACAAGTTAGGAAAACTTTGCAGGGTACTGCATTTGACCCAAGGTTTGAAATCTTGACAATTTGGGCATTGGCCCCCAGTGATAAGAAACCAAAAGTTGGTTTGGAGGAATTGACTGGCAATGTCATAATTAGAAGGGTGTCAGACACCCCTGCCCCTCAAGTTGCCAGTCTAAATGTGCAAATTGCACAATTTTCTGAGGCAACAATTATTAAACTACATAACGATTATAATGAATTGTTGGAGAAATATGCAGTGGCCATGGCTAGGTTGAAAAAATATGAAGGGCAATCACAATTAGAGCCCAGTCCATCTCAGAGTCCCCCTATCATTCAGGCTGCAGAGTCACTTCCAGTTGACACACACCCTCTCCTTTCAGAAATGAGAGAATTGAAGGAGGATAAAAAAAATTTGAAAGAAGAAAAGGAGAACAAAGTAAAGGACATGGTCACCAATTTGATCAAAAATAGAGTGACCAAACTCTTGTCCAGAGTGGAGGAGGCCTAGATGACTTACTCAAAATTAAGGATAGCCTACGAGAAGCACGAATCTGATAAGCAGAGACTATCAAGTGTGAAAGGTAAGTGGCTACCAAGAACTTTATAGGTCAGATATTTTCTTAAGTGTTCTAAATTTGATGCAAATGCACCTCCTGAGTTGAATTTGGTGTTAGATATATTGAAACATCTCAAGGATGTGGCCAGTTTTCAATTGAAATTGGATACAGTTTTGAGGGAAAAGATGCATACAATAGAAATGATGGACACTAAATGGTTGCCACATATTTTGGAGGGTGATGGGAAGGCTAAGGACCTGGACAAGTGGAAGAGAGAAATAATAGATAATCCTCATCAATTAATTCCTGCTTGTTGTGATGAAGGTGATCCAACCGTGCAGGTGCTGGGTTTATAACTTGACAAGCTGCATTTGGTTGAATTTACTTTTGATACATTCTGCAAGAATGTAAAGTCTATTTTGGATGCCAACTATATCAGTCATAATGACAAGACCATAGAGGTTATCTCATTCCCTTGGCCACTTGAAAAGACATATAGTGAATGGAAGGACAAGTATGGGTCGCATGATTGAACAGGCCAACCACCTTTTCCCTAGCATTAACGAGGTAGATCTTCAAGAGGCTACACATCTCCCAAAGTCCATGTACTCCTCTTTTCTTCTCTCAAATGAAATTAATGTTCTCAAATTTTGGAAATTTTGAGAAGTAAATAAGATACAAGTACTACTTTGTAATGTTGTTGGAAGATTGGGGAAGTTTTGAACAGTGAAATATAATACAATTCTGATAGGTTGCCCATATTTCTGGAGTTGTAAGTTTCAGTTTCTTGCATGTTGCATGATTTTTCATGAGCATTTTATTAGTTTTAGATTGAAATATATGAATAATGTTGTAGCATATTATATTATTAATATACACCATTAGCAAATATTTAACATGAAGTGGGCAATTAAATAATATAGACAATTTCAACACATAAAAGGATTTCAGTGTTATATTGATTTTCAAATGAACATTGAAGGTCTGAAGGAAATTAGAATACATTGAAGACTGAAGTATTACATTTCATTTGAAGGTCTGAAGGAAATTAGAATCCATTGAAGATTGAAGTATTACATTTATAATGTATAATAACTTTCTCAAAACCAACTCTGCACAATGCTCTATTGGAACTTGAAAACACATGTTTTTCATTAGATAAGCGGCAAGCCAAGGGTTCCGAACCCATTACAAAGCAGCCCCTAGGGCAGTCCAGATAGACAACAAAAAGAATGGATGCCAAAAAACCAGAGACAACATTCCAACAACCTAGTCATTTTGGCATTGATGTCATTGGAAACACATGTTACTAAATCATTGTATCAGCTTTTGTAGAGTGCTCCACTCTTCATCTGATGGAAGTGTAATTTTTCTTAACCCATGGTTACTGAGTTGTAACTATGATAATATTTTATAACTGATATTGTTACTTGACTTGAATGTATCACTCAAAGTTGCATTCAAGGTTATCAGTGGTAGGATGGAATCTATAAAAATTGCCTCATCAAGATTTTGAGGAAACTGGTCCTTGTCAAAGTTCATTTTATCCTCCATTTTCTTTTTAAAAGCATTCTTTCCAATGTATTAGTTTGATGGGTCAAAAGCCACTGACAAACCAAACTTTTTGAAGTGTTCTACATTTGTTTGCAGTTGCTTTATCAATAATGCAGCTTGTACCAAAAGTTCATGTGCTTATTCTAGCTTCATACATTTTTCAATGATAGTTGAGGCCTTTATTGTGGCATCAATATGGTTCTGAATTCCTTTAGATTCCAATTCTTCACCACTAGCTATGTAGATTGATTGCAAAATTTTGTTTGCATCTGATTGTCTTGAAGTTGCCATGTCTCCATTTTCAGCAATGTATTGTTTGAGTGTATTACTACATAATACTAGATCATCAATGAATTCAAACATTTTAGACAAATCATCAATCCTCTTCATTAGTTTCTCCCAAATGTTACTTTTTACATAAACCATTGTGTTTATATATAATTCAGATACTTTGTTTTGGTAGGATTTTATTTCATTCTCTGCATTCTTCAGTTTGTTCTGCAAATTTTCAGAGAATTTTTTCTCTCTCTCTCTCTCTCCACATTTTCTTGCCACAAATGTCCTGCTTTTTCTGATTGCTCTAGTTTGGTATTAGCTTCAATCAAGGATTGTTCTAATTTTTTTAAATTGGTTGTTTGAATATCATATTTTTTTTTTACTTTCACTTAACATTTTCTTCAGTTTATTCACTTCCTCCTCTGTCTGTTTATTCACTTCACTTGTAGATGTAGAGTTAGAGTTTTTTTATCCTTTTCTCTAATTCTTTGGTCTTGTTCTCTGCTCCTTTCCTCTTGGCTTTTTCACTTGCTATGTCTGCCTGTAACTTTCCTATAAGAGTCTCCAACCTGTTATGTAAATCACAAAGTCAAATGAAAAAGAGCAATATGAATGGAATTAACATCACTGAATATATTTTCCTTCTGTTGTAACTCAATTACTGGAAGATGTGACCTATCTATCTTACAACTCTGATTTGTAGACAATATATTCAACAAGGTTACTAGGAAATTAAAAACAATCATACCTTTTTTTTTCTCTCTCTTGCTTTAGCAATGATGTGTACACCACCTCATTGTTATTTTTTGATACATTAATTTTGTCATAATTTTTCATTCCAGAGAAATCCACTTGGATGGTGCTCACCTCATAGTCAGATCATTGCATCTGGTCCTCTAGTTTATCTTGAACTTTGGGCACAATAATCATGTAATCCATTTTTTCATTTTCTAGGTCAAATGTAGTTAATACCCTGGTTGTTGCAGGCTCTGAAGTTGTAGTAGTCTCTATCTCTAGCACTTGATTCTTGTGAATTTTAGATAATTTTTCTTTCTTTTCAAACTCAACTTTGTAATCACAATCTATGACACTTGACATAACTTTGAATGGTGAAGGAGTAGTTTTAGTTTTGGCGGTATCTCTAATTAATTGTGGCTGAGTATTAGTCATTCTTGTCTCAGTCACACTAATGATAGGAGGGGGGTGCCTTCTGGAAACAACTACTTTGATGTGGATGTGGAATCAAAACCTGCCATAACCTTCTGCTTCTTAGTCTTCACAAGGCCTTGCTCTTTAAGTTTGTCTATAGTTTCATTTAATGTTGTTGATTGCCTCTTTTGAGTTTTTTGTTGCATCTCTTGCTGACCACCCCTACTACTAATACCTGTACCATCAACATAAATGCCACCAGTAGCACTAGAATGTCCACCATCTCCTGCAAGAAAAGAATGAGTAACATGTAGATCGGAAGACCCTTATGGTACTGTTAGTGATTGAATCTCACTCTGAGGATTTAAATCTAGAACAAATCTAATCTCCTGATCTGTATGTGTATGCCCTTTGGCTTGTTCATCACCTCCAATGCCGAGTAGAAGATCATTAGGTTTTCTAGGGTATACCTCTAGTAGCATCTAAATGCCTTCTCCTGTGGGCCCCAAACCACCACCTTCATAACCCAATTTTTGGGCTATTGATGCCCCTTTAGTATATGTTTGTCTTGTGGTCTCACTCATACGAGGTTTGAATACATAGGCACTAAGATCTTTGGGTTGGTTTTCATCCTCATCATCACTTTCAACATTAGTTGCTTGAGCTTCAGAGGGATGCTCTTTATCCCACAATTTGCTGAACTCTTCATCTTCTGAGACGTCTTCAAGATCTGTAGTAGCTTTTGGATCACTGAGATACTTCCTCATAGACCAAAAGGCAAAAATTTTTGATGGTGTCCAACGTTCCTCTGTACAAGCTTGTTTTAGAATCTCTAAAGTTTTTGTACACTTAGATTTTTCAACAGCTTTTGTATAGAAATTGTTGAATCTCTTGTTTGCCAATGCATCTCTCTGTGTTCGTGGATTTGGATGCAATCCCATTATTTCTGATGATAATTTTTCAAAAGAAATACCTCTTTGAGCAACAGTTTCTTCCATGACTCTTCTCACCTCCTCCTAAGAATTCTTGTTTTTTAACATTTCTAGCAGGGGTTTACTTGTTGGCAAGAGACACTATATGGATTCATGGTTGTTGTCATTGATGGCAACAAAGGTCATCCCACATATCCGCAAGTCATAATGTGTCTCTACCGGAAGTCAGAATAAAGAATGTTGTGGTCCGGTGAAGAAGAACAGAGCATGTGGCAAGGTCCGACAGATTGGTCCGGATCTCTTAGAGGAAGTGTCTTGGTGCAGTGCGGATTTGGGAAAGTCAAGAGGACTACCCTGAGTGGTATATTCCAAGGATTTAGCCTCCGGTGATGAACAAAGAAAAAGATATGAATGGTTGAGTACCGGATTCCTGAGAGACAGTGAAAACAGAGGAAGAACTGACTGGCAGAGTATCAGACTGCTTTCCGGATGGGTTACTGCTGATGACAGAAGTTGTGAAGGCATGAATCATGTTTGGCCGACATGATTAATGATATCTACAAGTATATGCTTGATCCGCATTGCTTGGTGAGGAAGGATTCAGCCGACAGAATGAAAGTTTATAAGAAACTAGACTGTTCCGGATGCCGACTAGAAAGGTGATGAAATTACTTGTGCGGATATATATAGAGGATGGATTTAGTTGTGAAAGGGTTGTTGTTGTGGAGATATATGCGAATAAGTCTAGATAAAGAGCAGAGGTAGCAAAAAGGATCCGGTATGTGAAAGATAGCAGAATAAAGAACAGAGGAAAGATGAAGTGCAGCAGATCAGTGTACTGAGCCTAACCGGAACTGAACTCCAGCATATGCAGATGCTTCCAATCAGTTCAAGACTGTGATTCTCATCACTTTGTAGACAGTGTGTCTTCTTGTAGGCAGTGGGCCTCTTGTGAGCAGTGTGCTCGGGCAGTGAGCCCTAATTGGCAAGTGCCATCTTTGTAATTTCCTATTCTTCTAATAGAGAATAATTTTGGGTTAATCACCCCGTGGTTTTCTCCCTTAACAGGGTTTCCACGTCAAAAATACTGTGTCATGTGTTTCTTGTTTTATGGTTAATGTTTTATGTTTGATTTTATGCTGCATCAACTAAGGGAAAGTTCAATAAAGGAAATAATTAGGATAACTGATTCACCCCCCCCCCTCTCAGTTATCAACAATTGGTATCAGAGCTAAGTTCCTCCTAATAGAGCCTAACAGCTTGAGGAAGATCTGGGATTTCAAATGGATGCATATGGTTTAAGGGAGCAACTCAAGACTACTCTTGAGGATCTTGAACAGTCGAATTCTGAAGTCAATGAATTAAAGGAAAGACTCAAACAGGCTGATGAATTCATGAGAGAATTAAAAGACAAATTAAGTCTCTCTATGAAAAAGAGAAAGGAGCTGCTTCAACAGTTGGCAAGACAAAGTGAAGAAAGCAATACAAATGAAGAATTGACTGAGCAAACCAAGTTATGTGAAAAGTTATCAAAAGAAGTCATTATGTTAAGACATGAGATGGAATCAGGAACTATAAAGTTTACTCAAGAGATTGAAGAAAAAAGAAAGGCTGAAGACAATCTAAGACAATCTCTTAAAGAAAAATCAGAAGAATGCCACCAGATGGACAGGATTATCAGACATCTTGAATCTGATCTTGAAGATGCCAAAGATAATGAAGGAAAACTTGAGGATCAAATTGCCTCTCTCAAAAGAGACCTTCAAACAGCAAATGAATATAAAGAGAAATTCAAGATAAGTTCTGCTCAACTTGAAGTTCTTCTTGGAAGTCAAAAGAGGACAGATGACAAGTATGGTTTGGGATATGAGAAAGGAGAAAGCTCTGGATCCGGTCAGAAGAATCTTGGATCAGAAAATCCAAGAAGCAGGCCTAGAAGACCTCCGGTAAGACAGCCAAATGCTCAAAGATATCCATCCTTCAATGGATACTGCCACAGCTGCAACCACTTTGGTCACAAAGCTAATCAGTGCAGAATGAGAATGAATCAGATTAATTCATCCTTCTCCGGACAGTGCTTCAACTGCAAAAGGTATGGACACAAATCCCATGAATGCAGAAGAATGCAAGTAAACAAATCATTCAAAGGTAGATGCTTCACATGCAATAGAGTAGGTCATATGGCTAATCAATGCAGATCAAAAGGATATCAGTCAAATATGCAAAGAAATGTTATTTGCCAAATCTGCAATAGGTCCGGTCATAATGCTAAAGTTTGCAGAAACAAGAATCAGGACAAAAGAGGTCCGGTGTATAATCAGAATCAAGACAAGGGTAAACAAAAGATGAATGCGGATGAGGTTAGGAATCAGATGAGCAAGATTTGGGTGAAGAAAAGTTCAGAGAATGTAGAGGTTGGATCCGCACCAGACTCTGGTGCTGATATTTCTTCCGGAAATTAAAAAGTGAGCTCAGGCTCAGGGGGAGACTCAAAGAAAATCTTGTTCCCCCAGCCAAACAAGTGGTGCCGGATGTGGCACAAGATGCGGATCAAAGGGTTTGTAGATATGAGTCTTGAGATACTTCAGTCAAGTTTTCAGAGGTCCGCATGGAGTTATGAAGAAGCTGTGATCGATCAAATAAGACCTGTTCAGCGAGATGCTCCGGTATGATAGAGGATTACAAAAAGGTCCGGAAAGATCTGGAAATGCACTATCTTGTTCTGCGGATTGGACAGAGTGTTTGGGATGCTCTTGTAATATGTTACCTCGATTTATTCATGATTGAAAGATCCGGATGATATCCTCAGATCAGAACCAATCCGGGATACTCCAAACTATCCAGACAAGGCAAACCGGAATGATGTAGGTGAAGCATTTATTGCAGACAGATATTAGGGTTCGCGGAGCAATTTAAGGGATTTCTCAAAGGTCATTTGCTCATTCTGCACTCGAGAAGAAGCGAAAAGTGGAGCTCTGCAACAAGGTTCATCAAGCACCAAGGATCTCCTGCCGAAGCTATTGCATAAAGAAATCAATCCAACCACTCCGTGCAAACCGAAGGCGCATAAGGTATTCTCCGTTTTTCATTACCTCACTGCAAATCTTTGAAGAATGGCTACTCCAAACATAGTTAAGATCTCTGATAGACCTCGCCCCTCATTCAAGAAACATCCCTACAAATCATTGGAGGTAGACCCACTAGGAGCCTTCTCTAGTGTTCCCCACGGAGTTTTACACACCGAAGACATTAGGGTTTACATACATGCAAACATTGAGTAATTTGGGGAATTCAAATTAAGAGACCTCTATCACAAGCAGCTGATTGACAATGCTTTTGAGCTTAAACCAGAGTATAAGGATATTCAGAAGAAACAATTTGAGCAATTTATTCATTTCCCCTGTTTTGAAGAAGATGAATGGGTCCGGTATGTACTGAGCAGGATGCATGACAACTTTCTATGGCTAGATAGACCCTGCAAGATCACAAAAGAGGCAATTAGAGCAGTAACTGGCCTATACTCTTCCGGAGGAGTACCTATCCTCAAATCTGTCAAGAACAACATTGTAACTGAGGCCACCGGATCAAAATTTGACAAAAGGGCAATGACCATTGAAGACATCTCCGATCCGGATATCAAATATGCATCAATGATAATAGGATACAAGATCTACCACTCCAGCAGGGAGAATTCTGTATCCGGAACTGCAGTATACACTGCCTATGAGATGCTAAGAAAGAATGCAGAGTATGATCTCTGCGAACTACTGCTAAGCCAATTAATGGAAAATATACAGAAAATCAAGAAGGATAAGAAGAATTCCTTTAAGTATGGTACTCTGATTGTATGTCTATTCTTCTACTTCATGAATGAGCTACCCGGAACAAGTGGATGGGTATGGCAAAATGACAAACCTGTTGCAGTCCAGATAAGAGACTATTTGCATGGACTTGGGGATGCAAAAGCGAGAAATACAGCTCTATGGGGATACTTCAAAAACTTTCAGAGCATGATGCAAGCAAGAGAGAGAATTCCCCAGTCTCTCATTGAGAAATACAAGGACTCAGTGTGCTTTATGGTTGACACTGATCAGTGCCTAATGGAGGCAGTGGAGCCAAGGACTGTCTGGATCATGCCCATGGGGTATGAAGTGGATGAACAGATAGTGGAGCTGCATGTTCAACACATGCTAAGTCAGCCCAAAGATCCTAAGGCAGAAAGGTTTGGAACCTTTGAGGAGCTGAGTGTAAAAATACATGTAGAACTCAGGGAACCTGAGATTAAAAGAAAGGTGAGAAAAGAAGTAGAGCACATTGCTCAAGGCCTAGGCATCTCAAAGGAGGCACTTGATGCCAGCCGGGAAAAGAGGAGGAAGGCTGAGGAAGAAGAGAAAAGTAAAGAAAGTGCTCCGGTTGAAGCTCCCACCCGGACCAGATCATCAAAGAGATCTGCACCTCCCACAACCAAAAGTTCAAAACCGGAAGTCCAGGCATCCGGTAAGAGATCCAAGACAAAAGCCACAATGGCTTATGGAAGCCAAAAGGATGAAGAGGAAACAGAGTCAGATGAGGGAGTAAAAGAAATAAAGAAACAGAAGAAGAAAGGATCTGGTAAGCCCTCCACAGGCCAAGACAAGGATGAAATAGCAGAGGTATCTGTTGAAAAGCCCACTCTGTCTCTAGAGAGCATAATCAAGTCGGTCACGGTGGATGGAAACCTTCAACCAATGACTGAATCTTATGATGACTTCAGTGAGGCTGACCAAAAGATTCTGCAGGAAGCCACAGTCAAATATCTTAACATATATAATAAGGCTTTCATTGAGATCATATCTCTTATTCCTAAAAGCCTAGAAAAGGAATTGGAAGTAAGAAAGAATAATGCTCATGCTAAAGATCTTGAGATCCGGGAGCAGATAGCTATTCAGCTATATCCTCAAATTGATCCCAAGACAATGAACATTATCTTCAAGGACTGCAAAGATGAGTTCAGAAGCAAAGCCAGGATGAATCAACTCATGCTTGGTGAGACTGACAAAGTGGCCCAAGAAACAGAAGAGATCCTCCGGAAGGCCTTCAAAAGGTTCAATCTTCCTGTTGTAGAGGACTTAGGTACAGAAACAGCTGAGGACTTGGGACCCTCTGCTCTAGAAGAAGTGGCCCATGAACAAGCTAGCATCTCTCCTCCGGTTTCCCCTACAGTCTCCGGATCCAAAGAAGAAGAGCAATTACAGGAGAAGGAAGCAGTGGTGAAAGACAAAGAGGTTGACAGTTCCAAGACTGCAGAAGAAAAGAAACATCTGTCTCCGGCAAGAGACACTGCACAAACTGTTCAACAATTTTTGAGCAAAGAAACCTTAGAGATTGATGAACCGGAGCTTCTAAAAGGCCCATTCGACTTTGACTCTCTCTCTCCAGTACAAACAATGAAGATAGCTTCATTTGCAAATGCCAAGGCAAATGAAAAACTCCTGAAGTCTCATATGGAAGACTGTGAGTTGATAGAGGCTGCTTCCGGAGTACTTGTAAAGATTATGCCATCAATCCAGATAGATCTGACAGCCTCCACTTCCGGTAATCTAAAAACCTTAGTCAGCAGTGTTGATACACATTTTGATTCTCTAGAAAAATCAGCTGAAGAAAAGGTCCGGAAGGAATTTTTGGATAAGAGATTTTCAGAAATATTAGAATTAATCTCTAAAGATAGGAAGATTGTAAGCATTGGAATAAAGAGCTTAGAAAATGCTCTTAAGGATGACGGTGACATCTACAAATTTTGCATATCTTGGCCAAAGGCAACAGCAACAATTGATAAGAAAATAAAAGAGGAACAGGACAAGCTACAAAGCTTATCTCAAAGTTTTGATCCTCTCTCTTCCTCCATAATAAATCAAGAATGTCAGACTATTGCAGTCTTGAATGAAATAAAGAATCTTGAGAAGGAAAGGAAGAACATCACTAACCGGATGGGAGAACTTAGAAGGATTATAATCCCTAAGTTGGAAACTATGCATGAGGCCATCAATGATGCTCAGACCACCGCCCAAACAAAAGATCCGACAGATCTCAAGCGGGCAGAAGCTTTTGCATTTTTGTTGAGTGGTCACATTTCAATTTTGGATAGAATGAAGCAAAGTTGGGCTACAGAAATGATCCAATTGCAGACATCCTTTGCAGACATTCTTCAGTATATGTGAGTATGTAAATATGCGGCTATGTATAGAAAATTTTTGAAAATTTTGATATGCGGACCCTACCCTTTGCCATTGATGTCAAAGGGGGAGTGAGGAGCAGTGAAAAATGAGGAATCCAACTAAGGGGGAGTTCCGGAAATTGTATATAAAGACAGAGCATCAGCAAAGGGGGAGCATAGTGAAAACACTTAGTCATTTTTCACTAAGTGTTGCCATCAATGCCAAAGGGGGAGATTGTTGGCAAGAGACACTATATGGATTCATGGTTGTTGTCATTGATGGCAACAAAGGTCATCCCACATATCCGCAAGTCATAATGTGTCTCTACCGGAAGTTAGAATAAAGAATGTTGTGGTCCGGTGAAGAAGAACAGAGCATGTGGCAAGGTCCGACAGATTGGTCCGGATCTCTCAGAGGAAGTGTCTTGGTGCAGTGCGGATTTGGGAAAGTCAAGAGGACTACCCTGAGTGGTATATTCCAAGGATTTAGCCTCCGGTGATGAACAAAGAAAAAGATATGAATGGTTGAGTACCGGATTCCTGAGAGACAGTGAAAACAGAGGAAGAACTGACTGGCAGAGTATCAGACTGCTTTCCGGATGGGTTACTGCTGATGACAGAAGTTGTGAAGGCATGAATCATGTTTGGCCGACATGATTAATGATATCTACAAGTATATGCTTGATCCGCATTGCTTGGTGAGGAAGGATTCAGCCGACAGAATGAAAGTTTATAAGAAACTAGACTGTTCCGGATGCCGACTAGAAAGGTGATGAAATTACTTGTGCGGATATATATAGAGGATGGATTTAGTTGTGAAAGGGTTGTTGTTGTGGAGATATATGCGAATAAGTCTAGATAAAGAGCAGAGGTAGCAAAAAGGATCCGGTATGTGAAAGATAGCAGAATAAAGAACAGAGGAAAGATGAAGTGCAGCAGATCAGTGTACTGAGCCTAACCGGAACTGAACTCCAGCATATGCAGATGCTTCCAATCAGTTCAAGACTGTGATTCTCATCACTTTGTAGACAGTGTGTCTTCTTGTAGGCAGTGGGCCTCTTGTGAGCAGTGTGCTCGGGCAGTGAGCCCTAATTGGCAAGTGCCATCTTTGTAATTTCCTATTCTTCTAACAGAGAATAATTTTGGGTTAATCACCCCGTGGTTTTCTCCCTTAACAGGGTTTCCACGTCAAAAATACTGTGTCATGTGTTTCTTGTTTTATGGTTAATGTTTTATGTTTGATTTTATGCTGCATCAACTAAGGGAAAGTTCAATAAAGGAAATAATTAGGATAACTGATTCACCCCCCCCCCCTCTCAGTTATCAACATTACTTTCATGTTGAATTTTAGTTGGAGTGTTCTTATTGGCCACAAGCCTTCTTTTAATCACGTCACATGGGTCATACTGCTACTGAGAGTCAACATCAAATTAAAAAAGTTATAGAATTTCATGTGCCACAATGAATGCTTTTCTCTTGAATGTGAACCCTCCACATGAAAAATGTAAGGAAGGAAATATGCTCTTCTTTTGCTAACTAACAAAGTACAATTGATCAATACTCTCCATCTGCCGTATGTATTCCAATGCAAAAACCCTCTTTGTCACATGTATTGGAAGTTTGTGGGGCTGTGCAACTGATCCATAAAATCTTAAGACAATATATTCCTCCATGAAGTACTAGTCAGCCAATTGTATTTCTTTTCCCAGTTGAATGCAATTTCTACAAGACTCGGGCAATCTAGGCATTGGAGTATTTGTAATGGTTTCATACAATGGAGCCAAAAAGTAGTCCACAAATGATTGTAGTTCTTTTGATTATGATACATCTTTATTTTATGGGTCTAATCCAGTAGTCCAATTCCAATTTTATCTTGCAAACACTAAATTTTAAGCTTGTTGTCCTCAAACATCCCAGCAAACTACACTAGAAAAAAATAGCACAAGTAGGTTGTAAACCTAAATGTCTTTCTATTGGCACTAGGAGTGGGAGGTTCACTTTGGCTTCATTTAATCATTAAAAACTGACAATGCATGGATTCAGCAATGTGCTCAAGAAATTTGTATTTAGTAGGTGGCATGAATTGATGGATATTGTATACCATTTTAAGGAGGCTTGCATCCACTTCACTATTATTATCCAATCCAAGGCAAAACACTAGCATTGAAACAATATCCTAGACCCATGATCTAAAAATATCAATTTTATAAGGAGGCTTATGATTCTGATTGAGTTGCACACCATCTGCTGTTAGAGATTTGATAAATCTTATTTTGTTATTTTCACTAATTGCTTCATAAGTATTAGCAAGTTTTTCTAGGTTTATGAGGACTACTCCACATTCTTCAGTACTAAAAACCCAACAATTTGCCAAAATGTTCTCTATTAATGGGAAGAATTATTTCTTGTCTATCTTTTTTAACTATTGCTTTTCTTTTTTCATCATAATTCTGGGCACAGACCATGATAAATTCAGGGCAAGGGAAAACCTCAGGTAACATCAAGTGTCCCAATCCAACCACCCATGGTGCAGTCATCCCATTAATTGGTATTGGTTTTTTTGGGTCAGGTTGCTTAGCTTGCGCTTGACATACCTTATTCTTTAATGAAAACCTAAGTACTGAGGTAAACCTTCCAAAAATTATAGGGTCATAAATATCATGGTATTCATCTGTAAAACCTGGGCCTTCAAGCAGTCTGGCATAGTCTATTTTTTCTTTTTCTTTGGTTTTTCCAATTTTGGGTCTGGTTGTGTTGGTAGACATGCTTGTAAACACTCAACCCTAAATCCCAAGATTGAAAAAACTAAAGTCTCAAGGACAACAGTAACAACAATAGTAATAGGAGTAAAGTATATCTGTATTTCATTTACCCAGATAAGATGAATACAAAGATTGGCAATGAGTGAATCCATGGCATCACACAATCAATATTAAAATTTCTGGTGCATTGCAATCTCCTTGTCACTTGAGTCCTTGAACCTCTCGCTTCCAAGTAGTATAAATTAAAATTGCTAAATGCTAAGTGCCAATTGTGAAGTAAAGCAAGTAAAATGTGGTAATTTCTTTTATTAAAGTTCAGTACAAGTATGTAGTTTTAGTTGTACACTTGTACTAAGTACTCCCACTTTAAAGTTCAAATGAAATTTAAGGATGACATGCAAGACTGCAGCCTGAATTAATTATTTAATATAGCACGTACATCGAGTGATGGAATTGAAAATTTTAAAACTATTGTATAATCTCAACCATTGATCTTTGTAAATCTAACGGCTCTTGACTGATTCTAGAGGTTTGAGATCACAAGTTTTGCGTTCCAGACTTTCATTCTAGAATTCAACTACACCCATCCATCTGGCATCAAAACATTTCGCTAGAGTCTGCAGCTCCTTTAATATTTATATGAAGTCAGGCCCACTTTGATGATATAATAACTAATAGAATAAAATGAACACATTGACATCATTGCATCAATAATAAAGTAGAAATTATATTAATACAAAAAAAATTACACTTGTGACTTGAGTCTTGGGTAATTATATTAATACAAAAAAATTTACACTTGGGTAATTATATTAATACAAAAAGATTTACACTCGGGAAATTATATCAATACAAAAATCACTCCAGTGGCCAGCCCAGGCTCCAAAAAACACACAACACTAGAGAGGCTACCATAGTACCATAGAAATCCCTAGCCTCTTGACTGAGCGACTGCTTGAAAACTTGCCACCCTACCACCCCAGCACGGAAATCAGCAAAAAAAGTGACCCTAGGAGCCTGACCACTCCTACGACCACTGCGAGTAGAATCCCCATGCACTCACAATGGTTGTAAAGTACTCAAGCCATACTGAGTCTCATCTGTGTCCATTCCAATTGCCCGCTGAAGAAAGTGTCTCCCACGAGCCACCCAAAACCTGTACCTTCCCAGTTGTTGATCATTCATGTTTAGTAGGAACAACTGCCTAACTACGCCTTCCTGTCCCTCCCGCAGTTTCTCCAGGTCTCTCAACCATGGGATACTGACTCCTAATTCTACATAAATCAACACGTCTACATCATCCAAAAGAATATCTGGAGTGAATACCACCTGTAGAATCATCAGTGCATTCACCTTTGCCTCTCCTAGGCCCAACAAAGAAGCCAAAAAGCATGAGGAAATGTTTGAATTTACCCTATATCTATCTTCAGAGACCAAGAAGTCTTTACCGAGGACCATCTTCACTGCCTCAAGGAAGAATAGGTTTTGCTGGTTACAAATGTTCATCAGTTTGCCATCTCTAATACGGCCCAGAAAGGCGACCTGGTGCTTATTGCAACAGAACCTTATGGGAGTCTCCATGCTATATTTTGAGCAAGCCAGCCGAGTGTCGTTTTGCTGGAGACCTCCAGGATTTAAAGGAAGATCGTTAATGAACACACGCCTCAACGGACATATGCATTTATTCGTTGTCCAGATTTTTTGTAGCGTCAATCTTCAGCTCGTGTAAGGATTGACCAACAACGAACTTGTCAGAACTATTTAATAAAAAAAAAATTAATGCTTGGGAAAAGTATTTTGCAGCCCACCAAATGAAGTCAATATCAATATATAAATTTATAATAATATCATATTTTATATAATATAATTATAATTTAATATTATATTATTATTATCATATATAATATAATATAATTTTTATATATATTATAATATGTAATATCATATATTATAATATATAATAATAATATATGATGTTAATCATATAATGTAACTATTATTATTATATAGTCAGACTTAGAATAAAATAAAGGGGCTCGGGGCCGGTAACTTAGAGCAAATGGGCCAGTAACTTGATGACAACCAAGGGGATAAAAGAACAACTTAAGTTGGGGAACCGGCTACACAGGTCAACAATGAATTAGAAGGATAAACCATAAACACCTTAGACAAAAACAACAATAGTGTTATTTAATATTGAAAAATTGATTCTTTAAAACATCTATGATCTGTATACATTGCAATTTGCCATTGAACTCATGTTAATTTCAAGCCGTAATTACTTCTATATTATTTAGTAAAATTTAACATCACCCTTCAAAAAGATTGGGGAATTACAACATATATGAACCTCTAACCAACCTCAAAGTTCCAAACAAAACTCCTATCCTTCGACCTTCAAACCTTGCTTTGATCCTCCAAAACCTTTTTGGTTCCTCTTTTCGACGATGCGTAATGAATATTTCATTGTAGTCCATAATTATCCTACTAACAGGCAATGGGTCCGTTACAAATTTAATTATGTCCTCATTCACAATGATAGTCAATGATTTACTATAGAACCTTACTTTATAAGTACAAGAAACCACTAGGTATGGGTAACAATAAGGCTAGTAAAGGAGAATTAAATTGATTTTCTCGAGGTCACTAGCAATTGAGTTGCAATACCAATTCCATGTGTCAATTCGAATTTCCAGTTTCTCATACATGCATGCATGTGTGGGAGATTCAACCCACCACCTAGAATAGAATGCATCATTTGCAAATGTTAAAAGTGTCAATTCTTGACACAATTTATTCCACTTGATGAATGCTCGTATTTCTTCATTCCGAGACATGCAAAGCAATAAAATCCTACATAGCCACACGCAAACAAAATTTTCCATCATCTTATTACTATTTTACATCTGTGAACTGAAAACTCTATCACACAGTTAAATTTAAAATCATGAATGATCATAAAATAAATACTTGGTAACTTACTTTCTTCGCACAACTGCTGTAATGAAAGCCATTACTTTGAACTTTTACAATCTATTGATTCTTGACCTATCTGAAATTTAGTAATGCAATATAAGGTTGAAACAATAAAGACTTTCATATATACATTATATGTACTTCCATGACAAGTGGGTAATAAATAACAAGCAACTCCATTTAATTGCCTTTGCTGTACCGGGGAAATTCATATTGGCTAATCTGTGTGGTTTTTCATGACTCAGTACTCACTTTCCATTAATGAACTTAATTGAGCATTGGCTAATCTATGTGGTTAAGTGCATTCAATTAAATCAATCATACCACAACTAACGATTTGATGAACCCTAGAATGAAAGATGAATGGTTGTAGTTCAATTCCGGAAGGTAGATCTCCAACATTGCACATTGCTAACAAAATCCTTTGGAATCAACTAGCAGCTGTTAGATATTATTAGATCAATGGTTGACAAATTGACATATATATAAAATATATAATATATTTATATTGAGTATTTTGCAAAGGTCAAGGTGGTAGTGTGGCAGAGCGCAAGTCCTCGACTGTACAACTACAAATTTGGCAAATTGGGTGTGTCAGTACTTTTGCCCCAAATAGAACTTATGCGGTTGATTTGCGATCATTTGACAATCAAAATCTAATAGAATATTTTCCATTTAATGACATCCACGTGGCAGAAGTGACCTCTATCCTTTTGTAATAAATAAGAAATGTCTGAAAAGTACAATAAGACATTTTTGAGAAGGCAATTTATGCAGCTCAATTATGAATCGTACAACAATACATGCCACCGAAAATTAATGCAATTTATTGAAACAATTTATTGGGTTTGCAACCCTCACAGACACGTTATTCTGTATTTTCAAAATTTTACTAGTGTACTTTGAGTTTGGAGGAGCTCTGGATTGCGTCTTCTACAGGTGTTGAACACAAGCTTTCACAACTAGGTTGGCTAATTTGTGCTCTTTCTTGCCCATTTCTTGTAGTGACAAATTTGAATTCTTTAAGTCAACTGGGTGGGAATTGGGAAGAATAATTATTTTTCACGAGTCTAGACTATTTGTTTACCCAAAATCTTTTGGAGATTTATTTGGCACCCTTAGCAGTTATAGAAGCTTTTGTTTACTAGTTTCTCAAACAAGTAAATATGAAGCTTTTGTTTATTGAGAATGATTTAGCTAAGGTGAAGGATACTGATCTAAGTCATATAGATTTTGACTTGGAGGATTTCTGGGCTCAATTAGAGCAAAACCCTAAGTCACCTATAGCCTAGAAAATCCTTACAAGCGGGTTAGCTCATGCTTGGGGTTTCCCACCTATTGTGCCATGTCCAAACCTAGTTGTTGCATGTGCAAAGAACTATTATCCTGATATTAATGGGAAATTTCAAGAGTATGTTGGTTTTTCTGTGCATAAAGAATTAGGAACAAGAGAGCAAGGAACCTCCTAGGCTTCTGAAATTTAGAAAACTTCAACTGGTGTGGAGAAACCTCATCATAGAGTTGGTTCACAATCTGGTAGTGATGGGGATGGAGAGCAGCCTGAAGATAATAGGAAACTAAAACTAAAAGGTGTATGTGAACAGGATGGTCAGCCTGCATTCGTGACACCACGAGCAGAGAAGAAGTTGGATGCCTTACAACAATTGCAGGTAGATCATATGACTTCTGCTGTGTTTCCTTCACCTGGTAATGATTCTTCCATTTACCAATAGATTGTTGATGAGGGTACTTTTAGTTTTCGTTCCTTGTTTGAGAATCTAGCTTCCCTCGTATTAAATGAAATTCCCATGCAAGATACTCCTAATCAGCCAAAGAGAGTTGTCCTGGGTGCAAGTGAGAGCGGTATAGTTTTGTCTTCCCCTTCCTGGCTAAAGAAAGTTTTTGAGAAAAAGAGGAGATATCCCCCAACACTAACAATAGACATAAATGTTGACACTGTAACTACACCTAAGCCTAAGAAGGCTAAGAGGATGTCTAGGATTGTAACGAATTCTTCTTTAGGGCATAGGATCTTGGAGATTATAGACCCCATTAGGGATAAAAATGAAAATGAAGTTACAGAAGCAGATTTCAATATGACCATGATTGACATGGGTCCTCCTATGGTGGAAGGTGATTTATATCATTTAAAATTCTCTCAACGCCTGCTAGCAAAGGGAGTTAAAGCTCAACAACAACAGAATGCAAAGTTGCAAGCCTAGGTGAATTCTCTGACATCTTTCATTCAATCTACTTTGAATATTATTTCTATTGATGGATTAGATCCTAGCATGTTGCAACAAATCAAGAGATATCAAACTCTAGGTAAGGCCACTGAGCAATGGGTAGAGCGAGTCACCATTGATGGTTTGTTGTACATTGAGGAGGTCACGAAACTATATCCCCTCCTTTCTGATAAAAGGAAAGGGTTAATTGTAGAGTTATGAAATTTAAAGAGGGAAGACAGAAATCTGGTCAAAGACTTTACAGACATACAAGAAATGATGAAAATTGATACAAATATTCTTGTAGCTATGAAAGTTTTTAATGATCCAAATGAGAATGATTCTGCATCTTGGCTAGATGCACTAGAGTGGAAGAGATCTATGCTAGGGGATTTTAGTGGACAAATAAGAAGAATTTTGGCTTAACATTTCACTGCTATGGATGATCTTAAAAACAATTATACCATCTTAGATGTAGAGATTTTAGATGAAAGTGGAGAGAACTTGCTTGATGTCAAGGAAGTAAAGCAAATTTTTAAGAAGAGGCTTACTGAAGAGCATGTTGCCACAGTTAATGGTGAATCACTAGGGAAGCTTGGGAATATAGCATCGTATCTCACAACTTTCAGGCGTGGGATTGATGATGTCTATATGAGAGTAACAGATGCGGAGAGAATGATAGATAAGTGGAAAGTTTAGGCAAAGAACACCTGTACACCAAGTTCTAAGACTTAAAAACCCATAATTAGTAGGTTCAGGAGATACAAGGTGAAACTGAGAGCACAGGTGGACTCGAGTGCTGCTAGTGAATAGGACAAGGAAAATGAAGTGACTCAGGAGGAAGACCAAACGACTGCCACGTGATGGCATTTATTAGTTTTATGTCATTTCTTTAAACATGCCCTGAATTCCCTTATGGCAAAAGACTTATTATTATATATTTCAATATTTATATAATTTAGTGTTACTATATATTTCTTTTATTTTCAATATATGTATTATGAATGGAAGCTTGAGGAGTTGATTTCTGAATTCATAAAGTTTGTGTTATAGTGGATGAATCTGTATTCTTTTTATGTATCCTTTTGAATTTTATTTTTTAAATAATTATCTATTAATTTTTGTTAGTCAAAATCGTTGTTACTTGACACTTGTCTCTATTTCAGAGACTTTATGTAGAAAGATGGGTGTGTCAGAATTGTAGCCCAAAATGGAACTTCAATTGATGCCATTGATTCTGATGTCATTGATTCTAATACTGAATAAAATATAAATTTGCCAAGAAGATTAGACATTATAATATAGCATTTGATATTTTCGCCAACCACACTATGACTTTTCAAAAAATGCCAGCACAATCACCAAATATTCTATTTTATATTTTTGAATATCTATATAATTTGCCACCTAATTTATTTTATATTTTTTAATATATGTATAATTCTCCACCCAATTTATTTTACTTTTTGGAATACAACTATAATTCACCACCTAATTTATTAATTTTTTTGGAATACAACTATAACTCACCAAGGGTTTTAAAAAAAAAAAACTATATACAATTCACTAGCAAAATAGACAGTGTCAACAAATTTGAAAAAAATCGCCAATGAAATTAATTTTTTTATGAAATAGGCATAGATTCGCCAACATTTTTTTGGCGTCAAGCTAGGATTCACCAGGATTTTATAGGTTTTTTTAGGGGGGGGTTCCTTAAAGTTATCCCTGTAGGATGGAGTGATTAGATGCTTGAGATGATGAGGATAGATAATTAGGATAAGGTTAGATGGTTGGGTGGATGACTAAGATAATTAGGGATGAGATGAAAGGGTGACATGGAATGATTGGGATTGATGGATAAAATATATGATTAGGATGACTAAGATAGGTAGGGATGATGGGATTGGATGACTTGGAATGATTGGGATAGGTGGTTAAAAGAGGTGAATACTATGATATATGGAGGAATAAGATTAAAATGATTGGATAAGTGACCAAAATAATGGGGATTGGATTGGATGGGGATTAGAAGGACTTAGATTGGATGATTATTATGATGATGTGGATATGGCAAGTAGGATGATTAGAGATAATGAGATGGATACTAGGGATGATTAAGATAACTAGGACAGATAATTAGGATGATTAGGGTTTGGATTAGGATGAAGATGGTTTCGATTAGGATGACAAGGATAATTAGGATGATGAGGAGTGGATTTGTTGACAGCTTGACTTAGATAATTTGAAAATAAAAGATTTCACATGTACATACATAGATTTTTAAAATACACACACACAAGACACAATAGCAAGTTTGATTTTCAAAATTTATTGTATTTATGAAGACACTTGAAGACACATCAATAATCCTAATACTAGTCAATTGGGTGTGGCCAAAAGGTCGTAAGCTAGGATGAACAAGTGCTCTAAGGATGTCCCCAATATACACAAGGTATGGGGGCCCAAATCTATGAAATGAAATTGAAATAATGTCAAATAGCTAGAGAAGAGGGTAACTCATCCTTCACCTTCACTTCCCCAAGGTATAATGTTCTTGGGGGCTATGGCCAAAAGATCTTAAGCTAGGATGAACAAGTGCTCTAAGGATGTCCCCAATATACATAAGGTACAAGGGGCTTGAATCTATAAAATGAAAGTGAAATAATGCCAAACAACTGGGGAAGAGGGTAACCCACACTTCACCTTCACTTCCCCAATGTATAATTTTTTTGGGGGATTAGCCTGAATGACAAAATTTCAACTTTCAAGAGGTGTGTCTTTTGATTCACTCCCTACTTTTTATACCCCACTGGAACACTAGAGTTGAGGTCATCCCTTGGAATGTTCTCTCCAAGCAGACCTCCTAAAAAGGTGACAAGAAAAAATCAAATGGCATATTTGATTCCTAAGATCACACTAACTACAAGGGAAGAGCATACACACCCTAATTCACAATTGAATCCACCAAGAAAAGCAAGCACAAGTTTGTTTTATGTCCAAGTCCAAATGTGATGATACAAACACATGTTCATTTTATGCCCAAATCAAAATATGATGTTGTAAACAAGTGTTCTTTTTAATCCCAAATCGAAGTGTGATATTGCAAACAAGTTCTTTGCTTAATTAAAATTGTAAAAGTTGTGTTGAGTGCACCTAGAAAGTTTATCTTTAGATCTGATGATGATGTAGCTCCTCAAGTCTTCCTCTATTCCACCAAACAAAAAAAGAAAAAATAACATGCAAACTCACTTGTTAGATTGAAAATGATAAATCTAGAAAAAAATGAAAATTGTGATACAATAGATTTGATATCACCAACATATTCCTTATGAATTTCAAAAAAGAATTGTTGGATTTTGATTTAATATGTAAAAGTTATGCCCAAATGAAGTTTTCAATAAAAGAGTGTTAGGATTGAAAATAAACCCCTACAAAAAAATTAAAAAATAATGTCATCCAATATTAAAATAGATATGACCATGAAATCCCTTATGACTTTCTAATCAATATAAAAAAACTTTGCTCAAATTGGACTTCATATTCAAAAGTTGTCATAAACTATAGTTTAAAAAAAATCTATTTGTACTACAGATTTGAAAAAATAATGATATTGAAAAATGGATTTAAATGTTTCTATCCACCTACAAAAAAATAGAATTGATTTGGTTACCTATATTGCAAGATATAACTTGTTTTCAAAAGTCGTGCGTCAAAAATTTCTAAAAAATTAGAATCGCAGGGTCAAATTCAAATCATCGTAACTCTTTCAATACTAATCCAAATATTTAATGTAACAACTTTTTAGAAAGATCTCTAAGTCCTCTTCCCAACGAATTCAAGATGTTCTTTTTTCAAGGCCTGTGTAAAACAAAAAACCCTCTACAATAGATCCATCTCTAAACAAAGAAAATCAGCAATATAAAAGAACTTCAACTTACAAAACCAAGGTTAGACAAGAGACGTGGGGTCTCACTGGGAGTGCCAAAAATGTATGTATAAAAATGATCAAAGGTAAATAATGAAGATAAATGCAATATAAATTAATGCCTTCACCTTCAATCAAGTCCTTGCAGTTAGATAGAATGGAGTAGAGTGTACCCAAACCCTACTAGCTATGTTCTCTATGAGATGAAAGATTGAGAGAATGATATGATGTGTTGGTTGTTCATAATTTAGTAGCATAACTCTACTTTGAAAATAATGGATATGAAGATCTAAAATGATTTGGACAACATGATGTTACTTTGAAAGCTCCTCCCTCAAATGACTAGGTTGAGGCTTGATTCAAAGGAGGTGAGGGACATGAATGGATAGCTAGGGTTGAAAGATGTATAGTGTGATGTGGATGGCTAGGATGCAAAGGTGATTAAATTTGGGAGACACTCATTTAATGAAGGTGTCAAGTGGTTGAGAATGGAGATAGTATGACAAATAATTTAAATTATAAAATTATTTAAATTATAAGAGACACGTGTGAGGATAATTTAAATAATAAAATTTATTTATATTATGTGGTGAGGGTTAATTTAAATAAATATTTAATTTATTTAAATTGGATGATGGAGGGAAGGTGTAAATTAATTAAATTAATACAATTTATTTAATTACTTGGCTAGAGAGGACATATGGGATTAAAAAGAGATTAGTTAGATAAATATAATTTATTTAACTAATTAGGTGATGGAAGAGTTTTGTAAGGGTCTTAGGACAAAATATATCACAAGGTATCGCAAGAGGTGTAAAAAATGATGTGACAAGACATGTTCAATTTTAGGTGTCTACAGAAGGTAAACAACTATCAATGAAAATCTGATTACAACTATAATATAGATATTTAACCATGTAGAACCAAAATGTAGATAGTATGAAATCAACACCAAGAAATATATGAATAGAAGATCAAACACATAACACAATGTTTACGTGGAGAAACCCTTTCAAGAAAAAACTCCACACAAGAAGAGATACACCTGTTTGTATTAACTTCAACAGAGTTTACAATACAACACTATCAATCTCCTCTTCAGTCTTCAATCCTGCAACCCTTGTGTTTCTAGTCTCAACTCTCTACACTACTAATTCACAAGTGTATTATAATATCCTCATAAAAGGGTTTCCTTCTAGGGAAAGAAAAACCAACATAACCTCTACCATAAGATCTGTGACCTAATGATGAACAATCCAAATTTACAATGAAATATATAATGTGGCTTTCAGGGATGCTTCCCCCAAATCCTACTAGGGCATGTGACTCTTGGACCCCTCGCCTAGGGGATGCTCCCCCAGACCTTGCACAAGGGTACCCCCCTGCACCTCCCAGAATGAAATGCGCTACATAACCAACATCTATCAGGTACTAGGATCAAACATGCAACTGAAACAAGATCGCTACTTGGCGAAACCTTCCATCCCTTATGGGTGATTTACGAACAATAATAGGAATAATAAATGACATAGGATTTATAAGGTTGATGGTTCCTTAATCCTAATAGTAGAGAAGTTGGTTTGGGTCTTTCACCATGGTTGGCTAAATTTATCCTTAATAAGGGTGAGGACCTTTCACAAAGTTCTATTTGGGCCTTCATCTTTATTAATGGACAAACTATCGATCTATACTCTATTTATGAATTCAATAATAGTAAAGGCCACCCTTTGGGATTGGTTACATCCTCAAATATTTCAGTCACATACTAGATTTTAGTTGTTGATTTTAACATGGTGGAACATCATAATGACCATAGTTGGTTTAATTTCTCTAAACTTAGTAGAGAAGAATCTGAAAACTTGACCTATTGTTGGAATTCCCTAGGTGTGGTGGACTTCATACATGACAAATACTTAAACCATGTTAAAAACAAGTTTACATGGACAAATTGTAGAACTAGATTGGATATAAAAATCAACAAGCTAGACATATGTACATCTCTCACAACCTTCTTGTTTCTCCTCTATCCTCCAATTCCTTTCTACATGTTGACTACACTACCACCAATTCTGATCACTTTCCCATTTTCTACTTAATTTTCCTTTCTCCATCCCCTCCCACATCTTCTTAGATACCTTTCAAATTGAACTTCTCACATTTAAAAGACCCCAATTGGGTGGATGCACCTATGGGCATATGGAACTCCATTCCTAAACCATAAAATAATGAATCCTAGATTGAACGGTGGTGCAATACCCTTTCCAAATGTACTAATTTTGTTTACTCTTTTGGAAATAAATCTTGGTAGCATCAAGGAAAATTTCCTCCAAGGGTTCAAACTAGAACTTTCTAGGAAACAACTTTGCCTTAACCCTTCTAATATTATGAGTCAAGTTTCTATTGCCTCCACTAAAGTGCAACTACATAAACTTGAAATTAATAGAGAGCAAGGTGCTAAAATAAGAGCTATAATTCATTGGATTAAGGAGGGAAATAGGGGATCAAAGTTATTTTTTAACTACCTTAATTATAAACATAAGAGAAAGTATCATCTTTGGTTGATGATCAAAGTTTGTTGTATATGAATCTTCCTAAAATAATCTTACTTTTTAAAAAAGTTCTATGAAAATCTTTTCAAAGAAGATAGCAATTGGGCAATGTTCAAGAATCTTTGGAGGACATTGTTAAATATTGTATTCCTAATAAAATTCATCTTACTTACACAACAATCTTGGATCATACCTTTAAATAATTAGAGAGGGCTCTTTTCTTCTAAGAATCATAACAAAAGCTCTAGTTTTGATGTGCTATCTATGGAGTTATACCAAACAATGTGGCCTCACTTCAAAGATGTTTTTTCCCTCCCTTGAAAGAGGCTCTTTAGGAAAAAATATCAATAAGGGTCTAATTAAAATTATTTCTAAAGGGCAGAGTGAAGATACTACATTGAACACATCCTATAAGATTATTGGCAAAGCATTGGCTATGTGAATTAAGTCTATTGTTCAGGGAATTGTAAGGCCCTGTTGGTGTGAACAGGGGTATTTCCTATCTAGTTTCCCCTTATAGTGTGAATAAGGCACATTATCTAACTAATTATTAGTTAGAGTCTATTCACACATGTTCACATGTTAAGTTGACTTAGGAATCATTATAGTTGTTTCTAGTTGTTTCTAGATGTTGATAGTTGTCTCTAGTTGTTGATAGTTATCGTATCCTCTAGTTGTCTCATGTCATAGGATTAAGACACTTGTCATATGACTACAAAATGTTATTTCTCAACCTTACCATTGTAAGCAAGGTATGCCATAGCATATTGTAATGGTAGAGAATGTGAGAGTAATGGTTGTATATTGTTGTAGTTGCATTCTTTGATATGAATAGAGTTTATTCTTGTCATATTGTCTTCTCATTTGTTTGTGCTTTCCATTAGGCCTCTAGATCTTGCATGGCTATCTCCATAGCCAAAT
Organism: Cunninghamia lanceolata; assembly: GCA_027924645.1. Lineage (NCBI taxonomy): Eukaryota > Viridiplantae > Streptophyta > Pinopsida > Cupressales > Cupressaceae > Cunninghamia > Cunninghamia lanceolata. The sequence goes on along the minus strand of BSBN01000135.1, from coordinate 3,242,146 downwards.
ATTACATGGTATTAGAGCATGTAGATTGCTTTTGGTTAGTCTATTAAGAGATCTTGAGTGAAAATCATGGTGGATCTTAAAAAATTAAGTTTGCTCTTCTCTTGCATTGCATGATGACCTGGAGAATCAGAAAAAATTGAGAGATATTTGATTTGAGAGGGTTTCCTTCTCTTGGCTTTATATTGCAGGTCCATTTTGGAGTATGCTGCTACAAACATGAGCTCACCATTATGTCCAGAGTAGCTGAGATAGTCTAAATTGCCTTATATTTTGTCTAGATTGAACATTGGAGGACAAATCTATGAGGGTTTGAAGTTGGGAGGTACATGCTAGATCCAACAAGTACCTGATCTTTTAGAGCAATTTGGGTCAAATCTAACCCTACCATCGTACTCAAGAGGCTTAAAAACCCCAAATTTTTTTGCTCTCCTTAGCTGTACGGACAAGAATATTCTTCAAAATATTCCCTGCATGCAAAAAATTGCCTAGGTACCTTCCCTAAAAAGTAGAAAATTAAAAAAAATTATTATATTTGTTGGAAAAAAATATTTTCATTTTGTATATAGTTTGAAAAAAATAAAAAAATGAAAATTTTTTTAAAAAAAATCAAGGTCATATGCCCTGTGCAAGCTTGACAAATCCGTATGATGTTTTTTAAGGCACAGTCCTGCTTATAGGGCATCAACCCCTTTAGGAGGTTGCAACCCTTCGTAAAGAGAATGAAAACCCCTAAGGGTCTGTAGAACCCTTTAAGGGGCTCGACCACTCCTTCAAAAAGGCTTCGGCCTAGAAAAAAGTTTCTTTTTTTTTTAAATTTTAAAAAAAACCTACAAATCAAACTGTACAGGGGGTAGCATATAAGCCTTTTGGCCTTAAATTTTTCTTCTTTGTAGACCAGATCCACCAAACTTGGTGGAATTTTTGGCATCTACCAACTTTTGCAAAGATTTTGGCAAATCTTCCAATATGGCAGCTTCTCTAGTTTAGCAGAAGGTTTGATGACACTTCCAGATTTGGCAACGACTATTTTATCTGGCAGACAACTTAACTTGGTGGACCTCTAGATTTGGTAGTAGTTCTACCAAACTTAGCAGAGGTTGAATTTTTAAACTCAGACTCCCCTCCATTGGATTTCTTGATTTGGCACTCAAATTCAAACACTTGTTTATCAGTCATCCGGGCTCCTTTTTGGGAGAATTGTTTTTGATTTGGTGTAGAATTTCCTAGGCTTCGTAATGGTGTAGATAGATTTTGGTTTTGGTATCTGGATTTTCTAGAAATTGCAGATTTTTATCGATGTTGATGAGCAATTTTCATTTTCAGACCCTCCCGGGCTCCATTTGGGGTCATATTGTAAAAATTTCTGGCAAATTTTTTTTTGAAAGTGTATTTTTTTTTTACTTTTTAGATTTACAATCAGTGTGGTCTAGTTTTTCTTAGAAATTATACTTTCAGTTTAACATCTAAATTGGCATTTGTGTATATCAAAATCAAAAGACCACTTTGCTATTTTTCACTAGTGGCAATTGTAATTGTACTAAGTATAAAGTTCCAAGATCATAATTTGTTGGGGGATCATTGATTGAGTGAATTTTGGGAGATGTGTTGTGTGGTTGTGTTCATCTTCTCTTTGATTTTCACTTGTGCTCTTGCCATGGGTTATCCTAATTTCCCTCATTTGACTCCATATAACTATGTATCATGGAAGTCAAATGCATGGAATGCCTTGATGAGTAAGGTGTATTCACCTCGAATCATAGATCCTGAACCTGAACCAAAGGATGATAAATCAAGGATGGAATGGCTCATTAACAATTCTAAGGCACATGGATATCTATGTACATGTGTTTCACTTGACCTTATTTATCATACTGATAAGTGTACTATACCTAATGAGGCTTGAGACAAACTTGTGCAATTGTATGGTCAAATTGATGAGGTTAGAGGATACCAAATTGATAATGATCTCACTAATCTAGATCCAAAAGTTTTTGACAACATCCAAGACTATGTAACAAAATTTAATGAACTAAGGGCACAACTCAAAGAATGTGGTATTGATAAGAAGGATGTACAATTGGTCTTCTATGTGTTAGGAAAGCTTTTTTCTGAATATACAACATTTGTTTCTAGTTTTCACACTCAATGATTGACTAGGGAAAGACCTACACTATGCCATCATTTGAGTCATTTTAAAAAATGTTGATGCTTGAACAAACAAAGTTAACCACAATGGGCATTCTCAAGCCATCTAAGTCACAAGCTTTGGTGGCTAGTCAACCACAAAGTCAGAAGGTGACTAGTAATCCCAAAAAGAAATAGAAGAAGAAAAAGAATAAGCCACCAACAATACAATCAAAATTTGAAGGTGAATCACCTAAGAAGGAGAAGCCTTAGTGTGCATATTGCAAGAAATCAGGGCATGATGAACATAAATGTTATGTAAAATAGATTGATGAGTTGAAGCATCTTCTTAAGAAGACTCAAGTCAATACACCTTCAACTATGTCAAGGGGTTCATCATCTTCTTCATCTTCAAAGTCAGAGAGACAAAAGGGGCAAGCACTTATTGCAGTTATAGATTCTAATTCAGAAAGATGGATTCTTGATTTTGGAGCTTCACATCATATGGCTTCATCACAAAGTATGTTCTCTTCATTTGAGACATGTTCATCATGACATATCCTGATGGCCAACAACACATATATGATTGTTTGTGGGAAGGGATCCATTGACATGGACGAAGGAACATTCAATGATGTCCTTTGTGTGCCTTCATTGCCAATTGATATCCTTTCTATCTATCAAATCACAGATGGTGGAGCATGAAAGAGTGTTGAGTTCACACTTGATTCTATGATTATTTGGGATTTGCATAGTAGAGATATAGTTACAGTTGGGGAGGTAGATCATCAATCTTGAGTGTACACCTTCTCACATTTTGATCCTATTGTTCCTTTGGTTGATGTTCACCCTCATGTTGACACTTTTGAGGAGATGCAGTATGGTCATTTGAATCTTGATGTTCTTTCATCAACCTAGGTACTAGAGACATGTGTTGACATTCCATCTCCTCCAACATCTCCTGTTGTATCTATAGAGTTCAGTGTTGCTACATCAATGGTTTCTAGTTATTCAATGTAGCAAAACATTCATAGTCTTTCAGATTTAGCCACTTGTGATGAGTACTTGACAGGTATTGCAAATTTGTTTTATGAGTTTCATCTTGTAGACTTAGATAAAACCATTGAGGATATTCATCTCATCGTTGATGTTGAACCTTATGGTGTTGTTTCATCTACTTCAGATGTGATGAGGGAACCTTCACACCCTCTTGTTATTTTCTCCTCTTCACTTGTCACAGTTTGGCATCAAGTTGGAGTTACTTGAGCAACATTCAGAGTCATCTTCTTTGTCTTTGGATCATGTTCTACATCTGTTTCCGCTAGATCTTGGATTTTCACCTTCTTAAGGTAGGCATGAGACTTATGATTTGATAGTGGCATCTTTCGACATCAATATGGGAACACTTGAGCAAAGTTTAGAGACTTCATTCATCTTGTGATTTCTTCCTTCATATTTCTTTCTAGAATGGGAAGAAATCCTACATACATACTTGGTCTTGTTTCTTTTTAAGGGGAGGAATATTGTTTAGAGATCGTGGATTAGCTTCAACATTCATTGTCGAGCATCTACCATTAGTGTAGGAGACTCTACATTGAGAGGGGGCTACTTGGTCTCTCTTCTTCTCTCTTATAAAGGACTTTTGTTGGAGTACAATCAACACTAAGAGGGGGGATGAATCAGTGTTGTATCTGTTAGGATTAAGGTGCCAGTAACCTTGTAAATCCCATGTAATTAATTACTCCTAGTATTTTTTGTAAATCACTCATAATGGATGAAAGGTTTTACCAGTAGCGGTCTTGTTTTAGCTAGATGTTTATATCCATTCCTCGAAGCTAACTCACCCATGACAGGGGGTCACAGGGGGGTTTCCCCCTGCAAGGGGTCTAGGGGGATCATCCCCCTGATGGGGGGTTTGAGGACCGTGTGCCCTGGTGGGGGTTTGGGGGCAACGTCCTCGAAACTACATTTTATTTTATATTTTATCATTATAAATATGGACTGTCCGTCATTAGGTCACAGATCGGATGGTTGATATTATGTTGATTATCTTGCCCTAGAAGGCAACCCCCTTTTATAAGGATATTTGTATTACATTTTTATCAAAGTTAAGAGTAACAGGCGGCGCTGGATTGAAGACTAGAGAGGAGAGGAAGTGCATGTATTGTAATCTCATATTTGAAGATAATACAGCTTGGAGCCTCTTTTTTTGGTGGAGTTTTTTACCTGAAAGGGTTTTCTCCACGTTACATACTATGTTATGTGTTTAGTTCTTGATGCATGTTATTTCTGCATAATGGGTTTTAATTTCTATTGCAATCTCCATTGATTCTACATTGTTTAAAGCACATAAATAAGGTTTGAATAAGATTTCCGTTGTGTGGTTTGTACCTTCATTTCTAACATCTAGTATCAGAGCCTAGCCAGTTTTGATTCTTGGGTGGTAGTGTGAAGATTTTTTAGTTGTAGTGGGAGATTTGTTTATTGTTTGTTTGCAGATCGTGTGTAGATATCATGGCTTCATCTACTTTTGCTTCTATCTCTCGGTTGGATATTGAAAAGTTCAATGGTACGGGGTACAAATTGTGGAAGCTAAAAATGAAGGATTTGCTAGAAGAAAGAAACCAGTGATTGGCTATTTAGAAAGAGAAGAGACTTGACGATGTTGCTCCTGATGAGTGGGAAAGACTGGATAAAAAAGCACGAGGTACAATCTAGTTGTGTCTTGAAGATTCTATTCTACTAAATGTTGTGAGTGAGAAGTCCACACATAGCTTGTGGAAGGATCTAGGTGAGATCTACCATGCCAAGAGTATGGTAAATAAGCTTTATTTGAAGTGTAAGTTATTTTCCATGAAAATGAAAGAGGGTGAATCAGTTGCAGAGCATTTGAACTCAATAATGTAGAAGTTGAGGTGAATGAGGAAGACAAATGTATATTGCTTCTTTGTTTTTTGCCTGAGTCATGGGAGAATGTTATTTTGGCTGTCACTTCTAACCTCATAGATCTAAAGTTGGATGGTCTTGTTTCAGTTCTGTTTTCACATGAATTGAGGAAGAAAAGTTTAGATAGTTTAGGGGATACTCTTAGTGTCAGGGGAAGGTCTATGGAAAGAGGGCAAAAAGGAGATCAGAAAGGGGCCAAGGACAAGTCTAAGGGCTGATCTAAGTCTTCTGGGAAGAATAGAGTCAAGTGCCAGAACTATAGTAAAAGGGGACATGTGAAGGAGTGCAAAAACCCAAAGAAACATTGGGAGAATGCTTCTGATAAGTCCTCGAATGTAGGTGAAGATGTTTTACTTTCTGCTTGCAATACTGTTTCTAATGATCACTGGTTGGTTGACTCAGGATGCTCATTCTATATGACCCCACATAAGGAATGGTTCTCCACATATGAAGAATATGATGGTGGTAATGTGTACCTTGGGGACAACTCTGCGTATCCAATAGTTGGGAAACGCAAGGTACTTTTGTGTTTTAGTGATGGGAGGATTAAACCCCCCCGATGTTTATCATGTTCCTAGATTAGCTAGAAATTTGATTTCTATTTCAAAGCTGAATGATTTAAGAATACATGTGACTTTTGAAAAGCATGGTTGTAGATTGGTGAGAGGGAACTTGGTGGTAGCGAAGGGGAAGAGATTGGGAAACCTATTCAAGCTTGAAGCCACTATAGTTTGTAATGCCTCCTATGCATCTGAGGCTAGTACTAAAAATACATGTATGTTGTGGCACCACGAATTGGGTCACACAAGCAATAATGTACTGAAAACTATTAAGAATAAAAATTTGTTGGATGTTTTCTCTTGTTCTGATGAGGACTTTGATTTCTATGAGCATTGTGTGTTTGGTGAATAGAATAGAAAATCATTTCCTTTAGGAAGCAATAGAGCAAAAAAGAAGTTAGAAATTATTCATACGGATGTGTTTGGGCTTGTGGATAATGAATCTATTGGAAAATCTCATTATTTTACCATCTTCATTGATGATATATCTAGATTTACTTGGACTTATTTTATGAAACACAAATATGAAGTTTTCACTAAGTTTAAGGATTTCAAACTCTTAGTAGAGAACCAATTAGGTTTGAAGATAAAAATATTAAGATCTGACAATGGAGGAGAATATTGCTCTAAGGAATTTGATGAGTTTTGCAAGCATGTAGGTATTATCAGACAAAAGACAACTCCGTATACACCACAACAAAATGGCATTGTAGAAAGGATGAACCAAACAATCATGGAAAGGGCCAGAAGTATGCTGAGTGATGCATAGTTGGATAAATACTTTTGGATAGAGGATGTGTGTACTACTTGCTACTTGATTAATAGATCTCCTTGTAAGGCTCTTGATTCGGCACCTTATGAAGTGTGGATAGGTAAGAAACCTTCTATTTCACATTTAAGGGTCTTTGGCTGTGAGGCTTTTTTTCATGTGCCTAAGGAAAAGTGATCTAAGTTGGATCCAAAATTTGAGAAGTGTACATTCATTGGATATGGTGATAATGTCAAAGGTTATAAGCATTGGAACTTAGAGTTATTTCTCAACTTGAGCAGCCAAAAGAAAAAGAAGAAAAGGTAAAGAGAGTGCACTTTGATTTAGAGCAGCAAGATGCGCCTCAAGAAGAACACAATGATGGATTAGGGGGTGAAGAAGCAGAAGAAAACTCAAGTAGGTTTGATGAAGATGAATCTATTGTTACAGAAGAAGTTGGTGTAGATGATCATGTAGAAGAACAAGTAGAGTCTCTTATTCCACCCATGAGGAGATCCACAAGACAATAGAACCTAGTTGACAGGTATAGCTCACTAGATTTCTGATGTGTATTTGCTTTATTGAGTACTGACGATGAGCCTAGATCCTATAGGGAAGCTATTCTTGCAGATGATAGTGAGTCTTGGTAGTTAGCCATGCAGGAGGAGATGATGGCTTTAGAATCTTATAACACTTGGGATCTTGTTCGTTTTCCCAAAGGAAGAAAGGCCATAGGTTGTAAGTGGGCCTTCAAGAAGAAGTTTGGAGCACATGAGTCATTAGACAAGTACAAGGCTAAGCTGGTAGCCAAGGGCAACTCCCAAAGAGGGAGTTGATTTTGGTGAGATATTCTCTCCTATTGCTAAATTGACTTCTATTAGATTTCTTTTATCTATTACTACAACTTATGATTGGGAGATTGAGCAAATGGATGTTAAGACTGCGTTCTTGCATGGAGTTCTCGAAGAAGAAATTTATATGCAACAACCTATAGGTTTTGAGGTAAAAGGGAAAGAGAAATGGGTTGGCATGTTAAAGAGGTCTCTCTATGGTTTGAAATAGTCCCCCATAATGTGGTATCAAAAGTTTGATTCATTTTTGTTGAAATTGGGTTTTGTTAGAAGCGAGGAGGATCATTGTGTTTACATTTATTATGTTGATGATTCTATACTGGTCATTGCATTGTATGTTGATGATATGTTATTTTTCTGGAATACTAAGGGTATGATCAATGAGCTAAAAGCTCAACTCTCAGTTGTATTTGATATGAAGGATCTTGGAGCTGCCAGGTATATTTTGGGTATGGAGATCAGGAGGGATAGAGGTAACAGAAAGCTTTGGTTGTCTCAAAGTAAATATGTGAATACCATTTTGCAGAGATTCAGTATGCAGGACTATAACCCAGTTAGAGTTCCTTTACCCATTGGTACTAAGATTTCATTAGATATGTGTCCAAAGAATGAAGATGATTTTGAGGATATGTCTAATGTGCCATATGCTAGTGTTGTAGGGAGTTTGATGTATGCAATGGTTTGCATTAGGCCAAATATTGCCCAAGCAGTGGGAGTTTTAAGCAGATTTATGTCTAACCTTGGTAGACAACATTGGAATTATTCAAAGAGGGTGCTTAAATATCTTGTAGGTACTCCTGATTATTGTTTGGTCTATTCTGGTACTAATACTGTTGATAAATCTTTGGACATATAGGGTTTTGTTGATGCAGATTGGGAAGGTGACTTGGATAGTCAAAGGTCCACTAGTGGCTATGTATTTACTCTGTTTGGAGGAGAAGTGAGTTGGATGAGTAAAAGGCAGCCCACAATTGCTTTGTCCACCACAAAAGTAGAGTATATGGCTACTAGTCATGTCTCTAAGGAGGCAATTTGGTTGAAGAGATTGTGTACATGTATTGGTTTTGATTGTAGGAACATTTAGATTGGTTGTGATAGCCAAAGTGCTATTTGTTTAGCCAATAATCCTATGTATCATGCTCAGACTAAGCATATTGATGTACAATATCACTTTGTTCAAGAAATGGTTACAAGTGGAGAGATTGAGTTGAAGAAGGTAGACACTTAAGAGAATGTTACAGATGCTTTGACCAATCCTATGAGCATAGAGAAATTCATTTGGTGCAGAGAGGCCATGGGACTTACTTCTAGTGCCTGATTATTTTATGGTTTTCCTATGGGTATTTACAATGTATGATCTCAAGTGGGAGAATGTTAGGATTAAGGTTCCATCAACCTTGTAAATCCTATGTAATTAATTACTCCTAGTATTGTTTGTAAATCACTCATAAGGGATGAAAGGTTTCACCAGTAGTAATCTTGTTTTAGCTAGATGTTTATATCCGTTCCTCAACGCTAACTCACCCATGATGGGGGGTTGCAAGGGGGTTTCCCCCCTACGAGGGGTCTGGGGGGATCATCCCCCTGACAGGGGGTCTGGGGGCAATGCCCCCGAAACCACATTTTATTTTATATTTTATCATTGTAAATCTAGACCATTTGTCATTAGGTCACAGATCCGATGGTTGATATTATGTCGATTATCTTGCCCTAGAAAGCAACCCCATTTTATAAGGATATTTGTACTTTGTTTTTATCAGAGTTTAGAGTAACAAACGGTTTTGGATTGAAGACTGGAGAGGAAGTACATGTATTGTAATCTCATATTTGAAGATAATACAACTTGGAGCCTCTTTTCTTGGTGGAGTTTTTTACTCGAAAGGGTTTTCTCCACGTTACATACTGTGTTATGTGTTTAGTTCTTGATGCATGTTATTTTTGCATAATGGGTTTTAATTTTTGTTGCAATCTCCATTGATTCTGCATTATTTAAAGCACATGAATAAGGTTTGAATCAGATTTCTGTTGTGTGGTTTGTACCTTCATTTCTAACAATATCAAAAACCAAATTCTTTATTCCTTATCAAACTTGAAAAGAGAAGAATAGATAATCAACCATGACAATATGCATCATCAAATGAAGGAGTCAAATACTGAATGTACAAGTATGAAGAACAATCAAATCCCACAAAGTTGAAACTAGGACACAAAATTTTTCATGCGTGGAAAACCCTCTTAGGGATGAAAAAACCACTCAAAACTGCCTCACTGGCTTAATCATGAAAATAAAAAATTACATAGCCTCACTGGTTTATGAATGCCTCATTGGCAAAAACAAAGTCTCACTGACTTGTACAATCACCTTGAATCAAAACAAGGTAACTCAGGGAGTTACCCTGATTCACTTCAATACAAAAAACTTATATCTCCTATTGATTTCCACTCTACAAAATTTTCTTCAATTGCACATCAATCAAGTTGCAATCCTTAAAGTACTATATACTATAAATATCATGTAGCAAACTCCATATACTCAACATATCATATTGCAAAATCCTTACTTCAAATACCAAAAAAAATTGTTATAGATATCATTATGCAATTAGCATTTTACATTCAATACTCTTCACAAAAATGATAAATTATTCATGTAGGTAGGTAGATAACAATCTCACTATCTCATAACATCAATCAAAATCTACAAAAATATCATACTGAATCATGTATGAAATTTCCTGGCACACATAGTTCAAAAATACTTAGAAAAACCTTCATTTTTCCTTTTTATAGTTTCCTGCTCGTCAAATTTCAGTGACTAGCAATGACAGTTGGGCTTCCAAAAAGATTTAAAAAGCCACCGTTTGATCAAGACTTCATGCCACTTTGCTTTTTATATTTGACTACATGATGTGCCTTTGGTGCTCAAAATCTTCTCTTACCTTTTATCTTCAGTGCCCCTAGGAGGTTGGGGCCGGTCATCTCACGGGTCCAATACCCACAAGTTGTAACTTAAGTTACTTATCACCAGTTGAGCCAGTCAACACAAAGAAAGACATAAAATCTATGATGAGGATATTAGGGATACAAAGAATGCATTAGGAACTTAAACTTAGGGTTTTGGTCTCTAAACAAGTTTTTGAAACACATTTCCAAATCCTCTATCTTATATATATACTCAATGTATATATTCATTGAAGGATCTATGTTGCATTGTCAAGAATGTAACATAATGCTGATAACCAAACCAAGCACCAATCAAAATGTCTCAAAGGAGAACAAAGATGAAGTATGAGGACCACAAAATGACAGTGAGTACTGATAAAAAACACAAAGTGTGATCAAGTCAAAACACCATCTGCATCCCACTCTCTCATCTGCAACACTAAGGAAACCTTAATGAGACTGTAACATGACACAACATAACATCTCAAAGTGTGAGCTCCAAATGAAGTAATATCAAGATAACCCCATGATCCACTAATGTTCCAATCATTAAGAACATGAACCTCCACTATATATACCAAATAAGAAACCACTCATAGACTGCAACATAATCATATGTAAACATGAATTATATCAACCATGAATGGTGAGCATTATGTCATGAACCATTATCCTTGTTTGAGTAAGCATCTTATGAAGACCTTAAATAAAATCTTCCTATGAAGATATATCCTGAGCAACACCATACCTGAGAAATGAATCTTATCAACCATCATGGCATCAAACCTCATGAACCACATGACATACAACTTCCTTGAGACCCTAAGAACCTGTCAACCATGGAGATGCACTACTTTGACATCAATGGAAAGACAAACCTATCAACATACTCCCCTTTGGCTTTGGCATTGATGTCAAATCTTCCATCAGCATCAAGCATATGCAACTCCCCCTTTTTGACAACAATGGCAAAGTATCACATGAAGACACTGCATTAATATCTGTTATAGACTCTCCTTGAAGTCATACTAGTTTAGTTCATGTGAAAAACACATTAAGCTGCATTTCTTTCCATTGCTTGAAGGCAATCTGTCTTCCTAAATGAAGAACATCAACAACAATATACATAACTTTGAAGCTATATGAACATAATCTTATCAATTTGCAAGCATCAACTCAATAAGCACCTTATATTTACTCTGTTCTAAAGCCTACAAGAATTATCATTATCCCACTCTGTATTTCAAGACTTTCACATAGGATATGAAGAAACCATCAAGACACCATCAAAACACCACCATCATCTTATATCATTACCATGCACCTATGTCCAACTCTTATAATGAACATGAAGACCAATGATCAAACCAACTTAGAGTTCTTCATCATCACTAGCCATACCATGGATCCATCTATGAAGAGGTCAGTTTATGAAGAGATCTTCTCTCAACAACATCTCCAATCACGTTTTGCATCCTTTTGACATCATCAAATATGATAACAAAACATGACAAACATGAATATGTCTGAGATATTATCTGATAAAACAAACTATCTCCTTTCAAATTAAATTTAGAACATGTTTATAAATTACACAAGAAGAAATGAGCAAATGATCACCGCTTCTTCCTATTCATTGTCTCTACCCATTAAGAACTATTATGCAGTAGTCTTTAAGAGAAGAAAAATCACTGTAGCATCAAGGTTACCCCTATCTTAGGAGATTAATTGATTATCTGATAACCTCTATCTGATAAAGTGAAAGAATACTAAAGTTGACCAATGTCACATAGACATCACAATCGTCAACTGAAACTCAGTAGAATTGAAACACATTCTAACTAAAATAGAGTCCTCACATACTTATTTATGCATGCAGTCTATGTAGACTAATCAATGCAAACCATACTGATCATACCATCTTTCAGACCCTTGGCATAGTGATCTTCACTATCAAAGCATGAAGAAAACTTGAAAAACATAGTCCAAACTATGCTCAATGCATAACTGCCCTGCAACTTATCAAAACTGCCTCACTCTTATCAAAACTACCTTGCAACTCTACACTATACTAAATTTGCTCACAAGTGTATATACAAAAACAAAAAAACAATAACTTGATTGGATTTTAGGACTGTAGAAAGAAACATACAAATAGTCCCCTTGAATCCAACATCATGATAAACTCATTGAAGAGAGGAAAGTGATAAAACCCCAAGCCTCTGTCTTAGGGATTCAAACACTTCTTTAGGCAATGGTTTCGTAAAGATATCAGCATGTTGATCAGAGGTATGAACATAATCCAACACCACATTATTTGCAAGTACCTTTTCTCTTAGAAAATGATATCTAATGGCTATATGCTTAGTCCTAGAATGCATGAATGGATTCTTGGATATATTAATGGATCTTGTATTGTCACAAAGAATAGATACCTCAATTTTGATATCTTGAAGTGACTGAACCATCCAAAGAACCTGAGTACAACATGAAGATGCTGCAACATATTTATCTTCAATAGTAGATAAAGAGACACAATCTTGCTTTTTACTATGCCAAGCTACTAGTCTACCACCAAGAAAGAAGGCTGCTCCACTTGTGCTCTTTCTGTCATTAGGACAACTTGCCCAATCAACATCTGTATATGCAAGAAGAGTGAAATCATTATGTCTAGGATACCACAATCTAAAATCAAGAGTGCCTTTAAGGTATCTAAAAATCCTCTTAATAGCATTTAAATGAGATTGTTTAGGACATACTTGAAATCTTGCCACCAAGCAAATTGCTTGCATGATATCAGGCCTAGAATTAGTTAGATATAGGAGGCTTCCAATCATGGATCTATATAAAGACTGTTCTACCTTAGGTGAACCACCATTTTTACTTAGTTTGTACCTTGTTTTCATAGGAGTACCAATTGTTTTACATTCATCCATTTGAAATTTCTTAAGCATTTCTTTGGCATACTTGACTTGTGAGATGAAAATCCCCTTTTCAAGTTGAGAAACTTGTAAACCAAGGAAGAAAGACAATTCTCCTAACATAGACATTTCAATTTCTAACTTCATGATATCAGGAAAAGAATGACACATGTTATCATTATTACTTCCAAAAATGATGTCATCAACATAAACTACTACAACCAAAATATCCTCACCTTTGGCAATATAGTACAAATTGCTGTCCACACCCCCTTTAGTAAATCCTTTCTCTTGCAAGTACTTATCCAACCTATAGTACCATGCTCTTGGGGTTTGTTTCAAGCCATACAAGGCCTTTTTCAACCTATATACATAATCTAATTTGTCTTTGCATTTAAAACCTTTAGGCTGCTCCATGTAAACTTCTTCTTCAAGATCACCATTTAGAAAGGCTAATTTGACATCCATTTGGAGCACCTTGAAGTTCTTATAAACTAAAAAAGCTAAGAACATTCTAATTGCCTCTAGTCTAGCCACAGGTGCAAAAGTTTCATCAAAATCAATTCCCTTAATTTGAGAATAACCTTTACAAAACAATCTAGCTTTATTTCTAACAACTTTGCCCTTATCATCAAGTTTGTTTCTAAATACCCATTTTGCACCAATAACATTTTTACCTTCAGGTCTAGGAAAAAGCTCCCATGTCTTGTTCTTCTCTATTTGAGTCAATTCCTCTTCCATATCTTTAATCCAAGCTTCATCCTTGTTGGCCTCCACATAGGTTTTTGGTTCCATTTTTGATATCAAACACACATGTACTTGATTACTTGCAGTAGCAAGTCTCCTCCTTATTGACACACCAATATATTTATCTCCAATAATCAGCTCTTGTGGGTGATCTCTTTGCAATATCTTTGAAGGAGTTTTGCCTTTAATTTCAATAGTCTTTTTAGGAGTTTCTTCTTCCACTTGAACTTCCTCTTCTTTTTCTGAATGATGTTCTTCTTCTTCTTTGTTTAGAATCAGCTACACATATGGCTGTAAACTCTCATCAACCTTTACATTAGTACTTTCTATCACATTTTTGAGTCTCTTGTTGAAACATTTGTAGGCTTTACTATGTGTAGAATAGCCTAGAAATATACCTTCATCACTCCTAGACTCAAAACTTCCCAAATTATCATCATCTCTCTTAATGAAGCATTTACTACCAAAAATTTTAAAGTAGCCAACATTTTCTAACCTACCATACCATAATTCATAAGGAGTATGGTTAGATTTTACCCTCAATTGTACTCTATTTAGAGTATATACTGCTGTATAGACAACTTCCTTCCAATAAGTATTGGGCAGATTTGCATCACGAAGTAATGTCCTTGCCATCTCCTTCACAGTCCTATTCTTCCTTTTAGCTACTCCATTTTGTTGTGGAGTTCTAGTAGCTGAAAATTGTCTTTTGATCCCATGTTTCTCACAATATTCTTCAAACTCCTTGGATGTATTGTCTCCACCCTTATTTGATCTTAGAAATTTGAGCTTGAAATATGATTCCTTTTCAACCATCTTCTTAAAGATCCTAAATCTGTCAAAGGCTTCTGATTTGTACTTCAAAAAGGTCACCCAGGTCATTCTAGAAAAAAGTCATCAATAAAGAGCATAAAATACCTTTCACCACCCAATGCTTTAGTCCTTGTAGGACCACACAAATCTGAATGAACAAGTTGTAAAGGCTTAGAAGAAGAATATTCTTTGGATTTAAAACTGACCTTAGTTTGCTTACCAAATTGGCATTCTTTGCAAGTAGTGTTGTTTGGCTTGGAGATGTGAGGCATATTCCTTATATTCTGATTTTTGTTGATCCTCTCAAGATTGTCAAAATTTACATGACAAAGTCTCCTATGCCATAGCCAACTTTCTTCAACTTGCCCCATGAAACAAATATGTCCATCTACACTTCTATTTCCAGTCACATGAAGATTATAGATGTTTCCACTTGTTCTTAACCCTGCTGCAACAACTTTTCCTGATTTCTTTTTGATTTCATAGTTCCATGAGCATTAAAAATGACATTGAATCCATTGTCACAAATTTGACTTACACTCAATAGATTATGTTTTAAGCCTTCAACATAATATGCATCATGCAATGGAGTCTCGTCATCTAGAAGAATAGTACCTTTTCCTTTGATCAAAATGCAAACTTTGTTACCAAACATGATGGATCCTTTAGTGTGGTCTTCAAGCTTGATGAATTTTATTTTGTCTCCTGTCATATGGTTAGAGCAGCCACTGTCTATAACCCACTTCTTTCTTTTTAGCATGAAAGGAAATTTGAACAATCATTGCTTCAACATTCTTACTCATTATCTTAGGTTTCCAAACAAGTAATTTCTTATCAGCACTTGAAGAGAACATTTTGGAAGGAAAATTCATCCTACTTTGCTGCACTTGCAGGTTAGGTCTACAAAACTTGGCTATGTGCCCAAAATTATTGAAATTGAAACACCTCAGTCCACTTAAGAACACAAAAGGATTCCTTCTCAAAAAAATTGCTCTTCTTCTAAAATCAAATCTGCACTCATTTGCTTTGTGTCCATACTTGTTACAACCAAAATAATAACCAAGAAAATACATATTATACCTTAAAGAATCACTTCTTTTGAAGTTTACTACTTTCATGATACTTTTGTTGTTGATATTAGCATGTTGAAGGTTCTTGGTGTAAGAGCATTGTCCATCTTCAAACCCTAGACCAGTTTTGTCTTTGAAGCCTTTTTGTTTTTCCAAGAGATCTTCAAGTTTGTCACTGCTGCTACACATATCAAGTCTTCTTCTTAAGACTACAATTTCAGCTTCTAGACTATGACACTCTTTGACTTTGGCATCTAACTCCTTGCTTGTAACATCAACAACTCTTTTACTCTCCTCAAGACACAATTTTAGGTCTGCAATTTATTTCTCATAATCAGTGACTTTGCTGATCATAATTTCATTGTCTTTTTGAAATTGATTTCTTTGAGCTATTTCCTCCTTTTCGAGCTTCTTAACTTCACCAAGAGCACACTTCAACTCACCTTCAAGATCAATCTTTGCTTCATCATTTTCATATTGATCTTCACATTTATTATTCTGATTTTCATTTATGATAGCCATGAATAAGGTCTCTGCACCTTCCTCAAGTGACTCCTCTGAACCATTATCAGTTATATCAGCATCTTTTATAAACAAACTCTTCTTATTTTTGAAATTGCTTTTCTTTTTGGGATTGAATTGTTTCTTCTTGAATAGGGGCAAGGGGCCTGACTCGATTGGCAAGAGCTTCTTGTGGTAGGCATGACGTCATGAGGTCCAGTCTCCCCCTTGCCCACCTGATATAAAAGCATTTACCCATGTTGAATAAAAAAATTGTTTCTTCTTGAATTGTTTCTTATTTTCTTCTTCATCACTGTCTAGATCTTTATAAGGACATTTAGCAAGTGTCCTATTCTCCCACAACCAAAACATTTGAATGGAAGTTTACCTTTATACTTTGCTGCTGACCCCTTCTTTAATTTGCTGACAAGGAAGATTCCTGATCACCATCTACCTCTTCAGAATCAGACTTTATCTCTTTCTCCTTTTTGACTGATTTAAATGCAACTTATTTACTTGATGGAGTTTCATTACAAACCCTCATCTCAAAAGTAGTAAAGGTACCATGAAGTTCATCAAAGGTCACCTTTCTCAAATCTCTCTCTTCTATTGTAGAAACCTTGGTCTCATATTTAGGAGTTAGAGTCCTTAAAACTTGGTTACACCTGCCTTTTCTACTAAGGTATCACTCAAACCTCTAATAGCATTAACAACTTATTAAACCCTAAGAAGATAATTAGCCATCTTTTCATCATCATTCATTCCGAGACTTTCAAATTTAGCTATGTAAGATTGTAACTTTGCTTCTTTGATTTTATCATCTCCCTGATAGATATTGGACAACTTATCCCAAATAGCCTTGGCAAACTTACAATCCATAATTTTGACAAGTATCTCATTGGACAAACCACATGAGATTACATTTTTGGCCTTAGCATTATTGTCATAGGCCTTTTTCTCATCAGTAGTTGAGGGAGGACTTGTTGCTTTATACTCAGTTTCTATAGCAGTCCAAACATCATACCCCAAGGAAGAAAAATATGACTTCATCCTAAATTTCCAAAAAACATAATTAGACCCATCAAATAAAGGTGCTTTGAATGTAAAAAATCCTTCTTAACTTTCCATGACTAGTACTCCACTTATAGGACCTACCCAAGATGATTAAGCCTCTACAGGGAACCTATGCTCTGATACCACTTGTTGGAGTACAATCAACACTGAGAGGGGGGGGTAAATCAATTTTGTATCAAAAACCAAATTATTTATTCCTTATCAAACTTGAAAAGAGAAGAATAGATAATCAACCATGACAATATGCATCATCAAATGAAGGAGTCAAATACTAAATGTACAAGTATGAAGAACAATCAAATCACACAAAATTGAAACTAGGACACAAAATATTTCATGAGTGGAAAACCCTCTTGGGGATGAA
The DNA here is from genome assembly GCA_027924645.1 of Cunninghamia lanceolata. Lineage (NCBI taxonomy): Eukaryota > Viridiplantae > Streptophyta > Pinopsida > Cupressales > Cupressaceae > Cunninghamia > Cunninghamia lanceolata. Next base: position 3,224,484 of record BSBN01000135.1, on the reverse strand, counting down.
AAACCACTCAAAGCTACCTCACTGACTTAATCATGAAAATCAACAATTACATAGCCTCACTGGCTGATGAATGCCCCATTAGAAAAAACAAAGTCTCACTAACTTGTACAATCACCTTGAATCAAAACAAGATAACTCAGAGAGTTACCTTGATTCACTTCAATACAAAAACCTTATATCTCCTTTTGATTTTCACTCTACAAAATTTTCTTCAATTTCACATCAATCAAGTTGCAATTCTTGAAGCACTATATACTGTAAATATCATGTAGCAAACTCCATATACTCAACATATCATACTGCAAAATCCTTACTTCAAATACCAAACAACTTTGTTATAGATATCATTATGCAATTACCATTTTACATTCAATACTCTGCACAAAAATGATCAATTTTTCATGTAGGTAGGTAGATAACAATCTCACTATCTGAAAACATCAATCACAGTCTGCAAAAATATCATACTGACTCTTGTATGAATTTTTTTGGCACACATAGTTCAAAAAGACTTAGAAAAACCTTCATTTTTCCTTTTTATAGTTTCCTACCCATCAAATTTCACCGACTAATGATGACTGTTGGGCTTCCAAAAAGATTTAAAAAGCCATCGTTCGATCGAGACTTCGCACCACTTTGCCTTTTATATTTGACTACATGATGTGCCTTTGGAACTCAAAAGCTTCTCTTACCTTTTGTCTTTGATGCCCTTAGGAGGTCGGGGTCGGTCACCTCACGGGGCTGATATCCACAAGTGGTAACTTAAGTTACTTATCACCGGTTGAGCTGATCAACACAAAGAAAGACATAAAGTGCATGAATGGGATCTTATGGCTACAAAAAATGCATTAGGAACTTAAACTTACGGTTTTAGTCTCTAAACAATTTTTTGAAACAAATTTCCAAACCCTCTATCTTATATATATACTCAATGTATATATTCATTGAAGGATCTCTGTTGCATTGTCAAGAATGTAACATAATGCTGATAACCAAACCAAGCACCAATAAAACTATCTCAAAGGAGAACAAAGATGAAGTATGAAGAACCACAAAATGATAGTGAGTACTGATCAAAAACATAAAGTGTGATCAAGTCAAAACACCATCTACATCCTACTCTCTCATCTACAATACTAAGGAAACCTTAATGAGATTGTAACATGACACAACATAACATCTCAAAGTGTGAGCTCCAAATGAAGTAATATCAAGATAACCCCATGATCCACTAATGTTCCAATCATTAAGAACATGAACCTCCACTATATATACCAAACAAGAAGCCACTCATAGACCACAACATAATTATAGGTAAACATAAATTATATCAACCATGAATGGTGAGTGTTATGTCATGAACCATTATCTTTGTTTGAGTAAGAATCTTATGAAGACCTTAAACAAAATCTGCTTATGAAGATATATCCTGAGCAACACCATACCTGAGAAATGAATCTTATCAACCATCATGGCATCAAAACTCATGAACCACATGACATACAACTTCCTTGAGACCCTGAGCACTTCTCAACCATGGAGATGAACTACTTTGAGATCAATGGCAAGGCAAACCTATCAACAACATTTTCCTCACATGGGGTTTTTTTCTTCTCATACTATAGAGAGTACTTTTCTTGTGTTTTCTCTCTTTTGGGGAGGGTTTTTTTTGTATGGGTTTTTCTCCTTTTCTCCATTTGTGAGAGATTGTTTGTACATGGGTACCTAACATGGCCTAGTAGTTAGGACCCATTTTTGCATCTTACATTTGTTTCATACTCCCTAAGTTGCACTTAAAGGGGGGGTGTTGGTGTGAACATGGGTATTTCCTATCTGGTTTCCCTTTATAGTGTGAATAAGGCACATTATAGATAACTAGTTATTAGTTAGAGTCTATTCACACATGTTCATATGTTAAGTTGACTTATGAAGAATTCTAGTTGTTTCTAGATGTTGATAGTATCTCTAGTTGTTGATAGTTGTCTTATCCTCTAGTTGTCTCATGTCATAGAATTAACACACTTGTCATACGACTATAATATCTTATCTCTCAACCTTTCCTTTATAATTAAGGTATGCCATAACATATTGTAATGGTAGATAATGGGAGAGTAATGGTTGTATATTGTTGTATTTTCATTCTTGGACAGGACTACAATTTATTCTTGTCATATTGATCTTCTCAATTCTTTGTGCTTTCCATTAGGCCTCTAGATCTTGGGTGGCTATCTCCATAGAGAAATCTTACAGGCCCAAATAAATCAGTTTCCTTGGAGATAGTTATATATACTTTAATATCTAACCCTTGCTTGGGAAACTTGTGAATGGTTACAACAATTAGGACAAAATGTACTTTACTAGTCAAACTTGTTTTGACCAAGCCTTTAATAGAATACATGGGTGCTTTATTTTTAAAATGCTACAATGGCTAGGTTTTTGGCCTAAGATTTGTGCTCACATCCAAACGCTCTTTAAAGATGACAATGCTCATGTGGTGTTTAATAAATTTTTATATATGACTCCTTTCCCTTGTAGTGATCCATTAGACAAGGATGTCCTTTGTCTCCCTTCCTATATGTTCTTATTGTTGATATTTTGGGATATATTACAAAAGGCTAATCAAATTGGCCTTATCTGAGGTATTTCCATTCCTAGAAATTGGGTGGTCATTAATTCTCATTTTTCTACTGATAGTCTTCTTTTTCTATAAAATTCTCTAGAATGAATTGAACAATACTCTTGATATTTTGTACCTCTATTGCCCTATTTTTGGACCATCACAAAATGAATCGAGTAAATCCCATCCCACATTAGATTCCTAAAGGCTAGAATTAAATTAAAATGGTAAAATTTCATGTTATTTGGGTATCCCTTTTAGGATGGGACTATCTCTTGCTAATATGTGGACATGATATCTTAATAGATTAAAATCAAGTTATCTAATTGGTGCAATAAATTTCTTTCTTTGGCTAGGAAAGTTCAAGTTTCTAACAAAAAAATACTAGCTACTAATGTTATATATCCTCATGTTGAATGCCATCTAAAAGAGGATATGAGGACCTTCTTGAGATTATTCAACAGTTTCTTTGGTCCAAATGGGATGGTAATTTTGGCTAAAAATCTAATTCTTAGCTTCACTATATTTAGCCTAAATCAAAAGGTTGTCTTAGCCTCACAAATCCTAAAACACAAGTAACATGTTTGGTTTCCAAATGGATAATTAGAGTCAAGCCCAAAGTGATGAACCATGGAAAATATTACTAAGGCATAGATTTGTAATTTCTACTATGAAAGGGAAATGGCAAAATGTCCATTGGTTGGACAAATTTTTCTTTGCTCCTAACTTCCAAATTAAATCTTCCTTTCCTATTTTGTCCATTTGAAAGGCATGGTAGAGTGTTTGTCATTTCTATCTTTGAGAGACTCCTTGTAACATGGCTTTAGTTTTTCATCCTCTTCCATCAAGTGGAATAGACACATTCAGTTTCAAGGGAAACCTCTGGCAATCACATTTCCTAAACCCACTATCTATTTATTCAAAAGGAATATTAAGTAGTTTAAGTAATTATGGGGTTTTTCTTTAATGCAATGGTTTCCATGGAAAGAAATTAAAGAGTGGTTCAAAATGAATGACAAGTACTGACATTTCATTACCTTTGTTCAATCTCTTGTACCTACTAATTTAGCCATCAAGATTTGTACCCCAATTTCTTACAATTTCTTCAAAGACTGGTGTTTTTTATCTACTCACCATTTCTCATTCTCCCCCTTGAAATAATTGTTCTGCCATCTTCTTCCTACTTTAAATTTATCCCCTTAACCTAATATTAAGTGGAGATGCAAATTTACTCATAAATTTTGGACCAATCTAAGTGCTCATATATGGAAATCCAAGGCTGATGTTGATGCACAAATGCTTGCTTGGAAATTATTGCATTGTAAATTGCTAGTTGGAGAGAGAATTTGATTTTTTCCTATTCAGCTAGTCAAATGCTCTAATTTTTAAGCCAATGAAACCATTAAACATATTTTTGGGACTATTTTATAGAAGAATTTTTTTTAGAATGTTGTGTTAAAAATATACCTACCCTTTTTTTATCACCATTTAAATTGGAAAGAAGTCATTCTTGGCTGGATTCATGAATAATGTTGTTGTGGACTCTGTGAGACATGTCATTCTATTACACATCTAGAAAATTAGATGTATAGCTATTTTTAAAAAATTTAACAGTCACCCAACTAATAAAATTGCTAAACTTTAATATATTTTTTCAAATTGTTGTGTTATGTTCTCAACTGTAGGGTTCACTGAACAACAATCTTCATGTTGTACTCTAATTGGACCTAAATAAGTCTCAAATCACTAGCCTTTAATGAAAATTTTTAATACACCTAAAGAATAAGATTTTAATTGTTCAATGTCTTCAAGGGTTACTTAAATGCTAGGCTTATGGTATTGCTTTGGCTTTTGGGGCATGATTTTTCTATTGTTATATGAAGCCTAATTAGACTTGGAGGTTAAATTTACCCCATTTTTATCAGTGTGGTTTCCCCCCAAATTCCTATGGGGTCAAGGGGCAGCACCCCCAAGATGAGGTCAAGGGGTAGTGACCCTTGTGGGGTCCAGGGGCAGCACCCCTGGTGCACTCCCTGTCGCAATACAGGGTGGGGTCGAGGGGCAGCGCCCCCATGGGGGCTCAGGGGCAATGCCCTTGAAACATCACATGATTTTTTTAATTTTATTAAGGCGTTGAGAGTTATTTTTTCATTGGACGACATAAAAACCCCTATTTTGTAACCAACATAAGTCTTGATAAAAAGGGATAAGGGTTGGGGTTTCCGTTGATATTGTATTGTAGCATTTTGCAGCAGTATTGAGTTGCAAGGATTGCTAGTTGTAATTAGTTTGATTTACTGGATAATAATATTGGACTCTCTGTTGGTGGATGTAGCCCGAGTTTGGGTGAACCACATTAAAATTATCTCTCACTGTTATTATTTCTGTGTATTTTTATTCCTCTGTTTAATCTTTATTTGCATTTAATTGATATCTTTTACCGACTAACCCTAACAAGTGGTATCAGAGTGAGTCGTGTTCAATTATCATCTATAGGAAGGTCTCACAGTTGAGTGGGAGTCTCATGGTTGAGTGGGAGCAATGGTAGATGAGGGTAAATTGAAGGTAGACAAATTCAATGGGAAGAACTATTAGTTATGGAAGATGCAGATGGAGGATTATCTCTATCAGAAGGATTTATGGAGGCTGTTGGAAGGAGTAGCCAAGAAACCAGCAACAATGACTGATGAGGATTGGAATCTTCTAGATAGAAAGGCACTGGGAACCATTCGGTTGTGCCTGACACCATCAATGGCATTCAATATAACAGAAGCGAAGACAACAGATGGTCTGATGAAAGCTTTGACTAAATTATATGAAAAACCCTTAGCCTCAAATAAGGTATTTCTCATGAAGCATTTATTTAATCTGAAAATGATTGAAGGTTGATTTGTGACATATCATTTAAATGAATTTAATACGATTACCAGTCAATTGACTTCTGTAAATGTAAAATTTGATGAAGAAGTTAGAGCTCTCTTGATATTATGTTCTTTTCCTGAAAGCTGGAATAGTTTGGTAATGGTGGTTAGTAACTATGTTTCTGGTTCAAATACCTTGAAATTTGATGATGTTGTTGGTGTTATTCTAAGTGAGGAAATTCATAGGAAAAGCTCAGGTGGATCCACATCAGGCAGTGTTTTGAATGTAGAAAGCAGGGGCAGATCAAAGGAGAGAGGAAAAGGTTTTGGAGGTCATGGGAAGTCACGAGGAAAATCAAAGGACAAGAGATCCCAATCTAGAGGACAAAAAGATTGTTGGTACTATGGGAAACTAGGTCATCTGAAGAAAGATTGCTGGTCTCAAAAGAATAAAGGAGACAAACAAGAAGGCACTAAGGAGGCAAATGTGGTAAGCAATAAATCTTAAGATGATGCTTTGATTCTTTCCCTAGATAATGCTGATGATGCATGGGTTTTAGATTCAAGGGCCTCATTTCATGCTACACCCCATAGAAGTTATTTTCTTGATTATGTCCAAGGGGATTTTGGGCTAGTTTATTTGGGAGATAATGAACCTTGTCAAATTGTTGGAAAGGGAAGAATCAAGATTAAGTTGCAGAATGGGAATCATTGGCTACTACAAGAGGTAAGGCATGTTCTAAGGTTGAGTAGGAATTTAATTTCAATAGGGCAGCTAGTTGATGAAGGCTGCATAGTTACTTTTAGTGATAAAAATTGGAAGATTTCAAAAGGTGCCTTAATAGTAGCAAAAGGTGTGAAAGTAGGCACCTTATATCTTTGTACAGGTCATACTATTCCTTCTACTTTAGCTGTTGCAGAGAAAAAAAAAAAGGTTCAGGAACAGTTGCTATAGGTTCGCAGGAAGAGACTAAAACAATTGCTGTAGGTTCTGAGACAACACTGTGGCATAATAGACTTGGGCATATGAGTGAAAAAGGTATGAAGGTACTTCATTCTAAGAAAGTTTTACTGGGTCTAAAATGTATCAATATAGATTTTTGTGAAAGTTGTGTGTATGGAAAATAAAAGAGAGTTAGTTTTCTCAAGGATGGGAAGCAAAAGAAAGATGAAAAGTTGGAGCTTGTGCATACAGATGTATGGGGACTAGCTCAGGTATCTTCTCTTCATGGCTCTTGGTATTATGTTACATTCATAGATGATGCAACTAGGAAGGTTTAGATTTATTTCCTCAAGCAAAAATCTGATGTATTTGAAACATTTAAGAAATGGAAAAGCTTGGTTGAGAATGAGATCGGTAAAACATTAAAATGTCTAAGATTTGATAATGGTGGTGAGTATTGCAGCAAAAAATTTGAGGATTATTATTCCTTTAATGGAATCCGTAGGCAGAAAATGGTTCCAGGGACTCCACGGGAGAATGGAGTGGCTGAATGCATGAATAGGACAATAATGGAGCATGCAAGGACCATGAGATTGCATGCTGGGCTACCTTTAAACATGTGGGCAGAGGCTGTCAACACTGTTGTATATTTAATTAATAGAGGTCCTTCAGTTCCTTTAGGCCGTGGTATTCTAGAGGAAGCATGGACAGGTAAGAAGGTGATTTATTCTTTTCTCAAAACCTTCGGATGTGAAGCATTTGCACATGTAGATTCTAAAAATAGAACCAAGCTAGATGCAAAATTAAAAAAATGTACCTTCGTTAGATATGGCATTGATGAATTTGGTTATAGGCTTTGGGATTTTGAAAATTAGAAAATTGTGAGAAGCAAGGATGTTGTATTCAATGAGAAGGTATTATACAAAGATCAGTTGCAGCAGCATGAGAAGAAAGAAAAGGATTATGTGGTGCTGGATAATACTCCAAATAGTGATGTTCCAGTGGTTCCTCATGCTCTGCAACAACAACAAGAAATATCACAAACTCTAGTGAATATTAGACAATCAACAAGGCTAAGTAGACCTCCTGAAAGGTTTTCTCCCTATTTGTATTCTATTTTGTTAACAGATGCTGGTGAACTTGAAGGGTATGATGAAGCTATGCAGGTGGATACAAAGGTTCAGTGGGAGCTTGCAATGAAAGAAGAAATGGACTCCTTGCTAAAAAATTAGACTTGGGAATTATGTAAGTTGCCTGCAGGTAAAAAGTCTTTACCAAACAAATGGGTTTATAGGTTGAGAGAGGAAGATGGAGGTAAGAAAAGATTTAAAGCCAGGTTAGTTGTAAAATGATTTGCGCAGAAAAAGGGCAATGATTTTGATGAGATTTTTTCTCTAGTTGTTAAGATGACTTCTATTCGTACTGTTTTTAAGTATTGTGGCTGCTAAAGATTTGCATTTGGAACAGCTATATATGAAAACTGCCTTTCTCCATGGTGATTTGGAGGAGATATATATGGAATAACCCCAAGGATTTGAGGTCAAAGTTAATGATAAATTGGTGTGCAGATTGAAGAAAAGTTTGTATGGCTTGAAACAAGCACCTTGGCAATGGTATTTGAAATTTGATAGTTTTATGGCTGAGCAAGGCTACAACCGGTATAATTATAACTATTGTGTTTATTTTAAGAGGTTGGATAATGACAGCTACATTATTTTATGTTTATATGTTGATGACATGCTTGTAGTAGGGTCTAAAATGGATCACATAAGAGAGTTAAAATAACAATTAGCACAATCATTTGCTATGAAAGATTTGGGGGCAACAAAACAAATCCTTGGTATGAAAATTTGTAGAGATAGGACAAATAGAAAATTGACTCTATCTCAGGCTGATTATGTTGAAAAGGTGTTGCAGAGATTCCATATGGAGAATGCAAAAGTTGTTAGCACACCTTTGCCTAGTCATTTAAAATTGACTAAGGAGATGTGTCCTAAGACACAAGAGGAGGAAGATAAAATGTCCAAGGTACCATATGCTTCAGCTGTAGGAAGTTTAATGTATTCCATGGTATGCATGAGATCAGATATTGCACATGCTGTAGGAGTCGTAAGAAGGTAGATGAGTCATCCTGGATTAGAGCATTGGAATGCAGTAAAATGGATTCTTAGATATTTGAGAGGTACATCCAATAAACACTTATGTTTTGGGGATTCTAATACTGATTTAGCAGGCTATGTAGACTCAAATTTGGTAGGGGATATTGATACCAGGTGGAGTACTACAGGTTATGTCTTTACTATAGGTGGGACAACAGTGAGTTGGATTTCTAGGTTGCAAAAGGTGGTTGCTTTAGCCACCACAGAGGTAGAATAGGTAGTTGCAATAGAGGCAAGCAAGGAGATGATATGGCTACAATTTTTCATGGAAGAATTGGGCAAACAATAGGCTAACAATTATTTGTTTACAGACAACCAGAGTGCCATACATCTTGCAAAGAATTTTGCCTTGCATTCAAAGACCAGACACATACAGTTGAGGTGTCACTTTATTTGATCGGTGTTGGATGATGGACAGTTGCGGCTGGAAAAGATACATACAGATGAAAATCCAACAGATATGTTTACAAAGGTAGTGACAAGGGAGAAGCTGAGCTCCTCTTCAGCTTCGGTTGGTCTTCAAGACTGAAAACAACAAAAAATAGAACAACAGAGTCTAGGGTGCTTATTTCTAGTGGGAGCTACAGGGTCAGCGGTGTTATGATCAATCTCCAAATGGTAGATGATAAGGTGTGGAGTTTGATTAGTCTCCAAGTGGGAGATTATTGTTATATGGAGCCTAATCAAACTTGGAGGTTAAATTTACCCCACTTTTATCGGCGCAGTTTCCCCCCAAATTCCTATGGGGTCAAGGGGCAGCGCCCCTTGCGGAGGTTTGGGTGCAGCACCCCCAAGATGGGGTCAAGGGGAAATGCCCCTTGCGGGGTCCAATATTGGCTAACATAAAAAAACCCTATTTTGTAACCGACATAAGTCTTGATAAAAAAGGCTAAGGGTTGGGGTTTCCATTGATATTGTATTGTAGCATTTTACAGCGATATTGAGTTGTAGGGATTATTGGTTGTAATCAGTTTGATTTACTAGATAATAATATTAGACTCTTTGTTGATGGATATAGCTCAAGTTTGGGTGAACCACGTTAAAATTGTCTCTCACTGTTATTATTTCTGTGTATTTTTATTCCTCTGTTTAATCTTTATTTGCATTTAATTGATATCTTCTGTCGGCTAACCCTAACATTTGCACTAGTTTATTGCTTTGTTGATTTCTCAATGTCTGGGTGCCATCTGTGGGACTAATCTTGTGAAGGCATTCTAGAAAATGTTTCTATAGAACTTATGGAGGTGGCACTAGCTAAATAATCATTTCCTACTCCAAGGGAGTGGGTCTAGTTGTTGAATTATTTGGGACTTTTATGTTAGTGTACACTATTTTCTCTACAAATGATCCTAAAAGAAAGGATTGGGACTCTTTGGGATTCTTTTGTTCCTATCTTAGTATTCCATTATAGTTCTTGTTTCTACATTGTTATGGGAAGGTTGAGAAAGGGATTTATTGTTGGTTGGGGTAATTTCAAAGGTATTTGACGAGGATGGATTTCTACTTGGCACTCATCTATGCCCCTTTAATTCAACCTCACTTCAACCATAAACTCCACCATTCTTGATCATTCAGTTCAATAAATCTGAGTGGGGGATATTAGGTAGGCATCTACTATAGCTACAATGTAATTTAGAGCTGCATTTGACAATTAAGAGTAGAGGCCACATCAAAGCCAATGTGCCCATATATCCATGCAGGGTGCCCATAAAAAGCTACAAGCAGATCACGGTTTAGAAAAAGTGGTAATGTTGCAAAAAATCTCAATATCTCTAGCCCAAGGAAGGGGAAAAGGAAAGAATATTTTATTTCTAGGTTTTCATATGCAAAAAAGATTCAAGATGTATGAGAGTCATTTAGAAGAGAGTTATTCCTTATTGTTCAACTTTAATCAATTGCAACTAGTTAAAAGAAAATAGATATTATTGGATGACTTTTGCTCAAAGTTTCATGGTTCACTCTTTGGTTAAAAGCATAGATGTGTTGGGCAAGATCCAATTGCAAGACCAATTTTTGTTGTTTATCCAGTTGATATGATCATAATTTCATTTTGTGCACCTTAGTTGCTTGATTTTAAAGTATCGACAATGGTAAATTAAAAGGTCATTTACTATCCCCATTGATGGTATTCACCGTGCTCTATTTTGTATAAAGTTTTTATATGTTTTGTTAGTCATAAGACTTCTTTGTTCTAGCTAGTTGGCATATGTTTCTTGTGGATGTTCCTTTGGTTTGCATTTCTATTCAATTTGCTCTCCTCTACAACCTCTCTATTGAGGTTGTCTCTATGCTGACGATGGTTTCAAGACTATGGTTTATTCATTACAACATATTACTGCTTTATTCATTATAATTTTCTTAATTTGATCAAATACAAAAACAAGTTTGATAAATTTATAAAATTACTTTATTTTTCATTTGTGTGCATGGTTATTTTCTAGTGAATACATTAATTTTAAAGATAATATTTTCAAAATAACTATACACTATAAATAATTTATTTTTAAAATTTTTTTAAAAATAAAGTAAACATTATTCATTTTAATTCATAGTTATTAAACAAAATGGCATGTAAAACTTTAGAGTTAAGTAGAAATAAATAAGTAATTTTTAAAAATTTGATGATCTATTACTTAAAAGATTACAATAGGTTACAATATAGATGTGTCAATTAGACCACATCGACCCCTTAACTAGGCATATACACATTTGCAAGCTTATCAAAACCTCCAATAAGGTTCAACAATTATCTATCTAGCATCAAAAGACAAATCAGGACAATAATATGTAATATAAAGCACATAAGATAAGTATGGCACGTATCTTTTTACATTAACTAAACTTTGTCAAAAAACCAGTAAAAAACATAATTTTAAGAGCCAGTAATAACTCCATGCATCTAGTCCTAGTAACATTTTCCATCATTGCTTTATTTATATGCATTACATTCAAAAGTACTAATGGGAGGAATGATGGTATCCCTGTTGAATACAGTGAACACTAAGAGGGGGAGTGAATCAGTGTTCTACAAAACCATTTATGCACTTACTCTTTTATCCATTTACCAAATTCAATTATGTGAAGGAAAATTAAACAAATGAACATCAACCATAAAGACATAACACATGAACACCAAGATTTTTATGTGGAAAACCCTAAAAGGGAAAAACCATGGTGAGTGTTAACCCACATAATTTTATTAGTTATAGTAATATCAAATTATAAGAGGCTCACTACCTGAAGAAAAGAAAGAAGAAGAACAAGAAGAAGGGTGGCTCACTACCGAAGATGAACTGCTATGATTGCATCTACTTATGCACAATTACAGTTCCAATTAAGCTTATGAATATTGTCTCAAAACTCTTCATTTCAGTCAGCCCCTATTTCTCTACTTTTGCTCTTACATATGCTCAAGATCTCTCTTCAATTGCTGCGACCACTTTATCTTTGTATATTTCATATTTACATACATCATACTACACATGCCACCACCCAGACACCAAAATCCATCATTTATTTATATCCGCAACTAAATCTTTCTCATGATCAGGTTGGCAAGCAAACTATAAAACGTGTATATCAAATGTTATATCCTGTCAACTTGTTTTTGTGTTAAATCTTTGATGTGGATTCAAATCATTGTGTATATGTCTTCATATGTGTCAGCTCTATTCATACAACCACTTACCTTTATCATCCAACTTATATTTCTTCTTCGCATAAGGATTCAATCAACCTGTCGACTTGTTCCTTAACATATATGATAGGTTCCTCTGTCACATCATAACTCATGCTGCGGACCAAATGGGACTTCATGAATCATAATTAGCAAACATTATTGATCTCTTAACATGTCTTCAATTCTACAGAACAAAACATGTTGATGCAGAGAAATGCAGACCACTTCATTTTGCACTGTTCACTGTTCTTGTCTTACTTCTGCTGACTTAGACTTTGCCTTTTCATCAGATGACTTCTAGAGAAGGTCATGAATTGATTATTGGGATATAAGAGCAATAAGTATCTATGAATATCATACTTGAACCGCATCTTCACATCTTAGCTTGCGAAGGAGTACTAATCCATTTTCTATCTCATACCTGAATATTTTCCATACTTAGCCATTTTTGCCAGTCGGACCTAAGTTCCAATATGACCTTCCATAGTAGTGTCTTTTATTCATGTTGAAGGGATCTCTAAGCCTTGTTTCCATCAATGACAACATACAAGTCTATTCCAGAGTAGTGTCACTTGTCAACAATCTCCCCCTTTGGCGTTGATGGCAACACTTAGTGAAAAATGCTTGACTGCTGTCCCTTACTATATATACTACTATATTCCTTCTCCTCTTGAGATGTTTTTCTTATTTTTCACTAACCTTCTCTCCCCCTTTGAAATCAATGGCAAAGGGTGTGATCCAGAATCAAAACTTATCAAAAAGAAAGATTATGTCAAAAAGTTCTTCAAAATTTATCTTATTCTATCGCATATGTACAGGTGCACATTTCCACCTCAATTTATGGATGAAGATAGAATATCATTATAGATAGTCTTTATCAGAGCTATCTCTCCATTCCATCTATTCCTTGCACTTTCCAAAATTTGTATGTGGCCATTTATCTGAAAGACTAACTTTTCTTCCTTCTATACATTTGATGTTGTATCAATTAATGCTTGTGATTTTAGGGCTTCATCTGCTAGATGGGTCATTGAATCAATTTTTAGACTTATCAGTCCCCTAAGCTAGCACAACCCGTCTCTAATTTCTTCCCTTTTCTTCATCAGAGTGCCCAAATCACTATGAATATTTACAACTTGTGCTTCTTTGGCATTTATTGACTCAACTACCGGATTATATGTCTCAGAGATATTAAGTAGTTTGAGTTCCAAGTCTTTGATTTTGTCTTCTAATTCCTTTGTAACTTTTGGCTAAGATAGACAAAATTTGTATATTTTACCGACCTCTTCAATGGCACTTTGTATGCTTTTTATTGGACCATTTCTTAATTGAGTTTTATCTTGAGCTATCATAGTCTTCAACTCAACCATTCTCTTTTCATCAAACTCCTTTTTAACTTTTACTTCTGTAGATTTTTCAAAAGACTCAAAATGTGTACTTATAGAGTTCAAAAGGCCCTTGAATTGATCAGTGGAGGATAATGAGGTGTCCTTTTGAAATATTGGCATCATCTTCTCTAGAATGTTGGTGGCATCACTGATCAACTTACTATCTTGGTCATGCGATTTCAACATCTCTTTCTGAGCCTTGGCCTAAGCAATAGACACTAATCTAAATTTTTGCACAGGTGAAAACGAGTCCAAGTTAATTGGTCCTTGAATAAATTCTAATTCATGTGGATCTTGTTGTCCTTTAGAATCAGCTGAGACATCTACAGTGTCTCTTTCTTTGGAAGAGGCTTTTTCTTTCTAGCTCTGTTCTAGATTATCTAAATTCATGTCTTTATTAGCATCCTCCTATTTCAGTGAAGAGGTTTCCTTGATGTGCTCCTCTTCTAGTTTCTCCTTGTCATTTTGTTCTTTTAGAGGAGGTGTTATCTGAGTTTCCACTGTAGGTGCTTCCATCTCCTAGGGCACATGGTCAACTTTTCTTGCTTCTTGTTCAGGATTCACTTCCAAAGCAGATGCATCATTTCCACCATCTATTACTTCATTGTCATAGATGGTAGGGATATTTTACTTCCTTAGTATTGCCAAAATGATCTCCTCTGTTTCCTTGACTACTTTATCAATTTCTCCTATCATCAGTGCGTTCATTCTTTTCTTTGATTTGAACTCATTGTTAAGTGCTTTGGAGATTTTGGTCTTTTCTTCTAGAGTAATATTCGGACATAATTTTATCAATGTATGTTCTATGAGTTTAATGTCCTTAGCCATAGCATCTTCCTTTCTGACTGATAGAATACTACCCAATGTATTTGGGAGATCACCAATGATGTCAATGAGAGCTCTATTGTATATGTTCAAATACTTTATGGTAGCTTCTTCCAAAATCCTTTTATCAGCATCATTGTAATCATCATAAATTTAGCCACAAGTTTTAGATTTCCATCAATAGTGGCAGACTTCAATACATCTTTAAGTGTTAATGTGGCTTGAGGCTCATCTACCTTCTATCTTTTACTGGGTTTCTCCTTTCTGGAGGGCTTTTCCTTGCTACTTCCAGAGGCTTTAATAGTCTCAGCTTTCATTTCCTTGACATCTTCATCAGACTCAGTCTCTTTTGCATCTTTTTCACTTACATACATTCTTCTACCTTTTGTTTTCTATCTTTTTGCTCCTTTGTCAGTTTGCTTCTTTACAGATTCCTTTATGCCAGTAGATGTAGGACCGGAAGAGGAGGCCAAGCTTATGGTAGACCTCTTTGATGCTTTTATTCTTTTTCTTTAGGTTCATCAGAAACGTTATCTCTTTCACTTCCTATCTTTTCCCTTGCTTCCCTTTCTGCTTGACCTTTTTCCCTTGCTTCTTTGACTTGTTCCTTAGTGGATCCATATCTTGCAGCAATTTCTTCTACCTCTTTTCTCACCTTCCTGGTGGTTTCTGTTTGTCTGAGATCAACATAGATTTTCACAGATAACTCTTCATATGTTCCAAATCTCTCTCCTTTAGTGTCTTTACGTTTGTTGAGCAGGTGCTGGGCATAGTTTTCCAGTATTTGTCCATCTACTTCATATTCCATGGGCATTACCCATACAGTTTTGGGTTCTACAACTTCCATTAATCATTGATCCTTAGTGACCATGAAACAAATTGTGTCCTTGTACTTTCAACAGTTTTCTCAAGAATTCTTTCTCTTGAGTGCATCATACATTGAAAGTTTTTGAAGTACCCCCATAGAGCTACTTTTTGCTCATCAATGCTTCCAATGCTATGTAAATGATTTATAATTTGGACAACTACTAGTTTGCTAGTTAACTGGAGTAGATTCTTCATGCTTGGCAGCTCATTCATAAAATAAAAGAATAGATAGATAATCAACGTACCAAATTTGAAGGGATAATTTTTGCTTTCCTTGATCTTCTTTAGATTCTCTAGCAGTTGGATTCTCAGCATCTCACACAGATCATAATTGGCATTCTCTTTGACCTTTTGATATGTGGTATAAATCATAGTGCTAGAGGCAAAGTTCTCCCGATTTGAGAAATAGAATTTGTAGCCTATGGCCATGGAAGCAAATCTTACAGCATGGTCTGTGATGTCATTTATGGTTAATGCCCTTTTGTCAAATTGGGTTCCAGTCACCTCTGTAACAGTTTGATTATTTATAGCTTTTAGCAAGGGCACATTTCCATTGGAATTTATCCATGTTACTGCCCTAATCGCCTCCTTGGTGATTTTGAAAGGCTACCCTAACCACATGAATTTGTCGTGGATTTGACTTAGGATATACTAGACCCATTCATCCTCTACAAATGTAGGAAACTCTACATACTGGATGAATTTATCCTCCTTAAAGGCTTTGTATTCTTCCTTTAGGTCAGATTAATCATTACTTAAATGCTTCAGGAATAGTTTTGAGAATTTGTCGCCGTCGAGCTCATTTAGGGCAACATGGATGTATGCCCTAACATCTTCTACATACAGAACTCCATATGGTATTTTTGAGAATGCACCCATTGGATCAACTTTAGTTTCTTTGAAAGGATGTTTCTTGAATTTGGGTTTTGGTTGCTCAGTAATATCAACAACAAGTGGGGTCGCCATCTTAGAATTTTAACAGACTCACAAATGGGGTTTGAAAAAAAAAAAACCTTATTTTGCCAAGCTAGGGTTTCCTTTATCTAAACCACTCTGAATTATTTAGATCTTGGATGTTGTTGCTCAAGTTTCACCTTAGTTTCTCCTGGATGTTTGATATATTGAATGCAAAGTGATTTTGAAATTAAAACAAGTCCCTTTTTATTTTTTGCATGACTTGAACTAACTCATCATAAATGCTTATTCCCAAAAGGTTGCATGTCTTCTTTGATAGATACAATCGATTGAAATTGCTCAACAATGTTTCACATTGGCTTAATCTCTTCTGGTTTTTCTTTCAGGGGATTTATCTTGTTGAATTCCACCATATATCTCCATGTTGGATTTTAGAAACAACTTTCTAGCTAGGGGATTTAGAATTTTCAACACTGCTCCCTGAGCTAGAGCTCCCCATTTACTTCTTGGAGGAAGTATCTATACCAGAAACTAGTGCGGATCCATTCTTGACTTCATTAGCATCTTTTCTAACTCAAATCTTTCTCATCTCATTCTTGGTTTCTACTAGATTAGCCTTGTTCTTGCCCTTGTCTATTGCAAGTATGGGCCTAACCGGTGTTGTCATTGATGTCAACATACTCCTATTGCATTGATGATAAGGATTGGATGAGCTGTATGATGAGGATATTGAGAAAATTAGTCCTATCAGGAACATAGAAGAACAGTGAAGACAATGAGGTAAAGATTCCAGCTAAGATGAAGATCAGAGGATGCACATCAAAGGGTTTGTAGATATGTGTCATAAGATGATCCAGTAAAGATTTTAGAGGTCCGCATGAAGATCTGAAGAAGTTGTGGCTACTCAAGTAAAATTAATTTTGGCAGATGTTCAAAGGTGATAGAGTGACACAGATAGGTCCGGTGAGATCTAGAAATGAAATATCTTGTTGTGTGGATTTGGTGGAGTGTTTAGGAAGTCAATGTGAATTGACAACTCAATTGGTTCGTCAGCAAGGAAACTTATAGTCAGCAAGGAAACTTCAGAGGTAGAAGACCTTTCAGAGGAAGATCCCAGGGCAGAGGATCCATCAGATGTTATAACTGTAACAAAGAAGGCCATATAGCCAGCAGATGTCCAGAAAAGGCCACAAGCTCAACAGGAGAAAGGAGAACAAATCTGATCCAAGAACCTGATAATCAAAGTATGACAGGCTCTAATGCTTTTCAGAGTGTGAATGCTCCTGATAATTATGGATACCCAGAAAGTGGAGAGTCTCTAATGATGAGAAGAACAGTGACTACCATGAAGGTACCTGACAAAGAATCCCCTCAAAGAAAGTCTCTTTTCAGGACTATTTGCAAAGCAGGAGGTAAGGCATGTAAAGTTTTGATTGATTCTGGTTCTACTGAAAATCTTGTGTCTGAAGAAATGGTGACAAAGCTTAAGCTTAGGAGATTGCCTCACCCATCCCCATATAAAGTCTCATGGCTTACCCAAGGTCAGCAGACAACTGTAGAAGAGCAGGCTTGGGTAGAATTTCAGATTGGAGCATATAAGGATAAGTTGTTGTTTGACATTACCACGATGGATGCTTGCAATCTTTTATTTGGTAGACCATGGCAGTATGATTTGAAGGCACAGCATGATGGTGTTAGAAACATCTATACAATCAATAAAGATGGTACAGATATAAAGTTACTACCATTGACAGAGAAGGAGGAGAAATCTAAAGGAAAAGAGGTGAAGGTAATGCTGATGGAAGGTAAACAGTTCATGAAAGAAGTAGCAGCAGAAGGTGCAGTTGCATATGCCCTAATCCCATGTATGAGGATGAATAAAGAACAACAACAAGAAGTCAAGGAAGAGAAGAAGCAAAGGTTCATAGACCCAGCTATCCAAGAGCTATTGGATAAGTACAAAGGTATCATCTCAGAAGGAATGCCAAGATCCCTACCACCTGTCAGGGATATCAGTCACTGCATAGACTTAATTCCAGGGTCAACACTTCCAAACAAAGCAGCCTATAAGCTAACTCCAGAACAGAATGCAGAAGTAGCCAGACAAATTGAAGAATTATTGGATTCAGGTCTGATTGGGAAAAGTTTAAGTCCATGTGCAGTACCAGCTGTACTAGCACCAAAGAAGGAAGGTACTTGGAGGCTTTGCACAGATTCCAGAGCTATTAACAAGATCACAATCAGGTATAGGTTTCCAATCCCTAGGATAGAGGATTTACTTGACTGTTTGGGAGGTGCTAAGTATTTTACAAAAATAGATTTGAAGAGTGGATATCATCAGATCAGGATTAGGCCAGGAGATGAATGGAAAACAGCATTCAAAACTAATGAAGGGTTATATGAATAGAAGGTTATGCCTTTTGGTTTATCTAATGCACCTAGTACTTTTATGAGGTTGATGAATGAGGTTTTGAAAGAGTTCATTGGTAAGTTTGTCATAGTATATCTAGATGACATTCTGATTTTCAGCAACACAAAAGAAGAACATCTCAGACACATAGATTTGGTTCTTAAGAGGTTACATGAAGAGCAGCTGATGATAAATTTAGACAAGTGTTTGTTCATGCAAGAGGAGATCACATATTTGGGTTTTCTCATTTCACAAGGAAAGTTACAAATGGATAAGAAGAAGGTAAGTGCCATATTGTCTTGGCCAACCCCAAAGACTATGAATGATGTCAGAAGTTTCCATGGGTTAGCAACCTTCTACAGGAAGTTTATAAGAGGGTTTAGTCATATTTGTGCACCCATGCTTGATACCATCAAAGGAGGACAGAAGTGCATATTTGTTTGGACTCAAAGAGCAGATGATTCTTTTGAAACACTGAAGAAGAAGGTGGCACAGCAGCCAGTCCTTGCACTTCCAGACTTTAACAAAATCTTTCAGGTGGAATGTGATGCCAGTCACATGGCCATTGGAGCAGTACTCAGCCAAGAAGGTAGACCTATTGCATTTTTCAGTGAGAAGCTCAATGATGCTAAAAAGAGGTATTCCTCATATGATTTGGAAATGTATGCTTTAGTCCAGTCACTCAAGAAATGGAGGCATTACTTGATGCCAAAGGAATTCATAGTATTCACAGATAACCAGGCTCTGAGTTTCATAAATAGCCAGGAAAAGCTGAACCACAGACACATGAAATGGGTAGAAACCTTACAAGATTTTACTTTTACATTGAAGCATAAGAAATGAGTCAAGAATAAAGTTGCAGATGCTTTGAGCAGGAGAGTTCTAACAGTCAACCAGATTCAGTTAGAAAGTGTTGGCATTGATTCACTAAAGACCATGTATCAGACTGATGAAGATTTTGGAGAGATATATCATGCATGTACTTCTTTTGGAGAGAAATATCATGCTGAATTCTCTGAATTTTTGATTCAGGATGGATTGTTGTTCAAAGGTGGACAGTTATGTATTCCAAGGTGTTCTATGAGGTTAAACATCATTAAGGAGAAACATTGTGGAGCTATGGCAGGTCATTTTGGTCTAGATAAGACTCTTGATCTTGTCCGAAGGCATTACTTTTGGCCTAAGTTACAATCAGATGTCAGAAAGTTTGTAGAGACATGTGTGATATGTCAGAAAGCTAAAGGCAGGTCGACTAATGCAGGTTTATATCAGCCCTTACCCATTCCTTCCAGACCATGGGAAAGCATAAGTATGGATTTTGTCTTGGGTTTACCAAGGACAAGGAAAGGATTTGACAGTGTTTTTGTTGTAGTGGATAGATTCAGCAAAATGGCACATTTCTTGCCATGCAAAACCACTGCTGATGCTTCATACATTGCAGATTTGTTTTTCAGGGAGATTGTCAGAATCCATGGATTGCCATTGAGCATAGTGTCAGATAGGGATGTGAAGTTTATTGGTCACTTCTGGAGAACTCTTTGGAAGAAACTTGGAACAAATTTGTCTTTTTCCTCTGCATATCATCCTCAAACAGATGGACAGACTGAAGTAGTGAACCGTTCCTTAGGAAATTTGCTTAGATGTTTGACCAAACAACATGGAGAAAAGTGGGATAATATTCTATCTCAAGCTGAATTTTCCTATAATGATACTGTCAATAGGAGCACAGGGAAATCACCTTTTCAGATAGTTTATGGTATGCATCCAAGAGGAATTTTGGAATTGAGAGATCTACCTACAGTAGACCCTATTAGTGCAGAAGGAGAAGCTTTTGCAGAAGCCATCAAAGAGGTTCATGATCAAGTCAAGACCCAACTACAGCAAACCACCTTGAAGTATAAGGAATATGCTGATAAAAAGAAGAAGGATGTACAGTTTGATGTTGGAGATTTGGTATGGGTTCATTTGAAGAAGGACAGACTTCCTAAGGGAAAATATACTAAACTCATGCATAGAAAAGTTGGACCATGTCAGATCTTGCACAAGCATGGACATAATGCTTATGAGATACAACTCCCACCTGATCTTGGTTTGTCCCCTATATTCAATGTATGTGATTTAACTCCATACAAGTCTAATCCAGATGCAGATCAGGATCTCCTACAAGATACAGTCGATGATGACATTCCCAAGCATGATCCTCCACAGTTGCAGAAGGTTTTGGACACCAGAGTGGTCAAACAGACCCGGAACAAACAATACTTGGAGTATCTAGTCTCTTGGAAGGGAAAACCTAATTCTGAAGCAGTCTAGATGACTGAAGAGCAGATCCAGAAACATGGTGCAGATCTTCATACTCTCATCTCAAGTGGACTTGAGATTTCTTCTTCTGGGGAGTATGGTGCAGGAGCACCCCTACAAGACAGGATATAGGTTCATTGTCCGCATGACAGGACATTAGTCTATTTTTAGCATGTTTGACTTCATAATGTAATAAGGTCCATTGGACCAATGCATATGTATTAGATCAGCCTAGGAGAGTGTGCA
This sequence comes from Cunninghamia lanceolata, assembly GCA_027924645.1. Lineage (NCBI taxonomy): Eukaryota > Viridiplantae > Streptophyta > Pinopsida > Cupressales > Cupressaceae > Cunninghamia > Cunninghamia lanceolata. Next base: position 3,203,273 of record BSBN01000135.1, on the reverse strand, counting down.
GGTAGTTAGAGTTCGTTATCAGGTTGTCTGAGCTGTTCTCTTCCAGCCGCTTGGAAGCTCTCAGCCACTGGGAATCGAGTTGGTAGTACTCGTAGGATATTGCTATAAATAACTCAGATCAGTTAGGGTTTGATATCATGTCAAGTAGAGAGTAGTAGTTGTGTTATGTTGTACTGGTGATTGAGTGAAATCCAGAGATCAGTCCAGACATTGTGAAACATTGTTGTAAAAATAGGACATTTGTGTTTCATCTGAATAAGATCTCATCAATTGCATTATCTAGTTTACCAGCTGTTTATGTTTTGATTTCTGTTCTGATTACAGGTTAATGGATACTTTCAACCCTTCCACCGGTTGATTCTGTGAATCGGTGGAATGGTCATGTATGATAGTTTAGTTTGCATTTTAGTTTTCTGTTTATGCATTTCATTGTGTGGGAGATCAGTTGGTAGCATGCTGTGAATCAACCTAGCATCCTCATGTGCTAGGTTCAGGAAGATAAACTGTTAAGTTTTGATCTGAAGGTGATCCGGCCCGATCATCATATTTCCTTTGTAAAATTGTGCGGTTCTGTGAGTTTGCATGCAGCTGACGGATATACAGGGATCTGCATGTGCTTTTCCAGACGGAGTGAATCACATCGTCATCTATGAGTATATCGCTATCCAGATCGGGTTATAAAGCTGACGAAGACTATATGTTTTGAATGCATCAGGATGATATAGGTTGGATATATACTCAGTGTGTATATCATCATCAGGATCATCTCTCGTGTGTACCCATCATCCGCATATCGCTATCGTATGCGGGAGGGAAAAATCATTTTTTTGGCTAAGGATGGGAGGTTCTTAAAAGTCGTCATCAGGATCTTAAAGGTCATCATCAGGATATTGAAAAGATCACCCGATATTTCATTATCATGCTGCGGAGGATATAAGGATCTTATATCTGGATGACATCATCATCAGGTGCATTGACATCATCATCAGGTGCATGTGACGTCATCGTCATCAGGATATTGCGAATATCACCCTATGCAAGTTTATCCTGCTGTCGCTAAGTGTTTTGGCATCGGCATAAGTCATCGGCATTAAGTTTGGTTAACATCATCAGGATGCTTCAATATGACCGGATAAGTCATATCCTGATGCTGTTGTTTGAGTAGTCGGATATCGGGGTGACGTAAGCATCAAAGGAAAGGTGCTTGAAGTTGTTGTCATCAGGATATATCGGAGGAACCGGATATTTTATATCCTGCTGATGAAGGTGATGCTGAACATCATGATGATGAAGATAGAGTTTGGCGGTAAGATGAACAGTGAACATCAGGAAGATGTTTGCGCTTGCCGAATATCATGATGCTGCTGACAGGTGAAAGGCGAAAGGCGATAAGGAAGTGAACAGTAGTTAGTAGGAGGATATTTCATGCCTCTTCGAAATATGATGATGATGTCTGTGTTAGCAAGAAATATGAGGATGATGATAAGCCGATAGGTATTATAACATGTTGGCTGTGTTAATGACTCCTCCTTCCCATTTGTAAGCTTCTGTTGCGTTTTACCTCTACATCAGAGATCTAGGATGTCATCCTACAAGAAGGATAGCCTGAGGTTTGATGGAACCAATTTCACTCTTTTGAAAAGTCGCATGGAATGTCACTTGCAATGTATGGGAATGCAGTATTGGATCATGGCTTCAAAGAAGTATACTCCTCCATAGAATGGTCCAAAAACTGTAGATGAAATCAGAGATGCTGAAAACAATCTATGGACTAAAGAAGCTCTTCTAAGTGCCTTGTCTGATTCAGAGCTGACAAATGTTGTTAACCTACAAATTGCTTTTGAGATTTGGGAAAAACTAGAACTTCTACTTGAAGGAGACAAGTATGTTAAATGTGCCAAGCTACAGAGTCTAAAAGGAAAATTCAAAAATCTGAAGATGAGAGAAGATGAAAATATCACTACATTTATGCCAAGAGTAAATGAGCTTGTTTGTGGTATTAGATGTGCTGGTGGAGTCTTGGATGAAGATGAGATTGTTGGAAAAGTTCTCAGATCCCTTCCTAATTCTTACAAATACAAGGTTGCTGCTATTGAAGAATTCAGATCTATTTCAGGTATCATAAGAGATCAATTGGTTGGTAAATTGGCTGCATTTGAATTAACTGAGTTTGGAGATGCCCCCCCAAGACTGAATCTGCATTCAAAGCTGGTGCCTCTATTAAAGAAAAACAAAAGTTTGATCTAGGAGAGAACTCTTCAAAGAAACCTTCATGGTATGAGAAAACAAGAAAAGACCTGGAAGAAGATGAAGCAAAAGTTGCTCAACTTGAAGCCCTTATTACAAAAAGACTACCAAGAGGATCCGGTAAGTATGAAGGGAAATTGCCTTTTAAATGCTTTAACTGCAATAAGATTGGTCATTTTGCCTCAAGGTGTCCAGAAAGATTTTCAAGGCCAAATCCTAACAGAACAAGGTTCCAAAAGAAATGTTACTATGTCCATGAAGATGATGATGAAGGAGTAACAGATGATGAATCAGAAACAGAAAACAAATCTGGAAGTGACTGGGTGTTTATTGCCATCAAAGAATAAGATCCAATGCCCTCTAAATCTATCAATCATAAAATTGTAGAAAGAGCTTTGGCTACCCAAGTTGAAGAAAAGGATGATTGGGTCATTGACAGTGGATGCTCCCACCATATGATAGGTGACAAAAATAAGTTCATAGATTTGGAAAGGTATGAAGGAGGAGTGGTAAAATTTGGTGATAATTCTGCTAGTAGAATTAGAGGTAGAGGAACTATTTCTTTTGATGGAAAGAACACAACCGGTAATGTACTGTATGTTGAAGGCCTAAAGCACAATCTTCTCAGTGTTGGACAGTTGGTGGACAAAGGCTATGATCTCTGATTCAAAAATAGAAAATGCAAGATCTTTGAAAGTTCTGGAATAGAGATTGCAATAGGTACTCAAACTAAAGGTAATATCTTCCACTTGGTTGGTACTAGTAAAAGTTGCTTATTTGTTCAAATTGATCAGAGTTGGTTGTGGCATAGGAGAATGTGTCATGTGAATTTTGATAATATCATCAAGATAAGCAACACTCAGGCTATAAGAGATCTTCCAAGACTTGTGAAACCTACTAATAGCTTGTGCAAAGAATGTTAGTTGGGTAAGTAGAATAGAGTCACATTCAAAAGTAAGGAACAATCTTCTACCATATTATTGGACCTAGTTCATACTGATCTATGTGGTCCGGCAAGAATCAGAAGTGTGTAAGGTGATAGATACTTCATGCTATTGATTGATGACTACTCCTGGATGATGTGGGTGACTTTTTTGAAAGAGAAATCAAAAGCTCTTGAGAAATTCAAAATATTCAAGGCTATGGTAGAGAATGAAACTAGATCAAAATTAAAATGTCTGAGGTCTGATAGAGGTGGAGAATTCACATCTGGTGAGTTCATAGAATTCTGTGAGAAACATGGAATAAAAAGACAGTTGTCTGCTCCTAGGACTCCATAGCAGAATGGAGTAGTAGAGAGAAAGAACTGGACCATCTAGGAAGCATCTAGAACCATGATGATGGAAGCAAATGTTCCTTAGATCTATTGCAGAGAAGCTGTAAGCACTGTAGTCTATACTCTCAATTGAGTACAAAACAGAAGCAATACCGATAAGACTCCTTATGAACTTTGGTTTGGCATCACTCCCACTGTGAGGTATTTTGGAGTTTTTGGTAGCAAATGTTACATTAAGAGAGATGAAGATTTAGGAAAATTTGATGTTAGAAGTGATGAAGGAATTTTCTTGGGTTATTCTACTCAAAGCAAAGCATACCGGTGTTATAAAAAGAGATTGAGAAAGATTATAGAAAGTACAAATGTGAAGGTTGATGAAGGGATTGAAAAACCCTCAAGGTTTTATGAATATGATGAAGATGACCAGAATGATGTTTTGATCCAAGGAGTCCAAGCCCCTTCTAAGATTTAGATTCAGACTTATCCGGTGAACCAGGAAGAAGAGATGAGTTTGAATGAACTGGTTCAAGAAATAGAAATGCAAGAAAGTCCCAAAATTCCCAGGTATGTAAGACTGAATCATTTTGAAGATCAGATCATAGGTAATAAAAGAAAAGGTGTACAAATAAGAAGAAGGATTGCTCAAGATTCAGAAGAGTATTGTTTGATTTCAAAGATTGAACCTAAGATAGTGAACAAAGCTTGCAATGATGAAAACTGGACTAATGCAATGGAGGAAGAGTGGATGCAAACTGAGAAAAATCACACTTGGTATCTTGTTCCCAGACCTAAAAATAAGAATGTGATTGGAACCAAATGGGTCTTTTGGAACAAACTGAATGAAGATGGTGAAGTAGTAAGAAACAAAGCCAGATTGGTCTGCAAGGGTTACTCCCAAGTAGAAGGAATTGATTTTGAAGAAACTTTTGCTCCGGTGGCAAGAATTGAAGTAGTCAGATTATTTCTTTCTTTTGCCACCTTCAAGGATTTCAAAGTATATAAAATGGATGTCAAATCTGCCTTCCTGAATGGTGACTTGGAAGAAGAAGTATACATTGAGCAACCAGATGGATTTCAATTGTCTGATCATGGTGATATGGTCTGCAAGTTGAAGAAAGCTTTGTATGGACTGAAGCAAGCCCCAAGAGCCTGGTATGAAAGATTGGATAAGCATCTTTTGAAGATTGGTTTCAACAAAGGTACTACTAACAGTAACTTGTACTTCAAAATTGATCATGAAAATATCTTGATTGTTGAAGTGATTGTTGATGATATCATTTTTGGAGGAAGAGATAGTATGTGCAAGACTTTTGCAAATCAAATGAAAAGTGAATTTGAGATGTCCATGTTTGGGAAAATGAATTTCTTCTTGGGTCTACAAATGACTCAAACCAAGAAAGGAATCTTCATTTCTCAGACCAAATATTTGAAAGAATTATTGAAGAAATTTGGGATGGAAGACTCAAAGCCAATGAGTACTCCCATGGCAACTGGATGTAAATTGAGCAAAGATGATGATTCTCCCAAGGTTGATCAGAAAAAGTACAGGTCAATGATTGGAGGATTGTTGTATCTCACTCAAACTAGACCTGACATTATGAATGCAGTTGGTCTTGTTGCTAGATTCCAAGTTGATCCTAGAGAATCTCATGTCATGGCAATCAAGAGGATTTTTAGATATCAAAAAGGGATAGTTGAGTATGGTCTATGGTATCTTAGAGATCATGATTTCTCTCTTCATGCTTATACAGATGTGGATTGGGCAAGAGATGTGGATGACTGGAAGAGTACCAGTGGTGGAGCATTCTTTTTGGGGAAGAGATTGGTTTCTTGGCTGAGCAAGAAACAAGAGGTAATATCTTTGTCCACTGCAGAAGCAGAATATATTGCAGCAGCAGGTAGTTGTACTCAAGTTTTGTGGATGAAGCAAATGCTAAGAGACATTAGAGTGGAGTATGAGGAGCCTATCACAATCTTCTGTGATAATTCAAGTGCAATAAATATATCTAAGAATCTGGTGTTGCATTCAAAGACTAAACATATATCTATCAAGCTTCAATTTTTGAGAGAGCAAGTGAACAAGAATGAAGTCATATTGGAGTTTGTACCTTCCAAGGATTAGATTGCAGATATTTTTCCACACCTCTTCCTAAGGACTCTTTTGAGTATCCCAGGGAGAAGTTAGGGGTTATTACCCCTTCAGTTTTGAATTAAGATGCACTGATGTGCATCAGTCCGGTGGATCTCACAATCATATCTTGTGATCTGGATTAATGTTTGGGAAGCTTCCACTCAGGGGGAGTAGCTGATATGATTCTGAAGTGATGCAAGTATGTGCCCTTTGCCATTGATGTCAAAGTGGGAGAGAAGACATGTGAAAAACAAGTGGTTGCTGATCAAAGGGGGAGCAGTAAAGGAAGGGAAGACATGTTAATGGTTGTTTTTGATAGGGGGAGTTGTGTCAGTGAGAAAAAGTTCTTGTCTTGATGGTCAAAACAATTTTTCACATCACATGTTGCCATCAATGACAAAGGGGGAGATTGTTGAAAGTATGGGCCTAACCGGTGTTGTCATAGATGTCAACATACTCCTATTGCATTGATGATAAGGATTGGATGAGTTGTATGATGAGGATATTGAGAAAATTAGTCCTATCAAGAACAAAGAAAAATAGTGAAGACAGTGAGGTAAAGATTCCAGATAAGGTGAAGATCAGAGGATGTGCATCAAAGAGTTTGTAGATATGTGTTTTAAGATGATCCAGTAAAGATTTCAGAGGTCCGCATGAATATTTGAAGAAGTTGTGGCTACTCAAGTAAAACTGATTTTAGCAGATGTTCAAAGGTGATAGAGTGACACAGATAGGTCCGGTGAGATCCGAAAATGAAATATCTTGTTCTACGGATTTGGTGGAGTGTTTAGGAAGTCAATATGAATTGACAACTTAATTGGCTCATGGTTTGGAGATCCGCAAGCATCTATTCCATTATGACAGTGATGACAAACTATGTTCCTGAGGTTCCGAATGAAGGAGAGAATGATTTTAATAAGTAGATGTAGTGTGATGTTTTTGGTGATTCATGCAAGCTTGTGGAAGTCTTTAGATCGTGTCCAGTTTGTTTTGGTGGTCTGCATTGGAGTTTGAGCTCGCAATTGAAGAATTACTTCTGGATGATGGTGTTCTTCCTAAGTCTGGCTGACCAGATGACTTACACATCTTGCAGATGATCTTGAAGATGTTATGTGAATATTGGCGTGTTCCTAAATGAAGATTGAAGTCTTAGATCTATATGGCCGACAGTATGTTGATCTGCATGAAGACTTTTTATAATTAGTCATGTTGTATTTATGTATTTGCTCTGTTATGTATGCTGACTTGGATGATTATCCCTAAGTCGATGTCTTGTATAAATAAGGAGTTGTAAAGTCATTTCAATGGGTCTTGTGGAGATGAGAGTGTGGTAGAGGACAAAGGAGTGAAAGGCAGAGCAGAAGTATTGGGCTTAAATGGAATTGACTCAAGCATGGTGAAGATGCTATTCTTTAGTTCAAGTATGTAATACTTATTATTCTGTAGACAGTAAGTCTCTTATAGGCAATGGGCCTCTTGTGAGAAGTGTGCTCGGGTAGTGAGCCCTAATTGGCATGTGCCATTTGTTCTTTCTATTCTTCTAACAGAGAATACAATCTTGGGTTAGTCACCCTGTAGTTTTTCTCTTAACCGGGTTTTCCACGTCAAAATCTTGGTGTCTTATGTGTTAATGTGTTTCTGCTCTTGATTTAATGCATTATGTTTCAATGATTGATTTATTATTATGCTACTGAATTACAAAGTGGATTTAAGTGCTTAATTGGAAGAAAGTTTTGGACAACTGATTCACCCCGCCTCTCAGTTGTCTATCCTGAATCTAACATTGTCATCTCTCTGTTTTGTTTTCCCCTTCTCTATAGGATAGTCTTTTGTTACATTTCTACTTCTACAAAATTTGGCAAAGTGTTCGGGCTTGTTGCAACTGAAACAAACAACATTTCTTTGACTTTGATTTATTCTGTAATTGGGAATTGGTCTTGATCTGCGCTGATTAGCCATATGCATGAATCTTTTGAATGCAAAACAATTTCCATTGAAGAATTGGATGTTCCTTGGTTTACTTGGATTGTTTCTTGACACACTTCTACACTCATTTACTTTATGACCAAATTTGTAGCAATTGAAACATTTACCAGAGAGGAATGAAACATTTTGATTTATTCTACTTCTGCATTGAGTAGCCCTATGACCATACTTATTGCATTTGAAACAATAACCATTGAAAGATGGGTAACTTTGTGCATTTGGTTGCTTGATTGAAGGTCCTTTAGGTATTCTTCTTTGATTCCTTACTGAATGGTTTCTGTCTCTTCCTTATTTAGATCTGCCTTGCCTTGAATTTGAACTTTCCCCCCTTTCAATTCCCAAGCCTTGCTTATCATTTGGATACTTTTGATTGGCTAGCAACTCATCAAGTTTTGTAGAGCTTATTTTGAATTTTTCTTTGTAGCTATTGGCTACTTCTAGATCAAACTTTAAGAGCATAACTTCTTTCCCCAATTTTTCACATTCCTCTGACTTGTCCTTCACAACTTGCTTTAGATATTCCTAAATCTTGGTCTTGTCTTCAATCACCATGAGAAGATTTTCTGAGGATTCACTTGCTTGTTTTAATTGCTCACATAATTCTTTCCTTCTTTCCTGAGATTTGCTGATTTGTTCTCTTAGTTTCAAAATACAATCATCTACTTCCTTGATGTTAGCTTTAGAGTTATCAAGATCTTCTAGAACCACTTGAAATTGGTCATTGTCAACATATAGATGATCACCAATCTGAATGGTACCATGATGAATTTCTTCAAAATAAGTGAGATACCTTTTGGTCACCATAAGAACTCCTTCCCGATCTTCCTCAAGCTATTAGGCTTCTTCCAAGGAACCTTGCTCTGATACCAATTGTTGAATACAATGAACACTGGGAGGGGGGTGAATCAATGTTCTACAAAACCATTTATGCACTTGCTCTTTTATCCATTTACCAAATTCAATTATGTGAAAGCAAATTAAACAAATGAATATAAACCATAAAGAAATATCACATGAACTTCAAGATTTTTACATGGAAAACCCTAAAAGGGAAAAACCACAGTGGGGGTTAACCCACAAAATTTTATTAGTTATAGCAATATCAAATTACAAGAGGCTCACTGCCTAGAGCTCACTGCTCTAAAGAGGCTCACTGCCTAAAGAAAAGAACAAAGAAGAAGAAGAAGGGTGGCTCACTGCCGAAGATGAAATACTATGATTGCATCTACTTATGCATGATTACAGTTCCAATTAGCTTATGAATACTGTCTCAAAATTCTTCATTTCAGTTTGCCCCCATTTCTCTACTTTTGCTCTTACATATGCTCAAGATCTCTCTTCAATTGCTGCAACCACTTTAGCTTCACATATTTCATATTTACATACATCATACTACACATGCCACCACCTAGACACTGAAATCCATCCTTTATTTATATCCACAACTAAATCTTTCTCATGATTAGATCAGAAAGCAAACTATGAAACGTGTATATCAAATGTTATATCCCGTCGACTTGTTTTTGTGTTAAATCTTTGATGCAGATTCAAATCATTATGTACATGTCTTCATATGTGTTGGCTTTATTCATACAACCACTTACCTTTATCATCCAACTTATATTTCTTCTCCACATAAGGATTCAATCAACCTGTCAGCTTGTTCCTTAATAACATATATGATAGGTTCCTCTGTCACATCATAACTCATGCTCTAGACCAAATGGGACTTCATGAATCATAATCAGAAAACATTATTGATCTCTTAACATGTCTTCAATTCTGCAGAACAAAACATGCTGATGTAGAGAAATGTGGACCACTTGATTTTGTACTATTCATTGTTCCTATCTTACTTCTGTTGACTCAGACTTTGCCTTTTCATCATATGACTTCGAGAGAAGGTCATGACATGATTATTGAAATATAAGAGCAATAAGTATCTATGAATATCATACCTAAACCGTATCTTCACATCTTATCTTTTGGAGGAGTACTGATCCATTTTCTGTCTCATACCTGAACATTTTCCATACTTAGCCATTTTTGCCAACTGGACCTAAGTTCCACTATGACCTTCCAGAGTAGTGTCTTTTATTCATGTTGAAGGAATCTCTGAGCCTTGTTGCCATCAATGACAACATACAAGTCTATTCTAGAGCAGTGTCACTTGTCAACAATCCCTACTTTCATTGTTATCAAACTTACAATTTTTTACTTCAAGATTAGTAGCCTCATCTATAATCTTCTCATAATTAAGGCATCTTAGGGACTAAACAAATACCTTATTTTCTAGATCAATGATATTGAGACCACCTTTAGATTTAGGCTCAATGCATTGGTGCAGAGATGAATCTACATCCTATACTACCATCCCATTTAGTCTAGAGGTATTGTTGAATAAGTTTATACAACTCTTCATATCCTCTTCTGGATAACATCCAACATGAAGATAAATAAATGTGTGTAGTAAGAAAAAATATGTTAGCAACCTAAAATTTTCCAACCAATGAGAGAAATTTGTTACCCTAGTTAAAATGTTTGTCTTTATTCTATTCAAATACCAATTGTATATTTCAAAAAAGGGATAAACCAAGTCCAAACAAAATGCCAAGTTATCTTGTTATTCCCCATGCTTAACTTGTTTCTAATAGTGAGAAATCAAATGAGGAAGTAGGACCAACCTGTGTTGATAAGAACTCAATTTTATGATGGGTTAGTTGAGAACTCGAGACTAAGTAATATAGATTTAAAATATCTAGAGTATTGTTCAACTCATTTTTTATGAGCTGGCTTATTGGGTTTGTTGTAGGGGTCACTCTAGTAAATTTTTTGTTGTTGAACATATGTTTTTCAACTAAAAAATGGGAAACGCACACATGGTCATGAGGTGGCTTCTTCGGTTTGTCGTATGCATCATTCTAGTAGGATTATTCTTAGCCATTTTGTGTTCCCTAAAAGAGTGATGTTGAATCATGATGGTTTCTTGGATCCCCTTAGGCATGGATGTTGGCCAAGATTGACCACCTAATGATGTCATATGGCTAGGTGGTGAGTCATCTCTCTTAGTGGTTATCACAACTAGATGGGTGGGGTGTTGTTTCTATTTTGCACACAAGAGTTCTAGTTTGTATAAATTTATATTCAATTGGATAGATGTTTTCCTATCATATTTATTGATAATTTAACATCATATAGAAATGCAATATAAAAATCATAGTCAAATTTGTAAGTGTTGATTTTGGTAGAGAAAAATATAGATTGTTACACCATCATTGCACAACAATATCAAAACATTATAAAATAATATATTAATGTCATTGGATGATATTACAATGCAATACAATGGTTTTTTAAAGCCTTATTTTTGAACCTGTGTATAACTTCTTACAGGAAATGACTTCCCAAAACTAATATTATTTTATTTATATAAACTATAGAATAACTAATTGTAAAACATATATTATAAATATTCTAACACCCCCCCTTAAGGTTTATATGTAATAAAACTAACATTCCCCCCTTATTACATTAACTTGAACAAATGACAAAACACTACAAGAGTTGATCACGGCAACCCTTCTAGAGACTTTGATGAAGCACCTTCACCAATTCTCCTCATTTGCCCAAAAAACAATAGACTGACACCATCGACAGATCTCCTAAATAGAGAACCTGCAACCTCTGCACAACATGAGAGAACTTAAAGTGTCCCCAACCTCCCTGCACAATGAGACAACAACTTTCCTTCGAAAGTTCACATCTCCTTTGAGTGTGTCAAAATGCCTCCTCTAGTGTTGCACATGAGAGAACAACTCTCCTTTGAGAGTCCACATCTCCTCTGAGTGTGTCAATATCCCTCCTCCAGTGTTGTGGAAACAATCTCTCATCTACTATACAAAACCATTGTGAATACACTAATCCCACCTATTTTAGATATTACACTATCTGTTGATTGTCAAGAACACTAAGAGGGGGGGTGAATCAGTGTTCTAAAATTATTTTCATGCACTTTAACTTTCAGTCATTTTCCAAAATCAATTAAACAAAAACACAATATGCATATGAATAGCAACCATGAAAACATGACACATGAACACCAAGATTTTTATGTGGAAAACCCAAGAAGGGAAAAACCACAGAGATAATTAGCTCTCAAATATATATTGCAATCTTTACAGAAATAATGCTTAGGCTTGGTCACTTCACAGGCCTGGAACATATTGGCTCACTGCCATGAAGTATAACTAGGTCTAGCAGGCTCACTGCCTCAATCCTAAACCTAGCAAGATTATAATAAGGGCTGTTAAACCTTGATGAAGGCTCACTACTAGCTCACTGCGAAGGTTCACTCCAAACAATTTGCACATGAATTTGTATACTACTTAAGCATCTACCTCTATGCCAGGTGCAACCATTTAATACCTGAATTCTGTATCCCAAGACTTCATCGCTACTGATCTTCTAACTCCGCTCTTCTATTCGCATGTTTGCATCTCTTACACACACCACACACTAAATTTCATCACCTTTATATATCCGCATTGTGGATTGATCCATAATTAGGTCAGCATCCAAGAAGTGAAATGTGTACATAGAAAGATGTACTTTGTTGGCTCAATGCAATGAACTATGTTTCATGTAGACCTAATACTTTTCTCAAACGTATTCATATAGGTTAGCTCTAATCACTCAATCACTTAACTAGATCCTTCACATATTATCTCTTCTCTGCATCATGATTTATCTCACCAGTTGGCTTGTTCCTCAAGAGCATGCTTAATAGGTTTGTCTACTGACTTACAAATTTTATTGTGTATCAAAAAACACTTCCAAAATCATATCAAGGACTCTTTACACATTCCCAAACTTGCCTTTAGAACTGCAAGGCATGATATCCTCTTGCAGAGAAATGCGGACCATTAGAACTCAAATTTTGTCTCTGTCAAGCTCTGTCAAACACTACGCCGATACTTAGCAACTTGCAACTATCTTTCCAATGGACTTTAGATCTCCTAACACTAGAATAAGACACTTCACATAAGTGTTTACAACACCTCAAAACTGCATAATGAAATACTTGTCTATAGAGGAATGCAGACCACTGCACTAGACCCTGTTCACTATTCTTGCTATACCTTTGCTTACCCAGACTTAGACATTTATTCAAGATGACTTCTGAAGAAGTGTAGACATTTATTCAAGATGACTTCTGAAGAAGATTAGGACTTAATCTCTGAAGCATAACACTATCAAACACCAATTAACATCATACCTGAACTGCATCTGCAAGTCTTCAATTACAGAGGCATACAAGCTGACTTACTAACTTCAACCTAAAATATCTTCTATACTTAGCCATTTTCTATTGATCAGACCTAGAATCCAACATGTTCTTTTAGAGATATCTCTTCCTCTCATGGTGATAGGTTCTCTAAGCCTTGTTTCCATCAATGACAACATACAAGTCAATACCAGAGTAGTGTCTCTTGCCAACAATCTCGCCCTTTGGCATTGATGGCAACACTTAGTGAAAAATATTTGATTGCTCCCTCTTACTATATACACTTTATTTTCCTGGTCCCCCTGAGATGATTATCCATTTTTCACTGATCTACTTCTCCCCCTTTGACATCAATGGAAAAGGGTGTGATCCTGAGCCAAAAGTTTGTCAAAATTTCAAAAATTTATATATTCTGCCACATATTTACAAGTGGAATCTTCATTTTAATATTACATGTGCTTCAGAACATCATTAAATATGTTTTTGATCAGTGTCCACTTAGCATCCCAGCTTTTCTTTTCACTTTCTAGAATATGAATTCATCTGCTGAGAAGAAAAACTAAGGCTTCTACCTTTTTAAGATCAGAAGTTGTATCTGCTTGGACAACTAACTTGGCCTTTGTAATAAGATTTGTCATTGAGTCTAACTTTGGACAAACTAACCTTTTGAGTTGTCCCATCCTCCTTTTTATTTGGTACTTTTTATTTGTTAAGTCAATCAAGTCATTGTGAATATTAATGACTTCTGTTTCTTTCCTTATGATTGACTCTGCTTCCGGATCAAATTTCTCAGAAAAATCTAGCAATTTTTGTTCCAAATCTTTGATCTTTTCTTCAATATTTTGAGCAGTTTTAGGCCAGGACAAACATAACTTGTACATATCTCTAGCATATTTCATAGCTTTTTGAATGCTAGCTATTGTATTATTTAATGAAATTTTGTCCTTTGCTATCATTATTTTTAATTCTAATCTTTTCTCATCAAATTCTTGCCTTACCTTTGTTTCTATAGATTTCTCAAAAGATTCAAATTGTTTACTTACTGAATTTATCAGCCCCTTTAGATGACTTGATGAGGGCATGGATGAATCCCTCTTGAAGGTGGGTAGTAGCTTTTCTAAGATTCCAGATGCTTCATCAATCAGTTCACTATCCTCAATATGTGATTTTAGCATCTCTTCTTGAGCCTTTACCTGAATAATTAAAATCCACATAAACTTCTGTGTCAGAGAAAATGCATCTAGATTTATTGGGCCATGTAGAAAATCTGGTTCATCCACATCTTGTTTCTATTTCTCTAGCACTTCTTTTGCAGACTCTACAGTGTCTCTTGCTATGATAGGGACTTATTATTTGTGGCTTTGCTCTAGATCCTCTCAATTCATATTAGTATCCTTCTCTTGTTTCGGTGGATGAATTCACATGACCTGTTCTTCCTCAATCTTCTCCTTGTCAGTGTCATCCTTAGCAAGATGTACCAGAGAGGGTCTTATTTCAGAATCATCAGCAAGTTCTTCTTCTTGCTCAGTCACTTTGTCATCTTTATCTGATTCTTGCTCTAGATTTTCTTCCGGAATAGGTATACCATTTCCACCATCTATTGCTACATTGTAATAAGTGATAGGAATATTATATTTTCTTAATATTTCCAAAGTGATTTCTTCTGTCTCCTTGACCACTTTGTCAATTTCTCCCATCATCAACGAGTTCATCTTTGTTTTGGTTCTAAATTTCTCTTTGATTTCCTTAGAGATCAAATTCTCTTCTTCTAGAGTGACTTCAGGACACAATCTTGTCAGAATGTGTTGTCCTAGCTCAATATCTTTAGCTCTAGCAGTCTCCTTTCTGATGCTCAAAAGCTTTGCTAGGTTTTTCAAAATTTCAGAGATAATTTCAATAAGGGCTCTATTGAAAATGTTTAGATACTTCACAGTGGCTTCTTCCAAACTTGTTTTATCAATATCACTATCTCTATCATAGTACTCAATCATGGGTTTTAAATTCCCATCCATGGTGACAACTTTTATTACATCTGCAAGTGGTGGAGGCTTTTCCCTTTTCTGTCTTTTGCTAGGCTTATCCTTTCTAGAGGACTTTTCTTTACTAATTCTAGAGACTTTGATAGCCTCAGCTTTTATCTTCTTGACCTCTTCATCTGACTATGTTTCTTCATCACCTTTTTCACTTACACTAACATAAAGTCTTCTTCCCTTCATTTTTTCCCTCTTCATATCTTTGACAGGGAATTCTTTTTATGTTTTCTCTTGGTTTATTGAAGCTGTGGTGCCAGAGGGGGTGGCAGAGCTCCTGGTAGTCCTCTAAAGTTTTTCTAGTTTGTTGTGTTTCGACTGAGATTCCTCTGGAATCTGTACTGGCTCATCCTTTTTCTTCTCTTCCGATGCTCTCTCTCCCTTTTTCCTTGCCTCTCTTAGTTGTTCCTTTGTGATGCCATATCTTGCAGCGATCTCTTCTACTTCTTTTCTCATTTTTTTGGAAGATTCAGGTTTCTTGTGTTCAACATACAATTTCATAGATATTTCTTCATATGTATCGAATCTTTCTTCTTTTGTATCCTTAGGTTTACTCAACATATGTTTGGCATAGTTGTCTAGTATATTACCATTTACTTCATACCCCATGGGCATGATCCGGACTATTCTGGGCTCAATAACCTCCATCAAACATTGGTCCTTGGTAACCATAAAATAGATACTGTCTTTGTATTTCTGAATGATTCCACTGGGAATTCTTTCCATAGATTGCATCATACTCTAAATTTTTTTGAAGAATCCCCATAGGGATACTTTTTGTTCATTTTGACCACCTAAGTTGCTAAGACATTGCTTATTTGAGCAACTACTGGTTGATTTCTTAACCAGATTAAACCCTTGTGATTAGGGAATTCATTCATAAAGTAAAAGAACAAGCACATAATGAGCATACCAAATTTGAAGGGACAACTCTTACTTTCATTGATTTTCTTTAGATTATCCATTAGCTAAACCCTTAACAGTTTGTACAAGTCATAATCGGCATTTTCTTTGATCATTTGATATTCAGTGTAAATTGTTGTACCTGAAACAGAGTTTTCTCTACTTGAGAAATAGATCTTGTACCCTATGACCATTGAAGCAAATTTTATAGTGGGATTGATGATATATTTTATTGTCATTCCCCTTTTATCAAATTGTGCTCTAGTAGCTTCTGTGACTGCTTGATTTTTAACTACATTTAGCAATGGCATACCTCCAGTAGAATTTAATCCAGTAGCTACTTGGATTGCATCTTTTGTTATCTTGAAGGGTTGCTCCTTTCCTAGCCACATAAATTCATCATGGATTCTGCTTAGCATATAACACACCCATTTGTCTTCAACAAATGTGGGGAACTGAATGTATTGGATGATTTTCTTTTCTTTCAGAATCACATGCTCTTTCTTTAGGTTAAACTGATCATTACTTAGGTGATTTTGAAATAGATCTATGAAACAGGTTCCTCTGAGTTCCTCTACGGCAACATGAATGTATGCCCTAACGTCTTCAACATATAAAACTCCATGTGGTATACTTCAGAATGCACCCATTTGATCGACTTCAGTTTCTTTATGAGGATGTTTCTTGAATTTGGGTCAAGGGCATTCAGTAATGTCTACGATTTAAGGAGTTGCCATAGCAAAGATTCAATAGATTCACAATGAGGGATTTTTTGGTAAATACCTTGAGATGCCAAGATTGGGTTTCTTTCACCTGAATCAATCCGAGCTTTGAATCTTTATTGCACCTTAAATTCTTGCTTCAATCTCTCTCTGACATCTAAAAAAATTTGAATGCAAAGTGAATTTGAAACCAAAAGACTTGCCTTTTATCGTCCACACTTGACCTGATTGTCATAAATGATATTTTTCAAAAAACTGCTTGACTTATCCCTAATGGACACAGTCAAAATTAGAATTTCTCTGCAAAATGCCGCATTAGCTTATTTCCTTCTATTTTTTCTTTCAGATGATTTGTCTTGTCAAATTCTACCAAGAATCTTTGTGCTGAAATCTAGCACCAACTACCTGGTTGGGGAGTTTGGATTTCCAATACTGCTCTCCCTGAGCCAGTGCTCACAACTCATTCTTCAAAGAAGGTATCCGCATTAGATGTTGGTGCGGATCTATCCTTAATTAAAATTACTTCCTTATCAATCCATACTCTATCCATTGTTTCAACTAGATCAACTTTCTCTTTACCCTTGTCATTTGTCTGCTCTATTTTTCTTTCTTTAGAATAGTAATTTTTCTTCACTTTTTGCTTCTGCAAAATCTGGCAATATGTCCAGATTTGTTGCAACTAAAGCACACCACACTCTTTTGTCCTTGATTCCTTTTATTCATTGAATTTGATCTGCATTGATTAGCCATATGACCAATTGTATTGCATGCAAAGCACTTTCCATTCAATGATTGATTGTTTCTTATGTTTAGACTTTTGCATTCATTTGATCTGTGTCCCAGTTTGTAGGCTCATGTATTGTATCAAATAGAATTTTGAATCATTTTGCTTCTGCATACAATTACTTTATGACCAATTTTGTTGCAAGTGAAGCATTTACCTTTGAAGAGTGGTTCATTCCTCTTGATGTCAAAATTTTTCTTGATCTGATTTCTACATTCATTTTCTCTATGACCAATTTTCTTGCAATTGAAACACCAACTAGAAGGTGATGAAACCTCTTGATTAATTCTGCTCCTACACTGAGTAGCGTTATGACCAAACTTATTGCATGAATTACAATAGCCATTGAAGGATGGGTACCTTTGAGCATTTGGTTGTCTGACCAGAGGTCTTCTAGGTCTTCTTCTTTGATTTCTAAATTGGTGTTCTTTGTTTTGCCTTAACTCAGTGCTTATTTGACTAGATTTTGAACTTTCTCCTTTCTCAAATCCCAAACCTTGCTTGTCATCAGGATGTTTTTGACATATCAGCAATTCTTCTAGTTTTGCAAAGCTTATCTTAAACTTCTCTTCAAAACTCTTGGCCTTTTCCAAATCTGCTTTCAATTTTTCAATTTCTTTTTCAAGTTTGACACAATCTTCTGTTTTGTTTTTCAGAATTGAATTCAGATCTTCTTCTATTTTTGTTCTCTCTTCTTCCAAGAGATTCATGGTTTCATTTGCTGATATTAATTGATCACTAACCTCCTTGTATTTGTCCTTGAATTTCTTGACTTGTCCCTTCAATCTTGCAATGCATTCATCAACTTCTTGCAAGTTGTCCTTTAGATCTCTGATTTCTACCTCAATGTTTTCAAGGTCTGCAAGAGCTGCTTTTAGTTCTTTGTTGCTTTCATAATTTCCATACCTTCTTGCTGCCATGCTCATACTATCCCAGATCTTAAACTGTTAAACTTTTTCCAAGGAACCTTGCTCTAATACCAATTGTTGATTTTTAGGAACACTAAGAGGGGGGGTGAATCAGTGTTCTAAAATTCTTTTCATGCACTTTAACTTTTAGTCATTTTCCAAAATTAATTAAACAAAAACACAATATGCATATGAACAACCATGAAAAAATGACACATGAACACCATGATTTTTACGTGGAAAACCCAAGAAGGGAAAAACCATGGAGAGGATTAGCTCTTAAATATATATTGCAATCTTTAAAAAAATAATGTTCAGGCTTGGTCACTCCACAGGTCTGGAACATATTGGCTCACTACCATGAAGTACAACTAGGTCTAGCAGGCTCACTGCCTCAACCCTAAACCTAACAAGATTACAATAAGGGTTGTTAAACCCTGAGGGCTGTTAAACCCTAATGAAGGCTCACTGCCAGCTCACTGTGATAGTTCACTCCAAACAATTTGCACATGAATCTGTATACTGCTTGCATCTACCTCTATGCTAGGCATAGCCATTTAATACTTGAATTCTGAATCCCAAGACTTCATCACTATTGATCTTCTAACTCTACTATTCTATTTGCATGCTCGCATCTCTTACACACACCACACACTAAATTTCATCGCCTTTATATATCCACATCATGGATTGATCTATAGTTAGGTTGGCATCCAATAAGTGAAATGTGTACATAGAAAGATGTACTTTGTCGGCTCAACCCAATGCACTATGTGTCGCGCAGACCCAATACTTTGTCCAAACTAGATCCTTAACTAATCACTCTATCACTTAACTAGATCCTTAACTAATCACTCTATTAGCTCTAATCACTCAATCACTTAATTAGATCCTTCACAGATTATCTCTTCTCCACATCATGATTTATCTCACCAGTTGGCTTGTTCCTCAAGAGCATGCTTAATAGGTTCATCTGCTGACTTACAACTTTTATTGCGGATCACAAAACACTTCCAAAATCATATCAAGGACTCTTTACACATTCCCAAACTTGCCTTCAGAACCACAAGGCATGATATCATCTTGCGGAGAAATGCAGACCATCAAAACTTAGACTCTGTCTCTGTCAAGCTCTGCCAAACACTATTCCAATACTTAGCAACTTGCAACTATCTTTCTGGTGGACTTCAGATCTCCTAACACTGGAATAAGACACTTCACATAAGTGTTTACAACACCTTGAAACTACATAATGAAATACTTGTCTACAGAGGAATGAGGACCATTGCACTAGACCCTGTTCACTATTCCTGCTATACCTTTGGTTACCTAGACTTAGACATTTCTTCAAGATGACTTCTGGAGAAGATTAGGACTTAATCTTTGAAACACAAAAATATCTAACACCAACTAACATCATACCTGAACCAAATCTGCAAGTCTTCAATTGCGGAGGCATACAAGCTGACTTACTGACTTCCACCTAGAATATCTTCCATACTTAGCCATTTTCAGTTGACTGGACCTGGAATCCAACATGTTCTTTCGGACATATCTCTTCCTGTCATGGTGATAGGTTCTCTGAGCCTTGTTTCCATCAATGACAACATACAAGTCAATACCAGAGCAGTGTCTCTTGCCAACACTATCCACAAGTTGATTAAATGTAGATACACTAACTCCATCTATTTCAGAAGTTACACTATCCACACATACTGCCACAAACTGCCAAGCCCCCCTTGCTCCATGAAGGCACACAAATAACAAATAGGTGCTCCTCATGCAATGAATCACCCCTGAGCAAAAAACTAGCTCAGGATGATGAAGATTCTACTACCTCTATTGTCTCCTGCCTCCAATGCCTCCAAGCTCCAATACATTTACTTAGTCCTTTTTGGCTAGAGGTAGCACTACAATCTCCCAAAGTCCAATCAACACAAATAATCTCTTTAGACATATTTGTGAAGATCATAATGCAATAAGATGAGGAATTCAATCGAAAATGCACCAGTACAATATATCTCCAACCGAATAATTGGTTTTACAAAATGACCATATAGATCTTTGAACTTGTTTCCTTCTCTTCAAATAATCTTATTAACTTTGGTTGCATAGAAAATGAAGAACTTTAAATTCTTAGTAACACACCAAAAAAAAAAAAAAGGTGAGAAAACACACCAACGTGGGCTTTAAACCAATAATCTTCAACATTCAAATTCTTAACAATAGGTCTCATTACCAACTCCTCGATGCTTCATCGTTGGCAGGTTTTGACAACTCCATGCTCGTAGGATGAAATCTTATGTTTATTTTCAATGCAGCCCAAAATTAAAATAAAAGTTTCAAATCATATCACCTTCCAAACTATACCGTGCCTTTCCATATAAACTGGCAACGAACTCTTTTAGCAGATTTACTGAATCATTTATCGTAACAAACTTTCTTTTAAAGCACTGTTGGGAGAGAAACAAAACCTGAAAAATGTATACCTGAATGTTATTTCTGCCAATCCTGAAGGCTGCGGCTTTGGAGACAAATGCCACACATTAGACTTTCAAATATATCTTAAGTTGCAACCAATATTTCTTATGTAAATGTAATGTATATTTACTGAAGAGAGACTATGAAATCTTAGTAAAAAGATCAACCTTCCACAACATTTTCCTTTCACAACGGTTTTTGCAGTGCCTCGACTTTTCTCAAAACAGTTTCTCCTCTTCGTACGATCTGTAAATACTTTTATTGACTTCTTTTTTTCTTCTACATATTTTCTTCAGATTCAAACATATTTGACGTTAATAATCAACAAATGTAAGATCTTCAAAGGAGTTTACGAAATCTCACTGCCTCTACAAACTTTTATGGCAGAGATCTCTATAGCAAATTCTAACTACCAATAGTAACAATACCGCAACAGTCCGGAAATGATTTTACTTGCTAACTCATGCATAATGTTCGCAGATTTCAACAGTTTCCGGATATACACAGAATTAAACATAAACAAAACAAAACAAAAACAACTTATACACCTTTCACCTTTCTTCAAACAGTTTGCATGCCATTATAGCCTCCCATTTGCGCAGCAGCACCGATATCATGCATTTTATTCTTACTGTTGGTAATCAAACGACTTTATCAAATATTAATGCCTTAACATCTCACGCTTGACAAAACTTCAAACACTCGGGTACAAGTCAATCACAACATCAACAGCAAATGATTTCCACGCAGCAGATGAAGAGATATCAGGTATTTCTCTATGTTGGAGCATATCGTCCTCCTTCAAGACCACAGTTCTTCAATCACAGGCACAAGATTCAGGTTGCTCTGATACCATGTTGATTTTGGTAGAGCAAAATGTAGATTGTTACACCATCATGGCATAACAATATCAAAACATAAAATACTATATTAATGTCATTGGATGATATTACAATGCAAACCTTATATTTTATTTATTCTCAGAGAAAGTATGTATTTAATGAAAAAAGGTATATTTTTATGAATAAGTTTTTATTTTTATATAAAAATTGCTTGAAACTAGAACTTCAGGATATATCAAAGATGGTTGTTGTCTAACAAGTTGGGAAATAAAATTTAAAAACATGATTGTTACTTTGAATTTAAATTCAATTCTTATTATGCATTTTTGTTGTGAGAAAAATGTCATTATCATTTGAAAAGAAAAATGACATCATTCTAAAAAATTAATTTATGTAATAAGAAACAAAAATCAAAGTTTTGCTACTACAATGGCCCACTAGAAGCACCTCTATACCAACATATAGAAACTAAATGGAATGCATTGAACCCTTTAAATTTGGCCCACAAAAAATCTATGTTTTTTTTCCAATAATTGATAAGCTACTTTGAAGGGGCCAATCAAGAAGACTAATAAATATGAGTAACAATGAAAATATTAAAACAAACTTGAAATTTTCTAGGCAAGGAAAGAGATTTAGTAATCTAATATATAATTTTCTTTTCAACCCTCTAGAAGACATAGTTTCATAGTTTGAAGGTAAAGCGTGAAAGGAAAGAGGAATCTCAAAGCATTTAGAATTTTCTTCGTGGTGAGTATTTCCAATTAAATACTTCCACCAACAGATTCTTAGAGATAAAGATTGTTTATTAAGTTGAATATTTTCCATTAAATGGAAGATGCTAAATCCAAAGAATAAATCCTTGACCAATCCATGATATGAATCACAACTTATTCATATTCTAAAAAGATGACAAAGGAATCATCAATCCATCGAAAATTTGGTTAGCAGAGAAACTAGGAAGAGAGATAACTTTAACAAGGCATGTAGATGTAAATTTTTTATAGTAACTAAAACCATCAACAACTCACTCATAGAAAGGAGGTGTTACAACACATCCTTATTGAATGGACCAGAATAAACCAAACCTTTCCTATGGATTTCCATTGGTATTGATGTAGGCATAAGAATATTAAAAGATCATTTACATTTATTAATAGAGGGGAGATCAAGGGTGACAATAATGAAGTGCCAAATAAATTTTCCATGCTTTCTCATAGTCAATTTTTACAAAGAGGACTTCATGAAACAATGTTGAAGCTCACTCATACCTTTCTAAATAGATATAATGTTGTCTAGGATAAGTTCTAGTTATGGATGAATCATGTTTGTTTAGGGAAAGAAATCAAATAAGGAAAATATCAAAGCCAAGAGCTATGGCCTTGGAAATAATATTGTATGCAACATTTAGTAGATTGTAATTTGATGTTTTTGGATTAAACTGTGATATTTTTTCCCAACGTTTCAGATCACACTACATGATCCATCATCATTCTATTTCTCCTCTCTTGCTTTCTTTCTCCTGATGATGGATCATGTAGTGTGATTCAGAATGTTGGGAAAAAATATCACACAGTTTAATCCAAAAGCATCAAACCGTGAAAGGAAAGAGGAGTCTCAAAGCATTTAGAATTTTCTTTGTGGTGAGTATTTCCAATTAAATACTTCCACCCACATATTCTTAGAGATAAAGATTGTTTATTAAGTTGAATATTTTCCATTAAATGGAAGATGCTAAATCCAAAGAATAAATCCTTGACCAATCCATGATATGAATCACAACTTATTCATATTCTAAAAAGATGACAAAGGAATCATCAATCCATAAAAAATTTGGTTAGAAGAGAAACTAGGAAGAGAGATAACTTTAACAAGGCATGTAGATGTATAATTTTATAGTAACTAAAACCATCAACAACCCACTCATAGAAAGGAGGTGTTACAACACATCCTTATTGAATGGACCAGAATAAACCAAACCTTTCCTATGGATTTCCATTGGTATTGATGTAGGCATAAGAATATTAAAAGATCATTTGCATTTATTGATAGAGGGGAGATCAAGGGTGACAATAATGAAGTGCCAAATAAATTTTCCATGCTTTCTCATAGTCAATTTTTACAAAGAGGACTTCATGAAACAATGTTGAAGCTCACCCATACCTTTCTAAATAGATATAATGTTGTCTAGGATAAGTTCTAGCTATGGATGAATCATGTTTGTTTAGGGCAAGTAATCAAATAAGGAAAATATCAAAGCTAAGAGCTATGGCCTTGGCAATAATATTGTATGCAACATTTAGTAGATTGTAATTTGATGCTTTTGGATTAAACTGTGATATTTTTTCCCAATGTTTTGGATCACACTACATGATCCATCATCATTCTATTTCTCCTCTCTTTCTTTCTTTCTCCTGATGATGGATCATGTAGTGTGATTTAGAACGTTGGGAAAAAATATCACACAGTTTAATCCAAAAGCATTAAATCGTGAAAGGAAAGAGGAGTCTCAAAGCATTTAGAATTTTCTTTGTGGTGAGTATTTCCAATTAAATACTTCCACCCACATATTCTTAGAGATAAAGATTGTTTATTAAGTTGAATATTTTCCATTAAATGGAAGATGCTAAATCTAAAGAATAGATCCTTGACCAATCCATGATATGAATCACAAATTATTCATCTTCAAAAAAGATGACAAAGGAATCATTAATCCATCAAAAAGTTGGTTAGTAGAGAAACTAGGAAGAGAGATAGCTTTAACAAGGCATGTAGATGTATAATTTTATAGTAGCTAAAACCATCAACAACCCACTCATAGAAAGGTGTTACAATACATCCTTATTGAATGGACCAAAATAAACCAAACCCTTTCCTATGGATTTCCATTGGTAGTGATGTAGGCATAAGAATACTAAAAGAACATCTATATTTATTGATAGAGGGGGGATCAAGGATGCAATAATGAAGTGCCAAATAAATTTTCCATGCTTTCTCATAGTCAATTTTTACAAAGAGGACTTCATGAAACAATGTTGAAGCTCATCCATACCTTTCTAAATAGATATAATGTTGTCTATGATAAGTTCTAGCTATGGATGAATCATGTTTGTTTAGGGAAAGCAATCAAATAAGGAAAATATCAAAGCCAAGAGCTAAGGCCTTGGCAATAATATTGTATGCAACATTTAGTAGATTGTAATTTGATGCTTTTGGATTAAACTGTATGATATTTTTTCCCAATGTTTGATCACACTACATGATCCATCATCATTCTATTTCTCCTCTCTTACTTTCTTTCACTTGATGATGGATCATGTAGTGTGATCCAAAATGTTGGGAAAAAATATCACACAATTTAATCTAGAAGCATCAAATCATGAAAGGAAAGAAGAGTCTCAAAGCATTTAGAATTTTCTTCATGGTGAGTATTTCCAATTAAATACTTCCACCCACATATTCTTAGAGATAAAGATTGTTTATTAAGTTGAATATTTTCCTTTAAATGGAAGATGCTAAATCCAAAGAATAAATCCTTGACCAATCCATGATATGAATCACAAATTATTCATATTCGAAAAAGATGACAAAGGAATCATCAATCCATAAAAAATTTGGTTAGCAGAGAAACTAGGAAGAGAGGTAACTTTAACAAGGCATGTAGATGTATAATTTTATAGTAACTAAAACCATCAACAACCCACTCATAGAAAGGAGGTGTTACAACACATCCTTATTGAATGGACTAGAATAAACCAAACCTTTCCTATGGATTTCCATTGGTAGTGATGTAGGCATAAGAATACTAAAAGATCATTTGCATTTATTGATAGAGGGGGGGTCAAGGATGGAAATAATGAAGTGCCAAATAAATTTTCCATGCTTTCTCATAGTCAATTTTTACAAAGAAGACTTCATGAAACAATGTTGAAGCTCATCTATACCTTTCTAAATAGATATAATGTTGTCTAGGATAAGTTCTAGCTATGGATGAATCATGTTTGTTTAGGGAAAGCAATCAAATAAGGAAAATATCAAAGCCAAGAGCTATGGCCTTGGAAATAATATTGTATGCAACATTTAGTAGATTGTAATTTGATGCTTTTGGATTAAACTGTGTGATATTTTTCCCAATGTTTTAGATCACAATACATGATCCATCATCATTCTATTTCTCGTCTCTTGCTTTCTTTCTCTTGATGATGGATCATGTAGTGTGATCCGAAATGTTGGGAAAAAATATCACATAGTTTAATTCAGAAGCATTGAATTACAATACTATGGACTATGGAAATTTGATGTCTATTATTTAGTAGACTGATTAACCACCAATTGGTGATAAGTTCAAAATCCACACCATCAGAAATTAATTTGACATTTCCTTCTCAATAATCAACCCCAAAGAGTTGGTGCATATCTCAAAAGTGTCTCATAGGATTTGATAGAATTCACAAAGAAATACATCAATTCAAGAGGATTTATCATAGGCCATTTGGGAAACAACTTCATGTAAGTCTTCAAGAAAAAAAATTGTCAAAACTAATTTTCAATGCTTTAGTTACCACAACCCTATGATAAGTGATAAATCAATAGTTTCCTATATATCTTAGATTTTAAGAATCACACTAAAACAATTAATTACCTTGTTAACTAGGATATGAAATCAACTAGTTAATGTTATTAACAAGGAGGGTTCAGTGAACAAAAAGATAATAGTCTAGTCTTTAATACTCAAGAATCTAATATGATAATTCAAAGCATAATTAGTCTTTAGATGTTACCTGTATTTGACTACGAGGCAACCATCACAATTTGAAGTAGAGTTCACAAGTAAAATTGATTAAGAATTGTTGCATTGGAAAATGTCTCCCTAGGACCTTTTCCCTCCTATTTTTAGCTCCTAGGTCCTTTAGAAAGCATTTTTATCATATTGCGTATTCATGTTAACTCTTGATGAGAAAACCTCAAAGTTTTATGGCAAATAGGACCTAGGGGGTGCTATTGTGACAAATCCTAATTGAAATAGGGAGGGAGGACTTGGGCACCCACACCATAGTCCTACCCTATTTTAGGTAGGACCTAAATTTCAATGTCAGTTATGTGACTGTTAATTAGGTCTTATGCCAACACCGTAAGTTTGAATTATGAAATTTGTAGTAGGAATGTGTTTAGTTGCATATATAAGAATGTTTAGGGATTCATTTGTAAACTAGAGAAGATGATTATGAACTTTTGATGTACTTGTGATTTTAGAGAATTCAAAGTATTCATTGTTGCAGAGTAGACTTGTCTTGTTATTGTGTTTGTTATGTAGATTGGCTTCATCTTCTCATGATGTGAAAGAATTTCATCTACATGTGAGCTACACCTCTGAGGTGACATTTATTTGTGTTTTCAATCATTTATCATTTGTATTTTGACTCTATCCCACAAGGATATGCACTCCTTATCTAACAACGGTGTTCAAAAGACTTGAATGTCTCTCAAGAGCTTGACTGAGGCAAGCCTCTAAACACCACAACCCCCAACCCCTTTTTCTATGATTGTAGGTTATAGGTTGCTAAAGTGGAAGAAGTGGAGTTGTAGGGAAGTAGAACAGAGTGTCAGAAGTGTAGAGGAGAGAAGAAAAGCAAGACTTGGACTAGGGCACCTGCTCAATATTACTTTGGATCTTGAAACAATGAAATCCCCAGAATAGTAGAATTAAGTTGTAGACAATCTTCAAAGATCCTGATAGAAACTAGTACCTTGGACTAAATCACCACTCATTACTCCCTAAATTTTCTAGATATGAAATCTCAAAATCTAGTATGTATCTAATTGTCATTTGATATCTCTGTGTGCTAGCATTTGTCAAGTTTCATCAGTTCGTTTATGACTTTACGGAATTAGGGTTTTAAGCATAATTAGACATTAATTGATAAATTAGTTAGCAAATTCCAAGTTTCCTTCCTTGTTCTAAGGGACACTAAATCTATAGTAGATCCCTCTTGCAAGAGATTGTGGCTTCACTCGATTTATGTCCTTGAATGTTGTGGTGAAAGGAGGATTTAAGCTTGCAACTAAAACACCCTATTTTACACAAAACATTTTGGTGAACCCATGTTTTTAATGAATTTTGCACCTTTCTGAGTGTTGTACTTCCTATTTTCATTCATATCATTCACTCATTTAATTTTCATCTTATTGCATTTGAAAATTTACAAAAAAAAGAAAAATTTGAAAAAAATGGCATTTTAGGCTTGCATTTTCAAATAATTTAAATTAATTTGGATTAGTTTCATTTAATTTCTATTATTTTCATTAGATCTGATTTAAATTACATAAATTCATCATTTATTATTCATTTGCATTGCATTTCCATGCTTAATTTGTTAAAAATTGCTTGAAATTGTGCATTTTTCATAAAAGCCTACTTTTGCATTAGCTAGGGTTTGTAGTTAAAATCTTGATTTAGATTTTATTACTATTTTAAACACTCATTTAGGTCTGATATATAACTATACAGTGTTTCATCAGAGTGTCTTTCTTGCAAAATTTCATGTCTAGGGTTTGGAAACCTTGCATTTTCACTAGTTTTTGCCTTGTCATCTCTCTAGAGTTCCATTAAAGGTGTGTTGTGAAGGATATTATTGCATTATTGGGTTGATATTGATCTTATTATTTGATTCCCCTCTTGAATTTCTTCACAAAACCTCTTCTTTTAGTGATTTGCATTGAAAAATTGTGAAAAAAGTTGAAAACTCAAGCATTTTAGGTTATACACTTACAAAATCTTGCACTTGTTCCTTGCATAAGTTTTGAAAATATTTTAAAATATAATTTTACATTTATTTGAAAACATATACACATGGCTTATAATCACAACAATAACACTAGGTTCCCTCCTAGGCCTTATATGAAAAGAAAGGTCCTAGAACCTGAAATTGTGTTTACACCTCATGATAGAACAATTGGAGAAACTTACGGACCTCTTTATATCACCATGAAGATAATGAAAAATCTGGTGGATGGAACACTTATAGATCCTAATTGCATGACTAATGTAGCAACGAAAGAGTTCCTTTATTCATTTGGTTTGGTACAAGATTTCTATGATCCTTCTGACATGATGAGTAAGACACATAAGGGAACCTTTATAAACACTTCTGGGAAGATATTTTTATTGGTCACAGTATATGATAAATCCGTAGAACAACTATTTGATGTGGTCCCTCTATCTGACTTTTTTTGCATAAAATTAGGACACCAATGGTTAAATTCTATGAAAGTTGTCCCTTCAACGATTCATAACTGTGTAAGTTTCCCTTTGAATGGACAACTGCATACTATTCCTCACAATAGATATAAACCCTTGGTTACAAAAAAACATTTCAACCTTGATTACTTTTGGTCATGATCTAATGAGGAACCAGAGCCATGTATGGATTTTAACTTCTTGGGATATAGAAAATATAAAGGAAAAGTATTATACCGAGTGGCTGGTCCTTCTATGTGCAAGAAACAATAAGAGGCAAACAACCCACATTAGAAAAAATTCCTAGAGAAAAAGGAAAAAGACCCTATGTTGAGGTTCCTCCCCCGCCATCCTTACAAGGATCAAGAGTGAGTCATTGAGAACAAAACAATTCATCAAGACAAATGAGATTTGAACATGGTGCTTCCTCCTCTAACATGCAAAAACTTATGTAAAAACATGCCAATACTTTTGAAGATATAAGAAATAGGACAAGACGAAATAGGCAAGCAAGAGAAAGAAGGAGAAAAAGACAAGCCTTTGCCCAACGAAATGCACATCAACAAGAAAACATTTCACCTTACCTTGAATCAAACCAAGAAGAGCTTAAGAGTGAACAAATCAAAGATAAGAACAAAATTTGGGCTATGGTACCTTATGTACAGGTCTTTCCTTGCATATTCGGGATTGGGAAGAGGATGCTGATTTGCTTGTCAACAACTATTAGCTCAATTGTGCCTACATGTAAGTATTTCTAACCCTTTACCTTTATGTTGTGTTTCCCCCATGATGTGCTATGTGTTGTTTAGGCCTCTTAGGATAACCCTTGATACTCTTTTAAGGTCAAGGATACCAGAAGACGGCCTTTGTTGTGACCCTTCTTCTATTTGTATCATCATTCTTCTATCTTGCCTCTCCTCTATTTTCATTGTTGTGCGTTGTGTCCTAGGGGCATAACGTTGTTGTTGGTGACTTGTGGGCATCTTCCTACATGATGACCCTAAGGCACTTGTTTCTCCTCTCTTGATTTAATGTTTACCTTCCTCTAGTGGTTCTATCTAGGTGACGGATGATGAAAAATATATAATACTGATATGGACCATGTGTCCCTTCAACAAGTAAGCAAAAATGGACCTAGTCCATACATGATGATGGGGTTGATATATATTATCTGATTCTTGGCTAGTAGAATCACTCCGTGTGATATTTTGATGTTGTCTTATTGTACTAACAAACCATAACAATACATATGCTTCGTGCACTTTGTTTATCTTTGAATCTCGCCTTGATTACACTCAAATTTGAGATTTCTATAGTATAGACCCATGGTTATACTTGGATCTTAGACCCATAGTATAGCCTTGGCTCTTTATGTGAATTATGTACATGCATTGTTATTTATCATGATTATGTGGTTTCTAACACCTTTTCTTGCACAAAATTGTGTGTTTGTGGGAACATTTGGCGATCGTAAAATACATGTCACCTCTGGAGGGCATGGGCTTTGCAAGAGATTGTGTTCCCTTGTGTGTTTTCATCCTAGCTTAACGTGCTTGATATTGGTACATGATATCAACCACCTTAAGGTGGGGGCATATATAAGGTAAGTTGTCTAATGATTTTGATATTGATAAAGCATGTTTGTATGCCATCTATGGAGGCGGGATATTGTATCTCCATGCGAGTGCACATCTTTATTCTATATTGCAATCATTAAGCCCTCTACAGAGGTAGGATATCCTGCATATCCTTTTATTTTAAGCCCTCTGTAGAGGTGAGGGTGGTGTATTTATTGATCTAGTGCACATCCCTTTTATTCTAAAAGTCCTCCGAGCAAGCAGGGTTAGTGTATCCTCCCTTAAGCGTGTCTTTGGCAGTTGTTGTGGCAAAGCCAAACTGTAAGTTGTTCCTGTAATGTGCCTAAGATGGTGGTGAACCTAGCAATAGGCTCCTTCCATCATTGTTTTGTCATGTTTTAGACATATAGTATGTCTTTGGCATACTATACGACGCTCATGTCTTCCGTGTGTTTTCTCTTGTATGGCATGTTTGTTCCCAAGCATAATCCAAAGAGCATGGTGAAATGCCCCTCCTATGCTTTGGGATTTATATGGCATGTTTGTTCTCAAGTGTAGTCCAAAGAGCGTGGCGAAATGCCCCTCCTACACTCTGAGATTTGTATTGCATGTTTGTTGCCCCATATATAGTCCAAAGAGTGTGGTGAAGTCCCTCCTATATTTTGGGTGGTGTGTTGCATTTTTACTTTCAATGTATTTGCATTTGCATTCATAAATGAGAAAATGAAAAAGAAATAATCACTGTGTTCACTGTATTCACTATGTTTTGTGTGTCTTCAATGCTGTCTTCTTTGTGTCTTGCATGACTGTTACTATCTTCTCCATGTTTTGCATGCCTGTCACTATCTTCATTGTGTTTGGCATGTTTGTGGCGTGTCTTCTCTAATGTCTACCTAAGACTGGGGGCTAGAAATAGCTCTCATTCTTTGTTTATACATTGGCTGTAAGTGCCTGGCATGTTTGTTGTGTTTGTTGACTGTACTTTAATGCATGTATGGGCCTCACATTCATGCATACATTAAAGTGGGGGCTAAATGTTACATTAGAAAATCTCTCCCTAGGACATTTTCCCTCCTATGTTTAGCTCCTGAGTCCTTCAGAAAACATTTTTATCATCTTACATATTCATGCTAACTCCTAATGAGAAAACCCCAAAGTTTTATGGCAAATAGGACCCAGGGGTTGCTATTGTGACAAGCCTTGATTGAAATAGGGAGGGAGGACTTGGGAGCCAACACCCTAGTCCTATCCTATTTTAGGCAGGACCTAAATTTCAGTGTCGATTATGTGACCGTTAATTAGTGTTGATGGTTGTTTTGATGCAATCATAACAGTAAGTTAAAATTCACATATAATGAACTGAAACTATACTTAAAAGATAAGAAGGAATCATTTGAGATTCAACTAATCCCAAGTCTACAATGGTTCGGTTGGTCAAGTTCAGTTGGTCAATGTGAAGCTGTAATGTTCAAGGGGCCTTACGTAGTTTAGGTTTGTTTGGTGGTTTACTGGACTAAGAATATGCAAAAAGAGCATGAGATATATCAATATTTTTCATTCCTTTGCATAAAAGTGTTACTGTGCTGCAAGTTTTAGATGGTTTTCTTGAATTATTGCAGCTTTCTTCTTTATCTATTTATGAAAACTGTCTACTTATAGCTCTGTTATGCATGCTTCTTCAAATTTGAGACAATTTCCTTTAGATTTCTACGTTTTCAGCTAAATATTTTAGATGGGTTGGGAAAAGTTAGAAAGATCTAATCTATACCTCATTTAATCTACCGAAGGATCTAATTGTTTTTGTTATGCACTATGTAAATACCACAGTAATTTGATCAAATCCACAGTAAAACCTTAAATGCAAGTTCTGAGCATTTTCACAAACATACATTTAAAATTGCAAGCTCTCAAAGAAAATATTTCAAAACACAAAGAAGAGCAGGAGAACACTCAGAAGATAGATGCAGAACTCCAGATTCTATTGTATTAGAAACGAATAGTCATACATGATTTACAATGTAGGAATGACTCTTAGTTTCATTGATCATACTATAGAGAACTTACAAGCTTTACAGATACAGTAAGGCAGCCAGACATTCCACGCGCACCTTACTGCAGACAAACAGGCGACCTCCTTCTTCTACCTCTAAACTATGCTAAGCTAACTCACTATGTGCTTCTAAAAGAAAAAATCCCTGTTGTAGCCCCTGTTGTAAAGTATTTACAGTGTAGAGATGCACAATATATAGACTTTCTGGTTGTCCTCACTACAGCAAAAAAAACCTAACTGAACCCCTGGTTCAAACCCCTGGTTACAGCAATAAATATAGGTGAACCAGCTCTTCAAAATATCTCTGAGCAGTGTCAAATCTGGGCGAAATATTGCCCCTTCTAAGAAGTTCCGGCAGCTTGGCAATAACTTTTGTTTGTCTGTTGTAGTAATACCCTCAGCTGCAACTTTGTCCTTTATTTGAATGGCCTTGACTTCTTCGCACTTCATCTTTATCTTCCCCCTCCTGAGATTGGATTTCCTTCCTCCATGATGTCACTGTGATCAAGTTCCAGCTGCTTCCTCAACTGCAAGCCTGCAAGACAAGACAAGCAATAAGTATTACATTTATCACATAAACAGCAGGAAATTAAAATAATCGTTTAAATCCAGGTGACTGTGCAAAATCGTGGGAATCGGGTCCAAAATACTCTTAAAACGCGTTCAAAATGCATACAGATTGCTCAAAACCCATCGGGTCAACCATCGCTGACCAAAAAAATGCCACGGGCGCCAAAAAATGCTTTAAAACTCCACTGCTATGTACATTCCCGCCCATCGGCATGAGAAGTTCCGGATGACGTCATCAGGATGTTTCGCTTCTGTATACTGGGGAAAAGAATGACAATCATCATCATCATGATGTCGAAGGAAAAAAGGAGGATATGAAATATGATCCTGCTGCTGAGGAAAGGAAAATGATGGTGACGTCATCATCATATCCGGGCTTCATTAAAATGCAAATGATGACGTCACCGTCATGTCCGGTTAAGATCAGGGGATAAATGTAATATCGGGTAGACAAACAGGATCATGATGATCATCAGGCTATCTGGGGCTCTTGTTGAACTTAGAATATGACGTCATCATCATATTCGCGAACCGGATCATGTTTTGGAAAATATCCTGCCGAAGGGAAATGTGATGATGATGTCGTCCTAATATTTGCTTCTTCGTTTATCAGGTTAGGATGACGTCATCAGGATATTTGCAAAAGGTCATATTTCTCGGCAGGAGGACATTACGAAATATCGGGTAGACAAACAGGATCATGATGATCTTGACAACATGATAGGATAAAAAATATGATGATCCTCCTCATCGAATATCATGATGACGTAATCATCATATTTTTCTTCTGAGCATGAGGATGAGTTGAGGTCATCATCAGGTTAGCGCTAGGGTGATATTTAAAATATGATCATGCTGTTGAGGAATGGAATATCACCCTCCCTTAAAAGATAGGGTGATCATCATGATCATGCAAAAGGAGATCAGGAGGATATGATGATGTCATCATCATATTGGCGAATATCAGTAAATATGACCCTCCCTTGAAAGATCAGGATGATGATCATCAGGATTTTGACATGCGTATGCAAATATGTAGATGGTGGATTTTCTAAGCAGGGTGATATTTAAAATCAGCATGATATTATAATATCAGGTGATGTAAAAATATCATGATGCTCGTTGTTATGAAATATCGGGTTACACTCAAAACATGATGCTCATGATGCGCATAGGGTCATTTGACGGGTAAAACACACTATCACCTAAGATTGACGTCTGGATATTGGGACTGCATAATTTTTATTGGGTGATAGATCAAGATCATGATGATCTTGACAACATGACTGAGGATAAAAATATGATGATCCTCCTCATCGGATATCAGGTTTGACCAAAACTTTGACTGTGCATAACTTCCACATATGGACGAATTTTCAAGTGATGTAAAAGGGAAACCTGCATGGAATTTCAAGCTCTTTCAAAATATGAGGTCACAGAAACAAAATATGAACTTTGACAAACTGACCTCATGATGATCTACCTCATCCTGACCTTCATGATGATGATGCACCTGACTCATTTTTACCAAACCGCCAGAAAGCAGACAAACACAAGCAGAAGCAAAAAGCAAAGCGACAGCAGGGGTCCTCATTTTGCTAAGGGGCAAAATGGGGCGTGTTGTGAACATCACAACAACTAGCAACCAAAACAAAACAATTAAATTCAAAGTGTTCAAGAAAACTAGATGAAATGAATCCATAACTTCCGATTATCTTTCCTGCAAATTACTATTCAGCTTGAGACTCAAAGTATTCAATAAAGATGCATGAATTTCTATTTTCAGTTTAGTTGTGTGCACGTGATCAATTATCCTCATCTTGAAGATCGGTTGAACAAACCAGTGATTGACATTAGCCTACGTAGGTGAGGATATTCCCTCATAGCCGACCGGATAGAGCCTTGCTGCCAGCGAGCGTCCATAGCCCCGGCAAGGTTATCGTTACAATTCTCCTAAGTAGAGCCCCACTGCCAGCGAGCGTCCATAGCCCCGGTAGAGTTACTTAGATGGCTTAATCTAGATTTTCAGTATAATCTATTTTATTTATTTATTTATTTATATATATATTTTTTTGTTTTCTAATTTTGAAAGATTTCATAAGATATAGCAATTTGTAACTTCATGATGCAAGGAGTGGACACTTGCTGAAATTAAGCTGAGAATTGTAATGGTAGCAAGGGTAACCTTTGATTTTTCACCTAATATCTACACTGGTAAGTTCAACAAACCCAAGGATTTTAGGTGTGTCATTGTGAGAAACTTGCTTCGAATTCTCAATCACGTTTATTGAATACAAAACTTCAGAAGATGAACAACTCTCTACATTCATGACGGTAACAAGTTATGTGTAAATTGCAAATGGTTAACTTGAATATCCTAAATTTTATACTATTTTGAATGGTTGCTAGTTTTGCTCCTTAATACTCTAAAGTAAAATAAAGATCCCTGCTGAGGAGACAACAAACAAACCAAACAAACAAGCTATACAAACAACACAACAAAAGAAAAAACTGTACAAACAGAAAGAAACAAAAAAAGCAAAAAAACAAACAGAAGACAAACTATACAAATAGCCAACCCAAAAGAAAACAGCAAAAGAAGAACTGTACATTACCCACAGCATTTTACATTAAGAAAAAAGAACCGCCCCCCTTTTACCTCAAGCCTGGAAGTAGTGTTTCAAATGTTGGCCATTAACTGGTAATGGCATATCTTCTCCAGTCAAGGTCTTAAGTCTAAAGGTGTTATCTCCTATTATTTCTGAGACTTGTAATGGACCCAACCATAATTTATCAAATTTTCCATGGCTTCCTTTCTTTTCATGTGCTTTGTCCCAGCACAACACTAAGTCTGATATCCTAAATGTTTTGACTCTTGCCCTTTTGTCAAACCACCTCTTAACAACCGCTTGGTGTTTGGCAAACTTCTCGAGGGATTGACCTCTTTTCTCCTCTAGTTGTAACATTTGCACTATTCTGGCTTCCCTATGGTTATCAAAGCCTAGATATTCATTGGCAAACTTCCAGGTTGGTATTCTTAGATTAACCGGAAGTATGGGATCAGTCCCATAAACTAAGTGATAAGGTGTGCTACCTAAAGCTATTTTAAACTTGGTCCTGTCTACCCATAATGCATATCTTAACAGGGTATTCCACTCTCTAGGACTTTTGGCAATTAACCTCTTGATTATGTCTAATAAAATTTTGTTTGTTGATTCAGCCAGTCCATTACCTTGAGGGTAATAATTTGAAGAAAACCTTAGAATAATCCCATATTCAAATGCCCATTTAGAAAATTTTAAAGAAGAGAAAGCAGGGCCGTTATCACATACCAATGAATAGGGCGTTCCAAACCTGGTGATAATGTTTTCTTCAAGGAACTTGATAACTACCTCAGTTGTGGAAAATTTGCAGCAGGTGGCCTCAGTCCACCTTGTACAATAGTCTGTTACTGTCAATATAAATTTGTGTCCTGCAGAAGATGGGGGATTGATGACTCTGATAAAATCCAAGCCCCACTGTGCAAACGGTCTGGACTCGATCACAGGTTGCAGTGGATTGGCTGGATTTTTTCCTTTGTCTGCTGCAGTCTGACAGGTGTGGCAACTTCTGATGTGACTCTTAGTATCTTTGAACATAGTGGGCCAGTAATAGCCCGCCCTCAGTATTTTGTGTGTTGTAGCTAAATGGGAACCATGGCCGGTTCCGTATTTGTCATGTAGTTCTATCAACACTCTATCAGCTTCATTTCTGTTTATGCATCTCAGGTAAATTCCATCATGGTTCTTCCTGAATAGAAGACCTCCTTGCACCATATAATTTTGTGCCTTAATCTTCAAAGCTCTCCTCTGAGAAGCCTTCATCTTGCTTGGGTACTTTCCAGCTATCAGGAAGGTGCTTAAATCATCATACCAGCCTGACGCGTCTTGGGAATTCAATACATATTGTTGTTTTATCAGATTTGGATCCATGTTTGCTATTGTCTGCACCAACGCCTGCCCTCTGACCAGCTTTGCGGGAATGATCTCTATGTCGAATTCTTGCAGTGTGGTGATCCATTTGGCTCTTTTTTCTCCAGGCTCATTCTGCATCAGCAACATTTTTACTGCTGCGTCTGGTACTATGGCTTTAATCTGGCTGCGCAGAATGTAGTGTCTAAATTTTTTCACAGCCTTTACTAATGCGAATGCCTATCTTTCGATATCTAGATATCTCAGCTGTGCATCCTTCAGAGGCGCACTCATAAATGCTATGGGCCTCTCTCCATTATTTTCACCTTTCTGTGTCAAGGCAGCTGCGACAGAATGAGAAGATGCAAAGGAGTAGATTTAAAACGGGCTTGTGTAGTCTGGACTTGCCAATATAGGAGCATTAGAAATTGCCTCCTTGATATCTTCAAATGTGGCTTTGGCCACTGGCGTCCATTCCATCTGTGCATCTTTCTTCAACATGGCGTTCAACGGCTGCACGATCTCTGCAAAACCTGTTATAAACTTCCGAACAAAGTTAATTTTACCAAAAAATGATTTCAATTCTTTCCTACTGTTTGGTATTTGCAATTTTTTTATGGATTCTATTCTATCCGGATCAATTGAAATTCCATTTTCAGAAATGACATGGCCTAATAATTTACCTTCAGTTACGCCAAATATACATTTCTTAGGATTAAGGGAAATCCCATACCTTTCACATCGCTTGAGTACTTTTCTGAGGTCCTCAGTGTGGGTGGATGCATCCTTGGAATACACAGTTAAATCATCCATATACACAACAATGCATTTACTTGATAATCCACGGAATGCAACGTCCATGGCCCTCTGAAAAGTGGCACCTGCATTGATCAGACCAAAAGGCATTCTTCTATACGCATAATTTCCCCATTTGCAAGTGAAGGTGGTTTTTAGTCTATCTTCTCTATCAATTAAGACCTGATTATAACCTGAAAAACCATCTAAAAAAGACATCATCTTTGCGCCATTTACTGCTTGCAGTACTTCATCTATTGGGGGCAAAGGATAATTATCCTTTTCAGATGCCTTGTTTAAATTTCTAAAGTCTACGCACAACCTGATGTCTCCGTTTTTCTTCCTTACTGGTACCAAGTTAGCTACCCAGACAGAATGTCTGACTGGGAAAATTATTCCAGCGGACAGTAATTTTTTAACTTCCTCAAAGATTAAAGGCTCTAGAATGGCGTTTACAGGCCTCCGTTTCTGCCTAAATGGTTTGACTTCTTTTCTTAAAGGTATTACGTGATTTATGATGGACTCATCAAATGTTTTCAAGTCTTCGTAAGTCCATGCTATGACATGTTTATACTCTTTCAGAACATCCAGAACCTCTTTTCTAATTTTCTCAGAGCAAGCTTTCCCAATTAGTACACTTTGTGGATTTAGCTCAGTCCCTAAGTTATGTAAATCACACCTACCCCCTTCTGTTTTGGGTAAGTCTTTCTGTCTTATTACCCCGTCGAAGTCAAAGATGTGTTCCAATTCAATTACTCCTTTTGGTAAGAAGTTGCTCTTTAAGTTGATCATATCTTCTTCGTCCCATGTTACTTCAGGCCTTTCTTGTTCATCAATGATTTGGGCCTCAAATGCCTCATTACAAGTCAGAAAATTAATAATTTGCTGATCCCCTCCAAATACCTGAAAGTGTGTAACGTTGTCTGGTATACTGGGCACGTTAACTAGCTCAACAGCAAATCGTCTTAATCCCGACAGTGTCAATGGTTCTAATGTACTAGCAGCAACTGCTAACGCATCTAGCCTGTGGTTCAGCTCTCTAGGAATGTGCTCTATGTTAAAAGCATCAAACAAATCCATTAAACCCCATACTCTATGTCTGTAACTAATTATTTTCTTATAATTGCAGGCTTATAGTTTCCTCACTTGTCTGACTACTAATTCAGAGTCTGAAAATACTCTGATGGTTTTTACCCCTTTCTTAATGGCCATGACAAGTCCTAAAATTAGGGCCTCATATTCAGCAATATTGTTAGTGCAGGAAAATTGTAATCTATATGCTGCCAAATGTGATTTACCTTGAGGATCTATGAGTTCAATACCCGCACCTGCGCCCTGTTTTGATTTGGACCCATCACATTTTAACGTCCACATGCCATCTTTACTTTTCTGATCTTTTACCTTGGCATACTTTGTCCCTTTTATTGCCTGTGGGGTGTTGTCTTGTTTATTCATGGGTTTTTCCATTTGGTTATCTTGCATATGTGTGTTTTTAGTTTGCAACTCAGGAAGATAACTACCCTTGTCCTCTATTTCTTTTCCTAAATCTGGAATCAAGGCATCTATATTATCCTGAACATATCTCTGTGTTGGATCAGGATTCTCATTTTCCTCTTGTGACTCTACCCTTCCTATGCACCTTTTGTATTCATATTCAATGATGTCTTTGCATATTTCACAATTCTCCTCAGAATTTTGCCTATCATGGACTCTACACCTATTTTTATATAACTTACATTGGACTAGGAGATTGTGTGTAACGCACTCTTCCACCTCTCGTCTGATGGTACGACCAAATTTGTCTATTGCATTGTTTTCTTCATCTGAAGAATTTCTGTCAGACTCAATGAATAGTGCCGTTCTATTGCTGACACACTTTTTTCTAATGTTTAACATCATAATCTCTTCAATCTGCATCCCATTGTTGGTAATTCTATAGACACCTGGTTCAACAGCAGCATATAATATTTCATTAGTTTGATTATACTCTGTTATCATATGTTTCATTCTGGGCTCAACCTCTATTCTGATCTGGTTTGGGATGCCTCTCCAAGGTAACCACATGTGTGAAAAGTCAGTAGCCATATATCCGTTTAATGTCTTGGACCAATCTCTACTTAGCAACATTCCATAATTTATGGGTATATCCACTACTTGAATGTCAATGATTTGGCTTACCCTAGGGTCTGAAGCTAATTGTACTTGAATGTTCATGAGTTCTCCTATCACGCTAACCTTGGTCTTATCTAATTGCGTGACAACCTTGGCAGATTTGGTGGGAGTCAGCCCGAGAGTTTTACATATTCCTAAGGGCATTATGTTGGTTGAAGCACCAGAATCTACCATGCAATTGTGTATATTCTTCCCACACAACCTAACAGTTAACAAGAAAGGTTGAGTATCCCTCTTATCCGCATGTATTACCACATTTGTATTGGAAGGCTGCTCAACTTTCTTACCCTTCTCCTTAGGTGGTGAATCACTATTAGGAACAGTTATATCAGCAGACACCTTGTTTGTTATGGATGTATCCAGGGATTTTAAAAAAGCATTTTTGATCCCTGGGGTCTTCAATAATTCGTTTAGAGGTATACTGACCTTAATTTTCTTTATTTCCTCTGATAAGTAATTCATTAATCTTGTTGTCTCTATTGCTTCTGTTTTACTTGTTTGATCCTTTTGCACTGTTGTTCCATTATTTGTGTGCTGACTAGCCTTAAGTATGGCAGGATTGTTGCTAGCATTCTGATCTGGGGGTGTATTGATGTTATTCGGAGGAGTGGAAGTGGTGAAAGGTCCTCCCGGCCTAGGGTTGTTCCTCAAATCGTAGGTGTGGCTTTTATTTGTCTGTTGAAAGGCCTGCACCTCTTCTGTTTCATTTAATATCTCATTTTCAGATTCAAAAGGAAACTGAAAAGCATTTAACACAAAGGCTAATTCAGGATAAAGACTTTCACAATAGTATGGTTCATCCTCTAGCAATTCATCCTCTTTCTCTTCTGCAGTTGCAAAGGTAAACGTTTCTAAGACTAATGTTGTGTCATATTTTGAGGGTACTACCTCATTACCCTTAGGAATGAGAAATTCAGAGGTAGGGGGCTGTACATCTATGTTGAAAATACTAGCTGCCAAGTGGAACTGTGGACAGTTGTGCTCAGCATGGGCATTGGTATTGTGAAATCTGCACCAATTTTTGGGTGCTGTACTAGCCATTTGTATGCTAGTCGTTTGTTTTGTACCATGATTATCTGTATTCTCAAAAGGAGAAGCCAGAGTACCGTTATTGGGCCCAGTGTTCCATGTCTTGGGTGGCCTAGGTTGATTTTGATTTTTGTTATTATTGCCCCAGGTCCTATTATCTATCACTGGCCCCCTATTTTGCATTGGTTGCCCCTGACTGGGGCCTTGATGCTGATTGTAGTTTTGGTTCTGATTGTACTACTGATTTTGATTGAGACTATAATTCTGATTTTGGCCTTGGTTGTGATTTTGATGTGGATTGTAGTTTTGGTTGCTTCTCCCATAGAGGTTCTCATTTCTTAGCTGTGTCACTTCGGTCGTTAATCTTTTCAAATGTGCAGTAATTTCTTTGATTTCCTCCCTATCCTCTTGTGCTTTTGCCACAGTTACATCCCTAGGAAGTTGGAAGAAAGGCTGACCATTATTTTGACTGTTATTGGAAGTACTAG
The DNA here is from genome assembly GCA_027924645.1 of Cunninghamia lanceolata. NCBI lineage: Eukaryota > Viridiplantae > Streptophyta > Pinopsida > Cupressales > Cupressaceae > Cunninghamia > Cunninghamia lanceolata. The sequence goes on along the minus strand of BSBN01000135.1, from coordinate 3,161,811 downwards.
CCGTGTAAGGAGTTATAGCTTGGATTGGAGTAGGATTATACACAGGTGTGTAAGAAGGAACCGGATTTACTAGTGGAGCGTGCTGCACAGGGACTCCATTCCATGGGTGTGCCTGATTCTGCACCCCAAAATTTCCTCCATTGACAAATGGACTATAAGTTGTATGCCTCATTTCTTGGTTCACTGAGGCTGCCTCTTTATAGGCTTTGGATATTGAATCTATGTCAGGTTTTCTTTTGACAAACATGGCGGTTAAAGGATCCAAGGCAGCATAGTACATAGCCAACAAGGGAGCATCATCTATGGTATAAGGGGCTACCAACCTAGAATAGGCCTTTTGAAATCTGTCATTGAAATTATCAATTAGCTCTCCCTCACCTCGTTTTAAAGCAGCCAATTTATGATACAAAGCGCAAGGGTCAATGGGTCCTCTAAATCTTGACAGAAATGCTTCTTCCATAAGTGCCTAGGAAGAAATGTAACCATTGGGTAAGTTTACGTACCAGCTAGAGGCCTGCTCATTAAAGGTGTAAGGAAACAATCTACACACAACATCCTCGTGCTCTAACATAGCCCTAAAACATGCTTCCTTAAATATTCTAATATGATCTTCTGGGTCCTGATGCAACTGGTATTTGGGACATATCTTTTCCAGATTTTTTGGCATCTCATGATAATCATTGAAGAGTATGGGCGAATTCACATCGAAATAAGCCATTGCAGGTGTTTGAGCTTGACTTGAACTTGCAGGAATACCTAGATTGATTGGTGGATTAGGATTTATAGGAGGATTGAGACCTCCAGGAGTGCCTGAACCAAGATTTAAAGATCTAAACAGTGATCTGTTAGGACTTACAATACTACGGATGTTAAAAGGTGACCCAGGAGGTGTTCCAGATGAACTTCCTGCTTGCGATATCTTTGGATTCCAAATTAAAGGGTTTCTACTTCGCCTTGTATCAGGTAGTTGCACAAATATATCTCTTGAACTGGATCTAGACCTAGTCACTCTATTGCTGTCGTTAGCCAGTTTGAAATGAAACCTAACTCAAGAAAGCCCTCCTTCTAGCGCCAGAAAACTGTTGATGGTTGTTTTGATGCAATCATAACAGTAAGTTAAAATTCACATATAATGAACTGAAACTATACTTGAAAGATAAGAAGGAATCATTTGAGATTCAACTAATCCCAAGTCTACAATGGTTCGGTTGGTCAAGTTCAGTTGGTCAATGTGAAGCTGTAATGTTCAAGGGGCCTTACGTAGTTTAGGTTTGTTTGGTGGTTTACTGGACTAAGAATATGCAAAAAGAGCATGAGATATATCAATATTTTTCATTCCTTTGCATAAAAGTGTTACTGTGCTGCAAGTTTTAGATGGTTTTCTTGAATTATTGCAGCTTTCTTCTTTATCTATTTATGAAAACTATCTACTTATAGCTCTGTTATGCATGCTTCTTCAAATTTGAGACAATTTCCTTTAGATTTCTACGTTTTCAGCTAAATATTTCAGATGGGTTGGAAAAAGTTAGAAAGATCTAATCTATACCTCATTTAATCTACCGAAGGATCTAATTGTTTCTGTTATGCACTATGTAAATACCACAGTAATTTGATCAAATCCACAGTAAAACCTTAAATGCAAGTTCTGAGCATTTTCACAAACATACATTTAAAATTGCAAGCTCTCAAAGAAAATATTTCAAAACACAAAGAAGAGCAGGAGAACACTCAGAAGATAGATGCAGAACTCCAGATTCTATTGTATTAGAAATGAATAGTCATACATGATTTACAATGTAGGAATGACTCTTAGTTTCATTGATCATACTACAGAGAACTTACAAGCTTTACAGATACAGTAAGGCAGCCAGACATTCCACGCGCACCTTACTGCAGACAAACAGGCGACCTCCTTCTTCTACCTCTAAACTATGCTAAGCTAACTCACTGTGTGCTTCTAAAAGAAAAAATCCCTGTTGTAGCCCCTGTTGTAAAGTGTTTACAGTGTAGAGAGGCACAATATATAGACTTTCTGGTTGTCCTCACTACAGCAAAAAAACCTAACTGAACCCCTGGTTCAAACCCCTGGTTACAGCAATAAATACAGGTGAACCAGCTCTTCAAAATATCTCTGAGCAGTGTCAAATCTGGGCGAAATATTGCCCCTTCTAAGAAGTTCCGGCAGCTTGGCAATAACTTTTGTTTGTCTGTTGTAGTAATACCCTCAGCTGCAACTTTGTCCTTTATTTGAATGGCCTTGACTTCTTCGCACTTCATCTTTATCTTCCCACTCCTGAGATTGGATTTTCTTCCTCCATGATATCACTGTGATCAAGTTCCAGCTGCTTCCTCAACTGCAAGCCTGCAAGACAAGACAAGCAATAAGTATTACATTTATCACATAAACAGCAGGAAATTAAAATAATCATTTAAATCCAGGTGACTGTGCAAAATCGTGGGAATCGGGTCCAAAATACTCTTAAAAAGCGTTCAAAATGCATACAGACTACTCAAAACCCATCGGGTCAACCATCGCTGACCGAAAAAATGCCACGGGCGCCAAAAAACGCTTTAAAACTCCACTGCTATGTACATTCCCGCCCATCGGCGTGAGAAGTTCCGGATGACATCATCAGGATGTTTCGCTTCTGTATATTGGGGAAAAGAATGACAATCATCATCATCATGATGTCGAAGGAAAAAAGGAGGATATGAAATATGATCCTGCTGCTGAGGAAAGGAAAATGATGGTGATGTCATCATCATATCCGGGCTTCATTAAAATGCAAATGATGACGTCACCGTCATGTCTGGTTAAGATCAGGGGATAAATGTAATATCGGGTAGACAAACAGGATCATGATGATCATCAGGATATCCGGGGCTCTTGTTGAACTTAGAATATGACGTCATCATCATATTCGCGAACCGGATCATGTTTTGGAAAATATCCCGCCGAAGGGCAATGTGATGATGATGTCGTCCTAATATTTGCTTCTTCATTTATCAGGTTAGGATGATGTCATCAGGATATTTGCAAAAGGTCATATTTCTCGGCAGGAGGACATTACGAAATATCAGGTAGACAAACAGGATCATGATGATCTTGACAACATGACAGGATAAAAAATATGATGATCCTCCTCATCGAATATCATGATGACGTAATCATCATATTTTTCTTGGGAGCATGAGGATGAGTTGAGGTCATCATCAGGTTAGCGCTAGGGTGATATTTAAAATATGATCATGCTGTTGAGGAATGGAATATCACCCTCCCTTAAAAGATAGGGTGATCATCATGATCATGCAAAAGGAGATCAGGAGGATATGATGACGTCATCATCATATTGGCGAATATCAGTAAATATGACCCTCCCTTGAAAGATCAGGATGATGATGATCATCAGGATTTTGACATGCGTATGCAAATATGCAGATGGTGGATTTTCTAAGCAGGGTGATATTTAAAATCAGCATGATATTATAATATCAGGTGACGTAAAAATATCATGATGCTCGTTGTTATGAAATATCGGGTTACACTCAAAACATGATGCTCATGATGCGCATAAGGTCATTTGACGGGTAAAACACACTATCACCTAAGATTGACGTCCGGATATTGGGACTGCATGATTTTTATCGGGTGATAGATCAAGATCATGATGATCTTGACAACATGACTGAGGATAAAAATATGATGATCCTCCTCATCGAATATCAGGTTTGACCAAAACTTTGACTGTGCATAACTTCCACATATGGACGAATTTTCAAGTGATGTAAAAGGGAAACCTGCATGGAATTTCAAGCTCTTTCAAAATATGAGGTCACAGAAACAAAATATGAACTTTGACAAACTGACCTCATGATGATGATCTACCTCATCCTGACCTTCATGATGATGATGCACCTGACTCATTTTTACCAAACCGCCAGAAAGCAGACAAACACAAGCAGAAGCAAAAAGCAAAGCGACAGCAGGGGTCCTCATTTTGCTAAGGGGCAAAATGGGGCGTGTTGTGAACATCACAACAATTAGGTCCTATGCCGATATCGTAAGTTTAAATTATGAAATTCTTAGAGAGAATGTGTTTAGTTGCATATATAAGCATGTTTAGGGATTCATTTGTAAACTAGAGAAGATGATTATGAACTTTTGGTGCACTTGTAATTTAAGAGCATTCAAAGTATTCATTGTTGTAGAGTAGACTTGTCTTGTTATTATGTTTGTTATGTAGATTTGGCTTCATCTTCTCATGATGTGAAAGAATTTCATCTATATGCGAGCTACACCTCTAAGGTGACATTTATTTGTATTGTCAATCATTTATCATTTGGATTTTTCTCTATCCCATAGGGATATGCACTCTTTATCTGATATAGATGTTCAAAAGACTTGAATGTCTCTCCAGGGCTTGATTGAGTCAAGCCTCTAAACACCACAAGCCTCAACCCCTTTTTCTATGATTACAGGTTACAGGTTGCCGAAGTAGAAGTAGAGTTGCAAGGAAGTAGAAGAGAGTGTCAAAAGTGTAGAGGAAATCATAAAAGTAGGACTTGGCCTAGGGCACCTCCTCATTAGTCCTTCAGATCTTGAAATAGTGAAATCCCCAGAACAATAGAATTAAGTTGTATACAATCTTTAGAGATCCCAACAAAAACTGGTACCTTGGACTAAATCACCCACTCATTATTCCCTGACTTTTCTGGATATGAAATCTTGAAATCTCGTATGTATCTATTTGTCATTTGATATCTCTGTGTGTGAGCATTTGTCAAGTTTCACCCATTTTTTTATGATATTATGAAATTAGGGTTTTAAGCATAATTGGACTTTAATTAATAAATTAGCTAGAAAATTTCAAGTTTCCTCTTTGTTCTAAGGGATATTAAATCTATAGCAGATCCCTCTTGCAATAGATTGTGGCTTCACACAATTTATGTCCTTGAATGTTGTGGTGAAAGGAGGATTTAACCTTGAAACTAAAACACTCTCTTTTACACAAAAGATTTTGGTGAACCCATGTTTTTAATGAATTTTGCACTTTGCCGAGTGTTGTACTTCATATTTGCATTCATTTCATTAATTCATTTAATTTTCATCTTATTGCATTTGAAAATTTACAAAAAAATTGAAAATGTTGAAAAAATTGGCATTTTAGGCTTACATTTTCAAATAATTTGAATTAATTTGCATTAGTTTCATTTAATTTATGTTATTTTCATTAGATCTAATTTAAATTACATAAATTTATCATTTATTATTCATTTACATTGCATTTTCATGCATAATTTGTTAAAAATCGCTTGAAATTGTGTATTTTTCATAAAAACCTACTTTTGCTTTAGCTAGGGTTTGTAGTTAAACTTTTGTTTCAGATTTTACTACTATTTTAAACACTCATTTAGGTCTGATTTATAACTATAATGTTTCATCATAGTGTCTTTCTTGCAAAATTTCATGTCTAGGGTTTGAAAACCTTGCATTTTCACTAGATTTTGCCTTGTCATCTCTCTAGAGTTGCATTAAAGGTGTTGTGAAGGATATTGTTGCATTATTGGGTTGATATTGAGCTTATAATTTGCTTCCCCTCTTGAATTTCTTCACAATACCTCTTATTTTAGTGATTTGCATTGAAAAATTGTGAAAAAAGTTGAAAACTCAAGCATTTTAGGTCATAAACTTACACAATTTTGCACTTGTTCCTTGTAGAAGTTTTGAAAATATTTTAAAATATAATTTTACATTGATTTGAAAACATATACACTTGGCTTAAAATTGTAACAATAACATTAGGCTCCCTCCTAGGCCTTATATGAAAAGAAAGGTCCCCGAACCTAAAATTGTGTTTAGACCTCATGATAGAATAATTGGAGAAACTCAAGGACCTCTTTATTCCACTATGAAGATAATGAAAAATATGGTGGATGGAACACTTATAGACCCTAATTGCATGACTAATGTGGCAACGAAAGACTTCCTTTATTCACATGGTTTGGTACAAGATTTCTATGATCCTTCTGACATGATGATTAAGACACATAAGGGAACCTTTATAAACACTTCTGGGAGGATATCTTTATTGGTCACAGTATTTGATAAATCCATAGAACAACTATTTGATATGGTCCCTCTATCTAACTTTTTTCGCATAAAATTAGGACACCCATGGTTAAAGGCTATGAAATTTGTCTCTTCAATGATTCATAACTATGTAAAATTCCCTTTGAATGGACAACTGCATACTATTCCTTGCAATAGATATAAACCCTTGGTTATAAAACAACATTTCAACTTTGATTACTTTTGGTCACGATCTAATGAGGAACATGAGTCACATACAGATTTTAACTTTCTAGGATATACAAAATATAAAGCAAAACTATTACACTGAGTGGTCAGTCCTTCTATGCAAGAAATAATAAGAGGTGAACAACCTGCATTAGAAAAAATTCCTAGAGAAAAAGGGAAAAGACCATATACTGATGTTCCTCCCCTACCATCCTTACAAGGATTTGGAGTGAGTCATTGAGAACAAAACAATTCAACAAGACAAATGAGATCTAAACATGGTGCTTCCTCCTCTAACATGAAAAAATCTATTAAGAAACATGACAATACTTTGGAAGATATAAGCAATAGGACAAGACAAAATATACAAGTAAGAGAAAGAAGGAGAAAAAGACAAGCCTTTACCCAACTAAATACACATCAAAAAGAAAAAAATTCACCTTACATTGAATCAAACCAAGAAGAGCTTAAGAATGAACAACTCGAAGATAAGAACAAATTTTGGGCTATGGTACCTTATGTACCTCTTTCCTCTAATATTCAAGATTGGGAAGACAATGATAATTTTCTTGTCAATAACCATTATCTCAGTTCTGCCTACAGGTAAGTATTTCTAACCCTTTACCTCTATGTTGTGTTTCCCCCATGATGTGTTATGTGTTGTTTAGGCTTCATAGGATGAGCCTTGATACTCTTGTAAGGTCAAGGATACTGGGAGATCGCCTCTATTGTGTCCCTTCTTCTATTTGTATCATCATTCTTCTATCTTGTCTCTCCTCTATTTTCATTGTTGTGTTGTGTCCTAGGGGCATAGTGTCGCGATTGGTGACTTGTGGGTAGCTTCCTACATGATGACCCTAAGGCACTTGTTTCTCCTCTCATGATTTATTGCCTACCTTCCTCTAGTGGTTCTATCTAGCTGGCAAATGATGAAAAACATATAATACTGATATGAACCACATGTCCCTTTAGCGAGTAAGCAAAAATGGACTTAGTCCATACATGACGATGGGGTTGATATATATTATCTAATGCTTGGCTAGTAGAATCGCTCCATTTGATATTTTGATGTTGTCTTATCTCACTAACAAACCATAACAATACATCTGCTCTGTGCACTTTGTTTATCTTTGAATCTTGCCTTGATTACACTCAGTTTTGAGATTTCTATACTATAGCCCCATGGTTATACTTTGATCTTGGACACATAGTATAGCCTCAACTCTTTATGTGAATGATGTACATGCATTGTTGTTTATCATGATTATGTGGTTTCTAACACCTTTTTTTGTCAGAAATTGTTTGTTTGTGGGAACATTTAGCGATCGTAAAGTACATGTCACCTTTGGGGGGTATGGGCTTTGCGAGAGCACATGTTCCCTTGTGTGTTTTCTTTCTACCTTAACGTGCTTGATATCGGTACATGATATCAACCACCTTAAGGTGGAGGCATATATAAGGTAAGTTGACTGATGATTTTGATATTGATAAAGAGTGTGTGTAATCCCTTTGTGGAGGTGGGATGTTGTATCCCTGCACAAGTGCACATCTTTATTCTATATTGCAATCATTAAGCCCTATGTGGAGGCTAGATATCCTGCATATCCTTTTATTTTACATCCTCTATGGAGGCAAGGATGGTGTATCTCTTGAGATAGTGCACATCCTTTTTATTCTAAAAGTCCTCCGAGCAAGCAGGGTTGGTGTATCCTCCCTTAAGCGTGCCTTTGACAGTTGCTGTGGCAAAGCCAACCCATCAAGTGTGCCTCTAATGTGCCTGAAATAGAAATAGGCTCCTTCCATCACTTATTTTCCATGTTTTAGACGTATAATATGTCTTTGGCATACTATACAGTGCTCATGTCTTCCATGTGTCTCCCATGTGTTTTCTCCTGTATGGTGTGTTTGTTCCCAAGCATAATCCAAAGAGCATGGCAAAATACCCCTCCTATGCTTTGGCAGTTGTATGGTGTATTTGTTCTCAAGTGTAGTCCAAAGAGCATGCAGAAATGCCCTCCTACACTCTGAGATTTGTATTGTGTGTCTTTTGCCCCATATGTAGAGCAAAGAGCATGGCAAAAGTCCTTCCTACATTTTGGGTGGTGTGTTGCAATTTTACTTTCTATGTATTTTCATTTACATTCATATATGAGAAAATGAAAAAGATATAATCATTGCATTTACTGTGTTTTGTATGTCTTCAATGTTGTCTTCTTTGTGTTTCACATGCCTATCAATATCTTCATTGTGTTTGGCGTGTTCGTGGCGTGTCTTCTCTAATGTCTACCTGAGACTGGGGGCTAGAAATAGCTCTCATTCTTCATGTATGCATTAGCTCTAAGTGCTTGGCATGTTTGTTGTGTTTGTTGACCGTACTTTAATGCATGTATGGGCCTCGCGTTCATCCATACATTAAAGTGGGGGCTAAATGTTATGTCAGAAAATGTCTCCCTAGGACTTTTTCCCTCCTATGTTTAGCTCCCAAGTCCTTTAGAAAGCATTTTTATCATCTTGCGTATTCATGTTAACTCCCGATGAAAAAACCTCAAAGTTTTATGGAAAATAGGACCTAGGGTGCTATTGTGATGAGTCCTGACTGAAATAGGGAGGGAGGACTTGGGCACCCGTGCCCTAGTCCTGCCCTATTTTAAGTAGGACCTAAATTTTAGTGTTGGTTATGTGACCGTTAATTAGGTCCTATGTCGACACCGTAAGTTTGAATTACGAAATTCATAGTGGGAATGTGTTTAGTTGCATATATAAGCATGTTTAGGGATTCATTTGTAAACTAGAGAAGATGATTATGAACTTTTGGTGCACTTGTGATTTTAGAGCATTCAAAGTATTCATTGTTGTAGAGCAGACTTGTCTTGTTATTGTGTTTGTTATGCAGATTTGGCTTCATCTTCTCATGATGTGAAAGAATTTCATCTACATGCAAGCTACACCTCTGAGGTGACATTTATTTGTGGTTTCAATCATTTATCATTTGGATTTTGCCTCTATCCCGTAGGGATACACACTCTTTATCTGACAACGGTGTTTAGAAGACTTAAATTTCTCTCTGGAGCTTGACTGAGGCAAGACTCTAAACACCACAAACCCCAACCCCTTTTTCTATTATTACAAGTTATAGGTTGCCGAAGTAGAAGTGGAGTTGTAGGGAAGCAGAATAGAGTGTCAGAAGTGTAGAGGAAAGTAGAAAAGTAGGACTTGGACTATGGAGCCCACTCATTAGTCCTCCAGACCCCAAAATAGTGAAATCCTCATAATAGAAGAATTAAGTTTTAGACAATCTTCAGAGATCTCGACAAAAACTAGTACCTTGGACTAAATCACTCGCTCATTAGTCCCTGCCTTTTTCAGATATGGAATCTTGAAATTTCTTATGTATCTAATTGTCATTTGATATCTCTACGTGTGAGCATTTGTCGAGTTTCATCCGTTTGTTTATGATTTTATGAAATTAGGGTTTTAAGCATAAGTGGACTTTAATTGATAAATTAGTTAGCAAATTCCAAGTTTCCTCTTCATTCTAAGGGACACTAAATCTGTAGCAGAGCCCTCTTGCAAGAGATTGTGGCTTCACTCTATTTATGTCCTTGAATGTTGTGGTGAAAGGAGGATTTAAGCTTGAAACTAAAACACCCTCTTTTACACAAAACAAGAATAGTCATGGGTAAGTTTCTTAGACAATTCTAACATTCAAATAAAGTTTATTATTGAATTCAAGAGAGATGGAGTCATATACAATGTTATTTGTTTGATTCTCTGAAAGGAAAAATGAAGAGCATGGAAAAACTAATCAAGTATTGGAGTTTATATTTGAAGTAAATTACCATTCCAAGTAGAATCTGTTGGTGCCCAAAAAAATTAGTGCTGAAAATTCCCTTAAAAAACCCAAAAAATCTAAAAATCATATGCAAGATTCCTTATAAAATGTCACCATTGGATAGAAAATTCCATTCTGAGAAACTTTTCCTTTTGAACCATATCAAAATTACTTAGTATCAAAATGTTATCCTTGGTCAAAGTTTAGTCTTTGTATATTTTGCCTTGGTCAAATGGTTATGTCTTGCTCCCTTTTTGTCCCTTAGAAAATTTTCAATTTTTTTCTTATTATCAGCAAATCAATGAAGCTTCTAACTTTTGAACTTGTTCTCAAGTTCATTTTTTTGTTGGTTCACCAACAATGATATATGTCGATAGGGAAATGTGAGGGGTGAAGGGAGGTATTTGGTTCACCAACGGTAAAATGAAGACAATGAAGCCTTTTATTAGCGAAATGCATAAGTTCAAGGTTCATGAGGTTCGCCGATGGTGAAAATCATTGACAATACAGAAGGAGGCTACCGAGGCATGAAATCGACTAAGGCATAAAAGGAAGTGCTTTGTTAGGGAATCGGCTAAAGGATGAACCGATGGAACAATTCAAATATTTAACAATTCATTGATAGGCATTTTTACTGACAATAAGGAAAATATGGAGAGGTTTGACAAAGGGCAACTTTGCCAATATAGGGAAGGAGGGGACTGCAAGGGCTTGGTTTCGTAAAGGGTCATTTTTACGATAATGGGAACAACATAAAGTCGAAGATAAGTTCAACAAGTTTCATATATATCGATAAGGTTGGCGGGGGAAGATAAAGTTTGTGATTCGACATTTTTGCTGATAATGAGGAACTAGTGAACTAGTTTAGATTTTTCATAATTCAAGGATAAGGCAATAAGGGAGATGGTTCACAAATTTTAGATTTTGCTGATAAAGGCAAATGGCTCAAGTTCTGTAAAATGATGTTTTGTTGACAAAGGCAATATAAAGAGAAAATGCCCTTAGTTTTGAAATGAAGACTTTTGTCAATAAGGGTGAAGTGAGTTGGTTCAGAAAAAGTTAGTTTGCCGATAAAGGCGAGAAAGGGCGCAAAGGGCAGCAGGTTCAAAAAAGTGAACTTTTGCCGACAAAGTGGAAGCAGTTGCAAATAAAGATGAGTTTGGCAAAGTGGGTTTTTGTCGATAAGCATGAAAAGGTGCTAAGTAAGTAATGTTCAACAAATTGAAGATTTACTAATAGAAGACAGAGCCTGCCAAGTTTAAAACTGTAAAAAGTTGCCGATAGAAAAAATGAGGGTGCCAAAGAAAAGTTCGTGAATGCATAAAATAGCTGATAAATGGTCAAAATGAAGATAGTAAACAGATGAAGAAATGTACTGATGTGACAAAGGTCATTGGAACAGTATGCACATGTACAAAATTTAATATGGGGATGGTGTGTTCCAATATCCCATGATATCTTTTGCAGGTACCTCAAGGACTCAAATCTACTTGTAGGGCATGGGCGCCCATGATTTCCACTGATTCCCCTAACATGGCCATGTGCCACGTCTTGTGTTGTAGCAATTGCTTGTTGACTAGAATTTCAACGCCTAGAAGTTGCATATAATAGAACAGCTATATATGCATCAATTTTAGATGTTCTAGAGGTTGGTCTTTGAGCCAATTATCTAGTCTAGGAGAGCCTAAGGAGTTTCTTTGGCATTAACACATGATTTGGTCTACTTTGTTAGTGAAGGGATATATTTAGTATTGTGTACGAAGGTTTTATATTGTAGATTTGAATGTAGTGAATGTCTCCACGGGAGTTTTTAATGATTTTGGTAAATATGTAATTGTAGTTATAAATTTTCCCTTACCACATTTGCTAGTATGATTGTAATAGAGGTTTGGAGGTGTGTGACAACATCTAAGTTAATACAAGGCTTGTATTTGCCATTTCTTTGTTGCATGTGAATCATTGCAGTTCTCTTTTGGATCATTAAGTATGTCCATTGTATGAATATCTATCTGAAATCCATATATGTAAATGTATGCCTAGTTCCGTTGATCCTTTGCTATGTCTTTCCTTTTCTCCTTGCATTCCATGACTCTGTCACTCAATAGAATAGGCACTGGTCCATATTAGATAGGGATCAAGCACTTTTTATAAATCAAACCAATCATTCACCTGTGGTTCAGGGTAAAAACCATCTTTCTGTGCATGTACATTCACATAGTTGAATCAACTATATAGGGGTCATGTGACACCCATTTATTCTTGACTTAATGATAGATTTTGGAGTCAAGATGATGAGTTGGGTTTGGTTGTCTAATATTTTTAGTTGTTCATCTGGTTTGAACTTAATACCTATTTAGGTATACCCCTTGGAATATCTTTCCAAAGTTTAAGATGAGATTGAAGTGCAGAGGAGTCTAACCACTCCTGTTAGTTAGCCAAAATCACACAAAACTTGTTGATAAACCTCTTCCTTTCATCTAGATGATAGTCCATGGCCTAGGTGAATTAGGAAAGCTTTTAGAGTTTTGTGCTGTTGTTATTTTGGGTCCCAACAAAATCTAAATCTGAAGCATACACCAAAATCAACCAAGGAGACAAGATTTTTGAAGGAGGAAAATAAAGAAAAAACCCCCAATGAATATTAAATATGGCAAGAAGACTTGAAAGAATTACAATGAGAATGTTCATGTGAATTCAAGAGATTGGAGATGAAGAATGAGAGAGAAAACACCTCATAAATAGAGGTGAGAAGAAGAGTTGCATGCAACTCCCACATGCCATTTATCACTTTGGTGTGTGCAAAGTGTCAACCTCTTAAGGAGGTGACTAACACCTAAATATTTCTCCAAGAGGATTGTGTAAGTGAATTATCCTCATATGCGAGGACAAAAAAATACATTGTATGATAATAGAAGTATTTATGGTAATAAATAAATATTATTTACCTTCACCAAGTAAAGATTAATATTCTAACATCCCCCCTTAAGCTTTACTGGGGGGGATTACATCATATCTATGTATGGGATGTAAGCCTAGGGTAAATACAAAGAGATGGGGGACCAAAAATTCACCGCCATCTCCAAAATTAAAGAAAAAAAAACCCATAAATCTCCTCACTCACATTCGTGACCATTGTAAGCTTAGCAACAAAGAAAATAGGTAAAAGTGCGATTGCATTGAAGAAAAGGCTATCCAATCAAGTGTAATAGAGAAAACAACAAATTCACAATGCTACCTCACCACCAAAGACATCGTCATGCAAATTTGGAGGCTCCAGCATAGGAAGAAGACCTAGGGTTTAACTGATTTTGTTAGTTTGAGAACAATTTTTGAGTTTTGCAATGTTTGATTTATTTTTATATTGCATTTACAGTTATTGGGGAAAGAGAAAACCTAAATCCAGCTGAGGAGGATGAAAACAACCCCCAAAACCCTCCAAACCCTCAAAACCCACCTTCACCTTCTTTTAATGTAAGGGATAATCAAGAACACTACCTAGGGATAATAGAAGAAAATAAGAAACATCTTCAAACTATTATTCAAACCCTAAACAATCCAAGTGGAACCACTTATTGTAGGAGGGCACTTGCAAAATCACTAGAGGAGATTGTTTCCCACATGGATTTAGTGACAAACAAAATCACTAAATTCTAAGACTATAGGGAGAGGTGTTGACAATATTATGTCGACAAGTTGTCATATGAACAAGTCAAGAATGAAAAAATTACAAAATCTCAATTATGTGCACACTTTATTAATCCCAAAACCAGCCAAAGATTAGAAGAAAGTTGCAAACAATTTCCTATACATTGGTGTAGGAATGAAGAAATATCCCGAAACTTGTGGGATAGATGGTACATGGTCTTCGATGAGCGCCCATACAACAAAGATGAGGTACCATAATATTTCTTGAGGAAACTCTATTGCGAGTTCATCCTCAACAAGATTTTGAATTATTTTGACATTTGTGAGTTCCAGGGTAGAGGTGGTGGCTCTACCCAAGATAGACCCGAGGCTCAGTGAGATGAAAACCGTGTGCCTATACCCTGAGTGAGGAGAGTGTTGAGGTGGAGACATTACATTCATTGACTAATCTCACCCAAACTTTATCACAACATGCCAATGATCTTACCCAGGCTGATGAGGGTGAGAGTAGTAGGCATCATATGTCCCCACATTTGTGCAGTTCATGTGGGAACCTATGTGATTATGGGACACAGGAGGCACGACAAGACTCTTGGTAGGATGCTGCAACACAGGGGTAGGGCATATTGGATGAACTTGTTCTCAGTGACGATCTCTTACATCATATATTTGGTATTGACTCTCAGGTAATTTGTTACAAGTTTCATCTTGATTTAGTATATTGTTATTTGAAATTTGTAATTAATTTTATATGATTATCTATATTATAAGTCAAAAATAATGTATGTAATTGTATGCGCAATGAAATTCTAGGGTCTGAGCCTTCATCCTGCCTCCCTTAGCCATCCATTGGTGGGTTATGAGAGGAGGTCAAGTTAGCAGGTATGTAATTTATCACATAATTGGAATTATTGTAGATATGTCAATGGTAATATTATTTTGTAACAATTTGATGATTTCAACAGTCACCCACACCTCCATGGTTTCCTTGGTCCCTTAGACGCCAACCCACCACTTTTATAGAGGTAAATTTAACCATTTCTAATCATTATGCATTTTTAAAATAATGTTATGTATTTATTTTGTTTGAATAATATTGAACTTGATTTATAGATGCTGAATACAGTGGAGACTCCTCTTGATCCTCGTGACTCAGCACAGATAGGCATTGCTACAGCCATGATGTCTACAAATCCTTTGACTGAGGTATGAGCCAATAACATGAAAATATCATAATTTTGTATTTCTTATTTTATCTCATGTCATTTGATGTACATAAATGATATTTATGTTTAGTCAATTTTGCTTCTCGATGCTTCCACAAGAGGTCACAACTCCAGTCCATCCAAGTATGGACATAGAGAGAGACAAGATGGAGAGTGATCATCAGTTGGCAGTAAGTGATTGATTACATATGTGATGTCATATATTTCATGTTATATATGTGATTTTATATATTAATGTGCATATATTGTTTGATTGTATTAACAAGTGGAGTCAAATCGACTTTTGTTGAAGAGGTCTACTCGATGACAGAGAGAGGATGAGTCAGTGATTGGCTCTACATCTTCATGGTCAAGAAAGGGCCACCAATTATTTCATAAAAGTCCATAGGAAACTAGTTTTTGGGATAGTTTTTGTATGCCTAGATGGCTTTGTATACATATTTTTGTATGAACTACCGATGTATATTTTTGAATATATGCCTGTATGGCTTTGTTTGGACATGCCTATATGGCTTTGTATATAAACTAGATGTTATGTTCATGACATTATGTAGATGACAATGTATATTAAATATTTAATATGATGATCAATTATCCTTACAACAATTTGGTTTTACACATGCCAATTGCATTTCCTTGAAAGTTTATAAATCATTATCATATAATCCATTTTGTGCATATCTTGCAATCATTGCATTCTTTGGGACATTACATTTCTTTGAGGCATCATTTCAAACAGCTCATGCACCTTGGACCTATGCCTCCATACTTTCCATACAGTTCATGTGCCTTCATGAGGTGACATTTGTTTGGGGTATCATGCCAAACAGTTCACGTGCCTTGTCTATGCTTCCACACTTTGCATACATGTTTACAAACGCAGCTGCAATTACAACATGTGACAAATTTCCTATATCCTTCATGCTTTGATGGTTGTCCATATGCTATTCCAAACATTCTACTTTGGTGTATAGATAGGGAGGATGTTGGCAAAGGTTGTGGAATTTGTCTTTACACGTGCCAATTGCTTTTACTTGTTCAAAATTTTCTAAAGTCTTTTCAACAAATCCATTTCATGCATATCTTGCAATCATTGCATTCCATGAGACAATAAAGTTGGAAGTGTGTCTATTCATCTAAATGCGCATTGAGATGTGCTTTCTAGGTCTTTTGAATTTTTAGACCAAGGAGATGGTATTTGTTGAAGAATAGTATGATTTTTCTTTATGTGGTCACATTCAATGCTCATTCACTAGCATGTTGGCAATTGGATTTTAGTACTTTCTTTGGTGTATGATTTGAATGTTCTTGTAGTCTTATAGAAATTGGGATGAGTAGGAAAGAGTTAATATCCAATGTGTCTAGGTTGGCTTGTTTTCATCTTGAATGAAACCTATTAAGCCACACTCACTCACCATCCCTCATGGCTTGTGGATCAAAGGGTGACATTCCCCTATATTAACATGACAAAGATCCTACATTAGGGCAATCCTTTATGACTGTACCTTGCATTAAAGATAGTCCATCAGTAATTCATATCAACATAATAGTCCCCACAAGCATTGAGCCACTTTACAAACTTTTCACCTCTTACTTACAATGAAAACCCCCGAAGTAACCTTTTTAGAGCCTCATGACTATTCCTCTTCTTGTAATTTGTTTATAGCAAGGCTTTGTGAACTTCTTAGGTCTTAATACCCTCAATGATTATTAGATGAAAGTCTAAGGAGTACTCAAAACCTTTCTTACAATAATACTCCAGTCCAAATGATTTAAGATAGTCATTAATGCTGCTCACAAGCAGGTTGGGGTCAGCTAGATAGTATTGTGATGAAGTTTAGTGAGCTAGACACATGGGGGAAGTCCTTTAGAGACCTTGATTACATATCTATACTCCCCAAAAATCATAGGACAGTCTTTTGGAAAGTTTATTAGAATAATTCTATGCATGGTTTTAATGATAAATCAAAGCACAAAAGTTGTTACAATGTTGCCCCTATTTAGCAGTCCTATATTGGTAAGGTGTCAAAAGTCTTTTGATGAAATTGTATGTTTATTCCACCACAATATCTCCTGATTCTCTATAACCTGTGAATCTAGATAAAATATATGATGATATCTTTGATCCCCTCTCATCCTCCCAGATCCAAGTCACTGTACTCAATCTCATGACAACCATGGCCACTCATAACATTCATCTTATGTGATTGCACTTGAAGTAGGAATGATATAAAAGATAACCCAAGGTGGATGGCTAATACTATTCCCTTAACTTGCAATGACTTAGAGCTAGGTAATTGGAAAACTGTAAAGAGGGTTGCTTTGCACATAGTGTAACAACTAGTCTTCAATGGGTGGGTTTGGACAGTGCTTGAAATGTAGATGATAGTGTTGAATCTTTCTTTCTCCACAAGTAATCAATTTCTTACTCTTGAACAACATCTCCCCATCTTGACACAACTTTCAACCTTGCTTTCTATAATAACTCTAAGATTAAGGAGTCTCACAATAAATAGTAACATCCATTTAGGGCTATGTAGTCAAGGTGTGATAATCTTTCTCAAGGATTTAGGGTAGTCTTCTTGATTAATTTCACAAGTCTTAATACAAAGATTTAGGATTAGGGTTTGATGGATTGCCCTAGGAAATCAAACCCTAGCCTTCATATAGATTATCCACAATCTTTATACGCACAAAAAATTAAGTTCTAATGACTCTATGGACTGGTATACCATCCTCAAAGTATGACATAACTCTGCTAGCTTTTAAAACCCTTCATAATCATGTTTGAACACTGATCTCCCTTTGTGTGACTCTATGTCATCATCAAAGCATGATTGTTTTACCTTGTGACTATTTTATTACCATTCTTGTTCATGGTATTTTGATGATTGCCTTATCATACTATCTCATCATCATCATTAAGAGAATATGCCCACTCTCTCACATTGATTGAGGACCACATTAACTAAATAAGAAACATGACTGCACCCTGCCTTTGTGATTGTCCCTGAGATCTACCCTACACAATATCAATCAGAAGGTTGGGAAGGACTATCTCAAGGGTAGCATATTCCAAAGTATGGGTGTGATAACCTTGTTGCACCATAAGAGACTTAATGACTTCCCTTAGAGACATATCCTAAAACCACTTAATGAAATTAGGGTCTAGAAAACCCTCTATCAAACATAAGCCTTAGAGAATGTAGTCATGAATTTACATTGTCATGATCCTCATATAAAGGACTTAGAACAACATAGATTCCCCTTAAGTTTATTAATATTTTCTCCTCCAAACCTGAGACTAGCCCTCCTAGATAACCTGTAGCAATAAAATTAGAAAGGTAATAAGTTTATCATTAGAAATAAATAAAATTAGAAAGATAATGCCGACATGTGCCATCCAAGAATAATTTCCTGTAGAATATTTGACCTTCCTCTCTATCACATAAAATTATTGATATGAAGTCTCTTAAAGTAGTTGGTGGGGCACGTATGCCATAATTCTACAAAACATTGTTAGTATGCAAATCTAAACATATACACTGATAAACATCAAAATGGTTAGAAAATTCAATATGTAATCTACAACAACAAGTAGTTTGTGTGTGATTTATTTTGACAAAGAAAGGTTTTAGCATTTTAAAATATCTTTGAGAAATTTTAATTTGAGGATATCTAGAAATTTACCAAAAAATAGTGTTTGAGTCATATCTAAAAAATGCTTTGGATGTGGCTCACAATTTTGACTACCGATTCTCCTTCTTACCACATCTCTTTGATTCGGAGATACCCTTGTGTAATTCTTCCAAAAGTCTTCAATTAGTGATCTCAAAGATTCAACAACAACTTTGTCTTTCCGTGGGAGTCTCCCAAAGAATGCCCACAATTCATTAGTGTTTGGATCCTCAACTCTTTGACATCTTCCAATGGCTCTCATTACACTTTTTCTATTTATTTTCAATGCTTGACTTGTCTTTCTAGTGAGGCGAGCTTTTTTTGTTTGTTGGCTTACAATTGTTGATGTAATGACACGTCGTGTGACATTACTATCCTTGGTGCATGAGGTGAAACCCACACTCTCATATGCACTCATTAGATTCTTGACAATTGATTTTTCACTTGAGACATTCGATGTTCTTAGGCCAAGAATCTTCATAGTGGGGCTAAATTTCAGATTTCTCATCAGTTCAACAAAGAGTTGACATCTTCTAGTTTCATTTAAATTTTCAAAGAATAATTTCCATATCTTATTCACATATCTTTAGCAAGTGCACATGGGAATCTTATCCTGCATGGGATTCAATAAATTCTCATCAATATCATTTAGAATCTTAGGCTTCCTATGCAAAATTCTAGGAGGCATTTTAATTGATAAAGTAGACTCAACATTAGCAATTTCTTCAATATTTAGTTGTGATGGGATAGATGACATACCTTCAATTGGAGGTGAAAAGGATGAAAATGACGTACCTTCAACTTGAGGTGTGAATGGTGGTGTGCCACCAACTTGAGAAGAAAATGCAGATGTACCTTTTACTTCACCTGTGAAAGATGGAGTGTCTCCAATTCGAGAAGATAATGATGGTGTTCCTTCATCTTGACTTGTGGACGATGGAGTGCCTCCAACTTGGAGATTAATTTTCCTCATTGCACAGAGGTTTTGCATTCATTCCCTTTGTGCCACCAATTCCATCTCTCTCTTAGCTTCATTAGACGTTTCATATTCCTCTTCAATTAGCAATGGTGGAATGTCTTCTTGTATGGTTGACAATTTCCTACTTTCTTGAATTCACCTCATTCTTTCTCTTTTCCTCTCATTCTTAGCTTCACGCTCTTCTGGTGTTAGAGTCTTTGCTCATTTCCTCAGCATGATGATGATTTCTACAAGCATGATGAATAAGACAATGATAATTAGAATCTTTATAATGACATTGAATAATGGTCACAATGAAAAAATACAAAACAAATTATCATGTTTGGTGATTTGCATCACTTTAGGAGCTCCAATTTCATGAAAGTCATAGTTGTCCTTGTTTATTAAGATACGATAGACCATGATCAAAGTTGAATCATAAATAGGACAAAAATCATTAAAAGATATGACATGTCTGAGGCATTGGTGTGAAGATTTGAAGTCTAGGTTTTGAAAATCTCATTGTGACCCATTCAAACAGGCCAAACTAGCCCTCATCCAAAGCGTAGAAGCAGATTTTTGATCATTGTGTTACAAAACAACCACACTTGATTTCTTGATATGTTGAGTAGGGTCAAAAAGGGCACTCAAGTTTGTGTTCATATTCTGGGTATGAGTTCTAGTTAGAAAATTATGTTGGAAAAGGTCAGTTTGCTGCCCTACAAGACCTAGTGGCAATTTGTGAAGAAAACCACTTTGTTTGAGGTGCTAATACTTTGGCAAAGTGTTGTTTGAGTTAGTTTGAAGACAACCACCCTGATCTGCATCACTCAGTGACCTTCCTCTCTATCACATAAAATTATTTATATGAAGTCTCTTGAAGTAGTTTGTGGGGCACATATGCCACAATCCTACAAAACATTGTTAGTATGCAAATCTAAACATATAGATTGATAAACATCAAAATGGTTAGAAAATTCAATATGTAATCTACAACAACAAGTAGTGTGTGTGTGATTTATTTTGACAAAGAAGGGTTTTAGCATTTCAAAATATCTTTGAGAAATTTTCTTGTAGAATATTTGACCTTCCTCTCTATCACATAAAATTATTGATATGAAGTCTCTTGAAGTAGTTAATGGGGCACGTATGCCACAATCCTACAAAACATTGTTAGTATGCAAATCTAAACATATAGATGGATAAACATCAAAATGGTTAGAAAATTCAATATGTAATCTACAACAAGTATTGTGTGTGCGATTTATTTTGACAAAGAAAGGTTTTAGCATTTTAAAATATCTTTGAGAAATTTTAATTTGAGGATATCTAGAAATTTACCAAAAAATAGTGTTTGAGTCATATCTAAAAAATGCTTTGGATGTGGCTCACAATTTTGACTACCGATTCTCCTTCTTACCACATCTCTTTGATTCGGAGATACCCTTGTGTAATTCTTCCAAAAGTCTTCAATTAGTGATCTCAAAGATTCAACAACAACTTTGTCTTTCCGTGGGAGTCTCCCAAAGAATGACCACAATTCATTAGTGTTTGGATCCTCAGTTCTTTGATGTCTTCCAACGGCTATCATTAGAGTTTTTCTATCTAATTTCAATGCTTGACTTGTATTTCTAATGAGGCGAGATTTTTTTGTTTGTTGGCTTACAATTGTCGATGTAATGATACATCGTGTGACATTACTATCCTTGGTGCGTGAGGTGGAACCCACACTCTCATACGCACTCATTAGATTCTTGACAATTGATTTTTCACTTGAGACATTCAATGTTCTTAGGCCAAGAATCTTCATAGTGGGGCTAAATTTCAGATTTCTCATCAATTCAACAAAGAGTTGACATCTTCTGGTTTCATTTAAATTCTCAAAGAATAATTTCCATATCTTATTCGCATATCTTTAGCAAGTGCACTTGGGAATCTTATCCTGTATGGGGTTCAATAAATTCTCATCAATATCAATTAGAATCTTAGGCTTCCTATGCAATAGGAGGCATTTTAATTGATAAAGTAGACTCAACATTAGGAATTTCTTCAATATTTAGTTGTGATGGGATAGATGTACCTTCAATTGGAGGTGAAAATGATGAAAATGACTTACCTTCAACTTGAGGTGTGAATGATGGTGTGCCACCAACTTGAGAAGAAAATGTAGATGTACCTTCTACTTCACATGTGAAAGATGGAGTGTCTCCAATTTGAGAAGATAATGATGGTGTTCTTTCAACTTGACCTGTGGATGATGAAGTGCCTTCAACTTGGAGATTCATTTTCTTCATTGCACAGAGGTTTTGCATCCATTCCCTTTGTGCTGCCAATTCCATCTCTCTCTTAGCTTCATTGGACATTTCATATTCCTCTTCAATTAGCAATGGTGGAATGTCTTCTTGTATGGTTAACAATTTCCTACTTTTCTGAATTCGCCTCATTCTTTCTCTTTTCCTCTCATTCTTAGCTTCATGCTCTTCTAGTGTTAGAGTCTTTGCTCATTTCCTTGGCATGATGATGATTTCTACAAGCATGATGAATAAAACAATGATAATTAGAACCTTTATAATGACATTGAATAATGGTCACAATGAAAAAATACAAAATAAATTATCATGTTTGGTGATTTGCATCACTTTAGGAGCTCCAATTTCATGAAAGTCACCGTTGTCCTTATTTATTAAGATATGATAGACCATGATCAAAGTTGAATCATAAATAGGACAAAAATCATTAAAAGATATGACATGTCTGAAGCATTGGTGTGAAGATTTGAAGTTTGGGTTTTGAAAATCTCATTGTGACCCATTCAAACAAACCAAATTAGCCCTCATCCAAAGTGTAGAAGAAAATGTTTTATCATTGTGTTACAAAACAACCACACTTGATTTATTGATATGTTGAGTAGGGTAAAAAAGGGCACTCAAATCTGTGCTCATATTCTGGGTATGAGTTCTGGTTAGGAAATTATGTTGGAAAATGTCAGTTTGCTACCCTACAAGACCTAGTGGCAGTTTGTGAAGGAAACCACTTTGTTTGAGGTGTTTATACTTTGGAAAAGTGTTTTTTGAGTTAGTTTGAAGACAACTACCCTGATCTGCATCACTCAGTGACCTAAGTGATGTATGTGCAAAGATAGTGATAGGAAGGGGATATTTTTATGGGGATGAGAGGATTTTGTGATGGGGGTGATGTGAATAATAAGAAGTTAGTTTTTAGTATAGGGGAGGGCTGCATATAGGGTATTTGGAATAAAACCATAGCCTCAATTCCACAGAGAAAGGCAACCTATCATAATTCCATGCTTGGGACTGTCCTAACCAACATTTTGAAATTGTTTAGCAAATTGTCAATACCCTATCTATGAATTTAAATCTCTCCACACCTCAAGATTATTCTAGTGAAGTATGGGTCAAGTGACTCATGAGATCCTACAAGCTTGTGAAATAAGGAAGAAGACTATCTTAATTAAGAAGAGATGTCATTTAGTTACTGCCTCATCATGCCTTAATTGTCACAACAATGACAAAAAGGAAGACAATCTCATAAAATATACATGTTGTGAATAGTAGTGACAAAATTATGCTTTGGATTAGTGTAGAGGGTAAAGAAGGGATATCAAGAGACAATTATTGAAGTCAAGGCTCACTAATATGGCAATGACAAACTCAAGTAGATAATCATGTGCATAAGCTAAATTGCCATAAAGGCCACTATGAAGAAGGAGACAATTTGCTGTCATAACCAACACAAGTAAGATAATCATGAATAGGTACAAATGCCTTGCTCAGGAGTGTTGTTGATCTTTGCAATGAGAATGAAGGTGAGGATGGGTGTTGTAGAAAGATATCCTAGACAAGTTCATTGCATGGAGACATGACTGTCATATTAAGATGCAAATAAGACTGTCACATCTATGAGGGCAGTCATAATAGTCCTAACTTTATTCATAAGGTTCTAAGAGGATTATTTTAGAGATTTTTCAATACAGACAAAAGGTGAAAGTTTGAAGAAGATCAAGACCAAGTGTTCATAAAGGATTGTCATGCCATAACTTATTTATTCAAAAGGATAGTCATATTCATGAAATATGGATTGAGTTTGATTTCATTTGAGGTGGTGTGGTGGAGTTTAATTATGTTCAATAAGTTTCACATACGACTGTCCTAACAACGAAAACCATTGAAACACACATGAAGGAAATCTAAATTGCTGAAATACATAGTGTGCAATTGACAAAGTAGTCCTAGGGATAGCCATCTAAGGTTATTGTGATTAGATAAATATCAAATGATGAATCCACTATGACATGATGAATTATACAAATCATGAAGATAATGATGGAGATCCATGGAGAAAACCAAGGAGGACAAGATAAGACACAAAATTTGTGAAGTTGCTAATGGAAACAAATTTACCACCTAGCTCTCCTTAACTAATCCATGATTACAAATGGATGTATTTTGGCTTCTATTGACTAAAAATGTCTTATTTATGAATTGGTGCATAAGGAATGTCCTAGCCCAAGACACTAAAGAGGTCTCCACATCCTCCAGCCTTCTCCAAGAGGATTCATACTATGAAACATGCATGGAGAAGTTATCAAAAGGACACCTAACAATTATGTCTAAATGATCAATAGAGACAAGTAGGATTGTCATAATAGGATAGTCTAAGATTCAATCCATTGCATGGTTCTATCAAATGAATTGAATTATGCATGTATTAAGGAACAAATCCTTCTATATCATTCAAGGGCAAAAATTAAGAGTCTTCCAAAATTAATTTTAGCTCCATTGATCATGAATATGAGTATGACAAACAATTGTTCACTAAAATTATTTTATGAAGTATTTGATAATATTTTTCTGTTGTATAGCTGAAAATAGGTGAAATGAAGGCATGAAGGGACGAAACAAGGTGGAAACATGAGGAATTTAGAGTCTCTTTGACTAAACTAACTAATATACCTAGACACATATATATCTTGGAACATAAAGAACATAGAAAAAATAAAGACATAAAGACATAAAGAACATAAGAACATATATATGTGAATTAAAATGGACATAAGTTGAACATACCTTAGAATTTGATATTGCAGTTGACCAAATCTCCAAAATATGGCTTCAAAATCCTCAAATTCTTCTTTTTTGCAAGTTTGATTATGAATTCTATATAATTCTAGAATAGAATTAGTGAAATTTATGGAAAAAACAAACATATATCATCAAATTCAATCTATATATCAATGGTAATTAGCTTTGAAACAATATCACACATGAAACATGAAACTTTCAGTTTAAATAATAAAAGTTTCTCCAAAAACATGCAAAATTAGTACTTCTATGTTGAAAAAATAAAAAAAGGTGGTGGATTGATATAAAAATGATTCTCAATAAGTCAAACAACATGAAAAGTGTTTTCTTGTCTGATATACTCATGAAAATCATAAGTAATAGTCATGTGGGGTCTAAAACACGGATCACACATGCTTTTTACCAATTTTCATGCTTCCCAGAACACACTCGCATTATAATGCGGGTGCATTCAAGGAAGCATGAAAACATAAAGGTTCCTACATGCAAAAGTCATAACCTTCTCAATGTTGGTGCCAAAATCATGGTCTAGGATGTCATGCTCTCACATAAAATATATTGTAACAATGCATGTAGTGCATTAGATAGGTAATCAAGTGATGGTCCAAGAGTATCCCTAGACTCAAATATCCATGTGGTTCATGAAATAGAACTTTTTAATACTAGGAAGGACAAATGTAACCTTGTATCTACATGGGAGAGTCTCTCTCTCTCTCTCTTCATTTCTCTATCCTATAAATAGAGAGGGACCAGGAGACATGGAGAGATAGAGAGGGATGGGGACATCCAAAAAGAGATGGAGAGATAGAGATAGAGTTAGAGAAATGAAAAAATATAGAAAGAGGGGCAAATAGGCAGATAGAGAGGGATAGGTGGAGATAGAGACAGGGAGAGAGATAGATGGGGATTGAGATAGACAAAGGGGTCTATAGAGGGATAAATATAGAGATACATATATATAAAGAGAGGGGAGATATAGGGAGATAGATCTAGCAAGGGAGAGATAGATAGGGAAATACAGAGAGAGAGGTAGAGAGGGATATATTAAGAGATAGGGTTATGTAGATAGATAGAGATAGGGAAAGAGATGGAGAGATGTCTAGAGACATAGGGAGAGAGATTTCAAGAGGTAGAGGGATGGGGAGATAGATAGAGAGGAGGAGAGAGGTAGTGAGGGATAGATTAAGAGATAGGGATCCATATGTCCAGAGAGATAGAGATAGGGATCCCTATTCTCCTCTCTACCTAAACCATAAACCTAAACCTCTAAACCTTAACCCCTAACCCCTAAAATAGAAACCCTAAACCTTAAATAATGCCCCTAAACCCTAACCCCTAAACCCTAAACCCTAAAAATGAGCAACCCTAAACCCCTATACCCCTAACCCCTAAACCATAAAACTTGGAAGCAACCCTAAACCTTGATCTCCCTATCTCTCCTAATCTCTATTGGTCCCCTTGCTCCATGTCTCTCTAAACCTTAAACCCTAACCCCTAAACTCAAGAAACCCTAAACCCTTGACCCCTAACCCCTAAACCCTAAACTCAAGCATCCTTAAACCCCTAAAGCCTAAATAATTCCCCTAAACCTTAACCCTAAACCCTAAACCCTATTTACTTGATCAACCCTAAACTCATGTAAACCTCAAATAGTGAGGGAGGGAGAGATAATGATGCAGGGGCATCTGAGTAAGTTTCAAAAATTGTCTTGGACAATCCATTTTGGTTTTGATATGTGTGGGTTGAAGTGACAGAAGCTTGGAAAGGAGACTCCTATCACCGTGGTGACAGGTACAATAGTGTTTGATTATTATTTTCTAGAAACATGAGATAATGGGGAAAATGGTAAATATTGATAAAATCAGTTATTTGATGAGATGCCAGCCATGTTAATGGTGTATGGAAGAAGATTCTAATAGCAGATTGGGAAAGGTGGCAAAAGGAAAAAAGAGGCTAAAAATAGACAAAGGTGACTGTTATAGTCCAATAAAGGTCGTCGATAATGGGAGGATGAAAATAGTAAAGACAGATTGATTAAATTGGAAAAGGACCGTTTAAGGCATTAAGGCGACAATTATGAATGGAGAGGTGGTGGCCATATTTTTGAAGGCCATGTATGTTTGAATAGGTGACCAGTAATGGAGGAGGTCGCGATGCAGAAAGAGGCCACATAGAGGCCGTCGTGTAGAAAGAAGTGGGTGGCAGGAAATAATTGGAGGGCAGGCCGTGTATAGACACAGGCAGGTCGAGAAAGATGGAAATTGATTAACAGTGGAGGGCAATAGAAATGAATGAGGAAGCCACGTACACATTTGAAATGGAGCCCGTCGATGGAGAGAAAGAGAGAGAATAGAGAGGTCATATACATAATGGAGAGGTGGCCGATAATGTAGGAGGAGGCCGTTAAACTTAGACAGAGGCTCAATTAAGGAGGAGTAGAAGGGCGACAGAAGAAAGGCCGAAAGGCTGAGTTGGCAGACAGAAGAAGGTCGATAAGCATAAAATGATTAAGAATGAAGATAGCGATAGGAGGTAGATAGTTACAGATGCAAGAGACCGTTTGAGGAAAGGCTGATAAAGTGAAATAGATTGATATACAGAAGGAAGGGCTGAGTCCCAAATAGGAAGGAGCATAAAATGATTAAGGTTGAAGATAGCAACAGGAGGTAGATAGTTGCAGATACAAGAGCTGTTTGAGGAAAGGATGATAAAGTGAAATAGACTGATATGCAGAAGGAAGGGCTGAGTCCCAAATAGGAAGGAGCATAAAATGATTAAGGATGAAGATAGCGATAGGAGGTAGATAGTTGTAGATGCAAGAGGCCATTTAAGTATGATAGACAGCGGCAAGAGGAGAATGAGAAGGTCGAATGTGGCCGTAGGCCAAATAGATAAATATATTGTAGAATTTTGATCTTGTGAAGCCGATTGGGCTGTTTGAATGAAAGAAATAGGAAGGAGCATAAAATGATTAAGGTTGAAGATAGCGATAGGAGGTAGATAGTTGTAGATACAAGAGGCCGTTTGAGGAAAGGATGATAAAGTGAAATAGACTAATATGCAGAAGGAAGGGTTGAGTCCCAAATAGGAAGGAGCATAAAATGATTAAGGATGAAGATAGCGATAGGAGGTAGATAGTTGTAGATGCAAGAGGCCATTTGAGTATGATAGACAGTGGTAGGAGGAGAATGAGAAGGTCGAATGTGGCCATAGGCCAAATAGATAAATATATTGTAGAATTTTGATCTTGTGAAGCCGATTGGGCTGTTTGAATGAAAGTATAGTTACATATTTCTATAGCTTGTTGATGGTGTAATCCTGTAGCAATTCTGGATTGTGGAATAAGATCATGTTAATGGGTATTTGTTAATCTCCTGTCACATTGCTTGAATGTTTTATTAATCTATATGTTTGCTGCCAAGTTCCTGTCAGTGTATTGATAGAAGTTATCTAATAGCCCCTGTAGAGGGCAGAGACTTGTTTCTCATGAGTAGATGGTAAGGGTAAATGTGCATTCTTTGTGAATGTGTGCTATTGGATAGAAAGGTAGAGTTAGAGAGAGGGGATTGAAAGAGAGAGAAAGATAGAGAGACATTGAGAGAGAGATAAAGAGGTAGGTATAGTTAGAGAGAGGGATAGAGGAGACAAAGATATCTCTCCCAGGCTCAGTCTCCTCTATATCTCCCTATTCTCCTCTCTACCTGAACCATAACCCTAAACCTCTAAACCTTAACCCCTAAACTCTAAAACCTAAACCCTAAACCCTAAATAATGCCCCTAAACCCTAACCCCTAACCCCTAAACCCTAAAAATGAGTAACCCTAAACCCCTAACCCCTAAACCATAAAACCTGGAAGCAACCCTAAACCTCTATCTCCCTATCTCTCCCAATCTCTATTGGTTCCCTTGCTCTATCTCTCTCTAAACCCTAAACCCTAACCCCTAACCCCTAAACCCTAAACCCTAAACTCGAGCATCCCTAAACCCATAAAGCCTAAATAGTTTCCTTAAACCCTAACCCTAAACCCTAAACCCTATTTAATTGAGCAACCCTAAACTCATGTAAACCTTGAATAATGCCCCTAACCCCTAAACCCTAAACTCGAGCAACCAGGCTAAACACTAAACATATAGTTTGACCTAGGATGATGGAGGATCAATGGGAAATGGATGTAGAATTCTTGGATCTTGATTAAATCATTATATTCATTGGGATGTGAATAAATATAGGATCCAAGATATTTGTTTGATTGTCTATGTTTTCTTGGGGACCAAGTGTCTCATCATGGGATATTGATGGATAATGAATAGGAATAGCACGGGATGATGGATAGGGAAAATGGGATGATGGATAGGAGTAATGTGGGAACTTACTTGCTCATGGATAAGATCTTGATCATAGATAATATCTTGATCACAAGGAGGATAAGCATGGATAGTGCAATATTAGATATGGATAGGGTAAGTGGGGATGCATTGATATTTATTGGATTGGGGAGTAAGAGGTGGTGATAGGGGTTCACTAGGAGATGTTGGAGGATTAATGATGGGATCGATGTACAGAGGGGTTAACCATGAGATGGTAAGGGAACCAAGATGGGATTAGATGGGATGTTTGGATTTAGATTAGGATGGGTGGTTGGTGTTTCCACATTCTTTGGACTAGGCTCTTAATGTATAGCTATTAGGTTTCTTAGATGGATGTGATGGGTTCTTGGATCCAGGATCAATAATCTTTGGATGTTTGACAAAATGGCTACATGATGGGGTTTGACTTGGACTTATGGTAGGAGACTCTTCAATGAAATGGATAGACATAGGAGTGGATGATGGTGTTGTAGTGGTATACATGTTATTAGGAGGTTCTTTGTTAGGCTCAAGGATAGGAATTTGAGTACATGATGTTCTTAGATTCCTTGCTAATAGTCCTTGGGTCACATCCATCATGGCTTCATGGGTTAATGGACTAGGATATGCATATAGTTGATGGATAATGATGGAAGATGTTGTGGGGTTAGGATTAGGATTGAGTGAATGGATATAGGAGGCCTAGATGGATTAGGATTGGGAGTGTTAGAGGAGGATGAGATTGGATTAGTGGATTTGGATGGCTCCATATCTTTGCTTTTATTTTTGGATTTTGTAAAGACTCTTTGGAGAAAATTTTTCAAGCATTCATGGGTTGGTGGATTAGAGCTTAGAATGTTTGTTGGTGGATTAGATAGTGAGTTATATGGTGGATGGATGATAGGGATTGATGGATTAGAAGATGGGTGGACTAATGCATTAGTATTATGAGGATTGGAGGGAAATTATAAAATGATTCCCCTTTAACCCTAACCCCTAAACCCTAAACTTGAGCAACCCTAGAAACTCATAAACCCTAAATAATTTACGCCTGAAGGTCTGAGCAACCCTAAACTCATAAACCCTAAATATGCCCCTAAACTTGAGCAACCCTAAACCTCTCTCTCTCTCCCAAAACCCCTAAACCCTAAATAATACCCCTAAAATCTAACCCTTAAAAAATAAACCAAAGCAACCCTAAACCCATAAACCCTAAATAATTCCACTAAACCCTAAACTTAAGCAACCCTAAACTCATAAACCTGACCAACCCTCTCTCTCTCTCCAAAACAAGAAAACTAGGAATCTCTCTCTGTCCTTATCACCCTATCTCTCCCCTCTCTCTCCCATCCATCTCCATCGTCTCTCCCTCTTCCTCCCTCTCCTCTCACATGTCAACAAAGAATATGGAAACAAGAAAACTAGGACATGCAAATAGGGACGAGGCTATAAATTGGGATGATGAAATGGAAACAAGATAATTTATGATATTTCATTGGATGGGAAGAATGATGAGGAGAGGTAGAGAGGGGAGGGAAGTAGAGAGTGAGAGAGAGGATAGGAGGTAGAGACAAGAGGGAAATAGAGAGTGGAAGAGGACCGTAGGAGGTAGATAGGGGAAGGAAAAAGAGAGAGAGAGGGTAGGAGGTAGACAAGGGAGGGAAGCAGAGACTAAAAGAGAGGGTAGGAGGTAGACAAGGGAGGGAAGTAGAAAGTGAGAGAGAGGGTAAGAGGTAGAGAGGGAGGGGGAGAAGAGAGTGAGATAGAAGGTAGGAGGTAGAGAGGTGAGGAAAGCAAAGACTCTGAAAGAGGGTAGGAGGTAGATAGGGGAGGGAAGTAGAGAGTGAGAGAGAGGATAGAAGGTAGATAGGGGAGGGAAGAAGAGAGTGAGAGAGAAGGTAGGAGGAAGAGAGGGGAGGGAAGCAGAGACTTAGAGAAAGGGTAGGACGTAGAGAGGGGAGGGAAGTAGAGAGTGAGAGAGATGATAGGAAGGGTAGCTGCCCTTGTAGATATGTATGTAAAGTGTGGAATCATAGACAAGGCATGTCAATTGTATGATATAACACCTCAAAGAGATGTTCTATAATGGAATGCAATGATTGCAAGATATGCAAAAAATTGATTTGTTGAAAAGGCTTTAGAAACTTTCAAGCAAATGTCCAATTGGCATGTGTATTGCTAGTTATGCTCATCATAATGCGAGCGTGTTATAACGCACTCGCATTAACGTGCTCACGTTATGCTCAAGGTTCTTTGATGTGTTTTTATTAGTTTTTAGCAAAATATGGAGATAATTTGGAGTGTGCTCCCCATCAGGATGGCACTTTTTCAATGAAAATTCAAAAAAAATACCACCATAATCTTAAGCTCTCTGTTAGCTATCGAACCATATGATTTTTTTCACATTTTGAGTATGTTTAGTGTTTCATCTTGAATTTCTTGTGTTAGTGTGTCCATTTTTTGTCAAAAACTAGTGTCTAGTATTTTTGACCTTTTTTTTAATCGTTCATTGAAATTTGAAATAAGTTATATTTTTAGAAACTAGACTCCATTCTACACAAATTCAAAAAAAAATGATTTTTGATTAGTTTTCAAACATTTTAGGGGGGAGCATGCTCAAATTTCTATTTTCAGGATGTGTCCACCTTAAAAATTACTAAAAAATCAATTACTCATTAAACAATTATTAGAAAAATTAGGGATAAACTACATGGTGTTAGCTAATTTTTCACTGGAACAATGATTGAAATACTAAAAAAAAGTCAACATTTTAGGGGGAGCACACCAGACACTATGTTATGTTTTTTTGAGAAAAACATGACCAATTTGTGTGCTCCCCATTTTTGAACCCCTTAATCTCAACCATTTTTAGAAAAAAATAGTAGTTTAGAAACTAAATTCAAAGCACTACAACTCTTGTTTTTGTTCCATCTTCAAATTTTGAGTGTAGCTATCTTCAATTTCTCATCCAACATCAA
The DNA here is from genome assembly GCA_027924645.1 of Cunninghamia lanceolata. Lineage (NCBI taxonomy): Eukaryota > Viridiplantae > Streptophyta > Pinopsida > Cupressales > Cupressaceae > Cunninghamia > Cunninghamia lanceolata. The sequence continues at coordinate 3,129,747 of BSBN01000135.1, read as the reverse complement.
TGTTTCCTGATTTTAGAAAAAAAGTGGCAACTTAAGACCCCATTTTGGTCCCTCATCTTTGTTCACTTACCCCCTAGATTTTTCCAATGATAAAGACATTTTTCTTTACAAAGAGGTTTAGTGAGAATATCTGCAACTTGATCTTTGAACCCTTGCAATACAAAAGAAAAAATTGTTTGTCTTCAATTTGCTCTCTAATGAAGTGATGTTGAAGAGCAATATGCTTGGTCCTTGCATGAAAAAATGGATTCTTTGCTAAGGCAATGGCACTTTGATTATCACAATACAAAAGAATAGGATCGTTTTGAGGTAGACCAAATCCTTCAATCATTCTTCTTTACTATAGTACTTTTTTAGATGCATTAGTACAACCTTTGTATTCAGCTTCGGTAGAACCAAGAGAAGTGGATTGTTGCTTCCTACTATTCCATGATATGTCACTTGATCCAACAAAGAAACAATAACAACAAGTGGATCTCCCATCATTGGGATCACCTCCTAAATCTAAATCAATATAACCATATAGAGAAAATTTACAATTTGCATCATAAAAGAGACCAAGATTAATGGAAGGTCTTTAATATATCTTAAAATTATTTTTACAACTTTAAAAAGAATTTGTTGAGGTTTAGACATAAATCTAGAAACTAAACCAACACTAAAAGAAATATCAAGTCTAGTTAGAGTTAAATAATTTAAGCTTCCAACTAGTTGCCTATATAAAGTAGAATCAACAAAAGGAGTTTCCATATCAACCATTATCTTTGTTCCTAATTCACAAAGAGTATAAACAAGATTATCATCATTCATCTTAAATCTATCTAAGAGATCTTGAGCATATTTGTGTTCAGAAAGGAAAATACCATTGGGAGTTTGCCAAATTTGCATACCCAAAAAACAATGTAACAAGCCTAAATCGGTCATTTGAAATTGATGATTTAGTTGAGACTTAGTATCACAAATCAAATTGTTAGAGCTACCAATAAGTATCAAGTCATCAACATATAAAATAACAACCACAATAGCATTTTCACCATGTTTAATATATAGATTAGGATCATTTTGACTTCTAATAAATCCTTGAGAAAGAAAGAAAGCATTAATTTTAGCATACCATTCTCTAGGAGATTGTTTTAAACAATAAATTGATTTCTTCAATTTGCAAACAAGATGTTCTTTACCTTTTTGAACAAAATCCAAAGGTTGAGACATATAAATTTCTTCATACAAATCACCATTTAAAAATGCACTTTTAACATCCATTTGATGAATAGGCCAATGCATATGGGAAACTAAAGCTAAAACTAATTTAATAGTTGGCATTTTGGCCACTGGTGCAAAAGTTTCACTATAATCTAAGCCTTCCACTTGAGAGAAACCTCTTGCAATTAATCCAGATTTAAATTTATTAATCTCATTGTTAGCATTGAACTTAGTTTTATACAACCATTTGCATGAAACAAGATTCTTACCTTGAGGTAAACAAACAAGCTCTCAAGTTTGATTTGCAATCAACATGTCATACTCATCTTGCATAGCCCTTTTCAAATAAGGTGAATGTTTAGTTTGCCCATAAATGTGTGGATCATTAGTATCCATAATTTTAGACATCAAAGCATAATTGCAATAGTTTTATTTTCTAGCCTTATATCTATCCATTCTAGTTAAGATATCATCACTTTCTTAAACTAAATTTTTAAACCATTTAGGCACATGTTTAGATGTAGGAGTAGCATCACTAGAAGAAGAATCATCATGAAAAGGTTCACTATCATCATAATCACTATCACTTTGGCTAAGAGATTGATTAGGAGGATTCAAAGGAGGATTTGAAAGGAAAGAAGATCATCCTCAATAACAAGAACATTCTTTTGAGAAGAATCATTAACAACTTTAGAACAATCATGAACCCCATTTTCAACAATGCATATGTCTCTAGCAACTTTAACTTAATTTGTAATAGGATTATAAACTCTATAAGCTTTAGATTGTTTATCATACTCAACAAAGATTTAAGAAGAAGATTTAGAATCTAACTTTTGCCTTTTTTGTTTAGGTTAATGAACAAAAGCAATAGAATAAAAAATTCTTAGATGCTTAAGTTTAAGCTTCCTACCTGACCAAGCCTCTTCAGGGGTGACATCCCTTAAGGCTTTGGTTGGAGTTTGATTAATAATATAAGTAGCACAAAATATAGCTTCAACCCAAAATTTATAAGTCATGTTTTTAGCATGTAACATGCATCTAGCTATTTCAACAATAGTTCTATGCTTCCTTTCCTCTACACCATTTTGTTTAGGTGTATAGGGAATGGTTAGCTCATGTTTAATACCAAAGGACTTCAAGTAATTATTAAAGCACTATTCATATATTCAGTACCATTATCAGTTCTAAGTATTTTGAGTTTAAAACTAGATTGCCTTTCAACAATTTTATGAAAAACAACAAAAGTATCAAGAACTTGATCCTTGTTTTTAAGAAAATAGATCCAAATTTTTTTTGAATAATCATAAACAAAAGTAAGTGCATACCTTGATCTTTGGATGGATTTATTTTCCATGGGTCCCAAAAGGTCACTATGAACGAGGTACAACTTATGATTTGCCCTCCATGCTTGACCTTTAGGAAAGGGCTCCTTGTGCATCTTACCACCTCATAAGTTAATAGGAGTTAAAGTTTCACCACTAGCAAAACTTTGATTTTTGTTCCTTCCTTCCAATCTTTTCCATCAAATCGCTCTCCTACTTGCAAGACACACTAAGGGATAGGAGTTATTGTGGAAGTATGGTGCTCAAGGTCTCCATTCATGAGGGTCGACCAAATATTAAATGTTGGCTGCCCTCCTCACCTTCCTGGTCGTAGCATTTTCTTCAAAAACCCTACACCTCTTCTTTCTTCTTCACATTTTTCTTTGACTTCTATGGTTTCTTTTCATTTCTCCGTTGAGCTTCTTTGTTCTTATTTTCTATTCCTTGATTACTTCTATAGGTTCAATTTATTCATTAAAATCTAACACATTTGATTTTAAAATACATATCCAACCTTTTATAAAAAAATCATGATAATACAATAATAATAATAACAATAATAATAGTAATAATTCTTTCATTATTATTTAATACTAGTAATAATAATAATAATAATAATAATAATAATATCTAGTGCTTCAATTCCATCCTTTGACTTTGCAACAAAGACATGTTTGAATGAAATACATTTAGAAACTAATATGCCATGAGGTAGCGGTTACCTAGCAAGTGGACTCGACTAGGACCTATAGACTCCACAAGGAGTGGACGTGACTAACTAGGGATTGGTATGAACATACCAATTTCTATTTCGGACGAGTCTCGAGTTAACCAATGTTTCCACAAGGTTGGCATTAAAGTCATTTTCAATTTATGGATCTGCAGAGTCCACTCCACTATGCACCTTGGCACTTGTACATAGAACATTATTTCTCGCAACATGCACAATTTAGCTAGTCCTGATTAGTCAACACGTAATCCAATATATGTAATTATGAATTAATGAAAACACAATTAAATTTCCATTTTCATGTTTATCATTGACAACCATAAGAATTCATAAACATACACACATATAAACACACACAAGTACACATATAAGGAGTTAGACATTAATATAAGAAGTTAGACATTAAGTTTTGTTTCCCACCCCTAGTCCACATACATAAACACACACACAAGTACACATACAAGAAGTTAGACATTAAGTTTTGTTTCCCACCCCTAGTCCAAATTACATGGGGACTACGGGGCCCAAAATAAATTCATACCGAGATGTGACAACAATTTATATTTGAAATCCCAATTTCAAACACCATCTTGACGTTCAACTTTAAGCATAGAACAAAGAAAAAACCTGACATCTTTAAAAAAATAGCTAAGAACAGAAGAGAGTTCTCCCAATATGTAGAGATGCACATCTACTCTCTGAATGCCTTGGTCATCACCATAAACTAGCTGGAAAATTAGCTCTACTTGTGTATATCAAGTATGCAGTAAAACTGTGACTGCTGCACCTACTGCAAAGACAAATGATAAGATTAGCCAAACTTATGAGAAATGCTGTGTCAAATGTGATGCCCCTATATCATTTACAATTCCCTACTAGAAATTCTTATATATGCTCCCCATGAAGCCACCAAAAATGTCAGGTTTGCAATTTGTTGATTATACATGAATCCTTGTGTAACAATGTATAAGGAAGCATAATGACAAGTCTAAATTCTGAGTTGTAATATATCTAGAAATCAAGGTCTTGTCATAAGGCAACTTCTTTAGAATTTAATTTGTTGGAGTGTAAACATTCTATACTTTGTTTGCAGAGACAACTCAGTCAAAATATAACACTGCAACCATCCTAGACTTTGTTTGCCATGACAACCTCAACTAATCCTATGAATTTATTTGACACATTTATAATCTTGTGAACACAATGTGACACTAAGCAATTTTCATAGATCCCAAATTTCCCAAATAGAGTACGAGTCAGAATTCTTTGATTCTGTGTATCATGAGTTGAGAAGGGAGATGTCTTATCCGTGTATGACTCTCGGTCTGTCAATGAAGCAAAGTCTCCATATTTTTCGCCTCATGGTTTGCCAAGCTAATTACATCAACAACAAATCCCAAAACACATCAAGTTTTGGTAAATAACACTGCACGGATGTTTCCTTTTTTTCAAACACAGGAGTATGTAACAACAATTTCTATTGAAAGAGAGAGGCCAGTTTGAAACATATGCAGCAATTTGGAATAAAATTGCCGTCAACCGTTCAGAACATGAATATTATATATGCTTAACAGATTGTGTGATGGATGTATCAATGACAACATTGAATAGAAATTTTATGTAGGCTGTTAATCAATACTAATTTCAAACGTATCAGGAGAAAGGTGGTAGCATTATGCTGCAACTCTTAAAAATCATAAAGTACAGTGTCTGTTGATATCTTTCTCTCCTAGGTAGGGTTGGGAAACAGACCAAAATGTTAAAAAAAATCTTTTAATGCCCACAAATGAACAAATTAGCTCGATGGGACTTGAAAGTACATTAAGTTACAATAGAAAACTAAAAGTAACTGAAAACTGCAACACTAAAACAATGTAAACCCAATTATAGGAGGTTAACCCGAAGGGGTTAAACCCCAAACCATAAGCTTTAAGTATAAGTACAAAGAGCCTTGTCAGAAATTTATGCCACTATAGCTCTTTGTGATGTTCCTTACCTGTTTTGCCCTAAAACCTGCTGATGAATAAAATTTAGGATTTCTACTTCTTGAATTCTTCTTGGAATCGTACTTGTAACAGTACATATATATACACAAAATCCATATTGCCATATGTCAGTTCTAATATCTATTACCTAGCAATTCCACATAACCAGACTTGCAATTGGAAACACATAAGAAAGAAGAAACAATCAGCCAGCCAGGGGGTGGGGAATCATAAATCCTTAGTAGCCTAAGGCCTACCACAGTCCGATTGCCCAATCCCTTGACTCAGGCCTACGGGGCATATCATATTGCCCATTCCCTCGTCTTGGGCCTATGGGGCATAATCCAAAGTGGGACCCCCATCCCTCCATGGTCCCAACCCTTGACTCAGGCCTACGGGGCATAACGCCCATTCCTGATCTTGGGCCTATGGGGACAGAACCTAGATGGGGTTTATAGGCAATCTACTAAGGTTATGCTTCCACATCTCTTGGCTGAATCACAGACATAATTTATAGAGTCTTACTCACATTTCAAGCATTTACGATTATACAGTAATATATGACACAGCCTGAATTATATCAGATTGCAGGAAAAGAAAGATATTAAAATTTCCATTTAAATTTTATTCTTCATAACCTACAGGTAAATGCAGTCAATAATTTAATCCATATTAACAGACATGTATACAGTTTCATATTAGGTGATTCAATAATAGTATTCTTCTGATCAGTGATGGTGTCAAATCAGGGTAATTCCAATTTATGTTAAGGACTGCCCTAGTCCGTCTGTATTTGATGTTAGACATTGTTTTCAGGTTCGAATCTACTTGGAAAGGCCTTTGTCAAACTATTCGTATGTGTATGTTAAAAGAATGAAAACATATTACATTCTAGTCATTGATATTCGATGGAGGAACTGTATATTAAATTAGACAGACAGAGTATGAAACATTATGTTGAATGGAGGGCAATAAATACTAAGACTGAGTGAGGAATCTCACCTGAGCCTCGAGTCTGTCAGTTTCTACTTTTAGATTATTCAAAATGTATTATGTATGTGATCAACAATTGATCGATGTCCTGAAGTGTATATTTCCTGCTGGCTGAATGGATCGATGGTGTTCTGAGAGGATATATATATTGAATTGTATTGATGGCGGTGTTATATTAGAACTGATGTTTTGTGTATTCTGATTTGGATCGATTAGGAAGTGTTGTAATGCGATGATGCTGTTGTTGTATTGCTGTGATATAATGGTTGCTGCGGGAGTTTGTTTGAAATGAGGATGTTTGAAGTCTTTTAGATTTTTCCCTCGTGTCCGCTTTGAATGAAAGATCCATTCAATTTATAATGATCAAAGGGTTGTAGTTTGAAAGGGCGTGACTTCCTTTGACATCGTATCTCTTTGCCTAAAATCACACCTTTCGTGGGGCCCTTGTCATGCCCACTGTGGATAGTGTATGTTTAACATGTTAATCTGCTATATGCATAGTCATGTTTTCTTATTGTATTTCATTAAGATACTCAAGCGTATACGATGGGTTCAAGGTAGTTACTGTTGCTTTTTATGGATTGCAGCTTCCAATATGGGGACATGACACTCTTCAAATTATATTTTTTTTCACTTAAAAAAAAACACGTTCTCCCAAAAGAAGGCAGTGAAAATAGTTCATAAACAAAAAGTTTGAAGCATGCATACCACTTTTATCAAGTGCTCGAACGGGAGTTCCTTTGCGCTTAACTTGTCTTCCATAAGAGGTCCAAGCTTACTGGCTGCATGGGAGTTCCAAGCTTGGGAACCGGAAGTGATGATGCAACTAGACCTTGCTGATCTAATTGTGGAGATGATTGCTGATAGACTTGAGGAGAAACCGCTGGAAGGAGTTGAGGTAAGCAAACAGAAAATGCTGACACTGTCTTCAATGGCTGTTGCTGCAACTGCGGCATGGAACTATGCTGAATAGGTGCAACAGTATTTGGTTGCATTGATGTTGCAGAAGCCTGTAAATTTATCAGCTGAAGCTGATTAGAATGTTTCTCCTGTTGCTGCAACTGAGGCATTAGAGATAGTGACCGTTGCTGCATAGAATGCAAATGGCTGCAGGACTGAGGCAGGAATTGTTGATGTCCCTGTTGTTGTTGCCGAGCACATTTTCTTGGCTTAAATAAGTTTAGAACACTTTGAATTTGTTTCTCAACAGCATCGATCTTGTCTTCTGGGAATCCAGGTGGAATATTTCCCATAGAAACTTGAAAATATTGCATCATATGATAAACTGTGGTTCTATACAGCTTTAGCTTGCGAAGTCGACCAGCTGCCATAGGCTGCCAAAATAACAATTTTTAAGTATTGATGCCAAAAATTAAATCATTTGCCATTGCCTTTCAGACCATTTGAAAAAAATATACCTGCCAACATTTCATGGAAAGCCTTAGAAGTAATTCTCTTAGGTCAGGCAGATACATATCCTTCAGCCTTTGCACCTGCAAAAGAAATGCATCACCATTTCTATCAAGATCATTTCTAGAAACAGATGTCCTGATTCTAATAGACTCAGAAGAATGCTAGAAGAAGAATCATTATAATCATAAAATAGAATAAGGAGAATTAACAACTATAGAATCATAATGATGGATATGATGGATATAGTCTAACAAAGGAAACATATCACAAAAAACATATATATAATAGAGGTCAAACAACATAAATCACAGTGACAAACCAAATAAGATAACTGTAAATGTTCTTTTTAATTAATAATGCACAACTTAGATGATGACTGGAAGTCGATGCTAGTTTGAAAGACTTGAAATCACACAAGCATCATAAGGAAGGTTTTGGCAAATTACAGCTAATGTGAAGTAAAGGAAAATGACATAGTCCCATAAGTGGACTTTTGCTGTCCAAATTGGGTAGTAAGAGTTAACAATGAAGGCAGATTAATTCTGCTACCTTGGAATGAAATACTTATTTTACATCGGCCAGTAAAAGCACTAATCTCCATGTACGTAAACTGAAGATGCTAAACATCATACAAAAACTCACCTTTAGTTCGCTTGAGAGCCCTTGATCTGTTAGTGGCAACTAGGTAGTCTATTGCTACATTTTCGGTGATGAAAGTCTATCCACAGCTTATGGTCTCACTCGAAGTAGCCAAAATTGTTGTTCGCAATAACTCTGGAGAGACAGAGAGGGGGCGGGAGACAGCCAGTTACCTAAGACCCGAATGCCCAGTGATGTTAACACCAGAGAAAGGGAGGATGCTAACAAATCAATGCAAGGACATGCACCCCCAATGCAAACTAGTATTCTAAGTTCAGGATTGGTAAAGCTTTTGTTGCAGGTAACGCCACATAATCTATCAGTTTCTAACTTTCTCATAATTGTTATTCCTAGCAGTCATTGAGTTCTACTTCTCTTATTGTCATATACTTCCTTTCCACAGATCATGTGTAACTTAAACATGTCCATAGTTTGATGGAGAAGAGACCTCTGAAAATTTGAGACAGTTCTTTCATAAGAATATAAGTTTCATGCAATAGCCCTGATGGTTATTACTTATTCGTATTTTTATGTCCATTGTACCAGTTAAAGACTGTTTTACAATCACCTTTTTGATTTTCTTTCTTATTTGATATACTAATTTCATTGGTTCTGATATGAGTTGCATATATCTTATTACCAACCATTCTACTGATCATAAATCCTTTCACTTATCTTACAAACTAGTATTCTAAGTTTAGATTATACCTTAGCAATCACTAAAAACTCTATTCCCAGAGAAGTGAAGTGTCTGCAACACTGAAAATTGATCAACAGCTAGGAAGGAAGGAGATTGCAAAGATATTACCTTCTGATAGATCCTCTCTTGATAGTCAATAACATTTGATTGTCCTGTTTGACCTGATGACTCGACAGATGCTGGAAAATCCCACAGTTCCTAAATATATCAGGCCGCTGAAGATTTTCTATTATGCCAAGATATCAGAAAGAAAGACTGAATGTATACCTTCGATCAATGCTAGATCAAGTCCAACATGTGCAGTAGATAGATAATAGGGATGACCAAAATTGACATCTATCTCAGTTACCAATGTGGACGGTAAGCCAGCTGAGTTTTGCAATCCACTTGCACTCATGATAACTTTCTCATTTTGTGGTAGTGATGCTTCTTGTGGTTGAGGCTGTTCAGGCAGTGAAATGCCATTGCCACTTTCTATGTTGAAAACAATTGAAACCAAAGAAACCCACTTCTCAGTCAAAAACCTCATTTAAACACTGAGATCAAAGAATAAAGGGAATTATTGTAAAAAAAATCATTCTTGTTAAAGAAAATAAACCTAACCTCATTTAAACACTGAGATCAAAGAATAAAGGGAATTATTGTAAAAAAAATCATTCTTGTTAAAGAAAAATATAATAATATACATTATGTTTAATGAATAAAAACAATCCTTTTATTAGAAATTAGCATTTTATCTGCCTGTCCCCACCAGGATCTGGAGGCTCCTGTTTTCTACTAGAAGAACCACATGCCAAAGAATTTTCATCTCGAACAACATGATTTCTTAATGATAGCATCTTGAGATGTATTTTGCGTAGATAGTCTTGCTGCATAACATAGAGGGACAACATTATCCTCCAAAGAAAACAGAAAAAAAATTTCCACACATTTAATCCCTTGACAAACATGTATACTTTTCAAAATGCATGATAGAAAAAATAAAACAATATGCAACGAGAACTTCATCTTGCTGTAAAAAGTGTGCAGTAGCATAGATATTTAAAAGAACCGTAGTACTGGTGCCTTCTTGAGTAAAATGAAACTTGAAACCATCGAATTGAATTAAAAATTTTAAGTTCCACATAAAGGGGAAAGTGTAAGAAATCTGGGTAAAATTATCATTTATTAAAAAAAAAGAAAAGATGCTTGAAGACCTGGATTGTTTCTAAAGGTTAAGAGTTTTGAAGTGCTCAATAAGTCTTCCCAAATTTAGGGAATTAATTATTTTAAGCTAAAAAGGATAAATTAAGACAGACTGGGATTTAAACTTAGTTAATATAATACAGATAAAATCACACTGCACGTATTGTTGGAATATTACATCTTAATTTAGTGTATAGGTTAAAACAATAGTTAATAATAAATTAGATTGTTGGTTTTGGGAAATTACTTTCCTTAAGGTAAGTTTAGTTGGTTAATAAGAAAAAATGATGGCTTTATAAGCCAATGTAATGCAATGTAAAATTTGTATTGCAATTTAAAATTTGTATTGAAATCTCCAATCAATTATTTTATATAATAATGGTTTAATCTATATATATAATTTTCTCACTTAAAATATATACATCTATCAGCTTTGATTTTTTCCTAACTTTCAATGATTTGGCTATCATGTTCTATATTTTCTTGCAAACATAATTATATTGCAATAAACAATCACAGGGAATTTTGTAAAGGACATGTTCAATGACGACATAGACAGCAGTTATTCTGGGATCATGTAACCATGTAGAAGGTTGTGTTGATCATTACTTACTGCTTTGAGAATAACAAAAAATTGCAACAACTTGTGTGTGTGTATAAAAACACAGGTATATGCATATGAGATAAATGTGGAGGTAACACACCTGATCCACAGCAGCTGCATAAATCTTCTCTTCAATTTGCAAAGCAATCTTTTTGTTTTCATTCATGCCATCAGGACCTGTAAATGGTATATGTCTTTGGAACGTATCCATTCTGCACACAGACACTTGCCATTACAAAACCCCCTTCCATGGTTGCATTACTAACCAATTGCAAGCATTTTTGCCAAAACTGAAACACCTCAATATGTTTGCTTCAGGTCACATAATTTTGATAGGTTAAAGCCTAAAAGATACCATGAACGGGCAGACTCCTTATGTGAAGAAAATACAAGGCTGAGAGTTAAAATAGATAGCTAATCAGTTTGCCCACAAAGTACTTATGTAATAAAGAATTATTCTCTCCTTCAAATAGTGTTAGAAGAGGGAAGTAAAAACAGCTTAATGAGAAATGAAGCCATCCTTAGCAAAGGAAGAATGAACCTGAATTTGATAGGTCTGCCAAAGATAATCTTGGCCCAGTCTTTAGAAGCAAAGTTAGAAGGGCTTAGCATTTTTTGCTTAAATAGTCAAAGGAAAAAGCTAGTTATTGGCTCCATTTTTGAGAAATGGGCCTCAAAATTGAATGTTAAATATGGCCATTCAGGATATTTTCTCTATCCAAAGATCTTTCATTATCATCCCTCTTAATTGCGTTATGAGAGGTAACAATTTTTCAGACCTTTTAGCAAAAGAAGGGATTGGTCTAAGGTCTAGAATTGGGTATAAATAAAAAGTTCTCCCAATTTTCTACACAAATAGCAAAGCATGTATCACTATTTGAGATGATTTCCCTTAGTTCTTGGATTATATGTCTCCGTCAGGACCCCGCCCCTTAATCAAATTAAGGCTTTCAAATATGAAATTTGGGAAGATATTATTCATGCCAGAAAGGTATCCAAGACAATTAGTGCAATCTGGAGTCAAGGCTCTTAAAGTAGGAAATTTCCTGTCAGTTAGAGGCAATCATGTATGCAGGTAGTGACCGTGGTTTGAATGCAAGCAATGTTCTAGTGGTGGATGTACATTTAAATCACAGGCTTTACATTTTCTGGGCTTTTCTAGTTGAACTTGGAGTTTTCCTGAGAATGTCATTTTTTCTTCTTTAGCCTCCTTAGGAAATTGTAGTTTTAGATAACATTGCCAAAGCTGCATTGGGCATTTCAGTTTTGGGGTTTGTGGCTCTCTGCAGTTGCCTCCCTCGGTAATGAGCTTCTGCTAGCCTTGAGATGATTGCCTACTTCAGCACCTATTTAAATTACTGCGAACTGTGAGTAGAATTTGGGCAGAAGGTCATGCAAGCAGCAAAAGTTGATCCAAAGATACTAAAATCAAATTTACTTCTAAGAAGATCACCCTCAAAAAAAGTTGTTGGAGCCAGGCTGTGAATCTAACCTATGACCGTGATGGAGACTCTCTAAGATTTTGGGGCATTGCCATAGTTATCCATATTAGTTAAAATGGGACTGACCTCTTGTTAGTATTTTAAATTCTCTTTCAAGACAACACAAAATGGGATAAATCATGCAGTGGAACCATTCTTCAAATTATAAGGAGAAGCTCCCTGAGACATAATTAACAAGGATAAACTATTGGAGAATCAAACACAGCAGAATAAACCTCTGTTGCTGCAAGTTAAATAACCTTGTTACAGGTACAGAATCAAACACAGCAGAATAAAACAGAAATACAGTGTAGATGAGCAATAACAAACAAAAATCAAGCTCTACAACAAGATTTTCAGATATTATCAAGGATAAGCTATTCCAATGAAATACAAATGCATGCTCACTACTAGCTAAAGCAAAGACTAGCAAATTCACATAAAAAACAAGAGATAATTAAACAGAAGAATAATTACACAATATCTAAGCAGTATACAAAGCCACTATTTAATGAATAGAAAACATTAATACAAAGTTTGACAAAATTACTCAATTCAATTTAAATATAAAAACAATAACTTCTATTGAACAACAATTTTTATAAAATAAACCTAACATCAACTTACATTCAAAATTTATGTGCTAAAAACAACTATTTATAAACTCACAAAAATAATAATAAAATACAGCAATTCTATTCTATCTACGGAAAAAGCAGAAACAAAACAACTTTACAACAAATTAATTCTAAAATAATTAACTAAATACAAAAGCCTAATATACTCTTTCCATCGTCTAGGAATAGCACAAGTTATGATGTCAACTACCAAATGTGGCCATTGCTTGAAAAATAAAAATTTGGCACAAGTGACACTTCAAAAATCTGAAGCAATTTGATTTGTATTTGCCAAATCCTCTATAACCACTGAAATATGGCGAAATTTTTCTGGAGCCTCTAGAACTCGTTGAAACCCTATGATCATAAAACTAATGAACATTTTGCCAATTTCAACTTGACAATCAGAAATTGGAACTATGAGCATGACGAATCCACCGATTACAATCAGCCCAAAACCCAGCTTCAAGTCTCTGCACTTTGCTTGAGGATTTTGATGATACGCCCATTCTTGTAAATTAGAAACCTTAACCCTTGAAAGCACTTTGATTGAATTTTCTACAGTGGCAAATCAGTGTTTGAAAGATGACCTCTTCATCGCTGTATCGAGAATTTCGAAATGCAAAATTTTGAATAAGTGCCCTACTAGGGATGAAAAATAGCACTTGAAAAGTGAGATTGTTTGGATGCGACACCGATATAGTATGATGCGAATATGAAAGATAAGAGGACGATTGTGTTGAAAACCTTTCACCAACAGCAACAACTTTGGAAACCTCCAACCAGGGCACTAGGAATTTCCTCAGAAACCTAAAAAAATCAGATAAATATGCCCAGTTTCTGCTATTCATAGCAGAAGTAAGCTTGTTTGTGAATTTGACCGAATGGAGGCTCGCCTATATATATGCAATATTTGGCTTTATACTATTCCTTTTTGCTTTAAAGCTAAGGCAGAGAAAATGAGTCACAAAGCCATTTAAAAACTGTCTTAGGCTGCCTGTCTCATGCAAGGGGGCTTCCTTAATTATTTCAGAAGGTGCTGGTCAAATTTTTCAAGAGTATTTTAAAGTGGGTGATCCATAATTTATGTAGTGACACAAACTTAAAACAGTTTTAAAATTTATGGAAGTTTATGCTTTGTTGTTTTGTTCATCTGCAAATAAAGAGATTAAAAATTGTTAAAATAAAAAAAATTAAAAATTATTAAAATAAAAAAAATTTCCTCCAAAATTGTTTCTATATTAAATGATAGGAATGAATAATCAATATGTGGCAGAAAAATTTCTAAGCTGGTGGTGAAATTTTCAGCCCCTCCTCACATACACACAGTAGGGACTCTTATTTAATAGGAAAAGATTCTAATTTATCTTGTTACATTTTTTTTGGTTTCATGAAATGGCTGCTCCATAAAAATAGATTTTGTAATATTTGCATGGAACCTCTTCCTTAGACGGCTCTTTCACATTTCCCTTCAAGCTATGCACACCTTTACGATACCTTGCAAACATTGAGCTTACAATTTGACTTCGAGGAGTTTGCATTATATGATTGCCCTCTAGCTAACAAAAATTTGAAGCTTTCCCCATTAATTAACAGAAATTTGATGCTTGTGAATATCCAAAATATTATTTAACCAAATAAGCTATATTGACCAATTTGTAATTCAACAATTTATGCAAGCATCTTACAAAGGAATACTAAATAGCTGTTGACAAATAAAGATGCTTCAAAGATTCAAGTTACAGCACCAAAATATGCATCAAAGGCCTTTGATAGTCGTCAAACTCTATAACCAATTCTTGCAGCGTTGATTTTTTTCACATATCAATGGAATTAAACTCATGATTTTAAATGATTTTATATTAAATACTAGCATATTTATCTCTAGAAAAAAGCTATTTAAATATCTTTAATTAGTTTTTAATGGATTTTTTTTCAATAATTTAATTTAAATGATAGGAAAAACTTAATTATAAATTTCTAATGGAATTAAATTCCATAGTTACGCCGAGAGGCATTCTACAAGGACTGAAAGATTCAGATTCCACGTAAACAAAATTCATGTGTAAATAAATAAATTCGTGGAAGCCAAATGGATAGAAAAATAGAAAAACTTGGGCAGTTATGGAGTGGCCAAATGGATAGAAAAATAGAAAAACTTGGGAAGTTATGGAATGAAATCTTTATTACGTTTGAAGAATATTCTCTTTAAATTAACTCATGTGAGCATATCAAATATTCTAACTGCAAGTAATTTATAAATGCCAACAAATTGGAAGATATCTCTGGTGTATTATAGATATATTTTTTTAAATATAAATATACTAGTAATATTAAACTAAATATTAATTTTCTTTTTGTGGCTTTCAAAGATTGAAGAATTTTCTTTTTGTGGCTTTCAAAGATTGAAGAACCCTAAGTCTAACCCTCATTAAACTAAAGTAAGTAATTTACCCTGCGATTATTTTTTTTTGGCTTTTAAAGATTTGTTTCTACTAGAAAATATTGAATAAATTATAATTTACAAGTTCCATAATTTAATCCAATTGATAGGAAAAATTTAATTATAATTCTAGAGTTAATTCCCATAATAAAAATCTAAAAAAAAGGTCATTAAACTAAATATTAATTTTGTTTGTGAGTTTTAAAGATTGAAGAACCCTAACCCTAGCCCTCATGAACTGAAGTAAAGTAATTTACATTGCCATAAATTTATTAAAAACATGGTTCATTAAACTAACTTTTAATTTTCTTTATGACTTCTAAAAAATTCAAGAACCATAACCCTAGCCTTGGTAAATATAAAGTAAAGTAATTTATCATACGGTTAATCAATTCTAGCTCTAACAATTAGTTTTAAATTGAATAATTTTCAATAATTTAATCCAAATGATATGAAAAACTTAATTATATTTTTCTAAGTAATTAAACTAAATATTAATTTTATTTGTGACTTTTAAAGATTGAAGAACCCTAGCTCTAGCCCTCCTTAAACTAAAGTACATGTAAATAGAATAACACAATGTCTAATCTAACCTTTTATAAATAATAGCAGCAACATTGCATCACTTCATAAATTCATTTTACAAATAAATACAATAAAAAAGATGGCTACTCTGTAAAATACAAAAAAATACAATAAAAAAGATGGCTACTCTGTAAAATACAATAAAAAAGGTGGCTACTCTGTAAAATACAATAAAAAAGGTGGCTACTCTGTAAAATACAATAAAAAAGATGGCTACACAGTGATGCCCTTACCTCTGCTTCTTATCGATTAAACTTATGCTTCCCAATTCAATTTGGTCACTTTTTATGTAATTTGATTTTTCTTAAAATTATGTTTGAGTACTACTTATATTTAATAAACTATGTCGCTATATCTTTTTAATTTAAAATAGTTTATAATTATTTTTAAAAATATATGTCTAATTATTTAAAAAACTATAGTCAAACTTTAATATTAATTATGTTTGTACAATTGTATTACTTTTGTCCTAAGAGTCCCCTTTACCATATCTCTTTCCTCCATCATCCAAATTAAATAAATAAATTGTTTTTATTTAGCCAAAATTAATTGAATAAATTTTATTTATTTAATTAATGTATTCTCCCATTATTCCTTCTCTAATAATTAATTAAATAATTCTATTATTTAATTTAATCATGACTAGTGGTTATCCTCAACCACTTGCCACAAGTGTCCCAAACATTAAATTAACCCTTTCATCTCAACCATCCATTTCATACATTTCTCAATCCTAACCATTCACAAAGGATAAGACCTAGAAGCTTCATTTGTTGCCTTAGAAATCCTTATCCTTTCCCTAATGTGCTCGCACCCAATTCTAGCCATTGATCTAATCTTTTAATCATATCCCTTCATTCATCATATCTAACCTTTATAAATCACGTCTCAACCAAGGCATTTGGATATCACATCTTTATACACCATGCTATCAAAATCATCCTAGCTCTTCCATTATCATCCATTATCATATCTATTTTCATTTTTAAGTTGTTATGTTGTAGAATTGAACAACCAACATATCAAAATCATTATCAAAATCTTATGATTGTTTATCATTTTCATTATATCTCTTAGTCCTTTGATCCCTAGATCAGGTGTTGTTGAAGTATGGAATAGGTACTTTCATTGTTTATTGTTTCTTTATTTGATTATATATTTATGCATACACAATATTCATTGTATTCAATGGTACAAATCTCTAAATATAGGGAAACAACCATCAAATTTAGGCACTATCTCCTCTTAAATCTCTTCATACCTATTGTCATGGGGCTAGCCCCTGACATAGTCCCGCACGATATTGGCAATCTCTACTCGCATCTCCTACTGTAGACAAGAGCTTTCACAGAACCCAGACTATGCCCTTTTTCACCTCAAGTGCTCCTAGCAACTCAACCAACAATATGCACTACAAAATCGTATGTATTGCACCAGACTTCTTAGCTCATGTGCTTGGCACTTCAACTCCAATGCCAATCTCCCGTGAATTGCAATAATCCTTGACTATGCAATCCCCTTAAAGACCCATCTCCCTTGCACCCCCTAGGCACCATGCCTAAGAATTTCCTTGAGAGACTGACCTACCACCAACCTAGTTGTGTAGGCACTCGAGCACTAAGAGTCTAATACCTCTCAGGGCTCCTCAACTCTGCTAGCTTTCCCAAGATCTAATCCTTCACCTTCATCTTGCCAACCTCCTTCCATTGTGCAATTCTAATTGTATACCAACCGTCCATTTGAGCACTCCCTGAGTCTCCAAAATGTGACACCCCAACTAGAACACCAACTTATCTCTATTGACTCACATCCTGTGTCTGACGACTCCCTTGGTATTTACCAACTCACCATCCTTGGCTCATCCTATAAACTTCTTGATTCTGCTATGCACTTCCCTGAAGCCATGTCTTTACCCTTCATTTATGATCTCATGACATAGCCATCTGCCAAGTCCCCTGAACTCAGAAACCAAATTGCCACCTTGTCAGTGCATAAGCATATCCCTAACACCTAATGCAGAAACTTCCAGAGGTCATAACTTTTGACCCGGGGGCCCTTTGGAGTTGAATTTGGTGGGAAGATGCATCTTGAAGAGTTTATTAAAAATCCCATTGAATTGGTAAATTCAGAGCATCCACGGTCAATGGCAATCCTCATCAACCAAAAAAATAATATTTTAATTTCCTATAGTTCGGTAATTTGGAAGTTGGAAAATAAATGCAATATTAGGCCTAAATACTATATTAAATAAATTGGCCTTATTATAATATTGAAAAAATAATAATGTTGCAAAAATTTAGGAGTGGGAGATAATTTAGGAGACAATTTTGGAGTGTAAAATTAATAAAGGCAATTTGAAGTGGAAATTAAAAAAAACAAGGAAATCTAGGAGTGGATTTTTGGGGATTTACACTTGAAGACAACTCATTAATGCTCCTCAAATGTAGCTAGAAGATTTGGAAACCCACGTTGAGTTGGCAGATTCTTTTTCCAAAATTGGACCTATTTTCTAGGAAGTGAGAATCTTGGTTGTTGCTTATTCTTGGCAAATTGTGGGAGTGGGGTTATTTTTCTATTATTGAGAAATTAATATGATTTTTCCAAGATTTATCAAATATTCTCCTAATTTGGGCATGGAAGTGGGAGGAGAGAGAAAATGGTGGTTGTGGAGCCATTATAAAAAGGATTTTTTGCAAATTTTGAAGGGGGGATTTTTTTTGCAGATTTTTGGAGGAAGGAAAAAGAAGGTGTTACTTTTGCTAGGAGGAGGTGAGAAGACATTTTATTACATGTTTTAAAGGTGCGCTACATCAACAAATGGATGATAGAATCCATGTTTGAAGATCAATAAATTTGATTGTTGAATATTGTAGATTGAAGACCAAATTTTATAGTGCATGAGGATGTGTTGCTAGTTGAATGGCGAAAATAAAGAAGATCAATTTTGTTGCTACATATTTGTGCATCTTGTTGCTATTGTTAATTTTGAATATGTGTGTGTGAGGATTGTGTGAGACTCTCTTTCATCATCTGGTATTAGAGCAGGAAGATGGCTCGGAGAGGAAGAGGAAGAGTAGGTAATACCTAGATGCATAGGGATATGCAAAATCTACAAAGACAAATGCAAGAACTTGTAGTTATGCTAGCAAATCAGAGCTTGAGACCACAAAGAAATGATTCTTATGAAGAAATAGGCCGAGAAGATGAAGATCATCATGTAGGAGTTGAAGAGGAGGCACAATTAGAGCGCCCAACTTTTGAAGAAAGGATGCTCAGAGCATTAGAGGGAAACAATGATGGGATCAAATTGAAGTTTCATAGTATGCAGTTAGTCTCAAACCAGAGGAGTTGATAGATTGGTTGAATGATATGGGGAAATTATTTGAATGGAAGACTATGACAGAGGAAAAGAAGGTGAAATTTGCATGCACCAAGTTAAAGGGTCATGCCATGTTCTAGTGGGATCATCTGTAAAAGGAAAGAACTAGAAAGGGAAAGACTAAAATCAGGACTTGGAGCAAAATGAAGAAGAAGCTGAGAGATAATTTTTTGCCTATGGATTATGCACAAACTCTTTTTCGTAGATTTCAAAATTTGAGACAAAATCTATCTACTGTGCAAGACTACACAGATGAATTTTACAAACTATCCATTCACGTGGAGCATCAAGAAACTAATGAACAAATGGCTGCAAGGTATGTAGATGGTCTAAAATTCTCTATTCAAGATGAATTGAGCATGCACAGGGTTAGCAATATGGAAGAAGCACACTAATTAGATTTAAAGGATGAAGAAAAACAAAGTAGATAATATTTTCAAAAGAATGGAGGAGCAAGGAGGGGGACATCATCTCCATTGTGAGGTAACATAAGTTATAATCAGGGAGAATCATCCCAAGGAATATAGAAACTAGAAGATATCTGGCAAGATCCTAAAAGTCAACAAAGACGAAGAGGATTTCAGAGGGGTAGAGGTTATAGTGGTGGCAGAGGATGGGAAAACCCACAAAAACCTTTCATTTGTTTTAGGTGTGGTGAAGAGGGTCACAAGGCATTTGAGTGTCCAGACTATCACATGCATGAAAGGAGACAAGGAGGAAAACCTAGGTTGAACTTGGTTCAACTTGAGAATGAAGGAGACGGAACAGAACTAGAGGTTCTGCCAGATGTGGGTGAGAGTCTCATGATGAGAAGAGCAATGGTCATTCCAGAAAAAGAACAAGTACACATTAAAGGTCGTGATGATTCTTGGCTTCGAACCAATATTTTTTGAACCAGGTGCACCTCAGGAGGAAAGGTATGTCAAGTTATTATTGACAATGGCAGTTCTGAAAATATGGGTTCTAGAGAAATGGTAGATAAACTGAACCTACACTGTGAAAAGCATCCCCACCCTTATCATATTGCATGGTTTAAAAAGGGAAATGAAGTCACTATTGATAACAGGTGTTTAGTTAAGTTTTCCATAGGAAAGAATTATAAGGATGAAATATGGTGTGATGCCATTCAAATAGATGCATGCCATGTGTTGTTGGGAAGGCCATGTCAATATGATAGGAAGGTAATGCATGATGGAGAAAGGAATACATAGACTTTTTGGAAAGACAGTTCTAAAGTGATTTTATTACCCCTTAAGGATGAAAGGATAGTTGAGAGTATGTTGTCCACAAAAGAACTTGTTAGGGAAATGAAGGTGACAGGGTTCTGTTATGCACTAATGGTGCATAAAGAAGATGGTAAGGAAATACCAGTACCAGCAGAAGCACCCAAGGTACTAGAAGAACATGTTGATGTTGTGCTTGAGGGTTTATCACCAAAGACAAATATTGAACAACATATTGATTTGATCCTAGGAGCATCCCTACCTAATCAGACAACTTACATAATGAGTCTTACCCACCATACAAGACTCAATCGACAAGTGACAGATCTCATAAGGAAAGGTGTGGTAATGGAGAACATGAGCCCATGTTGTACCTACATTATTAACTCCAAAGAAGGATTTTGAGCCCATCAGAACTTACAACAAGTTGAAATATAAGAAAATTGAAGGTGAGGTGGAAGTAGATTGGCAACAACAACCTGTTCCAAGTGAGAAAAGAGAAAAGATTGCACAGATTTTGGACAAGCAGACTATATGCATGTGACAGGGTCAAGACAACAAGTTTCTAGTATAGTGGGAAGGGCTAACACAAGCAGATAATACATGGATTCTAGAGTGGGAATTGAAGAAGATGGATTTGGACAAGTGGCACAAGTTCCATAAAACAACTTGCAGGAGCTGCGTTCTTTTCAACCAGAGGAGAATGATGCAAAAACTTCTAGAGGTCATTACTTTTGACCCGGGGATCTGTTGGAGCTAAATTTGGTGGGTAGATGCATCTTCAAGAGTTTATTAAAAATCCCATTGAATTGGTAAATTTGGAGCATCCACGGTCAATGGAAATCCTCATCAACCAAAAAAAAAAATTAATTTCCTATAGTTGGGTAATTTGGAAGTTGGAAAATAAATGTAATATTAGGCCTAAATAATATATTAAATAAATTGGCCTTATTATAATATTGCAAAAATAATAATGTTGCAAAAATCTAGGAGTGGGAGATAATTTAGGAGACAATTTTGGAGTGTAAAATTAATAAAGGCAATTTGAAGTGGAAATTAAAAAAAAAAAGGAAATCTAGGTGTGGTTTTTTGGGGATTTACACTTGAAGACAACTCATTAATGCTCCTTAAATGTAGCTAGAGGATTTGGAAACCCAAGGCCTATTCTTTTTCCAAAATTGGACCTATTTTCTAGGAAATGAGAATCTTGGTTGTTGCTTATTCTTGGCAAATTGTGGGAGTGGGGTTACTTTTCTATTATTAAGAAATTAATATGATTTTTCCAAGATTTATCAAATATTCTCCTAATTTGGACATGGAAGTGGGAGGAGAGAGAAAATGATGGTTGTGGAGTCATTATAAAAAGGATTTTTTTGCAAATTTTGAAGGGGGGATTTTTTTGCAGATTTTTGGAGGAAGGAAAAAGAAGGTGTTGCTTTTGCTGGGAGGAGGTGAGAAGACATTTTATTGCAGGTTTTAAAGGTGTACTACAACAAAAAATGGATGATAGAATCCGTGTTTGAAGATCAATAAATTTGATTGTTGAATATTGTAGATTGAAGAGCAAATTTTATAGTGCATGAGGATGTGTTGCAAGTTGAATGGTGAAAATAAAGAAGATCAATTTTATTGCTACATATTTGTGCATCTTTTTGCTATTGTTAATTTTGAATATGTGTGTGTGAGGGTTATGTGAGACTCTCTTTCATCAACACCCTTTCCATGTAGACCAAATCCTATGGAGGTGAGGTACTCTTCTTCCCCTGACTTGCCTTATTTGTGTGACTCTGCCATACTGCAACTAATACAGGAGCATCCAGTGGTGTAAGGGCAATCTTGTATCACCCAAAAAAAGATGTGTTTCAAAATTGTTGATGTTCTTTCCATTTCTTTTTAAAATTTATTGTTCTGGTTTCATAATCACTTGAATAATGATATAGAACTTTCAGTTTTTCCAAACTACTAAAAATAGCAACTTGCTATTTTTAGAAAGTTTGCATTTGGGCACAGATTGAAGTAAAAATTCACAGGAAGTTTCATAACTAAAAAATAAGACCTTTGGCGAAGGAATCATGCAAAGATCATTTGCGAGCTAAAAGATATTAAAGTTTTTCCTTTCCCAAAAAATGCCTAAAAATTATTCAAACTCAGGTTTGAGGCACTAAACAGTCTCATACGGACCTAAGAATGGCCAGAACCAATAGAGCAGGTTCTTAATGCATAGAGCACTCTGTGAGCTTTTCGACGCATAAAACAGTTCATTAATCAGACACTGGGATCAAAAGTTATGGCTCCCGGAAGTTGACCTATTTTTGGAGGGAGATGCAAATTTTTAAATTAGGTATTTGGCCGTTAAAAAGGATATTAATAACTATTTTTTGGAACCTTGGGCAGTAGTAGAGTTAAGGGGTAAAGTCTAGAGTCAAGAATAGGTGGGAAAATAGAAACCCTAGCTGATTTAGGGTTACAGAAGGCTGATGATTCTAGAGTCTTGTGATAGGAAGCTATAATGTGTTGCAGCCTGTGGAGGGTTGATTCCTCTGATTGTATTTGAGCTTCTGTAACGTAATAAGTTGTTGAAATCAATAAAGAAAGTTCTATTTTCTGTGTACAATTTTTGTTGTTATGTGTTTTATGATTTACCCCCTTCATCAATTGGTATTAGAGCAAGGGTTCCTGAGTGTGTAGACAGATCACCAACTGTGAGGCAGTTTGCATCAGGGCCTGAGGTTGTGGGTTTGTTACAGAGATCAAGATGCCTCCTTGAAGAAATTGTATTGGGAGGAATGCTTTGATGGAAGAGGGTTTTAGAGCCCTGCAAAGACAAATCAATGCATTGCAAGAGGAGCTGTGAAGAGGGTTTGAGCCAAGAACAAGAGAAGAAAGCAAGGATGAAGCAGAAGAGGAGCTATTTGAGGAAGAACAAGAAGATGTAGGAGATCCTGTAGAATTTAGGTTACTGAGGGCCATTTTTGAGATTGGAAAGAGGCCCAGGATCAAAGTTTCTACATATTCTGAAGATTTGAATCCAGAACAGCTTATTGATTGGATCAATGACATGGAGGAGTATTTCAAGTGTGAAGATGTAGAGGACCTAGATTGAGTCAAGTTTACAAAAATAAAGTTGAAGGGCCATGCCGATATTTGGTGGAAGGAGCTCCAATTAGAGAGGAATAGAAGAGGAAAAGGAAAGATCACCAGATGGGATTAGATGGTGGAGAAACTGAAGAAGTAGTTCATTCCTATGAACTATGAGATGGAGTTACTGAAGAAGCTGCAAGGAGTGAAGCAAGGTAAAAAGTCTGTTAAGGAGTATACAGAAGAGTTTTATAAAATTACTATTAGGATAGGCCATGCAAAGCCCAACAAGGAGAAGGTAGCCCGTTACATTAATGGGTTGAGGCTGAGTATTCAAGAGGAGCTGGGCCTGGTCAGAATGACCACCATAGAAGATGTGTACCAGTTTTCCCTAAAGGTGGAAGAGAAGCTGAATAAAAGATTTGATAGCAAGCAAAGGGGAAGAGGTCAAGGTGGAAGGACTGGTGGAAGAGCCTATGGAGGCTGTAATGAAGATCAAAAGAAAAGTGAAGATGCTAGCACCAGTCGAAATCAGAGATGGGATAATGCCTACTGCCCTCGTGACTAGAACAATGTTGAGCAAAGAGGAAGAGGAAGAGGCAGACCTGGGCAAGGTCCTGGAAGAGGAGGTTTCAGAGGAACCTGTTTGCAATGTGGAGAAGAAGGAAATCAAGCATACAAGTGTCCACAACATCAAGGAAGGACAAATAGAAGACCTAAAGGTAATGCACGAGTTGCACATATTGATAAAGATGCGCAATCTGAGCGTTCTAAAGATGCTAAAAGGGGAGAAACCCTAGTTGTCAAAAGAACTTTCTTGAATGAGGAGAAAGAACCCAATCAGAGGAAGAGTTTATTCCACACAAGGTGCAAATGTGAAGGTAAGTGTTGTGATATTATTATTGACAGTGGAGTACTGATAATCTTGTTTCAGAGGAGATGGTTGACAAGTTGAAGTTGACAAGAAGAAAGCATCCGCATCTATATCGGATTGCATGGTTGCAGAAGGACCATAGAGCTTTGGTCAATGAGTAGTGTTTAGTAAAGTTCAAGATTGGTGACTACCATGATGAGGTGCTGTGTGACATCATACTGATGGATGCATGTCATATGTTATTGGGGAGGTCATGGCAGTATGATAGGAGCACTATCCATGATGGCCATGCAAACACATACTCCCTAACAAAGGATGGAGTTCGTCATAAGTTGAAGCCCTTGAAGGAGGTGGAAGAAAAGGTATGTAGTACTGCTAGAATTTGCTTGGTAGATGGTAGAAAATTTTTGGAGGGTATGAAGCATGAGCGTCATTGCTTTGCATTGATTCCTAAAATTAGTCAAGAGAAATGTGAAGATGTACTAGCAGAATTCTTAGATATGTTGGAAGAATTTTGGGATGTTATCTTTGATAATGTACTAGAAGGTTTACCGCTGGTGAGGAAGATAAGTCACAAAATGGATTTGATACCAAGAGCTAGTTTGTCAAATAAGGCAGTCCACAAAATGACTCCTGCAGAGAGTGAAGAGCTGAACAAACAAGTTCAAGACCTGTTAAGGAAGGGAAGATAAGGGAGAGCTTGAGTCCATGTGCGGTACCTACAGTACTAGCACCAAAGAAAGATGGAGGGTGGAGAATGTGTACAGATTCTTGAGCCATAAATAAGATCATGATCAAGTACAGGTTTCCATTGCCAAGAATGGATGACATAATGGATTGTTTGAGTGCAGCCAAGTACTTCACAAAGATTGACCTAAAGGGTGGGTGTCACCAGATCCGAATCAAAGAAGGAGATGAATGGAAGATAGACTTCAAGACAAAGAAAGGTTTGTATGAGTGGTTAGTCATGCCATTTGGGCTAACCAATGCACCGAGCACTTTCATGCGGCTCATGAACGAGGTACTGAAAGAATTTTTGGGATGTTTTTCTATTGTTTATTTGGATGATATTTTAATTTTTAGTAAGACTTGGGATGATCATCTGATGCATATCAGAAGAGTTCTAGAGAAATTGAGGGAGAAGTTATTAATTAATTTGAAGAAATGTAGTTTTGCAAAGGAGTTGGTATACCTGGGATTTGTTGTCTCAAAGGAAGGTCTTAAGATGGACCCAGAAAAAGCAAGGGCTATCATTGAATGGACTACACCAAGGAGTGCTTATGATGTAAGATCTTTTCATGGTTTGATAAGTTTTTGCAGAAAGTTTATCAGAAATTTTAGTAGCATTTGTGCACTCCTAACAGAGACAATGAGAGGGGATAGAAAAGAGTTTAGATGGACTAAAGGAGTAGACAAGAGCTTTGTTACATTGAAGCAGAAAGTCATAGAACAACCTGTTTTGGCACTTCCAGATTTCAATAAGGTATTTCAGGTAGATTGTGATGCTAGTGGTAGTGGTATAGGAGCTGTTTTGAGCCAAGAAGGTAAACCCATTACCTATTTTAGTGAGAAGCTTAATGATGCCAAGAAAAAGTATTCTGTTTACGATCAGGAGTTTTACGCAATAGTTCAGGCTTTGAAGAAATGGAGACATTATTTGTTGTCAAAGGAGTTTGTTTTATATACTGATCATTAGGCCTTGCAGTATCTTAATATTCAAGGAAAGTTGAATCAAAGGCACTTAAAATGGGTTGAGTTTTTGTAGAGTTATACCTTTGTTTAGAAACACAGGAGTGGGAAGTCCAACAGAGTTGCAAATGCCTTGAGCAGAAGGCAAAATTTGTTGACAGAAATGAAGATAGAGGTTGTTGGGTTCGATGAGCTCAAAAGTTTGTATCTTGAAGATCCAGATTTTGTAGAGGCTTGGAAAGCTTTCCTAGATCCTGTTACCTTGGATAAGACAAAATGGTTGGATTTCATAATCCAAGATGGCATGTTGTTTAAAGGAAACTAGTTGTGTATTCCAAGGAGTTCCATGAGAGAGAACCTAATTAAGGAGAAGCATAGTGGAGGATTGTCTGGACACTTTGGTCAAGATAAGACCATGGCTATTGTTGGTGAAAATTATTATTGGCCACAGTTGCAGTAGGATGTGAGGAAATTTGTGCAGAGTTGTAGAGTGTGTTAGATGGCAAAATGAACAAGTCAGAATACAGGGCTATATCAGCCATTACCTATTCCAGAGAAGCCATGGGATGATATTAGTATGGATTTTATTCTTGGTTTACCAAGGACACAGAGAGGACATGATTCTATTTTTGTGGTGGTGGATAGATTCTCAAAGATGGCCTATTTTTTTCCTTGTAAGAAGACTAATGATGTTGTTCATATTGCAGAGTTATTTTTCAGGGAGGTGGTGAGATTACATGGTCTACCAAAGAGCATAGTTTCAGATCGAGATACCAAGTTTGTTGGTTATTTCTGGAGGACATTGTGGAAGAAGTTGAAGACAAATTTGAAGTTCAGTTCTGCACACCATCCACAAACTGATGGACAGATCGAAGTGGTGAATAGGAGTTTAGGTAACCTACTACGATGCTTAGTAGGAGATAAGCCCAAGGGATGGGATTTGATTTTACCACAGGCAAAATTTACTTACAACAATTATGTCAATAGGAGTACTGGTAAATTACCATTCCAGATTGTATATGGCAATAGCCCAAGAAATGCTTCTGAGTTAAGGAAACTGGACAAAGGGGAAAAGACAAGTGCTGAAGCTGAAGACTTTGCAGAACATCTGAAGAATTTGCATGAAGAGGTGAGAAAGCACATTAATAAGATGAATATTTAGTACAAGGCTAAGATAGATTAGAAGAGGAGATATAAGGAATTCTAGATAGGAGATGAAGTCATGGTTCACTTAAGAAAAGAAAGGTTCCCAATTGGAACATACAATACGCTGAAAATGAAGAAATTTGGACTATGCAAAATTTTGAAGAAAAATGATTCAGGAAATGCATATGAGGTAGAGATGCCAAGTGGGATTAACATTTCCCCTATTTTCAACATTGCTGATTTATCATAATATCATGAAGGTGGAGTAGAGGATGGACTATCAGAGGGACAGTGAGGTATTCCAACATCTACTTCAATAGAGGAGATAGAAGAGATCTTGGATAGTCGTGTGGGAAGAAGTACTCAGAACAGACAATATGAAGAATACCTAGTGAAATGGAAAGGAAGGCCTGTTGAAGATTCTTCTTGGTTGTCTAAGGTAGAGAGGTTAACCGTTTGGGTTTTCCTCACACAAACACCTGAGACGTGATAGGGTCACTTCTCAAATTACCCTGGGTGTCTGATGCAAGAGCATCCAGTGGTGTAAGGGTAATCTTGCATCACCCAAAAAAAGATGTGTTCCAAAATTGTTGACGTTCTTTCCATTTCTTTTCAAAATTTGTGGTTCTGGTTCCATAATCGCTTGAATAATGATGTAGAACTTTTAGTTTTTCTAAACTGCTAAAAATAGCAACTTGCTATTTTTAGAAAGTTTGCATTTGGGTATGGATTGAAGTAAAAATTTACAGGAAGCTTCATAACTGAAAAAATAAGACTTTTGGCGAAGGAATCACGCAAAGATCATTTGCAAGCTGAAAGATATTAAAGTTTTCATTTCTCAAAAAATACCTGAAAATTATTCAAACTCAGGTTTGAGGCACTAAATGGTCCTGTATAGACACAAAAATGGATGGAACTGGCAAAGCAAGTTCTTAGCACGTAGAGAACTCTGTGAGCTTTCTGATGCATAAAACAGTTTGTCAATCAAACACCTGGATCAAAAGTTATGGCCCCCGGAAGTTGACCTATTTTTGGAGGGAGATGCAAATTTCAAAATTAGGTTGTTGGCCGCAAAAAAGGCTATTAATAACCATTTTTAGGAACACTGGGTAGTAGTAGAGTTAAGGGGGAAAGTGTAGAGTCAAGAATAGGTAGGAAAATAGAAACCCTAGCTGATTTGGGGTTACAAAGGCTGATGATTCTAGAGTCTTGTGATAGGAAGCTGTAATGTGTTGTAGCCTGTGGAGGGTTGATTCCTCTGATTGTATTTGAGCTTCTGTAACATAATAAGTTGTCCAAATCAATAAAGAAAGTTCTATTTTCTATGTGCAATTTCTATTGTTGTGTGTTTTATGATTTACCCCCTTCATCAGCAACCATTGCCTAGTCAATCATACCTTCTAGTTTTTGTTTTCTCCTTGAATCAATGACCCAGTCATTTTCCTACCCCCTGAACTTTCAATATATTGAAGCACCAAGCCCTACTCATCACTTCATACCCCACTACCAATTCCCTCTTAAAGCTTCTCTTATGGCCCAACCAATCAAGCTCCACAATCCTCATGATCGTGTCATGACCTTCCATCTTGGACCCACCATGCGACTCTATACCTTGGTCCAATCATACACTCTTACTCCTTAGTCCCAATACCTTGTCTCTGAGACCTACACCATGAACTCATGACCACTCTTGTCGCTAAGTCCCCCATGTACTCCTTTCCATGTTCTTGGACTATAACTATAACATCCTATGCCTAGCCCTTTAGCCTCTTTCATTAGCCCGACTATGAAACCCAAGTTTTGTCCCTCCTAGATTAGTTAATAGATCCTTGATCTCCATTGCATCTAATGTGTCCATGCCGAATTAGTCCACAAGTCTAACTTGCCCAAGCCCTAGCATGAACCTCTTTCCATGACCATGCTTGCCTCACTAAGTTCCCTGAACTCATATCATAGTCCATCTAGACACCCCTGGTATGTTGGACCAATTTCCATCTCAACAGTGCTCCTTGAACCACTTGCCTATGAACCACCTTTTTACTAGCCTTAGCACCTTCTTGTCCCTATGGACTTGTCTCTAGACTTGTACCCATCTCTGGAGTACATGTGAGCCCCATCATCGAGCGTCACATCAAGACCCTGTCCACAAAGCCACTGCAAGAAATGAAGGCAACAACTACTCAAATGGAAATCTGAATACAATATGCTTATGATCTCAAACAATGTAGATTTAACATAGATTGCATATGGAAAATGAAATCACAACACATGAACAAACACCATAGCAGAATAAACCATATCAACACCAAATATAACGTGGAGAAAACCCTTTTGGGTAAAAAACTCCACCAAGAAAAGAGGCTCAAGTTGTATTATCTTCAAAATCTAAATTACGTAATGCATGCACTTCCTTTGTCTCTCCAACCTTCAATCTAGTAGCACCTATATACAAAAAACTGTCATACTACAACACATACATGGAATTGTACTTATAGAAGTATTTTCCTCCCAAACTAGGTGTCCACTTTCTCTCACCTAGGAATCTTCAACATGCAACCATAAATGACTTCTTACAAGCTCATGACACTTGTCAACAGTCAACCATGCAAAGTTGGGTGCCCAAGCACAAAAATTGTCTCTTATAGCATGTTATGACATGTCATAACTATCATAGATTCTCCCATAAAGCATCTTCCCAAGATGGGCACCTAAAGCCAAGAATAGAAAATTACAACTAATAATTATCTATCATAAGATGTATATTATCATAGAATCTTATGACAACTTATAGCTATCATAGATTCTCTTACATCCACTCACCAACTTTATGACATGTATCATACATGCTAAAAATAGATGATTCCTCCAAGGTGGTGCCTACCTTTGAAATTACTCTTGATATTTACAATTACCAACTGTAAATGTTATTCCTTAACTACCTTCGATAAATCTAGAATTACCACTGCCAGTGAAACTACCTCATTCCATTATGGGTAATTACAACTAATAAATTGGAATAAATACAATATTGGGATTTATAAGGTTAATGACACCTTATCCCAACATTTTATCACTTGACACTATACATTGTAAATCTACCCATAGGAAATCAAATAAAAATAATTAGGCACTAGAAACAAGGCCCATGGTTTCTCTACACCAAACAAATTTTTTTGTGCTCACAGGCTTGGTCAATGAATCTGCAAAATTCTCTTGAGTGTCTTCATTCTTCAGCTCAATATGTCCACTTGCAACCATTTCTCGAACGAAGTGATACTATACATCAACATGTTTAGTTTGAGCATGATACATATGATTCTTGGCCAAACAAATATCACTCTAGCTATCACAACCAATTTGAATGTTCCTACAATCAAAACTAATACCTGTACACAATCTCCTCAACCAAACTACCTTCTTAGAGACATGAGTAGCAGCCATATACTCTGCTTCAGTGGTGGACAAAGCAATCGTGGGCTGCCTTTTTCTCATCCAACTCACTGTTCCACCAAACAAAATAAACACATAGTGTCACATCTTGTTTTTGGACTTTATTATAAATTAGACCTTTGGACTTTTTACTATGATTGATTTACTATGAGTGATTCCACGTGTGTGAAATTAAATGTTGTGAATGTTATACATGCATGATTTTGAAAGTTGATTTAATAATTGAATATTACTGGTACGATTATGGATTTACATTTTGTTTTGCTTTGTCTATGATTTTGGGGAACTGACCTATTAATAAAAATCTAAGTGTGTCTAAGTGCAGGGGAAATGTCAAAGATGAGAACATGGATGAGGTAGAAATGTTCTAGCCACCCGACAAGAATTGGCATGATAGATAAATCTGATGCACGCACACACTCACATAGTTTCATATCATATTGAATCATTGAAAGGTTTTATTGTGCATCATTATGTGGTAGCTAATCATGTTGAGCATGTTATATGGTAAATGAATGTGTTTGATGTTTAATGATTAGTTAAGTATATGCATCATCATTGCTATGTGTAAAGGATGAAAAGTGGGTTAATGAGATTGATGGGTAGTTTGATTAGATCCTCCTTTCATATAATACATTCAAGAGCATTTAACCGAGTTGAATCACAAATTCTGCAAGAGGACTCTACTACAGGTTGGTTGTCACTTGGAATGATAGGGAAATTTGAAATTGATTGATTAATGTGTTAATTTTAGCCCGATTAACCTTGAAACCCTAATTATGCAAAATCATAAACAAACAGATGAAACCTGACAAATGCACAAGAAGAGACTAAATACAAATTAGATACATACTAGATTTCAAGTTTTGAAAGACAAAAAAGTTGGGGGCAAAAGAGTGGGCACCCAAGCCCAAGGTGACACTTTTTCAGGAGGTTGGGAGCTAAATATGTTGTAGATTGTGCATGTTTAGGGATTCTCTATGTTACAAAACTGATGGGCAAAAGAGCGGGCACCCAAACCCTTTCTGATCTATTTCCCTCCTTTTTCTTTAGATCCTGATTCCTTATATTCTGCAATAGTCCTCTACAACTTCTCTCTACAAGATTTGATACCTATCATCTGTAATCACAAGAAGAGGGGTTGGTGGTTGTGGTGTTTAGGAGCTTGCCTCGATCAAGCCCCGGAATGGCATTAAAGCCTTCCAACACTATTGTTAGATAGAGATTGTGTGTCCTTACATGATAAAGGCAAAAATTAATTAATAAATGATTGATTGAAGCACAAATAGATATCACCTTAGAGGTGTAGCTCTCAAGTAGATGAAGATCTTTCACACCATGAGAAGATGAAGCCAAATCTGCAATAACAAACACAACAACACAATTCTACTCTGCAACATAATGAATGCCTTGAATGCTCTATGATCATAAGTTTGCCTTGAAATCAAAATCATCTTCTAGTTTGTAAATGTAGTCCTAAACATTCTTATATATGCATTCCCGCTTTAATTTTGTAATTCAAACTTAAGATGTTGACAAAGAACACCTTTGATAACTTTTCTGACATTAAAATTTGGAACCTCGCTAAAATAAGGTAGGGCAAGGGTGTAGGAACCCTTGTCTTAGGACCTATTTTGGGTCAGGGGTTAAGCTCTGCAATGTCCCCTATGTCCCATTTGTCATGGGTTTCAGGGCATTTTGTCTCGAGATTCATTTCTTACATGCATAATTAAAATTAAAGGACCCAGGAGCTAAACTTAGGAGGTAAAAGTCCTAGGGGACATTTTACGACATAACACTATGGAATGTTCTTTAAATTATAGAAGTTGGCCAGGTATGTGATATTACATTCTTTCAAATTAGATATATTGGAATTACATAAGTTAATTTCTTTGTATTATCAATAATTATTAGCAGCATTTTTCTTTATTTAAATAATTTGATTAATAAATATATATAAATATCCCTTGTTATATTTGTGAATATTCCTTGTTAAACTTAAAAATAAATATCTATTAACAAAGATAAATATATAGTATTAAAAATATATAAAATATTATAAATAGAGATCTAATAATAATAATAATCTTGTCATGCAAATTGGGAGTGACAGTAATAAAAATTTATTTATTTAATAAAAAATCTTTTGTTTGGTTCATGCCAAAAAACCATGCAAAACTGGAGGTAACCAAAGTTAAATCAATAAAAGGCTTGTTCTAAAATTACAACAGAAAAAAAGAGAGAAGGTATTATGGATAAAAGAGGAGGCACAACAGAAGGATATACACAACTTTGGGGAAGTGTAATTGCTTCATGGATGGGTGAAAAAGTGCCTGAGAAATGGAGGATGTGGTGAAAATGGGTGAAGAAACAAGAATGGATGCAGTGGTAATAGTGGTAATAGAAGAAATGGAAGGGGATGGTACAACAGAGGTGGAAACCAAAGGTGCTTGGTCTATCTTTTTCCTTTGCTTCTTGGCCTTTGGTCCTTTATCTCCCTCAGCTTGGTCTACTTTCCTCCAATAGATTCTAGTTCTAGAAATAGGAGACAAACTTCCTCTCATTATTTTCTTTTTTCTACTCAATTTCTTATTTTCCTTTCCCCTTGATGAAAGGTGTTGACATTTCATCCTCTATTTCCTCATTGTCTGCATCCACAGCTCTCCCCTTTAGATATGGAGGTTGCCTAGCCTTTGTAGAAGGCTCCTTAGCAGATTCCTCAATCACTCTTCTATTTCTAGGTTGCAAGGGTGTGTAGGTTAGAGGTACACCTTGGGCTAACAATTGTGTCACCTGGCCATTCATCCAATTTCTATTATACTTGATGTTATCTTTCATTATTTTATCCAATGATCCCACTTCTTCCTCAACCCAATCTAGAGGAAGGATAGGCTGATCAAAAACCATTCTCCATACTACCTCTTTGACTAGTTCATCTTCTACCACTTGATCTAGCACTAGGGAGATATGAAACTTCTTGATGAAGTCTAGTGCGAGTCCGGAATACATATTTTTCCTCACATCATGCTCATCATCATAGTTAGCCCAGAAATATTATAATTGTTCCTCATGGGAATACTTCTTACTTACATGCTTTTCTAACTTGCGTAGAGGATAAAAGTTTGTCCTAGCCTTATATAAAATGATATGGTACTCCTATAGCTCCATTTCTAATGCCTTAGCAATAATAGGGGTGGTAGAAGTAAATAAACTGCTTCCGACAATAAGAGAGAATGGAACTGTAGCCTTGTGTAACCCTTTCAACAAATTGTGGGTTGTGTATATTTGTCTTTTTAGTTCTAACAACACCATTATCTTCATAGGGCACTTGGGCATCCTATAAGGTAGACGTGTGAAGTCCTCAATAGTTAAGTATGTAAATTTAGGGAATTGGATGAACCAATACCCATACTTCCCAACCATATTCATGGCTTGGATAGATAATCTCCTCCTCAAATCTCCTTGTAACATCCTCATGATATACATGGTGAATGCATCATTCAACCTCTTATAGTATGATAGGGAATGTTCCTTTTGCAATTAGGGATAACAATCATACTCCTTGTATTAATTGGAAGCATTCACCACTTCTCCAAGCTTAGTCAATCTAGGATAAGGAAAATTTTGTGCCAGCATATAGACTTATAAGAAATGTAAAATATCCTTCTATCTAATAAAGCCATGAATTGGACATGAATATTATCACTCATCAATTTTTACCACTAGATCTTGTGAGTTCCATTAATAACCTCCTCAACAAATGAAAACATCCACCCATCAAAAGAGGAAGCATTAGAAAGTCCCATTACTCTACTAAATAAGGTTAACAAATCATTGATTTCTATTTTGAAATCACTGGAGTGTACAATTTTATAGGTAATTTAGCTAGGGCATGTCTTAGCTTCTTCATCTAATGATCATTGATTACTTTCCTACATTTGTTAGGGGACTAACTATACAAAAACTTGTCCTTGACCTTTAGCTAAGTCTAGCACCTTTGGATGAGTAGGAATGTCAAATGCCTCTACTATGGCTTCATGAGTTAGGTTAGCTATAACTCTTCCATCTAGTGTTATGATCTTCCTTGACATCACATCATAATCTTCTCTGCACTCCATGATCAACTCTGGGCATTGTATTGAAGTAGGTAAGCCAACAACCTGTGTAATAACATTAAGTATCATTTTCCTTGCCCATTCAATAGGGTTAGGAACATAAATTCTCTACTTGAATTCATCCATATTCATGTATCCCAAATTAGTATCAGACACCTTGTTCTAACTGGAAATGATTTTTGAGGTAGGAGTGACTCCTTTGAATTCGTATTTCACACTGGCAAGCCTAGTAGACATTTATCCTACAAAGATGACTAAAAAAAATAACCACTTATTTTATTAAGCTCATTGCAAGGTTAGAAAATCAATCCTAATCTAATCATGCATTTTAGACAATTATACCCTAATGCTTAATTAGATAAAACAATATTTTAACTAAACTTAAGGCATTGTACACATTTCATATGCATTGGGATATCTACAGTTGAATCATTGCATTAAAATAAATCATTTAAATTCATAGCCAATATACCAAAATGAGATATCATCATTAAATTCAGACCTATAAGCCATATACATACCCTCATCAACTCCTTAGGGTACATTTCCTTCAATCTGTGGGAATTTGAGGTCTTAGAGGATATTCAATGCATTTATGATCCAAGCTCATTAAAAGTAAGAAAAATCATACTTCATCATTTAAATTAGGCTTACAAATCCTTGTAAATGTGAATAGAATTAATATTGGATCATCTGAAATGCCCTCCCTTTACTTAATTTCAAAATATGGGATTCTAAGGACATGCAGGATAAAAGTGGAAATATTGGTGTCATCTAGATATTACGAAACTTTGAGGTTATGCGAGACATTCAAATCCTACTAGATACATGCACATGCCAAATAAACTTTCACAAAGGTATCCAACATAATTGTCTGGCAGAGGTTTCTTGATCCATCGGATTTGTGGGTGTTAAGTTGCTAACTAGATACATAGGGGTTTTCAAGTCATCGGGATGTATCCACACCTTGGTCAAATTCCCACTTAGGCATTGGAGTATTTCCATGTGAATAAATAGACATTATCAGGATATGCAGGGTTTGAAGGGTCACTTGGATGTATCCACATCTTGATCGAACTTCTACAAAGGAGGATTTTATTGATTACACAAAGGGTTTTTTACAGAGATAAATATTTTATGGGCGTTTTGGCCTAAATGGGATATATCCTGTTAATCATGAAAGCTCCACAAATTGAAAACTTATCCTTGTAATTCTATTAAAAGCATTCATATGTAAAATAAAAAGGTTTAGCAAGTTTTTCAAACTTGTGGGGCTTTGAGTTACCTCAGGATAAATCCTCATGTGTTCATTTTCCTCATAAATATCATTTAAATGAATCTGAGAATGAATCTTAGGTTTTCAATCCATTCAAAACATTGAAGTTTTAGTTATGTCTCACTATCATATTTTTGAACATTAATGGGGTTTAGATCTTGTATCTCCTTTGAGGCTCATAACTGAAGCCCTAAAACCTAACCCTAGGGAATGATCTTTACAATGTTGACATTTGAAAGACAATATCAAAACCCCTATCTCAAAAACATGCAAACCCTTCCCAAAAGCAAGATTTCATTGTACCATGATTTTAATCAATTCAAGTCAATAGGCATAGTAAAAAGATCAGGATGGAAGCCTTAGTTGACCTACCTACTGACCACAATAAGCCTCAAGGAATAGCCACCTACTAATAGGTGACATAATCAACTTTTTAATGAACTCAATGAAATCCTCAGATCTCTGGGTGCTCAAATCTTGTAATCATCTTCTTTGATCTCAACATAGTGATTGCAATACTATAAAGTGAGAGGCTAAAGTAATCATGAGGCTAATATAATCCCTTAAATCTATAATAAATTTTCATCTGTATGACAGAGTGGGGAGCACCTTACTAAAAAAATGGGGCTATGAGGGTTGCAAGACATTTGGAACCAATCTGATATATGCCTATCCCTATTGCATCTCCACATTATAACTTTTAAGACCTTCACTTTGCCTTTATAGGAGAAATATGCTCACCAAGATATTTATAGGAATAAGGAGATGGTGGGGATATGGATTACAATTGGATCCATCCTATTTGGTGTCACATTTCTACATTATCCTTTAGGCCAAGGAAACCCTACATTCAACCCCCTTTTAAATTCAAAACATTTTTTGTA
This sequence comes from Cunninghamia lanceolata, assembly GCA_027924645.1. Taxonomy (NCBI): domain Eukaryota; kingdom Viridiplantae; phylum Streptophyta; class Pinopsida; order Cupressales; family Cupressaceae; genus Cunninghamia; species Cunninghamia lanceolata. Next base: position 3,092,730 of record BSBN01000135.1, on the reverse strand, counting down.
GGCTTTCAAGGGAGGCTTGACTTATGAGGCAGAGAGGATATATCTATATTCTCATTGAACCTTTGCCATATCTCTCAAGATTGAAAACCCTCACAATTGAAACAAAGTTAAATCTACCCCTTAAGTTATTAGAATCTCCATATGCAGATGAAGTTAAAAACTTCTACAATTTTGAAATTTGAGTGAACTTCCATAAGAAAATAGATACTTCATATAAGAATTCCTCCTTAGGCCACTTAACCTTATCTTGAAATGAACAATAAGCCAATTTTAATGGTAATTCATAATAGTGCTTATAACCTAACCCCATCATACATCATGAAATCTAAAATTAAATTTCAAAGGTGCAAGACCAAAATAAGAGAATCTAACCAAAGGATAAAGATAAGGGGTCCAAATTTTAGCAAAATGGGGCATGTGTGCAAGACACAACATCTATCGCTCCATCTCTCCATCTATCTCTTTATATCTCTCCTCCTCTCTCCATTTCCCTCTCCCTCTCCCTCTCCCTCTCCCTCTCCATCTCTACCTCTCTATATTTGTAGTGCCCTCACTTTGCCTTCTGTCAGACTGATAGCTTTCCTAGTAGGATTAGACACTATGACATTCTGTTGGATGGTAGATTTTCTGTTATTATGCTAGTTGATTATGGACCTATTGCTATGATGACGTTTTATGATGTTTGATTACTGAAATTTTATGTTTCAACAGCTTGATAGATGTATTAGATGTTATGGATCAATTTAATTCTGAGTTCTATGTGTTATCTGATTATCTTTATGATGCATTATTGGTAATTGTTGTATTAGATTGTTATGTAATTGATTATTTTATCTTGTTGGAAAGCAACGGAAGATTATGGGTAATGAGGTTACTTGTTGATGGGTTTATGTGAACGGAATAGTGTTGCATTACTCATGTTTGAGTATCCTTCTACACTACAACTTCTGTTCACTATGTGTATGACTACATGTTTCCATATATTTTCATGTATGACCGTGTTGTTTTCTGCAGGCTGCAGGTACCAGACATCGACTCCACCTAAATTATTAGGTCTAAGCATGCCTTAACCAATGGAATTTTAGAATGGAGTTAGCATAAGGTTCCCTACTTAATCAACATCCTTGAAAAGGATGAGTACCCAGTATTGCATCTAGTCGATACCGTCTGTTGGACTATTTGTCCCCATTGTTGTCGTCATTTTGGAGTCATGTCTTGTGGTCTTGCATGGAGGTCAGGTATCATTCTATAGGTTGGGTTTATCCAATTAGAAATGTTTGATTTAAACCTTGGATAGTGCTTCATTAAAACAAAGTTAATCTCAAGCTAAAGTTAAATAAATATTTATAAGGGGAAATTATGTGGAGTCATGTCTTGTGGTCTTGCATGGAGGTCAGGTATCATTCTATAGGTTGGGTTTATCCAATTAGAAATGTTTGATTTAAACCTTGGATAGTGCTTCATTAAAATAAAGTTAATCTCAAGCTAAAGTTAAATAAAATTTATAAGGGGAAATTATGTGTTGTTTACTAATTATGAACAATTTAATTGTTTTATAATTGGTAAAATTAACATGAAAGTAAATAAATTTAATAAATGATTAAATAAAATAATAAATTACGAGTTGTTTATAAACAATTTAATTGGTTGTAAATTGATAAAGTTAAAATGGAAATAAAATACATAAATAAATATATATAAAGAATTATAAATCTTGATAAAATAAATTTATAGGTATCATTAAAATTATAAAAAATAATATTTTAATGAATATTATAGATGAATTTTTGGTTGTCGCTTGGTTAGGGCTTTAGATCATGAGCCATCACTCCTAAAAAAATGGGAAGATCTCTCTCTAAAAACCAAATTGGCTGGAAAAGAAAAGGGGAGGAAGAAGAATTGAGGAGGGAGATTGGAGGTCTAGTTTTGGTAGCTGTAGCAGTGATCCCGACATCTAATTCTTAGAGTAGAGAAGCCAAGTTCCATCCTTATCTACATTTATTTGTGGTTTGATTAATTTTGGTTGTGAGTTTGTTAGATATATTGATTGATTGTTCATAAGGTCTTTAAATCCCACCAATTGCCTTTGCGTGATCACTCTTTTTTCTAATTAAACACTGCTTTTCCTTTATCATCCAAAATCTTTATGCATGTGCCCATTTAGTAAGTCACATATATCCAATAGAAGAATAAAAAAGATAGTGGTGCAGGAGCACCCCTTCAACAAGCCAAATATACATCTGAGGGAAAAGACTAAGGTGTAAATATGTTATCATATTTTATACATTTCTATGTTTGTTCGTGTTGTCCTATAGGACTTGTGTTGTGATTTCATGTTTGTAATAAAAACCCCATCATGTGAACCAGTGTTACAAATTTGGCATCCTGATAAGCGAATTTGAACATCTTGGGCAATTGGGGTATGTAGATGTTTAAAATCAAGTGTGTTCTGTTTAGGTGTCTTATGAATGTGTTTAAATCATGTCGCATGCAAACATGTGTCGTGTGATTTTTGGTATTCCGGTTGGAAGTTGTAATGACTCCAACTTCTTGTGATCCAAGTGGAACTGAATGGGGAGAGATATAAACACATTTTTGGAAGAGGAGAGTAGGAGAGGAAGTTTGATTGAAGAAATAAAAATTCTGTCAGTTGTGTTTACAAATTCTGGGTGTTGTGTGAAATCTCTATGTATCGAACTGTTTTGTGTATATTCTCTGTAGAAAATTATTCATTTCTAAATTTAGTTTTCTATTCTCGAGATGCAAGATTGAAACCATTCCACTAGTGGATTTCTTTGAAATCTGTGGAATGGATCCTGTACATAGTTTTCTATTTCTTTTTGTTTGTGTTTCTGGTGGAATGGGACAGAGGATCCAATCTCTGGAGGAATTTTTGCAGTAGAGAGCCTAGCATCTCTATGTGCTAGGACTCAACAGACTAGAGACTGTGAGTTTGGTTGCAGAGGATGGCCTCAGCATTAGTTTTTGGTGTTATTTCACTGGAGGTATATTTCCTGTGTATATCACAATTGTATGCGAATATACATTTCATGTAGAGTGTGTTGGAAGTTCACCTTCTGTGGATACAAGTGTCAACCGGCTGTGGTGGTCAAAGTGCGTGAAGACTCATTGGGTGACCGGTGATAGAAGGTTAAATAGTGCATATTCAAAGTTGAGAGTATCGGGTTGAAAACGTTTGGTTGAACCAACGATTGAACCAATTCAAGGTTCAAAGGTTCAATAGGTTTGTTGGTTCATTAGAGTAAGTGGCTATCAGCAGGAGAAATTTATAGTTGGCCGAAGAGCATGTATTGCTAATAGTTGAACCGACGATTGAACCGGTTCAATGGTTCAATGGTTTAACGGATGCAGCGGGTTCATCACTGATAGTAATAAGGGTTGTCGATAGTTGAACCGATGACTGAAACGGTTCTATGGTTCAACGGTTCAACAGTTCAACCGATAGCTATCGATAGTGTTAAGACTGTGTGATGGAAGTACATTGAACCGCTAGTTGGAGGTTCAACAGTTCAATGGTATAAATGGTTCAATAGTTCATTTAGTCTGTTTGGTTCAATGAGTTCACCCGACTCAAAAGGTTCAAGGGGTTCATTTGGTTTGATGGGTTCATGGTTTCAATGAACATGGAGGTTTCAAGTGGTTCAAAGGTTCAACCACAGTAATAGTTCCAGATTTTTAATCTGTTTTCACCGCTTCATTGCATGCTCTACATCAAGTGGTATCAGAGAAAAGGAGTATCCTTTGGGTAGAAGAAAAAGACAAGATGTTAGAAGGAGAGGGGTCAGAAGAGTACCCAGCAAAGATGACCAAAGCTGAGTTGGCTATTCTAGTGAAGAAACAATTGGGATAGAGAAAAGCTATTAGGGCTCAGAATCAGGCCTTGAGAAATGAGTTTGAGAAGTTGAGGGAAAAAGTAGAGAAGGGAGAAGAAAATTCTGGTGATGAAGAAGATGGGGATGAAGAGAAGATCCCTAGGCAGGAAGAGATGGAGGTTCTTGCAGACCAAAGACCCTTTCTCAATGCTCTCAAATCCATGGAGAGAAGGACCATGGATATGAAATTAGACCTGCCCATGTTTGCAGGCAAAATGGATCTTGATTCAGTGATGGAGTGGATAGACTCCTTGAATAATTTCTTTGAGACCGAGGAGATACCAGACCACCAAAGGGTGAAGATGGCCCAATCCAAAATGAAAGGGGCTGCACTAACTTGGTGGACTTTCATCCAAGATGACAGGGTGAAAGAGGGAAATAATAGAGTTGCTACTTGGAAGAAGATGATGGCTTTAGTGAAGGAAGCCTATGTTCCATTGGATTACAACATCCAATTACAGAAGAGGAAACAAAACTTGAAACAGAAGGAGTTAGATGTCAGCTCATACACTGAAGAATTCATGAAACTATGTGCAAGGCAAAGGTAAAGGAGGGTGAGGACGAAAAGGTGGCAAGGTACCTCAATGGATTGAGGTTTAACATCCAAGAAGATTTAAATCTGTATAGCCCAGATACAGCCCAAAAGTGCTACCAATTGGCACTCAAGGTGGAAGAGAAATTAAAGAGAAGACAAGAGCAGAACAGTAGAGGAAGAGGGAGACAACAAAGAGGGGGAAGAAGTCCTTTCAGAGGTAGAGGAAATGGATTTGGATACCAAGGTGAATCAAATCAAGAGAGTAGGAAAGGAGACAACAGTCAAACTCAAGGAGGAAATTATAATCAAAGAGGAAATTTTAGGGGTAGAAGACCACCATTTAGAGGGAGATCTTAGGGCAGATGACCTCTGAAATGTTATAATTGCAATCAAGAAGGCCACATAGCCAGCAGATGTCCAGATAAGGCAACAAGTTCATTGGGAGAAAGGAGGACAAATCTGATCCAAGAGTCTGATTGTCAAAGTGTAACAAGCTCAAATATTTTTCAAAGTGTGAATGCTCCTAACAGTTATGGGTATCCTGAGAGAGGAGAAGCTTTGATGATGAGGAGAGCAATGACCACCATGAAGGTGCCTGACAAAGAACCCCGACAAAGGAAGTCTCTCTTCAGAACTACTTGCAAAGCAGGAGGAAAGGTATATAAAGTTCTGATTGACTCTAGATCTACTAAAAATTTTGTGTCCATTGAAATGGAAGAAAAGCTTAAGCTTAGAAGATTGCCACATCCATGCCCATACAAGGTCTCATGGCTTACTCAAGGTCAGCAAATAGTTGTGGAAGAGCAGGCTTGGGTAGAATTTCAAATTGGAACATACAAGGACAGATTATTGTTTGACATTACCAAGATGGATGCTTGCCATCTTTTATTTGGAAGACCATGGCAATATGACTTGAAAGCACACCATGATGGAGTTAGGAACACATATTCAATCACCAAGGATGGTAAGGTGATAGAGTTGCTGCCATTGATGGAGAATGAGGAGGAATCAAAAGGGAAAGAAGTTAAGGTGATGATGGTAGAAGGCAAACATTTCATGAAAGAGATAGTGGAAGAAGGTGCAGTTGCATATGCTCTAATTCCATGCCTAAAGGTGAACAAGGAGCAGCAGCAGGAAGTCAAGGGAGAGAAAAGGCAAAGGTTCATAGATCCTGCTGTCCAAGAGTTATTGGACAAGTACAAAGGCATCATCTCTGATGGAATGCCAAGGTCCCTACCACCTATAAGGGACATCAGCCATTGCATAGATCTGATCCCAGGATCTACACTTCCAAACAAGGTAGCATACAAGGTTACCCCAGAACAGAATGCAGAGGTAGCAAGGCAGATTGAGGAGTTGTTGGAGACAGGCCTAATTGGCAAGAGTTTAAGCCCATGTGCAGTACCGGCTGTCCTAGCACCCAAGAAAGAAGACACTTGGAGACTTTGTACTGATTCAAGGGCTATCAACAAAATAACAATTAGGTACAGGTTCCCAATCCCTAGGATAGAAGATTTGCTTGATTGCTTGGGGGGTGCTAAATATTTCACAAAAATAGATCTAAAGAGTGACTATCATCAGATTAGGATTAGGCCAGGAGACGAATGGAAAACTGCATTTAAGACCAATGAGGGGTTATATGAGTCGAAGGTCATGCCTTTTGGTTTATCCAATGCCCCTAGTACTTTTATGAGGTTGATGAATGAGGTCTTGAGGAAATTCATAGGCAAATTTGTCATAGTATATCTAGATGAAATCCTAATTTTTAGTAATACAAGGGAAGAGCACCTCAAACATATAGACTTGGTCCTCAAAAGGTTACATGAAGAACAACTAATGATCAATTTGGAGAAGTGTTTGTTCATGCAGGAGGAGATCACCTATTTGGGTTTTGTCATCTCACAGGGAAAACTGAAAATGGATCAAGAAAAGGTAAGTGCCATATTGTCTTGGCCAACTCCTAGAACCATAAATGATGTTAGAAATTTCCATGGGTTAGCAACCTTTTATAGGAAGTTTATAAATGGGTTTAGTCATATTTGTGCACCCATGCTTGACACCATAAAAGGAGGACAGAAGTGTAGATTCACTTGGACAAAGGAGGCAGATGATTCATTTGAAACACTGAAGAAGAAGGTGGCAGAGCAGCCAGTCCTTGCACTTCCTGACTTCAACAAGATTTTTCAAGTAGAATTTGATGCAAGCCACATGGCAATTGGGGCAATACTCAGCCAAGAAGGTAGGCCTATTGCATTTTTTAGTGAGAAACTAAATGATGCAAAGAAGAGATACTCATCATATGACTTGGAGATGTATGCTCTAGTACAGTCTCTCAAAAAGTGGAGGCATTACTTGATGCCTAAAGAATTCATAGTGTTCACAGATAATCAAGCCCTTAGTTTCATAAACAGTCAAGAGAAGATGAACCATAGGCATATGAAGTGGGTGGAGACTTTGCAAGCTTTCACCTTCACACTCAAGCACAAGAAAGGGGTCAAGAACAAGGTAGCAGATGCTTTGAGCAGGAGGGCTCTAACCATCAATCAGATCTAGTTGGAGAGTGTTGGCATTGACTCTTTGAAGGCCATGTATGATGCTGATGAAGACTTTGGAGAGATCTACAAGGTATGTACTTCCTTTGGTGACAAATATCATGTTGAGTTCTCTGAATTTTTGATCCAAGATGGATTACTTTTCAAGGGTGGACAGTTGTGCATTCCATGGTGTTCTATGAGACTAAATATCATTAGGGAGAAACATTGTGGGGCCATGGCAAGACATTTTGGTCTGGATAAGACTCTTGATCTTGTGAAGAGGCATTACTATTGGCCCAAATTACAGTCAGATGTGAGGAGATTTGTGGAGGCATGTGTGATATGTCAGAAAGCAAAAGGGAGATCAACTAATGCAGGCTTATATCAGCCACTACCCATTCCTTCTAGGCCATGGGAGAGCATAAGCATGGATTTTGTATTGGGTTTGCCTAGAACAAGGAAGGGATATGATAGTGTTTTTGTTGTAGTAGACAGATTTAGTAAAATGGCACATTTCTTGCCATGCAAAACAACTTGTGATGCTTCATATGTTGTTGATCTATTTTTCAAAGAGATAATAAGAATACATGGATTGCCATTGAGTATAGTGTCAGATAGAGATGTGAAATTTATTGGCCACTTTTGGAGGACTCTTTGGAGGAAGCTTGGAACCAAATTATCCTTCTCATCAGCCTACCATCCTCAAATAGATAGTCAGACTGAAGTGGTTAACCATTCATTGGGAAATCTGCTAAGATGTTTGACAAGGTAGCATGGAGAGAAGTGGGATAATATCCTACCACAAGTAGAATTCTCCTATAATGACACCATCAATAGGAGTACAGGGAAGTCACCTTTCCAGGTGGTATATGGCATTCATCCAAGGGGTATTTTGGAGTTAAGAGATCTGCCTATAGGAGAGTCTATTAGTACAGATGGAGAAGCTTTTGCATCCGCCATCAAAGAGGTGCATGATCAAGTCAAGACCCAACTCCAACAAACTACATTAAAGTACAAAGCATATGCTGACAAGAAGAAGAGAGATGTACAGTTTGATGTTGGAGATTTGGTGTGGGTTAATCTGAAGAAGGAGAGGCTCCCAAAAGGTAAACATACCAAGCTAATGTAGAGGAAGATTGGACCATGTTAGATTTTAAAGAAGTGTGGGCAAAATGCTTATGAGATTCAACTTCCTCCTGATCTTGGATTTTCACCCATTTTCAATGTATGTGATTTAACTCCATACAAACATAATGTAGATGTAGAACATGAACAATTGCAGAGTACAACAGATGATGATATTCCTAAGCATGATCCACCAAAATTGAAGAAGATAATAGACTCAAGAATGACAAAGAAGACAAGGAACAAAGAGTACATGGAGTACTTGGTGGCTTGGCAAGGAAAACTTGATTCAGAAGCAGTTTGGATGATAGAAGATCAGATCACAAACCATGATACAGACCTTCAAACTCTCATCTCAAGTGGGCTTGAGATTTCTTCTCCCGGGGAGTATGGTGCAGGAGCACCCCTTCAACAAGACAAATATACATCTGAGGGAGAAGACTAAGGTATAAATATGTTATCATATTTTATACATTTCTATGTTTCTTCATGTTGTCCTACAGGACTTGTGTTGTGATTTCATGTTTGTAATAAAAACCCCATCATGTGAACCAGTGTTACAAATTTGACATCCTGATAAGCCAATTTGAACATCTTGGGCAATTGGGGTATGTAGATGTTTAAAATCAAGTGTGTTATGTTTAGGTGTCTTATGAATGTGTTTAAATCATGTCGCATGCAAACATGTGTCGTGTGATTTTTGGTATTCCAATTGGAAGTTGTAATGAATACAACTTCTTGTGTTTCGGCTGGAACTGAATGGGGAGAGATATAAACACATTTTTGGAAGAGGAGAGTAGGAGAGGAAATTTGATTGAAGAAATAAAAATTTTGTCAGTTGTGTTTACAAATTCTGGGAGCTGTGTGAAATCTCTGTGTATTGAACTATTTTGTGTATATTCTCTGTAGTAAATTATTCGTTTCCAAATTTAGTTTTCTATTGTCGAGATGCAAGATTGAAATCATTCCATTGGTGGATTTCTTTGAAATCAGTGGAATGGATCCTGTACATAGTTTTCTATTTCTTTTTGTTTGTGTTTCTGGCAGAATGGGACAGAGGATCCAATCTCTAGAGGAATTTTTGCAGTAGAGAGCCTAGCATCTCTATGTGCTAGGACTCAATAGACTAGAGACTGCGAGTTTGGTTGCAGAGGACGTCCTCAGTGTTAGTTTTTGGTGTTATTTCACTAGAGGTATATTTCCTGTGTATATCACAATTGTATGCGAATATACATTTCATGTAGAGTGTGTTGGAAGTTCACCTTCTGCGGATACAAGTGTCGACCGGCTGTAGTGGTCAAAGTGCATGAAGACTCATTGGGTGACCGGTGATAGAAGGTTAAACAATGCATATTCAAAGTCGAGAGTATCAGGTTGAAAATGTTTGGTTGAACCAATTCAAGGTTCAAAGGTTCAATAGATTCATTGGTTCATTGGAGTAAGTGGATATTAGCAAAAGAAATTTATAGTTGGCCAAAGAGCATGTATTGCTGATAGTTGAACCGACGATTGAACCAGATCAATGGTTCAATGGTTCAACGGATGCAGCGGGTTCATCGCCGATAGTAATAAGGGTTGTCGATAGTTGAACCGACGGCTGAACCGGTTCTACAGTTCAATGGGTCAACAGTTCAACAGTTTAACCAATCGTTGCCGATAGTGTTAAGACTTTGTGATGGAAGTACATTGAACCGCTAGTTGGAGGTTCAACAGTTCAATGATATAAAGGGTTCAATGGTTCATTTAGTCCATTTGGTTCAATTAGTTCACCTGACTCAAAAGGTTCAAGGGGTTCATTTGGTTCGACGAGTTCATGGGTTCAATGAACTTGGAGGTTTCAAGTGGTTCAAAGGTTCAACCATAGTAATAGTTCTAGATTTTTAATCTATTTTCACCACTTCGTTGCACTCTCTGCATCAGATAGCCTCTTTATTGTAACTCATGGTCTACTTTGCAAACCCTAATTAACAACAAGGAATAGATTGGAAGTATATATCAATTTGGCTCATTTTGCATTGAAAAGATATTAGTCAGGCGACACATGTGATGAACCTTTCCTGGACTTCAGTAAAATCAGTAATCCTCAATTTTCATAACAGGACCCAATATGATATCTCTTTCATTTCTATGATTGTCTCATGTTGCAAATAATGGAATTACCTAGGTTAAGATGCTACAACCACCCTGTGTCCTATTTGTTTGCTTCATATGTATACAACCAAGTAAATGTTTTGCATGCCATGGTAAATTAGCTAAATTGCATAGAATCATTTTATCTCAAGTCTGCATGTCATTATTATACTGTGGAATGAAGCTTTCTGCATTGGATAATCATGCTAAACTCATGCTGTAACCATACCTGACTGCATGCAGATGGCACATTTTCATTTAATGGAGTTTATTGTTATATAAGCATGTAGGCATAGTGCAATAAGGGTTACAAATAAGATTGAATTTTAATTTCAACCAAAATTCTATTTTGTGCATATTTTACAACCATTGTAATCCTTAAGATGAAATCTCTTTGTTGGAAGAGAACGACTGAAAAGCAAATAACTCAGGCAAGTATATCAAATTGCACGATTTGAGGAGAGCTGAAAGGAGCACAATCAGATATCAAGAGAATTACCTCTGTATGAAGTTTCTAAAGTCTCATCAATTTTTGAGGATTGTGAGAGCATTGTTGTAAATTCATAAATATATTTCAATTCTTGATACCCTCTTTGAGGCATCGACCAATCAAATCAAGGCATCGATCCTCACTATACCTGCCCACTTCTGTATAGATGTTTGAGAGAAGAACAGAGGGTGCACAATGTTCTTAGGACCCAAATCAATAAGTGGTGTTGCTTTAAATACTCTTAAGCCTATATTCATATGTGATCTATAGTCACTAAGAAATCACATCCACATAACCAACATAGATTTAACAGATTTCTCAATGATAAAGTTTAGGGCTTCCTCTAGAAAGCCATCGTGGCCCAAAAAGGTCAACCATACACACACAATGATCAGCTGTAGGTGAAATACAATAAGGGTTTCAGATGTGATTGTAGAATGTACAACTCTCAGCCACTAAACTTGAAGGGTTGCACGTGCTGGTTGGGTGTATACCAGACAAAGACATGCACAACCATCTAATCAACCTACTATAATAGTTGTAAAAGTTGCTTTCACCGTAGCCTATTATTTGATATTTGTTCTAGTTATCATTACATTTCAGGGGACGATGTTTATAGCTGCAAAAGAAATACTTATAATTGAAGAATTATAAGCCGTTTAAACAATATTAATTGAGAACTCATCAAACTATTTTCCTTTTTATTCGCTAGTCAATGACATGTACAATTTAAAAAGATTGAATATGTTATGGCATGGATAAAGATGACATCAAGATGGATTGCATTTACTTGAATATTTTAATGTCTTATCATACAAATTTGTTTTGTGCATAGCCTGCAATCAAGGCATTCAATGGATGACATGTCCTTGAGGCTTTATATCATACAATCTGCGCTACACAATTGCATTAGATAGAAAGTTTCTAAAACCTTTCTAACAGATCTATAGGGAAATGAAGCTTGTTAGTGTCTAAACTCATTCGTTCTTTTTTCCCTTCCAGATTTATGCCATGCGTTATCATAATTCTATACTCTCAATTCATCTCATATTTTTAATGAGGGTCACATTCCATCTAGGCGTTTTATTTTAGGATAAGTTAAAACACATTAATGCCTTAATAAATTATATTTCCTGTATTTAGTGGACATTAAAATCTAAAATTTAGTCAATTTAAATTAAGTTGTCTTTGTAAGATTGGGCGCACTCAGCCGTAGGATATGAGTGTAACGTTTACCTCTTTGGGCTATTTTTCACCTTGAATTGAATAGCTCATATAAAATGTTCAAAAATTAGATTTGTCAAGTATTAAAATAATACTACAAAAAATATTTACATTTGATAAAAAAGTTTAGGTAATAGTAGTAAATCTAGTAGGTGAAACAATGATATGCATTTACTTGCATTGGATGAAAAATATTTACTATCCAATGAACCATGACATTTATTATTATTATTATTGTTATTATTATTTCAATAGCAATATTACACCTCATCTTCAACAAAAGTGGTAAATAATTGTTCTAAGTTTTTGTGGGCCAAATTTAACCTTGAGAGTAAGAATATCCTACACTCATGTAAATAAACATGTATATATTGTATTCAATTATAAACTAAAATCAAAATGAATCAAATATTGTAGTTCAAATACGTGATTTATTTATATTAGATTATTGAAATATATTTGATTAGATTATTAAATTATAAAATGTAGTTGAGATAGATTATATTGTATTGATACAATTGTTTAATTAGATTAAATAAAAATCGATATGATAATATATTTATTGTTGATAAATTTAATGTAACTTTGGTATTGAATTTATTACAATTTATTGGCAATGATTTTGTTAAGTTGAAATTTGATAAGAAGATTTGAAATTAGGTTTACAAACATGGTAATGAAATTTGAGTCATAGGTAATTGGTTATTAGAAAATTGGTTTATTGTGAATTCAATTGCATTAATTAAGTAAAATTGTGCATATGTTGGATCATTGGTCCTAATGGGGTTCCTTGTGCAAGTTGTTAGGATGTCATTCTAGAGGCATAGGATAAAATGATTTGTTTTCAAGTATAGTATTGTTATGTGTTTTGGATTTATGATGTTATAAGACATGTTGCCTCCAGTTATGTATGAGGTAAGAGATATTATGAAGGATGTATGATCTAAGTTATGAATGCATCATGAGGAGGTAATAGTTTCCTTGTGAATGTAGTGATGTTCATTTATTTTTATCTATCTTGCTTTGGGTATTGTGTTAGATTTTAAAATGGGGAGACATTGGGTACTGTAATGGAGTAATGCTTATGTACTACTATGGACAATGGATTATGAGTTGTGCTCTTATGATTATGCTTTAGCATGCAAGAAGGTTAATTCCTTGCATAGCTCTAATATATTGTTGTTATCATGCCTTGCTTGGTGGTTAGGGTTTCTAGATGCAGGTAGGGGAGTGGCTTTCAATATGGGGCTGACACCCAAAGTGGCTACCTAGGGTAACCCATTGAAAGTTGTTAGCTCAGTGATAACATAATTAATGAATCAGGGGGTTGGGTAGTTAATCACACTAAACAAAGATAAGTGGATGCCTCACTCATGGCTCAAGTGCTCATTTAGGCTTGAGGTGAGATGAGAAGGCATGGCATAGCAAGATCAACTACCTTGTCCTCATGAAAGGTATGTTGATTCCGCATGAGTTTTGTATTTAGGCAGGAGTCAAGAGAGGCTACCAGGACAACCCAAGATGGGGGCCAAGGCCTAGGAAGGCTTACTAAGACAACCCATGACAAGCCATGTGATGACGCTCCTCCCTTCTGCAATCTAGCATTCCCTCGTTGTGCTCTCCCCATTCATTGTGTGGTTGCCTTTGGAAGTATTGTTGACTTGCTTGTGATATTTACCTGTGTCGTTGGAGTCATGTGTAGTCCTTATTCCTTATAGTCTACTGTCTACTTGACTGTTTGTTGTAGTGGGACCTTATGTTATCTCCTAGCATGGGGGGTGGACCTTAGGGTTCCACATGGTCAGGTGGATGTACTTTATCTCCAATGGTTTTTTTCCCTTGTCGATGTTTGTGTGTGAAGAGGATGAATATTGTGTATCAGACATCAGATCTTGTACCAGTTCATGAATATAGTTATACATGCTCATGTACTAGTGTTGTGTATCAGTCAAAACATAATGTATGTATTCTGATGTAATCAGGAGATGATAGTATGTAAAATGAAATGATGTACTCATATGTATAGGAATTTGTATATGCACATGTAATCCTAATCATGTTGATTATTTATCTAATGTCATGATATGGAGATTAAATGTTTATTCATTTAATGCAATAGATTTAAAATGATCTATTGATGTTAGTTAATTTATGATGTATGTTAGATTATGATAATCGATTTGTCAGTAATGCAACCATGGAAACTTAGAGGACGATTTGTTAGTTTAATGATGTGTATAGATATGTCAAACATTACTTTGTTACCTTATTCATTTAAAAAAAAATTATCGTATTTTGAGTAGCATAGATGTGTTGTTCTCTAAGGTGTTCATGGCAGGTCATTACATCTGGTATCAGAGCAGGGTTTAAACATTGGGTAATTTGGGTGTGTATAAGCCCATTATGTTTTCCTAGTTGCTTAGATTCTATAGAGTATGTTTCCTCTTTTGTCATCCTCACCTAGCAACCTTAGATTTATCCTTTGGTGGTATAGTGTAGGAAGATGCCTAACAGACGAGGTTGAGGTAGGGGTCCAATGGGATCCTAAAGATGAGACTTCAGCTACCTGGGAGGATGCATTCGGTATGCGAGAGTTATATCCATACTTGTTTGTAGGCTTCCAGAAGTAAGCCTGATCCTATGGGGGGAGGATGTAGTGCCCTCACCTTGCCTTCTGTCAGACTGATAACTTTCCTAGTAGGATTAGCCACTATGACATTCTATTGGATGGTGGATTTTCTATTATTATGCTAGTTGATTATGGACCTATTGCTATGATGATGTTTGATGACGGTTGATTACTGACATTTTATATTTCCATAGCTTGATGGATGTATTAGATGTTATGGATCAATTTAATTCTGAGTTCTATGTGTTATTTGATTATGTTTATAATGCGTTACTGGTAATTGTTGTATTAGATTGTTATGTAATTGATTATTTTATCTTGTTAGCAAGCAATGAAAGATTATGGGTAATGAGGTTACTTGTTGATGGGTTTATGTGAACGGAATAGTGTTGCATTACTTGTGTTTGAGTACCCTACTACACTATGACTTTTGTTCACTATGTGTATGACTGCATGATTCCATATATTTTCATGTATGACTGTGTTGTTTGGTGCAGGCTATAGGTACCAAGCATTGACTCCGCCTGAATTATCAGGTCTGAGCGAGCCTTAACCGACGGAATTATTGAACAAAGTTAGCATAAGGTACCCTACTCAGTCAACATCCTCGAAGAGGATGAGTATCCAGTAGCGAATCCAGTCAATACCGTTAGTTGGACTATTTGTCCCCATTGTTGTCGTCATTTTGGAGTCATGTCTTGTGGTCTTTCATGGAGGTTAGGTATCATTCTATAGGTTGGGTTTATCCAATTAGAAATGTTTGATTTAAACCTTGGATAGTGCTTCATTAAAACAAAGTTAATCTCAAGCTAAAGTTAAATAAATATTTATAAGGGGAAATTATGTGTTTACTAATTAGGAACAATTTAATTCTTTTATAATTGGTAAAATTAACATGAAAGTAAATAAATTTAATAAATGATTAAAT
The DNA here is from genome assembly GCA_027924645.1 of Cunninghamia lanceolata. Taxonomy (NCBI): domain Eukaryota; kingdom Viridiplantae; phylum Streptophyta; class Pinopsida; order Cupressales; family Cupressaceae; genus Cunninghamia; species Cunninghamia lanceolata. The sequence continues at coordinate 3,077,242 of BSBN01000135.1, read as the reverse complement.
AAAATAATAAATTACGAGTTGTTTATAAACAATTTAATTGGTTGTAAATTGATAAAGTTAAAATAGAAATAAAATACATAAATAAATATATATAAAAAATTATAAATCTTGATAAAATAAATTTATAAGTATCATTAAAATAATATTTTAATGAATATTATAGATGAATTTTTGGTTGTCGCTTGGTTGGGGCTTTGGATCATGAGCCACCCCTCCTAAAAAGGTGGGAAGATCTCTCTCTAAAAACCAAATTGGCTGGAAAAGAAAAGGGGAGGAAGAAGAATTGAGGAGGGAGATTGGAGGTTTGGTTTTGGCAGCTGTAGGAGTGATCCCGACATTGAATTCTCAGAGTGGAGAAGCCAGGTTCCATCATTATCTGTATTTATTTCTAGGTTGATTAATTTTGGTTGTGAGTTTGTCAGATATATTGATTTATTGTTCCTAAGGTCTTTAAATCATGCCAATTGCCTTTGCATGATCACTCTTTTATCTATTTAAACACTGCTTTTCCTTTATCATCCAAAATCTATATGCATGTGCCCATTTAGTAAGTCACATATATCCAGTAGAAGAATAAAAAAGATAGCCTCTTTACTATAACTCATGGTCTACTTTGCAAACCCTAATTAACGACAAGGAATAGATTGGAAGTATATATCAATTTGGCTCATTCTGCATTGAAAAGATATTAGTCAGGCGACACCTGTGATGAACCTTTCCTCGACTTCAGTAGAGTCAGAAATCCTTAATTTTCATAACAAGACCTAATCTGATATCTCTTTCATTTCTATGCTTGTCTCATGTTGCAAATAACAGAATTACCTGGGTTAATTCTACAAGCGCCCTGTGTCCTATTTGTTTGCTTCATATGTATAGAATCAAGTAAATGTTTTGTGTGCCATGGTAAACTAGCCAAATTGCATGGAATCCTTTTATCTCAAGTCTGCATGTTATTATTATACCTTGGAATGAAGCTTCCTACATTGGATGATCATGCTAAACTCATTCTGCAACCATACTTGACTGCATGCAGATGGTACATTTTCATTTAATGGAGTTTATTCTTACATAAGCATGTAGGCATAGTGCAATAAGGGTTGCAAATAAGATTGAATTTTATTTTAAGATCTGTGTGGTTGCATGCACCAAAATCCCAGGCAGGGTCGTTGAATCTATCTAATCTTGTGTATTGCATTTGCTTAATCGTTTCTAAAACCTTTTCAACCAAAATTTTATTTTGTACACATTTTGCAACCACTGTAATTCTTGAGATGACATCTCTGCATTAGAAGAGAACAACTGAAAAGCAAATAACTCAGATGAGTATATCAGATTGCATGATTTGAGGAGAGCTAAAAGGAGCACGATCAGATATCAAGAGAATCACCTCTGTATGAAGTTTCTGAAGCCTCATGAATTTTTGAGGATTGTAAGAGCATCGTTGTAAATTCATAAATATCTTTCAATTCTTGATAGCCTCTTTGAGGCATTGACCAATTAAATTGAGGCATCAATCCTCACTATACCTACCCACTTATGTATAGATGTTTGAGAGAAGAACAGAGGGTGTGCACTATTCTTAGGACCCAAATCAATAAGCAGTGTTGCTGTAAATACTCTTAAGCCTATATTCATATGTGATCTACAGTCACCAAGAAATCACATCCACATAACCAACATAAATTTCATAGATTTCTCAATGATAAAGTTTAGGGCTTCCTCTAGAAGGCCAGTGCAGCCCAAAAAGGTCAACCATACACACACAATGATCAGTTGTAGGTGAAATACAATAATGGTTTTAGAGGTGATTGTAGAATGTACAACTCTCAGCCACTAAACCTGAAGGGCTACGCGTGCTAGTTGGGTGTATACCAGACAAAGACATGCACAACCATCTAATCAACCTGTTGTAATAGTTGTCAAAGTTGCTTTCACCATAGCCTATTATTTGATATTTTTTCTAGTTATCGTTACATTTCAGGTGACGATGTTTATAGCTGCAGAAGAAATACTTATAATTGAAGAATTATAAGTCGTTTAAATAATATTAATTGAGAACTAATCAAACTATTTTCCTTTTTATTCGCTGGTCAATGACATGTACAATTTAAAAGGATTGAATATGCTATGGCACAGTTAAAGATGACATCAAGATGGATTACATTTGCCTGAAAATTTTAAATTCTTATCATACAAATCAATTTTGTGCATATCCTGCAATCAATGCATTCAATGGACAACATGTCCTTGAGGCTTGATATCATACAATCCGTGCTACACAATTGCATTAGATAGAAAGTTTCTAAAACCTTTCTAATAGATCTGTAGGGAAATGAAGCCTATTAGTGTCTAAACTCATTCGTTCTCTTTTCCCTTCCAGATTTATGCCCTGCATTTATCATAATTCTATACTCTCAATTCATCTCATATTTTTAATGAGGGTCACATTCCATCTAGGCATTTTATTTCAGGATAAGTTAAAACACATTAATGCCTTAATAAATTATATTTCCTATATTTAGTGGACATTAAAATCTAAAATTTAGTCAATTTAAATTAAGTTGTCTTTGTAAGATTGGGCGCACTTAGCCGGAGGAAATGAGTGTAACGTTTACCTCTTTGGGCTGTTTTTCACCTTCAATTGAATAACTCATATAAAATGTTCAAAAATTATATTTGTCAGGTAAAAAAATGATACTACAAAAAATATTTACATTTGATACAAAATTTAGGTAATAGTAGTAAATCCAGTAGGTGAAACAATGATATGCATTTACTTGCATTGGATGAAAAATATTTACTATCCAATGAACCATGGCATTTATTATTATTATTATTATTATTGTTATTATTATTATTATTATTATTATCATTATTGTTATTAATAATAATATTATTATTATTATGATTATTAATATTATTTCAATAGCAATATTACACCTCATCTTCAACAAAAGTGGTAAATAATTGTTCTAAGTTTTTGTTGGCCAAATTTAACCTTGAGAGCAAGAATATCCTACACTCATGTAAATAAACATGTATATATTGTATTCAATTATTAACTAAAATCAAAATGAATCAAATATCATAGTTCAGATACATGATTTATTTATATTAGATTATTGAAATATATTTGATTAGATTATTGAATTATAAAATGTAGTTGAGATAGACTGTATTGTATTGATACAATTGTTTAATTAGATTAAATAAAAATCAATATGATTATATATTTATTGTTAATAAATTTAATGTAACTTTGGTATTGAATTTATTACAATTTATTGGCAATGATTTTGTTAAGTTGAAATTTGATAAGAAGATTTGAAATTAGGTTTACAAACATGGTAATGAAATTTGAGTCATAGGTAATTGGTTATTAGAAAATTGGTTTATTGTGAATTCAATTGCATTAAGTAAAATTGTGCGTATGTTGGATCATTGGTCCTAATGGGGTTCCTTGTGCAACTTGTTAGGGTGTCATTCTAGAGGCATAGGATAAAGTGATTTGTTTTCAAGTATAGTATTGTTATGTTTTTTGGATTTATGATGTTCTAAGACATGTTGCGTCTAGTTATATATGAGGTAAAAGATATTGCGAAGGATGTATGATCTAAGTTGTGAATGCATCATGAGGAGGTAATAATTTCCTTGTGAATGTAGTGATGTTCATTTATTTTTATCTATCTTGCTTTGGGTATTGTGTTAGATTTTTAAATGGGGAGACATCGGGTACCATAACGGAGTAATGCTTATGTACTTCTATGGACAATGAATTATGAGTTGTGCTCTTATGATTATGCTTTAGCATACAAGAAGGTTAATTCCCTGCATAGCCCTAATATATTGTTGTTATCATGCCTTGCTTGGTGGTTAGGGTTTCTAGATGCAGGTAGGGGAGTGGCTTTCAATGTGGGGCTGACACCCAAAGTGGCTAGCCAGGGTAACCCATTAAAAGTTGTTAACTCAGTGATAACCTAATTAATGAATTAGGGGGTTGGGTAGTTAATCACACTAAATAAAGATAAGTGGATGCCTCACTCATGGCTCAAGTGCTTGTTTAGGCTTGAGATGAGATGAGAAGGCCTAGAATGACAAGATCAACTACCTTGTCTTCATGAAAGTTATGTGGATTTTGCATGAGTTTTGTATGGGGGCTGGGAGTTGGGAGAGGCTGCCAGGACAACCCAAGATGGGGGCTGGGGCCTAGGAAGGCTTACCAAGACAACCCATGACAAACCATGCAATGAGACTCCTCCCTTCTACAGTCTAGCATTCCCTAGTTGTGCTCTCCCCATTCATTGTGTGGTTGCCTCTGGTAGTATTGTTGACTTGCTTGTGATATTTATCTATGTCGTTGGAGTCATGTGTAGTGCTTATTCCTTATAGTCTACTATCTACCTAACTGTTTGTTGTAGTGGGACCTTATGTTATCTCCTAGCACGGGGGGTGGACCTTAGGGTTCCACATGGTCAGGTGGATGTGCTTTATCTCCAATGGTTTTTTTTCCTAGCTGATGTTCGTGTGTGAAGAGGATGAATCTTGTGTATCAAATATCAGATCTTGTACCAGTTGGTGAATACAGTTATACATGCTCATGTACTAGTCATGTGTATCAGTCAAATCATAATGTATGTATTTCGATGTAATCAGGAGATGATAATATGTAAAATGAAATGATGTACTCATATGTATAGGAATTTGTATATGCACATGTAATCTTGATCATGTTGATTATTTATTTGATGTCATGATATGGAGATTAAATGTTTATTCATTTAATGCAATAGATTTAGAATGATCTACTGATGTTAGTTAATTTATGATGTATATTAGAATATGATAATCGATTTGTCAATACTGCAACCATGGAAACTTAGAGGACGAGTTGTTAGTTTAATGATGTGTATAGATATGTCAAATATTACTTTGTTACGTTATTCATTAAAAAAAATTTATCCTATTTTGAATAGCATAGATGTGTTGTTCTCTAAGGTGTTCATGGTGGGGCATTACAATGTCTCCTTCTCTCTATCTCCATGTCTCCATCTCTCTTTCTATCTCTCCCCTAGATCTCCCTCTCCCTCTCTATCTCTTTATGTCTCCCTCTCTCTATATCTCTATGTCTTCCCCTCTATATCTCTCTCTGTTTCTCCCTCTCCCCTACCTCTTTCTATGTCCCCCTCTATAACTCTATAACTCTATCTCTATCTATCTTTCCCTCTTTCTATCCCTGTCTATCTCTATCCCTTTCTCTCTCTCTCTCACCCCATCTCTATCTCTCTATTTCTCCTTGGATCTATACATCTATCTATTTCTCTCTCTCTAATGCATTTTCAACAAATCCATTTTGTGCATATCCTACAACCATCGCATTCCATGAGACCACATTTCTTTGAGGTGTTTTATCAAATAATTCACATTGCTTGTTTATGCTTCCAAATTTCACATACATGCCTCACAGGGCAGTTGCAACTACAACATCTGAAAAAATTCTCATATCCCTGATGTTTTGATGGATGTCCATATCCTATTCAAAAGATCTCATTTTGGTATAGGTAGGGAGGATGTTAGAAATGTTGAGGAATTTGGCTTTACAATAGCCAATTGCATTTGCTTGAAATTTTCTAAAGCCTTTTTACACGGGAGATCATGTTAAGGCTTTTTATTTATAGTTGTAAAGGAGATCATACTTGACACAACTTAGCACTTTGAGGTGTTGGTAGAATGACATGATATGATTTACTGGTTTTCTCTCTTTATTCTATATCTAATTCCTAGAGGTTTATGTTCATATGATTTAGGAGAGTTATGATGACATGTTGTGAGGGCTCATATGTGGCATTTTTATGTTGCATGTGTGGATATTTGTGATTCTTCTTGGTACTAAATGATTTTGATCATTAGCCACACCTTGGTTTTAGTATTTATTGGTAGACTTGATATGCCTTGATCCATTTTTAGATTTTACATTACCCATGCAGTGAGAGTTCTTGGATATGTATGTTCGTCATTGACAAGTTTTACACACGAAGCTTGTGATTGCAGTATATGGGTTGGTTATATTTTTGGCATGAGTTTATTCATGTTGTTGATACCTAGGAGGTATGGATGGTTGGATGTATTAGCATATGTTGGTGGGTGCTATTTCCAGTCATGTGGGTTTTGTACCATTGACAACAGCTTGGAACCTTTGTTATCACTTGGATTTGATTCTTGTGTTCTTTGGATTGGCTCATCTTCACCTTGGCATGTTCATTTTCTTCCATAGGCTGCATGTTGGAGGATGAGAGGAGTTCTTGCTTGAGATGGTGGTCACCTTGGTTTTATTGCAAGTATCTTGATGGAGCACGAGAGCATGCTAAAGATTCATGTGGTTTCATGTATGGCTATGATGTTGTATTTCATTGATTAACCCTTATGAAATATATACAATAATTGCCCAGGAGAATGTTAGGAAAAGGTGTATTGTACACCTTGCATAATAATGATATATTTTAATTATGTAAAATAAATATTTATTTGTGGTGCATCTTAATTGATGTGTTTAGCCACATTAAATATTTATTTGGGGCCACTTGTAAAATTTGTACGTCACATTGGTCAAATATTTTATGTGGGAGACATAAGGTAGATATTTAATATTTGTGGAAATTATTTTAATATTTGGAAAACTTAGTACATAAAGTGAAAACTTAGTTGTAAATATTAAATGAGGGGTCAATGGTTTTTTGAATTCATGGTTTTGAGTCACATGGTTTTATCCAATACCACAAGTTGTATTTGTGTGAGCTTGAGTCTATAAAATAAAGCACATGGTTAGTGGTTTGGGTTGGCTAGTTAAGTGAGCTATCATTTTGTACGAGTTTCTTTTGTGAGTGCATATGTGAATCATGACATGGGATGTGTGGTTACATGATTGGACACATAGATGATGTATTGGAGGAGCTTGATGTTTAAGAAGTGTTCATGGAGACTCTTAAGTGTATTGTAATGTTTTACTTTTGAATAATGCATTGAGTGTGGATGCTTTTGGAGGATGGGTTTTTCTTTCTTGAGGGTTTTACTAGGATATATTGTGTTATCTTGTGGCTTGTCTATTTGATCTTTGCATTATGGAATTTTTGTAAGCTTATATGCATCATATTCTCTAATATGGTTATGTAGGAGGTGGTTTGATCAACCTAGTTAATTCCTAACATGGAATCTATTGCATACAATGCATATTTGAAGGGGGTGGAGAAAATTGTTGATTGAATTGTCTAGTAATTTAAAGGTGATATTGTGTGTACACAACCATTGACCATCCTCCTATGTGAGACATATGCATTAACTTGCATGTGGGTATATTGTTGATAGTTGAAGCTTGGGGAGATACGTAGATTTTCTAAACATCATACCCACAAAATCACAATGAATATGAGATCCTAATGATCAATCTCTTTAATGTCAATTGATGCTCAAAGTCAACACTATTTTCAATGGGAGTTGGCAGTAACTACCATGAGAAACTAGAATGATTGGCACAAGGTGTGGGTCATGTAGATCCCAACCAACTAACCACATAGAAGCCCAAATTCTCTCTTGTTGATTCCTTCCATGGTTGCAAACTTATCAAATTTAATGTTAACAAAGATGAATTGAAGAAAAAATTGTTGTTGATTCCTAAATATTTGATAAATGCAATGTTAGAGGCCATTACAAAGGAGGGGTTTATGTATGATGTAGATCATCATCGTAAGGGTGTGTCCAACACCCTACCTAAAGCCATTATTTATATGGATATGAAGAGAAATAGCCACCATGGCCCTATGCCCTAGGCTCGACTTCAAGAGCTTATCAGTGAACAATAGATTCCTTAACTTTTTCCTTAATTTATATAGTTATAATATTAATCTTTAGATATTTTATAATGATCACAAGTAGATAACTAGGAATAAAATAGGAATTGAGTCTAGATTTTGAAGAGTCATGAGTAGATTTCATAAGGATTCAAAACACAAAGAAGTGACTAGATTATAATTCATAGTTCTCTCTAGCCTTAGTGAAATTAGACTTAGAATTACATGACTTTTTTGGATATAGGCAATGTTAATTAATCATAATTAATAATGATGTTTGATCTACAAACCAACTCAAGTTTATGTACTTCTATACATGTTTAATCTTAAGATGAAATTTAAAATAAAATAAAGTTAATAATAAGATTGGGTTCAAGGTGCAATAAGGTCACTTATAGATTTAACATTAGTGGACACAAGAATAAAGTTAAATGTGGTGTATATGTTGTTGTTATATGGAGCCTAATTAGACTTGGAGGTTAAATTTACCCCACTTTTATTGGTGTAGTTTCCCCCAAAATTCATATGGGGTCAAGGGGCAATGTTCCTTACAGGGGTTTGGGGGTAGCGCCCCCAAGATGGGGTCAAGGGACAGCGCTAAGGGTTAGGGTTTTCATGGATGTATTGTAGTATTTAGCAATGGTATTGAGTTGCAGGGATTGCTGGTTTAATTTGTTTGATTTATTCGATAATAATATTGGACTCTCTATTGGTGGATGTAGCTCGAGTTTGGGCGAACCATGTTAAAAATTGTCTCTCGCTGTTATTATTTCTATGTATTTTTCATTCCTCTATTTAATCTTTATTTGCAATTAATTGATATCTTCTGCTAGCTAACCCTAAAAAGTGGCATTAGAGTGGGTTGTGTTTGACTATCATCTGCAAGAAGGTCTCACGGTTGAGTGGGAGTCTCATAGTTAAGTGGGAGCAATGGCGGACGAGGGTAAATTGAAGGTAGATAAATTCAATAGGCAGAACTATCAATTATGGAAGATGCAAATGGAGGATAATCTCTATCAGAAGGATTTATGGAGGCCATTGGAAGGAGTATCCAAGAAACTGGCAGGAATGACAGATGAGGATTGGGAACTTCTAGACAGAAAGGCATTGGGAACCATTTGTTTGTGCCTAGCACCATCTATGGCATTCAATATAACAGAAGTGAAGACAACAAGTGAACTGATGAAATCTTTGGCTAAATTGTATGAAAAACCCTTAGCCTCAAATAAGGTATTTCTCATGAAGTGTTTGTTTAATCTGAAAATGATTGAAGGTGGATCTATTACAGATCATTTAAATGAGTTTAATATGATTGTTAGTCAGTTAACTTCTGTAAAAGTGAAATTTGATGAAGAGGTGAGGGTTCTCTTAGTTTCATGTTCTTTGCCAGAAAGCTAGAATAGCTTGGTAATGGCTGTAAGTAATTATGTCTCTGGTTCAAATACTTTGAAATTTGATGATGTTGTTGGTGTTATCCTTAGCGAGGAAATATGATAGAAAAGCTCAGGAGGATCCACATCAGGTAATGTTTTGAATGCAGAAAGCAAGGGTAGACCAAAGGAGAGAGGAAAAGGTTCTGGAGGTCATGAGAAGTCATGAGGAAAATCAAAGGATTAGAGATCCCAATCTATAGGATAGAAGGATTGCTGGTACTATGGGAAACTAGGTCATATGAAGAAAGATTGCTAGTCTCGAAAGAATAAAGAAGGAGACAAACAAGAAGGAAATAAGGAGGCAAATGTGGTAAGTAATAAATCTAAAGATGATGCTTTGATTCTTTCCCTAGATAATGTTGATGATTCATGGGTTTTAGATTCAGGGGCCTCATTTCATGCTACGCCCCATAGAAGTTATTTTCTTGATTATGTCCAAGGGGATTATGGGTTGGTTTATTTGGGAGATAATGAACCCTATCAAATTGTTGGAAAGGGAAGAATCAAGATTAAGTTGTAGAATGTGAATCATTGGCTACTACAAGAGGTAAGGCATGTTCCAAGGATGAGTAGAAATTTAATTTCAGCAGGGCAGCTAGCTGATGAAGGTTGCATAGTTACTTTCAGTCATAAAAAATGGAAGGTTTCAAAAGGTGCCTTAATAGTAGAAAAAGGTGTGAAAGTAGGCACTTTATATCTTTGTACAGGTCATATTGTTCCTTCTACATTAGTTGTTGCAGAGAAAAACTAAACAGGTTCAAGAATAGTTGTTGCAGGTTCGTAGGAAAAGACTGAAATAGTTGCTGCAGTTTCTGAGACAACACTATGGCATAACAGACTTGGGCATATGAGTGAAAAAGGTATGAAGGTACTTCATTCTAAGAAAGTTTTACCAAGTCTAAAATGTATTAATATGGATTTATGTGAAAGTTGTGTGTATGAAAAATAAAAGAGAGTTAGTTTTCAAGAGGATGGGAAGCAAAAGAAAGATGAAAAGTTGGAGCTTGTGCATACAGATGTATGGGGACCGGCTCAGGTATCTTCTCTTGGTGGCTCTCAGTATTATGTTACATTCATAGATGATGCAACTAGGAAGGTTTGGATTTATTTCCTCAGGCAAAAATCTGATGTATTTGAAACATTTAAGAAATGGAGAAGCTTGGTTGAGAATGAGATGGGTAAAAGATTAAAATGTCTCAGATCTGATAATGGTGGTGAGTATTGCAACAAATAATTTGAGGATTATTGTTCCTTTAATGGAATTCGTAGGTAGAAAATGGTTCCAGGGACTCCACAAGAGAATGGAGTGGCTGAGTGCATGAATATGACAATAATGGAGCATGCAAGGACCATGAGATTGCATGTTGGGCTGTCTTTAAACATGTGGACAGAAGCTATCAAAAACTATTGTATATTTAATTAATAGAGGTCCTTTAGTTCCTTTGGGTTGTGGTATTCTAGAGGAAGCATGGATAGGTAAGAAGGTGAGTTATTCTTTTCTCAAAACCTTTAGATGTGAAGTGTTTGCACATGTAGATCCTAAAAATAGAACCAAGATGGATGCAAAATTAAAAAATGTACTTTTGTTGGATATGGCATTGATAAATTTGGTTATAGACTTTGGGATTTTGAAAATTAGAAAATTGTGAGAAGCAAGGATGTTATATTCAATGAGAAGGTGTTGTACAAAGATTAGTTGCAGTAGAATGAGAAGAAAGAAAATGATTATGTGGTGTTGGATGATACTCCAAATAGTGATGTTCCAGTGGTTCCTCATCCTCCTCAACAACAAGAAGAAATACCACAAACTCCAGTGAATGTTAGATGGTCAACAAAGCTATGTAGACCTCTTGAAAGGTTTTCTCCCTCTTTGTATTCTATTTTGTTAACAGATGATGGTGAATCAGAACGGTATGATGAAGCTATGCAGGTGGATACAAAGGTTCAATTAGAGCATGCAATGAAAGAAGAAATGGACTCCTTGTTGAAAAATTAGACTTGGAAATTATGTAAGCTGCCTGTAGGTAAAAAGGCTTTACCAAACAAATAGGTTTATAGGCTAAAAGAGGAAGATGGAGGTAATAAAAGATTTAAATCCAGGTTAGTTGTAAAAAGATTTACATAGAATAAGGGCATTGATTTTGATGAGATTTTTTCTCCGGTTGTTAAGATGACTTCTATTCATACTGTTTTAAGTATTGTGGTTGCTAAAGATTTGCATTTGGAACAACTAGATGTGAAAACTACCTTTCTCCATGGTGATTTGGAGAAGGAGATATCTATGGAACAACCCAAAGGATTTGAGGTCAAAGGTAATGAGAAACTAGTGTGCAGATTGAAGAAGAGTTTGGATGGCCTAAAAAAAACACCTCGACAATGGTATTTGAAATTTGATAGTTTTATGGTTGAGCAAGGCTATAGCCAGTGCATTTCTGACCATTGTGTTTATTTTAAGATGTCGGATAATAATAGCTACATTATTTTATGTTTATATGTTGATGACATGCTTGTAGCAGGGTCTAACACGGATCACATAAGAGAGTTAAAACATCAGTTATCGTAGTCATTTGCTATGAAAGATTTGGGGGCAGCAAAACAAATCCTTGGTATGAAAATTTGCGAAGATAGGAAAAACAAAAAATTGACTCTATCTCAAGTTGATTATGTTGAAAAGGTGTTGTAGAGATTCCATATGGAGAATGCAAAAGATGTCAACACACCTTTGCCTAGTCATTTGAAATTGACTAAGGAAATGTGTCCTAAGACACAAGAAGAGGAAGAAAAAATGTCCAAGGTACCATATGCTTCAACTGTAGGAAGTTTAATGTATGCCATGGTATGCACGAGACCAGCTATTGCACATGTTGTAGGAGTCATAAGCAGGTATATGAGTCATCCCAGATTGGAGCATTAGAATGCAATAAAATGGATTCTCAGATATTTGAGAGGTACATCCAATAAACACTTATGTTTTGGGGGCTCTAATACTTATTTAGTAGGCTATGTAGACTCATATTTGGCAGGGGATATTGATACCAGACGGAGTACTACAGGTTATGTCTTTACTATAGGTGGGATAGTGGTGAGTTGGATTTCCAGGTTGCAAAAGGTGGTTGCTTTATCCACCACAGAGGTAGAATTGTTGGAAATAAGGTAGATAACTGAGAGGGGGGTGAATAAGTTATCTCAAATATCTTTAACTTCCTTTTCTTCTTTAATAATTAGTGTAGTCTCAAAACATATAAGCATATGTGATCATAAGAATAGAAATAAAATCAACACACATAACACAAGGATTTTTATGTGGAAACCTGGGGTGACTAACCTAAGATTGTATTCTCTATTAAAAGAATAAAAGAGTACAAAATGGCACTTGCCAATTAGGGCTCACTGCTTGAGCACACTACTCACAAGAGGCACACTACCTACAAGAGACTCACTGTCTACAAAACTTATAGAAGGTAATCAGGTGTTTGAATTGATGAGAGGCATCTACAAATGCAAGAGTTTAGTTCTGGTTAGGCACAATACACTGATCTGATGCACTTCATTCTTCCTCTATTTTCATGTTGTTGCTTTGTCACATACTAGACTTGAATTGCTAGTTTCACATTTATTCCTACTTTTCTTTGCACTTATTTCATCACTTCTATACGCTTCACACACCTACAGACTAGAATCCATCTGATATTTATATCCGCATCAAGGATTACATCAACTTTCTAGTTGGCAACAAGAACACTTAAAGATATTTGTAAGTTACTGATCTGTCGGTAGAATCCATGCTTGATTTGTGATGCGTATCAAGAACATGGGCATAGAAGTCTTTAATCATCTCAGCCAACAATGTATAATCCCCCAAATAGCTTGATCAACACATTTTACTCATCCAGATTGAAGTCTAATCCTCTACCGGTCAGTTCTTTCTCTGTCTACTCTGCCTGTTTGGAACCCAACCCTCAGATGCTCATGCTTTATCACCAGAGGCTAAATCTCTAGAATATAGTAGTCATGATACCCCTCTTGACTTATCCAAGTCTATAACTTGCTGAGTTACACCATCTGAGAGATCAAGACCTAATTGTCAGACCTTGTTGCATACTCTGTTCTTGTTCACTGGACCAAAACAATCTTCAATCTGACTTCTGGTATAGGCATACTATGTACTACGGATGTGTGGGATAGACTTTGTTCCCATCAATGACAACACTCATGAAGCCACACAGTGTCTCTTGCCAACAATCTCTCCCTTTGGCATTGATGGCAACACTTAGTGAAAAATGGCTAAGTGTCGCAGTAAATCCCCCTTGGCTGATGCTCTATCTTTTGCACTATTTTACCAGAGCTCCCCCTTCATTGGATTCCACATTTTTCACTACTCCTCACTCCCCCTTTGACATCAATGGAAAAGGGTAGAATCTGCATACCAAAATTTGCAAAAATTAACCTATACATGGTTGCATAAGTATATATATATATGTTATACTTACATATATTTAAGTATATCCACAAAAGTGGCCTTCAACTGTACAAATTTTGTGGCCTAGCTCTACTTCATCCTATCCAAAATGGAGATGTGACCACTCAATAAAAATGCATATGCTTCTGCCCTTCTTAAATATACCAGATCACTAGTCTAGGCTATGGTCTCAGCATCTGTCAAGCCCTCATGCATTGCCTCTAACTTAGGGATAATTATCCCTCTGAGTTCACTCATTCTGTTTATTATATCCTTCTTTTCTTTGTTCAGCCTCTTTATTTCATTTATGATGACAATGGCTTGGCATTCTTGATTCATTAAAGAGGTAGTAAGGGGATCAAAATTCTAAGATAAACTTGACAATTTACCTTCTTGTTCTTTCACCTTCTTTTCAATATCCTCTGTCACTTTGGGCCAAGAGAGACAAAATTTGTACATGTCCCCACCATCTTTAAGAGCATTTTCAAGGCTGTTTATTCCAATGTTTAGGGTCCTCCTATCATTAGCAATGAGTCCCTATACGTCAGTTAATCTTTTTCCCAGAAACTCCTTCCGAACCTTTGCTTCTATTGATTTTTCTAGAGATTCAAAGTGAGTGCTAACAAAATTTACCAAAGATTTCAGGTTGTCGGATGGTGAGGCCAAAGGATCCTTTTGGAATGATGGCATGATCTTCTCTAGCATCTCCGATGCAATCTCCAACAATTCACAGTCTTCCATGTGAGATTTTAGGAGTTTTTCTTTTGCTTTGGCTTGAGAAAAAGATGCTGTTTTCATTGTCTGGACCGGAGAGAGAGAGTCAAAATTTAGTGGCCCTTGAAATAGCTCAGGTTCATCTATCTCCATCATTTCTTTGTTCAAGAAGTTCTTCACTGCCTCTATAGTGTCTCTTGCCAGTGATTGAGTCTTCTTTTCTTTTGAGATATCAGAACAATCAACATTAGTCTCTTCTACTTGTTCTTCTTCTTTTCCTCTAACCTCTTCTTCTTGACATACTTTCTTCTCTTTTCTTCCTTCTCCTCCAACTTCAAAATCTAGAATGACTACAGTGGGATCCAGAGGAGAGATGTCACCTGAGATTACTACTTCATGAGTTTCCTCTTCTGGAACAGAGGAATCCAAGTCCTTAGATTTCTCTTCATCTATCTCTTTTGATCCTTCTACATCAGAAGTTTCTTCATTGGTTACATTTAATCCTTCAACATCCATGGTAGAGGATTCTTCATCTATTTCCTCTACAATAGGAAGATTGAATCTTTTGAAAGCATTCCAGAGGATGTCTTTTGTTTCTTTTGCTACTTGGTCAGTTTCTCCAAGCATAAGTTTATTCATTCTTGCCTTACTCTAGAACTCATTCTTACAATCCTTAAAAATCATGTCCATTTGTTTTGGAGTGATAGAAGGATAAAGCTGAATCATTATTTGTTCCTAAATCTCTAGGTCTTTTGCCTTTACATTTTCTTTTCTCAGTTCAAGTACCTTTTCTAGACTCTTGGGAATTAATGATATAATTTCAATGAAAGCTTTATTGTAAATATTCAGGTACCTAACAATAGCTTCTTCCAAAATCCTCTTGTCAGTATCACTGTATTCATCATAGAACTCTGTTACTAGCTGTAGGTTCCCATCCACAGTAACTGCCTTGATGATGTCATCAATGGAAAGAGTGGGCTTTTTAACAAATTATTCTGCCTTTTCTTTCTTATTTTTACTGGCAGAGAATTCTCTAGATGTTTTCTTCTTCTTCATTTTCTTGATTTCCTCATCAGATTATGTTTCTTCATCATCTTTAAGACTTGTGTATTACCTTGTGGCTTTGGTCTTCATCCTCTTTTCTCCTTTTCCAGTTATCTTGAATTCCAGTTTGGTGGCCCTTGAGCTTTTAGGAGTGGCAGGTGCAGAGCTCTTAGAAGATCTAGTCCGGGAGGAGGCTTGTACCAGAACATCTCCTTTCTTTGCTTCTTGTTTCTCTTTCTCAACCTTCTCCATTTTCTCTCTGTTTGTATCTATTGCCTCTTTTGATAGGCCAAATCTTTTGGCAGTTTCCTCAACTTCCCTTCTTACTTTCCTCTTTATCTCCAGTTGTCTTAACTCAACATGTATTTTTACACTTATTTCTTGGAAGGTTCCAAACCTTTCTGCCTCAGGGTCCTTAGGCTGGCTCAATAGGTGTTGAATATGTAGCTCCAAGATTTTTTCATCAACCTCGTATCCCATAGGCATTATCCACACTGTTTTGGGCTCAACTGCCTCCATTAGGCATTGATCAGTGTCAACCATGAAGCACACTGTATCCTTGTATTTCTCAACTATGGATTGATGTTTTCTCTCTGGCTTACATCATGCTTTGGAAGTTCTTAAAGTAACCCCAGAGAGCTGTGTTTTGAGCTTTAGAATCACCAAGTCCATACATATAATCTCTAATATGGATTGCAATCAGTTTGTCATTTTTCCAAACCCAACCACTTGATCCAGGTAGGTCACTCATGTAATAGAAGAATAGACATAGTATTATACAACCATATTTAAAGGAATTTTTCTTATCCTTTTTGATCTTCTATAGGTTTTCTAACAGTTGATTTAGGAGAAGTTCACATAGGTCATAATCTACATCTTCTCTCAACATCTGATATGCTGCATAGATTGTTGTCCAAGACACAAAATTCTCCCTGCTAAAATGATAGATCTTGTACCCAATTATCATTGAGGCAAACTTGACATCTGGATTTGTGATGTCATCTATGGTCATTGCTCTTTTGTCAAAATTAGATCCGGTGGCTTCAGTTATTGTCTAGTTCTTGACAGATTTAAGTGCAGGTAACCCACCGGAAGAATGCAGTTCAGTCACTACCCTGATGGCATCTTTTGTTATCTTAAAGGGCATCATTAACCAGATGAAATTATCATGCATCCTACTTAGGACATACCAGACCCAATCATCTTCTGCAAAATAGGGAAAGTGTATGCAATGTCTGAAGTGTTTATCCCAGAGGGCCTTGAATTGAGGTTTGAGTTCAAAATTCTTATCTATTAGTTGTTTGTGATAGATGTCCATCAATTTAGAGTCTCCAAATTACCCAATGTTGGCATGGATATAGACCCTAACATCTTCTACATGCAATACCCCATGCAAAATGCTAGAAAATGTGCCTAAAGGATCAAATTCTAGAGATTTATAAGGATGTTTCTTGAATTTAGGATGTGGCCTATTAGTGATCTTGACAACCATTGGAGTAGCCATTATGCAAGAGATTCAAAGAGAGATTTTCAAAATAGAAGTACCTTTTCACGCTTTAGGGTTTGAAATAGGAGCCGTAACAAGTCGCTGGGTGAATTCATTTTTCTAGTTGATCTTTGAGTGAATAGTAGAAACTTCATTGCAGAGCTCTTCTTTTCTTCTTCATGAATGCAAGTGTGTAAATGATGAGTGAAAAAACCCTTTTTATCCTTACACAAACCCTAATTTCCTTTTGTAATAAATGCACAACTTAAGTTATCCGGTTACCCTATTTTAAGAGAGATCTTCTCGAATCATTGTGCTGATCTTAGAATCATTGTCAGTGAGGATTGACAATCTATCTTCTTTTCTTCAATCATGCCATGAGTCCGCAGATCAAAGTATTTCAATTCTGAATCATACTGGATCTGTCTATGAAGATCTTGCTTTACCGGATGGTTGTCAAACTGGATTAACTTGAGTGGGTAAACTCTTGCCAAAACACCACGCAAATCTTTCATATTTTTATTGAGGGTTATTTAGATATTTTTCTGAGAACCCTTTTATCCGCAACACTCCATGTGCCAAATTTAGGCACTAATTGACTGGCTGGGGGAATTTGTTTTCTCTGTGACTCCCCCTGACCCAGAGCTCACCTTTTTAGTTTTCGAAAGGAATATCAGCACCGAATTCTGGTACAGATCCATCCCCAATATTTTCCATGCTCTTCTTTACCCAAATCTTGCTCATCTCATTTTGAACTTCATCCGCATTCACTTTACCTTTTCCCTTATCTTGTTTCTGATTATGTTCCACTAGACCTTTTCTATCCTGATTTCTACTTCTGTAGAATTTGACAATATGACCGAATCTATTGCAATTGTAATAGACACCATTTCTTTGCTTATTTGATTTATATCCTTTTGATCTACATTGATTAGCCATATGTCCCATTCTATTGCATGCAAAGCATCTACCATTGAACGAATTGTTTATTTGCATATTTCTACATTCATAAAATTTGTGACCATACCTTTTGCAGTTAAAACATTGTTCGAAGAAGGATGGATTAGTCTGATTTATTCTTCTCCTGCACTGAGTTGCTTTATGACTGAAATTGTTGCAATTGAAGCAGTATCCATTGAAGGATGGATATCTTTGAGCATTTGGTTGCCTTATCAGAGGTCTTCTAGGCCTATTTCTTTGATTTCCTGATCCAAAGTTCTTCTGACCAGATCTGAAGCTTTCACCTTTCTCATATCCCAAGCCACGCTTCTCATCTACCCTCTTTTGGCTTTCAAGAAGAACTTCAAGTTGGGCTGAGCTTATCTTGAATTTCTCTTTGTATTCATTTGCTGTTTGAAGATCTTGTTTAAGAGTGTCTATCTGATTCTCAAGTTCTTCTTCATTGTCTCTATCTTCTTTAAGATCTAATTCAAGATGCCTAATTATTCTGTCCATTTTGTGGTAGTCCTCTATTTTCTCCTTGAGGGATTGTTTTAGATTATCTTCAATTTTCCTCTTTTCTTCAATTTCTTAGGTGAATCTCATAACCCCTAATTCCATTTCATGCCTTACCATAATGACTTCTTTTGACAGCTTCTCACATAGCTTATTTTTCTCATCTAGATCTTCATTAGTATCATTGGCTTCACTCTGATTTGCTAATTTTTGAAGTAGTTCCTTTCTCTTTTTCACAGAGATACTAAGTTTTTCTTTTAGCTCATTTATGAAATCATCAGCCTGTTTGAGTCTTTCTCTCAAATTATTGACTTCAGAGTGGGATTATTCAAGGTCATCTAGGGCAGACTGAAGTTGTTCCTTCATACCATATATATCCATTGAGATTCCCAGATCTTCCTCAAGCTATTAGGATTTGTTCAGAGGAACTTGGCTCTGGTACCAATTGTTGGAAACAAGGTAGATAACTAAGAGGGGGTGAATCAGTTATATCAAATATCTTTAACTTCCTTTTCTTCTTTAATAATTAGTGTAGCATCAAAACATATAAGCATATGTGATCATAAGAATAGAAATAAAATCAACACACATACACAAGGATTTTTACATGGAAAACCTTGTTAAGGGAAAAACCGTGTGGTGACTAACCCAAGATTTATTCTCTATTAAAAGAATAAAAGAGTATGTTGGTGCCTGCATGAATATTCAGGTTTCAAGCATTTAAATTCGTAGGCACCTTCCAAAAATTCTGTCTTTCGGCCTTCCCAGTTAAAAATTGCAAAAAATCTGTTGTATGCATGTCACTTTGTATATACATGCAGGTCAAATGTGCATTGGTGGGTCAGAAATCTCAATCGGCCTTCAAAAAATGAAAAATTTGGTTGTATGCATTTCGTAATGCATATCAGGCTTTAAAAAGGTGCATATACATTAAGGAATCTATCACAGATTTTGGGTATATTCTGTGCTTGTATCTCGGGTTGCATGTATATTTTGCATTGTATATTCGACATACAAAGCAAATGTGCAAGGGTCTTATACATTCGCTACAGTGAAAGGGTCATCGGTGTAACTTGGGTTATCAGCCAAGCTGTGGGATGTCTAGCCGATTGTGGTGGTCTGTTTGATGGTGGTTTGTTATCGGTGAGAAAGTATACATCGACAGCCAAGCAAAATGTTCTCCCGATGGCTGATGCACATACAATGGAAACATACATTGCCAAGATGCAAGGCAGAATGTATATTGGTGGCAACATACAAAGGAGATATGCATTGTCAATGTACAAAGAAGAAAAACAAAGGGTCGGGCCCACTAGTTGCATACAAGGGCGATTGTATGTTGGCACATGCAATCAAATACGCAAGGCCCAGACCTGAGAAATTATACATTCTGGTTGATACAGGTTTGAGATCCACATTGTATATTTTGTTTTGTATATCTGCATTGTATGTTTGTGATATACAAAATAATGATACGAAGAAAAGAATATACAATCTAGACGTGAAGAAGAATATGTTTTAGTAGATTTCAGGTTGAAGTCCGCAGGTTGCATGATATGCGTTGTATATGCGATATACAATGAAAAGATACAATGAGAAAGATACAATGCGGATTCCAAAGGATGTTCCAATCTAGCAGATAAAGTGTTGAAGTCCGTAGCTTATATATGTGTGTGCATTGTATATCACAGATATACAAAGGAGGTGAAAATACAATGCTCGGACCTGATTCAAATTTCAATTTGTTCTATAATGGCTTGAAGTCTGTGTTGTACATTGCATTTGTAAGATGCAATATACAAAGAATATGTGCATGGGGAAGATACAAGCTAGACCTGATGGTGAGTTTGAATGTGTTTTATAATGTTTTTGGGTCTACCTTGTATATGAAGCATTGTATCCTGCATATGCAAAAGGAAAAGATACATTGGCTCGTCGGCATAACATTACTTATCAGCGAATACTCCCAGGGTTGTTCCGATGGCCGATGAAGATGAAAATACCTAGCGATAGAGAGCCAGTCAGGGGATCCCACGTGTCCAAATAGTTGCATATATATGCATTCTACATATACAAAGATTTAAAAAGGCAAAATGAAAGGCAAAAAATTTAGCGATAGGGAGATAAAGCGCCTACGTGGCAGGATTCTACTAGCCAATGTACTTTAGCATAATTCAGGCTACAGATCTCAACGGGAAGGAAGGAAGATCGATGGCTCTATTCAAATGGAGCATTTTCCATGTTTTTACAGCTGTTTCTAGGCAAGAAAATTACAGGGCACGCAGTCTGCTACGTTTTCAAGGCTACGGGTTGGTTGGCATTTATGGCTATTTGCAGAGAGGTATGGGTATGATTGATAGCAACCTACCAGATTTGTAAGGAAAATTTTCAAGTGGCTGCACACGTATCCTGATTCCACCTGCTCTTTCCTCTGTTTCTCACTACTGCATTGAATGTTTTGGGCGCCATTTTTGATGTGTTGTATTTGGCCAAAATTTTGAAGTGCCATGTAATTATTGCTGAGTACATAGTCTTGCTATAAAATGCAAATTGTGTTACTCATTTTAGGTTGTTGAAGATTTGGGCACTTTTGGGGGGAAATTAACAAAGGATAGAGCATTTTCTTGGCTATTTTATCTCTGTTGGAGTTTATGAGTTGCATTTGAGTGCATCTTGTACATATGTTCAGTTTCATGTCATTTTATATGAAAAATGCATTATTGCATGTGTTTATCTGCCTATCTCCATTTGTTGTATACATTTTCTTCTTTTGAATCTGGTTGCTAAGGGTTTCTTAGATTTTGGGGTATAGATTTTTGTATCACATGCTTAATCTCTAACTTCCATTCAAGGAGTGGATTAAATTGTTTTAGGTTGAGTATGGAGAAGAATGTATGTCAGCTTGGATATTTGTAAGTAGAGACAGTTAAATACTTATCCTTGGGTGGTATTTGTAAGGCAAATGCTAGTCCTAACCCCTTGAAACTTGAATGCCAGTTGCAAGCCATTCTCTTGTATATGTCTAGTTGACTCCTTGCCTTGAGATAGGCACTGGTCTGCTTCTTGTGTAGTAGTTATGATCCAAAACCCCCTATCTTGCATCCAAACATAAATTCAAATCCTTTCATAATTCTAACGTGTTAGTTGTAGGAGTAGGATTAGGATCCCTACATATTCTCATCCTAAACCAGTCAGATATGTCCAAGAAAGTTTCCAACCTTGTGATTTATCATTCAAATCTTGGTCCACACATGAGAGTATTCTGCCTGTTGTTGTAAAGCTAAATCTTTGTGTCACTAGACGAGTCAAGGTTAAATCTTTAGCTATAGGGATACCCCCCTTGGTGCGGCAGAACCAGAAGTGAAGGGGAGGTAGCTCACACAACCTCCTATATTAGTTGGCCGAATCTATGTGTGCATTGGAACTAGCAAACCCTCTGCTGATTTGGAAGGAAAACCAAAAAAATGGCGACTCTGCTAGGGACGTGATTAAATGTATTATCTAGAAATCTCTGGTGAAGTTTTGCCCATCCAAGTCACCAACAAAATGGCGACTCTGCTTGGCACATGATTAAATGTATTATCTAGAAATCTCTGGTGAAGTTTTGCCCATCTGAGTCACCAACAAAATGGCGACTCTGCTGGGGATGTGAAGGTGCTATCTTTCTGCTGGGGAGAGAGTTAAGTGATTTAAGGGCTAGAAAATCTAGTTTCCAATGAAGTTGTTGCAGCAATACCAAAGAAAAACCATGTGGTGCTCTACTAGTGTGATGAATCTAGAAAACAAAAGTGCCTTGTTGATATTCTGTCCTCTCTGTGAGAGGTGGCAACTCTGTTGATTGAACCTATCAATGCTGCAACATTATTTCTAGGTATTCATCTTTTGATTCAAAAAATGATGAGTTTAAAGTAGTAGTCTTGGTTGTACTCACATAAAAGGCCATTTTTTATTGAAAGGTATAAAGCCCTGAATTTCAAAGGAATATATGGTTACCCAAATGTTATTCCCAATAAAATTAGAAAATGTTTACTGAAATATAGTGGATTAAATTCTGAGTCTGCAAACAAACATCTGCAAATTTTTGTAATTTAATAGAAGATTATGAGGTAGAAGCTGAA
This sequence comes from Cunninghamia lanceolata, assembly GCA_027924645.1. Lineage (NCBI taxonomy): Eukaryota > Viridiplantae > Streptophyta > Pinopsida > Cupressales > Cupressaceae > Cunninghamia > Cunninghamia lanceolata. The sequence continues at coordinate 3,054,692 of BSBN01000135.1, read as the reverse complement.
GATGTAGTAATGAGACTCTTTGTTCAGTCATTAGAGGATGATGCTAGGGTCTAGTTTTCAGACTTGCCCGTGTGTTCAGTTTCTTCATGGGTAGATCTAGAAATTGCATTCCTAGAGTAGTTTGGTGAAAGATTTTATTTAGCCTCATTGATCATACATTTCATGAACATCCAAAAGGAAGAGGAGGATCTGGTTCCAGCCTTTAATATTAGGTTTATTAAGTTGCTCAAGTAGATCCTTGAATATATGAGACCTAACAATGCATTGTGCTTGACAACTTCTAGATAAAGAACCAGCTACACTTCACTAGGCTTTCAAATTTGCTATGGATATTGAAAATAATCAGAAATATGGAATGCTAGTAGGTTTTATGACTGCAAGTTTTCAAAACAATTTTCAAAGTGAATATATTTCACCTTTCCCATTGTGTTCATTGAGAAATGATGTTGTAGAGGGAAATATATTTCAGAACAATGGGTGCAGTCATGATGTGATACATAAACATGAAGAAGATGTTGTCAAAAATGTAAGCACATCCTCTAATGGTGAAGACAAAGATTGTTATCAACCTCCAAAAGAGAAGCCTGCAGACACAAAATGCCTTTCAAAGGATGAAATAAAAGATATACACGAAGTTGTGTCTTACAGTGATAGGCATATCCCAATTATTCCTGATTATTTGAATAAGGTGGATATGCAGAGCTTCACTCTGAATATAGAGGATATTGATTCAAGGGACAACAGTGAATATGTTAGTGACTATCAACATTCAAATGCATATGTGAGCTTTTTAGATGATGAAATATATGTGGATGCTGAATATGAGTGTTTCCTTAGATTCTGACCACCTTCACAGTGCAAAGGTTGAAAAATTTGCTTTTGATTATCACTGCATTGGTGAGGAGGAGAAACATGATCACTATTCAGATGTGAATAGACAAGTTGTAGATGTGTGTGCTGATACAGATGGGGATAGTGTTGGTTGCAGGGGTGACTATGAAGCTTTCAGTGTAGGGCTGCCTTTTGAGCTATTTATGCCTTCTTTTGAGACATTCCAGGTGGACCTTAATGATAAAATTCTTGAGCACAATGATGATGAATATCTAAGTGTCTATAAAGATAAATCTGATTATGAGATGTCGCTTGTGCCTGAATATTGTTTGTTTGATACAGAGGAGTCCTTATTTTTTGAAGAAGGGCAAAATTATGATGTGGATTCATTTGTTTCATGTGAGTTTGTTATTTTTCCAAGCAACATTAGTGACTCATATGATGATGACATTCTACAGCTGATAATAATGTATGATCATGAATCTTGCTGTAGATTTGTTAAAGAAAGAGAAATGGGTAGCAGCACAACCAATTGCAAAGTAGGGTGTTGCAGACAGTTAAATGCTTTCAGGCTTCATTTGAAGAAATCAAAAGAAAATCAAGTATTTGACAAAGGAAAATTCTGGTTTTTCCTTTTTGGTGGCCCTGGGCTGCCAAGTAAATTTTAAAAAATGTGTTTTATGATGCAGGTTGGTGCAATTTTGACTCTGTAGCCCAATGGATAAGGGACTAGTGTGCATCCCAGAGATCTATGGTTCTCACCATGCCTACAAGAGGCATGCGTCCCCAGACAGAGCCAGTGTTGGTGCCTACATGAATATTTAGGTTTCAAGCATTTAAATTCACAGGCACCTTCCAAAAATTCTGTCTTTCGGCCTTCCCAGTTAAAAATTACAAAAAATCTATTGTATGCATGTCACTTTGTATAAACAAGCTATTTGTATATACATGCAAGTCAAATGTGCATTGGCGGGTCAGAAATCTCAATCAGCCTTCAAAAAATGAAAAATTTGGTTGTATGCATTTCGTAATGTATATCGAGCTTTAAAAAGGTGCATATACATTGAGGAATCTATCACAAATTTTGGGTATATTCTGTGCTTGTATCTTGGGTTGCATGTATATTTTGCATTGTATATTCGACATACAAAGCAAATGTGCAAGGGTCTTATACATTCACTACAGTGAAAAGGGTCATCCGTGTAACTTGGGTTATCGGCCAAGCTGTGGGATGTCTAGCTGATTGTGGTGCTCTGTCCGATGGTGGTTTGTTATCGACGAGAAGTTATACATCGACAGTTAAGCAAAATGATCTCCTGATGGCCGATGCACATATAATGGAAACATACATTGCCAAGATGCAAGGTAGAATGTATATTGGCGGCAACATACAAAGGAGATATGCATTGTCAATGTGCAAAGAACAAAAACAAAGGGTCGGGCCCACTAGTTGCATACAAGGGTGATTATATGTTGGCACATGCAATCAAATACGCAAGGCCTGGACTTGAGAAATTATACATTCTAGTTGATACAGGTTTGAGATCCGCATTGTATATTTTGTTTTGTATATCCGTGTTGTATGTTTGCGATATACAAAACAATGATACGAAGAAAAGAATATATAATCTGGATGCGAAGAAGAATATGTTTTGGTGGATTTTAGGTTGAAGTCTGCAGGTTGCATGTTATGCATTGTATATGCGATATACAATGAAAAGATACAATGAGAAAGATACAACACGGATTCCAAAGGATGTTCCAATCTAGCAGATAAAGTGTTGAAGTCCACAGCTTGTATGTGTGTGTGCATTGTATATCACAAATATACAAAGGAGGTAAAAATACAATGCCCGGACCTGATTCAAATTTCAATTTGTTCTATAATGGCTTGAAGTCGACGTTGTACATTGCATTTGTAAGATGCAATATACAAAGAATATGTGCATGGGGGAGATACAAGTCAGACCCAATGGTGAGTTTGAATGTGTTTTATAATGTTTTGGGGTTTGCCTTGTATATGAAGCATTGTATCCCGCATATGCAAAAGGAAAAGATACATTGGCTCGTCGGCATAACATTGCTTATCGGTGAATATTCCCAGGGTTGTTCCGATGGCCGATCAAGATGAAAATACCTAGTGATAGAGAGCCAGTCAGGGGATGCCACATGTCTGGACCATTGCATGTATATGCATTCTGCATATATAAAGATTTAAAAAGGCAAAATGAAAGGTAGAAAAGTCAGCGATAGGGAGATAAAGCGTCTACGTGGTAGGATTCTATTGGCCAATGAATTTTAGCATAATTCAGGCTATAGATCTCGGCGGGAAGGAAGGAAGATCAATGGCTCTATTCAAATGGAGGGTTTTCCATGTTTTTACAGCTGTTTCCAGGTGGGAAAATTGTAGGGCACGTAGTCTGTTGCATTTCTGAGGCTACGGGTTGGTTGGCATTTATGGCAATTTGCAGAGAGGTATGGGTATGATTGACAGCAACCTACCAGATTTGTAAGGAAAATTTTCAAGCGGCTGCACATGTATCTCGATTCCACCTGCTCTTTCCTCTGTTTCTCGCTACTGCATTGAATGTTTTGGGTACCATTTTTGGTGCATTGTATCTGGCCAAAATTTTAAAGTGCCATGTAATTATTGCTGAGTACACAGTCTTGCTATAAAATGCAAACTGTGTTACTCATTTTAGGTTGTTGAAGACTTGGGCACTTTGGGGGAAAAATAACAAAAGACAGAGCATTTTCTTGGCTGTTTTATCTTTGTTGGAGTTTATGAGTTGCATTTGAGTGCATCTTGTACATATGTTCAGTTTCATGTTGTTTTATATGAAAAATGCATTATTGCATGTGTTTATCTGCCTGTCTCCATTTGTTGTATGCATTTTCTTCTTTTGAATCTGGTTGCTAAGGGTTTCTTAGATTCTGGGGTATAGATTTTTGTATCACATACTTAATCTCTAACTTCCATTCAAGGAGTGAATTAAATTGTTTTAGGTTGAGTATGGAGAAGAATGTATGTCAGCCGGGATATTTGTAACTAGAGATAGTTAAATACTTATCCTTGGGTGGTATTTGTAAGGAAAATGCCAGTCCTAACCCCTTGAAACTTGAATGCCAGTTGCAAACCATTCTCTTGTATACATCTAGTTGACTCCTTGCTCGGAGATAGGCACCAGTTTGCTTCTTGTGTAGTAGTTATGATCCAAAACCCTCTATCTTGCATCCAAAACATAAATTCAAATCCTTTCATAATTCCAACCTGTTAGTTGTAGGAGTAGGATTAGGACCCCTACATACTCTCATCCTAAACCAGTCAGATATGTCTAAGAAAGTTGCCAACCTTGTGATTTATCATTCAAATCTTGGTTCACACATGAGAGTATTCTACCTATTGTTGTAAAGCTAAATCTTTGTGTCATTGGGCAAGTCAAGGTTAAATCTTTAGCTATAGGGATACCCCCCTTGGTGTGGCAGAACTAGAAGTGAAGGGGAGGCAGGTCACATAACATCTTGTATTAGTTGGCTGAATCTACCTATGCATTGGAACTGGCAAACCCTCTACTGATTCGGAAGGAAAACCAACAGAGTACAAAATGGCATTTGCTAATTAGGGCTCACTGCCTGAACACATTGCTTACAAGAGGCACATTGCCTACAAGAGACTCACTATCTACAAAACTTACAGAAGGTAATTAGGTGTTTGAACTAATGAGAGGCATCTACAAATGCAAGAGTTCAGTTCTGGTTAGGCACAATACACTGATCTGATGCACTTCATTCTTCCTCTGTTTTAGTGCTGTTGCTTTATCACATATCAGACTTGAATTGCTGCTTTAACATTTATCCCTAGTTTTCTTTGCACTTTATTTCATCACTTCTATATGCTTCACACACCTACAGACTGGAATCCATTTGATATATATATATCTGCATCAAGGATTACATCAACTTTCTAGTCAGCAACAAGAACACTTCAAGATATTTGCAAGTTACTGATCTGTCAATAGAATCCATGCTTGATTTGTGATGCATATTAAGAACATGGGTATAGAAGTCTTTAATCATGTTGGCCACCAATGTATAATCCCCCAAATAGCTTGATCAACATATTTTACTCATCTGGATTGAAGTCTAATGCTCTGTCGGTCAGTTCTTTCTTTGTATGCTCTGCCTATTTGGAACCCAACACTCAGATGCTAATGCTTTATCATCGGAGGCTAAATCTTTGGAATATAGTAGTCATGATACCCCTCTTGACCTATCATAGTCCGCAACTTGCTAAGTTACACCATCTAAGAGATCCAGACCTAATTGTCAGACCTTGTTGCATACTCTGTTCTTGTTCACTAGACCAAAACAATCTTCAATCTAACTTCTGATATAGACATACTATGTACTGTGGATGTGTGAGATAGACTTTGTTGCCATCAATGACAACACTCATGAAGCCACATAGTGTCTCTTGCCAACAAGAATATGTAGCTGCAATAGAGGCAAGCAAAGAGATCATATGGCTACAATCTTTCATGGAAGAATTGGGCAAACAATAGGTTAACAATTATTTGTTTACATACATCTAGATTGCCATACATCTTGCAAAGAATTCTTCCTCGCATTCAAAGACCAAACACATACAGTTGAGGTATCACTTGATTCGGTCAGTGTTGGATGATGGGCAATTACGGATAGAAAAGATACATAAAGATGAAAATCCAGCAGATATGTTTACAAAGGCAGTAACAAGGGAGAAGTTGAGCTCTTCTTCAGCTTTAGTTGGTCTTCAAGAATGAAAAACAATAAAATCAGAACAATAGAGTCCAGGGTGCTTATTTCTAGTAGGAGCTATAGGGTCAGTGGTGTTATGATCAGTCTCCAAGTGGGAGATGATATGGTGTGGAGTCTAATTAGTCTCCAAGTGGGAGATTGTTGTTATATGGAGCCTAATCAGACTCAGAGGTTAAATTTACCCCACTTTTATCAGTGTAGTTTTCCCCCAAATTCCTATGGGGTCAAGGGGCAGTGCCCCTTGTGGGGGTTTGGGGGCAGCGCCCCCAAGACGAGGTCAAGGGGTAGTTCCCCTTGTGGGGTCTAGGGGCAACACCTTGGCACACTCCCTATTGTGATATAGTGCAGGATTGAGGGTCAATTCCCTCGCAGGGGCTTGGGGGCAGCGCCCCCAAAACCTCCAATGATTTTTTATTATTTTATTAAGGTTTTGGGAGATATTTTTCTATTGGCCGACATAAAAAAACCCTATTTTTGTAACTGACATAAGACTTGATAAAAGCAACTAAGGGTTAGGGTTTCTGTGGATGTATTGTAGCATTTTGCAATGGTATTGAGTTGCAGGGATTGCTGGTTGTAGTCAGTTTGATTTATTGGATAATAATATTGGACTCTATGTTGGTGGATGTAGCCCAAGTTTGGGTGAACCACATTAAAACTTGTCTCTTGCTGTTATTATTTCTGTGTATTTTTCATTCCTCTATTTAATCTTTATTTGCAATTAATTGATATCTTCGACCAGCTAACCCTAACATATGTGTGTTTGGGTCTAGAATTTAAAGACATTGATTGTAGATGTGAAATCCTTAATTATCTCTAAGAGAATACATAGGGATGTTGTTGTCCATTAAACATTCTAGATACTAAACACTTCATATTGTAGATACAAGGCTCTTAATAGACAAAATAGGACACATTGAACACTAGACTTTAGATTCTTAACTTACTCACATTCTCAGGTCGAGGAACATGACTTAAGATTAAATTCCAAATATGTTGGTTTGAGTGAAGGAAACAATATAAAAATTTAGAGCCTAAGCTAAATTTATGTTGGTACACATGAACGTGTCACTTGACTAGATTCCAATAGTCACCTTAGGTATAGGCTTAAAACATGCTTAATAAATGTGAAAGCCCTAATTAACTATATTTTAGTTACTACCTCAGATTTAGGAATGGGAGATGGGATTTAAATTTAGAATGGAGGAAAAAAGAAAGAAAGATGAAGAATAATTTTTGGTTTGGTTTGGGTCATAAGTAGAAAGAAACATGTCACATAGCTAACATATTAAGGAAAGAATCACCAAATGTAAACAAGCTTTCTACACCATATGAAAAATATGTGGGAAGGTTCAAAGGGCATTAGATACTATTATGGTTGATTAGATGAGACCTTTAAATGTTTCCCCATGAGTTTTTGTATGGGATGAGGTTATTGTTGGAAACTTGTTGGTATTGTCATTGATGTCAACATCTCATAGGTAGTTCACTTGGTTTCCAAGTACTTTTGAGAAAATTTGATAAAAAGGTGAGTAGTGTGACAAAGGTGTGCTCAGTGTTGTGCTCCACATTTATTCATAGTTGAAGATATGTTTGTACAGTTTGGAATTATTGATTAGAGGTGTTCATAGGTGTTATATGTAGAGATTTAGGTTCTGGATCATGTGGAAGTGGAAGAGGTGTTTGATAGTGTGTTTACCTGTGTAGATGATTGTCTGGGAGAAATGAGATTACTTTGCATTTCTCCACTTTGTGGTTTCTTATCATGTGGATCTGGGGATGTGCTTATACAGTTTATATCTACCTTCCCATGAATTTCCTAGTGATGAGTTTCTCCACAAGTCCAGTTCTTGTGTTGATGTTCAAAGGTAGTGGATCCTAATGTGCAGATTTAAGACATTCTTAGTTTCAAGAGGTTGTGGAGGTGTTGCAAGAGTTTTTGATGGTGTTGAATGTTATGGAAAGTTGTGTGAATGTTGTGGAGTGTCTCTCTTTGGTCTGCATGGTGTTGTTAGACTTGGAGAAGGGTGGATGAGGTCATTCACTCAAGTTTGGTTGACTTGGCTTATGTGTGCCATGTGTAGAGGTATGGTCTCTTGGTTTGTGAATGTGATGAGTAGCGTGGTGATCCAGATATGGGTCCTAGTTAACCCTTGATATGGTCTACTTTCACTTCTTTCCACCGTGGCAATGTTTAGTGCCGACCTAATTGGTGTTGCACGTTTGAGGTGCACATGCTTCATTAGGACCAACCTAATTGAGATAGGTCTTGGTTGTAGATGGTATAAAGGCAAGATGATGTTGAGTGGAGTAAGGTAGAGAATATTATGTGAATGTGATTTAAGGGTAATGAGTTGTGTACGAGCTTAAGTGCTTATGACTTCAGAATGCAGTGAGTAGAAGGTGTCTACATTTTAATGTGCTAGAATTTGCTAGAGACAGTGAGCCAAAGGTTATGGATGGAAAGGAGTGACAGTGGTGGATATTTCCTATTGCTTTGAGATAGTGAATCTCTTTGTAATATTCTTTCTTCTTTCTTCTCTCTTTTGGGTAGTGAGCCTTTCTTCTGGGTGGTGAGCCTATTGATTTTTAGTTTTGTTATTCATATATATGTGAGCTAATCATCATCGTGGTTTTTTCCTTATTGGATTTTCAATGTAAATCTGGTGTTTTTAAGAGTTTGCATTGATGCTTCATATGCTTACATTTTTCTAATGCACGTTAAGAGGTTTATGATTGAAATTTCTTTAAGGATTTAATTTTTCAATGTACAACTGATTCACCTCCCTCTCAGTTGTCTTGTGCATTCAATAATTGGTATCAGAGCCAAGTTCCTTGAAGAAGCTTAACCACTTGGGGTAGATCCAGATGGTACACATAAAAGGTATGGAGGTTCCAGTGTTCGATGAAACAAAATTTTCTTTTTGGAAGACTAGGAAGGAAATCTTTCTTGTCTCACTAGGATATGGTGTATGGAAGATAGTTGACAAAGAGTATACTATACCTATTAATGGCCCAAAGGATGAAGATGAGATTAAAGAATATGAGAACAATGGCAAGGAAAGGAGTGCTCTTCTAAACATTCTATCTGATTCTATTAGTGAAGGTGATGAGTTACAAAAATACTCATGAGATCTGGAAGAAGCTAGCAAGTACCTATGAAGGTGATGACAAGGTCAAGCAAGCAAAGATGCAAATTTTGAAGACCAAGTTTGAAACCCTAAAGATGTCAGAAGATGAAAATATTGCAAGTTACATGCAGAGAGTGGATGAAGTTGTCAACTCCATCAATGGTCTTGGTGGAAATGTGGAGGAAAGTGAAGTGGTAAAGAAGGTACTAAGAAATCTTCCAAAATCTTATAGTGCTAAATTTTTTGCTATTGAAAAAAATAAAAATTTGGATAAGTATTCTAGGGATCAAATGTTTGGTACTCTAACTACTTTTGAGATAAGAGAATTTGGTCAAGATGATTCAAGGAAAGAAACTGCTTTTAAGGCTAGCAAGATAGAAAAGAAAGATGAATCAGATTCAGATGACTTTGATGAAGTGGAAGAAAAATGTGTAAGTAGATTGAAAAAGGTCTTTGCAAAATACAGAGGTAAGTTACCCTTTAAAAGTTTCAGTTGTGGAAAGACAAGTCATTATGCTTCAATATGTTTGGTCAAGATTTCTAATGACAAATATAAGGATAAGAAGGGTAAATCATTCAAGAGGAGTTATTATGTTAAAGAAGATGCTAGCATATCTTATGATGAGTTTGACTATCTAGATGATGAAAGTAATGAATTCTTGTTCATGGTTGTGAATGTTGGAACTAATTCTACTGACTCTGAAGATGTATGAAGGAAATTGCTCTAGAAACATAGCACAATATCAAAGGAGCCTTGGTAACTGCCTTCCATGCAAGAGAAGAGGAGCACTACTAGTTAATTGATTGTGGATGTTCAAATCATATGACAAGTGATAAGATTAAGTTTGTTAAGCTTGAGAAGTTTGATGGAGGATATGTTAAGTTTGAAGATGATGCATCTGCTAAGATTTTTGGAAAAGGTTCAATTAGTTTTGATGGCAAGCATAATACAAATGATGTTCTTTATGTCAAGGGCCTCTGGCATAATATTTTAAGTGTATGACAAATGTGCAATAGAGGATATAACCTTATGTTTTAGGATGGTGGCTATGAAATCAGAAAGGAAGACTCTGAAACTCTGGTTGTTGTAGGAAAAAGGACAAAAGGAAATATATATCAGCTCAAAGGTGCTAATGGTATGTGTTTTATCACTCAAGTTAATTAAAGTTGGCTATGGCATAGAAGAATGTGTCACATAAATTTTGATAGCCTATTGAGGATAACTCTACTCAATCTATGAGGGATCTGCCAAGAATTACAAAGCCTATCAATGCAACCTGCAAGGAATGTCAGATTGGGAAGCAAACAAGGAAGAACTTCAAGGTCAAAGAGTACTCTACCATCAGACCTCTAGAATTGGTGCATATAGACCTTTATGGACCTACAAGGGTAGGAAGATTTCAAGGTGAGAGGTATTTCATGTTGTTGATTGATGATTATTCTAGAATGACTTGGGTAATGTTTCTCAAAGCAAAATCTAAAACTCTAAATAGGTTTAAAGAATTCAAGGTTATGGTTGAAAATGAATATGATTTGAAAATCAAGTGTTTGAGGTCTAACAAAGGTGGTGAGTTTAACTTCTTTTGTGAAGATCATGGAATAAAAAGGCATTTGCCAACCCCTAGGATTCCTTAGCAAAATGGAGTTGTGGAAAGAAAGAATAGGACAATTTAGTAAGTAACAAGGAAAATGATGAAAGAAACAAATTTACTAGATATCTATTAGAGAGAAGTCATTCACACTCCAGTCTACATACAAAATAGAGTACAAGCAAGGGTCAATAGTTCAAAGACTCCATATGAACTATGGTATGGAAGAACTCCTACTATAAAGTATTTATAGTGTTTGGAAGCAAGTGCTACATTAGGAGAGATGACGAAAACTTGGGAAAGTTTGATACAAGATTAGATGAAGGAATCTTCCTTGGATATTCTACAAAGAGCAAGGTTTATAGGTGCTACAACAAGAGATTGAAGAAATTAGTGGAAAGTGCAAATGTCAAAGTAGATGAAGAACCATGTCAAAGTTTAGTGTTGTTAGAAGGATATGAATTTGATGAGAACCCTTGTAGAGAAGAAGAAAGAGAGGAAGAAAAGGAAAAGGAGAAGCAGATTGATGAAGAAAATGCTCCGAAAAGGATTCCTAAGGTCCCCAAGTATATGTAGAGAATCATTCTAAAAATTAGATCATTGGAGATAAGAACAAAGGTGTATTAACAAGAAGTATTGCTATGGTAGATGAATAGTTAAATTTGTGCTTATTGTCTCAAATAGAACCCAAAACAGTGACTGAAGCAAGTAAAGATGAGCACTAGATCAAGGCTATGGTAGAAGAATTGATGCATATTGAGAAGAATCAGACTTGGGAAGTTGTCCCAAGAGCAGCAGACAAAAATATGATAGGAACTAAATGGGTTTTCAGGAACAAGTTGAATGAGAATGGAGTAGTTAGAAATAAGGCTAGACTTGTGTGTAAAGGCTATTCACAAGTGGCAAGAATAGATTATGAAAAAACATTTGCTCCAGTGGCAAGATTGGAGGCCATTAGATTGTTTTTGGCCTTTGTAGCTCATAAAGACTTCAAAGTTTATCAGATGGATGTGAAATCTACATTCTTGAATGGAGAGTTAGAAGAAGAGGTTTACATTGAGTAACTAGAAGGATTTTAGTTATCAGATAATCCAAATATGGTCTACAGATTGAAGAAGGCATTGTATAGACTCAAACAGGCTCATAGAGTCTGGTATGCAAGGTTGAATAGGTACCTGTTGCAACAAGGATTCAAAAAGGGCACTATAGATAGAAATCTATACTTCAAAGTTGAAGAAGATCAAATTTTGATTGTGGAAGTGTATGTTGATGATATAATTTTTTGGAGGAAATGAAGGTATGCGCAAGAGATTTGTAGAAAAAATGTAGAAAGAATTTGAAATGTTAATGTGTGGGGAAATGAACTTCTTCCTTGGGTTACAAATTTGTCAATCAAAAAAGGGCATTTTCATTTCATAGTCAAAGTATGCTAAGGAAATGTTAAAGAAGTTTGGAATGGAAGATTCCAAACCAGTATGCACTCCCATGACTACTAGTTGTAAGTTAAGCCAAGATGATGAATCTCCTAAGGTTGATTAGAGAAAGTAGAAAACAATGATTGGTGGACTGTTATACCTAACTGCTACTAGACCGGATATCATGCATGCAGTCTTTCTTGTGGCTAGATTCCAAGCATATCCTATAGAGTCACATGTTTCAGTAGTAAAGAGGATATTCAGATACCTGAAAGGCACTCTAGAGTTTGTCCTACAATACCCCAATGATATTGATTTCTCCTTGAGTGCATATACAGATGTAGTTTGGGCAAGATGTATAGATGACAAAAGAAGTACAAGTGGTGGTACTTTCTTTTTGGGAAGTAGACTTGTGTCATGGTTAAGTAAGAAGCAAGACTTAGTGTATTTATCTACTGCAGAGGTAGAGTACATTGCAACATCTTACTGCACACAGGTGTTGCACACACGGATGAAGCAAACATTGAAGGATATCAAAGTGTCATATGTTGAACCTATTCCCATCTTATGTGATAATACACATGCTATCAACATTTCAAAGAATCCAGTAATGCATTCAAGGATAACATATTTCAATCTGGTATCACTTTCTAAGAGAGAAGGTTACAAAGAATGAGGTGAAATTGGAGTACGAGGACCAAGTTGCAGACATCTTTACAAAGGTCCTTCCTAAAGATACTTTTGAGTATCTTTAAAAAAAGTTAGGGGTTATTGCCCCTCCTTCTTTTAACTATATGCATAAGTTTGTGCATCTATCTAGGAAGTACTTCAAGATATATTTTGGGTCCTGGACTAATGCTGAAGGCTCCCTCTCAGGGAGAGTAGGTAGTATTGGATGGTGTAGTCATATGGAGCATATATTATGACCCTAAGGGGACAGTGTAGAAAAATGAAAGTTGTGCTTGCTAGTGTTGTAAGTGTTTCCCTTTGCCATTGATGTCAAAGGGGGAGAGAGTTGATGTGCAGAAAAATCTTTGTGTAGGGAAGGTTGTGACAGAAAAAGTGTGAAGAGTAAAGAGTTGCTCCAATCAGGGGGAGTACTATTGAGTGGTTGATTGATTGCTTTAGGTCTTGATGGTATTTCATAAAGTTGGTGTTGCCATCAATGAGAAAGGGGGAGATTGTTAGAAACTTTCTGGTGTTGTCATTGATGTCAACATCTAATAGGTAGTTCACTTGGTTTCCAATTGCTTTTGAGAAAAATTGATAAAAAGGTGAGCATTGTCACAGAGGTGTGCTCAGTGTTGTGCTTCACATTTCTTCATAATTGAAGATATGTTTGTGTGGTTTGGAATTATTGATCAAAGGTGTTCTGAGGTGTTATATCTAGAGATTCAGGTTCTAGATTGTGCGAAAGTGGAAGAGGTGTTTGACAATGTGATTGCTTGTGTAGATGACTATATGGGAGAAATGAGATTGCTCCACATTTCTTTGCTTTGTGGTTTGTTGTCCTACAGATTTGGGGATGTGCTTATACAATCTATATATACCTTCCCATGAAGTTCCTAGTGATGGGTTTCTCTACAAGTCTAGTTATTGGGTTGATGTTCAGAGGTAGTGGATCCTGATGTGCAGATTTAAGACATTCTTAGTGTCAGGAGGTTGCAGAGGTGTTGCAAGAGTTTTTGATGGTGTTGAATGTTATGGAAAGGTGTGTGAATGATATGGATTCTCTCTTTGGTCTACATGGTGTTGTTGGACTTGGAGAAGCATGGCTGAGGACAGGTTTGGCCAACTTGGCTTACTTGCACCATGTGTGGAGATACCTCATGGTTTGTGAATGTGACAAGCATCATGGAAATCTAGATTTGGGTCCTAGTTAACCCTTTGTATGATCCACTTTAACTTCTTTCCACCGCCGAAGTGTTTAGTGCCGACCTAATTGGTGTTGTACATTTGAGGTGTACACACTTCATTAGGACTGACCCAATTGAAATAGGTCTTCATTGTAGATGGTATAAAGGCAAGATGATGTTAAGTGGAGTAAGGTAGTGAAGATGATGTGAATGTGAATCAAGGGTAATGAGTTGTGTGTGAGCTTAAGTGCTTATGACTCTAGAATGCAGTGAGTAGAAGGTGTCTACATTTCAATGTGCTAGAAGTTGCTAGAGGCAGTGAGCCAAATGTTACAAATGGAAAGGAGTGGCAGTGGTAGATCTTTCCTATTGATTTGAGATAGTGAATCTCATTGTAATGGTCTTTCTTCTTTCTTCTCTCTTTGGGGTAGTGAGCCCTTGGTAGTGAGCCTTTCTTTGGCAGTGAGCCTTTCTTCTAGGCAGTGAGCCTATTGATTTTCATTATTCATATATATGTGAGCTAATCCTCACTGTAGTTTTTCCCTTATTGGGTTTTCCACATAAATCCAATGTTCTTATGTGTTTGCATTGATGCTTCATATGTTTACATTCTTCTGATCCATGTTAAGAGGTTTATGGTTGAAATTACTTTGAGGGTTTAATGTTTTAATGTACAACTGATTCAGCCCCCCTCTTAGTTGTCCTATGCATTCAATAGTTATATGCTTCCTTATTTAGAAAATTATGGTCATCAACTCTATGTTTAAAAGTGTCTCATGTTCACTATGTAGTATCTCAGGTCCATCATTTAGCAATCTACACATCTTCCCAACCTTCAACTACCAACAGTACGCCCACCTACAAGACAATGTATATGTCTCTTATAGGAAGAGGGAGAAGGATTGTCTAAACACAATCACAACCTCTTATTGTCAGAAATTTCAAATGACAATGTGCTCCAACGCCTTCCTAGTTACACTTTGTTCATTGCCAAATTTATAAACCCATTGTATTTCTTTCAAATTTCACATTTAGTTACATAGTACACTCATTTTTATACTTGTTAGTGTTCCCATTAATGATTTTTTAGTGGCAATTTTTTGTCAAATAGAAAATAGTTAAAATTAGGGCCACCATTTTTGGTGACTAGGAAAAGCTATAAAAGGGATTAAATTGCAACTACAAAAAATAGTTTAGTATTGGTTAAATTTCCTAACATTATTTTATTAAACTTTTAAATTGAATTGCTTTTCCATAGTGATTTGATTTTGCAAGTTTATAAGCTAATGTCATGAAAATTGTTTACTCCTCCAAAAATTTATTTTGGGCCATGCAATTAAATATTGATCTAAGGTTATAATAATAGACTTAAACAATCATAAATAAACTTGGTCGGAGGATGGTATGAAATTATGTAGAGCAACATAGTCCAAAATGGCAAAGTGTAGGGGTGGCAAGAAGCTTCGAGGAGTAGAGATTAATGGGAAGGTTATCTCGAAGGGAGAACGGATAGGTTAGATACCAAGAATTTAGGGCCAGAAGGGGCTCCGATGCGGATCCTCACTTCTACCATCAGGGAGAAGAACCATGGAGTAGGCATGATGACTGGGTTCCATAGGGCAGGCGACGCCATCAAAATAGAGGTTTTCGACAGCAAAGGCAGTGGAATCATAGACATAATGAAGCATTTCAACAAAGAAACTTGAATGTGCACTGGAGAAGGGGGCGAAACCCTAGAGGGGTCTTTCAACAAAGGGACTTTTAGAAGCAAAATATGCAACCTAGAAATCAAATACCTGGAAGAAGGGAAGAAGATAGAGGCGAAGAATTAATGGTAACCCTCAGTGCAAATAAGATTCAGGATCAAGTGTTAAAATTGGAAAATAGGGCATTAATTATTACATGGCATGGGGAAAATTTAAATTGGTAGAGTTTGGAAACTTGGTGGTGCAGCAAATGGGGGAAGGATTTGGAATTCAAATGGTTGGAGAATGGATTTTTTGTGATCATTTGCCCCTCGGTGGCCATAAGAGCTCAAATAGAGGAAGGGGTCTGGATTCTGGATGGCTGTGGCTTCTACATTAGCCGTTGGATGGTAGGGTTTGATCCAACTTCGCATTGAATGGAAAAAATTCAAGATTGGTATATCCTACCAAATCTTCCCCTTGAATATTGGGATTCTAGGATCTTGGAAGAAATTGGAAATGGCATAGGTTCCTTTTTGTGCACTAAAGAGAGATCCAACCCAGATGGGTCTAGTTCGTTTGTTAGGTTATGCATTGAGAACCCCCTAAACCGTAGATCCCCCAGAGAAATTAAGACTTCGTCTGGCCTAGGCACTTGGACGCAGAGCCTGATTCTCAACCTCCGCTCCACAGACACATTGGTCAAAATCCTAGGATGGAAAAGCGATAATCTTCCAGGGGAACATTCGGAACAATCCTCAAATAAGCAGGTTTCCCCCTTTGTGGAGAATGATCAAGCCTTCGATGAAGAAGGTCTACCCCCTGCCCCAGAAGCAGCACCACAAGCTGAATCAAAATTAGGGCAGAGATTGGAAGACAACCAGAGCATCAAGTCTTTAGATCAACAACTGTCTCATGTTATTGAGATGATTGGCAATAAGGTAAGTAAGGAAGATCTGGATTCTCTCATTAATGTGGGTAATGAATTGGTTGACTTGGCCAACACGGCCAAAAATGGAGAGATCGACATTAAGAACTTTGAAGAGGACAATTGGATGGTAGATCAGGAGTTAGAGTTGGTAGGAAAGGAAGTCTCTATGGATAAAGGGGGCAAAATCTTGAACACCCCCACCATAAATCTCTCTGATCAAGGGGCGCTTGGATTGAGAGCCAAGGAACCAACTAAAACTTCACCAGATTGTGGAGAACACAGGGGAAAAGGATGAATTCCAAATAAGGAAAAGCTAAAATGGGACGGGGAAGCGTTGGGTCAATTAAAAATTGTTGAAAGTAGGGAAGGGAAATACCCTTCCCGAACAGCAATGAAAATCATAACTTGGAATGTTAGGGGCTTAAATGCCCCTAACAAAAGATGTTTGCTTTGACAGCATCTATTAGCTCAGCAGCCAGACATTTGTTTGATTCAAGAATCTAAACTTGGGGATCAAGAAAGGGTAAACTTAGGCATGAAATTGAAAAGCTGGAAACTTTTTGGTGTCAACTCAGAAGGAGCCTCAGGAGGTTTGTTAACTCTATGGAAACCTCAATCTGTTCTGGTTGAAGAAGTGGCCTCAAGCAATTTGTGGCAAGCATGCAAGGTAAGGAGTCTAGCCTTGAATCTAAGTTTTTTGTTGATTAATGTTTATGGTCTGAATAATCCCAGTCAAAAAAGAGCTTTATGGGCTGCATTGGACATAGTCTACAAGCTTCTGGGAGATGAGCTTTGCATTCTGGGTGGGGATTTCAATGCAATCTTATCACAAGGAGATAAGAAAGGGGGAGTTGGAAGGAAGCTCCAGTCTCAGCTAGACATTGAAAATTTCATGGAAAGGAATGAGCTCTGCGATATTCAGATGGGGGTGGGCAGTTCACTTGGACTAATAGAAGGATGGGGTTCTGCAATATAGCTAAGAAGTTGGACAGATTCCTATACAAAGGTGACCTCAGTAGTTTTCCCTTCACCCTTGACAGTCAGCTGCTTCCTCTACCAGGGTCAGATCATTACCCAGTTTGTTTGGAAATCAAGGGCGAACGGGGACCTTTGCGAAGCCCTTTCAAGTTTGAAAACGTGTGGTTTGGGCACAAGGACTTCTTCAACTTGATCAAACAATGGTGGAATACCACACATCTAGATGGGACCAAAATGTTTAGTTTTGCAGTCAAGATGAAAGTTATCAAGCAGAATCTAAAAGAATGGAATACAAATACCTTCAAAAATATTTTTGCAGAAAAGAGATAGTATGAATCAGAATTGAAAATCCTCTCAGAGAAGATAATCAGGGAAGGAATGGACAATCAAAGATACTTAGAAGAAAAATCTTTGTTGGCAAAACTAAATGATATTCTCTCCAAGGAAGAAACATTTTGGAGACAAAAGTCGCGGGAAGTTTGGCTCTCTACCGGCAATAGAAATACTAAATACTTCCATAATGTAACAAAAGTAAGAAGAGAAGTTAACAGAATAACAAGGGTAAGAGACAAAGATGGCACTTTATTGGAGGGCGTGGAAGAGGTAAAACAAGCTGTGGTGGTGTATTTTCAAAACTTACTTAATGAAGAGGAAGGTTCTAACCTCACCGTCCAAAATGAGGTAGTGAGAAACATTCCCAAGCTGGTAACAAAAGCTCAAAATGAAATGTTAATTAGTGAATTCTTAGAAGAGGAAGTGAAGTCTGCTCTCTTCCAACTTCATCCAGACAAAGCACCAGGACCAGATGGATTCCCCGCAGGGTTCTTCCAAAAATGTTGGGACATAATCAGGAAAGATTTGATGGAGGCTTTAGAGGAATCCAAAACCTCTGGCTAGCTCTTAAAAGAATTAAACAACTCCTTCATCGCTTTAGTTCCAAAGAAAGAAAAGCCTAAACTACTGGATGATTTTAGGCCTATTTCTCTTTGCAACACCCTCTACAAAATCTTAGACAAAACAATGGCCAATAGGTTAAAAACTCTTCTCCCAGATCTGATCTCAGAAGAACAGATGGGGTTCGTAGCTAAAAAGATCTATCTTAGATGGGGTAATAATAGCACAGAAGGCTATTCATTCAGTTCAGGTACTGAGAAAGCAAGCTATGTTTATAAAACTAGACATTAAAAAAGCATATGATCGAGTAAATTGGCGCTTCTTGTTTAAAGTGCTGGAAGGTTTTGGCTTCAACAAAATTTGGTTAGACTGGATTTTTTCTTGGATTGCAAGCCCACATTTATCAATACTGGTGAATGGTTCTCCTAAACATTTTTTAACATCTCACGTGGGCTAAGACAGGGAGATCCAATATCTCCCTTTATTTTTATCCTAATGGCTGAAGCTCTAGGAAGATCAATATCCAGAGCCCAACACTTAAGGGAGATTGCTGGCATCCAAGTCACAGGTGGGGTCTCGAACATCACCTATCAATAGTTTGTAGATGACACCCTATTATTTGGGGAAGCCCATACCAGGGAAGCCCGTAACTTTAAATCGATTCTTCTAAAATATACAATTGCCTCAGGTCAAGAGTTCAGCCAGGAAAAGTCAAAGGTTTTTTTCTTCAACACAGCAGCTAGGACGGAAGGTCAGATTCTAAGACTTCTAGGCTTCAGGAAAGGGACGCTTCCCTGCAAATATTTGGGGATTTCATTGGACAAAGGGCTCTATCCGGGCACCACATGGAACAGTCTGATTGAAAAAGTTAGAGTGACGAAAGCCTCATGGAAAAATAATTGGCTATCTTGGGCAAGTAAACTTACAAAACTAAGATTAGTAATCTCTGCACTATCGACTTACTTATTGTCCTGCCTTCCTCTATCAAGAACAGCAAGTAAAGCACTGAATAAGAAAATGAAGACCTTTCTATGGCAGGGATTGTCAGAAAAATTCAAGTTCCCGCTGATTAAGTGGTGACAAATTTGTGAATCAAAACAAAAGAATGGAATGGGAGTTAAAAATCTCTTGCACCAAAACACAGCCCTTGGAGCCAAACTGGTGTGGTCAATCTTTTCCAGCCAAGATCTCAAATGGGTGCAAATTGTCCATGTCAAATATTTGGATGTAGAAGAGGACAGTATTTTCACTTCAAGAGAGCTCCCCTCTGGCTCTAGAATCTAAAATTTCATCTGCAGTTGCAGAAATCTTATCTCCGATCACCTTTCTTGGGAAATCAAGAGTGGGGATATGGCAGATTTTTGGGATGACTCTTGGCAAGGTTTCTCTAAACTAGCTGACAAAGAGGAATTGGCAAATGTCAAGAGGGCTATGAAACAGGCATGGGGGGATAAGGTAAGAGACTATTTAGTGCCGTTTTATCACAATGGTATGCTCACAGCCAATTGGAGGAGTCCTATCAATCTCGGCTTAAGTCAGGAGGATGTAGGAACCTTTGGTAGGATTCTAGCAGAAAGGAGGATCAGCTATAGGCATGGTCAGGATAGGCTTCGGTGGACGGGGTCTCCAAACGGAGTATACAGTGTCAAAGAAGGCTACAAAAAACTTTCAGAACATCATGAGGCAGCTACTGCTATCCCAAGGGATTTGTGTTGGAATCCTCATTGTCTTCCAAAGGTAGGGGTGTTCCTCTGGATAGCTTCACAAGGCAGAGCCCTTACTACTGATAGGTTAGTCAAACTTAGAATTCATGGGCCCTTGAGATGTTGCTTGTGCAGAGAAGCCTCAGAAGATGGCGATCACCTTTTTTTAAACTGCCCATTCACCAATCAGTGTTGGATTTGGTTAATGAACAAACTACATTGGAAATCTGCATTACCTAGGGTCCTATCTGAGTGGCTCATGAGCTGGCCAAGTGTGAACAAGAAAGCAGTCTACCACAAGCTGTGGTCCATCAGTCCTTCTCTTTTGATCTGGGAGCTCTGGAAGGAGAGAAATAGGAGACTTTTTTAGGACAAAGAAATGCCTCTACTCTCTTTTCTCAATAAAGTGGAAAGTAATATAGTGGAGGTCTTCAACTCCAAACAAAGTGAATCAAAACCTTCTCAGCATGTATTTTCAGTCTGGGATGCCTTGATGCAACAAGGTTGGATGGGTATTAAAGTGCCATTGATCAATTTGGAAGGCGGTCAACAAACAGCTCTCAGAAGGAAACTTGCCAAATGGGCCCCACCGGAACATGGCTGGCATAAACTGAACTTTGATGGTGCGTCTCATGGGAACCCCAGAAGATCAGGTGCTGGGTGCATCATTAGAAATTGGGAGGGCAAAACAGTGGGTAGCTTAGCTAAGCCACTGCTAGTTGGCTCAAATAATGAAGCGGAATTAGAAGCTTTAATCCTTGGCTTAGGGCTCTGTCATGAACTCAAGCTTCAGAAAGAGGCAATTGAGGGAGACTCCCTTGTGGTAATCAATGGTCTTTGGTCGAGGAGATTGATCAATTGGAAACTTGGAGCAAAATTGGAAATAGCTCTAAGCTTACTGGATCAGTTTGCGATGACTACTATAAATCATATCTTCAGAGAGGTTAACTCAGAAGCCGATTCTCTTTCTAATCAGGGGGTGGATGGCGTCCGAGTCAAATTCTTTAATTCCTCGGCATAAGTGGGCTGGGTCTATGGGTGGTTGGGTGGGCACCCAATCCACGTTTTTAAGGATGGGTCTAATCCTTATGCCATCATAATGGCATATCATCCCTGCGGAGTATGGTTTTGGGGTGATGGATAGGTCTCACACTCCATCTTTGGTAGATTCATTCCTTGCTTTGAAATGAGTGCAGACAGCAGTTTGTGAATGGCATAGAAGCCTCCAGAAGGCTTTCTTCTCTTCCATTTAAGATAGCCCGAGCAGGTAAAGCGACAGAGGTGATGTTTGCACAGTCAAATGGAAGGAGGCTCTGGCTACATAGCGAAGATCTCGAGTCATGGCCTGCTAAACATGGGCTTAGTGACTCCTCTCCAGTTGGAGAGCTCTGTCAGATAGATGGCCTTTAAAGGTGTCATAATGGACCAACGGCTCAAACACATACTGTAGAGGCATGAAGGGCTGCTTCTCCCGACGGTGAAGATTATATTGCGGAAGGATTTCCTGGTGGCTGATGAATTCTATAGGGTCGACACTCACGTCTCTTCCCATTTCTTAGCCTCCATTTTGGATGCAGGAGTGTCTAAGGAGGCAGCGAGAGGTCTAATGTTGAAGCTCTTTAAGCCAGAACTCCTGGGCGGCATGGACCACATTCTCAGTGCAATTATATCTGGGGTGGGAATCTCACACCCAAAGGACATCATGGCCCCTCAAGATCCCTTGGCAGTGCTGAAGGTTTTTCCTCTCTTGCTTGACCTGAAGGGAATGTCACTGATAGAGCACCAGAATCGAGTTCTTCAGGTATGTGGCATCCTTCACGATTTGCTGACTAAGGATGGGGACACTGGGGTGAAGGATTGGGTAGGCAAGCTCCAGTCAATGGCAAGGGAGCTTGACCTACTCTAAGACCTCGATCATTACCATCCATGGCCCTGTATAGTTAGTCTAAGAAGGTAGGCAGCCTATAGTTATGCCTCTGTTTGTAGTTAGTTGTTTTGGCTTTGGACATAGTTCATACTTGGCATATTAGAAAGGTCCTGGACAGTTAGTTTTTTGAAATCCACAGGTAAACGACTTATAGGCCCCTGTGTGTATATTCCCATACCATATCAATACAAATAAAACTAGTTTACGAATCAAAAAAAAAAAAATTGATCTAAGGTTGATTCATTCACATTTTAGAGTTAGATTTTTATGGGGCTGCCCCTTGACCCTATCAGTGGTTGCTAGACCTAAGCCCTTTCTTCAAAATTATGAAAAAATAAAAGAAGATATGGGGGGATTGCACCAATGAAGACTTTTTTTAAAGGAAGGATTCACCATGGTAATTAATGCCCTTAGCTAGTAATCACTAGAATTTGCCAAGATTTTATGTGAATTTCTAGTAATGTGCATAAATTCACTATGAAAATTAATATTTAAGAAAAACATGAAAGATTCACCATGAAAATTAATGCACTGAGCTAGGATTCACTAAGATTTTATAAAAAATTTAAAGGGATTTTTCTTACAGTTATCATTGGTTCCCATTACATCAAAGTACAATTGTTAGTTTTTTGGTTGAGATATTGATGATTTAGTTCTATTGAATTGTCATGCACATGGGTTAAAGCAAACTTTATGGCACTAAGTCATAAAACCAGCAAAATGACTATAATAAATCAATTTATTAGGGGTATGTACAAATTATTAATACTTTATTCTTAATTGAATAAGTCGATTCTAAACACTATAGAGGTTTGATTAATTTTTTTTAAAGTGGGATCCACTTCCTCTAACTAGATTTTAATAGCGTAATGAAAACAGATGCTTTACTAACTAGTAAATGTATCTACAATATAATTTTTCTTGTATTTATTTTTTATATTTTGAGACTATATTTCTAGCTTCTTTTAGAAATTAAAGTGCTTTTAGATTCAACTATGTATAATTTTGTACATTGATATTTTGGATCATAGTTAGTGATCCATCATTAGGATGAGGATAAAATTATAATTTGGATTGTAGACTTAACACTTAAAAGGGAGGATGGGGCAAGGATGTGACAAGGGGAATGGGAAACAAAGGAAAAGAAATGAGGAAAAAATGAAAAAAAAATATATATATATATACATATATATATACATATATATATATATATACATATATATATATATACATATATATATACATATATATATATACATATATACATATACACACACACACATATATATATACCTATACATGTACATGTATATGTAGATGTATATGTATATGTATGTATGTATGTATGTATGTATGTATGTATGTATGTATATGTATGTATATATGTATGTATATATATGTAGATGTATATGTATATGTATGTATGTATGTATGTATGTATGTGTATATATATATATACTCATAATGTTACCTATGCAAAAGATTTTGATTCAAAATATAACTTGGTGAAAAATTGGCTAAGTATCAGACTATTTCCTCAGTGCATAATGTTACAATTTTCTAATCCGCATTTGTCACAGGTTGAAGATCTTGGTCTATAGTTTTGGTATGTTTTTAAGGACTATTAGAAGCATCTAAATCTAGAATTCAATTGTCTTGTGATTTCCAGAACATTGGCTACATGTTGAAGAAGTTCGGTATGACAGCGTGCAGTCTTAACTAGTGCACTGCACATGTTTGTTTTGGTCCGCATATCTCCTATATGATATATTTCCTTTTGCATTTCTAAGGAAGTATTAGCATATGCATGCACATTCCAAATCCAAAGGTTCAGAGTTTGAATCCTTCTGGAGTGTGAGATTAGTTTGTCTGAGTATTGCTACATGGATAGACAATGATTGACTATAACAGAGACTGAGTTCCAGTACTTTGCATTTCACCGCATGGAAGCATTTTTCTTTGCAGATTTGGGGATGTTTTTACAGATGTTTGAAGATTTCTTGTTCCAATTTTGAGGCAATTTGGAGGTCTAGTTGTTGAGTTATACTTTGACAGTCAGTGTGCACTTGAATTACTCTACTCATGAAGCTGACCTGAAGAAGTTTACCTAGTGTGGAGCATCCCAAAGGATGGATTGTTGTCTAAGGAGGTTCTATAGGTCATGCCAACCTAGGAGAGTGTATCTCATGTTTTGGTTCAGGCCGCATTGGATTGTGAGGCCCACTAAGTGATGTTCTACATGCTACACTCAAGCAGGCCAACCTAACTGGTGATAATAGGAAAGCAGGTAAATACATTTTATAAGAGTTAAGTTGGAGCTATTTTAGGTCCACCCCAACTTATTTCAAGTTTAAATCTTGGCATGAAGTATGCAAGAAACTTTTTCACATGCTACAACTTTTGGGATGACCTACTTGATGATTGTAAACAAAGCAGATATAAAAAAAGATTTGTCTTCGACGCTTAGGGTATGCAAGGGAATGATGCACATTTCTAATGTGACAAGTACCTATAGATTAGAATTGAGAAAGAATAGATAAGACAACATAATTATAGAGTAGAGCAGTGTTGTAATTCAAATGAGTGAAAGAAGATTTTGATTGTGCTTCATTGGAACTATAATCCATGCATGTGTAGATGCAAATGTAACAGTTCATCATGGGTAGTGAGCCATCCAATTTCTTTCTTTCTTCTCTCTATTTATTTCTCAATGGGTAGTGAGTCCACTTGGATAGTGAGTCCACCTGCAGTGAGCATTTTTGTATTACCTTAACCAGTTATAATATATTGTGAGCTAATCCTCAGCATGGTTTTTTCCTTTTTGGGTTTTCCACATAAAAATCCTGGTGTTCATGTGTTATGCTTTGGGGTTATATTTTCTATGTTTAACTTGCTTTAGAGTTATTGAATTTGGGAAATAGATTAAAGGTGTAATGTGTGAATGGTTTTATATATTACTAATTCACTCCCCTCTCAGTATTCTGGGTGTTCAACAATTAGTATCAGAGCAAGGTTTCTTGGAAGAAGCTTTACCACTTAGGGAAGATCTTGGAGGTTGAACACATGGCATCTAGAAAGTTTCCCACTCCTCTGGAAGTAATTCCCACTATTGAATTTTTAGAAGATGAATGCATGTATGCAAATAGTGAAGAACTCATGATTGCTCTTGAAGACCTAGAGAGGACTGAAGAAAAATCATAGATTTGAAGGAGAATGTCAAAGAAGCAAATGAATGTATAAAAAATTTGAGAGAGCATGTCAAGAAGTTCAAACAAAGGCATAAGGAGGCCAGTAAACAATTGAGGATAGAAAATGAATCCATGATTGGTCTGAAGGTGCAAGTTGAAGAAAAGGTAGGAACTGAGGAAAGTTTGAACTCAATGGTGAAAGGAAGATCTGAAGAATGAACAAGACTGGAGCAAGAAGTTGTGAAATTGAAATTAGATTTGGAAAGGGAAAAGAACTATGAAGAAAAATTCAAGATAAGTTCTGCAAGGCTTGATGAGATGATTGCAAGTCAGAAAGATCCCAATGATAAAGAAGTGTTAGGATTTGAAAAAGGTGAAAGTTCAAGATCAGGTCAAGCATCAAAAGCTGAAGATAGGAAGAACAATGGCAAGCAGATCTAGAATCAAAAGAGAAGAGTTAGAAGACCACCAGTCAAACAACCCAATGCTCAAAGGTACCCATCTTTCAATGGTTATTGGCATTCTTGCAATAAATTTGAACATAAGGATGCACAATGTAGGAGCAAAATGAATCAAAATGTTCCATCTTTTGCTAGTCAAATTTTTTTCTTACAAGAAACTTGGTCATAAAGCTAATGAGTGTAGAAGTTAAAGGATGACTGGCTATAACAATGGTAGATGATTCAATCCTTCAATGGCTACTACTTTACATGCAATAGAATTGGGCATAATGCTAACCAATGCATATTCAAAATGAATGGAAGGAATAATTGTCAAAGGAATGTTATGTGCTATAATTGTAATAAACCTAGATACATTGCAAAGTTTTACAGAAGTAGAAGCATGAAGAAGTATATACCGGTAGAGAAGAACAAACTAGTGCAAAAGGTTGATCCAATAGAAACCAAGTAGAAGATAAGAAAGATTTGGATTAAGAAGGATGTGACAGAGGTCAAGGATGTGTCTGTACCAGGCTCTGGTGTAGATTTTTCCTCCGAAAACTAAACTGAGCGCTTGGGCTTAGGGGGAGAATTAATGAAAATCTTTCCTCCCTCTATCAAATGAGTGGTTCCGAGGCTACCACAAAGAGTTGAGTTGAAGATTGATATTCTTGTTTAGTTGAAAAAATTTATGGTAGAAAATACTCGATTCCAGAAAATTGTGGAATAACTTAGATCAACTGTGAGTTTCAGTGGAAGTGTTAGCATCTTTTTGAAATAGAGCATTTATGGTGAATTAGGTCTTGATCAAAAAGGGGTTATATATTTGATGGAAATTCACATTACAAACAAACTTTCAAGTGAAGGAGATCTTGAGTAGTGTAGTGAAGAAGAATTGATTGCATTCAACATTTTAAAAGTGCAAACCCTAACTAGAAGTGTTTATCAAGATATTTACAGATTTTTAGTCTTCATCGATGAAATTAAGCAAAAAAAAATGTTTAAGCCTCATGTGATTGATGTGTTAGATAGACCTAGACCTAAATTTAAGAAGCATTTGTTGAAATCTATGGAAATAGATCTAGATGGCATGTTTTCTAATGTGCCCTATGGAATCTTGGACAATGAGGATATTAGGGCATACATTCATGTGAATATGGAAGAATTAAATCATGTTAAGTTAGGAAAAGCATGGTTTGATGAATTAATAGATGATAATTTTTCTCTAAAAATGGAATTCAGTGCCCTAGCTGAGAAAATATTGGATGTATGGATTAATTTTCTTGTTTTATGTTATGAAGATACTTGGGTGAGGTATGTACTTAGTAGGATTGATGACAAGTTTATGTGGTTGGACGTGATAGGTTTATCCTCCACCAGTACTGTACTAGCACTAAAATCTATGAAGAATGACATGGTGATGAAGCTCATAGGATCTAATTTTGACAAAAGAGATCTGACAGTAAAATAAATAGAGGATCTGACAGTCAAATATACCTCTATGATGATTGGGTATAAGATTTACTTCACCAACAAATATAATTCTATATCTTCTATAAGCATTTATACTACATATTAGATGGTGAAGGAAAATGTGGACTATGATCTTTGTGAACTTCTCTGACAACAACTTTTGGAGAATTTGAAGATAACCAAGGAGTCCAAGTATCCATTCAAATATGGTACTCTCATTATCTATTTATTGTTTTACTTTTTGAAAGAGCTACCTAGAATGCATAATGTTATGTGGTTGAGACATATTCTAGTTGTTACACAAATTAGAGATCATTTGCATCATCATTTATTCCAAGAGAAGATGCAAGCTAGGGTAAGAATCCCTAGAAGAGTTGTTGAAAAATATGAAAATGACATCATTTTCATGGTGATAAAAGATGAATTTATGATGGAAGCAGTTGAGCCTAGAACAATGTGGATCCTAGAGATGGGATATGAGGTTTTAGAAAACACTCTTGTTGGTCTAGTAGATCTAATGCTCAACAAACCTCATGACACCACAGAAGAAAGGTTTGGCACTTTTAAAGAAAAGTCCATGGGAATGCACATTGAACAAACCAAGCCACAAACCCAGACGAAAGTATAGAGAATGGTTGAGAAATTTGTTGAAAGGGTAGGGATAACCAAAGAACAATTACAATAGGAAAAGGCCAAGAGAAAAGTTGTTGAAGAGGTTAATACTACAGAGAAATCAGAAGAGAAGACTAAAGGAAAGGAGTCTGCACCTAGCACTAGAAGGTACACAAGGACTTCTTCCACCCCTGCTGATGCATCCAAAGCTTCTAGAGCCCTTACTATTGTTGCTATAGAAAAGAATGTTGAATCCACTACCTCAAAACTAGCAAAGAAAAGAAGAGTTAAAGGCAAATCTATAGGGTGAATATATGTTAGCCATGGTATCAATGAAGAAGAAGAGGAAGAACAAGAAGAAGAAGAGAAATTGATCTGGAAGAAAAAGGGGCAACCTCCTACTGTGTTGGAACTAAAAAACTGAGAGGGGGGGTGAATCATTTGTCTCTTAAAAATTTTCATCCTTTAACCTTCTTTATTATCTTGCTATCAGATTAGTGATGTACACATTTAAGCATGAATCAATAACATAAGAACAAAACAGAAACATAATCAACACATTTGACACCAAGATTTTGACATGGAAACCCGGTTAAGGGAAAAACCATGATGGGGGTTAACCCACAAAATGCGTACCCTGTTAAAAGTACTTAGAAAATATAAGGCACATGCCTTTTGGCACACTGTCCAGAGCTTATTGCTCAAAAGAAGAGGCTCACTACCTACAAAATTTATTTAGAAAGAATTAACTAAGAATTAGCATCTACTTCATGCCTAATTTAGTTTCAATGAATGCTCAAGAACTTTCACTTTGCCTCAAACTCTTCTTCATACTCTGCACTTCTTTTTCTCCCTTTCTTCTCTACTCTACTTCTGATCCTTGCTTTGGATTTTATCTGTATTCCACAAGGATGATTTCGATACTTCATCAACAAGTATTTATATACTTCATCAACCTTGGAATGATCAACAAGGTTGGCTAAACTTGATGCTGATCATCACACTTGTCAGCCAAATACAAATGAGATTTGAATATGTTTCTACAACCACTCCACGCTTCATAGAAATGTGTTTAAGGCATCTACAACAGGCTAGGAACATCCAGTCGGCCAAGACTAGGAGGAACATCAACCTCAAAGAAGAAATCTTCAATCATCAAGCTTAAACTTCAATGTAGACCTCCAACATAGTAGCTACATGATCCAGAGACCTCCACAAGTGCATTGGAATCACCAATAACATTTACTCTAAACCATATTACCAAAAACATTTGAATCTTCCTCCAGAACCTCAAGAACACACTCTGTCATGACTGTCAGATTGGAAAGATAGCTTGCAGACCTCCAAATCATGAACCACTGGAGTTGATGATACACGTTGACTTCCCAAGCATGCCTTTAGATCCACAGATCATAATCTTATATTACCAAAGTAATCCAGACCTCTTTCCTGTCGCTCTATCTTTGTAGGAACCAGTTCTACTCAGATGGCCATAACTCCTACAAATCTTCATGCAGAATTCTAAAATCTTGACTGGAGCAACCTCTGACAATCCTCTACATGTCCACATGATCCGTATGCATTGATTATTATTAATTTTCTCAATATCCTCAACAATTCGATCTTCTATACAGACAACAAAATAGGATACAGTTGACATCAATGGCAACAAGGATATGTTGACATCAATGACAACACCATTTAGGCACATATTTGCAACAATCTCTCCCTTTGTCATTGATGGCAACATATGATGTGAAAAATTGAATTCAACCATCAAGACAAAAACTTCTCCTCCTTTCTCTTCTCACTTCTGCAACTACTTTCTTTATTGCTCCCCCTCACATTAGCAACTAGTTTTTCACACGACTTCTCTCCCCCTTTGACATCAATGGCAAAGGGCACATATTTGCTATCTTTTCTCCCTTTTTTCTTTAGACTGATTCCCATATTGACTACTCCCCCTTTGAGTAGTGCCTTTTTAACATTAATCTGGATCACAAGATATGGATGTGAATCCCACCAGACTGATGCGCCTTAATGCATCTTAGTTCTACTCAGGAGGGGTGATAACCCCTAACTTCTCTCTGAGAGACTCAAAAGTATCCTTGGGAAGAGGCTTGGTGAAGATGTCTGCAATATGATCTTTGGAATGCACAAACTCCAACTTGACTTCATTCTAATTTACTTTCTCTCTCAAGAAATGAAACTTGATAGATATATGCTTTGTCTTTGAATGCAATACCAGATTCTTTGAGATGCTTATTGCACTAGAATTATCACAAAAAATTGTGACTGGCTCCTCAAACACAATTCTGATGTCCTTCAACATTTGCTTCATGCACAAAACTTGAGTGCAGTTATTTGCTACTGCTACATACTTTGCTTCTATAGTAGACAGAGATATTGCCTCTTGCTTTTTGCTTATCTAAGAGACCAATCTACTCCCCAACAAGAATGCACCACCACTAGTACTTTTTCTGTCATCAACATTTCCTTCCCAATCAGTATCTATATATGCATGAAGAGTGAAGTTATTGTCCTTTGGATAGCACAATCCATAATCAATTATCCCCTTGAGATATTTGAAGATTCTTTTGACTGCCATAACATGGGATTCTTTTGGATCATCTTGAAATCTGGCAACAAGTCCAACTACATTCATGATGTCAGGTCTGGTGTGAGCTAAGTAAAGAAATCCTCCAATCATTGATCTATATCTTTTTTGATTTGCCTTGGGAGAGTCATCATCTTTTCTTAGCTTGCTTCCAGTTACAATAGGTGTACCTACTGGTTTTGAGTCTTCCATTCCAAACTTCTTTAGTAATTCTTTTACATATTTGGACTGAGATATGAAGATACCTTTATCTGATTGACCCATTTGCAGGCCTAGAAAGAAATTCATTTCACTAAACATTGACATCTCAAACTCACTTTTCAGCTGATCAACAAATGCTTTACACATGCATTCATTTCCACCAAAAATGATATCATCGACAAAGACCTTAACAATTAGAATGTTCTCATGATCAATCTTGAAATAGAGATTGCTATCAGTAGTACCTTTGTTAAAACCTAGCCTAAGTAGATGCTTATCCAATCTAGCATACTAGGCTCTTGGAGCTTGCTTGAGTCCATACAAGGCTTTTCTCAATCTACAAACCATATCTCCTTGATCAGACAACTGAAATCCTTCTAGTTGTTCAATGTAGACTTCTTCCTCCAAATCTTCATTCAGAAATGCTAATCTCACATCCATTTGATATACTTTAAAATCTTTGAAGGCAAAAAATGCAAGAAACAATCTAATTGCCTCTATCCTTGCTACTAGAGCAAAAGTTTCTTCAAAATCAATTCCTTCCACTTGAGAGTAGCCTTTACATACAAACCTTGCCGTATTCCTTACAACTTCATCATCTTCATTCAGTTTATTCCGGAAGACCCATTTGGTTCCAATCACATTTTTGTCCTCAAGTCTAGGAACTAGATCCCATGTGTGATTCTTTTCAATTTGCATCAATTCCTCTTCCATTTTTTTAACCCAGTTTTCATCATTGCAAGCTTCATTCACTAGTTTAGGCTCAATCCTTGAAATCAAACAAATCTCTTCATGATCTTCAGACATTTTTCTCCTAGCTCGAACACCTTTACTCTTATCCCCTATGATCTAATCTTCAGGATGATTTAACCTTACATACCTGGGAGTTTTGGAGATTGATGGAGCTTCTATTTCTTGAACTTGTTCCTCATCATCTGTATTAACTTCTAGAGTTACTTGTTCAAACTGAATCTGGGTCTGAGCTTGGATTTGCCTCCCTTGATTTTGACTTTCATCTTGATCATCTAAATCATATTTGGAGTACCTAGAGTGTCCTTTACTTTCATCAACTTTAACATTCACACTTTCAACAATCTTCTTCAATCTTTTATTGAAGCACTGATAGGCCTTACTTTGAGTTGAGTATCCCAAAAATATTCCTTCATCACTTCTTGCCTCAAACTACCTAAATCCTCATCTCTTTTGATATAACATTTACTACCAAAGACTCTGAAATATCTCATAGTAGGAGGATGACCAAACCAAAGTTCATAAGGAGTCTTACCAGAATTTCCTTTGATCTGCACCCGATTAAGAGTATAAACAGTACTCACGACTTCTCTCCAATAAACTTGAGGAACATTTGTTTCCATCATCATGGTTCTGGTAGCTTCTTGAATGGTCCGGTTCTTTCTTTCCACAACTCCATTTTGCTGAGGAGTCTTAGGAGCAGATAACTATATTTTTATTCCATGCTTTTCACATAAAGCATCAAACTCTCTGGAGGTAAATTCTCCACCTCTGTCAGATCTCAGACACTTTAATTTTCCACCAATCTCATTTTCAACCATCATCTTGAAAACCTTAAATTTGTCAAGGGCTTCTGACTTTTCTCTTAGAAAAGTTACCCACATCATCAAGGAGTAGTCATCAATTAGCAGCATGAAATATCTATCTCCTTGCACACTCCTAACTCTAGCAGGACCACAGAGATCAATATGTACCTATTCCAATATTTCACTTGAACCTTGTTCCTTACTTTTAAAAGAAATCTTGTTCTGCTTGCCCAATTGACATTCTCTACATATGTTATTAGGTTTCCCAAGTCTTGGAAGATCTCTTATAGCATGAGTGGAACTTATTTTGACAATGTTGTCAAAATTCACATGACACATCCTCCTATGCCATAGCCATCTTTGATCTGTCTGAGTGATCAAACAACTTTTACTAGAAC
Source organism: Cunninghamia lanceolata (assembly GCA_027924645.1). Lineage (NCBI taxonomy): Eukaryota > Viridiplantae > Streptophyta > Pinopsida > Cupressales > Cupressaceae > Cunninghamia > Cunninghamia lanceolata. Next base: position 3,022,470 of record BSBN01000135.1, on the reverse strand, counting down.
TACATAAGTGAAAGATGTTACTTTTGGTTTGAGTACTTGATGCAATTTCAGTTCCGTAGCTTTCCAAGATTCTGCATTTTCCATCCTTGAACCGAAGATCATAACCCTTGTAAACCAACTGTCCAACACTGAGAAGATTATGTTTCAGTCCTTCCACATATAGAACATCATTGGTGTTGTTCTTTCCATCAAAAGAGATGGATCCTCTGTTGCAAGTATGGGCCTAACCAGTGTTGTCATTGATGTCAACATACTCCTATTGCATTGATGTTAAGGATTGGATGAGCTGTGTGCTGAGGATATTGAGAAAATTAGTCCTATCAGAAATAGAGAAGAATAGTGAAGACATTGAAGCTCTTTGAAGTGAAGATCCCAGCTAAGATGAAGATCAGAGAATGTGCATCAAAGGTTTTGTAGATATGTGTCTAAAGATGATCCAGTCAAGATTTGAGAGGTCCGCATGAAGATTTGGAGAAGTTATGGCCATATGAGTAAAATTGGTTCTGGCAAATGTTCAGAGGTGACAGAGTGACACGAATAGATCCGGTGAGATCTAGAAATGCAATATCTTGTTCTACGGATTTGGTAGAATGTTTAAGAAGCCAATGTGAATTGACAACTCAATTAGTTCATGATCTAGAGGTCCGCAAGCATTTATTCTAATGTGACAGTGATGACAGACTATGTTCTTGAGGTTCTGAATGAAGATGCGAATGATTTCAGTAAGCAAAAGTGGTGTGGATGTTCTTGGCGATTTAGGTAAGCTTGTGGGGGTCTCTAGATTGTGTCTAGTTTGTGTTAGTGGTTCGCATTGAAGATTGAGCTCGTAATTGAAGATTTACTCTCGGGTGATGGTGTTCTTCCTAATCATGGATGATTGGATGTTTTACACATCTTGCGGATGATCTTAGAGATGTTCTGCGAAGCATGGCATATTCTTCTAAGAAGATTGAAGTCCTAGATATGTGTGGTCGACAATGTGGTGATTTGGATGAAGCCTTTTTCAAGTTTTACTTGTGTAATTGCTCTGTAATGAAATAAAGTATGTATTGTGCCAACTTTGATGATTATCCCAAAGTCGATGTCTTGTATAAATAAGATTTGTGAAGTCATTTCAAAACATAGGCATGGAGATGAGAAAGTGATAGAGAGGAGAAGAGCGAAAAGTAGAGCAGAAGTATTGAGCTTAAATGGAACTGACTCAAGCATGGTGAAGATGCTAATCTCCAGTTCAAGTATGTAATATTTATTATTCTATAGACAGTGTGTCTCCTGTAGGCAATGGACCTGTTGTGAGTAGTATGCTCGGGCAGTGAGCCCTAATTGGCATGTGCCATTTTGTTCTTCTTATTCTTTTAATAGAGAATGCAATCTTGGGTTAGTCACCCCGTGGTTTTTTCATTAGCTAGGTTTTCCATGTTAAAATCTTGGTGTCATATGTGTGAATGTGTTTTTTCTCTTAAATTATTGCATTGTGATTCCATGATTGAATTATTGTTATGCTGTTGAAATACAAGAAGGATTTAAGTGTTTAAAAGAAAAGAAAGTTTTGAGACAACTGATTCACCCCCTCCTCTTAGTTGTCTGTCTTAAATCAACAATTGGTATTAGATCGAAGTTCCTCTAAAAGAGCTTAATCGCTTGAGGAGATCTAGGATGTCTTCCTACAAGAAGGATAGTCTGAGGTTTGATGGAACTAATTACACTCTTCGGAAGAGCCGCATGGAATGTCACTTGCAATGTATGGGAATGAAATATTGGACCATAACTTTAAAGAAGTATGTCCCTCCAAAGAATGGTCCAACAACTGTAGATCAAATCAGAGATGTGGAAGATAATCTTCGAGCTAAAGAATCCTTACTAAATGCCTTATCTGATTCAGAGATTACAAATGTTATAGATTTAAAAACTGCATATGAGATTTGGGAAAAATTGGAACTTCTACATGAAGGAGACAAATATGTTAAATGTGCCAAGCTACAGAGTCTGAAAGGAAAATTTGAAAACTTGAAGATGAATGAAGATGAGAATATCACTACATTTATGCCAAAAGTAAATGAGCTTGTTTGTGGCATTAGGTGTGCTGGTGGAATCTTAGATGAAGATGAGACTGTTGCCAAAGTTCTCAGATCTCTACCTCCTGCTTACAAACAAAAGGTTGCTGCTATTGAAGAATTCAGATCTTTATCAAATTTCACAAGAGATCAATTGATTGGAAAATTAGCTGCATTTGAATTAGCTGAGTTTGGAGATGCACTCCCAAGATTGAATCTACATTCAAAGCTAGTACCTCTGTAAAAGGTAAACAAAGGTATGATCCAAGAGAGAACTCCTTAAAGAAACTATCATGGTATGAAAAAGAAAGAAAAGATCTAGAAGAAGATGAAGTAGAAGCTGCCCAACTTGAACCCCTTATTGTAAAAAGATTGCCAAGAGGATCTGGTAAGTATGATAGAAAATTGCCCTTCAAATGTTTCAACTGCAACAAGATTGGTCATTTTGCCTCAAGGTGTCTAGAAAAATTTTCAAGGACTAATCCTAATAGATCAAGATTTCAAAAGAAATGTTACTATGTTCATGAAGATGATGATGATGAAAGAGTAACAAATGATGAATCAGAGACATGAAACAAATCTTGAAGTGACTAGGTGTTTATTGCCATTAAGGAAGAAGATCCAATGCCCATTGAATCTATCAATCATAAAATGGTAGAAGAGCTCTGGCTGCCCAAGTTGAAGAAAAGGATGATTGGGTCATTGATAGTGGATGCTCCCACCATATGACTGGTGACAAAAATAAATTCATAAATCTGGAAAGTTATGAAGGAGGAGTTGTAAAATTTGGTGATAATTTTGCTGGCAGAATCAGAGGCAAAGGAACTATTTCTTTTGATGGAAAGAACAAAACTAGTGATGTATTGTATGTTGAAGATCTGAAGCACAATCTTCTCAGTGTTGGGTTGTTGGTGGACAAAGGCTATGATCTCTAATTCAAAAATGGAAAATGTAAGATCTTTGAAAGTTTTGGAACAGAGGTTGCATCTAGTACTCAAACAAAAGGTAACATCTTCCACTTGGTTGGTACTAGAAAAAGTTGTTTATTTATTCAAATTGATCAGAGTTGGTTGTGGCATAGGAGAATGTGTCATTTGAATTTTGATAATATCATCAAGATAAGTAACACTCAGGCTGTAAGAGATCTTCCAAGACTGGTGAAACCTACTAATAGTTTGTGCAAAGAATGTTAGTTGGGTAAGAAGAGCAGAGTCACATTCCAAAATAAGGAACAATCTTCTATCAGATTATTAGACTTAGTACATACTGATCTATATGGACCAGCAAGAATCAGGAGTTTGCAAGGTGATAGATATTTCATGTTACTAATTGATGATCATTCCCAGATGATGTGGGTGACTTTCCTAAAAGAGAAATCTGAAGCTCTTAAGAAATTCAAAATATTCAAGGCTATGGTAGAAAATGAAACTGGGTTAAACATAAAGTGTCTTAGGTCTGATAGAGGTGGAGAATTCACATCTAGAGAGTTCACAAAATTCTGTGAGAAACATGGGATAAAAAGACGGTTATCTACTCCAAGGACTCCACAGCAAAATGGAGTAGGGGAGAGAAAGAACCGGACCATCTAGTAAGCATCTAGAACCATGATGATGGAAGCAAATGTTCCTCAGATCTACTGGAGAGAAGCTGTAAGCACTATTGTCTATGCTCTTAATCGAGTACAAATCAGAAGCATTACTGGTAAGACCCCTTATGAACTCTGGTTTGGCATCACTCCCACTGTAAAGTATTTCAATGTCTTTGGTAGTAAATGTTATATTAAAAGAGATGAAGACCTTGGCAAATTTGATGCTAGAAGTGATGAAGGAATATTCTTGGGTTATTCTACTCAAAGCAAAGCATACCGGTGTTATAACAAGAGATTGAGAAAGATTATAGAAAGTACAAAGGTGAAGGTTGATGAAGGCATTAAAAAACCCTCAAGGTTTTATGAATATGAAGAAGATGATCAAAATGATGTTTTGGTCCAAGAAGTTCAAGCCCCTTCTAAAATTTAGATCTAGACTGATCCGAAAAATCTTGAAATACAGGAAGAAGAGATAAGTTTGAATGAACCTGTCTAAGAAATAGAAGTGCAAGAAATTCCCAAAACTCCCAAATATGTAAGATTGAATCATTCTGAAGACTAGATCATAGGTGATAAAAAAAAAGGTGTTCAAACAAGAAGAAATATTGCTCAAGACTTAGAAAAGTATTGTTTGATTTCAAAGATTGAACCAAAAACAGTAAGTGAAGCATGCAATGATGAAAGATGGACTAAAGCAATGAAGGAAGAGTTGATGCATATTGAGAAAAATCACACTTGGGATCTTGTTCCTAGACCTAGAAACAAAAATGTGATTGGGACCAAATGGGTCTTCCAAAATAAACTGAATGAAGATGGTCAAGTAGTCAGAAACAAAGCCAAATTGGTTTGCAAGGGTTATTCTCAAGTAGAAGGAGTTGATTTTGAAGAAACTTTTGCTCCGGTGGCAAGAATTGAAGCAGTCAGACTATTTATTGCCTTTGTTGCCTTCAAGGATTTCAAAGTATATCAGATGGATGCCAAGTCTGCCTTCCTGAATGGTGACTTGGAAGAAGAAGTATACATCAAGAAACTGGATGGATTTCAATTGTCTGATCATGGTGATATGGTTTGCAAGTTAAAGAAAGCACTATATGGACTCAAACAAGCCCCAAGGGCTTGGTATGAAAGATTGGATAAACATCTTTTGAAGCTTGGTTTCAACAAAGGTACTGCTGACAGTAACTTGTACTTCAAGATTGATCATGAAAATATATTGATTGTTGAAGTATTTGTTGATGATATCATTTTTTGAGGACGAGATAGTATGTGCAAAACTTTTGCAAATCAAATGAAAAGTGAATTTGAGATGTCCATGTTTAGGGAAATGAATTTCTTCTTACGTTTGCAAATCACTCAAACAAAGAAAGGAATCTTCATATCACAAACCAAATATGTGAAAGAATTGTTGAAAAAAATTGGGATGGAAGATTCAAAACTAATGAATACTCCCATGGCAACTAGATGTAAACTAAGAAAAGATGATGAATCTCCTAAGGCTGATCAGAAAAAGTACAGATCAATGATTGGAGGACTATCGTATCTTACTCAAACTAGACCTGACATTATGAATGTTGTTGGTTTTGTTCCCATATTCCAAGCTAATCCTAGAGAATCTCATGTCATGGCAATCAAGAGAATTCTTAGATATCTAAAGGGAATAGTTGAATATGGCTTATGGTATCCTAAGGATAATGATTTCTCTCTTCATGCATATACAGATGCGAATTGGGCAGGAGATGTGGATGACTGGAAGAGTACCAGTGGTGGTGCATTCTTTTTGGGGAAAATATTGGTTTCTTGGTTGAGCAAGAAACAAGAGGCAATATCTCTATCTACTGTAGAAGTAGAATATATTGCAACACCAGGTAGTTGCACTCAAGTATTGTGGATGAAGCAAATGCTAAGAGACATCAGAGTGGAGTATGAGGAACCCATTGCAATCTTCTATGATAACTCAAGTGCAATAAATATATCAAAAAATCTAGTGTTGCATTTAAAGACAAAACATATATCCATCAAGTTTCACTTTTTGAGAGAGTAGGTGAACATGAATGAAGTCAGATTGGAGTTTGTTCCCTCTAAGGATTAGATTGCAGACATCTTTACTAAACCTCTACCTAAGGACTCTTTTGAGTATCTTAGGGAGAAGTTAGGGGTTAGTACCCCTCCGATTCTAAATTAAGCTGCACTAATGTGCATCTGTCCGGTGGATCTCATAGTCATATCTTGTGATCCGGATTGATGATAGGAAGCTACTACTTAGGGGGAGAAGTCTGTATGATTCTGATTGATGCAAGTATGTGCCCTTTGCCATTGATGTCAAAGGGGGAGAGAAGACATGTGAAAAACAAAAGTGGTTGCTGATCAAAGGGGGAGTAGTAAAGAAAGAGAAGACATATGAATGATTGATGTTGATAGGGGGAGCTATGTCAGCCAGTGAGGAGAAGTTCTTGTCTTGATGGTTAAAATAGTTTTTCACATCATATGTTGCCATCAATGACAAAGGGGGAGATTGTTGCAAGTATGGGCCTAACCGATGTTGTCATTGATGTCAACATACTCCTGTTCCATTGATTCAAGGATTGGATGAGCTGTGTACTAAGGATATTGAGAAAATTAGTCCTATCAAAAATAGAGAAGAATAGTGAAGACAGTGAAGCTCTTTGAAGTGAAGATCCCAGCTAAGATGAATATCAGAGAATGCACATCAAAGGGTTTGTATATATGTGTCTAAAGATGATCCAGTCAAGATTTGAGAGGTCCACATGAAGATTTGGAGAAGTTATGGCCATATGAGTAAAACTGGTTCTAGCAGATGTTCAGAGGTGACAGAGTGACACAAATAGGTCTGGTGAGATCTAGAAATGCAATATCCTGTTCTATGGATTTGGAGGAATGTTTAAGAAGCCAATGTGAATTGAAAACTCAATTGGTTCGTGGTCTGGAGGTCCACAATCATTTATTCTAATGTGACAATGATGACAGACTATGTTCTTGAGGTTCCAGATGAAGATGTGAATGATTTCAGTAAGCAAAAGTGGTGTGGATGTTCTTGGTGATTTAGGAAAGCTTGTGGGGGTCTCTAGATTGTGTCCAGTTCATGTTGGCGGTCCACATTGGAGATTGATCTCGTAATTAAATATTTAGTCTTGGGTGATGGTGTTGTTCCTAATCATGGCCGACTAGATGTTTTACACATCTTGCAAATGATGTTGGAGATGTTTTGTGAAGCATTGCATGTTCCTCTAAGAAGATTGAAGTCCCAGATATGTGTGGTCGATAGTGTGGTGATTCGCATGAAGTCTTTTTCAAGTTGTACTTGTGTAATTGCTCTGTAATGAAATAAAGTATGTATTGTGCCAACTTTGATGATTATCCCAAAGTTGATGTCTTGTATAAATAAGATTTGTGAAGTCATTTCAAAACATAGGCATGGAGATGAGAAAGTGATAGAGAGGAGAAGAGCAAAAAGTAGAACAAAAGTATTGAGCTTAAATTGAATTGACTCAAGAATGTTGAAGATGCTAATCTCCTGTTCAAGTATGTAATATTTATTATTCTGTAGATAGTGTGTCTCCTGTAGATAGTGGGCCTCTTGTGAGTAGTGTGCTCGGGAAGTGAGCCCTAATTGGCATGTGCCATTTTGTTCTTCTTATTCTTTTAATAGAGAATACAATCCTAGGTTAGTCACTCCATGGCTTTTCCCTTAACCAGGTTTTCCACATTAAAATCTTGGTGTCATATGTGTTAATGTGTTTCTTCTCTTAAATTATTGCATTGCACTTCCATGATTGAATTATTATTATTCTATTAAAATACAAGAAGGATTTAAGTGTTTAAAAGAAAAGAAAGTTTTGAGACAACTGATTCACCCCCCCTCTCAGTTGTCTATCTTAAATCAACATCCTCTCCCACGGATTCTACCAGCTGAGTTGTCTCCAAATTTTACAAGTCCTCCTTCATAGTTTTAAAAGTTCACACACTTACTCTTGTCACCAGTCATGTGATGAGAACATCCATTATCAATTACCCATTCATCCCTTTCAATAACCTGAGCAGCCAAGGCACTTTCCACATTTTCACAACTAGCAGATTTAGTAGACACCAGATCTTCTTCTTTGATAGCAATGAACACCCAATCATTTTTAGAGGAACCTCCATGATCAGATTCATCATCTATTACCCCTTATTCTCCATTTTCTTGGACATAATAGCATTTCTTTTAACCTTTAAATCTGTTAGGGTTAGGTTTTGAAAAAATTTCCAGACATCTTGGGGCAAAATGACCAATCTTGTTACAAGAAAAGCATTTGAGTGGTAATTTTCCTTCATACTTACCAGATCCTCTTGGCATTCTTTTGGCAATAAGAGCTTCAAGGTCTGTTGTTTCTATCTCAACATCTTCAAGATCCTTTCTTGTCTTTACAAGTCTATTTGATCTTGTAGAAGAGCTTTCACCCAGATCATATCTTTGTTTTCCATACACACTGGCCTTAAATGCAGATTCTAACTTGGGAAGAGAATCACCAAACTCACTTAATTTCAAGGCTAAAATTTTACCAACCAGATGATCTCTTGTAACCTCTGAGACTATCCTAATTTCTTCTATAGCTACAACCTTATGTTTGTAAGAATCTGGCAAAGATTTGAGTACTTTTGATACAATTTCTGTTTCTTCCAAAACTCCACTAGCACACCTGATGCCACACATAAGTTCATTTATCTTTTGCGTGTAGATTGTGATGTTTTCATCTTTGCTTATCCTTATATTTTCAAATTTTCCTCTTATTCTTTGTAGTTTTGTACATTTGACATATTTGTCACCTTCATACAGATACTCCAACTTTTTCCAGATTTGATAGGCAGTTTTTAGACCAAAGACATTTGTCACTTCTGAATCAATTAGGGCACTCAGCAAGGCTTCTTTAGCTCGAAGATTATTTTCAACATCTTTGATTTGATCAGGAGTTGGAGGACCTTTCTTTAGAGGTTTATATTGAACATTGGTTATTTCCCAATAGGCATCACCCATGCATTGCAAATGGCATTCCATGTGATTTTTCTAGACATTGTAATTTGTTCCATCAAATCTTGGACTATCCTTCTTGTAAGTCAACATCCTAGATCTCCTCAAGCAGTTAGGTTTTTAAGTGAGGATCTAGCTCTGATACCAATTGTTGGAACTGGACAACTGAGAGGGGGGGTGAATCAGTTGTCTCTTAAAACTTTTCAGCCTTTAACCTTCTTTATTATCTTGCTATCAGATTAGTGATGTACACATTTAAGCATGAATCAATAACATAAGAGCAGAAACATAATCAACACATTTGACACCAAGATTTTGATGTGGAAACTTGGTTAAGAGAAAAACCACGACGGGGGTTAACCTACAAAATTCATACCCTATTAAAAGTACTTAGAAAATAGAAGGCACATGCCTTTGAGTGCACTGCCCAGAGCTCACTGCTCAAAAGAAGAGGCTCACTACCTACATAATTTATTTAGAAAGAATTTATTGAGAATTAGCATCTACTTCATGCCTGATTCAGTTTCAATGAATGCTCAAGAACTTTCGCTTTGCCTCATACTCTGCATTGCTTTTGGTCCCTTTCTTCTCTGCTCTGCTTCTGATCATTGCTTTGGATTTTATCTCTTTTCCACAAGGATGATTTCGATACTTCATCAGCAAGTATTTATATACTTCATCAACCTTGGAATGATCAACAACGTTGGCTAAACTTGATGCGAATCATCACACTTATCGGCCAAATACAACTGAGATTTGAATCTATTTCTACAACCACTCCACACTTCATAGAAATGTGTTTAAGGCATCTGCAACAGGATAGGAACATCCGATCAACCAAGAATGGGAGGAACATCAACCTTAAAGAAGAAATCTCCAATCATCAAGATTAAACTTCAATGTGGACCTCCAACATAGTAGCTACATGATTCAAAGACCTCCACAAGCACATTGGAATCACCAATAACATTTACTCTAAACCATATTACCAGAAACATTTGAATCTTCCTCCAAAATCTTAAGAACACACTCTGTCGTGACTGTCAGATTGGAAAGATAGCTTGCGGACCTCCAAACTATGAACCACTAGAGTTGATGATATACACTAACTTCCCAGACACACCTTCAGATATGCAGATCATAATCTTATATTACTGGAGTAATATGAACCTCTTTCCTGTCACTCTATCTTTGCAGGAACCTGTTCTACTCAGATGGCCATAACTCCTACAAATCTTCATGTGGAGTTCTCAAATCTTAATTGGAGTAGCCTCTTACAATCCTCTACATGTCCACATGATCCGCATGCATTGATTGTTATTAATTTTCTCAATATCCTTAACAATCCGGTCTTCTACACAGACAACAAAATAGGATATAGTTGACATCAATGGCAACAAGGATATGTCGACATCAATGACGAAACCATTTAGGCACATATTTGCAACATACTAATGAATAGACTCAGGCAAAAGGGTTAAAATTGATATTACTACTAGAGAAAAAGAAATCTTTGAGAAAGAGAAAGAGGGTTTCATATTCAAGAAAAGAGAAGTCACGTTAAGAGAAGGAGAGACCTCTGAAAAGGGAAAAGGGAAAGGAAATAAAAAGAAGAAGGATAAGAAAGTTAATGCTTCTCTGAATCTTGAAGCCACAATCAATGTAGTTGTTGAGCATGGTAATCTAAAGCCTATAGTAGACCTGTATGATGAAAGGTCAGACAATGACAAAGCCATCATTGAAGCTATATCTAGATATGTTTAATAAAGCTTTAATTGAAGTTACTAGTGAGTTACCTGACAGCCTAGGAAGTATTTTAACTACCGATAGAGATGAGGCTGTGGCTAGAGATGTAGAGATGAAGGAAACTATTTTGAAGAAGTTTTGTCCTAGCTTCTCTAAACAAGATAAAGTCAAGTCACTCATAGGCTTAGTAAAGATTTCAAAACCAAAAGGAGAATTAGTACTCTTATGGTTGGGGACAGAAAAGAGATTGAGAAGTTGGAGAAAGAGATTGAAGAGATAACTCTGAAAGTGCTCAATGAGCTTCAAATTCCAATTGTCACAGAGACTGATGAAGAAGAGCGGATAAACCTTGATATTGGCACTTCAAGTGCAGTTCTGGATCTGGGTGGTGAACAAAGTGTACAATCTTCATCGCCTCCTACAAATGCAGTGGATCAAGGTGTGATCCCTCCTCTGACAACATTAGGAAACAATGAAGAAATGAGGGGGCCTATTGAGGAAAAGAATGTAGAGGAAGAGGAAAAGTAGAAAGAGGATATTTTAGAACAAATGGATAACACTTCTATTCCAGAGAATAGTGAAGAGAAACAAGCACCTATTGGAGAAGATCCTCCAAAAATTTCTATTGTACAAGTGTCATCTAGAGATGAAAGAAGAGACACTGTTGGTGAATTCTCAGAAGCTTCACCTTTGGATTCTTTAAGAGAATTTTTGGCCAAGAAGAGATAGTCTACTCCAAAATTGCTACAAATGCCATCATTGGATGGTCAAATAAACTTGGCTTGCATGTCTCTCCTTCAAAAGCTCAAATTGGTAACAATATTTCAAACCATGGCTCAAGAAGAAATATTGAAGTCACATATTGAAGGTAATGCATTGATAGAGGAGGCTATGACACTTTTTGAGAAAATTTTTCTAGAAGCTAAAAGAGATACTTCGCTGATTCCCACCTTACAAATGAAGAAGCTCATGGAGTCTGTGAACAGTAAGTTTGGATCTTTTAAACATGAAGATAAGAAGGTCAGAGAAGAGATCGATAGAAAGACGTTAATAGAGTTGAATGATAAGTTCTCTAAGGCACAAATGTTGTTAGACAATAGTATTAAGAATGTCAAGATAGCTATTAATAATGCAAATACATTGTATCAGTTTTGCTTAAATTTGTTGGGAAATAAGGTGTCTCAACCTTGGTAATTCCTTGTATTATTTCATTGTATTTATTTATTTATTGCCTATTATTGTAATTAGGATGCAAATCCTTATTGTCATCTTGTGGGAGTTGGCACAGTGATGTGTCATCCTACGTGGAAGTTGACAACATGTAAATTTGTCCTCACATGAGGAGATAGGCATCCCACTAAGTGGTAGGAATATTTTTCCATGTGTCGGCATCACGGATAGTGTGTAAGGGAATATTGATCGAAACGGTTATGAGATATTTCTATGACAAATCTATGACGCGTAAGAGTCATAAATGGAAGATTCTATGACAGGTGAAGACATGTATCATAGGACATCTTGGAAAAAGGTATCTTTGGGTACCCCAAGGAGGGTTATGACATGTAAGAGAATATGCTATTTTTAGCCTGTGTATGATAGATTCTCTTACAGCTGTAAGATATGACAGCTATGAGGGATTCTATGATAGTTGTAAGAGTCGTAAGAGTATCTGTCATTGCCCAACTTGGGAATAGGTGACTTCTTTGGGATGGGGTGATATGACAAGTGTAATGAACACCCTGCAGTGTTGGACAAGTGTCCTTAGGCATGGATTTTGGGCCATGAGGCCATGTTGGAAGCCCATCTCAAGATGGACTTATTTTTGCCTTGTATCTTCTATATAAACAGGTGCTTTTGAGAGGAGATGTTATTATGTGATTAATAGGTACTGTTGTGCTATTGGATTGTCTCTAGATATGAGTGTCGAAGACTCCTGCAAGAGCATTGGCTCTGAAACTATATTGTAACCTTAATTATTTACAGGAATACATTTGAGTTGTGTTTTGGAGTGTGAGTTTTTTCACCAATAAGGGTTTTCTCCCTATATATCTTCTCTCTCTCTCTCTCTCTCTCTTCTATCTTCATTCTCGTGTTGTGTATTGCTGCAATAGCTCTATTGTTGGGTTAATAACACTGTAATTGTAAAGGTAAAAACAATTTTCACTCTTCTCTCCTCATTAAATTAGTGTAGGAAGTGATTTCTGCACACCTAGCTTCCTTTTAGTTGGTATCAGAGCTTGATCACCTTTGGTCCAAGTTGTTGGGTAGGGGTTTTTTGTGCTAATCTTAGGTTGAGTGGGAGATTTGTGTAGAGTATTTTGTAATCTTGTTGCAGGAAGGAGATGGCAGGCACATCTGGAAGATTAGAGGTGGAGAAATTCAATGGCACTAATTTTGAGTTAGGGAAACTTAAGATGGAAGACATGCTTGTTGATCGTGACCTATGGGAAACTATATCAAGTGTAAAACCAACCGCAATGGCACAAGTTGATTGGGATCTCAAAGATTAGAAGGCTAAGGGTCTCATAAGACTCAGTCTAGCTGATTCTATCCTATTAAATGTCCATGAGGAGATGACCACGAAAGACCTTTGGAAGAAACTTGGAGATGTTTATCAGGCCAAATCCCTGGTGAAGAAGCTTTTTCTAAGAAATAATTTGTATTCTCTAAGGATGGAGGATAGAGGATCTGTTCCAGATCACCTGAATGCTTTCAACATGTTAGTTGCACAATTGACATCTGTTGGTGTGAAGATGGAGGAGGATCATTGTATGACCTTGCTTTGTTCTTTGCCAGACTCATGAGATCATCTTGTTATGACTATTTGGAGCACCATATCCACTTTCAAAATGGATGAAGTGGTATCTTCATTGTTATCTAAAGAGATGTGGAGAAAGTCTTCCAAAGCAACCAAAGAGGCTCTTGCGGTTCATGAAATACCCAAGGAGAAAGAGAAAAAGAAGGACAAGAAAGCTAAGAAAGGTAGATCCAAATCCCATTGGAGATCCAAATCTCCTAGAAAATCCAAGGCTCTCTATTTGAACTATGGAAAAACTAGGCATTTCTGAAAGGAATGTAAAGAAGGAAAAAAGAAGAAGAAGAAGAATGCCCCAGATTTAGATTTTGACAAGTCACAAGATGATGGTGATGCCTTCATTATAGCCTTGGCTAGCCATGCATTTGATGATGTGTGGTTGATAGATTCTGGTGCATCATTCCACATGACCTCACATTGAAGCTGGTTCACAAAGTATGAAGAGTTTGATGGTGGAAGAGTGTACCTGGGTGACGATTCTCATATGAAAATTGTTGGTCATGGAAGAGTCTCAATCTGATTCCTTGATGGATGAGTGAAGGGGATCACTAGGGTTATGCACATCCCAGGCTTGGCACGAAACCTACTTTCTATAAGTATGTTGAATGATGCAGGTTATCTTTTCAAAGGATGGATGCAAGATGACTAGAGGATCTATGGTGCTTGCGAAGGGTACTTGGAGAGGTACTATATTTCAGTTGGAGGCATGCACTTCACAGTGCAATAGTTCTTTTGACTTGAAGAAAAGAGTTTTAATCACTTCATCCCCACCATCTGAACAAGTAGCGAACAAATCTATTGTAACAAATTCTGATGGTAGTGCATCTTGTGTACCCAAGGGTGCTCATGCTTTGGAAGTTAAGCTTCCAACTAAAAAGACTATGTTATGGCATATGAGATTTGGCCACATTGGTGAGAAGGGTCTTAGAACCCTAAAAAATAAAAACCTCATTGAGGGGTTAAATGATTGTAATCTCGAGTTTGACTTTTGTAAACATTGTATATATGGAAAGCAAAACCATGTTTAGTTTTACTCTAGTTCTCACAAGTCTTCTGGTGTGTTGGACCTTGTTCATTCTGATGTGTTTGGTCCTGTTAGTGTTCCTTCGATTTCTAAATCTATATATTTTGTATCTTTTATAGATGATTATAGTAGAAGGACATGAATTTATTTTCTTAGAAGCAAGACTGAAGTCTTTAGTCAGTTCAAAGAGTTTAAAGCTTTTGTTGAGAATTAGACTAGTAAAAAGATTAAGTGTTTGAGAACTAATAATAGTGGTGATTTTTGTTCGATAGAGTTTGATAAGTTCTATAAAGAGAAAAGGATTGAGAGACATAAGATAACTCCATACACCCCATAGAAAAATAGAGTTGAAGAGAGGATGAATAGGACACTGATGGAGAGGGCTAGGAGTATGCTTAGTGGAGCAAGCCTCAAACAAAAGTTTTGGGCTAAAGCTGTAGCCACTACTTGCTACCTAGTAAACAGGTCTCCTACATCAACTCTTGTTTATAAGACACCTTTGGAGGTGTGGTTTGGTAAGCAACCTTCAGTCAAACATCTTCATGTTTTTGGTTGTAAGGCATATGCACATGTGCCTAGGGAGAAATGGTCTAAATTGGAGAACAAAGTTGTTAAGTGTATCTTCATTGGCTATGGTGTTAGTGTGAAAGGATACAAGCTTTGGGATCATGTGGCTGAAAAATTATTATATAGTAGAAGTGTTATCTTCAGAGAGCTAACACCTTCTCATGTTGTTCTACAACTAGAACAAACAGAAAAGAAAGAGGATGTGGTTCAATTTCCTTTTACCCTTGAGAAGACTGAATCGACAAACCCTGTGAGACTTGATGATGAGGAGAACTCTAGCATCTTTGAAAGCTTAGAAGAAGAAGCATAACCTCAACCTCAACCATTGAGGAGTTCTACATGAACAAAAAAGTAACCTGATAGGTTTGGTTATTCATTGCTTGATTCTAGTTGTGCTTTTGCCTTGCTTACTAACACTAATGAGCCTAGAACTATGATAGAGGCTATGGGCATGAAAGATGTAGGTTCTTGGAAGGAGGCCTTGGAAGATGAGATGGCTTCTTTGGAAAAGAATAAAACATGGGACTTGGTGCCTTTGCCTATAGATGGAAACCTGTTGGATGCAAATGGGTGTTCAAGAAGAAATTTGGTGTAGATGGCAGTGTTGAAAAGTATAAGACTAGATTGGTTGTGAAGGGGTATTCACAAGTGGAGGGAATTGATTATGGTGAAATTTTCTCTCTCGTTGCAAAGCTGACATCTATTTGGTTCCTGTTATCTCTTACAAAAACTTATGACTTAGAGGTGGAACAGATGGATGTGAAGACAACATTCCTTCATAGTGATTTGGAGGAAGAGATTTACATGTCATAGCTAGAGCATTACATAGAGAAAGGTAAAGAAACTTTGGTTTGTAAGTTGAAAAAGTCTTTGTATTGTTTGAAGTAGTCTCCTAGGATGTGGTACTTGAAGTTTGATGCCTTTGTGTTGTCAGTTGAATTTCTGAGATCAAAATTAGATCATTGTGTGTATTATAAATTTGACAATGATCACATTCTCATTATTGCTTTGTATGTTGATGATATGATGTTAATTGGAAATGGTAAGAATATGATTTCTGATTTGAAGTCTTAGTTGTCAGCATAGTTTGAGATGAAAAATCTAGGGGCAGCCAGGTACATTCTAGGAATGAAAATAAGAAGAGACAGAGCAAATAGAAAACTTTGGTTAAGCCAGAATGAGTATGTTAAGACTGTGTTGGATAAGTTCAGCATGGAAGATTGTAGAACATTGTGTGTTCCTGTTTCATTGGGGATAAAGTTGTCTATTAATGATTGTCCAAAATCTCCTAGTGAGGTGGAGGACATGAGCAGAGTACCTTATGCTAGTGCTATTAGCAGTTTGATGTATGCTATGATTTGCATAAGACCAGACATTGCCCAAGCAGTGGGAGTCCTTAGTCGATTTATGGCTAATCCTGGACGGGTACATTTCAATGCAGTTAAGAGAGTGTTTAGATATTTGAGGGGTACTTCTGAGTATTCCATATGTTATCATGGTAATCTTATAGGACCTCTGCATTTAGTTTGTATTTGTGGATTCGTGGATTCTGATTGGGCAGGTGACATTGACAGTAGGAGATCCACCAGCACCTATGTGTTTACTATGTTTGATGGTGCAATTAGTTGGATGAGTAAGCGACAACCTATGGTTGCTTTGTCCATGACAGAAGATGAGTATATGACAGCAACTCATGCTTGTAAGGAAGCCATTTGGATTAAGAGATTGTGTTCAGATATTGGTGTTGATGTAGGATAGATTACGATTTGATGTGATAGTCAGAGTGCGATTTGCCTAGCAAAGAATCTGACTTTCCATGCCTGAACAAAGCATATTGATGTATAGTTTCACTTCATGTGAGACATGGTAGAGGCTGGGAAGGTGAATTTGGAGAAGGTAGACACTTTGAATAATGTTGCATATGCATTGACAAAACTAGTGGGCACAAAGAAGTTCAGATGGTGTTTAGAGTCTATGGGCCTCTTGGCCTATAGAAGTTAAATCCTTTTATTTCCATTGGCTCTTACAAGGTGTTTGACAGGTGGGAGAATGTTGGGAATTAAGGTGTCTCAACCTTGGTAATTCCTTGTATTATTTCATTGTATTTATTTATTTATTGCCTATTATTGTAATTAGGATGTAAATCCTTATTGTCATCTTGTGGGAGTTGGCACGGTGATGTGTCATCCTACATGGAAGGTGACAACATGTAAATTTGTCCTCATATGAGGAGATAGGCATCCCACTCAGTGGTAGGAATATTTTTCCATGTGTTGGCATCTTAGATAGTGTGTAAGGGAATATTGACCGAAATAGTTATGATAGATTCCTATGACAAATCTATGACATGTAAGAGTTGTAAATGGAAGATTCTATGACAGGTGAAGACATGTGTCACAAGGCATCTTGGAAGAAGGCATCTTTGGGCACCCCAAGGAGGGTTATGACGTGTTGTAAGAGAATATACTATTTTTATCCTGTGTATGACATATTCTCTTATAGCTGTAAGATATGATAGCTATGACGGATTTTATGATAGTCGTAAGAGTATTTGTCATTGCCTAACTTGAGAATAGGTGACTTCTTTGGGACAGGGTGATATGACAAGTTTCATGAATGCCCTGTAGTGTTGGACAAATGTCCTTAGGTGTGGGTTTTGGGTAATGAGGCCATGTTGGATGCCCATCTCAAGATGGACTCATTTTTGCCTTGTATCTTCGATATAAACAGGTGCTTTTGAGAGGAGATGTATTATGTGATTGATAGGTACTGTTATGCTATCGGATTGTCTCTAGATATGAGTATTGAAGACTCCTGCAAGAGCATTGGCTCTGAAACTATATTATAACCTTGATTGTTTACTGTAATACATTTGAGTTGTGTTTTGGAGTGTGGGGTTTTTGACCCGTAAGGGTTTTCCCCGCATATATCTTCTCTCTCTCTCTCTCTCTCTCTCTCTCTCTCTCTCTCTCTCTCTCTCTCTCTCTCCTGTCCTCATTCTTGTGTTGTGTATTGCTGCAATATCTCTATTGTTGGGTTAATAACACTATAATTGTAAAGGTTAAAAAGGAATTTGCACTCTTCTCTCCTCATTAGATTAGTGTAGGAAGCGATTTTTGCACACCTAGCTTCCTTTCAAAATTGGCCCACAACAACAAAAGACATAAAGGACAAAATAGAAGGCTTTGAAAATCAACTTGTAAAGCTCTCTACAACTTATGATCCTTGGAAAGATCTAAATGGATATCTTAGAGATGTAAAAGATAAGGATCATGTAAATATAAAGAAATTACAAAATCAGGAGTCCATAAAGGACCAAACAAGCCAACTAAGAGACGTTGTAAGTTTTAAGATAGCTTCCATGATGAATCTGATTAGTGAAGCTGATAAATTAAGGAAGATAACTGATGCCCCTAACACAATAGATAAGGAAAAAGATCTGCTATCACAAATTAATGGGCACATATAGTTTTTGAAGTATGCTAAGGCTAGATGGGATTCAGATATGGTACAACTAAAGAACATCTACAAAGACATCCTCCCAAAATCTCAGTAAGTCTTAATTTCTTGTGTACATATGTGGAATGTTATAAGATATTTTTGAAATTTTGGTGTATACAGAAATTAGTTACTTAGGGGAGCACATTTTAGTAGGTATACATTTATGTACTCTAGACAAAGGGAGATTCAATAAAAAGTTCATATCCTTTGCCATTGATGTCAAGGGGGGAGAATTAGATGTGAAAAAGTTATTTTTGATGGAGAGATGCAGATGTGGAAAATATTTGTCTTAGGGGGAGAACATTTAGAGGTTTGGCTTTGATGGTTTTAACATCATGTGTTGCCACCAATTATAAAGGGAGAGATTGTTGGAGATATCAGTGTTAGAGACACTGCTAGTATACTGATGAGCATGATAGTTAGGGAGTGTTATGAAGTGTTGTTATTATGGAAACAAAGAATATAGACTAAAATTGGGTTGTAGGGTTATAGTAATATCCCTCACAAGATGTTTCCATACTCATAATGTTACCTATTCAAAAGATTTTCATTTAGAAGATAACTTGGTGAAAAATTGGCTAAGTATCAGACTATTTCCTCTGTGCACAATGTTAGAGTTTTTTTATCCGCATTTATCACAAGTTGAAGATCTTGGTCTATCTATGGTTTTGGTATGTTGTTAAGGACTATTAGAAGCATCTAAATCTAGAATTCCACTATCTTGTGATTTTTGAAATGTTGGCTACATGTTGAAGAAGGTCAGTATGACACAGTGGTCTTAATTAGTGCAATGTACATGTTTGTTTTGGTCTGCATATCTATGATATGATATATTTCTTTCTGTAGTTCTAATGAAGTATTGGCACATGTTTCGACATTCCAAATCCAAAGGTTCAGTGTTTGAAGCCTTCTGGAGTGTGAGATAAGTTTGTCTGAGTATCGCTACATGGATAGATAATGATTGACTATGACAGAGACCGAGTTCCAGTACTCCACATTTCACCGCATGGAAACATATTTCTTTGCAGATTTGGGGATATGTTTATAGATGTTTGAAGATTGCTTGTTCCAATTTTGAGGTAATTTGGAGGTCCAGTTGTTGAGTTATGCCTTGACAATCAATGTGCACCTGAATTACTCTACTCATGAAGCTGACCTAAAGAAGTTTACCTGGTGCAGAGCATCCCAAAGGCTGGAGTGTTGTCTAAGGAGGTTCTATAGGTCATGCCAACCTAGGAGAGTGTATCTCATATTTTGGTTCAGTCTGTATTGGATTGTAAGGCTGATTAAGTGATGTTCTACATGCTACACTCAAGAAAGCCAACCTAATTGGTGATAAGAGTAAAGTAGGTAAACACGTTTTGTAAGAGTTAAGTTGGAGCTATTTTAGGTCCACCCCAACTTATTTCAAGTTTAAATCTTGGTGCAAAGTATGTGGTAAAATGTTTCACATGCTACATCTTTTGGGACGACCTACTTGATGATTGTAAACAAAGAAGATATAAATAAAGATTTTTCTTCGATGCTTTGGGTATGTGAGGGAATAGTGCATGTTTGTGATGCGACAAGTACCTACATATGAGAATTGAGAAAGAATAGAGAAGATAGTGTAATTATAAAATACAGCAATGTTATAATTCAGATGAGTTAAAGAAGATTTTGATTGTGCTTCATTAGAACTATAATCCATGTATGTGTAAATGCAAATGTAACAGTTCATCATGGGCACTGAGCCATCCTATTTCATTCTTTCTTCTCTCTCTTTCTTTCTCAGTGGACAGTGAGTCTACCTGCAGTGAGCATTTCTGTATTACCTTAACCAGTTATAATATATTGTGAGCTAATCCTCATCGTGGTTTTTCCCTTTTTGGGTTTTCCAAGTAAAAATCATGATGTTCATGTGTTATGCTTTGTGGTTATATTTTCTATGTTTAAATTCCTTTACAGTTGTTGAATTTGGGAAATAGCTTAAGATTTGAATGTGTAAGTGGTTTTATAGAATACTGATTTACCTCCCCCTCTCAGTATTCTGGGTGTTCAACATGCTTTTTATTAACCTCAGACACTACATAATAACAACCACTTCACAAGATTGAAATCATGTTCTTCTGGTTTGTAGATACTCATAGGGTAGTCTTCAAGGATGGTCTTGTTAGTGATCAAACATGTATTTCCACCAATCCTAAAGACTCAACACAAAACCTAAGGCAAGAGAGACATTGTGCTTAGGAAATAGGTAAGACTTATGATTAGAAGGTGGCATGAGTGGACAACATCTTGTGAGTGGGTAAACTCACCTTTATCTTTAGGCTTTGCAAGGCCAAGGGGTATTCCCCAAGGTCTAATAAACTAGATGAACAACTAAAAAGCATAAGATCCTTAAGCAACCACACCCAATGCGTTATGAATTCCAAAATGTCACTAAACTCATGTCAACACTGGCTACATATAGACCTATAAAGCTCCAATAAATAGACAAAGAACTTCTCTTACCCTGCACCTTGAGATGATGACTATATTGTGTTGTCCCCATTTGATGAATCCATCTAATATTATATACATAGGGGTACGAGAGAGGAAGTCACATGCATTATTTAGGGGAGAGAGAGAGAGAGAGAGAGAGAGAGAGAGAGAGAGAGAGAGAGAGAGAGAGAGAGAGAGAGAGTTAATAATTTTAAAAGGTTGTTGGCACTTCACAAACCACATCAGTGCTTACTCTATTGGGCAACAGAGTCATGAATTTGCAGAAAGGGAAAGGCGCAACAACAAAAACATAACCAGAATCTCATGTGCATCATCCAACAATGCATATATCTCATCTCATGCAATGGACATTCTTAGTAATCTAAGAAATAATGTAGAAACCCACATGAAACTTTAAGGAAGAGCATTACAAAGCATTGCAATGAATTAAAATGTTGTCACATATTTCTCTAAGTTTTGTTACAATCATACTAGCAAATGTGGCAAGAGAGGATAAGTATCTAGGTTCAAAAACCCTCCTAAATAGCTATAAAATGCACTGGAGACATGCAATTACATGAACCTGTCTTTAAATCATCTTCCTATGTTTTATAAAAAAAACACATTTTCCCTTTACAAATCAAACAGCATCATTTGATGCCCTAGAACACTGCTGAAACACATACAGTTTAAACATTGGTTCCATAACCAACCCTCACTACATATTTAAAACATGTATATATAGCATTAAAATTCATTGTTGTAGCTTGGATGTGGATCTAGAGTAGTCAACACGTTCACAGATTACCCATGCCTATTGAATCGTGTCCATATGGGTTGTACTAGAAAACTTTGCAAATTTGGAGTGTGTACCCATGCTTTGGTACAAAAAATTCATCATGGAAGGGTCCACAAGAGTCGCAGGGTGTATGGAGATCACCTACCACACCATCATGCTCCAAAATGATCATTAATGGTGGCCCAGAGAGTTGCTAGAGTGTCCTATCATGTGTTGAAAAAATGTGTTGGAAAAAAATTATGTATTTTGGTCCAAATGTCCTCAAGGGGCCCAAAATCCCCTAGGGACATCCAAAAGTCCCCAGGGGCTTGAAATGCCCCAGGGACATCCAAAAGTCCCCATGTGGCTCAAAATACCTCAGGGACATCCAAAAGTCCATAGGGGGCCCAAAATTCCCCAGGGACATCACAACAAAGGGAAAATTCCAAACTCCAAAATAGGGGCCCCATAGGGAATGGGAAACCTAAAAGCACCAAGAACTTAGGGATTTTTTTGAAAAAGTGAAAATACCCTCGAAACTCTAGAAATTTTAAAAGTACCCCAAAATCTAGAAATTTTGAAAATGTTCAAAAGCCTTGAACCAAAGGCCCACTTGATAGAACACAACCTAGATATCTAAAATCATCAGAAAATATTGAGTTTTATCCCCTCAAATAGAGCACAGAAATTGAGGGGGTCTAAAAGGATTTTGGAAAACATGAAAAAGTCAAAATGTGACAAACACCCAAACATAGGTCCAAATATATGCAAGGGGGTACCAATAGTTCATAGCCTCTAATTTCACCAAAAAATTCCAAGATTTGACCCTCCAAATTGAGCGAGTGGGATTCAAAAAATAAGGGGACAATGGAACAAAAAGGATAAGTTCCAAAAGTCCTTGAGGGGTCTGAAATCCCCCAGGACATGCCTGAAAAAACTTGAAATTCTCAAAATGCCAGAATTTTGAAACAGAAGAGCCATGGTGATGCTAGATGACATACTGAGCCTCCATCTCCAAGATCATGTAAAAAACTTGCTTTGATCCTCCAAATTGATTGAGGGGATTTAGAAAGTGGAAGATAGTGGAACAAAAATGATAAGTTCCAAAAGTCCCCGAGGGGCCTAAAATCCCCTAGGACTTGCCTGGAAAAACACAAAATTCTCAAAGTGTTAGAATTTCAAAAGGAAAGAGCCAAGGTGATGTTGGATGACATACTAAGCCTCTATCTCTGAGATCATTTGAAAAAACCTTGTTTTGACCCACCAAATTGAGTGAGGGGGATTCAAAAAATAGGGGGACAACAAAACAAAAAGGATAAGTTCCAAAAGTCCCTAAGGGGCCTAAAATCCCCTAGGACACATGCTTGTAAAAATTGAAATTCTCAAAGTACCAAAATTTCAAAACAAAAGAGCCAAGGTGATGTTGGATGACATATTGAGCTCCATCTCTGAGATCATTTGAAAAACCTTGTTTTGAACCTCCAAATTGGGCATGAAAAAGGGGGGTCTGGAAGGATTTTCAAAAAATAGAAAATTCCTAAAATGCCAAAAAAAAACATTGAAAGTACACAACATGGAATTATATAGGATTTTTGACAATAATGAGACATGAAAAAGGCATGGAGAAGGTAAAACATTCACCACAACATGGAAAAGACCAAGGCAAACCCATTTAAGATTTCTCATATTGGTTATTAGCAATGGGTGAAAATTTTTTAGACAACAGAGGCATAAACCAGGGAGTGATTAAAAAATTTTAAAACACGTGCCAACATTGGCTCTAGTTGGGGATGTGTGCCTCTTGTAGGCACAACGAGGATCTATTTATCTTCAAGATGCAGACCAAAATACCAAAAAGGGGTGATGAGGGAGGGAAAAAAATAGTAGACCAATTTGTAGAAGGCGAAACATAGTGAATTATACACAAGAACACCTACAAGCAATGGCATGGAAGCACATAGGTAAATAGGTGTGGATGCAACAAACTTCAAACACATGCAGGTTAGACCCTACAAAAAAGATCCATGGCACCAGTCCATGGACAAATGGATGCACACAACTTGCCTCTATAAAAAAAAACCTATTGAAAGAGTTGATCTCCCTCAACCCTTTGTTGCATTGATCACCCAAAAACAACAATAAATACACCTTGCATGCATGAACATGCTAACTACAACTATTCAAATACCATCATGCTGAAAATGGAAGTGACTATTACCAAGACATGTCAACCATAGATAATAGGGCCCATCATCATGCTAATCAGCATACCAATACTCACCTTCAAGATCATTGTTAGCATGATGCATAGCTAGACCCACATAAATATCAACATGAAGAAAATATCCTCCTAAAAATTAAGCTGATATACATTTTGTTCAAGTGTGGTTGCAAGTTGGGCTATGTCATATGACTATTCAAGTTCTTTCAACCTAGATGCACCACAAATGCTGATGTATTTTTACATGATTGAATCAAAGACTTGATTCAAGTCCAATTCAGCCCTTTCAACATACAGTTCAAAAATATGAGGCACTTCAGGTGAAAACTCACCATCTTTAGATTGACACACTATTTTGTATCCTTCCTTGCAACTTACTACAACAAATCTTCTGTTTAGAAAATAATCAATAATTTGTTCTTCATCATCTTCATGCAAGAAATAAACCCAATCCTTATGAGAACACCGATCACTACAATCAACATGCTCAATCAATGAGCCAAGAAAAGTATTCTCAATGCAATCTACATCAACATATGACAGTTGTTCCAAACCTGCCTCTATGAATTTATCAAGATTCACAACCTCTTGACTTGGGACAACAACAAGGTCATGCACACCTTCACAAGTTCATCCTTCTTATTTACAATAATGAATGTGTGGGCATCATCCTCAAAAAGGTAAGGAATCACATCTAAAGAATAACAAGAATCTTTCATTTCAACTTCCTTACTTACTTCAGCAACATCAAGATCATTGCAAAGAGCAACGAAACATGGTAGTTCACCAAATTAACATACATAATTTTCATGACCATGAACTGACCCAACTAAGCATGAATTGGTGCAAACACATGATTCATCATCTGCATTATTGTCACACAGTGTTACACTACCATCAACTTTACTCCCCTGACCACACTATCAAACTAATTCAATGTTGTGTGCACACTACCATCACCATGATTTGACCTACCACTCTGAACAATAGGAGTCATGAACATATCCCCATCAACATTGGGATGTGGAACAACAACATCAAGTGCTGACTGAGTAGAACATGCTCATTGAAATGCCACTTTTATACTTCTTGGTTTATATTCAAGGGGATATCAGCTTGCACCAAGGTAAAAAGTATCACAATACATCAATGGACACACTCTCATTAGGTCTGAACTCATCTAGAAGGGCATTGATTGCAACAACAAACCTATCATGAAAATGTGAAACTGATTCACCATCTAACCATATAAGGCCTTACAAACATTGGACAAGGGAATCAGGGTCATAGATGTGTGCATCTAACTCACTAAAGTCAGTGATAAAATCATCTTGTTCATCATCAAACATTGTAGTTCTAACCTCTTGTGCACTTGTAGATGTGGGTTGTATGTGGGACTGCTCGGTGTCTAAATCGAGCATGATTATGTAGCTCGCCAAGCCTATAAATTCTTTTTTAGATGGGTTAGAGGAGTGCACAATCGGCGTACCATTTTGGGTTTCAAACACATGATCATGTGTGCATTCAAATGAGGCATCACTATAGTAGTTAGAATCATACTCATGAGCATAGCTTACTGGGGGTCTGATCCAATAGGAGTCAAGTGAATGCCTTGATTTTGACTCCTCTTTAAACCAATGATCCATGACTACAAAATATACATCATGCTGAAACAAAATTGCAAACTCCTTCCAAAAATGACCTTGCACAACAAGCTCTCCTTGAAGCAATAAAATAAGAAACAATTTTAAATACCTTTAATCTATTGCTATGCTAGATAGATGAAATTTGTTACACAATTAGAAAGCAATAATAGTAGCAAACACATTGCATGACATTACAGAGTCACCACCTCATATAATGAGGAAATCCTTGGAGCATAAAAAAACACCAAGGATAAAACATTTCGAGGTCCAATACCAGTAGAGTCTTCAAATTCTTCAAACCCTCAAATTCTCCCTAGCAATGACAATTTTTGTTAGTGCTCAAACATGTAGTTCCACCAATCCTAAATACTCAACACAAAACCTAAGGCTAGGGATACATCGTTCTTAGGTAGTGGGTAAGACTTATGATCAGAAGGTGGCATGAGTGGACAACATGCTGTGAGTGGGTGAACTCACCTTCATCTTTAGGCTTTACAAGGCCAAGGGGTATTCCCTGAGGTCTAATAAACCAGATGAACAACTAAAAAGCATAAGATCCTTAAGCAACCACACCCAATGTGTTATGAATTCCAAAATATGTCACTAAACCCATGTCAACACTGACTGCATATAGACCTTTAAACCTCCAATAAACAGATAGAAAACTTCTCTTACCCTGCACCTTGAGATGATAGCTATATTGTGTTTTCCCCATCTAATGAATCCATCTAACATTACATACATAGGGGTAAGAGAGAGGAACTCACATGCATGATTCAAGAGATAAAGAGAGAGAGAGAGACTTTATAATTTTAAAAGGTTGGTGATCCTTCACCAACCAGACCAGTGCTTACTCCATTGGGCAACAAAGTCATTAATTTATAGAAAGCAAAAGGTCTAGCAATGAAAACATAACTAGAATCTCATGTGCATCATCATGTAGCATAACCCTCATTACATATTTAAAACATGTCTATATAGCATTAAAATTCACTATTGCAACTTGGACGTAGGTCTAGAGAAGTCAACATGTTCACAGGTCACCCATGCCTATTGCATCACATTCATATGGGTTGTACCAGAACACTCTACAAATTTGGAGTGTATACCCATCCTTTGGTACAAAAAATTCATCATGGAATGGTCCACAAGAGTCCTGGGGCATATGGAGCTCACCTACCATTCCATTGGGCTCCAAAATGATCATCAATTGCATCCCAGAGAGTTGCTGGAGTGTCCTGTCGTGTGTTGAAAAAATGCAAAAAAATTGAGTATTTTGGTCCAAATGTCCTTAGGGGGGCTGAAATCCCCCAGTGACATCCAAAAGTCCCCAGGGGGCCAAAGTCCCCAAAGGACATCTAAAAGTCCTCAGGGGGGCCAAAATCCCCTAAGGACATCTAAAAATCCCCAGGGGGCCTAAAATCCCCCAGGGACATCCAACCGAAATCCCTTAGGGACATTGCAACAAAGGGAAAATTCCAAACTCTAAAATGGATTTGGACATTTAGGCCAAAATGGGGCGTCCCATGGGAAATGGGAAACCCGAAAGCACCAAGAACTTAAGGGATTTTTTGAAAAATTGAAAATGTCCTCGAAAGTTTTGAAATCTCAAAATGCCCAAAAATCTCCAAATTTCAAAACTACCCAAAAGCCTCAAACCAAAGGTCCACTTGATAGAACATAATAAACACAACCCAAATATCCAAAACCATCAGAAAATATTGAGTTTTGATCCCTCAAATAAAGCACATAAATCGAGGGGGTCTAGAAGGATTTCAGAAAATATGAAAAAGCCAAAATGAGACAAATACCCAAATAGAGGTCCAAATATATGCAAGGGGGCACCAGTAGTCCATAACCTTTGATTTCACTAGAAAATTCTAAGATCTGACCCTCCAAATTGAGCGAGGGGGATTAAAAAATAAGGGGACAATGAAACAAAAAGGATAAGTTCCAAAAGACCATGAGGGGCTCGAAATCCTCCAGTACATGCCTGAAAAGACTCAAAATTCTCAAAGTGCAATGATTTTGAAATGGAAGAGCCAAGGTGATGTTGGATGACATATTGAGCCTCCAGCTCTGAAATAATCTGAAAAAATCATGCTTTAACCTTCTGAGTTGAGTGAGGGGGATTTGGAAAACAAGGGGACAATGGAATAAAAAGGATAAGTTCCAAAAGTCCTTAAGGGGCTTGAAATCCCCTAGGACATGCCTGAATATACTTGAAATTCTGAAAGTACCAGAATTTTGAAACAGAAGAGCCATGGTGATGCTAGATGACATACTGAGCCTCCATCTCCAAGATCATATGAAAATACCTTGTTTTGACCCTCCAAATTGAGCAAGGGGATTTGAAAAATAGGGGGACAACAACACAAAAAGGATAAGTTCCAAAAGTCCCTAAGGGGTTTGAAATCTCCCAGGGCATGCTTGAAAAATCTCAAAATTCTTAAAGTGTCAAAATTTCAAAAAGGAAAAGCCAGGGTGATGCCAGATGACATACTAAGACTCCATCTCCAAGATCATCCAAAAAAACCTTGTTTTGATCCTCCAAATTGGGCACGACAAATGAGGGGTCCCGAAGGATTTTAAAAAAATAGAAAAATACCAAAATGCCAGAAAAAAATGTTGAAAGTACACAACATGGACTTTTAGGGGATTTTTGACAATAATGAGACATGACAAAGGCATGGAGAAGGTAAAACAACTTCCACAACATGGAAAAGACAAAGGCAAACGAATTTAAGATTTCTTAGATCGGTTATTAGCAATGGGTAAAAAATTTTAGACAACACAAAGGCATAAACCAGGGACTAATTGAGAATTTTAAAGCACGTGCCAACAGGTCTCAAAGCAAGACTTGGATGTAAAATGAGCTTCAAATCAGATCAAAATAGAGAGTAATAGCTCATTAAGTCTCATCATATAGGATGAACAACTAAAGGTATTGAATGGTTGTACAAGTAAATCCAAAACCAATCAAATATCATTAGCCATAAACAAAACATGATGCTTAAACTTCATAACAATAGGTACAATGAGAAAACCTTAACTAGGACTGACATATCAAGCTAAAAAAATTTGATTTCTTTTCCCAAACATAACTTGTTCCTCATTAGAATCCAAGTAATTAGTCATTTGTATGCCCCCATACTCTACTATAGTTCTTCTTTCCTTTCTCTCCCTATTGTCGAAGATAATTTATCACATTTTTATTCATTTGAAGGGAATTTATTTGAATTATTTTGATTTGGCTAGTAATTAGCTCCATTTGATACATAATACCTTGGTCTTTCTTTAACAAACCTTGAGATTAAGAAAGAAGTGATACAATTTGAAAAAAATGTTAAATATTTACAATTCCATTTGTTAGATGAATATAGTCATTTGCAAAAGTAGTTGTACATCTAAATTTCCAAATATACAAAAGAATAACATGTCTCACAACATTAGAAACAATTTTATTATTAAAACCTATCCCAAGTAAAGCCTCTTTCCAACTTAAGTGACAACCAAAAATAGTAGGTATATCTCTAAAGATGGCAAATCAGTGTTTTCTAGTAGCAATGCAGTCCCAAAATAGATGCTTCAAGGATTCCTTAGTATTACAAAAGGGACATTAATAGGATGGACTTGCAAGGTATTTAGTTTCTCACCAATTGGCAATTTATAAAGTAACAACTAACAAGCAAGCATTTGACCATCAACATCAACATAAGATTTCTAGATTTGTGCGTTTAACCTAGTCCAAAATTTATGACTTAACTTGTACCTCCATCTTACATTGAGATTGGGAGTTAGGGAAAGTGTGGGAAGAAGGAAAAGATAAATTTGTTTTAAAGGAAAGAAAGAGAAATTATGGATAGAAAGCCACCACTAATCCCTGAAAAAGTTACAAGTGAGAGGAGTACAAGGTTTCATAGCTAAGTCAAGAGTACAAGGGATTGTAAAAAGAAAATAAATTGATGATAATTATTACTTAGATCAAATTTTTATTTTATGATCTACCAAGAGGACCATTGCAATATTGAGAAGTCCCATAAATCTTTGAGTTGATTAATATTTTTTTTAAATAAATGGTAAGATTTTCTTGGAAACATAATAGCTAATGGTTTTCCATGGAATTGGATAAGTACATTCCACCAAATGGAATAGGAAGAAAAACCAAAACCATGTTGTAATGAAGATTCTCTCCAATTCAAAAATAGACACAATTTCTTCCAAGCCTTCCAAGTGGATTGAATAGAAAAAGATGCATTAACATGAAAGTATGGAGCAAAGAGAATTTTGTCCAACCAATTAAGGTTTTTTCATTTCCCTTTAATAGTGGTATGCCTAATAAAAATTTCCATTGTTCATCACCTTTTACAACTCCAGCGATCCATGTAGGGACTAAACAAATACTTTGCTCTTCTAGATCAATGATATTGAGACCACCTTTAGATTTAGGCTCAATACATTGGTGCCAAGAGATGAATCTACATCCTATACTACCATCACCTTTAGTCCAAAGTTATTGTTGAATAAGTTTACACAACTCTTCATATCCTCTTTTGGATAGCATCCAACATGAAGAGAAATAAATGTGTATAGTAAGAAAAAATATGTTAGCAACCTAAACGTTTCCAGCTAGTGAGACAAATTTGTTAACCTAGTTAAAATTTTGTTTTTATTCTATTCAAATACCAATTCTACATTTCAAAAAGGGATAAACCATGTCCAAATGAAATTTCAAGTTATCTTGTTATTCCCTGTGTTAACTTGTTTCCAATATCGAGGAATCCAATGAAGAGCACCTGACCAACTTGTGTTATTAAGAACTCAATTTTTGATGGGTCAGTTTAGAACTTGAAACTAAGTAATATAATTTAAAATATCTAGAGTATTTTTCAACTCATTTTTTATGACATGGCTTATTGGGTTTTGTTATGCCCTGCATACCTCCCTCACCTTTTTCTCAGGTTGGGACCCCCTTTTTGTCCTTTTTTTGTCTTTGTTTATCTGTCTTGTTTTGATCCTTGGACCATCTTTTATCTTTTAGTTTTTCCCTTGGGAGTGTGTTTTGTTTCAAAAAACTTTGTTTTTGAAGCTCCTTTATTCTGAGACCAGAAATTATTTTACTTCCAGGCTTTCAAGTTCTCGGGCCTATTTTGGTTCTCGGGACATTGTTCGTTAGTCCAATCAGGACCTCAAACTCTGATCGGTCTTTTGACCTCAGGGTTCCAGAGGTCCATTGAACTCTAAGTCTAACTTCCTCTTTCACCCCATGTCTTATAGTGGTTAACCAATCAAGATCTTAGGTCCTGATTGACCATTTGGCCATCTTGTGACCAGGGTCTAGATTTCTATTTTGTCTCCGCGCCCCTGACCACCTACCATATTAAAAGTGGTTTCCCTTCATACTGCAAGGAGTGTTTAAGATCTATTGGCTTCATTTCTCCTTCATCTACTTCCTTTATAGATCTCTCTCTCTCTCTCTCTCTCTCTCTCTCTCTCTCTCTCTCTCTCTCTCTCTCTCTCTCTCTCTCTCCTATTAATAAACTCCAAAGCACATAGAAATACTTGGTGACGTTTTGCTATCAATCAGGATTGGTAGGATACATTTTGCTAGTATGGTTGCATAGGTGGGAGTGTGCTTCGTGGTCTTTGTTCTTTTGGTTTGCATTTTAAAGTAGGGTTTTTCCCCCTTCCTATTTTGTTTTCCCCATTTTCTTTCTTTTGTTTTCTATATTCTTGTTTAGGGTTTTGTGTGTTAGTTTAGTGTAATTCAGCATAGTTTGTATTTCCTAGGGGTTTAGTTTAGTAGTAGGTCTTAGAAAATAAATGGACTCATGTCGGCAGCTAGTTTTTACCCCCCAAAAATATTTGAATCCCAATTCAAACATTTTGAAACCCCATGGAGCTTGTTCAAATTTAATAACTTCCTATTACGACCTCGGGACCTAAAGGTAAATCTACATTTTTAGACTAGCATGATGCAAATGGACTAAGTTAAAAGTCCAATCGGGACCTCTCGATTGGTCCTTTGGCCCATAAAACCTTAGAATCCCAAAACCATTTTTAGTTCCACTTCCCACAGAAAGATATGAAAAACCTCAAGTGATAGAACCTTTCGGGACCTTGAGACCCAAAAGGTGCTTTGACCTTAATACCTTACAAGTCCAAAGTCCAACTTTGATCCTGAGCCTTGCAAATGGTAAAATAACCAAGTTAGGATGACTTTTTCGGACTTCAGGTCCTGAAAAGTCACTTGGTTACATCCTCCACAAGTTCAAAATCTGATCTAAGATGCACACCCCATAAAGCACGAAAAGGGAGAGCTAAGTAAGATAGCTCTTTTGAGACTTCAGGCCCAGGAGGGTTAATATAAAGTTCCAAATGACAAGTTCCCTCCACCAACCCGCTCCCCATAGCATCCTTGAAACTTAACATTGAAACCTAATTGGGACTTTGGGTCTGCATTGGCATTTTGACCTTTTTAAGTGTTTTTAGCCCAAAATCTAATTTTCCTCTATTGATTTGAACCTAATTAAGACTTTGGGTCCCAAGTCCATTTTTGTACTATGGTCCAAATTTCCAACTTGCTCCCATGATCCTCCTAGAACATAAAAATACTCAAAATGCTTAGAATTAAGTGTTTTTTAGAATTTTCTTAGTTTTTATACATCCCTCTTGATCTTATAGGTCAATTAAATGTCTGAGGGAGAGACACCTACCTATCAAAGTGAAGAAACTTTATCAAATTTTGATAAGTCTATCGAATAGACTGAGCTAGAGGTAGAAGGAGAGAGATATGAGCAACAAACTAAGAAACAACAGAAGTAAAAAAGGAAGAAAGAACAACCTATAGCCATGAAGTACTAGTTTCAGGGTGTTCCCTAAGATTCAAAATTTAAGAGTGAGTTGATGAACATCATAGATATAGAATTGGGACATATATACCTATAGGAGTTTATACATGATACATTTGGGGAAGATGTCACCATAAAAGAAAAGAAGATTACAGAATCTAGATTGGGGCATGTGGCTATAATTCTATTGGTTGTCCAATGTTTAGAGCTTATTCTTACTTTGGCTCACCACTATAACCCAAAGGAGAGGAAGTATTTTAATTCTAATGGGAATCTCTTGTTATACATCACAACTCCAATGATCAGGTTGGTTTTTGACATTCTAATCTATAGAGATGCCAATTTGCTAATAGTTGCTAAGGCCACCAAGCATTATAATCAAGATGTTAATGGTAAAAAAGGATATTTGAATAGACACTGGTTATCAAAACCTAAGAAGTATGCTTCCAAGGTACCTTCTAGGTTAATGAAGGCAAACTTTCAAGGTGAAATTGTTGATGTTATCACTTTCCTCAATAGAGATTTTGGTCAATAAGAGTCTAGGACTTATGAGACATGGATGTTTCAGTTCATCTACTATACTATCAAGGGAGATACTCGGTTGGACTGGGCCACCATAGTTTCTAATAATATACATGTGCAGCTCATGTCTTTGGTACAAGTTAAGAAGTTTTATATGACATCCTACATCATTTGGCTAGCTGCCAAGGTAGGAAATTTTCTAGGTTTAACTATTGTGGGAGTCAGAGGAGAAGGCCCTTGACAGAACAAAATTTGGGATTATTATCCCCAGTTAGAATTGAAAGAGACTGAGAAGCATTTTAAAAGGGTTAATGATGCATATCTATATGCAATCATCTTGCAATTGACAGGTGATCTATCTTGGAGAATATAAAAAAAGACCATGGATCTTATTAGAACCTAGGGGCAATGGTTCATCTAGTTTCCCTGATCTACATATATTAGAATTGTAAGATTTAAAAGAGCACCATTCCTCCTTCCAAGGCACTATAGTGATAAAATCATTTTGATGGAGTTCTCCTGAAAGATCAGTGAGGTACATTTGAAGCTATTAGGAAGGCATAATTTGGGAGTAAAATATTCTTTTAAACTGGGATTTTATGAGTGTCCTTCAATTGTTGCAGCCAAAATAGCAATAGAAGAGATGAATACTCTTAATTTGAAAGTATATGAGCCTAGAGAATATTTTGATCCTATAGGTAAACTAAACCAATTGTTTCCTACAATGGACTTTAAACATAAACATTCTCTTAATGATTTTTGGGGGAATTGTAAAGATGATTTTGACATGAAAAAGAAGCAATGCACTAGGCTTACTTCTTTTTAGTTGAGAGATTTTGTTTTAAGGGATGACATATTGGATGAATTTTCTAATGATGGTATTGTATTGGAATATGTGTATAATTTGGATACCATTGACAAGGAGTTGGGTCCTATCAATTGGTCATTGAAAGAAGAGAATTCCATCAAGGAATTATGTGCCAATGTAATTGAGAGAAGCATGACTTGGTTGAACATAAGGCTACACAATTTTGTGCCACCTACTCCACATAATAGGAAATAAGGCAAAGGTGAGTCTTCCACTTTAGGATCACTAGCCACCAAGAGACAAAAAACACAGGCAAAGCCTCCCAAAACTATAATGAGTGGAGTCTCTATTGACACTGCTTCTCCGAAGGATGTGTTCAATGTTGTTAAAGAGAAGTTTGATGAGACCTCTATGATGTTCAATAGAGGAGCTATAGGGATAACATCTAGCTTAGGAGTTAATCCTTTTTCTCAAATTATTCCCCCAAGATAGGTAATTGGCCAACACCCAGGTGAAGGGGAGCAAATAGTCAGAACAGAAACGCCACAAGAAACATTTGGCATAGTGGTGTTTCCACCTTCTACTTCTGAGGAGTAGTCTAAGAACAAGCAGATAGAGAAAAAACAACCTAAGCAAGAAATTCCTCAAGAAGAGGGGACCATGTAAGAGCAATTTGAACAACAAGTTCTTGAGACCAAACAACATGAGCAGGAACAACCTGAGACAAAACATCCATATGTGGAAAAAAAAATCCTCATGAAGAAGGGAAGGAAGAGGGAAAAGATGAAAAAGTTAACAAAATTTAGGATAGAGCCAGAAACATTCCTTTTGAAGAGGAAGAAGAAGAACTCCAAGAGAAGCATGTGTTGACTCCTGAGGAGCAACAAGAGCTGTATACGCCTAAAATGACATGACTCTGTCTAAATAAATATTCTTAATATTTATTTCATTCTAATTCCTCTGTCAATAAATAAATAAATTTATTTATTCGATTCATATGCCTCTAAGTTAATTAAATATCAAATTATTCAATTACCTCTTCTAAAGTCAAAATTTAAATAAAATCCTTTATTTAATTAATTTTTTTCCGAACAATTAAATAATTATTAATTTTTTAATTAAATCACTTATTCCTCCAAATTTAGATAAATAAATCAAATTTATTTAAATCCTCTCAATATCTAAAAATAAAATACAATCAAATATTTTATTGTTCTTCCAAATCTTGCACAAACAATTGAATAAATTTATTTATTTAATTTGCTTTCTTATCTTCTAATTCTTCAAATATCTTCTAAATCTTCTAAAAATAAGTCTTCTTCTTCATGCACACAAAATTAAATAATTTATTATTTAATTCCTCTCAAATCATGCAAAAGCAAATCACAAGTTGAGTTAATTGATTTAATCAACCTTGTTTTTATCAACAACTCGTAAATTAGAAAAAAACATTCTAATTTATGAAAGCAAATCTTATCTTTATAAAAGAAAGTAGTTAACTCAAACAAAACAAATTTTGTGTAACACTTGTCTTCTTTCTATTCGCGTACATTATCTCAAGTTTTCTCAATTGCCGATCTTCTTATTCTTTCTATACCATTGATCTTGTCTCTTACAAGTCTATAAATTGAACCCTATTCTTCCATTTCATTCATCCAAGCTTTTAGTATTGTTACTTTGCAGGAATTACAATGCGCCTTTGGTACCCAAGTCATTCCATTTGCTTGTGATCAACTTGTTACCATACCATTACCATTGTTGTGGATCTCATCTTCATTGCAATAAACTATCATAGCCATTCCCACTTGACATCTTGGAAATAGAAAGGAAGTACACCTTCCAAGGGCCATATTCATACACAAGATCATTTGAGATAGGCAATCAATGGAAGCCATGAAGTATTGAGGTTTGCAAGGCTTTGTCTTTGTTTGTTTGATCTTGATTATTTCCTTTTCTATTGAGTTATTGGGTTTATTTGATATAATTGATAATCAATCAAATTTTCCCTTAACAAGAGCTAATCAAAGATGCAGAATTGAAAGGTAAGAAAGTTGATTCTTTTGAGCATACAGAGTCTCCAAAAACTACTGAAGATCAACTTCATGAGGAAGAACAACAATAGGAGGCTAAAGTAGATAAGGAATCTGATCAAAATCAACAAATGACACAAAATATAGTTGATCAATATTAACAAGATCCTATACCACCATCTTGGTTGCTTTTGAATCTTGAGAAGAGGCAATAGGTAGTCATTAAGCCTCTAAACCTCTAGAAAATGATGGTGAAAATCAAGAAAGAGAAACCTTGAAAGAAGCCAAGGATATTATCAATATTCTGAATGAATGATCAAGGGGAAATGATTGTAGAAATTGCCACCCTATAGTTGATAAGGATGATCAAAAGTTGTTGGCTGAAGAATACCAAATCACAATAAAAAAAAATAGGGAAACAAACCTGAGCTAAAGAAATTATTTCATTTGACTCTGCCTACAACACTATGAAGTTGAGGATGGAAAAAGATAATAAGATGAAAGATAGCTTAAAGATACAACTAAGTTAGATGAAGTGATTTGTTAAGGGTCTTAGAGCACCTACTTTAGAGTAGCCAACTACAATAGATATTCCCATGTTAATGACAAAGCAAAATGTTGATGCCTTACAAGCTATGAAGGAGAAATCATCTGTGATTGACAAATGGGTGGCTAAATTCTTGGAGGAAGCCTTCAGTATTTTTGATAAATATTATCCATATTACGATGAAGCTTGCAAGATAGAGTGATAAATAGACACTTTTGTTGAGAATTCTAAAAGAGAAGATGCTAAGTTAGAACATATTCTAAGAACACTTAAATAGATATGTCAAATGAGTCACAAAGAGTTGGTGGAATCCAATATTTTGCATGCTGAGGAGCCTGGTTTCCTTGATTTTTGTGTAAAGGTTACTCAATATAAGATAGAGCATATAACAGAATATCATCCTGCATTGCTGAAGTTGAAGCAAGAAATATATGAATACATTGCCATTTTTGAAACTTTTGTCAAGGTAGTTGTGGACCCAGAAGTATATTTTCATGATAAGTATAGACTAGAGCCTCTTGATAAGGTAAAGGAAGCCTTAAGAAGAAATTAAATGACTTGTTGAAAGCTCTAGGTTTTGATGAAGATGCACGTGATAAGTTTGTAGAATTAAAAGCCCATTTTAAATTGGCAATAGTAAATATCTACAAAATGGAAAGAAAGTGTGAATATGTGTCTCAACGCTTCAATACCTTCAAGTTTAGATCAGAGTGGTTAGACGGCCCAAAAGTAGATAGAGGTAATTGACTCTTGTCAAATTTTGATGAGTACAAGAAGACACAAGATTTTGCAGGGGCATCCAACTCACATTGAGTCTATTTTTAGACTTGAATGAATTTTGTGTAATCCAATTTTTAAAAATTGGGACCACTATTTTATAAAGTGGGCCCTATGGGATTTCTTTATTTTCCTTTTTGCATACCTTTGAGTTGAAAAGTTAACTTAGAAATTCACATGTAAAATTAGTTCTATTTTGGAATTATTTTTTAGTTGCATGAGGTTGGTGATAAGAATGAGGAAGAAATGTATTGCATGTATTGTAACACTAATGTGTTATGGTTTTTGGATGCTTATAAAAGGAAGGGACTCATTTTGTTCAGGGGTCCAAAAGTTGAAGAATTAGGTTGTCAGTCCATACCTAGAATTTTCAATTTTTCTAGTAGATTAGTTAGTTTTTACATTATTTTAGCATAGAGGAGATTGTTCTTTTAGAAACAGATCCATAACTCTGGTGTCCATTGCTAGATTTATTTTCTTGTATTCAAGATTAAAGAAATTAATACGAGATGGTTGTTAATTTCTCAGGATCTATCTTTGTGTATCTGGTGTAGAGCTTTGAACTTTCTTTTTACTTCTGTATTTATTTGAGAAATTCTAAAATTTGGGCTTTAAATCCTAAATTTTACTTATGATTTACGTGTGAAATATAGTAGTCATAAAATATAACTCAATCTTATTTATTTTAGAAATCCTTTGACTATTGCACTGATAGTATGGATGATTGATTTTACAAAACTGATTTGAATACTATAGCTAGTGAATTTTTGTGATAAATATGTTGATATAACGGTTGAAAATACAAGTGTTGCATCATTTACTTCTTGCATCCCTTATGATCTTTTGATTTTTCTTTTAAAACGATAGTAAGTGTATGTAAACATTAAAATGTAGATAAAAATAAAGATCTAATGACAATGAAAACCTTTAAATCTACACTCAATATGACCTTCGATCAAGCAAGGTAATCATCAATAAATGTATGAAACAGATACATATTACCCATTATCTCCTATTGCACTGAATATGATTTTGTTTTCTTGATTCGATAGCATGACATTGTGAGATTTATCGATGATTGTTGAAAATGTTTCTCAATGCATGGATTTATAGATTTCAAAGAAGAAAATTATTGGCTAAGATTGGATGGAAGATCGACAGCTAGGATTTAGTTGGTTGAGCAGTTATCAGATCAAGGGTGGAGGATAAAAGGTATTTATTATTGATTTGTAATATTTGTGGGAGAGAGTTATAAAGTGGTTAGGGTAGAAATAAAAGAATTTTAATTTATTTTATTTCATTTATGAGAGGGAAAGTTGGGATTTAATTAATATAAATTAATTAAATCATGTGAGAAATGGGATTTAAGTTATTTAGGATAGGAAACATGTTAGGACTTAGGCAAAATGATTAGGATTAGGGATAAATAGGGGTAATGAAGGATAATGATAGGCGTAGATCCTGATAATTGGGCCAATTAGGAAAATATGATAAATTGGGGAATAATTGACCATGATTAGGATAATTACGATGGTTTAGGGAAATAAGACGATAATTGATCAATTTTAGAGAATAAATGGTCGATTTGGAGATAAATGATCAATTTAGAGATTAGGACTTGTTTTGGGATAAAGTGGTTAATTTTAGGTGTTTACATTTTGCCCCTCTTTGATATGATGTTGTGAAGTAATGTTGTGTCAAAGAAGATTAAAATATAGATGGTGTAAAAATGATGTGGCTTATAAAAAGTAGGATGGATGGGATGATGCTCTCTCACGAGGATAGGTGGGTATGAAGGACACATGTAGGCTCTTGAAATGGATGGAAAGGAAAGAAAAGGCTTGGGGATTGGATGCAAATGATGGATGGGAGGATTGTCATGTTGAGTCAGTATGAGCAACCTGATGTTTGATATAGCACTTGACGTTATGCACCGTGATATAAATATCAAGGTGACGATGTATCAAATGCATAAAAGGATTAAAGTTGCAAGCCAACATATGCTGATGGAACCATGATATGAAAGACCATGATGACATTGTGGAAGGTATGTTGCAAGGACTGATGCAGATGTAAGACAAAATGATAATGCACACAAGCAAAGCAAGCAAGCATGCAGAAAAATGATGGAAAGATAAAGACAAACACTATGTTGCCCCTAGTCAAGATGAAAATCAATTATTGAAATGATGATGATGATGATGATGATGATGATGATGATGATGATGATGATAGTGTTGTTGATGTGGGAATGATATATCCTGAGAATAACATGAGGATTGTGTTGTTTATGTGGGAATGATATAACTTGAGAACAACACGAATATAGGGAATGATAAATCCCAAGGATGATGATGATTGATTGGATTAATTTGATTGAGATTTGTAGCAAGGTTGGGAAGAAGACCGAAGGATGCTCAAAGATGATAGGATAGATTACCTAGCAAGATTTGCATGGATTAGGATTGTTTATGATGGGTTAACTGTTTTAGGATCAAGTTTAGAATTATTATGTTGGAGTGCTTGAGATAAAGCTTTGTTTGGATTTCTTTAGATGAAAATGAGATTGCATCTGGATAGGATTGTGATCTCCATATGAGAACTAGTGACAAGGGAGCACCAAGTGTAACAAAAAAGGCTGGGAAAGTTGATCAATATAGGCTAATGAGCTTAATGGATTGGATGGATGATGAAAGAGATAATGAAGGGAAAGGGGGATTACTGATGGATGGATGGGTGAAGGGAGTAGTGATAAGAGATGGATAGGAAAGGTGTAGGAAGGATGAAAGATGTAACCTCCAAGGGCTATGTTGAAAAGGAATAACATGCCTCTACTCGACAAACTTTCTATTTTGGATGTTGGATAAAAGGATCTAGTGAATTGCATAGGATATAACAAGATGGTTGGTGAATATGTTGCAAAAGGATTGGCTATGTCAAGGGTTTATCAAAGCATGTATCAAAATCATGGCCCAGTCCTTATCCAGATTAATGCTATTATCAAGATCCAAGTTGATTAGGAAGGATGATGAAGGGGAATGAGAGCTAGGAAATATTGATATGATCAGTTAGGATGATATGAAAGGGATTATTTTAGTATAGGATAGATGAGACAACTTGCCCTCAAGTACAATTTTCATCGACAATCAATTTACACATGACACTCGTGAACGGGTTTTCATCATGGTACTTATCCAAGATGCCGTGGAAATGGTTTTCACCATTTGACAAATGATTTTTCTTTACTATTTTGATTTTTTTTATTTCTTTATTTTTTTTATTTTTGTCATTTGTTATGTTGATTGGATAACACTAATAACTAATACTCAAAAGGTCTTCATGTGTCCCTATTTGCTTGAGATGGGTGATGTAGATGCATTTGTCATAACATGTTAGTAATGTCCTTCTTGAAATAATTGCTTTGTGAGGATTAAAGTGCTTGTGTACAATCTTTTGATGTTTGTGTGACCTTCATTGATAACTATGTTAACCTTGTCCAAATGATTACATTTCGATAGAGATCCATCGTAGCCCTTATAGTGAAGTGTTGCTGCCGCAACACGATGGATTTGGGAATTGGATTTCTTTGGTTTGAGACATGAGTTTTGATGTGTATGGGGGATATTGGATGTGAAATTAGGTGATTGCAATATAGTCAACACGGATGAATAATTTAGTGATGTAGATGATTTTGACATATTTTTGACTCACCAAACTTACACTATTGAATTATGAAATTTGGATTTAGCATTATGATGTGTAAATGTGGAACTAGGATAGTGATTAGGACCAATGCTCTTGTATAAATTATAAGGTGGTGGACACCTTTTTTATGTAAGGCGTGTATTTTGATTTTGATAACTTTGATAGCTCATGGTATTTGGATAGTTTCCTTCATTTGACATGCTTGGCCCATGTTGTTTTGTGACCCATATTGCTTTAATATGCTTTCCTTGATTTTTATCTTCGTATGCTTTGTACATTTGATTTGAAACTTTTTATTTGTATGGTCTATGATTTTGTTGGTCCTAATCAATAGGTGGAAGATGTGGAAGACAAATTATAGTGGAAGTGGAAGTCGAAGGATTGTCAAATTTTTTTACAACAAGTCTAGTGCAAGGGCTACAAAAGGTCCCTATCTCGATGCTTTCATTCAATGAGGTTTCCCTAGTGATCTTGGAAGTATCACTAGCATCATTGGATTCCTTAGATTAGCCTATGCCAATAGTTTGACTATATCCGATGTGGATTGGGATAGGTTCCAGGATTCCTTGTTCAAAAAGGCCCAATCCTTTTCCATGATAATCCATGCTTTGACATATCTTGTTCACAATGGGATACTTATCATGAATATCATAAAGTTCAAGGAGAGGATCAACTTGGCTTGTAGGATCACAAATATTATATAAAGTTTAAGGAGAGGATCGATTTGGCTTTCTAGATCATAGCTAGGATCATGATCATAAATGGGAGTGGCTTGGCTAATTTGATCTTGGATAACTTGGATAACTTGATCTTGAGTAGGTTGATCTTGATTTAATTAAGTACATGTTTGATCTTTCTTTATATTTGACTCTTGACATAGCTCTTGAGTTTGGATGAACATAGGAGTTTTATGAGTAGGATTGATAGGATTTGGATCATCAACATCATGATTGCATAATAGAGTTAGATTTGACATTGGAATAAGAGACTCTTGAATAGGCTTGATAGATAGTGATAATAGTTCATTGTTAACATGAGACTCTTGCATAAATTGGATGGACATAGGAGTGCATGATGGTGTTGGATACATAGGTATGACACTAGAAGGTTCTTGTTCACACTCAGGAGGCTTGACAATATCTTCACATGATGGTTTTTTCTCAAGAATGGGTACATTATTTGGCATTAGATGACATGGTGTTATTTTTTGGATAGTAATGTCATTAGGAGACTCATGGATAGGTTTAGAATAGATATGCCTATCGACTTGGGAATTTCTAGTTTAATTTTCTTTCTTTGCTAATAGTCCTCAGAGGAAATATGAAAAGGATAATTTGGATGCAATGGATTTGGATTGTGAATTCATGTTTTGGATGGATGTATGGTTGGGTTGATGGGATGAGCTAGGGTATAAGGATGAGGATGAGGGATTTTCATAGGATGACAAGGAAGTATGGAGTACAGAGATGGGGTTGGATTCTGAAACATGGATTGGGCATAAGGACCTTGTTCTAAACTAGTGCTTCCCTTATTGAAGATATCATAAGAAGAGTCACTAAACAAATGTTTAGGATTGACATGATAACTAGACTTAGGACAATCACCAGATAAAGATTTGGAAGTGATATGATATCTAGCATTGATAGGATTTTGATTGCAAGGATCTTTTATGTGTGTGGAAATCTTGTGATCAATCATCTCATCATCAAAGCTATCATTATAGAAATATTCATCATGATCTACAAGACTATCATCATCATCATCATTGAAAAGTTGAGGATCACCTTTGATTATGAAGTATGGAGTACAGAGATGGGGTTGGATTCTGAAACATGGATTGGGCATAAGGACCTTGTTCTAAACTAGTGCTTCCCTTATTGAAGATATCATAAGAAGAGTCACTAAACAAATGTTTAGGATTGACATGATAACTAGACTTAGAACAATCACCAAATAAAGATTTGGAAGTGATATGATAGCTAGCATTGATAGGATTTTGAATGCAAGGATCTTTTATGTGTGTGGAAATCTTGTGATCAATCATCTCATCATCAAAGCTATCATTATAGAAATATTCATCATGATCTACAAGACTATCATCATCATCATCATTGAAAGTTGAGGATCACCTTTGATTATGATTTTGGGCTTGACATTGTCTTTACTCATAGTTGTAGGACTAGGAGCTTTGATTTGCATGATAAAGTCTTCAAACCAAGGATCTCTAGTGTGCATGATGGAAAATTACAAAAGTATTTTGGATGCCACTAGGAGCTAGGATGCACATTTAGACCCGGTAACGTTGGTTATTAAAAATGGTGACCTAGATTATGAAACTTGGGAAGATTCCAACTTTGTTGCAAAGAGAATTCAATCATGGTCTATGCAAAGTGGGATGACTTGGCTCAACTACAAACTTCTAATTTGGATATGTACAAGGATTTGTTTGCAAGAATTTGACTAAAAAGTGGATTGATAACAAACAAGAAGACACGAGGGCTGACTGCCACGTCAAGGTGATAAAAGGCTTATTATCTTTCACTGGTTTCACACAAAGAAGACATGCCAAACACTTGATCATAAAAATAGAATTAGTCATGTAGGTGTGACATATCTTGTGGATCTCACTAAATGGTCATGGGTCAACTCCAATTCATAACAGAGAAGAAATTCCCACCCCCATTAATACCATAATGATATGGCTTGGATAGATAGGGAATATATGGTCATGGACCACCATACACCCCTTACCTTGAAGACTTTCTTCCTAGCCAAAGTAACCCCTATTTCAAGTATAACGGTATGTGTGAGCATCTTCCCCTCCTATTGCAGTGGTGCATCACAAGATATGATGGCCACTGGTCTTAATCTAGGATTTGACAAGACTTCTAGGGAGTCCCCTTTATACATAAGGTACGTTTGACCCAAACCATGAACAAGATTCCATAGCGAGGAGCCATAAACATCACCAAACCAAGTCTTGGTAGACTGAGGGTCTTAGGGATCAAT
This sequence comes from Cunninghamia lanceolata, assembly GCA_027924645.1. NCBI lineage: Eukaryota > Viridiplantae > Streptophyta > Pinopsida > Cupressales > Cupressaceae > Cunninghamia > Cunninghamia lanceolata. The sequence continues at coordinate 2,978,792 of BSBN01000135.1, read as the reverse complement.
TTGGACTTATCGGGTTCACCATTAAGGTACATCTTTTGCTCTCCCTTCTTTATATATCCCACTAGTGCATGTGGTTGGGGTCATCCCTAGGGGTGATGAAATCCCCTAGCAGGCCTCCTAAAGGGTAGGACTAATCTTCATTTTTGATCTCCAAGATCATACAAAATGCAAGGCGAGAGCATACATTAGATAGTACCCTGGGATTGAACAAATAAAAAAAGAGGAAAATGATGGACTTTTGATCCCCAAGATCACTCAAGAGTGCGAGGGGAGAGCATATGTCCAATCAAGATCCTGAAAACACAGTAAACAAGTTCTTTCCTACTATTTTAATTTAGTGCAACTAAACTAGTAGGGAAGATTGAGTTTTTGACAGCAGTGCTGCATAAAATTTGTTAGTAGTTTGCAAAATTTTGTTTTCGACAAGCATAAAGCTACAAGAAAATAGTTAGAACAAGACAAATAATCCTACAAAAAACCAAAAAAAATGTTAATGCAAAGAAAAATGATATCACCAATGGATTATTTAGGACTTTCTATGCAGTTTGAAAAAAGAATCACTGAAATCAGAGCTCGTATGCAAAAGTTATAATTGTCTAAAGTTTTAGAATACAATGCTGATTTTTAGAGGAGCATACTAATAAATCTGGGTAGAATCTGACAAAATGACTTGTGTTACTATGTAGCTCTTTGAGTCACCTTTCCAATGCCTATAAATTTATAAAAATCCGATGGAAAATGAGAAAATTGTGCTTTTTCAAATAAAATAGCCTCCAAGGGCTAAAATGTGCACTCTGTCAATTTGCAAACTCTGTATTTGGTGATTTTTTCCTGACCATAAGTAGATGGTTTCACTAGTAGTTAAGATTTGATGCCACTATAATGTTTAATGTTAAACTTGATGGTTTGTAGTGAACTAATCATAAACTAAGCCTTTTGAGTAGGAAGTTATAGCTGAGTCACAACTTATGATCACTCATATGACTATTGTTGCAATAGAAGATGCCGGTGACTAAAACTCGCAGTCATATAGACATGTTCCAATCTGACAGTTTGAAGATCTTTGATCACCTATAAGTGGCATAGATAAACCTCTTCTCATAAACCAAAGTAGAAACAAGATTTATAAAAGTTTCTAGTTGCATATTCCTTTGCTTTGCTAGCCCCTAATTGTTATGCTTGTTTGTTTTTAATCGACTGAATTATGAAATGAAAATGAAATAATAAAAATGTTGGAAGATCACGTAGGCTTCAAAATCCTATCCTAATCTCCTTGGAATTCTCGAGAGAAAATACTGTTGTGGCTCTAGTGGTGGTAAGACAACAACAGTGCCCTTGTATAACATATGGCACTCAACAGAATGATGCACACGAAAAATAGAAGTAAAAAAATTGTTGTATGCCTTCAAAAGATTGTATCTAGTATTATGTTTTCAATGTATTGGAATTCGGGCTATAATCTATACATAAAGAATGGTAAAGGTTGTTTATGAACTTGAAGCAAATACCCAGATTGACCCACAGAAAGCATATACATCAAACAATATCAAATATCACTGCAAATAACAAAAGCCATCACTAAGTTTTTGATACAAAGGGAAATAGCCTAACTATTTTGTTAACGCGAGTTTTTTGGTGGTTAAAAAACTGGTTCGAAAACTAATATAAATGTCAATAGTTAAAAAAGATTGAACATTAGAACTATGAAATTTTCTCATAGATTGGAGTTCATGTCGAGGCTAAAAATAGATAGCAGTGAATACAAACAAGAAACATTCGACTTGTCATCATTAAAAAAAAAAATAACCATTGAAACAAAAATATTTAATCCTCACAGTCAAAAGGCTTTGGTTAACAATCGGCCGTGAATATATCCTCTAGAATATTGCATATGACCTAGCAGACAAAGCCAGAATTCTTTCAAATGGATCTCTTATCCTGCAAGGGCATTACACAGTAACTAGAATGACAAATAATGACATGAAAATAAAAAAAATATTGCTTATCCAATGCTAAAACCATGATACGAGAGGATCAGAGCAACACAAAGGCAAAACAAATTCAATACTCAATATGCAATAGAGCACATCATCCACCGACTCAGTAGAAATGCTAAAAATAAATAATTGTTTAAAGCCTTGATGCGTTAATCACTGTGAATGTCTAAAAATACTTCTATCAAATTAGAAGGTAATTAATTTCTAATGGAACGCCGATATTTAAAAGGAGGATGAGAGCAGATAAGAGTTTGATTGCAATGATTTAGAATTTGAAATTAGCATCTATCAATATACAGAACAGTTATCCACAACTACTAGTCTTTTGCTTTAAAACCCAATGCTAATCGTTAAAAAGAATGACGATGGTTTGAAATAATAACTGTTAGTGATAACATCATTGTTGACAAAAGTTAACAACATAAACGGTAACCAAGAAATAACCTAAGAGAAGATTTAAGGAAAACTAAGGCCGAAACCTAACTTACCGAACCTTTCAACAACTTATATGTGGTAGTTACGTTGAACATTTTGGCAGCAATCAGAACATGGATAATAACCAATGAGGCAGAGGACAATATCATGCCATGAACAAAAATGTTTTTTATCCTTTGTACATACACCCTATAAACAACTCATTCATTGAATATTACTTCATCATTTCTAGCAGATCACTGTATACAACACTGCAACCAACACACAACAAAAATCTTGTAGGCCAAATATCCAGTCAGTGTTTCATATTTATGTTGAATGGATAAAAATGAAACACCTCCAATCAATGTTTAGATAGAAATAAGCAATACAAACTGTAAAATACAGTTATATAGCCATACAAAGGGCCAAAAGGTCCACAAACTAAAAAAATAAAAAAATTACAACTTTTTCAAAACAACAAGTGCTATATATTTTTCTTTGCATGCGAGCTGCTCCAAATTCGATGGTGTAGTCAGATTTAGCCTAGGAGGAAACCCACAAAAGTCGACCTTCAAGACTTGTTGAAAACCTCACCAAAAACCTACACAAACTCAACCAAACAAACTCTTGCAAATAAAAAGATTAATAGGAACGGGTTCACGTTAGGTTCACCAAAATGTACAGATTAAAATGTAGATCAAAAATGAAGATTTAAATGCAATGAAAACCTTTAAGTGTACACTCAATATGACCTCCGATCAAGCAAGGAAATCAATAATAAATGCATGACACAAATACATATTACAAATGATCTCATGTTGCACTGAAATGGAGAATTTGCTCGTGGTGATATGATTGTGGTTTCTCAATTCAATAGCATGATGTTGCAAGATTGATTGACTATTGTTGAAAATGCTTCTCGATGCATGGATTTATAGATTTCAAAGAAGAAGATCAATGGCTAAGATTGGATGGCAGGTCAATAGCTAGGATTGAGATGGTTGAGCAGTTATGAGATCAAGGGTGGAGGATAACAGGTATTTAGTATTGATTTTTAATATTTGTGGGAGATAGTTATAAAGTGGTTAGGGTAAAAATAAAAGAATTTTAAATTTATTTTATTTCATTTATGAGAGGGAAAAGTGGGATTTAATTAATATAAATTAATTAAATCATGTGCAAAAGGAGATTTAATTTATTTTAGTCTAGGAAATGGGTTAGGACTTAGGGAATATAATTAGGATTAAGGATAAATAGGGCTAATGAAGGATAATGATAGGCTTAAGTCCTCATAATTGGGCTAATTAGGAAAATATGATAAATCAGGTAATAATTAACCATGATTAGGATAATTAGGATGGTTTAGGGGAATCAGAGGATAATTGATCAATTTTAGAGGATAAATGATCGATTTGGAGATAAATGATCAATTTAGGGAATCAAGACTTGTTTTGGGATAAAGTGGTTAATTTTAGGTGTCTACATTTTGCCCCTCTTTGATACGATGTTGTGAAGTAATGTTGTGTCAAAGAAGATTAAAATATAGATGGTGTAAAAATGACGGGGCTTGTAAAAAAGTAGGATGGATGGGATAATGCCCCCTCAAGAGGATAGGTAGGTATGGAGGACTTAGGTAGGCTCTTGAAATGGATGGAAAGGAAAGAAAAGGCATGGGGATTGGATGCAAATGATGGAGGGAAGGATTGTCATGCTGAGTGGGTATGAGCAACCTAATGTTTGATGTAGCACTTGACATTATGCACCATGATATAAATATCAAGGTGTCGATGTGTCAAATGCATAAAAGGATTAAAGTCACAAGCAAGCATATGTCGATGGCACCATGATATGAAATACCATGATGACGTTGTGGCAAGTATGTTGCAAGGACTGATGCAGATGCAAGAAAAAAAAATAACACACAAAAGCAAAGCAAGAAAGCATGCATAAAAAAAGATGCAAAGATAAAGACAAACACAATGTTGCCCCTAGTCAAGGTGAAAATTGATTATTGAAATGATGATGATGATGATGATAGTGTTGTTGATGTGGGAATGATATATCCCAAGAACAACATGAGGATTGTGTTGTTGACGTGGGAATGATATATCCCGAGAACAACACGAATATAGGGAATGATAAATCCCAAGGATGATGATAATTGGTTGGATTAAGTTGATTGAGATTTGCAACAAGGTTGGGAACAAGACAAATGGATGCTCAAAGATGATAGGATAGATTGCTTAGCAAGATTTGCATGGATTAGGATTGTTTACGATGAGTTAACTACTTTAGGATCAAGATTGAGATTATTGTGTTGGAATGCTTGGGATAAGTCTTTTCTTGAATTTCTTTGGATAAAAATGATATTGCATCTAGATAGGATTGTGATCTCCATATGAGAACTAGTGACAAGGGAGCACCAAGTGTAAAAAAAAAAGGATTGGAAAGATAACCAATATAGGCTAATGATTTTAATGGATTGGATGGATGATGGAAGAGATAATTAATGGAAAGAGAGATTGCTGATGGATGGACGGATGGGTGAAGGGAGTAGTGATAAGAGATGGATAGGAAAGGTGTAGGAAGGATCTAGGATGTAACCTCCAAGGATTATGTCACAAATAAATAACATGCCCCTACTCGACAAACTTTTGAGTAGCATGTTGGACAAAAGGATCTAGTGAATTGTAAAGGATATAACAAGATAGTTGGTGAATATGTTGTAAAAGTATTAGTTATGTCAAGCGTTTATCAAAGCATGTATCAAAATCATGCCTAAACCCTTATCAAGATGAATGCTATTATCAAGATCCAAGTTGATTAGGAAGGAGGATGAAGGGGAATGAGAGAAAAGAAATGTGGATATGACTGGTTAGAATGATGCGAAAGGGATTATGTTGGTATGGAATAGATTAAACAACTTGCCCTCAAGTACAATTTTCATTGACAATCGATTTACACATGATGCCCGCTGAAGATGAGAAAACATAACAAAGGAGATGAAGCATCAAATGAAACAAAACAATAAATGTTTATACCTTTAAAAGTCTTCCACTCCTTGATAAGGTTGAGGAGCTTGCACCCATGAGCTGCTAGCTTTACCCAAGTTGATGTTGTGTGTATGTGGATTGCTCAATGCATTTCAACCCAATGTGGATTTGGTAGAGGATTTAGGCTAAGGATGATAATGATGGAGATAAGAGGATATAGATGAGATGAGGATGAGAGATTATTTTGGCATTCTGATGTTAGGATGAGAAGATTTTGGAGGGATTTTGACATGGCTTTGATAATATGAAGAAGTTGTTCCAATGGCTTGGGTTGGCCTTGTATTTATAGGCCAATTGGAGAGTATTTGAATTCAATGTCTAGGATTCAAAGTTGAAATCAAAGATTGAGATTGGAGGAGGAGATCAAGGGTTGAGATCTCATCAATAAAGATGGAGGGTTGGGATTAAATGTGAATTTTAAATTCACATTGGGAAAGATGAGGAATGAATTAAAAATTCATTTCCATGGGATAGTGTGAGGGTGATGTGCACTTGTCAATGAATTAAAAATTCATTTTTGTGGGGGAGTGTTTGAATAAAAAATAAAGTTTTATTGAGGAGTGGTGTAAGGTGCGAAAAATTACTAACTAAAAATAGCACCTGAAAAGAAAAGCATAATCCATAAGTAAGATAATTCAACCAATAATGATTTCCAAATATCCATAATCAAATAAATACAAGAACTCTTGATTAAGAATAATGATCCATTTACTAGAATGGATTACAAAACAATTTACATACACTCAACTTGGTGTTACAATACATCTATTTCAATGTTACAAAGAAGAACTATCATCAATATATCCATGAATCATACACAGATTTTTTTAGTGGTGAATCTTCGTCAATTGGCAAATAGTTGAAATAGAGGCCTCCAAAAATGGTGAATAGTTTAGCCTACAAAGGGGACTAAATCACCCCATTTTTACAAAAAATTAATTAGTATTAATTAATTCACCAAAGCATTATTATTTTAAACTAATAAGTTGAATTATTTTGCCATGTAAATGATGCATTATTAAATATGATTCGCCAATAGTTTATAATATAATTATACATCTTAATCATATTCGCCAATAATATTATATTCCCGCCATTAATTTTGGGACAATATTCGCCTTTACTAATAAATTATTATGTAGTTTTAGGGTTATTTTCACTTTCAATATGGCTTTTGTTTATTACCATTGATTATGAATTTGATCTCACAACTCTTATTTAATTTTGGGGGCCATCAGCACATGCCTTTTAAAAGGCTTGGTGAGGCCCAGAATTTCTTTCCCCCTAACTAAAATGAAAGTCATAATAAACCCTAAGCTAAGGTACCAGGCACGGAGCCATCTTATTAGTGGAAAGAAAAATCCAATCACAGTAGCAGATCACCAATAGCGGATAGGTAGCATAGCCTGTAGCATCCCTTCTAGTTGCAGATTCATTGTGAACAATTGATCAGATACCTAAGTTCAATTCTAGGCATAGTTCCAAATCCAATATCAATTTGTTGATCCAGATCTCACAAAGGCCCCTACTGAGACAAAATATAAGGTGCAAATTTACTCTTTTTTTAACTTGATTTAGTGTTTAGTTTAGTTTGATAAACATATTGTTATTTATGCAGATAATTGCATTTACAGATTTCATTACTAGTTTTAGATTGAAATTAAATTTATGATAAAAAATAATCTTAGTTTTATGAAAATAAAGAAAAAAAATAGAGAACAAAATTAAATAAATTAAAAAAAATTAAAAAAAAAATTGTAACATTTTGGTTATGGCCTATTGGCCCTAATCTCTCTTATCATCATATTTAAAACAAAAAAAATATGATTTAACTTTTTTTAAAAGAGAAACATCTATGTTTTTTTTATCTCTTAAAATTTTTAAGAGAAAATGCAAAAACATGTGTTCTTTATTTTACATTCTTTAAAAGAATTAAAATGCTTCTCTTTAATTTTTTTAAAAATACTTTTAAAAATAAAAATAAAATCCTTGCAATCAACCAAATTAATTATATATATATTCTTTGGATATAATCCTATAAAATTTGTAAACATAAATTGTATGACAAATATAAAAAATCCTATATAAGACAATGTTTATTGCCAATAAAACCATTTGTATTCAAATAATTTATATAGATCTAGTACAAATAATTTTTTTCTAAAAAAAAATAATTTCTCCTTCATCTAGAATCATGCATGGCCATGCAAATAATATGAAACTTTTCAATCTCCCCCCTCAAATTTTACCTACAACATGAAATAATGCCACCATCAGTTCAAATAAATAAATCATTTAAAAATAATGTTAATAGTTTACAAATAAATAAAATCAATAACAGAGATAAACAAAAGAAACAAAAAAAACCCATCAAAATGGAGGAGGTGAGAAATGGGTTTCTGAGATTCACATTTAAAAAATCATTCTAGAGAAAAAATGAAAGCATTTAAAAATTATTCTACAACAAAATAATTAGGAAAAAATGAAAGGATTAGGTAGAAAGAAAATTATTTGTGTAATTATTTTAGCAAGTTTTAAATATAATAGAAGTTGCATATTTAGCTCCTAAAATGTAGCTAACTTGAGTTTTTAATGGAGTATTTGCTTTATTATTGTTTTAATCTTTTAAATTGTGCTTTATTCATTTGTTTATATTTTATTAGTGCATGTAATCATGATAGTATTTGACTAAGATTTATAAATAAATAATTATTTATTCTTATTCTTTATATTTATATTTTTTAATTTTATTATTCCATACAATTTTAAATATTTATTATTTTAACATATGAAGGGACTTATATTTTATTCCCTTAAGTCTTTTAAGGGTTAGTGTAATGAATTTTTTATTATTATTCTATTGAATTAGTTTATCATTTTAAATTGCCTTAAAGAGATGGGTTAAATATAGAGTTTATTTATAATTAATCAATTAAGTTAGAATTTTAAATATTTAAATTTTTATGGTTAGACCTAGTCCTTGACCTCCGCAAGGGGCATTGTCCCTTGATCTCACTAGTGGCTACCACCTTGAGGCTCCTACTTCAACATTATAAAAACAAAAATATATATAGGGGGACTGCACTGATCAACTATGCAAAATTTTAAAAGAAAGATTTGCCATTCTAATTAATTTCTTTAGTGATTATTTGCTAGAATTTGTCATTGTAATTATTTTTTTTACTAATTATTCATTAGGATTCACAAGGATTTTTTAGCAATTTCTAAAATGTGCGTAGATTTGCCAGGAGAATTAATATTTTTTTGAAAAAGAAGAAAGATTCACCAGGAAAATTATAGCACTTAGCTAGGATTCGCCAGGATTTTATAAGTTTTTTTAGGGGGGGTTCCTTAAATTTATCCCTAGAATCATATTACAATAGCAACTTGGCAATGAAGCCATACAAGAAAACATCCATATCAATAATAATGCATAAACTTAGTTGCCTCGATCCTTCAATCATTCACAAACCAAGTCCAAGAGAGTGGTTGAGGTGCTTTTTCCACCCAACCATGAAGTACTAAACTTTCTTGGGTTTCTTCATTACTTGAAGAAAGCACCGACCCTACACAAGGAGCCTAGCAAACTAAAACAGTGTAAGCAAGAGGGAAACTCTCGATGCAACCCTGTTGCCTATATGCATCCTAATACTAGAATGACAAACTCTTGCAAACAGGATGTGGCAGAGACTACAAAGTTCTAGATTTTTAAACAAATCTATCTATTTCAATGGTATAGTTGCTTGGCCAAGCAAATAAATAGAAGTGATAGTTTTAGAAAAAGTAAAACTATCGTCTCTATAGATCCACATTCAACATCATGTCCTGAAAGTTTGTACTTTACCAAGATACATACAATGCAGTTTTTCTATGTTTGGTTTTCCATAATCTATTTTTTAAACCTCATTTCCATTTAATCAAATGATTTCACTGGTTTGCTTACTAAAAAGTTTACTGGTTTTCTAATATTTTATCTAATCTATGTGATGATCTACCAGATTAACATTATGCATTTCTTTCATAAATCAAGAATTTTGATATACTACTAGTTTTTCCAATTGAAAACAAGACTTCAATAATTTGAAAGTTCCTACAAGTCTTTCTTATTAATGCAAATATGTAAAATAAAAAGAATATTTATTTTTCTAAAGAAAAATGAATTCAATTTCAAATATCATATAAATTTAGATACTCTTATCATTCAATAAGACAAATTATAATAAAATCAGTAGTTCTATTCTATCATATACAATTTCATCAATAAACATAATCAATATATATATAAAGATAAGTGATATAATCGAATTCAGTCAAAACCATTCTGTTAAAAGATATAATTGATTCTAGTCATAATTCATTGTGATTCAATGAAAGTTACAGTTAATGCTATCAAAAGATATAATAGATTTTAGTTATAAACCATTGTGATTCAATGAAAAATTATAGTCAATACATCCAATGATATAATTGAATACATTTCTTAATTATTTCTTAAAAAAAAAAAAATATTACAATTAATATGACTGAATGCTATCAATGGTATAACCTCTAACCATTTTGTTTTCCAGATAAAAAGAAAGCTTTCAGTCAATATATAATTATCAATATATATTTGGTCACAATTATTTCTCATGCTAAAAAGATTTCAGTCAATTGATACTCTACATAGAAACAACAATCATTGAAAGAATGAATATATATATATATAAGCATGCTGGTATTGTACAGACACAATAAGAAATAGAGTTTTCATTGATATATATAAAACAAAGACTGAGATTTATAAATTGCAATAACAAATGCTTTCACCGAATGATTCAGAAGTTTAAATAAATAAGGAAATAACAGATTTGTTTTATATTGAAGGAATACCATAAATGGGGCATCAACTCCAAATGGGGTCGCAGTCCCTTAAGGGACTATGGCTTCATTTGGAGCCGCTGCTCCTTCCAACACAAACATCGGCCATAGAGCTGATACATTTAAAAATTCAGTATACACTTTGCAAAAATAACAATAGATTCGAAACTTTCAACTTATATAAATATTGCATACATTCCATTGATTCATTACAATCGATTCCCTAACTTTAGTTGATCAATTTACATCTATATATATATTATAGAAAACAAAACATTTCATTACAAAACTACAGTCAATTACATACATTTGTATCAATGACTGACATAAAGTAATAGTTTTGTATAGAAGAAGAATAGAAATAGAAAGTAATAGTTTTGCACAGAAGAAGAATAGAATTTCAAAACATACAAGATGATCTAAGAATTAGTTGGAACCTCAAATTTGTTCACTTTCAATTCGAATGCTAAAATTTCTACAAAGGTTGAACTGTTTCCTCTTTTGCACCAATGCTTTCACAATTTTCTTTTGGTTTTGAATGTAGATATAGAAAATGAAAAATTGAAGAGCTCCCCTCATTTGAGAATGAGATGTGTTTAAATAGAAGTTTATGAAGTAGAGGAAAAAGAATGGTAACTCTTCTTTTCCTCTTCCTCAAATGTTTCAATTCCCTGAACATTTCATTTTCCTCAAATAAGTTTTTGTTTCAAAAACATGTTTTAGTCTATTTCTATTTCTAAAATATTATTAAAATAATTCACATATTTATCACAATGTATCTATAAAACTAATAATTAAATAGAATATGATTATTCTCTAAATAAAACAAATTAAATAACTAAATCAATTATTCTATTTTTCTAAACACTCAAGATATTTAAATAAATAATCTAATTAAATTACCAATAACTAACTATGCGATATATAATTCAAATAAAATAAAAATGCAATTTAAATTAAACTATTAAATCATTCAATATGCAACAAATGCAGCTACATGACACTACATGAAGTGTGTGAAAGTTATCCCTCCGTCTTAACCCTGCCAGGATGCTAATCTCCTTTACCTCAACCACCTCTTGTCTTCGACAACCTGTAAATCATAGTAACTCAAATTTTCCGTTAATACATTAGTAATCCAAATAACCGAAGCATAGCCAAAGCATTACTAACATGTATATTACATTTATTTCATTATATCTTTTCATATTAAAATATTCGTAACAATTATTGATCTATCCGCATATAATTATTCATGAAATATTTCCATTTAAAGTAAACCTAGATGTATCAAAATTTGAGACGTGACATCCTTTCCCCCTTAAAAGAATCATCATCTCGATAATCAACTTAATTGAAGATAAAGTTTCATACCTCTTTAATTTTGTTTTATCTCAAAGTTAAATTGGTCTACTTGACAATGTGTCATTGCTCCAAGCACCTTTTTGTTCATAACTGCAAAAATTCCTCTGTCTAACATTCATTCACTTACACACATCAATAGCATGTTGTTGTTCATCAAATAAACAAATAAAATCATGCAAGCTAAATCATTTCTTTCATAGAATCTTATTCATATCCCAAACATTTTTATAAAATAAAACATTTATGTTCATTTTGTCAACAAGCCTACTTGCATGAGACAATAGAACAATTGCCCTTATGATGAAAAACAAGCATCCCATACTACTTGTTATCATCATTGGCAAATCAAAAAGTCTCAATAATAGAAATATCACAATTTACAACAAGGTCTTCCACTTGAAACATAAGAGATAAGATCATAGGTCTTCAACATGTAAAAAGATCATTACATGATTAGAAAGATCAAGGATAAGAAGTTTATCATGATTTCAATAATGATTTCAATTGTATAATATCCATCTTTTTCAATGGTGCAATATCCATCTTTTTCAATGGTCTGATAAAATATGTTAGTCAATATAAACAATACACACATGGCCCAACTGCTAGTACAAGCATATACCAATACATGATACAACTACCATCTAATTCCATACCAGTAACATATGGTACTCTTGTCAGACTATAATTAAAATATCATTACAATTACTAGAGAACATTAAATCAGGCAATTCATAGTCCATCATAGACACATATACGCATGAATCCTTCATCATAATGTACATGTAATGGAAATCATAACATGATTCCAAGAAATCAATTCTTCTAACCAACACTAGGTCGAGATCCCATATATCAAAACAAATCTCCAAAGATATACCAACTAGATAAAAAACAACCATCATACATACAACTCCTTTGAGACTACACCACTCCATCATTCCACTGCCACTATAATAAGAAGAAGCTTTAGTAGAAAAAGCATAAGTTAAGTCCACAAAAACTTAGGACCACAACTATGTTGGGATAACCTCTCAAGATCTCAACTAAGTTTAAGGAGACTCACAAAGCTACCATATCTACTACAAAAAAAGAATTCAAGGATTAGGTAAGCTAAATTTAAAGGTTATAGGCACTATTACCACATGTCTCAACTCTAGACACAGTTTCCCTACATGAGATACTAATAGTACATGTTCTAAACACCTACACACTTCTTTTTCTATAATGCCAATCTGATGGCACAATCATCCACTTATCTCTGATTCTTATCAACTTTTCTCCTTTGTCCAAATAGGCTGTTACAACTTACTATCAAAATTGTGACAGGAACTAACATGCAGCATATTGAAAATAGTAATAATATGAATTCAGACTCATTACTAATCAACTACAAAAGTTGTTCATACTCAGGATCTAGGGACACAAAACATGAGAAATTGATCTTTTCATTTCATTTAGCTTACTGAGCCTCTACTACAAAATTTCATAAAACTATTCCAGATAACATCTAAACATAAATCTCTTTGGCCTCACATTAACCTCTACCTCCTCACTGGTTTATACTATTTAGCCCTTGGCCACATTATGCTCCACTCCCAAAAGAGAGAGTTCCTTTAACATTCTAACACTACACTACCAAAACTAGGATCAACCAAACAGATTCTAAGAGGAAAGAATCTAACCACACCCTCTAATGGGTAACTCTTCTATAAAGCAAGGATTAGCAACTTGTTCTCACAAGGAGCACATCTAAGATGACATCAATGTACTAACAAGGAGCAAGACTGTTCCACCATACTGCCATTTCCTCCTAACTAAGCTAGACCAAAATGTCATACAACACAACTTGATCACAAATTCATGATCAATCTAAGAAACACAAGGTTTCTTCATAGCTTAACACCAAGTATCCATAAAATGGAATACAAGGGACAACTTATCCCATCCAACATCAAGCTAGAAAACCTCCTACTTCTAAGAAGAAACTCTTGAAGCTACCCAATTTCCAAGGTTGGCAACTTAACAAGAATAAAAAGACAACTACAATACCATAAATTTCTATATACATTACGTGCTCATGTACTAACTAAAGATCCATCATACCTTATATTATGTCAAACTTGAAGGTAGTTATGGAACTTGCATATTTCATCATACACTCTACCAATGTTGATCACTAGGGCATGACATCATGTTCAAGATCAACAAGAAGAACTAAAGTTGGTGGACTAGGCCAACATTAGACCAATTAAACTAAAAAAAACATTTAATCCCAATGTGTTCTCTACATAGTCATAAATCTACATTTAAGTTCATATGAGAATACATTTCTCTTCAAGTGATTCATAGAAGCATAAAATTATTTCTCGATGTTTCACACAATAGTTTCTTTCATTTATCAACAAACCAAGGAATTTAATCTACCATAATTCTAGTAATACACACATCAAGTATTAGTTTGTTCTCCTCATTATACTCCCTTATATAATCCATCAGAGGCCCATCCTGGACATGATAGAGAACATAACAAGACACATGATCAATAGTTAAAACCTTCAAGCATAGCCACCAATAACAATTAAGTAAATAAAATCCAAAGAAAAGAAAATCAATTACAACAATAAAACATAAAAATGTGCGCAATTACAACAATAAATACAAGGTGACCATAAGATAAATAAACATCAATTTTGATGGCTACACTTTTCCATAAATAAAAGAAAATAATAAAAAAATAATTTCAAAATTAGTCCTTACAAGGTCAAATAAAAATCAATATTCACAAGTTTCACATGACAAGAACTATGTGACTAATTCTAGCCACTACAGAGGGAGTGCAATGCTACACTACACCTGGATCCAAGGTGAGTAAGAGAATAAACTCAACCACATCAAACAACAAATCTTCCAAGACTCCCATCATGTCTACACCATAAGATTATTTCTACTTAACCATACAAACATCATTCAATGAAGTTAAGAAACCATAAGTTGCATACAATCATTACATGAAGACATACACAGTCATTTGCTAGCAACCAGCCAACAAATTAGGTTCACAACTAAGATGTCTAAGCACATCAATCTCCTCAACATGTAGTGGCTAACATTTCTTATCAATCAAGGATTCACCAATATAACATATGGAATAATATATCATAATAAAACAGTAGGAAGGATTAGGTTGAAATTAAGCGATTATCCAATGTTCCTTTCACAAAAACTCATTCACAACATGATGACAAGCATACTAAATACATACTAAGAGATGGAAAATCATAATTCAGGTCACAAGATGTAGGGTTTACTAATTCAGTTAAAGCATCACAAAGAGTATACAAAAGGCCCTCTTCACAAACCATTCTTCAAATAATGCAATGCAATAATTACACCTAGGTTCCCATATGAATCCTAGAGAAAATACAATCTAGGAATATAAGTCATTACCCAAATGATCTATTCTAGTAATGTGATGCAACACTATCTATCTTACAATCACATAATTAATCCACACCTTGGGAACATGCTCTCAATAAGACAAGCATTACTAGTCTCTATACAAAGGCAAGCATTACGAGAATATGCTACTCTTGTACACAACAAGGTTCATTAATACTCTTCACATATTAAGCATATGGTCAAAACATCCTCTTGTCCACATACAATGCATAACTCCTAAAAAAAATAAACCAAGTTTGATCACACTTGGAACATGGTATTTACTTTCACACAAAGGTCCTCATAACTCCACCATCATAGGTGATTACAAGAGCACAAACATGACTCTTCAAAGGTCACTCAAGCATTCTCACATAGTGCAAAGACTCATGCCCAAGACTCAAGGCAGTAAGAAAGAAAATACCCATAAGTAACTTCTTGGCAAACACCAAGGTTTATCTAACCCATAATATTGTATTACTCGCCCCACACATGCGAGGATGTCATACAAAAGAAGGCACATGCTACTTAATGCACACCAACACTCAAGGACCCACACATGCTCAAACAATCCAAGCAACACATGCCCTAGAGCTCCTAATGTTGGAACCGTGCTCTGATACCAAATGTAAGGTGCGAAAAATTACCAACTAAAAATAGTACCTAAAAAGAAAAGCATAATCCATAAGTAAGATAATTCAACCAATAATGATTTCCAAATATCCATAATCAAATAAATACAAGAACTCTTGATTAAGAATAATGATACATTTACTAGAATGGATTACAAAATAGTTTACATACACCCAACATGGTGTTACAATACATCTCTTTCAATGTTACAAAGAAGAACTATCATCAATATATCCATGAATCATATTACAATAGCAACTTGGCAATGAAGGCATACAAGCAAATATCCATATCAATAATAATGCATAAACTTAGTTGCCTCGATCCTTCGATCATCCACAAATCAAGTCCAAGAGAGTGGTTGAAGTGCTCTTTCTACCCAACCATGAAGTACTGAACTTCCCCAGGTTTCTTCATTACTCAAAGAAAGCACTGACCCTACACAAGGAGCCTAGCAACCTGGAACGGTGTAAGAAAGAGGGAAACTCTTGATGCAAGCCTATTTCTTGTATGCATCCTAATACTAGAATGACATAAACTCTTGCAAACAGGATGTGGCAGAGACTACAAAGTTCTAGGCTTTTAAACAAATCCATCTATTTCAATGGTGCAGTTGTTTGGCCAAGCAAATAAATAAAAGTGATAGTTTTAGAAAAAGTAAAACTATCATCTCTATAGATCCACATTCAACATCCTGTCCTGAAAGTTTATACTTTACCAAGATACATACAATGCAATTTTTCTATGTTTAGTTTTCCATAATCTATTTTTCAAACCTCATTTCCATTTAATCAAATGATTTCACTGGTTTGCTTACTGAAAATGTTAGGGTAAAATAGGATCAACAATGAATATGTAATAAACAACATCAAATACCCATAACTCAATAGAATGATGAAACTAAGAAAGATTGAATGAAATGAAGCAATGAATAAAACAATGCAAACCTTCATTGAATCGAAGCTTCTATTGTTGCCTATCAAGATCATCCTTGTTTGTATGAAGTAGGCCCTCAGAGAGTGCACTCCTTTGCTGTCTTTCAAGAATGTCGATATTGAATGGCTGTGGTGATAAACATTCAATGAAGAGGAGCTTCAAAGCTTTGGGTGATCTCAAGAAAATTGTATTGGGGTGCCAAAGGTGCACTGGTGAATTTCTGCAGAGTAACAACACGAATAGCCTAGATGATTAGAATGGAAGAATGAGGTCCCATTTATAGACTTGGGAGGATGAAGATCAACGGTTGAGACGAAATGAGCAGATCAATGGTTGAGAATGGTTGAGGAATGTGCAATGAATAGAAAGAGGACAAGTGTACAAGTTCCATCATGCAACAGGGGAGTTAACAAAATTGATTGAAGAGTTAACAGAATTGACCAATCAGTTAAGTGAATTGATTGGGGAGTTGACTGAATTGATTGATCAGTTAACTAGGTTGATTGAGGAGTCAATAGAATAGATTGACTAGTGAACTCAAATGACTAATTAGTTAATAGATTTGATTGATGAGTTAACTAATTTTGACTGGAGGATAAATAGGACATGTGGGTGAGAGAATATTAGCTAATTAAATATTTAAAATATTTAATTACATGTGCAACATGGTGAGGTGGAAAAGGTGAGGTGGAAAGATGAGGTAGATTTGAAATTAGGACTTAGGATAGAGGGATTTATGAATAATTAAATAATTTAGGATTATTTAATTGTGTGAGACATTAGAAGAATTTAGGGAATTTTAATTAAATAAATTGGTTTTATTTAATTATGGAATAGTGAATTGATTAAATAAATTTAGAATATTTATTTAATTGACAGAAAAAAGGGAATAAATATTTAGAATATTTATTTAGAATGATAGGAGAAATTCAGAAGGGAATAAATATTAAGAATATTTATTTAGAATGAATCGGGTCATTTTTAGGCGTATACATTTTGCCCCTCTTTGATGCAATGCAGTTTATAGCATTTCTTCAAAGAATAAATAGTCTGATAATGACACATGGCCCAGTTTGCCCCTGGTACAAGTTTGACGACAGGATGGCCCCTCGGGAGATTGGACGGGAAGAAGGCAGAAAGCTTGAGACAGACAATCTCATGAAGAAGAAAGATGAAGAAACATGTTAGGATGAAGAAATTGGTTGAACAAAGAGCTGAATGATATGTGATGCAAGATAGAATGATAACACACACAAGCAAGTGAGCAAGTATGCACAAATGATACAAGAACAAACAAGGTGTTGCCCCTATCAAGTGGTAAACCAACGATATACAACAATGTTGTCATGGCGGGGAATGATATATCCCTAGAGCAACATGAAGGATAGTGTCTGGTTTCAAGAAATGAAACATGTCGTGTAAGACATGTGTATTGGTCTGATTTCAACAATGTTACATCTTGTATAAGACAATTGATTGATTAACTGATCGAGTTGGTTTACGACCAGACAAGGATCAAGATCACTGATTGTGATTGGATCATTTGTGCAAGATTGACTTGACTTGATTGGTATGGATTAAAGATGGACCTGCATTTGGATCATTGCTTAGACTGACTAGTCAAGGATGAAAGATACGATGATATATAGAAATCTAATTGATAGAAGAAAGACTCGATAGAAGGACTCACAAGCTTTTGTAAACATTGATACTCTGCATTTTGTGGATCTTTTATTGCATGGGATATGGATGTATGGATGTATAAATAGATGTAGTAATAGATGCTTTGCTTTTGACATCTTGACGGTGCAAGTATTTTGAAGTGCTTTATTTCATCATTGGGCATTTTTTGGTACTTTTTCTGAAATGTTGTAAGTTAATACAAGCATCTAGGTATAATTGAACCGAGATGACCTGAGTACTGCTTACATAGATTTTGATTTAGCAAGTTGATACAAGCATCTAGTCAAACTTGAATCTAGATGACCTGAGTGTTCCTTGCGTTTCAACAAACAAGGATTGCCCCCGTTCATGTTTGACTTTTGATGTCCTCAATGATCTTTTGCCGATCATGTCCTTAGACAAGGTGTCACACTACTAAAGCTTAATCCACAGATAGCAAACAAAGAAAATAATCATGCCCCCATCATAGCATCTATAGCTTTTGGCATCCCTGAGTAGCATAGAAAGACATGATAACAAAAATCAAGACTTTGTAACTTAACCATGGTTCCAATCCACAAAACATTCTTGCCATTAGATGTGTTTTTCTTGCCATAATTTAGATAGAATTAGTTAGAATGCCTTAGGTGTTTGTTTGCTTTGTCTTGGATAGGTTAAGATGTTCATAGTCAAGATTTCTACTTGAAGCGTGGGTTCTGCTTGCATTTGCTTGTTTGGTGAGAAGATTGCATAATCCTTATTGGGGAGACGGACCCTAAGGGACTGACCTAGTGCCTCAGGGGCTCATTGGTAAATGGCCTTGCCTGCGTGACGACGCAAAGGCAATGTAGTTCTGGGTAAACCCTAATGGACCTAAGACCTAGGTGAGAGAAAGTGGAGATAGACTCAGATTGATAGAAGGACTAGACACGGGATGGATGGGACAATAGAGCCTCGGGGGCACATTAGAATAATGGCCTTGCCTAATTGACAACGCAGAGGCAACATAGTTTGTGGACTTGGACCTAGGATATGGATCGGATGAGACACAATATGGAATAGATATGGAGCAGACATGGAATAGATATGGATCGGATAAGACATGATATGGAATAGATATGGATAAGACAAGACACAATATGGAACAGCTGATACCGATGACAAGGAAACACCATGGATAGATAGATGTATGGGTGATAAAGAATGGAATGGACAGGTATGAGGATGGGCAATAGTGGATAGAAGGAAACAAGGATGTGATCTCTAAGGACTATGTCGCATAAGAATAACATGCCCCATTGTAGATAGAATACCTAGGATTTTTCATGGCAATGCTTACGATGTTAGGAAGATGAGAGGGTAATGAAGGATTTGCATGGTTTGGAGGGATAAGGTATGTTAAGAGACATCTAAAACATTTGTCAAAATTGTGCCTCAAATATTTATCAAGACCAAAGAAAATAGAGGAAAGGAAGATTAGGATGGATAGATGGATAGTATAGGTAGGATAGGATAGGAAATGGTATGGAAGGAAACTGATAGGAGAAGAGTGATAGGGTAATGAGACAAGGTGCCCCCAAGTGTAGGTGACATAGAAGATCAATTTACACACGACGCCTATTTGCCAGGTTTTCATCATAGTACTTATCCAAGGCGCCTGTTTGCCAAATTTTCACCATTGGATGAAGGGATTTTTCTTTACTTTTTTTCATTTTTTCATTTTTTTTTTGAACATTTGGATAGGAGAAGGTAGATATGGACAAGAGGGCCTCAATGGCTAGGTTCCATGAAAGGTGATAGTCCCACTAGATAGATGTCTTTGCATGGACCAGGTCAAGTGTTCTCACAAATGTTTGTAGGGGATTGCATGAAAGTGATATGGCATAGGTAGACAGAGGATTATGATGCAGAATACGGAGGGAAGGTTTATGCAAAAGCATGGACCATAGGAATAGGATGAGGAAGATATGTAGGATAATAGTGGAAGGAAGGGGAGATGGAGGTATATGAAAATGTTGCAGAATGGAAGGGAATCATGACCAACGGTTGCACATACCATGATAAACATTGAAGCTAGTGATGGAAAAGTAGTGTAGGAAGCAACAAAGACTTTTGCTTGTGGATGAATGACTTAGGCATGTAGGGATCCACATAGACTGAGTATTTTGCTGATTTTTGCTTGTCATGTGAGATGGAAGAATTTGTGACTTTTTGATGGAATGGGAGAAAGTGGATGGTTGAGATTCTTGAGAGGTAGATGCCTCATGTAACTTGAGGACTTTTTGTTTAGGTACCCAAACCATTTTATTTTTAGATAGTACCTGTGAAGGTATGGGTTTGGGTGTATGCAACTTTTGTGCAGCTTTTGGAGTAATCATTTGTTGGATGCAGACCCACACCTTTTTCAGCTTGGTGTATAGGTGTGTGGGTGTATACAGCTCTTGAGAAGGATGCTTCTTTGATTCTTGGATTTTGTATCCTAGGTCATGAGGACTCTTAGGATTTTTAACTTGATAGGTAGAGGTATCCAAATGTTTGCCATTGAAATCTTTTGGGATGGTGGAAATAGAGTTGGTGGAAGCTCTTTGTTTAGACAACATGTGAATTTGTTGGCCATGATTGGGAGTATTAGAGAATTCATAGATGGAAGGATAAGGTATTGGAAGGTATTGGAAGGTATGAAGCATGAGCGTCATTGCTTTGCATTGATTCCTAAGTTCAGTCAAGAGAAATGTGAAGATATACCAGCAGAAGTTTTAGATATGTTGGAAGAATTTTAGGACATTGTCTCTAATAATGTACCAAAATGTTTACCACTGGTGAGGAAGATAAGTCATCAAATGGACTTGATACCAAGAGCCAGTTTGCCAAATAAGGCAGCCCATAGAATGACCCCTGTAGAGAGTGAAGAGCTAAATAGACAAGTTTAAGAGCTATTAAGGAAGGGGCTGATAAGTGAAAGTGTAACTCCATGTGTAGTACCTATAGTACTAGCACTAAAGAAAGATGGAGAGTGGAGAATGTGTATAGATTCTCGAGCCATCAACAAGATCATGATCAAGTACAGATTTCCATTACCCAGAATGGATGACATAATGGATTGTTTGAATGGATCCAAGTACTTCACAAAGATTGATCTGAAGAGTGGGTATCACTAGATCTGAATCAAAGAAGGAGATGAATGAAAGACAACCTTCAAGACAAAGGAGGGTTTGTATGAGTGGTTAGTCATGCCATTTGGGCTAACCAATGCACCGAGGACATTCATGTGGCTCATGAATGAGGTACTGAAAGAATTTTTGGTAAGTTCTGTTATTTTCTATTTAGATGATATTTTAATTTTTAGTAAAACTTGGGATGAGCATCTGATGCATATCAGAAGATTTTTAGTGAAGCTAACAGAGGAGAAGTTGCTAATTAATCTGAAGAAATGTAGTTTTGCAAAGAAGGAGTTGGTATACCTAGGATTTGTTATCTCAGAGGAAGGTCTTAAGATGGACCTAGAAAAAGTAAAGGCTATCATTGAATGGCCTACACCAAGGAGGGCCACATAGGTACGATCTTTTCATGGTTTGGCAAGTTTTTACAGAAAGTTTATCAAAAATTTTAGTAGCATTTGTACACCCCTGACTGAATAATGAGAGGGGATAGAAAAGAATTTAGATGGACTAAAGGAGCAGACAAAAGTTTTCACACATTGAAGCAGAAAGTTACAGAACAACCTCTGTTGGCACTTCCAGATTTCAATAAGGTATTTCAGGTAGATTGTGATGCTAGTGGTAGTGCTATAGGAGCTGTTTTGAGTCAAAAAGGTAAGCCCATTGCCTATTTTAGTGAGAAGCTTAATGATGCCAAGAAAAACTATTCTATTTATGATCAAGAATTTTATGCAATAGTTCAGGCTTTGAAGAAATGGAGAAATTATTTGTTGCCAAAAGAGTTTGTTTTATATACTGATCATCAAGCTTTGCAGTATCTTAATAGTCAAGGGAAGTTGAACCAAAGGCACTTAAAATGGGTTGAGTTTTTGTAGAGCTATACTTTTGTTTTGAAGCATAGGAGTGGGAAGTCCAACAGAGTTGCAGATGCCTTGAGCAGAAGCCAAAATTTGTTGACAGAAATGAAGATAGAGGTTGTTGGGTTCGATGAGCTCAAAAGTTTGTATCCTGAAGATCCAGATTTTGCAGAGGCTTGGAAAGCTTGTCTGGAACGTATTACTTTGGATAGGACAAAATGGTTGGATTTCATAATCCAAGATGGCATGTTGTTTAAAGGAAGCCAGTTGTGCATTTTGAGGAGTTCCATGAGAGAGAACCTGATTAAGGAGAAGCATAGTAGAGGATTGGCCGAAAACTTTGGTCAAGATAAGACCATTTGTATTGTTGGTAAAAATTATTATTGGCCACAGTTGCAGCAGGATGTGAGGAAATTTGTGCGGAGTTGTAGAGTATGTCAGATGGCGAAAGGAGCAAATCAAAATATAGGTCTATATCAACCACTACCTGTACCAGAGAAGCCATGGGATGATATTAGTATGGATTTTGTTCTTGGTTTACCAAGGACATAGAGTGGACATGATTCCATTTTTGTGATGGTGGACAGATTCTGAAAGATGATGCATTTTATTCCTTGCAAGAAGACTAATGATGCTATTCATATTGCTAAATTATTTTTTAGGGAGGTGGTGAGATTACACGGTCTACCAAAGAGCATAGTTTTAGATTGAGATACCAAGTTTGTTGGTTATTTCTAGAGGACATTATGGAAGAAGTTGAAGATAGATTTGCAGTTTAGTTCTGCACACCATCCATAGACTGATGGACAGACCGAAGTGGTGAATAGGAGTTTGGGTAACCTGCTATGATGCTTAGTAGGAGATAAGCCCAAGGGATGGGATTTGATTTTACCATAGGCTAAATTTGCTTACAACAATTCTGTCAATAGGAGTACTGGTAAATCACCATTCTAGATTGTATATGGCAATAGCCAAAGAAATGCTTCTGAGTTGAGAAAGCTGAATAAAGGAGAAAAGATAAGTGCTGAAGCTGAAGACTTTGTAGAACATCTGAAGAATTTGCATGAAGAGGTGAGAAAGCACATTAATAAGATGAATATTTAGTACAAGGCTAAGACAGATCAGAAGAAGAGATATAAGGAATTTGAGGTAGGAGATGAAGTCATGGTTCACTTGAGAAAAGAAAGGTTCCCAATTGGAATGTATAATAAGCTAAAAATGAAGAAATTTGGACCATGCAGAATTTTGAAGAAACATGATTCAGGAAATGTATATGAGGTAGAGTTACTGAGTGTGATCAACATTTCCCCTATTTTCAACATTG
Source organism: Cunninghamia lanceolata (assembly GCA_027924645.1). Taxonomy (NCBI): domain Eukaryota; kingdom Viridiplantae; phylum Streptophyta; class Pinopsida; order Cupressales; family Cupressaceae; genus Cunninghamia; species Cunninghamia lanceolata. The sequence continues at coordinate 2,955,089 of BSBN01000135.1, read as the reverse complement.
TTGATTTATCAGAATATCAAGAAGGTGGAATAAAGGATGGACCAACAAAAGAATAGTGGAGTATTCTGGCATCTACTTCCATAGAGAAGATAGAAGAGATCTTGGATAGCTATGTGGGAAGAAGTACTCAAAATAGGCAATATGAAGAATATCTGTTGAAATGGAAAGGAAGGCCTATTGAAGATTCTTCTTGGTTGTCTAAGGCAGATGTTGATCGTTTGGGTTTTCCTCGCACAAACACCTGAGACATGACAGGGTCACTTCTCAAATCACCATGGGTGTCTGATGTAGGAGCATCTAGTGGTGTAAGGGCAATCTTGCATCACCCAAAAAAAAGATGTGATTTAATATTGTTGATGTTCTTTTCATTTCTTTTCAAAATTTGTGGTTCTAGTTCCATAATCACTTGAATAATGATGTAGAACTTTCAGTTTTTCCAAATTGCTAAAAATAGCAGCATGCTATTTTTAGAAAGTTTGCATTTGGGTACAGATTGAAGTGAAACTTTATAGGAAGATTTGTAACTAAAAAATAAGACCTTTGGCGAAGGAATCACACAAATATCATTTGAGAGCTGAAAGATATTAAAGTTTATGTTTCCTGAAAAATGCCTGAAAATTATTCAAACTCAGGTTTGAGGCAATAAACATCCTCGTAAGGGCCTAAAAATGGCCAGAACCAGTAGAGAAATCTCTTAGCACATAGAGCACTCCATGAGCTTTCTGACGCATAAAATAGTGTGTCTATCAGACACCTAGATCAAAAGTTATGGCTTCCAGAAGTTGACATATTTTTGGAGGGAGATGAAAATTTTGAAATTAGGTTGTTGGCCACCAAAAAGACTATTAATAACCATTTTTGGGAACCCTAGGTAGTAGTAGAGTTAAGGAGGGAAGCATAGAGTCAAGAATAGGCAGGAAAATAGAAACCCTAGCTGATTTAGGGTTACAGAAGGCAGATGATTCTAGATTCTTGTGAGAGGAAGCTGTAATGTGTTGTAGCATGTGGAGGGTTGATTCCTCTGATTGTATCCAAGCTTCTGTAATGTAATAAGTTGTCCAAATCAATAAAAGAAAGTTCTATTTTCTATGTGCAATTTTTGTTTTTGTGTGTTTTATGATTTACCTCCTTAATATTTACACACACACACACACACCCACACACCCACACACACACACATATTAATCTATTAGCATGCTAGTATTGTATAGACACAACAAGAAATAGAGTTCTCATTGATATATATAAAACAAAGACCGAGATTTATAAACTGCAATAACAAATGCTTTCACCGAATGATTCAGAAGTTTAAATAAATAAGGAAATAATAGATTTGTTTTATATTGAAGGAATGCCATAATGGGGATGTCGACTCCAAATGGGGTTGTAGTCCCTTAAAGGACTGTGGCTTCATTTGGAGCCACTGCTCTTTCCAACACAGACATCAGCCATAGAGCTGATACATTTAAAAATTTAGTATACACTTTGTAAAAATAACAATAGATTCAGAACTTTCAACTTAATATAAATATTGCATACATTCCATTGATTTATTACAATTGATTCCCTAACTTCAGTTGATCAATTTACATCTATTGATTATATATATATATATATATATATATATATATATATATATAAAACAAAACATTTCATTACAGAACTACAGTCAATTACATACATTTGTATCAATGACTAATAGAAGGTAATAGTTTTGCACAGAAGAAGAATAGAATTTCAAAACATACAAGATGATCTAAGACTTAGTTGGAACCTAAAATTCGCTCACTTTCAATTTGAATGCTGGAATTTGTACAAAGGCTGAACTGTTCCCTCTTTTGCACCAATGCTTTCACAATTTTCTTCTGGTTTTGAATGTAGATATAGAAAATGAAAAATTGAAGAGCTCCCCTCATTTGAGAATGAGATGTGTTTAAATAGAAGTTTATGAAGCAGAGGAAAAATAATGGTAACTCTTCTTTTCCTCTTCCTCAAATGTTTCAATTTCCAGAACTTTTCATTTTCCTGAAATAAGTTTTTATTTCAAAAACATGTTTTATTCTATTTCTAGTTCTAAAAATATTATTAAAATAATTCACATATTTATCACAATGTATCTATAAAACTAATAATTAAATAGAATATGATTATTATCTAAATAAAACAAATTAAATAACTAAATCAATTACTCTATTTTTCTAAACACTCAAGATATTTAAATAAATAATCTAATTAAATTACCAATAACTAACTATGCAATATATAATTCAAATAAAATAAAAATGCAATTTAAATTAAACTATTAAATCATTCAATATGCAACAAATGCAACTACATGACACTACGTGAAGTATGTGAAAGTTATCCCTCCATCTTAACCCTACTAAGATGTCGATCTCCTTTACCTCAACCACCTTTTGTCTTCGACAACCTACAAATCATAGTAACTTAAATTTTCCATTAATAGATTAGTAATCCAAATAACTGAAGCATAGCCAAAGCATTACTAACATGCATATTACATTTATTTCATTACATCTTTTCATATTAAAATATTCGTAACAATTATTTATCTATCCGTATATAGTTACTCATGAAATATTTCCATTTAAAGTAAACCCAGATGTATCAAAATTTGAGACGTGACAAGTGGGAGGACATGTGACACATGCACATTCTTTGGCACCCTGTATGTTTAAGCTAATTTTATAGAGAAGATTTTCACATGAAAATAGAAAGATGAGTTGATTTTCCACTCCTATGCATCAACAACTTTGGTTGATTTTCCACTCCTATTTTTCAACACAAAAGTATAACTCGGTATGAACTCTACCCATCTCATATGTCTCTAATTCAACTTACCTTGACTATTCAAATACTATAAAGTTTGTTGATCTATATATAACACAAACTCCTTAGGCAACAAGTAATGTCTCCACTTCTTCAAGACTTGAATTATGGCATAGAACGCCTGATCATAAACTGAATATCTTCTCCTTGCATCATTCAACTTCTCACTGAAATATGCTACTTGTCTACCTTCTTGACTTAACAATGCTCTAATTGCATTTCCACTTGCATCACAATCAACTTGAAATACCTTATTGAAATCCAGTAATGCCAAAACAGGTCGCTCTGTCACTTTTTGCTTCAACAATTCAAAACTTTTTCTACTCCAGATGTCCACTTAAAATCTTTTCTGTCACCTCTCATTGTCTCTTTCATAGGGTTACATACTAGACTAAAATTTCAGATGAACTTCTGGTAGAAACTAGCCAATCCATGAAATGATCTAACTTCTCTAATGCTCTCCAGTGTAGGCCATTCAACAATTGCTTGCACTTTCTCAGGGTTCATCTTCAATCCTTCCATAGAAATCACAAATCCCAAATATACCAACTCTTCCTTCATGAAACTACACTTCTTAATATTTATCAGCAATTTCTCTTCTCTTAGTCTTTGCAAAACTTGTCTAATATGCCACAAATGTTCCTCTTTTGTCTTACTGAAAATTAGAATATCATCCAAATATACAGTCACAAACTTACCCAAGAATTTTTTCAAGATTTCATTCATCAATCTCATGAAAGTACTTGGTGCATTTATCGATCCAAAAGGCATCACTAAACACTCATACAATCCTTCATTGGTCTTAAAAGCTGACTTCCACTAATCTCCTTCTCAAATTATGATCTGATGGTATCAACTCTTCAAGTCTATCTTTATGAAATATCTTGCTCCACTCAAACAATCCATGATGTCATCTGTCCTAGGTAAAGGAAATCTATACTTAACTGTGATCTTGTTTATCGCTCTGGAATCAGTACACATTCTCCATTCTCCATCTTTCTTAGGTGCAAACACTGTAGGTACTACACAAGGACTCAAATTTTCTCTGATCAAACCTTTCCTCAACAACTCCTGTATCTGTCTATTCAATTCTTCATTCTCTGTCGGTGTCATTCTATGTGTTGCATTGTTAGGCAAACTTGCTCCTGGTATAAGATCCATTTGATGACTGATACTCCTTATAGGTGGTAATCCTTCAAGTACATTATCTGATATATGATGTCTTCATACTCTGTTAGCAACTCCTTTATCTCCTTCGGTTGTTATTCTTTAGTCTCCTTCTTTAATGTTTCAAGCTTCTTAGGAACCAAGGCATAACACATATTCTCATGTCTTAAACCATCTAGAAGTTTTCTTCCATCTACCAAATAGATTCTAGCATTCCCTCATACTTCACCATTAGGATCATCTTCCAAAGGAATCAAAGTAATTCTCTTTCCATTTGTTGTTATAGTATATGTATGCTTTCTCCCATCATGTATAGATTTTCTATCATATTGCCAAGGTCTACCCAACAAGATATGACAAACATCGATAGGCATAATATCACACAAGACTTCATCATGATAAGATCCAATATAAAATTTCACCAAACATTGTTCACTCACCAGTACCTTATGATCATCCTGAATCCATGCTATTTGATAGGGCTTAGGGTGTTTCAATCTTTCCAACTTGAGTTTAGTCACCATCTCCTCTGAAACTAGATTATCTGAACTACCACTATCAATTACAACTTTACAACACTTACCTTCAGATTTGCATCTAGTTCTGAACAAGCTTTTCCTCTGCGGTGGTTCCTCATTTGTGTCTATTTGAAAAAGTGCTCTCCTCATCACCAATGGTTCTCCTTTCTTCGGATTGCCAACTGAACTAGGTGATCCAGTAGGTTCTTCTTCAACATAGGCTGCTCTTCCACCATTTTCTATCCTCTTACTTGTACTACCCTGATTACATTCAAATGCTCTATGTCCACCTCCACACTTGAAACAGGTACCTCTAAATGTTCTCTTATCCAATCCTCTTCCTTCTCTTTTGTATCCTTCATTCTGGTATGCACTAGGGTTTCCCCTCTGGTAGAAATTTATGTCATCTCTCTGGTAAGCATTGTTATTTCTGTCATCCTTCTTAAAGGGGCTGTCAAACTTGTTTTGCTTCGGATATGATCTATCTCCTCCAGAAAATGTTCTCCCTCTTTGAAATTTACCTCCTCTACCTCTCTATTTTTGATCATGCCTCTTATTTAGCTTCTCTTTAACCTTCAAGGCAAACTAATATGCTTCTTCCAAAGATGTCATCCTTACAAGCTTAGTTCTTCTTGAATGTTCAATATCAGTCCATTGATATATCTCACCACTTTGTCCTTATTTGCTTCATTATGTCCTGTTCTTATGATCATCTTATGAAATTCTTCAGTGTACTCCTTCACAGATTTCTCCTGTTGTCTTAGGTTTTGCAATCTTTTCAATAGCTCCAACTCATAGTAAGCAGGTATAAACTAATTCTTCAACTTTGTCACCATCTGGTCCCACTTTGTAATCTTTTCCTTCCCTCTTCTATTTCTTTCCACCTAAAATTCTTTCCACCATATAGCAGCATGTCCTTTCAACTTTGTCTTTGGAAATTTTGCCTTCTCTAGATCTTCAATTTCCTCATGTTCAAAGTATTCTTCCATGTCATTCATCCAGTCAATTAATTCTTCAGGGTTGAAATTACTAGTATAGTTCGGTACATCAACTCTAGGTCTCTTTCCAATCTTTGAAATAGCTCACAACATCTTTACCTAATTTGATTCTTCCTCTTCATTACCTTCTAGGGTTTCGCTAGTTTGTTCAGTAGGTTGAAATTCTTCTTCATCATCACTTTCAACATTAAGTCTAGGTGTCAACCCTCTTCACCTATCTTCCTCAATAGCATCTAAATGGATTCACATTGTTCTCATCAATTCCATCATCTCATCCATTCTATTAACCATTGTACCAATAGCAACAACTCTCCTCGACGACATTCTTCCTAGGATCAAGTGCAAACTACCTCAGGTTCAGCAATTGGGCTACAAGGTTACAACTGCCTCACAATCAGTGATTGGTTGCAACACAAGTAACCTGCCTCAATTCAGTGATCTATCCACAACAAGATCTTACGGAATTCCCTCACCAACGTCATTCAATTCATTCCCAAAGATTTAAACTTTCTCTTTGATACCACTTGGTGTAGTCACGATAGAAGGGTCCACAGAATGAACTATCCAGACTGTGTAGCAAGAGTAAACATAATGGAAAAAACTAAAGCAAATGCAGATTCAGTCATTCAGTATATCAAAGAATTCAAATAAAATTTGGTCGGCAACATGCGGGCTTACAAGTAGGGCTCATAGGCCTGATTACATACATGTGCAAGATAAAGCTTTGAAGTCCTCTTGCGAAGGAGTCAACTATCTATCTTCTAAATGATGAGAATTTTATAACTAATTTCCTAAGGATCTATTACATCTTTATATATTATTTTTAGACCAATAGATTCCTCTGCGTTAGCCAAGGAAGGTCACAAACTCCAGTGAAGAGTTGTAATCTGTACACAGATAGATCAGACCTAAATGCATAGAACAATTCCTCAAATGAATGGAACAATGTACGAACCTCTGGGGAAGGTTGGCCATGAACCAAGGATCATTGAATGATGTGTCATTAGTATCCACAAGTCAAGGAATGATCTGCAAGCCTTCTCCTTTAGTTGATTACCATAGACTGTCAAAATGCTCTACTCTAAGAAAATAGTTGATCTTCTGATAGCGATATCTTTCTGGTAATTGATTTGAATGCTCTAAATTCTTGATATGATGTAGATGAATGAATGTAGATGCTAAGTCTAGATCTGAAAGATGTAAAATGCCAAAACTAGACCACAAGCTAAAAACTGCTTTTGACTGAACTACCTAAACTAAACTGGAAAATGAAAGAACTGAAATGTAAACAAACTAAAATATAAATGTTTTTGGTTGATGCAAGATTGCTCTTGAACCAGGGATGCTCCTGCATTACCTTGGGATGTATAGCCAAGGCCATATGAGGATGGATGGAATGCAGTTTGGATGGGCTCCAAGATGCCTTGGTTGTGAAGGCCTAAGCCTTTTCCTTGATATTTCATATGTTGGAGCATGTGACATGCAATGGGATATTTAGTGCTTTGGAAACAAGACATGAGTCCATTATTTGTTGGAGAAGGATAGGTAGTGGATGGAAGTTGTTCACCTCCTATGAGGGAGGCACCACAGATCAAGGTACTTTGTCCAAGTGGATAGGAGGATGGATTTTGGATGGGGTTGATAGGTGGAGGTAAAGGATTAATGTGGGATGATAAAGGGGTAATAGAAGATGGTCTGGGATCAATACATTGATCACTAGATGGGAGAGGATCAGGGATGGCATTAGATGGGATGATTAGATCTTGATTAGGATAGAGATCTAATGCTTCAACATGCTTTGGATTTGATTCTGGTCATAGCTCATGTGTTTATGTGGAGGTAGAAGTGATTTGGATGGATGTGGTAGGTTCTTGCATGGGTGTGATGGGTTTTTGATTTATGGGCTCTTCAATATATCTAGGTGTTCCAGGATTGGATGAGGGTGTTTGATTTGTGCTTATGGTAAGAGATGATGGCAAATGATTCCTTGTTAATAGCCAATGGATGCTATCCTTCATGAGTGTATGGGTTGAAGAACAATATAATGGATGAATAGTGATGGTTGATGGTGTAGGATTAGGATTAGGATTGGGCGAAGGGGTGGTGGGATTAGATGCCAGTGTTTCTTGGATGGGCTCAAGGATAGGAATTGGACTAGATGTTGGTGTTGGAGGAGTGGGGGAGTTGTGGGACTCCATAGCTTTTCTTTTTCTTTGGATAAAATCCCTTAAGGATTTGTTGGATATTGTGGGCTCAGGATTTGGAAGGTTTGATGGTGGATTAGATGGTGAATGGATGATAGGGGTTGATGGATTGGGAGATGGATAAGTTGATGGATTAATGTTGGTAAGGTTAGAGGGATATTGTGGTGGCCAGATTTAGATTGATGGATTAGAATATGAGGGATTGACATAGGGCCATGGTTTTGCACTTAAGCTCTCAATTTTGGCCATAAGGGTCTTGTGTTCTAGGTTGATGTTCCCTTGGTCAAAGGTAGGATAATAATGGTTGGGGGATGAATAAGTTGGAGGTATTGATTGGTTGGGTAGATACGATGGCATATTAGATGAAAGTGGATATGAGGTTGATTGGGGTGACATGTAAGATGTTGAAGGTTGATATAAGGTTGATGGGGTGGATATATAGGATGAAGGTTAGTATTATGAAGGTTGATATAATGAAGATAGGGTAGGGGCTTGGGATTTTCCAACGATGAGGTGTGCTAAGGGGATATCCCTAATGATATTTTTGTATTTTTCTTTAGTGATAGGATCGAAATCCTCATAGGCATATTGAAGTCTTTGCAAATGTTGCATTGCCACATAAGGATCCATGATTTGAGATGATGTTGGATAATGGATGAATGTGATTTTGGGGAGCCAATTTAAAGACCTTAGGATGATTTGTTTTTCTTCAAAGGATGGATGATTCTCTATTCTTAAGACAGACTAATGATCTCAAGCAAGAGGGTTGATTAGGTTGATTGTGGATTTTGATGACATACTTAATATACACTAATTATCTCAAGCAAATTTGGATAATGGTTAATGATGACCAACTAAGGTATTGATTTTTGATTGGGTTGATTTAGATTTGGAATTTGATAATGATGTTGGGGGATTTTGATAATGTTTGTGATTGGGATTTTTGGATGGAAGATTGATGGAGGATGGATGAGACTAAGTCCTTAACCAATGTTTGATTTGCAAAAGGATGGTTTGTTGATTAAGGATTAGGGGTTGGAATGTTTGATTGGAATAGATAAAGGATGATGGATGATTGATGTTGGATTTGATTTTGGATTTGGATTGATGTTATTATTTTTGATTTGGGGTGTAATGCCCTACCATGAAATCTTAGAGAGTTAAGTTTAACCTAGCAATATAAAGGGCAATTTTTTTTTTGAAAATAGAAATAATGATAACAAAACATAACATAGTCTAATATTAACAAGTTAAACTAGCATCTCTAGGGATTACACAGCTGCATTATTGAAATTAAACAATAATCAACAATATACATAGTTTATTCAAATAACTCAAACTAACAACTTGATTACATCATCAGATACATACATCAACATCTTTGTAATAATGTTTACAAGTGCAAAATAGTTTATCTAACAAGAGGAATTACATAATTTCTATGCTACAAAAGCTCTTTCTTTCTGAACACATCAAATTACATAATGAATTCCACTGATACACAGATCTAGATGTGAATAGTACAAATATCTATCTTTAGATACATGTGCAAATTTGGAAACATGAGAGATATAACTTCTTTACACACGAGGCACGACGCTAGAAAACTAATGACATAAAGCACTACCACCTGACCATGTGAAACCCTGAGGTCCACCCCTTGTGCTAGGAGATAACAATAAGGTCCCACTAAGCAAACACACAATAAGTCAATAGGCTAACAAGTGTAAGGACTACACATGACTCCAATACAACACTAGTTGAAATGAACACCACAATCAACTCAAACATCACTTCCAGAGGGAAATACACAATGAAAGAGGAAAACACAATTAGGGAATGCTAGGTTGCAGTAGGGAGAGTGTCATCACATGGTCCTAGCATGGCTTATCTAGGCTATCTCTCTCTAGAAACTGGCCCCCATTTATGGTTACCCTGGCAACCTCTCTCTAGGAACCAGCCTCATAGGGTGACACATGTAGAACTGACACATCCTCTCATGAAGATAAGGAGGTTGATCATGCCAACCAAGGCCTTCTCATCCCATCCTTAGCCTGAATAAGCACTACTAGCATGGGTGAGGCATCTAATTATCTGATTTAGTGTGGAAACTACCCAACCCTCTAAATTTATTATTAAGTTATCACTGGATTAAAAACTTCCAATGGGTTACCCTGCAGCCACTTTGGGCACCGGCCCCACATTAAAAACCACTCCTCTACCTACATCTAGAAGACCCTAAAAATCAAACAAGACAATTACCATCACAATGACAAATAACATATACAATGCAAGGCATTTGCCTTCTTGCATACAAAACATAATCACGGGGACCAATTCTTATATCCTTGGCCCAAAACATAAACCAAGCATGAACTATCACATTCTCATGATGATGCATTTACAACACAAAATACACATCATTTCACATCACACAGAGCAAGGCATTATCCATCTTGTATAGTCATCATAACCACATGAATAGGAGGCAACATTTCAAACATGTAGTTCATTCAATTCACATGATGCACACATAGCCAACCCCCACACAATCACACCCTCCTAGGCCTCTGGAAACAACCTCCCTAAATAACACAAACACTTGATGCCACTAAACACAATGGGCTCACATCACATTCACTCTCAGATGCACATCATAAACTAGGATCCTTCATCAATATTTTCATGATCAATCATCTAACAAATATAAAATGAATCTATCTCAACAATACAGAACTATAGCTAATAATTCTCAAGACTTATTTTAATTTCATTTAATTAAAATGAATGTGAACAAGATACAAATAACCCTAAGACATACAAATTAAGCACAACAATTATTTACACTATTTACAACTGATGTAGATTTCATTAATAATCTAGACAATTTTGCAAATACTATTAAATATATCTGTATAAGCAAGGCTAAAAGCCTATAATATTAGAATGTTATAAATATCTTACACTAGTTAGAATCACAAGATACCAAACCTGAAGCTACAATGAAGGAACATTGTTCTAAGGTTAGCTTGAGAGGAAAGGAATATAGAACAATAAAACATTCCTATAGATCTAACATCTTCATCAAATCTACCACACTTTTAACTGCATGCATAAGATAGAATTATCACAAAATGAATTTGTTGAGAAGGCTTTAGAAGCTACCAACAATGTAAAATGTGAAAGCATAGACAGAGCATGTAGACTGATTAATGGAATGCCTCAAAGAGAGTCATTTGATGGAAAGCAATGATCATAGAATATGCACCAAATGAATTTGTTGAAAAATCTTAGAGAAACCCAATTCAAAAATATAGAGTTATTGGTGACACAACTAATTGTTTTAACAGAGACGAAACGGGTGAGAGGTAGACAGTCACAAAATATTCATATCTCCAAAAAGACAAACTTATGGTCAATTTTTAGATATGATTTAGATAACTAGGTCATGCCCATATATAAAAAACTTAGAGAAACCCAGTTCATAAAACTAAAGTTATGGCTAAGGCAACAGACTGCTAAAACAAAGATGAAATGGCTGAGAGGTAGATAGTCACAAAATATTCATATCTCTAAAAAGACAAATTGCGTATGGATGATTTTGAAATATGATTTAGATAACTAGATCATACACCATATGTATAAAATTTAGAAGAACCTAGTTTGTAAAACAAAAGTTATGGCTAATGTAACAGCCTACTAAAATAGAGATGAAATGGCTGAGAGGTAAATAGTTACAAAACATTCATATCTCTAAAACGAGAAACTAGGTATGGACAATTTTGGATATGATTTAGGTAACTAGGTCGGACACCATATATCAAAAATTTAGAGGAACCCAGTTTGTAAAATTAAAATTATGGCTGCCACAATAGACTATAAAAACATAGATGAAATTTCCTAGAAATGCAATGATACAGACATGCAAAATTGGATCTGATAACAAGGTTTCTAATCTCTCAAGTAAATTACAATCAACAGGAAAAATTATAAATCAAACATTTGCTTCAATAGAAAAATGAGACAGAAATTAGAACCAAAGGAACCTGATTTTACTTGCTTGACTAGATAAAGATTTGATGCTGGGTTCAACTGTTGCAGCCACAAACCATTCTCTCCACAAAAGTTCCATCTTCTCCAAATTCTTATGAGAGAGAAATCCCCCCTAAATATAGCCTAAAAACTCCCTATTTAGAGAAAGAAATCCCCTAAAATCTTCCAAAAGATTCCCCCCCACAAGAGGCAATAACTCCTGCATGAACATTATCTTATAGTTTGCTATTTTTAACATTTTACAACCAGACCAAGATAAATGTATTTTATGGCAACACATAAAATATTATATATTTATTTATCTCTAGTTCCAATTACATTTATTACTATTATTATTACTATTTATTAACTTAACTTCTAGACTAATATATTTTTCATAAACTAAATTTACATAAGGACATTTATATATTTATTTATTTATTTAACAAAAATGCTTCATAACTAGTTATTTTATTTTAAGGCAACAATAACCAAAATAATACCAACAAAATAACCCAATTGTCAAACTATACCTGACTACTATGCAAGATCAGAAAGCAAGACCACCACAACAATGACTGACTATCATGACCAAACTGACAACACTGACAGGGTACACAACTAGATACTCATCCTCTTCAAGGATGATGGCTAGTCTAGGGGACCATATGTTATCTCCATTCAAAAACTTCCATTGGTATGAAGGCATGCTCAGACCTGCCAATTTAGGTGGAGTCGATGCCTGGTACTTGCAACCTGTAGCAAACAAAAGTGTCAAATACATACATATAATCATCCAAGCAGGCACATAGTGATAGGGAATCGCAGTGTACTAGCATACTCATTATGAGTAATACTACACTGTCCCTTCACAAAACACATCACAAGTATCCACATTAAATAAATTCATTATTAACTAAACAACCAGATAACACATAGATGGATAATTGCATTAATCACATAGTAAACTAATTTACATAATCAATTAACCTATAACTGATCACAACATAAGCATAATGTATTAATCATAAAGTATCAATAGTGTCATCATAGTAAACATCAATGAGTGTCCTCAACTACATCATAACAGTAAGCCTATCATCAACATGTTTATCATACCCTAAGCATTCCGAGTATCTTACCTTTCTCTTCATGTTCCTTAGCCTAATCGCCTACTCATCCAAGGTGAGAATGGAGGGGCACTACATCCTCGTCCCTAAAACTTGACTTCCTGTTGGCAGTCATAGACTAGGGTGGAAACATAACATATTAGTAGTGCAACTTTCTATTGCCTACATACACATCCATATTAAGAAATTATTCATAAAATAGGCACAATCATTCCATAATAGTAAGAAGAACATTAATTCTTTACCTTTAAGGCTTATCATGTGATCTACTTATATCTAACCACACATATTTTGAAAGTTTCATATGGTTTAGAGTATTGCATTCACATATACTCAAGGAAAAATACTTCTCATATCTTATTTCCACTATGCTTTTGACTATTTACTAACATACATAGTACAATTCTCCACGGAGTCCTCCCTTGAACATACTATCAGAGGTTCAAAATGAACATGATAAAAACAACACTTAACACAAAATGGGGCCAACAAAAACAAACATTCAGAATAGCCACCATAGAGATTTAAAAATAAATGCAAACCCAAGTGGGAAAATAATCAAATCCAACTTTAAGTCACGAAGTGCCGGCAATTTTCAATAATAAATCAGGTAAAAAGAAAAGGGGTTTGTTGACCACTCTTGTCATAAGAAAGTTCAAAGAAAGAAAATTCACTGTTAACCCCCAACAACACATGAAACAACTGTCAAAAATTCTAAAACAACCAAATTACAAAACAAATCCACATCACAGTGTGACTAATTTTAGCCACAAAAAGGGAGTATCCGCTACACAACACTCAAGGACATAATGTCCAGAATGTGTTAGAGAATGTACACCAACACTCAAACAATTTAGTTAACTACATACTCTTATTTAAGCAACTTTTATACAAAGATTTAAGGCAACACAGTCGCTACTTATATACAAACAACTTCTATTTTTAATACAGTACAATTTCTTTTTACTAAGCTATGAACATATGCAATTACTTCCTTATGCTAGAAAATACTTACAAAGGAAATGTATTATGTCACACACAAGAATAATTCAAAACTATAATTGACTTACAGTATCAAATTCACGATCTCATGGATCCAACACAAGCTCCAATTTGATCTCCTACACACGGTTCTTACACAAACATACACAATGATAACTTTCATAAATCACAATAATTCTTCCACATGAGGTCATGACCAACTAGGGGTTAGATATAGATTATCAAGCAACCTTGAAAAGATACCCCGTACATGACAACATCACACAACCACATGACTCACCAAATAATTAAGTCATTCCAATACTTAATTACATGCACTATCATTTAGGAAATTCATATTGGTAAATCTATCATCACATTTTTAGAAATGAAGAAGAAAGAATACATCGTAGACACATAAGTAAACATGACATAAAGAATTCATTTCTTAAAGAGCAAGTCTGTAAAGTTATCAACCTTCTAATTTCATACTAATGCACACAGGTGGAAGGTGCTATTACCAACACACTACAAAGAGAAAATCACTTAACCTAGAGCAACAACAACAATCTAGAGGTCTTAGTGTTGCAACCTAGGCTTTGATACCAAGTGTAATGCCCCGCCATGAAACCCTAGAGAGTTAAGTTTAACCAAGCAATATAAAGGGCAATTTTTTTTTTTGAAAATAGAAATAATGGTAACAAAACATAACCCAGTCTAATATCAACAAGTTAAACTAGCATCTCTAGGGATTACACAGCTACATTATTGAAATTAAACAATAATCAACAACATACATATGTTATTCAAATAACTCAAAATAATAACTTGATTACATCATCAGATACATACATCAACATCTTTGCAATAATGTTTACAAGTGCAGAATAGTTTATCTTACAAGAGAAATTACATAATTTCTATGCTACAAAAGCTCTTTCTTTTAGAATACATCAAATTACATAATGAATTCCATTGATACATAGATCTAGATGCGAATAGTACAAATATCTATCTTCAAATATAGGTGCACATTTGGAAACATGAGAGATACAAGTTCTTTACATAGAATCCATGATGCCAGAAAACCAATGGAATAAAACACAACCACTCGACCATGTGAAACCCTGAGGTCCACCCCCTATGCTAGGAGATAACAATAAGCTCCCACTAAGTAAACACACAAGAAGTCAATAGGCTAACAAGTGCAAGGACTACACATGACTCCAATACAACACTAGTTGAAATGAACACCACAAGTAACTCAAACATCACTTCCAGAGGCAAATATGTAATGAAAGAGGAAAACACAATTAGGGAATGCTAGGTTGCAATAGGGAGAGTGTCATCGCATGGTCCTAGCATGGGTTATCTAGGCTATCTCTCTCTAGAAACTGGCCCCCATCTATGGTTACCCTGGCAACCTCTCTCTAGGCACTGGCCCCATAGGGTGACACATGTGGAACTGACACATCCTCTCATGAAGACAAGGAGGTCGATCATGCCAACCATGGCCTTCTCATCCCATTCTTAGCCTGAACAAGAACTACAGGCATGGGTGAGGCATCTAATTATCTTATTTAGTGTGGAAACTACCCAACCCTTTAAATTTATTATGAAATTATCACTGGATTAAAAACTTTCAATAGGTTACCCTGGCAGTCACTTTGGACACCGGCCCCACATTGAAAGCCACTCCCCTACCTGCATCTAGAAGACTGTAAAACATCAAACAAGACAATTACCATCACAATGACAAATAACATATACAATGCAAGGCATTTACCTTCTTGCATACAAAACATAATCACGGGGACCAATTCTTATATCCTTGGCCCAAAACATAAACCAAGCATGGACTATCACATTCTCATGATGATGCATTTACAACATAAAATACACATCATTTCACATCACATAGAGCAAGGCATTATCCATATTGTATAGTCATCATAACCACATGAATAGGAGGCAACATTTCAAGCATGTAGTTCATTCAATTCACATAATGCACACATAGACAACCCCCACACAATCACACCTTCCTAGGCCTCTGGAAACAACTTCTCCAAGTAACACAAACACTTGACACCACTAAACACAATGGGCTCACATCACATTCACTCTCAAATGCACATCATAGACTAAGATCCTTCATCAATATTTTCATGATCAATCATCTAACAAATATAAAGTGAATCTATCTCAACAATATAGAATTGTAGCTAATAATTCTCAAGACTTATTTTAATTTCATTTAATTAAAATGAATGTGAACAACATGCAAATAACCCTAAGACATACAAATTAAGCACAACAATTATTTACACTATTTATAACTGATATGAATTTCATTAATAATCTAGACAATTTTGTAAATACTATTAAATATAGCTATATAAGCAAGGCTAAAAGCCTATAATATTAGAATGCTATAAATATCTTACACTAGTTATAATCACAAGGTACCAAACCTGAAGCTACAATGAAGGAACATTGTTCTAAGGTTAGCTTGAGAGGAAATGAATACAGAACAATAACATATTTGTATAAATCTAACATCTTCATCAAATCTACCACACTTTTAACCACATGCATAAGATAGGATTATCACAAAATGAATTTGTTGAGAAGGCTTTAGAAGCTACCAACAATGTAAAATGTGAAAGCATAGACATAGCATGCAGACTGATTGATGGAATGCCTCAAAGAGAGTCATATGATGGAGAGCAATGATCGTAGAATATCCACAAAATGAATTTGTTGAAAAATCGTAGAGAAACCCAATTCGAAAATATAGACTTATTAGTGATGCAACTAACTGTTTTAACAGAGACAAAATAGGTTAGAGGTAGACAGTCATAAAATATTCATATCTCGAAGAACACAAACTAGGTAAGGACATTTTTTAGATATGATTTACAGAACTAGGTCTTACACCATATATTAAAAACTTAGAGAAACCAAGTTCGTAAAACTAAAGTTATGGCTAACGCAACTGACTGCTAAAACAAAGACGAAATGGCTGAGAGGTAGACAGTCATAAAATATTCATATCTCCAAAAAGACAAACTGGGTATGGACAATTTTCATCTATGATTTAGATAACTAGATTGTACACCATATATCAAAATGTTAGAGGAACCCATTTCGTAAAATGAAAGTTATGGCTAATAGAACAGCCTACTAAAATAGAGATGGCTGAGATGTAGACAGTCACAAAACATTCATATCTTGAAAATACAAAACTGGGTATAGACGGGTTTTTGATAACATTTAGGTAACTAGGTTGTAAACCATATATCAAAAATATAGAGAAACCCATTTTGTAAAATTAAAGTTATGGCTGTCGTAATAGACTGTAAAAATAGAGATGAAATGGTTGAGAGATAGACAGTCACATCAATTGGTGATTCCCAGAAATGCAATGATATAGACATGCACAATTGGATCTGATAACAAGGTTTCTAACCTCTCAAGAAAATTACAATCAATAGGAAAAATTATAAATCAAACATTTGCTTCAACAGAAAAATGAGACAGAAATTAGAACCAAAGGAACCTGATTTTGCTTGCTTGACTGGCTGAAGATTCGATGCCGGATTCAACCATTGCAGCCACAAACTATTCTCTCCCCAAAAGTTCCATCTGCTCTAGATTCTTATTAGAGAGAAATCCCCCCCTAAATACAACCCAAAAACTCCCTATTGAGAGAAAGAAATCCCTTAAAATCTTCGAGAAGATTCCCCCCACAAGAGGCAATAACTCCTGCATGAACATTATCTTATAGTTTGCTATTTTTAACATTTTACAACCAAACCAAGATAAATCTATTTTATGGCAACATATAAATATTATTTATTTATTTATCTCTAGTTGCAATTACATTTATTACTATTATTATTATTATTTATTAACTTAACTTCTAGAATAATATATTTTTCATAAACTAAATTTACATAAGGACATTTATATATTTATTTATTTAACAAAAATGCTTCATAACTAATTATTTTATTTTAAGGAAACAATAACCAAAACAATACCAACAAAATAACCCAACTGTCAAACTATACCTAACTACTATGCAAGATCAGAAAGCAAGACCACCACAACAATGACTGACTATCATGACCAAACCAACAACATTGATAGGGTACACAACCGGATACTCATCCTCTTCAAGGATGATGGCTAGGCTGGGGGACCATATGTTATGTTCATTCAACAACTTCCATTGGTATGAAGGCACACTTAGACCTACCAATTCAGGTGGAGTGGATGCCTGGTACTTGCAACCTACAACAAACAAAAGTGTTGAATACATACATATAATCATCCAAGTAGGCACATAGTGATAGGGAATCGCATCGTACTAGGGTACTCATTATGAGTAATGCTACACTGTCCCTTCACAAAACACATCACAAGTATCCACATTAAACAAATTTATTAGTAACTAAACAACCAGGTAATATATAGATAGATAATCACATTAATCATGTAGTAAACTAATTTACATAATCAATTAACCTATAACTGATTACAACATAAGCATAATGTATTAATCATAAAGTATCAATAGTGTCATCATAGTAAACATCAATGAGTGTCCTCAACTACATCATAACAGTAAGCCTACCATCAACATGTTTATCATACCCTAAGCATTCCGAGTATCTTACCTCCCTCTTCATGCTCCTTAGCCTGATCACCTGCTCATCCAAAGTGAAAATGGAGGGGCACTACATGGGGTTGATTTTTGATGAGGATTTGGATAATGTTATTGCTAGTTGGATGATGTTGATTGGATTCTAGATTTGATTTGGATGAAATTGATCAAATGGATAAAGGAATTGGATTAAGATGATGGTGATGAATTGGATTAAGGATTATGAGTATGATTAGGATGAATAGGATATGATTTGGATAAGTTGGATGATTGGGAAATGAATAAGATAGGTGGTTAGGATTAGGACCTTGTCTTGACTTAGCAAATTGATTGGGGTTAGGGTCCAATGATGGTGGATTAGGAGAATGATTTTGGTGACTAGGATAATGATTAGGATGAAATTGGGTAATTGGATGAATGATTAGGAGGATAAGAGGGTTGGATTAAGAGGATTATAAGCTGATTAAGATTGGATAAATGGATTACGATATGGATTAGGAAGATAATGGATATTGGATATTGGATTAGAAAGTGATTAGGATGAAAAAATGGGATTAAGCTCAATGATGGGGATTAATTAAGCTCAAATGATGGGATTTGATAAATGGGGGGCTAGTTTCAATGGTATCGGGAGGAGACCTGGCTCGACGTCCGCCTGCTAATAGGGGTTTGGGGGCATAGCGCCCGACTATAATTTTTTTGAAAAATGGGCTTGTAAAATTGATATCTTTGATGGGGAAATTTGATTTTTGGACATGGAGGGAAGAGGCACTAAAACAGATGTAGAAGGCACTAAAAGATTAACTAAAGGCACTCAAAGATGAATAGATAGTGCTGATAGATAAATGGATGGCACTGAAAGGTTGTTGAAGGTTTGAAAGTTGTAGGATTTTGATGGAATGTTTGATTTTTTGGCTCCAAGATCTTAGAAAGAGATCATGCAGGAAAGAAATACACAATGGATGACTTTAATGCATAAAAATTGATGTTTTGATTTCATGGGTTCTCACATGGAAGATACACTATTCAAATGAACATTCCTAGATTTATTCAAGTGGGAGCATACAAGATTATGAGATCATCTCATTGCCTTTATGTAGGCATGACATTCAAGTCCCATGAGGAAGAGCTAACTATTTTTCATCACCCAAGATTTCTCTTATGTCTTGAGGGGAGAGCATACACAACATGCATGTTTGTTTCTAAAGGGCATATGCACTTGGTGATAAAATCAATGTGGCTTGTGCGATGAGTAACTTCCTAGTCTCTATAGGTATTTGGTGCATCACAATCTCATATAGCCAAGAGGTTTTAAGCTAGGCTTGAACAAGCTTCTAAAGAGTCCTCTTCATACACAAGGTATATGAGGCCCAAAACTGTTAATAGTAGTCCATTTAAGGTATGTGCAACATGTCACTAATATATGCCTATGATGTGTTGTCATTGATGTCAACATATCCCTTTGTCAGAAACAAGGGAAGCAGTACAGATAAGTGAAGTAGATTGCTCTGCATTTCTAAATGAATGAAGATCAAAGTATGCGGACCATATGGCTATGTAGAGGATTATCTAAAGTAGCTCTAGCTAAGACTTGAGAGGTCCACATTAAGATTTGAAGAAGCTATGGCCATCTAAGTAGAATTGCATTTTGCAGTGTTCAGAAGAGACAAAGTGACAAGAAATTGGTTTGGATTGCTCCACAATGAAATCTTATGATCTGCAGATCTAGAGGCATGCTTGGGAAGTCAGTGTGTATCCTCAAATCAAGTGGTTCATGGTTTGGAGGTCTGCAAGCAATCTTTCTAGTGTGATAGTCATGGAAAATAGTGTTCTCGAGGTACCAGATGAAGATGCGAGTGATTCTGATGATTTGGAATAGTGCGGATGTTATTATTGAATTCAATGTGCTTGTGGAGGTCTCTAGACATATGCCTGCTATGTTGTAGGTCTACATTGAAGATTGAGCTCGTTGTTGAAGATTTCTTCCTTGGTGTTGTTGTTCTTCCCAGTCTTCACTGACTAGATGATTCAAGCATGTTACAGATGATCCAAGAGCAATTCTCTAGAGTGTAGCATGTTGATCGAAGAAATTCAAGTCCTAGCTATGTTTGGCCGATAGTATAGTGATCCGCATTGAGTGAAGTTGACCTTGATGTTTATTCCAAAGTTGATGAAGCATATTAGTACTTGTGGATGAGTTGTGGAAAGTTATCCATGTGTGAAAATGATAAAATCCTAAGAAAGGTACATAGGTAGAGCAGAGATGAGGAGAAGTAGAAGAACAAAAGCAGTAAAGGATGAAGAGTTAGTCAAGAAGTGTTTGGGGCAAAATAGAAGTTTTGTGAGATTTCAATGGGACTAAACTAGGCATGAAGAAGTTGTTATTTCTCAGTTTATTCTTTCTGTATTAAACATAAAATCTTGTAGGCAGTGAGCCTCTTTGAGCAGTGAGCTCTGGGAAGTGCATGTTGCAAGTATGGGCCTAATCGGTGTTGTCATTGATGTCAACATACTCCTGTTGCATTGATGTCAAGGTTTGGATGAGCTGTGTGCTGAGGATATTGAGAAAATTAGTCCTATCAGAAACAGAGAAGAACAGTGAAGACAATGGAGCTCTATGAAGTGAAGATCCCAGCTAGATGAAGATCAGAGAATACACTTCAAAGGGTTTGTAGATATGTGTCTAAAGATGATCCAATCAAGATTTGAGAGATCCACATGAAGATTTGGAGAAGTTATGGCCATATGAGTAAAACTAGTTCTAGCAGCTATTCAGAGGTGATAGAGTGACACAAATAGGTCCGGTAAGATCTAGAAATACAATATCTTGTTCTATGGATTTGGTGGCATGTTTAGGAAGCTAATATGAATTGACAACTCAATTGGTTCGTGGTCTGGAGGTTCACAAGCATTTATTCTAATGAGACAGTGATGACAGCTTGTGTTCTTGAGGTTTCGAATGGAGATGCGAATGACTTTAGTAAGTAGAAGTGGTGTGGATGTTCTTGGTGATTTAGGCAAGCTTGTGAGGGTCTCTAGGTTATGTCTAGTTCATGTTGGTGGTCCGCATTGAAGATTGAGCTCATAAATTAAAGATTTACTTTCGAGTGATGGTGTTCTTCCTAATATTGGCTGACCGAATGTTTTACACATCTTACGGATGATCTTGAAGATGTTCTGTGAAGCATGGCTTGTTCCTCAAGGAAGATTGAAGTCCCAAACATGTGTGGCCAATAGTGTGGTGATACGCATGAAGTCTTTGTAACAAATCAAGTTGTATTTTTGTAACTGCTCTGTAATAAAATAAAGTATGTTGTGCCAACTTTGATGATCATTCCAAAGTTGATGTCATGTATAAATAAGAATTGTGAAGTCATTTCAAAATATCTTGGTTAAGATGAGAGAGGTGTAGAGAGGAAAAGAGAAAAAAGTAGAGCAAAAGTATTGAGCTTAAATGGAACTGTCCCAAGCATGGTGAAGATGCTAATCTCCAGTTCAAGTATGTAATATTTATATTATTCTGTAGACAGTGTGTCTCCTGTAGGTAGTGCACCTCTCGTGAGTAGTGTGCTTGGGCAGTGAGCCCTAATTGGCAAGTACCATCTTTCTCTTATTCTTTTAATAGAGAATACATCTTGGGTTAGTCACCCCATGGTTTTTCCCTCAACCAGGATTTCCACGTTAAAATCTTGGTGTCATATGTGTTGAATTTGTTTCTACTCTTAAATTATTGTATTATGCTTCCATGATAGAATCATTATTATGCTATAGAAATACATGAAGGCTTTAAGTGTTTAAAGAATAGAAATTCTTGTAACAAATAATTCACCCCCCCTCTCAGTTGTCTGTCCTAAAACCAATAGTGTGCTAGAAGGCAAGTGCCTTTCCATTTCTTTTAAGTACTTTTAACAGGTTACGAATCTTGTGGGTTAACCCCCACCATGGTTTTCCCTTAACTAGGTTTCTACGTAAAAATTTTGGTTTTATGTGTGTTCATTTTGTTTCTGTTCATGTGTTGTTAATTCATGCTTTAATGTTTACATCATTAATCTGTTTGTAAGTTGTCAAAGAAGATTAAAAGTAGAAAATGTTAAAGTTGTAGACAACTGATTCACCCCACTCTCAGTTGTCTGACCTAATTCCAACAATTGGTATTAGAGTTGTTTCCTCTAAAAGAAGCTTGACCACTTGAGGAGATCTAAGATTTTGACTTACAAGAAGGAAAGTCTAAGATTTGATGGAAAAAATTACTAACTTTGGAAGGTGCACATGCAATGTCATTTGCAATGTATGGGTGATACCTTTTGGTTGATAACTAAGGATGAGTATAAGATTCTCGAGAAAGGCCCTTCAACTCTAGATGAACTCAAGGAAGCCGAATACAATATTCAAGCTAAAGAAGCATTGTTGAGTTCCCTGAGTGATACAGAAATGAAAAATGTCTTGGAATTAAAAACTGCTCATGAAATCTAGAAAAAGTTGGAAACTCTGTATGAAGGTGATAAATCTATCAAATGTGCTAAGCTATAGAGCCTGAAGGGTAAATACGAAAGGTTGATGATGAGTGAAGATGAAAACATTACTTCCTACATGGAGAAGGTGAATGAACTTGTGACCGGTATCAAGAGTGTTGGTGGAACATTGGAAGAATTAGAGATTGTTGCCAAAGTGCTCAGATCTTTACCTGCGGCATACAAGCATAAAGTTGTTGCCATTGAAGAGATCAGGACTATGACAACTGTTACAAGGGATCAGTTTATTGGTAATCTTTCAACATTTGAAATGAGTGAGTTTGGTGATTCTCTTCCTAAGTCTGAATCTGCATTTAAGGCTAGTGTTTATGGAAAACAAAGATATGATCCAAGTGAAAGCTCTCCAGGAAGGTCAAATAGATTTGAGAAGGCAAGTAAGGATCTTGAAGATGATAAAATTGAGGCTGCAAAAACTGGAAGCCCTTATTACCAAAAGATTTCCAAGAGGATCCAGTAAGTATGAAGGAAAGTTGCCTTTCAAATGTTTTTCTTGTAATAAGATTGGTCATTTTGCCTCAAGGTGTCCGGAGAGGGTTTCAAAGCCAAACCCTAACAGATTAATGGCTCAGAAGAAATGTTACTATGTCCAAGAAGCTGATGAAGAAGGAGTCACATATGATGAATCTGATATGGGAAGTAACTTAAGAAATGAATCGGTGTTCATTGTCATAAAAGAAGAAGATTCAGTGTCTACTGAATCTACTAGTTGTGTGAATGCGGAAAGTGCCTTGGCTACTTAGATTGAA
Source organism: Cunninghamia lanceolata (assembly GCA_027924645.1). Lineage (NCBI taxonomy): Eukaryota > Viridiplantae > Streptophyta > Pinopsida > Cupressales > Cupressaceae > Cunninghamia > Cunninghamia lanceolata. Next base: position 2,931,259 of record BSBN01000135.1, on the reverse strand, counting down.
GAAAAGGATGAATGGGTGATTAACAGTGGATGTTCTCATCATATGATAGGTGATAAAAGGAAGTTCATAAGTTTGGAAAGATATGAAGGTGGAATCATGAAGTTTGGAGATAATTCAGCTAGTAGAATTCGTGGCAGAGGATCCATCTCTTTTGATGGTAAGAATAACACTAATGAACTTCTATATGTAGAAGGATTGAAGCATAATCTTCTTAGTGTTGGATAGTTAGTTTACAAAGTGTATGATCTTCGATTCAAGGATGGAAAATGCAAAATCTTAGCAAGCTTTGGAACTGTGATTGCATCAGGTACACAAACTAAAGGTAATATCTTTCATTTAAGTGGTACTAGCAAAAGTTGTTTGATTGCTCAGATTGATCAGAGTTAGTCATGCCATAGGAGAATGTGTCATGTGAATTTTGGTAATATTATCAAGATAAGTTCTACTCTGGGTGTGAGAGATCTTCTAAAACTTGTGAAACCTGTTGATAGCATGTGTAGAGAATGTCAATTGGGTAAACAAAATAGAACCTCACTCAAGAATAAAGAACAATTTTCAAGTGGACTATTAGAACTTGTGCATACTAATCTATGTGGTCCTGCTTGAATTAGAAGTGTGTAAGGAGATAGATATTTTATGTTGCTGATTGATTATTACTCTTGGATGATGTGGGTAACCTTCTTGAAAGAAAAATTAGAAGCTCTTGACAAATTCAAGGTGTTCAAGGTTATGATAGAGAATGAGATTGGTGTGAAGATAAAGTGTCTAAGATCTGATAGAGGTGGAGAGTTTACCTCCAGTGAGTTTGATACATTCTGTGAAAAGCATGGAATAAAAAGATAGTTATCTACTCCTAGGACTCCTTAACATGAATGGAGTTGTGGAAAGAAAGAACTAGACCATTCAATAATCTTCTAGGACCATGATGATGGAAGCAAATGTTTCACAAGTCTATTGGAGAGAAGCTATGAGTACTATTGTCCACACTCTTAACCGGGTGCAAATCAAAGGCAATTCTGGTAACACACCTTATGAACTATGGTTTGGTCATCCTCCTACTGTGAAATATTTTAGAGTTTTTGGTAGTAAATTCTATATCAAAAGAGATGAGGATCTAGACAAGTTTGATGTAAGAAGTGATGAAGGAATATTTCTGGGTTACTCTACTCAAAGCAAGGCATACTAGTGCTTCAACAAGAGGTTGAAAAAGATTGTTGAAAGTTCTAATATCAAGGTTGACGAGAGAAAAGAAAGACCTTCCAGGCCTTGTGGATATGATTCAGATGATCAAGATGAAAATCAAAGTCAAGGAAAGCAAGTTCAAACTTAGATTTAGATCCAGATTAATCCAAAAAATCTAGTGACTCAAGAAGTTAGTGCAGATGTTGAGGAATGAGCTCAAGAATCAGAAGTTCAAGAAACACCCAAAACCCCCAGGTATGTAAGGTTGAATCATTCTAAAGATCAAATCATAGGAGACAAGAATAAACGTGTTCAAACTAGAAGAAGAATTGTTGAAGATCAAGTAGAGTATTGTTTAGTTTCAAATATTGAACCAAAAACAATGAATAAAGCTTGTAATGATGAAAATTGGGTAAAAGAAATGGAAGAAGAATTAATGGAAATTAAAAAGAATCATACTTGGGATCTTTTTCCTAGACCTGAAAACAAAAATATAATTGGAACCAAATGGGTCTTCTAGAATAAACTGAATGAAGATGGTGAAGTTGTGAGAAACAAAGAAAGATTGGTATGCAAAGGATATTCTCAAGTAGAGGGAATTGATTTTGAAGAAACATTTGCTCTGGTCGCAAGAATTGAAATAGTCAGATTATTTCTTGGATTTTCTACTTTCAAAGATTTCAAAGTTTACTAGATGGATGTCAAGTCAACATTCCTGAATGGAGAGTTAGAGGAAGAAGTTTACATTGAGCAACCGAAAGGATTCCAATTGTCTGATCAAGAAGATATGGTCTGCATATTGAGGAAAGCTTTGTATGGACTTAAACAAGCCCCAAGATCCTAGTATGCAAGATTAGATAAATATCTACTAAAGCTAGGATTTAGCAAAGGCACAACTGACAGTAAACTTTATTTCAAGATTGATCATGAGCACATCTTAATTATTGAGGTATTTGTTGATGATATCATTTTTGGTGGAAATGGAAACATGTGTAAGAAATTTGTTGATTAGATGCAAAGTGAATTTGAGATGTCAATGTTTGGTGAAATGAATTTTTTCTTAGGTCTGCAAATCACTCAGTCAAATAAAGGTATCTTCATATCTTAGTCTAAGTATGTGAGAGAATTGTTGAAAAAGTTTGGAATGGAGGACTCAAAACCAGTAAGTACTCCTATGGTAACTGGATGCAAGTTGAGTAAAGATGATGATTCACCTAAGGCAGATCAGAAAAGGTATAGATTAATGATTGGAGGACTGCTTCATTTGATTCAAACCAGACCTAACATTATGAGTGTAGTTGGACTTGTTGCTAGATTTCAAGCTGATCCTAGGGAATCCCATGTTGTAGCAGTCAAAAGAATTTTTAGATATCTAAAAGAAACATCTGATTATGGCTTATGGTATCCAAAGGATAATGACTTCACTCTTCATGCATATACATATGCTGATTGGGCAGGAGATGTGGATGATAGAAAAAGTGCTAGTGGTGGTACATTTTTCTTGGGAAGGAGATTGGTTTTTTGGTTGAGCAAAAAGTAGAAGGCAATATCTCTATCTACTACAAAGGCAGATTATATAGTAGCAGCAAGCAATTATACTCAAGTCTTGTGGATGAACCAAATATATGAAGGATATCATAATTATGTTTGAAGAGCCTGTTACAATCTTCTATAATAATTCAAGTGCAATAAACATCTCAAAGAATCTGGTGTTGCATTCAAAGATAAAACACATATCCATCAAGTTTCACTTCTTGAAAGAGAAGGTAAGTAAGATTGAAGTCAAAATGGAGTTTGTTTCTTCAAAAGACCAGATTGCAAATATATTCACCAAGCCTCTATCTAAGGATACTTTTGAGTATCTCAGAGGGAAGCTAGGGGTTATTACCCCTCCTATTCAGAACTAAGATGCACTAGTGTGCATTAGTCTAGAGGAATTCACAGTCATATCTTGTGACCCAGATTGATGTTAAGGAGATACTACTTAGGGGGAGTAGTTAGTATGCAAATTTTGGAGATCAATCTAAAACAAAAAGAGGGAGAAAAGATTGCAAATATGTACCCTTTGCCATTGATGTCAAAGGGAGAGAAAGTCATGTGAAAAATTAGTTGTTGATGAAAGGGGGAGCAGTGAAGAAAGTGGTTGTAGAAGTGATAAGAGAAAGGAGGAGAAATCCTTGTCTTGATGGTCGAATTAGTTTTTCACATCATATGTTGCCATCAATGACAAAGGGAGATATTGTTACAAATATGTTCCTATGATGTGTTGTCATTGATGTCAACATATCCCTCTGTCAGAAATAGGGGAAATAGTGCAGATCAGTGAAGTAGATTGCTCCGTATTTCTAGAGGAATGAAGATCAAAGTACACAAACCATATGGTTGTGTAGAGGATAGTCTTAAGTAGCTCCAGCTAAGACTTGAGAGGTTCGCATGAAGATTTGAAGAAGCTGTGGCCATCTGAGTAGAACTGGGTTTTGTAGTGTTCAAAAGAGATAGAGTGACAGCAAATTGGTCTGGATTGCTCCACAATTAAAACTTATGATCTACAGATCTAGAGGCATGTTTGGGAAGTTAGTGTGTGTCCTCATATCACGTGGTTTGTGGTTTGGAGGTCTGCAAGCAATCTTTCTACCGTGACAGTCATGGTAGACAGTGTTCTTGAGGTACCAGAAGAAGATGCAAGTGATTCTGAGGATTTGGAATAGTGCAGAGGTTATTGTTGAATTTAGTGTGCTTGTGGAGGTCTCTAGATCATATCCCTACTGTGTTGGAGGTCCGCATTGAAGATTGAGCTTGTTGTTGAAGATTTCTTCCTTGGTGTTGTTATTCTTCCCAGTCTTGGCCAATTGGATGATTCAAGTGTGTTGCGAATGATCCAAGAGTAATTCTCTGGAGTGTAGCATGTTGATCGAAGAAGATTCAAGTCCCAGCTATGTTTGGCTGATAGTACAGTGATCTACATTGAGTCAAGTCAACCTTGATGTTTATTCCAAGGTTGATGAAGCATATAAATACTTGTCAATGAGTTGTGGAAAGTTGTCCATGTGTGAAAATGATAAAATCCTAAGAAAGGTATAGAGGCAAAGTAGAGAAGAGAAGCAAAAGAACAAGAGCAATAAAGGTTGAAGAGTTAGTGAAGAAGTGTTTGGGGCATAGTAGAAGCTTTGTGAGCTTTCAATGGGACTAAACTAGGCATGAAGAAGATGCTATTTCTTAGTTCATTCTTTCTGTATTAAACATAAAATCTTGTAGGTAGTGAGCCTCCTGTAGGTAGTGAGCCTCTTTGAGCAGTGAGCTTTGGGCAGTGCACCTGAAGGCAAGTGCCTTCCCTTTTCTTTTAAGTACTTTTACTAGGGTACGAATCTTGTGGGTTAACCCCCACCATGGTATTCCCTTAACCAGGTTTCCATGTAAAAATTCTAGTGTTATGTGTGTTCATTTTGTTTCTGTTCATGTATTGTTAATTCATGCTTTAATGTTGACATCATTAATCTGCTTGTGAGTTGTCAAAGAAGATTAAAAGTAGAAAAGGTTAAAGTTGTAGACAACTGATTCACCTCCCCCTCTCAGTTGTCCAAGCTAATTCCAACAACACAAGCAATCAAACAAGCACCACATCGCCTTGTGTCTGGAATCACCCAGGGCCCCAAGGCTGTCCCAATGACAATGTAACTAGATTGAGGTATAGATTTCACTCTCCCCCCTTTGATATACCCTACTCTAGTACACATAGTTTAGTTCGTCCCTTGGGGGGATGAAATCCCCAAGAAGGCCTCCTAAGAAGAAACCACTCTTGCTTTTGATCACTCAAGATTGCATGAGGCACAAGGGGAGAGCATACACAAAAGGTGACCCCTTTGGGGTACAATGATAAACAAATATAGTTTGCAAGTAGACTTTTGATCACCCAAGATCACCCTAAGGTACGAGGGGAGAGCATACGTCTACAAGCTAACCCAAGCAAGATAAACAATATTCGTTTACCACTAAGCTAACTTTAGTGTAACTAAGATTTAGTGATTTAAAAAAAAAAAGATAACTTGGAGAAATGAATCTACACCAAATTAGTTTATAGTCTACTAAAAGATGCTTTGACACGTGTTCTAGATACTTGCAAGATATGTTAGATGCCTGCAAAGAGCTATTAGGTCCTGTCAAAAAAATGATGCTAAAATAGACAAAAATAACGCTAATAGACATCAATATAATGCTAATAAGACATAAGATAGTGCTAAAATAGAGAGATATAGCACTAAAATAGAGATTTGACTATGCAAAATAGTGGATGAAGATGGACCTAATGTAGAAAATGGTGATAAAATATGGTGTAGGACACCATAGCATGACTTCGTCAAACTACTTGTTCCTATTCATAATTTTGGGTTGTAATGGTCTCATTAATAGAGACATGGGGTTTTTGGTTTTAAAATTAATATAATAAAGCCATTTTCATGGCATAACTTGTAGTGGGGGTCATAATTTATGATTTTGAGTTATTTTTCCCTAAGTCCATATATGTAGTGGGATTGCTATTTTTGGGGACAATAGCTTTATTACCTTTTTGGATGGCTTTTCCATGATGGAAGTGGATGAAAATTGTGGTTTCTATCTTTATCATGAGGGTAATGCATTGAAATATGGATATTGTGATCGAAGGAGGGATTTTTGAAGAAGTTTTGATGAAGAAAATATAAGGAAAAATAGTCATTTCTACTTTTTATTGTCTTTCTATGTTTTGTTGTCCCAAAAATCATACTTGGCCATACTGTCATGAGCTCATTCATACAAATGATAGACGGCTTTGTCTTGACTTAGATCTAAATGTATTTTGAAGGATTTTTGTAGCAGTTTTTGTGAAGTAATGAAACATTTTTACCAGTCTTTTTTTCTGCAATTTCTTCTTTTTTTTTGCAATTTCTGTTGCAAGTATGAGGTTATCCAGTGTTGTCATTGATGTCAACATACTCATATTGCATTGACAAGAAGGATTTGATGAGCTGTGTGCTGAGGATATTGAGAAAATTAGTCTCAGTCAGGAACAGTGAAGAACAGTGATGAGAAGAAGGTAAATGTACTGTATAGGATGAGAACCGGAGGATGCGGATTAAAGGGTTAGTAGATATGAGTCTTGAGATTCTACAGTTAAGATTTCAGAGGTCTGCATGAAGATCTGAAGGAGTTGTGGCTGCCGGTATAGAACCGGGTCCGGCAAGTATCCGGAGGTGACAGAGGATCACAAAAAGGTCCGGTGAGGTCCGGAATTGTATTATCCTAATCTGCGGATTGGAAGGAGTGTTTGGGATGTCCTTGTGATGTATCATCCTGATTTGTGTATGATTTGGAGGTCCGGAAGTACCTCTTGCATTATGACAATGGCGACAGACTGTGTTCTTAAAGTTCCGGATGAGGAAGACAAGAGATCCCAGTAAGCAGAGGAAGTGCGGATGTATCCAGACATTCAGACAGGCTTGTGAAGGTTCTTGGATCATGTTTAAGTTGTGTTGTTGGTCCGCATTGATGGTAGAGCCCGGAATTGAAGTTATTCTTCCGGATGAAGTTCTTGCTCTGTGTAGCCGACCGGATGAGTTGTTCATCCTGCGAATGTTCTTGTGATGGCCGACCGGATGTGTTATTCATCTTGCGGATACTCCTATGGTTGTTTGCCGACTTAGATGCTTGTTCCTGAGTCGATGTCTTGTATAAATAACGGTTTGTAAGTTCATTTCAGTGAGAGGTGTGAGGATGAGTATGGTATAGCGAAGAAACGTGCGAAAGGCAGAGCAGAGATTGTTGGGCTTAATTGGAACTGATCCGGACATGATAGAGATGTCATTCTCCAGTTCAAGACTGTGATTTTCATCACTTTGTAGACAGTGTGTCTCCTTGTAGGCAGTGGGCCTCTTTGTGAGCAGTGTGCTCGGGCAGTGAGCCCTTATTGGCATGTGCCATTCATTTTTCTTTATTCTTCTAACAGAGAATAATTCTTGGGTTAACCACCCTGTGGTTTTTCCCTTAACCGGGTTTTCCATGTCAAAATCTTGGTGTTCAATGTGTTGATGCTTATCTGCTCTTGTGTTTATGTATTATGCTTCCATGGATGATTATTTGATATGCTGCTAACTAACAACAGAGAATTAAGTGTTTGAATGAGAACAAGTTTTATACAACTGATTCACCCCCCCCCTCTCAGTTGTATGCCCTAGATCCAACAATTGGTATCAGAGCCAAGTTCCTCTGACAAGAGCTTAACCGCTTGAGGAGATCCGGGATGTCGTCATACAAGAAGGATAGTCCGAAGTTCGATGGAACCAACTTCACTCTCTGGAAAGGTCGCATGAAGTGTCACTTGGAATGCATGGGAAAAGCATATCTGGGTATGATTTCAAAACCATATGTACCTCCACAAGGTGGTCCGACTACTCTGAATGAAATCACAGAAGCTGAAAACAATCTGCGGACCAAGGAAGCTCTTCTAAGCGCATTGAATGACTCAGATCTCTCGAATGTCATTGACCTACCCACTGCATATGAGATCCTAACTAAACTGGAACTTCTGTATGAAGGAGATGAGTTTGTCAAAAGTGCAAGGTTACAAAGTCTGAAAGGGAAATTTGAAAGATTGAAAATGAGAGATGATGAAAACATCACTACCTTTATGCCAAGAGTAAATGAGCTGGTATGTGGAATCAGAAATGCTGGTGGAACTTTAGATGAAAATGAGATTGTCTGCAAAATCCTAAGATCCCTTCCTGCTGCCTACAAAATCAAAGTTGCTGCCATTGATGAATTCAGAGCCCACACAACTGTCACAAGAGAACAACTGGCTGGCAAACTAGCTGCATTTGAAATGACAGAGTTTGGAGATGATCCTCCCAAGACTGAATCTGCTTTCAAAGCCAGTGCCTATGTGAAAGGCAAACAGAGATTTGATCCGGGTGAAAACTCATCAAGGAAAATGTCATGGTATGATCAAGCAAGAAGAGACATGGAAGAAGAAGAAGCAGAAACAGCTCAACTTGAAGCCCTCATTGCAAAGAGACTGCCAAGAGGATCCGGTAAGTATGAAGGAAAACTACCCTTTAAGTGTTTCAACTGCAATAAGATCGGTCATTTTGCCTCAAGATGTCCGGAGAGATCTGCAAGATCTAATACTCACAGACAAAGGTTTCAAAAGAATTGCTATTATGTTCATGAAGAAGATGACAATGAAGGAGTAACAGATGATGAATCAGAACTAGGAAGCAAATCCGGAAATGAGTGGGTGTTTATAGCCATCAAGGAAGAAGATTCAATACTCTCTGAATCTGTCAATCACAAAGTTGTTGAAAAAGCCTTGGCTGCTCAAGTGGAAGACAAGGATGATTGGGTTATTGACAGTGGATGTTCTCACCATATGACTGGTGACAAGAATAAGTTCTTAGATTTGGAAAGATATGAAGGAGGAATGGTAAAGTTTGGTGACAATTCTGCTGGCAGAATCAGAGGTAGGGGAACTATTTCCTTTGATGGTAAGAGCAAAATAGGAAATGTACTGTATGTTGAAGGATTGAAGCACAATCTTCTCAGTGTTGGTCAGTTGGTGGACAAAGGCTATGATCTCCGGTTCAAGAATGGAAAATGCAGAATCTTTACAAGCTCCGGAACTGAAATTGCATCCGGTACTCAGACAAGAGGTAACATCTTTCATCTGGTTGGTTCAAATAAAAGTTGTTTGTTTGTTCAAATTGATCAGAGTTGGTTATGGCATAGAAGAATGTGTCATGTAAATTTTGATAACATCATCAAAATAAGCAATACTCAGGCTGTGAGAGATCTTCCAAAGTTGATAAAACCTACAAATAGTGTGTGTAAAGAATGTCAGTTAGGCAAACAAAGCAGAGTCTCTTTTAAAAGCAAAGATCAGTCTTCTACCGGATTGTTGGAATTAGTACATACTGATCTATGTGGTCCGACAAGAATCAAGAGTCTGCAAGGTGATAGATACTTCATGTTGTTAATAGATGATCATTCCCGGATGATGTGGGTTACCTTTCTAAAAGAAAAATCAGAAGCTTTTGAGAAGTTCAAAATCTTCAAAGCTATGGTGGAGAATCAAACCGGATTGAAACTAAAGTGTCTAAGGTCTAATAGAGGTGGTGAATTTACATCTGGTGAATTCATTGACTTTTGTGAGAAACAGGGTATAAGGAGACAGTTGTCTGCTCCTAAGACTCCACAGCAGAATGGAGTAGTTGACAGAAAGAACCGGACCATCCAGGAAGCTGCTAGGACAATGATGTTGGAAGCAAATGTTCCTCAAATGTTTTGGAAAGAAGCTATCAGCACTGCAGTCTACACTCTCAATCGAGTTCAAATCAGAAACAACACCGGTAAGACCCCCTATGAACTCTGGTTTGGCATCACTCCTACTGTGAAATATTTCAGAGTATTTGGTAGCAAGTGTTATATTAAAAGAGATGAAGATCTAGGAAAGTTTGATGCTAGAAGTGATGAAGGAATTTTCTTGGGCTACTCCACTCAAAGCAAAGCATACCGGTGTTACAATAAGAGATTGAGGAAGATGATAGAAAGCACCAATGTAAAGGTTGATGAAGGAATTGAGAAGCCTTCAAGATTTTATGAGTTTGATGAAGATGACCAAGACAGTGTTCAAGGACCTCAATCCTCTCCGGTGAGACAGAGTCAGCCTGATCCGGTAAATCAGGAAGAAGAGATAGGTTTGAATGAGCCTGATCAAGAAACAGCAGTGCTGGATACTCCCAAAATTCCAAGGTATGTAAGACTGAATCACTCTAAAGATCAGATCATAGGTGACAGAAGCAAAGGTGTACAAACTAGAAGGAATATTGCTCAAGATCAGAATGAATGTTGTCTGATTTCAAAGATTGAACCTAAAACAATAAATGAAGCCTGCAATGATGAAAACTGGACCAAAGCAATGGAAGATGAACTGATGCAACTTGAGAAAAATCATACTTGGGATCTTGTTCCCAGACCTAGAGACAGGAATGTAATTGGAACCAAGTGGGTCTTCCGGAACAAACTAAATGAAGCTGGTGAAGTAATCAGAAACAAAGCTAGATTGGTCTGCAAAGGCTACTCTCAAATAGAAGGAATTGACTTTGAAGAGACTTTTGCTCCGGTAGCAAGAATTGAAGCAGTCAGATTACTTCTTGCATTTGCTGCCTTCAAAGACTTCAAGGTATATCAGATGGATGTCAAGTCTGCCTTCCTAAATGGTGATCTGGAAGAAGAAGTCTACATTGAACAACCGGATGGATTTCAATTGTCTGATAATAATGATATGGTCTGCAAGTTGAAGAAAGCTTTGTATGGATTGAAGCAAGCCCCAAGAGCATGGTATGAAAGGTTGGATAAGCATCTTGTGCAGATTGGATTCAACAAAGGTACTGCTGACAGTAACTTATATTTCAAAATTGATCATGAAAACATTCTGATTGTTGAAGTGTTTGTGGATGATATCATTTTTGGAGGAAGAGATAGTATGTGCAAAACTTTTGCAAATCAGATGAAAAGTGAGTTTGAAATGTCTATGCTTGGTGAAATGAATTTCTTCTTGGGTCTGCAAATTACTCAAACAAAAGAAGGGATCTTGATTTCTCAGACCAAATATGTGAAAGAATTGTTAAAGAAATTTGGTATGGAAGACTCAAAGCCTATGAACACTCCTATGGCAACCGGATGTAAGTTAAGCAAAGATGATGATTCTCCAAAGGCAGATCAGACAAAGTATAGATCAATGATTGGTGGATTGTTGTATCTCACTCAAACTAGACCAGATATAATGCAGGCTGTTGGTCTTGTGGCAAGATTCCAGGCTGATCCTAGAGAATCTCATGTTATGGCAATCAAAAGAATTTTTAGATACTTGAAAGGAACAGTTGAGTATGGTCTATGGTATCCTAGAGATCCGGATTTCTCTTTCCATGCTTACACAGATGCAGATTGGGCAGGAGATGTGGATGACCGGAAGAGCACTAGTGGTGGAGCATTCTTTTTGGGGAAGAGATTGGTTTCTTGGCTAAGCAAGAAACAAGATGCAATATCTCTGTCTACAACTGAAGCAGAATACATTGCAGCAGCAGGTAGTTGCACTCAAATCTTATGGATGAAGCAGATGCTAAGAGACATCAAAGTTGAATATGAGGAGCCTATCACAATCTTCTGTGATAATTCAAGTGCAATTAATATTTCCAAGAATCCGGTATTGCATTCTAAGACTAAGCACATATCTATCAAATTTCACTTTTTGAGAGAACAAGTAAACAAGGAAGAAGTCAGATTGGAGTATGTTCCCTCCAAGGATCAGATTGCAGATATCTTTACAAAACCTCTTCCCAAGGACTCTTTTGAATATCTCCGGGAGAAGTTAGGGGTCATGGCCCCTCCGGTGATGAACTAAGATGCACTGATGTGCATCAGTCCGGTGGCTATCACAGTCATATCTTGTGATCCGGACTAATGGGGAGCTGCAACTAAGGGGGAGCAGCTGGTATGATTCTGATGTATGAGAATTGCAAGTATGAGCCCTTTGCCATTGATGTCAAAGGGGGAGAGAAAACATGTGAAAAACAAGTGGTTGATGATCAAAGGGGGAGCAGTAAAGGAAGAGAAGACATATGAAAAGTTGAAGTTCTTGTCTTAATGGTTTTTCACATCATATGTTGCCATCAATGACAAAGGGGGAGATTGTTGCAAGTATGAGGTTATCCAGTGTTGTCATTGATGTCAACATACTCATATTGCATTGACAAGAAGGATTTGATGAGCTGTGTGCTGAGGATATTGAGAAAATTAGTCTCAGTCAGGAACAGTGAAGAACAGTGATGAGAAGAAGGTAAATGTACTGTATAGGATGAGAACCGGAGGATGCGGATTAAAGGGTTAGTAGATATGAGTCTTGAGATTCTACAGTTAAGATTTCAGAGGTCCGCATGAAGATCTGAAGGAGTTGTGGCTGCCGGTATAGAACCGGGTCCGGCAAGTATCCGGAGGTGACAGAGGATCACAAAAAGGTCCGGTGAGGTCCGGAATTGTATTATCCTAATCTGCGGATTGGAAGGAGTGTTTGGGATGTCCTTGTGATGTATCATCCTGATTTGTGTATGATTTGGAGGTCCAGAAGTACCTCTTGCATTATGACAATGGCGACAGACTGTGTTCTTAAAGTTCCGGATGAGGAAGACAAGAGATCCCAGTAAGCAGAGGAAGTGCGGATGTATCCGGACATTCAGACAGGCTTGTGAAGGTTCTTGGATCATGTTTAAGTTGTGTTGTTGGTCCGCATTGATGGTAGAGCCCGGAATTGAAGTTATTCTTCCGGATGAAGTTCTTGCTCTGTGTAGCCGACCGGATGAGTTGTTCATCCTGCGAATGTTCTTGTGATGGCCGACCGGATGTGTTATTCATCTTGCGGATACTCCTATGGTTGTTTGCCGACTTAGATGCTTGTTCCTGAGTCGATGTCTTGTATAAATAACGGTTTGTAAGTTCATTTCAGTGAGAGGTGTGAGGATGAGTATGGTATAGCGAAGAAACGTGCGAAAGGCAGAGCAGAGATTGTTGGGCTTAATTGGAACTGATCCGGACATGATAGAGATGTCATTCTCCAGTTCAAGACTGTGATTTTCATCACTTTGTAGATAGTGTGTCTCCTTGTAGGCAGTGGGCCTCTTTGTGAGCAGTGTGCTCGGGCAGTGAGCCCTTATTGGCATGTGCCATTCATTTTTCTTTATTCTTCTAACAGAGAATAATTCTTGGGTTAATCACCCCGTGGTTTTTCCCTTAACTGGGTTTTCCACGTCAAAATCTTGGTGTTCAATGTGTTGATGCTTATCTGCTCTTGTGTTTATGTATTATGCTTCCATGGATGATTATTTGATATGCTGCTAACTAACAACAGAGAATTAAGTGTTTGAATGAGAACAAGTTTTATACAACTGATTCACCCCCCCCTCTCAGTTGTATGCCCTAGATCCAACAATTTCCCCTCTTTGTACTCATCCGTACGATGCTGTCAAGACCCCAAATGCATTAGAGAAATTAATATAATGTGTTAGCTTTCATTTGAGTCTAGTTAGAGGGTATTTCATTGTTTTTGAAGGTTTTTATAGCCATTTCTATTAAGATTGCTCTTAAACCCTAGTATTGTGAGGGTTTGGAGAAATTGATGGGTTTTGGACCCATTTTACCTACATGAACTCACTAGACCAGGTGAAATGATGTTAGTTATGATGTTTTTATCTGATTCTTGTGTTGTAGGAGCAAGGTATGGCTGGAGTGAGTTTATTTGTGCAAACTAGGCCTAATATCTTCATGTATTGGGCATTTGTGAGTAGTCAGAGTTCAAGTGGGACGGTGGCTTAGGTTGACCCAAGAAGCCCAAAATCTATATAAACAATCCTTTTCTAGCATGATCAATGCTTTGGAGCAAAGTGTAAAGCCTAAGAACTAGGTTCGAGCCATTGTGGTGTGTGGAAAAGGCCTAATTAGGCCTGTTGCAGCAGGGGATAGTCCTGTTTTGAGGCTTGTGTTACAAAGGAACCTCTATTGCATGTTTGATATGTCATGTATCATCAAAATGGGTATCTAAAAACTATCTCCTTTCATGGATTTGACCTTTCCTCTGCATGTCACGCTCAAAATACCTTATTGATAGGGCTACTAGCTAGTGGGGCAGTTTGTGAAGAAACCATAGGAACAGTGAAGAGTTGAGTGTTTGAATGGGTTATAAGGTGTCTTCAGCGTAATTTAATGTTGTCCAAGGTGGGTAGGAATATTGACAATCTACATTTGCATTCCAACCTCAAAATTGATACTTTTAGCCTAACCCAAGGCCATGAATTTGTCAGAATACTATCCTAGTTTGCATGATCAACCAAACCACATTTTGGAAGTCGTTGTGTGTGTGTCCCCTACTTTGCATCAAATTGGTATTAGAGCCTAGGGCAGATTCTATTTGGGAAGAAAGAAGTTGACGTGTGACAATGAGATAGTACAAGATGCCTCCAAGAGCCAGTCCAATCCTCACTAGAGAAGTGAGAGTAATGAAGGAGTCTCAAGAAGGAGTCCTCACTAGACTTGCAGCTATTGAAGCAAACTTGAGAAGAGGCGGGGTCATTGAGGAAGATAGTGACCAAGAGAATGAGAGTGAGAATGTAGGCCCTCAAAAGGGATCCAATGTGGAAGAGATGGAACCAGATGATAGAAGGTTTATGAAGATGCTGCAGACTGTGAAAGGAGGGGACACTGATGTCAAAATGGAGTTACCCATGTATGAAGGAGAAATGAACAATAAGGAAGTATTAGATTGGATTAATGCCTTAGACAATTACTTTGAGTATAAGGAGATGCCAGAAGTGCAGAAGGTCAAATTGGCTAAGACCAAGTTGAAGGGGCCAGCATTGACATGGTGGAACTATATTTAATCAGAGAAATTGAGGCAAGGAAAAGAAAAGATCAGTTCATGGGACGGGATGGTGTCCCAAGTGAAGAGTCAATTTCTTCCTAAGGATTATGCAATCCAAACCTTTAGGAGATTGTAGAATTTAAAACAAAAAGACATGGATGCTATATCCTATACTGAAGGATTCCACAAGCTAACCATGAAGACAGGGCACATTGAGGATGAAGTTGAGAAAATTGCTAGGTATATCAATGAGCTTAGGCTCAATATTCAGGATGAAATCAGTCTAGCCACCCCTAGAAATGTGGAAGAATGCTTCCAATTGGCAGTAAGGGTAGAAGAAAAGATAAAAAGAAGACAAGATCAGCAAACTAGGGGCAGAGGTAGGAGTTTCCAAGGAAGAGGGAACTTTGGTGAAAGAGGATAGTCCTAGAAACAACAAGGAGAATCTAGTGGTAGCAATAAAGAGAATCAAGAACCAAGAAATGAGTCAAGTGAAAGAGGCAGTTTTAGAGAGAGAAGATCAAATAGTAGAGGAAGATTTGGTAGCCAAGATAGAGGATAAAACACTTTCTCAGGAAAATGTTACAACTATCATTAGTTTGGACATCCTGCATTCAAATGTCTAGTGAAGCAAGCATCAAGTTCTCAAGGAGGTGAATGAAGAACCCAATTAGTGCATGAAGAAGACAGTGAAAGTGTCAATTCACCATTGCAACCTGCTGCTCCTAAGAGAGGTGATGCATTGATGTTAAGGAGGACACTCCTCAAGGTGCTAGGAGCCAAGGAGCCTTCACAGATGAAACCACTTTTTAGGACAACTTGCAAGTCACATGGAAAGGTATGCAAGGTAGTGGTTGACTCTGGTTCCACTGACAATCTTGTCTCTTTAGAAATGGTAGAGAAGTTGAACATGAAGAGGATTCCTCAACCCACACCCTATAAGGTTTCATTATTGAACAAGGGGCAGCAAGTCTTAGTAAATGAATGGGCATGGGTGGAGTTCAACATTAGTGGTTACAAGGATAAGATCCTTTGTGACATCATCCCTATGGATGTTTATCACCTATTGCTAGGAAGACCTTGGCAACATGATAAAAAGAGCAAGCATGATGGTCAAACGAATATTTATGTAATATAAAAAGATGGAGTTTCATTCTCATCAACACCCCTTCTCGAAGAAGAATCTGATAAGCTGGTTGGGTCTAGCATTATGGTGGTAGGAGAGAAGGAGTTTTTACAAACAATGAAAGAGGAAGGACAAGGATTTGCAGTAATGATCAAACATAAGACTAAGTCTGATGCAACAACAAATAGGATAGAAGAGATACCTAGTGAAGTTCAGTCTCTGTTGGACAAGTATAAGGACATAGTGGTAGATGAGCTACCAAGTTCATTGCCTCCCATGAAAGACATCAGCCATCATATAGACCTAATAATTGGTACCAGTTTGCCTAACAAGGCTGCATACAAGCTTACTCCACAGTAGAATGAAGAGATCAAAGCACAAGTCCAAGAATTGTTGGATAAAGGACTCATCATAGAGAGCTTAAGTCCTTGTGCTATTCCTATAGTCTTAGCACCCAAGAAAGGTGGAGAGTGGAGGATGTGTATTGATTCAAGCACCATAAACAAGATCAGCATTAGATACAGGTTCTCAACCCCAAGAATGGAGGACCTCATGGATTGCTTAGAAGGTGCATGCTACTTCTCCAAGATTGATCTCAAGAGTGGATATCACCAAATCAGGATAAGGGAAGGAGATGAATGGAAGACTACCTTCAAAACCAATGAGGGACTCTATGAATGGATGGTAATGCCTTTTGGACTCTTAAATGCTCCTAGTACATTCATGAGGTTAATGAATGAGGTCCTGAAACCTTTTATTGGGAAGTTTGTAGTTGTCTATCTAGATGATATTCTTGCGTTCAACAAAACAAAAGAGGAGCACTTGCAACACCTTGACATAGTTTTACAAAGGTTGAATGAGGAGAAGCTAATGATAAACCTCAAGAAGTGTGAGTTTATGAAAGAAGATCTAGTTTACCTGGGTTTTGTCATCTCTAAAGGCACATTGAAGATGGATCCATCCAAAGTTGAAGCTATTCTTAGCTAGCAGACTCCAAAATCAGTAGGAGAGGTAAGAAGTTTTCATGGTTTGGCTACATTTTATAGGAAGTTTATTAAAAATTTCAGTCATATTTGTTCTCATATTCTTGACACCATTAAGGGAGATAATAAGAGAAAGTTTCAATGGACTGAAGAGGCAACAAAAAGTTTTGAATACCTGAAGAAGAGAGTAGCGCAACAGACCATACTTGCTTTACCTGACTTTGACAAAGTCTTCATAGTGGAATGTGATGCCAGTGGTGTAGCCATAGGTGCAGTACCAGGCCAATAGCTTTCTTTAGTGAAAAGCTCAATGAGGCGAACAGGAGGTACTCTTCATATGATTTGGAGCTTTATGCATTAGTACAGTCCTTGAGGAAATGGAGATATTACCTCTTACCTAAAGAATTTGTAGTCTACACAGACAATCATGCATTGAGTTTCTTGAAGAATCAAGACAAGTTAAATCATAGGCACATCAAGTGGGTGGAGTATTTACAGAGTTATACTTTCACAATCAAGCATAAGAAGGGCCAAGCAAACAAGGTAGCTAATGCACTGAGTAGAAGATCGGTCCTAGTGCATTAAGTACAACTTCAAAGTGTTGGTTTGGAAGCACTAAAGGACATGTATGCTGCTGATCCAAATTTCAAGGATGCCTACTCCATTTGCCACCAATTCTAAGGTACTTTTCATGAATTTTCTGATTTTCTACTGCAAGAAGGACTGCTATTCAAGGGAGCTCAGTTATACATCCCTAGATGCTCTATGAGGACAAATCTCTTCAGGGAGAAGCACTGTGGAAGTCTTGGAGGAAACTTTGGCATAAACAAAACACTTGATCAGGTAAGAAGGTTTTATTTTTGGCCTAAGATGCATACTGATATCAAAAATTTTGTTGAGTCTTGTGGAATTTGTTAGACAGCCAAGGGCTCTAGTTCCAATTCAGGGTTATATCAGCCTCTTCCAATTCCTAGTAGACCTTGGGAGTATCTTAGCATGGATTTTGTGTTAGGCCTACCCAAAACTTAGAGGGGAGTTGATAGTGTTTTTGTAGTTGTGGATAGATTTAGCAAGATGGCACACTTTATTCTTTGCAAGTGTACAAGTGATGCATCTAACATTGCAAGTCTATTCTTCAAAGAGATAGTTAGAATACATGGACTGCCCCTCTCCATTATTTCAAACATAGATTCAAAGTTTATAGGCCACTTCTGGAGGACATTATGGAGAAAACTTGGAACCAACTTGACTTTCAAATTTGCCTATCACCCACAATTAGATGGGTAAATTGAAGTAGTGAATAGATCATTGGGGAATCTACTTAGATGCTTGACAAAGCAACATGGAAAGCAATGGGATCTTGTTATCCCTCAAGAAGAGTATGCCTACAATGACTCCATTAACAGGAGCATAGGTAGGAGCCCTTTTGAAGTAGTGTATGGATTGAATCCCAGAGGCATAAATGAATTAAGAGACTTGAGAGGGATAGAGAAGAGGAGTGCTAAAGGAGAGGAGTTTGCAATGGCTATGAAGGATATCCATGATCACATTAGAGAACAACTCAAGAAGAGTGTTGAAACCTACAAGAAGCATGCAGACTTGAAGAGGAGAAATGTTTAGTTCAAAGTGGGAGATTTAGTACTTGCTCATCTCAAGAAAGAGAGGTTACCTAAGGGTAGATATACTAAGTTGCTGATGAAGAAGATTGGGCCATGTAAGGTGGTCCACAAGTTTGGTGAGAATGCCTATGAGATAGAACTCCCTCCTGGAGTTGCTATCTCACCTATCTTTAACATAGCTAACTTACATCCTTTCAAGGGATCTTTGGATGCATGAACAGGTGCTGATTAAGGTACTACTGATGTTGATGTTGATTGGGTCAAGGATCTTCCTCTTGCTACACCAGTCAAGCTTGAAGCCATCCTAGACACAAAAGAAGTCAAGAGGACAAGACACAAAGTTTACAATGAATATCTAGTGAAGTGGTAAGGTCTTCCTCATGAGGATGCCACTTGGATGATAGATGAGGATATTGAGAAACATGGCACTACTGTGACTGATCTGATTTTAGGAGGTGCCTGAAATCCTTTCTCCTGGGGTGTATGGTGTAGGACACCATAGCATGACTTAGTCAAACTACTTGTTCCTAGTCATAATTTTGGGTTGTAATGGTCTCATTAATAGAGACATGGAGTTTTTGGGTTTAAAATTAATATAATAAATCTATTTTAATGGAATAACTTGTAGTTGGGGTCATAATTTATGATTTTGAGTTATTTTCCCCCTAGTCCATATATGTAGTGGGACTGCTATTTCTGGGGACAACAACTTTATTACCTTTTTGCATGGCTTTTCCATGATGGAAGTGGATGAAAATCATGGTTTCTATCTTTATCATGAGGGGAATGCATTGAAATATGGATATTGTGATCGAAGGAGGGATTTTTGAACAAGTTTTGATGAAGAAAATATAAGGAAAAATAGTCATTTCTACTTTTTACTATCTTTCTATATTTTGCTATCCCAAAAATCGTACTTGGCCTTACTGTCATGAGCTCATTCATATAAATTATGGAGGTCTTTCTCTTGACTTATATTTGAATGCATTTTGAAGGATTTTTGTACAAGTTTTTGTGAAGTAATTAAATGTTTTTACTAGTCTTTTTTCTATAATTTCTTCTATTTTTTACAATTTCATCTCTCTGTACTTGTCTGTACAATGTTGTCAAGACCCCAAATCCATAAGAGGAAGTAATATAATGTGTTGGATTTCATTTGAGTCCAGTTAGAGGGTATTTCATTGCTTTTGAAGGTTTTTATAGCCATTTCTATTGAGATTTCTCTTAAACCCTAGTATTGTGAGGGTTTGGAGAAATTGATAGGTTTTGGTTCACCTACATGAACTCACTAGACTAGGTGAGATGATGTTAGTTAGGATGTTTTTATTTGATTCTTGTGTTGTACAAGTAGGGTATGGCTGGAGTGAGTTTATTTGTACAAACTAGGCCCAATATCTTCATGTATTGGGCATTTGTGAGCTTGGAGAGTTAGAGTTCAAGTGGGACAGTGGCTTGGCTTGACCCAAGAAGCCCAAATATATATAAAAAAGCCTTTTCTAGCATGATCAATGCTTTGGAGCATAGTGCAAAGGCTGAGAAATAGGTTGGAGCCATTGTGGTGTGTGGAAGAGGCTTAATTAGGTTTGTTGTAGTAGGGGACAATCCTGTTTTGAGGCTTGTGTTAAAAAGGAAACTCTATTGCATGTTTGATATGTCATGTATCATCAAAATGGGTATCTAAAAACTATCTCCTTTCATGGGTTTGACCTTACCTCTGCAAGTTATGCTCAAAAAACCTTATTGACAGGGCTACTAGCTAGTGGGCAGTTTGTGAAGAAACCATAGGAACAGTCAAGAGTTGAGTGTTTGAATGGGTTGTAAGGTGTCTTAAGGGTAATTTAATGCTGTCCAAGCTGCATAGGAAGTTTGACAATCTACATTTGCATTCCAATCTCAAAATTGGTACTTTTATCCTATCCCAAGGCCATTAATTTGTCAGTATGCTGTCCTAGTTTGCATGATCAGTCAAACCACATTTTGGAAGTTGTTGTGTGTGTACCCCCTGCTCTACATCAAAATAAGAGAAAAATGTGCTAAATTAGAGGATGGTGCTAAAGCGGATGGAGATGGTCTTTAGACCGATAAAGATGATGCTAATATAGAAGATGGCACTAGGACAGATGTGGATGGTGCTAAAGAAATGCATGGCGCTACAATAAAGAATGGCGCTAAGGTAGAGGATGGTACTAGGTTAAATGAAGATAGTGCTAAAATAGAGATATACCTATGGCCTCTGTGTCACAGAGGTAGATGGCGTTGTTTTGGGTTTGGATGACATTGTTCCAATATAGAGGGTTAATCTTCACAAAAATAGAGAGTTTCTTTGCACAAAATGATACAAATGGAAGATAAAGCAACTTGCAAGGTTGGTCAAAGTTGAATAGAATAGTTTGTAGTCAAGAAAACTAGTTAGTTTGCCTTATAAAAAGTGAAACCAAACTTCAAACTTAGTGTTTAAGGTTTTTGAAGAAAAATGGGCATGGTACGCCCTTAAGCCCAAGAGACTATCAAAAAATAGAGAGCAAACACCTACAAAAAATCATGAGAAGAACAAAACAAGCCTAGAAAATTTTTTGACCACAAATTTTAGTAAAAAGTCATAACTATATGCTCAAAATCGTGACTCTGGTTGCTCGAGGCTGTCAGATCAGATTTTGAGACACACACAAACCTAATCCCTCTTTGCCACGGGGTGATCTGCCACGTCACTCTCGCTCATGTGGAAGTAGACAATCAAGAGGAGGTGAGACACAAAATGGGTCAAGCTCATTGGAGAGCTAGAATTCACAGAGAGGGGTTGGTAAGTACTGTGGCCTTTGTTGTTGTGTTCTTAGTTGTATGTTTCGTTTGATTGAAGTTTTAGTTGAGATAACTTTATGACCCAAATGGTCATTGGTTTCTCTTCTCCTATTAGGGTTTCTTAGATTCCACCTCTATGTGGGTAGGTGATTCTGTTTGTTTATGTAATCTTGTCTTTCTATGCATTGAACAAGTTCTTGTTGTATCTGGCATTGTCTAGTTTCTTCTAACAATAAGAGGATGAATGGGTCTCCTTGTGGTAGAACAAATGTTTGTTGTTTTGGTCTTTGATAGATCTCTTTGATCTTGTCATGGATAGCCCACACCCACTCTCCTCTCACTCCTAGGCACATCCATGAGCCAAGATGGAAGTAGTTGTGTGATTGCTAACCTTAACTTGATTTAGGGTTTTGACCTAGTGTTTAGTTGACCTAGGGTTTGACTTTGTTTTGACTTGTTTTTACCTTGTGATGGTATCAAGGGTTTGATTGGATCACTTAACTATGGTTACCTCATGAAGGTATTGAGGGTTTACAATCTATTCTAGGGTTTCTATATGCATGCAAGATAAATGATATGCAAAACATTTTTTTGTGCTTTTTTAGTATTTTGGAAATAAAAAGTGCTTTTAATCTATGAAAGGGAAATATGTATGCAATCTTATATGATTTTTCTAATGCAAAGTTAACCTATGTTTTTTGGGTTTTCGATGATTTTGAAGTAATCTAATCTAAACAAAAGGGAAAATGCTTCTTCTATTAATCTAGATCTAGAAATATGAAAGCAACTAATCTAACATGCAAGATCTAATTATCAAGGAAAAAGCAATGTTTTACTATTCCCAAGAGCAAATTTGATTTCCTCATTACTATTAATTAAACAAAATAATGAAGGAACCTAAGAAAAATGAAGATTTGTGCAACTCCACTACCCTCAGCGATCCTTGATAATGGCAACCTCGAGTCCTTTTGTGGTAGCAGGAGACCCTCTTGATGACAAATCGACAGAAAGAAGCAAAAAGAAGCTTTGATGAAGCTTGAATGATCTCAATGAGAGCTATGGTTGACCACAATGGCATAGAATGAAGCAACATAATATTGCTTGGTTAAACAAATAAAGCAAAAGTCACCTTTGTCTTGTGAGAGCATTTGAATGCTAAGTTGGAGAGCAAAAACTGGCAAGAGCTGTGTGCATAATGAATTTGCCTCCCTTTGTGCTTGAGGGAGGGGGGTATTTATAGTTTTAGAAGAAGGGATTGATTGAGAAGTTAACTCATTTGATTGATGAGTTAACAAGGATGATTGGGGAGTTAACAAGGTTGATTGCCCAGTGAACTCAGCTAACTATGGAGTGACAAATCAATTATACCTTATCACTGGAGAGGAAATGGAGGTGAGAGAATGCATGAGATTGATTGAAGAGTTAATTTGAGATCAAATAGAGATAATTATGCATGTGTGGGTGTATGAAATGGTTCACTCTATATTAGGCATCAAAAATCATGCAAACTGGAAGAAAAATAGGCGAGAACAGAGCAAAAATGAGTGAAAAACTTGAGTTTTTTTGCGGCTGTAAAAATAGCAAGGTCACCCCTTTTGCAAGTAGGGTCACCCCTAGGCAGCCATGGGTCACCCAGGGGGTGACCCTCAGTCTCTTAGGGGAGATCTGTGTTGGATAGGGTCAAATGTAGAAAATTAGGTTGGGAGATGCAAGAAGAGAAGAAATAGAGGGGTTTTGCCTCAAGAAATAGGCCAGTCATGTGTAAGAATCCAAATTTCCACTTGCATCTACAGGATCTCCCAAGGGAGATCTAGAAATAATAGGGGAAGATTTGGATTGGTTGAGCAGAACTGAAAACTAAAAGCAGTAGATGGATAGGGGGACCTCTAGAAGGCTTCTAGAGGTGCATAAGATGAAAAACATAGGGGAAAGGTGCACCAATAAGACACTCACAAGGCTTAGGAACAAGGTCAAAAGCTCAGAAAATGCAAGTCGACAAGTGTCACAAATGGTGAGAGAGAGAAATTGACAAAGATGAAATAACACAAGACAAGAAAGAGGACATGTCATCAAGAGGTTTGCTACTTAAAGGACATTATTTCACGCTTACATGTACATGACAAGGATTTGAATCATCATAGGGGTCCTCATGGAGGCTGTGCGTGATTTTTGTGCTTACATATTTGCCCCCTTGGGGATGGTAGTCTACATGAAAGGTAGATACCATTCCTGAACTAGGCCTTACTTGTTGTTGATTCAATAACTAGTAGTAGTCCAACATTTAAATATATCAAAATGAATAATGAAAACTGAAATGATGAACTTACCATGGTTCATTCGAATTCGACTAGTTGCTTGCCTTTGTTGATTTTGACCTATAGGGATGAGAGCATACAAAACAATGCATGAAACAGATGCATAACAACAAAGAACTAATCTAAGAATGTATAATTGAAACTAAGCTAAGGGAAAACAAAGAAAGCCAAATTGTGAGATTGGAGTGAAACACCGATAGAATCATTATTGTGAGTAGTCGTTAGAGAGGTATCGTCAAAAAGATCATGAAGATGGTTGCCTCTTCTTTAGCCGTGGTGAATCAGGTATGCAATTAGTGAAAAACTCGTTTCTAAACTGTAGCATGAATTTTAGGAAAAATCTCTTAAAATTGTCCATTTTTGATGATTTTCTCTTTTGCATTGTGTTTGTCTTGTTGTTTAGAACCAGATTGGTTTTTCATTTTCTAAAATCAGTTGAAACTGAGGTTTTTAGAGAAATTTTTGGTTGAGGGATCCTCCTCTAGGGTTGCCCCTTTTGTCGGGTAGGGTCACTCGAGGGAGATCCTAAAAAATAGTAGGTTTGCACGGGGGAGATCTTGAAAAACACCTGGGTTGCCTGGGGGCGACCCTATTGGGCTAAATTTGACTACAATTTCAAGTTGTTTAACGCTTGTTTCACTCTGATCTGACATGTTTTAGTTACTATATTTGTCTATTTATTGCAATTTTGAAGGTTTATATGCTTTTTTTGAGTTTTCTACAGTTTTACGATTTTTAGGGATTTTTGGAGTTTACGAGATCTAATCTAAAGTTCTCTTCTGAATTTGCAGAACATGCATATCTGATGGAATTCCCACCGAGAGAAGGGATGGCTCTCAGGAATGTTTGCTTCATTGAGTACTAAGGATCGTGCTATTTTGAAGAGAGCAGCCTAGCTAGAGTTTGCCATGTGTTTGTGATTCATCCTATTTCTCATATATGCTGTGACATTTTGACTTACTGGGATGCAGATAGAAACACATTCAAGTTCTCGCAGATCTCTGGAGAGTGGACTATCACTCTTTATGATGTGTATTGTATACTTGGGGTTCCTATGAGAGGACAACCTATGAATCTTTTAGTTAGCGAGTCCTATGAGGACAAGGCTTCTTGGGCTGCATTTATGGGGGTTAATCACCCTGGGGATCCGACATGCTTTCAACTTACTTTTGTGCCATGACTTTGCATCCTAGTCTTGAGGAGGTTCCTGATTGGGTTGATTACATCAAGGTTGTTGGGAGATAAGGCCTCGACTCATCTGAGATGGTTTTGGGCACCCATTATTCATGAGATTGAGGAGGGCATAGTTTATGCTTGGGGACCAGACATCTTGGCCATGGTTTATAGAGACTTCTATCAGATTTCATGGTAAGGGGCCCTAGCTTTTAGCCACTCCTCCTTGATCATGAAATCCACTCCTCCTCGATCATGACATGGATATTTGAGTATCTATAGCCCTACCAGAAGCTCATTTTGCTTCTAGATAGACACTTACCGAGAGCAGCGAGGTGGATTCATGTTGGTCACTTTGATGCTACTTTACCCACTATCGCTACTCTTACTGATGATGATATGATCTTTGATCCTTATTGCGACATGGAGGGAGCTTGGGCCCGAGATAGCGAGGTCAGAGAGTATTGTCGCAAGGTGTCTAAGATTACAGACCATAATGGTCTGGTTGAGGCCCGTCAGGTTGATCGTGTCTTATAGCAGTTTGGTGAGGATATCCCTGAGGACTTTCCACCAGTGTCTACTTTCTATCAGACTTTCTAGGAGATGGGTGAGATTGGGCAGAGGATAGTCAATTGGACTCCTTTGACTCCAGGAATCTTCATTACTAGAGTTTCAAGATGAGGATAGAGGGGAGGGAGAGGGGCTCCTTCCTGATCTCTGATTGTGAGTGTGGACTCAGAGTCCACTAATGAGGACTACATTCTAGATGGTGATGATTCGTTAGACGAGGTCCTTACTGAGAATGAGGATTTTGATGACATTGATGATTCAGATGATGCTCCTGATAACCCTGAGGCTCCTCCTATTGTTCCTCGACCTTGTCATTCAGATGAGGTGATGTGTTAGTTTGATCCTGATTGGCAGCCTGGTGATCCATGTAAGCTTAATCTATTTTTCTTTTTGTATTCTTGTCCTTTCTCTTTTCATGGTGAATTGACTCGTTCCTTTTTTTTGATTTGTTATTTCAGGCAATGTCAAAGAGTGG
Organism: Cunninghamia lanceolata; assembly: GCA_027924645.1. Taxonomy (NCBI): domain Eukaryota; kingdom Viridiplantae; phylum Streptophyta; class Pinopsida; order Cupressales; family Cupressaceae; genus Cunninghamia; species Cunninghamia lanceolata. The sequence continues at coordinate 2,905,585 of BSBN01000135.1, read as the reverse complement.
AGGGACTTTGTTCATGAGATTAATGTTGGATTAGCCTCTCCCTTCAATAGGATGACTTGTTATTATCTTTTAGATGATCCTAGTGTGACCCCTACTGCGGGGTGACACGCCGACATTTTTTCTCTTGTCTACCATGGATGCCAGATAAATACAGAGTTGAAAACCTAGGTTGACACACTTAAGGGTGAGAATTAGGTACTCCAAGAGATGACTCACATTAATTTTGGCTGCCATGATGCTAATATGGTGGGTCCTTCATAGTCACATGCTCACAGTAGAGCACCTCACTCTCATAGATCTCATGGAGCGACGAGTGGTATTTGTAGACGAAGGAGCCGGAGTCTTGAGGGTTCTGTCGGAGGGAACTGCCCTTGACTTCCTTTCTTGAAATTGTGCTCCCTTGCATGGGGAGACTCTACTTCTCTCAAGAGCATTCTATCTTAGCTCTTTGATACTTTTGCATATGCAAATTTTAGATGTATCTATGAAAGTTTATCCTCTCATGGTTTTCTCCCATCGAATTTGTACTCATCTCTTGTGCATGTTTGGAGTTTGGGAACTTTTTGATTATGTTTGACGTTTTCAACTCTTTTAACAATGCAAGTATGATAAAAATGACATATTTTTGTAGTTTTTTTTGTGGCATATATATGAGATGTAGTTCACGATATGATAATGTAAGAACACAAGAAATGTTGCAATGAAACTTTAACTCTTACTGAATGCCATGAGATATGACATTTGATTTTATTGCTTTGAGACTCTTTTTTCTAGTTTTTGGCATGAATGCAATGTGGAACAAACAATGTGACTACTCTTAAATACGATTTTCAATTTAGGGGATTGCGAGTTATCCTGATATAAGAGACCTATTCAAGGCTCTGAGATAGGATTTAGGAAAACTCAAGTGGGGAGTGGGAATGAATATGGAGTGTTTCTGATTTCTAGACTTTGCTAAAGGCTAAATATTGATCCTTATCTAGATAAGACAAATTGATAAGCTTTCAACTTTAGGCAAGTAGCAAATTTTATAGGTGTTCTCTAGACTTAGATCATAGATGGAAAGCAAAGTAGACCTAGGGTAAAAGATAAATGGGAAAGAACAAGGGTCCCTAGATAGAAGATGATCCCAGAGACTATTAGACTCTTTGGTTTTGCTTAGCTAGTGCATGTGTGTGCTTTGTACCTCTCTTTCTCTGTTAGAATGTCACCCTTGAGGCTTCGAGCTTAGACTGATCTCCACCCAAGAGTACAGACATTCAACAATCTTCTCTCTTTCACTCTTTTTTTTTTGTATCTCTCTTTTTTTTGCTTTTTGTTCTCTTTTCTTTTGTATTTTCCTCACTTGATTTTCTCTTTTTTTTTGTATTTTGAATTTTCAAGAAATGAATGCTTTTTTGGAACTTTTGATATGCAATAATTTGGTCTCTTAATACCAATCCAAAGAAATGCCTTTAAGAGTCTTCGGAAAGATTTTTGCTACAACCCCATCCCAAGGGAGGATTTCTCTTATGGCTGTGGTATAGGCTTTAATGTGTGAATTCAGATCTCCTTCTCCTTTGAACTTTGGGAGATCTAACAATGGCCGAGCTACTTGTGCATTTCTTATGTTCTGGTCCAAAGGTTCTGTTGACCTATTTTTCCTCTGTTCAGAGCCAAATAGTTCACCTTGTATTTTCCTTGAAAATCCTTTAGAAAATGACCATACAAGGCGTAAATTCTTCAATTACTCATGCTTTGCCTTGCTAAATTTTGCAAAATCTTAATTGGAGAGTTTTTGCAAAAAACCTAGAAAAACCCAAAAATCTTTTAGCTTTAAGTATTTTCTATCGCTAGGATTTATCAGTTTCATACTTGTATTTCAATATGCATTTTTTAATGTATATTCACATATACATTCACCATTGTATGTTGGCCTATTTAAAGAAGGTATGCAAAGGAAACAGTTGCTTGTATTTTTTGCCATTATATGTTTGGAACATACATTCACAATATGCAAAGGCCTAGATGCAATTAACAAACATACAAGGTTGACATACAAGTGAGAATGTACAGTGGAATGTATATCACCAACATACAAGCAAAAGATACAAGGCTGAACATGCAAAGGGTTCATCAACAAAGGATAGCACATCGGCAGCTTAGTTTTTTGTCTTCCCAATGGCTGATATGCAAAGGAATGTGCAAGGGCAAGATGCAAGGGAGAATGCATATCAAAAGGGATGCAAAGGCCATATACAAAGGTTTTCTTGTATATCGGCCTTGTATATTCAATATACAAAGTTTGTGCATTAGCTACAGTTGTTTGTATATGCACATACATTTGCGATATACAAAGAGTCACATGCAAGGCCAAAGATACAAGGCCAACATACATGCAAAAGATCATATGCAAGAGTGAATGTACATTGCCGATATGCAAAGAAGAAGGAAGGCAAGTCAAACATACAAGGATGAATGTACATTTTGTAATGTACATCGACAGAACATACAAAAGGAACATACATCGGCTACATACAAGAGGTAGAATGTACATTGGAAAGATGCATAAGGAAATGTACAAGGGTCGCCATTGGCGAGACAAGTCCCATCGGCCTCTCCTTCCAAGCTCCCACTGATAGGCCAATGGATTTGCATATACATTGGCAATAGTACATACAAGAGGAAACAAGGTAAAGGCACAGGCAGTTGTATGTATATCGCCATTGTATATTCGCATATACAATGTGATATACAAGGAAAATATGCAAGGGACACATGCAAGGGGTTTTCATAGGCAAGATACATCTAAAGGATGTAAAGTCCACATACAAGGGGGAGTTGTATGTATATCGCCATTATATATTTGCATATACAACGCCATGTACAAAGGCAAAGATGCAAAGAGTCTTATGCAAAGTCAACATGCAAGCGAGATACAAATGGTGGGGTCCACTAAAGGCACAGACCATTGTATGAATTTTGATTGTATATTTGCATTGTATGTGTGTGATGTACAAAAGAAATATACAAGGTGGAATCATGCAATCAAGATGCAACCCAGGGATCAAATTTAGCGGATAGTCATTTGAGTTTCACACATTGTATGTATTTCAAATTGTATATTTGCATATGTAATCCGATATGCAAGGAGTATATGAAGAAAGCTCATCGGCCAAACCTCATGTATCGGTGGCTCGTTTCACAATCTTTCTGATGGTCGATGGAGGATGTATTTCTCAGCAATCACCCTAGCGATCGACTCAACAACCAATTAGATGTTGCCACATGTCAGGGCAGATCTAGTAGTTTTTCAAGCCACTGATGCAAAGTGATATATACACACAGTTGACTACAACTTTGACCACCCGTATCTCCTCCATTTTAGCGAATTTCCACATGCTGCAAAAGGAAAAATGCTTGTTTTTGCCTCCTCTTTCATTTGGCAGGCTTCTAAGGTGATTATTTTCACTTTCAAGTTTTGGATCTGGCCTTGTATGCTTTGATGGCTGGATGTTTCAATGACTATTTTGGATATGCAAATGCAAATATTTGTGGCGTTCATTGCTATAGATCAATGACAAAGTAGCTTGCATTGAAGATTTGAAATATCATCTACCTGCCCTATTCCAGATCTTTTATTCAATAACTTCTGCAGGTAGATGTCCCTTCAGGTAGATATTTTTCTGACAACACCCATGGGCGAAATTGTTTGTAACCGACTGAGGTCAAATGTAAAATGCTATATATACTTGTAAAACAGAGGTATATAGGGTTGGTTATTCTTCTGGGCTATTTTGGTAATGGCTACTTGGCCTCTATAATCAATCAAAGCTGGTATTTTTGCCTCTCTTTTATTATTTTAGCACTGTGTCTCTATCTTGACCTTTGTTGGAATCAATATGAGTCTATGTAAGTCTTTCTAGCTGTGAGATTATTACTGTGTTGATTCAGTTGCAGCCAAACACATTTAAATCTGGTGTATCACTTATTTTTATTTTCCATTTCAGTATTCCTTCTACCCCTTTTACCAGCAAGCACTAGCACTAGGTTTAGATGCATTTCTCTAAGCATTAGGCTAAGAGAGATGAAGACGGCCTTCTCCGGAGGTCTAATCTCATTTCGCAAGGTCCCACACTTCGAGATCATTCCCATGTTTCTCTAGATTGCTAAAGTTTTTCCAAACTACAGCAAAGGGTGCAAATCTAAGAGACAACAGGTTCCTTCAAATATTCAAGATACATCCCTAAAAAGGCACTTTACGATTGTGGGGTTGATAGTAATAACCCCGTGGGTGGGTTTTGATAACCAATTGTTGGATTTGTTGGATTGTTTTGAATAGGAGGATTCCCATTCAGACATGTGTCGTTACTAGCATTTCATGAATAATAATTAAGGTAAGGGGATTTAGAGATACCCTCTGGTCCTGTTCATGAGACTTATGCCTTCTTTCTAGAGCAACTTTCTTAGCTTCCAAAATTTCAATTCTTTGCACTAAAGTTACGATTAAATCTACAGAAGTGGCAGCTCTAGGTGTTTCTTCATTTTTAAGATGTTCTCTTTGAATATTTTCATGTTGATGTGCCTCCTCACATGCTGCATTTTATTTTTGTTCTTCTTGTAAGGCAATCCTTAATGCCTCTTGAACATCTTTGGCTTCTTGTAGATGTTTTTCCAACCATCTAACTTCCTCATCAAGATGAGTACTTGATGTGCTTGTGGAAGGTTGTTCGGGTCGATGTATCTCCGACCTTATCCTTCTAGCTTTATGTGGCACATTTGGTATGGCCGGGTTGTTTTCCCAAGCTGGGTTGTTGAAATATAGAGAACGCCTAGATTCTCTTTGATCTTGTTCATAATCATAATCTTCATAGTCATAACAATTGGTGATTGGCGCATTAGGATGCAGCGGTACATACCTATCGAAGGAAGGAGTTTCTAGTTCTCTTGAGGGAATATTCCATCATATTTGGGGGTGTCATAGACACCATGGAATAAATGGAACAAATAATGTCATAAGTGATAGAAGTCGAAGCGGCTAATGTGGCTTTGAAGAAAGATGTGAAATTTTTTTGATGTTTTTGTCCAATGTTTTGAAATTCTTGAAATGGAAATGCAAACTACAAAACCAAAAGATTATGCACTTCACGTTGGGTTCACCAAAATATTTATGCTCAAAATCATGAATTCAATTGCTTAGGGCTATCGGGTCAGATTTCGGCACGCACACGGACCCATTCCCTCCTTGCCACGGGGTGATCCGCAACATCGCTCTTGCTCACATGGAAGTAGCCAGTCGAGAGGAGGTGAGACGTGTGGTAGGGGTCTAGCTCATTGGAGAGATGGACTTCATAGAGAGGGGTCGGTAAGTACTATTGCCTTTGTTGTTGTGTGCTTAGTTGTATGTTTTGTTCGATTGAAGTTGTAGTTGAGATAAACCTATGACCCGAAGGGTCACTGGTTTCTCTTCTCCTATTAGGGTTAGGGTTTCTTAGATTCCACCTCTATGTGGGTAGGTGATTCTTTTTGTTTATGTCCTCTTGTCTTTCTATGTGTTGAATAAGTTCTTGTTGTATCTGGCGTTGTCTAGTTTCTTCTAACAATAAGAGGACGAATGGGTCTCCTTGTGGTAGCACAAATGTTTCTTGTTGTGGTCTTGGATGGATCTCTTCAATCTCATCATAGATTACCCTAACCCACTCTCCTCTCACTCCTAGGTGCATCTGTGAGCCAAGATGGAAGTAGTTGTGTGATTGGTAACCTTAACTAGATTTAGGGTTTTGACCTAGGGTTTAGTTGACCTAGGTTTTGACTTTGTTTTGACTTGTTTTTATCTCATGATGGTATCGAGCGTTTTGACTTAACTGTGGTTACCTTGTGATGGTATTGAGGGTTTACAATTTTTTTTATTCTAGGGTTTCTATGTGCATGCAACATAAATGATATGCAAAACATTTTTTTGTGCTTTTTTAGTATTTTGGAAATGAAAAGTGCTTTTAATCTATGTAAGGGAAATATGTATGCAATCCTATATGATTTTTCTAATGCAAAGTTAACCTATGTTTTTTGGGTTTTTGATGATTTTGAAGTAATCTAATCTAAAGAAAAGGGAAAATGCTTCTTCTAATAATCTAGATCTAGAAATATGAAAGCAACTAATCTAACATGTAAGATCTAATTATCAAGGAAAAAGCAATGTTTTATTGTTCCCAAGAGAAAATTTAATTTCATAATTACTATTAATTGAACAAAACAATGAAGGAACCTGCGAGAAATGAAGATTTGTGCGACTCCATTACCCTCAACAATCCTTGATAATGGCAACCTCGAGTCCTTTTGTGGCAACATGAGACCCTCTTGATGACAAAATGACACAAAGAAGCAAAAAGAAGCTTTGATGAAGCTTGAATGAGCTCAATGAGAGCTATGGTTGAGCACAATGGAATAGAATGAAGTAGCATAACATTGCTTGGTTGAACAAATAAAGAATAAGGCACCTTCGTCCTATGAGAGCATTTGAATGCTAAGTTGGGGAACAAAAACTGGCAAGAGCTGTGTGCATAATGAATTTGCCTCCATTTTTGCTTGAGGTAGGGGATATTTATAGTTTCAGAAGAAGGGATTGATTAAGAAGTTAACTCATTTGATTGATGAGTTAACAAGAATGATTGGGGAGTTAACAAGGTTGATTGCCCAGTGAACTAGCTAACTATCGAGTGATAAATCAATTATAGCTTATCATTAGAGAGGAAATGGAGGTGAGGGAATGCATGAGATTGATTGAAGAGTTTATTTGAGATAAAATAGAGATAATTATGCATGTGTGGGTGCATGAAATAGTTCACTCTATATTAGGACATCAAAAATCATGCAAACTGGAAGAAAAAGGGGCAAAAATGGAGCAAAAAATGAGAGAAACTTGACCCTTTTGCCAGTAGGGTCATCCCTACATGACCATGGGTTGTCTGGGTGGCAACCCTCGATCTCCCGAGGGAGATCCGGGTTGGACAGGGTTAGATACACAAAATTAGGTTAGGAGATGGAAAAAAAGAAGAAATAAAAGGGTTCTGCCTCAAGAAACAAGTCAGTCATCTGCAAGAATCCAAATCTCCTTGTTTCTATAGGATCTCTTGGGGGAGATCTGGAAATAATAGGGGAATATTTGGATTGGTTGAGCAGAATAGAAACCTGAAAGTGGGAGATGGATAGGGGACCTCTAGAAGGCTTCTAGAGGTGCATAGGATGAAAAACATAGGGGAAAGGTGAAAACTCACCAACAAGACACTCACAAGGCTTAGGAACAAGGTTGAAAGCTTAGAAAATGCAAGTTGACTAGTGTCAAAAAGTGTCACAAATGGGGAGAGAGAAATCGACAAAGATGAAACAACACAAGACAAGAAAGATGACATGTCATCAAGAGGTTTGTTGCTTAAAGGACATTATTTCATGCTTACATGTATGTGACAAGGATTTGAATCATCATAGGGGTCCTCATGGAGGCTATGTGTGATTTTTGTGCTTACATATTTACCCCCTCAAGGACGGTAGTCTACATGAAAGGTAGATAGCGTTCCCGAACTAGGCCTTACCTATTGTTGACTTTCCTGCAAATTGTACCTGCAATAGCTTGTATTAGTCTAGCATTTAAATATATCAAAATGAATAATGTAAACTGAAATGACAAACTTACCATGGTTCATTCAAATTTGACTAGTTGCTTGCCTTTGTCAGTTTTGACCTATAGGAATGAGAGTATGCAAAATAATGCACAAAATGGATGCATAAAAGCAAAGAACTAATCTAAAAATGCATAATTGAAACTAAACTAAGGGCAAACAAAGCAATCTAGATTGTGACATCAGAGCGAAACGGTGACAAAATCATTCGTGTGACTAGTCATTAGAGAGGTATCATCGAGGAGACCATGAAGATGGATGCATCTTCTTCAACTACAGAGAATCAGGTATGTAATCATTGAAAAACTCTTCTCTAAACCCTAGCTTGAATTTTGTGAAAAATCTCTTAAAATTGTCCATTTTTTATTATTTTCTCTATTGCATTACGTTTGTCTTGTCGTTTAGAGCAAGATTGGCTTTTTATTTTCCAAAATTGGTCAAAAAATGATGTTTTTAGAGTAGTTTTTGGTTGAGGGATCATCCTCTAGGGTTGCCCCTTTTGTTAGGCAGGGTTTCTCGGGGGAGATCCTAAAAAATTGCAGGGTCACCTAGGGGAGATTCTGAAAAACACCTAGGTCACCTGGGGGTGACCCTGTTGGGCTAAATTTGACTAAAATTTCAAGTTGTTTAACACTTGTTTCACTTTGATTTGACATGTTTTAGCTACTATATTCATTTGTTTATTGTAATATTGAAGGTTTATATGCTTTTTTTGTGTTAGGTTTTCCTTAGTTTTACAATTTTTTGGGATTTCTGGAGTTTATGAGATCTAATCTAAAGTTCTCTTCTAATTTTGTAGGGCATGCGTATCTGATGGAATTCCTACCGAGAATAGGGATGGCTCTCAGGGATGTTTGCTTCATTAAGTACTAAGGATCATGCTATTTTGAAGATGGCAGGTCTAGCTAGAGTTTTCTATGTGCTTGTGATTCATCCTATTTCTTGTATATGCTATGACATTTTGACTTATTAGGATGCAGATAGAAACACATTCAGGTTCCCGCAGATCTCTGAAGAGTGGACCATCACTCTTTATGATGTGTATCGTATACTTGGGGTTCCTATGAAAGGACAACCTTTGGCTCTTCTAGTTAGCGAGTCTTGTCAGGACAAGGCTTCTTGGGCTACATTTATGGGGGTTAATCACACTGGTAATCAGACAGATGTTCAACTTACTTTTGTGCCATGACTTTGCATCGCACTATTGAGGAGGCTCCTAATTGGGTTGATTACATCGAGGCTGTCAGGAGACAAGGCCTTGACTCATCTGAGATGGTGTTGGGCACCCATTATTTCTGAGATTGAGGAGGGCACAGTTTATACTTGGGGACCAGACATCTTGGCCATGGTTTATAGAGAATTCTATTAGATTTCTCGATGAGTGGTATTCGTAGATGGAGGAGCTGAAGTCCTGAGGGTTCCATCGGAGGGAACCACCCTTGACTTCCTTTCTTGAAATTGTGCTCCCTTGCATGGGGAGCCTCTACTTCTCTTGAGAGCATTTTGTCTTAGCTCTTTGATACTTTTTCATATGCAAATTTTAGATGTAACTATGAAAGTTTATCCTCTCATGGTTTTCTCCCATTGAATTTCTATTCATCTCTTGTGTATGTTTGGAGTTTTGGGAACTTTTCGATTATGTTTGACCTTTTCAACTCTTTTAATAATGCAAGTATGATAACAATGACATATTTTTGTAGTTTCTTTTGTAACTTATATATGATACGCAGTTCACGATATGATAATGCAAGAACACAGAAAATGCTGCAATGAAACTTTTACTCTTACTGAATGTCATTAGATATGTCATTTGATTTTATTTCTTTGAGACTCTTTTTTCTGGTTTTTTGCATGAATGCAATGTGGAACAAACAATGTGACTGCTCTTAAATATGATTTTCAATTCAGGGGATTGCAAGTTATCCTAATATAAGAGACCTATTCAAGGCTGTGAGATAGGATTTAGGAAAACTCAAGTGAGGAGTGGGAATAATATGGAGTGTTTCTAATTTCTAGACTTTGCTAAAGGCTAAACATTGATCCTTATTTAGATAAGACAAATGGATAAGCTTTCAACTTTAGACAAGTAGAAAATTTTGTAGGTGTTCTCTAGACTTAGATCATAGATGGAAAGAAAAGTAGACCTAGGGTAGAGGATAAATGGGAAAGAACAAGGGTCTCTAGATAGAAGATGATCCTAGAGACTACTAGACTCTTTGGTTTTGCTCAACTAGTGCATGTGTGTGCTTTGTACCTCTCTTTCTCTGTTAGAATGTCACCCTTAAGCCTTCAAGCTTAGACTGATCTCCACCCAAGAGTACAGATATTCAACAATCTTCTCTCTTTCACTCTTTTTTTTTGTATCTCTCTTTTTTTGCTTTTTTCTCTCTTTTTTTTTGTATTTTCCTCACTTGATTTTCTCTATTTTCTTTGTATTTTGAATTTTCAAGAAATGAATGCTTTTTTTGTAATTTTTGATATGCAATAATTTGGTCTCTCAATACCAATCCAAAGAAATTCCTTCAAGAGTCTTCAGAAAGATTTTTGCTACAACCCCATCGCAAGGGAGGAGTTCTCTTATGGTCATGGTATAGGCTTTAATGTGTGAATTTTGATCTCCTTCTCCTTTGAACTCTGGGAGATCTGGAAATGGCAAGCTATTTGAGACACATCCCTAAAAAGGAACTTTGCGAATGTGGTGTTGATAGTAATAACCCTTTGGGTGGGTTTTGATAACCCATTGTCAAATTTGTTGGATTGTTTTGAATAGGAGGATTCCCATTTAGACATGTTTCATTACTAGCATTTCACAAATAATAATTAAGGTAGGGGGATTTAGAGATGCCCCCTAGTCCTGTTCATGAGACTTATGCCTTGTTTCTAGAGCGTCTTGCTCAGCTTCCAAAATTCTGATTCTTTGAGCTAAAGTTGCGATTAAATCTGTAGTAGTGGCAGCTCTAGATGTTTCTTCATTTCTAGGATGTTCTCTTCAAATATTTTCATGGTGATGTGCTTCCTCGCATGCAGCATTTTATTTTTGTTCTTCTTGTAAGGCAATCCTTAATGCCTCTTTTGTGTCTTTGGCTTCTTGTAGATGTTTTTCTAACTGTTTAACTTCCTCATCAAGATGAGTACTCGATGTGCTTGTGGAAGGTTGTTTGGGTCAATGTATCTCTGACCTTATCCTTCTAGCTTTATGTGGCGCATTTGGTATGGCTGGGTTGTTTTCCCAAGCTGGGTTGTTGAAAGATAGAGAATGCCTAGATTCTCTTTGATCTTGTTCATAATCAAAATCTTCCTAGTCATAACAATTGGTGATTGGTGCATTAGGATGCAGTGACACATACCTATCAAAGGAAGGAGTTTCTAGTTCTCTTGAGAGAATATTCCCTTGGTTTAAGTTAGGTTCCATCATATTCAGGGGTACCATAGACATCATAGAATAAATGGAATGAATAATGGTGTAACTGATAGAAGCTGAAGCGGCTAAAGTGGCTATAAAGAAAGATGTGAAAATGTTTTGAAGTTTTTGTCCAATGTCTTGAAATTCTTGAAATGGAAACGCAGACTACAAAACTAAAAGATTATGCACTCAACGTTGGGTTCACCAAAATATGTATACTCAAAATTGTGACTCCAGTTGCCTAGGGTTGTCACACAAACCCTTTCCCTCCTTGCCACAGGGCAATCTGCAATAGTACTCTCCTTCGTGTGGAAGTAGCCAGTCGAGAGGAGGCGAGACACAGTGAGGCTTTCGCTTGTTGGAGAGCTAGACTTTGTGGAGAGGGGTCAGAAAGTACTATGGCCTTTGTTGTTGTGTGCTTAGTTGTATGTTTCGTTCGATTAAAGTTGTAGTTGAGATAATGCTATGACTTGAAGGGTCTCTAGTTTCTCTTCTCCTATTTGGGTTTCTTAGATTCCACCTCTATGTGGGTAGGTGATTCTATTTGTTTATGACCTCTTATCTTTCTATGTGTTGAACAAGTTCTTGTTGTGTCTGGCATTGTCTAGTTTCTTCTAACAATAAGAGGACAAATAGGTCTCCTTGTGGTAGAACAAATGTTTCTTATTGTGGTCTTGGATGGATCTCTTCAATCTTGTCATGGATAGCCCTCACCCTCTCTCCTCCCACTCCTAGGTACATCCGTGAGCCAAGGTGGAAGTAGTTGTGTGATTTCTAACCTTAACTAGATTTAGAGTTTTGACCTAGGGTTTAGTTGACCTAGGTTTTGACTTATTTTTACCTCATGATGGTATTGAGGGTTTGATTGGATCGATTAACCATGGTTACCTCGTGATGGTATAGTGGGTTTACAATTTTGTCTATTATAGGGCTTCTATATGCATGCAAGCTAAATGATATGCAAAATGTTTTTTTGTGTGCCTTTAGTATTTTGGAAATGAAAAATTCTTTTAATCTATGAAAGGGAAATATGTATGCAATCTTATATGATTTTTCTAATGCAAATTTAACATATGTTTTTTGGGTTTTGAATGATTTTAAAGTAATCTAATCTAAAGAAAAGGGAAAATGCTTCTTCTAATAATCTAGATCTAGATATATGAAAGCAACTAATCTAACATGCAAGATCTAATTATCAAGGTAAAAGCAATGTTTTATTGTTCCCAAGAGCAAATTTGGTTTCCTAATTACTATTAATTGAACAAAACAATGAAGGAACCTAAGAGAAACAAAGATTTGGGTGGCTCCACTACCCTCAGTAATCCTTGATAATGGCAACCTTGAGTCCTTTTGTGGAAGTGGGAGACCCTATTAATGAAAAAATGACACAAAGAAGAAAAAAGAAGCTTTGATGAAGCTTGAATGAGCTCAATGAGAGATATGGTTGAGCACAATGGCATAGAATGAAGCAGTGTAATGTTGCTTGGTTGAACAAATAAAGAAAAAGGCACCTTCATCCTGTAAGAGCATTTGGATGCTAAGTTGGAGAAAAAAAAATAGCAAGAGTTGTGTGCACAATAAATTTGCCTCCCTTTGTGCTTGAGGGAGGGGGTATTTATAGGTTTAGAAGAAGGGATTGATTAAGAAGTTAACTCATTTGATTGATGAGTTAACAAGGATGATTGGGGAGTTAACAAGGTTGATTGCCCAGTGAACTGAGCTAACTATGGAGTGATAAATCAATTATAGCTTATCACTTGAGAGGAAATGGAGGTGAGGGAATGAATGAGATTGATTGAAGAGTTAATTTAAGATCAAATAGAGCTAATTATGCATGTGTGGGTGCATGAAATAGTCCACTCTATATTAGGCATCAAAAATCATGCAAACTGGAAGAAAATGGGCAAAAACGTAGCAAAAACAAGTGAGAAACCCAAGTTTTTCCATGGCTGTATAAATGGAAGGGTCGGTCGTTTTGCTAGTATGGTTGCCCCTAGGCAACCTTGGGTCACCCGGGGGAGATCTAGGCTCGACAGGGTCAGATGCAGAAAATCAGGTTGGGAGATGCAAGAAGAGAAGAAGAGGAGGGGTTCTACCTCAAGAAATAGGTCAGTCATGTGCAAGAATCCAAATCTCTGCTTGTGTCTATAGGATCTCCTAGGGGAGATCTAGAAATAATAGGGGGAGATTTTGATTGGTTGAGCAGAACTAAAAACTGAAAGTGGGAGATGGATAGGGGGGACCTCTAGAAGTCTTCTAGAGGTGCATAGGATGAAAAACATAGGGGAAAGGTGAAAAATCACCTACAAGACACTCACAAGGCTTAGGAACAAGGTTGAAAGCTTAGAAAATGCAAGGCAACAAGTGTCAAAAAGCGTCGCAAATGGGGAGAGAGAAATCAAGAAAGAGGAAACAACATAAGACAAGAAAGAGGACATGTGGTGACAAGGATTTGAATTAGCATAGGGGTCCTCGTGGAGGTTGTGCATGAATTTTTGTGCTTACAGTAACATAATAGCACTAAAAAAGATAAGAATAGTACTAATTTAGAGAGAAATAGTGTTACAATAGAGCAAAATGGTGCTAAACTATGAGGATATAGCATGAATATAAGAGAATATAGTGCTAATCCAACTTGTCTATAAAGAAGCCTTCAAAAACACTCAAAATAAAGTTAGATAGGGACTTGGGAGTCCCACCAGACGTGGAAAATGAAGATGAGAAAACATAACAAAGGAGATGAAACAACAAATGTTTATACCTTTAAAAGTTTCCCACTCCTTGATAAGGTTGAGGAGCTTACACCTAAGATCTACTAGCTTTACCCAAGTTGATGTTGTGTCTATGTGGATTGCTTAATTCATTTTAACATAATGTGGATTTGGTAGAGGATTTAGGCTAAGGATGATAATGAGGGAGATAAGAGGATATAGATGAGATGAGGATGAGAGATTATTTTGGCATTATGATGTTAGGATAAGAATATTTTGGAGGGATTTTGACATGGCTTTGATGCTATGAAAAAGTTATTCCAATGGCTTTGGTTGGCCTTGTATTTATAGGCCAATTGGAGAGGATTTGAATCAAATGGCTAGGATTCAAAGTTGAAATCAAAGGTTGAGATGGGAGGAGGAGATCAAGGGTTGAGATCTCATCAACAAAGATGGAGGGTTGAGATTAAATGTGAATTTTAAATTCACATCGGCAAAGATGAGGAATGACTTAAAATTTTATTTCCATGGGATAGTGTGAGGGTGATGTGGGCTTGTCAATGAATTAAAAATTCATTTTTGTGGGGGAGTGTTTGAATAAAAAATTAAGTTTTATTTTGAAGTGGGAGGACATGTGACACATGCACATTTTTGGCACCTTACATGTGTAAGCTAATTTTATGGAGAAGATTTTAACATGAAAATAAAAAGGTGAGTTGGAAGGGTGATGTGACCTTTTGAATAAAAATTGATTTTTATTCAAAGTGTGTGGGAGGATGGGTTAAACAAGGTTTTAACTTAATTAAAATGTTGTTGAAAATTAGTTAGTCAGCTAATCAAGGTTTAGAATTAATTGAATAATAATTTATTTAATTAATTTAGGTCTAGGGGTCATGTAGGCTAGGGTAGCTAATCAAATAATAGCTATTTAATCAACTAGGCTAGGTTTAGGTTGATTACTTGGATAGATTAATTAAATAAGTATGATTTATTTAATTAATTGGGGTTAGGAAGAAGGAGAAATTAACTAAATAAATATTGAGAATATTTATTTAATTAATGAGGGATAGTGTTGTAAGGTTTAGTGATAAATTAGATGAATTAATTTATCACAAGTAAATGATTTGGGGTAAATGGCTAATGATAGATTATTAGAGATGGCTTAGGATAAATTAATTAAATAAATTGAATTTATTTAATTAATTGTGAAAGGATAAGTTAGTGAAGTGAGGATGTGGGAAAGTGGCTTGCGGGGCAAGTCAGTTTCATGTGTCTATACCCACAAACAGGTTTTCATCATGGTACTTATTCAAGGCACCATGGAAATAGTTTTCACCATTGGACGAATGATTTTTCTTTACTATTTTGATTTTTTTTTCTTTTTTTTTTTGACTTTTACAATGCTAATTGGATAACATTGATAATTGATACTCAAAAGGTCTTCATGTGTCCCTATTTGGTTGAGATGGTTGATGTAGATGCATTTATCATAACATGCCAGTAATGTCCAACTTGAAGTAACTACTTTGTGAGGATTAAAAAACTCATGTACAATCTTCTAATGTTTGTGTGAACTTCATTGATAACTAAGTTGGCCTTGTCCAAATGATTACATTTTGATAGAGAACCATCATAGCCCTTATAGTGAAGTGTTGCTGCCACAACACGATGGATTTGGGAGTTGGATTTCTTTGGTTTGAGATGTGAGTTTGGATGTGTATGAGGGATATTGGATGTGAAATTAGGTGATTGCGATATAGTCAACTTAGATGAATAAGTTGGCAATGTAGATGAATAAGTTGGCAATGTGGATGAGTTTGACATATTTTTGACTCTCCAAACATGCACTAGTGAATTATGAAATATGGATTTATCATTATGATGTGTAAATGTGGAACTAGGACCAATTCTCTTGTATAAATTATAAGGTGGTGGACACCTATTATATGCAAGGTGTGTACTTTGATTTTGATAACTTTGATAGCTCATGGTATTTGGATAGTTTTCTTCATTTGACATGCTTGGCCTAAGTTGTTGTGGGACCCATATTCCTAAATAATATGCTTTCCTTGATTTTTTGTTTCATACACTTTGGGCATTTGATTTGAAGCTTTTTCTTTGAATGGTCTATGATTTTTTTGGTCCTAATCAATAGGTGGAAGATGTGGAAGACAAATGATGGTAGAAGTGGAAGTGGAAAGATTGTCAAAATTTTTGACAAGTTTAGTGCAAGGGCTACAAATGGTCCCTATCTCATTGCTCTCATTGGATGAGGTTTCCCTAGTGATCTTGGAAGTATCACTAACATAATTGGTTTCCTTAGATAAGTCTATGCCAAAACTTTGACTATGTCTGATGTGGATTGGGATAGGTTCTAGGATTCCTTGTTCAAAAAGGCCCAATCCTTTTCCATCATAATCCATGCTTTGACATATCTTGTTCGCGATAGGATACTTATCATTTTTGAAACATGATGCAAGCTCTTCAGTATTTTGCTGAGAGTAGTCAAAAATTTTTGTTGTCTCTTATGTGAGTAAATTTGTTTTGATAAAAATAGTAGATCCTATTTGATGGGATTCTTGTACTAGCTCATCATATAGGCTCATATCTTTCTTATTGTATACACTTGTAGTTTCATGATCATTGTTTGTGATTATCATTCCTTGATCATCTAAATTCTCAATGGTATCGATTATGACTGGTGTTCCTTAATGCTTGATATGAATAGGATCTTGGCTGCAACTATGCTCATTGGGATCCATTGTGATATGATCCAAGTGATTTGTTTGATTGTCCATGTTGCCTTGGGTACCAAGTGTCTTATCATATGATATAGAGGTTGTAGTTGGACATTTGATAGGGCTAGTTGGATATGCACGATAGGATTATTCTATCCTTGATGCTCATGAATATCGTAAAGTTCAAGGAGAGGATCAACTTGGCTTGTGGGATCACAAATATCATAAAGTTCAAGGAGAGGATCGATTTGGCTTTCTAGATCATAGCTAGGATCATGATCATAAATGGGAGTGACTTGGCTAATTTGATCTTGGATAACTTGGATAAATTGATCTTGAGTAGGTTGACCTTGATTTAGTTGAGTACATGTTTGATCTTGCTTTAGATTTGACTCTTGACATATCTATTGAGTTTGGACAAACATAGAAGTTTCATGAATAGGATTAATAGGATTTGTATCATCAACATCATGATTGCATAAAGGAGTTGGATTTGACATTGGAATAAGAGAGTCTTGAATAGGCTTGATAGACAATGATAATAGCTCATTGTTAACATGAGACTTTTGCATAAATTGGATGGACATAGGAGTGCATGATGGTGTTGGATAGATAGGTATGACACTAGAAGGTTCTTGCTCACACTAAGGAGACTTGACAATATCTTCACATGATGGTGTTTTCTCATGAAAGGGTATGTTATTTTTCTTTAGATCACATGTTGTTTGTTGGACAAGCATGTCATTAGGAGACTCATGGATAGGTTTAGAATAGGTATGATTATTGACTTGGGAATTTCTAGTTTCATTTTCTTCCTTTACTAATAGTCCTCCGAGGAAATATCAAAAGAATAACTTGGATGTAGTGTATTTGGATTGTGAATTCATGTTTTGGATGGATGTGTGGTTGGGTTGATGGGATGAGCTAGGGTATAAGGATGAGGATGAGGGATTTTCATAGGATGACAAGGAAGATATGGATTATGGAGATGGGGTTGGATTTGGAATCGTGGATTCGGCATAAGGACCTTGTTTTGAACTAGTACTTCCCTTGTTGAAGATATCATAAGAAGAGTCACTAAACAAATGTTTAGGATTGACATGATAATTAGACTTAGGACAATCACCAAATAAAAATTTGAAAGTGATATGATAGCTAGTGTTGATAGGATTTTGAATACAAGGCTCTTTTATGAGTGTGACAAGCTTGTGAACAATCATATCATCATCAAATCTATTGTTACCAAAATATTCATCATGATCTATAAGTCTATCATTATCATCATCATTGACAAGTTGAGGACCACCTTTGATTATGATTTTGGGCTTGACATTGTATTTACTCATAGTTGTAGGACTAGGAGTATTGATTTGCATGATAAAGTCTTCAAACCAAGGATCTCTAGTGTGCATGATGGAAAATTACAAAAGTATTTCAGATTCCAATAGGATCTAGGATGCACATTTGGACCTGGTAACTTTGGTTATGAAAAATGGTGACCTAGATATTGAAACTTGGGAAGATTCTAGCTTTGTTGCAAAGAGAATTCAATCATGGTCTATGCAAGGTGGGATGACATGGTTCTACTACAAACTTCTGATTTGGATGTGCACAAGGATTTGTTTGCAAGAATTTGACTAAAAAGTGGATTGATAACAAACAAGAGGACACGATGGTTGGCTGACACTTCAAGGTGAAAAAAGGCTTATTGGCTTTCACTAGTTTCACACAAAGAAGACATGCCAAACATTTGATCACAAACCTAGAAGTAGTCAAGTAGGTGTGACATATCTTGTGGATCTCATGAAATGGTCATGGGTAAACCCCAACTCAAAATAGAGAAAAGATTCCTACCCCCATTAATACCATAATGCTATAGATTTTATAGATAGGGAATATATGGTCCCAGACCACCATACACCCCTTACCTTGGAGACTTTCTTCGTACCCAAAGTAGCCCCTATCTCAAGTATAATGATACATGTGAGCATCTTCCCCTCCTATTGCAGTGGTGCAACACAAGATATGATAATTGATGGTCTTAATCTAGGCTTTGACAAGGCTTATAGGGAGTCCCCATTATACAAAAGGTATGTGGGGCCCAAACCATGAAAAGGATTCCACAGCGACTAGCCACAAACATCACCAAACCAAGTCTTGATAGACCGAAGGTCTCGAGGATCAATTTGGACTAATTAGATTCACCATTAACATACAACTTTGCTCTCTCTTCTTTATATACCACACCAATGCATGTGGTTGGGGTCGTCTCTAGGAGTGATGAAATCCCCTAGTAGGCCTCCTAAATGGAAGGAATACTATTCACTTTTGATCTCCAAGATCATGCAAAATACAAGGAGAGAGCATACCTGAGATAGTATGCAGGGATTGAACAAATAACAGAAAGGAAAATGATGGACTTTTGATCCCCAAGATCACTCAAGAGTGCGAGGGGAGAGCATATGTCAAATCAAAATCCTAAAAACACAGCAAACAAGTTCTTTCCCACTACTCTAATTTAGTGCAACTAAACTAGTAGAGAAGATTGAGTCTTTGACAATGGTGTTGCATAAAATTTGTTAGTAGTTTGCAAAATTTTGTCTTGAACAAGTGTAAAGCTGTAAGAAAAGTGTTAGTACAAGACAAATAATCCTACAAAAACCCAAAAAAAAAGTTAACATAGAAAAAATTTAGTACAAGACAAATAATCCTGCAAAAAACTAAAAAAAAAGTTAAAGCACAGAAAAAATGATATCACCAATAGATTATTTACGACTTTCTATGCAATTTTTAAAAAAGGTTTGCTGAAATCGGAGCTAGTATGCAAAAGTTATAATTGTTTGAAGTTTTAGAATACAATGCTAATTTTTAGAGTATACCAACAAATCTAGGTAGAATCTAACAAAATGACTTGTGTCACTGTGTAGCTCTCTAAGTCATATTTCCAATGCCTACAAAATTATAAAACTCTAATGAAAAATGAGAAAGTTGTGCTTACTTGAATAAAACAGCCTCCAAGGGATAAAAATGGGCACTCTAGTGATTTGTAAACTCTGTATTTGGCAATTTTTTCCTGATCATAAGTAGATGGTTTCACTGGCAATTAAGTTTTGATGCCACTGTAGCTTTTAATGCCAAATTTGATGGTTTGTAGTGAACTGATCATAAACTAAGCCTTTTCAGCAGGAAGTTATAACTGAGTCATAGATTATGATCACTCATATGACCATTGCTGCAAGAGAAGATGCCAGTGACTAAAACTCACAGTCATATAGAGTTGTACCTGAAAGTCTGAAGATCTATGATCACCTATAAGCGGCATAGCTAAACCTCTTCTCATAAACCAAAGTAGAAACAAGATTTATAAAAGTTTCTAGTTGCATATTCCTTTGCTTCGCCAGCTGCTAACTTTTCTTCTTGTTTGTTTTTAATCGACTGATTTATGAATGAAAATGAAATGAAAATGTTGGAAGATTGCGTAGGCTTCAAAATCCTATCCTAATCTCCTCAAATTCTCAAGAGAAAAGATTGTTGTGGCTCTAGTGGTGGTAAGCCAACAACAGTGTCCTTGTATAACATATGGCACTCAACAGAATCGTGCACATAGAAAATAGAAGTAAAAAAATTGTTGTACGCCTTCAAAAGATTGTATCTTGTATTACCTTTTGAATGTATTAGAATTTGGGCTATAATCTATACATAAAGAATGGTAAAGGTTGTTTATGAACTTGAAGCAAATACCCAGATCGACCAACAGAAACCATATACATCAAACAATATCAAATATCACTACAAATAACAAAAGGGTGTTGTTAACGTGAGTTTTTTGTTGGTTAGAAAACTGGTTCGAAAACTAATATGACAACTAAATGCCGATAGTTAACAAAGATTGAATGTTAGAACTTTGAAATTTTCTCACAGCTTGGAGTTCATGTCGAGGCTAAAAATAGATAGCAGTGAAAACAAACAAGAAACATTCAACATGTCATCATTAAAAAATGTTTAACCATTGAAACAAAAACATATAATTCTCGCAGTCAAAAGGCTTTGGTTAACAACCGGTAGTGAATATATCCCATAGAATACTGCATATTAACCAACAATCAAATCCAGAATTCATTCAAATGAAGCTCTTATCATGCAAGGGCATTACACAGTGATTAGAATGACAAATAATGGCATGAAAACAAGAAAAATGAATGCTTATCCAATGCTAAAACCATGATACAATAGGATCCGACCAACACAAAGGTCAGAACAAATTCAACGCTCAATATGCAATAGAGAACAACATCCATGGACTCAGTAGAAACACTAAAAAGAAATAACCGTTTAAAGCCTTGAGGTGTTTATCACTGTGAATGTCTGAAAATGCTTCTATCATTGTTGGAAGGTTATCAATGTCTAATGGAATGCCAATATTTAACAAGAGGATGAGAGCGGCTAAGAGTTTGATTGCAATGATTTAGAATTTGGAATTAGCATTTATCAAGATAAAGATCAGTTATCCACAACTAATAGTCTTTTGCTTTAAAGCCAAATGCTAATCGTTAAAAATCTTGACAACAGTATGAAATAATAACTGTTAGTGATAACAACGTTGTTTACAAAAGTTAAGAACGTAAACAGTAACCAATAATTAACCTAAGAGAATATTTAAGGCAAACTAAAGCCGAAACCTAACTTACCGAACCTTGCAACAACTTATATGTGGCAGTTACGTTGAACATGTTGGTAGCAATCAGAACATGGATAATAACCAACGAGGCAAAAGGAAAATATCATGCCATGAAATTTTTTTTTATCCTTTGGACAAACACCCTAAAGATAAACAACTCATTCATTGAATATTACTTCATCATTTCCAGCAGATCACTGTATACAATGCTACAACCAGCACACAAAGAAAAGATCTTGCAGGCCAAATAACCAGTCAATATTTCATATTTACGTTGAATGGACAAAAATGAAACACCTCCAATCAGTCTTTAGATAGAAATAATCAAGACAAACCGTGAGATGTGGTCATACAGCGGTAGAAAGGTCCAAAAGTTCTAAAAACTAAAAAAAATTCAAAAAATTATAACTTTTTCAAAACATCAAGTGTTATATGTTTTTATTCATCTATGAGCTACTCCAGATTTGACGGTGTAGTTAGATTTAGGCCAGGAGGAAACCCACAAAATTTGACCTTCAAGACTAGTTGAAAACCGCACCTAAAAACCTGCACAAACTCAACCAATCAAACTCTTGCAAACAAAAAGATTAACAAGAACGTGTTCATGTCAGGTTCACCAAAATGTACACATTAAAATGCAGATAAAAAATAAATATGTAAGTGCAATAAAAACCTTTAAATCTACACTTAATATAACCTTTGATCAAGCAATGAAATCAATAATAAATGCATGAAACAAATACATATTACCCGTGATCTCCTGTTGCACCAAAATGGTGGATTTTCTCATGGTGTGGTTGCTCAATTCGATAGCATGACATTGCGAGATTCATCGATGATTGTTGAAAATTCTTCTCGATGCATAGATTTATAGATTTTAGAGAAGAAGATCAATGGCTAAGATTGGATGGCAGATCGATGGCTAGGATAGAGTTGGTTGAGCATTTATGAGATCAAGGGTGGATGATAAGAGGTATTTATTATTGATTTTTAATATTTGTGGGAGATACTCATAAAGTGGTTAGGGTAAAAATAAAAGAATTTTAATTTCTTTTATTTCATTTATGAGAGGGAAAAGTGGGATTTAATTAATATAAATTAATTAAATCATGTGGGAAAGGGGATTTAAGTTATTTAGGCTAGGAAATGGTTTAGGACTTAGGGAAAATAATTAGAATTAGGGTTAAATAGGACTAATGAAGGATAATGATAGGCTTAGGTCCTGATAATTGGGCCAATATGGAAAATATGATAAATTAGGGAATAATTGACCTTGATTAGGATAATTAGGATGGTTTAGAGCAATCAAGGGACAATTGATCAATTTTAGAGAATAAATGGTTGATTTAGAGATGAATGATCAATTTAGGGAATCATGACTTGTTTTGGGATAAAGTGGTAAATTTTAGGTGTCTACAGTGTAGATCAATTCTTATCCAGTTTGAATAAACTATCAAAAAAATAAGACCCCTAGTTAAATTGTCCACATTTACTCTATGTTTGTGCAACATAGTTGTGACCCAAATCCCTAGACCTTGGAGATGGTTGATCCTTTCTGGATCAATTTTCTTTTCAAGAGAGGCAGGTTGAATCTCATCTTGCCTGTGTTGCATGTGTGAGTTAAATGAACCATCAACAGGTTTTTTTGTAGGGGTCACTCTAGTAAATTTGTTGTTTTAAGCATATGCTTTGTTCTACTAAAAAATATAAAACCTACACATGGTTATGAGGTGGCTTCTTGGGTTTTTCCTAGGCATCATTCTAGTAGGATTGTTCTTGTCCCTTTTGTGTACCCTCAAAGAGTGATGTGGAATCATTATGGTTTCTTAGATCCCCTTAGGCTTGGATGTTGGCCAAGATTGACCACCTAATGATGTCATATGTCTACGTGGTGAGTCATCCCTCTTTAGTGGTTATTGTGATGCCCATCATGCAACCCTAGGGTGTTAGACTAACAAGAGAAAAAATTACACAATTTTTTTTTGTAAAAAGAAAGGAAATGCATTATACAATAAATATAACTACACCAATAACAACATTAAATGAAATAAATGGCTAACACTTCTAGGGAACACAACTGCATCAAATAGAATTATAACCATACAAGTGTTATGCAACATAATGCCAATAATACTTTATACATTTACTAAGACAAATGATTACAAGATTCCATACAAGGTTACAAGGCTGATTACATCGGTTTACAAATTGATACAATTGTGAAAGAATACTACAACTCAGAAGGTGTAAAGTAAATCTGGATCTAGAACACCTCTGCACTAGACTGGAACCAAACATCCAAGAGAACCAATGGATAGCTCTACCACCCAACCATGTGGAACCCTGAGGTCCACCCCTCTGAGTGAGGAGATAACATCGAGGCCCCACTAGACCAACGGCTACAGGCAAGTAGAAATAGACTTGACATAGACAACTCAGATCATCAAACTACACAACTCGACCAGACAAATCAATCATCAATAAAGTACTCCAGAGGCTACAACAAGAGGTAAAAGGAAGTAACTATGCTGCAGCTAGGGAAGTGTCATCGCATGGTCCTAGTATGGGTTTTCCAGGTTATCTCTCACCAGAAGCTAGCCCTCATCTATGGTTTTCCTGGCGATCGCTCTATAGGCACCGACCCCATAGGGTGACACATGCAGAGTCGACACTTCCTTTCATGGAGATAAGGAAGTCAACTTTGCCAACCAGGCCTTCTCATCCCATCCTTAGCATGTGAAAACACTCAAGGCATGGGTGAGGCATCAAACTTATCTTGTCAATAACTTACTACCCAACCCCACCTAGATCAATTATTAAGTTATCACTAGATTACAACTTCCATGGTGTTTTTCAGGCAACCACTTTGCGCACCAGCCCCACCATGGAAGCCACTCCCCCCACATACAACTAGCACTCCTAAACATTATTCAAGTTCAATACATGCAAAGGCAAGGAAAAAGTAAACATCTGTCTGTTACAATCCACTACATTCCAATTTCCATCTCAACAATAAAGCTTTCCTTTCCCACTAAAATCACTCAAAATGAAGAGACATTGAAACTGAATGACAACAGAATGGATTGAAGACCCAAAATAAAACCTAACCTCTGGAGTTGATAACTGCACGCAAAGCCACTTACCTAAATCCATCTCACAACATAGAACAAGGACTTAGATGATTTATGGCATAACTTATAACAATTTGACTCAAGACAAAATACACTATAACCAAATTATGTTGACATGAAATCCAATAACAACAATTAGAAATGGAATTTCGACCATACCATGATAACAACTACGGATGATTTAAACCAACAATTATCAAAAGGTTCCCACATTCTTTAAAAAGAAGTAAAAATAACATATGCATTGACATCTAACATTCACGTAACATGATTAACATATTATAAACATAACTAGCAATTTATATCTAACAAGGTAAACAATATTTGGTTCACACACTATTATTACCCGTTTAAACTAGCATTGCAATTCAAAACACTCTTAAATTTCTCTATCCCAATATATATATATTTACTAAAATAATGTATCATGGAAATCTAATATCACTTAATTCATACTAAAACTCTAACTCATTATTTCCTAGAAATAAAATATATGGTTAAATCATAACTAACAATTTATTTCAAAAATAAATAAAATGAATATACTATTTAACAAACTTATTTAATTCTAGGACAACTAACATCGGTTTGAAATCTAGCATGATCATTATAATCTAAACACACAATAATATTCTAACTTGCTCATTTAGTATTCCTACATCTACAAGATCAGTTCTATTTTCAATAAAGGTAATTGCTCAACCAGAAACTATAAATCTATACTAACAAATAAATAAGGTTCTTCTAATAACTAATTACACCCCTTGTTTTTTTATTATTCTCAAATAAGTAATCAAAATCTATTAACAAGTTTACTAACTCAAAAGATGATTAGACTTGCAAAGTTTACTAAACACTCTTGGAGTTTCTTTTTTGGAACTTCCTAATTTTGTTTGCTTGGAATTCTTCCTATTTGCTCATAGAGAGGCACTTACTGAAAACTTCTAATCATAATAAATTATTATTATAGTTCAATAAAATAGGTTTGAAGAAGTAATGGAGATTAGATCATACTTCAAGAAGAAATCTATAGGTAGAATTCGTGCCATGGTAGATGACAGAAAAAAAAAATAGGCTAAGGATATCAAGGTAAGATCCTACCCTAGCACAATAGTTCCAAAGAGAATTTCAGTTGATGAAAATCTAAAAAAAATAACCCTAAGCACTAGCCGAACTGTCATGTTGAACAAGAAGGTGAGCAGATGAAAAAAAAATACAACAGAGGAGTCAATGAGATCATACTATTTATCTGCAGCAATATCATAAGGAGTAGAAGCTAGAAGAATCAACAATGAAGAGGTTAAATCCTAGAAATTGCAAGTCTAAAGATGGACGTTTGGTAGGCAGAACACAAGACATAACGTCACCCCTGAAGAAGTGTATGGCACCCTTATAAGAGGAGTCCAATGGAAGAATATCATGCTGGCATCACCCTCTCAGCCAAGACGTCATTCTCCAAGCAAGGGGAAGAGAAAACAAATAAAAAAATAAGAACAATTTTCACAGTGTACGGCGGCCCAAGGAAAGACTAAATTTTTGGTTGCACTAAAGACAGCGGCCTCTCCAGTAAGTTTCACAATACATTTCAAGCAAAAGAAAAGAAATTAAGATGAAACCCAAATTAATTGGGTCATCCAGTGACTAGAAGGAAGATTCTTATTATTACATTTGCTAAAAAGATGCTCAAGCTCTCTCCCCACGTCGAAGACTAATTGGGTAGAGGTTTAGCAAGGCCACACTTGGAATTTTGTGTTCTTTTGAGAGAGCAGATACTCAAGGCTAGGAAAAACAATCCAGAGGAGGCAATTGCTAGGGCCCTACGACAATAGTTTGAGATGATTCTAGAGGCAAAACAAAACTTGACCAAACGACCTAGAACAAAAATGAAAAAAAAAGAATCTAGTAGCACAAGAGAATGAGGAGTGATCAAAGGAAACCGGCTAAGGTAGCAATCTAGGTAAGATTTTATTTCAAAACATGACTTTTAAATTAAACAGCATTCTCAGGCAGAGTAGTCTGATGATAGATTTAATTGGAACAATATTCAAATGAATAAATTTGTTTGGTAACTTGCAGATTTCCATTTGGATCAACTAAAGCATCCTCAAGATGAAAGGAGAGGATCCCAAATTTCCCAAGAATGTAAATGTAAAAACCATCATATTTAGTGTTACAGAAAACTTGGCTTTAGATGGTGACAGGAGAAAAAAAATAAGACCAATGGATTAAGCAGACATGATCGAATTCACATATGATTTCAACAGAGAAATGGCTAGTAACCTTACCCAAATTTTTGATCCAAGACTCCAGAATCTCTTCCGTTTCCCTCCTCTTCAACTTCCCATAACCAATTCTTTGTTTTTCCCCCAAATTCTGTATTCTCTCCTTCCCTACAACCCCCAGACACCATAAAAACCCATAGCCACCAACATGCATCCATTACCAAAATCCCCACTCCTCGGGGAATTCAAAATTTTACTAATAATAGAGATTTCACAAATCTAAAAATTCACACTCGACACCTCAGACACTTAAATAAACATTAAAATAATTAATTTTGTTAGTAATAAATTTTACTTTATACAATATTCCAAATTTTAGGACTATTCAAAATACTATTACATTTATCATAAAAATAGCATTAACATCATAATAATAGTTCATTAAGGTATTAACAAGAGAGCACATAGACATAACTTATACAAACTCAACAATTCTCCACAACACCTGACGACCAACAACATGGAACAAGGATCAAACGTCACATCATGACACATGACCACCACAGAAGACTGGGACTGACCTAGCAGAATAAACCTTGTGTTATCTCCCATTATCGATACCCATTGGTGCAAGAGGCCACTCAAACCTGCTATACCAGGTGGAGTCAAGGCTTGGTACCTGCAGCCTGCATCAGAACAATAGGTTGAATATGATCAAGTAAATATATGTCTACACACACAGAGTTAGAGAATCGTAGCGTAGTAGGGTGCTCGAAGCAAGTAATACTACACCGTCCCTGCTCTTAAAACAAAACTATAACCACTTTATTTGAATTTAGATATCAATAGATTGAATAAAACATGATAATATTAAACCATTACTACTCATGTCAAACTCATCATAACTGGAATAATAATAGTGTCATCATGAACTCATAACACATGTCAAAACTATATCAGTCGAACATAGTCCATCATGATCAAAATAAACATAAACCATAAGTCTACTAATCCAAATGTCTCAGAACTGTCAAAAAGCAATACAAAACTACCACTATCACAAGCCAAAAATGAAGGCGCATTATAGTTATAATAGCTGTATAGGTGGAGTGTTTTTTTCTATTTTGTACATGAGAGTTCTAGTTCGTATAAATTGACATCCAGTCGGATGGTTGTTTTCCAACCTTATTTATTGATAATTGAACATTATATAGAAAGGCAATGTAACAAATCATAGTCAAATTTGTATGTATGTACTTAATGAAAAAATATATATTTTTATAAATAAGTTCTTATTTTTATATAAAAAATGCTTGAAATTAGAACTTGAGGAAATTTCAAAGATGGTTGTTGTCTAGCAAATTGGGACATAAAATTTAAAATTTTGATTGTTACTTTGAATTTAAATTCAATTCTTATTATGTATTTTTTGTTGTTAGAAATGAATGTCATTATCAATTGAAAAGAAAAATGAAATCATTCTAGAAAAATAATTTACATAATAAGAAACAAAAATTACAGTTTTGCAACTACAATGGCTTACTAGGAGCACCTCTATACCATCATATTTAGAATTACAACAAAGATTACTAGCAACTAAATGGAATCCATTGGATCCTTTAAATTTGGCCCACGAAAAATCTATGATTCGTTTTTCCAATAATTGATAAAATACATTGAAGGGGCCAATCAAGAAGACTAATAAACATAAGTAGCAATGAAAATCTTAGAACAATATTGAAATTTTATAGGCAAGGAAAGAGATTTAGTAATCTAATATATAATTTTCTTTTCAACCCTCTAGATGACATAACAAATAGGATCAACTTTAGTAAATAAAGAAAAATGAACAAAATCATCATTTTCTTCTTCATTATTTTCTCCCTTATATATTTCTCTTAAGATTCTTTTCTTCCTTAGCATTGGATTTGATCTTACTCTTTCATTAGGAGATACCATTGATAGTGAAATAGGGCTAGTAGTTGTGTTGGAGCTATTTCTATGTATAGAAGGTAGATTTGTCACATTTCCATTAGATGAATCCATCTTAGTGCTTGTAGTTTTCTATTGTTCATTGTTTCTGTCCCATTGACATGCTTCATCTTCATCAGATTTGACATCTCTACTAGTTATAACCTTTTTCATGAATGGATTGTAAAGTTTATATACTTTTGCTTGACAACTATATCCATTAAAAATGCATTTTTCTCTTTTGTCAACCAATTTCTTACTTTTCTCTTATAGAACATGTGCATGTATGATATGCAACCAAACACTAGGATTGTATTACTATATGCCTCTTGAGGAATTACACCATGAACATTTTTTTATGGTGCATCTAATTCATAAATATATTTCCCATGCTACCACTTCAACCCAACATTTATTTGGTGCCCTTTTTGCTTTACAAATACTTCTCATCATTTATTCAAAAGTTTTATTTTTCTACATCATTCTATTATTGTGTATACCTTATTGTGAATTTTTTTAATTCCATTTTCATTGCAAAAATTAAGATACCCATTAGAAACAACCTCTTCTCTTCTATTCATCCTTAAAACTTTCAATAAGTACCCACTTCATTTTTCTAGTAATGCCTTGAACTGCTGAAAATACCAAATAACTCTTATTTTTGTGTCAAGAAATACCCAATTTTAAATCATTAGTAAAAATATTCCCACACAATTTTGAATGCACAAGTTCAATAGGAGCTCTTACTCAGCATGATTTACCAACAAGAAATGCATCCTATGTTGTTTTACCAAAATACACCCTTCACAAATTTTATTAGGTTTCTCTATCATGCGCAATCCTTTAACCATGTGTTTCTTGTACAACAAATTTATTCAACTAAAGTTTAAATGACCATTTCTAAGATGTCACAACCATTATTGATATTTTATAATATAGCTTTGAATGTAATAAATAATTCATTTTATATTATCAAAGGAAACATCATATTGTTAGTCATACATTCCTTTTACACTAACTCATTACTCACATTTCCATTTAGAATTACACATAGCCCATCCTTAGAATAAAGTCTATATTTCCCAATGCTAATAAAATCATGCCTTAAACCAGGAACATAATACACATGTTTTTTCTCACCTTGTTTAATCCTAATGGACATGCTCCATTTTCCCATAACACAAATTTTATTAATATTCCCCAATCTCACTTCAAATTTAATAGACTTGTCAATGTTTGCAAACATCTTATTACCTCTCATATGATTACTACAAATGCTATCTAAATACCTAATTTATTTTGTACTCTTTAGCAACATTACATGTGATGAGCAATGATCCATAATTTCCTTATTATTTTCATTTATTTAAAGAAATTTGCATTTTGTTTATTCATATCCAAATGCTTCTTCTTACATTCATAGGCATAATGACTAATTTTCTTGTAATAATGATATTGGAAATGAGATTTGTCATACATTTGACCTTCATGTACTTAATTATGGATACTAACCCTTTATATTCAACTTGCTTCATGGAAGTTATAACTAAATCTTCCTCCTTCATTATAATAGCTACTCTTGCAAACCCTTTTCCTCTTGTGTCATTGCTATCAGTTCTTCTTCCTTTTCCAAAGCTTGAAGATGAATGCTGAAATTATTCTCTTTTACTCTTGTCATTGAATAATATTCATGAATTGAATGCTTTCTATAGAGAGAAACTAACTATCTATTTCAATCATTGTTCATGTATTTGGAAAGATCCTTGGGTATGTGCACCAAGATGGGGGACCGAAAAGTGGTAAAAAATCAATTTGAAGCAAAAGATGACATAATGTGAGCGTGTTATAATGTGCTTACATTATAATGTGCTAGTGTTATCACTTGAGATGGCTCAAAAATCCTAAGCCATAATAGGATCATGGTATTTCTTCAATAAAAATAAAGAAAAGAACATATTTTTTGAATTTATAATGTTTTCATGTGTTATAATGCAAACAATTTTCATTTAAACTTGCTTTGGAATCCCACCATTAGGCTTGGATTTGGCTTGGATATCTTAGCCAAAGGGTTGGGCTTGTATGGAAGGTGCCCAAAGATTTGTTTTCAAGAAAATATAGAAAAATAACTAAATCTCAAGTGTGCTCTCCATCGAGTTTACACATTTTTCAATGTTAATCTAAAAAAATACTAGGATGACTTTGAGTTTGTTATGGAGTAAAAACTAGACACATGAATTTTTACCTCCTAGTTTAGCTCCTAGGTCCCCGTAATGACATTACACATTATAATTGATCATCCTGAAGAGATTTCCTAGCACCATTGTGAATTTGGGAACTTGGCCCTTCCTTAATTTCATCCCGGACTAAAAAGGGGCTCCTAGACTTGGGTGCCAACCACCCAAGTCTCCCCTAATTGGTCAGGCCATTAATGACATTTTGACATAGGACCTTTAAAAATGTTCCTCTTTGTCAAATTTTGTGATTTAATTTCATGAATGTTAGCAGGGAAGCATATATAAGTGTGTAAATTTGAATTCATTATGAACCTAGATGGATATTACAAACTTATGACATTGAAGAAAAGAGCATTCAAGGCATTCATTATGTTATTAGAGAAGATTTGTGTTTGTATTGTGTGTGTTGTTGCAGATTTGGGATCATCTCCATCTCCTTATGAGTTGCAAGATCTTCATCCTCTTAAGGACTTCACCTTCGAGGTGACATCATTTTTATTTGAATCATTTCATCATTTGGTTATCTTTGGCCTCTGCCCTGCAAGGGAACACACTATATAATAGTGGTGTTGGGAAGATTTAATGCTATCCCAGGATTTGACTGAGGCAAATCCCTAAACACTACAACCCGCAAACTCCTATCTTTTCATCTTGTGTTCAGGTTACAGGTATAGGTTTCAGGGAAAGTGAAGTTACAAGAAGACTTTGTAGGAATCAAGGTTTTGGGATCCGAAAGAAGTTCCAGAATACTCCTCTGAAAAGACTTGGACAGTTGCCACCCTATTCTACTAGGCTTTTAGGCTCTAGATCTTGCATCTGAGCATCAGTTACAACATTTTCTCAATTTTGATCTCTAGCAGATTCTCCCTTCAGGACTTGGGTGGTCCCCACTTTAGTCCTCTAACACTTTATCTTCTAAGACATAGGATATGATATCTCCCTAATCTTCCTAGTGCACTCAGATTTTGGGTTTTAAATGTTTTATGTCTTGTTGATCATGATGTTAGTCACAATACACAGAGATAAAAATTCACCAAACGAACATTTATCATCTTGAAAAGTATGATCAATTGAGAATGAATTGATAACTTCAAGCCTTCATTAGTCAGGTCTTGACCTTCAAATAATCTCTGAGTTAGTTTGATGTGAATTATTGTTTTCCATTCAAAGGCTTTACATTTTTTATTTGAAATTCTTTGTATCTGGATATGCTCTATTTTGTCTGCTTTCTGTGAATTCTTAACAAATAAGGTTAAATCCTAATGTATTTAACCTGATCATGTAGATATTTATGTAAGTTTGATCAATTCTTCTATGTATCACTTGATGTACATGAAATTGAAATAATCTTTCTTGACTTTACTTCTGCACTGTAAATTTATTTAGATGATGTGCCTATAAGAATTTATTTATGTGATTTTTACCATTATTTATGTTTAATTGTATGATATTGGCTATTTTGTATGTACTTTATTCAAATATGCTAAAGATATTCAGTTATCTATGGGATGTCAACATATTTCTCTGTATCTGCTTATTATTTTCTATGTATTTGCAATTGTGATGATGATTCAAATGAAATTAAATAAATTTGAACTAATGATTTCGAATTTTACTAAAATGAATGAGTTTCAACCATTGTTGTATATGTGCATTCCAATACTTCATGAAATAGAGATAAAAACCAAACCATACTATGCCAGGAGATTCCACAACTTCACACAATCGGTGCTAATCTTCTAAGGAATAGGAAATCAACAACATGCACTAGTTAACATGCACTCCAAGGGACACAACATATCACAGTGACAAGTCCAGATGATATCGAGAAGATTACTCAAGATTTACAATGCAACTATAACCTATATCTCTATTGCATTCAGTATTCAAAATGTGAACATATTTAAAATTGGTCTTGAGAAAGTGCCATGACATTCAATAGTCCTATCTCAATTAAACTCCTAATAGTTTTACAAGGGGCACTCTACCTCCTTTTATAGATCAAGGATAAGAGGTGGTTACAAAATATCCTATGATCAAGATTTATCTATTATCATCAATGGTTCATATTTCTTTGACAAAGTTAGCATACAAGACACGTGGCATAGATTGCTAGTTGGCAATCCTCTGGTGGGGATAACTTTCATTGTCAAATATTCCCATTCCATCTAGTTAGACTACAGGTGTTGATATGAAAAAAATGTTTTGGAAAACACATGATTTAATTCCTTCTTCATGCAGATGGATCCTCTTCATGTACATGCATCCCTATGTATGTCTTCTTATAAGCATCATATGTTTGTACAAAAGTGTCTACCTGGAACTTACTTATTGTGGTACCTCTCAATTTAGCATATTTCAATGCTCCTATTTGCTCATCCAAGGATCCCAGCATGTATGTCCTTTTATTCGCTTCCTTACTGTATGTCTTCACTTTCACATTGAGTTTAGCCATTTCATCCATAATGTCTATAGTGAAAAGTTCCCTAGGATCTCCAGCCACTTCTTTAAACTTATCCTTGAATATCCGGATGGCTTCATTTAGTTCTGGCACTACCTCCTCTATTATAGCATCATCTAGTAATTCTTCCATTACCCTTAATTCTTCAGCTAACAAATCATGAACCTTAGTCTAAATGTCCTTTACTTTATTCATGTTAGCTTGTAATACATTTAGTTCATTATCCATCTCTATCATCTAGGTCCCCATGAGTGGTAGAGTTACATTAGTAACAACCTTATTTTTCAATAGTTCATCATCAGTCATGGCCTTGGCTCTTTTGAGTCTTGTCATTGCATAATTGCACTTTTGAATTTGTTGAGTAAATTTACCCTTTGAAGAATTAATGTTCTCTTTTAGTTTGGACAACGTGTACCAATTGGATATGGATATCCTTATTAACTATTCTCAAGAGGTCGTGAATTTAGAAAACCATTTATCCATTATGTGAGCCTAATGCTTTTAGATATCCAGACCAGTTATCTTTTCTTCACTTATTAGAATTAATGCAGCCAGCTTCTCAGTAGCCTATAAGGTGGATGCCAAGGTGTCTGACTTCACCAACCCTTGTATAAACTACTACAATTGCATATTTTGTTCCTTCAGTTCTTTCTTTCTAGCTTTGAGCTTTATCAATTTGGTCACTATTGCCTCAATGCTCTCCAGTTGTTCTTGTATTTCTGACTCTATAGTAGCATGACCCAAGTCAACCTAGGTCACCTGGAATTCCTCTAGCATGATTTCTCTTTTGGCCTTATCATCTAGAGGCACAACAATTTGAGTTGTCCTCCTTCCAAATTTTGAATCTATTTTAATACTGGAGACTATCCTAGCTCTTCTTTTTGCTTTAGCAGAATCAATAGTAAACAAAGACTTGAAGTCAAAGGGTACTTGTAGTTCTTCTTTGCACACCTCTAAGGAAATCAAAGCCAAAGAATCAAATTGTGATCCATTATCCTGAGCATCTTGAGTTCCTTCATCTTGTACTTTCTCTTGATCACCTAGATCCATCACATTTTCTTTGTGTCCATCCCTGGCATCTAGATTTTTCTTCTCATGGAGCTGTTCCTCTTGCCTTTGTTTTGGAGGAGACTGATTATCTAGTGCTGGACCATCATGTTCCTTTGGAGCTTCATCAGTTTTAGGTTCTTGGCCTTTATCCTCTTGACTGTCCTAATGGCTATCTCCTTTATACTCATCCTCTTTTCCTCCTCTAGTTTAGGTGATTCAACTACCTTCTCCTACTCAAGCTTATCCACTAGGCTATCTTGTTGTACCATTTGTTTCTGCGCATTATCACCTTTATTGTCTATTTCCATGGGAACACTTTCTTCTTGAGATTGGCCAGTTTGGATGACCTCTTCTTCTTTATCCCTTTCTTCAGGCATTTATGTCAGATCCACCATATCTAGATTGGTCATATTCTCGATCAACGTGTCAAGGGACCCCATATGCACTTCTTCCTTAGGAGTTTCTTCCCTTTCTTTTCTTCCATCGTGTGGTTCTCCTGTTGTATCTCCTTTATCTTTTATTTTTGTATGTTGTAGCAAGGTTTCAATTAGGTGATTAGTGATATCTTTGACAAACTCATCCTCTTCAGTTAGGTCAATTGTGGCACTTAATGGAAGAGTTCCAATAGCTTGCAATCTTTGAGCTTTATTCTTCAACTCTTCTACCATTTTAGTCTTTACCTTTATTATAGTCTCCATAGGCACATCATGTTGTAACCCCTTAACTATGCTTTCACTTGGGTTAGCTGATCTAGATACTGCTACCTTTTATGGTGAAAGGGCACCT
The DNA here is from genome assembly GCA_027924645.1 of Cunninghamia lanceolata. Classification (NCBI taxonomy): domain Eukaryota; kingdom Viridiplantae; phylum Streptophyta; class Pinopsida; order Cupressales; family Cupressaceae; genus Cunninghamia; species Cunninghamia lanceolata. Next base: position 2,870,545 of record BSBN01000135.1, on the reverse strand, counting down.
CTAATGCATGGACTCTGATATCTAGAGTTCCTGGGGACCTTTACACCTTGTAACAAATCATCCCTCTTTCTCTTCAATATTTGAATATGCATCTCCTCCCCTTCTTTAGTGTCATCCTCCTCAACAATAGTCCTCACTGGACTTTACTCTGCACCTTTTGAAGTCTCCCCTTGTGTTGTAACTATTTTGGGTATAGATATAGCAATAGCTTTCAGTGGGGTGTCCTTAGGAAGCAAGTGTTACACATATGCTAATGAAATTCCCTCAGTTGTGAGCTACTCTGTAGCTCTAGATGAACTAGGCTCTACTGCCTTTTCTTCATGGACTTGTCTCTTCCGTATTATAAACAAATCTTGGTTCTTCTCTTTCTTTCATCTTCTTTTCAGAGGAAATTATGATACCTTTCCTTTTCAATTCATTAATTTTCTTATCAACCCAGTTCTTTGTCCTCACCATGACTTTGGCTGTGAGGACATCAATGGGTGTTTCCTCCTTTTGTTTTAAGTCTGGAGATGATATTGTGTCATTATACACCTTTTTCTTTTCATATTCTAGATCCATGAGATCATTATCATCCTTTTTGATTTACAGAGGCACCTTAGGTTTTCCTATGGTCCTCATCTGATCTAGAGTTAATCTTTGGTAATCTATTCTTTGTGCCTCATGATCATCATCACAATCTACCCAGTAGTCCTCAAGGTGGATATTGTTCTTGTATTTCTTGTTGAACCTTTTCTCTATCCTGTGATATGGATCATAATCTTTGGCAAGAGGAAACTACTTTAAATTCAAGATTTCCAAATTTGTCTTTGCCTTCTTTGCATTCTCCATGGATCCAACAAGGAACCATTTGATATCAATGGGAAATTTCTATAAGGGCTTCCTTCTTTAACTTTGGGCAATTCAAATATAGGAAGTTCTTGCCTCATCATTTCTAGTAGCACCACTTAGTCGGAAGGATATCTTGGCAGCATGTAAGGTTTTCCACTGAAAGCCTCCATCTTGATATATGAATAAGTATTGGCTTGGATGAACCATGAGCCATATTTCTTGATTACTATTGTAGCACCAACTAAAAACCTCTTAGCTCTGTCTCCATCCATCAGTCTAACTATATGCATTATGAAAGCATCATTTACAAGTTTATAATTTTGTATGGATAATCTCTTTTCCAACTTGGGATAATACTCCTAGGGAGTCTTCTTATTGGGCAACTTTCCCAACTTTCCCATAGTCTACAACCCATCTAATGTGCCTTTTTCTACATAGGCATACACAAGATATGAACTCATTATGAAAATAGAGATCTTATTTTCCTTCCATTTGATCATGTATGGTGTTGCTGATAATCTTGGCCCACTACACCTTTGCATTCTCTGGCATGTATTCCACTACCATCCTTATCAGCCTAAACATCCATGGTTTGAATGTTCCACAATTGATCAAGCCATTCATTTGACTGAGCATACACATTATGTATTGGACTTCCTCATTGAAGTTGAATTTGTACAAATGCACTGTCATTTTGGCAGTAGCCCTGGCTGTATTATTTGGGATCCTCCATTGTTGATAGATGACCTTTCTGCAATTCTTATCATTTGCCACAAATTCCTTGGCCAAGGCATCTAAATCATGCACATACATGTTATGTGTCACTAGTAAATGAAACATTTCTGCAATGCCATCCACTGAAAGGTTGACATAGAGCCTTTCATGTTTCTCCACCTTTCTAGTATTGATGTCATAATTCTATGCACATTCCACCATGAGCTCAAAATCTTCTGTGGAATATGGAATGCTAGCTACATGGAACAAGTCTGATGCTACTATATTTTGTAAGGTGGGTTTATCTTCTCTAGCCTCGATTCAAGTTTGAATTCTTCTATGCCTCTACCACTTGCATGAGTATCCTCCTGAGTGCCCAATTTACAATACACGTTGCACATTCTAGGGAACATTGGGATTTTAAATTTGGCATCTTATTTTTCAATCCATGGTTGAGACATTTTGTCATGTAATTCAAATGTACTAGTCTGAAACAATAGCATATCCTAGTCCATCGTTAGCATAATAATATCTTTATCTGAATGGTAAGACTTGAATTATACATTACATATTTACTATTGATATATTCCCTTTTACTATTTTCTGAATTGACTAGGGCATGATTTGTAACATGATCAAAGGGATAGGATTTATATGTACTTGGTGTGCTTTCTTAACCTATAATTGATGTAGTAGTAGCTAAATTACCATTCTAGAAGCATTCTCCTGTGATTCTATTCTTTGTTTCAGCTTTGATCTATCATAATCTTTAAACAATGGAACTAGGGTTTTCTAATGCAATGTTATTGATTATGATCATGAAAATGCCCTTTTAACTTAGGCAATTTGTGATTTTAGAGCACATTAATGGAAGAAATATGATTTGACACCCTCTTTCAATAAGATGGAACAAGATTTCTATAGGTGTCCATTGGCACGCTTTTGCATTTAAACACCAACGACTGCTTTATCGCATTAAATGCAAAAAGTATAGGTATGGGGATATCCAGTTAAGGAATATTTTGAGGATATTTAGATGTGGATATTTAAATGACACTATGTGAGTCAAGATGTGAACATGGACACTTTTCATTACTTCATAGCAGTACAGAGAATCTTTCTTGATGACAAGATTCTCCCATGAGGATGCATTACCATATGATTTGGATCTCTTTCATTGGGTATAATAAGGTGGGGTTATCTTCTCCAACCTCAATTCTAGTTCTAAATTCTTCTATGTTTGTACCACCTGCATGAGTATCCTCCTAAGTGCCCAATTTAAAATACATGCTGCACATTCTAGGGAACATTGGGATTTTAAATTTGGCATCTCATTTTTCAATCCATGGTTGAGACATTTTGTCCTGCAATTCAAACGTACTAGTCTTAAACAATAGCATATCCTAGTCTATGGTTATCATAATAATATCTTTATCTATATGGTAAGACTTGAATTACACATTGCATATTTACTGTTGATATATTCCCTTTTACTATTTTTTGACTTGACTAGGGCATGATTCATAACATGATCAAAGGAATAGGATTTATACGTACCTAGTGTGCTTTCTTAACCTATAATTGATGTAGTAGTAGCTGAGTTACTATTCTAGAAGCATTGTCCTATGTTTTCATTGTCTGTTTCAGCATTGATCCACTGTAAGCTCTAAACAATGGAATTAGGGTTTTATAATGCAATGTTAGTGATTGTGATCATGGAAATGCCCTTTTAACTTAGGTAGTTTGTAATTTTACGGCACTTTAATGGCAGAAATATGATTTGACACCCTCTTTTTGTAATATGGAACAAGATTTCTATAGGTGTCCCTTGGCACGCTTTTGAATTTAAATCCCAACAGCCACTTTATCACATTAAATGCAAAAAGCGCGGGTATGGGGATATTTGATTAAGGAATATTCTAGGGATATTTGGATGACACTATGTGAGTTGAGATGTGAACATGGACATGTGTCATTACTTCACAATAGCGCAGAGAATCTTTCTTGATGACAAGATTCTCCCATGGGGATGTGTTACCATCCGATCTGGATCTCTTTCATCGAGTATAATAAGATGACATCATCGAGGTCATGATGTTTTAAAAGATCTAGACACTAATTTAAGATCTGATTACTCATTAAGGTGAAGGCACAAACTAACATCCCACATATGACATGTAACTAGGTAGGTCTCTTAAATTTGACGTCTGGATACTATCGAGAGTCAGGATATTATAGAATATTAGGATATTAACTAATATCCCTACATTTTAACATTTAAATGATTAAGTCACTTAAATTTGACATCTGGACATTAGTGAGCACCAGGATACTAACTTAACATCAGGATGCTATGCAATGCAAATATCTGGTTAACCCATTGACCGATCTTTGACTGACCATAACTTTTTATTCTTGAGGAATTTTGAGGTGATCCAAAAGGCAAACCTTCTTAAAATTTTGCACTATTTCAGCTGGCAAGGTTCATGACAACAAATTCTATTTTTAGATTTTGACTAGGATCTTGACGTCTTAATATGCAGAGGATAACATTCTGATATGCACCTAAAGCTAATTTTACTATACCACTGAAAGCAAGGACAAGAAAGCAAGCAAAAAGTGGGTCCCTATTTTGGCTAAGGCAAAATGGGGCATGTTGTGTAACCACACAAAAACTTGCCACAAAAAAAAAACCAAAATTCAAACAATTCAAAAGATGAGGACAAGTCAAAGCATAATGTTCCTACTCTTATTAGTTGTAAGTATCTTAATCTTACTGAATAATATCATGTTCATCAATATAACAATATGCAAGAAGGAGTCAAGTGTATGCATGTTGTCCATATCCTTCATCTTAAAGACGAGTTGAAAATGCTAGTGACAAGTGTTAAGCTACATAGTTTGGTTTGACCCTCATAGCCAACCTGGATAGAGCCTTGCTGCCAGTAGGCGTCCATATCCCCAACAAGTATCAATGCAATTCTCCCAAGTAGATCCCCACTGCCAGTAGGCATCCACAGCCCTGGTAGAGTTACTTGGATGGCCTAATTATCCCTTTTGGATATTCAATATGTTTCTTTTTTTAAAGATATGATCATGTAAGAACACTTTGCAAAGTGTGAGCACTTACTAATTTAGGTTGAGAATTACAATGGTAGCAAGGGAAAACCTTTAGATTTTTCACTTAACTCTACACTAACAAGTTCAATAAATCTAAGGTTGTTAAGTGTATTAAGTGAGAACGTCTTTGAGCAATGAAAGCTATCACTAATGAATAGGATATTTCAGACTTGACCGAGAAATACTTACTCCAACCTGAGTTACAATTTATGTAAGAACTTGTATTCATTTCTTGAATTCTAACAATTTCAGTGATTTTCCTAAAGTGAAAAGGTGCATCATCTTTCTTGAGCCAAACAAGGACTCACCAATGACTGAAGCAAAGCACAACACACAAAAGAAACTATACAAACAACTACACAGAAATGTACATATGTTACAATGATATGAAATGATATATCAAGGCCTGGAAATAATGTTTGAGGAATTATCCATTGACTGGCAATGGGACATCCTCATGTGTTAAAGTTTTAAGCCTATAGGTGCTATCACCTAGTATTTCTAAAATTTGAAAGGGACCTATCTAGAGTTTGTCAAATTTTCTGTGATCACCTTTCTTTTCATGTGCTTTGTCCCATGACAAGACTAAGTCTAAGATTCTAAAAGTCTTTAGTCTAGCTCTCTTATCAAACCACCGCTTGACAATAGCCTAATGTTTTGTGAACAGGTCAATTGTCCTATCTCACTTCTCTAAGTTCTAAATGCATAAGCTATAACATCCTAACCTCTTGTTTGTTATTGATGTCTAAGTAATCTTGTGCAAATTGTCGGGTAGGGATCTTGAGGTTAACTAGGAGGATAGGATCTACCCCATAAACTAACTGATAGCGAGAATTTCCTAGTACAATTTTTATCCTAGTTTAATCTACCCACAGTGCATATTTAAGTAGGGTATTCCATTCCCTGGGATTCTTTTCAATCAATCTCTTTATGATGTTTAATAAGTTTTAATTTGTTGATTGGGGATAATAATTTGAAGAAAACTTTAAAATCACCCCATGATCAAAAGCCCAACTAGACAATTTCAAAGATACAAAAGTTGGTCCATTATCACACACAAGGGCATATATAACTCCATACCTAGTTGTAATGTTGGTTTCTAAGAATTTGATCACATCATCCGCAATACGAGTTTTGTTGCTGGCCACTTCAGTCCATCTAGTGCAATAATCTATGATTGTCAATATGTACCTGTGTCCTAAAGAGGATGGAGGGTTGATTGGGCCAATGAAGTCCATGCCCCACTATGCAAATGGGTGCACCTCCATGACTGGATGAAGGGGCAGAGTAGCATATCTTTCTTTACTTGATGCAATCTAGCAAGTATGATAAAATTTGATGTGATTAGCAATGTCTTTAAAAATGGTTGGCCAATAATATCCTGCTCTTAGGATAGCATGAGTGGTGGCCAAAAGAGATCCATGAGCTATGCCCAAATTTGTCCTATAATCTAGTGAGGAATTTATTAGCTTCTAATCTGTCTAAGAATCTAAGGTATATTCCTTTATAGTTTTCCTTAAAGATGATTCCTCCTTTTATCATATGTTTTCTTGATTTAATCCTCAAGGCTATCCTCTAGGATGCTTGAATTTTAGGAGGACATCTCCCAGTGATCAGGATGTGCCTAATGTCTAAATACCAATCATTATTTTCTTTTGTATCTAGTGCATATTGATGACTTATCAGGTTAGGGTCAATTTTAGAAATCATTTGGCTAAGGGCTTGTCCCCTAACTAGCTTCATGGGGGTTATTTCCATGTCATACTCTTGAAGTACTATAATCCATTTCACCCTCTTCTTTCTAGGCTCGCTCTGCATTAGGAGCATTTTAAGAGCTACATCAGGTACCATGACAATTATCTTGCTTCTCAGGATATAGTGTCTAAACTTTTTCACTGCTCTTACTAAGGGAAGGGTTTACCTTTCAATATTCATGTACCTAATCTCTACATCTCTAAATGGGGAAATCATAAAAGTGAGGGTTTCTCTTCTTTTTCTTCAATCCTCTACATCAGGACTACTGCACAGGTATGTTCTGAGGCAAATGAATAAATGTAAAAATGTCTTGTATAATCTAGGCTAATCAAGACAGGTGCATCTACTATGGCCTTCTTGATATCCTCAAATGCAGCTTTCTCTTCTAGTGTCCATTCAATTTTGGCATCCTTCTTGAGCATGGCATTGAGTGGCCTTCCAATTTCTACAAATCCTGTGATGAACTTCCTCACAAAATTAATCTTACCAAAATGATATTTTATCTCTTTTTTACTCCCTGGGAGTTGTAATTTCATTATAGACTCTACCCTAGTAGGATCAATGGTTATTCCATTTTTTGATATGACATGACCAAGCAGCTTACTTGTGGTCACTACGAATATGCACTTCTTTGGGTTAAGGGAGATACCATATTATTCACACTTCTTAAGTATCTTTCTAGGGTCTTCTATATGATCACCTCTTTTCTTTGAGAAGATAGTCAAGTCATCCATGTATATGACTATGCACTATCTGACTAGACCTTTGAATGATATGTCCATTGCACACTAAAATGTGGCTCCTGTGTTGATCAGGCCAAATGGTATACGCTTGTAAGCAAATATTCCTCATTTAGTGGTGAATGCCATCTTTAATCTATCTATGTTGTCCACCATTACGTAGTTGTACCCTAAAAAACCATCTAGGAAGGACATCATTTGAGCTCCATTCACTATTTGTAGAACTTCATCTAGGGAGGGTAGAGGATAGTTGTCCTTTTTGGAAGCTCTATTTAAATTCCTGAAGTCGACACACAAACGTATGTCTCCATTCTTTTTCCTAACTAGAACTAGATTGGAAACCCATGTTGAGTGCCTAATAGGGAATATGATCCTTGCATTGAGTAACTTTTTGACTTCTTCAAAGATAAGGAGTTCCATCAAAGCATTGACCAGCCTTTGCTTCTGTCTGAATGGCTTGGCATCTAGCTTTAATGGGATGGTGATGATAGAAGTATCATACATGTTTGGTTCATCATAGGTCCAAGTAATCACATGGATATAATCTTTCAATGTCTGATCTATCCCTTCTTTTTTCTCTTCAGAGCAAATCTTGCCAATCAAGACATTCCTTGTGTCCCCACCTTGTCCTATGTTGACAGATGAATATTCTCCTCCATCTGTCTTAGGGAGATCCTTCTATTTTATCATGGAGTCCAAGTCAAAATCTCTTTCTAGATCAATCATACCTTTGGGGATTTTGTTACTTGGTAAGTCTATGACTTCTTCTTCATAGACATGATCATCTAAGTTCTTCTCATCTAAAATATGTACTTCAAATATATCCATGTTTGCAATAAAATCTAGGATATGGTGTCATCATCAAACACTTGGAAATTTATTACAGTATTAGGTATGGAAGGTATTGATACCAATTCCACTAAGAATCTCTTCATTCTAGAAATGAATAGGGGTTCCAATGTGCTAGCTGCCTGTGCTAATGTATCAGCTCTATGGTTTTGTTCCCTGGGAACATGTGTGATATTGAAAGCATCAAAGATTTCTATTAAATCCTAGACTCTATGTCTATAATTTAACATCCTTTTGTAGTTGCATGCGTAGATGCTCCTGACTTGTTTCACTACTAATTCTGAGTCTCCATAGATATGCAGATTTTTTACTTGTTTCTTGAGGGCAAATAACAACCCATGGATTAGGGCTTCATACTTTGCCATGTTATTAGTGCATGAGAATCACAATCAGTATGCAACTAAAAATGACTTTCCTTGTGGATTTATCAGATCCACACCAAAACCAACTCCTTATTTTGATTTAGAGCCATCAAATCTGAGGATCCATGGTTTATCTTCAGTTAATGGCTTATCAGGGCCCTCTCTTTTCTTTTTGGCTCTTGCAGCTGCACCTGAAGATATCCATTTCAAATTTTGTGGTTCTCTTTCTATTATCTCTAGACATTTAAATAAAGATATACCATCTTCCTTTAGTTTCTTTTTACTTTCTTGAATATCCTCATATTGAGTATCTTCACTTTTCATCATTTTAGTGCTATCTCCTTTGTCCTCAGGATGAACTATAGTTTCTTTCCTTATTTGTTCAGGGATATCCCTAATATTATGTACTTTGTCTCAAGAGCACAGCTACTCTTCCTTATCCAATATATGCAAACATAGAGCATAGGTCATCTCTGAATATGGTGCCCCATGAAGTTAGCACCATCTTTTTAGTAGCACATTATATGGAGAAATTCCTTGCAGAATATGTCTCTAAACTTGTTTTGACAAGAATTCTCCAAATTGCATCAAGTGACTTCCTCTGTCCACATCTGATAACTCATAATTAGATTTGATGAGGCAATCGATCCTTGGAGTAATAACATTCTTTTGCTCATGAGGATGTATCTCGTCACATACCAAAATATCTTCCAAGGTAGATATCAAGACCTTGCCTTGATATGTATCATGTTCTTATTCTTCTGTATCTGAAGAAAAGAAGCAAGAATTAGTTTCATCAATATCAGATGTTTCACTTACCTCAACCAATGATGATCATCCTTCTATGCTTACTCTTTCCAACTCGATCATGTCTAGGCATGTCTCATAATTCTTTTATGACTGTGTATCATCATGTAGTCTGCACCATCTAGATAACAAGATATCTTGTATGGATGATCCAATTTATTGACACTTTTGTATTTCTCTGGACAAATACTTCTTAAACTTAGTGAAGTGATCAACTTCTTCCTCGTTAGTTGAACTGTAATAAAATTTAATGATCATCCTCTCCTCTTCATCATTATGTTCATGCATGTGCATGTTACACATCAAGACTTCTTCAATTCTAATAGTTTGAGGTCTTACTGCATAAACTCCTGGTTCAATGTCCACACATAATATCTCATTAGGGTGATTATATTCCATTAGCATGTGTTTCATTCTAGGTTCATCTTCTATCCTAAGTTGGTTGGGAATTCCTTTCTAGGGTAACCACATTTGATTGAAATTTATGGCCATGTACCCATTTAATGTCTTGGACCAATCTCTGCTAAGTAACATTCCCTAAGTATCAGGGATATCTGCTACCTAGATGTTAATGTAGTACTAAACTCTTGGGTCTAATGCAAGTTGCATGTGGATATGGGTTAACTCTCCTACCACACTCACTTCTATTTTATTGAGTCGTGTTACCTTCTTGAGGGATTTGCTTGGATGTAAACCTAAAGCATTGCAAGTGGACAAGGGCATCACGTTTGTTGAGGCATCTAAATCCACTAGATAGTTATGTAAATTCTTGCCAAATATCCTTAATGTGAGAAAGAATGGAGGTGATTCAGACTTATCTCTGTATAGAGTCATCTGTGATGTTTTAGTAGCATGAACAATAGCTTGCACTTTAGATTTGGCATTATTGTTTTTTGGTGCAGGATCTCTAGTCATGATGTGGCTAGGGTTATGACCAATATTGTCCTCTTTGGGTATAGGTTCATCTAAGGACTTCAAGAAGGCTTTCTTGATGACTAGGGTTTTTAGCAATTCTGATAAAGACATACTGATCTTTATCTTTTTCATTTCTTTTGCCAAATAAGTGACTAATTTATTTGATTTAGGTAATTGACCAATGGCTTTTGTCACTGTATTTTGGGGTGTGAAGTATTGAGTATTTACCTTGGGAGGACTAGGGTTATTGCTAGCTTTTGGATCAAGCGGTGTATTGAAATTATTAGTAGGGGTAGAAGTGGTCAAAGGACTAGCTGGTCTATTTGTATTATTCCTAAGGTTATAATTATGTCTCCCCTAATATTGCTGCTGATAAGCATGGACCTCTTTAGGTTCTCGCTCAGGCTCATTTTTATCTTCAAAAGGGAACACATAGTTTGACTCAAAGGTCAAGGCAGACTCTTCACATGCCAATGTATAATTTTCATGAATTGAGGTCATCTAATGGTGTTGATGACTATCAAAACTTTTGAGTACTAAGACAGACTCATATCCTAGAGGGACAATTTCATTTCCTTTAGGAAAAGGAGATCTGTAGCAGTTTTTGATACTTCATCTTGGAATATACTGGCTACTATTTTAAATTAGGGATATTCAAGCTCAACATGTGCTGCATTATTATGCATCCTACACCAATTTGTGAGTGTAGCCTCTACTAAGTTTACCCTAGTAGTTTGTTTAGGTTTAGTAGGAGGTTGACCATCCAATGGTTAAGGCAATGAGCCATTATTAGGCCAGGTGTTCCAAGTCCTAGGTGGCCTAGGGGAAGCATTGTTATTGCTACTGTTATTGAAATTCTTTTCGTTATTGTATCCCTTGTCAGGGTATCCAAACCTCTCATTATTATTTCCACATCCTCTATCAGGATATCCTTTGTTCTGATTTGACTGAGAATAAAAGTTTTGACTCATGTGTGTGATCTCAATGATCAATTTTCTCAGTTGTGTAGATATTTCCTTGATGTCATCCTTCTCCTTCTGGGCTTTGGCAACTACATTATCTTGTTGAGGCTTAAAGAAAGAGAGCTCTAACTATTATTTTGTACAACATCTTGAGATGCTTGTGTAGGATGACGTATTATCTGGCCATTTCCATTTGGAGGGGGCATGATACTAAGTGGAGGTACCTATAATGGACTAGGCATTATGGTTGAGGGTTCATGACTCCATTAGTATAGGGTTGAATAGGATATGTAGGATACCTTGAATTAGGTGTAAAACTAGGTGTCAACTATTGATTAACTTTGATGGCTTCTTCATAAGCACCTACCAAAGTAGTAATTCCAGGATGTGTCCTCCTAAAAAACATGGATGTCAAGGGATCTAAGGCTGAGTAGTATATTGATCTAGCTGCCTCATCCCCTACATTATAGGCAACAACTAACTTGGAATACATTTTCTATCACATAGAATTAAAGTTGGAGATTGGCTCTCCCTCATCTCTCTTTATTGTGGCAAACATGTGGTATGTCATATTTGGATCTACTGGTATTTTGAATCTTCCTAGGAAAGCTTTCTCCAAGGCATCCCAAGTAGCTATGGAGGATAGGGTGAGACTAATGTACCAACTGTATGCTTCTTCTCCTAATGAATAAGGAAATAACCTACACACAACATCTTCATGGTCTATTCTAGCCCTGAAACATGCCTCTTTGCAAGTTTGAATGTGATTCTCTGCATCCTGATAAGGATGATACTTTGGACAAATCTTGTTTGGATTCTTCAGCAATGGATGATATGTTGTAAAGGTATGGTGATTCCATAGCAAAGAATGACATTGTAAAAGGCACCTGAGGTATTATTGGGGATAACAGAGGAGCTATAGTAGTTATCATCAGGGATGCTAGTGAACTAGGACCTAGACTATGGTGAATTTTTGTTGTATAGGGTTTGAGTCTGCAAATTGGAAATTCCTCTAAAGTTCTGGTGGATCTCAACCTCGTATTATGTCGGTGAGCTAGAGCTTCACTATGTATGACTAGATATGGATACTTCAATTGTATCTTTGTAAAGATCAAGGTATTTACTCCTCTGAGGTGGATATTTGTGATCAAATGTCTAAAACGGAAAGATATTTGCACTGTATTTGCATAGGATGTAAATGTTGACCAAAATTATGAAAATTCACACTAATGACTACAACAATAAGGATATTTACTCCTCTAGATTGTAAATTTCGAAATGGATATTCAGAATGACAAGGTATTTGTGCTATAATTGCAAAGGTTGTTAATACAAACTCAACTTGTGGAAATAAAACTTACTGACTGCGAAGATCAAGAAAACTATCTGCAAGACTTGGATATTTGTAAGCTAACTCTTCAATACACAAATCATGAACTTTAGTCTGAATGTCCTTTCCTTTATTCATGTTAGCTTTTATTATATTCAGTTCATAATCCATCTATGTCATCTAGGTCCCCATGAATGGTAGAGTTGCATTAGTAACAACCTTATTTTTCAATAGTTCATCATCATTCATGGCCTTGGATCTTCTGAGTCTTGCCATTGCATAATTGCACTTTTGAATCTGCTGAGTGAATTCACCCTTAAAAGAACCAATGTTCTGCTTTAGTTTGGACAATGTGCCCCAAATGGATATGGATATCATTATTAACTATTTTCAAGAGGTCATGAATTTAGAAAACCATTTATTCATTACATGAGCCTGATGCTTCTGGATATCCAAAACAGTTATTTTTGCTTCAATCATTAAAGTTAATGCAGTTGACTTCTCAATAGCCTATAAGGTGGATGCCAAGGTGTCTGGCTTCACTAGCCCTTATATAAACTGTTGTAATTGCATATTCTATTCCTTCAATTCTTTCTTTCTAGATTTAAGCTTTTTCAATTTGGTCACTATTGCCTTAGTCCTCTCTAGGTGTTCTTGTATTTTCTACTCTGTAGTAGCATGACCCAAGTCAACTTGGGTCACCTAGAATTCCTCTAGCCTCATTTCTATTTTGGCCTTATCAACTAGAGGCATAGCAATTTGAGTTGTCCTCCTAATTTTTGAAACTCTTTTAATATTGGAGATTGTCTTAGCTCTCCAATTTGCTTTAGCAAAATCAATAGTAAACATAGAATTGAAGTCAAAGGGTACCTGTTGTACTTCTTCTTGTCTCACCTCTAAGGAAATCAAAGCCAAAGCACCAGATTGTGATCCTTTTTCCTGATTTGGTTGCTTAGTTTGAGCATCTTGAGTTCCTTCATCTTGTGCTTTCTCTTGATCACCTAGATCCATCACATTTTCTTGGTGTCCATCCCTGGCATCTAGATTTTTCTTAGATCATGAAGTTGTTCCTCTTACCTTTGTTCTAGATAAGGCTGATTAACTAGTGCTGGACCATCATGTTCCTTTGGAGCTTCATCAATTTTAGGTTCTTGGCCTTTATCCTCTTGATAGTTCTGATGGCTATCTCCTTTATGCCCATCCTCTTGTCCTCCTATAGCTGTAGGTAATTCAACTACCTTCTCCTTCTTAGGATTATCCACTAGGATATCCTGTTGTGCCATTTGTTTATGCACATTATCACCTTTATTCTCTTTTTCCATGGGAACACTTTCTTCTTGAGATTGGCTAGGCTGGATGACCTCTTCTTCTTTATCCCTTTCTTTGGGCACATATGTTAGATCCACCACAACTGGATTGGTCACATTCTCGATCAATGTGTCAAGGGACCCCATATGCACTTCTACTTTAGGAGTTTCTTCCCTTTCTTTTATTCCATTATGTGGTTCTCCTGCTATATATCCTTTATCTTTTGTTTCTATATGTTGTAGCAAGGTTTCAATGGGGTGATTAGTGATATCTTTTACCAACTCATCCTCTTTAGTTAGGTCAATTGTGGCACATAATAGAAGTGCTCTAGCTACTTTCTCTCTTTGAGATTTATTCCTCAACTCTTCTACCATTTCAGTCTTTACCTTTATTATACTCTCCATGGGCACATCATGTTGTAACCCCTTAACTACGATTTCAGTTAGGTCAACTGATCCAGATGTCATCACCTTTTCTAGTGAAAGGGCACCTCTCATGCATGGACTCTAATATCTGGAGTGCCTAGGGACCTTTACACCTTGTAACAAATCATCCCTCTTTCTCTTCAATATTTGAATATGCATCTCTTCTCCTTCTTCTTCAATGTCCTCCTCCTCAACAATAGTCCTCACTAGAATTTTCTTTGCACCTATTGAAATCTCCCCTTGTGTTGCAATGGTTTTGGGTATTGATATAGCAATAGCTTTCAGTGGGGTATCCTTAGGATGCAAGGGTGGTGCATATGCTAATGAAATTCTCTTAGTCATGAGCAGCTCTGCAGATCCAGATGAACTAGCCTCTTCTACCTTTGCTTCATGGACTTGTCTCTTACTTATCAGAAAATCATCAAAGCCTAGTTCTTCTCTTTCTTTCATCATCTTCTTCTCAGAGGTAATTATGTCACCTTTCCTTTTCAATTCATTAATTTTATTATGAACCCAATTCTTTGTCCTTGCCATGACTTTGGTTGTGAGGACATCAATGGATGTTTCCTCCCTTTGTTTCAATTCTAGAGATGATATTGTGTCATTATACACCTTTTTCTCTTCATATTCCGAATCCATGATATCATCCCCATAATTTTTTATTTGCAGAGGCACCTTAGGTTTTCCTATGGTCCTCATCTGATCTAGAGTTAATCTTTGGTACTTGCTTCTTCATGCCTCATGATCATCATCACAATCTACCTAGTAGTCTTTAAGGTGGATACTGTGCTTGTACTTCTTGTTGAACCTTTTCTCTATCCTGTGATATGGATCATAATCTCTGGCAAGAGGAAACAACTTTAAATTCAATCTTTTCAAATATTTCTCTGCCTTCTTTGGATTTTCCATGGATCCAACAAGGAACCAGTTGATATCATTGGGAAATTTTCTATAAGGGATTCCTTCTTTAACTTTGGAAAATTCAAATATACATAATTATTGCCTCATCATTTCTAGTAGCACCACTTTGTCTGAAGGATATCTTGGCAACATATAATGTTTTCCACTGAAACCCTCCATCCTAATATATGAATAAGTCTTGTCTTGGATGAACCATGAGCCATATTGATTGATTTATTTTGTGGCACCAAATGAAAGACCTCTCAGCTCTGTCTCCATCCATCAGTCTAACTATATGCATTATGAAAGCATCATTTAGAAGTTTGTAATTTTGTATGGATAATCTTCTTTCCAACTGGGGATAATACTCCCAGGGAGTCTTCTCATTAGGCAACTTTCCCATAGTTTGTAGCCCATCAAATGTGCCTTTTGTTGAACATGCATACATAAGATATGAAGTCATTATGAAAATAGAGATCTTATTTTCCTTCCATTTGATCATGTATGATGTCACTGATAATCTTGGCCCACTAGACCTTTGCATTCTCTAGCTTGTATTCCACTATCATCCTTATTAGCTCAAACATCTATGGTTTAAATGTTCCACAATTGATCAAGCCATTCATCTAGCAGAGCATACACATTATATATTGGACTTCCTCATTAAAGTCAAATTTGTACAAATGTATTGCCATTTTGGCAGTTTCCCTAGCTGTATTATCTAGGCTTCTTCATCCTTGATAGATGACCTTTCTGTAATTCTTATCATTGGCCTCAAATTCCTTGGCCAAGGAATCTAAATCAAGCACATACATGTTATGCATCACTAGTAAATGAAGCATTTCTGCAATGCCATCCACTGAAAGCTCAACATAGAGCCTTTCTTGTTTTTCCACCTTTCTAGTATTGATATCATAATTCTATGCACATTCCACCATGAGCTCAAAATCTTTTGCTGAATATCGAAAGCCAGCTGCATGGAACAAGCTGGATGCTACTATATTTTGTAAGGTCAGGTTATCTTGTCTAGCCTCAATTCTAGTTTTAAATTCTTCTATACCTCTACCACCCGCATCAATATCCTCCTAAGTGCCCAATTTATAAAACATGCTATTCATTCTAGGGAACATTGGGATTTCAAATTTGGCATCTTATTTTTCAATCCATGGTTGAGACATTTTGTCTTGTAATTCAAACATGCTAGTCTTAAACAATAGCATATCCTGGTCCATGGTTAGCATAATAATATCTTTATCTGAATGCAAGACTTGAATTTACACATTGCATATTTACTATTGATATATTCCCTTTTACTATTTTCTGACTTGACTAGGGCATGATTCATAACATGATCAAAGGGATAGGATTTATATGTACCTGGTGTGCTTTCTTAACCTGTAATTGATGTAGTATTAGCTGAATTACCATTATGGAAGCATTGCCCTATTATTTTGTTCTCTGTTTCAGCTTAGATCTGTCGTAAGCTCTATATAATGGAATTAGGGTTTTCTAGTGCAATGTTATCATTTATGATCATGAAAATGCCCTTTTAACTTAGGCAATTTGTGATTTTAGGGCACATTAATGGCAGAAATATGATTTGATACCCTCTTTCAATAAGATGGAACAAGATTGAACTATAGGGGTCCATTAGCATGCTTTTGCATTTAAACACCAACAACTGGTTTATTGCATTAAATGCAAAAAGTGCAGGTATGGGGATATCCAGTTAAGGAATATTCTGGGGATATTTAGATGTGGATATTTGGATGAAACTATATGAGTCGAGATGTGAACGTGGACACATGTGATTACTTCAGAGCAGCATAGAGAATCTTTCTTGATTACACGATTCTCCCATGAGGATGCGTTACCGTCTAATCTAGATCTCTTTCATCAGGTATAATAAGATGGCATCATCAAGGTTAGGATGCTTTAAAAGATATAGATACTAAATTAAGATCTAGATACTTGTTAAGATGAAGCCACAAACTAACATCCCACATATGACATGTAACTGGGTAGGTCTCATAAATTTAACGTCTAGATACTATCGGGAGTCAAGATATTATAGAAAATCAGGATATTAACTAATATCCCTATATTTTGATGTTTAAATGACTAAGTCACTTAAATTTGATGTCTGGACATTAGTGAGTGTTGGGATACTAACTTAAGATTGGGATGTTGTGCAATGCAAATATCTGGTTGACCCATTGACTGATCTTTGACCGACCATAGATTTTTATTCCTAAGGAGTTTTGAGGTGATCCAAAAAGTGAACTTGCTTAAAATTTTACACTCTTTCAGCCGGCAAGGTTCATGACAAAAAATTCTAATTTTGGATTTTGACCAGGATCTTGAGGTCTTAATATGCAGAGGATAACATTCTAATATGCACCTGAAGCGAATTTTACCATACTGCCCAAAGAAAGGACAAGTAAGCAAGCAAAAAGTGGGTCCTTGTTTTCGCTGAGGCAAAATAGGGTGTGCTATGTAACCACACAACATGTCTGTTATGAATTGATTATCTTAGAAATATGGTTTTATGCATATTAGACCTAGGGTTTGACAAAAGGCTTGGTTAAATCATATCTTTCCATAGCACTCTTGAGAACAAATTCAGTAGTTGAGTCCTCTTTCATCTTGTAGTGACTTGGCTTAGTTTTGTCCTTGAATGTTATTGTGGAACAGAGTTTGATCTAGTGTACACCAAACTAGCTTACATCATTCATCTTTTCCATACATAACAGAGTTTTTAATATCTTTCTAACCATGTAATTTTTTAAAAAATATGAAAACATTAATGTTTCCATCTTTAATTTCTTTTGCTAGTGTCTTCTTTTTTTGCCAAAAAAACTATGTATAGTATTTTTGGTGTCATTTTCTATCAATTTATCCAAATTTGATACACATTACTTTTTTAGATTCCAAACTTTATTCTATACACATTAAAAAAAATGTTTGATTATTTTTCCAAAAGTCTAGGGGAGTTTGATTATTTTTTCAAAAGTCTATAGGAGAGCATGCTCAAATTTTTATTTTTTAGGATGTGTCCACTTTGAAAATTTATAAAAAAACATATATTCACTAAAAATTAATAGAAAAATCAAGCATAAACTATGTGATGTTAGCTAATTTTCTACCAAAGTGATTTATGAAATACTTCTAAAAAGTCTACATTTTAGGGGGAGCACACACTAGATGCTATGTTATATTATTTTAACAAAAATAGGAGCACTTTGTGTACTCCCCCTATTTGAACCTCTTAATCTTCACCATTTAAAAGAAATAGTAGTTTAGCGACTAGGTTTTGAGTACTATGAATATTGTTCTTGTAACATCTTTAAATTTTGAGTGTAGCTATCTTCAATTTCTCACCCAAGATTAGTTTTTACTAATTCAAGAAAAAAATGGCCACTTTTGACCCCCTTTTGGTCCCCCATTTCCATGCACATACCCCCCTTCAACTCATTAATATATAGCTTTGACAAATCCTTTGATTCTTCAATACAAACAATAATAGGATTGTCGATAAAATCTTTAAAAATTTCTCTACTACTCTTTGATCTTGTAATGTATCTCGATGAGACTTTACTTGATTAAGTGCACCCATTGCATCGGTAAAAAATCATTTATCAATTTTGAGTACTTCATTTGTAGATTTTTTTAAACTCTCCACTTAGCATTTGTAATCTTATCAATTTTAATTTGCTGGTACCTTAATAAGAAATTTTCATTTGACTATCTTTTGTTTGCCTAGACTTTTCTAGTGCCTTAATAAGAAATTTTTGTTGCAAAGATTGTTGTTGTTGCACAAAAAGAGTGACCTGTTAATGCCTGAAATAACAACTAGAGTTAATTAATCCACATGAGGTGATTAAGCCTTGTCATGAACCCATGTGCTACGCTGCATAGCACAAGGAGACCAAGGGTGCACACCTTGCAACAATCCCCTCCAGCATAAGTGAAGGGTTCAAACCCATGACCCAAGCTCTAATACCAATTGTTGCAAAGACAGTTGTTGTTGCACCAAAAGATCAACTTGTTAATGCCTGATATAACTGCCAGAGTTAACAAGAGGTGGTAAAGCCTTATCACAAACCCAAGAACTATGTTGCATAGGACAAGGAGACCAAGGGTGTACACCTTGCAACAATCCCCTCTAGCACAAGTGAGGGGTTCAAACCTGTGACCCAGGCTCTAATACCAATTGTTGCAAAGACAGTTGTTGTTGCACCAAAAGATCAACTTGTTAATGCCCGATATAACCACTAGAGTTAACAAGAGGTGGTAAAGCCTTGTCACAAACCCAAGAACTATGCTGCACAAAACAAGGAGACCAAGGGTGCACACCTTGCAACATTTTTCATTTGACAATCTTATGTTTTCCTAGACTTTTTTGTTTCTACAACTCTTAGAAGTGGCATTAGCAACAATTTCATTAGTATAATTTGTTTGTCCTTTTGTACTCTTAGCTTTGAAAATAATTTTCGGCTTCTTCCTTACCATAGGCACATGCCCTTCTAGAGATTCTTGTTCTTCTTCCTCAAAAATTACCCTCTTGATAGTAATATCTTGTGTAGATAATGTTAGGGAGCTATCCATTTTTTTTTTTTTGAAGGGGGTTTGGAAGTGCTATCTTTCTTTCACACTTCATTCTTAATTTTATCTACTTCCTTGGAAACTTCCTCTAACCATTTCAAATTTCTTGTAACCATAGATCTAGTTCTTTTTTTTTAATTGAAGTATCTTCAACAATCGATTAATTCATCTTGGGTATTGGTTAAGCATAAACTTTCTCTATTTTATAAGAAGAATACAATACTTCCCAACATTAGAAATACCCTTGGGTACTTTACCAACTTTAAATTATTTGATCTAGGAAGTAGTTAATTGAGAATAATCTGTATTCCTCATTTCATGATCATCCATTCAATTTACCTAAAAGTCCTTGAGATCATATTAACACTTGTATAGGGGCTAGGCTACATTTGTCATATTTCCCCTAGGATCAAATTTTTCCTCTTTTCATATAGGTGTAAGTTAATTCCAACCATTTCTTAATATTTTTACATGAAAATAGGAAGCACAAGTATAAGAACCAATGGAAATGGGAAAATGAACACCTATTTTGTGTTTTCCTAACATCAATTTATGTATATCACATAACTATTTGTGTAGCTCTGATGTAACAATCCTATTGCTAGGATACTTTGACAATTCACATGAGGCTCTAGTAAATCCACTGCATCTAATATAAGTGAATGTGGAAGATAGGATAAATCAATTTTCCTAATTAGTAATTATGGTAGTAGCTTGTAATGAAATTCTCATGTTAATGTCATTTTCTATGAGCCTAATTACGTAGAAGATAAAGGAATCATTTACTCCATGATAATGCTTCTAGCTATCCTTCATCTTTAATTGATGATAGTGTTCATATACTTTATACTCCCTAGATCCCATGACTTTTATTTTGTTTAGTCTTGGGAAGGATTCCATTCTTTCCAATATATATACCAAAGAGGAGATCATGAAGAAGCATTTTCTATCGTAAATCTCATAGAACTAATCATGTAGGTGATCACTGATCAATATTCTCTAGTAAATTATATTTTTTTCTTCCATAATAGTAAGCATGTAGTAACATATCCATGGATGGAACTCCTTAGCCATTGGGTTCCTAACTATCCTATTGAACAAGGTGATTAAATCACTTATGACCTTAATAAACTCACTTTTATGAAGGATCTCGACATCCTTGTGACTTCTACTCTTCTCTTGATCAATTATTTATCATTCAAAAAACTTAACTCAAGTCATTGTATGTTTTCCATAATATTCATTCACATATGTAAGTGTAATTGGAGAATATTTAATGTAAGTAGGAAGACCAAAATTTCCCTTAATTGCTTCAAGAGTGATATCAAGGAAAGGTTCATTTGATGGTCCATCGATTCTCTTGTTATTAAGATTATAACACTAATCACATGCCAATACTAACTGAGGAGATTGTACTAAAGCTAGGACTGCTATAGTTTGTACAATACCACTATGTGTGATGCAAATAGCCTAGTGTTATCTACCATCTTCCTTGTTGACTCTTTGAATAAATTCTTTAATGTCTACATGCCTTGAATTTATATCACCAATGTGTTAGTGTGAACAGGGTTATCACCTAACTGGTTTACCCTTGTGTGGATAAATCACATTATTTAACTATTTACTAGTTAAATAATATTCACACATCACACATAATTCACACATGTTAAGTTGACTTAGTGAGTCTTCTAGATGTCTATTTGAGTCTAGTTTTATGTTGAGTTGTTGATAGTTGGAGTGAGTTGTCTTATCCTTCACATGTGCAATTAGTTATCATCCTCTAATTATCACATGTTGTAGGAATATCTCCACTTTCCACTCCACCTTTCACTCCACCTTTCTAGGTCTCACCTTGCCTTTATAAGCAAGTCTCTCTTCATGTATTATAAAATCCAACACAATCTCTTGTAATCTAGCAATCTTTTGCATTCATCAATAGAATAGAATTATTCTCTCATTTGATCTCTCTTGTGCTTTGATGAAGTCCTAGACCCTGGGTGGCTCCAATCATAGCCAACTCTAACACAATGTTTGAGAATGTGGAGGTGATCTTTTAGGTAGGTGAATAGCCTTTGAATTCATACTTTATGCCTTTAGGTTTCTTAGATTTTGATGGAGATGTCATGAAGACTACACAAAACACAAAAGAAGGAGCTCCTTTAGACTTGTAGATCAAATAATGTACCAAAGGAAAAGTAGGGATTAAATGTGAATAGAGGGATTTACAATGTAGAAAAGTCTAAATGATGTTAAAGTTTTGTAGCTAGGAAGCAATTAAAATTTTTATTGAGAAGTATGAAAGTTTGAGAAGTAGTACAAAATAGGAGGGGATCAAAGGTTAGAGTGCAATATGAAAAATTTTTAGGTTTCTTAGAGTCTCTAAAGTTTCAAAGTGTAAGACTAGCATAAGGAAAAATGTTGGAAACAATTCACAATCATTGCTTAGTTGTAAGAAAAATCTAAACTTACAAGATGATATGCCAATGAGATTTGAAGGAATGGGGACAATTTTCAATAATGTAAAGTCATTTTAGACTTTTGAAAATTGTTTTATGTAGAATAGATAGAAAGTGGAACTCAAGGACTAATTTTCAAATTGTAGATTTACTTCAATATTTTGGAGTTTCATAAAGCAAAAAGGAAAGGAAGGATAAGTTCAATTTTTTTTAAGGATTGAATGCTTTATAGGATAATGTATGCATGTGCAATGAAAAATAGAGTGTATGGAAATCGTAAAGGAGTTTGTGGGTTAAACTAAGGTTTCAAAGAAAATTTAGAATTCAACAAATCAAAACATAGGGTACAAATGTTTAATAGAATGAAAGATAGAGCTTAGCTATGAATGATAAAGAGTAAGTGATTAATAATATAATGGAATGTAAAAAATACCTATATTATAATCCTATGGTCATGATTTGTAGTTGAAATTAATAAAAGGTTAGAAAAAATCTCATCATCCTTGGAGAGAGTACTTCTAACCCTACAAGATCTTTCTCATGTGATGGATGTGAAAGATCAATTAAAAAGAGTAGTTGTGATGCATTTGAGGGAGTACTTGTAATTATAGGTCACAAAGGAGAGGTGAGTGTCATGTCCCCTTTTTGAGCTAAGGAAATAATTTAAAAATTTAACTTAAGTTGTCCAAAAAGTAACTCTATATTATATTCATAAAAAGGCAATGTCTGTTTTATTATTAAATGTCGTTTTTAAAAGGGGGACAAAAAAAGTGTCGCTAGCACTGGGGTCCAAAAATGATGTTTAATTAAAAAGATTTTGTAGACACTTAAAAATTAAGTTTTGGAGGGAAAAGGAGAAAATAATATAATATTCTCGAAATTATATTCCCTCAAGAGCCTATAAAAGGAAAGAGTTTTGGCAAATAAGAAGATAATCCAGTTTATATTATCAAAACCTCAATTTCTCAAGATTGAACATATGTTCATCTTTTTTGCCTAAGGATGAAAACTCTTTTTATATAATAGATTCAAGCATAAAAAACCTCCCTCAAGGGCCTATAAAAGGAGGAGTTTAGGAATAGAAGAAGATAAACTAGTTTATATTATCAAAACCTTAATTTCTCAAGAGTGAATGTAAGTTCATCTTTCTTGACTAAGGATGAAAACACTTTTTGAAAAAATGGATTTGAGAATGAAAACTTCTTATTCATCTCAATAATTCCATTAATGGATTACCTATGTGCTGCAAGATTAGATTCAGGACAAAAACTCTCATCTCCTTTCAAGTGATTCCATTCAGGGGTCACTGATGTACTAAATGTTTTGTAGAAGTTTTTTAGTTAGATTGTATTAAAGATTATTCTTAGATTTTTGGAGTGTTTTAGTGTGTTGGATTTAGAGTCTATATCATTTTGTTGTAGATTCATTTGTTGTCTAACACCAAATATATTCAATTTTTGTGGGTCATGCATTTGGTCAGGAAGGCATACTCTTTCATGGAATTGTTGTACCATCTTGTAGGCCTAGCACAACTTAAGTCAGGGTAAATTATTTATAATTATTGAGTTATGATATGCTTTGGGATTTACTATAAAAGTTGTTTAATAGTGGTGGGGACTTCCCAACTTTGGGAGAGCTGAGTTTACAAGGTTTTTGTCTATAGTAAAAGAGAAAAATTACCAAGTTTTATTAGTTACAATAATTTAGGGGACAAACTCTGACCAAAAATCTAATGTTCTAGATTATATATTAGATTTTTAGATTAAGTCAATTGTTGATATTACAACATTGCACTTATGTTTTCCTTGTAAGCTACCTATTATAACTGATTTGTCTCTTGTAGTAGCCATACCTTTTTCTAAATCACTACCATTGAATTATTGCTAAGATTGCAACTTTATATTACATTGCTTTGTGCTCCACACCATATTTTTGTCCTAGTCACAAGTAAAGACAACCATACCTAATGTTTGATCACAACATTTGGGTTGGTTTTCAGTTGGTCGTACCATAATAGGGTTCCCAAAACTGTCATACATCTCCCTATAAATCGAATTTGGTGTGCAGTGAATCTTTGTGAGTATTTTTTAGTATGATATATTACTGTTGTAGATATTAGTTGTTGATTATCAGTCTATACCATCCTTGGGTTGCTATATAATTTCTTGTGAGTTTTTGTTGTCATTTGATGAATATTATTTACAACATTATAGGACTAGTTATTGTTGTTATAATAACAATTTTTAATGAGTACACAATTTTAGAAGGGTTTTTAGCTTAGATGTTGTGTGTGTTTCAACACTAAAAATGTACCATTTTAATTATTTTAATTTTTGTGGTTCACCATCAAATTTAATATAGAGTTTGTGTTTGTTCTAGAAGGTTTTGCAATAGAACTAGTGTATCTATCATTTAGTTTGTATTTGCATGCATTGTAGTTGTGAGGCTTGCCACCAACATGAATATTTGATTTTAATTTACAACCACCATATGCTCTCACCTTGCTCATCTCAAGATCATTGTGATTAAAAAGTGCTAGAATTTGTGCATTCATGCTAAAAAATTGTCAAGTGTTTCAATATTCCAGTTTGGGACATTACAATGGTATTAGAGCTATGATCTTGCCAACTTGCAAGGAACTTAACAATTTGTTGTAGATTTTATCACATGCATGCCAATGTAAAAAAGTATTGAAGACAAAAAGGGATGGACTTTCACAAATTTGTATCAGAGATATTACAAACTTTATATAATTTGAGTAAGGAAATGAAGATCATCTAAAAATAATTGATTTGTGATTTTTTATATGGGATATAAACTTTATTTGAGAAGATTTGAAACTATTACAAACCCTAAAATTTATATCAAATACAACAAAAAGATCAACAATAAAATTGTTGACAATTCAGAGGGGAGGTGAATTAGTTGTTTCTAAGAGTTTAATCACTTATGAATCATCAATACATCAAATGCTCAGCAACTATCGTTAATATTTAAGCATGAAGACATGAAAAAAGAAGCTCAACAATAACACATGCAACACATAAGACACCAGATTTTTTACATGGAAAATCCTATAAGGGAAAAACCATGGGGGGTGTTAGCCTACAGATATAAATATGTTATAAAAATACTAAAAAATAGAGGCTCACTGCCCAGAATGCTCACTACAAATGTTAGGGCTCACTACCAAGTTCAGCTCATTGCCAAGGATTGGTGAACGGATTTAATAGCATCTACTTCATGCCTAGGTTTAGTTCCATTGAAGCACAGTATAACTCCTCTACTCTACTCTTCTTACACCTTCACACTTATCTTTTCATTTTCACACAAGGACATCTTTTTCACAACTACATTAATGCTTTTATACAATTCATCAACCTTGGAATGTACATCAAGGCCAACATTACATTCATCAACCATTAGAACAATCTCCAAGGTCAGCAATACAAACATACATATAAATAGGTCTAGACCTAAACAAGATTAGCTAAGGGAAAGATGTATGCGGATCATGTTATGCCTTAGCTGGGACTCAAATGCAATCTTCCACACAATATGCTTCCACAATCTTCAATGCATCTCTGCAAGTAGTGAAAATAACAAAGTTGACCAAGACTGGTGTTAACACTAAGTCTTTGATGCAGAGCTATGCCCACAGAAGCATGTAAATCAAATGTCAACCCCTCACCAACATACATTTACCGATTGTCTATTTACCCATCGGTCAGACATCACACTATCGGTCGGGGAAAACAACCTTCCTTCGATCACATACCTTATACTGATGTATGCACTTTGCATCGGTTGCCTATCAGTAACACATGAGCTATCGGCTTCCTCAATCTGATTCAACCTGATACATTCAGTTTTGTAGATTAGAATTGCTGAACTATCTCTGTGGTTGAACCTTTGAACCACTTGAACTAACTGAACTGCTGAACCCACAATCACTAAACCATTGAACCTTCATGAACCATTGAACCTTTCACTTATTGGCTCAACATACTTCCATCGCTCAATCTTAACACTGTCGACAACTATCGGTTGAACCACTGAACCCTTGAACCATTGAACCATTGAACTGGTTCAACCGTCGGTTCAACTATCGCAACACTTAATGCTATTGGTGATGAACCACTGCACCCGTTGAACTGTTGAACCATTGAACCGATTCAATCTGTCGGTTCAACTATCGGCACCTCTTACTTCGTTGAACCAATGAACCCGTTGAACCATTGAACCTTCAATTATTTGGTTCAACATACACTATCGGTTCAATATACCTCTGTCACCTAGACTTTCTGATTGAACCTCTGAGTTCATTAAATTGGTGAACCGAATGAACCGTTGAACCATTGAATCAGTTCAACCATCAATTCACCTATTGGCAACACTTGCTACGATGACCCGATGAACCACATGAACCTACTGTAGCCGTTGAACCATTGAACCATTGAAGTGTTTCAACCACCCGCAACCATCTACTATCAGTTTCCTTGATATGTTTCAACCCAATACACATATGCAAGATACACACTGCTTTTATATTTAGTGAACAACATGAACTTAACCCAAAAAAGGATTCTTATACATACCTTCCTTCATAGGATATACACAAGATGATACTCGCATACCAATGCAATTTACTCATAGACTGTTCCTGCCTGCAATTGATGTATATACATAAAATGTATATCTGAATCTCACACCGATAACCTCCTCTATAACCAATCTCGCAGTTTCTATTCTGCCATGACCACGAATAGAAGGAAACCAAAACAGAAAACTATTTTACAAGTCCATTCCACTGATTTCACAGAAATCCACCAGTGGAATGGTTTTAATCATGCATCTTGACAACAAGAAGACTAAATTAAATACAAAACAATTCTATACAAATAGTATACATAGGACAATTTGATACATAGGGAATTTACACAGAATCCAGAATTTGTAAAACACAACTAACAAAATTTCTATTTCTTCATTCTTACAGAGATTCATACATTTGATAATTCTAGAAGGTGAAAAGCCAACAATGAAAAATTGTTCCTCAAACACCTCTTCCTATTTTATATGTTCAACTCCCCTGTTCTGATTTTGCTTAATCCAAGATTATAATCTAAAACCCTAACTAATCACTCAACACATGTTTGGCACAAGACAACAAAACACCTAATCATGCGACACATTGATTTAATCCTCCACATACCCCAAATGTCTAATGATGTCCAAATTGGCTTATTGGGATGCCAAATTTGTGACTTCGGTTCTCATGGTGGGGTTAGTTCTTACAAACATGAAATGTCATCACAAATACTACATGACAACATAAAATGCATAAAACATATTAAACCTTAGTCTTCTCCCTCATATGTATATTTAGCTTGTTGAAGGGGTGCTCCTGCACCATACTCCCTAGGAGAAGAGATCTCAAGCCCACTTGTGATCAGAGTTTGAAGGTCTACACCATGGTTTGTGATCTAATCTTTAGTCATACAAATTGCCTTTGAATTAGGTTGCCCGTGCCAAGCCACCAAGTACTCTATGTACTCTTTGTTCCTTGTCTTCTTTGTCACTATTGAGTCTAATATCTTCTTCAATTTTGGTGGATCATGCTTAGGAATATCATCATCTGCTACATCCTACAATGGTTCATGTTCTACATCTGCATTCTGCTTATATGGAATTAAATCACATACATTGAAAATGGGTGACAATCCAAGATCAGGAGGAAGTTGGATGTCATAAGCATTCTGCCCACACTTCTTCAAAATCTGACATGGTCCAATCTTCCTCTGCATTAGCTTGGTATATTTACCTTTTGGGAGCCTCTCTTTCTTCAGATTAACCCACACCAAATCTCCAACATCAAATTGTACATCCCTCTTTTTCTTGTCAATATATGCTTTGTACTTCAATGTAGTTTGTTGGATTTGGGTCTTGACTTGATCATGCACGTCCTTGATGGCTAATACAAAAGCTTCTCCATCTGCACTAATAGACTCACTTATAGGCAGATCTCTCAGTTCCAAAATACCCCTTGGATGAATACCATATACCACTTGGAAAGATGACTTTCCTGTGCTCCTATTAATGGTGTCATTATAGGAAAATTCTGCTTGTGATAGAATGTTATCCCACTTCTCTCCATGCTGCTTTGTCAAACACCTTAACAGATTTCCCAATGAACAGTTAACAACTTCAGTCTGCCCATTTGTTTGAGGATGGTAGGCTAATGAGAAAGATAAATTTGTTCCAAGCTTCTTCCAAAGAGTCCTCCAAAAGTGGCCAATAAATTTCACATCTCTATCTGACACTATGCTCAATGGTAAACCATGGATCGTCACTATCTCTTTGAAAAATAGATCTGCAACATATGAAGCATCACAAGTGGTTTTGCATGGCAAGAAGTGTGCCATTTTACTAAATCTGTCTACTACAACAAAAACACTATCATATCCCTTCCTTGTCCTAGGCAAACCCAATACAAAGTCCATGCTTATGCTCTCCCATAGCCTAGAAGGAATGGGTAGTGGCTGATACAAACTTGCATTAGTGGATCTCCCTTTTGCTTTCTAACATATCACACATGCCTCCACAAATTTCCTCACATCTAACTGTAACTTGGGCCAATAGTAATGCCTCTTCACAAGATCAAGAGTCTTATCCAGACCAAAATGTCCTACCATGGCCCCACAATGTTTCTCCCTAATGATATTCAGTCTCATAGAATACCTTGGAATACACAACTGTCCACCCTTGAAAAGTAATCCATCTTGGATCAGAAATTTAGAGAACTCAACATGATATTTGTCACCAAAGGAAATACATACCTTATAGACTTCTCCAAAGTCATCATCATCATCATACATGGTCTTCAAAGAGTCAATGCCAACACTCTCCAATTGGATCTAATTTATGGTTAGAGCCCTCCTACTCAAAGCATCTGCTACCTTGTTCTTGGCACCTTGCTTGTGCTTGAGTGTGAAGGTGAAAGTTTGCAAAGTCTCCACCCACTTCATGTGCCTATGGTTCAGCTTCTCTTGGTTGTTTATCAAACTAAGGGCCTGATTGTCTGTGAATACTATGAATTCTTTGGGCATCAAGTAATGCCTCCACTTTTTGAGTGACTGTACTAGAGCGTACATCTCCAAATCATATGATGAGTATCTCTTCTTTGCATCATTTAGTTTCTCACTGAAAAATGCAATAGGCCTACCTTCTTGATTGAGTACTTCCCTAATTGCCATCTAACTTGCATCACATTCTACCTAGAAAATCTTGTTGAAGTCAGGAAGTGTAAGGACTAGTTGCTCTGCCACCTTCTTCTTCAATGTTTCAAATGAATCATCTGCCTCCTTTGTCTAAGTGAATCTGCACTTCTGTCCTCCTTTTATGGTGTCAAGCATGGGTGCACAAACATGACTAAACCCCTTTATAAACTTCCTATAAAAGGTTGTTAACCCATGGAAACTTCTAACATCATTCAAGGTTTTAGGAGTAGGCCAAGACAATATGGCACTTACCTTCTTTGGATCCATTTTCAGTTTGTTATGTGAGATAACAAATCGCAAGTAGATGATCTCTTCCTGCATGAACAAATGCTTTCCTAAGTTGATCATTAGCTGCTCTTCATGTAACCTTTTGAAGACCAAGTCTATATGGTTGAGGTGCTCTTCCCTTGTATTACTGAAAATCAGGATGCCATCTAGATATACTATGACAAATTTTCCCATGAATTCCTTCAAGACCTCATTCATCAACCTCATAAAGGTACTAGGGGCATTGGACAAATCAAAAGGCATGACCTTCCACTCATATAACCCCTCATTGGTCTTAAATGTAGTTTTCCATTCATCTCCCAGCCTAATCCTAATCTGATGATAGCCACTCTTTAAATCTATTTTTGTGAAATATTTAGCACCCCCCAAGCAATCAAGCAAATCTTCTATCCTAGGGATTGGTAACCTATACTTGATTGTTATCTTGTTGATAGCCCTTGAATCAGTACAAAGTCTCCAAGTCCTTCCTTCTTTGGTGCTAGTACAGCCGGTACTGCACATGGGCTTAAACTCTTGCCAATTAGGCCTGTCTCCAACAACTCCTCGATCTGCCTTGCTACTTCTACATTCTATTTTGGGGTAAGCTTGTATGCTACTTTGTTTGGAAGTGTAGATCTAGGGATCAGATCTATGCAATGGATGATGTCCCTCATAGGTGGTAGGTACCTTGGCATTCCATCAGAGATGATGCCTTTGTTCTTGTCCAATAGCTCTTAGACAGTTGGATCTATGAACCTTTGCCTCTTCTCTCCCTTGACTTCTTGTTGTTGCGCCTTGTTCACCTTTAGGCATGGAATTAGAGCATATGCAACTGCTCCTTCTTCTACTACCTCTTTCATGAATTGTTTGCCTTCTATCATCATTGCCTTGACTTCTTTCCCTTTTGATTCCACCTCATTCTCCATCAATGGTAGTAACTCTATCACCTTACCATCCTTGGTGATTGAATATGTGTTTCTAACTCCATCATGGTGTGCTTTCAAGTCATACTACCATGGCCTTCCAAATAGCAGATGGCAAGAATCCATCTTGCCAATGTCAAACAATAACCTATCCTTATATGGTCCAATTTGAAACTCCACCCAAGCCTGTTCTTCCACAACTATTTTCTGACCTGGGGTGAGCCATGAGATCTTATATGGGCAAGGATGTGGCAGTCTTCTAAGCTTAAGCTTTTCTACCATTTCAAATGACACAAAATTTTTAGTGGATCCGAAGTCAATCAGAACTTTACATACCTTTCCTCCTGCCTTGCAAGTAGTTCTGAAGAGAGACTTCCTTTGTGGGGGTTCTTTATCAGGAACCTTCATGGTGGTCATTGCTCTCTTCATCATCAAAGATTCTCCTTTCTCAGGATATCCATAACTGTCAAGAGCATTCACACTTTGAAAAGTGCTGGAGCTTGTCACACTTTGACAATCAAGCTCTTGGATCAAATTTAACCTCGTTTCTCCCATTGAAGTTGTTGCCTTTCCTGGACATCTGCTAGCTATATGGCCTTCTTGATTGCAATTGTAACATCTGATAGGTCCTCTGCCCTGAGATCTCCCTCTAAACGGTAGTCTTCTGCCCCTAAAGTTTCCTCTTTGATTGTAACTTCCCCCTTGGGTTTGACTGCTGTCTCCTTTGTTGCTCTCTTGGTTTGATTCACCTTGGTATCCAAATCCATTTCCTCTGCATTTGAAAGGACTTCTTCCTCCCTTTTGTTGTCTCCCTCTTCCTCTATTGTTCTGCTTTTGTCTTCTCTTAAATTTCTCTTCCACTTTGAGTGCCAATTGGTAGCACTTTTGGACTGTCTCTAGGTTATGCAGATTTATGTCTTCTTGGATGGCAAACCTCAATCCATTGAGGTACCTTGCCACCTTCTCTTCTTCATTCTCCTTTACCTTTGTCTTGACACATAGTTTCATGAACTCTTCTATGTATGAGCTGACATCTAGCTCCTTCTACTCCAAATTTTGTTTCCTCTTATGTGCAGGAGCACCCCTTCAACAAGCTAAATATACATCTGAGGGAGAAGACTAAGATTTAATATGTTTTATGCATTTTATGTTGTCATGTAGTATTTGTGATGACATTTCATGTTTGTAAGAACCGACCCCACCATGAGAACTGAAGTCACAAATTTGGCATCCCAATAAGACAATTTGGACATCATTAGACATTTGGGGTATGTGGAGGATTAAATCAATGTATCGCATGATTAGGTGTTTTGCTATCTTGTGCGAAACATGTGTCAAGTGATAAGTTAGGGTTTTGGCTTATAATCTTGGATTAAGCAAAATCATAACAGGGGAGTTGAACATATAAAACAGGCAGAGGTGTTTGAGGAATAGTTTTTCATTGTTTTCTTTTCACCTTCTGGAATTATCAAATGTATGAATCTTTGTAAGAATGAAGAAATAGAAATTCTGTCAGTTGTGTTTTACAAATTCTAGATTCTGTGTAAATTCCCTATGTATCAAATTGTCCTATGTATACTATTTGTACAGAATTGTTTTGTATTTAATTTAGTCTTCCTGTTGTCGAGATGCACGATTAAAACCATTCTACTGGTGGATTTTTGTGAAATCAGTGGAATGGACTTGTAAAATAATTTTTTGTTTTGGTTTCCTTCTATTCGTGGTCATGGCAGAATAGAAACTACAAGATTGGTTATAGAGGAGGTTATCGGCGTGAGATTCAGATATACATTTTATGTATATACGTCAATTGCAGGCATGAACAATTTGAGTAAATCACATTACTATGTGAGTATCATCCTGTGTATATCCTGTGAAGGAAGGTATGTATAAGAATCCATTTTTGGGTTAAGTTCATGTTGTTTGTTGAATATACAAGCAGTGTGTATCCTACATCTGTGTATCGGGTTGAAGCATATAGGGGAAACTGATAGTAGATGGTTGCAGGTGGTTGAACCACTTCAAAGGTTCAACGGTTCAATGGCTACATCATGTTCATGTGGTTCGCTGGTTCATCATAGCAAGTGTTGCTGACAGGTGAACTGACAGTTGAACCAGTTCAATGGTTCAATGGTTCATTCGGTTCACCGATTCAACAAAGGAACATCAGATTCAATGGTTTAATGAACTCAGAGGTTCAATCGGTAAAGTCTAGGCGACGGGGGTATATTGAACCAGTAGTGTATGTTGAACTGAATAATTGAAGGTTCAATGGTTCAACGAGTTCATTGGTTCAATGAAGTAAGAGGTGCCGATAGTTGAACCAACGGATTGAACCAGTTCAATGGTTCAACGGTTCAACAGGTGCAACGGTTTATCACCGATAGCATTAAGTGTTGCGATAGTTGAACCAATGGTTGAACCAATTCAATGGTTCAATGGTTCAAGGGTTCAGTGGTTCAACCGATAGTTGTAGATAGTGTTAAGACTGAGCGATGGAAGTATGTTGAGCCGATAAGTGAAAGGTTCAATGGTTCATGAAGGTTCAATGGTTCTGTGACCGTGGGTTTAGTGGTTAAGTTAGTTCAAGTAGTTCAAAGGTTCAACCACAGAGACAGTTTAGCAATTCTGATCTACAAAACTGAATGTATCAAGTTGACTCAAATTGAGGAAGCCGATAGCTCATGTGTTTCTGATAGGCAATTGATGTAAAGTGCATACATCTGTATAAGGTATGTGATCAGAGGAAGGTTGTTTTCCCTGGCCAATAGTGTGATGTCTGACCAATGGATAAATAGACAATCGGTAAATGTATGTTGGCGAGGGGTTGACATTTAATTTACATGCTTCTGTGGGCGTAGCTCTACATCAGTCTTCTAAGAAGATTCTTCATATACAATCCATAATTCTCCTTGTAGACCAGTTCAAAGGTAGGAGCATGATCAAAAGACATCCACAAGCACATTGTAATCAGCAGGAACAACAACACAATCTATAACCACTCTATCAAGAAGATTCTTCAAACCAAAGAACATAAACAACACTGTCAGCTATTGTCATAAGGAAAAGATCACATGCCGACCACCAAATCATGAACCATTGGAGTTGAAGGAACTTATCATCATTAAAAACTTGATTTAGAACCACTAACTAAAATACTTAAATGTGGAGGAATGTGGAGCATAATACATTCTCCGTGATATCACCAAATATATAGAAAAAGTAGTTTTCACTCTTGTGAACATAACTCACTCAAATATTTATACCAGAGGCTAAAACTTGGAACATAGCATCTTCAAACATGCCTGTAGACACCTTCCAATCCATATACAAAGATATTCATTCTACAAGAAATGTGGAGCAATCTATTGGACTGTTCTGTTCTAAGCAAGGATACTCTTGTATACACTGATTCCACTGAAGGAGATAATTTTCTCAAAAGCACTTGGAAACTCAATATCAGGATCACTCACTCATTATCTCCAACACTTGTATAAGCTAATGCAAAGAATATAACTCATTACAAGAAAGCATCGAAACAAGAGCATAGTTGACACCAATGACAACACAAATATGTTGACATCAATGACAACACCAGTTAGGCACATACTTGCAACAATCTCTCCCTTTGTCATTGATGGCAACATATGATATGAAAAACTATAAGGACCATCAAGAAAATATAATCCCCATTTATTTTTACACATCTGCACTCTTTCTCCCCCTAAGTTTTTCACATGATTTCTCCCCCCCTTTGACATCAATGGCAAAGGGCACATACTTGGACTCTGTTGCTCTAATCAAATTGCTCTTTTAGGAATACTATAACACTTAATGCTCTTTGTTAGGAACACATATCAAGAACACTTGCTACTCCCCTTGAGAGGTATTCCTCAAAACATCAATCCAGATCAAAGAATTAGGCTTTGGACACCACTAGACTAATGCATTCTTATGCATCTTAGTTCAAAGCAAGAGGGGTAATAACCCCTAACTTTTCTCTAAGATACTCAAAGGTATCCTTATGAAGAGGCTTAGTAAAAATATCTACAATCTGATCCATTGTGGACACATATTCCATCTTTACTTCATTTTGTGTCACCTTCTCTCTCAAAAAGTGATACCTTATTGATATATGCTTTGTTCTTGAGTGCATCACTGGATTCTTTGAAATGTTTATGGCACTTGTATTGTCACAAAGATTGCAATTGGATCTTCATACACAACTCTTATATCCTAAAAGTTTGCTTCATCCACAACACTTGAGTGCAAAAACATGTTGCAATATACTCTGCTTCTGTAGTAGACAGGGAGATTGAATCTTACTTTTTGCTCAACCATGAAACTAATCTATTCCCCAAGAATAAAGCACCTCCACTTGTACTTTTTGTGTCATCAATATCTCTGACTCAATCTACATCTGTATAAGCAATGAGAGTGAAATCATTATCCTTTGGATACCATAAGCCATGATCTGATGCGCCTTTCAAATACCTCAAGATTCTCTTGACTGCCATCACATGTTATTCTCTAGGATCTTCTTGAAATCTTGCTACAAGACATACTGCATGCATTATATCAGGTTTCCTTTGAGTTAGATTAAGTAATACTCCAATCATAGATCTATACCTTTTCTGATCAATCTTAGGTGATTCATCAGTTTTTCTTAATTTACAGCCAGTCACCATAAGTGTACATATTGATTTGGAGTCCTCCATCCCAAATATCTTCAACAACTCTTTCACATACTTAGACTGAGAAATGAAGATTCCTTTATCTGATTGAGTAATTTGTAAACCTAGAAAGAAATTCATTTTACCAAACATAAACATCTCAAATTCATTTTGCATTTCTCTTGCATACTTCATGCACATACCTTCATTCCCTCCAAAGATGATGTCTTCAACAAAGACTTTAAAAATTAGGATTTGATTATCATTGATTTTGAAATAGTCATTATTGTCAGTAGTGCCTTTATTGAACCCTAATTGTAGCAGATACTTGTCTAACCTTGCATACCATGCTCTAGGGGCTTGCTTCGGTCCATACAATGTCTTTTTTAATCTGCACACCATATCACCTTGGTTTGATAACTAAAATCCTTCTGGTTTTTCAATGTAAACTTCCTCTTTCAATTCACCATTCAAGAATGTAGACTTCACATCTAGCTAATACACATTGAAATCTTTGTGAGCTACAAATGCCAAAAATATTCTGATTGCTTCAATCCTAGCCGTTGGAGAAAAAGTCTCTTCAAAATCTATTCCTTCAATTTAAGAGTATCCTTTACACACAAGCCTTGCTTTGTTTCTTACAACTTCTTCATTTTCATTCATCTTATTCCCGAAAACCCATTTAGTTCTAATGACATTCTTATTAGTAGGTCTAGGAACCAATTCCCAAGTTTGATTCTTTTCTATCTACATCAGTTCTTCTTCCATGGCTTTTACCCAATTTTCATCGTCACAAGCTTCATTCACAATTTTTGGTTCAACCTTTGAAAGCAAACAATAATTCACTTGTTCTTCTGCAACTCTTTTCCTTGTCAACACACCTTTGTTTTTGTCACCTATAATCTGATCTTCAGAATGATTAATCCTTACATACCTAGGAGTCTCAACAACACTTTCTGGAGCCTCTACTTCATCTTGACTGTCTTCTTGTTCAGATTTTTCTCCATTTATTATAGTCATGGGTTCATCTAATTCATAGAAACTCAGATCTAATATTCTTTCCT
This sequence comes from Cunninghamia lanceolata, assembly GCA_027924645.1. Classification (NCBI taxonomy): domain Eukaryota; kingdom Viridiplantae; phylum Streptophyta; class Pinopsida; order Cupressales; family Cupressaceae; genus Cunninghamia; species Cunninghamia lanceolata. Next base: position 2,834,259 of record BSBN01000135.1, on the reverse strand, counting down.
TGCCTTCACCCACCTTCACATTAGCATGCTCAACAATCTTTTTCAATCTCTTATTGTAGCACCGATATGCTTTACTCTTGGTAGAGTAACCAAGACAAATTCCTTCATCACATCTAGAATCAAACTTGCCTAGTACTTCATCTCTTATGATATGACATTTGCTACCAAAAACTTTGAAATACTTCACTATAGGAACTATTCCATACCATATTTCAAAAGGAGCTTTGGAACTATTACCTTTGACTTGAACTTTATTTAGGATGTACACAACAGTATGTATGGCTTCTCTCCAATATACTACCAGTAGCTCATCTTCCTTTAGCATAGTCCTAGCAGCCTCTTGAATCGTCCTATTCTTTCTTTCAACAACTCCATTCTTTTCAAGAGTCATAGGTGCAAAAAATTGTCTCTTTATCCCTTGTTCTTCATAGAAAATATTGAATTCATTTGATGTGAACTCACCTCCTCTATCAGACCTTAAGCATTTGATTATCAATTCTAACTCATTCTCAACCATTGCCTCGAAACCTTTGAACTTGTCTAGGGCTTTAGATTTTTCTTTTAGAAAAGTGACCCAAGTCATTCTAGAATAGTCATCAATAAGAAACATAAAATACATATCACCTTGCAAACTTCTAGTTCTTGTGGGACCACACAAATCTATATGTACTAGCTCCAACAATCTAGCAGAGAATTGTTCTTTACTTTTGAAACATGTTTTTATTTGTTTCCCAAATTGACATGAACCTAGCAAGTGGTGTTGGCTAGCTTCACAAGTTTAGGTAGATCTCTCGTCACTTGTGCTGAACTTATCTTCACCAAATTGTCAAAATTGATATGAGACATCCTTTTATGCCACAACCAACTCTCATCTATTTGAGCCAATAAACAATAATCATTAGTTCCTCTTAATCAGTAAATGTTACCTCTGGTCTTCTTACCAATAGAAATCACTGCTCTAGAGATTTCCATGATCTTGCATCCATTGTCTTTGAATCTCAAATCATAACCTTTGTCACACATCTGACCAACACTCAAAAGATTATGATTCCAACCCTTGACATATAGGACATTGTCATTCTTGTGCTTTCCATCAAAAGAAATAGATCCTTTTCCACAAATCTTACCAGCTGCATTATCTCCAAACCTAACCAATCATCCATCATACTTTTCCAAACTCATAAACTTACTTTTGTCACAAGTCATGAGATGTGAGCATCCACTACCAATGACCCATTCATCCTTATCTTTCTCAACTTGAATAGCTAAAACACTTTCTTCCATTGGTTTTTCTTCCTTCACACAGCTAGTAGGATTAGTAGACACATGTTCTTCTTTAATTGTAATAAACAAGCACTCATTTGCACTAGTACTATCATTATCAGATTCATCATTTGTCACACCTTCATCATCAAGATCTCTAACATAGTAGAATTTATTTGGAACCCTAGGTCTATTCTCAAATCTTCTTCTATTCCTTTCAATTCTCTTAGGACATCTAGAAGCATAGTGACCAACCTTACCACATGTAAAACATTTGAAGGGTGATTTTTCTTTGAACTTGGCAGAACCTCTTTGTAGTCTGTCAACAAAGTTTTCTTCAATTTAAACAAGCTCATCATTAGGTTCCACCTTGTACTTTTCAGCTCTAGAGATCTTCTTTGAAAGCAGTCTCAATCTTCAATAGAGCATCAACAAGTTATCTTATCTCAAAAGTTGTAAGATTTCCTAGCAACTAATCCTTGCTGACATCTTTCACAGTCATTACTTCTTCAATTGTAGCTACCTTGTGACTGTAGGATTTAGGTAATGACTTAAGAATTTTCATCACAACTTCCTTCTCCTCAATAGTTCCTCCCTAAACTTTTATTCCATTGACAATTTCATCAACTTTTTGCATGTAGGCTGTTATGTTTTCATCTTTGCTCATCTTTAAACCCTCATATTTTTCCTTTAGATGCCACAACTTGCCACTTTTAATAGACTCATCTCCTTCATATAGATTTTTCATCTTTTCCTAGACTTCATTAGCAATTTCAAGATCAATGACCTTTATCAACTTAGTATCCGACAAAGCACTTAATAGTGCATCTCTAGATTTTATATTTAACTCATATTCTTTGATTTCATCTTCAGTTGTTAAACCATTCTAAGGCATGGTATACTTTGTCTTTGTTGCTTTCTATATTCCATAACCAAGACAAAGGAGATGGCTTTTCATTCATACCTTCCACAAAGCATAATTAATCCCATCAAACTAAGGAGCTTTTTCTTATAAGACATCCTGGATCGACCTCAAGTTGTTAGGCTTACTTCTGAGAAACTTGGCTTTGATACCAATTGTTGACAACTAAGAGGGGTGGGGGGTGAATCATTTGTCTCTAAAACTTTAATCACTTATGAATCATCAATACATCAAATGCTTAGTAACTGTCATTAAGATTTAGCCATGAAGACATGAAATAAGAAGCTTAACACAATAACACATCCAACACATAAGACACCAAATTTTTTACGTGGAAAATCCTATAAGGGAAAAAACACGGTGGGTGTTAGCTGACATATGTAAATATGTTATAGCAATACCAAAAAATAGAGGCTCACTACCTTAGGGCTCATTGCCAAAAATGGTCACTGCAAATGTTAGGGCTCACTGCCAAGATTAGCTCACTACCAGGGATGGCTCACTGATTTAATAGCATCTACTCCATGCCTGGGTTTAGGTCCATTGAAGCACAATATAACTCCTCTGCACCTTTGCACTTATCTTTTTATTTTCACACAAGGACATCTTTTTCACAACCACATTACATGCTTTTATATAATTCATCAACCTTGGAATGTACATCAAGGTTGGCATTACATTCATCAACCATTGGAACAATCTCCAAGGTCGGCTAAACAAACATACATAGAAATAGGTCTAGACCTAAACAAGATTAGCTAAGGGAAAGATCTATGTAGATCATGTTATACATTAGCTAGGACTCAAAAGTAATCTTCCACACCACAACACACTTCAACAATCTTCAATGCATCTCCACAAGTAGTGAAAACAACCAGGTCGGCCAAGACTAGTGTTAACACTAAGTCTTATAAGAATAGTCTTCTTCTATGATCCATAATTCTCTTTGTAGACCAGTTCAAAGGTAGGAACATGATTAGAAGACATCAACAAGAACATTGTAATCACTAGGAACAACCGCACAATCTATAACCACCTTGTCAAGAAGATTCTTCAAACCGGAACACATAAACAACACTATCAACTACTGTCATAAGGAAAAGATTTATTGCGGACCACCAAATCATGAACCATTAGAGTTGAAGGCACTTATCATCATTACAAACTTGATTCCAGAACCTAAACTAAAATACTTAAATGTGGAGCATAATACATTCTCCCTGTCATCACCAAATATACAGAAAAAGTAGTTTTCACTCTGTTGAACATAACTCACTCAAATCTTCATATGAGAGGCTCAAACTTAGAACATAGCATCTTTAGACATGCCTCTAGACACCTTCCAATCCATAGACAAATATATTCATTCTACAAGAAATTGGGAGCAATCTACTGGACTATTCTGTTATAAGCAAGGATACTCTTCTATACATTGTTTCCACTGGAGGAGCAAATTTTCTCAAAAACACTTGGAAACTCAATATCAAGATCACTTACTCATTATGTCCAACACTTGTATAAGCCAATGCAATGTATCTAACTCATTACAAGAAAAAATCAAAACAACAGTATAATTGACACCAATGACAACACATATATGTTGACATCAATGACAACACTGATTAGGCACTTAATTGCAACAAAAAATATAGAAAACAAATAAACATAAATGTTACTGAAGATGTTTGAAATGTGGTTTCTCATTATTTTATAGCATAACTTGGTAAATTGTCCTCATGATAAGTTGTTCTCGTTCATAAATGGGATAGTTTGATTTTATAATGTTTCGGTGAAAGCAGTTCTGTTGGGGGAATATTTTGTCATTAACTCACTAACGGCAAAATAGTTATATCAGCCACAACTATGATGAGACAAAGTCTATCCTCTCAGCAAGGGGAGGTTCCCTTTATCACAAAGTAAACTTTTCTTATACTAAACTATGTAGATGATGGTTTCATATCACAATATTCTCTTTTTTCAGAATATGTTTTCGTTCTTCATAACAATAACTTTTAAAAAATATCACAAATTCCAAGAATATGAATTATCACAAAGTTCATGAAAACCCAAAGTTTTTCATAACTCCTTCCACTTGAATAACAATAAAATAATTTGAAACAAAATGAAGCACAAATTCTTCACCATATACCAACTATGGAATATAACCAAGTTGAAGACAACAATTGATAACACAAAGTCTCCAGTCTGTATCTCCTTCACTAACTAAACACAATATCCATTAATGATATAATAGCACAAAGACTATCAAAATCAAAATGAGAATACACTTTCAATTGATTGATAAAACCTCCACAATTCAAATAACTATCCAATATAATGTAATATTAATGACTAAGAACATCAATATCACAATGCAATTTGATTCAACACAAAGTTTGATACTCAAAATTCCTTCTTATATTAATAATTGCTTGAAAATTTGATAATCACAATAAAGCTCAAAGTCTTGATATGCTCTTCAATTTGACAGAGTTTACTTGCAATAGATAAAAGATACTCATTACAATAGAGGCCCTCTTTATTTATAGGGAGAGGCCTAGAGCAAAAATAGGAAATCTACAACTACTTTGACTTATTCCACAAAAAGAGTCGTTTTTGACTTATAACTTCCTTTGTTCCACATGTAATTACATTTTGGAAAAATACATGTGGATATGTCCAAAACTAATTACAAATTACATATGCAAAAACTATGAAAAATAAACTAAGGCATGAAGAAAGAATTTCATCTGCCACCATCATTCTTCTTCAAGAAATTAGGATACATAGCCTTCATTTCTTCCATCTCGTAGACATCAGGTCCATCTATATTTTTTGAGATAGCACGAACCTTGACAATCATATCTCTCACTACTTTAATTGCCTTCTCATGTTTCCTAAGATTGTCCTTCAAATTATCAAGAGTTGACTGATAATCATGAAGCTTATCCATTGAGGCAAATGAAAACACTTCATCCTCAAAATCCCTTTGAATAATCTTTTCAAATGCATCAATCATTTCCTCTGCAGAAAAAAATTTGTGATTTTCACCTGTCAAGGTGCATGGAAATTCTTCAAGTCTATACAAAAGTGTTACATCATCATCCTCACTGACTTCTCGTTCATTTTGCAGATCTTCAAGCATACTTTTTAACACATTGATGTGATGGATCAAAGATTATTTAGTCTTAATGTAAGACTCTCGATTTGATACAACATCAATTGCTATAAAATTATTTATCTTTATCTTCTTCATTTCAATCCACTCTTCTAGAGTCTCCTCCAGATCTTGAAGTCCCTAGGATAATGAATCAACAAGCTCATCAAGCTTAGCTCTTGCCTTTCACATTTTCTCTTTTCATTCCACTGTAGTCTTCAAACGAACTTTACCTTGCATGAGCATTCTATCTAGGAAATCACCAACAACCCTTCCTCTAGCATGAACCTTTTCAACCTTTTGAATTAGAGGGTCTTCAATAGAAACCACCATAGGCTCTAGAACTTTTGAGGACATAGTTATCTTTTGAAGAACCGCTACAAGATGTTCAGCCTTGGCTTTGTATTGTTCTTTATCTTTCTTTTCTTCATCATATTTACTAAGAAAATAACTAGTTGTTACTTAAAAATCTGATTTAATACCCTCATGGGTAAGCTTGCCCAACTCAACTCTAGAAATAATGTAATCATTTATACTAAAGGTATCTGTTGTAGCTTCAAGAGGAGGCCTTGTAATCTTTGCATATCTAACTCCTTTATCATCCACAAGCCTAGAAACAGTCTTAGGCTTTTTCTTTTGTGCTTTTGGTTTAGCAGGCAATAACTTTTCCAAATCAATATCACGAGGAGAAATGGCCTACTTCTTTCTCTTCGGAGTATATGTTGACAATCACAGAGGTAGTGTGGAAAAATTTACATTTAAGGGTAGATCAACTATATGCTCAATAGTATTCATACTGACACTTGTGATGGTAACAATTGGAGAACTGGTAGTAAAATTTGCACCTGTAGCATCAACATTCTTCTTAGGAATATTAAGAAATTGGTCTAACATAATTTGTTCCCTAATGTCAAATGAAGATGAAGACAAACTTGGTATTGAACTAGAAGAATCAAATATAGTTCCAAAACTAGTCTTAGCAGAAGTAGGAGTAGAATCAACAGACACAACAATAATAGGAGAAATAGGAATATTTAAAACAATTGGAATATGACCAGAAATAGAAATATGTTGCAAGGCAGTAGAAGCTTGTGGCTCATGGGAAGTATCTTCTCAAGGGGATTTTTGTAAACCATCAAGTTGTTCCTATTCTACACCTGTTTCTATTTCATGTCCCCCATCTCTTTCATCAGCTGATTTCTCATCCATTTTTACATCCTTTGTATGGAGCTCTTCAACATCTTGTTTCTCTACATCTACATTCTCAGATTCCACAATGTCGACATTCATCTTTTCTGAACTTGGATCCTTAGTATTTGAACCTTCTGCAACCTCTTTTGCTTTCCCTCCTTTGGAAACAAACTTAATCCATGGCTTTGATACCTTGGATGAAGAAGAAGCATCAATTTTGTTCTTGGTCATGTTCTCAACCTTTTTCCCTATTTGTTCTTCAACTTCTATTTCAGACCCAGTAAGAAATTCCTTCAAACTGATTCCTTTGCTCTACAACCATACATTGGTGTTGGCCAATATGGGCTGAAATATTTTTTGAAGGGAAGTTTTCTCTTTTCCTGACCATTTGATTTTAGGTAAGGCTAAGGCTTCAATATTTTTAGTATTGTATGTAGGGTCAAAAACATCCCCCTCATCCTCCATGCCTTCAAGAATATTTTCCAACCCAAGCTCTTCTATTTGACTCAAATGAAGTCTGTAGTAATCTAACTTGCGTATCTGATTTTGGGTCCACAAGTCAGCCCAAACATCCTCTACCATAGGAACATGGAATACTAATTTGCTTTTGATTTTGTCCTGCACTCTGCATAAATCAAAATTATTCCTCTTCTTCAATTGCTTCATAATCACTAGTTGCATTTTAGTTTCACTTGCTTTAGCTTTGGTAGTAGATTGAATTGAATATCTCCCAATTTCCACCAGAAACTTAGTTCCAGACTTCTTCAATTGCATTTTCTTATTATAAACCATACTCAATTGTTTGCACAGCTTCATTAAAATCATCTTGTCACTCAGATATCGAGGTAACATATATGGATAACCTAGGTAATATCTAACTCTTAGATATGTAAAAGTAGGGAATTGCAAAAATAAACAACCAAAAGAATTCACAACCTCCCAAGCCTCATCAGACACCCTTTTCTATTCCAACTCATTATTCTACAAACACATAAAGACTAAAAAGAAGGCATCATTCACCCTCCTAAAATGGTGAATAGATCCTTTGAGAGTTATTTGAGGATAGTATTCAAAAACTGGCACAACTCTCTGATCTCCCTCTTGGGTTAAACCTGGAAACATCCTCATTGATGCAGCAACATACACTATATAAGAGGTCATATAAAACTTGAAAGTAGTATTGACCTTAAGTAGTTGATCATGCAAAGCATTGCTAATTTGTTCTCCCCAAAATATCTTCTGTTGCCCTGACCCTAATGTATAAATACATCCACTCATGAAATGTAGAAGAAGAAGGAAGACCTCTAACTCTGCTCAACAAAGTAATTAAATCATTGACTCCCTCTACAAAGTCACCCCTTGGAAGTCCTCTGGGCCATCTAGATAGGTTTGTTCAAGGAGTTTTCAACCACTTTCTATTAATATACCTCTTTGCAGATTCAAAATCATTATCAAAATCTTGTTGACCTTTGGCAAAGTCAATTTCTCCAACATTCTCAATAGGTGGGCACATGAGTACCTTGTCTAAGAACTCTGCATCTAATCTCATGATAATGTTTCCATTGGCATCAACCACAGTTCTAGTATTTTTTTCATAATGGCTTGCCACTTGAAGGACAAACTTAGGATTATGAGCTACAACTAGGGAAGAGGCCACTTAGTGTATGTTACTATCAATGATCTTTTTTTTATAAAAAGTGGAGGATTTGGTTGCTTGGTTCTTTCTACAAATTCTACCATATCAACATGGCCTATTTCTATGTTTCTGATCTCATCAACATTTGACTACACTGAAGTAACAGGGAAAACCCCTTGATACTTATGCTTCATTGTTTTAGCCTTAGATAGAGATGGCTCAGACATTGACTTTGAAGAATTCACTAGATGTGATGTTTAACACAGGTGCTACTTGTAGAAACTGCAAAAATCCATGGTCTCATAGTTAGGGGAAAAATTGGCAATTTAGGAAAACCAAATAATAATGATCATGTTCATAGGAATAAGCTTAAAATGGCTAGAGAGTGAACAAGTTGAAAAACTAGGTGAAAGTGGGTCAAAGGTATTATTTTTCAAAAATTCCCAGTGTTAAGAAATTTTTAGGGAGTCATGCACGAGTGATCAAAATGACTGCTCTTGCATGTGGGTATTTTCCATTTTGGTGTAAGGGCAGCCAAAAGAGCCGCCTCTTCATGTAGGTGGGTTCATTTGTAGAAGAGTGAAAAGGCAATCAAAATGACCACTTTTGCATGTTGGTAAGATAGTTGAACTTACATGTATGAGTGGTCATTTTGACCGCTCCTACATGTGGATAAATATGCAAGCTTTTAAAGTGCATGGGCGGTTAAAATGACTGCTCCTGCATGAAGGTCTTGTTTATTTTATGTCATGCATAGCTAGGGTTTTTGACCGACTATGCATGTGAGTAAAGAGAGAAAAATAAATGTGTTTGAGTGGTCTTTTAATACATATGGTATAAACTCACTTTGTATGTAGGGGCTGTCATTTTTGTCACCCTTACACTAAGGGTAGAACACAAGAAAACAAAGGCATGGACGATGAAAATCTTTGTCCCTACACATCTTATAGGGAAAATGAAGACAACATGTATGGGCGGCATTTTCACCACCCTTACATGTTAAGGGAAAATCTAGTCAAGTGATATGCGCAGTCGGTGGGAAAAATTGACCCTGCCAATGATGGAATTTTACATGAAGAAAAAAAACACTAGGGTTTTACCAATCGATGAAAATTGCCAATGATAGGTTAAAACTTAAAAAAACATAAAGAAAAATAATGTTGAAGAAAAGATGTTTAATGAAGACAAAATGTAAACTTCCTTAAAGCAACCATTAGGGTTTTAACAAAAACAACAATTGATAAAGAAAAAGATGATTTAAAAATGTAGATAATCATTCATTCTTTATGTAAATCTTAAGCTCATAAAGATAAAAATGAAATGAGGGAAAATAGAAACTTACCGGTATAAGCGCAAAGCAATAAACAGAAATCCTACAATGCAAATTGATTTGATCCAATCTACATGCCAAAAGGTAGGTCAAGGGTTTCCACGAGCTTAGAGGATTGACAGGGATGAAAAGATAATAATAAAATGAGAAGTAAAAGCAATTAAAACTTATAAAAGAACAAATTAATCATCCACATGAAGTGCAATAAATGCACTGCATGTGAACTTAAGTCACTCCGGTGGTATTTTTGACCGCTACTACATGTTTTAATAAAAATAATAAACACATGCACGAGCGGGATTTTGACCACCTATGCATGAGCAACTGAAACCACATGTTTAGGCGGGGTTTTTGACTGCCTTAGCATGTGATGAAAACAAGTCACATGCAATGTCAGTGTTTTTGACCGACTTTGCATGTGAACTATCAAAAGCTCTCTAACACCCTAAAAGTTCAAAAATTGATATTTTGACAAGCTTATAGCTAGTCAAATTTCATGAACTTCAAAGAACCAACCTGAGAAAATGTTCCAAGACATTCTTAGGTTTCAAAGGACCATGCATGAGGTTCAGGAGATTTTCCTCAAAAGGCATACTTAGAGTGTAGGCTATGAAACAGACAAGTTTCGTAGGGGTCATCCTACAAAATGAGCATAGCTGATTTTGAGGACAACTAGCTCTAACTAGGGAGCTTCATTCAATTGTTCTCTGAAAAGATCAGAGGGAGAAGAATTCCAATCTCTAAGTGCCTTCATCCATGCCATTGGGCCATAGAGTCAAGTAACAAAACAAAAGACACAAAAAGACTAAAAATGAAATAGAAAAACACAAATTGTACAAATATACAAGTGAACTTATCTACACTTCATGGATTGAAAAGCTTCAGATGTTTTCCACTCTATGCCAATAAGAATGGTGTCCCATCTTGATATTCTAGCAAGAAATTATTTTTACCACAGAACTAGTGAATGACAAACGGGCCTCTCCACAAGGAATCAAATTTCTCATGCATTCCCTTTGGCTCTCTCCTCTTGTCCCACAACAAAACTTGATCCCCAATCTAGAAAACTCTAGCCTTTGCTTTCTTATCAAACAACTTCTTAACCTAAATTTGATGTCTAGCTATACAATCCACCACCATAACTTGCTGCTCTTCAAGTTTAGAAAGATACATTATGTGTTTATCAATAGAACTTTCAAAAGTTCCATTCTCAACTGCCTTTGCCAACTTCAAAGCTGGCAATTCCAAGGTGATTGATATCTTTGCATTCAAACCATATAACAACTGAAATGGTGACATACCAATAGCCCTCTTTAGGGTAATTCTATCTACCCACAAAGCATCAAACAATGCTTTATGCCATGTTCTCTGATTATCATCTACCAGATTCCTGATAATAATAACCAGATTCTTATTACTTGACTCTGCTTGACATTTCCTTATAGATAATAATCAGATGATGTGAAAGAATAATCCCATATTCAAGGCAAAAACTAGTAATCTCATTAGAGGAAAAACATGTAGCATTATCTGCCACAATCTTGTTTGGAACACCAAATTGGGATATGATATTTTCTTTGAGGTTCACTAATGCACCACTTTAGAAGTAGCATGCTTAACTCATACAAATTCCACCCACTTGGTGAAATAATCAATTGCAACAAGAACATAATTATGTCCCACACTTGACGGTGGATTCACATTGCTAATGAAGTTGATGCCCCACTGCTGAAATGGTTCCTCAATTACAACTGGTTTCAATGGTAGTGCGGCCAACTTAGGCTTCCCTACAAACTACTGACAAAGTCCACACTTATGCATCCAATCATATGCATTTTGGAACAAGGTCAGCCAATAATACCTAGCTCTCAAAATCTTGTGAGCCGTTACTAGTGCTGAGAAGTGTCCACATGCCAAATTATGGAAAGACTCCAATAACTTACTTTTTTGTGCTTTATCGACACAACAGAGGAAAACTCCATCAAGACTTATTTTGTACAAACCATTATCCCATAAGACAAAGTTTGCAACCTTGAGCTTGATAGTCCATTTTTCTTTGTAGGCCAAATGAGTAGGGAACTCACCATATGTGAGAAAGTAAGCAATATTGGAATACCACTCATCAGTTGTAATGAAAAAGATAGTTGGAACATCTTTAATTGATGTCTCTTCATCACTTGTTTCCTTTGGGACATTATCAGCAATAAGTTGACACAAACTTTTCCCACGCAAAGCTTGGTGGGTTTAATATCAAGATCAAATTCTTGAATTTTGGCAATCCAATTGCCTCTCTTAGTCCCAAACTCCTGTTGAGTTAAAATTAATTTTACTGTTGTATCTGGCACCAAAGCAACAATATGTGAGTTCAATATGTAAAATCTTAAATGTTTCACAGCCTTTAGTATAGCATAAGCATGTTTCTCCATGTTAGAATACTTGAGTTCATGATCTTTCAATGGGAAAATTGTGAATGAAATTGGAGATTCTACACCTTCCTCCTTCTGTTGAACTAGAATTGTCGACAATGTATGCTCTAAAGCATAACTATACATAATGAAATTTTTGTTATAGTTAGGACACACCAAAACTGGAGCATGGGCTATGGCTCTTTTTACATCCTCAAAAGCCACTTTACCTTCTGCGCTCCAATAGAAAGTGGGCTTACCTTTCATCATATTCACAATATGATGAGTCTTCTCTGCAAACTCTGGAATGAACCTTTGCAGGAAATTTACTTTCTCAAAGAAAGAATGAATAGCCATCTTACTTGTAGGCAAAGTAAGACCTTGGATGGATTTGAATCTTTTGAAGTTAATCTTAGTTTCTTCTTTAGACACAATGTGACCAAGAAGTTTACCTTCTGTAACCCCAAAAAATGACTTCTTTGGGTTAAGAGAAATACCATTCTGGGGACATCGTTCCAAAACTTGCTACAAGTGGTAAGCATGATCTTGATGTTTCTTGGAGAAAACTGTCAAATCATCAAGGTATACCATAATGAACTTACCCATTTCATCTTTGAATGCTAAGTCCATTGCTCTCTGGAAAGTAGCACCAGCATTGATCAATCCAAATGGCATCCTATGATATGTGAAAGTGCCCCATGGAGTTTTGAAAATGGTTTTGTACTGATCCACTTCACTAACCTCTACCTGATTGTAGCCTAAAAAACCATCCAACATAGATAGCATCTCTAAACTAGTTACTATTTGTAACACTTGATCCATTATGGGGAAAGGGTAGTTATCTTTCAAGGAAGATTGATTTAGATTCCTGAAATCTACACAAATATAGATCTCTCTATTCTTCTTCCTTATAGGAACAATGTTTGCAATCCAGGTAGAATGATGAATAGGTAAAATTATCCTAGCATTCAACATCTTTTGAATCTTGGCAAGGATGGTACCTAATATTTTAGGATTGTATTGCCTCTACTTCTGTTTATGAGATAATGATCCCACCTTGAGTAGAACCTCATGTTGGATCTCTTGTGGTCTGATGGACTTCAAGTCATCATATGAATATGCTAGCACATCAATGTAGTGGCGTAGAAGTGTTATGAACTTGAACTTTTCATCATCAATGCATCATTTCCAAATATTGACCATCTTAGGATCTGCTTCTGTATTCAGGTTCACCTATTCAAATTCCATTGATGAACTTGAATCAAGTTGCTACTTTTGCTTGATATAACAATCAAGTTTATCAAATAGCTTTTCAAGGTAAAGTAAACTTTTCAGAATTTTATTTCCTTTAAATTGAAGAAACTCTTCATCAGTCTCTGAGTTTACTTTAGAAACATATTCCTGAGGTGGAGAATCACTCCCCTTAAATTAAAGTTCATCAAAATTATCTATTTTCTCTATAAAAGCTATGATCTGATTATCACCATTAAAAACTTGCCAATGGTCAGCATTATTAGGTACACTTGGTTGGAAGACCAACTCGATAGTATACAAATATCACCCTTAAAATCCTTATGTGGGACCATGAGGGTAGCTGATACGGCCAATGAATCAGCTCTATCATTATACTCTAGGAATAGTAGAAATATAAAATGCATCAAATTTATCAATGCAATCCCATACCCAATTTCAGTAATGCTTTAGCCTTTCATTTTTTGTCTAATACAAATTTCTTACCTAACAAACAATTAACTCCGCATCTCCTTGTGCATGAAGATTTTTGATTCCCTTTATGCAAGCAACCTCCATTCCGAGTAACAAAGATTCGTACTCAATAGTATTGTTGGTATTGTCAAACTATAGCTTGTATGATAAAGGAAAAATATCACCTTGAGGAGTTATTAGGATTACTCCAGCCCCAGATCCTATGGAAGAACAACTAGCATCAAATTCCAAAGTCCAAATATCATTTGAACTTTTTGGTTTGGCATCTCTGTGATCAGTAGACTCTTCACTTGAAGAAGAAGAAGAATCTTCCATCACCAAACTTTCATCAGAACAATCATCTGATGAACTATCATTTGACAAACTAGACATATATTCTATACTCAAGAAGTAGTTACCTAAACCTGAATATTTAAATAAAATTTGAGCTTTTGGTTCTTCAGATTGAGTGATAATATATTTTTCTTCCCTTTCAAGAAGCAATTTTTGCATGACACCCTTGATGGGTATCCTTGCTTCAGATAAATCCATATTAAGCTCTCCTCCTACATCTTTATAGAAATTTTGTCCTAGTAACATACCATATGAAGTTGGAACATCAGTAACTAGGATAGTCATCTTTATTCTTTGCTTCAAAAAAGTAGAGAATGTGAACTGTGCATCCTTAATCTAGCCTAACAAAGGCACCAAGAACACCTTCCAAAGGTCTTTATTAGAGTTAATCCTAAAGCATCTACTACCTTGGAAGGCATAACATTCTCATAAGCTCTTGAATCTATGACATAATTACTGAGTTTATGACCATTTATTAACAAAGAAACATAGAAAGGTTAAATTTTCCTTGAAGCAATAAGAGGAGTGGTAACTAGATTATTCTAAGCAAACCTAGTCTTTGAGGGGTCAGGAATAGTCTTGGAAGCATCCTTCCCTACAGAGGTAGTCTAATTTTTAACAAATTCAACTAACCTTTCAAATTGATTGGGGTTAGCTTGCAAATATTCCACCTCAGACATTTAAAATTTGGTTTTCTTGGCATGGTCTATTATATCAAAAAGTTGAAATGAACTAGACATAGAAGCAGGGAAACTTTCATTCTAAGGTTTCATTATGGAAGTACCAGTCTAAGGAATGGTAGTAGAAGAAGTAGGAGTATTAGAGGAACTTACTTGTGTTTTACCAGCTGGATCCTTTGATTGAAAAGGTAAAGGAGTTCCTCTTTTAGCAATAGAAATTACAGGTTGAGAATCTTCTTTTGACTTACCTTTATCAACCACTTGCTATTTTGATTGATTTTGAGATCTGGTGAAAATAGCATTTGCTCCACCATATGAATCTTCTCCTCTTTCTGCTTCATCCTGATAGTTCAGAAACCCAATATTTGAGTCGCTAGCCAATTCCTCTTCTCCATCCATAAAGAGATTGGCACTATTTTCTTGATCCAAGTCAAGTTGCGGAAAATGTTCTTGCTCAACTTCATAATAGCCAACTGCTAAGTTAACCAACAGTGCTTCTAAGGCAAGCCTCCCTTGTGTTGGCTAAAGCATGTTATGTCCTTGGGTTTTAGCAGCATTTCCCTGATACTGAGCATTAGGAAATGTCCTCCTTGGTATATCCCTATAGGAAGGAATGGATACACCTTGAGACATTTGTTTCTTCAAAGCTAACAATTTGTTAGCTAATTTTTGCACCATGGGATTCGTGGTGCTGGTAGATAGTATTTCATTTGAGGGTTGTCCTCTATTTCTATTAGTGTCTTTTCTTATTTTCCTAGCAAGAATGACATCATCTTCAATTTCCATGGCAAGATTCTGAGTTGTCAAATCCACTAGATTTTCCTGCCGCAAAAGAAAAATCACCTCTAGTAGCTGAGTATTTATCAAGAAACACTTTTTGTTCTCAACTGTAGGCTAAGCATTGGTAGGGATCCTATTAGTCAGCTTGTTGAACTTAGAAATAAATTCCCGCATGGGTTCTTACAGTTCTTTTCTCATCTAAGTTAACTGAGTGAATAGAGCATGTGCATCTTTGGCAGGTTTGAACCTTGCCTCAAACTTAGTTTTAAGAGTATTCCACCCAGTAATAGTTTAGGCTGGAAGATGATATAACCAATTTGCAATGACACCTTGAAGTGTCTCCACAAAAGTCTCATAGATACATCCTCATACTCCACCCCTAGCACACCACATGCTATGCAAAAAATCTGTAATGTGTTCATTAGGATGAACTTTCCCATCGTCATAGAATTTTAGAAAATTCTTTCTTGAACTATCAGGTAGTTCATGCAACGGTGGTGTCAAGTTCAGGGGTCCAAAAGAATTACCCCAAGGACCTTGACTTGCCATTGTATGTTGGTTGAAAGGTGGGATAACAAAAAAGTGAAGAACTTGAGTAGATAACACTCTGTTAGTATTTACACTGGAAGCTTCACCTGGTATAGGAGACCTAGCATTGGTAGGAGGGAAATTCCTTGTATGCTGAAGTGGTGACCATGGATTTGTAGGCAAAATATTGAAATTATGTTGTTGCATCAATTCAAATGTAGGATCAACAAATCCTTGAGCTCTTCTACCCTGAGTATATGTGGGCTCTGCTAGAATGCAAAACAACTATAAAACATTAAACACACAAAAGTACACAAATGGAACCAGTCAACATCAACCAAAAACATGAGGCTCTCGGATGCATATTCAGATCCCCAATAGAGTCACCAAAAAATTGTTGGGTGAATATTTTGTTGTTAACTCACTAACGCTGTAATCGTTATATCAGCCATAGCTATGATGAGACAAAGTCTATCCTCTCAATAAGGGGAGGTTCCCTTTATCAGAAAGTAAACTTTTCTTATACTAAACTATGTAGATGATGGTTTCATATCATAGTTCTCTTTTTTCAGAATATGTGTTCATTCTTCACAACATTAACTTTCACAAAATATCACAAATTCCAAGAATATGAATCACCATGAAGTTCATGAAAACCCAAAGTTTTCTGTTACTCCTTCCACTTGAATAACAATAAACTAATTTAAACAAAATGAAGTACAAAGTCTTCACCTTATATCAACTATCAAATATAACCAAGTTGAAGACAACAATTGACAGCACAAAGTCTCCAATCTGTATCTCCTTCACTAACTAAACACAATCTCCATTAATGATATAATAGCACAAAGACTATAAAAATCAAAATGAGAACACTCTTTCAATTAATTGATGAAACCTCCACAATTCAAATAACTATCCAATATAATGTAATATTAATGACATAAGAACATCAGTATCACAATACAATCTGAGTCAACACAAAGTTTGATACTCAAAATGCCTTCTTATATTAATAATTTCTTGAAAATTTGATAATCACAATAAAGCTCAAAGTCTTGATATGCTCTTCAATTTGGTAGAGTTTACTTGCAATAGATTAAAGATGCTCATTTAAATACAGGCCCTCTTTACTTATAGGGAGAGGCCTGGAGCAAAAATAGAAAATCTACAACTACTTTGACTTATTCCACAAAAAGATTCCTTTTTGACTTAGGACTTCCTTTGTTCCACATGTAATTACATTTTAGAAAAATACATGTGGATACTTCCAAAACTAATTACAAATTACATATGCAAAAACTATGAAAAATAAATTAAGTCATGAAGAAGGAATTTCAGTTGCCATCATTATTCTTATTCAAAAAATTATGATACATAGCCTTCACTGCTTTCATCTCATAGACATTAGGTCTAGCTGTATTTTCTGAGATAGTATGAGCCTTGACAATCATATCTCTCACTACTTTAATTTCCTTCTCATGTTTCCCAAGATTGTCCTTCAAATTGTCAAGAGTGTGAGGCCTACTTTTTCATTCCCTTATATGACTACTTATTTTACTATTGGTGATACATTTAGACTTATGGGACTATTGATCTCAAATTTTTGGACTATTAGACTTAATGCTATATGTGTATTTGTTATGCTTAGCATGTTTACGATGTGTTTAGACCTAAATATTGATTCACTGGTGATGTTAGACATATGGTTTATATTATGATGTTATTGGGAAACTATCCATGAAATGTTAATTAGAAATTTGTTATGTGATTCAATCTTGGGAATGGATGTTTGAAATGCAGAATTTAGAATCTAGTTGTAATGTGACTTCCTTGATGCTTATATGAACATGTGATGTATGGGAGTGTATGTTTCAATTTTCTTCGGCTATTATATACATGTGGAATTAACATGTCATTTGAGTGCGCAGGTATTTCTAACGAAGCCACAAAAATTCGGACATCATCCACACACTGTGTTGTTTTCCCATGTGAAACTGTTCTAGTTCCAAGAGAAACCAATTTCAACTATGTTGCATGATAAATTTTTGTAATGTTGTTGCATGTTGTTAGTCGGGTTAGGTCTACCCCTCTTTTATTTAAATTCTAATTGGTGTTGTAAGTACAGTGTCATTTGAATTTCAATTTTTAGTTATAAATTTTTAAGACCCCTTTTCATGTGCTTTAACTCAACTCTTGGTGCTCAAAATGGTTTAAATTTGACCCTGGGTTGTACCCCTTGGGTCTAGGGACCTTTTGGGCATGTGTAACCCTAGGTAAACTTTCATTTGGTCACTTTAACTTCACCCTGAAGTAAAACGACGAAAATGGAAGCTTGGGAGGGAGAGGATGAGTGGGTCAAACACTCAACCTCTTCCTTTCCTCTTCCCTAGGTTAGGAGAGTCTCCAAGACCCCTTAATTGTGGAGGACTTTACTCCAAGTCTCTCCCACAATTGGTGAGGGTACTTTGGAGTTGTGTGGTCCCTCTTAGGAGGAGAGGATTGGGGCACATGTGGCACCCACGCCCTCTTAAGCTCCACTTTTCTCTCCCACATGTTTTAGAGAGGACAAGTGGAAGGGAGAGAGAGAGTTGGTGGATGGGTGAATGACATGTGTCACCACCCATTCCAAGGGTCTTGCTTCTAGTTGGGAGGAGTGAGGAGGTGACATGTGTCACCTCCCCATTCCTCAGGGCTCATGAGAAGAGCCTATTTTAATCCCTCTTGGAGAGAGGGATGGGATTGTTGAATTTTTGGCAATTTTATTGATTTTAATTATTTTGGGGAAAAAGTTGGAGGAAATCTGATGGCTTAATTTGGAGGAGTTGGAGGAGCTCTACTCAACCATCTACCCATTGGGCTTTTTAAGGTAGGTTTCAAGGCTAAGGCCTTCCCTTATGTATTGTATTTACTTGTGTGATGCTATGTGTGATTTTCTATTTTGAGTTTTTACTACTTGTGTGATGCTATGTGTGAGTTTCTATTTTGAGTTTTTACTTCTTGTTGTGGGGAAAATTTGTAAGGGAGTTGTAAGAGCCTCTCCTACTTGGGAGAAGATGCTCAACATGTGTGGGGTGGGGGAGGAGTGAACCTCCTCGGGGTCATTTCCTTGATTTGTGGAGTTGTAGCCTTAAGGGCAATATGTGATATGTGTAATATGTGAAATGGCTTGAGAGCCAAACGGAAGCTTTGTGAAACTATGTTTAAAAGTGTTGGCTTGAGGCCTTGAGAGGTATTTGTATTGGGAAGTTTTAGGAGTGGCACTCTTGAGTTGAGTTTTCTCCACTCCCCTACCTCATTGAACTCATCTTGAGTGAGTTTTGTGTTGTGTTAGCCATGGGAGTAATTTTGTGTTTGGTTGATGAATCCATTGTTGTGATGTGGTTTGAGTTTTCTAATGTGAGGATGACCTCCTAGCTCGGGGGTGACTTCCGAGGGAGTCAATGGTAGGGAGGAGAGCAAGTTGTTGTGGCATCTTTCCCCTTTTTGTGTTATTGCAGGATATTGGGAGCTTTGTAGAGGAAGAAAATTTATCATTGTTCTTGAGAGTTGTTATCTTATTTCTTTTTAGCTCTTGAGAGAGAGCATGGCCAAGTTAGAATTTTATATCATTAGTTAGTTTTAAAAAAGGAGAACATTGTTCTCTCTCTCTTGTTGTAAAAGTATATTTTTACTTGTGTGTATAAGCTATTTACATTTGAAATAGAAATTTTAAATTTGTTGATTTTAATGCTTATCATTCAAAAAAAATAGTGTTGGAGGAAAAATATAGTCTTATTATTTTTTCTCTTGATTGTTATTTTTTTTAAAAAAAGGGGCAAAATGTTTGCTATTCTATTTTTGTAGAATACAATGAAAATCTATACATTTGATTTACTTATAAGAAAGGAATTTAGATGTTGTTGTTAATATGGAGGGAAGGAATAAATGCATTTTCTTTTAAAAAGGAAAAATAAATAAATTCTTTCAAGGGTTGTTATGTGTAGATATGTTCTTTTATGATTACAAAAAAGTTTGTTGGTTATATGTAAATCTGTTTATGAAAACAAAAATATATCCTTTGAGTTATTGTATCAAAAAATATATATATTCGTTTGCCTTACATAAATTTTATATCTATATATATATATATAAGGTTTGCTTATTGTTCTTAAAAGAAAATTTGTAAGTGTTTGAAGGAAAATTATATTTGAATATATATATATATATATATATATATATATATATATGTATTTTTGAATGTATGTATTTATATGTATTTAAATATAAATTGCTTTTGTTTATTCTGTCAAACAAAAAAATATGAGATTGGATTACATATACAACAGTATATATATATATAGTTATATTTTAATATACAAAAATAATAAACTATGATTTTTAAATGAATAGTGTTTGCTATGTATATATATATATGACCCATAAAAAAAATGTTGTGAAATCAAAATGAGAACATACTGTGTTCTCTGAAAAATAAACGGATCGCAGTTTACACAGCTAATAAAAAGAAAAATGTTATGGTGGGGGGGGTTCGAACCCCCCACCACCGTTGTTTAAATATGGGTGTGGGAAGGGGGGCGGAGCCCCCATCCACACCCCATTGTGTGGGATGTGGGTGGGGGCTCCACCCCCATCCCCACACCCACACTCCCCCTTCTTTCATTCCCCGCGGGCCTTTTCCCCTCTACGTAGACCTCACAAAACCCGCTGCCGATCCCACTCCACCTTACCACCGCTAGCACTCTCATCCTCCGCCACCGCATGGTCTCTACCATCGATAGTGTTTTCAGCCATACGGCCACCAAAACAATGGATGTGGACTAAGGTCTGCAACTTCCACTATTAACCTCACTGCTATATATTCAGATTTACCCTAAACATAAACATATATATATATATATATATATATGATGAGTATACCTCTTACTTTGATCCCCATCCATTGAAGCCATCTCCATTAAACCTGCAAACACAACCCAAAACAAAATAAGAAGAGAAGAGAAAAAAAAAGAAGAGAAAAGGAAATGAGAGTTAAAAAAAATAGGGTTGGGGCTTTTTTCCCTTAAGGAAATTATATTTTATTGTTGGAGAATTTTAGGGCAAGGTAAATTTAAAATTCGTTTTTAAATTTAACTTCCACTCTTTTAATTATTTTGTTCATTTGTTTTATGTTCTGAATTTATAACGGAGTTTTGAGATAAATATTATAATGGGTAATCCTTATTCCTTTTTGGAATGTTATTTTTATTTGTTAGTGGCATAATAATATATAGGTTAGTTTATGTTTAGAGGGAGTTTATACTTTTATTGATTTTTTTAGTTTGGTTATTTGATAAAGGGATTTTATTGTTTAATTAATTCTTTCACCTATCTAAGCATTGAGAGGTATTTATAAAAAAAATATTGGGATTAAACCTTTGCATTCAAACCAAACTTGACGAGGTTAATTTATAACTAGAATGTTATTAATTTAATATTCCTTTTTAATTATATCTAGAACAATTTTATTAATTTAATAAAGACATCATTCAAACCAACTTGGAAACTTAGTAAACTATTTAAACGAAGTTAGTTTAACATGTTCCATGATCTGATCTACCAAGAAATTATGAATAATATAAAGGATGCAGCGATAACTTTGATTGATAGAAAACGTGAAGAAGAACAAATTGATCAAGCTTTGTTGAAAAATGTTTTAAATTATAGAAAACGTGAAGAAGAAAAAATTGATCGAGCTTTGTTGAAAAATGTTTTAAATTATAGAAAACATGAAGAAGAACAAATTGATCGAGCTTTGTTGAAAAATGTTTTAATTATAGAAAATGTGAAGAAGAAAAAATTGATCGAGCTTTGTTGAAAAATGTACAATTAATCTATTTGACTGATCTACCAATTTAACTGATGTTACGTAGGTAATTTAACACCAAATTGGTAAACTTTCGATCAATATTAGTTTTATTATAATAAACCCTAATCACGCCTGTGAGGCGTTATCCTGCTAATTTTTTCTAGAATTTAGGGTTTAGCTAGGTTAGTGAAATTTAACCTTGTTTAGGACTATATTATTGTTTTTGCTGATTATCAACATTAGATTCTTGTATTAAATTATATCTTTCTCATGCACTTGATTTTGCCTTTTGATTTTGACTTACGTCAAAACCCCATCATTCACATAGGTTAACTTAGGGTTTTGATTGTTGATCCTAACCCTAATGGTGACGTTAATTACGTCGCATCGACCCCCTAGTTGGCCTTCATTGCGAATGGTATGCGCAAGTGAACGGATTACCCCACATTCAACTATCTTATTTATGCCTTATGCATAAAGCCACTGAGCACGCTTATGCATGCGAGGAGGTTTCTAGGGAAGCGTGGAAATTTTTTTATATTTCATGTCATGACCACATGACAAATGTGGACATGTCATGTGTGATGCATGTCATGACCGCATGGGAAATGTGGGCATGGCATATATATATATATATATCACATTTCCCATGTGGTCACGACATAAGAGCTATCAAAGATTGGCCAGCACCCACTAGTGTGATAGAGGTCAGGAGTTTCATGGGATTAGCCAGTTACTACCGTAGATTTGTAGAAGGCTTTTCTAGGATAGCACACCCCATCACTTCCCTTCAGTGGAAAGAGAAGAGTTTCACTTGGACCAAGCAGTGTAAGAGGGCCTTTGGGGTCCTCAAGGAGCATCTTATCAGCACTCCCATATTGGTGTTTCTAGATCTTGTAGAGGATTTTGTAGTTTACACAGATGCATCACTTGAGGGTTTGGGAGTCGTGCTTATGCAGGGTGGTAGAGTGATTGCATATGAGTCGCGTAAGCTCAAGACACATGAACTGAACTACCCTACTCATGACTTAGAGCTCGCAAGAGTGGTACATGCTCTTGTTCGTTGGAGACACTTTCTTTTGGGTCGTCGCTTTGAGCTCCATTCAGATCACCATAGCTTGTAGTACATATTCACACAGCCAAATTTGAACGTTTGCCAGTGGCGTTGGATGGAGTTTCTATGCGAGTATGACTTTGATGTCCACTACATCAAAGGGAAGGAGAACGTGGTCGCTAACACTTTGAGTCGGAGGTGCCACAAGATTCTAACCTTAACCTTGAGTGTGGACCTAGGAGAGCACATCAGTCACCATCTACCTGAGGACGAGTGGTTTCTTGAGGTGCAGCAGGAGATCTAGAAATAGAGGCCCTTAAGGATAGATTTGTAAGATATTCCCTTGAGTTAGATGGGTTTCTTAGACATCGACAGTGCATCTATGTACCTCGTGCAGGTGATCTTCATGCAGTGGTTCTTTTAGAGGCCCATAGAGAACCTTATGCAGCACACCCAAGGGTGAAGAAGATGAATTCCAACTTGCAACAGTTATACCATTGGCTAGGTATGAGACGAGATATTGTAGAATATGTTTCTCGTTGCCTTGAGTGCCAGAGGGTCAAGGCCAAGCATCAACATCCAACGGGACTTTTATACCCTCACAAGATACCTGAGTGGAAATGGGACACCATTTCTATGGATTTTATTGTTGGTCTTCCTATGTCATCATGTCGCCATGATGTCATCATGGTAATGGCTGACAAGTTGACCAAGGTGGCGCATTTCTCACCTGTATGCACGACATACAATGCACCATCTATGGCGAGAGTATTCTCGGATTAGATTGTTAGATTACATGGGGTGCCTCATTGTATCATTTTCGATAGGGATTTAGTGTTCACTTCAACTTTTTGGAGAGTCTTATAGCAGGCGTTGCGCACACAGCTCAACTTCAGTTCCGCTTATCATCCTCAGACCGATGGATAGACAGAGAGAGTTAATTAGGTTCTTGAGGATATGCTCCATATGTATGTCATGGATCATCAGAGTGGATGGGAGGAGTATCTGTATCTAGTTGAGTTATCCTACAACAATGGGTATCACAGCTCGTTGGGTATGCCTCCCTTCCAGGCCTTGTACAACAAACCTTGCAAGACACCTTTGGGTTGGGACTGTATTGAGGACATGGTTACGATAGGGCTAGAGTTGGTTTAGGATATGGAGTAGCAAGTGATTTTGATTAGGTAGAGACTTCAGTAGGCACAAGATTCACAGAAGAAGTTTACCGATGCTAAGAGGGTAGATCGGAGCTTCTCAGTTGGTGATTTAGTATTATTGAGAGTGCGACCGTACAAGAGTCCAATCTATTATGGAAAGGGCTCTAAGCTCACACCTCATTTTGTTGGACCTTTTGAGATTTGGAGCGGATAGGACCCATAGACTATCGTCTAGCCTTGCCACCTAGCCTGTTGCGTATCCACGATGTTTTTCATGTTTCTATTTTACGACGTTACATATTTGATTTATCTCATGTATTGGATTAGAGTGCTCTTCATGTAAAGGCAGACCATCAGGTGGCTTTGGAGCCAATTCGCATATTGGCTCAGAAGACACTAGGCCTTCGAGGTTGAGAGCTGGACCAGGTTAGGGTCTAATGGGACATGTACGATGAGGTCACAATGACATGAGAGGATGCAGTGAGATTGAGGGCCCTTTATCCTCACCTCTTTGATGACTTCAAGGAGGAAGTACAGTCTTAGGGGGAGAATCTGAGGCCTACTTTTTCATTCCTTTATATTTGACTACTTATTTTACTATTGGTGATACATTTAGAGTTATGGGACTGTTGATCTTGATTTTTTGAACTATTAGACTTTATGCTGTATGAGTATTTGTTATGCTTAGCATGTTTACGATCTGTTTAGACTTGGCTAT
Organism: Cunninghamia lanceolata; assembly: GCA_027924645.1. Taxonomy (NCBI): domain Eukaryota; kingdom Viridiplantae; phylum Streptophyta; class Pinopsida; order Cupressales; family Cupressaceae; genus Cunninghamia; species Cunninghamia lanceolata. The sequence goes on along the minus strand of BSBN01000135.1, from coordinate 2,809,532 downwards.
TGATTCATTGATAATGTTATCCATATGGTTTATATTATGATGTTATTGGGATACTATTCATGAGATGTTAATTAGAAATTTGTTATGTGATTCAATCTTGGGAATGGATGTTTGAAATGCAGAATTTAGAATCTAGATGTAATGTGACTTCCTTGATGCTTATATGAACATGTGATGTTGTATGCGAGTGTATGTTTCAATTTGTTTCAGCTATTATATACATGTGGAATTAACATTTCATTTGAGTGCACAGGTATTTCTAACGAAGCCATAGAAATTCAAAGATCATCCCACACGCTGTGTTGTTTTCCTGTGTGAAGTCGATCTAGTTCCAAGAGGAACCAATATCAACTATGTTGCATGATGAATTTTTGTAATATTGTTGCATGTTTTTAGTCGGGTTAGGTCTACCCCTCTTTTATTTGAATTCTAATTGGTGTTGTAAGTATAGTGTCTTTTGAATTTCATATTTTAGTTATAAATTTTCCAGACCCCTTTTCATGTGCTTTAACTCAACCCTTGGTGCTTAAAATAGGTTGAACTTGACCCTAGGTTGTACCCCTTGGGTCTAGGGACCTTTTGGGCATGTGTAACCCTAGGTAAACTTCCATTTGGTCACTTTAACTTCACCCTAAAGTAAAGTGACGAAAATGGAAGCTTCGGAGGGAGAGGATGAGTGGGTCAAACACTCAACCTCTTCCTTTCCTCTTCCCTAGGTTAGGAGAGTCTCCAAGACCCCTTAATTGTGGAGGACTTTACTCCAAGTCTCTCCCACAATTGGTGAGGGTACTTTGGAGTTGTGTGGTCCCTCTTAGGAGGAGAGGATTGGGGCACATGTGGCACCCACTCCCTCTTAAGCTCCACTTTTCTTTCCCACATGTTTTAGAGAGGACAAATGGAAGGGAGAGAGAGTTGGTGGATGGGTGAATGACATGTGTCACCACCCATTCCAAGGGTCTTCCTTGTAGTTGGGAGGAGGAGTGATGAGGTGACATGTGTCACCTCCCCATTCCTCAAGGCTCATAAGAAGAGTCTATTTTAATCCCTCTTGGAGAGAGGGATGGGGTTGTTGAATTTTTGGCAATTTTATTGATTTTAATTATTTTGGGAAAAAAGTTGGAGGATATTTAGTGGCTCAATTTGGAGGAGTTGGAGGAGCTCTACTCAACCATCTACCAATTAGGCTTTTTAAGGTGGGTTTCAAGACTAAGGCCTTCCCTTATGTATTTTATTTACTTGTGTGATGCTATGTGTGAGTTTCCATTTTGAGTTTTTACTTGTTGTTGGGGGGGAAAATTGTAAGGGATTTGTAAGAGCCTCTCCTACTTGGGAGAAGATGCTCAACATGTGTGCAGTGGGGGAGGAGTGAACCTCCTCGGGGTTATTTCCTTGATTTGTGGAGTTGTAACCTTGAGGGCAATATGTGAATATGTGCAATATGTGAAATGGCTTGAGAGCCAAATGGAAATTTTGTGAAACTATGTTTAAAAGTGTTGGCTTGAGGCCTTGAGAGGTATTTGTATTGGGAAGTTTTAGGAGTGGCACTCTTGAGTTGAGTGTTCTCCACTCCCCTACCCCATTGAACTCATCCTGAGTGAGTTCTTGTGTTGTGTTAGCCATGGGAGTAATTTTGTGTTTGGTTGATGAATGCATTGTTGTGTTGTGGTTTGAGTTTCCTAGTGTGAGGATTACCTCCTAGCTTGGGGGTGACTTCTGAGGGAGTCAATGGTAGGGAGGAGAGCAAGTTGTTGTGACTTCTTTCACCTTTTGGTGTTATTGCAAGATATTGGGAGCTTTGTGGAGGAAGAAAATTTATCATTGTTCTTGAGAGTTGTTATCTTATTTCTTTTTAGCTCTCTAGAGAGAGCATGGCCAAGTTAGGATTTTCTATTATTTATTAGTTTTAAAAGAGAACATTGTTCTCTCTCTCTTGTTGTAAAAGTATATTTTTACTTGTGTGTATAAGCTATTTACATTTGAAATATAAATTTTAAATTTGGTGATTTTAATGCTTATCATTAAAAAAAAATAGTGTTGGAGAAAAATATAGTCTTATTATTTTTTCTCTTGATTGTTATTTTAAAAAAAAAGGGGCAGAATGTTTACTATTTTATCTTTGTAGAATACAATGAAAATCTATACATTTGATTTACTTATGAGAAAGGAATTTAGATGTTGTTGTTAATATGGAGGGAAGGAATAAATGCATTTGCTTTTAAAAAGGAAAAATAAATAAATTCTTTCAAGGGTTGTTATGTGTAGATATGTTCTTTTATGCTTACAAAAAAGTTTATTGGTTCTATGTAAATCTGTTTATGAAAACAAAAATATATCCTTTGAGTTATTGTATAAAAAAAATGTATATATTCCTTTGCCTTATATAAATCTGATATAAAAAATATATATATAACTTTTGCTTATTGTTCTTAAAAGAAAATTTGTAAGTGTTTGAAGAAATATTATATTTGAAAATATAAATATATATATATATATATATAAATATATATATATATATATATATTTATGTATTTTTGAATGTATGTATTTATATGTATTTAAATATAAATTTCTTTTATTTATTCTGTCAAACCAAAAAATATGAGACTGCATAACATATACAATAGTATATATATATATATATATTGTTATATATATATGTAAATAAAACCCATAAAAAAATGCTGTGAAATCAAAATGAGAACATACTGTGTTCTCTGAAAAATAAATGGATCGCAGTTTACATAGCTAATAAAAAAGAGAAATGTTATGGTGGGAGGGGTTCGAACCCCCCACCACCGTTGTTTAAATATGGGTGTGGGGAGGGGGGCGGAGCCCCCACCCACACCCCACTGTGTGGGATGTGGGTGGGGTCTCTACCCCCCTCCCCACACCCACACTCCCCCTTCTTCCATTCCCCATAGGCCTTTTCCCCTCTGCGTAGACCTCACCAAACTCACCGCCGATCCCACTCCACCTTACCACCGTCGGCACTCTCATTCTCCGCCGCTGCATGGTCTCTACCGCCAATAGTGTTTTCAGCCATACGGCCACCAAAACAATGGATGTGGACTGAGGTCTACAACTTCCCCTATTAACCTCACTATTGTATATTTAGGTTTATCCTAAACATATATATATATATATGTATATGTATATGTATGATGAGTATATCTCTTACTTTGATCCCCTTCCATTGAAGCCATCTCAATTAAACCTGCAAACACAACCCAAAACAAAATGAGAAGAGAGGAGAAAAAAAAAGAGGGGAAAATCAAATGAGAGTGATGCAGAGGCATCCACACTAAAACCTTAACATACAGCATGGATGTCCGCAACCCTTCATCATCATCATATTTTCCTTAACACTGTCAGCATCATCATATTTACTCTGCCGACCGATATCCTCTTGCAGACAAGCCTTCGCCCTTTCGCATGTCAACAGCATCATCATATCCGACTAGCGGCAGCATCATCATATTTGGCAAGCGCAAACATCCTCCTGACGTTCACTATTCACCTTACCGCCAACCTCTTTCTTCACTATCTTCAGCATCATGATGTTCAACATCATGTTAATCAGCAGGATATAGAACATCCGGTTCCTCCCATATATCTTGATGATGATACTCAACTTCACGCACCTTCCCCTCGATGCTTACGTCACCCCGATATCCTGATGACAATTATCCTGATGATGATGACGTCACATGCAGCTCCTTCAATATCTTGCTACCCAATATCCTGATGATGAATATCCTGATGACGATGACGTCACATGCAGTTCCTCAATATCCTACTGTTGGCCAAACTTAACATTTTCGGCCCGCGATCAACCCGATCTTCTAGCTTATGCCGATACGCTCCTCCTTGGCAACACTGATGATGATCACCCCGACGCACATTCACTTCATGCACTCGACTGCATCATGCTCATCTCCTCTTACTCAGATGACGCCCGAAGCGACTGCAGGATATACACCGAAATATCCTAATGATGTCGTTGTAACGAATTTTCCAACCTTAGCGAATTTTCAATTCGCCGATCCTCCTGGGATGACCCGATCTACTCTCAGGGTGATCTTCCAAACTCTAACAATCAACATGACCTAGCACATACCCATGCTAGGGTCCTCAACACCTTTCGACCGCGATCCTGCGCACCTGCATGCAAACAAACATGAAATACAGACTAAACCCTAACCTACTGTACATGGCCATTCCACCGATTCGACGAATCAACCGGTGGAATGGATCAGCGAATCCATGAAACCACCAAAACAGCCACATGATTAAACAATGGAATTCAACAGAGGATGAACACCAACAGGATCACTTTATTTGATTTCAAAAGATGCAAATACAATGATTAGTCTCTCTCTCTGTCTCACTCTGTGCAACCTAGCTCGATCATCTAAAACTAACCGATCCTCATGCATATATAGGACCTCTTGCGAGTACTACCACTCGACTCCAAGCGGCTGGGAAATCTCTCCAGGTGGCTGGGAGATCCAATCGGACCTACAGCATAACAGTTGTCTTAACAAACTATCTAAAAATAGCAAAGCATGGTCAGCATGACCTTATTACATGCATTGGTCTTACAAGACCTTCTTGGAAACATTAACAAGACTCAAAACTAACTAACTGCCTCATGAAGGCCAGCTGTCAGGTAGGTGCTCTTGCACCATACTCCCCAACAGAAAAGAACTCATGTCCCATGAGTTTAGGTGTGGAAGTCCTCCACCTTGACAATTTGTCATGTCAGTTCCAGCTTGACCTGTTCCAGCTTTGTCCTCTACTTGCTCTTGGCTGCTCCAAGACTTCTGAACTGTAACTTGCGTTCTTGCAAGTAAACCCTCATGCCTGGCAATGTAGGCCGTTCTCTCACATACCCTGTGTTTGTCAGGTTGTCTGACCAGAACCTCTATCTGAACTGCCTCTTGAACTTCTACAATGTTCAACTCTAGCTTCCTTTCAACCTTTATAGGACAAACAATAGTCCCAACTATGACAACATCCGTGTCATTCCTCTCAACTGGGTGCTGTTTGCAAACCTGTTTCTGCACCTGCTGCTGACCTCTGTTAGTCAAAACTGTAACTGTCCTCAACCTGTTGTCCTTAACAACTTCTTTCCCTACAGTGTCCTCATCTGCCTTTATGCCTGCTCCTATAGGCATCTGCACAAACTCCTTCTTTCCCACTAAAATGATTTTGGCTGCCCCCTGTGCTGCAGCTACTTCCTGTAATGGCATCAACATAATAGTTTTCCCATCTTTCTTGATGGTGTAGGTATTAGCATACCCATCATACAGTACCCTGCTATCAAATTGCCATGGTCTACCCAATAGTAGGTGACAACATTCCATGGGTAAAATGTCACACAAAACTCTATCATGATATGCTCCAATCTGAAAATCCACATATGCCTGTTCATAGACAAAAAGTGATTGACTATCACTCACCCAAGATGCCTTGTAAGGGTGTTGATGTGGAATCCTTTCCAAATTCAGTTTATCCACCATTTCCTGAGATACCATGTTGTCTGTTGAACCAGTATCAATGACAACCTTACATACTTTACCTTTGCTCTTGCATGTGGTCTTGAAAAGAGCTCTTCTTTGCATCATATCCTTTGATGCCTGCAAACTAATTCTCCTTAGCATCAATGCTTCTCCCTCCTCAGGATATGCATAATTGTCAGGCTCCCTATCTCTTTGATAAGTGTTTGAATTTTGCACACTTTGCTCTACTTTCTCTTCTTGCACAAGTTGTACTTTCTTGTCATTTGTTCTATCATTTCTGGATGATGAACCTTTGCTTTCTGGACATTTGAAAGATGGATGACCAAACTCACCACAGGTGTAACACTTGCCTGAAAATGTAGTAGAACCTCTACCACCTCCAAATCTACCTCTATTACCTTTCCATCCACCTCTGAAATCAGACTGTCCCTGTCCTTTACCAGTGTCTTCTTGACCCTCATTGGTTTGCCTTTGTGTAGGGGCTGATCCTCTTCCCCTCATATTGCTGCCTCTTCCTCTCATGGACTTATCTTGTCCTCTATTCATCTTTTCTTCAATCCTGATTGCCATTTGATAACAATCCTCCACATTCTTAGGGTTAGCTAAAACTAACTCATCCTGTATGTTCAATCTCAAACCAGCCAAGTACCTAGCCACCTTTTCTACCTCATTCTCATGATGACCAGATCTCATACTCAATTTATAAAACTCCTCAGTATATGCCTTCACATCCATTTCCTTCTGCCTTAAAAATTGCAGCTTCTTAAACATCTGAATTTCATAATCCCTTGGCAAGAATTTACCTTTGATCCTTGCTACCATCTTATCCCATGAAGTGATCTTTGACTTTCCTTGTTTCCTTCTCTCAGATTGTACATAATCCCACCATACCAAAGCATGACCTCCTAACTTGGTCTTTGCAATCTTTACCTTCTGATCCTCAGCAACATCTTCACATTCAAAGTGATTATCAAGTGCAGCAATCCAATCCAGCAACTCATCTTCATTCAAACTTCCATTATACTTGGAAACATCACCTTTACCTTAGGTTTATCACTCTGCACTGCCTTTAACAGTTTTGCCAATCTCTAGTCTTCAGCATCCAGATCTTCAGCTACCTCTTCATACTCTTCAACAGCTTCTTCATCTTCTTCAGACTCACTGTCTTCCACTTCCCTCTTTTTGTTCTTTTCCAGGGCTACAAGCCTGGCTTGAAGTGCTTCAGCAAGCTCCTTCATCTTCCTCATCTCTCTGGCATGTTTTTCCTTCATCTCCTGCAATTCCCTTGCAGTACCACTACCTTTCGGAGGCATTTTGTCAACCTCTCACTCCTCTACCTCTGTCCTTTTGGTGACAGAATCAACTCTACCTCTGCCCTTTCGGTGACAGAATCAACACACAACAGCCCAGACCTTTTGCTGAGCTCTGATACCACTATGATGCAGAGGCATCCACACTAAAACCTTAACATACAGCATGGATGTCCGCAACCCTTCATCATCATCATATTTTCCTTAACACTGTCAGCATCATCATATTTACTCTGCCGACCGATATCCTCCTGCAGACAAGCCTTCGCCCTTTCGCATGTCAGTAGCATCATCATATCCGACTAGCGGCAGCATCATCATATTCGGCAAGCGCAAACATCCTCCTAACGTTCACTGTTCACCTTACCGCCAACCTCTTTCTTCACTATCTTCAGCATCATGATGTTCAACATCATGTTAATCAGTAGGATATAGAACATCCGGTTCCTCCCATATATCCTGATGATGATACTCAACTTCACGCACCTTCCCCTCGATGCTTACGTCACCCCGATATCCTGATGACGATTATCCTGATGACGATGACATCACATGCAGCTCCTTCAATATCTTGCTGCCCGATATCCTGATGACGAATATCCTGATGACGATGACATTACATGCAGTTCCTCAATATCCTGCTATTGGCCAAACTTAACTTTTTCGGCCCGCGATCAACCCGATCTTCTACCTTATGCTGATACGCTCCTCCTCGGCAACACCTGATGATGATCACCCCGACGCACATTCACTTCATGCACTCGACTGTATCATGCTCATCTCCTCTTACTCAGATGACGCCCGAAGCGACTGCAGGATATACACCGAAATATCCTGATGATGCCGTTGTAACGAATTTTCCAACCTTAGCGAATTTTCAATTCGCTGATCCTCCTGGGATGACCCGATCTACTCTCAGGGTGATCTTCCAAACTCTAACAATCAACACGACCTAGCACATACCCATGCTAGGGTCCTCAACACCTTTCGACCGCGATCCTGCGCACCTGTATGCAAACAAACATGAAATGCAGACTAAACCCTAACCTACTGTACATGGCCATTCCACCGATTTGACGAATCAACCGGTGGAATGGATCAGCGAATCCATGAAACCACCAAAATAGCCACACGATTAAACAATGGAATTCAACAGAGGATGAACACCAACAGGATCACTTTATTTGACTTCAAAAGATGCAAATACAATGATCAGTCTCTCTCTCTGTCTCACTCTGTGCAACCTAGCTCGATCATCTAAAACCAACCGATCCTCATGCATATATAGGACCTCTTGCGAGTACTACCACTCGACTCCAAGCAGCTGGGAAATCTCTCCAGGCGGCTGGGAGATCCAACCAGACCTACAGCATAACAGCTGTCTTAACAAACTATCTAAAAATAGCAAAGCATGGTCAGCATGACCTTATTACATGCATTGGTCTTACAAGATCTTCTTGGAAACATTAACAAGACTCAAAACTAACTAACTGCCTCATGAAGGCCAGCTGTCAGGTAGGTGCTCCTGCACCAGAGAGTTAAAAAAAAATAGGGTTAGGGCTTTTTTCCCTTAAGGAAATTATACTTTATTGTTGGAGAATTTTAGGGCAAGGTAAATTTAAAATTTATTTTTAAATTTGACTTACACTCTTTTAATTATTTTTTTCATTTGTTTTATGTTCTGAATTTATAATGGGGTCTTGAGATAAATAATATAATGGGTAATCCTTATTCCTTTTTGGAATGTTATTTTTATTTGTTAGTGGTATGATAATATATAGGTTAGTTTATGTTTAGATGGAGTTTATACTTTTATTAATTTTTTTAATTTGGTTATTTCATAAAGGAATTTTATTGTTTAATTAATTCTTTCACCTATCTAAGCATTGAGAGGTATTTATAAAAAAAATATTGAAATTAAACCTTTGCATTCAAACCAAACTTGACGAGGTTAATTTATAACTAGAATGTTATTAATTTAATATTCCTTTTTAATTATATCTAGAGCGATTTTATTAATTTAATGAAGACATCGTTCAAACTAGCTTGGAAACCTAGTAAACTATTTAAATGAAGTTAGTTTAACACGTTCCGTGATCTGATCTACCAAGAAATTAGCAATAATGTAAAGGATGCAGAGATAACTCTAATTGATAGAAAACGTGAAGAAGAACAAATTGATCAAGCTTTGTTGAAAAATGTTTTAAATTATAGAAAACGTGAAGAAAAAATTGATCGAGCTTTGTTGAAAAATGTTTTAAATTATAGAAAATGTGAAGAAGAACAAATTGATCAAGCTTTGTTGAAAAATGTACAATTCATCTATTTGACTGATCTACCAATTTAACTGATATTACATAGGTAATTTAACACCAAACCAGTAAACTTTCAATCAAGATTAGTTTTATTATAATAAACTCTAATCACGCCCGTGAGGTGTTATGCTGCTGGACTTTTCTAGAATATAGAGTTTAGCTAGGTTAGTGAAATTTAACCTTGTTTAGGACTATATTATTGTTTTTATCGATTATTGACATTAGATTCTTGTATTAAATTATATCTTTCTCATGCACTTGAATTTGGCTTTTGATTTTGACTTATGTCAAAATTGCATCATTCACATAGGTTAACTTAGGGTTTTGATTGTTGATCCTAACCCTACTGGTGACGTTAACTGCGTTGCATCGACCCCCTAGTTGGCCTTCATTGTGAATGGTATGCGCAAGTGAACGCATTACCCTGCATTCAACTATCTTGTTTATGCCTTATGCGTAAAGCCACAGAGCACACTTACGTGTGCGAGGGGGTTTCTAGGGAAGCATGGAAATTTTTTTGATATTTTGTGTCATGACCACATGACAAATGTGGACATGACACGTGTCATGCGTGTCATGACCACATAGGAAATGTGGGCATGACATATATATATAGGTGTCAAATCTATCAGAGATTGGCCAGCACCCTCCAGTGTGACAGAGGTCAGGGGTTTCATGGGATTAGCCAGTTACTACCGCAGTTTGTAGAAGGCTTTTCCAAGATATCACACCCCATCACTTCCCTTCAGCAGAAAGGGAAGAGTTTCACTTGGACCGAGTAGTGCAAGAGGGGCTTTGGGGTCCTCAAGGAGTGTCTTATCAGCACTCCCATATTGGCAGTTCCAGATCCTGCAAAGAATTTTATAGTTTGCATAGATGCATCACTTGAGGGTTTGGGAACCGTGCTTATGCAAGGTGGTAGAGTGATTGCATATGAGTCACGTAAGCTCAAGACACATGAGCTGAACTACCCTACTCATGACTTAGAGCTCATAGGAGTGGTACATGCTCTTGTTCATTGGAGACAATTTCTTTTGGGTCGTCGCTTTGAGCTCCATTCAGATCACCATAGCTTGCAGTACATATTCACATAGCTAAATTTGAATGCCCACCAGCGGCGTTGGATGGAGTTTCTATGCGAGTATGACTTTGATGTCCACTACATCAAAGGGAAGGAGAACGTGGTCGCTGATGCTTTGAGTCAGAGGTGCCACAAGATTCTGACCTTGACCTTGAGTGTGGACTTGAGAGAGCGCATCATTTAGCATCTGCCTGAGGACAAGTGGTTTCTTGAGGTGCAATAGGAGATCTAGAAATAGAGGGCTCTTAAGGGTAGATTTGAGGATATTCCCTTGAGTCAGATGGGTTGCTTAGACATTGATAGCGCATCTATGTACCCCATGAGGGTGATCTTCGTACAGTGGTTCCTTCATTAGAGTGCTATTAAGGTAGAGGCAGATGATTAGGTGGCTTTGGAGCCAATTTGCATATTGGCTTGTCAGACGCTGGGCCTTTGAGGTTGAGAGCTAGACCAGGTTAGGGTCAAGTGGAACATGTACCATGAGGTCACGACAACATGGGAGGATGCAACAAGATTGACGACCCTTTATCCTCACCTCTTTGATGACTTCCAGGAGGAAGTACAGTCTTAGGGGGGAGGATGTGAGGCTTACTTTTTCATTCCCTTATATTTGACTACTTATTTTACTATTGGTGATACATTTAGACTTATGGGACTGTTGATCTTGGATTTTTGAACTAGTAGACTTTATGTTTTGTGTATTTGCTATGCTTAGCATGTTTACGATTTGTTTAGACCTGGATATTGATTCAATGATGATGTTATACATATGGTTTATATTAATAATGTTATTGGAAACTATTCATGAGATGTTAGTTAGAAATTTGTTGTGTGATTCAATCTTGGGAGTGGATGTTTGAAATGCAGAATTTAGAATCTAATTGTAATGTGATTTCCTTGATGCTTATATGAACATGTGATGTTGTATGCGAGTGTATGTTTCAATTTGCTTTGGCTATTATACACATGTGGAATTAACATTTCTTTTGAGTGCGCAGGTATTTCTAATGAAGCCACAGAAATTCAGAGATCATCCCGCACACTGTGTTGTTTTCCCATGTGAAGCCGATCTAGTTCCAAGAGGAACCAAGATCAACTATGTTGCATGATGAATTTTTGTAATATTGTTGAATGTTGTTAGTCAGGTTAGGTCTACCTCTCTTTTATTTGAATTCTAATTGGTGTTGTAATTATAGTGTCATTTGAATTTTATTTTTTAGTTATAAAATTTTGAGACCCCTTTTCATGTGCTTTAACTCAACCCTTGGTGCTCAAAATGGGTTAAACTTGACCCTGGGTTGTCCCCTTGTGTCTAGGGACCTTTTGGGCATGTGTAACCCTAGGTAAACTTCCATTTGGTCACTTTAACTTCACCCTAAAGTAAAGTGACGAAAATGGAAGCTTGGGAGGGAGAGGATGAGTGGGTCAAAGACTCAACCTCTTCCTTTCCTCTTCCCTAGGTTGGTAGAGTCCTGAAGACCCCTTAATTATGGAGGAATTTACTCCAAGTCTCTCCCACAATTGGTGAGGGTACTTTACAGTTGTGTGGTCCCTCTTAGGAGGACAGGATTGGGGCACATTTGGTACCCACTTTCTCTTAAGCTCCACTTTTCTCTCCCACATGTTTTAGAGAGGACAAGTGGAAGGGAGAGAGAGTCAGTGGATGGGTGAATGAAATGTGTCACCACCCATTCCAAGGTTCTTGCTTGTAGTTGGGAGGAGGAGTGAGGAGGTGACATGTGCCACCTTCCCATTCCTCAAGGCTCATGAGAAGAGCCTATTTTAATCCCTCTTGGAGAAAGGGATGGGGTTGTTGATTTTTTGGCAATTTAATTGATTTTAATTATTTTGGGGTAAAAGTTGGAGGAAATTTGGTGGCTCAATTTGGAGGAGGAGTTGGAGGAGCTCTACTCAACCATCTACCAATTGGGCTTTTTAAGGTAGGTTTCAAGGTTAAGGCCTTCCCTTATGTATTTTATTTACTTGTGTGATGCTATGTGTGAGTGTCCATTTTGAGTTTTTACTTGTTGTTGTGGGGAAAATTGTAAGGGAGTTGTAAGAGCCTCTCCTATTTGGGTGAAGATGTTCAACATGTGTGGGGTGGGGGAGGAGTGAACCTCCTCAGGGTCATTTCCTTGATTTGTGGAGTTGTAGCCTTGAAGGTAATATGTGCATATGTGCAATATGTGAAATGGCTTGAGAGCCAAATGCAAGCTTTGTGAAACTATGTTTAAAAGTGTTGGTTTGAGGCCTTGAGAGGTATTTATATTGATAAGTTTTAGGAGTGGCACTCTTGAGTTGAGTGTTGTCCACTCCTCTATCCCATTGAACTCATCCTGAGTGAGTTCTTGTGTTGTGTTAGCCATGGGAGTAATTTTGCGTTTGGTTGATGAATGCATTGTTGTGTTGTGGTTTGAGTTTCCTAGTGTGAGGATGACCTCCTACCTTAGGGGTGACTTCTAAGGGAGTTAATGGTAGGGAGGAGAACAAGTTGTTGTGGCTTCTTTCCCCTTTTTGTGTTATTGCAGGATATTGGGAGCTTTGTGAAGGAAGAAAATTTATCATTTTTCTTGAGAGTTGTTATCTTATTTCTTTTTAGCTCTTGAGAGAGAGCATGGCCAAGTTAGGATTTTGTATCATTTGTTAGTTTTAAAAGAGAAGAACATTGTTCTCTCTCTCTTGTTGTAAAAGTATATTTTTACTTGTGTGTATAAGCTATTTACATTTTAAATTTGCTAATTTTAATGCTTATCATTAAAAAAAAATAGTGTTGGAGGAAAAATATAGTCTTATTGCTTTTTCTCTTGATTGTTACATTTCAAAAAAATGGGGCATAATGTTTGCTATTTTATCTTTGTAGAATACAATGAAAATCTATACATTTGTTAGAAAGGAATTTAGATGTTGTTGTTAATATGGAGGGAAGGAATAAATGCATTTGCTTTTAAAAAGGGAAAATAAATAAATTTGTTGAAGGGTTGTTATGTGTAGATATGTTCTTATATGCTTACAAAAAAGTTTATTGGTTCTATGTAAATCTGTTTATGAAAACAAAAATATATGCCTTATATAGATCTGATATAAAAAATATATATATAACTTTAGCTTATTGTTCTGAAAAGAAAATTTGTAAGTGTTTGAAGGCATATTATATTTAAATATATATATATATATATATATATATATATATATATATATATATATATATATATATATATATATATATATGTATGTATTTTTGAATGTATGTATTTATATGAATTTAAATATAAATTACTTTTATTTATTCTATCAAACAAAAAAATATGAGACTGCATTACATATATATATAACCCATCAAAAAATAATGCTGTGAAATCGAAATGAGAACATATTATGTTCTCTAAAAAATAAACGGATCACAGTTTACACAGCTAATAAAAAAGAGAAATGTTATGGTGGAGGGGTTCGAACCCCCCATCACCATTGTTTAAATATGGGTGTGGGGAGGGAGGCTCCACCCCCACCCACACCCCACTATGTGGGATGTGGGTGGGGGCTCCACCCCCCTCCCCACACCCACACTCCCCCTTCCTTCATTCCCCACAGGCCTTTTGCCCTCCACGCAGACCTCACCAAACCCACCACTGACCGCCGTCGATCCCACTCCACCTTACCACCACCAGCACTCTCATCCTCCACCGCCGATAGTGTTTTTGGCCATACGGCCACCAAAACAATGGATGTGGACTGAGGTCTACAACTTCCACTATTAACCTCACTGCTGTATATTCAGATTTACCCTAAACATATATATATAATATATATATATATATGATGACTATACCTCTTACTTTGATCCTCATCCATTGAAGCCATCTCCATTAAACCTGCAAACACAACCCAAAACAAAATGAGAAGAGAGGAGAAGAAAAAAAGAGGAGAAAAGGAGATGAGAGTTAAAGAAAAATAGGGTTAGGGCTTTTTGCCCTTAAGGAAATTATATTTTATTGTTGGAGAATTTTGGGGCAAGGTAAATTTAAAATTCATTTTTAAATTTGACTTCCACTCTTTTAATTATTTTGTTCATTTGTTTTATGTTCTAAATTTATAATTAGGTTTTGAGATAAATAATATAATGGGTAATCCTTATCCCTTTTTGGAATGTTATTTTTATTTGTTAGTGGCATGATAATATATAGGTTAGTTTATGTTTAGAGGGAGTTTATACTTTTATTTATTTTTTAAATTTGGTTATTTCATAATGGGATTTTATTGTTTAATTAATTCTTTCACCTATCTAAGCATTGAGAGGTATTTATAAAAAAAAATTAGGATTAAACCTTTGCATTCCAACCAAACTTGACGAGGTTAATTTATAACTAGAAGTTATTACTTTAATATTCCTTTTTAATTATATCTAGAGAGATTTTATTAATTTAATAAAGACATCATTCAAACCAACTTGGAAACCTAGTAAACTATTTAAATGAAGTTAGTTTGACATGTTCCCTGATTTGATCTACCAAGAAATTAGGAATAATGTAAAGGATGCAGTGATAACTCTGATTGATAGAAAATGTGAAGAAGAACAAATTGATTGAGCTTTGTTGAAAAATGTTTTAAATTATAGAAAATGTGAAGAAGAACAAATTGATTGAACTTTGTTGAAAAATGTTTTAAATTATAGAAAACGTAAAGAAGAACAAATTGATCGAGTTTTATTGAAAAATGTACAATTAATTTATTTGACTGATCTACCAATTTAACTGATGTTACGTAGGTAATTTAACACCAAACTAGTAAACTTTCGATCAAGATTAGTTTTATTATAATAAACCCTAATCACACCGATAAGCCGTTATGCTGCTGGATTTTTCTAGAATTTAGGGTTTAGCTAGGTTAGTGAAATTTAACCTTGTTTAGGACTATATTATTATTTTTGTTGATTATCGACATTAGATTCTTGTATTAAATTATATCTTTCTTATGCACTTGAATTTGGCTTTTGATTTTAACTTACATCAAAATCCTATTATTTACATAGGTTAACTTAGGGTTTTGATCATTGATCCTAACCCTACTGGCGACGTTAATCACGTCACAACGACCCCCTAGTTGGTCTTCATTACGAATGGTATGCATAAGTGAATGCATTACCCCGCGTTCAACTGTCTTGTTTACACATTATGTGTAAAGCCACCGAGCATGCTTATGCATGCGAGGGGGTTTCTAGGGAAGCGTGGAAATTTTTTTGATATTTCATGTCATGACCACATGACAAATGTGGACATGACATGTGTGATGTGTGTCATGACCACATGGGAAATGTAGGCATGACAAAGAGTTGATTGATAATCATGAAGCTTATCCATTGAGGCAATTGAAAACACTTCATCCTCATAATCCCTTTGAATCATCTTCTCAAATGCTTCAATCATTTCCTCTGCAAAAAGAAACTTGTGATTTTCACCTATTAATGTGCATAGAAATTCTTCAAGTCTATGCAAAAGTGTTACATCATCATCCTCATTGAGTTCTCATGCATTTTGCAAATCTTCAAGCACACTTTTTAACACATTGATGCGATGGATCAAAGATTCTTTAGTCTTAATGTAAGACTCCTAATTTGATACAACACCAATTGCTATAAAATTCTTTATCTTTATCTTCTTCATTTCAATCCACTCTTCTAGAGTCTCCTCCAAATATTGAAGTCCCTGGGATAATGAATCAACAAGTTTATCAAGCTCAGCTCTTGCCTTTCCTATTTTCTCTTTTCATTCCATTGTAGTCTTCAAAAGAACTTTACCTTGCATGAGCATTATATCTAGGAAATCACCAATAGCCCTTCCTCTAGCATGAACCTTTTCAACCTTTTGAATCAAAGGGCCTTCAATAGAAATTGTCATAGGCTCCACAACTTTTGAGGACATAGTTATCTTTTGAAGAACTATTGCAAGTTGTTCAGCGTTGGGTTTGTATTGTTCTTTCTCTTTCTTTTCTTTGTCATATTTACTAAGGAAAGAGCTGGCTGTTACCTGAAAATCTTATTTAATACCCTCGTGGGTAAGCTTGCCCAACTCAACTCTAGAAATAATTATTTATACTGAAGGTATCTGTTGTAGTTTCAAGAGGAGGCCTTATAATGTCTACATATCTGACTCCTTTATCATCCACAATCCTAGAAACAGTCTTAGGCTTTTTCTTTTGTGCTTTTGGTTTAGTAGGCAATAGCTTTTCTAGATCAATATCATCAGGAGAAATGGCCTGCTTCTTTTTCTTCAAAGTATATGCTGATAACCACAGAGGTAGTGTGGAAAAATTTACATTTGAGGGTGGATCAACTATCTGCTCAATAGGATTCATACTGACACCTGTGATGGTAAGAATTGGAGAAGTGGTAGTAAAACTGTACCTATAGCATCAACATTCTTCTCAGGAGTATTAAGAAATTGATCTAACATAGTTTATCCCCTAATGTCAAATGAAGATGAAGACAAAATTGGTATTGAACCAAAAGAATCAAATATAGTTCCAAAATCAATCTTGGCAGAAGTAGGAGTAGAATCAACAGACACAACAATAATAGGAGAAATAGGAATATTTGAAACAACTGGAATATGATCAGAAATAGAAATATGTGGCAAGGCAGTAGAAAATTGTGGCTCATGGGAAGCATTTTCTTGAGGGGATTTGTGTAAACCATCAAGTTGTTCCTATTCTACACCTATTTCTATTTCATTTCCCTCATCTTTTTCATTGGCTGATTTCTCACCCATTTCTACATCCTCTGTATGGGGCTCTTCAACATCTTGATTCTCTACTTCTACATTCTCAGATTCCACAATGTCTACATTCATCTTTTCTAAACCTAGATCCTTAGTGTTGAGCCTTTTGCAACCTCTTTTGCTTTCCCTCCTTTGGAAACAAACTTAATCCACGGCTTTAATACCTTGGACGAAGAAGGAGTATCACTTTTGTTCTTGGTCCTGTTCTCAACCTTCTTCCCTGTTTGTTCCTAAACTTCTATTTCAAACCTAGTAAGAAATTCCTTCAAACTAATTCCTTTGCTCTGTAACCATACATTGGTGTTGGCCAATATGGGCTGAAATATTTTTCAGAGGGAAGTTTTCTCTTTTACTAACCATTTGATTTTAGGTAAGGCTGAGGCTTCAATATTTTTAGTATTGTATGTAGGGTCTAAAACATACCCCTCATCCTCCATGGCTTTAGGAATATTTGCCAACCCAAGTTATTCTATTTGACTTAAACGAATTCTGTAGTAATCCAACTTGCGTATCTCATTTTTGGTCCTCAAGTCAACCCAAACATCCTCTACCATAGGAACATGGAATACATATTTTATTTTGATTTTTTTCTGCACTCTGTGGAAATCAAAATTATTCTTCTTGAATTGCTTCATAGTCACTAGCTGCATTTCAGTTTCAATTGTTTTACCTTTGGTAGTAGTTTGAACTGAATATCTCCCAATTTCCATCAAAAACTTAATTCCAGACTTCTTCAATTCCATTTTCTTATTATGAACCATAATCAATTGTCTGCATATTAAAATCATCTTATCACTCAGATATCAAGGTAACATGTATGGATAACCTAGGTAATATCCAACTCTTAGATACGTAAAAGTAGGGAATTGTAGAAATAAACAACCAAAAAAATTCACAACCTCTCAAGCCTCATCAAACACCCTTTTCTGTTCCAACTCATTATTCCATAGACACATAAAGACTAAAAAGAAGGGATCATTCACCCTCCTAAAATGGTGGATAGATCCTTTGAGAGTTATTTGAGGATAGTATTAAAAAACTTGCACAACTCTCTGATCTCCCTCTTGGGTTAAACCCAGAAACATCCTCATTGATGCAGCAACATACACTAGATAAGAGGTTATATAAAACATGAAAGTTGTATTGACCTTAAGCAATTGATCATGCAAAGCATTGTTGATTTGTTCTTCCCAAAATATCTTATGTTGCCCTTTAAGAATGACCCTAATGTATAAATACATCCACTCATGAAATGTAGAAGAAGAAGGAAGACCTCTGACTCTGCTCAACAAAGTAATTAAATCATTGACTTCCTCTACAAAGTCACTCCTTGGAAGTCCTCTGGGCCATCTAGATAGGTTTGTTCGAGGAGTTTTTAACCACTTGTTATTAATATGCCTCTTTGTAGATTCAACATCATTATCAAAATCTTGTTGACCTTTGGCGAAGTCAATTTCTCCAACATTCTCAATAGGTGGGCACGTGAATACCTTGTCTAAGAACTCTACATTTAATCTCATGATAATGTTTCCAATGACATCAACCACAGTTCTAGTGTCTTTGTCATAATGGCTTGCCACTTGAAGGACAAAATCAAGATTATGAGTTGCAACTGAGAAAGAGGCCACCAAATGTATGTTTCTATCAATGATTTTTTGCATAAAATGTGGAGGATTTGGTTGCTTGGTTCTTTTTACAAATTCTTCCATATCAACATGGCCTATTTTTGTGTCTCTGATCTCATCAACATTTGACTGCACTAAAGTAATAAGGAAAACCCCTTAATACTTATACTTCATTGTTTTAGCCTTGGATGGAGATGGCTTAGACATTGGATTTGAAGAATTCACTAGATGTGATGTTTAACATAGCTGCTACTTGGAGAAACTGCAAAAATCCATGATCTCGTAGTTAGGAAAAAAATTGGCAATTTAGCGAAACTGCGTAATAATGATCATATTCATAGGGATAAGCTTAAAATGGCTAGAGATAGAGCAAGTCAAAAAACTAGGTGAAAGTGGGTCAAAGGTATTATTTTTCAAAAATTCCCAATGTTAAGAAATTTTCAGGGAGTCATGCATGGGCGGTCAAAATGACCGCTCCTGCATGTGGGCATTTTCCATTTTGGTGTAAGGGTGGCCAAAAGAGCTACCTCTACATGTAGGTGGGTTCATTTGCAAAAGAGTGAAAAGGTGGTCAAAATGACCACTTTTGCATGTTGGTAAGATAGGTGAACTTACATGTATGAGTAGTCATTTTGATCGCTCCTACATGTGGATAGATATGCAAGCTTTTAAAGTGCATGGGCAGTCAATACGACCGCTCAACATGAAGGTCTTGTTTATTTTATGTCATGCATAGCTAGGGTTTTTGATTGACTATGCATGTGAGTAAAGAGAGAAAAACAAATGTGTTTGAGTGGTAATTTTAAGCACTAATACATATGGTATAAACTCACTTTGTAGGTAGGGGCAGCGATTTTTTCTGCCCTTACACTTATGATAGAACACAAGAAAACAAATGCATGGGCGACAAAAATCGCTGCCTCTACACATCTTATAGGGAAAATGAAGACGTATGGGCGGCAATTTTCACCGCCCTTACATGTTAAGTGAAAATCTAGTCAAGTGATATACGCAGTCAACGAGAAAAACTAACCCTACCAATGACAGATTTTTACATGAAAAATAAAAACACCAAGGTTTTATCAATCGACAAAAATCACCAATGACACAGGTTAAAATGAAACAAAACATAAACAAAAATAATGTTGAAGAAAAGACGTTTAATGAAGACAAAACGTATACTTCCTTAAAACAACCATTAGGGTTTTAATGAAAACAATGATTGATAAAGAAAAAGATGATTTAAAAATGTAGATAATCATTCATTCTACATGCAAACCCTAAGCTCAGAAAGATAAAAAAAAATGAGGGAAAATAGAAACTTACCTGGTAAAAGTGCCAAGCAATAAATGGAAACCCTAAAATGCAAATCAATTTGATGTAATCCGCACGCCAAAAGGTAGGTCAAGGGTTTCCACAAGACCAGAGGATTCACAGGGATGAAAAGATAATTATAAAATGAGAAGTAAAAGTGATTAGAACTTATAAAAGAATGAATTAATCATCCACATGAAGTGCAATAAATGTACTGCATGTGAACTTAAGTCACTCGGGCAGCGTTTTTGACCGCTACTACATGTTTTAATAAAAACAAGTAAACACATGCACGAGTGGGGTTTTTGACCGCCTGCGCATGAGTAACTAAAGCCACATGTTCGGGTGGGGTTTTTGACCACATTAGCATGTGATGAAAACAAGTCACATGCAATGTCAGTGTTTTCAACTGACTTTGCATGTGAACTATAAAAAACTCTCTAACACCCTAAAAGTTCAAAAATCAATATTTTGACAAGCTTGTAGCAAGTCAAATTTCACGAACTTCAAAAAACCAACCTCAAAAATTGTTCCAAGACATTCTTAGGTGTTAGAGGACCATGCATGAGTTGAGGAGATTTGCCTTGAAATGCGTACTTAGAGTGTAGGCTACGAAACGGACAAGTTTAGTAAGGTCATCCTACAAAATGAGCATAGTTGATTTTGAAGACAAGTTCATAGGTAGTTGAATGGTAAAAGGTAGGTAATTAACAGGTTTTGGATATTTTCAATTTGTTATGAATAGCTTTTGATTTAGGTTTTTAGGTTTGTAAATAATAAATTAAATTTTTTAATTTTAATTTATTATTTACGGGAGGAGAGTAAAAGTGGAAATATTTAATTAATTAATTAAAGTTAATTAAATCTTAGGATTAAGGGTAGATTAGGGATTAAAGGAAAATTAATTAAATTTCATATGACAGAAGAAATTAGGGAATTGATCACTGGTCAATTTTTTTATGTCTACATTTTGCCCCTCTTTAAGATGATGTTGCAAGGCAATATCGTTTCAAAGAAGATTAAAATATAGGTTTTGGATTCAGATTAAAAGATTGGGTAGAATGGGTTGGATTGGATTTGATGGAGCTCAAAAAAATGAAGAATTGATAGATGATACGCCCTTAAGAGGATATTTAGGGACCAAGGAGATGGATATGCTCTTGAAAAAGGAAATGAGTTTTGAAAAAGGAAATAGAAGGATATGCTCTTGGATATTTGATATTTTTGTAGTTTCAAATGTTTTGATTTTTTGGGATTTTTGGGAATATTTTGATCTATTTTGAATGTTTAGCATTGGATTGTGTGTGGATAGCCTTTGGATAGATACCAATGACAAGGGAAAACCAAACCAAAAGGCAAGGATGATGATATGATGCGGATGAAAAATAATGGATGGGATAGATAAAATGATTGGATGACAAGATAAAGGTAGGATTGGATGGGTGGATAAAAAGGATGTGTCATAGGATAAAGGTAGGATTTGGATGGATAAAAGGATGGACAA
Source organism: Cunninghamia lanceolata (assembly GCA_027924645.1). Lineage (NCBI taxonomy): Eukaryota > Viridiplantae > Streptophyta > Pinopsida > Cupressales > Cupressaceae > Cunninghamia > Cunninghamia lanceolata. Next base: position 2,788,091 of record BSBN01000135.1, on the reverse strand, counting down.
TAGGATAAAGGTAGGATTTGGATGGATACAAGGAGTGACATAGAAGAATAATGGATGGGAGATACATGATAAATGGATGGAGGAAGCTCAGGATGTGATCTCCAAGGACTACGTCGCATAGGAATAACATGCCCCCAATATTATGCCTTAGGATTTGGCGAGGTGATGCATATTAGGATACATGATGGGGATAATGCATGGAAGGGATGAATAGACTTAGTAGTAGATGGGTGTATGGAGCATATTCCTATAAACGGATGGGTCGAATTTAGAGTATGACAAGAGGTGTCAAAAGCATTTTTCAACATTTTTCCCCTACCCTCATCAAGATCAAAAGGAGGAAGGGAGGATAGATGGTGTAATGAGGAAGGTATGAAAGATATGATGGGTAAGGATGGTAAGCTAGGATGGAAAATGATAGTATATGATATGAGATGGGATAGATAGGATGGGAGAGATGAGACAACATGCCCCAAGTGTAAATCACATAGATAATCACCTACACATGATGCCTATTTGCCAGGTTTTCATCATGTTACTTATCCAAGGTTCTATAAAAATAGTTTTCACCATTGGACGAAGGATTTATCTTTACTATTTTGATTTTTTTTTGGTAGGGGATAGTTGGATTGAATAGGTAGAGACTCAAGATTTTGTTCCCATATCAAGATGGTAATGTCCCATGATGAATAGAAGTCACTCACATAGACTATGTCAAATGTCATTATGCTCATAGATGATAGTATGGGATTGCATGAGAGAGACAGATTAAGTGGATAGTGGATTTTTATGTGGATTATGAAAGGTTCATGCAAGGATGGATAGGGGATAGTGTATTATGATGTGGACTAGGATGGAAGGATAGTGGATTGGATGGAGATAAAGAGATAGATAGAAGGACTTATGTAAAAGCATGGACCATAGGGATATTATGGAAGAGATAAGTTGGATAATATATAGAAGATGGGGAGATCAAGGTATGTGGGAATGTTGTGGAGTGAAAGGGAACCGAGATCAATGGTTGCACACACCGAATTAGATTTTGAAGCTATTTATTGGAAGGGGGATTTGGAAGTAATGGAGATTTTTGCTTAGGAGATTGTCTATTTAGGTATTTAGGGACCCAAATGGACTTATGAAGTTTAGGATTTTGTGATGGTGAGCAAGATGTTTAGGATTTTAGAAGTGCGGATGCTCCATTTGAATTAGGTGCTTTTTTCTTGGGGACCCAAACCATTTTGGTTTTAAAATTATCTTTTTGAGATGTGGACTTGGGTAGCCTTTTTGAGTTTTGATTTTGCTTTGATTCTTTGCATTGGTGCCCGTGGCATAAGGATTATTAGGATGTTTTGCTTTATGGGTGGAGTCATCCAAATTTTTATTTTTGAATCCTATGGGGGTGTTTGTGATAGCTTCATGTTTAATTGATGTGTGCATTTGTTCATCATGATTAGGAGTTGTAGGGGATTTATAGGAAGGAGATGTATGGATGGATTTATGACTAAATTGATAAGGGGATTTGAGGATGGGAATATTAGGAGTTGAATGGAGTGGAGGTAAAGTGGATGGAGGGATGTTAGGAGTTGGAAGAAGTGGAGGCAAAGTGGATGGAGAAAGATGGATGGTCACATTCTTTTTAGTTTTGTAGGATGATGGAGGAGGGATGGAAACATATGTTTTAGGGGTATGATAGGATACATAGGATTTGGGATGGAAGGATCTAGATTTAGGAGGCATGGAGGCATTACCAACATCTTGAGATTGTTTTCCCTGGGGTGTATATCCAAGGCCATATGATCATGTAGGTATTTTGACATGGATGGGCTCTAAAATACCTTGTTCATGAAGGCCTAAGACTTTATCTTGATAGTTTATTTTTTGGAGTATGTGATGGACAATGGGACTATGTGAGCTTTGGACATTAGACTTGAGATCATTATTGGATGGAGAAGGTGTGGTGGTAAACAATGGTTGCTGCTTTCCTAAGTAAGAACATTCATTTAGGAAGGTAGTAAGACCAATAGGATATGATGGTGGATTTACAATATGGTCGATAGTGGATGACAAAAGATCATTAGGATCTTCATTATGCTAATGAAGATCTAGACTATTTGTTTGATCATCTATGTGCTTGTGGGGACCAAGCATCTCATCAAGGGAAGTGGATGTTGTGGGATGATGGATCAAAGGAGAAGTAGATGGATTATCTGGTTCTTGGGTAGCTTTCTCATAGATAGGTGTTGAATTATGGATAGGATCAAGTTGCTCATGGATAGACTCTTCATCATAGATAATATATTGATCATAGAAAAGATATAGATTATGGATGGGTTGAATGGAAGGGATTTGATCTTGATTTGTATTAGGGGCTAATGCTTTCACATGCTTTATATTAAACCCTTGACATAACTCTTGATTTTGGATGGAAATGGATGTTTCTTGGATAGGTTCAATAATGAATTGGGCTTATGGTAGGTTGATCTTCAAGAGACTTGATAGTTTGTGGACTACAAGATGAGATTGGATAAATAGATATGACATTTGAAGGTTATTGGATAGTTTCAAGGATAGTTATTTGATGGCATGAAGATGGTTTACTCCTTGCTAATAGTCATTGGATCACATCCTTCATAAGTATATAGGTAGATGGACAATATAATGGATGAATAATAATGGTAGAAGGTGTAGGCTTATGATTAAGATTAGGATTGCTTGTACTAGGTGGGGATGAAATTGGATGAGTGGATTTGGATTTCTCCATAGCTTTTCTTTTTCTTATATATTTTGCAGAGAGTCTTTGGAGAAAGGATTCATTAGTTGATGAATTAGAGCTTGGAAAGTTTGATGGTGGTGTTGGCATAGGATTGGTAGGCTTTGGGATAGGCATTCTATTGGATGGTGGTGGAGGGATGATATGATTGGACTTAGGTGGAAGATTTGATAGTTTAGGCTTTAAGTGTGTTGAGGATTGGCTTAATGGATTGGGATTATATGATGGAGGTTCCATATGGATGAATGGATGAGGAAGAATAGTAGATGGATTGGTGTATGATTCCAAACTTGAGGTGGTATTTCCCTTGTCAAAGGTAGAATTAAGATGCCTTAAGGATTCTTGATTTTGGTGTGAGGAGTGACTAGTACTAGTATGCTCATGTTGTGGAGGATTTTGAGATGGATATTGAGGAATATTTATGAGATTGGTTGATGTGGAGGGACTAGATTGGCATGATGATGGGGGTGACTCATAGAATTTAGGTGTTGATGTGGTAGGACAAGGTTGTACTTGTGGTTTTTGAGCTAAGATTTGTTGTTGTTGTGGTTGTGTTTTTTGGGTTTGGCATTGGTAGGTGGCTATGAGTTGTTGGATTTCAACTAGGAGTTTTTGTATTTGTGGTGATTGTTTTTGTTGAAGTGGTTGAATGATGGTTTGTAGTTGTTTTATGATTTGTTGGTTTAGGGGTTCTTCTAGTTGTTGGATTTTTTGGACGATGTCTTGTAGTTCTTGTGCTAGGATATTTTGCTTTAGTGTTGGGATGGAGTTATACATAGGTTGAAGTCTTTGTATTTCAGCTTGTTCCTCCAAGTATGCCTCATAATCTACAAGATTCTCATAATTAATATTAGAACTAGGAGGAAGGCCTCCTCAGAGTATGAGTTTGGGTTTTGGATTTGACCTAGATTTGTTGAGGATCACAACCATTTTGACAAATAAGGATTGGATTAGGTTCAAGGATGCAAATATGAGTAAGATGATGATAAATGAATTATGTTGGAAATGGATAGATTCAATGATTTGATCAATTAAAGAGCTTCTTAGGATTCACAGTGACAAATGGTGACAAGAATGCACTTCAAGCACAAATACACAATGTCCAAATGTCTGATAGGAAGTAGTATAAGCATTATGTGTATATTTGATAACCCCTTAAGGCCAAATTTCCATAGGTCTCGACACAATAGAATACACTTGAAAACAATGCTTAATCTACCTAAGATCAATGGCCAATGGCAATGTTCAATCCCACAACATGGAATCTCCTTCAATGCCAATGTAGGAACATCTATGTGGGTGTATACACTTTTATCTTTGCAAGAGAGGATAGGTAGAGGCCTCCAAGACTGGAAGGATAACCCCATCACCTACTCCTTAAAAATCCAACAAGTAGCTTATGCTAAGACAAGGATTTTTGTCTTATCTCAGGGGAGCCATATGGTGAGTATCTTAAGAGAACGTGTCCTCTTGCATTGAAAAAGACACCAACAACTCAATCAATAGGGTACACTTCTAACTTAAGGTGTCTAGTAAGAATTTAGGGACTTGATGCTTATTCATGCAGCAATGACTCACTTAAGAGCATATTCCAGCATCTTACTATTGATATGTGCCAGACAACTGAGGGGAGGGATGAATCAGTTGTCACCAACAACTTAATAACTTCTCCATTTAAACATTAATTACTCATTCACATCTATTATGATTTAACAATGAAGGCATGAAATCAGAAACTTAATCACAGATACAACATTAAACACAAGAGACACCAGATTTATGTGGAAAACCCCAAGGTGGGGAAAAACCATGGAGAGGATAAGCTCTCAAAATATATTGCAATCTTTGAAAAATGATGTTCAGGGTTGGTCACACCACGAGCCCAGAACATACTAGCTCACTACCATGAAGTACAGCTAGGTTTAGCAGGCTCACTACCTCAACCCTAAACCTAGAAAGATTATAAAAGGTCTGTTAAACCCTGAGGGTTATTAAACCCTATTGGCGACTCAATACCAAGCTCACTACCAAATTCAACATCTTCAAATATGAGATTGATACATTTAAGTACAGTAATTCCTCTGCTCTCCTCTACCTTGCCTTTTCTTCCTTTTCCTTATCTTCGCATCTTAAACCCCCTAGGATAACTTTTCCACGACTCAATTACAATTATATATACCATTCATCAACTCTTGAATGTTCATCAAAGTCAACATTACAATTATCAACCATTGGAACATTCTACAAGTTTGATATTACAAACATTTACAAAATAGGTCTTGACCTAGTACAATAAAATGCAAAGGAAATGTAATAGGAGTGTATGCAGATCATGCCATGCCTTAGTTGGGACTCAAACACAATCTTCCATGCCACATCACACTTTCACAATCTTCAAGAGATCTCTGTAATCACTGGGATTAACTAGGTCAGCCAAAACTGGTTACACATTATGCTTTCTAGGAATAATATTCAAACACCATCTCAATTCTTCAATACATACCAATGTAATGATAGGAACATGATCAAGAGGCATCCAAAAGCATGTTATAATCATCAGCAACAACTATACAACCTTTAACCACTTTACCCATAAGAATCTTCACACTAGAACACATGAACTTTACTATCTTCAACTGTCATGAAGGAAAGATAGCTTGCGGACCACCAAATCACAAACCATTGTAACTGTAGGAACTTATCATCATCCCAGACTTCCCTCTAGAACTATAGATCAAAATACTTTATTGCGGAGGAATGTGGAGCAAAACACTTTCTCCCTATCATTAGAGAATAATCTGAAAAGGTAGGCTTTACTCTCGTGAATGTAACTTTCTCAATTCTTCATACTAGAGGCTCAAACTCAGGATTTAGCATCTTCAGGCATTCCCCTAAATAACTTCCAATCTATAGACCAAGATCTTCAAGGAGAAAGAAATATAGAGCAATCTATTGGACTATTCTTCAGCATACAACTCATTGTCTATACTACACTTCACTGTAACTCACTTGATTCTTTCAGAGAGGCCAATTTTCTCAATATTCTCAACATATAAAGTTTCCAAACAAGTAGTACTTAGGGAATGGAGATGAAGGTGACTTATGTTTTCCTCTTTCTTTCCACACAATACACATTTAAAATTAGTGCATATGTTTAGTTTGTGTATTCTACCTCTCGTTAGAATTTTCATGCATAGAAACTGACCATGTAAATGCTCCCATGTAAAGTGTATTTCATTTTATTATAGAATCACTTTTTGTCTAACAACAAATATATCCAATTTAAGCGGGTTCTGGTATTGGTGAGGAAGTCATACTCTTTCATGGAATTATCATATCAACTTACAGGCTTGGCACAAATTAAATCAAGATAAATTGTTTAGAATTTTGGAGTTATGATATGCTTCGAGATGTACCTTACAAGTTTTTTAATAAGTGATGGGGCCTTCCTAAATTTGGGATTACTAAGTGTACAAGGTTTTTGTAACATCCCTCCTTTTAAAACTTGAATAAACTTAAGAAATTATAAGAAAGTAAATAAACTTGGTAAACACGAGAGATAATTTTATATATATATATATATATATATATATATATATATATATATATATATATATATATATATATATATATATATATCATTTGCATAATCACAAGAATAAAGTACAACTTTCTATATAATTTCAACCTTGAAATCATAACATAATCAAAGCTAGAATCATAGTGAAATCCTTTTCACACTTCATTTACAATTCATAAACTGCACCTGGCATATAGAAGAGTTTTACCTCATAAATTTGACTGTCACGAGTCATAAGATGGAGTACACTGCTTCTGGAAAATTAATATATGCCTTCATGAGTCTTGGTGAGTCTTCTACTTTAGAGGGAGAGCATCATCTGAATGATTTAGCTCCAACCATAGACCGGCGGTCCCCTACACACCTTCCAACTGGAAGTGGCCCTACCCTTCTCGAAGGGTATAGATATAAGGAACTATTAGGTTTTTACCATCTAAGTCCTAGTGTAGTGTCCTACATAACTCAATCAACTAGACAAATCTAGACCTCTTCTAGCTAAGTATGATCATTTTGATTGGTCATGTCATCTAGACATACACCTCTGACTCGACTTGGAGACTATTTCAACCTACAGTTGACTTTCTTCATTAGCAACTTTAGATACTGACTTGTCTATATTGTAAATTTATTCTAGTCAATCTAACCTAGAAATTATCCTCAATCTAGGATATACATACAATATGTGTGTTTAGGTAATCCTAACCTTTCAAAGATTCTCCCTTTGCATACTTGCATCTTTTAGGGTCTATGAGCTTCTGTCACTTTTCTCTCTGACTCAAATATCAAACATCTTTGATATGTTAAAACATGTTTCGATTCTAACATTAAATCACTTAAATTTGATAAAGTACTACAAAGACTCTTCCTATCTTGCTCTATAGTATTCTTGACCGTTTCACTATCAAATGAATAGATATATGTCATATCCAACATAAGACTTATAGATTTTCTAAATTATCCTTGTTTTAATACTAGAGTTTAGCTTATCTAACCCCAAACATGGAAATATCAAACAATATTGTATTCGAAAGGTAATAGCATAAGTATAACAAAATATTAGAACAAATACATCTAGTCTTTCCTAGATCACTGGGCATTGCTCAAATAAACATTTCACGTAACATGAATAAGCATAGTATTCGGGGTATATCATCACCCATATAATATCTAAAAGAATACAATCATTTCACATCTATTCTTTTGATCTAAGTCAAACTTTCAACCCTAATAGGTTTGAATCATAAAAGATAATAATCTACTTTCAACCTCTTAGTCTACTTGAGTCTACTGACTTTCAACATAATTTTAGCTATGAAATCATATATAACATTCTTCTAAATAAATGTCACATAAACCTTTATCAATCATGAAATTTTACCACAATCATGTGGAATTGAGTTACGAATCTCCCTACATACCCCTACTCAGGGTTATAACAAAGATGTCATGCATAGGGATAACCATGTCTTCTGCACCCATGGCACTAAAATAAGTTCTATTAGCCATAATATATCTAGGGATTAATCAATCTTCTTAATACCTTATGGATCAATTTTTCCATTTTCATAGGTTCCCTTTTTCTTTCCTTAGATCTCAAAGATAATAATATAATACAATAGAAGTACAGTACCCTCTGGTCTCCTCTAGACCACTTAGGCACTATACATATCCTCATTAGTCATATTACATAGAATGAAAGCACACTATTGATAATATAAACATACTTGTCTAAGGTTAATCTAATATTCCATTAGTTTTGAACACAAAACAACACCTACAAACTTGTCGGCTTTCCTATGTTCACTATCTTTCATTATAGAATACGGTACATGAACTCATGTTTGATACCCATCAAACATCTTAGTTGTAAAATACAAATGTGGCAAAATATGATCGACTTTAGATATTTCTAATGATATCAATATCTTTCTATTACTCTAGAAAAGAGGATTTCTATTACAACCCTTATGATCACAATAAATAATAACTCTAATATATAACAGTCTCTTTCTAGACTCACGGGTCTCTGACTGCTAAGACTAAGCAATGTCCTAAGAAGGTTCAAATTTTACAAAGATTGTCTAAACAATATCAAAAGTATAAACTGAGATTAATAGCCCTCAGTCAACTAAACGTTAAGACCCTTCGACCTGCATAAGTTTCCTATTCAAATAATATAGAGATAATTCAATGCTTATGGTTCACAATTTAAAATGCTTATAGTGCAAAGGATTTCAGCTTTATACTCTCACTTGGATACATAAAACCCTTTGGTCTCTCATATATATACCTACTCAAGGATAACAAAATATATTGATTTGATATTTACATAAGATATCTAAGTCTTTCAGCCTCTTATTCTTATACAGAGACCACAAACCCCTTTGGCCTATATACTCTCAAAGATATTAAATCTTTCATCCATTGTAACATTTTTAGATTATAAGCCTATTGGCTTGATAATCCTAGCATTGTATCCTAATACATTGGCCTATTCTACTAAGAGTATCAACCATTAAAACATTTAGTAATGATCCAATACCAAAGGTCAAATAAATATTGGTTTATATTACTTCTACTAGCAATGGATACTTACAGAAACCTATTTCTAGTGGCTAGGTAAATACTGATATAATATAAGGTTTTATCAGTCACATAACACAACTATGATATACATCTTTGTTGTCATACGTACTCAAGATCATTATGTTACTATTGATCAATTAAAGCAATTGTATTTGATCTAATTTCTATCATCCATTAATAAACTATAATAAAGCTTTTGATAAAGAAAGAACCTACTACATTCTTTGGAGAAGCAATCTAGTTCCCTCTCTAAAGCTGAGCTCTCAATGCTATATATCTTTGCATACATCCTCGTTGTTGTTCGATGCTCACCTATGTTTTCTTTTGCACTTTAAAATTCACTTGATAACACAAAGAAAAACTCTTACTATTCTCTTCTATTGTTCTCCTTAATAACAACGTTCTTCTCTCAATACCCTGACATTCTTTACCCCTTCCTGACTTAGAACTGAACACCCAGTATTATATGCGATTACTCGTAAAAGTATATCTGCTCCCCATGGGAACAATTGACGAGCTTTTTATCCTTTATGCTCATTGAGAAAGATACTTGATGGTTTGCACTTACCTACAATACACATTGAGTATGATTTACTGCAACAAATATTAGTCCACTCACTATGAATACTCCATGCAAGAGATATCCCCCCAATCTTGATGTAAAGTGATTCTTTTAAAAAGATTAAATTCCATTCAACTACCTATGGTTAACCCCTTGCAAATAAGCCTATCTCTGTATATATAATGATCCCACTCAAAAGTTGTTTTAAGGAACTTCCTCACTATTGCGGGTGTCTCTAGTTATTAAGCCACTATTTGCTCATCGATCGAGCATGCAGATAATAAAGGAGACATGAATACATATTCTCACCCCACTCATATCCATGAATCCCTTAAATAGTGACTTCTCATTCCCATCCACTCTTAATTAAAACAAATACCTAAAATCGTGGGCCACTCCAGAAAAGGTCATTCACAGAGGAAAAATAATTACCTTTAATTGATTAAAGATTCCCACATCCATATATCTCTAAGAGAGATTAAGATTGTCAATTAAGCTCAAAGATAGAGAAGGTGGTAAATAAATAATCTTATAACCATCTCACATAAATACTTAAAGTTTTACATAAAATAATAGTCTAAGGAAAACATAAATATATTAATGACAATAAGGTTTATAATAATGTAACATAAACTTATGCACAAGCATGATTGGGTTGAGATACTCTTCCCTACACATTTTAAAAGCAAAAACACGTCAATTTCTTTTTGACAACAATGAATTTTAACATTAAAACTATAAACAAGAAACATGCTACCAAATATCCCATTGGAGACACAATCGCAATCTCGTTTATGAAATTTTTGATAGAAAGGAGTCTTAGTCATAAAATGACTATCGTACAACCTTGATGATGTCATTTTCCCCAAACTGACTAGGTTTACGTTAAACGACATTAAAATGACTCTAAACAACATCAACAATTCATTGAGTCAAGAAATAAACTTAGACCAAAAGGGTCACTCATATCACTTACCTAACTTAATTAGGTTCATGAATTGCACCAACAATACATAAGACATAGACAAACTATACTTTTCATTATATCTATTCCTTCTCTCCAATGATGCTCTCCCTCCCTTTTTGGGAGAGGTAGAAACCTAATTTCCTGAATGCAACTTGCAATCTTGTAAATGGGATTAACATACTGTTAGTCCATTCATAACCTCATGAATAACAAATTCAAAATTACATTCTAGAATCATGACATCACATGCATTTATTCACATGACTAGAATCTAGGAAGCTAATGATTTATCCCGACATTATAGCTTAATGCCAAATCACTTATCCATAGAATTCACTTCTATTTACGTAAAAGTAAAAGGTAATTTCAAGTCCAAATTAGGGATGTGACATTTTTTGTCCACTCTACAAGAGAAAAATAACCAAGTTTTATTAACTTTGTGGTAATTTAGGGGACAAACCATGACTAGGAATCTAATGTTTTGGATTATATCATCTTTTTGGAGTAAATCATCTTTTAATATTACATCACACTTATGTTCACCTTGTAAGATACCTATTATAATTGATTTCTCTTGTAGCTCAGTCATACCTTTTTTGAATTGTTGCCATTGGATAATTGTTAAGATTACAACTTTTTATTATATTACTTTGTGGGCCACACCATATCTTTGTCCTAGTCATAGCAAGTAAAGACAATCATACCTAATGCTTGATCGCAACACTTGGGTTGGCTTTTAGTTGGTAATCCCATAACAATGTTCCCAAAACTGTCGTACATCTTCATATAAATTAGATTTGGTGTACAGTGAATATTTGGATTATTTTTTGGTATGATATATTACTAAATTGTAGACACTCATAGGGTAGTCTTCAAGGATAGTCTCAAAGCAAGACTTGGATGTAAAATGAGCTTCAAATCAAATCAAAATAGAGGGTAAAAGCTCATCGAGTCTTATCATATAGGATGAACAAGTAAAGGTGTTGAATGGTTGCACAAGGAAATCTAAAACCAATCAAATATCACCAACCACAAACACAACATGATGCTTAAACTTAATAACAATAAGTACAATGAAAAAATATTAAAAACTTCTAATTTATTTTCCCAAACATAACTTCTTCCTTATTAGAATCCAAGAAACTAATCATTTTGTATGTCCCCATACTCTACTATAGATCTTCTTTCCTTGCTCCCCTTGTTGTTGAAGATAATTTATCACATTTTTATTCATTTCAAGGAACTTTCTTTCAAGTATGTTCATTAGGATAGTAATTAGCTCTAGTTGATACATAATTCCTTGATCTTTCTTTGAAAAACCTTGAGATTGAGAAAGAAGTGATACAATTTGAAAAAAAAAATGTTAGAGTAAATCTTTGTGATTCCAAAAGTAGTTGTACATCTAAATTTACAAATATGCAAAAGAATACCATGTCTCACAACATTAGAAACAATTTTATTATTCAGAACTATCCCAAGAAAAGCCTTTTTCCAACTTAAGTGACAACCAAAAATAGCAAGTATATCTCTAAAGATGGCAAACCGATGTTTTCTAATAGAAATGCAATCCCAGAATAGATGCTTTAAGGATTCTTTAGTATTACAAAAGTGATATTTAATAGGATGGACATGCAAGGTATTTAGTTTCTCACCAATAGACAATTTCTAAAGTAATAACTTCCATGCAAGCATTTGAGCATCAACATCAGCATAAGATTTCAAGATTTGTGAGTTTAACCTAGCCCAAAATTTATGACTCAACTTGTACCTCCATCTTACATTGAGATGGGGAGTTAGGGAAAGTGTGGGAAGAAGGAAAAGGTAAATTTGTTTTAAAGGAAAGAAAGAGAAATGATGTATAGAAAGCCACCACTAATCCTTGAAAAAAGTTACAAGCGATAGGAGTACAAATTTTCATAGCTTTAAGTCAAGAGGCACAAGGGATTATACAAATAAAATAAGCTGATGGTAATTATATTACTTAGATCATTTTTTTCTTTAATGATCTAACAAGAGGACCATTGCAATATTGAGAAGTCCCATAAATCTTTGAGTTGTTTAATATTTTTTTGAATAAATGGTAAGCTTGTCTAGGAAACACGATAGCCAATGGTTTTCCATGGAATTGGATAAGCACATTCCACCAAATGGAATAGGAAGCAAAACTAAAACCATGTTGTAATGAAGATTCTCTCCAATTCAAAAATTGACACACTTTCTTCCAATCCTTCCAAATGGATAAAATAGGAAATGATGCCTTGATATGAAAATATGGAGTAAAGAGAATCTTATCCAACCAAGGTTTTGTGTTTTCTCTTTAATAGTGGAAATGACAAGCTTGTGCCTTAATTAAATTTTCTATTGTTCATCACCTTTTACAACTCTATCGATCCATTTAAAAACTAAACAAATATCTTGCTTTTCTAGATCAATGATATCGAGACCACCTTTAGATTTAGGCTTAATGCATTGGTGCTAAGAGATGAATCTACATCCTATACTACCATCCCATTTAGTCCAAAGGTATTGTTGAATAAGTTTACACAACTCTTCATACTCTCTTCTTAATAACATCCAACATGAAGAGAAATAAATGTCTATAGTAAGAAAAATTATGTGAGCAACCTAAACGTTTCCAGCCAATGAGAGAAATTTGTTACCCTAGTTAAAAAGTTTGTTTTTATTCTATTCAAATACCAATTCTACATTTCAAAAAGGGATAAACCAAGTCCAAACAAAATGCCAAGTTAACTAGTTATTCTCCATGCTTAACTTGTTTCTAATATTGAGGAATCTAATGATGAGTAGGACCAACCTGTGTTATTAAGAACTCAGTTTTATGATGGGCTAGTTGAGAATACAAGACTAAGTAATATAGATTAAAATATTTAGAGTATTGTTCAAAATCATATATTTGAGGTGGCTATTGGGTTTGTCATAGTGATCACTCTAGTAGTTTTATTTGTTGTTGAACATATGCTTTTTTCTGCTAAAAAATGGAAAACCCACACATGGTCATGAGGTGGCTTCTTGGGTTTGTCTAAGGCATCATTCTAGTAGGATTGAGTTTCTTGGATCCCCTTAGGCTTGAATGTTGACCAAGATTGACCACCTAATGATTCCATATGGCTAGGTGGTGAGTCATCCCTCTTGATTGTTAGTGTTAAGCCTCTTGACTGTTAATGAGGCAATGCCATTGCATTTGAATTGTTCTTTGTTCTTTGATTTTTGAATGTTGTAGTGATCACACAAAATCAAGATTGACCTAAACTTGGTTGTCATGTAGACTTCCAAAAACTACAGTTCCATGAATTTGGAGATTTTAAAGAAATGCTATCAACATCACACCCCTTGCCATTATAAATGATACAACATCCTTTGCATTGGAGACGATCTTTGTTCTTTGGTTCTAGTGTAAATTGATGTAACTAGAATTGTCAAAAGGTTTTGAATTTAAATTATTATTGTGGATGTTAGCAATTACTTGTGTAGCTATTTGAATACACCAAATCCAACTTGCAAATATCCTACCAATTGTATTGGCCTTCATGAGATCCACACTTTTTTTTCGAGCCAAGCATCCAAATTTAAGTTACATATAGTGAAATCCTACAAGGGGACATGTACTCCCTATAATGATATAACTTTATTCTTATTGGTCTCAATTTTTATTTTGAGAAATGTTATTTCAGACCAACAATAGCAAGTTTTGTGATTGATTCACATACTCTACTAATGTTTGTGTTTTCATAAATACCATCTAGATTTACCACTCCAACTTATCAGTCATTTTTTGTATCTTCTTTCTCATAATTTGAAGTTTGTTTATTTTGAACTTAAGCAAGAACATACTTATATTTTATATTTTTTATATATTAAGATATACTTTCTCCTTTTAACTAATATTTAAGAGAATTTCCTAAAATAAATTAGGAATATAAGAATTTACACTTTGAAACACATTAGCTTTACTTTTGAACACACAAAATTGGATGACAAGAAATCAAATTCTGATTTGAGAAAATATCTCTGTGAGTATAGCTTGTCACTGACAAATTATGAGTGGATTTGGATTTAACTTCAAGCTTGGTCAACCAAATTGGAATCTTGACTTGGTCATGACAAAGAGTGGCCATTTACAAATTTTATGAACTGAAATTTACATACTCATCAATCCGTTTTGCACCTTTGAAACCATAAACAATGAAAGTCTTCAAAGCAATCATGAACACAAGAATCAAGAAGACAAGCCTTCAAAGTAATCATGGACACAATAATCGAGATGGAGTCTCCTCTATTTTATAGGTGACTGTGAACTAAAATCCTGTAATCAAATTCATAAATAATAGTGAACAAAAGAGTTGTAATCAAATCATGTTATAAACAAAGAGCATTTTGACATTCACAAGAAGAGCCAATGACCAAGATGTGTGGTGCAAGATTACTTCTTGCAAACCATTTGGACAGATCAATTTCATTAAAAAAAACATCCCTACGACCAGCCAATTTTCCCATGCGTACTTACACATTATTAATTTGCATTAGTTACAATTTTCTTTCTAAACTTGGAAACAGGATAACCATATATGACAATGACAATGACAATATTCCAAATGTACGAATCGTAACATTTTCAAGCAAACAATTTATATTGAAATCTTAATTTCAAGAGCATTAAGTTTTGTTTCCCACCCCTAGTTATGACAATGACAATATTCCAAATGTACGAATCGTAACATTTTCAAGAAAACAATTTATATTGAAATCTTAATTTCAAGAACATTAAGTTTTGTTTCCCACCCCTAGTCCAAATTACATCGGGACTACGGGCCCAAAATAGGTTCATATGGGGATGTGAAAACAATTTATATTAGAAATCCCGATTTCAAACACCATCTTGACGTTCAACTTTAAGCATATAACAAAGAAAAAACCTAACAACTTAAAAAAAATAGCTAAAATAGAAGAGAGTTCTCCTAATCTGTAGAGATGCATATCTACTCTCTGAATGTCTTGGCCATCAGCAGAAACTAACCAGAGTTGGCTCTACTTGTATATATCACATATGCAATAAAACCCAAGACTGTGACTGCAAAGAGAAACGATAAGATTAGCCAAACTTATGAGAAATGCTGTGTCAAATGTGATGGCCCTCAATCATTTACAATTTCCTACTAGATCTTATATATATGCTCCCCATAAAGCCACCAAAAATGTCAGGTTTGCAATTTTTTTATTATACATGAATCCTTGTCTAACAATGTATAAGCAAGCATAATGACAAGTCTAATTTCTGCTTTGTAATATATTTAGAAATCAAGGTCATATATTTAGAAATCAAGGTCATGTCATAAGGCAACTTCTTCAGAATTTAATTTGTTGGTGTGCAACCATCCAATAAATTAACTTCTGTCAATGAAGCTAATATGTATTACTCTTTACCATTGCTGGTACACTACAATACCGATCATTACGTGAAATCATACTAGTCAAAATTAGGTGGCTGCTGAGTAAACAAGATTTGATCCTACTTCCGATCTCAATATATATAGAGGCTAGTCAAAAGAAAATATCCTGACAATATCCTGCTTATAATTCTAAAATAGGCTATCTTGCTATTATGACACAGGCAGCATGGCAACCTAAGTCGGCATTACCAGAAAAGAAAATTGCCAGAAAAAATCCAGAATAGATTAAAATCGCCAAAGGTTATTATGACGTGCTTTTAGACAGAGCATTTGGTATTATTTTTCAGTACTTACCCGATAGAAGTGTGAAAGAGCGAAAGAGTAGGCGACGATAATGCTTCTGACTTCTGACATCTTTAGTCTCTGGCAAACCCAGTAGTGGTTGCTGGGCACTATCATATATATTGCCCATTTTCATACTCCCAAAGATTGCTTCATTAACACCCATATCTTGGCCTACCTGACACACAAAAAAAATATGTGAATAATAAGCATATAGACATTTACCATAACTGGTGTCAAACAATGCAATCATGTCAACGATAGTGGTTATTAACTGTGAGAAAGATACACTCAACTTTATTCTTAAATATATGGGAGTGAAAGATTTTTAGGTTCATCAGATTTTAACATTTTTCAATCGTGCTCAAAAGACGCGCAGATGAATACGGATTACTGTTTTATAGCATGACCTGTAACACTAATTCATTGTATCTATATAAATTATTTATCAAGAAAGGCACATATATAAAAAAAACTTGTATATGTAAACTTCCATCTGTTAGCAACTTATTGCACACACCTATAATGGAAATGTACATCTATACTTATAGAAAACAAGTACAGGTATAGGTGAAGTCTAATTCCAAAATCACAATTCAATCTCGGATGCAGTTTCAATTTTTGTGTTCATGCCTATGTATGTGTGTATCTGGAACATTAAAGGATCTATTCTTGTAGCTGTCATGGCAGTTGCATTGGTTATTATCTGGAGATGACTTGTAAAGGTTCGAGAGACACTTTCTAACATTGTCATCAGCCAAAATTGGTCTATATGGAGGTAATCTAACACTTGGATGACATTTGGTGGGATCTAATGCAGAGGTAGGAGGACCAAAACTATCCTCAATAACATTAACAAATAAAAAGAAATAATCTAATTGCTTTGGTCAGATTGAAGAGAACATTAATACAGACTTTTCATCCAATTTTCATGAAGATCCAATGGTAGGAGAGAAAGTTATAACTCTTTTCCCAAAACTACAAACCCTAGGCAGCGTTCAGACCTGCCCTCACCAAAATTGCCATAACTTATTCAAATCTTAATAAAATTTGATGCAACAAAAAGAAATGGAAAGTAGACTCAATAATCTTTCAAACCATATATGGCTTGTTCCTGTATATGTCCGTACAAAACCGTACCAAATGCTGTAACGGGACTGTTGCAGGGAAAATCAGAAAATTACAGTCCATAAAACACTCATATCTTTCACAAAACTAAATAAAAATGTATGGGACAAGAAGCAAATGGAAGGTGGTTGAACGATATAACATTTTAAATCCATTAGACATCCATTCAATTCAATATAGGGCCGTACAATAGCAAAAGACAGCAAATTTCTGAAGGAAAATACATGAAAACATTATTTTTTCTCATTCCATGCTCAAATCTTCAACCACCCACGAATTCTTCATGGTTACAAGGCCTTTTAAAGGCATTAAAACATGTCTCTTTAGTTCATAACTTATTTGGAGTGAACCAAGAGCCAAACGACTCTTCACCTTCCAACTTTGCATCTTTTTTTCCAATTTTACATTGACAACCTTTACATGGTTTGCAATATTTTGCATTTTTGAAACTCCTAATGACCTAAACACATAAAAATGACTTGATAAACCTCATTAAAATGTGGAAGCATACAAATTTAATCAAACTCAAAGATTTGTCTAGGGCAATATTAATTTGCCAAGGTGCTCCTGCACCATACAACCAACCAACAAAATTTCCAAGTCCCTTGGAAATGTATCTGCAACAAAAGTCTCTTTCCTCTGTCTTTATCTTCAATCTTCTCAGCTACAATCTTCCAATCTATAGAAATGGTGACCAACCAACCAGCAAAACAAACTACCATCTTCACAGAGCATCCTCAGGCTCCTTCTACTCCCATCAGTGGAGTACTCTTCAGGCTGCAACATCAAGTGCTTCTTCAGGTATCCATCTCTCTCACTGCTTCACAACAAACCAACTCATCAAACCATTCATCTCACCCAACAGTAGATCCTAGTGATGCACATACCACTCTCTCCTCAGTGGTTTCTCTATGCATCCTTCTCCAGCCAAATCTCTATTGGAGAATGGTCATGATAGACCTCATCTTGTCTGCCAACACACACAACCTCAGAAAACATCCTTCTTGCAGCTAGATGGAACAAACACCTGCAACCAAACAACTGAGCAACACAAAATCCAAAAGGTATAGATTGCCTCCCTCGGTGATCTATCTACATAATCAAGATCTTCTCGCTCTTCACCTACCTTCTCAGTGACAGGAAAAAAAAAATGCACACCACCCAAATCTTTCGCCAGCTCTGATACCAAAATGATGCAGAGGTAGGAGGACCAAAACTATCCTCAATAACATTAACAAATAAAAAGAAATAATCTAATTTCTTTTGTCAGATTGAAAAGAACATTAATACAGACTTTTTATCCAATTTTCATGAAGATCCAATGGTAGGAGAGAAAGTTATAACTCTTTTCCCAAAACTACAAACCCTAGGCAGCGTTCAGACCTGCCCTCACCAAAATTGCCATAACTTATTCAAATATTAATAAAATTTGATGCAACAAAAATAAATGGAAAGTAGACTCAATAATCTTTCCAACCATATATGGATTGCTCCTGTATATGTCTGTACAAAACCGTACCAAACGCTGCAATAGGACTGTTGCAGGGAAAATCAGAAAATTACAGTCCATAAAACACTCATATCTTTCACAAAACTAAATAAAAATGTATGGGACAAGAAGCAAATGGAAGGTGGTTGAAGGATATAACATTTTCAATCCATTAGACATCCATTCAATTCCATATAGGGCCGTACAATAGCAAAAGAGAGCAAATTTCTGAAGGAAAATACATGAAAACATTATTGTTTCTCATTCCATGCTCAAATCTTCAACCACCCACGAATTCTTCATGGTTAAAAGGCCTTTTAAAGGCATTAAAACATGTCTCTTTAGTTCATAACTGATTTGGAGTGAACCAAGAGCCAAATGACTCTTCACCTTCCAACTTTGCATCTTTTTTTCCAATTTTACATTGACAACCTTTACATGGTTTGCAATATTTTGCATTTTTGAAACTCCTAATGACCTAAACACATAAAAATGACTTGATAAACCTCATTAAAATGTGGAAGCATACAAATTTAATCAAACTCAAAGATTTGTCTAGGGCAATATTAATTTGCCAAGGTGCTCCTGCACCAGGATCATGTTGAATATCTCCTCAATTTCAAAAAGCCCACTAGTGAGTATAAGAGTGTTAGTGCTAGTGTCAATGCCAGTGGCACTATTTGGGGTTCTCTTTAGAATGCATGTGGTGTGACAGGCCAGATATATCAATCCCAAACCAATAAAATTAAATAATGTAGTCGACTAGACAATAAGAGAATAACGATGTGTAACAACCATTTTCTTTTGACCTACGAATAAGGCCTTTGGGGAGGAAAGTTGGTGTATAATAAATGTTGTGAAATATCTATTTGAAAGTGCGTAGGATAGAGAAATAGTTAATGCTGCAAAATATCTTGAGAGGCAGCATGGAAGGAAGATAAGAAAGTTATTTTTTTATATTATTCACCTTGTGATAGTCATGGGCCTTTGAAAAGGTGGCTGGGAATGTTAATGCAGCAAAAAAATATCTGAGTGGACAGGGGAGTGAGTTTAAGACTGCAGAAAATATCTTAAGGTTAAATGGAAGAGCACGTAGGGAAGATAGGAAAGCAGGTCAAACACATTAATGAAAACAAAAATATCTTTGTTTTTGGGTAAGCATTGATGTTTTTGGGGGAAGGCAAAGAAAAGAGATATATACGTTGAAAAGGGAAAAATCACAAAGAAAAAGGAAGCAGAAAAAAATAGAGGACGGGAAAAAAAAATTATCTTGTCCTCTTTTGGCTCTTACCATTTGGGGTTACGTAGTGGGATGTTACATCTGGTATTAGAGCCCATGTTCACACACTGGGAGATTTGGCGTACTTGAGCCTTCTATCTTTTATTGTGTTTGGCGTGTGTTGCGTGAGCTTGTTATATTATTTTTTGTTCCTTAGTATGGTGCTTAGGTTGTCTTTGTGATGATCTATTTTGATGTGTTCTTTCTTCCTTTAGGATGCCTCCTAGGGGTAGAGCTAGAGGTAGAATTAGAGGTATAGCCACTGTTCTTTGACATAGCACCCAGCATGATGCCAATAAGGGCAATCAGGGCGATCAGGGTGAGCGTCAGGAGGAACCGCATGCTGAGAATCCAACCGAAGGGCTCGGGGGTGCTCATGTGTTATCTCTTTTATAGCAAATTATGGACCGATTAGGACCTCATTCGGAGGTATCTCATGAGGTGGAGTCACACCCTTCTCATCAGGATGGTCAGGGTGCTAGAACTGAGCATGAGTGTTCCTGTATTCTGGATCAGTCGAGAGTAGTTGTTGTGAGGGATAGGGCGGATGGAGACAATGTTCTTACAGGTCACATGAGGGATCTTCTTAGAGCTCACCCCCCTACTTTTGATGGTTCTAGTATAAGTACTGAGGTAGAGACTTGGTTGATCGATCTTGATCGATGCTTTGATATGCATCCGTATAGTAGCAATACTAGAGCTCGATGTGCCATTATGCATCTCAGGGGTTTTGCAACTACATAGTGGAGAGTAGAGGAGCAGAAGCTTCATCTGAATATTGCTTCCATGTCATGGGGACTATTCTTAGAGGGGTTCCGTGCATGATTTCTTTTAGACTACTATCGACAAAGATGTGCTGATGAGTTCCATGAACTTCGTCAGTTGATTATGATGGTAGATCAGTATGAGCACTGCTTCTTTAAGCTTAAGCAATATGCTAGCATTTTTTATGACGAGCCGATGTTAGTGCAGCATTTCATTAGAGCCTTCAATGCCCATATTAGTCATGGTGTTCGTGTGTTTGAGCCAAAGACTTTAGAGATCGTCATGGAGAAGGCGAGGTTGATAGAGGAGAATTTGTCTAGAGGCTTTGGTGGTCAAGCAGGTGTTTAGATTGGTAGCGCCCCTCCTTTAGAATGAGTTGCTCAAGGTACCCAGACTCAGGGAGCTCAATCATCTAGATCTTAGGCTGCACCTTCTAGATTTGGTCAGCAATAGAGGCATAGGTCTGCTCAATTTCAGCAGAGTGGCCCGACACAAAGTTTTTAGAGTGAACAACAGAGTTCTCAGGGTGGTGGATCCCAGCAATCATGTGCACCATTTCTGGGCCGAGGTTTTTGTAGGGGTGGTTGTTATGCTTGTGGGCAGCATGGTCAAATAGTTGCTTAGTGTCCTCAGAGATCAGTGGCTAGAGGTAGTCAGAGCTAGGCTACTTCAGAGCCTACAGTAGGTGATGCTGGTAGATCACATAGAGTTTTTGGGGTGGTTGATAACCGTCAGGCTAAGCATCAAGGTACATTGGTCGAGTATTCAGGTCGAGGTGGACAGACAGCTTTCTTTGAAGCCCATACACATCCTTCAGCATCAGAGGTTGACCCTCAGGGGTCGGAACATATAGCAGGTAAGGGTTCAGTGGGATCTTGATGGTGAGTCATCAGCATCTTGGGAAGATGCGGCGAGGATGAGAGACCTTTATCCATATCTTTTTGTATACTTCTAGGGGATGTTACAACCCCTGTGTTCATATTATGCTTTTGTTTATATTGATAGACTTCGATGACTATATGTTTTGTATTGGATTATTCGTCTTGTTATTATTTTGTATTAGCACCAATGACATGTAATCTCGATACTATTATGATGTAGACATTATTATTACTTATGATGGATTTCATGCTTACAAGATTGATGTTGCTTCAACTATATGATGTATATATATGCACAGGTTCCTTGACGTGTGCTTGGAGTGTTGCAAGTACTAAGTATCAACTCCGCCTGGATTCACAGACCTGAGTGTACTCTTATTATCCCCGATGGTGGTTACTGGAGATAGTCACATGCCCTATACCCTACCCTAGCCACTGCACCCGGTTAGTGTAGTGTTTCCGTGTTGTGGTCTTACTGTCCAGATTACCTTATGGTCATGTGTAGCTTGCTAGTGTGATGGTTGAGGCTTTTCTCCTTGGTTTCATTTGATTGTATCAAGTTTCTTGGACTAGTGTGTGATTTGGATGCATCTTAATATTTGCAGGCTTCTAGGAGTAAGCCTAGTCCTAGGGGGTAGGATGTAACAACCATTTTCTTTTCACCTATGAATATGGCCTTTGGGGAGGAAAGTTGGTGTATAATAAATGTTGCAAAATATCCATTTGAAAGCGTGTAGGATAGAGAGATAGTTAATGCTGTAAAATATCTTGAGGGGCAGCGTGGAAGGAAGATACGAAAGTCATTTTTTTATATTATTCTTTTAACTCTTACCTTGCAATAGTCATGAGCCTTTGAAAAGGTGGCTGGGAATGTTAATGCAACAAAAAAAATATCTGGGTGGATAGGTGAGTGAGTTTAAGACTGTAGAAAATATCTTAAGGTTAGATGGAAGAGCATGAGGACAAGATAGGAAAGCAGGTCAAACACATTAATGAAAGCAAAAGTATTGATGTTTTTGGGGGAAGGCAAAGAAAAGAGATATATATGTTGAAAAGGGAAAAATCAAGAAAAAAAAAAAGGAAGCAGAAGAGCATGAGGGGAAGATAGGAAAGCAGGTCAAACAAATTAATGAAAGCAAAAATATCTTTGTTTTTGGGTGAGCATTGATGTTTTTGGGAGAAGGCAAAGAAAAGAGATATATATGTTGAAAAGGGAAAAATTATTAAAAAAAAAATTTTTAAAAAAAAAAAGCAGAAAAGAAGAGAGGACCTGAAAAAAAAAAATTTATCTTGTCCTCTTTTATCTCTTACCCTTCGGGGTTATGTAGCGGGATGTTACACAATGCATCAATAAAATGTGATTCCTGTAATCGCTCTACCCACTCGAGAAACTAACAATAATGACAGTAATAATGTGCGGATTGCAGAAAACTCTTTCCCCTACGAAGGCCCGCTTTGCAACAAGTCTTATTACTTTACACTTTGCGCAACTTCTATGTATAGAAATGCACAGCATTGACACTACTACTAAATTAGGGTATGAAGGTAGCAACTGATTCAACTTTGCCCCATGACCAACCTACTCCATCAATACAACTGCACGGTGGCCTCTCACTTCATGATCACTTCCATAAATATTCCTACCAAACACTTCCTTAAATATCCAAGCTCTGTCTTTTTTAATCTACAATTCATCGTGCTATCTAAATATCCAGTGCTTAAGAAATCATGTCTACCCAGTTGGTGAAGAGCAGAGACAATGGAGGTTCTGTTGCAGAAGTGTACAGCGGGCATGACCAAATTAGCTCCATGGGACTTGACAGTACATTAAGTTACAATAGAAAAGTAACTGAAATCTACAACACAAAAACAATGTAAACCCAATTATAGGAGGTTAAACCGAAGGGGTTAAACCCCATACCATATGCTCTAAGAATAAGTACGAAGAGCCATGTCAGCAATTTATGCCACTATAGCTCTCCATATTTTTTTTTTCAATTATAGAAAGACACATTCTCCCCAAAGAAGGCAGTGAAAATAGTTCCTAAACAAAATGTTTGAAGCATGCATACCACTTTTATCAAGTGCTCAAAAGGGGGTTCCTTTGTGCGTAACTTGTCTTCCATAAGAGGTCCAGGTGAAACACTTCGGTGTCCATTCTGGTTAACAATATTCTGAGCAGGGCTAGAAGAACAATTGGCTAATAGAGGCAAAGCAGATTTTCCTGGTGTACCAATGGCAAGAGATTTCGAATGTCTTCGTGCATTTGTCATTGTTTTAAGGCTATTACTGAGTTTTGACAACCAAGCTGAATGACGGGCTGAAGGTATTAGAGTATCATTTAATGAGTTGACTAAATGTTACTGTCTTATTCCTAGCAGTCATTAAGTTCTACTTCTCTCATTGTCATATACTTCCTTTCCCCAGCTCAGGTGTAACTCAAACATGTCCTTAGTTTATGAAGAAAAGACCTCTGAAAATTAGACAGTTCTTTCATAAGAAGTATAATATCATGCAAGAGCCCTGATGTTTATTACTTATTTGTATGTTTACGTCCGTTGTACCAGTTAAATACTGTTTTACAATCACCTTTTGGATTTTATTTCTTATTTGATATACTAATTTCATTGGTTCTGATATGAGTTGCACATATCAGATTACAAATCATTCTACCGATCATAAATCCTTTCACTTATCTTACAAACTGGTATATAATTTTAGATTATACTCTATCCCCAGAGAAGTAAGGTGTCTGCAATATTGAAAATTGATCAACAGCTGGGAAGATAGGAGATTGCAAAAATCTTACCTTCTGATAGATCTTCTCCTGCCAGTCAATAACATTTGATTGTCCGGTTTGACCTGATGACTCCACTGATGCTAGAAAATCCCACAGTTAATATATAAGGCCACAAAAGATTTTCTACCATGCCAAAACATTAAAAAGAAAGGCCGAAAGTATATCTTCGATCAATGCTAGATCAAGTCCAAAATGTGGCATCTATCTCAGCTACCAATCAAACAAGAATATAATAAGAAAATTGAGATAAAATAATAGTGTAGAGGTAAATGAAGTTTACTTGTAGGGAGATCAAACAGCCTCAGGGTTTGGGCTTGCAGTAACTGCTTCTGCTGTTCAACAGAACTCTGCTGCTGTCGCTGTTGCAATAAGCCACCAGGTGTGTGAAGCTTTTGCTGAAGCTCTTGCTGTACTGAGTTCCACTGTGGTAGCAATGGTGGTTGTTGTTGCAACTGCTGGGGCAGATGTTGGAGCTGGGCGAGACGAAGTTTTTCTTGTAGTTGCTGTTGCAACTGCTGTGATTGCTGTTGTAACAATGATGGTGATGCTTTCTGTGCTTCCTGATATTCAGAATAAACATTAAAAATTGATGGTTGTTGTTGCTGAAGAATGGATGGCTGCTGTTGTAAAACAGATTGTTGCTGCCTAAGGACAGACTGATGGGGCTGCTGAAGAAGCCCATTGTGAGGTAAAACCTGACCTGGCAAGTTATAGGGTGCACTTTGAGTACCAAAAACAGCTCCACCTGTACTTTTGAATAAGTTAGTCATAGAAGACAATGTGGACGGTATGCTATTCGAGTTCTGCATTCCACTTGCACTCATGGTAACTTTCTCATTTTGTGGTACTGATGCTTCTTGTGGTTGGGGCTGTTCAGGCAGTGAAATGCCATTGTCACTTACCATAGATGATGTATTTCTCATCTGTGACAGCATCGGAAGTCCTGTTTCAATGTTGAAAACAATTGAAACCAAAAAAAAACTTCAGTCAAAAACCTCATTTTAACATTGAGATCAAAGAATAAAAGGAATTATTGTAAGAAAAATCATTCTTGTCAAAAGGATGGTAATATGAATTACGCTTAATGAATAAAACCAATCATTTTATTAGAAATTAGCATTTTATCTGCCTGTCCCCACCAAGATCTAGAAGCTCCTGGTTGCTACTAGAAGAACCACCTGCCAAAGACTTTCCACCTCGAGAAACAAGATTTTCTAATGATAGCACCTTGAGAGTTATTTTGCGTATATAGTCGTGCTGCATAACATAGAGGGACAACATTATCCTCCAAAGAAACAGAAAAAATAATCCCTTGCAAAACATGTATACTTTTGAAAATGCATGATAGAAAAAATAATAGAAGCCATATGACTTGAAAAAGACTATGCAACGAGAACTTCATCTTGCTGTAAAAAGTGTGCAGTAACATAGATATTTAGAAGAACCATAGAGTTTGAAGTAAGACTGGGATTTAAACTTAATTAATAGAATACGGATAAAATCACACGTGCACACATATACATATATC
Organism: Cunninghamia lanceolata; assembly: GCA_027924645.1. NCBI lineage: Eukaryota > Viridiplantae > Streptophyta > Pinopsida > Cupressales > Cupressaceae > Cunninghamia > Cunninghamia lanceolata. The sequence continues at coordinate 2,762,006 of BSBN01000135.1, read as the reverse complement.
AGCTTTTTCTTTTTCCAAACTTGATCAAACATTTCAATGATTTGGCTCGCATGTTCTATATTTTCTTCCAAACATGGTAAATAAACAATTGTAATTTAATTATATTCCAATAGACAATCATTGGAAATTTTGAAAAAGACATGTTCAATGATGACATATACAGTAGTTATTTAAGGAATAACTTACTGTTTGAGAATAGCAAACAACTGCCGCAAATACTACCCTCAATAGAAAGCCAATCAATTATAACAACTTGCGTATCTATAAAAACACATTTATATGCATATGAGATAAATGTGCAAGTAACACACCTGATTCACAGCAGCTGCATAAATCTCCTCTTCAATTCGCAAAGCAATCTTTTTGTGTTCATTAATGACATCAGGACTTGTAAATGCCATGTGTCTTTGGAGCGTATCCATTCTGCATACAAACACTTGCCGTTACAAAACCCCTTCCATGGTTTCTATTGGCAAACTAACCAATTGCAAGCATTTTTGCCAGAACTGAAACATCTCAATATGTTTGCTTAAGGTCACATAATTTTGATAGGTTAAAAGCCGAAAAGCTACCATGAACGGGCAGACTCCTTATGTGAAGAAAATACAAGGCTGAGAATTAAAATAGACAGCTAATCAGTTCGCCCACAAAGTACTTATCATAAAGAATTATTCAGCCCTGCAAATGGTGTTAGAACGGGGAAGGAAAAACAGCTTAATGAGAAATGAAGCCATCCTTAGCAAAGGAAGAATGCAACTGAATTTTGATAGGGCTGCCAAGCATAATCTTGGTCCTGCAAGCAGGGAAGAAGTCTTTAGAAGCAAAATTAGAAGGGTTTAGCATTTTTTTTTAAATCTGGGAAATGCATCTAACAAATAGTCAAACGAAAAAGCTCTTCTCCAAGGCCTCTCTAATATGTGGCTAGATATGGAAGTCCAAGGAACTGAAAGTTAGTTATTGGCTCCATTTTTGAGAAATGGGCCTCAAAATTGAATGTTAAATATGGTCATTCAGGATATTTTCTCTATCCAAAGATCTTTCATTATCATCCCTTTTAATTGGGTTATGAGAGGTAACAATGCTTTAGTAAAAGAAGGGACTGGTCTAAGGTCTAGAATTGGGTATAAATCAAAAGTTTTCATAAACTTCCACACAAATAGCAAAGCATGTATCACTATTTGAGATGATTTCCCTTAGTTCTTGGATTATATGTCTCCATCAGGAATCCGCCCCTTAATCAAATTAAGGCTTTCAAATATGATATTTGGGAAGATATCATTCATGCCTGAAAAGTATCCAAGACAGTTTGTACAATCTGGAGTCGAGGCTCTTAGAGTAGAAAATTTCCCGTCAGTTGGAGGCAATCATGTATGCAGGTAGTGACCGTGGCTTCAATGCAACTATTGTTCTAGTAGTGGATGTTCATTTAAATCACAAGCTTTACATTTTCTGGGTATTTCCGGTTGAACTTGAGTTATCTGAGAATGTCATTTATTCTTCTTTAGCCTTAGTAAATTGTGGTTTTGGATAACATTGCCAAAGCTGCATTGGCCATTCCAGTTTTAGGGTTTGTGGCTCTCTGCAGTTCCCTCCCTCGTTAATGAGCTTCTGCTAGCCTTTGTGGTTGTAATTTTTTCTCTACATTTCTAAGTCTATCAAGTTGTCAATAAATCTTTAATTCTTCAGAGATTTTTTCTTACCATTCTAATCAGTTCACAGAGGCTGAGACTTAGGGTAAAGTAAAATAGCTCCTGAAAATAAATGCTACTTCTAGAAAGTCCAAGGATGGGTTTAATAATGGGTTTGAGTGTGTGCCAAGAAAAACTCATGATAAGGACAGAATAACCAGAAACATTGCTAATAATGTGGAACAAGAATTTCAAAGGTTTGAAAAGAAAAAACAATGACTTGCCATTTACAGTTGGACTATGGACACCATCAAATTAGGCTACAAATTGAAAAACGTAATTTATGATTTTTTTTTCCTTAAACTATTTTTTATAAAATATATTTTCCTTACATTCTTATTAAATTAATTTGGCTATTAATAAATAATATATAAATTTCAAATTTTTTACTCTACATTAAATAATATTAAATGATCTTTATAAATTTAAACTATTTCAATTTTTTAATTTTACTTACTTCATATATATGTCTACATATTCTTTAATATAAACTATAATCAATAGTCAACTGTATAAATAAATATAGTTTATTATATATATATAGAATGACATCCACAATTCTTTATCTTAAAAATGGCATATTTCTATACTTATATATAAATATACATATAGTTTAGTATATATATTATAAATAGTAATAATGGCATATCTCTTAAGCCAGTGGGCATTATATATATAGTTTAATATAAATATAACTATAAGTATAATTTAGTATTATTGTATATAGTAGGAATGGTCTATCTTAAATATTTTTGACTTCAGACTTCTTGGTGAGCTAGAAGATACTCTTACCGGTAGGAGAACATGGAGGGAAAAAAGGACTGCATTATCACATAAATAAGGAATAAGGAATGCAAAGCAATACTTAAGACAATTAGATAGATGACATCATGAAACCTTTATGAATGTAATGGGTTTTTGCAATACATATACGGGAGCCATATACTGATATTTATCTGCATTCTAAAGACACCCAAAGAAATATGGGCTAAATAACAAAGTGGGTTTTTGCCAATGGGTTTACAAAATTGACAATATACACACTACTGTAATACGAGAGGATCCATTGAAGAGAAATACAGAATTTAATTGCATACATCTTATTGACGGCCTTCTGTCTGGAGTCCTGCGACAACTCATTCCTCCAGTTGCTTCTGTCGTTGTTGTTGGTGGTGTTGGCTGAATCCATGGAGTCCCTTGGCTGCTTTCAATTGCTCAACCTGTGACAAATGAAAATGGGTATCAGTAAGATAATAAGAATGATGATGGACAAAACTTAATCATTCTCCATCGAGGGCACTGATCCAAGTTAAGGTGATCATAGGTTTGATTCATGCGACAATAGAACAGACATAAAGAAACATCATTTGTGTAATTGCAGTCCTTTCTGGACTCTTTGCTGTTTCTGTTGCAGCTGTGCTGGCTGCTTGCTTCTTATCTCTGGATTTTTTTTGCCTTATTTGAATTTTTAAAAAAATGGGTATATTGAGAGAGGCGCTCAAGACTTTCCGCTGCTTAAGCATCAATATATTCTTCTGCCACATAAAGTTGTTTATATCCTTAAAGTTGTCACTGTCATGATACCGTTTGATAAATTTATTTTGTTGTTTTCAGATGATCGTTTTTCTTCCCATGATAATAATTTTTTTGGGCTGATATGATAATAATTTTTTGAGCTGACATATTATGATAAATTTATTCTATTGTGTTCAGATGATCATTTTCTTTAAATGATAATAATTTTTTTTTGTCTGATATATGATAATAACGGTTTTACTTTTCATGTTAATGTTTTAAACTAGCCAAGAGATATCTTAAATATCTAAAAAAAATTTATCTAAAATAAGTCATGGGGGTACTTCATAACTTTATAAAATAAATAAAATAAAATAACTCTTAAGTAAATAAAACAATTCAAGATTCATCTCTCCACATTGCATATTTCATTTGTTTTTTTTTTTTTTTTTACAGAAAAAAGTGTGAGAACACCCATAGATTGGAAATATATATAAAAATATTACAGGTAAAATGGCCGAAGCCAGGTCCATAAAAACTAGAGCAATAACGGAGGTCCTTAGGAGACCAGATAGAAAGACCATTCACAAAGAAAAACAGCAGGAAACAAAAAGCCCCGGATATACACTACTAAGGGCAACCGAACAAAAAATAAGGCACCACCCTCGTAAAGCAACTACCAAAAAAACGCTATACCACCCACGAAGCAGACACAAGCAGAACACACACAGCCAACCTCCCATTTCAGAACAGTCAAAGCACAGCCCCAACGCCATCCTTTACGCCGCCACAGGAACTGACTTTAAGCCGCTGGCCGGGCTACCGGCAGACTCCGTTCATCCAATTCCACTGAAACAGAGGACTGAGCACCATCCTCTGAGACTTCCAGAGCATAGCGAGGCATTCCCGGAGCCAGATCCTAAGGAAACAGATTGCTGTGAAAACATCCTTGATTCTCTCGGATCTTTTCTTGGAAAATAGAAAGCAATAGGACCGCAGCGCATCATCTATGTCCACACTACTCAGAGATTTGATGCTAGCTTGCATGGCTCTATTGAGATCATAATGGCTCACTTTAGCTTATTGTGGGGGAGAGTTTCACATGGTTGTAAGGTTGAAGAGCCCACCAATTAGGGCGTCACCTTGTTCCATTCTGTGGTTGGACACCGCCATTTCCCATCTGTCCACCATATAAATGTTTTTGAAAAACAAGCCTGCCACTAAGGCATGAACAAACTCACCATCCATTGCTATAGCTTCATCTATTGGATCAACTGATATGACTGGTGGAAGGGATGCTGCGGGCTATGAATTTGGATCCAAACTAAGGTCATAATCTCGATCATCCATTGCAAGATCCATAATGTTGGATAAAAGCTGTGAAACTACATCTGGATAATTTAACACACCTCCCTCATATTCCATTTGCTTGATTACAAATGTGTGTTTCATTCTTCCATTCTACTTAAATATTATCCATTTCAATGATCAAATAGTCAATAACAATTTTACACCTCATTCACAATAAAAAATGGTAAATATTTGTCCTATTTATTGATCAAAATTAACCTTTGACTGTTGAAGTGGATGATATTTAAGAATAGCCTCATTCTTCATGATTTGTCACCCACATTAATATTAGCCAATAGCAGGGGATGGAGCCAACTGAATGTGCTAGTTTGATGTCATTAAAGCTTCCACTAGCCACGTAGACACTAGATAATACCTCCGCTTGGACTTGTCCACAGTGCCACAATATATAAATGGTTAAAAAAAACTCCTTTCAATGTTGGAAGGTGGGAAAGGAGTCAATGGGTCCTCAGTTTGTTGGTGAAGTTGAATTGTTTTGAAGAGTCCACTAGGGATCAAGCCTTCCTAAGTGCAAGGAATAAGGGATAAGGTTGAGATCAACCCTATTGGGTAGCAAAAATGATCTTGTGGGAAAGGTAAAGTGAGATTATCTTCAATTGAAAATAGGAAAACTATTTATATCTGAAATATAAAAACTATTTATTAAAAAAATTCCAAAAGATTACAATAAAACTCTAACTACAAAGAGTGTATTAAAATTAACTTTTTACTTTATAGATTTATTTAATTTTTTTATACTATTTATTCAAAAAATAAATAAAAAAGACTACAATAAAACTCCAACTAAATCTTATTTACTTAAAAAGTTATTTTATTTTATTTAGTTTCATATATATATATATATATATTTATTTTATTTACTTTATAGATTTATTTTATTTCTTTGTAAATGTATAAGATATTATAGAAAGAATTTAATATTTAATAATTTTCTAATTGAATTAATTTTCATGGTAAAAATTAAAAATAAAGGTTAAACTAAATATTAATTATCTTTATGGTTTTTAAAGATTGAAGAACCCTAACCCTATCCATCATTAAACTAAAGTAAAGTAATTTACCCTACCCTTAATTTTTTTTGTGGTTTTTCAAGATTTTGAAGGATATTAAATAAATTATAATTTATAGGTTCCATATTTAATCCAATAAAAATTTAAAACAGAGGTCATTAAACTAAATACTAATTTTGTTTGTGGCTTTTAAAGATTGAAGAACCCTAACCCTAGCCCTCATTAAACTAAACCAAAGTAATTTACTTTGCCCTTAATTTATTAAAAATCTAAAAAAGAGTTCATTAAACTAAATTTTAATTTTGTTTGTGGCTTTTAAAGATTGAAGAACCATAACCCTAGCCCTCATTAAACTAAAGTAAAGTAATTTACCATGTTATTAATCAATTCTAGCTCTAACAATTAGTTTTTAATGGAATATTTTTCAATAATTTAATCCAAATGATAGGAAAAAACTTAATTATAATTTTCTAATGGAATTAATTCATATAGTAAAAATTTAAAACAAAAGTCATTAAACTAAATATTAACTTTCTTTGTAGCTTTTAAAGATTGAAGAACCCTAATCGTAGCCCTTATTAAACTAAAGTAACTAATTTACCCTGCCATTAATTTTCTTTGTGGGTTTTATAGATTTAGAAAGATATTAAATAAGTTATAAATTACAAGTTCCATACAATGTCTAATCTAATCTTCTATAAATAATAGTAGCAACATTGCATCACTTCATAAATTCATTTTACAAAAAATAATAATAAAAATATGGGTGCATAGTGATGACCTTACTGTTCAATTTGTGCTCCGTAATTCAATTTGGTTTGTTTGGTAACATTGCATCACTTCATAAATTCATTTTATAGAAAAAAAATAACAAAAATATGGGTGCATAGTGATGCCCTTACAGATAAAATTTTTGCTCCTTATCGATTAAACTTTGTTCAGCAATTCAATTTGTGCTCCGCAATTCAATTTGGTTTGTTTTTATTTGATTTGAGTTTTCTTAAATTTATGTTTGAGTACTACTTATATTTATACACATTATTTTATCTATGTCAGGCTTTATTTTTATGTTCATAGATTTAATAAGACTATGTCGGCTATATATTTTTAATTTAAAATAGTTTATATATACTTTTTTTTTTTAAATGTCTAATTATTTTTAAAAAAAACTATGTGGGCTCTATTTTGTTTTATGTACACGGTCACAGTCATCCCCTTGGATCCCCGTGGACAAGAGTGAAAATGGATAAGAATTATAAAAATATAAAATTAAAAAGCCACGTCATGAAAAATGATTAAATATAATATAATGATATAAAAGAATAATATATAAAAAATATAAAGTGATAAATATATAAATACATTATAATAATTAAAGAATATAAATATAGTCAAATTTTAATATTAATTATTTTTGTACAATTGTATTAACATATAGTAAAATATTTATATTCATTGTATTTAATGGTAAAAATCTTTAAATACACATAAATGACCATTTAAATCTTTGCATACATATTGTCATGGGGCTAGCCCTCAATGTGGCCCTGTGTGGAATTGGCGATCTCTACTCACGTCTCCCATTGCAGACAAGACCTTTCACAGAACCCAAACTATGCCCTTTTTAACCTCAAGTGCTCCTAGAAAATCAATTAACAATGCGCACTACAGAATTGTACGAATTGCACCAGCGTTCTTGGCTCATGTACCTAGCACTTCAACTACAATTCCAATCTCCCATGAACTATGAGACTCCCTGACTATGCAATCCCCTGAAAGACCCATCTCCCTTGCACCCCCTAAGCACCATGCCTAAGCACCTCCTTGAGAGACCAACCTACCACCAACCCAGTTGTGTAGGCACCCAAGCACTAAGAGTCCCACACGTCTCAGGCCTCCTCAATTATGCTAGCTTTTCCAAGTTCCCATTCTTCACCTTTGACTTGCCAACCTCCTTCCATTGCACCACTTTGATTGTATACCACCTCATCCCTTTGAGCACTTCCTGAGACTCCAACGTGTGACACTGCAACCTAGAGCACCAACTTATCTTTGTCGACTCACCTCCCATGTTCGATGACCCCCTACTAATGACCAACTCACCATCCTTGGCTCATCCTTCCAAAGTTCTGATACTTTTCCCATTTCGATGTATTTATTTGATACCAACTGTCACGAGGTTGGCCCCCGGTGCAGCCCCAAATGACACTGGCAATCTCTACTCATGTCTACCATTGCAAACAAGACCTTTCACAGAACCTTGAGTACACCCTTTTCACCTCGAGTGCTCCTAACAACTCATCCAACAATACGTACTACAGAATCATACACATTGCACTAGACTTCCTATCTCATGGTATTAGGATAAGTTGCCATTAACTTGCAATCCTAACCAATTCATGTGTCTCCAAAGTTCTTAGAATGTGTTCCCAAATGCATAAAGACTTTGAGAGATTAACTATTTATTAATTATATCACTTTGACTTTTGCAACCAATTCCTAATTGATAAGGTCAAACTTGGGCATCCATTTTTAGAGTGGGGGCCATGAAGACTTTGTTGACTTCTCCTAAGTCTATTTTGAAAGTTTGATAAATCCTAATAAATGAGAGTTAAAATTGGGCATCCCCTTTTGATGGGGACTTATATTTAGACTTAAAGTTGTGCTTTTTTATGTACATGAGTGGATAATGTTGAGACACCTTGCATGGATATAATGTTGGAGTTGACTAAAGTGTTAGAGATGTATGAATTGGATATTACTTGCATGAGTTTATAAAAGCTTGCATGGACTTGCATACTTTTGCATATCACTTGCATGTACTTACATGTTGTTGCATGTTGTTTCATGTTACTTGCATGTACTTACATGTTGTTGCACGTTGTTGCATGTACTTGCATGTTGTTGCATGTGCTTGCATGTGGCTCTTATGGATTTGTATGTGCTTGCAAGTTGTTGCATGTTGCTCCTATGGACTTACATGTGATTGCATGTTGTTACATGTCACTTGCATGTTGTTTCAAGTCACTCCTATAGACTTGTATGACCTTGCATGTTGTTGCATGTCAATTTTGTGAGATTTCTTGCAAAACACTCCAACTCTAGAAACTTGCATGATGGTACATCTCAGTGTCTCAAGTCAGGTAATGGGTATCAGTTGCATGTTATTGCAAATGCTTGCATGTCAGTTGCATGTCAGCTTTCAGATATTACTATTACTTGTAGAACATGTATGGGTATCAGTTGCATGTTGTTACAAATGTTTGCATATCAGTTGCATGTTAGCTAGCTTTAAGATATTACTTGCAGAACACTCCAACTCTAGAAAGTTGCAAGATGGTACATCTCAGTATTTTAGGTAATGGCAAGATGGTACATCTCAGTGTTATAGTAATGGGTATCAGTGGTATCGTGACCTCATTTTAAGAGATTCAATAATTTATTTATGTTAATAACGAGAAATCTAATCTTTGTGGCTATGTATGGAAATAAAACTAGTCAATAGACGATTAAATAAATGATGAGTGACCTGGTCATTTGAAAAGAGGACTCTGCCACCGCCCTCAATTAATTACCCCAGCCAAACTCTGGCAGAAATTTATTGAAAACAGGGATTGGGAATTATGATGGAGGTTTTGTAGCATAGAAGGAAGAAAAAAATAGGAAGATCTAGAAGGAGATCTAGAAAAAAGCCAATAGGGGAGAGGACCCAGTAGTTGTGCACCCTAACTTCATGCCTCTCAAAATCATACGTGGCAATTTCAAATCACTTCAAAATTTTTACACTAGCTTACTTGGCAATGCCCCTGCTTATAACTAAGGTTTCAGGGCCACATCATCAAATATGATGCCACATCAGCATGCTTTTTGTTGAGGTGTCAAATAGTGCCCAAAAAAAAAGTGTGGACCAATAGGTGTGAATTAAGACCCCCTTTGATGGTGCGCTGATTTGGCATCACATGATTGGTTGCTTTTTAAATCTAAAGGCACATTTCATTCAATTATTAGTACTTATAATAACACTAACAACCTTAAACTCACAACTACTAGTACTAAACTTTAAAAGTATTGGGCCTTAAATGCACATTTACTGTCTCAACGATTGGAACTATCCCACCTATTGGGTCCTTTCCCCTAGGTCAAAGACTGCAAGACTTTTCATCATCGACCGAAATAAAAAGGGAAGAAGGAGGAAGAAGAAGGGAGGAAGAGGAGGCTACGTGCAGAGTAGAGGCAAGTAGATCAGCTCAAGAGGTATGAACTATTTCCTTCCATTTGCTTGATATTTCTGAAAGCCTTTTTAAACAATCCATTTCTTTTTGGATGTCCTGCAATCATGGCTACATTAGATCACATTTCTTTGAGGCAATTCTGTCAAGTATTGATATGTGTCTGTCTGTGCTTCTACATTTCTGCATATGTGTCTACGAGCTAGGCACTTGCAAACTACATCTGATAAAAAAAATTCCCTTCCGTATACTTTGAAGGATACCCATACCTTGTTCCTTCTTAAAAAAAAGGGGCCTATCTTGCATAGGTAGAGGGAATGTGAGCATTAGCTGTGGAATTTGACTTTACTCCTACCAAGATTCATTTTCCGAAGTTTCTAAAGCCTTTCAAGCAAACCCATTATGTGCATGCCCTGCGATCATTAGATGACGCCTCTTTGAGGTAGTTCGCTAGGCATTTCTTGTGCAAAGCCTTTGCTCCCACGTTTTAGGGCACTTGCAGCTACAAATTTGACAAAAATCCACTTTTACTTATGCATTGAAGGATGTCCATACCCTATTTTTTTTTCCAAGGGCCAATTTTTGCACAGGCAGGGAGGACATTGGCAACAGCTGTAGAAGTTAGCTTTACACCTACGAATTTCATGTTTTGCTTGAAAATTTCTAAAGCCTTTTTAACAAATTCATTTTGTGTGCATCCCGCAATCATTTTAATCCATGAGATGACTTTTCCTTGAGGCATTCTGTCAAGCTATTCCTGTGCATTGTCTATGCTTCCACAACTACATGCATGTCCACTAGAGCACTTGCTGTAAGGAAATGAAGACCAACGGACACATTACTTTTCCCGCCAATTGTTTGTCCTTTCACATTCCTCTTGTGATGTATAACGAAGCATTATATATGCTTGATATCTCATTGTAAAACACAATTCGATTATCAATACAATTCCTCTGCTCAGTGTGGATGTAGCCAAGTTTGGTGAACCACGATAAATTTGGTGTCTCATTTTCTGTTTGCATTCTAATTACATCTGTACGCTGTTTTTACTTCTTTTCTGCAATTGAGTTTGAATTTCAGTCCTAACAATTGGTATCAGAGCTGTACGGTGACGGTATAGCTGATTACGAAAATCGGTGTTGGATTTTCGAGCCATGGAGGAACCAAAGATTGAGAAGTTCTCCGGTCAGAATTTTGGACTGTGGAAAGTACATATGGAGTCTTTGCTGATAAAACAAGACCTCTCACTGGCACTTGAAGGGGTAGCAAAGAAACCAAGCTCAATGACGGATGAAGAGTGGGACAAGATGGATAAGAAGGCAAGAGCTACGATTTTCCTCTCGCTGTCCAGCAATGTGTTGTTTAATGTTTCAGCGGAGAAGACTTCGAAGGAGCTGTGGGATAAACTTTGTAAGATGTATGAGATGGCTTCAGCATCCAATAAAGTTTTTATCATGAAAAAGCTTTATAACCTGAAAATGAAAGAAGGCGGAATTATGTCTAACCATTTGAATGAGTTTAATACATTACTTACCCAACTGACTTCGGTGGAGATAAAGTTGGAAGATGAAATTAAAGCAATCTTGCTGCTATGCTCTTTGCCCAATAGCTGGGAAGGTGTCGTGATGGCCATAAGTACTTCAGCTTCAGCCAAAACAAAATTGGTGTTTGATGACGTAGCAGCTACACTCCTTAGTGAAGATATGCGTAGAAAGAACCAAGAGATATCTTCCGGTGAAGCCTTAACCTCTGTTAGTAGAGGAAGACCTCAGAATAGAGGCAAAGACAATAACAGAAGAAGATCAAAATTAGCAAAGAGGTCAAAATCCAGAGGTAGAGTTGGTGACTGTTGGTTCTGCGGTAAGCCCGGTCACACCAAGAAAAATTGTTATTCCTATAAGAAGGCGCAAGAGAAGGTTAAAGACAGCGAGGTCAATGCTGTTTATGACAAGGGTGATAATATTTTGGTTTTGTCCGTAAGTGAAACCACTTCAGATTCATGGGTTCTAGATTCGGGCGCATCCTTTCATGCCACCTCTTGCACGGATGCCTTCTCTAATTATCAAGGAGGACAGTTTGGTAAGGTCTACTTGGGGGATAACAATTCATTGGACATCATTGGTAAAGGTGATGTTCTCCTACAATCTAAAAATGGAAGCAAATGGCTTTTGCAAGATGTTAGGTATGTCCCAAAACTAAAAAAGAATCTGATTTCTATAACCTAATTGTTCTCACAAGACTGCAATACCACCTTCTATCCAGATTCATGGAAGGTTACTAAAGGTGTCATGCAGATTGCCAAAGGAAATAGAGAGGGCAGTTTATATGTTTTTGAGAATGACTCTCAAGTGGGAGCTGCTATGACAGTGACGGACAGTGAAACCGAGCTGTGGCATCAATAGCTTGGACATATGAGTAGAAAAGGTCTTGAAGTCATGATCAAAAGAGAACAGCTACCGGGGTTGAAATCCGTGGATTTTGATTTTTGCCCACATTGTCTCTACGGCAAGCAGAAGCGGATCAGCTTCATAAAGACGGGTCATGAGAAGAACACCTCACCTTTGGAGCTGGTTTATTCAGATGTTTTTGGGCCAACTGAGGTAACTTCTCTTGGAGGTGCTAATTATTTTTTAACTTTCCTTGATGATTGCACTAAGAAAGTTTGGATTTTTATGCTTAATAAAAAATCTGAAGTGTTCAGCAAGTTCAAAATTTTTAAAGCTCTAGTTGAAAATCAGAGTGGGCATAATATCAAGTGTTTACAAACTGATAATGGCGGCGAATTTTGTTCACTAGAGTTTGATAGTTTTTGTGTTGACAATGGTATTCGGAGAATCAAAGTTGTTCCTTATACACCGCAAGAAAATGGGGCTGCGGAGAGGCTAAACAGAATGATTTTGGAAAAAGCACGGTGTATGCTTTCCAATGCTGGACTGGGAAAAGAATTCTGGGCAGAAGCTTGCAACACAGCAGTTTATCTCATTAATCGAGCTCCTTCGTCTCGGTTAAATCTTGACATTCCTGAGGAAAGGTGGTTGGGCAAGCGTATTTCTTATAGTCATCTACGGGTGTTCGGATGTGAAGCGTTTGCTCTTATTCCTCCTGAGAAACGATCCAAATTGGATCCCAAGTCGCAGAAGTGTATCTTTGTTGGGTATGGCGAGGATCAGTATGGATTCAGGTTATGGGATCCCGTCGCCAAAAAGGTCACTGGCAGTCGGGATGTCGTCTTCAATGAAAGAGTTTTCCCAGGTTTGCACAAAGAAAACATTTTTTCAAAAGAATATACAACAGTTGATTTGTTTGATAATGGAGTTAGTGTGGCTAAGAACCAGAACAATATTCCCACTGTTAGTTCTCAGGTTTCCAGTGTTAGCTTGCAGACTCCTAGGCAGCCTTCTGAGATTGAATCGCTGCCTTCAAATGTTCTTGTGCCACCTCTAATCCATACACTGCCAGCTACTGTTCCATCACACTCAGCAAATCCAATGCAGCCTCAAACTGATGCAACGTTGCCCCCAAATAAGTGTTCGCTGCCTGTATGTGAAACGCAGCCTTCCTTAGCTTCCACGCTGCCTCCTCATACAACTCCCCTGCCTCTAACCTCACTACAGTCTTCTATAGTCACTTCGCTGCCTCCTTTTAATACTTCGCTGCCTTTATTTTCAACGCAGCCTTCAGCAAATACAACGCTGCCTCTAAATGTGATCTCCCTGCCTTCATATCCAACGTAGCCCCTTTTGGCCAGTACGCTGCCTTCCTCTACTCCCACGCAGCAGCCTTTGGTGTCATCGTTGCTTCCTAATATGCAACCTGTTGATACATCACAGCCTTTAGCATATGCAACGCTGCCTTCTGTAAGTGAATCGCTGCCTTTAAGGCAAAACATTGGAGAATTTGCACAAGGAAATGTGCAGGCACAGCAAACTGTGCAACCGGGAAATGTACAGAGGCAGAGTTATGAGGCTAATTTGCAAAATGACATTGCAAATATTCAAAACCAGTTACACAGAATGAATCTGGATGATTCAAATTTGCAAGAGGAGGTTTCTCAGTTAAGGAGGTCTACCCGGGAGAGGAGACGTCCTTCCAAATTTTCTGATTATGAATTGTTGTACTCAGAGGAGGCATAGCCAGAATCATTGATTTCTGATCAACCTGAACCAGCTACCTATAAACAGGCTTGCAAGGCAGTTGATTCTTCGAAGTGGCAAGAGGCGATGCAAGATGAAATGAGTTCATTGCAGGCTAATAATACTTGGGATTTAGTGCCGCTTCCGCCTAATCGAAGACCCTTGAAGAACAGTTGGGTATACAAGTTGAAAGAGGAAGATGGAGGCAACAAGCGCTATCGCGCTAGACTGGTTGTCAAGGGGTATGAACAACTGAAAGGCATAGATTTTAATGAGATTTTCTCACCAGTTGTGAGAATGACCACAATCCGGGCAGTTTTGGGTTTGGTTGCAGTTTGGGATCTTGAACTTGATCAGCTGGATGTTAAAACAGCGTTTTTACATGGTGATGTTGATGAAGAACTGTACATGGAATAGCCGGAAGGATTTAAAAAGCAAGGACTGGAACATCTTTATTGCAGATTGAAGCGCAGCTTGTATGGGCTCAAGCAAGCCCCGCGCCAATGGTATCTCAAGTTTGATCGCTTTATGACTGAGCATAACTTCTTGAGATGTGAATCAGATCCTTGTGTCTATTATAAGCGACTTCCTAATGGTGAATTTGTCATTCTTTTGCTGTATGTTGATGACATGTTGGTAGCCGACACAAGTATGAGGATTGTTTCTGAATTGAAGTCTCAATTAGCTAAGAGATTTGCTATGAAAGACTTAGGCCCAGCCAAGAAGATCCTTGGTATGACCATCACTAGGGATAGACAAAAGAAAGAGATCATGTTGTCACAAAAGGCATACATTGACAAGGTTGTAGACAGATTTGGTATGGCTGATGCAAAGGTTGTTTCTACTCCTCTTGCTGCCCATTTCCGTTTATCTTCTGATTTGTGTCCAAAAACACAAGAGGATAAAGAGTTTATGCAAGGTGTTCCTTATACATCAGCTGTTGGTAGCATTATGTATGCTATGATCTCCACTCGTCCCGATATTGCTCATGCAGTGGGAGTTGTGAGCAGGTTCATGAGCAATCCCGGTAAGCCTCATTGGGAAGCCGTCAAATGGATATTAAGGTATCTTAAAGGTACTTCTGATTATGCTTTGTGTTTTGGTGGCAATAAGGCACAGCTGCAAGGTTTTACTGATTCTGATCTTGCCGGAGATTTAGATAAACGGAGATCTACTACTGGCTATATTTTTATGTTTGCTGGAGCTGCCATTAGTTGGGTCTCAAGGCTGCAACATTCTGTTGCTCTTTCTTCTGCCAAAGCTGAGTACATGGCTCTTTCCGAAGGTGCTAGGGAGATGATTTGGTTACAGCAGTTGTTTGGTGATTTGAAATGTCAACAAAGTGACTATGTTCTATTTTGTGATAGTCGCAGCGCCATTTTTATGGCTCATAATCATTCATCTCAGCGTCGTTCTAAGCATATTGACATACATGCTCATTTCATTCGTCATGTAGTTGAAGAGGGCAAGTTACAAGTTGCAAAAATTGACACAAAGGTCAATCCGGCAGACATTTTCACCAAGGTTGTTTCCAAAGAGAAGTTCGAATGTGCCAGGACTTCTCTTGGTTTGGTTAAGAAGAAGTAATCAGAAGTTTAGAGCAGGGGAATGATTGGCGAGTTGCAGCATCCGTTGACCTTCAAGTGGGAGATTGTAAGGAAATGAAGACCAACGGACACATTACTTTTCTCGCCAATTGTTTGTCCTTTCACATTCCTCTTGTGATGTATAATGAAGCATTATATATGCTTGATATCTCATTGTAAAACACAATTCGATTATCAATACAATTCCTCTGCTCAGTGTGGATGTAGCCAAGTTTGGTGAACCACGATAAATCTGGTGTCTCATTTTCTGTTTGCATTCTAATTACATCTGTGCGCTGTTTTTACTTCTTTTCTGCAATTGAGTTCGACTTTCAGTCCTAACACTTGCAACTACAACGTCTGTAAAAAAAATTCAAATTTTCTTTGATAGATGTTCTTACCCTCGTCCAGAGCCCCTATTTGAGCACATGCAATAAGGATGCCTCTGAGGCTTTTTCAATAAACCCACTTTTTTCTATATACCATGCGCATAGAGCATTCCATGAAACCACTTTTCTTTGAGGCATTTTGACAAAAAGGCTCATGCGCCTTGTCTATACTTCCACGTTTTGCATACATGTCTATCAAGGCTCTTGCAACTACATCAGCTGTCAAATCCCTCAACCATTATACAGTGATAGATGCCCTTACCTGTTCCAACGTACTCATTTGGCACTGGCGGAGAGGTCGCTGGCAAAGGTAGTAGAAATTAGCTTAACACCTGCCAAATCTATTTTGCTAAAATGTTCCAGCACATTTTTCAATAAACCCATTATGCATATCCTGCCATTATTTCATTCCATGAGATGAGGTCACTAAAAGACCTTCTCTCAAGAATTCCCGTGCTCTGTTTATGATTTCACATATATTTTATATATATGTCTAATATAGCCTTTTTGAACTTTGTAGGAATGCTTTTCAATTCTGCGTTAAAAAAAGAAAATTAGAAACATTCTACTTTGCATGAGATTACAAATTAAATCATCCTATAAATTAGCCAAGAATATTGCAAAGTTTAGTTATATTAGGAAATGATTTATAGATTTGGAATTTTTATAGCTTGCTTTAAGGATGTAAATTTTATTTAGTTACAAATTATCTCATTATTTTAAAAAAAAAAGAGTAAAATGTAGATTCATTTTTTTTTTTAAAAGTAAAATGTAGATTCATTTTTAAATACAATTATTTGTTCTATTATCTATTATATTTATAATATGGATTTCTTTTAAATTAATTGACCTATGGGTATCATCTTTAGAATATGAGGACCTATGAGAAAGAAAATATATACATAGGAATATAAAATTTATTAGTTATGAAATGTCCCCTTTATTTTAGAATGTGATATTTATTATCTTTTATATTTAGAATTATTTTATTTAATTTCAAGTAATTATCCTAGTTAATTAGTTATGAAATGTCTCCTTATTTTAGAATGTGAACTTTTATTACTTTTTTTATATTTAGAATTTAGAGTAATTATCCGTTATTCAAGGGTTACTTTTATATGTGTATACACTATATGCATAAGAATAGAACAAGTAATTAACCTCACTAGTATATCTCTCTTTTGGTTCTTCTCACACATAATAAATGCATGAGTAGTTTTGATAAGGGTGGAAAATTTGATCAAATATCTTGATATCCTTGACAAAAAGCCACTCAAAGCATTCCTAGACATATTCTTAAATTATGTTAGAATTTTTATCATAGGATTCATTCCAAGAATTATTGGCAGATTTTTGCTAAAATTGGTTAATGATATATAGGTTGGAAATTTTATAAGATTGTTTTAAGAATGTAAGTTGAATTAGTTAACATATATTGGTTAAATTTAGAACATGAACTTTTACAAGTTTTGAATTATCCTTTATACTTAGAATGTAGATTTTATTGTAATTATAATTAATTGTCCTTTAGGTACCATCTTTTGAATAATGAGAGAGACTCCTAATGTGTGATTAATTATGTTAAATTTTGGAATTTAAAAAATTAGATAGCATGTGGATTATGGTAAATTGAAATTTGTTTCGAGATTTATTAGTTAGAAATGATTATTCTTTACTATACATTTCTATTGTAAATTTGAAATTTGACATGAATTACTATGTAAGAAAATGATATTCTTTTAATTGCATTAAAAATGATGGAAGAGTAGAGAACCCATTTTGTTGCAGTCTGTTTACACAAGAAAACTTACCATTTTTACTACATATTACCATGGGAGCAAAACAACACAATTGATAAGAAAAGAAGTTCTATAATTTTACTAACAATGATCGTGACATGCATTTAACCAACTTAGACCAGCCTGCCTAGGATAAACAAGAGTAAACCATTAAGTCCTATTAAACCCATACGATGAAGGATAGATCATAACTATGGTCTAAAAATGAAGATACAAGTCTAGATAATGGTGCAACATTACCTACAAATAGACTCTTGTTGGCAATAGGTACCATCGTATGGTCTCACCTCGCCTTCATGAACCTTGGTGATTAGAAAATGGGGCTTATTTAGAACACGAGTCTAAATCAGAGATGACTTGTAAAATGTTAGATAGGGAAACTAGTCTAATCCAAAAACCCTATCTACCGTATGCTCACATTATCTTCACAGATCTTGGTGATCAGAAAACACTAGGGAATCAGGAACGGACTTAGTCATGAAATTACCTAATTTGGCTTGAGGAAGTAAACGAGATTTCATGAGCAGACACCTGATAGGGATTCCTCCACACTAGGACTAATTGACAAACACCCCTTTAGGTGTTTGTGGTAGTGGACTAATTTCCGTCCCTATTTCACTTGAGTGGGTGGCAGTCAATGAAGAACTATCTGGGGCAGGGGATAACCCTAGAAAGGGTTGGATACCCACTCACAGTTGCATCAAATATAGTGCAAGACAGAACTAAATATTCACATTCCTTGTGTTAGTTGCATCTAGAGGGGGCTTTGATCCCATGGATATTAGGTATGTAGGTAGTCTGGATGGTGAAGGATGCCCCTAGTACTTAGGTCTCTTAGATGTAAGGTACTCTTTCATAATCAACTTCGTAATCTCAATCCTTAATTTAAAAACATTAACTAGATAACTAAAGAAGTCTCCATTACTCAGATAAATCCTCGAGAGGATTGACCTCATACCTGTCTGTTTCCTAAAACTCAAGGGAAGGTACCAAATCCTCAGAATACTTTTATCAAATGAACTTACAAAAATTTCCTTGATGCAATATATGGGCCTATTGCATAATTTCTTGTAAGTGACTTAGGATCTAGAATGATCTTGATGAGTCTAAGACTCTGGCTAGAGCATAATGATTCATGTCCTATTTAACTCATTTGGCTATTGTGTTTACCTATCCTGTATTGGATAGAATTTTTGTCCATTTGACGAGTTAGGCTATTTGGCCGTTGTTTAATCTACCCCGTATTGAGTAGCAATATACCATTTTAGGCCCGTTTGTCCATCATTTGATCTACCCTATATTGGGTAGTGATAAGGTCCATTATACCTGGTTTCGTATAAACCAGTTTGTCCAAAGGACAAAAGAGCCCATTTGGCTTTATATCAGTATGTCCCATTTTGGACACCATAGCTTGAAATTGGCTACTTGATACTTCCTGAGTACTCAGACTAAACTAAAAGTTCAGAAAACAAAAGCTAAGATCTTGACAACAAGTTAGAAAATGAATGAGACTTCTTGAGTGGAATACCAAACCTTAGATCATATAAGAAAGATAAACAAAAAAAATATCCCTAAGGTCCTTGAACTAGGTCCTTACATGTGGTATTAGAGCTGAGGCTCAAACACTCGACCTGGAGGCCTACTAACCTAAAAATGACAATAATTGGTATATGAGATAAGATTTGTGATAGGTTTATTTTCTATCACTTTGCATGTTGTAAAAATGAAATTGTATCAAATGGTAACTTACTTTTCTCCTTGTTTTTAGAATCAAAATGGTGAGAACCTAAAATCTATAAAATCTGCGTGGAAGGAAACCGACCAATCAAGAATTAGCTTAAAACCCACATGAGAATCCAAACGCTATTATAGAAGCAATCATTAGCCTGTTGACAGAGTAGAGAGATAAATTAGAGAACCTTGAGCAAACTGTACAAGACTTGAAGGTTAGATAGGGGATAATAGAAAACATTCTAGAACCTCAAGATGAACATCAGAATGAGGAAGTGCCCATAACTCAAATAGCTAATGAACCTAAGATTCCTAGGTCTCAACAGGAGACCATCGTCTTAGATATCTGACGAGATCTTAATAAGATAGCTCCTCGTAAATTTGATGGTAAACAAGTGGGAGATGCTGCAAAAGGATGGCTCATTGAGATGGAAAAATATCTTGAGCTATTCTGAGTATATCAAAGCAACCTGGGGAGCTTATCAATTGGTGGGAGAGGCTTCCAGTTGGTGTATAAACATAAAGGAAGAGTATTTCTATTCAAAGGAAAACCTAACTTGGAGGAAGTTTGTGAATCATTTCCATGAGAGACGGCTTCCATAGCTATTTTATGATGAAAATATGACAAAGTTTCTGAATCTCAAGTAAGGAAATCTTACAATCCAACAATACTGGGACAGATTTGTGAAGTTGCTAAAATATGTTCCTATCTATCAAAGGGATGAAAGGTCTCAGGCAAGAAAATTTCTTTTGGGATTGAATACTAATATTGGGACAGAAGTGGATATGTTTTCCCCTGAGAGCATGAACCAAGTCTTGGAGAAGGTGCTCAAATAGGAAAATAAATTATAGGCACTATCAGTGGTAAAGCAAAACTTTTGGGACAAGAAAATTGCCTTGAAAAGGAAAATAGACAATAGGGACAACAGAGGAGCTTAGCAAAACAAGAGGATAGACTGGGGCAGAATAGAAGCTACTAGTAATCAGAATCAAAGGAACAATTACAATGGTAATGCCAGAAGGAATGACTAGGATGCACCACCTTAGAATTCAAATCGACCCCCTGGTGGATGTTTCATGTGTGGAGGCAATCATTATGCAAGGGATTGTCCAAAGAGGTATGGATCCAATCGGCCACAGCAACCTCAGCAACATCAAATACATGCTACCGTAGGGAATCAAAAGTCTCGTCATCAAAATATAGCTATGAAGAAAAAAGGTACACCTTTTGGTAAATCCATCACTATTCTGATAGATACTAGTTCCTTCAAGAATTTTATTTCCCTAGAATTGGAAAGCAAAATGTCTTTGCAAAATAAGAATATGAAATTAGATGTCAAAACCCTAGCTAGAACATGCCAAAATATCTCCAAGGTGTAGCCACTATGCCTAGGAGTGAGGTGATTATGCCCAATATGCAAAATATACCCTTATATCAACAAAACATGCCAAAATATCATCCGATCTACAACTGATATGAAATTCCAACATGCTGTCATAAAAATCAGAATATGTATGAGTGATAAAAGTTGCCCAAAATGCCTTGGCAAGCCAAGCGCTCCACCTAGAAACCCTCTCCAAGTGCTTATTAATGAAAATATACCAAGAACATCTTCAAATCTAAATATCAAAGTCTTCAATCTATAAAATGTTTCAAACCCTAGCTAATGTAAGGAATTCCATTCCAAACCCTAGCTGATATAAAGCCATTATCTCCTCAAATACCTGTAAATAAGTTCAATGATGAGTTGTAAGTGAATCCATCTCCCATAGTGAATTGGGTTTTCGTCCAAATCACTTTTATCTAAGGGTTTTCATCCTTAGATACCACTGAAACATGACCACAACCAAGAAAAACTATCTAAAGTGCAAAAGCTAAATGATCAATGATATGAAAAATACTCCAAATGTCCTTTTATACTTTTCAACTTGGGTGCCCAAATAAAGCATTGTTTTATTATTTTTGAAGTCCACCACCAAAAGAAAATAATATTTAATTATTTTCTTTTTATTTAATTTTATTTTCCTCCAACTTGGAGGTCCCACATAAATAATAATAAAATACTATTATTTTATTATTTTTCTCCCTTGAGTGGCCACCCTTGGCTTAATAAAATAATAATTTAAATAATAAAATATTATTTATTATCTTTTGTCATCCCTTTTATTTTTTCCTTATTTTTTTCTTTTTCCACATGAGAGCCAATTTTAGTGGGAAATATTATAATATTTTAATAATAAAATATTATAATTTAACTTCACTTCTAATATTTCATTTTTCCATCTTTTCTTTATTTTCCATTTTCCCACCTAGGTCATTTTTCATCTTGGCATAATATTTTAATATTTTTGGCTTTTCTAAAAATAATATCAAAATATCAAAATCCAAAATATAACTTCATTTCATTAAAGAAAATTAGTTGAAGCCATAAAATTCAACATTCCATTCTCCAAGCCTCAACAACATTCTCTTTTCCAATCCTTGCTCAAAAAGAGGACATTACAAGTCCTCCCACCTCGAGATTGCTTTCCCTCAAGCAATCACATGTGAATGGTTGATTATAAAATATCAGGATCCCATATTCTTCTTATATCACCATACATAAGCAACATGAAATGAGGAACATCTCTCATCATAATACTTACACATACTTCCTCATTGGTTCTAGTGTAAAAGATGAAAAACTGATTTAAACTCATCTTAGGACCGCTTCTGCTATCATAAACTGATGCAAACTCATCATTACTCAACCTCCAAGTGTTCTATTAACAATCCCATGCACACAAATACATGAAATCAACTACACTCATCAATGTAAAATCTAAAAATTTCATGATCAGTAATGTAGAACCATCTCTCATCAATGCATGAAGTAGTGAACCATGAATGATCAAAGGCTCAACAAAATCTGAAACACTTATGTCTCCCTATTCATGTGTAGGCAAAATACTAGTGGTTGATCCACTAGGCATGTGTTCCACTACTCCATCCACCTCTATGTCTTGATCTTTCAATAGGATCTCAAAAAGAGGCGACTCATGAGCCTTATGATGCAAATTAGGTATACAAACAAATTTTTCTGAATCATACCTCTTTTCTTGCTCACCTAAATCAGCATGTCTCTTTTGTTTGTTTTCCTCAAGAAGCTCTTTCATGGCTTGGTCATCTTCTATTCATTCTTCCCTTGGAATAAATAGAGATCTCAAGTGTGTCTCTCTTTGCTTCCTTGCTTGATCTAGCTTATTTCAATGCACCTTGACCTATTGTAGGTGTTGTCTTGCTTGGGCAACCAACAACCTTGTCTTCCTAGCTCTTTGTAACCATCCATAACACATCTCGAGTCTTCTTAACGTCCTCCATGGTATGATGTACAAAATTAAAGTTGTTGTAGCTTGAATTTTTAACATACTCCTCTTGCTTAACCCTCAAAACCTGAGTGCTAACAATGGGAGACTCTTCTACCTTATTCCCTTCATGGGAAGTGGCTACTATCTCATGAATGTGAGAAGAAATATGACTACTATCATAACCTTGTGTGGTGCCCTCAAGCATCTCAAACACTTCTTCTTCCTTTGCCAAATGCTCTCCCACAAGTGCATATCCAATAGATGTTGATTTGTTCAATTCCATGTACTCCTTGCTTGTGAATGCATTAAGTGAATCTTCTTTGGCCAATTGATTTTTGCTCTTTTTTTCTTCTTGTTGTTGTGCAAGAAATATAATGGATTTCATGAAGTGTTTCTAGTTTGCATATGGATGTTCACCATTCATTGTTGACACTTTACCAAATTATTCATACTAATCATAAACTCTTTCATATGTCAATTCATACCATTCATAAACTCTTTCATATGCTGATGCAGAGTGTCTAGCAGAAACATGCAAACTATTTATTTTTTCCAATATCGGCAAGAGCCCTCCAATGTCTTACCGAACTATGCTTTCACTTTATTCATCACCCAGACTTAATACTGTCGGCGTAGCTTTCTGTCTATCTCCTGATGTGCAAACTTACACTGATGAATCTTTCTTCACGAAAACTTTCACCGATTCTCCCTGATGAACGATTCGCTTACCTTCACCATGACTTAGACTATCAGTCTAGCTGTCTCCTCGCTCGCCAAAGACAAAACTCACACCGATCAACCTACCTCTCCTCCGTCGGTGAGACTTCCCGAACTTCTCTCTGATAAGTTTACTGTCGGCGTGACTCTACCGTTCGCTGAGACCTCTAAGTCTTCCTCCTACGATACTCCTTATGCTGATACTCTTCATCGGTGACACTTGCAGTTGTCACCCCGATTGATGAAAGCTTCTACTGTTGATCCAATGTAACTTTCTCAACTTGACGTCCCTACTCATGCCAATTCATACATTTTGTTATGCAATGTGTGGGGCCCACCGTCTCCCTTAGTCTTCTGAATGAACACTTGTATGTGTCTTTGACACCATACCAATCTTCAGCAAGATGAGATCTGTTTGTCACCGATGCCCACTCATTGGTTAGACATTGCGATTCGGAGAGACTTCCAAAGGCCCTCCCGACATCTATGTCGCGCCGATAGCCTCGCAGATGCTCTGTGACAGCACAATCCCAAACCTCAAACATAGAAATGAAGGAATCAATGTGTAGAGATGCCTGACACCTTTGCAAACCATCGGTCACTCTTCTCTCATCAATTCCATGACTAGTCACATAGAGATGCCTAGTTGAATCAAATCAGGTTTCCTGGTTCTTGGGTGATAACATGGAAAGTACAAAACTTGTGTAGCATTCCTCCATCACAGTGATAATGAAGATGATTTTAGTGGATAGAGGAATGAGTTTCCATTTGTCTATCAAACCCTAACTCCTAGGTTACAAACCAGTCTTTGTAGAAACAACAATATTTCACCGTCAATACATTATAGAAACACTAGGAATGAATGCTTATGATCTGAATAGAGATACAATCTCAGAAAATACACAGACAAGATAATATGAAAAAAACACCCAGAAAACTCCACTTATCATTCATTCAATCTTCATCATCATGCCTCTATCCTCTTATTGCTTGCCTATAAAAAGGTTTAAGACAGCAATTTGTAGTTTCCAACCATGCAAATTGAATTACAAATCAGTTAGCCGTTGGCTTTCCCCTCATACAAGCAAAACCACATGTTTTCCTTGCACAATTACATTAATGTGACCAAATTGACCCTTATTACAACATGAAATGGCTTAAGAGCCTTATGAAACAACAAAAGAAAATATGACCCTGCACTACAGAGAAGGTGCTCTTACACCATACTCCCCCTGCAGGAAAAACTCAAGTCCCTTGAGTTGCTAACTACTGAAGTGTCTTCCCATGCTTCATAATATCTGCTTCACTCATCCAGGTTACCTCTGAATCAGGAAGATCTTGCCACTTGACCAAGTAGTTCTTATACACATCCTTCCTTGTCTTCTTGACAACTTTGGAATCCAAAATGCATTGCAACTGTAAAGGCTTACTTGGAGGTAAATCTCTGATCCAGTCTTTATCTTCAATCACAGCATTTGATCCATCTTCAGCATTCAATGGAGGTCTGAAAGGAAATAGGTCTGCAACATTGAAAATGGGAGAGATACCAAGACCAGATGGCAATTCTATCTCATATGCATTTGGACCAAATTTATGCACTACTTTGCACAGTCCTATCTTCTTCATTAACAATTTGGTTGGTTGCCCCTTAGGCAACCTTTCCTTCCTAAGATGGGCAGTCACCAAATCTCCTACCTTGAACTGTACCTCTCTTCTTTTTAGATCCGCCCTATCCTTGTACTTGGAGACAGTTTTCTCCAACTGAACCTTGACCTGATCATGGACTGCTTTCATGGTAGCAGCAAAGTCTTCTCCTAGAGCACTCCATTTGTCCCAGCCTTGTAGGTCTTTGGGTTCAAGTGGTCCTCTTAGGTGGAAACCATAAACAATTTCAAAAGGACTTTTCCCAGTATTTCTATTCCTTGAATCATTATAAGCATATTCAGCTTGACTGATCACTAAATCCCGTGCCAACCCATACTATTTGGTAAGGCATCTCAAAAGGTTTCCCAAGGACCTATTAACAACCTTGGTCTGACCATCAGTTTGGGGATGGTAGGTTGATGAAAAAGACAACTGTGTGCCCAATTTCCTCCATAGGGTCCTCCAAAAATGTGCAAGAAACTTGGAGTCTCTATCAGTGACAATTGAAAGGGGCAAACCATGAATTCTGACCACCTCTCTGAAAAAGAGACCAGCAATATGAGATGCATCATTTGTGCATTTGCATGGCACAAAATGAGCCATCTTATTGAATCTGTCCACAATGACATAAACACTATCTACACCCCTTGCTGTCCTAGGAAGACCAAGCAAAAAGTCCATACTAATGCTTTCCCAAGGTCTGTTGGGAATAGGAAGTGGTTGGTACAAACCAGCATTAGAAGACATACTTTTGGCCTTTTGACATATGGTACAACTTGCAACATATCTCCTCACATCTGTCTGTACCTTTGGCTAATAGTAGAACCTAGTGACTTGTTCCAAAGTCTTGTCCAACCCAAAATGTCCTCCTAAGGTTCCATTATGCTTCTCCTTGATGATATTGTCCCTCATTGAACATTTAGGAACACATAACAAACTACCTTTGAATAGGAGACCTTCTTGCAACACAAAATCAGAATACTCACCATGAAAAGTGTTAGCCAAACTTGCACACACTTCATAGGTAGCCTTGAAATCTGCATCTTCCTTGTACAACTCCTTTAGACATTCTATACCCATGCTTTCCATTTGTACTTCCTATATGAGTAGCATCCTTCTACTTAAAGCATCTGCCACTTTGTTGGCAACACCTTTTTTATGCTTAATAGTGAAGGTATAGGCCTGCAATTGTTCCATCCACTTGACATGCCTATGATTCAACTTTTCCTGACTATTTAGGAAGCTAAGAGCATGGTTGTTAGTAAAAACAATGAACTCTTTTGGCAGTAAATAGTGTCTCCATTTTTCAGAGCTTGTACCATTGCATATAGCTCTAGGTCATAGGTAGAATACCTCTGTTTAGCCTCATTTAGTTTCTTTGAAAAGAATGCTACTGGATGTCCTTCCTGACTGAGAATAGCACCTATGGCTTGTTGATTTGCATCACACTCTACAACAAAGACTTTGTCAAAATCAGGGAGTACCAATGTAGGTAACTCAACCACTTTCTTTTTCAACATTTCAAAACTATCATCAGCTTGCTTTGTCCACTAGAATTTACACTTCACTCCACCTTTGATGGTATTGAGAATAGGAGCACTGATGTGACAGAACCCTCTAATGAACTTCCTGTAAAAAGTTGCCAAACCATGGAAACTTCTGACATCTCCTACTATCTTAAGAGTAGGCCAATTGAGAATAGCCTCAACCTTTGTGGGATCCATTTTCAAATAGCCATTGGAAATCACAAAGCCAAGATACACCAGTTTGGTTTGCATAAAATCACATTTATCTAAGTTGATCATCAACCTACTCTCATGCAATTTCTTCAACACCTGTCCAAGATGCTTCACATGCTCTTCTTTGGTCCTGCTGAAAATCAGTATATCATCAAGATAAACAATAACAAATTTTCCAATGAATTCTACAAGTACCTCATTCATCAACCACATGAATGTGCTTGGAGCATTGCTGAGTCCAAATGGCATGACAAGCCACTCATAGAGACCTTCATTTGTCTTGAAGGCAGTCTTCCATTCATCTCCCTACCTAATTCTGATCTGGTGATAACCAGATTTCAAATCAATCTTGGAATAGTAGCATGAACCGCCAAGATAGTCCAATAGATCCTCAATTCTGGGCATAGGAAATCTATACCTTATGGTGATCTTATTAATAGCCCTTGAATCTGTACATAGACTCCACTTTCTATCCTTCTTAGGAGTAAGTACACTAGGGACTGCACATGGACTGAGACTCTTTCTAATCAATCCTTTCTCTAAGAGTTCTTGAATCTGTCTACCTAACTCTTCATTTTGTTGTGGTGTCAACTTGTAGGTAGCTTTGTTGGGTAATGTGGCTTTGGGGATCAAGTCAATTTGATGACTTATGTCCCTCATAGGTGGTAAGGAATTAGGAGTATCCTCTACCATAAGACCTTGGTACTTATCCAATAATTGTTGCAGTTCCAATGGAATCTCCTTCTGCTTCTTGTTTTGTTGTCCTGTTACATCTACAGGCTTCATCATCAGGGCATACCCTTGGATATCCTCCTCCTTCATGAGTTGTAGGAACTCTTTACCACTAACTAACATGACATTGTTGTCACTTCTCTTCTCTCCAACTTGCTCTGGTAAGGGATCCATCTTAAACTTCTTGCCATTTTTGGTGATCATATAGGTGTTCTTTTCACCATCATGCTATGCCTTCACATCATACTGCCAAGGCCGTCCAAGAAGAAGGTGCCAAGCATCCATAGGAATAATTTCACATAGTACTTTATCCCTATAATCACCTAGTTCAAACTCTACCCAAGTTTGTTCCTCTACCATGTAGTTCTGATTCTTATTCAACCAAGATATTTTATGAGGACTAACATGGGGTAGCCTTTTCAGTTTACATTTTTCTACCATTTTAGCAGACACTACATTTTCAGTAGAACCTAAATCAACAATGATTTTACAGAGCTTACCATATGCTACTCCTTGGGTTCTGAAGAGATTCTTCCTGTGTGGAGGCTCCTGCTTCAATGGCATCTTCACCAAGGTTCTCTTAATCATCACGCTCTCTCCTTCAAGCACTGGTGCAGCACTACCAATTGGTGAATTTACACTCTGGTAATCATCATCCTTCAATAGCTGGTTCCTTCTCCCACCATCATGGGAGTTAGATGCCTTCTCAGGGCATTTATTTGTAGTATGGCCTACTTGATTGTAGTTGTAGCATCTTCCAGTGAAGACTCCAGGTCCTCTACCTGCACCACCACCTCTGCCTCTGCCATTAGGTCTTCTCCAACCTCTAGAACCACCACCTCTCTGTTTTGTATCAGAACGAGATTCTTGCTGACTTGAATTTTCACTTTTGTTTGGCTGTCCTCTACCAAAATTACCTCTTCCTCTATTGTTTCTGCCACCTCTTCCTCTGTTATTTTGATCACCTCTCCTTTTCATCTTATCCTCTGCCCTAGAACCACCATATTGAATTCATCTTGTATATTATATCTTAGACCATCAAGATGTCTGGCCACCATCTCTTTCTCCTCCTCCCTGTGATTGGCTCTCATGCTCAATCTGTGGAATTCTTTAGTGTATGTAGCCACGTCCATATCTTTCTGTCTGAGATGATTAAATTTTCTGATGGTCTGCAACTCATAGTCACATGGCATGAACTTGGTTCTCAGCATGGCCACCATTCTACTCCATTTAGTGATTGGACTCTTTCCAACCTTCTCCCTTTCACATTGTGTGTAGTTCCACCAAACCAATACAGAACCTCTCAATTTGGTTTTTGCAAATTTGACCTTCTTACTGTCACTGTACTCCTTGAAGTCAAAATAATTACTTATGGCTTCAATCTAGTCCACAAGAGTATCCCCATCCAGTTTTCCATTAAACATGGGAACATCCATTTTTGGATCACCACCATCTCGATGACCCTTAAGTGCGTTTAGGAATGCCCTTTGATCAGCAGACATACCTTCTCCTTGAGGATTCTCCTTTGTTTCTTCTTCTTCATCTTCTTCTGACTCAGAAGTGCTTCCATCTTCTTTACTCTTACTCTTGGATTTCGCTTCCTTCAATCTTTCTTCGAGCATCTCTTCTACCATCTTCTGGATGGCTGCTTTGCTCATCAACTTGGGAGGCATTGTACTAGCCTCTATTTCTATCTCCAACTCTTTGTCTGACATACATGGTTCTGATTCAGATATTGGCTCTGATACAAATATGATGCAGAGTGTCCAGCAGAAACATGCAAACTGTTTGTTTTTTCCAATATCAGCAAGAGCCCTCCAATGTCTTACCGAACTATGCTTTTACTTTATTCATCGCGCAGACTTAATACTGTCAGCATAGCTTTTTGTCTATCTCTTGATGTGCAAACTTACACCGATGAATCTTTCTTCACTAAAACTTCCATTGATTCTCCCCGATGAATGATCCACTTACCTTCGCCGTGACTTGGACTATTGGTCTAGCTTTCTCCTTGCTCGCTGAAGCCAAAACTCACACCGATCAACCTACCTCTCCTCCATCGGTGAGACTTCCTGAACTTCTCTCTGATAAGTTTCCTGTTGGCGTGACTCTACCATTCACTGAGACCTCTAAGTCTTCCTCTGACAGCACTCCTTACGCTAATACTCTTCATCGGTGACACTTGCGGTTGTCACCTGGATTGGTGAAAGCTTCTATTGTCGGTCCAATGCAACTTTCTCAACCCAACGTCCCTACTCACGCCGATGCATACATTTCATTATGCAATGTGTGGGGTCCACCATCTCCCTTAGTCTTCTGAATGAACACTTGTATGTGTCTCTGACACCATACCAATCTTCAGCAAGATGAGATCCATTTGTCACCGACGCCCACTCATCGGTTAGACATTGCGATTCAGAGAGACTTCCAAAGGCCCTCCCGACGTCTATGTCGTGCTGATAGCCTCACAAGTGCTCTGTGATAGTGCAACCCAAACCTTAAACATAGAAATGAAGGAATCTATGTGCAGAGATGCCTGACTCCTTTGCAAACCCTCGGTCACTCTTCTCTCATCAATTCCACAACTAGTCACATAGAGATGCCTAGTTGAATCAGATCAGGTTTCCTGGGTTCCTGGGTTATAACATGAAAAGTACAAAACTTGTGTAGCATTCCTCCATCACACTAATAATGAAGATGATTTCAGTAGACAGAAGAATGAGTTTCCATTTGTCTATCAAATGCTAACTCGTAGGTTACAAACCAGTCTTTGCAGAAACAATAATATTTCACCATCAATATGTTACAAAAACACTAGGAACTACTAGGTAGAATCTAGTTTAGGGCATGAATGCTTACGATCTGAATAGAGATACAATCTCATAAAATACACAGACAAGATAATATGAAAAAAACACCCAGAAAACTCCACTTATCATTCATTCAATCTTCAATAGCATGCCTCTATCCTCTTATTGCTTGCCTATAAAAAGGTTTAAGATAGCAATTTGCAATTTCCAACAGTGCAAACTAACTTACAAATCAATTAGCTGTTGGCTTTCCCCTCATACAAGCAAAACCACATGTTTTCCTTGCACAATTACATTAATGTGACCAAATTGACCCTTATTACAACATGAAATGGCTTAAGAGCCTTATGAAACAACAAAAGAAAATATGACCCTGCACTACAGAGAAGGTGCTCCTGCACCATATGCCAATCATTTCTTTGTGGACTCATACTATTCTTTCTATCACCCATTGTGCTAGCTATTCCAAAATCTATTTGTCTTACAACCTAATTTCCAAACTAAATTCTACCGTCTAGGCTAGCAAGATCCAAGCTCTGATACCATTGTAAGATCCTTATCTAATTTTGTCCTAAAATTAACCCTACTTATCTGGATTTTCTGATTTGTTTTTCTTTCAATTCACTTAGGGTTTTCAAATTTTGTTTTCACCAATATATTTGCAATGTGATGAAGATGGAAAAATTGCAATATGACAAACAAATACTACCAAAAGAGGACTGAAATGTAATTATATTAGCTCACATATAAATCCAAAATGAAGAGATAAACTCGTTATGCCTAGGAGTGAGGCGATTATACCCAATATGAAAATTATATCTTTATATCAACAAAACCTGCCAAAATATCATCCGATCTGCAACCAATTTGAATTTCTAGCCTACTGTCATAAAAAATAGAATATGTATGCAATGTAGTCATGGTAGGATGGTCCTAAGAAGGGACTATCCAAACCAAGCAGCTAGAGTAAACACAATTAAAACAACATAAACATAGAATGTAATGGAAGATTGAAGTACTCAATATATCATGTATTAGAATGCTTATCTACTAGCAACATGTAGTCTACAATCAAAGGGCTCATAGGTCTGCTTTTCAAATTACAATTATGAAAGAGATGGCATTGAAGTGCCTTCCAGAATGAATCTATCTCCTAAAACTACTTAACTTCTAACTACCTATCTAATGCATCTAAGAGATATATATATATATATATATATATATATATATATATATATATATATATATATACATATACATATATGTATATGTATATATATATATCTGTATATGTATATATATATATATGTATATATGTATATATATACATATATATATATATATACATATATATATATATAATATCATCTTTAAGCTCATAGAATCCTTTGTGTCATCCACAAGAGATTACAAGCTCCAATAAATGATGAAACATGTAGAAACATGTAGGTTGGTCTACAACATATGGTATTGCTTCGCAAATGGATGAAACTTGGTGTGGACACTACGGAAGGTCAATTTGATCCTTAGTTTCCTTGTGATATGTTTCATTAGGCTTCGCAAGTCACAGAAGTGCTTCGCAAAATTTCTGTTCTCAACTGACTATATGAATGCTCTGATATGTGAAAGATGATGATCTTCTGATAGCAATAACTTTCAAAAAACAAGTCCAAATCACTTGAAATCTTGATATGATGTAGGTAACATTGTATAGATGCTAACTCCTACTCCGCGAGCTCTAATATGAAGATGTGGTAAAATGCTGTAGAAAATTTTGAACTACAAATTATTGAACTGTAACTGGAAATGAAAAGAAATGAAAGAATAAAAATATGTTTGGTTGATGCAAGATTGCTCTTGAACTTGAGATGCTCCTGTATAAAACACCTGAGGTTGTTGAAAAAGTGAGTCCCTTAGTTTGCTGGGGCTAGAAGAAAACTAAGGCGGTCTACCTCATCTTAAGAAATCCATGATGAATCTTCTTCCAGTCTTCCTTTCCACTTAACTAGATACTCTTTGTACTTCTTGCCTCTGGTGTTGTGTCCAATTCTAGTATCCAAAATCTACTCTATTTGCTCCAATTGTTGTTGTGGTAACAGGTTCTTCAATCCATCTTCATTGTTGTCACTTGTCTCTCCTTCATGATACTAATATAGGTCTGCAATGTTGAATATATTGGAATTAGGCTGGACAACTGAGAGGGGGGGTTGAATCAGTTGTCCCACAAATTTAAACAATTTCTAATTTTAATCTTCTTTCACAACTTACAACAGATTAATGATGTAAACATTAAAGCATGAATCAACAACACATGAGCAGAAACAAAATGAACACACTTGACACCAAGATTTTTAATGTGGAAACCTGGTTAAGGGAAAACCACGGTGTGGGTTAACCCACAAGATTCGTACCCTATTAAAAGTACTTGAAGGAAATGGGAAGGAACTTGCCTTCAGGCGCACTACCCATCTCTGCTCACTACTCAAGGAGGCTCACTGTCTATAGGAATTTGTTTAATACAAAAATATTTAACTGAGAAATAGCATCTTTATCATGCTTGGTTTAGTCTCATTGAAGGCTCACAAAACTTCTGCTCTGCCCCCAAACACTTCTTCACTATCTCTTCGTCCTTTGCTTCTCTTGTTCTTCTGCTTCTCCTCTCTTCTGCTCTGTCTCTGTACCTTTCTTATAATTTTATCATTTTCTCACAAGGACAAATTTCCACAACTCATCAACAAGTGTTTATACGCTTCATCAACCTTGGAATGAACATCAAGGTCAGCTTGACTTAATGTGGATCGCTATACCATTGGCCAAACATGGCTGGGGCTTAAATCTTCCTCAAACAATACACCACACTCCAAAGAATTGCTCTAAGATTATCCGCAACACGCTTGAATCATCTAGTCGGCCAAGACTGGGAAAAACAACATCAAGGAAGAAAATTTCAACAACGAGCTCAACCTTCAATGTGGACCTCCAACATAATAGGCACATGATCCAGAGACCTCCACAAGCACATTGAATTCAGAAATAACATCTGCACTACTCCAAATCAACATAATCACTTGCATCTTCATCTGAAACCTCAAGAACACTGCCTGCCATGACTATCACACTAGAAATATTGCTTGCAGATCTTCAAACCACGAACCACTTGAGTTGATCATACACAATGACTTCCCAAACATGCCTCTAGATCCGCAGATCATAATATTTCAATACGAAGCAATCTGGACCAATTTACTATCACTTTGTCTCTTCTGAAGACAACAAAACTCGGTTCTATTCAGATGGCCATAGCTTCTTCAAATCTTCATGTAAACCTCTCAAAATTTAACTAGAGCTACTTCAGACAATCCTCTACATAACCATATGGTTTGCATACATTGATCTTCATTAATTTTCTCAATATCCTCAACATTCCAGTCTTCTAAATAGGTAACAAAATAGGACATAGTTGACACCAATGGCAATAGGGATATGTTGACATCAATGACAACATCGATTAGGCACATATTTGGAACAATCTCCCCATTTGTCATTGATGGCAACATATAATGTGAAAAAACTGATTCAACTATCAAGACAAGAACTTCTCCCCCTTTCTCTTATCACACCTGCAACCATTTTTCTTTACAGCTCCCCCTTTTTCTAGCAACTAGTTTTTCACATGACTTCTCTCCCCCTTTGACATCAATGGCAAAGGGCACATATTTGCAACCTTTTCTCCCCCTTTTTGTTTCAGAATGATCTCTAAAATTTGCATACTGACTACTCCCCATGAGTAGTATCTCCTTAACATCAATCTGGATCACAAGATATGACTGTGAATTCCATCAGACTGATGCACCCTAGTACATCTTAGTTCTGATCAAGAGGGGTAATAGCCCCTAACTTCTCTTCGTGATACTCAAAAGTATCTTTGGGTAGAGGCTTAGTGAAAATATCCATAATCTAATCCTTTGAAGAAACAAACTCCAATCTGACTTCATTCTCATTAACCTTCTCTCTCAAGAAGTGAAACTTGATTGATATATGCTTTGTCTTTGAATGCAACACTGGATTCTTTGAGATGCTTATTGCACTTGAATTATCAAACAAGATTGTAATAGGCTCCTCAAACATAATTTTGATGTCTTTCAACATTTGCTTCATCCACAGAACTTGAGTACAATTGTTTGCTGTAGCTATGTACTCTGCATCTGCAATAGACAGAGATATTGCCTGTTTCTTTTTTCTCATCCAAGAAGCCAATCTCCTTCCCAAAAAGAATGCACCACCACTAATACTTTTTTGGTCATCCACATGTCCTTCCCAATCATCATCTATGTATGCATGAAGAGTGAATTTGTTATCCTTTGGATACCATAAGCCATAATCAAGTGTCCCTTTGAGATAGCTGAAAATTCTTTTGACTGCTACAACATGGGATTTTCTAGGATCAGCTTAAAATCTAGCAACAAGTCCAACTGCATTCATGATATCAGATCTGGTCTGAGTCAGATAGAGTAGTCCTCCAATCATTGATCTATACCTTTTCGTATTTGCCTTAGGGGAGTCATCATCTTTACTCAACTTACATCTAGTTACCATGGGTGTACCCACAGGCTTTGAATCTTCCATTCCAAACTTTTTCAACAATTCTCTCACATACTTAGATTGAGATATGAAGATACCTTTATCTGACTGAATGATTTGTAGACCTAAGAAGAAATTCATTTCACCAAACATGGACATCTCAAATTCACTTTGCATCTGATCAACAAATGTTTTGCACATACTCTCATTTCCACCAAAAATGATATCATCAACAAATACCTCAACAATCAGAATGTGCTCATGATCAATCTTGAAGGAAAGATTACTGTCAGAAGTGCCTTTGCTATATCCTAGCTTTAACAGATACTTATCTAATCTTGCATACTAGGCTCTTGTGGCTTGTTTGAGTCCATACAATGCTTTCCTCAACCTGTAGACCATATTTCTCTAATCAGACAATTGAAATCCTTTTGGTTGCTCAATGTAGACTTCTTCTTCCAATTCTCCATTCACGAATGCTTACTTGACATCCATCTGATAAACCTTGGAATCTTCGTAAGAAGAAAATGCAAGAAATAATCTGACTACCACTATTCTTGCCACCAGAGCAAAAGTTTCTTCAAAATCAATTCCTTCCACTTGAGAATATCCTTTACATACCAGCCTTGCTTTGTTTCTTACAACTTCACCATCTTCATTTAGTTTATTTCGGAAGACCCATTTAGTTCCAATCACATTTTTGTCTTCAAGTCTAGGAACAAGATCCCAAGTGTGATACTTGTCAATTTGCATTAATTCTTCTTCCATGGATTTTACCCAATTTTCATCATTGCAAGCTTCACTTACTAATTTTGGTTCAATCTTTGAAATCAAACAATTCTCCTCTTGATCTTCAGCAATTCTTCTCCTAGTTCAAACACTGTTATTTCTATCTCCTATGATCTGATCTTCAAGATGATTTAGTCTTATATACCTAGGAGTTTTGGGATTTTCTTGAACCTCTATTTCTTGAGCTTGTTCCTCAACATCTACACTATCCTCTTGAGTCACTAGATTTTCTGGATCAATCTAGATCTGAGTCTGGGTTTGAAATTGCCTTCCTTGACTTTGACTTTCATCTTGATCATCTGAATCATATCCACAAGACCTGGAATGTCCTTTTCTCTCATCAACTCTAACATTTGCTCTTTCAACAATCTTTTTCAATCTCTTGTTAAAGCACCGGTATGCCTTGCTTTGAGTAGAGTAACCCAGAAATATTTCTTCATCACCTCTTACATAAAACTTGCCTAGATCCTCATCTCTTTTGATATAGCATTTACTACCAAAACCTCTGAAATATTTCACAGTAGGAGGATGACTAAACCATAGTGCATAATGGGTCTTACCAGAATTGCCTTTGATCTGCACCCAGTTAAGAGTGTAGATAGCAGTACTCACAGCTTCTCTCCAATAGACTTGAGGAACATTTTCTTCCATCATCATGGTCCTAACATCTTCTTGAATGGTCTGGTTCTTTCTTTCCACAACTCCATTCTGCTGAGGAGTCCTAGGAGTAGATAACTATCTTTTTATTCCTTGCTTTTCACATAATGAATCAAACTCACCGAAGGTAAACTCTCCACCTCTATCGGATCTCAGACACTTTATCTTCATACCAATCTCATTCTCCACCATGACTTTGAACACATTGAATTTTTCAAGAGCTTCTAATTTTTTTTTTTAGGAAGGTTACCCACATCATCCAGGAGCAATCATCAATCAGCAACATAAAATATCTATCTCCTTGCACACTCCTAATTCTAGCAGGACCACAAAGATCAGTATGCACGAGTTCCAACAATCCACTTGAAGACTATTCTTTATTCTTGAATGAAGTTTTGTTCTGTTTACCTAATTAACATTCTCTGCACATGCTATCAGTAGGTTTCACAAGTCTTGGAAGATCTCTTATAGCCTAAGTGGAACTTATCTTGACAATGTTATCAAAATTCACATGACACATTCTCCTATTCTAGAGCCAACTCTGATCAACCTGAGCAATCAAGAAACTTTTACCAGAACTACTTAAATGAAAGATGTTACCTCTAGTCTGAGTACCAAATGCAATTTCAGTCGCGGAGCTTTCCAAGATTCTACATTTTCCATCCTTGAATTAGAGATCAAAACCCTTGTCAACCAACTATCCAACACTGAGAAGATTATGCTTCAATCCTTCCACATATAGAACATCATTAATGTTAGTCTTACCATTAAAAGAGATGGATCATTTGCCACAGATTCTACCATCTGGGTTGTCTCCAAACTTCACAATTCCACCTTCATATTTTTCAAAGCTTCTAAAGTTGCTTTTATCACCAGTCATATGATGAGAACATCCACTATCAATTACCCATTCATATTTTTCTACAACCTAAGAAACCAAGGCACTTTCCACATTTGCATAGCTAGCAGATTCAGTAGGCACCGGATCTTCTTCTTTGATAGCAATGAACACCCAATCATTTTCTGTGGAACCTCCATGATCAGATTCATCATCTATGACTCCCTTTTCACCAGCTTCTTAGACATAATAGCATTTCTTCTAAACTCTAGGTCTGTTAGGGTTTGGCTTTGAACCTCTCTCTGGACACCTTGAGGCAAAATGACCAATCTTATAAGAAAAACATTTGAATGGCAACTTTCCTTCATACTTACTGGATCCTCTTGGAATCTTTTGGCAAAAAGGGCTTCAAGTTCATCAAACTCAGTTTGATCATCTTCAAGATCCTTCCTTGTCTTGTCAAATCTGTTTGATATTCTTAAAGAGCTTTCACCTGGATCATATTTTTTCTTTCCATGAATACTGACTTTAATGCAAATTCAAAATTAGGAAGAGAATCATCAAACTTAGTCATTTCAAATGCTGAAATCTTACCAACCAACTGATCCCTTGTAACAATTGTCATAGTCCTGATCTCTTCAATGGAAGCAACTTTATGCTTGTATGCCAGAGGTAAGGATCTGAGCACTTTGGCGACAATCTCTGATTCTTCCAATACTCCACCAACACTCTTGATACCGGTCACATGTTCATTCACATTCTACATGTAGGAAGTAATGTTTTCATCTTTGCTCATCATCAATCTTTTGTATTTGCCCTTCAGACTCTATAGCTTGGCACATTTGACATATTTATCACCTTCATACAGAGTTTCTAGCTTATTCCAAATTTCATGAGCAGTTTTAAATTCTAGGACATTTTTCATTTCTGAATCAATTAGGGCACTTAACAATGCTTCTTTAGCTCGAATGTTGTGTTCAGCATCCTTGAGTTTGTCTAGAGTTGTAGGGCCATTCTTCAAAACCTTATACTCATCCTTAGTTATCAGCCAAAAGGCATCACCCATACATTGCAAGTGGCACTCCATGCGCTTTTTCCACACAGGGTAATTCATTCCATCATACCTTAGACTGTCTTTCTTGTAAGTCAACATCTTGGATCTCCTCAAGCAATCAAGCTTCTTCTAGAGCAACTAGCTCTGATACCAATTATTGGAATTAGGCTAGACAACAGAGAGGGGGGGTGAATTAGTTGTCCCATAAATTTAAACAATTTTTGATTTTAATCTTATTTCAAAACTTACAAATAGATTAATGATGTAAACATTAAAGCATGAATCAACAACACATGAGCAGAAACAAAATGAACACACTTGACACCAAGATTTTTAATGTGGAAACTTGGTTAAGGGAAAACCATGGTGGGGGTTACCCCACAAGATTCGTACCTTGTTAAAAGTACTTGAAAGAAATGGGAAGGCACTTGCCTTCGGGTGCACTGCCCAGAGCTCACTGCTCAAGGAGGCTCACTACCTATAGGAATTTGCTTAATACAAAAAGATTTAACTGAGAAAGAGCATATTTATCATGCCAAGTTCAGTCTCATTGAAGGCTCACAAAACTTCTACTCTACACCTAAACACTTCTTCACTATCTCTTCATCCTTTGCTTCTCTTTTTCTTTTGCTTCTCCTCTCTTTTGCTCTACCTCTGTACCTTTCTTATGATTTTATCATTTTCACACAAGGACAAATTTCCATAACTCATTAACAAGTATTTATATGCTTCATCAACCTTGGAATGAACATAAAGGTTAATGCAGATCACTATACCATTGACCAAACATGGCTGGGGCTTAAATCTTCCTCAAACAATATGCCACGATCCAGAGAATTGCTCTAAGATCATCCACAACACGCTTGAATCATCTAGTCGGCCAAGACTGGGAAAAATAGCAACATCAAGGAAGAAAATTTTAACAACGATCTCAATCTTCAATGCAGACCTCTAACACAGCAAGAACACGATCCAAAGACCTCCACAAGCACATTGAATTCATAAATAGCATCCACACTACTCCAAATCAATAGAATCACTTGCATCTTCATCTGGAACCTCAAGAACACTGTTAGAAAGATTGCTTGTGGACCTCCAAACCATGAACCACTTGAGTTGATGATACACAATGACTTCCCAAACATGCCTCTAGATCCGTAGATCATAATATTTCAATGCAGAGCAATCTAGACCAATTTACTATTACTCTGTCTCTTCTAAACACAACAAAACTTGGTTCTACTCAGATGGCCATAGCTTCTTCAAATCTTCATGTGAACCTCTCAAAACTTAATTGGAGCTACTTCAAACAATCCTCTACACAGCCATATGGTCTACATACATTGATCTAAATTTTCTCAATATCCTCAACATTCCAGTCTTGTAAATAAGCAACAAAACAGGATACAGTTGACACCAATGGCAACCAAGATATGTTGACATCAATGACAACACCGATTAGGCACATATTTGCAATAGAATATAAGTGATATACCAAATGTCTCTAGAAGCTCTACTTCATATGCATTTCCTGAATCAAACTGTAGACACCTAAAAATGTCTCGACTACCAAACTGACTCCCGACATCCCTAAACTTACCAATTCCCTTTCCAACTAATTAATTAAATTTTTATTTAATTAATCACCCCTTTCATTTTCTAAATCCACACCATTTTATCCCCAAAATTGAATTAATTTTATTAATTCAATAGTCCAAACCTTAGCCAAGTGATTTAATAAATATGCAAAATTTATTAAATCAATTCCCCATTTTCCCTAAATCTAATTAATTAGTTAAAACCATGTTAACTAATTAATCCAGCCTACTAATTAGCCTATCCCTACCCTAGACAATTAAATAGCTATTATTTAATTGCCTACTCTAGCCTACCCCATCTTAGCCTTAGGATTAATTAATTAAATCACTAATTAATTAATCTTATCCCCCCTCTAATCCCTCTACTAATTTATTCCAGCCACATTAATTAGGTTAATCACCCTAATTAAGAAAGTCAAATCCTCATTAGCACTTCTCTCCACACCTCCCAAATTTAAAATTCAAATAAATCACACATCACATTTACTCCTCTTACACATCCCTTACACATATCATATCCACTCTTCCCTAAATGAATTTTTAATTCATTTTACTCTTCCTCATGTGAATTTTTAATTCACAAATAATCCATCTCACCCAACCTCATTTATTCACCCCTTTCCCAAAAATGAATAAAAGATTTACTTTTATTCCTAGCCCTCCATCTTCCAAGATCAAATCTAGGCCCTCCACCTCACTTTCATCCTCCACCATTGATCTCTCCAATCAATCTCCACCCTTGGATCAAAATCCTCTCCAAAAGTCTATAAATACAACCTCTCACAAGTCATTTTCATCATCCATTTTTCATGCAAAGTTACCATGCCAAAATCACCTTTGAGTTAATAGTGAGTTGCACTATTGAAGAGCATTTCACATTTGGATCAATAGTCTAGGGATCATCTTAGTCTTGGGAGCTTCTTTTGGGTGCAAAGGCTCCTTCTTTCCCTTGATGGGATTAGGTTGTGTATGTGAGGTATAATCTCTTGTTTTATTGCATTTGATTTAGTGTTTTCTCTCATTTTGCATTATCTAATCTACATTGGCACACCCAGTGGGACCCACAAGGTCCAATCTAATCCTTATGTGTGAGTTGTTGTGTTAGTATTCGGCCTTTTT
The DNA here is from genome assembly GCA_027924645.1 of Cunninghamia lanceolata. Taxonomy (NCBI): domain Eukaryota; kingdom Viridiplantae; phylum Streptophyta; class Pinopsida; order Cupressales; family Cupressaceae; genus Cunninghamia; species Cunninghamia lanceolata. The sequence continues at coordinate 2,720,929 of BSBN01000135.1, read as the reverse complement.
GCAGGTTCAGCGCTATTCGACCATCGCAGCGGCACCATCACTGCCGTATTTCAGTGCTATTCCTCTTTCAGCGCTATTTCTGCACATTTATTTTTTATACTAACCCTACACACGCATTGTGTTTTTTTGGTTTTCCTGTTGTTTGCTGTGTTATTTGTTCTCTGTTTTGTAGGAAAACTAGGAATTACAGGGGGAGGTTATGGCAAATTTTTGAAAGAAGAGACAAAGCAGCATCCAGTTCAGCATTTTGATGCCATCCTTCAGATTAGCGCCATCCGTGTCTTCCTCTGGATTCAGAAACACCGCGCAGTGGCGCCTTCACTACTTCAGATTATCGCTATCCTCTGTTTTAGCGCGTAACTTAGGATTTATTAGCACTATCTTCTATAACAACGCCTTTAATTTAATTAGCGCTATCTTATGTTGTAATTAGCACCATCAATTAGTTTAGCGCCATTTTACATAAGTCAGGTTGTTCTGCCCGCAGTGGCGCCTATGTATGTCAGTTTTAGTGCTATTTTGCCTTTCTGTTTGTTGCAGGTACTGCGGATACTAACAAAATCTTTTTGCAGGATGGTTTGTTAATTAGTTAGCAAACATTTCAATTTGGAAACTAAAACGAACCTTTGTTTGCTTTGTTAGGTCTTAGACAAATATTTCCATTTGGTGTTCTAAAATCAATCCAAACAACTCCTTGATTGAAGTGTGTGATCATAACATTTGCTTTTGGTGCTCTAAAATATACTTCTTTTTGTGTGCCAACAAACAAACAATCAAAACTCTTCAATTTGGGCTATAAAAAGAACAACAAATTGCATACTTCATTGGATAAAAAGAACAACAAACTTGCATTTCTATGCATCTAATCAAGACAATCTATAAAATTGTGTGAAGTGTCTTCGTGATTGTGTCAAGTAGAGTGAGAAAGTGTATGCTCTTCCCTCACACCTTTTGGTGATCTTGGGAATCAAAAACTTCTCACAACACTTTGCATTAATCACCCCCCATCTAATCCAAAGACCTAAAATTGAACCATGTTGAGTGTGATATAATCATAGGGAACACGTATGCTCTCCCCTCGCATCTTTGTATGAACTTGGGGATCAAAAGTGTTTTCATGATTATATTGCTTTTGTAATCCTTAGAGGGCCTTCCTCCCCACTTCAAAAGGTGGGAACGACCCAAGCGGCATCAAGCTAAAGCCAAGCTCTTCCAAGCCGCTATATAAAATAAGGCGTTTGGGACGAAAGTCTCAAGCGACAGGTGTTGTTTTGTTATACCGACAGCCAACCTCCCCATAAACCCTCCAAGGTGCAACCCTTGGAGGCTGGGAGACTCCATAACGGAGAGTAGCGTTGCCGCACGTATAACCACCTGAACGGATGCCCTTACTAAGAGCCATTGTTGTAGTAAGCCAAAATCCTTCTATTTGTTGACGCAGAGGGCAAAACCCTTGAAGCGGCCCTGATTCATGCGGTTCTTAGCCAAGGTAGTAGGGACAATCTAAAGGTTTGGAGAGGGTCAAGCCTTATAAGAAACCCAGATTTTGGTATGCATGAGAAGTGTGTGCAAATGTAAGGAGGAGCCGGTGCTACCAAGATCCTGGAGCTACCCGCTTTGAATAGGCGCAGCTAGGGGATTCAACAAATATTGTCACAATCTCACCTTAGGTTGTAAGAGTGTGCTTGTTCTAAACAAAATCATGTCATTTCACAAACAAAAATCATTGCTTGTTTTGCATTCAAATGTGTGTTAAAGTGCTTTGATTTTTTCACAAACAACTTGCTAAGAGACAACACAAATCAGTAATCTGTCTACCCTATTTCAGTGCCATCTCTATCTTATTGTAGCGCCTTTTCACCTGTGGATTGGTGCTATTTTGAGATTAACGTGCTTGAGACAGAACAAACCAGTTGGTCACATCCCAAACAGACAAATCCAAAAATCTACCTTCAGAAATCTAAAAATTTGCCATCAGAAATTTGTCAAACCCTATTTCAGCGCCATCTCTGTCTTATTGTAGCGCCTTTTCACCCGTGGATTGGTGCTATTTTTAGATTGATGTGCCTGTTATAGAACAAATCAGTTGATCACATCCCGAATAGACAAATCCAAAATTCTGCCATCAGAAATCCAAAATTTTGCCATCAGAAATCTGTGTAACCTGTTTTAGCGCCATATCTGTCTTATTCTAGCGCCTTTTCACCCGTTGATTGGCGCTATTTTGAGATTGACTTGCCTGAAGCAAAGACCCATTTTGTTGTGATCTACACCTTCTATTCTGCCATAATCCATACCCATCTCACAGAAATCCACCAACCGTCCAGCCATTTCCTTCCAATGTTTTCCAAATTACACATTCTCTTTGACCTTAGAGGATCACTCACCACCATTGTTGGATCCCTTTGATACATCATAATCAGCCCAAATACATATCTATCCATCCCCATTCATTCCTTTTGCATATCTCCTTGGACCAATATAAAATCATTTCAAAAATCCACATCCAAATCAAAATCCCATCAACAAATCACCAATCAAATCTTGTCACCCTTTTGAGCCAAAATTAGATCTAGATCTTATCATTAACATCACATTTTCCTTGAAAAGTCATTAGTCTACATTTCAAGAAAAAACAAATCACCTCTCTTTGTGTAAGGTCATTAGTCTACCCCAAACAAAGAAAATCGTCATCCTTTTGTGTGCCAAATCAAAATCTAGATCTTATCCAAAGCTCTATTCGAAAAACAACAACAAATATCATCCTCATCATCCTAAATCAATCAAAAAATCAAAAAAATCAAATCCCTTTCTCATCATCCATCTTTGGTCCAAAATTTGTATCGTCCATTCATATCACCCATTCATATCAAACCTTTGGAAAGACACATCGATCTTCACCATACCCTTCTACTCCATCTCACTACCACATCCATCTTTGGGTCCAACAAAATCAATTCGATTCTCTAAGGTCTCCACCTTATCCCACGTCTAGGAATCAAATCCATACGCGTATGCCCACCACTAGATCACAACACAAAAGGAATCTAGAAATGGCGGAACAATGGCAACTTGGCCCACCTAACACCAACAGTGGCAACATACCCTTTTATCAAACATATAATCCACCTATATATTCCTTCATCCCCCCATTTGGCACCAACGACCCTTTTCACTTCTTACCACAAGCACCAACACCACCCCCACCACCACCACAAAATGTCCCCACCATATCCCAAGATGACCAAGATGTCTTGAGCTTCACGCAAGATGCCGATAATATGGACCTGCTTGATAAAGTCCTAAGATCGGACCCAAAGAGATATCTTGACCATCTTCTCAAGCTTGGTGCTCAACTTCCCCCCATCACAACATCATCACAACCGTCCACTTCTACAATCGTCCCTACCCCATCCAATACCCAAGCATCTACATTGCATACCCAACCCACTATCTCTCAAACGTCAACACCTAATGTATCTACCACCTCCACAACCTCAACCGCTACCACATCTACAATTTCCACATCCACTGCTAACATCTCCCAACCCGTTATCACCTCTACTACCACAACTACCGTCAACCCTTCTGCTTCAAACACAATGGGCATACAAGGCAACATCACACAAGCAAGTACCTCCACAAGTGTGCCCCCACCAAACCCTCACACCCTCGCATACCTACGACAACTATTCTCACAACAAACTCACAACGCATCTAACCAATCCAACATACACGTACCCAACGTCAATCTCACAGGTCAACACAATCCCAATCCCCAAATACCCCCACATATTCTCCAACAACTCTACGCGCACCAACAAATCCACAACACATCTAACCCATCCAACATCCACATACCCAACATCAATCCCATAAGTCAACATAATCCCAATCCCCAAATACCCCCACATATTCTCCAACAACTCTACGCGCACCAACAATCCCACAACACATCTAACCCATCCAACGTCCACATACCCAACGTCAATCTCACAGGTCAACACAATCCCAATCCCCAAATACCACCACATGTTCTCCAACAACTATACGCACACCAACAACAACAGCCACCAATCAATCCAAACCCCAACCCGCAATACCAACATCTCAACCAAACCAATCCCCAATATCAAATCCTGCCTCATCTCCCATATCTCACTAACCAACAACCCTACACATTCCAACCGCAACAACCACAGGATCTCAACACCGTCCTACAAGGCTTAATTCAAAAGGTGGATGACCTACAAACTAGGGGCAAATGCAAATACTATTCCTTCGAGGATATTTGCCCCTACCCATTTGATCGCACCTTATACATGCCCCCTTTCCCTAAAAACTTTGAAACGCCAAAATTTGACAAATACAAGGGAAAGGGAGACCCTAGGGACCACCTAAGGGAATTCTATATTGCTTGCCTCGAAGTCTCTCACAACGACACATATCTTATGAGACTCTTCCCAAGAAGTCTTGGCGGCCAAGCCGCTAAATGGTTTGCCCATCTCCCACCTGGAATTCAAACATTTCTCGAGCTTGTGGAGAAGTTTGTCAACCACTTCTCCTACAACTTTGAACATGAGATGTCTATGACTGACCTTTGTAACACCAAACAAAAGAATGGTGAAGCTTTCACTTCTTTCCTACAAAGGTGGAGGGGCCTAGCAAGCAAACTCCCATGGCCTATTCCTGAAAAACAACTTGTCACCATGTTCGTGGCTAATCTCAATCAGGAATTAGGGTTCCACTTACAAATTCTTTGCACATCTACCTTTGAAGAGGTCATTGACAAAGGCACTACTGTTGAACGAGCCCTCATTGCCAAGGGTTCCATCAAACTTTACGATCCCAAATCCAACAACAACAACAACCACAAAACCAATCATAACACCCCCAATACCAACAACAATACCAATACACAACCTAATGATAAATCACGGTATTGGGGGAAGAACAAGAATAATCTAAATGACAGCATCACCGATGTGAAGGCTGTCCAACACATCCAAAATCACACACCGGCACACACGTATGCAGCAAACACCAATAACCAAAGAGGACCAAATAAACCCCGCAAACCTCACCAAAATTTCATGCCGTTAGTAGAACCTATTGAGGACATCTTCGATAGATGCCTCAAGCAAGGAGAAATCACACTCCCGCCTGTCAGACCACACCAAGACAATGACCTCAAGGCAGCATGGTATAATGAAAATGATTATTGCGAATACCACCACGTGGCAGGTCACAAAACAGCGGACTGCATGCAATTAAAACATTGTATCCAAGACCTAATAGATTAAAATCTTGTCAACCTTGAGCATAGTACACAGCCATCACCAAATGCCGATCTTGGAGCTTACAAGGATCCCTTGCCCAACCATAACAAAGCATCATCATCCAATCAAGCGTACAATGTCACTCCACCACCCACACACTACGACTCCATTGTCGGCCGCATTGAACCCTCATCCCACTCTATCAACACAATCACCATTTGGGCACAAGCACCCGATTGCGCTATCACAACCCATCGAGGCCGTGTCTCAATCCGCACTGCCCCTCCCATAGAACCAACACCCCCATCCACATCTGATCCCCTCCCCCCTCGTCCAAACACCCGTCCATCACCCACCACTCGATACAACATCCTAGACCATCTAGGAAGGACACCCACACAAATCTCCATCCTTGAGCTGCTTCGCACATCACCCCGCCACAAGGACATTCTTAACAAGGCCCTTTTGGAAACACAAGTCCCGTAAACTTGGATGTCAATCAATTTCAAGCCATGGTTGGCCATATTGCTACACCACACCATATCACGTTCTCTGAAAAAGATCTCCCTACTTCCGAACACCTACATAATGATGCACTACATATCGAGGTCTGCATTCACAAACACACCATTAAAAGGGTCCTAATAGATGGTGGTTCCGGCCTAAATATATGCACTCTAAAATTACTAAAACACTTGGGGTACTTAGGTGTGGTTGTGGATGCTAGCGAGTGCATAACAATCAAAGGATATGATGACACCGAGAGGCTATCCGAGGGTACCATAAAGCTCCCTATTCAAGTGGGACAGAAAATCCTTGAAACCAAATGTCAGGTTCTTGATCTTGACCTCCCCTATAACATTCTTCTCGGCCGCCCATGGATCCATGCCATGCAAGCCGTCCCCTCCACTTTCCATCAATGTCTCAAATTCCCCCACAACGGCACTGAAGTCACTATCTATGCCGATCCTCGTCCTTTCCAATACTGCAATTTTCTGGAAGGACACAACCAAACCTTCTATCCGTACAATAAAGCCACCACCCAAATCACTCCAACAGCTTCCACTTCATACATGGACCCCACCAACATCGCCACCACTTCATCCCAAACACCTTCACCACCTGAGGTCAAGATCAAGCTCAGCGACCAAGGCTGTGGGGAATACAACCTTCACGGCACCTTTTGCGTGGGCTTATTACCCACTCCTAAGACATTTGGCACTCCGAACATAGAGGCAACTGACACAGTCATCATCAAATGCAAGCCCTCGCCCATCTTTGAGAAAAAACATCTTCTGGATCAAGACATATTTGAAGATATTTCATCCTGGCTTTACAAAGACGAGGAAACAGAACAAGACATCCCCACCATCCCAGCAAACAGTTATGGCAAAGGTTCTGAGATAGTCAAAAGCATGGGATACAAAGGACAAGGCAGCATTGGCCTTCATGAACAGGGCATTGTGGAACCACTGCAAGCAACAAGGAACCCCTATACTCAAGGATTAGGGTATGGTCAACCACAACGCATCCTTAATACCGGTGAATGTATCTTGGCCGAGTTTGCCCCAGTTTCTCTAGATGTCGACAATATTAACGAAACGGACCTACAAGACTCCTTTAGCGAATTTGCCAAGTTCTTCACCTCCTCCATTTGCACCATCTACTCTGTCACTACTCTCGCCTCATCATCCAATGACCTACCATTAGTATACCCTGACCACATCGACTGGGACCAACGAGGACCTCCTATTTTGGATATCGCACCTAATGACGAAGCCATTGCTGAAATGATGGGAGTAAGAGACAACTTCCCCTTGGGAGATCACAGAGCTGGATACATCATGGAACTCAATCCAGCTGCCTATTTTGGGGAGACAACCCCTACTTCTAGTCGCAAAAATACACAAACAAAAAATGGATCTGATGGTGAAAACCGTTCCACAGCAGTATCAGATCCTAAAAAAGTAAAAATAAAGGACGTATCTCCTAGTGAAAACCTCCATGAGGTGCCAGGAGATGGAAGCATGGGCCTCCCTAAAATAGATAAAGTATATCCTGACAGATCACCCATCTTGGTTGAACTGGCACAGGAAATGAATCTAGGGACAGAGGAAGAGCCGAAAATCACATATTGAGCAGAATCCCTCAACCTGTTCAAGCAGGAAGACTTCTTGGCATTCTTCACATGCAGAAATCACAACTTTGCATGGACCTACGCAGACATGCCAGGGCTAGATCCTGCCTTAGTCGTTCATCATCTTGCAGTGCGTCTTGATGCCAAACCAGTCAAACAGAAGCTCTGAAAGATGAACCCTCAGGTGGCCCTTCTTGTCAAAGCAGAGCTCAAAAAGTTACTAGATGTCAGGTTCATACGTCCAATTGATTATCCTGAATGGGTTTCAAATCTAGTACCCGTTGCTAAACCAGATGGCAGAATCTGCTGTTGCACTGACTTCAGAGACCTCAACAAAGCCTGCCCAAAAGATGACTTCCCACTTCCCAACATTGACATGATCATGGATCTTACCGCAGGGTATGAGATGCTATCCCTCATGGATGGCTTTTCAGGATACAATCAAATCAAAATTGTCGAAGAAGATCAGCACAAAACATCTTTTATATGCCCATGGGGGACATACTGTTAGGTAGTAATGCCATTTGGCCTAAAGAATGCAGGAGCTACTTATCAACGAGCAATGACTGTCATCTTCCACGACCTCTTTCACCACATCATGGAGGACTACGTTGATGACTTACTTGGCAAATCAAAAACCAGAGAAGAACACTTAGACATGCTAGCCAAGATCTTTGACAGGCTAGAGCAATATAATGTTCGTCTAAATCCAAAAAAGTGTGTCTTTGGCATTACTTCAGGCAAATTGTTGGGATACATAGTCTCCAGACGAGGAATCGAGGTGGACCCGGCAAAAGTCAAAGCTATTACTGAAATGCCACCTCCTAAAACCTTGAAACAATTGAGAAGCCTGTAGGGTAAACTACAGTCTATTCGCCGATTCATTGCTCAACTTGCTGACAAATGCTAACCATTCCAGCATCTCCTCAGAAAAGATACAGCTTTCACCTGGACTACTCAGTGTCAGGATGCCTTCGACCAGCTAAAAGCATATCTGGCTAACCCCCCTATTCTATCTCCACCAAGACAAGGAGAGCCCCTCCTCTTGTATATTTCCGCAACTGACACAGCAATCGGGGCTTTGTTAGCACAACACGATGAGCAGGGGAAGGAAAGAGCCATCTACTACATTAGTCGCACGTTGATTTCCTATGAGCTTAACTACACACAAATTAAACGAGCATGCCTGGCCCTCATCTTCACATCACAAAAGTTAAGACATTATATGCTCAAACACAAGACTAAGCTCATTGCTAAGATCGACCCACTCAAATATTTGCTAAACAGAGCAGCTTTCACTGGAAGGATGGAAAAATGGGTCATGATTCTCACCAAATTTGACATAGAATACACAGAGAGGAAGGCAATCAAGGGACAAGTCATAGCAGATCAGCTGGTTGAGGCACCTATTCAGGTAGAACATCCTACAATAGCAGAATTTCTAGATGAGGCCATCTTGACAATCACACCAGCCACAGATACATGGAAGATGTATTTTGATGGATCCTACACTCACAGAGGCTCGGGGGCAGGCATCTTGTTTGTTACCCCTCGAGGAGACATGATCCCTAAATCATTCAAAATCACATTTCCATGCACCAATAATGTAGCAGAATATGAGGCCCTCATCATAGGTCTCCGAATGGCCATCCAATGGAAAATAGACAAACTAACTGTGTATGGCGACTCTCAACTAGTCATCAGGCAAGTCAATAATGAATATAAAACCAAGGACGATAAGCTTCTTCCCTATAAGAAGATGGTCGATGACTTTAAAGATTATTTTGGTGACATCCACTTTGAGCAGATCCCAAGGTTAAACAACAAAGCGACAGATGCCATGGCCACCATTGGATCTCTGGTTGACATGAAGCAAGGCAGCAAGAAATGCGAGTTCCTGATCGAAGAGCTCCCCATCCCAGCATATGACATTCCCCAATCTGAATTAGTGTGCGAAATCATTGGTCCTTTATCCCCCTGGTATCAAGAAACTTACTTCTACCTTCACGATAACATCCTCCCCAACAACCTATCCCCATCACAGAAAAAATCCTTCATCCGCCGAGCCTCCCGTTTCATCCTTGTAGGTGACACCCTCTACAAAAGGAGTCTTGATGGTACGCTTCTACGATGTTTAGACTCTAGGGAAGCCAAGGCAGCTTTGGAAGAGGTACACGTAGGTATTTGCGGTGCACATTCAAGTGGACCAGCTCTTTCTAAGAAGATCCTGAGGACTGGCTATTATTGGCCCACTATGGACAAGGATGCACATCAGTTTATTAGAAAATGCCTCCCATGTCAATAGCACAGCGATCTCATCCACGCCCCAGCATAGGAGCTACAACCAATCAAAACACCATGGTCTTTCTCACAGTGGGGACTCGACCTCGTAGAGAAAATCCATCCTCCATCTTCCAACGGCCATAAATTCATAATAACTACTACCGAATACTTCACAAAGTGGGTGGAAGCAATACCACTCACCTTCACCACAGGCATCCAAATCTCCAAGTTCATTCTCCACTACATCATCTGCCACTACGGTATCCCCCATTCCATTGTCACTGATAATGGGAAGCCATTCAAGAACCAAGAAGTTTGCACTTTGTGCGAGAAGTTCGACATCAAACACCGCTTCTCCATGCCATATTACCCCCAAGGAAACGGTCAAGCAGAGGCTTCTAACAAAACCATCCTCCGCATCTTAAAGAAGACAATCAATGAAGCTGGCCACAACTGGCACCTCCAACTTAACCCCGCCCTATCGGCTTACCGCACCAGCATCCGCACTCCTACTGTAGCCACTCCATACTCACTAGTATTCAGATCAGAAGCCATTTTACCTATAGAGGTCGAGCTCCCGTCCCTCCGAGTATCATTGTAAAATATTATCTCTGATGAAGACTATCACGTCGTAAGGTTGCATCAACTTGAATTGTTGGATGAGAAACACCTGAAAGCATTAAATCACTTACAGGCATACCAAAACTGCCTCAGAAGAAGCTACAACAAAAAGATCAAGACCAGAAAGTTTGAGGTGGGTGACCTAGTCCTAATGGAAAATCAAAAGAACCTGCAAAAGCATCCGAAGCGAGGAAAATTTGAACCTAATTGGCTAGGACCTTATGTCGTCACTGCCGACTATGGGTCAGGAGCTTATCAGCTTGCAACACCTGAGGGGTAGCCTCTAGATGAGCCAATGAACATCTTGCATCTCAAGCGATTCTATGCATAACCCATCTGATACCACAAGTCAAAAAATCAAAAAAAAAAAAAAAAAAACACCAAAAAAATCAAAAAATCAAGAAAAATCAGAGTGCAATAAAAACTTCCAATGGTGAAAATCACCTCGGTGACGCCTTGGATAAGTACCATGGTGAAAACCTGTTTCAGGCGCCATGCGTAGTGGCCGGTTCTACCATCTAATAAGTCCTCTTTCCATCATAACACTCCATACCCACACATCCTATGGCTTGAAATTCTAAAACATCAAGTTTGTTTGCCCATTCTACACTACCTCACCCACCCACAACCCCATCCATGGAACAAGGATCCTTGTAAGCTCTCCTTTGTACAGTTCATAAAATCAGAAAATCCAAAAACATCATAAAATCAAAAAATCTAAAAACATCATAAAAAATAGAAAATCCAAAAATAATCCCCCCTTGCATCAATCTCGCATCCCATCACGATCATCTAAACACACATCAAACCTCGTCACATCCCATCCCAAACCATTCCCACATCATCAAGTCTTGCCAGAACTACATATTCATTTCACCCGCATCTTAAAAGTACCTTGATCCCATGGACACAGGGTATGTAGGCAATCTGGAATATGAAGGATGTTTCCAGTACTTAGGTATCTAAGATGCACCCATCCCACCCATTGGGATGGTTCCCACTCACTGAGCTTTCTAGATCTACGAAACGATATGCATGCTACACATACCATTGAAACATGGTCTTTCGCGCAAAAATCATCAAGCAATATACCAACTATAATCTTCCATTTGGCCCGAATGTTCTTTTGCCCATCTTCCACAAACTCTCCAATCAAAAATAGATAAGTGTCCTAGGATATGTCTTTCCTACAATGGACAAAAATCTATCATTCTATCATCACGTCTCTTGGCAAGAGCACACAAAGGCTATTTGTATCTTTCGTTGGTCTTTTTGCTTATTGATTTTTATCTTTTTGTCTCACTCCAAGTAATCTCCAAAGCTACCTTGATCTCATTATATCATGGTACGTAGCGGATAGCCCTTGGAGTAGACATAGTCATTATTTCGGTATGCTGTGCTTGTGGGTTGGTTTCATTACTCCAAGAATAGTATTCATATCTTGAAGTCCCGGTCGTTTCTAGCATGATGTGTCCTATTTTGCATATACAGGTATCAACACCTTATATGCATTATTCACTCACTGCTATGAGTCCCCTTCCTCTACTAGACAAGATTATACTACATTGGGCATGCATGAAACCAACCTATTGTTTGTGGGTCTAGTCCATGCAATTGTTGGATATACATCATCACCTAGGTCATTTCATACCTTTGTGAACTATATCCTACATTGCTACATTAAACTAAGAAATGCTCTCAATTAATTTTGTGCAACTACTGTTACTAGCTCGCATCATCTTCCTAATCACTCAGTCACTTATCTCATATTGGCCTAGATTTGATAATCACTTCCCTCCCCCCCCCAATCTAACTCCCGCACTAGCCCCATCTTCCCACCCTATCTCCACTTAACACATCTTGAACCAAACCAAACCCCCACCGCCCCTCAATGACGTGGTATCTTATGACCTAACCATCCTCCAATCCCCCCATCGCCATCCCCTAGACACTCTCACCCCTATCATCCCCAACAGCTAACACGTTCTCCCACAGTCTCACCATTCAGGGTCAACACAAGGAACATCATGTGTATCAGGACTAGGCTACCTCACCTATCACCTAGTTTGCATACCACCTATCACCAATACTGCATTTAGCACATATCATTTAACTACATGTTACCATCCATTTGCATCACATTTTAGGTTCATTTTAATCCAGTTGCATCACATTTTAGGTTCATGTCACCATCCATTTGCATATCCTTTTAGGTTCATTTTTAATCCAGTTGCATCACATTGTAGGTTCATGTTAATCCATTTGCATCACATGTTAGGTTCATTCTTAATCCATCTAAGTTTGCATAAAACACAAAAAGATCCATTTTAGCTGCATATCATTAACATCATATCACACTCACTTATCACACAGGCGCACCATAAAATTAAAATATAGCATCATCACATTGCATTCCGTACATATAAATAAACAATTAGTTGCATTCTAACATCATCATCATTGAAACAACATATCATCTAGTAGCCTATACATAATCCCATACATTTTCATCCATAATAAATGTTTGTTAATCCGCATATTTAGTTACATCATATAGTCCATAAAATCACAACACCATGCATATATCACAAAAAACATAATTGCATCCACCAAATCACACACATCATTTGAAAAAACATCATACATCCACAACATATAAAATATAACATGTGCATCCATCATATAAGCATCATCACAATAGAATATCATAAGCCATCAGAAGTCTCGCATCATATATAATCATCGCAAAAAATGTACATCACTCACATCATCAAAAAATAAAGTGTTCTGATACAATGCCTCTAAGGGCTATCATGGTATAACTATCACATCGAGGATCCTCTCTCTGAGGGGGTAGGAGATGATGACCCTGGTCGAGCCTGTGATCCTGGTGGCGGCTGTGGCTATGGTGCTACTGGTACCTGAGGATCCTGCTGGGGCACATATGTGGGAGGGGGCATCGTCTGCTGAACTAACTGAATAGATCTAGATCGATGTGATCTCGACGCCCCCGATCTACTAACCTGGCTGTAACTCGGTGCTCGTTACACTGCAGGTACAGCTGCATAGTATAACCCCCGATAATACTCTGTCTGTACTCTGGCCTCTGCTAGCTCCCCCCGTACCTGAACTACCTATCCCTGTACCTGAGCTACCTATCCCTGTGCCTGGCTCAACTGCCCCTGTATCTGATGCACATGTGTCTGAGCCTGAGCCAGCTGAGTCTGTATCCTTGCCAAAATTAGGGCAAGGCCTCCACCCATAGCCTGTGCACTACTCAACATGGTCTCTGCCTGATGTGCTCTCACGAGCGCTGCATCTCGCTCTATCCTCAAATCCTCCATATCCTCTCTGGCCTAAGCCAACTGAGCCTCTGACACTGCCAACCACCCATCTACTCCCTGCAGCTATCCCAACACAGCCTCTCGGTGCCCCAAAGCCTCCTCTAAACTGGCCACCTGAGCACGTAGTGTCTCTACCTCCTCCATCTCCTCCCGTGACCGTCGCCGAGGTGTCAGCCTCTCAACCTCTGCCTCCATCCCTGCCGCTGAACTCCCTGCCCCAGCATCATGACTACCGACTCGCAGCTGCTCCACTCATGATGGGGATAGATCACCCTGCTCCGTCCTCAGCTGTCCACCGCACCGCCATGGTGCCCTACCCTGCTGTCCGCCCCTAGCCTGGGCCTACTGTGCAGGAACCTGCTGTGCTGGAACCTGCTATGCTGGCACCTGCTGTGCAGGAACTTGCTGCGCTGGAACCTGCTGTGCTGGCACCTGCTGTGCTGGAACCTACTGTGCAAGAACCTACTATGCTGGAACCTCCTGCCCCACTGGTCCCTGTCCCGCTACCACTACTGCCACCTCATCCACAAGCTGACCATCTCTAGCGATCACCCTCTTTGACCCATCATCCATCACCTCCATAATAAAATCTGTAATGACCTCATCCCCATCCCCATCTGGATCATCTCCACCCCCATCTCCCTCATCCTCTGATATTGCCACTGTCGGATCTATCAATCGAGTGGGCCGATGCATCTGCCACCATACCTCATAAGCAAGCGTAGTACCTGCATCCATCACTGTGCTCCTCTAATCCCACTAAACTGGCCGAAGTGTTGCCCAGTCATTCAGCGCAACCTGTGGCTGTAATGCTATGGGCCAGTAGGCGGTATCCTGTGGCATCCATGCATATATCGCCATCTACTGAGGTACATCCTCTACCCGTCCAAACTGCCACATCACCCGTGAGGGTAGGTACATCTCTATAGTACGGTCTACATGACCCATAAGAAATCTCTGCTGAAATGTGTACGGGAGATGGGTCACATCATCCGGCCACTCCTCACAATCAATATATGGATGGTATACCATGCTAATCACGTCATCCAGTATCCTCCGCCAGTGGCAGACCTGTCCAGTATAGGTATACAGTGTATCCTGATACAAAAACATAAACGCCTCAAATGGGCACCGATAATAACCACATGTCAGCCGAGTCATGGGGATATGCTCCCAAAGCCATACGTGCAGCAGCGTAACCCCAGTAGATCAAGCCCTGTCATGAAGATAGGCGACCGTGTGCATCTCGTGAAGCAGCTGTGCTAGCATCACTGGCTCCCATGCGTAGACAGTATCATGACTCACTATCCCCTCTATCATCCCACCCCAGCCCATAGGAAAACCTCTGCCTCGCCTATCCGGCAGCACCACACCTCCAATCAGTGCACACAAATATAAGGCAAAGGGATCTGCACCCGCCGCCAGCGTCCTGTCATAATCCATCTCCCTCCCGTCTGTCGAAAACACCACGTGCTCTGCTCTGAACAGTCTGATCAACACAGTCCGCCCCCTCCTCGTGTCATACCTCACATGTCGACCATGAATCGGCAGCTTGAGGATGCGATAAACATCCTCAAGTGTGATAGTCATCTCTCCTGTCGGCAGCAAAAAGCTGGAAGTCTCGCTGCGGTATCACTCCACTGCGGCCGTCATCAGAGCTCTATGAGCTCGTAGCACTGGCATCCCTGCCACTGTCCAAAGCCCCAGTCTCGCAAGCTGAGGCCACCATGCCTCATCAAATAGTGGCATAATGGATCGCACTCATCGCTCTCGCGACTGTAGTATAAACCACCGTGTATCCTGCATCCACCACTTCTTCATTAGATACTAACTTTTTTTTTTCCCAACACGCCTTTTCTTCTGAATGTCTCACAGGCCCAAATCATGTGGCCCCACACAGATAGTCCTAGTGCTATTTTAAAAATAGCACTACTTTTCCCTACCCATCGCGCCGATACAGACAATGGAGCCACTGCGTGTCCTGTATTGCACCAATCCAGACGATGGCGCAACACTTCATTTTCACCTCAATTCTTCTTTTAGCGCTAAAACTCACGATAGCACTATTCCCCAGTATGGCGCTATTTCAGATGATAGCATGGATATAACCATAATATGGTGCCAAAAGGCCATATGTTTTCTTTCTAACTTTTGGCGCCAATCCAGACGATGGCGCCAATATTTCTACCAAATGGCGACAAAATCGCCTTACCCTACCCTAGCGGATAGCGCTAATCCGCAAGATTGCACTAATCTGCCTTGTCTATGGCGCCACGTGCTCCTAACCCATATCCCAAAACCCAAAAACACGTGCGTAAAATAGAAAATCATGAAGTTCGGGTTAGGCCCTACCTGGGGTCCAGCCTCAGATGACCGTCCGACCT
Organism: Cunninghamia lanceolata; assembly: GCA_027924645.1. NCBI lineage: Eukaryota > Viridiplantae > Streptophyta > Pinopsida > Cupressales > Cupressaceae > Cunninghamia > Cunninghamia lanceolata. The sequence goes on along the minus strand of BSBN01000135.1, from coordinate 2,704,881 downwards.
CTCAGAATCGCTCTGAGATGTGATGAAGTCGCTGGAACTATGGGTTGTGTTCACCCATCTCTCCTTTTTCTTTTCTTCTAGAAGGTCAAAAGTGTGCCAATGTGGCACTCTTTGGGCCCACTTTTCCTAATATAGGGGGCCATGTCCTCCCTCCATCCCTTCCTTTTCCCTCCAGGGTGCAGATCTCAGCCTTTTTCCTCCATTTTTCCTCCCACCATCTCTTTTTTCCAGTACCTCTCCAACTTTCACTTCCGTCACATCCTTTTGAGAGCTTACCTGCCAAATTGTTATTTTCCCCGCCAACCTCTCGAGGGGGCATCCCCTATCCATCTCATTCCTTCCCGGCAGTTGGGGCATATTTTTTTCTTCGACCTGATGCCACTTCCCTCCTAGGTCCTGACGCCACGTCAAAGAGGGGCAAATGTAGACACCTAAAAATGTCTTGACTACCAAACTGACTCCCGACATCCCTAAACTTACCAATTCCCTTTCCAACTAATTAATTAAATTTTTTATTTAATTAATCACCCCTTTCATTTTCTAAATCCACACCATTTTATCCCCAAAATTGAATTAATTTTATTAATTCAATAGTCCAAACCTTAGCCAAGTGATTTAATAAATATGCAAAATTTATTAAATCAATTCCCCATTTTCCCTAAATCCAATTAATTAGTTAAAACCATGTTAACTAATTAATCCAGCCTACTAATTAGCCTATCCCTACCCTAGACAATTAAATAGCTATTATTTAATTGCCTACTCTAGCCTACCCCATCTTAGCCTTAGGATTAATTAATTAAATCACTAATTAATTAATCTTATCCCCCCTCTAATCCATCTACTAATTTATTCCAGCCACATTAATTAGGTTAATCACCCTAATTAAGAAAGTCAAATCCTCATTAGCACTTCTCTCCACACCTCCCAAATTTAAAATTCAAATAAATCACACATCACATTTACTCCTCTTACACATCCCTTACACATGTCATATCCACTCTTCCCCAAATAAATTTTTAATTCATTTTACTCTTCCTCATGTGAATTTTTAATTCACAAATAATCCATCTCACCCAACCTCATTTATTCACCCCTTTCCCAAAAATGAATAAAAGATTTACTTTTATTCCTAGCCCTCCATCTTCCAAGATCAAATCTAGGCCCTCCACCTCACTTTCATCCTCCACCATTGATCTCTCCAATCAATCTCCACCCTTGGATCAAAATCCTCTCCAAAAGTCTATAAATACAACCTCTCACAAGTCATTTTCATCATCCATTTTTCATGCAAAGTTACCATGCCAAAATCACCTTTGAGTTAATAGTGAGTTGCACTATTGAAGAGCATTTCACATTTGGATCAATAGTCTAGGGATCATCTTAGTCTTGGGAGCTTCTTTTGGGTGCAAAGGCTCCTTCTTTCCCTTGATGGGATTAGGTTGTGTATGTGAGGTATAATCTCTTGTTTTATTGCATTTGATTTAGTGTTTTCTCTCATTTTCCATTATCTAATCTACACAAACTTCTTAAGAATCTTACATGGTCCAAACTTCTTCATCTTCAACTTATTGTATGTCTCCATTGAGAATCTCTATTTTCTTAGATATACCATTACTTTATCCCCAACTAAAAATTCTTTGTGTCTCCTCTTCTCATCTGCTTGCTCCTTATACTTACTATTCATCTCCTCCAAATGTCTCCTAACTTGATTATGTAGTGTCTCCATGTATTCTACAAATTCTTCTACCTTTGCACTTCTCTTGTTCTCCATACTGATGTCTCTTAGTTCTGCAACTCCTCTAGGTTTTACTCTTGTCACAATCTCAAATGGTATCTTCCCTATACTTCTATTCACTTAATTATTATATGTAAACTCTACTTATGGTATAACTAGATTCCAATTTCCTACTTTATCTCCTATTAAACATCTCAACAAGTTACCCAAACTCCTATTTACCACTTTTGTCTATCCATATGTCTGTGGGTGAAATATTGAACTAAACTTCAGGTCTATCTTCATCTTCTTCCATATTGTCCTCCAAAAATGTCTAATGAATCTTGTATCTCTATTTGAAACTATTATCTTAGGTAATGCATGTGCAATCTCACAATCTCCTAGAAAAATAGGTCAGCAACATGTACAACATCATTTGTCTTCTTACAAGGAATGAAATGGGCTATCTTTGAAAATATATCTACTACCACGAATATAGAATCATATCCACTCTATGTTCTTGGTAATCCTAATATGAAATCCATGCTTATGTCTTCCCAAGGTCTCTCTAGTACTGTCAAAGGTTTGTATAATCCAGTATTTTGACTACTCCCTTTTATAACTTGACAAACTCTACAACTGTGAACAAATTTCCTTACTTCCTTATATATCTGAGGCCAAAAATAATGTTCACTTACCAAATCTACTATATTATCAATCCTAAAATGTCCTGCCAATCCACCATTGTGTTTCTCCTTTATCAAGTTATCTCTCATTGAACTCCTAGGTATACACAATTGATTTCCTTTAAACAACATATCCTCCTGAATGAAATAATCCAACCACTTACTTCTATTTGTCACAATAGGTTCCTTACATGCCTTCCATGCTTCTATAAAATCAAGATCCTCTTCATACATATGCTTTAGTTCTTCAAAAACTAATACTTCTACCCTCATCTCTATCAACAAATTCCTTCTTCTGTTGAATGCATCTGCAACTTTGTTTGATTTTCTACTCCTATGCTTCAATACAAATGTCTAACTCTACATGAATTCTACCCATCTCATATGTCTCTGATTCAACTTTCCTTGACTTTTCAAATATTGTAAAGCTTGATGATCAATATACAACACAAATTATTTAGGTAACAAGTAATGTCTCCACTTCTTCAAAGCTTAAATTATGGCATAGAACTCCTAATCTTAAACTAAATATCTTTTCCTTGCATCATTCAAATTTTCACTGAAATATGCTACTGGTCTCCCTTCTTGACTTAACACTACTCTTATTACATTTCAACTAGCATCACAATCTACTTGAAATACTTTGTCAAAATCTGGTAGTGCTAATATTGCTTGCTCTATCACCTTTTGCTTCAACAATTATTTGCTCCTGATGTCCACTTAAAATCCTTTCTATCACATCTCATTGTCTCTATCGTAGGTGTGCATACAATACTAAAATTACTGATGAACTTCCTGTAGACACTTGCTAATCCATGAAATGATCTTACCTCTCTAATATTCATAGGAGTTGGCCACTCAACAATTGCTCTAAATTTCTTAGGGTCCATCTTCAATCCTTCTGCAAAAATCACAAATCCCAAATATACCAATTCTTCCTTCATGAAACTACATTTCTTAATGTTTATCAACAATTTCTCTTCTCTTAGCCTCTACAATACTTGTTTAATATGCCACAAATGTTCCTCTTTTGTCTTACTAAAAATTAGAATATCATCCAAGTATACAATAACAAACTTACCCAAGAATTTCTTCAAAACCTCATTCATCAATCTCATGAAAGTACTTGGTGCATTAGTTAATCCAAAATTCATAACTAACCATTCATACAATCCTTCATTTGTCTTAAATGTAGTCTTTCACTCATCTTAGGTTCTCTGATCTTGATTTGATTGTATACACTCTTCAAGTCTATCTTTGTGAAATATTTTTCTCCACTCAAACATTCCATAATGTCATACATCCTTGGCAATAGAAATCTATACTTGACAGTGATTTTATTGATTGCTCTAGAGTCAGTACACATCCTCCATTCTCCATATTTCTTTGGTGTTAATACTGCAAGTAGTGCACATGGGCTTAAACTTTCTCTGATCAATCCTTTTCTCAACAGCTTCTGTATTTGGTTATTCAGCTCTACATTTTCTGTTGGTCTCATCTGGTTTGCTACTTTGTTAGGCAAACTAGCTTCTGGAATAAGCTCCATATATGATGACTGATACTCTAGATTGGTGGCAATCTTGTAGGCACATTCCTTGATATGATATCTTCATACTCTATCAACAATTCTATTATTTCCTCCAGTGGTTCTTCTTCTCTTTTACAATAGTTTCTACACTTAGGGCTCCACACTTCTTTGGAATTAAAAAAACACATATTCTCATGTCTCAATCCATCCAAAAATTTCCTTCCATCCACTAAATAGATTATAGCATTACCACATACTTCACTTTTCTCCTCTTCTTCCAAATGTATCAAGATATGTCTCTTCCCATTTGATATTATAGTATAAGTATTCTCTCTCCCATCATGTATTTCCTTTCTATCATATTGCCATGGTCTCCCTAACAATATATGACATACATCCATTGGCATAATATCACACAATACCTCATAAACATAAGATCCTATATGAAATTTCACCAAACATTGTTCACTCACCAATACCTTGTGCTCATCTTGAATCCATGCTATCTTGTAGGGCTCAGGGTGTTTCAATCTTTCTATCTTTAGCTTTGTCACCATCTCCTCTGAAACCAAATTATTTCTGCTACCACTATCAATGATCACTTTACAACATTTACCTCATGATTTACATCTTGTCAGGAACAAACTTTTCCTTTACGATGGCTCCTTAACTTATCTACTTGAAATAATGCTCTCCTCATGAATAATGATTCTCCTTTCTCAGGTTTTCCAATAGAACTTGGTGATCCAATAGGTTCTTCCTTTGTATATGCTACTCTTGCACTATTCTTTGTCCTCTTGCATGTACCTCCTTGATAAAATTCAAATGCTCTGTGTCCTTCCCCTCCACACTTAAAACAAGTTCCTCTGAATGATCTTTTGTCAAATCCTCTTTCATCTCTCTGGTATCCTTCATTGCAGTAAGAATTATGATTCCCTCTGCTATTGCGGTAGAAACTCCTATCATCTTTGCAGTATGAATTGTTATCTCTATCTTCCTTCCGGTATGTGCTAATTTCCTTGTTTTGCTCTGCATAAGGTCTTTGTCCTCTGGAATGTGTTCTTCCTCTTTGAAAATTTCCTCCTCTACCTTTCTATCTTTTCTCATGCCTCTTATTCAACTTGTCTTCAACTTTCAATGCAAACTGATATGCTTCTTCTATGGTTGTCATCCTCACCAAACTTAGTTCTTCTTGAATACTCATCCTCAATCCATTTATGTATCTTTCCACTTTCTCCTTGCTTTCTTCACTATGTCCTATCTTGATAACCATCTTATGAAATTCATCAATATACCCCTTCACATATTTCTCCTTTTGTCTTAGGTTTTGCAATCTCTTCAACAATTCCAACTCATAGTCAGCAGGTATTAACTGGTTCTTCAACTTTGTTACCATCCTATCCCATTTTATGATTTTCTCTTTTCCTCTCCTATTTCTATCCAATTGAACTTCTTTCCACCAAATAGCAACATGTCCTTTCAGCTTAGTTTTTGCAAATCATACTCTCTCTGGGTCTTCAATTTCCTCATATTCAAAGTATTCCTCCATGTCATTTATCCAGTCAATCAATTCCTTAGGGTTTAAGTTTTCGGCATAGTTTGCAATCTGAATTCTAGGTCTCTTACCAATCTTAGAAATAGATTTCAACATCTTTACCTGATCTGATTATTCTTCTAGGGCTTCTTCATTTTGGTCAGCAGCTTGAAATTCGTCATCATCACTTTCATCTTCATGCCTAGGGTTTATACCTCTTCTTCTATCTTCTTCTACAACATCTAGTCTAACTTTCATTATCCTCATAGTCTCAATCATCTCTTCCATTCTTCCAACAACATTAGCTATAATAGGCATTCTCCTTGGCAACATATCTTCCTAGGATCTAGTGTAACTATGCCAATTTGGTGATCTAACTACAAGGCTACAACTGCCTCAAAATCAACACTCTATTGGCAAACACAAGCAGACTTCCTTAGTTTGGTGCTCTATTCACTACAAGATCTCCCAAAATGTCTTCACTTCCCAAAGGATTCAAAACTTTTCTCTAATACCACTTGGTGTAGTCATGGTAGGAGGGTCCTAAGAAGGGACTGTCCAAACCATGCAGCTAGAGTAAACACAATAGAAACAACATAAATATAGAATGTAATGGAAGATTCAAGTACTCAATATATCATGTATTAGAATGCTTATCTACTAGAAACATGTGAGCTACAATCAAAGGGCTCATAGGCCTCCTTTCCGGATTACAAGTATGAAAGATATGGCATTGAAGTGCCTTTTATAAAGAATCTATCTTCTAAAACTACTTAACTTCTAACTACCTATCTAATGCATTTAAGAGATGTATATATATCATCTTCAAGCTCATAGAATCCTCCACATTAGCCACAAGAGGTTACAAACTCCAATAAATGATAAAATGTGTAGAAACATTTAGGTCGGTCTATAACATATGGTATTGCTCTGCAAACCGATGAAACTTAGTGCGGACCTCAGGGAAGGTTGATCTAATCCTTAGTTGCCTTGTTATATGTTTCATTAGGCTCCAAAAGTCACAAAAGGGCTCCGCAAACTTTCTATTCTCAACTTATTGTATGAATTCTCTAATCTGTGAAAGATGATGATCTTCTAATAGCAATAACTTTTAGGAAACAAGTCCAAATCACTTGAAATCTTGATATGATGTAGGTAGCATTGTATAGATGCTAAGTCCTGCTTCACAAGCTTTGATATGAAGATGCATTAAAATGTGGTAGAAAATGTTAAACTGCATATTACTGAACTATAATTGGAAATAAAAAGAAATGAAAGAATGCAAATATTTTTGGTTGAGGCAAGATTTCTCTTCAACCTGGGATGCTCTTGGATCAGTATGAGTGATAAAAATCACCCAAAATGCCTTCTCAAGCCAAGTGCTCCACCTAGAAACCCTCTCCAAGTGCTTATTAATGAAAATATGCCAAGAACATATTAAATCTAAATATCAAAGTCTTTAATCTACAAAATGCTTCAAAATCTAGCTGATGTAATGAATTCCATTCCAAATCCTAGCTTATATGAAGCCATTATCTCCTCAAATATCTGCAAATAAGCTCAATGATGAATTATAAGTGTAAAAATACCAAAATCGAAAATATAACTTCATTTCATCAAATAAAAATAACTGAAGCCATAAAATTCAACATTCCATTCTCCAAGACTCAACAACATTTTATTTTCCAATCCTTGCTCAAAAAGGAAACATTACAAACAACACCCTTGAATTTGATTATGATGTGGGAGCTTTGTTGTCTAAGGAGGTGTGGACAAAATCTAATACATAGGTATCCACACTAGAAGCAATGGTGGCTAGAGGTCGATCCATAGAAAAGGGGGAGAATTAGAGAGGTACATCGAGGTCTAAGTCAAAAGGAAAAAAGAGTAAAGGAAAATGTGGTACTACAAAAAATCTGGGCATCTCAAGAAAGATTATTGAAAGAGGAAAGAAGACAATGATATGACTCCAAAAAGGAAGCAAATCCAATTGAAACAAGTTTAGGTTTGGTTGATGAAGTACTATCTATTTATTATATTTCACAATATCATGAGGAATGATTATTAGATTCTGGTGCTTCGCATCACATGTGTCCACATAGAAGTTAGTTTTCTTCTTACCAAACTATTGATGGAGGTGTCATTCTTATGGGAAACAATTTTTCTTGTAAGACTATTGGGATTGAGAGCATTAAAATTAAAATGTTTGATGGTATTGTGAAGACTTTGATAGAAGTAAGACATGTACCAAAACTTAAAAGAATTTAATTTCCTTGGGAGTTTTGAAATCTAGAGGTTGTAAATTTACATGTCAAGGTGGAGTGCTGAAAGTGTCCAAGGGCATTATGGTGGTAATGAAGGATACAAATTTGGGAACCTTTAAAAGTTACTTGGGAGTATTGAAATAATTGAAGTAGAGGTGGTATCTAAAAAAGTAAATGAATCTATTCATTTATGGCATCAACGATTGGGCCATATAAACAATAAAGGGTTAAAGGTACTGGTAAAGTATAAGTTATATCCAAATTTTAAATCTCTAAATTTGAATTTCTACAAGTAATTGTCTTTGGAAAGCAATGTAGACAAAAGTTTAAAATATGTAGTCATACAAGTAATGGTATCTTAGATTATATTCATTCAGTTGTTTGGGGACCATTCCCTAAAGTTTGGGGGATCATCATATTTGTGACATTTATAGATAATTACTCTAGAAAAGTGTGGGTCTATATTCTTAAAAGGAAAGCTAAGGTGTTTAATGTATTTTAGTAGTTTAGATATTTGGTTGAAAAGAGTACTGGAAGGTCAATCAAGTGTTTAAGAATATATAATGGAGGTGAGTTCACATCTTTAGAATTTAAAAATTATTGCAAGGAAGCTGGGATCGAAATGTATAAAACCAAAGTTTACACTCCTCAACAAAATGGTATTGTTGAATATGACTCTTCTAGAGAGAGCAAGGAGCATGCTTAGTAATGTGAAGTTGGAGAAAGAGTTGTGGGTAGTAGTAGTCAATACATCATGCTATCTGGTAAATCGGTCATCATCAGTTGCAATACACTATAAAGATTCTTGAAGAGGTATGGTAAGATAATTCGTGTGATTACTCAAATCTAACTTTTTTTGGTTGTGATGTTTATACTCTTATTTCAAAAGATAAACATTCTAAATTGAACCCCAAGTCAAAGAAGTATATCTTTGTTGGTTATGATGATGGAGTTAAGGGATATAGATTGTGGGATACTGCTACCAAAATTATCATCATTAGTAGAGACATGGTATTTGATGAATCTTTTCTCATGAAATCAGACATAGTAAAAGTTAAAATGGAACAGGAAAAAGTACTGGAACAACCACAAATTTAGTTGGAAACTCATCCATCTACAAAAAGTAGGGAGCAGGAAGAAGTTTCTGAAGAAGAAGATGAGGATACAAAAAATATATAGGGAAATGTGGAAATGCCACAATCAACTCTAAGGAGATCTACATGGGTTAGAAATCCTCCTAAGAGGTATGATGATTATAATTTATCGATTGCTTTGATTTCTAATGATGGGGAACATAGTTGTTATTAGGAAGTGATGGATGATATTGAAAGTGTGAAATGAAAAATAACAATGAAAGAAAAATTGTATGCCTTGGAGAAGAATAAAACATGGGACCTAATAGAACCTCCAAAGGGGAGAAAAACTGTTGGTTGCAAGTGGATTTACAAACTGAAGAAGGGTGTTAATAATATAGTTGAAAGGTACAAAGCAAGATTGGTAGTAAAAGGGTATGCTCAAAAGGAAGGATTGATTTCCATGAAATTTTTTCACTAGTTGTTAAGATTATTTCCATTCGGGTAGTATTGGCATTAGTTGCTTTATTTGATCTAGAGTTTGAAAATTCAAAAATGAATTCACAATTTTTATCCTTAATCGACATCAAATTTCCACAGTCCATCATAATGTAACAAAATGCTTCTGGATTAAACTATTTGATAATATTTTTCCCTCAACATTTTAGATCACACTACATGATCCATCATTAGGAGAAAGAAAGCAAGAGAAGAGAATAGAATAGATACAATTTGCAGACCTCATAGGTTAAATAGAAAGGGGAAGGGGAATGGTGTGAGAACCCATAGATTACATGAAAAACAATGACAAAAGAAGCTAAACACATACAAAACAAGCCAACCAAAACGTAATCAAAACAAAGAAAAGATAATATATGTATGTGTTTAGCTTCTTTTGTCATTGTTTTTCGTGTAATCTACAGGTTCCTGCGCCATTCCCCTTGCCCTTTCTATTTAACTTGTGAGGTCTGCAAATTGTATCTATTCTATTCTCCTCTCTTGCTTTCTTTCTCCTGATGATGGATCATGTAGTGTGATCCAAAACGTTGAGGGAAAAATATTATCACACAGTTTAATCTAGAAGCTTTTTGTTACATTAAATTTTTATCCTGTCTGGAAAAAAACATAATTAAACCCACTTACACAAAAGGGCACAAAAGATCTCCAAACACCATTGTTTAGAATTGAGACAAAGATAGAAATTACACAATGCAAAACAAAATACTGGATTGACTATTCTCTGTAATACACTACATTCTATCTGCTAAACTACAAAAAAGAGATCACCCTAAAAACCAAAGGATACATCATACCAAAATATATAGCCACACACCACAAAATATTAATAAAAAACTACTCTATCATATGCAGCGATGCAGAGCATGCCCTGTAGCTAAAAATAACAAAAATCCAAAAAAGGTTTGAATGTTGGACATGCATAAAGCATGCATCACCCACTCCCTCTAAATAAAGATGCACTTTAGTAACTGAAGCTGCAGAGCATCAATTACCAACATACTCCCCCTTGATACTGAATGGGCTCACAATATAGTCTCAGAGTGTCAAAAACTATATCTTTGTAACTGCCTTTGTAAAGATGTCTGCAAGTTGTTCTTGAGTCTTTATATACCTCAATTCTACTTCTTTCTTCTGAAGAAAATCTTGAATGAAATGATATTTCAAATCAAAATGCTTTGTCCTACTATGATGGACATGATTTTTGGCTAACTTGATTGCACTCATGTTATCACAAAAAAATATTGTAGGTTGAATCTGTTTCTCCCCAATCTCTTCTAGAATTTTTCTAAGCCATAATGTTTGAGTACCTATGGAAGTGACAATAATATACTCTACTTCTGTAGATGAGAGAGAAACTATACCTTTCTTCTTTGAACTCCATGTGACCAAACCCGAACCAAGTGAAAAATAATTGTCAGATGTACACTTTTGGTCATACAAACTACCTCCCTAATCAGAATCACTAAAACCAACAAGTTCAAATCTTTTAGAAGTGTAATAATGAATACCAAAGCTTGTAGTACCTTTCACATACCTCAATATCCTTTTGGCCACCTTCATATGAATTTCAGATGGCATTGTCATATACCTTGAAACAAGAGAAAATGAATAAGCAATATCTGGTCTTGTGTAAGCTAGAAACATCAAACTTCCAACAATACTTCTATAAGTTGTCTCATCAACTATTTCAACACCATCATCTCTACACAACACACCCCATGAGCACTTGGAGTAGAGGCTGGTTTACAATCAACCATATCAAATTTCTTCAACATATCTTTTGCATACTTTGTTTGAAAAATGAAAATTTCATCCTCACTTTGGTAAACCTCCATTCCTAGAAAGTATTTCAGGAGGTCTAAATCTTTCATTTCAAACTTATTCATCATAGCAATTTTGAAATCATCCTTCATCTTATAACTACTACCCATATACAATAAATCATCTTGACATACAATCACAATAAGAATATAATTACCTTCTTATTTGTAGTAGAGGGTAGGCTCACTTTTACTTCTCTTGAAGCCATTTTGCTAAAAATATCCATCAATCCTAGCATACCAAGCTCTTGGTACTTTCTTGAGGCCATAAAAGGCCTTCTTCAACCTATAGACTTGACGTTCTTTACCTTGCACTTCAAAACCTTGTGGCTATTGTACATGGACTTCCTCTTCTAAGTACCCATTCAAGAAGGCACTTTTCACATCCATGTGATGAATCCTCAATTTCTTTTGAGCTGCTAGTGAAATCATCATTCTAATAGTCTCTTGTCTTGCTACTGGTGCAAAAGTCTCTTCATAATCTATCACATGCCTCTGTGTGAATCCCTTAGCAACTAATTGTGCCTTGTGTCTTTCAACACTCCCATCACTGTTATACTTAGTATTGTAGACCCATTTAGTACTAATCTTTTTCTTGTCATGTGGAAGCTCTGTAAGCTCTAAAGTATCATTCCTGTGAATATAATCTATCTCTTCTTGCATTGCTTGCACTCAAACATCATTAGTAGACACATCTTCAAAAATGATGGTTCAAAATCATCTTGTGAAAGTAAAGAAAAATTTACGGTCTCACCTCTTGGATTCTCTTCATGTGCTTGTCATGTACTCCTTTGATAAATATCACTTAGACTTCTTATCTTCTTTTTAGAACTAGAACTTGAAGTTGGACTTGTATTTGGAATTGAAGAACTAGATGAGGGACTACTTGGTGGAGTTGTAACAATTGACATTGAAGTATTAGTAGGCTACTCACAACCAATATCATCAATAATACCACCATTCAAAATAGATTTGAGCTTATCAACATGGTCTTTTTGATGACCATAAACTCCCCCTTCATCAAAAATCACATCGCTTGACACAACAATGTTGTTAGTGAGAGGATTATACAATCTATAAGCCTTGATTTTCTCACTGTACCCAACAAAAATGCATGATTCACTCTTTGGATCTAACTTTTGTCTTTTGTGATCAGCTACATGAACATAGGCTAAACAACCAAAAACTTTGAAATGATTAACATTGGGCTTTTTCTCATACCAGGCTTCATAAGGATTCATATTTTCAGTGCACTAGTGGGACTTCAATTAAGAATACATATTGCTATAGTAATTGCATCACCCCAAAAAACATTGCCCTATCCCTTGGTTTGTAACATACTCCTTGTCATTTCCACCACTATATATTTCTTCCTTTCAGCTACACCATTTTGTTAAGGTGTGTAAGAGGTAGTAAGCTTTCTTTTGATACCATTCATATTGCAATAGTCCATAAAATCTCTTGAACAAAACTCTCCTCCATGATTAGTCCTTAAGCACTTTATGTTACAACCACTTTCATTTTCCACAAGGGCTTCAAACCTCTTAAAATTGTCAAATGCTTCATCCTTGATCTTCAAAAAATAAACCCAACACTTTCATGAGTAATCATTAATAAAAGTAATGAAATATGATGACTTACCCAAACTCGTTGTTTGTATAGGACCACATATATCATAGTAAACTGGTTGAAGTGGATAATGGGCCCTCCATGCATTGTCTTTTGGAAATTTCTCTCTTGCATGTTTTCCTTTGGCACATACTTCGCAAACCTCACCGTGCTCTTCAACTATAGGCATACCATAAACTAAATCTTTTGATGTTAGTAGCTTCAAACTATGAAAATTCAAATGTCCGTACATGAGATGCCACAACCAACTTTTGTCTTCATATGCCATATTGGCAAGATTAGTATGATGCTCCCCAAAATTTAATGGCAACATTCTATTTTTTGTCATAGGCACAACTGTAACAACCCTATTGCCTTGACTCTTATCATAGATGATACATTGCTTATTGTCAAACATCACCTTGTAGTTCTTTTCACATAATTGTCCAACACTCAATAAATTATGCTTCAATTGTGGAGTGTAATAAATAATATTCACACATTTCTTACCATCTTTTGTATTTACCTCCATAGCTCCTTTAGTTGCAACCTCCAAGGACTTGTCATCTCCAAGCTAAATTTTAGATTTGAAACTTTGATCCATTGTAGAGAAAAGCTCATGATCCCCTAACATGTGGTTAGAACAGCTTGAATTTAAATACCAAACCTCTTTAGAACTATTTTCAGATTTGTTATATGATAAGAATAAATTATTAGGAGAAGCCTTCTCATTCTCATTAGCATAATTAGCACTTCTATTGTTGTTACCTTCTTTTTGTTGCAAGTATGGGCCTAACCAGTGTTGTCATTGATGTCAACATACTCCTGTTGCACTGATGATAAGGATTGGATAACTTGTATGCTGAGGATATTAAGAAAATTAGTCCTATCAGGAACAGAGAAGAATAATGAAGACAATGAGGTGAAGATCCTAGCTAAGATGAAGATCAGAGGATGCGCTTCAAAGGGTTTGGAGATATGTATCTTAAGATGATCCGGTAAAGATTTGAGAGGTCCACATGAAGATCTGAAGAAGTTATGGCCACTTGAATAAAACTGGTTCTGGCAGATGTTCAGAGGTGACAGAGTGACAAAGATACGTCCAGTGAGATCTAGAAATGCAATATCTTGTTCTGTGGATTTGGTGGAGTGTTTAGGAAGTCAATGTGAATTGACAACTCAATTGGTTCATGGTTTGGAGGTCTGCAAGCATCTATTCCAATATGATAGTGATGACAGACTGTGTTCTTGAGGTTCCGGATGAAGGAGAGAAAGATTTCAGTAAGCAAAAGTAGTGTGGATGTTCTTTGTGATTTAGGAAAACTTTTGGAGGTCTTTGGATTGTGTCCAGTTCATGTTGGTGGTCCGCATTGAAGATTGAGCTCGTAATTGAAGAATTACTTCCGGATGATGATGTTCTTCCTAAGTCTGGCCTACCGGATGAGTTACACATCATGTGGATGATCTTGAAGATGTTCTGAGAAGCATGGCATGTTCCTAAAAGAAGATTGAAGTTCTAGATGTATGTGGCCGATAGTGTGATGATCCACATGAAGTCTTTTGTAATCAATCAAGTTGTATTTTCTCTGTAAAGTGTGCCAACTTGGATGATTATCCCTAAGTCAATGTCTTGTATAAATAAGAGTTGTGAAGTCATTTCGAAAGTATCTTGGCAGAGATGAGAGTGTGGTAGAGAGCAAAGAAGTGAAAGGCAGAGCAGAAGTATTGGGCTTAAATGGAACTGACTCAAGCATGGTGAAGATGCTATTCTTCAGTTCAAGTATGTAATATTTATCATTCTGTAGACAGTGTGTCTCCTGTAGGCAGTGGGCCTCTTATGAGTAGTGTACTTAGGCAGTGAGCCCTAATTGGCATGTGTCATTTTGTTCTTCTTATTCTTTTAACAGAGAATACAATCTTGGGTTAGTTACCACGTGGTTTTTCCCTTAACTAGGTTTTCCACATTAAAATCTTGGTGTCATATGTGTTAATGTGTTTCTTCTCTTGAATTGTTGCATTTTGTTTCCATGATTGATTTAGTATTATGCTGCTAAATTACAAAGAGTATTTAAGTGATTAATAGGAAGAAAGTTTTGGGACAACTGATTCACTTCACCCCCTCTCAGTTGTCTATCTTAAATCTAACAATTAGTATCAGAGCTAAGTTCCTCTAAAGAGTTTAATCGCTTGAGGAGATCCAGGATGTCATCCTACAAGAAGGATAGTCTGAGGTTTGATGGTACCAATTTTACTCTTTGGAAAATTTGCATGGAATGTCACTTGTAATGTATGGAAATGCAATATTGGATCATGGCTTCAAAGAAGTATGTTCCTCCATAGAATGGTCTGAGTACCGTAGATGAAATCAGAGATGCTGAAAACAATCTTTGGGCTAAAGAAGCTCTTTTAAGTGCCTTATCTGATTCAGAGCTAACAAATGTTATTGATCTAAAAACTACATATGAGATTTGGCAAAAAATGGAACTTCTGCATGAAGGAGACAAGTATGTTAAATGTGCCAAGCTACAGAGTCTGAAAGGAAAATTTGAAAACCTGAAGATGAGAGAAGATGAGAATATCACTACATTTATGCCAAGAGTAAATAAGCTTGTTTGTGGCATTAGATGTGCTAGTGGAATCTTGGATGAAGATGAGATTGTTGCCAAAGTTCTCAAATCCCTTCCTGATTATTACAAGTACAAGGTTGCTACTATTGAAGAATTCAGATCTTTTTCAAATATCACAAGAGATCAATTGGTTGGTAAATTAGCTACATTTGAATTGTTTGAGTTTAGAAATGCACCCCCCAAGACTGAATCTGCATTCAAAGCTAGTGCCTCTGTAAAAGGAAAACAAAAGTTTGATTTGGGAGAGAACTCTTTAAAGAAACTATCATGGTATGAAAAAGTAAGAAAACATCTAGAAGAAGATGAAGTAGAAGCTACTCAACTTGAAGCCCTTATTGCAAAAAGACTGCCAAGAGGATCTGGTAAGTATTAAGGGAAATTGCCTTTCAAATGTTTTAACTGCAATAAGATTGGTCATTTTGCCTCAAGGTGTCCAGAAATATTTTCAAGACCAAATCCTAATAGATCAAGATTCCAAAAGAAATGTTACTATGTTCATGAAGATGATGATGATGAAGGAGTAACAGATGATGAATCAGAGATAGGAAATAAATCTGGAAGTGACTGGGTGTTTATTGCCATCAAGGAAGAAGATCCAATGCCCTCTAAATCTGTCAATCATAAAATAGTAGAAAGAGCTCTAGCTGCCCAAGTTGAAGAAAAAGATGATTGGGTCATTGATAGTGGATGCTCCCACCATATGACAGGTGACAAAAATAAGTTCATAGATTTGGAAAGATATGAAGGAGTGATAAAATTTGGTGATAATTCTGCTGGCAGAATTAGAGGTAGAGGAACCATTTCTTTTGATAGAAAGAACAAAACCAGTAATGTACTGTATGTTGAAGGCCTAAAGCACAATCTTCTTAGTGTTGGATAGTTGGTGGGCAAAGGCTATGATCTATGATTCAAAAATAGAAAATGTAAGATCTTTGAAAGTTCTGGAATAGAGATTGCATCTGGTACTCAAACAAAGGGTAATATATTCCACTTGGTTGGTACTAGTAAAAGTTGTTTATTTATTCAAATTGATCAGAGTTGGTTGTGGCAAAGGAGAATGTGTCATGTGAATTTTGATAATATCTTCAAGATAAGCAACACTCAGGTTGTAAGAGATCTTCCTAGACTGGTGAAACCTACGAATAGTTTGTGCAAAGAATGTCAGTTGGGTAAGCAGAGCAGAGTCACATTCAAAAGTAAGGAACAGTCTTCTAAAAGATTATTGGACTTAGTTCATACTGATCTATGTGGTCCGGCAAGAATCAGGAGTTTGCAAGGTGATAGATACTTCATGTTATTAATTGATGACCACTCCTGAATAATGTGGGTGACTTTTTTGAAAGATAAATTTGAGGCTCTTGAGAAATTCAAAATAATCAAGGCTATGGTAGAGAATGAAACTGGATTGAACATAAAATGTTTGAGGTCTGATAGAGGTGGAGAATTCACATTCGGTGAGTTCATAGAATTCTGTGAGAAACATGGGATAAAAAGATAATTGTCTACTCCAAGGACTCCATAGTAGAATGGAGTAGTGGAGAGAAAGAACTGGACCATCCAAGGAGCATCTAGAACCATGATGATGGAAGCAAATGTTCCTCAGATCTATTGGAGAGAAGTTGTAAGCACTGCAGTCTATACTCTTAATCAAGTACAAATCAGAAGCAATACTAGTAAGACCCCTTATGAACTCTGGTTTGGCATCACTCCCACTGTGAAGTATTTTAGATTCTTTCGTAGAAAATGTTACATCAAAAGAGATGAAGATCTTGGCAAATTTGATGCTAGAAGTGATGAAGGAATATTCTTGGGTTATTCTACTCAAAGAAAAGCATACCAGTGCTATAACAAGAGATTGAGAAAGATTATAGAAAGTACAAATGTGAAGGTTGATGAAGGTATTGAAAAACCCTCAAGGTTTTATGAATATGATGAAGATGATCAAAGTGATGTTTTTGTCCAAAAAGTCCAAGCCCCTTTCTAGTCAGATCCGGAGAATCAGGAAGAAGAGATAAGTTTGAATGACCCTGTTCAAGAAATAGAAGTGCAAGAAAGTTCCAAAATTCCCAGGTATGTAAGACTGAATCACTCTGAAGATCAGATCATAGGTGATAAAAGCAAAGGTGTTCAAACAAGAAGAAAGATTGCTCAAGACTCAGAAAAGTATTGTCTAATTTCAAAGATTGAACCAAAGTCAATGAATGAAGCATGCAATGATGAAAGTTGGACTAAAGAAATGGAGGAAGAGCTAATACAAATTGAAAAAAATCACACTTGGGATCTTGTTGCCAGACCTAGAAACAAGAATGTGATTGGAACCAAATGGGTCTTCAACAATAAACTAAATGAAGATGGTAAAGTAGTCAGAAACAAATCCAGATTGGTCTGCAAGGGTTACTCTCAAGTAGAAGGAGTTGATTTTGAAGAAACTTTTGCTCCGGTGGCAAGAATTGAAGCAGTCAGATTATTTCTTTCCTTTTCTTCCTTTAAGGACTTCAAAGTATATTAGATAGATGTCAAGTCTTCCTTCCTGAAAGGTGACTTGGAAGAAGAAGTATACATTGAGCAAGTAGATGGATTTCAATTGTCTAATCATGGTGATATGGTCTGCAAGTTGAAGAAAGCACTGTATGGACTCAAACAAGTCCCAAGAGCCTGGTATGAAAGGCTAGATAAACATCTTTTGAAGATTGGTTTCAACAAAGGTATTGTTGATAGTAACTTGTACTTCAAAATTGATCATGAAAATATCTTAATTATTGAAGTGTTTGTTGATGATATCATTTTTGGAGGAAGAGATAGTATGTACAAAACTTTTACAAATCAAATGAAAAGTGAATTTGAGATGTCGATGTTTGGGGAAATGAATTTCTTCTTGGGTCTGCAAATCATTCAAACAAAGAAAGGAATCTTCATTTCATAGACCAAATATGTGAAAGAATTGTTGAAGAAATTTGGGATGGAAGACTCAAAACCAATGAGTACTCCCATGATAACCGGATGTAAATTGAGCAAAGATGATGACTCTCCTAAGACTAATAAGAAAAAGTATAGGTCAATGATTGGAGGATTATTGTATCTCACTCAAACTATACCTAACATTATGAATGTTGTTGGTCTTGTTGCTAGATTCCAAGCTGATCCTAGAGAATCTCATGTCATAACAATCAAGAGGATTCTTAGATATCTAAAAGGAACAGTTGAGTATGGTTTATGGTATCCTAAAGATCATGATTTCTCTCTTCATGCATATACTGATGCGTATTGGGCAGGAGATGTGGATGACTGGAAGAGTACCAGTGGTGGAGCATTCTTTCTAGGGAAAAAATTGGTTTCTTGGTTGAGCAAGAAACAAGAGGCAATATCTCTATCCACTGCAAAAGTAGAATATATTGTAGCAGCAAGTAGTTGCACTCAAGTATTGTGGATGAAGAAAATGTTAAGAGACATCAGAGTGGAGTATGAGGAACCTATCACAATCTTCTGTGATAATTCAAGTGTAATAAATATATCAAAAAATTTGGTGTTGCATTCAAATACAAAACATATATCCATCAAGTTTCATTTTTTGAGAGAGCAAGTGAACAAGAATGAAGTCAGATTGGAGTTTATGGCCTCCAAGGATCAGATTGCAGATATTTTTACTAAACCTCTATCTAAGGACTCTTTTGAGTATCTCAGGGAGAAGTTAGGGGTTATTACCCCTCCACTTCTGAGTTAAGGTGCACTGATGTGCATCAGTCTGATGGATCTCACAATCATATCTTGTGGTCCGGATTGATGATGGGAAGCTGCTACTCAGGGGGAGCAGTTGGTATGATTCTGAGTGATGCTAGTATGTGCCCTTTGCCATTGATGTCAAAGGGGGAGAGAAGACATGTGAAAAACAAGTGGTTGCTGATTAAAGGGGAGTAGTAAAGGAAGAGAAGACATGTGAATGGTTGTTATTGATAGGGTGAGTTATGTCAGTGAGGAGAAGTTCCTGTCTTGATGGTTAAAATAATTTTTCACATCATATGTTGCCATCAATGACAAAGGGGAAGATTGTTGCAAGTATGGGCCTAACTGGTGTT
Source organism: Cunninghamia lanceolata (assembly GCA_027924645.1). Lineage (NCBI taxonomy): Eukaryota > Viridiplantae > Streptophyta > Pinopsida > Cupressales > Cupressaceae > Cunninghamia > Cunninghamia lanceolata. Next base: position 2,685,432 of record BSBN01000135.1, on the reverse strand, counting down.
GTCATTGATGTCAACATACTCATGTTGCATTGATGATAAGGATTGGATGAGTTCTATGCTGAGGATATTGAGAAAATTAGTCTTATCAAGAATAGAGAAGAACAATGAAGACAGTGAGGTGAAGATCCCAGCTAAGATGAAGATCAGAGGATGTGCTTCAAAGGGTTTGGAGATATGTCTTAAGATGATCCAATAAAGATTTGAGAGGTTCACGTGAAGATCTGAAGAAGTTATGGCCACTTGAGTAAAACCAGTTCTGGCAGATGTTTAGAGGTGACAGAGTGACATAGATAGGTCCAGTGAGATCCGGAAATGCAATATCTTGTTATGCGGATTTGGTGGAGTGTTTAGGAAGTCAATGTGAATTGACAACTCAATTAGTTTGTGGTCTCGAGGTCCACAAGCATCTATTCTAATATGACAGTGATGATAGACTATGTTCTTGAGGTTCCAGATGAAGGAGAGATAGATTTCAGTAAGCAGAAGTAGTGTGGATGTTTGTTGTGATTCAGGCAAGCTTGTGGAGGTCTTTGGATTGTGCCCAGTTCATGTTGGTGTTCCGCATTGAAGATTGAGCTCGTAATTGAAGAATTACTTCCGGATGATGATGTTCTTCCTAAGTCTGGCTGACCGGATGAGTTACACATCCTGCAGATAATCTTGAAGATGTTCTGAGAAGCATGTCATGTTCCTAAACGAAGATTGAAGTCCCAGATCTATGTGGCCGACAGTGTGATGATCTGCATGAATTCTTTTGTAATCAGTCAAGTTGTATTTTCTTTGTAAAGTGTGCCGACTTGGATGATTATCCCTAAGTCAATGTCTTGTATAAATAAGAGTTGTGAAGTCATTTCAAAAGTATCTTAGCAGAGATGAGAGTGTGGTAGAGAGAAGAGAAGCAAAAGGCAAAGAAGAAGTATTGGGCTTAAATGGAACTAACTCAAGCATGGTGAAGATGCTATTCTTCAGTTCAAGTATGTAATATTTATCATTTTATAGACAATGTGTCTCCTGTAGGCAGTGGGCCTCTTGTTAGTAGTGTGCTTAGGAAGTGAGCCCTAATTGGCATGTACCATTTTGTTCTTCTTATTCTTTTAACAGAGAATACAATCTTTGGTTAGTCACCCCATGGTTTTTCCCTTAACCGGGTTTTCCACGTTAAAATCTTGGTGTCATATGTGTTAATGTGTTTATGCTCTTGAATTGTTGCATTTTGTTTCATGATTGATTTAGTATTATACTACTAAATTACATAGAGGATTTAAGTGATTAATAGGAAGAAAGTTTTGGGACAACTGATTCACCCCCCCTCTCAATTGTCTATCTTAAATCTAACACTTTTAATTTACGTTCTATTTCATAGTGGCCATACCTATTACAATGATAACACTGAATATTTCTCTTATCAAATCTATCTCTACCTCTTCCTCTATTTCCTCTTGAATAATTTTGATTCCATTCTTTTCCTTGGTTGCTTTTACTACTAGAACCTTCTTTTTGTGTACTCTGTAATTTCAAAGAAAAAGCCTTCTCATAACTTTCTCCAAATGAATCTCTCAATCTTTCTTCATGAGACATAAGAGATCCAACTAGTAGATCAAACTCAAGAGTAGTCAAATCCTTTCTTTCTTCAATGATTAAAGCAACATGGTTCCACCTTGGGCTTAAAGACCTCAATACCTTTTAACAACAACCTCTTTATTCACAATTTCTCCAAGTGTAGACATTTTATTGACCACATCTTTTACTCTCACACAATAGTCACTCACACTTTCAGCTTCTTGTAACTTCAAATTGTCAAATTCCCTTTTCAATGTTTGTATCTTGACAACTTTGACTTGATCACTGCCTTGGTAAGCTTCTTGTAGAGTCTTCCAGGCATCCTTGGCTATCTTTGTGCATGCAATTCTTGGAAATAAGCTCTTATCTAGATTTGTTTTAATATGAAATAAAACTAAAGAGTTCTTCTTCTTACTCTCCTTCTTGGATTTTCTATCTTTCACTGCAAGAGTGGTCCAATCAATTGGCTCATCATAACCTATTTTCTACAATTTGCCATAAATATTTTCTTGTCAAAATAGTCATCATCGTGATGCTCCAATATTCATAATCGGTTCCAATAAATTCAGGAACAGGCAAAGAGTTAAGATTTGACATGATCAATTGTTAACGATATCACAACAACAAAATAGTAAACCCATAATTTTAACCTGCTCTGATACCAAATGAAGATTCAAAAATGAATTTACAATTTTTATCTTCTTTGGAAAAAACATAATTAAACCCACTTATAGAAAAGGGCACAAAATATCTCCACACACCATTGTTTAGAATTGAGCCAAAGACATAAATTACACAATGCAAAAAAAAATAATCGATTGACTATTCTCTGTAATACGCTACATTATGTCTACTAAAACTGAAAAACAGAGATCACTCTAGAAACCAAAGGATACCTCATACCAAAATATATAGCCACATACCACAAAATATTAATAAATACTACTCTAGATCACATGCAGTCGTGCAGATTTGGACCTGTAGCTAAAACTAACAAAAATCCAAAAAAGATTTGAACATTGGACATGCATAAAGCATGCAGCACCCACTCCCTCTAAATAGAGATGCACTTCAGTAATTGAAGCTACAAAGCATCAATTACCAATAGTGTTAGATCAGCTAGATATTAAAACAACATTTTTACATGGAGATCTGGAAGAAGATATATATATGGAATAGCTAGAAGGGTTTGTTCAAGGTCACAAAAGAAAATTTGTTTGCAAACTTAGAAAGTCATTGTATGGCCTGAAGCAATCACCTAGGAAATGGTACAAGAAGTTTGATTCCTTCATGGTGAGCCAAAATTTTACAAGAAGTGAGTATGACCATTGTGTTTACTTCAAAAGTTTGGAAAATGGTTCATTCATTATCTTCGGTGTTATATGTTTATGATATGCCTGTAGCAAGAAAAAGCATGGCAGAGATCAACAAGTTAAAGGCTCAGTTGGCTAGGACATTTGATATGAAGGATCTAGGAGTAGCAAAACAAATTTTGGGCATGGAGATACACAAAGACAAGAAAAATGGTAAACTTCGGTTATCACAACAAAAGTATGTGGAGAATATCCTCAACAGATTTGGTATGAAGATTGTTAAACTGGTAAATATGCCTTTGGCTTCTCATTTTAAGATTTCGTCAAGTTTATGTCTTGGTAGTAAAGAAGAAAAGGATTATATGTCTTGTGTACCATATGCTAGCGTAGTAGGAAGCTTAATGCATGCAAAGGTATGTACAATACCAAATATTTCACATGTAGCTGATGTTGTCAGTAGATACATGGAAAATTTAGGTAAAGAGAATTGGGCAGCAACAAAATGGGTTTTTCTCTATCTCAAAGGCACACGTGATTTTTGTATTATCTTTAATGGTTGCAGTGATTTGGTTTGTAGATATGTTTATTGAGATTTTGCAAGTGATTTGGACAAAAGGAGATCTACCTCAGGTCAATTCCTTCGGATTGCTTCCATTCTTGCCATTGGAGCAAATGTATCCTCAAAGTCAATTCCTTCCACTTGTGAATAGCCTTTGTAGACCAGCCTTGCTTTGTTTCTAACCACTTCTCTATCTTCATTCAACTTATTTCTGAACACCCATTTTGTCCCTATCACATTCTTGTCTGTAGGTCTTGGCACCAATTCCCAAGTCTAATTTTTATCTATCTTATTTAGTTCATCCATTGCTTGGATCCATCCTTCATCCCTGCTAGCATCAATAAAAGTTTTAGGTTCTATCTTAGAAAACAAAGAGAAGTTTACCTATTCATTTTACCTTACAAATCTTCTTCTAGTTTGCACTCCTTCATTTTTGTCTCCAATTATCTGATCTTCTAAGTGATTCTTCTAAACATACTTGGCAGGAGTCTTGGTGACCTTCTCTTGTGTTTCTTCCTTTCCTTCAACTTTTTCTTCTGTGCATGTAGCTTCATTTGAATAGTAGTCTTCTTTCTCATATGTGATTTTATGTGACTCTTCATCAACCCTAAAATTTGCACTCTCGACTATCTTCCTTAGTCTTTTATTGTAGCACTTGTAAGCTTTGCTTCTAGTTGAGTATCCAAGAAAGATTCCTTCATTAGATCTTGAATCAAACTCTCTCAATCCTTCATCTCTTTTGATGTAGCATTTGCTTCCAAAAACTCTGAAATACTTGACAGAAGTTGGTCTTCCATTCCATAACTCATATGGTGTCTTGGTTTTTTCACCCTTAGTTGTCCTCTGTTAAAAATATAGAAAACACTATGAACTGCTTCTTTACAATATACATTAGGTATCTTGGCTTTATTCAACATAGTTCTTACCATCTCCTGGATAGTTCTATTCTTTCTTTCCACTACTCCATTTTGCTGAGGAGTTCTAACAATAGATAGGTGCCTCTTTATTCCAAGTCCTTCACAAAATTCCTCAAACTCAATTGAAGTGAACTCACGACCTCTGTCAGACCTTAAGCACTTGATTCTAGAATTCATTTCATTTTCAACCATGAACTTGAAAATCTTAAACCTACTCAATGCTTTTGATTTTTCTTTTAAGAATGTAACCCATGTCATCCTAGAGTAATCATCATTAAGCAACATAAAATATCTCTCACCTTGGAGACTTTTTGTGCTGGTAGGACTATATAGGTTAGTATGAATTAGTTCCAATGGTCTTTTAGAAGAATACTCCCTGGTCTTGAATCTTATCCTTGTCTACTTCCCAATCTAACATTTTTTGCATAAGGTGCTTATAGGCTTGGTGATCTTTTGCATATCTCTCACTTCTTGTATGAACTTGATCTTCACCAGATTATCAAAGTTGATGTGTCCCATCCTCTTGTACCATAACCAATATTCATTTGTCTATCCTAGAAGACAACTTTTTCCACTAACACCCTTTAGGTTGTACAAGTTGTTTTCTATCCTAGAACCTTCTACCCAATTTACTAGACTTTTCTCTTCTGATTTCACATCCTTGTTCATGAAATATGAGGTTGTATCCTTTGTTGCACATCTAGCTTTCACTAAGAAGAATGTACTTGAGACCTTCAACATATAGGACATCTTTTGTCCTAGATTTCCCATCAATACTTATGGTACCTTTTCCATAAATCTTTGCAGATGAATTTTCTCCAAACCTGACTGGTCTACAATTCCAATTAGCAAGCTTGATGAATTTTCTCTTATCACCTGCCATGTGGCTTGAAAACCACTATCTATTACCCAGAGATTTATTTTCCTTTGAGCATAAAATGTTGTTTGGACAATCATTGATTTTTCAACCTTATTGTTTGGTTCCTATCTTTTGGAGGAGTCACACTCCTTGTCTTGCTCAGTAACATCTTCCATCTGAGATTCTAATTTTGCTAATCCACTTCTACAATATCTTTCTATGTGTCCAAAATTGTTGCAGATATGTCATATCACATTGACATCCACTAGTGAAGCAAGAGAATTCCTACTTACAAAATTTCTTCTATTCATTCTAAACTTGCACTCCATAGCCTTATGACCATACTTATTGCAGATAAAACAATAACCAAAAATAGCATGATTGAACCTCTTCATGAAAATCTATCTTGCATGAAAAGGTCTTCCATACCTTCTTCCTTGAGACATGACTTGAATGAGATCTGCTTCTTCAGGGCCATCAAGACTCCTAGACTTTTCTTTCGCCAATTCTTTTCTAAGTGAAAGGATATGTTTCTCAAGTCTTGGGCATTCATTTGTCTTAGCTTCAATCATAGTCTTTTGTTCTTTGTTCTCTTTTGTTACACATTCCAATTCTTCAAGAGAATGAATAAGTTCACCTTCAAAATCAACTTCACATTCTTCTTCATCTATAGTCTTGTCTGACATATCAGAGATTACTATGGCCATGAATAAGGACACTTCTCTATCATCATCTGATGAGTAGTGATCTACTTCTTCTGAGGAGATGTAGTCTTCTTTTGAAAGGAGGTTCCTTTTGAAACCCTTAATGCTATTTTTATTTTCTCCAAAAGAACATTTAGAATCATAATGACCAACTCTTCCACATTTAAAACATTTGAAAGGTAACTTACCTTTATACTTGCCTAAACCCTTCTTTAGCTTTCTCACAAAGTTTGTTTTTTCTTCCTCATATTCATTGTCCTGACTAGATGTTCCTTCTCTCTTCATAGCTTTGAAAACATCTTGTCTTTTGGATGTACTTTGGACTTCATTTCTCTTCTCATAAGCAGTGAGGGATCCCAAAACTCTTCCATGGTAAGTGTCTTCAGATCTTTGGCTTCTTCAATAGAAGAAACTTTTGAATCAAATCTATGAGGGAGAGTTCTCAAGACTTTCTTCACAACCATAGAATCAACCAATTCTTCACCTAGCCCTCTGATTCAATTGGCTGCTTCATCCACCCGGAGCCAATAGCTAGCAAATTTTCATCTTATTTTATCCTTAGATTCTCAGACATTGCTCTGTAAGTTTGTAATCTTTCTTGCTTTACACTATCATTTCCTTCATAGAGATTTATGAGTTTATCCCATATCTCCTTGGTTGTCTTGCACTGCACAAACTTGATAAACTTTAAACTCATCAAACCACTCAAAATAACATTCTTGTCTTTAGCATTATTTTCAAGGGACTTCTTCTCATCTAAATATGTAATAGGATGAGTAGGTTCAGCATAGGCATCCATTGTAGCTCTCCAAACATCATACCCTAGGGAGGTAAGATAAGGTTCCATCCTTACGCTCTATAAGTTATAGTTGGATACATAAAAAATTGGTGCTTTGGAAGATGACTCTCTCTAATCCATGTGTTCTACTCCAAGATCTACCTTTAGTTGTTAGGCTACACTAAGGAACTCATCTCTAATACCAATTGTTAGAACACTCTGATATACCGAGAGGGGGGTGAATCAATATATGCCACAATTAATCCAATTCAACTTTATCTTCAAAAACATTCTACTGCCTTAAACGGATAAATAGATAATGAAGCAATTCAAAACATAATCACACACTAAGTAATGATACATGATCACTTTTGCTAGCTATGAAAGAAATTACATTAGTTCATATCAATCACTCCAGAATATGCTTATTGATAGATGATGATATAGCAAATCGTAGTTCAATTGTACTTCGTATTATGTTGGATTTCAAAAAAAAAAATATTGGCATCTTGTTTCTTTTGGCTAGATATTGTATAAATGTATCTTGGTGGTATCTATCTTTTATTGGATGTGTTGAAGTGACGAAATATTCATTTTTCTTGAGGACTTCTAGGATGAAGTCCATTCTTAGGAGGGGAGGATGTAAGACCCAACCCTTTTATTTTTTGTGTGGATACTTTAGTATTAGAAATGCATGTTTATGATATTTATGTTTTGGACGATTTGTGTTATTTGATTATGTTGTTACTCTTTTCGATAGATTTATATGGTTATTGTACAAGTGTAGTTTTGGATGTTATGAATTAGACCTCATATCCTTAACTCTTTGAGGGCTTCCAGGAGGAAGCCTAATCTTGGGGGGGAGAATGTAAGGCCTACCTATTTATTTAGATATTTTATTATGCTTTTAAGACATATTATTTAGTGAGTTATAAGTTATAGTTTATTGCCTAGTTTGTGTCTCTCGTAACTTGGAAGGCAAAGGTAGGATCTTCATCTTGAAAAGAATTCTTATGAGTGTATGGTTTGATTTTGTTGACATATAGTTTGTTATTTAAAATTTGGTTATTGTTGGGTTTATGGGAATATTTTGTATTGGGGATCTAGAGAGGAGGTTTCTCCCTCTTTCCCCTTGATTAGGAATCCAGTTTGATTCTTCTGTTCCTTGTGATATCAACCAAGAGTTGGAAAAGTTTGTTGTGTATGTGAAGTTTTTGTGTTTGTTTAAATGCTTGAAACCAAGTTCTTGATAGATCTCCCAAGTTCAGGGTTGGATTGGTATTCCAACCCTACAGTAGGGTGGAGAACGAGCCAGGACATCCAATTTGGCTTTTTGTTGTGCAGGAATTGCGATTGGATCTGATTTATGAAAGAAGATTTGTATCGAAGAAACTTGTGTTGTTCTATTTTCTTATCTGTCAATAGCATGGAGCTATTCCTTTTAGATCTTTTTGGAAAGTTGAGTATTATGGCTTATAGATCCATTTGTAAATTTTTATAGTAGAAGTATCTTTTGCATATGTCTAATTTTTATAATTTCATCTCACATTATTTTATTTTTTATTTTGTGAATTTAACAATTTTACTAATTTTTATAAAAACTGGTAATTTATCCCTAGAAAAACCAATATGTTCTGTCTTCATTAACTTTTGTTTAGAAACTGGGTTTGTCTGAAAATTTTAGGACAAGTGTGACATTGAGTTTTATAAATCATATAAAATAATCAGTGATACCCAAATTGTAGTTTTTGACATATAAAAATATTTGTGACTGGATGTATGGGCTGTTATAAATTATCTTGATAGAAACTAGCCCATTGTATCTTTAATATATTTTATTTTAGAAACTGGGTTTCTTCGATCTTTTTTATTGAAAATGTGCAACCTAGTTGACTAAATCCTCCCAATAATTTAGCCATACCTAGATTCTCAATTATGAGATATGTATGAATTAGTAACTATCTATCTCTGTTATTTTGAAGGTTATGATTTTACATGTGATTATATGATTTTTTTTTGAAAACTATATTAAAGGAAATTAATATTTTACTATTTGTGACATTTTTAGATCTCTATTTTACCTTTCTAACACATTTTAAAAATAGGAAAAATAATGGATATTTAGTTTGATTAAAAAGAAAAATAAGACAAAGCATTTTATGGGAAAAAAATAGAAAGAAAACAATAGAAAAAGCAAAAGGAATTGAAAAGTAAATTTAGAAATAAAAATTGTTTTATTGGTTCATTTTAATGATCCATCAAATCAATTTTAATAGTTTCTATTTATTTTTTTAGTTTTCATTTGATTTCTAATATTGTTAGTTCAAAATTAACTAGATTAAATTTATTTCCATTTACCCTTATTGGAAACATATCATTTAATAAGTTTATTTAATCTTTTAAATGAGAAATTCAATTAGTTAAGTTAATTAGTGAGTGGCTTTACTTATCAATTTAATATTCTTTAAAAAAAGAATATTGTTTTTATTCAACTATTTTTATTAAGTCTATTGGAATGCAATAATTATTTTAAGATTTAGTTGTTTGCAAATGTCTTTAAGTTAGAAAAAATGTGTAGTTATGAAGTGTGTACCCACTTGTATGTGTTTATATGGGTGGGCATTACACACACAATCATAATACTAGATTTACGTGGAAAACCCTAGGAGGGACAAACTGGGTGAGCAAGATGCTTGGATCTACTGTCCAAATCCAGCCTCACAAATAAAATAGATTTACAACAAGTATTATGGGCTACAACCCAAAGGAATCTACAACTTCCTAAAACATAGTTTTATGGCTTCAACCAAAAGAAGCTACAAATCCCTCAAGTTTTACAACACTTTACAAGAAGAGGCTACAACCTCTGTACAAAATAGTTAAAAAATTCTACTAGTTCAAACAACTTCGTAGCATCATCTCCTTCAATAGTAATAATGACTTCACTTCCTCTACTCAGACAACTCTACTATCTTCAACACACTTCCACAACACAACACAACCTTTGTCTTAAATCATGCATTATAGTCTCCTGATTTCCTTCTCAGCTTCCCGATCACTTATCTCCTTCACACATACACACTAACTCTTAGAACTTGCACATACATCCACACACTCTCTTATACACTCATCCACTTTGCAACAAACTTGATCTCTCATTTATATCCTCTGCAAGTCTTCAAAACTTTCTCCCTTGTTGGCCAAGATGAAATGTGTATCATGAAACATGTAATAATCAGAACAAGTTGTCCTCCAAGTCATTGGCAATAATGTAGGAAACAAATCCCATCATGTGGTTCATACCAAGTGATAATTAGGACCTATTTTACCTCAGCACACATCTCAAAGTTGGTGTACACTTCCAAACACATAGTGCAATCACCTAAACACACCAAGTTGTCTTCACAAACACTTATTCCTTGCACACATTAGCTCCAGACCTAAAGCTGTATCGAAGAGACAAAATTACATCGTGCAGTTCAAACACTAAGCATTATATGACTTGAAAAACATTCCCATACATTCCTTTTACCCAATCATGCTACTTCCTGCTTGTGCAAACAATTAGACTCTGAAGCCAATATCTCCTGCATACTCTAGTTACATTGTCTAGATATATAACATTAAAAATCATACTTGTGGTACTCTTCAACACTTGAAACTTGAATTCTACACACATACAACCAATCTGAATGTATCCTTCAAACAACAAAGCCAAACATCATAATGCGATGAAATGTGGTGGATTTCATTTTCTCCTTTTGACAACCCTAATCAAAAACAAGACTTGTCTCAACTCAATAGACTCCGAAGAACCTTTGCGATACATTTTATCCTTTGAACCTTGAGTATAACATACCTCTCATCTATATCTAACTATCCTCCAAGATGCAAGACCATATATTCTAGTGCGAAGCAATGCAAAGAATTATATTGTCTATCTGTGACTACAACAACATTGTACCACTATCTTTGCTTCTACTAGATTTGGAATCTTCTACAGTAACTTTTATGCTTTGAAATATGGAACATACATACTTCATATCTTTCTCTATCTAACCTCCTAACCACATGCCTATATCTTCAAATGTGGAGGAATGCAAAGCATTCTCCTAAGACTATATAATAAAAGTCATTGTGCCTTTGATAATAGAAACCTTATACACTTCCTTTCAGATCTCATGCAATTCTTTTCAACAAGAAATAATAAATGCAACACCGTAGACAACATACACAACTCTTTTCAACAACAACAAGAAACCAGAACATCTTCTTGTCAACATATCCATCAGCTTACAACTTTCACCTCTCATGACCTTTGATCATCACTCCTTTGTTTGCTACTGATCATTACTCTATCTGCTATTGATAATTACTCCTTTGATAGCTTATACACATCACTCTAATTTCCACATCACAACACCTCAGATCCCTTACTCTTTTGACAACACTGATTACAATTCTATTGACATCATCCACCACAACTCTATTGACATCAATGACAACATATGCAACATATGTAGTCTATCTCCTGTTAGAATTTTCATGTGTAGAACCAACCACATAAATGCTCCCATGTTACAAAGAATAGTATCATTCCAATCTCACTTTCCTTTTATCAACCTTCATTGAATTTCCTTGATTTGTCACATTGCTAGACGAGAAATTCAATAGTTTTCAATTTTTTAGTATTGTATTGTCCTAGCTTGTGAATTTTGTATCTTTGCTTGAAGATTTCCTCACCTTTGTTCATGTTACTTCTAATATTGATTTCTCTAAATTTTCAATTACCTTCCTTAAGCTTGCAGTGGTTTTCCTAAAAAAGTAGAAATTTCTTTCCTTCCATATGTTCCATATGACCATAGATGGGCTTACCTCCCATAGGCAAGTGAATGTTGAGTTTGTGTATAAACTTGGCCATCTTTTAAATAGTTCTAAAATTAAACTCGGAAGAAGAGAAGACCAATTTAGGCAATTAAAAAGCTAGTGCTAGCATCCCACGCTAAAAGCACAATGGAGAAGAATGTGATTGATGTTTTCCTCTTACTCTCCACACAATACACATTTAAAATTAGTGCATATATTTAGTCATAGTGTATCACCCTTTAGAATTTTCTTATGTAGAATCAACCATATAAATGCTCCCACTTTAGGAAGAATAGCATCATTCCAATCTCACATTCCTTCTGTCAATTGCCACATTACTAGACGTGAAATTTAGTAGTTTCTAATTTTTTAGTACTGTTGTTCTCACGAAGGATTGCCCCCTGAATGCTAAGCCTTTACAATCTTGGAAATCCTGTGCAACATGGGAACACTCTCAGACTATGGGTTTGTTTATTTCAAGAATGAACCTCTGGAAGAGCTGGCTCCCTTTAAATGTCCCATTGGATCTGAAAACTGATGAAGGAAAGAGATAGAAGAAAATTGAATAAACTAAAAACTACACTAATATCTATCCTAAAGGGGGTGATGCACAAATGTATAACTTAATATGTAATCTAATTCACAACTAATTTTCAAAAATTTGTCCACACAAACTCAGTTTGAGCAAATTGATCACATCAGTAATTCATAAGAAGGTTTGATAAATCTATCCTTTCTAAAGGAAAATAGTATTTTCACAACTTTGGAGATGAGATAAACTAGTAACATAGCCTATGACCTATGATAAAGATGTGTTTTGTGTACATGCAACTACAAATGAGATAGAAATTTAAATGTTTTATACTCAAAACACATTAAACTTTCATCAAAATCTCTCCTAAGAATAAGACACCTAAAAATAAGAAGGCAAACACTTGATTTTCTGGAAAAAAAAGAAGGAATTTCTACAAATAATGATAATAATAACATGTAAACTGTTGTTGAATATCAATAACTGTAAAAACAAACCTGAGTTACAAAACTATCCTTCTCTCTATAATGCACAAGAGAGGTTAAAAGCAAGAACTGACAAAAAAAAACTAAGTCTTTTTCCCTCTAATACATCAAAATCTATTTCCAAAAGACCTAGATAGGTCAACTCCAGTCAACTACACTCAAAAAATGTCCTCCAAAAGTGATTTATGAGCAAAATTGAAAAGCCCTCAAAAGAAGGCTCATAACTGCTCCATAATGAGCTAAAATAGCTCCAAACTCCCTCTCTCAATCAGTTTGACCAAAGAGAACTCAAAAATCACACTATAGTTTGACTTGAAGCCAAAGATAGAACTCCAAATAACTCCCCTGCATGAGCTTGTACTTCAGTTTAACTCTCCTTCCTATTTTTGCATGATTAAGAGGCAAAATTAAACTAATTTAGCAATTATAAAATGCAATTGATGTGATTGATTTAATAATTTCGATGTAATGCATGATATACTCCTTATTTTTATTACATAACAAATATTAAAGCAATTTATAATTTATTGCATTTAATAGTTGTTAAGGTACAATTTTTTACCTATTATTTGTGCAAAAATATGAGGTGGGGAATATGAAAATAATAAAAATTAAAGGAAGAAAATACTCCTCCCATCCTTCATGCAAAAATAAACTCCAACCTACCCCCCTGACTCATAAAAAATAGGCAAAACCATCTTAAAAGGTTAAAAATTACCATCATTTCCTTATGTCAATCCTATCTTCCACAGGCTCTTAGAGTATATTCTGCTAGGTTTCATGACTTCAACAAGTCTTGACCTCGGACTCAAATGTATTACAATGATTTTATGAAGGAAAAGATAAGTCAAAAGAAAAAATGATGATTAGCTCACGGGCTAGGTCACTCCAAGCAAAAGCACAAAGCCTAAAACATTCTCTCATTTCTCACTTTGTCTTCTCTTGGCACTGCCATGCTACTATTCTCCGTGAGGTTCTCTGAGGGTTTTGAAGCCCTGTTTGGAGGAATTTGAAGGCTTTGCTGTTGCTGGGCATGAGTTATCCTTGTCACCCTTTCTACTACTATAAGTGATTCTTTTATTTCATTAAGTTTTTGATGCAAACTGAGAATAAAACCTCTTCATTTCTGTTGTTTTATTGCAAAAAAGACATGTAGATCTTCTTTGTTTCTGTGTGCTCTTTTTCCTCTTGCTTTGGCTATGACCACATATCTCATAGAGAAGAGAAAATGAGTTCTTCTGTTAAAGTTTTTCTTTCACTGACCTTATTTTCTTAAAAGAAAATGAACCAACCTTTGGTTGTCCTTTTGAAACAACAGAATCAACTTGTTGTTGTACTTGTTGTGGCTGCACTCTGAGCTAGTTTTGGCTTGGATTAGGCTTCCCTCTTGGTAGAACATGAATATTTGACTGTTGTGATGGACTAGTAGCACCTTGTTGGCTTGATTGTACTTGATTTTGGCCTCGTCCAACTTGATGTCCAATATCTACATCTCTCTTTTTGGCTCTCATGTTAGCTTCTATGGACTGGGTAGATTGATTTTTCCCTTGTGAGTGATTAACTCCACAAAACTCCTCACCCTGTCAATTCATGAATGCTGCATCAAACTGCTCTTGTTCAATATTATAAACAGTTCTGAAACTTCTTGTACCGTATTCTGTTGGACGACAACATTACTTTGCACCATTAATGCCTGATTAATCATGTCATTTGAGCAGGTTGATTGGTTGTGCAGTTGATTACAAGGGTAACACCAATCATATTCTTGTAACATGTTGTTTTGCACTGGTATTAGGTCCCTAGATGAGCTAGCAGCATGCTAATTATAGGGCTAATAATGCCTTGTGTTAAAATTTCTTCGTGGGCCTTAGTTTTCAGGTTGATATTGAGGTCTACCCTACTAGTTACTTTGTTGATTACTTTAGTTATTTGGCTACCCATTCTGGTTATTTTTCTGCTGGTTCTGGTAAGGGGGTTGATAAGGCCTATAAATTTGGTTTGGTTGTTGTTTCATGCTTACCAACTCCTTGCCAATAGTATGCAGCAGCTCTGCTTGGCCTTATAACAGCTCAGTTTTCTTTTGTAACAAATCTGTTTGTCTTTTTGCCTCCTAAGATGGGGATAGGGCAGCATTTGTTTGGGTCGAAACCTGATAACTGAGTGTTGGTATAGTAGGTATAGTAGCAAGAGGTAGAATTTGTAGTGGGATTGACGGCTGTATTTCTAGAAAAATAGGCATTGACAGCCTAGGAACTATTTTACCAGCATGAATTAGGTTGTTTTCATCTCTTATGGCAATTTCATAAGCCCCTGCCAGTGTTGTACCACCCATTGACTGTACCATTACTGCTATATCACTATTTAGAGCTCTAAGAAAATACAAAAATGCATGCTCCTCAATAGGCCTTACCACTACTAGAATTCTATTCCAAGTCCATAGAAAATAGAAGTTGAAATCAACCATTTGCTCATGTGGAGCTCTCTTTATTGTACTTAGTTTTTCCATCAAAGACAGGTTATCTAACTTATCTTCAAACTGTTTGTTCAAAGAATCTCCCAACAGGTCCCATGATGTAATAGAACCTACAACCAATCCTCTGAACCATTGAAGGGCCTTAGCCTTTAGAGATGCAGCTAGCAATCTCACTGCAACATTTTCCTGAGTTATGTAGTGGACCGAACATAACATGGCCACATCTTTTATATGCTTGATTAGAGTAGTCTAATCTTCACCTATAAAAAATGGTAAACCTCTCAAGGCTACCACTGGAATGTCACCATGTACTGCAAGCAACAATGGACTGCTAGTATTGAATTGCACAAAAGGATATCTTCTCACCATTTGTGGAGCTTGAGGTGTCTGTGGAGTTTGAGGAGTTTGGGGACTCTGTGGAGTCTGTATATGCAAATTCATCACCAAATTTATCTGATCAAACTCTGCAGTCCTGAGACTAGGAGGAGTAGATTGGGTTCTCCCTATTGGAATGGGTGTTCTTACTGCTATTCTACCTCTTCTCCTTGGGGGTGATAACTGTAGATACTCAAATGGAGTTGAACTTCCTCTCATTTGGACTTTTCTCATTTGCTAAATTCACTAGATCTTGCAAAATTTAGAATTTTGAGTCACCAAGTATGCTATTTTTTTGCCTCTGAAAGGTTGAAAACCTTGCTGTACATACCAAACAACAAAGAAAAAATGTCTTTTAGTGGCATGAAACTCTATTCAGTGTCCCACCAGGCATGCCAAAAACTGTTGTCACAAAGGATTGCATCCTAAATGCTAAGCCTTTACAAGCTTAGAAATCCCATGCAACATGGTAACACTCTCAGACTATGGGTTTGCCTATTTCGAGAATGAACCTCTAAAAGAGCCAGGTTACTTTAAATGCCCCATTGGATCTGAAAACTGATGAAGGAAAGAGATAGAAGAAAATTGAATAAACTAAAAATTGCACTAAAATCTATCCTAAAGGGGGTGATGCACCAATGTATAACTTAACATGCAATCTAATTCACAACTAATTCTCAAAAATTTGTCCACACATCTCAGTTTGAGCAACTTGATCACATCAGTAATTCATAAGAAGGTTTGATAAATCTATTTTTTCTGAAGGAAAATAGTACTTTCACAACTTTTGAGATGAGATAAACTAGTAACATAGACTATGACCTATGATAAAGATGTGTTTGTGTACCTGCAACTATGAATGAGACAAAAATTTAAAGGTTTTATACTCAAAACACACTAAACTTTCATCAAAATCACTCCTAAGAACAAGACACCTCAAAATAAGAAGGCAAACACTTGATTTTCTGGAAAATAAAGAAGGAATTTTTGCAAATAATGATAATAATAACTTGTAAACTGTTGTTGAATATCAATAAATGTAAAAAAATCTGTGTTACAAAACTATCCTCTCTGCATGCACAAGAGAGGTGAAAAACAAGAACTGAGGATAAAAAACTAAGTCTTTTTCCCTCTAATACTTCAAAATCTGTCTCCAAAAGACCTAGAAAGGTCAACTCCAGTCAACTGCACTCAAAAAATCTCCTCCAAAAGTGATTCACAAGCAAAACTGAAAAGCCCTTAAAAGAAGGCTCATAACTACTCCATAATGAGCTAAAATAGCTCCAAACTCCCTCTCTCAATCAGTTTGACCAAAGAGAACTCAAAATGCACTATAGTTTGACTTGATGCCAAAGATAGAACTCCAAATAACTCCACTGCATGAGCTTGAACTTCAGTTTAACTCTCCTTCCTATTTTTGCATGATTGAGAGGCAAATTTAAGTAATTTAGCAATTATTAAATTCAATTGATGTGGTTGATTTAATAATTTCTATATAATGCATGATATACTCCTTATGTTTATTACATAACAAATATTAAAGCAATTTATAATTTATTGCATTTAATAGTTGTTAAGTTGCAATATTTTGCCTATTATTTGTGCAAAAATATGAGGTGGGGAATATGAAAATAATAAAACTTAAAGGAAGAAAATACTCCTCCCATTCTTGCAAAAATAAACTCCAACCTACCCCCATAACTCATAAAAAATGGGCAAAACCTTCTTAAAAGGTCAAAAATTACCATCAGTTCCTTATGTCAATCCTGTCTTCCATGGGCTCTTGGAGTATATTCAGCTAGGTTTCATGATTTCAACAAGACTTGACCTCGGACTCAAATGTATTGCAATGATTTCTCAAAGGAAAAGATAAGTCAAAAGAAAAAATGATGATTAGCCCGCGAGCTAGGTCACTCCAAGAAAAAGCCCAAACCCTAAAACATTCTCTCATTTCTCACTTTGTCTTCTCTTGGTGCCACCATGTTGCTATTCTTTGTGATGTTCTCTGAGGGTTTTGAAGGCCTATTTGGAGGCATTTGAAGGCTTTTCTCTCACTGGCCATGAGTTATCGTTGTCACCTTTTCCACTACTATAAGTGACTCTTTTATTTCATTGAGTTTTTTATGCAAACTGAGAAGAAAACCTCTTCATTTCTGTTGTTTTATTGTGAAAAAGACATGTAGAGCTTCTTTGTTTCTATGTGCTCTTTTTCCTCTTACTTTGGTTGTGACTGTGCATATCTTGTAGAGAAGAGAAAATGATTTCTTCTATTAAATCTTTTCTTTCACCAAACCCTAATCTAGGGTTTCACTATTTCTTATCCACATCTTGCAAATGATAAGGCTTTCCTCTTTACACTCATATTGCTATTGGTATTTGAAGGATAATAATGAAAAAACTTTGCATTCTAATTTCTCCTAGTAAGGACACAACCTAACTCATAGTGGCTATTTGTTTTCTACCATCTGGGCTCTTGAAGAAGATAATGAAGACTTCATGTCCCTGTTGCTTTTGACAAAGCCCTGGTAAGTTTATATACATTTTACGTATACTACTCCATTATAGCTCAGGTTCTCTGTATGCTTTGTGTTTTGCACTTCAAGAAATGATTTCTCCTTCAGGCCTCTCTATCTGTGCTAGGGTTTTCAAAACCCTAACCCTCTCTTCATGGCTTCTACGAGCATTCTTTTCAGATCAACACTTCACAATTTTCTCTTATTCACTGTCACAGGTTATTGGAGACTATCTTGGTGCTTTGTGGCTACCCCTATGGATTGTTTTATTGAGAGACCATTCATGGTGTGCTTGTTGTGCCTTCTATCTATCTTTGAATCATGCAAAAATTCATTTCCATTGTAATCTTTTAGTCTTGAGCTTGTGATGATTTCCTATATTGAAATGTGGGATGTAAACTTTCATCTTGCTAACTGTAATAGTCACCGTACTTCCCCTTTGATAGTGAACTACCCTTTTATCCTTGACTGTGGCTTGCAAGCTCACTGTGTTTTTCTCTCAAATGGTGGCCAAAGCATCATTGCATCTGCAATCCTCTAATAGCATATATCATCTATTTATGCCTTTTGTCATGCTAGACAATACAAAGACCCTACTCACTATCATTGTGCTCCATTTGTTGTACCCTATCATCAATCCCTTCATGAATCGATTACATTGTTTCATTGTTATGAGCCTTACCGTGCTCCCATTTACCATATTGTGAGATTCAAGACCTTGTCAAAACTTCTTACTGTGCATGACCACTTGACAGTGACCTCTTCCTCCATGTTCACTTATTTTTTCAAGAGAATTCACTATCACTAAAATATGTCGTTATGGCTGTCATCTGCCTTATCTAATGATTTTTGTTCCTGTCATTCACGACAGTGATTTTCATAATGTCTTGATAGTGATTCTATTGGAATTCATGGCAGTTGTCCTCATATACTTCTCTTAGGCTTGCAAGTCTGCATTTGCTTTCCTTAAGTTGTCCTTATTTGCAATGGGAAGCCCTGAACTTGCCATTGTTGAAGTGGAGACTACCCTTAAGACTTCTCCCTTCATAAAATTTGTATCTAAAGACCTGAATGAATGGAATGCCCTTACTGTCTTGGCTAACTGAGAGCTCTAATCTAAACAATTACACCACTATTGTTAATGATAGAGTTATATTTTCTCTAGGCACTGTGTCTCACCTGTGAAGATGACTATGTTATTAACCAGCTTGGTTGTCCTTATTTGTTGCTCTTAATCTTTGATTTATATCTCTTTGATAACTCATTATCATTATGCTTGCATATCTTCTACAGGTTTATGCTCTACTGATTGTGAATGTCTCCATTCCTCCTTCCACATCTTGGTCTTTTGTTGTACTCCATTTACTGTCTTTCATATTTGTGAAGCTTGGTGGATTCCTTAGTCTTTAAAGTACATTACATCATCAAATTCTTAAGGCATTAGCTTTCAAAGCATTGTGTAACACTCAATGTTCTAGTTCACAATGCATAGTCACAACCAAGGTCTTCATGTCCTAATGATGTGCCCTACAAGACTGCCATAACATAAACCACTTTCCATTAACAAAGATCTTACTTCTTTCTCTGGTATCTTTGAGGTGACTATGCATTGTTCATTCTGTCATAGCATTTGATTGTAAGGACTAACCTCCTTTTATGAAGCCATCTATAATTGGATTTGTTCAAAGTTCTCAGTATCTTATGGTTATTGTACTATAGTTGCTCCTTATGCATTGTCCTAATGATGATTGTCCTTTCAATGCAGTGACTATACCTTTTATATGATTGTTGCAATACAGTATCAATGTACCTTGTACTGTGTAGCTGTTCTAGTACCATATATTACTAAACTTTGTACTTGGAATGATATAGCCTTAGCTTTATGGCTTTAAGATGCATCAACTTACTAGGAAATAGCTAATATAGTAATATGACATTGTGATTATCCTACTGTGCTTTTGCCTTCAAAAGATGGCTACCTCACTCCATCATTTGTCATTGAATAGTGACCATCTCCTTCCAAACATGATTATGACATGCAACACACATGATGAAGTAGTGAATTTTAATGAAGATGGTTATGGACTTCATCACTGTCCTCCTTCCATGTACTATGTTCTTTAAAGTACATCTCAACTAGTACAGTCATTAATGAATGTCCTATCCTGACATTAGTACAGTCATTAATGACTGTACCTTTGATTGTTGCTACAAGTGACTATAACTTTTATGACTGTCCTTTCTTGTTTGTAAATTCTCTTTTGGTAGATAAGCTATGTTGCCTATGATATTCAAACATCAAAGACTTTGTCACTTTCAGCATGTTGGGCTCGACCCTTGTAGGAGCCACATTTTATCCACATACTGTAATTTTGATATGTTATCATGCATGTATCTTACAATGGCACTTGACCTGTACTTGCACATTCAACAAAATGTTAGGAAAACTAAGAAGCCCAGAGCTTCTCATGATGACTGGATGATCTTTCTCTTTTATGATCTTCATGATACCAATATCTGCATCTGGTGTTTAGTTTATTCATTCTATTTTGCTGATCAGATGTAGAATAGAAAGCACTCTTGAATTGTTGTATATAGGATCAAAGATTGTACCTTAAGCTCTAACATCATTTTTCTCCCTCCCCTTGCAGGTCTTCTACTGGAGCTATCACTTGGACAACTTGAGGTGCTTGTGCAGACCCAGACAACGGGATTCATCATTCACCTAGGCAATGACGGGTCCCATATTTGTTTCTATATGCTTTCTTTTCATGTTTTGTACTTTTTTTTTCTCTTATCAGATATAGTTACTCCCACGGCTTGTGTGGGACTATACAAACATTTCTCTTTTGAATATATCAGTTATATTCATCTCATGTAATGACTTATGTGTAACTTTTTTTGTGAATCAATTATATAACATGAACTGAACTCTATTTGAAATATATGTTTACAATCATGAAAAATTGACAAGTTATAAGTACCTTTCTCTAAACTGTACCAAATTGCACTGAATAGACTGCAATGAACACATCTAAAATATGATCTGGAAACTTATTCTGCTTTTATCACTTGTCATCCTTTGAATCTCTCCTTCCTTGCTGAGGCAATTTTCATTTATCTAGATTGTGTAACAGCTCGATTTGAGCTATTACATGATCCTAGAAACATGATCATCAAACAGTTCCTCATCAAGATAGTAGATGTTGACTGGATGACTCATGCACTTAAATTTTTTGTTACCTCCTCCTTTGAAATCACTGCTTCTCCAAAGTAGCAACATAAACTACTTTTACAGCCTAACCAAATTGACTGTAAAGCACAATTAGGTAGCAAATGTATTGTTCCAATTTATGAATTTCATATTTTTGCTTGAATATTTCCTCACCTTTGTCATTGTTACTTCTGATATAGATTTCTCTAAAATTTCAATTACCTTTCCCAAGATTGTGGTGGTTTTCCTAAAAATGAGGAAATTTATGTCCTTCCATATGTACCATATGAAAATAGATTGGTGTACCTCCAAGAGGAAGGTTTATGTTGAGTTTCTATATAAACTTGGCCAACTTTTAAACAATTCTAAACTTGAACTTGAAAGAGGAGAAGATTAATTTAGGCAATTAAAATTCCAATGCTAGCATCCCACATTAAAAGGATAAAGGATAAGAAGTTGATTGATGTTTTCCTCTTGCTCTCCACATAATACACATTTAAAATTAGTGCATATGTTTAGGGGGTGCTCATCTCACTTTCCTTCTATCAACCTTCATTGAATTTCCCTGATTAGCCACATTGCTAGATGTGAAATTTAGTAGTTCCCATTTTTTTAGTATTGTATTGTCCCAACTTGTGAATTTCGTATCTTTGGTTGAAGATTTCATCACCTTTTTCATTGTTACTTCTAATATTGATTTCTCTAAATTTTCAATTACCTTCCCCTAGGTTGTGGTGGTTTTCCTGAAAATGTTGAAATTTCTTTCCTTCCATATGTGTCATATGACCATAGTTGGGCTGACCTCCCACAGGCAGCTGAATGTTGAGTCTATGTCTAAACTTGGCCAACTTTTAAACAGTTCTAAAATTGAACTCAAAATAGGAGAAGACCAATTCAGGTGACTAAAAGGCTAGTGTCGACATCCCACACTAAAAGGAGAATGGAGAAGAAGGTGATTGATATTTTCCTCTTGCTCTCCACACAATACACATTTTAAATTAGTGCATATGTTTAGTTTGTGTAGTCTATCTCCCGTTAGGATTTTCTTATGTAGAAGCAACCATGTAAATGATCCCACTTTAGGAAGAATAACATCATTCCAATCTCACTTTCATTTTGTTAACCTTCATTGAATTGCCATGATTTGCCACATTGCTAGATGTGAAATTCAGTAGTTCCCAAATTTTTAGTATTGTATTTTCCTAGCTTGTGAATTTCATAGCTTTCCTTGAAGATTTCCTCACATTTGTCATTGTTACTTCTGATATTGATTTCTCTAAATTTTCAATTACCTTCCCCAAGATTGTGGTGGTTTTCCTTAAAATGTGGAAGTTTATTTCCTTCCATATGTGTCATATGACCATAGATGGGCTTACCTCTCACAGGAAAGCGAATGTTGAGTCTATGTATAAACTTTGCCAACTTTTAAACAATTCTAAATTGAACTCGGAAGAGGAGAAGACCAATTTAGACGATTAAAAAGCTAGTACCAGCATCCCAAGCTGAAAGAACAATGGAGATGAATGTTGATAACTGAGGGGGGGTGAATCAGTTATCTTAATAATTTGGTTTTTCTTCCTTTTAAACAATTAGAGCAATATCAAATCATATCAGCATACATAACAATGGAAGTAGAAATAAACTCAACACACATGACACAATATTTTTGATATGGAAAACCCTATTAAGGGAAAAAAACCATGGGGTGATTAACCCAAGATTGTATTCTCTATTAGAAGAATATAAGGAACAAAATGGCACTTGCCAATTAGGGCTCACTGCCCAAGCACACTACTCACAAGAGGCTCACTGCCTACAATAGTTTATACAAAGAAACTAGGTACTTGAATTGATGAGAAGCATCCACATGTGCTTAGGTTCAATTCTGGTTAAGCTCAATATACTGATGTACTGCAATTCATTCTTCCTCTTCTTTGGTGCTGCTGTCCTGTCACATACTAGACCTGCCTTACTGCTTTCACACTACTCTTCTTCTTTTCTTCGCACTTCACAATACCACACACACACCTTCTCATTGAAATCCATCTAGTATATATATCCACACCAAGGATTTCATCATCTTTCTAGTTGGCATCCGGAATAGTCAATATTTTCCCAAACTCTGGTCTGTCGGCTGAATCCTTGCTTACCAAGTGATGCGTATCAAAGAGATAGTTATAGAAGTCATCAATCATGTTGGCTAATCATGAATGATACCTTAAGAACCTTGATCACCATCAATATCTTATCCGGATTAAGGTCTGATGCTCTGTCGGTCAATTCTTCCTCTGTCTACTCTACCAAATAGGAACCCAATACTTAGGTGCTTATATCTCTTCACTCTTTTATCACCGGAGGCTCAATCCCTGGAATATATCAGTCAAGGTACTCCTCTTGACTTCCCCAAGTCTGCACTTTACATAGATACTTCCTCTGAGAGATCTGGACCTAATTGTCAGATCTTGTTGCATGCTCTATTCTTGGTCACCGGACCAAGTTACTCTATAATCTAACTTCCAGTATAGACACACCATGTCCTGCAGATGTGTGGGATGAACTTTGTTGCCATCAATGACAACACTCATGAAGCCACATAGTGTCTTTTACCAACAATCTCCCCCTTTGGCATTGATGGCAACACTTCAATGAAAAATGACTAAGTGTCACACTACACTCCCCCTTGGTTGATGCTCTGTTCTAATGTACATTTTACCAGAGCTCCCCCTTAGCTAGATTCCACATATTTCACTACTACTCACTCCCCCTTTGACATCAATGGCAAAGGGTAGAATCTGCACACCAAAACTCTCAAAAATCCAACTATACTTAGCCGCATAAGTATATATACATATTATACTTACATATACTATAGTATATCTGCAAAAGTTGTGTTCAATTGGACAAGTTCTATTGCCCAACTCTACTTCATCCTATCCAAAATTAAGATGTGACCACTCAACAGGAATGCAAAAGCTTCTACCCTCTTTAGATCTGTCGGATCACTGGTCCAGGCTATGGTCTGAGCATCAGTTAGGGCCTCATGCATGGCCTCTAACTTAGGGATAATAATCCCTCTTAGTTCACTTAACCTGCTTATCCTATTTTTCTTCTCCTTCTCAAGCTTCTTTATTTCATTTATAGCTACAAGAGTCTGACACTCTTGATTCATTATGGAAGAGGAGAGAGGATCAAAACTTTGAGACAGGCTTGATAGTTTATTCTCTTGATCTTCCATCTTCTTGGTAATATCTGCTGTCACGGTGGACCAAGATAGACAAAATTTGTATAGATCTCCACCATCTTTAAGAGCATTTTCTAGGCTCTTTATTCCAATATTCAGATTTCTCCTATCATTTGCTATGTACCCCTATACTTCAGAGAATCTTTTACCCAAAAATTCTTTTCAGACTTTCTCTTCTGCTGCTTTCTCTAAAGAGTCAAAATGTGTATTACCAGAGTTAACAAGAGACCTTAGATTACCGGATGTGGAGGCCGAAGAATCCTTTTGGAAGGTTGGCATGATTTTCTCTAGCACACTAGATGCAATCTCTATTAGCTCACAATCTTCCATGTGAGACTTCAGAAGCTTTTCTTTTGCTTTAGCTTGAGCAAAAGATGCTACCTTCATTGTCTGGACCGGAGAGAGAGAGTCAAAATTGAATGGCCCTTGAAGTAGCTCTGGTTCATCCAATTCAATCATTTCTTTTGTCAAGAAGTCTTTGACTGCTTCTGTAGTGTCTCTTGCCAGAGACAGAGTTTTTCTTTCCTTCTGCAGCCTCAGCACTGTCACTTGAGGTCTTCTCAGTTTGACCTTCTTCTCCTTGATTGATGCTCTCTTCTTTTCTTTCAATTTCAAAATTTGCAGGGGGATCCGGAAGAGAGGTGTCTTCTTCTTCATGAACTTCCTCTTCTGGAACAGAGGAATCTAAGTCCTTGGCTTTCTCTTTATTTGTCTCCTTTGCCTCTTCTGCCACTATCTTAGCAGATTCTTCTTTGTCATCCATGGCAGAGGGTTCATCACCTAAGTCCTCTATGATAGGAATATTGAATCTTTTATAGGCATTTCAGAGGATCTCTTCAGTCTCTTTGGCCACTTTGTCAGTCTCTCCAAGCATAAGCTGATTCATTCTAGCTTTGCTCCGAAACTCATCCTTGCAATCTTTGAAGATCATATTCATTTATTTTTGAGTGATTGAAGGGTAGAGCTGAATAGCTATCTGTTTCCGGATCTCAAGGTCCTTTGCCTTGGCATTGTTCTTCCTTATTTCTAGTTCCTTCTCTAGGCTTTTGGGAATTAGAGATATGATTTCAATAAATGCCTTATTATAGATATTCAGATACCTGACTGTAGCTTCTTGCAAGATCTTCTGGTCAACTTCATTATACTCATCATAGAACTTAGTCATTGGTTTTAGGTTCCCATCCATAGTGACTGATTTGATGATATCATCAATGCAGAGAGTAGGCTTTCCAAAAAATATTTCTACCTTCTCTTCTTTGCCTTGACCGGTAGAGGGTTCACCAGATGTTTTCTTCTTCTTCTTCATTTTCTTTACTTCCTCATCTGTCTCTGTCTCTTCATCATCCTTGAGGCTTATGTATGATCTTGTAGCTTTTGTCTTTGTCCTCTTTTCTCCTTTACCGAATGATTTTGCTTTCGGTTTTGATGCATTTGAGCTCTTAGTAGTGGTAGGTGCTGAGCTCTTAGAGGATCTAGTCTAGGAGGGGGCTTCTACTGGAGCACTTTCTTTTCCTACTTCTTCCTTTTCTTTTTCTGCCCTTTCCATCTTCTCTTTGTTTGCATCAAGTGTCTCCTTTGAAATTCCATGCCTCTTGGCAAATTCTTCTACTTCCCTCCTCCCTTTTCTTTTCATTTCCGGTTGTCTTAGTTCCACATGAATCTTCATACTCAACTCTTTAAAGGTTCCAAACCTTTCTACCTTAGGATCCTTGGGTTGACTAAGCATGTGTTGAATATGTAGTTCTACAATTTTCTCATCTACTTCATACCCCATTGGCATGATCCAGACTATCCTTGGCTCTACTGCCTCCATTAGGCATTGATTAGTTTCTACCATAAAGCATACTGTATCCTTATACTTTTCAACTAGAGATTGGGGGATTCTCTCTCTTGCTTGCATCATACTTTGAAAGTTCTTGAAGTAGCCCCATAGTGCTATATTATGTGCCTTGGTATCACCTATTCCATGCAAATAATCCCTGATTTGTATGGCTACTGGTCTATCATTTTGCCACATCCAACCATTAGATCTGGGTAGCTCATTCATGTAATAAAAAAATAGACAGAGTATCAAGCCACCGTATTTGAAAGAGTTCTTCTTGTCCTTCTTTATCTTCTGCAGATTCTCCAAATGTTGGTTTAGAAGGAGCTCACAAAGATCATAGTCGGCATTCTTTCTTAACATTTCATAAGTAGTATAAATAGTAGTTCCGGATATAGAATTTTCCCTACTAGAGTGATATATCTTGTAGCCAATTATCATGGATGCAAACTTCATATTTGGATCAGTGATATCTTCTATAGTCATTGCTCTCTTGTCAAATTTTGATTTGGTATCCTCACTCACAATTTGGTTTTTGACAGATTTGAGAGTAGGCAACCCACCAGATGAGTGCAATCTGGTTACCGCCTAATGGCATCTTTAGTGATTTTAAATGGCCTATTCAACCACATGAAGTTGTCATACATTCTGCTCAAAACATACCGGACCCATTCATCTTCTGCAAAATAGGGGAAATGGATGCAATGTCCAAAATGTTTGTCCCGGATAGCCTTGTACTACAGTTTGAGTTCAAAAGCATCATCTATTAACTGATTGTGATAGATATCCCTTAACTTGGATTCCCTAAATTCTTCAATATTCGCATGAATGTAAACCCTAACATCTTCTACATGCAAAATACCATGCAGTATGCTGGAAAATGCACCTGAGGGATCCACTTTTAGAGATTTGTAGGGATGCTTCTTAAATTTAGGGTGCGGCCTATCAGTAATCTTCACAACATTCAGAGTAGCCATTTTCAAGAGATTTACAGAGAGATATTCAAGAGCATAAAATACCTTTTACGCTTCTAGGTTTCACGGTATGAGCTGACTCGAATTGTTGGAAGAATTGACTTCTATGGTTGATCTTTGAGAGGTTTGAGACAATTTGTTTACAGAGCTCCTTTTCTCTTCTTCTTGAATGCAAATGTACAAATGATGAACAAAAGAACCCTTTTATTTCTCTGCAAACCCTAATTTCGTTTGCAATAAATGCATACCTTAAGTTATTCCAGTTGCTCTATTCTCCTTGTCTTGAGAGATTTTTCAGATCACTAAGATGCACTTAAAGTTATTCTCGGTGGATATTAGAAAACTATCTACCTTTCATAATCATTCCATTTATCCACAGATCAAGATTCCTCAAATTCAAATCATACCAGATCTAACTGTGAAAATTATGTTCTTATCGGATGACTGTTAAACCAGATCAATCTAGGAAGATTAACCTCTTCTAAACTTCTTGCAGATCTTCCATATCTTTACCAAGGCTCATTTAGATGTTTCTCTAGGAGTCCTTTAATCTGCAACTTTCCATGTGCCAATTTCAAGACCAATTGACTGGCTGGGAGAACTTATTTTCCTTTGAGACTCCCCCTGAGCTGGAGCTCATCTATTTAGTTTCTAGAAGCAATATCAGCACCAGATTCTAGTGCAAATCCATCCACAACATTTTCTGTACTCCTCTTCACCCAAATCTTGTTCATCTCCCTTTGAATCTCATCCACATTCACTTTTCCTTTTCCTTTGTCTTGGTTTTGATTATGATGCATCAGACCCTTTTTGTCCTGACTCTTGCTTCTACAGAATTTGGCAATATGACTGGATCTATTGCAATTGTAGCAAACAACATTTCTTTGCATATTTGACTGATATCCTCTTAATCTGTATTGATTAGCCATATGTCCCATTCTATTGCATGTAAAGCATCTACCATTGAATGAGTTGTTCATTTGCATATTTCTACACTCATGAGATTTTTGACTATACCTTTTGCAATTAAAACACTGTCCGGAGAAGGATGAATTAGTCTGATTCATTCTTCTTCTACACTGATTTGCTTTATTACTAAAGTTGTTGCAATTATGGTAGTATCCATTGAAGGATGGATATCTTGGAGTATTTGGTTGTCTTACTGGAGGTCTTCTAGGCCTGTTCCTTGGATTTCCTAATCCAGAGTTCTTCTGACCTAATCCAGAGCTTTCACCTTTCTCATACCCCAAGCCTTGCTTGTCATCTACTCTCTTTTGGCTTTCAAGAAGAACTTCAAGCTGACCAGAGCTTATCTTGAATTTCTCTTTATATTCATTTGTTGTTTGGAGATCCCTTTTTAAAGTGACAATCTAATTCTCAAGTTGTTCTTCATTATCTCTAGCTTCTTCAAGATCATATTCCAAATGCCTGATTATTCTATCCATTTTGTGGCAATCTTCTAACTTTTCTTTGAGAGATTGTTTTAAATTATCTTCAGTCTTTCCTTTCTCTTCAATTTCTTGAGTGAATTTCATAACACCTTATTCCATTTCATGTCTTACCATAATGACCTCTTTTGATAGTTTCTTACATAATTTGTTCTTTTCATTTAGATGTTCATCAATAACATTGGCTTCACTTTGACTTGCTAACTATTGAAGTAGTTCCTTTCTCTTTTTTATAGAGATACTCAGTTTCTCTTTTAGTTCATTTATGAAATCATTAGCTTGTTTGAGTCTTTCCTTCAATTCATTGACTTCAGAGTGAGATTGCTTAAGATCATCTAGAGCAGACTGAATTTGTTCCCTCATACCATACATATTGAGATTCCCAGATCTTCCTTGAGTTGTTAGGCTCTGTTAGGAGGAACTTGGCTCTGATACCAATTGCTGATAACTTAGAGGGGGGGTGAATCAGTTATCTTAATAATTTAGTTTTTCTTCCTTTTAAACAATTAGAGCAATATCAAATCATATTAGGATACATAACAATGGAAGTAGAAATAAACTCAACAAACATGACACAATATTTTTGATGTGGAAAACCCTGTTAAGGGAAAAAAACCATGGGGTGATTAACCCAAGATTGTATTCTCTGTTAGAAGAATATAAGGAACAAAATGGCACTTTCCAATTAGGGCTCACTGTCCAAGCACACTACTTACAAGAGGCTTACTGCCTATAATAGTTTATACAAAGAAACTAGGTACTTGAACTGATGAGAAGCATCCACATGTGCTTAGGTTTAGTTCCGGTTACACTCAATATACTGATCTACTGCACTTCATTCTTCATCTTATTTGGTGTTGTTGTCCTTCACATACCAGACCTGCCTTACTGCTTTCACACTGCTCTTCTACTTTTCTTCACACTTCACAATACCAAACACACCTTCTCATCAAAATCCATCTGGTATATATATCCGCACCAAGGATTTCATCATCTTTCTAGTCGGCATCCAAAATAGTCAATATTTTCCCAAACTCTGGTCTGTCGGCTGAATCCTTGCTTACCAAGTGATGCGTATCAAAGAGATAGTTATAGAAGTCATCAATCATGTCAGCCAATCATTAATGATACCTTAAGAACCTTGATCACCATCAATATCTTATCTGGATTAAGGTCTGATGCTCTGTCGGTCAGTTCTTCCTCTGTCTACTCTGCCAAATAGGAACCCAATACTTAGGTGCTTATATCTCTTCACTCTTTCATCATCGGAGGCTCAATCCCTGGAATCTATCAGTCAAGGTACTACTCTTGACTTCCCCAAGTCCGCACTTTACATAGATACTTCCTCTGAGAGATCCAGACTTGATTGTCAGATCTTGCTGCATGCTCTATTCTTGGTCACCAGACCAAGTTACTCTACAATCTGACTTCCGGTATAGACACACCATGTCTTGCGGATGTGTGGGATGAACTTTGTTGCCATCAATGACAACACTCATGAAGCCATACAGTGTCTTTTACCAACAATGAAGGTGATTGATGTTTTCGTCTTGCTCTGCACACAACACACATTTAAAATTAGTTCATATGTTTAATTTGGGTATTCTATCTCTTGTTAGAATTTTCTTGCATAGAACCAACCATGTAAATGCTCCCATGTAAATTTTATATCATTTTATTATAGAATCACTTTTTGTCTAAAAACAAATATATTCAATTTCTGTGGGTTTTGCTATTAGTGAGGAAGTCATACTCTTTCATGGAATTGTTGTACCAGCTTACAGGCTTGTTACAAATTAATTCAAGGTAAATTATTTATAATTTTGGAGTTATGATATGCTTTGGGATTTACCATACAAGTTGTTTAAATAGTGGTGGCGCCTTCCTAAATTTGGGATTACTACGTGTACAAGGTTTTTGTCCACTGTACAAGAGAAAAATAACCAAGTTTTATTAGTTGTGGTAATTTAGGGAAACAACTCTGACCAAGAATCTAATGTTTTAGCTTATATCATCTTTTTGAGGTAAATCATATTTTAATATTACATCACACTTATGTTTACCTTGTAAGACACCTATTATAATTGATTTGTGTCTTGTAGCTCAGTCATACCTTTTTTTGAATCGTTGCCATTGGATAATTGTTAAGATTACAACTTTTTATTATATTACTTTGTGGGCCACACCATATTTTTGTCCTAGTCATAACAAGTAAAGACAATCATACAGACAATCATACCTAATGTTTGATCACAACACTTGAGTTAGATTTTAGTTGGCCATGCCATAATAATGTTCCCAAAATTATTGTACATCTTCATTTAAATTAGATTTGGTGTGTGGTGAATCTTTGTGAGTATTTTTTAGTATGATATATTAATATTGTAGACACTCACAGGGAAGTCTTCAAGGAGAATCTCAAAGTAAGACTTCAATGTGAGATTAGCTTCAAATCAAATCAAAATAGAGGGTAAAAGCTCATCGCATCTTATCATATAGGATGAACAACTAAAGGTGTTGAATGATTGCACAAGTCAATGCAAAACCAATCAAATATCACCAAGCATAAACAAAACATGATGCTAACGCTTAATAACAATAAGTGCACTTACAAAACCCTAACTAGGACTGACATATCAAGGTAAAAACTTCTAACTTATTTTCCCAAACATAACTTGTTCCTCATTAGAATCCAAGCAACTAATTATTTTGTATGTCCCCATACTCTCCTATAATTCTTCTTTACTTGCTCCCCTATTGTTGAAAATAATTTATCACATTTTTATTCATTTCAAGGGAATTTCTTTGAAGTATGTTGATTTGGCTAGTAATTAGCTCCAGTTGATACATAATTCCTTGGTCTTTCTTTGAAAAACCTTGAGATTGAGAAAGAAGTGATACAATTTGAAAAAATGTTTAAGTAAATCATTGTAATTCCACTTGTCAGATGGATATAGTCATTTGTAAAAGTAGTTGTACATTTAAATTTCCAAATATGCAAAAGAATAACATGTCTCACAACATTAGAAACAATTTTATTATTTAGAACTAGCCCAAGTAAAGCCTCTTTCCAACTTAAGTGACAACCAAAAATAGAAAGTATATCTCTAAAGATGGCAAACCGATGTTTTCTAGTAGCAATGCAATCCTAGAATAGATGCTTCAAGGATTCTTTAGTATTACAAAAGGGTTATTTAATAGGATGGACTTTCAAGGTACTTAGTTTCTCACTAATAGATAATTTATAAAGTAATAACTTCCAAGCATATTTCTTTATGGATTAAATCTTGTAAACGAAGAATGTTTCAAGAATTTGATTTGGGTGGATGGGACTAATATCTTGAATGTTAAACCAAGACTGCTCTATAAGATGATGTTCAACTCTTAGGTGGTTTTCCAGCATATTTTCACATCTTGGGGTGATACTTTGGGACACAATGCATTGTCTAAAACTTCCAACTGATTTGGTTGAAAGTATTAGAATCTAAGAAATCATGTTTTAGGTGGATATTAGTTCTTAATAAACTATGTGTTGGTTATGGTAACATTGAATGTTCATTATGTAATATCCCCGAAACCATTTTTCATATCTTCTTTGACTATGTTTATGCTAAAGTGATTTGGTCTTTTTTCATGGGTAATATTTCTATGTGGTGTGTTACCTTCTGAATCGACAGAGGGTTTGCCAGTTCCAATGCACGGGCAGATTCGGCCAACAGACACGAGAGGTTGCGTGAGCTTCTCCCCTTCACTTCTGGTTCTACTGCACCAAGGGGGGTATCCCTATAGCTCAAGATGTAACATTGACTAGCCCAATGACAGAAAGATTTAGCTTGACAACAACTGGCAGAATACTCTCATGTGTGGACAAAGATTGGTGTGATAAATCACAAGGTTGGCAACGTTCTTGGACATATCTGTCTGGTTAGGTATGAGAGTATATAGGGGTTCCTAATCCTACTCCTACAACTAACAGGTTGGAAAAATGGAATGGTTTGAGTTTAATGGTTTGGATGCAAGACAGGGGGTTTTGGATCATAACTACTTCACAAGAACAAACCAGTGCCTATCCCAGGGCAAGGAGTCAACTAGACATATACATAAGAATGGCTTGCAACTATCATTTGAGTTTCAAGGGGTTAGAACTGATGCTTGCCTTACAAACATCACCCAAGGATGAGTATTTAACTGTTCATACTTACAAGCATCCTAGTTGACATACATTCTTCTTCAGATTTAACTTAAGACAAATTTAATCCACTCCTTGAATGGAAGTCAAAAGATCAAACATGCAATACAAAAGCCTGTATCCCTAAATCTATAAAACCCTTATCAACCAGATTCAAAAGAAGAAACTACATGCAACATATGGAAACAAACAGATAAATACATGCAACAAAGGCATTTTTCATATAACATTAACACTGAAACTAAACATATGTGCAAGATACAAATTATATGAAACACATAAACTCCATAGAGATAAAACAAACAGGAAATGCTCTGTATTTCATTATTTTTCCCCAAAATTGCCCAAGTCTTCCACCACATAGTGAGTAACACAGTTTGGCTTTTATACCAAGGCTGTGTACTCAGCAAAATTACAACGGTCAACTCCAGAATTTGCCAGATACAATGCATTAGAAAATGGCACTCAAAATAGTTAATGTTGTAGGAGAAATAGGGAGAAGAAGCAGGTAAAATCAGGATCTGGGCTGCCGCTCAAGGACATGCCTCTTAAAAATGATGGTTGACCTATCCACCGTCGACCCAAATCCTACAGATGTCGCCATTATTGCTCAGCTACCCGCAGATCCTTAGTGGCGTGCCTTTGAAACTTTCCTGCCAAACTTCATCATCCTGATATTTCAAATTATGTAGGAACCATTTATCCCACATGCACCCCATGGAGACCCTTTTAGCACTTTATATGCGTGGCCACATGTAAACATATTGTCGTGCATTTTACCCTGCATGACCCATGAGCCAACCGCTAGCAGTCCATCAGTGTAACTCCCGCCTCCATTGGTGTGACCCACACTATCGGAACAACCACAAACACTTCCACCGATAACACCCGTCACACTGACCGCAACCTTCCTTGAAAAGCCTCAAACCACAATCCATCGGCCAGACACCAACCATCGGAGAACCTCTCGCCAGCTCACTTGATAAGTAATGTCATTCCGATGAAGGTCCTCATCGGCCAAACACAAGGCATCGGCAGAAGATCTCCCAGCTTTGCCGATGCGAGAAGTCACCCCGATGCACATCCTGGTGACATCATCATCACATTCTCAATATTAAGGGATCTTCATAAGATGACCTAGTGTTAGAAATATGACCCCCTAGACCTCGATGACCCTGAAACCTGATTGATTAAGCAGGCAACAATAGTGGCTCCAATTGGGGACGCATGCCTCTTGCAGGCATGGTGAGAACTTCAGAACTCTGGGATGCAGACCAGTCCCCTATCCATTGGGCATAGAGTCATGAACTGCACCAACCTGCATCACCAAACACATTTGATGGCCTAAGGCCACCAGGAAAAGAAAAACCTGTATCTCCCCTTGTTGAATACCTTGTTTTCATCTGCATACACTGGATTAAGCCTGAAGATGCTGCCATGATCTGCCCACAAGCAAGCTTGGTCATTTGCATACTCAACCTTCTGATTTGGCTTGTCACTGTCAACCTTATGTAAACAATCCTCAACATCCGGCAACAAGTGGATGCAATGTTCATCAAGCAATGCATATTCAAATGGCATACAACACTTATCATCATCTACATCAGCAGTATGCATTACAAAGTGATCTCCTAGCTAGACTGAAAACGGGAAACATTCAGAGTCCACCACACAGCTAGGAAGATCAGAGCTCATTTCATTAGCTGGCCTATCAAAAGAAAAGCTTTCAAATTCATAATTGTGCACATCATGCACACAATCATCTGGTACACCAAGCTAGAAAAGATCAGGCTCTGGTACCTCTATACAATAGGCCTCATGATATATGTTGGCCTCTCTTTCATCAGAATAAAAATAGAATCCAAATCAATAGCAGGGCTCAAATCTTCACCATACTTAGACAGATCCTCATCACCACATGTGTCATAAATGGGTGATCTAGGTGTCTCAGCCTCATCATGGTATGCCAGTGGTTCATGGGTAGCAAAACATGCATCTTCATCACCAATGGGTTCCCTTTGTGGAGGAGTATCGGCATGTGTGTTATAAGCAAAACAGTCATCAAATAAAGAACAATCATGCTTTGCATTAGCACTTGTTTCAATCTTTGATTGCTTTTCATCATCTCCATGTGTCTGAGTATAAGGCAGTGATTCAAACATGGAATTGCTGCTCTGTTTGCTTATATCTTCTCTGTCTTGAGTACAATACTCGCAGTTATCTCCACAACCCCATCATTGCTTTCATGGCCAGATGCCCCAACATTGCAATGGGAGTCTTCATTGATGCTTTCCTTGGCACCCTCAACATCTATCTTCTCATCTTCATATGATGTCATGATCACTTGGTCATTTTCAGCCTCACAACCATTATTCACACCCAAACCTAGGGACAGGGATTTCTGCAAGTGCTCATTTCTCATCTCTTCCATATTTTCTAAATACTTGTATGCCATCTGCATACTTGTCACCTTGAATTCCCTTAGGATTGCACTAGAGCCCTCCTCAAAAGCTTCAAAGAATATGCCAACATAGGCTGAAGTATCAGGTCTGAAGACTTCTGGGATTTGTGAAAGGGCTAATGCAAACCTATGACTGAAATCAATACATGGCTCTTTATCTTGTTTTTTGATTTCCATTAATCTTGCAACAAGATCAGCTGGTTTTCTTGCAAATTCTTCTTTGAAATAGTTAGCAAGTTTATCTCAACAGGCAAAGGATCTCTTTGGAAAGCTTAAATACCAATCTTTAGCTTTTGAATCAAAGGATCTAATAAAAAACCTCATCCACATATCCTCATCTCTAAATGAATGTGTATCCATGAACTCATGAAAATTTTGGATATGTGCACTCCCATCACAGACACTATGACCACTAAATCTAGGCATCTGATTGTACATCCTAGTAGGCATACTTTCAACTTTATAATCAACCCATGATAGATCAAGTTGGTCATATAAAGGATCAAAAGGGCTGACAAGAGGTTTAGCTTTCTAACTAGTAAACACAACAGGGCTATCACTATTTAACTAGGCCTGCCTAGCCTCTAAGAACATCAACCTATTTCTTATCTCCTCTATTCTTTCAATCAACATGTCATCCCCCTTTTGACTAAGTATGGGTGAATACATATTTGGATTCATAAAAATATTAGTCTTAGACATCCTTTGTCTGCCTAAGACCTAAGACTTCCCCTGGAATCTAACTCATGCAGTAAAACAATAAATATAAAGGGGAAAGAGCTAGGTACCTTTTCTCACCCAAATAAAGAAATATGAACATCTCTTGTCACATAACATACATCTACCTTTCATGTGCACTTAAATTATTTGCAGAGTCACCACCTCTCCAGAGAGGACAAAATTATTAACAGCTTGAAAGCTACATTTCTAGGTTCATTCCACCAGCAAAGCAGGACAAAACTTCACCAAAGGCTACA
This sequence comes from Cunninghamia lanceolata, assembly GCA_027924645.1. Lineage (NCBI taxonomy): Eukaryota > Viridiplantae > Streptophyta > Pinopsida > Cupressales > Cupressaceae > Cunninghamia > Cunninghamia lanceolata. The sequence goes on along the minus strand of BSBN01000135.1, from coordinate 2,649,172 downwards.
AGATATCACTTTTTCTATTCATCCCCAGTAGAGTCGCCAATTCTATTACCTTTTGAATTGGTAGAGGGTTTGCCAGTTCCAATGCATGGGCAGATTCAGCCAACAGACACGGGAGGTTGCGTGAGCTCCTCCCCTTCACTTCTGGTTCTGCCGCACCAAGGGGGGTATCCCTATAGCTCAAGATGTAACATTGACTAGCCCAATGATAGAAATATTTAGCTTGACAACAACAGGCAGAATACTCTCATGTGTGGACCAAGATTGGTGTGATAAATTACAAGGTTGGCAACGTTCTTGGACATATCTGTCTGGTTAGGTATGAGAGTATGCAGGGGTTCCTAATCCTACTCCTACAACTAACAGGTTGCAAAAATTGAATGGTTTGAGTTTAATGGTTTGGATGCAAGACAGGGGATTTTGGATCATAACTGCTTCACAAGAATAGACCAGTGCCTATCCCAGGGCAAGGAGTCAACTAGATGTATACATAAGAATGGCTTGCAACTATCATTCAAGTTTCAAGGGGTTAGAACTGATGCTTGCCTTACAAACATCACCCAAAGATGAGTATTTAACTGTTCATACTTACAAGCATCCCAATTGACATACATTCTTCTTCAGATTTAACTTAAGACAAATTTAATCCACTCCTTGAATGGAAGTCAAAAGATCAAACATGCAATAAAGAAGCCTGTATCCCTGAATCTATGAAACCCTTAGCAACTAGATTCAAACGAAGAAACTACATGCAACATATGGAGACCAATAGATAAATACATGCAACAAAGGCATTTTTCATATAACATTAACATTGAAACTGAACATATATGCAAGATACAACTTAGATGCAACACATAAACTCCACAGAGATAAAACAGATAGGAAATGCTCTATATTTCATTATTTTTCGCCAAAATTGCCCAAGTCTTCCACCACACAATGAGTAACATAGTTTGGCTTTTATACCAAGGCTGTGTACTCAGCAAAATTATAACAGTCAACTCCAGAATTTGCTAGATAGAATGCATTAGAAAATGGCGCTCAAAATAGTTAATGCTATAGGAGAAATAGGGAGAAGAAGCAGGTCAAATCAGGATCTAGGCCGCCGCTCAGGGACATTCCTCTTAAAAATGATGGTTGACCTATCCACCATCGACCCAAATCCTGCAGATGTCGCCATTATTGCTTAGCTACCCGCAGATCCTTAGTGGCATGCCTTTGAAACTTTCCCACCAAACTTCATCATCCTGATATTTCAAATTATGTAGGAACAATTTATCCCACATGCACCCCACAGAGACCCTTTTAGCACTTTATATGCATGGCCACATGTAAACATATTGTTGCGTATTTTACCCTACATGACCTGTGAGCCAACCACTAGCGGTCCATCGGTGTAACTCCCGCCTCCGTCGGTGTGACCCACACTATCGAAATAACCACAAACACTTCCGCCGATAACACCTGTCACACCGACCGCAACCTTCCTTGAAAAGCCTCAAACCACAATCCATTGGCCAGACACCAACCATCGAAGGATCTCTCGCTAGCTCGCCCGATAAGCAATGTCACTCCGATGAAGGTCCTCATCAGCCAAACACAAGGCATCAGCAGAAGATCTCCCAGCTTCGCCGATGCGCGAAGTCACCCAGATGCACATCCTGGTGACATCATCATCACATTCTCAATATCAGGGGATCTTCATAAGATGATCTAGTGTTAGAAATATGACCTCCCAGACCTTGATGACCCTGAAATCTGATTGATTAAGCAGGCACCAACATGGTGTCCCACTATCATTAAAAACTAGAAAGAGATCTTATGTGGTTATGTAGAAGGTGTTAACAAAAGAGCTAATATCTTTTGGTTTGTTTTTTTCCACTGAGGTCCTTTGGTTTATCTAGAAAATGAGGAATGAGGACAAGTTTCAAGGCAGGGAGATGATACTCACTAAGACCTTTTATAGTCTCACAAAATTTAAATTTTTTGAGCATGTAATAGTTGCTCTCCAAAGCTCTCACTAGACAAGTTCAAAGAAATGATGAAGAATGGGATCATGGTATACAAAGAGGACATTATGGAAATGAATACACAATCTTCTAGGATTTATATTGCAAGCAGCACCAAGCAGATAAGGAAAAAGAAGAGTGTACAAACATTTGGAGAATACATCCCAGAATTTTAGCATAAGTTTAGATTTGTTGAGAAACTCACCAAAAATTGGTGTTGTACCAGGATTAGACTCTTTTCATGATAGTGATAACAAGGAACATATATGGGACTAGGATAGTGGCTAGGCAAATGAGCAGTGTAATGAGTTTAAAAAAGTAAGAGCAGAAGAGACCCATTATGGCACAGAACTTGATAATAGCCAAGGCTATTATTATCAATATGCAGATTTTGGTGAGCATGAGGAAACAGAGCAGCATCTAAGGGACTCAGTAGGGAATAGTGTAGGTGGAAGACTTGGTAGCAGAGAATAACCTATGGAACTAGAGCTGGCAGATGATTACATAGAGCTGTAATTGCTACAGGAGGATTCTCAAAGTGATATGCATATTGTAGAAGACTATATAGATGTTCTGACTAAGGATTACAATGACTACATTTAAGTAGTAAATAGTAATTGGATATATATATTATTGATGCTCTAATATGTACTGATGCTTTGAAATAATGCAAAACTGATCGTATGTAATAGGGTATTGCTTTTTGGATTGACTTTAGATGCAAAATTTTGGCTGTGGTTTTCTTGACCATATGGATGTAAAACTCTTTTTGTTTTGAATATATTTTTGCTTGATTTCCAAACCAAAAGTATAGTTTAGTATATATTATATATATAGTAAGAACGACATATATGTATAGTTTAATATAAATATAAGTATTAGTATAGTTTAGTATATATAGTAAGAATGGTTCCTATCTTAAATATTTCTGACTTCAGACATTCTTGGTGGGGTAGAAGATACTTTGATGGGTAGGAGAACATGGAGGAAAAAAGGACTACATTATCAAGAGAAAAATAAGAAATGCAATATTTAAGACAATTAGATAGATAGATGATCATGAAACTTTTACTTTTAATGAAATTTAAAAAATGGATGATAGGGAAGATATCAATAATAATTTAATTATATTTATACTGTATAAGTAAAGTCAAATTTACCAAAGGGTTTTAGTTTAATTGGTTGGGTATAATTGGTAAGGTTGATGGTATGTTGCTTGATTATGCCTTCCACCAAGATTCAAACCCTCAAAAGTGTAATAAATAAGAGATGAGGTTTGATATAAAACCCTCCAACTAAAATAAAAACAAATTTGATGTAATTATACAATTAAAAAATATATATTAATGATATGAGAACTAACCTGATTTTGGAGGGTATACATATGTGTGGGTGGTGCATGGTCTGAGATTGCCCTGGATGTTCTTGAATCCACATATTGATATATGTGTTTTCGGTAGGGTCACTAAAACCCTTTTACTTATTTATAAAAATTGAGTACTGGGTAATGGGTTTTTGCAATACATGTACAGGAGCCATCTACTGATATTTATCCACATTCTAAAGACACCCAAAGAAATATGGGCTAAATTGCAAAGTGGGTTTTTACCAATGGGTCTAAAAAATTGATAATATACACACTAAATTGAAAATACTTCTGGATTAGACTGTGTTGATTATTTTTCCCTCAACATTTCGAATCACACTCAGTAATCCATCATCAGGAGAAAAATAGCAAGAGAAGAGAAACATAATAGCAAGAGAAGAGAAACATAATGATTATGTTTCTCTTCTCTTTCTATCTTTCTCCTGATGATGGATCATTGAGTGTGATTCAAAACGTTGAGGGAAAATAATCAACACAGTCTAGTCTAGAAGCATTTTCAATTTAACATCATGGACTGTGGAAAATTAATGACTACCAATATACACACTACTGCAATATGAGAGGATCAATTGAAAAGAAATACAGAATTTAATTGCATACATCTTATTGACGATCATTTGTCTAGAGTTCTACGACAACTCATTCCTCCAGTTGTTGTTGTTGTTGTTGTTGGTGTTGGTGGAATCCATGACATCCCTAGGCAAATGAGTAAGATAATAAGAATGATGATGGGCAAAACCTAATCATTTTCCATCCAAGTTAAGGTGAATATAGATTTGACTCATGTGACAATAGAACAGACATAAAGAAACATCCTTTGTGTAGTTGCAGTCCTTTCTGGACTCTTTGGTGTTTCTGTTGCAGTTATGTTGGCTGCTTGCTTCTTATCTGTCTAATTTTTATTTTTTTTATTTTTTTATTTTTTTGGTTGCCTTATTCCAATTTTTAAAAAATGGGTATATTGAGAGAAAGGTACTCAAGACTTCCCACTGCTTAAGCATCAATATATTCTTCTCCCACATAAAGTTATTTATATCCTTAAGTTGTCACTATCATAATACTATTTGATAAATTGATTCTGTTATCCTTGATTTGTCACTATCATAATACTGTTTGATAAAATGATTATGTTGTTTTTAGATCATAATATGTATGAGTGATAAAAGTTGCCCAAAATGCCTTTGCAAGCCAAGTGCTTATTACTGAAAATATGCCAAGAACGTCTTCAAATTTGAATATCAAAGTCTTCAATCTACAAAATGCTTCAAACCCTAGCTGATGTAATGAATTCCATTCCAAACCCTAGCTGATATGAAGCCATTATCTCCTCAAATACCTACAAATAAGTTCAATGATGAATTCTAAGTGAATCCATCTCCCATAGTGAATTGTGTTTTCATCCAAATCACTTTTATCCAACAGTTTTTGGCCTTAGATACCATTGAAACACAATCACAACCAAGATAAACTCTCTAAAGTGCAAAAGCTAAATGATTAAAGATATGAAAAATGCTCCAAATGACCTCCTTTTATACTTTTCAACTTGGGTGCCCAAATAAAGCATTATTTTATTATTTTTCTCCCTTGAGTAGCCACTCTTGGCTTAATAAAATAATATTTTAAATAATAAAATATTATTTATTATCTTTTGTCATCCCTTTTATGTTTTCCTTTTTTTTCTTTCCACATTAGCGCCAATTTTTGTGGGAAATATTATAATATTTTAATAATAAAATATTATAATTTAACTTCACTTCTAATATTTCATTTTTCCATCTTTTCTTTATTTTCCATTTTCCCACCTAGTTCATTTTTCCTCTTGGCATAATATTTTAATATCTTTGGCTTTTTTAAAAATAATAAAAAAATATAAAAATCCAAAATATAACTTCATTTCATTTAAGAAAAATAGTTGAAGCCATAAAATTCAAGATTCCATTCTCCAAGCCTCAACAACATTCTCTTTTCCAATTCTTGCTCAAAAATAGGACATTACAAGTCCTCCCACCCTGAGATTTCTTGCCCTCAAGCAATCACATGTGAATGGTTGATTATAAAATACCAGGATCCCATATTCTTCTTGCATCACCATACATAAGCAACATGAAATGAGGAACATCTCTCATCATAATACTTACACATACTTCCTCAAATTTGTTGGTGTAAAAGATGAAAATTTGATTTAAACTCATCTTGGGACCATTTCCGCTATCATAAATTGATGCAAACTCATCATTACTCAACCTCCATGTTCTGTATTGACAACCCCATGCACAAAAATATATGAAATCAACTGCACTCATCAATGTAAACTCTAAAAATTTCATGATCAACAATGTAGAACAACCATCTCTCATCAATGCATGAAGTAGTGAACCATGAATGATCAAGGGCTCAACCAAATCTGAAACACTTATGTATCACTATTCATGTGTAGGCAAAATATTAGTGGTTGATCCACTAGGCATGTGTTCCACTACTCCATCCACCTCTATGACTTGATCCTTCAACAAGCTCTCACAAAGAGGTGACTCATGAACCTTATGATGCAAATTAGGTATACAAACAAAATTCTCTAAATCATACCTCTTTTCTTGCTCACCTAAATCTGGATGTCTTTTTTATTTGTTTGCCTCAAGAAGTTCTTTCATGGCTTGGTCATCCTCTATTCATTTTTCCCTTAGAAGAAATAGAGATCTAAGATGTGTCTCTCTTTGCTTCCTTGCTTGATCTAACTGATTGCAATGCACCTTTGTTAGTGTACGTTTTTTATTCCTTATTATAAGGTTTTTCCTACACATTTATTTAATCTTTCTTAGGTTAATAAAGCATGTCTTATTATGTGAGTGGTTACGAGGTGTCACCTTCCTACATATGAGCATCCATTAACTATCTTGGGAAGATACTTTGCTATCTTTAGTCCGATAGATGGTTGCTCCTCATTAGTCGGTGTTGCCACCTCCTCCCTCTCTTTGGTCTATATAAGCATGCTACCTAGCTTGTATTTACATTCGATATTGGAGATAGTTATTTGATGCTATTTTTCCATTCGAGCATTTCACATCAATCTCATGGTATCATTGTTATTATTTTTTTGCATTTATAGTTTATGTTTCTAACTCTTTCAATTGATTCTGGGTTATAGTCTATTTTACGAATTTTAACATGGTATTAGAGCAAGTTTTGTAAGGTTAGATTCTTTGTAGAGGTCTTGAAAAATATTGTATGCTCTTCTCTTGCATTTTTTGAATGATTTGGAGAATCAGAAAGGATTTACGAAGATCCGGTAATCTTGATTTGCTTAAATCTGTCAATCAGCTTGCATATTTGGTGTTTTAATTAGTATTGCAGGTTGCAACATGCCTTTTCTTGTCTTAGGTAGCTGATTCCACCTTTGCATGCCATTTTTTGGTTGGTGGGGTCATTTTTTATGGCTAAAGGCAAATATTTTACACTAGATCTACATCTTCTATACATCAGCAAGAAAAATATCTTCTAGGTTTTGTTCCCAGCGCAGAAAAACCATCTGGGTATCTTTTAGTTTTTGCATGCAGACTGTATATTTTGTAGAAACGAACTCGAAAAGCTACAGCAGACCCCCTCTCCATTGGTAGTTGCAGATTTGAATGCAGTTTTCAAATGCTCCATTCTTGCTCATACGAACTCCATTTCTCATGAAATTTTTTTTATCTTGGCTATTTTTTCATGCTCTACGCACTAGTGCAGTCAGTTTTTGAGTTTAGTGCAGATATTTTTTTGAAATTGCAGATTCTTAGTCGGGACACTGCGCAGTCCTCATTTTGGGAACTCCGAAGAGGCATAACTTTTGCATAAAACCTCGGATCGAGGTGATTCTTTTTTTGAAAGTGGATTTTTTTCATGTAGTTTGTAGTGGTGCTATTTATTTTACTAGGTATTGGCCCTAAATATTATTTTTAGCATATGCTCTTTTTGAGGATCTGTCATAGCATTGAGATCAAGTCCACTCAGTATTTCTTGTTGGTGGAAATTGTTAATGCACTAAATATAAAGTGCCAAATCAAATTTTCTTTGGGGGTTCTTTGATTGAGTGGAAAAGGGGGGGTGTCTTGTGTATTCTTGCATCTTTTCTTTCCTCACAACAACAACAACAATCTAATTCTGCATTAAGATGGATCAATTAACAGTGCCTGTTCTAACACCCTACAACTACTATGAGTGGAAGTCCAAGATGACTATCCAACTTAAGAAGTTAGGACTATATAGAGTAACAATGGGTCTAGAAACTGAACCAACCTTAATTGCAGAAAGGCCTAAATTTCATAACAGGCTAGATGAAGCTTTTGGAACTCTATGCATGTTTGTATCTCCTGATCTTCTTTTTCATGTTGAATCTGCTACAACACCAAATGATGTATGGACTACTTTAGAAAATCTCTTAGGTAAACAAGATGAATTAAGGGGACATCAATTGGAGAATGAGCTAATAGGGTTAAATCCATGTAATTTTGATACAATACAAGACTTCTTCACAAAGCTAAAGGCCATTAGATTATAGTTGAAGCAATGTGGGATTGAAAAGAAAGACCCACAATTAATCTTAACTATTCTTTCTAAGCTTGGTCCTAACTATTCAGTGTTTGTTTCTACATTTTATGCCACCAAAAGTGCTCTTGGGACTACCTACAATATGCCTTCTTTAGATAAATTTGCTGCTGAACTCACTAAAGAACAGGATAAATTAGTTCACATGGGCACTATTAAGCCTTCTAAGTCTCATGCCTTGGCTGCAAATCAGGGCACTAAAGATCAAAAAGGCAATGGAAAGCAAAATAAGAAACAAAAGGATCAAGGAGAGAAGAAACAAGGTCCAAAACAAGCTACAAACAATGCAGCTCCTGAGTCTTCCTCTAAAGACAACATGTTTAAAAAGGAGAAGACAAAGTGTGCCTTTTGTAAGAAATCTAGTCATGATGAGCATAAGTGTTTGAAAAAGCAAATAGCTCATCTCACTTATCTTCTTGAGAAGAATAATATCAAAGTGCCAGATTCAGCTAAGGAAGATTCTTTGCAATCTTCAAAGGACACGAAAAACAATAAGGGGAAGGGCAAGGCCCTTGTTGCAGTTGCTACACCACTAGATAGTTGGGTAATTGACTTAGGTGCTTCTCACCACATGGCCAATACAAAGGAAAGTTTCTCATCCTTGGAGTCATGTTCTGTGCCTGATATTCTTATGGGTAATGATACACCAAAGGAAGTTCTTGGGAGAGGGTCTATTAACATTGGTGATGGGACATTTCATGATGTTCTGTGTGTGCCTTCTTTGTCAACTAATCTCCTATCTGTCTACTAGATCACCCATATAGGTTCTGGTAAGAGAGTTGAATTTACACCTGACTCAGTGGTTATCAGTGATCTGCACAGTGGGTCTATAGTTGCTATAGGAAAAGTTGATAACCATTCTTAGCTCTATCACTTTTCTCATTTTGTTCCTGATTCTCCTTCACTTGCTTTACTCACTCACTCAGATGAGGTGAGCCGTTTGTGGCATCACCGGTTTGGCCACTTGAACTATCGCTACTTGCAGTAGCTTAGTCAGCATGTCATGGTTATAGGGTTGCCTTCTATTTGATTCTCTGATGGAGTTTGTCAAGGTTGCATTCTTGGCAAGCATCCTAAAGAAAAATTTGACAAAGGCAAAGTACAGAGAGCCACACAGCTCTTGGAGTTAGTACACAGTGATTTGGCTAGTCCATTCAACATCCTTCATTCAGCAGAGCTAGATATGTATTGACCTTCATTGATGATCTTTCCCGATACACCTTTGTATACTTTCTCAAACAAAAGTTTGAAGTCTTTGAGTCCATTTAGGACTTTAAAGCTCTTGTAGAGAAATAATCTAGGAAGGTTGTGAAGATTCTGCACACCGATAATGGCAAGGAATATGTCAACCAAAGGTTTGAGCAGTTTTATGCCTCAGAGGGTATTAATCTTCAGCACACAGTTCCCTACAGTCCATAGCAAAATAGAGTTGCAGAATGAAAGAATCGGTCATTGAAGGAAATGACCAATTGCATGATTCACTCCAAATCATTGGCACCTCAGTATTGGGCAGAGGCCATCAACTGTGCATGTTATATCCAGAACCGGGTTCCTCACTGAGCTGTGAAGGGGGTAACTCCTTTTCAAGCTTGGACCGGTTGGAAACCCATAGTCAAGCACTTCCGAGTATTTGGGTTTCCTGCATGGGCCAACATTCCAACAGAGAAACACAAGACTATGGATCCACAGAGTAGGCCTTACATATTTGTTGGCTATCCAGATGGTGTCAAAGGCTATAGGCTACTCCACACTACCACACATGAACTCATTATTGAGAGGAGTGTTCAGTTTGAGGAGGATACTTCTTCTACCACTTCTCCATCTTTCATTCCCATGGAGACATTGCGACTTCATGATGATAGTTCTTCTAAGGACCTTAATCCTCCCGAGGCATCTTCTTCCTCCACTTCAGATGGCGATGATGACGGTTCATCTTCCTCCTCTCTTAGTCATCATTCAAAGGATGCTAATTCTCCTCCAGATTCTCCTACCACTAGGCCTCTTTGGGATCATCAAACTTTGGAGTCAGTAGGTGATTGGGTTGGTGATCCTTCAAATGCGAGAAGAACAAGGTCACAGTTCAAGCAGGCTCCTCATCTCTTCTTTACTTCAGCTTCTGATCCACAGTCCTTCACGGAAGCTTTTGGTGTCCCTGATTGGGATACTGCTATGCAGGAATAGTTCAGTTCCTTGGAAAGGAACCATACATGGGATTTAGTCCCACTTCCTAAGGGAAGAAAACTTGTTCGATGCAAGTCGGTCTATCGAACAAAATTTGCTGCAGATGGGTCGGTCGATAAACATAAGGCTCGCTTGGTCGCAAAAGGATTCTCCCAAGTTTCTGGGATTGACTACTCTGAGACTTTTGCGCCGGTTGCTAAGATGAATTCAATCTGACTTGTCTTTGCCATTACTACATCCCATTGCTGGGAAGTTCATCAGATGGATGTGAAGAGTGCTTTTCTTCACAATGACCTTTAGGAGGAGATATATATGGAGCAGCCACAGGGGTTCGTCCAGGACCCTTCACTTGTTTGCCAACTTCAGAAGTCTCTCTATGGCCTTAAATAGGCCCCTCGAGCCTAGTATGCCAAGATGGACTCCTTTTTTCTATCAGTTGGGTTCACTCATTGCCATTTTGATCCGAATGTCTACATTTTGCAGTGGGATGATACTCTCACTTTCCTTGTTCTCTATGTTGATGACTTGCTGATTACAGGGAGTTCCTCATCCACCATCAAGGCAGTGAAAACTGCCCTTCATGATCATTTTCTGATCTCTAACTTGGGTCTTCTTCACTATTTCTTGGGCATTGAGATTACACAGTCTTCGGCTGGTATCTTTCTTTCTCAGCCCAAGTATGCTTTTGATATGCTCTCCAGATTTCGCATGGCTGACTATAAGCCTGCGCTGACTCCCTTTCTGTCAGAAGTCAAACTTGAGGCTTCTTCTTCTTCACCTTTGGTATATGCTACCTTGTATCGCCAATTGGTTGGGAGTCTCAGATACTTGACTCACACGAGGCCTGATATTTCATATGCCGTGGGCCTGGTCTCTAGGTTCATGCAGGAGCCACATGAGCTGCATTAGAAAGCAGCTAAGCGAATTCTTCACTATGTACAAGGCACTCACAGTTATGGGATTCATTATGTAGTAGGCGTGGATATTGACTTGGTGGGATACACAGATTCAGATTGGGTAGGTGATTCTCATGATCACAAGTCTACTTTAGGGTTTTGCCTCTCTCTTGGTTCTGGTCTAATTTCTTGGTCGAGCAAGAAGCAGTCTACTATTAATCTTTCATCTACAGAGGCTAAGTATCGAGGAGAAGTTAATGCTGCTACTGAAGCCATTTGGCTTTAACACATTCTCACTGAGTTTGGTATTTCCTTCAGGAAGCCTACGGTCATCTTTTGTGACAACCAGAGTGCTATTCAAATCTCTCACAATCCGGTCCATCATCAGCGGACCAAACACATTGAGATTCACATGCACTACATTCGGGAGCTGATTCATGAGCAGGTTCTTGACCTTCAGTATTGTCTGACATCAGATCAGACAACTGACATCTTCACCAAACCCTTCACTAAGAGCAAGTTCATTCATTTGTGAGCTTTGCTTGGGGTGTGGCAGGTGTCCTTCTTTTAGGGGGCTTCTTAGCTCCTTCTTTCTCTCTTTATTCAGGGGGGTGTACTCTCTTTTGTGGGGGGGGGCTACTTCTCTTTTGGGGGGGAATTCATTGTACATGGGTACCTCATCAGGCTTGATTTTTCAGGACCCATCTCTTTACCCACCTAAGCTACGCTTAAGGGGGGTGTTAGTGTAGGTATTTTATTCCTTATTATAAGGTTTTTCCTACACATTTATTTAAGCTTGCTTAGGTTAATAATGCATGTCTTATTATGTGAGTGGTTGCGAGGTGTCACCTTCCTACATGTGAGCATCCATTAGCTATCTTGGGAAGATACTTTGCTATCTTTAGTCCGATAGATAGTTGCTCCTCATTGGTCGGTGTTGCCACCTCCTCCCTCTCTTTGGTCTATATAAGCATTCTACCTAGCTTGTATTTTCATTCGATATTGGAGATAGTTATCTGATGCTATTTTGCCATTTGAGCATTTCACATCAATCTCATGTTATCGTTGTTATTTTTTTTTGCATTTACAATTTATGTTTCTAACTCTTTCAATTGGTTCTGGGTTATAATCTGTTTTACAAATTTTAACAACCTTGACCTCTTGTAGGTGTTATCTTGCTTGGGCAACCAACAACCTTGCCTTCCTAGCTCTTTGTAACCATCCATCACACATGTCTTGAGTCTTCTTAACATCCTCCATGTTATGATGTACAAAATTAGAATTGTTGTGGCTTGAATTTTTAACATACTTCTCTTGCTAAACCCTCAAAACTTGAGTGCTAACAATGGGAGACTCTTCTACCTTATTCCCTTCATGGGAAGTGGCTGCTATCTCATGAATGTGAAAAGAAATATGACTACTATCATAACCTTGTGTAGTGTCCTCAATCATCTCAAACACTTCTTCATCCTTTGCCAAATGCTCTCCCACAAGTGCAGATCCAATAGATGTTGATTTGTTCAATTCCATGTACTCCTTGCTTGTGAATGCATTAAGTGAATCTTCTTTGCCCAATTGATTTTTGATCTTTTTTTCTTCTTGATGTTGTGCATGAAATAATGGATTTCATGAAGTGTTTTTGGTTTTGCATATGGATGTTCACCATTCGTTGTTGACACTTTACCAAATTATTCATACCAATCATAAACTCTTTCATATGTCAATTCATACCATTTATAAACTCTTTCACATGTCGATCATTTCTTTGTGGACTTATACTATTCCTTCTATCACCCATTGTGCTAGCTGTTCCAAAACCTATTTGTCTTACAACTTGATTTCCAAACTAAATTCTACCATCTAGGCTATTAAGATCCAAGCTCTGATACCACTATAAGATCCCTATCTAAATTTGTCCTAAAATTAACCCTGTTGATCTGGATTTTTTGATTTGTTTTTTTTTTCAATTCACTTAGGGTTTTCAAATTTTGTTTTGACCAATATATTTTCAATGTGTTGAAGATGGAAAAGTTGCAATATGACAAACAAATACTACCAAAAGATGACTGAAATATAATTATATCAGCTCATAAATAAATCCAAAATCAAGGGATAAACCTGTTATGCCCAGGAGTGAGTTGATTATGACCAATATGCAAAATATATCCTTATATCAACAAAACTTGCCAAAATATCATCCGATCTGCAATTGATTTGAATTTCTAGCCTACTATCATAAAAATTAGAATATGTATGTGGTGCAGTCATGGTAGGAGGGTCCTAAGAAGGGACTGACTAAACCATGTAGCTAGAGTAAACACAATGGAAACAACATAAACATAGAATATAATGGAAGATTCAAGTACTCAATATATCATGTATTAGAATGTTTATTTGCCAACAACATGTAGGCTACAATCAAAGGGCCCATATGTCTTCTTTTTGGATTACAACAAGTATGAAAGATATGGCATTGAAGTGCCTTCCGGAAAGAATCTATCTTCTAAAACTACTTAACTTCTAACTACCTATCTAATGCATCTAAGAGATGTATATATATCATCTTCAAGCTCATAGAATCCTCTGGGTTAGCCACAAGAGATTACAAGCTTGAATAAATGATGAAACGTGTAGAAACATGTAGGTCGGTCTAAAACATATGGTATTGCTCCATAAATGGATGAAACTTGGTGTGGACCCTAGGGAAGGTCGATCTGATCCTTGGTTGCCTTGTGATATGTTTCATTAGGCTCCACAAGTCATGGAAGTGCTTCACAAAATTTATGTTCTTAACTGACTATATGAATGCTCTGATATGCGAAAGTTAATGATCTTCTGATAGCAATAAATTTCAAAAAACAAGTCCAAATCACTTGAAATATTGATATGATGCAGATAAAATTGTATAGATGCTAACTCCTACTTTGCGAGATCTGATATGAAGATGTGGTAAAATATGGTAGAAAATGTTGAACCACAAATTACTGAACTGTAACTAGAAATGAAAAGAAATGAAAGAATGCAAATATTTTTCATTGATACAAGATTTCTCTTGAACCTGGGATGCTCCTGCATCAGACACCCAAGGTTGTTGAAAAAGTGAGTCCCTCACTTTGATGGGGCTAGAAGAAAACCAAGGCGGTCTACCTGAGCCCAAGAAATCCATGATGAATCTTCTTCCAGTCTTCATTTTCATTTAACCAGATACTCTTTGTACTTCTTGCCTCTGGTGTTATGTCCAATTTTAGTATCCAAAATATGCTCTATCTGCTTTGATTGTTGTTGTGGTAACTAGTTCTTCAATCCATCTTCATTTTTGTCACTTGACTCTCCTTCATGATACGGATATAGATCTGCAATGTTGAATATAGGTGATATACCAAATGTCTCTGATAGCTCTACTTCATATCCATTTCCTGAATCAAACTTCTTAAGAATCTTGCATGGTCCAAACTTCCTCATCTTCAACTTATTGTACGTCCCCATTGGGAATTTCTACTTTCTTAGATATACCATTACTTTATCCCCAACTAAAAATTTTCTGTCTCCTCTTCCCATCTGCTTGCTCCTTATACTTACTATTCATCTCCTCCAAATGTCTCCTAACTTGATTATGTAGTGTCTCCATGTATTCTACAAATTCTTCTGCCTCTGCACTTCTCTTCTTCTCCATACTGATGTCCCTTAGTTCTGCAACTCCTCTAGGTTTTACTCTTGTCACAATCTCAAATGGTGTCTTCCATGTACTTGTATTCACTAAATTTTTATATGCAAACTCTGCTTGTGGTAGAATTATATCCCAACTTCCTACTTTATCTCCTATTAAACATCTCAACAAGTTACCCAAACTCCTATTTACCACTTTTGTCTATCCATCTGTCTATGGGTGAAATGCTAAACTAAACTTTAGGTCTACCTTCATCTTCTTCCATATTGTCCTCCAAAAATATCCAATGAATCTTGTATCTTTGTTTAAAACTATTCTCTTAGATAATCCATGCAATCTCACAATCTCCTTGAAAAATAGGTCAGCAACATGTACAACATCATTTGTCTTCTTACAAAGAATGAAATCCACCATCTTTGAAAATATGTCTACTACCACAAATATAGAATCATATCCACTATGTGTTCTTGGTAATCCTAATATGAAATCCTTGCTTATGTCTTCCCAAGGTCTCTCTAGTACTGTCAAAGGTTTGTATAATCTAGTATTTTGACTACTCCTTTTTGTAACTTGACAAACTCTACAACTCTAAACAAATTTCCTTACTTCCTTATATATCTGAGGCCAAAAATAATGTTCACTTACCAAAGCTACTATCTTATCAATCCCAAAATATCCTGCCAATCCACCACTATGTTTCTCCTTTATCAAGTTATCTCTCATTGAACTCCTAGGTATACACAATTGATTTCCTTTGAACAACATATCCTCTGAATGAAATAATCCAACCACTTACTTCTAGTTGTCACAACAGGTTCCTTACATGCCTTCCATGCTTCTGCAAAATCAAGATCCTCTTCATACATATGCTTCAGTTCTTCAAAACTTAACTCTTCTACCCTCATCTCTGTCAACAAACTCCTTCTTTTGGTCAATGCATCTACGACTTTGTTTGATTTTCCACTCCTATGCTTCAATACAAATGTGTACAACTCTACATGAACTCTACCCATCTCATATGTCTTTGATTCAACTTTCTTTGATTTTTCAAATATTGTAAAGCTTGATGATCAGTATACAAGACAAATTATTTAGGTAACAAGTAATGTCTCCACTTCTTCAAAGCTTGAATTATGGCATAGAACTCTTGATCATAAACTGAATATATTTTCCTTGCATCATTCAACTTTTCACTGAAATATGCTACTAGTCTCCCTTCTTCACTTAACACTACTCCTATTGCATTTCCACTGGCATCACAATCTACTTGAAATACTTTGTCAAAATCTGGTAGTGCTAATACTGGTTGCTCTGTCACCTTCTGCTTCAACAATTCAAAACTCTTATTTTCTCTTGATATCCACTTAAAATCTTTTACATCACCTCTCATTATCTTTGTCATAGGTGTGCATACAGTACTTAAATTTCTAATGAACTTCCAATAGAAACTTGCTAAGACATGAAATGATCTTACCTCTCCAATGTTCACAGGTGTTGACCACTCAACAATTGCTCTAACTTTCTCAGTGTCCATCTTCAATCCTTCAGCATAAATCACAAATCCCAAATATACCAGTTCTTCCTTCATGAAACTACATGTTTTAATGTTTATCAATAATTTCTCTTCTCTTAACCTCTAAAATACTTGTTTAATATGCTACAAATGTTCCTCTTTTGTCTTACTGAAAATTAGAATATCATCCAAGTATACAATAGCAAACTTACCCAAGAATTTCTTCAAAACCTCATTCATCAATCTCATGAAAGTACTTGGTGCATTACTTAATCCAAAAGGCATAACTAACCATTCATACAATCCTTCATTTGTCTTAAATGTAGTCTTACACTCATCTCCTTCTCTGATTCTGATTTGATGGTATACACTCTTCAAGTCTATCTTTGTAAAATATTTTGCTCCACTCAAATAGTCCATAATGGCATACATCTTTGGCAATGGAAATCTATACTTGACAATGATTTTATTGATTGCTCTAGAGTCAGTACACATCCTCCATTATCCATCTTTCTTTGATACTAGTACTATAGGTACTGCACATGGCCCGCTTAAACTTTCTCTGATCAATACTTTTCTCAATACTTTTCTCAATAGCTTCTGTATCTGTCTATTCAACTTCACATTTTTTGCTGGTGTCATCAGGTGTGTTGCTTTGTTAGGCAAACTAGCTTCTAGTATAAGGTCCATATATGATGACTGATACTCTAGATTGGTGGCAATCCTTCAGGCACATTCTTTGATATGATATCTTCATACTTTGTCAACAATTATGTTATTTCCTCTTGTGGTTCTTCTTCTCTTCTACAAATATTTCTGCACTTAGGTCTCCGCACTTCTTTGGAATCAAAGAAAAACACATATTCTCATGTCTCAATCCATCCAAAAATTTCCTTCCATCAACTAAACAAATTCTAGCATTACCACATACTTCACTTTTCTCCTCTTCTTCCAGAGGTATCAAGATACGTCTCTTCCCATTTAATATTATAGTATAAGTATTCTTTCTCCCATCATGTATTTCCTTTCTATCATATTGCCATGGTCTCACCAATAATATATGACATACATCCATCGACATAATATCACACAATACCTCATAAACATAAGATCCTATATGAAATTTCACTAAACATTGTTCACTCACCAATACCTTCTGCTCATCTTGAATCCATGCTATCTTGTAGGGCTTAGGTTGTTTCAAACTTTCCATCTTTAGCTTTGTCATCATCTCCTCTGAAACCAAATTATCTGTGCTACCACTATCAATGATCACTTTACAACATTTACCTCCTAATTTACATCTTGTTAGGAACAAACTTTTCCTTTACGGTGGTTCCTCAATTGTCTCTGCTTGAAATAATTCTCTCCTCATGACTAGTGATTCTCCTTTCTCAAGTTTTCCAACTGAATTAGGTGATCCAACAGGTTCTTCCTTTGCATATGTTTCTCTTGCACTATTCTCTATCCTCTTACCTGTACTTCCTTGATGAAATTCAAATGCTCTATGTCCTTCTCCTCCACACTTAAAACAAGTTGAACTCTGAATGATCTTTTGTCAAATCCACTTTCATCTCTCTTCTATCCTTCATTGCAGCAAGAATTATGATTCCCTTTTCTATTGTGGTAGAAACTCCTATCATCTCTCTAGTATGAATTGTTATCTCTATCTTCCTTCCGATATGTGCTACTTTCCTTGTTTTGCTCCACATAAGGTCTTTGTCCTCTAGAATGTGTTCTACCTCTTTGAAATTTTCCTCCTCTACCTTTATGTCTTTGCTCATGCCTCTTATTCAACTTGTCTTCAACTTTCAATGCAAAGTAATATGCTTCTTCTATGGTTGTCATCCTCACCAAACTTAGTTCTTCTCGAATACTCATCCTCAATCCATTTATGTATCTTTCCACTTTCTCCTTGATTGCTTCACTATGTCCTATCTTGATAACCATCTTATGAAATTCTTCAGTATACACCTTTATAGATTTCTCCTTTTGTCTTAGGTTTTGCAATCTCTTCAATAATTCCAACTCATAGTCAGTAGGTATTAACTGGTTCTTCAACTTTGTCACCATCCTATCCCATTTTATGTTTTTCTCTTATCCTCTCTTATTTCTATCCAATTGAACTTCTTTCTACCAAATAGCAGCATGTCCTTTGAACTTAGTTTTTGCAAATCTTACTCTCTCCGTGTCTTCAATTTCATCATATTCAAAGTATTCCTCCATGTCATGTATCTAGTCAATCAATTCCTTAGGGTTTAACTTTCTGGCATAGTTTGTAATCTGAATTATATGTCTCTTACCAATCTTAGAAATAGCTTTCAACATCTTTACCTGATATGATTCTTCTTCTAGGGCTTCTTCATTTTGGTTAGCATCTTGAAATTCATCATCATCACTTTCATCTTCATGTCTAGGGTTTTTACCTCTTCATCTATCTTCTTCTACAACATTAAGTCTAACTTTAATTTTCCTCATAGTCTCAATCATCTCTTCCATTTTTCTTGTAACAATGGCCATAATAGGCATTCTCCTTTGTGGCATATCTTCCTAGGATCTAGTGTAACTGCCTCAATTTGGTGATCTGACAACAGGGCTGCAACTGCCTCAATTCAGTGTTCTAACTAAAGCACTACAACTGCCTCACAATTGGCACTCTGTTGACAAACACAAGAAGACTGGCTTAGGTTATGCTCTATTCACTACAAGATCTTCCAAAATGCCTTCACTTCCCAAAGGATTCAGAACTTCACTCTGATATCACTTGGTGCACTCATGGTAGGAGGGCCCTAAGAAAGGACTGTCCAAACCATGTAGCTAGAGTAGACACAATAGAAACAACATAAACATAGAATGTAATGGAAGATTCAAGTACTCAATATATCATGTATTAGAATGTTTATCTACTGGCAACGTGTGAGCTCGAATCAAAGGGCTCATAGGCTTGTTTTCTGGATTACAACTTGTATGAAATATATGGCATTGAACTACCTTCTAGAAAGAATCTATCTTCTAAAACTACTTAACTTCTAACTTCCTATCTAATGCATCTAAGAGATGTATATATATCATCTTCAAGCTCATAGAATCCTCTACATTGTCCATAAGAGGTTACAAACTCCAATAAATGATAAAATGTGTAGAAACATTTAGGTCAATCTAAAACATATGGTATTGCTCTACAAATGGATTAAACTTAGTACGGACCTCAGGGAAGGTCGATCTAATCCTTATTTTCCTTGTGATATGTTCCATTAGGCTCTGAAAGTCACATAAGTGCTCTGCAAACTTTCTATTCTGAATTGATTGTATGAATGCTCTAATTTGTGAAAGATGATGATCTTCTGGTAGCAATAACTTTTAGGAAACAAGTTCAAATTACTTGAAATCTTGATATGATGTAGGCTACATTGTATAGATGCTAACTCTTGCTCCACGAGCACTGATATGAAGATGCAATAAAATACAATAGAAAATGTTGAACTGCAAATTACTGAACTATAATTGGAAATAAAAAGAAATGAAAGAATGCAAATATTTTTGGTTGATGCAAGATTTCTCTTCAACCTGGGATGCTCTTGCATCAATATGAGTGATAAAAATCACCCAAAATGCCTTCTCAAGCCAAGCACTCCACCTAGAAACCCTCTCCAAGTGCTTATTAATGAAAATATGCCAAGAACATATTAAATCTAAATATCAAAGTCTTCAATCTACAAAATGCTTCAAAATCTAGTTGATGTAATGATTTCCATTCCAAACCCTAGATGATATGAAGCCATTATTTGCTCAAATACCTATAAATAAGCTTAATGATGAATTCTAAGTGTAAAAATATCAAAATCCAAAATATAACTTCATTTCATCAAATAAAAATAGTTGAAGCCATAAAATTCAACATTCCATTCTCCAAGACTCAACAAAATTCTCTTTTTCAATCCTTTCTCAAAAAGGGAATGTTACAAACAACACCCTTGAATTTGATTATGTTGTGGGAGATTTGTTGTCTGAGGAGGTGTGGAGGGAATCTAATACATAGGTATCCACACTAGAAGCAATGGTGGCTAGAGGTTGATCCATAGAAAAGGGGGAGAATTCGAGAGGTACATCGAGGTCTAAGTTAAAAGGAAAAAAGAGTAAAGGAAAATGTTGGTACTACAACAAATCTAGGCATCTCAAGAAAGATTGTTGAAAGAGGAAAGAAGGCAATGAGCTGACTCCAAAAATTAAGCAAATCCAATTGAAACAAGTTTAGGTACAGTTGATGAAGTACTATCTATTTCTAATATTTCACAATATCATGAGGAATGATTATTAGATTCTGGTGCTTTGCATCACATGTGTCCACATAGAAGTTGGTTTTCTTCTTACCAAGCTATTGATGGAGGTGTAGTTCTTATAGGAAACAATGTTTCTTGTAAGACTATTGGGATTGAGAGCATTAAAATTAAAATGTTTGATGGTATTGTGAAGACTTTGATAAAAGTCAGACATGTACCAGAACTTAAAAAAAAAAATTTCCTTGGGAGTTTTGAAATCTATAGGTTATAAATTTACATGTCAAGGTGTAGCACTAAAAGTGTCCAAGGGCATTATGGTGGTAATGAAGGCTACAAAATTAGGAACCTTTAAAAATTACTTGGGAGTACTGAAATAAGTGAAGCAGTGGTAGTATCTAAAAAAGTAAATGAATCTACTCATTTATGGCATCAACGATTGGACAATATGAGTGAGAAAGGGTTAAAGGTAATTTATATCCAAATTTAAAATCTCTAAATTTAAATTTCTACAAGTATTTGTCTTTGGAAAGCAATGTAGACAAAAGTTTAAAATAGGTATTCACACAAGTAAGTGTATCCTATATTATATCCATTCAGATATTTGGGGACCATCCCCTATAGTTTGGATGATCGTCATATTTGTGACATTTATAGATAATTACTCTAGAAACGTGTGGGTCTATATTCTTAAAAGGAAAGATGATGTATTTAATGTATTTAAGTAGTTTAGAGCTTTGGTTGAAAAGAGTACTAGAAGGTCAATCAAGTGTTTAAAAATAGATAATGGAGGTGACCTCACATCTTTGGAATTTGAAAATTATTGCAAGGAAGCTGGGATTGAAATGTATAAAACCAAAGTTTACACTCCTCAAGAAGATGGTGTTGCTGAATGCATGAATGTGACTCTTCTAGAGAGCAAGGAGCATGCTTAGTAATGTCAAGTTGGAGAAAGAGTTGTGGGTAGTAATGGTCAATACATCATGCTATCTGGTAAAGCAGTCATCATCAATTGCAATAGACTATAAAGATTCCTGAAGAGGTATGGAAAGATAATTCATGTGATTACTCAAATCTAATTTGTTTTGGTTGTGATGTTTATGCTCTTATTTCAAAAGATCAACATTCTAAATTGAACCCCAAGTCAAAGAAGTATATCTTTGTTGGTTATGGTGATGGAGTTAAGGGATATAGATTGTGGGATCCTGCTACCAAAAATATCATCATTAGCAGAGACGTGGTATTTGATGAATCTTTTCTCATCAAATCAGACATAGTAAAAATTAAAATGGAACAAGACCAAGTACTGGAACAACAACAAATTTAGTTGGAAACTCATCCATCTACAAAAAATAGGGAGCATGAAGAAGCTTCTAAAGAAGAAGATGAGGACACAAAAAATATATAGGAAAATGTGGAAATGCCACAATCAACTCTAAGGAGATCTACACGGGTTAGAAATCCTCCTAAGAGGTATGATGATTATAATTTATCTATTGCTTTGATTTCTAATGATGGGGAACATAGTTGTTATCAGGAACTGATGGATGATATTGAAAGTGTGAAATGAAAAATAACAATGAAAGAAAAAATGTATGCCTTGGAGAAGAATAAAACATGGGACCTAGTAGAACTTCCAAAGGGGAGAAAACTATTGGTTGCAAGTGGATTTACAAACTAAAGAAGGGTGTTAATATTATAGTTGAAACGTACAAAGCAAGACTGGTAGTAAAAGGGTATGCTCAAAAGGAAGGTATTGATTTCCACAAAATTTTCTTACTAGTTGTTAAGCTTATTTCTATTCAAGTAGTATTAGCATTAGTTGCTTTATTTGATCTAGAGTTTGAAGATTCAGAAATGAATTCACCATTTTTATCCTATCTGGAAAAAAACATAACTAAACCCACTTAAAGTAAAGGGCACAAAAGATCTCCACACACCATTGTTTAGAATTGAGCCAAAGATATAAATTACACAATGCAAAACAAAATACTGGATTGACTGTACTCTATAATACACTACATTCTGTCTGCTAAAAATGCAAAACATATATCACTCTAAAAACCAAAGGATACATCATACCAAAATATATATCCACACACCACAAAATATTAATAAAAAAACTACTCTATTACATGTAGCGGTGCAGAGCATGCCCTGCAGCTAAAAATAACAAAAAACCAAAAAAGTTTTGAACATTCGACATGCATAAAGCATGCAGCACCCACTCCCTCTAAATAAAGATGCACTTTAGTAACTAAAGCTGCAAAGTATCAATTACCAACATACTCCCCCTTGATGTTGAATGGGCTCACAATATAGTCTCGGAGCGTCAAAAACTGAATCTTTGTAACTGCCTTTGTAAAGATGTTTGCAAGTTGTTCTTGAGTCTTTATATACCTCAGTTCTACTTCTTTCTTCTAAACCAAATCTTGAATGAAATGATATTTCAAATCAAAATTCTTTTTCCTACTATGATGGACAAGATTTTTAGTTAACTTGATTGCACTCATGTTATCACAAAAATTATTATAGGCTAAATCTATTTCTCCCCAATCTCTTCTAGAATTTTTCTAAGCCATAATGCTTGAGTACCTGTGGAAGTGACAACAATATACTCTACTTCTATAGATGAGAGAGAAACTGTGCTTTTCTCCTTTGAACTCCATGTGACCAAACCCAAACCAAGTGAAAAATAATTGTCAGATGTAGACTTTTGGTCATCCAAACTACCTCCCCAATTAGAATCACTAAAACCAACAAGTTCAAATCTTTTAGAAGTGTAATAGTAAATACCAAAGCTTGTAGTACCTTTCACATACCTCAATATCCTCTTGGCTACCTTCATATGAATTTCAAATGGCAATGCCATATACCTTGAAACAAGAGAAACTGGATAAGCAATATCTAGTCTTGTGTAGGTTAGAAACATCAAACTTCCAACAATGCTTCTATAAGTTGTCTCATCAACTATTTCAACACCATCATATCTACACAACACAACCCCATGAACAGTTGGAGTGGAGCCTGGTTTACAATCAACCATATCAAATTTCTTCAACATATATTTTGAATACTTTGTTTGACAAATGAAAATTTCATCCTCACTTTGGTAAACCTCCATTCCTAGAAAGTATTTCATGAGGTCTAAATCTTCAATTTCAAACTCATTCATCATAGCAATTTTGAATTCATCCTTCATCTTATAACTACTAGCCATATACAATAAATCATCAACATATAAACTCACAATAAGAATATCATTACCTTCTTGTTTGTAGTAGAGGGTAGGCTCACTTTTACTTCTCATGAAGCCAATTTTCTAAAAATATCCATCAATCCTAGCATACCAAGTTCTTGGTTCTTTCTTGAGGCCATAGAAGGCCTTCTTCAACCTATAGACTTGACATTCTTTACCTTGCACTTCAAAACCTTGTGGTTTTTCTACATAGACTTCCTCTTCTAAGTACCCATTCAAGAAGGCACTTTTCACATCCATGTGATGAATCTCCATTTTTATTAAGATGCTAGTGAAATCATCATTCTAATAGTCTCTTGTCTTGCTACTGGTGCAAAAGTCTCTTCATAATCTATCCCATACCTCTGTGTGAATCCCTTAGCAACTAACTATGCCTTGTGTCTTTCAACACTCCCATCACTGTTATACTAAGTCTTGTAGACCCATTTAGTACCAATCTTTTTCTTGTCATGTGGAAGCTTTGTAATCTCCCAAGTATCATTCCTGTGAATAGAATCTATCTCTTCTTGCATTGCTTGCACTCAAACATCATTAGTAGACACATCTTCAAAACATGATGGTTCAAAATCAGCTTGTGAAAGTAAAGCAAAATTTACGGTCTTGCCTCTTGAATTCTCTTCATGTGATTGTCCTATACTCTTATAAATATCACTAAGACTTCTTATCTTCCTTTTAGAACTAGAACTTGAAGTTGGACTTGCATTTGGAATTGAAGAACTAGATGAGGGACTACTTGGTGGAGTTGTAACAATTCAAACTAAAGTATTAGTAGGCTACTCACAACCAATATCATAAATAATACCACCATTCAAAACAGATTTGAGCTTATAAACATGGTCTTTTTGATGACCATAAACTCCCCCTTCATCAAAACTCACATCTCTTGACACAACGATGTTGTTAGTGAGAGGATTATACAATCTATAAGCCTTGCTTTGCTCACTGTACCCAGCAAAAATGCATGATTCGCTCTTTTCAGATCTAACATTTGTCTTTTCTGATTAGCTACATGAACATAGGTTAAACAACCAAAAACTTTGAAATGATTAACATTAGGCTTTTTCTCATACCAGGCTTCATAAGGAGTCATATTTTCAATTGCACTAGTGGGACTTTGATTGACAATATATACTGTTGTAGCAATTGCATCACCCCAAAAAACATTGCCCAATCCCTTGGTTTGTAACATACTCCTTGCCATTTCCACCACTGTATGATTCTTCCTTTCAGCTATACCATTTTGTTGAGGTGTGTAAGAGGTGGTAAGATTTCTTTTGATGCCATTCATATTTCAATAGTCCATAAAATCTCTTGAACAAAACTCTCTTCCATGATCAGTCCTTAAGCACTTTATGTTACAACCACTTTCATTTTCCACAAAGGCTTTAAACCTCTTGAAATTGTCAAATGCTTCATCCTTGGTCTTCAAAAAATAAACCCAACACTTTCATGAGAAATCATCAATAAAAGTAATGAAATATGATTACTTACCCAAACTCTTTGTTTGTATAGGACCACAAATATCAGAGTGAACTAGTTGAAGTGGATAACAGGCCCTCCATGCATTGTCTTTTGGAAACTTCTCTCTTGCATGTTTTCCTTTGACACATCCTTCACAAACCTCACTGTGCTCTTCAACTGTAGGCATAACATAAACTAAATATTTTGATGTTAGTAGCTTAAAACTATGAAAATTCAAATGTCCATACCTGAGATGCCACAACCAACTTTTGTCTTCATATGCCATATTGGCAAGATTACTATGATGCTCCCCAAACATCAATGGGAATGTTCTATTTTTTGTCATAGACATAA
This sequence comes from Cunninghamia lanceolata, assembly GCA_027924645.1. Taxonomy (NCBI): domain Eukaryota; kingdom Viridiplantae; phylum Streptophyta; class Pinopsida; order Cupressales; family Cupressaceae; genus Cunninghamia; species Cunninghamia lanceolata. The sequence goes on along the minus strand of BSBN01000135.1, from coordinate 2,623,584 downwards.
CTGTAACAACCCTATTGCCTTGACTCTTATCATAGATGATACATTGCTGATTGTCAAACACCACCTTGTAGTTCTTTTCATAGAATTGTCCAACACTCAATAAATTATGCTTCAATTGTGGAGTGTAATAAATATTATTCACACATTTCTTATGTTCTTTTGTGTTTACCTCCATAGATCCTTTAGCTACAACCTCCAAGGACTTGTCATCTCCAAGATAAATTTTAGATTTGTAACTTTGATCCATTGTAGAGAAAAGCTCATGATTCCTTGACATGTGGTTAGAATAGCCTGTATCTAAATATGAAACCTCTTTATGACTATTTTCATCTTTTTTATATGATAAGAATAAATAATTAGGAGAATCTTTCTCATTCTCATTAGCATAATTTGCACTTCTATTGTTGTTACCTTCTTTTAATCTACATTCCCTTTGAAAGTGGCCATACCTGTTACAATGATAACACTAAATATTTCTCTTATCAAATCTGCCTCTACCTCTTCCTCTATTTCCTCTTGAATAATTTTGATTCCATTCTTGTACTTGGTTGATTTTACTACTAGAACCTTCTTTTTGTGTAATCTATAATTTTGAAGAAAAAGCCTTCTCATCACTTTCTCCAAATGAATCTCTCAATCTTTCTTCATGAGACATAAGAGATCCAACTAGCTGATCAAACTCAAGAGTAGTCAAATCCTTTCTTTCATCAATGAATATAGCAACATGGTTCCACCTTGGGCTTAAAGACCTCAACACCTTTTTAACCACAACCTCTTTATTCACAATTTCTCCAAGTGTAGCCATTTTATTGACCACATACTCTCACACAATAGTCACTCACACTTTCATCTTCGTGTATCTTCAAATTCTCAAATTCCCTTTTCAATGTTTGTAGCTTGACAACTTTGACTTGATCGCTGCATTGGTAAGCTTCTTGTAGAGTCTTCCAGGGATCCTTGGCTGTCTTTGCACCTACAATTCTTGGAAATAAGCTCTTATCTAAAGTTGTTTGAATATGAAATAAAGATAAAGAGTTCTTCTTCTTACTCTCCTTCTTGGATGTTCTATCTTTCATTACAAGAGTGGTCCAATCAGTTGGCTCATCATAACCTATTTCTACAATTTCCCATAAATCTTTTCCTGTCAAAAGAGTCATCATCTTGATGCTCCAATATTCACAAATGGTTCCATTAAATTTAGGAATAGGCAAAGAGTTAAGATTTGACATGATAAATTGTTAAAGAGATCACAACCACAAAATATTAAACCCATAATTTTAACCTATTCTGATACCAAATGAAGATTCAAAAATGAGTTCATAATTTTTATCCTATCTAGAAAAAAACATAGTTAAACCCACTTACAACAAATGGCACAAAAGATCTCCACACACCATTGTTTAGAATTGAGCCAAATATAGAAATTACACAATGCAAAACAAAATACTAGATTGACTATTCTCTGTAATACACTACATTTTGTCTGCTAAAACTGCAAAATAGAGATCACTCTAAAAACCAAAGGATACATCATACCAAAATATATAGCTACACACCACAAAATATTAATAAAATACTACTCTATCACATGCAGTGGTGTAGAGCATGACCTGTAGTTAAAAATAACAAAAATCCAAAAAAGATTTGAACGCTAGATATGCATAAAGAATGCATCACCCACCCCCTCTAAATAAAGATGCACTTCAGTAACTGAAGCTACAAAACATCAATTACCAATAGAGTTAGATCAACTAGATATTAAAACAACATTTTTACATGGAGATTTGGAAGAAGATATATAGATGGAATAACCAGAAGGGTTTGTTCAAGGTCACAAAAGAAAATTTGTTTGCAAACTTAGAAAGTCATTGTATGGCTTGAAGCAATCACCTAGGCAATGGTACAAGAAGTTTGATTCCTCCATGGTGAGCCAAAATTTTACAAGAAGTGAGTATGACCATTGTGTTTACTTCAAAAGTTTGGAAAATGGTTCATTCATTATCTTGGTGTTATATGTTTATGAGATGCCTGTAGCAAGCAAAAGCATGGCAAAGATCAGTAAGTTAAAGGCTCAGTTGGCTAGGGCATTTGACATGAAGGATCTAGGAGCAGTAAAACAAATTATGGGCATTGAGATACACAAAGATAGGAAAAATGGTAAACTTTGGTTATCACAACAATAGTATGTGGAGAAGATCTTCAAGAGATTCGATATGAAGATTGTGAAACTAGTAAATATCCCTTTAGATTCTCATTTTAAGCTTTCTTCAAGTTTATGTCTTTGTAATAAAGAAGAAAAGGATTATATGTCTTGTGTACCATATGCTAGTGTAGTAGGAACTTTAATGCATGCAATGGTATGTACAAGACCAAATATTTCACATGTAGTTGGTGTTGTCAATAAATACATGGAAAATTCAGGTAAAGAGCATTGCGCAGCAATAAAATGGGTTTTTCTCTATCTCAAAGGCACAAGTGATTTTTATATTACCTTTAATGGTTATAGTGATTTGGTTTGTAGATATGTTTATTTAGATTTTGCAAGTGATTTAGACAAAAGGAGATCTACCTCAGGTCAATTCCTTCTAATTGCTTCCATTCTTGCCACTGGAGAAAATGTATCCTCAAAGTCAATTCCTTCCACCTGTGAATAACCTTTGTAGACCAACCTTGCTTTATTTCTAACCACTTATCTATCTTCATTTAACTTATTTGTGAACAACTATTTTATCCCTATCACATTTTTGTCTGCAGGTCTTGGCACCAATTCCCAAGTCTGATTTTTTTCTATCTTATTTAGTTCTTCCATTGCGTGGATCCATCCTTCACCCCTGCTAGCATCAGTAAAATTTTTAGGTTCTATCTTAGACAACAAAGAGAAGTTTACCTATTCATTTTCCTTTACAAATCTTCTTCTAGATTGCACTCCTTCATTTTTGTCTCCAATTATGTGATCTTCTAAGTGATTCTTCTAAACATACTTGGAAGGAGTCTTGGTGACCTTCTCTTGTGTTTCTTCCTTTTCTTCAACTTTTTATTCTATGTAGGTAGCTTCATCTAAATAGTAGTCTTCTTTCTCATATGTAATTTGATATGACTCTTCATCAACCCTAAAATTTGTACTCTTAACTATCTTCCTCAGTCTTTTATTATAGAACTTGTAAGCTTTGCTTCTAGTTGAGTATCCAAGAAAGAGTCCTTCATTAGATCTTGAATCAGACTTTCTCAATCCTTCTTCATCTCTTTTGATGTAGCATTTGTTTCCAAGAACTCTAAAATACTTGATAGAAGCTGGTCTTCCATTCCATAACTCATATGGTGTCTTGGTGTTGTTCACCCTTAGTTGTCCTCTATTGAAAATATAGACAACAGTATGAACTACTTCTTTATAATATACATCGGGCAGCTTGGCTTCATCCAACATAGTTCTTGCCATCTCTTGGATAGTTCTATTCTTTCTTTGCACTACTCCATTTTGTTGAGGAGTTCTAGCAGCAGATAGGTGCCTCTTTATATTCCATGTTCTTCACAAAATTTCTCAAACTCAATTGAAGTGAACTCACCACCTCTGTCAGACCTTAAGCACTTGATTCTATAATTCATATCATTTTCAACCATGAACTTGAAAATCTTAAACCTACTCAAGGCTTTTGATTTTTCTTTTAAGAATTTAACCCATGTCATCGTCGAGTAATCATCATTAAGCAACATAAAATACCTCTCACCTTGGAGACTTTTTGTGTTGGTAGGACCACACAGGTCAGTATGAATCAGTTCCAATGGTCTTGTAGAAGAATACTCCTTGGTCTTGAATCTTATCCTTGTCTACTTCCTAGTCTGACATTTTTTGCATAAAGTGCATGTAGGCTTGACAATCTTTAGCATATCTCTCACTTCTTGTATGGAGTTGATCTTCACCAGATTGTCAAAGTTGATGTGTCTCATCCTCTTGTGCCACAACCAACATTCATTTGTCTATCCTAGAAGATAGATTCTTCCATTAACACCCTTTAGGTTGTACAAGTTGTTTTCTATGCTAGAACCTTCTGCCCAATTTACTAGACTTTCCTCTTCTGATTTCACATCCTTGTTCATGAAATATGAGGTTGTATCCTTTGCTACACATCTAACTTTCACTGAGAAGATTGTGCTTGAGACCTTCTACATATAGGACATCTTTTTTCCTAGATTTCCCATCAATACTTATGGTACCTTTTCCACAAATCTTTGTAGATGAATTGTCTCCAAACTTGACTAATCTGCAATTCCAATTAGCAATCTTGATGAATTTGCTCTTATCACCTATCATGTGGCTTGAATAACCACTGTCGATTACCCATATATTTCTTTTCTTTTAAGCATAAAATGTTGTTTGGACAATCATTGATTTTTCAACATTATTGTTTGGTTCTTAACTTTGGAGGAGTCACACTCCTTGTCTTGCTCATTAACATCTTCCATCTGAGATTTTGATTTTGCTAATCCACTTCTGCAATATCTTGCTATATGTCCAAAATTATTGCATATATGACATATCACATTAACATACACTAGTGAAGCAAGATAATTCCTACTTACAAAATTTCCTCTATTCATTCTAGACTTGCACTCCATAGCCTTATGACCATACTTATTGCGGATAAAATAATAACTAGAAAAAGCATGATTGAACCTCTTCATGAAGATTTGTCTTGCATGGAAAGGTCTTTCATACCTTCTTCTTTAAGACATGACTGGAATGAGATATGCTTCTTTAGGGTCATCCAGACTCCTAGACTTTGCTTTCTACAATTCTTTTCTGAATGAAGGGATCTGTTTCTCAAGTATAGTGCATTCATTTGTCTTACTTCAATTGTAGCCTTTTGTTCTTTGTTCTCTTTCCTTGCACATTCCAAGTCTTCAAGAGCAGAAATAAGTTCACCTTCAAAATCAACTTCACATTCGTCTTCATCTATAGTCTTGTCTAACATATCAGAGATTACTGTGGCCATGAATAAGGACACTCCTCTATCATCATTGGATGAGTAGTGATATACTTCTTCTGAGGAGATGTAGTCTTCTTTTGAAAGAAGGTTCCTTTTGAAACCCTTGAATCTATTTTTATTTTCTCCAAAAGGACATTTAGAAGCATAATGACCAACTCTTCCACATTTAAAACATTTGAAAGGTAACTTACCTTTATACTTGCCTAAACCCTTCTTTAGCTTTCTCACAAAGTATGCTTCTTCTTCCTTAGATTCATTGTCCTGACCAGATGTTCCTTCTCTCTTCACAACTTTGAAAGCATCTTGTCTATTGGATGTACTTTGGACTTCATTTCTCTTCTCATAAGTAGTGAGGGATCCAAAAAACTCTTCCATGTTAAGTGTCTTTAGATCTTTGGCTTCTTCAATAGTAGAAACTTTTGAATCAAATTTGTGAGGGAGAGTTCTCAGGACATTCTTCACAACTATAGAATTAACCAATTCTTCACCTAGCCCTCTGATTCCATTCACTTCTTCATCCACCTAGAGCAAATAGTTAGCAATATTTTCTTCTTATTTTATCCTTAGATTCTCAGACATTGCTTTGTAAGTCTGTAATCTTTCTTGCTTTACACTATCATTTCCTTCATAGATATTTATGAATTTATCCCATATCTCCTTGGTTGTCTTACACTGTTCAACCTTGACAAACTCTAAATTGGTCAAACCACTCAAAATAGCATTCTTAGCTTTCGCTTTATTTTCATGGGCCTTCTTTTCATCTGAATATGTAATAGGATGAGTAGGTTCAATATAGGCATCCATTGTAGCTCTTCAAACATCATACCCTAGGGAGGTAAGATAAGCTTCCATCCTTACACTCCATAAGTTATAGTTGGATCCATAAAAAAATGGTGCTTTAGAAGATGACTCTCTCTAATCCATGTGTTCTACTCCAAGATCTACCTTTAGTTGTTAGGATGCACTAAGGAACTTAGCTTTGATACCAATTGTTAGAACACTCTGATATACTGAGAGGGGGAGTGAATCAGTATATGCCACAATTAATCCAATTCAACTTTATCCTAAAAAACTTTCTACTGCCTTAAACAGATAAATAGATAATGAAGCAATTCAAAACACAATCACACAATAAGTAATGATACATGATCACTTTTGCTAGTTGTAAAAGAAATTTCATTAGTTCATATTAGTCACTTCAGAATATGCTTATTGATAGATGATGATATGGAAAATCTTAGTTCAATTGTACTTAGTATTATGTTGGATTTCAAAAAATATATATTGGCATCTCGTTACTTTTGTCTAAATATTGTATAAATATATCTCAGTGGTATCTAACTTTTATTGGATGTATTGAAGTTAGGAAATATTCATTCTTCTTGAGGACTTCCTAGATGAAGTCCATTCTTAGGAGGGAGGATGTAAGACCCAACCCTTTTAATTTTGTGTGGATACTTTAGTGTTAGAAATGCATGTCTATGATATATATGTTTTGGATGATTTGTGTTATTTGATTATGTTGTTACTCTTTTTGATAGATTTATATGGTTATTGTACAAGTGTAGTTTTGGATGTTATGAATTAGACCCCATATCCTTACCTCTTTATAGTTTATTGTCTAGTTTGTGCCTCTCTTAACTTGGAAGGCAAAGGTAGGATCTCCATCTTGAAAATAATTCTTATTAGTGTATTGTTGACATATAGTTTGTTATTTAAATTTTGGTTATTGTTGGGTTTATGGGAATATTTTGTTTTGGGGATCCAAAGAGGAGGTTTCTCCCTATTTCCCCTTGATTGAGAATCTATTTTGATTCTTGTGTCTCTTGTGATTTCAACCAAGAATTGGAAAAGTTTGTTGTGTATGTGATGTTTTTGTGTTTGTTTAAATGCTTGAAACCAAGTTCTTGATAGATCTCCCAAGCTCGGGGGTGGGTTGGTATTCCAACCCTATGGTAGGGTGGAGACCAAGCCAGGCCATCTAGTTTGTCTTGTTGTTGTGCAAGAATTGCGATTGGATCTGATTTGTGAAAGAAGATTTGTATCGAAGAAACTTGTGTTGTTCGATTTTCTTATTTGTGAAGAGCTTGGAGCTCTTCCTTTTAGATCTTTTTGGAAAGTTGAGGATTATGAATTATACATCCATTTGTAAATTTTTATAGTAGAAGTATCTTTTATATATGTATAATTTTTATAATTTCATCTCACATTATTTTTTTTATTTTGTGAATGTAACAAGTTTACTACTTTTTATAAAAACTAGTAATCTGTCCCTAGAAAAACCAGTCTGTTCTGTCTTCATTAACTTTTGTTTTAGAAACTAGGTTTGTCTAAAAATTTTAGGACAAGTATGTCATTGAACTTTCTAAATCATATAAAAATAATTGACACCCAAATTCTATTTTTCGAGATATAAAAATATTTGTGGCTGGATGTATGGGATGTTATAAATTATCTTGATAAAAACCAATCCATTGTATCTTTAATAAAATTTATTTTAGAAACTGGGTTTTTCTTCGATCTTTTTATTGAAGATGTGCAACCTAGTTGACTAAATCCTCCCAAGAATTCAGCCATACCTAGATTCTCACTTATGAGATATGTATGAATTAGTAACTATCTATCTCTGTTATTTTGAAGGTTATGATTTTACATGTGATTATATGATTTTTTTTTGAAAACTATATTAAAGGAAATTAATATTTTATAATTTATGATATTTTTAGATCTCTATTTTACCTTTCTAACACATTTTAAAAATAATAAAAATCATGGATATTTAGTTTGATTAAAAAGAAAAAGAAGACAAAGCATTTTATGGAAAAAAAATAGAAAGAAAACAATAGAAAAAGAAAAAGGAATTGAAAAGTAAATTTAGAAATGAAACTTGTTTTATTGGTTTTTGTTAATGATCCATCAAATCAATCTTAATAGTTTCTATTTATTTTATTAATTTTCATTTGATTTCTAATATTGTTAGTTCAAAATTAATTAGATTAAATTTATTTCCATTTACTGTTATTGGAAACATATCGTTTAATAAGTTTATTTAATATTTTAAATGAGAAATCCAATTAGTTAAGTTAATTAGTGAGTGGATTTATTTATTAATTTCATATGTTTTTTAAAAAATAATATTTTTTTTATTCAGCTATTTTTATTAAGTCTATTTGAATGCAATAATTATTTTAAGATTTAGTTATTTTCAAACGTCTTTAAGTTAGAAAAAATGTGTAGTTATGTAAGTGTGCCCAATTGTATGTGTTTATATGGGCGAGCATTACACACACAACCATAACACTAGATTTACGTGGAAAACCCTAGAAGGGACAAAGCGGGTGAGCAAGATGCTTGGATCTACTGTCCAAATCTAGCCTCACAAATAAAATAGATTTACAACAAGTTTTATGGGCTACAACCCAAAGGAAGCTACAACTCCTTGAAACATAGTTTTATGGCTTCAACCAAAAGAAGCTACAACTCCCTCAAGTGCTACAACACTTTACAAGAAGAGGCTACAACCTCTGTACAAAACAGTTGAAAATTTCTACTGGTTCAAACAGCTCTGTAGCATCATCTCCTTCCATAGTAACAATGACTTCATTTCCTCGACACAAACAACTCTACTATCTTCAACATACTTCCACAACACAACACAACACAACCTTTGTCATAAATCATGCATTATAGTCTCTTGATTTCCTTCTTAGCTTCCGGATCACTTATCTCCTTCACACATACACACTAACTCTTCGAACTTGCACATACATCCTCACACACTCTCATACAGTCATCCACTTTGCAACAAACTTGATCTCTCATTTATATCCTCTACAAGTCTTCAAACTTTTCTCCCTTGTTGACCAAGATGAAACATGTATCATGAAATGTGTAACAGTCAGAACATGTTATCCTCCAAGTCATTGGCAGTAATGTAGGAAACAAATCCCATCATGTGGTTCATACCAAGTGATAATCAGGAGTTATTTTACCTTAGCACACATCTCAAACTTGGTGGACACTTCCAAACACATGGTGCAATCACCTAAACACACCAAGTCATCTTCACAAACACTTATTCCTTACACACATTAGCTCCCGACCTAAAGCATTATCGGAGAGACAAAATTACATCATGCAGTTCAAACACTAAGAATTATATTACTTGAAAAACATTTCCTTACATTTCTTTTAGCCACTCATGCTACTTCCTGCTAGTGCAAACAATTAGACTCTAAAGCTAGTATCTCCTACGTACTCTAGTTACATTGTCTAGATATATAACATTGAAAATCATACTTGTGGTACTCTTCAACACTTGAAACTTGAATTTTGCACACATACAGTCAATCTGAACTTATCCTTCAAACAACAAAGCCAAACATCATAATACGGTGAAATGTGGTGGATTTCACTTTCTCCTTTTGACAACCCTAATCAGCAACAAGACTTGTCTCAACTAAACAAACTCCGTAGAAACTCAATGATACATCTTATCATTTGAACCTTGAGTCTAACATACCTCTCATCTCTATCTAACTATCCTCCAAGACACAAGATCATATATTCTAGTGTGGAGAAATACGAAAAATTATACTGTCTCTCTATGACTACAACAACATTGTACCACTATCTTCCCTTCTACTAGCTTTGGAATCTTCTGTAGTAACTTTTATGCTCTAAAATATGGATCATACATGCTTCATATCTATCTCTATCTAACCTCCTAACCACACGCCTATATCTTCAAATGTCGAGGAATGCGGAGCATTCTCCTAAGATTATACAATACAAATCATTGTGCCTTTGATAATAGAAACCTTATACACTTCTTTCAGATCTCATGCAATTCTTTTCAACAAGAAACAATGAATGTAACACCATAGACAACATACACAACTCTTTGCAACAACAACAAGAAGCCACAACATCTTCTTGTCAATATATCCACCAACTCACAACTTTCACCTCTCATCACCTCTGATCATCACTCCTCTGTTTGCTACTGATCATTACTCTATCTACTACTAATCATTACTCCTTTGATAGCTTATACACATCACTCTGCTTTCCACATCACAACAGCTCAAATCACTTACTCTTTTGACATCACTGATTACCATTCTGTTGACATCATCCACCACAACTCTGTTGACATCAATGACAACACATGTAACATGTGTAGTCTATCTCCCATTAGAATTTTCATGTGTAAAACCAACCATGTAAACACTCCCATGTTACGAAGAATAGCATCATTCCAATCTCACTTTCCTTCTATCAACCTTCATTGAATTTCCACGATTTGCCACATTGCTAGACGTGAAATTCAATAGTTTCCATTTTTTTAGTATTGTATTGTCCTAGCTTATGAATTTTCTATCTTTGCTTGAAGATTTTCTCATCTTTGTCCGTGTTACTTCTGATATTGATTTCTCTAAATTTTCAATTACCTTCCCCAAGGTTGTGGTGGTTTTCCTAAAAATATAGAAATTTCTTTCCTTCCATATGTGCCATATAACCATATATGGGCTTACCTCCCATAGGCAAGCGAATGTTGAGTCTATGTATAAACTTTGCCAACTTTTAAATAGTTCTAAAATTAAACTTGAAAGAAGAGAAGACCAATTCAGGTGATTAAAAAGCCAGTGCTAGCATCCCACACTAAAAGCACAATGGAGAAGAAGGTGATTGATGTTTTCCTCTTACTCTCCACACAATACACATTTAAAATTAGTACATATGTTTAGTTTGTATAGTGTATCACCCTTTAGAATTTTCTTGTGTAGAACCAACCATATAAATGCTAACACTTTAGGAAGAATAGCATCATTCCAATCTCACTTTCCTTCTATCAACCTTCATTGAATTTCCCTAATTTGCCACATTGCTAGACGTGAAATTCAGTAGTTTCCAATTTTTTAGTACTGTATTGTTACAACTTGTGAATTTCATAGCTTTTCTTGAATATTTCCTCACCTTTGTCGTTGTTACTTTTGATATTGATTTCTCTAAAATTTCAATTACCTTCCCCAAGATTGTGGTAGTTTTCCTAAAAATGAGGAAATTTCTTTCCTTCCATATGTGCCATATGACAATAGATGGGCTTACCTCCCAGAGGAAGGTGAATGTTGAGTCTTTGTATAAACTTGGCCAACTTTTAAACAATTCTAAAATTGAACTCAAAAGAGAAGAAGATTAATTCAAGCAATTAAAAAGCCAGTTCTAGCATCCCACATTAAAAGGATAATGGATAAGAAGGTGATTGATGTTTTCCTCTTGCTCTCCACACAATACACATTTAAAATTAGTGCATGTATATTTAGGGGGTGCCCATCTCACTTTCCTTCTATCAACCTTCATTGAATTTCCCTGATTAGCCACATTGCTAGAGATGAAATTTAGTAGTTCCCAATTTTTTAGTATTGTATTGTCCCAGCTTGTGAATTTTGTATCTTTGGTTGAAGATTTCCTCACCTTTGTCAATTTTACTTCTAATATTGATTTCTCTAAATTTTCAATTACCTTCCCCAAGGTTGTGGTGGTTTTCCTAAAAATGTGGAAATTTCTTTCCTTCCATATATGTCATATGACCATAGATGGGCTCACCTCCCACAAGCAGGTGAATGTTGAGTCTGTGTCTAAGCTTGGCCAACTTTTAAATAGTTCTAAAATTGAACTCGAAAGAGGAGAAGACCAATTCAGGTGATTAAAAGGCTAGTGCCAACATCCCACGTTGAAAGGACAATGAAGAAGAAGGTGATTGATATTTTCCTCTTGCTCTCCACACAATACACATTTAAAATTAGTGCATATGTTTAGTTTGTGTAGTCTATCTCCCATTAGGATTTTCTTATGTAGAACCAACCATGTAAATGCTCCCACTTTAGGAAGAATAACATCATTCCAATTTCACTTTCATTCTGTTAACCTTCATTGAATTGCTATGATTTGCCACATTACTAGATGTGAAATTCAGTAGTTCCCAAATTTTTAGTATTGTATTGTCCTAGGTTGTGAATTTCATATCTTTCGTTGAAGATTTCCTCACCTCTGTCATTGTTATTTCTGGTATTGATTTCTCTAAATTTTCAATTACCTTCCCCAAGGTTGTGGTGATTTTCCTAAAAATGTGGAAGTTTTTTCCTTCCATATGTGCCATATGACCATAGATGGGCTTACCTCTCATAGGAAAGTGAATGTTGAGTCTCTGTATAAACTTGGCCAACTTTTAAACAATTCTAAATTGAACTTGGAAGAGGAGAAACCAATTTGGATGATTAAAAAGCTAGTACCAGCATCCCACATTAAAAGGACAATAGAGATGAAGGTGATTGAAGTTTTCCTCTTACTCTCCACACAACACACATTTAAAATTAGTTCATATGTTTAGTTTGTGTATTCTATCTCCTGTTAGAATTTTCTTGCATAGAACCAATTATGTAAATGCTCCCATGTAAATTCTATATCATTTTATTATAGAATCACGTTTTGTCTAAAAACAAATATATTTGATTTATATGGGTTCTGCTATTGGTGAAGAAGTCATACTCTTTCATGGAATTGTCATACCAGCTTACAGGCTTGGCACAAATTAATTCAGAGTAAATTATTTATAATTTTGGAGTTATGATATGCTTTGGGATTTACCATACAAGTTGTTTAAATAGTGGTGGCGCCTTCCTAAATTTGGGATTACTACGTGTACAAGGTTTTTGTCCACTGTAGAAGAGAAAAATAACCAAGTTTTATTAGTTGTGGTAATTTAGGGAACAAAATCTGACCAAGAATCTAATGTTTTGGCTTATATCATCTTTTTGGAGTAAGTCAGATTTTAATATTACATCACACTTATATGTGCCTTGTAAGACACCTATTATAATTGATTTGAGTCTTGTAGCTCAGTCATACCATTTTTTGAATCATTGCCATTGGATAATTGTTAAGATTACAACTTTTGATTATATTACTTTGTGGGCCACACCATATTTTTGTCCTAGTCATAGAAAGTAAAGACAATCATACCTAATGTTTGATCACAACACTTGAGTTGACTTTTAGTTGGTCGTGCCATAACAATGTTCCCAAAATTGTCGTACATCTTCATATAAATTAGATTTGGTGTGAAGTGAATCTTTGTGAGTATTTTTTAGTATGATATATTAATATTGCAGACACTCACAGGGTAGTCTTCAACGATAGTCTCAAAGCAAGACTTCAATGTGAGATGAGCTTCAAATCAAATCAAAATAGAGTGTAAAAGCTCATTGAGTCTTATCATGTAGGATGAACAACTAAAGGCACTGAATGGTTGTACAAGTCAATCTGAAACCAATCAAATATCAGCAACCATAAACAAAACATGATGCTTAAGCTTAATAACAATAAGTATAATGACAAAACCCTAACTAGGACTGACATGTCAAGCTAAAAACTTGTAATTTATTTTCCCAAACATAACTTGTTCCTCATTAGAATCCAAAAAACCAATTATTTTGTATGTCCCCATATTCTACTATAATTCTTCTTTCCTTTCTCCCCTATTGTTGAAGATAATTTGTCATATTTTTATTCATTTTAAGGGAATTTATTTGAAGTATGTTGATTTGGCTTGTAATTAGCTCTAGTTGATACATAATTCCTTGGTCTTTCTTTGAAAAACCTTGAGATTGAGAAAGAAGTGATACAATTTGAAAAAATGTTTGAGTACATCTTTGTAATTCCACTTGTCAGATGAATATAGTCATTTGCAAAAGTAGTTGTTCTGTTAAATTTCCAAATATGCAAAAGAATTTAACATGTCTCATAGCATTAGAAACAATTTTATTAGTCAGAACTAGCCCAAGTAAAGGCTCTTTCCAACTTAAGTGACAACCAAAAATAGCAAGTATATTTCTAAAGATGGCAAACCGATGTTTTCTAGTAGCAATGCAATCCCAGAATATATGCTTCAAGGATTATTTAGTATTACAAAAGGGTTATTTAATAGGATGGACTTGGAAGGTACTTAGTTTCTCACCAATAGACAATTTATAAAGTAATAACTTCCAAGCAAGCATTTGGACATCAACATCAACATAAGATTTCTAGATTTGTGAGTTTAACCTAGTCCAAAATTTATGACTAAACTTGTACCTCCACCTTACATTGAGATGGGGAGTTAGGGAAAGTGTGGGATGAAGGAAAAGGTAAATTCGTTTTAAAGGAAAGAGAGAAATGATGGATAGAAATCCACCGCTAATCCTTGAAAAAAGTTACAAGTGATAGGAGTACAAATTTTCATAGCTAAGTTAGGAGGCACAAGGGATTGTGCAAATAAAATAAACTAAAGGTAATTATTACTTGGATCAAATTTTTCTTTGATGATCTACCAAGAGGACCATTGCAATATTGAGAAGTCCAATAAATCTTTGAGTTGATTGATATTTTTTCTGAATAAATGGTAAGCTTGTCTGGGAAACATTTAATAGCCAATGGTTTTCCATGGAATTCGATAAGCACATTCCACCAAATGGAATAGGAAGAAAAACTAAAACCATATTGTAATGAAGATTCTCTCCAATTCAAAAATTGACACACTTTCCTCCAAGCCTTCCAAATGAATTGAATAGGAAAAGATGACTTAATATGAGAATATGGAGTAAAGAGAATCTTATCCAACCAAGGTTTTGTCATTTCTCTTTAATAGTGGAAATAAAAAGATTGTGTCTTAATAAAATTTTCCATTGTTCATCACTTTTTACGACCCTAGAGATCCATTTAAGAACTAAACAAATACCTTGCTTTTCTAGACCAATAATATCGAGACCACCTTTAGATTTAGGCTTAATGCATTGGTGCCAAGAGATGAATCTACATCCTATACTACCATCCCATTTAGTCCAAAGGTATTGTTGAATAAGTTTACACAACTCTTCATATCCTCTTCTGGATAACATCCAACATGAAGAGAAATAAACATGTGTAGTAAGAAAAATTATGTTAACAACCTAAACTTTTCCAGCCAATGAGAGAAATTTGTAACCCTAGTTAAAAAGTTTATTTTTATTTCTATTAGAAACCATAATCGACTAAGCATGAACAGATTACAAAATGGAGTGAAAGCAATTATAAATTGCAATGGATTAACAATGCATAAGACGTGTACATATGGTGTTGAGAGTTTGAGTCACTTCAGGGGTCGACTCAAACACTCGAGGAGTGGTGGCAAATGAGTGTCGACAATTGGCTTGGAGAGTTGTATTGGACTCTCCAAGTAGACACCTAACCACCTAAGGTGGATTAAAGCCATGTGGGGAATATACACATAATTACTTAATTAAATAATAAGTAATAATGTTAATATTCTTACACTAACACCCTCCCTTAAGCATAGATTAGGTGGGCACAAAAGAGATGTGTCCTAGATACAAGTCCTAGTGAGGTACCCATGTACACTAAAGAGAAATGGGTCCTGGCTACTAGCCTGGTGAGGTGCCCATTTACAAAGAAATCTCTCAAAAAATGGAGTAAGATAGAAAACCCAGTGGGAAAAAACTATCCTCCGAAAAGAGAGAAAAGATGCATGAATCTGGAAGCTACTTGTGTACCGATGTCGATGCTGAACTGCGACTAATGACTCCATAGATGCTAGTATCATGAGTATTTAGGAACATTAACTAAATTTGAGATGTGATCCGATGCAAGATTCAAGTTCATTTACCATAGGCTCTTGATTGTGAGATATAAACTGATGAGAATCTATTGCAAGATTATGAATCATTTACCATAGGCTCTCAAAAAATGCTTGAAGGATCATTCGATCCACCTATTTCTCAATGAAGGATCATTCGATCCATCTGTTTCTCAACCAAGGATCATTCAATCCACCTTTTTTTAGTTGCAATCCCATTAAGTTAATTTAGGTGACATGATCCTCTATAGTATTTAGATTTATACTTATGAGGTGACTTCTTTTGTTTGATGACCTTCCCTTGGGTGTTGTCAAGGTCACAATGTGAACAAAGATTCTTGTTGAAGTCGATCACACATATAAAACTATGTAGATGAGTTGTAATTACACACTTAGAAGTACATAAAGAGAAAAAATAAGAAACTAACTCGATGATAACCCCCTTCTTTATTCCCCCTTCTTTTGTGGCATTCATTAATTTAGTGCATATACATGGACTACCAATTTTGGAACCAAAAATTGCACTTTACAAAGATTCAAAGAAATCTTTAATTTCTCCAAATTTGCAATTACCCCAAGCATCATTTAAAATGCTTTAAAAATGCCTATTGCAAAATTTTAAAATGCCACTAAAATTATCCTCTAAAATGTTAGGTTACCCCCCATAAAATTTTCTTTTTGTATTGCTTTAGTGTTTTAAGATTAAAAAAAAAGTTGGTTAATCTAACACTAAAAAAGCACAAATATGTGTGCTTTGCAAAAAAAACTTTAAAACAAACAAAATAGGGCAAGGGCACGACTAGGGTTAAGGCAAATTTAGGGCAAAATATTTTGAAGGAGACTCCCAACGCGCAAAATCAGGACACCACAAAAAGAATGGCGAGTATGAGTAGGGGATAGAGGCGGTGGAAGATTGAAGCAGGGTGGCCAAGAAGAATGGCAATAGCGGCCAAACTTGTAGGGCCTTCATTCTCTCACACCATTATGCAAGTATGGTCGCTCGAGCTGGGCAGATGGACAAACATCGCTTGCTTTTGCCTACGCACAGAGCTTGAGCATTTGTGGCTTAGCAGGAAGGGAGTACAGAGTGGGCGACAAGTCTGAAGTAGGGACGAGAAGATCTTGAGGCGTTCAGAGTGAGATGGCCGCCGGAAATGAAAGAGTCGAAAGTGTCATTGACCACAAGGGTTGTCGGCTTGGGGTTTGTTGGTGAGATCGAAACCCCACCTGAGGTCGACAGGGCCTACAAGGCGTTGTATGCTTTGATAAGAAATCCTGAGTCTCTTAGTGCCTCACGCCAATAGAGCCTTCCACACACCAGATATGCACTTTCGAGAGATGTCTCAACTGGGCAGATGTGGATTGTTGTAGAGGGAGGATGGCGACCATAATAAAACTAACGTCTAAGTTCAAACAAAATACCAGATTAATGCAACCAAGACGAACCAGCCAACGACTTAGTTTAACTTAGTTTGTATAAGTAATAGTGTTATTATTCCTACACTAACAATTTTATTCAAATAACAATTCTACATTTCAAAAAGGGATAAACCAAGTCCAAATGAAATGCCAAGTTATCTAGTTACTCCCCATGCTTAACTTGTTTCCAATATTGAAGAATCTAATGAGGAGTAGGACCAACCTGTGTTATTAAGCACTCAATTTTATGATGGGTTAGTTGAGAAGTCGAGACTAAGTAATATAGATTTAAAATATTTAGATTATTGTTCAAATCATTTTTATGAGGTGACTATTGGGTTTGTCATAGGGATCACTCTAGTAATTATTTTGTTGTTGAACACATGCTTTTTTCTACTAAAAAATGGAAAACCCACACATCGTCATAAACGTGGCTTCTTGGGTTTGTCCTAGGCATCATTCTAGTAGGATTGAGTTTCTTGGATCCCCTTAGGCTTAGATGTTGACCAAGATTGACCATTTAATGATGCCATATGGCTAGGTGGTGAGTCATCCCTCTTGATTGTTAGTGTTGAGCCTTTTGACTGTTAATGATGCAATGTCATTGCATTTGAATTGTTCTTTGTTCTTTGTTTTTGAATGTTGTAGTGATCACACAAAATCAAGATTGACCTAGTCTTGGTTGTCATGTAGACTTCCATGAATTTGGAGATTTTAAAGAAATGCTATCAACATCACACCCCTTGCTATTATAAATGACACAACATCCTTTGCATTGGAGATGATCTTTATTCTTTGGTTCTAGTGTAAGGTGATGTAGCTAGAATTGTCCAAAGGTTTTGAATTTAAATTATTATTGTGGATGTTAGCAATTACTTTGTAGCTATTTGATTACGTCAAATCAAACTTGCAAATATTCTAGCAATTGTATTAGCCTTCATATGATCCACACTTGTTTTTCAAGCCAAGGATCCAAATTTAAGTTACATATAGTGAAATCCTGCAAGGGGACATGTACTCCCTAGAATTATATAACTTCATTCTTATTGGTCTCAATTTTTATTTTGAGAAATGTTATTTCAGACTAAAAATAATCAACTTTGTGGTTTATTCACTTAGTTTACTAATGTTTGTATTTTTTCATAAACCCCATCTAGATTTACCACTCCAACTTACCAGTCATTTTTTGTATGTTTTTCTCACAATTTAAAGTTTGTTTATTTTGAGCTTAAGCAGGAACATACATTGTTTTGAGTTTATTTTTTTATATATTAAGATATACTTTCTCCTTTTAACTAACATTTAAGAGAGCTTCCTAAAACAAATTGGGAATATAAGAATTTACACTTTGAAACACATTAACATTACTTTTGGACACACATGAAATTATATGAGAAGAAATCAAATTTGGATTTGAGAAAATATTCCTATGAGTATAGCTTGTCACTGACAAATTATTGGTGGATTTGGAAGGTTGGATTTAACTTCAAGCTTGGTCAAATGTCACCAAATTGGGATCTTGACTCAAGGTAATGACAAAGAGTGGTCATTTAATGAAGTAAAAAGGCAGAAGGAATATGACTTGTTTATTTAATAAAAACAAAGCTTTAGCTCTTTACCATACACAGGTCATTGTTTGGACAGAGAAAACACAAGAAAAACATACATATGTCAAGATATTAAGATACTCCCATATATATATATATATATATATATATATATATATATATATATATATATATATATATGAAAAAAAGTTTACATAAAAAAGCAAGATACAAATTCTTGTTTTAAAACAGACCTGTAGGTAGTTTTTCATAGAGAAAAAAGAGTATATTATCTTCAAAACAGAGTTGCTGCTCTCTTATACCAAGAAAAAATAGAGCATACATAAAAAAGGAGTAAAACTAAAACTTCTACATATTACAACAGGGGCATCAGAAGTCAACAAGAATATTAAAGTGGATATTAAGAGGTATGGGGAGAGTAGAACGGAGATGATAGATTTGTCCCTTTGCATAAGTCAGAATTTAATGAGAAGTCACTCCCGGTCAGCAAAGTTGGAGGATGAACAGAGAAGAAATTTATTACAGCGGTTGGGATTACATTTCCAACACTCACCCTTAATCACAACTACTGCCATCTATGATGCCCAATTGATCTCTTTGAAACACAAAACTTTCTCTCCCTAATGCCTTAGTGAAGATATCTACACATTAATCTTCAGACCTGCAAAATTCCAAAAATATTTCTCCATTGTTGATTAGTTCTCTAATGAAGTGATATCTTGTGTCTATATGTTTGCTTCTCTTGTGAAATATTGAATTCTTTAACAATGCTATAGCTGAGTTGTTGTCATAATAGATCTTTGTTGCCTCTTCTTGTTCTTTCCTTAGATCTTTCAAAACTCTTCTCATCCAAACTATTTGACATGGTGCACTTGTGGCCACTACATACTTTGCTTCAGCTAATGAAAGAGTAACAATTGGTTGTTTCTTTGAAGCCCATGAAACTACACCCATTTCAAAATAAAAAATATAACCAAAAGTGCTCTTCCTATCATCAATGCTTCCTACACAACCACTATCTATATACCCTATCAACTTGAGCTCATTTGCTATTGAGTACTGAATACCATTGTTCCTTTTTCTGCTCACATATCTAAGAATCCTTTTTCCTTCTTGCCAATGAGAAACTTTTGGAGATTCCATGAACCTTGAAATGAGACTAACTGCATACATAAAGTTTGGCCTTGTGGCTATTAAATACATGAGGCTACCAATAAGCCTTTTATACGAAGTTTGATCAATGTTGGCTCCTTTGTCATCCTTGCTTAATTTCATTCCTGTGACAATTAGTGTTGGAGCTGATTTGCAATTTGTCATATTAAACCTTTTCAAAATGTCATTTGCATACTTAGATTGGGAGATGAATATACCATTACCATTTTGATTCACCTCAATGCCAAGAATATACTTCATGAGGCCTAAATTAGTCATTTCAAATTCCTTTTTCATGTCTCATTTAAACAAATCAATTGCTAAATCACCCGTGAATATCAAATCATCCACATACAAGCAAACAATTATGATCTTACCTTGCTTATTCATCTTGGTATATAATGTAGGTTCGTTGCTGCACCTATTGAAGCCATTTTGCAAAAGATAAGAATCAATTCTACTATACCAAGATCTTGGGGCTTGCTTGAGTCCATAGAGTGCCTTTTTCAGTTTGTAGACTTTGTCTTCTTGACCCAAAATCTCATACCTAGGTGGCTGCTCTACATAAACTTCTTCTTCAAGGTAACCATTCAAAAAAGCTAATTTCAAAGCCATTTAATAAACTGGCCACTTGTTTTGAGATGCTAGTGCAAGTATTGTTCTCACAGTGTCTAAATGTGCTATTGGAGCAAATGTCTCATTATAATCAACCCCAGGCTGTTGTGAATATCCTTTTGCCACTAGTCTCGCTTTATACTTTTGTACATCATCATTTGTATTTAATTTAGTTTTGTAAACCCACTTCACTCCTATGACATCCTTGCCTTTTGGAAGGCTCACTAACTCCAATGTTTGATTCCTTTCTATTGCATCAATTTCATCATCCATTGCATTTATCCATTTTTCATCCTTAAATTGCATCTTCATAACGAATTAGATCATCTACTTGTGAATAAAATGCAAAAATAGAAATCAGACCAGCATTGTTCTCACCTTCATTTTGCTCATAAATGTATCTAATACTTCTGATTTTTTGTCTCCTCAATCTTGCCAATGTAGGATTTGACATATCACTTGAACTAGAACTTGTGGAATGTGGATTTGATGGTCCTGCACCTTGATTGCCACTTGTAGATGGTGTTTGTTGTACATTTGAAGGAGTAGATGCTTCAATGCGTGGGGTTGTCCTTACACTTGATGATGGTGTCATTTGTTGACCACTTTGTTGAGCTTGAATGGGTGTGGAAGGAGTTACATTTGATGGAATACATGCTGGTACAAAAACTTCTCTATCTTCTTGCACGGTAAGTTGGCTACCTTATTCACTATTTTTTCAAAACTTCCATCCCATGCTTCATCTTCTATAAACTGCACATCTCTACTGATTATGACTTTCTTAGTTATTGGATTGTATAGTTTGTATACCTTGGATTCATCACTATATCAAACAAAAATACACTTTTCTCCTTTGTTGTCTAATTTTCTTCTTAACTCATCCAACACATGTGCATATGCGACACATCCAAATACTCTCATATGAGAAACACTATGTTTTCTTCTAGTCCATGCTTCTTCAGAAATCATATTCTTTACACTCTTAGTTGGACACCCATTCATAATATATGTTGCACAAGCTACAACTTCAACCCAATATTCATTTGACAAATGCTTTGCTTTCAACATGCTTCTTGCCATTTTCATGATTGTTCTATTTTTCCTTTCAGCTACCCCATTTTGTTGAGGTGTGTTCTTGGTTGTGAATTGCTTGTGAATTGCTTGTGAGATGTATTTACCACCTCTATCCATTATCAATGCTTTGATATAGTGCCCACTTTACTTTTCAACAAGAGTCTTGAATTGACAGAAGAAATCAAACACTTGATTCTTTTGCCTTAAAAAGTAGACCCATGCTTTCCTTGAATAGTCATCAGTGAATGTCAAAAAGTAGAATCTTTCACCAATTGAAGGTGTTTGCATTGGACCACATAAATCGAAACAAACAATTTCTAAAGGTACCTTTTCTCCAATTGACTTTCCAGTTGGGAATGTCTCTCTATGTTGTTTTCCTAAGATGCACCCTTCACACACTCTTTCTAGTTTCTCTATTAATGGCAAACCCTTTACCACACTTTTCCTATTAAGCAAATTTAGACCTTCAAAGTTGAGATGCCCAAATCTTAGATTGCATAACCAATTTTTATCTTTTATTTCAGCTTGAAGGATTGTTTGTGTGACTGCTGCAAGTTCTTCTTTATCCACTTGTGTATTCATTGTGGGATGTACTTGAGAATATTCCACATTCAAATATGGCTTAATCTTTACGGAAAACATTCTATTGTTTGTCATTTGAACTTTGGCAATGAGCTGGTTACTTAGAAATTTATCTAGAATAGTGCATTCTTTGTTTTTGAAGAAGACTCTATACCCCTTTTGAACAAGCTGTCCAATGCTCATTAGATTATGTTTTAGACTAGACACAAAATACAATCTGAAACATACTTCTTCTCCCCCTATTTAGTTAGAATGTTGATGCTTCCTTTACCCATAACTGACACTTTGTTGTCATCTCCCAATGTGACATCTAATTTTACATTTTCATCTAAACTTGAAAACATTTCTATGTTCCCTGTCATGTGATTGCTACATGAGTCTAAGAACCATACATCCTTTTGATTCTCTTGTGCTACATTGCATGCTATGAACATATTGCCCTGATTTTGTTTTTCTCTTGTAAAGTTTGCATTTTGTCTACTGAAATCATATTATGGACTGTGGAAAATTAATGACTTCTATGAAATCAGATTGTTTTTTCCTACATTCATTTGAATAATGCCCATATTTTTTACTATGAGAACCTAAGATCAACAAAGCTGTAAGCTAACATCACATCTGAGTAGATTGATTAGGCAAATAGATGAATACATATAGCCTTGAGTAACCTTGAGTTAATGGGAGTCAATCCCATAACTTAAGGAGATCTCAAGTAGATGTGGCAAGCTAAGTGGAGTGAAAGAGTTTGAAAGACTCATCCTAACTGCCACACACCCAACTGACGTGTCTTATGCCATGTGCATAAAATGAGGCTTCCAAATATGGCCAAATGAATGTCAAATTAAGACAAATGAAATGTGTACACTAATACCCCCCCTTAAGCACAACTTAGGTGGGTGTAAAAGATGGGTCTCGGCAATAAGGCCTGATGAGGTACCCATGTACAAATAAAACTCTCATAAGTGGAGAAAGGTAGAAAACCCAATGGGAAAAAACTACCCCCCAAAAGAGAAAAAATATGCATGAATCTGAAAGCTGCTTGTGTACCGATGTCGATGATGAACTACGACTGGTGACTCCATAGATGATAGTATCATGAGCATTCGGGAAAATTAACCAAATTTGAGATGTGATCCGATTCAGGTTCATTTACCATAGGCTCTCGATGTGAGATATGAACTGATGTGAATCCATTGCAAGATTATGGATCATTTACCATAGGCTCTCAAAAAATGTTTGAAGGATCATTCGATCCACCTATTTCTCAATCCCACCTTCTTTTAGTTGCAACCTCATTGAGTTAAATTAGGTGACATAATCCTCTACAGTATTAGAGTCATTTAGACTTATACTTATGAGGTCTTTATCTCATGATTTCTTTGCTTGATGACCTTCCCTTGGGTGTTTTCAAGGTCACAATAGAAGTACTTAAAGTTAGATTTGATCACACTTATTAAACTATGAGATGTATTTTACAACTTACAAGTACTGAAAGAAAAAATAACTAAATAATACCCCCCATTACTTTGATCCCCCTACTTTGTGGCACTTTATAAAGTAGTGCATGTCTAACCCCATTGCTTGATTTACCCCCAAATTTGTGTGGCACTTAATAAATTTCTTAGTGTATTAGACAATAATTAACTATTTCTAACACTAAAACAATAAAAATGCATTTGACGGTTACAAAAAGGGTTAACATATAGTTATTGTTATCTAACAATAATGCTATAAATGCTAACTATTTTATCATGCAACAAAATATGAATAAAAGAAGCCTTGAAAAGGGGGTGATTGAGTCCTTAATAGGACTCTTCCATCATAGCTCGATTTGAGGGTGTAGAGGTTGGAAAAAGAGTCTGTCATGGCCAGGAAAGCCTTTGATGTGCCTTTGACTGCATCCTCCTTGCTTCTGAAGAAGAAATATCCCACAACAAAGCCAAGGACAACAACGATGAAGACTCCTCCATTAAAAGACATGACGGCTAAGCATGAGAAAATATCCCAATCGAGCATTCACTCCAAATAAGAGTGATTCTAGGTAGGAAGGCGCATTGAATCAGATAGAAAGGTCATTGGAAAGGCTAAGAACAGATGCACTAGCAGATTTCTCTATAGATGAGAGTGAAAGGATTATGATCTCTCTGTGCGTGAGAATGATTCCTTATGCTTCAAGTGTGTATCCACCTAGCCACGATCCTTATCAGCGTTCACAACCAGCTCTCCATGGAAGGTGTCAGGCCTGTACAAGAGAGGCATCGAGCCTTTGTGAGGGTGAACTCCACTTGCCCTGCCACAAACTGTGACCTCTCTCCTTTGAACGACATCTTGGGCAGCACTTCGACGTCTCACAGAAGGCAGAGAAGTGTAAAGGCTTGGTTGTTTGAGCACGACCTGCTCTTTGAGACTCACGATCCTTTAAATCAAGGCATAAAATGATGATGAAATCCTTTGTTTGACCTTGAACACTAGAAAATGCCTTTGAAGAACACTCGGCATCAGTTGTGATAGAGGCACGACCTCAAGATCAATCCCTCTGTGCATGGAGGGTGTCAGACCTAGGCATGAGCAAGGCATGGGCCGACTTGTGTGTGGTAACGCAAGGGTAGGGCACATGTTTATGAGGGTGTTCTGGCTCTGTAATGAGTAGTGACTTGGCCTCCATCAGATAGAGTACTCGTAACAGCCACATTGAGATCCCTTGTGCAGGCCGTTTGGCTTCCAAACTGCACCACGGCCTCTAAAAAGTCTTTCCACTATGCAAATCGCCCTTCCACTCCAAAGATGCCTCAGAAGTCACAGAGATCTCCTGTTGGAATAAAATTGACCTTCTGTGACAAGTTGCTCAATGGTGTCAACCAACAACAAACCCTTGTTCTAGATTCACGCCTCTAAGACGAACCAACAACAGCTTAGTGAGGCTCTGATACCATATGAGAACCTAAGATCAACAAAGCTATAAGCTAGCATCAAATCTGAGTAGATTGATTAGGCAAATAGATGAGTACATATAGCCTTGAGTAACCTTGAGTTAATGAGAGTTAATCCCATAACTTAAGGAGATCTCAAGTAGATGTGGCAAGCTAAGCGGAGTGAAAGAGTTTGAAGGACTCATCCTAACTGCCACACACCCAACTGAGGTGTCTTATGCCATGTGCATAAAATGAGGCTTCCAAATATGGCCAAATGAATGCCAAATTAAGCCAAATGAAATGTGTACACTAATACTTACAATAATGACATTGAATTTGAGACTTGTCATACCTTTGACCTTGTGATTGACTTTGAGATGGGTTTTGCCTTGAGTTTTGGTTGTTGCTTCTTCCACTTGAGCTTAATGGGCTTGTTTTTCCACCTCTATATGAATTTCTTACTATACCTCTGAAATTTGATCTTCCTTTGCCTCTACCATGGCTAATTGAAACTTGTGATTTAAAAACATGCTCCAATGATGTGTTTGTTGACCTTCTTAGCCTATGTTCATGTGAAGTGAGATATGCATGGAGCTCATCAACTAAAAATTGTGAGAGGTTCTTTGTTTCTTCAATGGGTACAACAATTGATTCAAATCTTGTGGGTAAGCTTCTTAAAATCTTTTCAACCACTCTTCTTTCCTTAAGTGTTTCACCATGTGATCTGATTTGATTTACTAGTCCAATAATTTGAGTGAAGAATGAATCTACTGATTTAGAGTCCATGTAGATTGTTTCAAAATCCATTCTTAGCATTTACAACTTAGCTGTTTTAACTTTTTCCATGCCTTGATATGCTGTTTGGAGAATATCCCATGCCTGTTTAGACTTTGTTGCTGCTGCAATCTTTGGAAAAATACTCTCATGCATTGCTTGGAAAATTTAAAAGAGAGCTTTGGAGTCCTTCTTTCTATTATCCCTCAACAAATCTTTCTATGCTTGGGTTAAAGCATTGTATGCTGATGCAGCTGCTGGTTCTAGAAATCCATTCTCAACAAGATCCCATATATCTTGAGAACAAAATAATGCCTTCATGGTGATTGCCCAATAATCATAGTTCTTCCCATTAAACTGTGGAATCTAAGGATTTGTTAAGCTTGTGCTTGCTGCGATTGTTGACAGTGATTACCTGCTCTAAAATCCTTTCTTGAAATACCCTTAGCTCTGATAACCTTCAGCATGGCTAAATCTTTCTTTGAACAACCTTCAAATCTGATACTAGATGAAGTAAAAAGGCAGAAGAAATATGACTTGTTTATTTAATAAAAATAGAGCTTCAGCTCTTTACCATACACATGTCATTGTTTGGACAGAGAAAACACAAGAAAAACATACATATATCAAGATATTAAGCTGCTCCCATATATATATGAATAGAAGTTTACATAGAAAAGCAAGATACAAATTCTTGTTTTAAAACAGACCTGCAAGCAGTTTTTCACAGAGAAAAAATAGTATATTATCTTCAAAACAGAGCTGCTGCACTCTTACACCCAGAAAAAATAGAGCATACATAAAATAGAGCATACAAGAATATTAAAGCAGATATTAAGAGGTATGGGGAGAGGAAAATAGAGCTGACAGATTTGTCCCTTTGCAAAAGTCAGAATTTAATGAGAAATCACTCCTGGTCAGCAAAGCTAGAGGATGAATGGAGAAGAAATTTATTACAGTGGTGGGATTACATTTCAACATTTACAAATTTTATTAACTGAAATTTAGGTACTCATCAATCCGTTTTGCACCTTTGAAACCGTAAATACAGTCCTAGACAATGAAAGTCTTCAAAGCAATCATGAACACAACAATCAAGAAGACAAGTCTTTAAAGCAATCATGAACACAACAATCGAGATGAAGTCCCCTTTCTTTTATAGGTAACTGTGAACTACAATCCTGTAATAAAATTCATACATAATAATGAACTAAAGAGTTGTAATCAAATCATAAACAAAGAGCATCTTCACATTCACAGGGCAAGCCATTGACCAAGATGTGTGGTGCAAGATTACTGCTTGCAAACCGTTTGGACAGATCAATTTCATTTTTTTTTTTTAAATCATCCCTACGACCAACCAATTTTTCCATGTGCACTTTACATTAGTTGCAAATTTCTTTCTAAACTTGGAAACAGGATAACCATATATGACTATGACAATATTCCAAGTCTACTAATCGTAAAAGTTTAAAGAAAGCAATTTACACTAGCACTTGCACCCATAGGAGGTTCAAGGAATACGTCGATTGGAACAACCGGAGAGTTTAGACAATTTCCAGGCGTGAATTTTTTTTTTTACGGCGTGAGACAATTCCGAGCACTATAATGCTCACGTATAAAAGCCTATCGGTTATTAGAAATCTCAATTTCAAATACCATCTTGACGTTCAACTTCAAGCATATAACAAAGAAAAACCTGACATCTTATAATAAATAGCTGAGAACATAAGAGAGTTCTCCCAATATGTAGAGATGCACATCTACTCTCTGAATGCCTTGGCCATCACCAGAAATTAGCTGGAGTTGGCTCTACTTGTGTATCACTGAACTGCCGAAACAGATCATATATATTGCCCATTTTCATACTCTCGGAGACTGCTTCATTAACACCCATATCTTCGCCGACCTGACACACCAGAAAAATATGTGAATAATAAGCATATAGACATTTACCATAACTGGTTTCAGACAATGCAATCATGTCAATGATAGATACACTCAACTTTATTCTTAAATATATGGGAGTAAAAGATTTTTAGGTTCATCAGATTTTAACATTTTTAAAAAGTGCTCAAAACACGTGCAGATGAATATGGATTCTTGTTTTATAGCATGACCTGTAACACTAATTCATTGTATCTATATAAATTATTTATCAAGAAAGGCACAAAATATATATATATAACTTGTATATGTAACCATCCATCTGTTGAGAAATTATTGCACACGCCTATACTGGAAATGTACATCTATACTTTGATAGAAAACAAGTACAGTTATAGGTAAAGCCTAATTCCAAAATCGCAGTTTGAATTTTTGTGTTCATGCTTGTGTATGTGTGCATCTCAAACATTAAAGGATCTATCCGAGGCAATTGTAGCTGTCATGGCAGCGGCATTATCTCGAAATGACTTGTAAAGGTTTCAGAGACACTTTCTAACATAGTCATCAGTCAAAATTGGTTTATATGGAGGTTATCTAACACTACAAGGGAAGCAAGTATTAAGCGAATGATCTTAGATGACATCTAGTGGGATCGTGTTTCTCTTCAATTTCACCAAGCCCATATTGAGTATGATTTATTATATATATTGAACACCTACTACAGCTACAAAAAATTACTAAAAAGAGATAGAACAAAATAACCACCCCACTACATCTTCTTGCCTTTGCATTGAGTCTCAAAGTATTATAGTGCTAAGATTCTTTATGTGTCAACAAGAATTGCCCCATATAGAGATGTTGAAGTCAGCCTAGGGTACAAAGCAACATTTTGTAGACTCAGTTGAAATTGAGTTCATGAGTTTTGTAAGCTCCAAAGACTTTAATATTGATGCTCTTTATAACAAGTTTAAGGTTGATGCTCACAGTTGGTGGTAAAACATAAAATAGAGAAAGTTCAATTATTCAGCCTCATCTCTAAACTCAATAGGTCAAAGAGGCATTGTACTCGAGATGGCATTGGGTATAGCATTTGGCAGCTTGGATGAGGCATTTAAGTTCAAGACGTTGAAGACATACATTGCAGAGTTTATTTCCACTTTGCTCTTCATCTATGCTGGCGTTGGGTTGGCCATGGTCCTCTTTTGATAAGTTGACGTCAGATGTAGCGCTGAGTCCAAAAAGTCTAGTCGCAATTGCAATGGCCATGGCCTTGGCACTTTTCTTAGCCATCTCCATTGCTTTAGAAATGCCTCAACTAAGCTAGAATCGCTATGCTTGTCAACGACTCTAAATGAATCCACCCGAAAATAGTACCCTGGACAGTTCCACAAGCATTTTGTACCCAAATCCGATTCTGAAACGAGTCATACCCAAGTATGTAGGGATTCAGTAACAACGTAAATCAGCTTATAGAGCGCCCACCGTAAACAGCCGGTGAGTTGTAACTCACCGCTGTACGGTAATCCAGTCTACAGGCGTGGTCGGCTGTACGGTAATCCAGTCTACGGGCGTGGTCGACAAAACTTTATTAACGACTGGGTTCAGTTGTAATTCACCGGCTGTACGGTAATCCAGTCTATGGGCTGGTCGACAAAACTTTATTATAGAGTAGGCAGATGTTGAGATAATATTAAAGGTGTTGGCAGTCAAGGTAGAAGACAAAAATGGCAGACAATTATGCCAGCAGCAAAACCACCATCCATAGCAAAAATCTTAAATTTTACAAAAAGAAAAACATCTTATAGTGAAGAGAGTTCCATTAAAGCACAACCCGGAATTTTTATTTTGGCCAATGATATAGTTTATGTGAAGAGTTATATGCAGCTGGCTGACAGTTAGTTTCCTTGTATGTTGATCAAGATTTTGCTGCTGTGTTATTTAAGGCTATAGTTGGGCTAGATTAGTATATCCTTGATTTCAAATTAACCACCTAGCTCGTCTTTATTCAGATCTGTGTGGTCGTTAGCCAACAAAGAGAAAATGTATTTTTCTCAACTATATCACTATAATGGCTGACTATACAGACTAAAATGCTAAATGCTATTTATAACCCCCTCCCATACTTACTCTAGATTCACCTACCAACAAAATTACATCAACAACAAATCCAAAAACACATACAAGTTTTGATAAATACCACCGCATGGATGTCTCTTTTTTTCAAACACAGGAGCATGTAACAACAATTTCTATTGAAAGAGAGAGGTCAGCTTGAAACATATGCAGCAATTTGGAATAAAATTACCCTCAACCGGCCAGAACATGAATATTATATATGCTTAACCGATTGTGTGATTGACGTATCAATGACAACATTGAATAGAAATTTTATGTAGGCTGTTAATCAATACTAGTTTCAAACGTATCATAAAGGTACACTATGTCTGTTGATATCTCTCTCCTAGGTAGGGTTGCGAAAAAGAAATAAAAAAATTAAATTCTATTAATGTCCACAAATGACCAAATTAGCTCAATGGGACTTGACAGTACATTAAGTTACAATAGAAAAGTAACTGAAATCTACAACACTAAAACAATGTAAACCCAATTAAAGCAGGTTAACCCCAAGGGGTTAAACCCCAAACCATATGCTCTAAGAATAAGTAGGAAGAGCCATGTCAGCAATTTATGCCACATTCTCTCCATATTATTTTTTTTTTCAATTATAAAAAACACATTCTCCCAAAAGAAGGCAGTGAAAATAGTTCCTAAACAAAACGTTTGAAGCATACATACCACTTTTATCAAGTGCTCAAAAGGGGGTTCCTTTGTGCGTAACTTGTCTTCCATAAGAGGTCCAGGTGAAACACTTCGGTGTCCATTCTGGTTAACAATATTCTGAGCAGAGCTAGAAGAAAAATTGGCTAATAGAGGCAAAGCAGAAATTCCTGGTGTACCAATGGCAAGAGATTTCGAATGGCTTCGTGCATTTGTCGTTGTTTTAAGGCCCTGACTACTTCCAATATTTGGAATTGCAGACGATTGCTTCTCAGCATCTTCCGTGAGTGAAGGAGCTGTAAATGGTAAGGTTACTGGCTGCATGGGAGTTCCAAGCGTGGGAACCGGAAGTGATGATGCAACTAAACTTTGCTGATCTAATTGTGGAAAGGATTGCTGATAGACTTGAGGAGAAACAGCTGGAAGAAGTTGAGGTGAGGAAACAGAAACTGCTGACACTGTCTTAAATGAGTTTAGAACAATTTGAATTTGCTTCTCAACGGCATCGATCTCGTCTTCTGGGAATCCAGGTGGAATATTTCCCTGGGAAACTTGAAAATATTGCATCATGTGAAGAACTATGAAACTACACAGCTTTAGCTTCGCAAGTTGATCAGCTGTCATAGGCTGCCAAAAAAACAATTTTTAAGTATTGATGCCAAAAATTGAATCATTTGCCAGTGACTTCAGACCATTTGATTAAAATATACCTGATGACATTTCATAGAAAGCCTTTGGAGTAATTCTCTTAGGTCATGAAAATATATATCCTTCAGCCTTTGCAGCTGCAAAAGAAATGCATCGCCATTTTTATCAAGATCATTGCTAGAAAGAGATGTTCATTCTAATACACTCAGAACAATGCTAGAAGAAGAATCATTATATGCACAAAATAAAATAAGGAGAATTAACAACTATAGAATCACGGATGATGGATATAGCATAAGAAAGGAAACATATCAGAAAAACCATATCTAATAGAGGTCAGACGACATAAATCACAATGACAAACCAAATAAGATAATTGTAAATGTTCTTTTTAATTAATAATGCACAACTTAGATTATGACAGGAAGCCAATGCTAGTTTGAAAGACTTGAAATTACAAAAGCATCATCAAGGAAGGTTGTGGAAAATTACAGATAATGTGAAGTAAAGGGAAATGACATAGTTCCCGTATGGCATCATTAACCATTGGAAACTGTTTTCCAATAAAGAAATGCCATAGTCCCATAAATGAACTTTTTCTGTCCAAATTGAGTAGTAAGAGTTAACAATGAAGGCAGATTAATTCTGCTACTGCCTTCACCAACCAGTATTTTATACATATGTCTGCTACCATGGAATGAAATAGTTATTTTAAATCAGCCAGTATAACCACTACTCTCCATGTATGTAAACTGAAGATGCTAAACATGATTGAAAAACTCACCTTTAGTTTACTTGACAGCCCTTGATCTGTTAGTGGCCAACAAGGTAGTCTATTGCTACATGAGAGAGAGAGAGAGAGAGATGCAAGGACATGCACCCCCAATGCTTGTTTCAGGTTTGGTAAAGCTTTTGTTGCAGGTAATGCCACATAATCGATCAATTTCTAACATTCTCGTAATTGTTATCTATATGTAAAATATCAGCCAAAAAAATACTTCTTCCAGCTTATTTCATTGAATTGAAAATTATTAGAGTATCTATTTGACTCCTGTGTAATACTCACATTGACCAAGCTATTACTGAGTTTTGACAACCAAGCTGAATGACGGGCTGAAGGTATTAGAGTATCATTTAATGAGTTGACTAAATGTTACTGTCTTATTCCTAGCAGTCATTGAGTTCTACTTCTCTCATTGTCATATACTTCCTTTCCCCAGATCAGGTGTAACTTAAACATGTCCATAGTTTGATGAAGAAAAGACCTCTGAAAATTAGATAGTTCTTTCATAAGAAGTATAGTATCATGCAAGAGCCCTGATGGTTATTACTTATTTGTATTCTTACGTCCATTGTACCAGTTAAATACTGTTTTACAATCACATTTTGGATTTTATTTCTTATTTGATATAATAATTTCATTGGTTCTGATATGAGTTGCACATATCAGATTACAAATCATTCTACCGATCATAAATCCTTTCACTTATCTTGCAAACTGGTATATACTTTTAGATTATACTCTATCCCCAGAGAAATGAAGTGTCTGCAATATTGAAAATTGATCAACAGCTGGGAAGATAGGAGATTGCAAAAATCTTACCTTCTGATAGATCTTCTCCTGCCAGTCAATAACATTTGATTGTCCAGTTTGACCTGATGACTCAACTGATACTAGAAAATCCCACAGTTACTAAATATATAAGGCCACAAAAGATTTTCTACTATGCCAAAACATTAAAAAGAAAGGCCGAGTGTATATCTTCGATCAATGCTAGATCAAGTCCAAAATGTGGCATCTATCTCAGTTACCAATCAAACGAGAATATAATAAGAAAATTGAGATAAAATAATAGTGTAGAGGTAAATGAATTTTACTTGTAGGGAGATCAAACAGCCTCAGGGTTTGGGCTTGCAGTAACTGCTTCTGCTGTTCAACAGAACTCTGCTGCTGTTGCTGTTGCAATAAGCCACCAGGTGTGTGAAGCCTTTTTTGAAGCTCTTGCTGTACTGAGTTCCACTGTGGTAGCAATGGTGGTTGTTGTTGCAACTGCTGGGGCTGATGTTGGAGCTGGGCAAGAAGAAGTAGTTCTTCTAGTTGCTGCTGCAACTGCTGTGATTGCTGTTGTAAAAATGATGGTGATGGTTGCTGTGCTTGGTTATATTCAGAATAAACATTAAGAATTGATGGTTGCTGTTGCTGAAGAATGGATGGCTGCTGTTGTAAAATAGATTGTTGTTGCCTAAGGACAGCCTGCTGGGGCTGCTGAAGAAGCCCATTGTGAGGTAAAACCTGACCTGGCAAGTTATAGGGTGCACTTTGAGTACCAAAAACAACTCCACCTGTACTTTTGAATAAGTTAGACATAGAAGACAATGTGGAAGGTAAGCTATCTGAGTTCTGCATTCCACTTGCACTCATGGTAACTTTCTCATTTTGTGGTAGTGATGCTTCTTGTGGTTGGGGCTGTTCAGGCAGTGAAATGCCATTGTCACTTACCATAGCTGGAAAGTGTGATGTATTTCTCATCTGTGACAGGACCAGAAGTCCTGTTTTAATGTTGAAAACACCATAAAAAACACTTCTCAGTCAAACACCTCATTTTAGCATTCATTGTCAAAAGGATGGTAATATGAATTACTCTTAATGAATAAAACCAATCATTTTATTAGAAATTAGCCTTATCTGCCTGTCCCCACCAAGATCTACAAGCTCCTGGTTGCTACTAGAAGAACAACCTGCCAAAGACTTTCCATATCGAGAAGCATGATTTTCTAATGATAGCACCTTGAGAGTTATTTTGCGTATATAGTCGTGCTGCATAACATAGAGGGACAACATTATCCTCCAAAGAAACAGAAAAAATAATCCCTTGCAAAACATGTATACTTTTGAAAATGCATGATAGGAAAAATAATAGAAGCCATATGACTTGAAAAACACTATGCAAGGAGAACTTCAAAAGTGTGCAGTAGCAGAGATATTTAGAAGAAGCATACAGTTTGAAGTGCTCAATAAGTTCCCAAATTTAGGGAATTAATTATTTTAAGTTAAAAAGGATAAATTAAGTAAGACTAGGATTTAAACTTAATTAATAGAATACAGATAAAATCACACGTGCACACATATACATATATCAGCTTTTTGTTTTTCCAAACTTGATCAAACATTTCAATGATTTGGCTCTCATGTTCTATATTTTCTTCCAAACATGGTAAATAAACAATTGTGATATAATTATATTGCAATAGATAATAACACGAAATTTTGAAAAAGACATGTTCAATGATGACATATACAGCAGTTATTTAAGGAATTACTTACTGTTTGAGAATAGCAAACAACTGCCGCAAATACTACCCTCAATAGAAAGCCAATCAATTATAACAACTTTTGTGTCTATAAAAACACATGTATATGCATATGAGATAAATGTGCAGGTGACACACCTGATTCACAGCAGCTGCATAAATCTCCTCTTCAATTCGCAAAGCAATCTTTTTGTGTTCGTTAATGACATCAGGACTTGTAAATGCCATGTGTCTTTGGAGCGTATTCGTTCTGTATACAAACACTTGCCGTTACAAAACCCCTTCCATGGTTTCTATTGGCAAACTAACCAATTGCAAGCATTTTTGCCAAAACTGAAACATCTCAATATGTTTGCTTAAGGTCACATAATTTTGATAGGTTAAAAGCCTAAAAGCTACCATGAACGGGCAGACTCCTTATGTGAAGAAAATACAAGGCTGAGAATTAAAATAGATAGCTAATCAGTTCGCCCACAAAGTACTTATCTCATAAAGCATTATTCACCCCTGCAAATGGTGTTAGAACGGGGAAGGAAAAACAGTTTAATGAGAAATGAAGCCATCCTTAGCAAAGGAAGAATGCAACTGAATTTTGATAGGGCTGCCAAGCATAATCTTGGTCCCGCAAGCAGGGAAGAAGTCTTTAGAAGCAAAGTTAGAAGGGTTTAGCATTTTTTTTTTAAATCACAAGCTTTACATTTTCTGGGTATTTCCGGTATGTCAAGTTGTCAATAAATCTTTAATTCTTCAGAGATTTTTTCTTACCATTCTAATCAGTTCACAGAGGCTAAGACTTAGGGTAAAGTAAAATACCTCTTGAAAATAAATGCTACTTCTAGAAAGTCCAAGGATGGGTCTAATAATGGGCTTGAGTGTGTGCCAAGAAAAACTCATGATAAGGACAGAATAACCAGAAACATTGGTATTAATGTGGAAGAAGAATTTCAAAGGTTCCAAATGAAAAATCAATGACTTTGCCATTTACAGTTGGACTATGGACACCATCAAATTAGGCTACAAATTGAAAAACGTAATTTATGATTTGTTTTCCTTAAACTTTTTTTTATAAAATATATTTTCCTTACATTCTTATTAAATTAATTTGGTTATTAATAAATAATAATATATAAATTTCAAATTTTTTACTCTACTTTAAATAGCATTAAATGATCTTTATAAATTTAAACTATTTCAAATTTTTAATTTTACTTTCTTCATATATATGTCCACATATTCTTTCTAATAAATAAACTATAATCAATAGTCAACTGTATAAATAAATACAGCTTATATATATATATATATATTAAAAATGACATATCTTTATTTGAAATATTTCCACAATTCTTTATCTTAAAAATGGCATATCTCTACACTTATATATAAATATACATATAATTTAGTATATATATATTATAAATAGTAAGAATGGCATATCTCTTAACTTTTAAGCCAGTGGGCACTGGGCATTATAAGTATAGTTTAATATAAATATAAGTATAATTTAGTATTATTATACAGAGTAAGAATGATCTATCTTAAATATTTCTGACTTCAGACTTCTTGGTGAGCTAGAAGATACTCTAACCGGTAGGACAACATGGAGGAAAAAAAGCAGATAAATAAGGAATAATGATTGCAATATTTAAGACAATTAGATAGATGACATCATGAAACCTTTATGAATGTAATGGGTTTTTGCAATACATGTACAGGAGCCATCTACTGATATTTATCTGCATTCTAAAGACACCCAAAGGAATATGGGCTAAATAACAAAGTGGGTTTTTGCCAACGGGTCTACAAAATTGACAGTATACACACTACTGTAATACCAGAGGATCCATTGAAAAGAAATACAGAATTTAATTGCATACATCTTATTGACGGCCTTCTGTCTGGAGTCCTGCGACAACTCATTCCTCCAGTTGCTGCAGTTGCTGCTGCTGTTGTTGGTGGTGGTGTTGGCTGAATCCATGGCGTCCCTTTGGCTGCTTTCAATTGCTCAACCTGTGGCAAATGAAAATGGGTATGAGAAAGATAATAAGAATGATGACGGACAAAATTTAATCAAAATGGTAAATATTTGTCCTATTTTATTGATCAAAATTGACTTTTGACTATTGAAGTGGATGATATTTAAGAATAGCCTCATTCTTCATGCTTTGTCCCCCACATTAATATTAGCCAATAGTAGGGGATGTCCAGCCAACGGAATGTGCTAGTTTGATGTCATTAAAGCTTCCACTAGCCATGTAGACACTAGATAATACCTCCACTTGGACTTGTCCACAGTGCCACAACATATAAATGGTTAAAAAAAACTCCTTTCAATGTTGGAAGGTGGGAAAGGAGTCAATGGGTCCTTGGTTTGTTAGTGAAGTTGAATGATTTTGAACGAGTCCACTAGAGATCAAGTCTTCCTAA
Organism: Cunninghamia lanceolata; assembly: GCA_027924645.1. Taxonomy (NCBI): domain Eukaryota; kingdom Viridiplantae; phylum Streptophyta; class Pinopsida; order Cupressales; family Cupressaceae; genus Cunninghamia; species Cunninghamia lanceolata. Next base: position 2,586,779 of record BSBN01000135.1, on the reverse strand, counting down.
GTGCAAGGGCCCTGACATTATAAGGGATAAGATTGAGATCAGCCCTATTGGGTAGCAAAAATGATCTTGTGGGGAAGGTAAAGTGAGATTATCTTCAATTGAGCTTACCTCTTTGAAAATAGGAAAACTATTTATATCTAAAATATAAAAAACTATTTATTAAAAAATTTCCAAAAGATTACAATAAAACTCTAACTACAAAGTGTGTATTAAAATTAACTTTTTACTTTACAGATTTATTTAATTTTTTTTATACTATTTATTCAAAAAAAAAGACTACAATAAAACTCCAACTAAATCTTATTTACTTAAAAAGTTATATTATTTTATTTAGTTTCATATATGTATTTATTTTACTTAAACAGTTATTTTATTTATTTTATAGATTTATAAATGTATAAGATATTATAGAAACGATTTAATATTTAATAATTTTCTAATTGAATTAATTCTCATGGTAAAAATCTAAAACAAAGGTTTAACTAAATATTAATTATCTTTATGGTTTTTAAAGATTGAAGAACCCTAACCCTAGCCCTCATTAAACTAAACTAAAGTAATTTACCCTACCCTTAATTTTTTTGTGGGGTTTCAAGATTTAGAAAGATATTAAATAATTATAATTTACAGGTTCCATATTTAATCGAATAAAAATCTAAAATAGAGGTCATTAAACTAAATATTAATTTTGTTTGTGGCTTTTAAAGATTGAAGAACCCTAACCCTAGCCCTCATTAAACTAAACCAAAGTAATTTACCTTGCCCTTAATTTATTAAAAATCTAAAAAATAGTTCATTAAACTAAATTTTAATTTTGTTTGTGGCTTTTAAAGATTGAAGAACTGTAACTTTAGCCCTCATTACACTAAAGTAAAGTAATTTACCATGTCATTAATCAATTCTAACTCTAACAATTAGTTTTTAATGGAATATTTTTCAATAATTTAATCCAAATGATACGAAAAAACTTAATTATAATTTTCTAATGGAATTAATTCATATAGTAAAAATCTAAAACAAAAATCATTAAACTAAATATTAACTTTCTTTGTGGCTTTTAACTAATTTACCCTGCCATTAATTTTCTTTGTGGGTTTTATAGATTTAGAAAGATATTAAATAAGTTATAATTTACAGGTTCCATACAATGTCTAATCTAATCTTCTATAAATAATAGTAGCAACATTGAATCACTTCATAAATTCATTTTACAGAAAAAATAAAAATAAAAATATGGGTACATAGTGATGCCCTTACCGATTAAATTTCTGCTTCTTATCAATTAAACTTTGCTCAACAATTCAATTTGTGCTCCGCAATTCAATTTAGTTTGTTTTGCAACAATTCATCACTTCATAAATTCATTTCATAACAAAAATATGGGTGCATAGTGATGCCCTTACCGATAAATTTTTTGCTCCTTATCGATTAAACCTTGCTCAGCAATTCAATTTATGCTCCGCAATTCAATTTGGTTTGTTTTTATTTGATTTGAGTTTTCTTAAATTTATGTTTGAGTACTACTTATATTTATACACATTATCTTATCTATGTCAGGCTTTATTTTTATGTTCATTGATTTAATAAGACTATGTTGGCTATATATTTTTAATCTAAAATAGTTTATATATATATATATATTTTAAAAAATGTCTAATTATTAAAAAAAACTATGTGGGTCTATTTTGTTTTATGTACACGGTCATAGTCATCCCCTTGGATAAGAATGAAAATGGATAAGAATTATAAAAATTAAAAATTAAAAAGCCATGTCATAAAATGATTAAATATAATATAATGATATACAAGAATAATATATAAAAACTATAAAGTGATAAATATATAAATACAATATACTAATTAAATAATATAAATACAGTCAGATTTTAATATTAATTATTTTTGTACAATTGTATTAATATATAGTAAAATATTTATATTCATTGTATTTAATGGTAAAAATCTTTAAATACACAGAAATGACCATTAAATTAAGGCCCTAGCCCCTTCTCTTAAATCTTTGCATACATATGGTCATGGGGCTGGCCCCCGATGTAGTCTTGTGTGGCACTAGTGATCTCTACTCGCGTCTCCCATTGCAGACAAGACCTTTCACAGAACCCAGACTATGCCCTTTTTAACCTCGAGTGCTCCTAGAAACTCAACCAACAATGCGCACTACAGAATTGTACGAATTACACTAGCTTTCTTGGCTTGTGCACCTAGCACTTTGACTCCAATTCCAACCTCCCATGAACTATGAGAGTCCCTGACTATGCAATCCCTTGTAAGACCCATCTCCCTTGCACCCCCTGAGCACCATGCCTAAGCACCTCCTTGAAAGACCAACCTACCACCAACCCAGTTGTGTAGGCACCCAAGCACTACGAGTCCCATACTTCTCAAGCCTCATCAATTATGCTAGCTTTCCTAAGTTCTTGTCCTTCACCTTTGACTTGCCAACCTCCTTCCATTGCACCACTCTGATTGTATACCACCTCGTCCCTTTGAGCACTTCTTGAGTCTCCAATGTGTGGCATCCCAACCTAGAGCACCAACTTATCTCGGTCAACTCACCTCCCATGTTCGATGACCCCACTACTATTCACTAACTCACCATCCTTGGCTCATCCTTCCAAAGTTCTGATACTTTTCCCATTTTGTGGTAGTTATTTGATACCAACTATCATGAGGTTGGCCCCCAGTGCGGCCTTGAACGACATTGGTGATCTCTGCTCATGTCTCCCATTGCAAACAAGACCTTTCACAGAACCTTGAATACACCCTTTTCACCTCGAGTGCTCCTAGCAACTCAACCAACAATACACACTACAGAATCATATGTATTGCACCAGACTTCTTAGCTCGTGCTATTGGGATAAGTTGTCATTGATTTGCAATCCTAACTAATTCATGTGTCTCCAAAGTTCTTGGAATGTTTTCCCCAACACATAAAGACTTTGAAAGATTAACTATTTATGAATTATATCACTTTGACTTTTGCAATCAATTCCTAATTGATAAGGTTAAACTTGGGCATCCATTTTTAGAGTGGGGGGCATGAAGACTTTGTTGACTTCTCCTAAGTCTATTTTGAGAGTTTGATAACACCTAGTAAGTGGCAGTTAAACTTGGGCATCACCTTTTTTTATGGGGATTTATATTTAGACTTAGACTTGTGCTTTTTTATGTACATGAGTGGATAATGTTGAGACACCTTGCATGGATAGAATTTTGGAGTTAACTAAATTGTTAGAGATGCATGAACTGGATATTGCTTGCATGAGTTTATAAAAGCTTGCATGGACTTGCATATTTCTGCATGTCACTTGCATGTACTTACATGTTGTTGCATGTTGTTTCATGTTATTTGCATATAGTCACATGTTGTTGCATGTTGTTTGTATGTACTTGAGTGTGCTTGCGTGTTATTGCATGTTGCTCCTATAGACTTGCATGTACTTTCCTGTTGTTGCATGTTGCTCCTGTGGACTTGCATGTGCTTACATGTTGTTACATGTCACTTCTATGGACTTGTATGACCTTGCATGTTGTTATATGTCACTCCTATGGACTTGTATGACCTTGCATATTGTTGCATGTCAGTTATATTACTTGTAGAACACTCTAGCTCGAGAAAGTTGCAAGATGGCACATCTCAGTGTTTCGTGTAATGGGTATCAGTTGCATGTTGTTGCAAATGCTTGCATGTCAACTTTAAGATATTACTTGCAGAACACTCCAACTCCAGAAAGTTGTAGGATGGTACATCTCAGTGTTTTAGATAATGGGTCTCAGTTGTGTCACGACCTCATGTTTTAATGGATTCAATAATTTATTTATGTTAATAATGAGAAATTGATTGATGATTTGCTAAACCTATCATGAATAGAATTATTTGTCTAATCTAATCTTTGTGGCTCTATATGGAAATAGAACTAGTCAATAGACCATTAAATAAATGAGTGACTTGGTCACCTGAAAAGATGACTCTGCCACCGCCCTCAATTAATTACCCCAGCCAAACTCTAGCAGCAATTTATTGAAATCAGGGATTGGGAGTTATGATGGAGGTTTCGTAGTGTAGAAGGAAGAAAAAAAAAAGGAAGATCTAGAAGGAGATCTAGAAAAAGCCAATAAGTCAAGGATTGCAGGACTTTTCATCACCAACCGAAATAAAAAGGGGAGAAGGAGAAAGAAGGAGGGAGGAGGAAGAGGAGGCTACGTGCAGAGCAGAGGCAAGTAGATCAGATCAACAGGTATGAACTATTTCCTTACAATTGCTTGATATTTCTAAAAGCCTTTTCAAACAATCCATTTCTTTTTGCATGTTCTGCAATCATGGTACATTAGACCGCATTTCTTTAAGGCAATTCTGTCAAATATTGATATGTGCCTGTTTGTACTTCTACATTTCTGCATACATGTCTACTACCTAGGCACTTGCAAACTACATCTGATAAAAAAAATTCCCTTCCGTTTGCTTTGAAGGATACCCATACCCTGTTTCTTCTTAAAAAAGGGGCCTATCTTGCATAGGCAGAGGGAACGCTAGCATTAGCTGTGGAATTTGACTTCACGCCTGCCAAGATTCGTTTGCCGAAGTTTCTAAAGCCTTTTCAGCAAACCCATTCTGTGCATGCCCTGCGATCATTAGATGACGCCTCTTTGAGGCAGTCTGCCAGGCATTTCTTGTGCAAAGCCTTTTCTCCCACGTTTTAGGGCACTTGCAGCTACAACATTTGTCAAAAATCCACTTTTACTTATGCATTGAAGGATGTCCATACCCAGTTTTTTTCCAAGGGCCAATTTTTGCACAGGAAGGGAGGACATTGGCAGCAGCTGTAGAAGTCAGCTTTACACCTGCGAATTTCATTTTTTGATTGAAAATTTCTTAAGCATTTTTAACAAATTCATTTTGTATGCATCCTACAATAATTTTAATCCATGTAATGACTTTTCCTTGAGGTGTTCTGTCGAGCTAATTCCTGTGCATTGTCTATGCTTCCACAACTGCATACACGTCCACCAGAGCACTTGCAGCTACAATGTCTGTAAAAAAAATTCAATTTTTCTTTGGTAGATGTTCTTACCCTCGACCAGAGCTCCTATTTGAGCACATGCAATAAGGATGCCTCTGAGGCTTTTTCAATAAACCCACTTATTTCTATATATCCTGTGCATATGACATTCCATGAAATCACTTTTCTTTGAGGCATTTTGGCAAAAAGGCTCATGCGCCTTGTCTATACTTCCACGTTTTGCATACATGTCTATCAAGGCTCTTGTAACTACAGCAGATGTCAAATCCCTCAACTATTATACAGTGATAGATGCCCTTACCTGTTCCAACGTACTCATTTGGCACTGGCGGAGAGGTCGCTGGCAAAGGTGGTAGAAATTAGCTTAACACCTGCCAAATTGATTTTACTAAAATGTTCCAGCGCATTTTTCAATAAACCCATTATGCATATCCTGGGATTATTTCATTCCATGAGATGAGGTCACTAAAACACCTTCTGTCAAGAATTCCCATGCTCTGTTTATGATTTCACATTTATTTTATATATATGGCTAATAGAGCATTTTTGAACTTTGTAGGAATGCTTTTCAATTCTGGTAAAAAAAGAAAATTAGAAAGATTCTACTTTGCATGAGATTACAAATTAAATCGTCCTATAAATTAGCCAAGAATATTGCAAAGTTTAGTTATATTAGGAAATGATTTATAAATTTGGAAATTTTATAGCTTGCTTTAAGGATGTAAATTTTATTTAGTTACAAATTATCCCATTATTTTTAAAAAAGAAAAAAAGTAGATTTATTTTTAAATACAATTATTTGTTCTATTATTGTTATATTTATAATATGGATTTCTTTTAAATTAATTGACCTATGAGTATCATCTTTAGAATATGACGACCTATCAAAAGAAAATATATACATAGGAATATAACATTTATTAGTTATGAAATGTCCCCTTTATTTTAGAATGTGATCTTTTATTATCTTTTATATTTAGAATTTAGATTTTATTTAATTTCAAGTAATTATCCTAGTTAATTAGTTATGAAATGTCTCATTATTTTAGAATGTGAACTTTTTTTAAAAATTTTTTATTTTTAGAATTTAGAGTAATTATCCATTATTCAAGGGTTACTTTTATATGTGTATACACTATATGCATAAGAATAGAATAAGTAATTAACCTCACTAGTATATCTCTCTTTTGGTTCTTCTCATACATAATAAATGCATGAGCAGTATTGATAAGGGTGGAAAATTTGATCAAATATCTTGATATCCTTGACAAAAAGCCACTCAAGGTGCATTCCTAGACATATTCTTAAGCATTTTCAATTATGTTAGAATTTTTATCATAGGATTCATTCCAAGAATTATTGGAAGATTTTTTCTAAAATTGGTTAATGATTTATAGGTTGGAAATTTTATAAGATTGTTTTAAGAATGTAAGTTGAATTAGTTACCAAATATTGACTAAATTTAGAACGTGAAATTTTACAAGTTTTGAATTATCCTTTATACTTAGAATGTAGATTTTACTGTAATTATAATTAATTGTCCTTTAGGTACCATCTTTTGAATAATGAGAGAGAGACTCCTAATGTGTGATTAATTATGTTAAATTTTGGAATATAATAAATTAGATAGCATGTGGATTATGCTAAATTGGAATTTGTTTCAAGATTTATTACATAGAAATGATTATTCTTTACTATCCATTTCTACTGTAAACTTGAAATTTGGCTTGAATTACTATGTAAGAAAATGATATTCTTTTAATTGCATTAAAAATGATGGAAGAGTAGAGAACCCATTTTGTTGTAGTCTCCTTACACAAGAAAACTTACCATTTTTAATACATATTACCATGGGAGAAAAACAACATGATTGATAAGAAGAGAAGTTCTATAATTTTACTAACAATGATCGTGACATGCATTTAACCAACTTAGACCAGCCTGCCTAGGATAAACATGAGTAAAGCATTGAGTCCTATTAAACCCATATGATGAAGGATAGATCAGAACTATGGTCTAAAAATGAAGCTACAAGTCTAGATAATGGTGCAACATTACCTACAAATAGACTCTTGTTGGCAATAGGTACTGTCGTATGCTCTCACCTCACCTTCGCGAACCTTGGTGATCAGAAAATGAGGCTTATTGAAAACACGAGTCTAAATCGAAGATGACTTGTAAAATGTTAGATAGGGAAACTAGTCTGATCTAGAAACCCTATCTGCCATATGCTCTCACCTTGCCTTCACGGATCTTGGTGATTAGAAAGAACTAGGGAATCGGGAACGGACTTAGTCACGAAATTACCTAATTTGGCTTAAGGAAGTAAACTAGATTTCATGAGCAAACACCTGATAGGGATTCCTCCACACTAGGACTAATTGACAAACACCCCTTTAGGTGTTTGTGGTAGTTGACTAATTTCCATCCCTATTTCACCTGAGTGGGTGGCAGCCGACGAAGAATTGTTTGGGACAGGGAATAACCCTAGAAAGGGCTGGATAGCCACTCACAGTTGCATCAAACATAGTGCAAGACATAACTACATAGTCACATTTATTGTGTCAGTCGCATCTAGAGGGGGCCTTCATCCCATGGATATAGGGTATGTAGCTAGTTTGGACAACGAAAGATGCCCCTATTGGCAAGAGACACTATGTGGATTCATAAGTGTTGTCATTGATGGCAACAAAGTCTATTCCACACATTCGCAGTACATAATATGCCTATACCGGAAGTTAGATTGAAGATTGTTTTGGTTCGGTGAACAAGAATAGAGTATGTAACAAGGTCTGACAATCAGCTCCAGATCTCTTAGATGGTGTAACTCAGTAAGTTACAGACTTGGAGAAGTCAAGAGGGGTATCATGCCTATTGTATTCCAAAGATTTAGCCTTCAGTGATAAAGCATGAAAAAGATATGAGCATCTAAGTGTTGGGTTCCAGTCAGGTAGAGCAGACAAAGGAAGAACTAACTGACAGAGTATCAGACCTCAATCCGTATGTGCAAAAGGCATTGATCAAGAAATTTGTGGCATTATATATTGTTGGCCGACATGAGTAATGATTTCTATGCCTATGTTTTTGATGCACATTACTAATCAAGTATGGATTCAGCTGACAGATCAATAACTTGCAAATATCTTAGGTATTCTTATTGCCGACTAAGAAGTTGTTGGAAATCCTTGATGTGGATATATATACCTGATGGATTCAAGCTTGTGAGTGTGTGCAAGTTATAGTATGGATGATTAAGTGTGAAGAAAAGTAGAGACAAGTGCGAAGATAGTAATTCAAGCCCAAAATGTGACAAGAAAGTAATATTGAGCAGAGGAAGAATGAAATGTGTCAGATTAGTATACTGTGCCTAACCAGAACTAAATTCCTACATGTATGGATGTTGTTCACCAGTTCAAACACCTTGGTATCATTTGTAAGCATTTGTAGACTGTAAGTCTCTTGTAGGCAGTGGGCCTTTTGTGAGCAATGTGCTCAGGTAGTGAGCCTCTTGTGAGCAGTGTGCTCGGGCAGTGAGCACTAATTGGCAAGTGTCAAATTTGTACTCTTTATTCTTTTAATAGAGAATACGATCTTGGGTTAGTCACCCCGTAGTTTTTCCCTTAACAGGGTTTCCATGTAAAAATCCTTGTGTTATGTGTTAATTTCTTTTTTAGTTCTTATGATTGCCTTGTTTTGATATGACACTAACTAATAAGATAAGAAGAGAAAGTAAAAATAGAAAAGTTATAAGATAACTGATTCACCCCCCTCTCATTTATCTGCATTGTTTTCAACAATTGGTATCAGATCTAAGTTCTTCTGAACAAGCCTAACAATTTGAGGAAGATCTAGGAATCTCAATGGATGCATATGGTATGAAAGAACAACTTTAGTCTACCCTAGATGATCTTGAACAATCCCACTCTGAAGTCAACAATTTGAGAGAAAGACTCAAGCAAGATGATGATTTCAGAAATGAGTTGAAAGAAAAACTTAGTAATTCTGTGAAAAAGAGAAAGGAACTACAGAAATTAGCAAATCAGAATGAGGTCAATAATGTTGATGAGGATCTGAATGAGAAAAATAATCTATGTGAGAAGCTATCAAAAGAAGTCATTATGATAAGGCATGAAATGGAATCAACGGTTATGAAATTCACCCAAGAAATTGAAGAAAAGAGAAAGATTGAAGATAATCTAAAACAATCCCTCAAGGAGAAAACAAAGGACTACCACAAAATGGATAGAATAATTAGGCATCTTGAATTTGATCTTGAATCTGATCTTGAAGAAGCCGGAGATAATGAAGAACAACTTGAGAACCAGATAGACACTCTTAAACAAGATCTTCAATCTACAAATGAATACAAATAAAAATTCAAGATAAGCTCAGTCCAACTTGAAGTTCTTCTTGAAAGTCAAAAAAGGGTAGATGATAAGTGTGGCTTGGGATATGAAAAAGGTGAAAGCTCTAGATCCGGTTAGAAGAACTTTGGATCAGGAAATCAAAGAAATAGGCCTAGAAGACCTCTGCTAAGACAACCAAATGCTCAAAGATATCCTTCTTTCAATGGATACTACTTCAATTGCAACAAGTTCAATCATAAAGCAATCCAGTGCAGAAATAGAATGAATCAAATCGATCCATCCTTCTCCGGTCAATGTTTAAGTTGCAAAAGGTATGGTCACAAATCTCATGAATGCAAAAATATGCAAATGAACAATTCTTTCAATGGTAGATGCTTTGGATGCAATAGAATTGGACATAAGGCTAATGAGTGTAGATTAAGAGGATATCATTCAAATAAGCAAAGAAATGTTGTGTGTTACAATTGCAATGGATTCGGTCACATAGCCAGATTCTACAGAAGCAGGAGTCAAAATAGAAAAGGTCCAGTGGATCATGATCAAAAACAAGATAAAGGCAAAGGTAAATTAAATGCAGATGAAGTTCAAAAGGAGATGAGAAAGATTTGGGTAAAAAAGAATACAATGAATATTGGGGATGGATTTGCACTGGAATCTAGTGCTGATATTCCTTCCAGAAACTAAAATGTAAGCTCTGGCTCAAGGGAAGCTATAGAGAAGATCCTTTTTCCCCCAGCCAGCTAGTGAGTGCCTAAATTTGGCACATTGAGGTAGAATAAGAGGTTGCAGTTTAAAGGGTTTGACAAGATTCATTTAAAATTTATCTAGTCAAAATTTGACAAATCCGCATGTAGATTTGAGGAAGCTATGAGGAACTCCTATATTGGCAGCTATCTGATAAAGCAAAATTTCATAGACAGATCCGGTATGATCTAGAATTGAAATATTTTAATCCGTGGACCTATGGCATGTTTGAAAAAGGTGAAGATATGTTGTCAACCCTCATAGACAATGATTTTAAAGATCCGCGCAGTGATTCAAGAAAATCTCTATCAAAATAGGGTAACTGGATGACTTAAGTTGTGCATTTATTACAAAGGGAAATTAGGTTTTTGGAAAAGGTTAAAAGGTTTCTCATCCATCATTTGCAACACTTTGCACTTATAAAGAAGGGAGAAGAGATTTGAGAAGAAATCCAGTAAAACACTCAAACTTAGTTGAAGATCGAATCCAAGTGCAATCCGTTCTGGTAGTCACTCCAAACCCTACGGCGTGAAGAGGTATTTCTTTTAATCTCTCCAATCCTTGTTGATTAGAATGGCTACTCCTGTGGTTGTAAATGTTTTTGAGAGACGAATGCTAGTTTTCAAGAAACATCGTAACAAATCTATTGAGGTTGATCCTTTGAGTGCGTTTTCATGTACCCCGTATGGCATTCTCCTTGTAGAAGACATTAGGGTTTATATGCATGCAAACATTGAGGACTTTGGAGACCTAAAATTGATGAAACTATACCGCAATCAGTTAAACAATGAGAACTTTGATCTAAAACCGGAGTTCCAGACCCTAAAAGATAAGTATTTTGCACATTGCATACATTTTCTGTCTTTTGGATAGGACGAATGGGTCCAATATATCTTAAGTAGGATCCATGATAACTTCATATGGTTAATGAGGCCTTTCAAAATAACCAAAGATGCCATCAAAGCTATTACTGGTTTGCACTCCATTGGTGGGTTGTCTGCTCTTAAGTCTATGAAGAATCAAATAGTATCTGAAGCCACATGTTCAAAATATGATAAGAGGGCAATGACCATTGATGACATCACTGATCTGGATGTCAAGTTTGCCTCAATTGTGATTGGATACAAGATTTACCATTCAAGTAGAGAAAACTATGTATCAAATACTGTCATCTACACTGCATACTAGATGCTAAGAGAGAATGCAGATTATGGCCTGTGTGAACTCCTGTTGAATCATTTGCTAGAGAACCTACAAAAGATCAATAAAGATAAAAAGAACTCTTTCAAATATGGTGATTTGGTATTATTCTTGTTTTTCTACTTCATGAATGAGTTACCAGGCTCAAAAGGTCAGATTTGGGAAAATGACAAACCGGTTGCTATACAGATCAGGGATTACTTGTATGAACTTGGTGACACTCAAACTTAGAAGACAACTCTCTAGGGTTACTTCAAAAACTTCCAGAGCATGATGCAAGCAAGAGAAAGATTTCTCAAAACAATAGTGGAGAAGTACAAAGACACAGTCTGCTTTATGGTAGACACTGATCAGTGCCTAATAGAGGCAGTTGAGCCAAGGACAGTATGGATATTGGCCATGGGCTATGAGGTTGATGGAAACATATTGGAGACTCATATTCAACATTTACTGAGTCAACCCAATGACCCCAAAGCAGAGAGGTTTGGCACGTTTGAAGAATTAAACATAAAACTACATGTTGAACTAAGAAGGCCTGAGATAAAAAGAAAGGTGAGAAAAGAAGTTGAAGAACTAGCTGAGAAATTTGGCATCACCAGAGAAGCTATTATTGAAAACGGAGAAAGAATAGAGAAATTTGAGAAAGAAAAAGAGGAAGCAAAAAAAGAACAGGTTCTGGTAGAAGCCTCCACCTGGACTAGAACTACCAGGAGTTCTACCTCTGGGAGCTCTAAAGCTACAAATCTAGAAGCCCATTCATTTGCAAAAGAAAAGAGAAAGAAATCCAAGGCCAAAAGAGCCTATGTGAGTCTCAAGGATGATGATGAGACTGAGTCAGATGTAGAGATTAGAGAATTGAAGAAAGCAAAAGTAAAATCCCCAAGGTTGATGTGGAGTAGAAGTCAGCAGAGTATGTTGAGAAGCCTACTCTTTCTATTGATGATATCATCAAGGCAGTTACTGTGGATGGGAACTTGTAGCTAATGACAAAGTTCTATGATGAATACAATGATGCTGACAAGAGAATTCTGGAGGAAGCTATTGTAAGGTATTTGGATATCTATAACAAAGCATTCATTGAAATAATTTCATTAATTCCAAAGAGCCTAGAAGATGTATTGGAGCAAAGAAAAGAGAATGCGAAGGCAAAAGACTTGGAGATCTGGGAGCAAATAGTGATACAACTATCACACCAAAACAAATGGACATGGTTTTTAAGGATTGTAAAGATGATTTCCGAAACAAGTCCTGGATGAATAAACTCATGGTTGGAAAAACTGACCAAATAGCAAATGAAACAAAAGAAATTCTCTGGAATGCCTGGAAGAGATTTAATCTTCCCATTATAGAGGAAACAAATGAAGAGCCTTCTAACATGGATGTTGGAGGATTAAAAAAAATGATGAAGAGTCATCTAAGGCATTAGATTCCTCTATTCTGGAAGAGGAAGGATAGAAAGAAGAAACATTTTCTGACAAGGATGTCGAAGGATTAAAGAAAAATGATGAAGAGCCATCTGAGGCATTAGACTCCTCTGTTCTAGAAGAGGAAGGACATGAAGAAATAAATATCAATAAGCAAGTCAGTCTGGATGCCCCTAAAAGGAAGGAAGTAGAGTTAGCAAGAGACACTGCAGAGACAGTACAAAATTTCCTGGGCAAAGAAATAATGGAGCTGGATGAACCTGAGTTAATTCAAGGGCCACTAAACTTTGACTCTCTCTCTCCGGTTTAGATAATGAAAGTAGCATGTTTTGCTTAGGCCAAAGCAAAAGAGAAACTTCTAAAATCACACATGGAGGATTGTGAGCTGTTGGAGATTGCATCTAAGATGCTAGAGAAGATTATGCCAACCTATCAAAAGGATCCTTCTGCCTCTCCATCTGGTAATCTAAAAAACTTAGTCAATTATGTTAACACTCATTTTGAATTCTTAGAGAAATCAGCAGAAACTAAGTTCCGGAAGGAGTTCTTGGGAAAAAGGTTTAGTGAAGTACAAGGGCTAATTGCTAATGATAGAAGAACCTTAGGCATTGGCATAAAGAGCCTTGAAAATGCTCTTCAAGATGGTAGGGACATATACAAATTTTGTTTAACTTGGCCCAAAGTGACAGAGGACATTGAGAAGAAAGTGAAAGAACAAGAAGGAAAACTATCAAGTTTATCTCAGAATTTTGATCCCCTTACTACCTCTTTGGTGAATCACGAATGTCAAGCTATTGCTATAATAAATGAAATTAAAGAACTAGTTAAAGAGAAAAAGAACATAATGGATAGAATGGGTGAGCTCAGAGGGATAATCATCCCTAAGTTAGAGGCAATACATGATGCCTTGAGAAAGGCACAAAGTACAGTCTGAACCAGTGATCCAATAGACTTAAAGAGGGTAGAAGCATATGCATTTTTGTTAAGTGGACACATCTCCATTTTGGATAGAATGAAGAGGAGTTGGAAAATATAAACTGTATAGTTGAAGACAACCTTTGTGGATATAGTTAAGTATATGTAAGTATAACATATGATTTGTATATACTTATGCAGCCATGTATATAATAGTTTTTGCACAATTTTGTATGCAGATTCCACCCTTTTCCATTGATGTCAAAGGGGGAGTGAAGAATAGTGAAAAATGAGGGATCCAACAAAAGGGGAGCTCTAGTAAACCAGTGTAAAGAAACAGAGCACAAGCAAAGGGGGAGTTACTGTGACACTTAGTCATTTTTCACTAAGTGTTGCCATCAATGCCAAAGGGGGAGATTGTTGGCAAGAGACACTGTGTGGCTTCATAAGTGTTGTCATTGATGGCAACAAAGTCTATTCTACACATCCGCAGTACATAATATGCCTATACTGGAAGTCAGATTGAAGATTGTTTTGGTCTGGTGAACAAGAACAGAGTATGTAACAAGGTCTGACAATCAGGTCCAGATCTCCCAGATGGTGTAACTCAGTAAGTTGCAGACTTGGACAAATCAAGAGGGGTATCATGACTATTGTATTCCAAAGATTTAGCCTTCAGTGATAAAGCATGAAAAAGATATGAGCATCAGAGCGTTGGGTTCCAGTTAGGCAGAGCAGACAAAGGAAGAACTGACTGACAGAGTATCATACCTCAATCCGGATGTGCAAAAGGCATTGATCAAGAAATTTATGGCATTATACATTGTTGGCCAACATGAGTGATGACTTCTATGCCTACGTTTTTGATGTGCATCACTAATCAAGCATGGATTCAGCTAACAGATCAATAACTTGCAAATATCTCAGGTGTTCTTGTTGCCAACTAAGAAGTTGTTGGGAATCCTTGATGCAGATATATATACCCAATGGATTCAAGCTTGTAAATGTGTGCAAGTGATAGTATGAATGATTAAGTATGAAGAAAAGTAGAGACAAGTGTGAAGACAGTAATTCAAGCCCAGAATGTGACAAGAAAGTAATATTGAGCAGAGGAAGAATGAAATGTGTCAGATCAGTATACTATGCCTAATCGGAACTGAATTCCTACATGTAAAGATGTTGTTCACCAGTTCAAACACCCTGGTATCATCTGTAAGCATTTGTAGACTGTAAGTCTCTTATAGGTAGTGGGCCTCTTGTGAGCAGTGTGCTCAGGCAGTGAGCCCTAATTGGCAAGTGCCAAATTTGTACTCTTTATTCTTTTAATAGAGAATACAATCTTGGGTTAGTCACCCCATGGTTTTTCCCTTAACAGGGTTTCCACATAAAAATCCTTGTGTTATGTGTTAATTTCTTTTTTAGTTCTTATGATTGCTTTGTTTTGATATGACACTAACTAATAAGATAAGAAAAGAAAGTAAAAATAGAAAAGTTATTAGATAACCGATTCACCCCCCCATCAGTTATCTACATTGTTTCCAACAGCCCCCAGTACTCAGGCCCCCTGGATATAAGGTACTCTTTTATAATCAAATTCATAATCTCAATCCTTAATTTAAAAAGATTAACTAGATAACTAAAGAAGTCTCCATTACTCAGATGAATCCTCAGGAGGATTGACCTCGTACATGGCCATTTGCCTGAAACTCAAGGGAAGGTACCGGATCCTCAGAACACTTTTATCAAATGAACTTACGAAAATTTCCTCAATACAATATATGGGCCTATTGCGTAATTTCTTGTAAGTGACTCAGGATCCAGAATGATCTCGATGAGTCTAAGACTCTAGCCAGAGCATAATGATTCCTATGCTATTGAGCTCGTTTGGCTATTGTGTTTACCTATCCTGTATTGGATAGAATTTTTGTCCATTTGACCAGTTAGGCCATTTGGCCATTGTCTGATCTGCCCCGTATTGAATAGTGATATACCAGTTTAGGCCCATTTGGCCATCATTTGATCTAACCCATATTGGGTAGTGATAAGGTCCATTAGACCTGGTTTCGTATGAACCAGTTTGCCCAAAGGATAGAAGAGCTCGTTTGGCTTTATATCAGTATGTCCTGTTTTGGACACCATAGCCCGAAATTGGCTACTTGATACTTCCTAAGTACTCATACTTAACTAAAAGTTCAGAAAACAAAAGATAAGATCTAGACAAGAAGTTAGAAAATGAATGAGACTCCTTGAGTGGAATACCAAACCTAAGATTACATAAGAAAGATAAACAAAAAAAATTCCCTAAGGTCCTTGAACCGGGTCCTTACATGTGGTATCAGAGCCAAGGCTCAAACACTCAGCCTAGAGGCCTACTAACCTAAAAATGACAATAATCAATTGGTATATGAGATAAGATTTGTGATAGATTTATTTTCTGTCACTTTGCATGTTGTAAAAATGAAATTGTAGAAAATGGTAAGTTACTTTTCTCCTTGTTTTTAGAATCAAAATGGTGAGAACCTAAAATCTGTGAAATCTGCATGGAAGAAAACTGGCCAATCAAGAATCGGCTGAAAACCCACCTGAGAATCCAAACACCGATATAGAAGCAATCATTAACCTGTTTATAGAGTAGAGAGATAAATTGGAGAACCTTGAGCAAACTGTACAAGACTTGAAGGTTAGATAGTGGACAATAGAAAACATTCTGGAACCTCAAGATGAACATCAGAATGAGGAAGTGCCCATAACTCAAACAGCTAATGAACCTGAGATTCCTAGGTCTCGATAGGAGACCATCATCTTAGATATTTCACGAGATCTTAAGAAGATAGCTCCTCGTAAATTTGATGGTAAACACGTGGGAGATGTTGCAGAAAGATGGCTCACTGAGATGGAAAAATATCTTGATCGAAGAAACTATTCTGAGTATATCAAATCAACCTGGTGAGCTTATCAACTGGTGGGAGACGCTGCCAGTTGGTGGATAAACATAAAGGAACAATATTTCTATTCAAAGGAAAACCTATCTTGGAGGCAGTTTGTTAACCATTTCCATGAGAGATGGCTTCCATAGCTATTTTATGATGAAAAGATGACAGATTTTCTGAATCTCAAGCAAGGAAATGTTATAGTCCAACAGTATTGGGACAGATTTGTGAAGTTTCTAAAATATGTTCCTATCTATCAAAGGGATGAAAGGTCTCAGGCAAGAAAATTTCTTTTTGGATTGAATACTGATATTGGGGTAGAAGTGGATATGTTTACCCCTGAGAGCATGAACCAAGTCTTGGAGAAGGCACTCAAACAAGAAAATAAATTACATGCACTATTAGTGGCAAAGCAAAACTTTTGGGACAAGAAACTTGCCTTCAAAAGCAAAATAGACAATAGGGACAACAGATGAGCTCAACAAAACAAGATGAGAGACTGGGGCAGAATAGAAACTGCTAGTAATCACAATCAAAAGAACAATTACAATGGTAATGCTAGAAGGAATGACTCAGATGCACCACCTTGGAATTCAAATGGACCCCCTGGTGGATGTTTCATGTGTGGAGGAAATCATTATGCAAGGGATTGTCCAAAGAGGTACAGATCCAATCAGCCACAACAACCTCAGCAACATCAAATCCATGAACATTGCTGTAAGGAATCAGCAAACTCGCCATCAAAATGTACCTATGGAGACAAAAGGTACACTTTTTGGTAAATCCATCACTATTCTGATAGATACTGGTTCCTCCGAGAATTTTATTTCCCCAGAATTGGTAAGAAAAATGTCTTTGCAAAGTAAGAATATGGAATCATCATGGACGGTTTAGTATGGTGACAAGGCTACATGAAGAGTGAGCAAGTACATAAGAGGAGCCTGATGGAGTCAGGTTGTCATTGATGTCAAAAAGGTGATGGAGTTCATTTGACATCATGTTGTTTACAAGTGATAGTGTACTCACTTTATTGGTGTTTCAAGTGCTTACGGGATCACAGGAATATATTGATGGCATGCCTTCCTTGTTGGATGATTAGTTAGATGAAATCATGTTGTTAATTGATTGATGCTTCTAATAGTTCATATGGTCTGAGTTGGTTGATGATAGCTCATGGCACAGAATCATAAGTTGCAAGACATTTGGTGGAGGTGATCTCAGGATAAAAGGATGTCTTGAATTTGATGATTAGATGTTGTATAAGATGATGCTTCACTCATTTTTCATGATATTCATTTTTGGTGGCACAAGAAAGTGTTGTTTATATTCCTTATCATTATGATGAGCTTCAAGATAGATCTTTATATCACCACAGACATCTACTTAGTGGATGAAGCCTTTGAATTGAGAGTTTTAATGGTTTGGTTTAATTGTTCATTACAAGTGTTCCTTTCTAAGATGTTTTGAGGCAAAAATCCAATGGAATCTTCTCCCTACTACAATGATCAGTTAGAATTAGATTATATCTAATGGAGCTACCTTGAGCTCTTTTTAATGTTCTCATCATATATTATGTTTAGGGCTTAATGTTTCTCTTCATTTTTAAAGAAGGAAACTCTATTGTCTAACCCGTCAAGCACTTTTTGTCTATTCCATTGGTGATCGGTTAGTGCAGGTTATAGGTGACTTAAGTCACAACTAAGGGACCCTCCTTCTCTAGTGCTACTGACTTTGTCGGTCCATTCTCCGTTGCTCGGGTGATAAAGCGAAATCTAAGGATAAGTTCAAATTTGCAAAGGGCACGCAGAGACAATCAAACGGTTGATATTTAAATCTTGAGCCCAACTCTTGTGGTCTATTTTTGACGTTCCAGTGAACATATTTGCTATTGAATGTTATAATTTGTGTTTTTAGAAAAGTTTCTTTTAAAAGGTGCAGTTTATGCCTGATTGGAAAGGAATTTTTTTTGGGATTCCTATAGTTGCTTTTAGAAGATTTTTGTGAAAGGATTTCTTTCTAATTTTTTATATATATTGTGGCAGAAAGATAATAAGGAGATTTTTTAAGGAAAATGATTTTTAAGAGTATCAAATGAAGGAGAGTTTTTGGGTAGAATTGTTTAAAGTTTTTTTAATGATTTCTTTTGGAGATGACTAATGGCTTAATGGATTTAAGTCCATTGAAGTTTTTGGAGAGACAAGAATGAGGGCAGATTAATAAAATGATATGAAAGATGAACGGATTTCTTTTATGAAGAGAAAATAAATAGTGGAAACTATTCATGATTTCTTGCAGGAGAATGATGGAATTTGAAAGGTCTTTTGAAGATAAAATTGTACGCTTAAGAATATCAAAGTTGATCATTTATTTTGAAAGAATTTTTTTGAAGGTTTTCTTTTGCAGAGAAGATGAATCTTTGAAAGGGACAAAATGTTTTTATTGATCATTTATTTTGTGACTAAGATTTTCTTCTTGCAGATGGATTGGTGTTTGGATTTCTTGATGTTTTTATTATTGCAAATGAAAGGGTTTTAATTTACAGAGAGAAGGTGAAATGTTTTTGTTTGTAGAGAAGATGAAAATGATTATAAAGAATGTGAAAAGTCATCTTGTATATAATGGCTTTGCAGGTGGATTGATAAGGGTGAGAGTGATATTGTGCAGATTAATGATGAACTGACGGGATCAAATACAGATACATAGATTGACAAGATTATCAGAAAGACAATATGTAATTGCAATGATAATCAGGTGTATGAATCATGAATTTGATTGAACAAAGACATTGAGACTAGTATGCAGATTAATTTGAGTTGATAAGAAGGATGGCCATTTGACAGACACATGTGAAAGAAGAGGTGTTTTGTATTGAAACAGAGAAACCCTCTGAGTTCTTGTTTTCAGTTTGTTCTGTATTAGGGGTTGGTGCTCCTTGAAGTTGATGCTTCTAAACAATATGCCAGTGAGGCTTGTGCTCAGTGAGACCTTCCTATGCCAGTGAGGCTTGTGGTCAGTGAGACCTCTATATATGTCAGTGAGACATTTGTAAGAAGTTTTTCATTTAAGCCAGTGAGGCAGTTTGAGTGGTTTTTCTATCCAGAAGGGTTTTCCACTCGTGAAAAGCATGTGTCATAATCTTCTCTATGCGTGTATGATTTACTTATGAAATTTTGTTCTCTTTTTGTATTGGCATATGTATTTGACAAATCAATGCTATCTTTCTCTCCTTGTGCTCTGAAAGTTAAAGTTTGTAAAAAGATTTAAAAATTCACACAACACTGATTCACCCCCCCTCTCAGTGTTGTCCTGGACTCCTACAATTTGTATTAGAGCCATTTTCCCTTTTGCAACTTAATCAGCTTGGGTAGGTCTTGTGTGTGGAGTTCAATGGGTAAGTGTAGAAGAAATAAGAGTATGAAAAATGTCAAAATTCATTATGGTCAAAAGACACAAAAGTCATCTTTATCAAATTCAGATGTTGATAGATATGTCTCACAAGCTGAGTCAAGTATTGTATTAGAAGAAAAGATTTCAGATGCTCCTTTGTTTGATGGTTTAAATTTCTCAGTTTGGTGTATGAGAATGTAGATTTATTTATCCTCTTTAGGATATGGTGTTTTGATGTCAGTTGAGAATGGATATTGTGTTACTGAAAATGACAAAGAAGCTCTTGAATGTAATCATATTGCAAAGAAAGCTATATTGTCTACTCTACCTAATGATGTTTCTTGTGAAGTTATGCACTGTGAAATAGCACAAGATATGTGGAAGAAGTTGATAAAAATTTATCATGGTAGTGCACCTGAAGAAGAAAACAACTTATTATCTGAGAAGAGTGACAATAATGGAAAAATTTCACATGAAGGAGATGAGACTCAATTAGATTTTGAAGAAGATCAGATTATAAGTGATGAAGAACAAGAATGTGAAATTGACATAGAAGGAGAGCTTATATGTGCTTTGAGTGAACTCAAGAGTTATAAAAAGGAGAACCAGAAATTAGAATTGCAGATGCAACAAGAAAGAGACTTAAAAGACAAAGCTCTTATAGACCTTGAAGATGCTAGAAACCTGATTGTAGACTTGAAGAATCAAGTAAATGCTTCAGACAAATTGATTATTACTATGAAGATAGAAGTAGAAGAAGCAAAAAGGGTTGTTGATTTTACCAAATCTATTTTTGAAGCTAAACCTAGTGAGTGTCTAAAACTAGAATCAGAAATAGTCTCTTTAAGAAAGGAGTTAGAAAAGGCTTCCTCTAAGTTGCACAAGAATCTGCTATTTGAAAAGAGTATTGAAGAAGGGGAATGTTCCAAAGCTAGAGAGATTCCTAGAAGAAAGATTGATTAGCATGTTGCTCCTGAAAGAAAAGTGAACAATCAAAGAAGAAGAATTGCACCTATAAGACAAGCATACATGTACAAGTATAATTATTCTTTTAATGGTTATTGTTATACATGTAATCATTTTGGAGACAAAGTAATTGGTTGTAGAAGGAATACTGACATTATTTGTTACAAGTGCAATAATGTTGGACATATACAGAGAAATTGTAAAGTGCATAGAAGGTATGATCCTGCATGGAAGCTTAATGTAAGTGCTCAAAGGTACTATCAGTCATTTGATTATGATTGTAACATAGTTTGTTATAATTTCAATACTCTTGGACACAAAGCACACAACTTCAGAATGTATGCTTCACATGAATTAAAAAGGTTGAAAAGAAAAGAGACAGAAAAGGTTTGGAGGAAGAAAAAGCCTGTTAAGATTTGGAAGCAGAAACATAGTCAAGAGAAGTCAAATACTAAGCTTGTGCATCTTGCACAAGTCATTTCATCTGTTGCATAAAATAGCATGATGTGAGGGGGAGTTGTTCTTGTTCTATCTTTTTTCCCCAAGAAGTTACAGGAGAAGATCAGTTGATGTTTATCAATGTGATGCTCTTGTTTTGTTTATCATGCTTGCTTGATAATATTTGAAATGAAGTTTCTGATGTTTTTGAGTTTCAGTATATGTCAGTAATATAGGTGTTCAAAAGCTCTCTGCACAAAGAGTTTGATGATATTAAATAACTTGGTTGAGTTGGTATGATGTTGCAATTTAATGAGATATTGATATGGTGAAGTGTTTGTTGTCATGCCAAAGAGATTACGATATTTCTAAAAGCTCTTATCAGATATTAGCATGTGTTGGCTAAGGTGGCTGAAAATGAAAAATTCAATTCATAGCACTTATCTCTACTTTTGATTTGTGCAAAGTGTTGTTGCAGGAAGAATTTGATGATGCAGTTTGTTTGTTGTTGTGCTTATTTGATGAGCTAGTTTGAATGACAAAGTCAAGAGGAAGCAGTTCTTGTATAGTACAGTCAGATGTGGTTTTGTATTTATATCAGAATTGGCATTATGTTGTAAAAAGATGTGTAGGAACGACAGGATGGTCTTCATTCTTTTCATGTCAAAAAGGATGTGCAAGAATAAGATTGGTTGCAGAATGAATGTTTATTTAGAACTGATCATTGGTGTAATAATTTGACATGTTCTTTGTTGATCTTCTTCATTAATATGGTTCAAGAAGGTATGTGCAAATTGTGTTATCAAGTATGTGCTTCAAACTATATCAATTTAGAGTTGCTTATGACATTGATGGTGAGCCTTGTATTTCATCAAATTCTTAAATCAGAGATAGCTAAAGAAAAGTTTTTGGGAAAGTTTTTTCTCAAGAGTGGTCTTCATATGTTGAGATGTAATTGTGACATCCTTGCACAGCGTTTAATTTCATCAAAGGAGATGGTAATTGAGTGTAGAGTTATGCCAAGTTTTCATCATCATATTTGTATCAAGAAGTGGTATTATGTTGAGGTTGACATACATGTTTTTATCTAGTAGGATAGTGCTTCCTTGTGTAGATGGTGTAATAGTGATGTTTGTCCTTGTAATGATTGACAATGGTATTGTGCTTCAGATGTAAGTTTCATGGCATCTTCTTGCTCTCAAGATTGAAATGTTAATGTTTAGAATTCGTTTAGCAAAATTGCATTCAGTGCCTTCAATACTTTGAGAGACAAGTGGTTCTAATTTGATAACAGGAGTTTAACATCTTTCAGTGGAGTTATTTTCTTAGGGGGAGATAATTGTCTTTGTCATCAGATGTCAAAAAGGGGGAGAAAGATAAATTGCATCAGGTGGTTTTGCCATCAATGACAAAGGGGGTGATTGATGGAGTCAGGTTGTCATTGATGTCAAAAAGGTGATGGAGTTCATTTGACATCATGTTGTTTACAAGTGACAGTGTACTCACTTTATTCATGTTTCAAGTGCTTACAGGATCACAGGAATATATTGATGACATGCCTTCCTTGTTGGATGATCAGTTAGATGAAATCACGTTGTTAATTGATTGATGCTTCTAATAGTTCATATGGTCTGAGTTGGTTGATGATAGCTCATGGCACAGAATCATAAGTTGCAAGACATTTGGTGGAGGTGATCTCAGGATAAAAGGATGTCTTGAATTTGATGATTAGATGTTGTATAAGATGATGCTTCACTCATTTTTCATGATATTCATTTTTGGTGGCACAAGAAAGTGTTGTTTATATTCCTTATCATTATGATGAGCTTCAAGATAGATCTTTATATCACCACAGACATCTACTTTGTGGATGAAGCCTTTGAATTGAGAGTTTTAATGGTTTGGTTTAATTGTTCATTACAAGTGTTTCTTTCTAAGATGTTTTAAGGAAAAAATCCAATGGAATCTTCTCCCTACTATAGTGATCAGTTAGAATCAGACTATATCTAATGGAGCTACCTTGATCTCTTTTTAATATTTTCATCATATATTATGTTTAGGGCTTAATGTTTCTCTTCATTTTTAAAGAAGGAAACTCTATTGTCTAACCTATCAAGCACTTTTTGTCTATTCAATTGGTGACCGGTTAGTGCAGGTTATAGGTGACTTAAGTCACAACTAAAGGTCATGAAGCTCATAGTTTAACCAACCCTCCTTCTCTAGTGCTATCGACTATGTCAGTCTATTCTCTATTGCTCGGGCGGTAAAGCAAAATCTAAGGATAAGTTCAAATTTGCAAAGGGCGCGTAGAGACAATCAAACGGTTGATATTTAAATCTTGAGCCCGACTCCTATGGTCTATTTTTGACATTCCAGTGAATGTATTTGCTATTGAATGTTATGATTTGTGTTTTTAGAAAAGTTTCTTTTAAAAGGTGCAGTTTATGCCCGATTAGAAAGGAATTTTTTTTGGGATTCCTATAATTGCTTTTAGAAGATTTTTGTGAAAGGATTTCTTTCTAATTTTTTATATATATCGTGGCAGAAAGATAATAAGGAGATTTTTTAAGGAAAAAGATTTTTAAGAGTATCAAATGAAGGAGAGCTTTAGGGTAGAATTGTTTAAAGTTTTTTTAATGATTTATTTTGGAGATGACTAATGGCTTAATGGATTTAAGTCCATTGAAGTTTTTGGAGAGACAAGAATGAGGGCAGATTAATAAATTGATATGAAAGATGAACGGATTTCTTTTATGAAGAGAAAATAAATAGTGGAAACCATTCATGATTTCTTGCAGGAGAATGATAGAATTTGAAAGGTCTTTTGAAGATAAAATTGCACACAGAAGAATATCAAAGTTGATTGAAAGAATTTTTTTGAAGGTTTTCTTTTGCAGAGAAGATGAATCTTTGAAAGGGACAAAATGTTTTATTGATCATTTATTTTGTGAATAAGATTTTCTTCTTGCAGATGGATTGGTGTTTGGATTTCTTGATGTTTTTATTATTGCAAATGAAAGGGTTTTAATTTACAGAGAGAAGGTGAAATGTTTTTGTTTGTAGAGAAGATGAAAATGATTATAAAGAATGTGAAAAGTCATCTTGTATATAATGGCTTTACAGGTGGATTGATAAGGGTGAGAGTGATGTTGTGCAGATTAATGATGAACTGACAGGATCAAATACAGATACATAGATTGACAAGATTATTAGAAAGACAATATGCAATTGCAATGATAATCAGGTGTATGAATCATGAATTTGATTGAACAAAGACATTGAGACTAGTATGCAGATTAATTTGAGTTGATAAGAAGGATGGCCATTTGACAGACACATGTGAGAGAAGAAGTGTTTTGTATTGAAACAGAGAAACCCTCTGAGTTCTTGTTTTTAGTTTGTTCTGTATTAGGGGTTGGTTCTCCTTGAAGTTGATGCTTCTAAACAGTATGCTAGTGAGGCTTGTGGTCAGTGAGACCTTGGTCAGTGAGACCTTGGTCAGTGAGACCTTCCTATGCTAGTGAGGCTTGTGGTCAGTGAGACCTCTGTATATGTCAGTGAGACATTTGTAAGAAGTTTTTCATTTAAGCCAGTGAGGCAGTTTGAGTGGTTTTTCTACCCAGAAGGGTTTTCCACTTATGAAAAGCATGTGTCATAATCTTTTGTGTGTGTATGATTTACTTATGAAATTTTGTTCTCTTTCTGTATTGGCATATGTATTTGACAAATCAATGCTATCTTTCTCTCCTTGTGCTCTTAAAGTTAAAGTTTGTAAAAAGATTTAAAAATTCACACAACACTAATTCACCCCCCCTCTCAGTGTTGTCTTGGATTCCTACAGAGCCCTCATTAAGTTTCCTAAACCAGAAACCAAAGTCAACTTATATGTTGCACCCTTGGGAGCCTATGATGTCATAATTGGAATAAGTTGGTTAAAGAGTCATAAGACTAACATGGATTGTTATAACAAGGTGATGGAGTGTGTAGATGATAAGGTTTATAGAGTTAGGATCCAAGGGATTAACAAACCTATATTAGTGGAGACCATTTATGCTATGCAACTAAAGAAGGCAAGGTAGAAATGAGGAAATTAGATATTCTTAGTGTCTTAGATGAGAAGGGAGAAGAGAAAGAGGCCCCTACCTTTGAGAATAGCCCTTTCCTTTGGGACTACAAGGATGTGTTTCCTGAAGATCTACAAGGGTTACCTCCTAAAAGGGAATTCAATTTTTCAATCGACATACTTCCCAGAACCGCACCTATATCCAAAGCCCCATATAGGATGAACACCACAGAACTCCAAGAGTTGAAAATATAGTTGTCAAGAAGAAGGATAGGACACTAAGGTTGTGTATTGACTACAGGATGTTGAATAAATCTACCATGAGAAACAGATATCCCTTGCCTTGCATTGATGATCTATTTGACCAAATGAAGGGAGCTTCAGTGTTCTCCAAAATTAGCCTTCACTCTGGTTATCATCAGTTAAGGATCAAAGAAGAGGACATCCTAAAAATAACATTCAGGACTAGGTATGGCCACTATGAATTCACTATAGTTCCATTCGGTCATAGTACTAACAGATGCATCTTTAGAAGGGCTATGAGGAGTTCTTTTCCAAGAGGAAGGAGTAGTGGCTTATGAATCATGGAAACTAAAAATCCATGAAGTCAATTACGCTCCTCATGACATTGAACTTGCAACCATAGTCCATGCTTTGTAAAAATGGAGGCACTTCTTGTTGGGAAAACTATTTGAGATTAAAAGAGACCATCAGGGATTGAAATATATCTTTACTCAACCTCATTTGAATGCAAGACAAAGAAGGTGGTTAGAGTTCCTAAGTGAGTATGATTTTGAGATTGAATATATCAAGGGGAAGGAAAACAGGGTGGCCGATGCTCTCAGTAGGAGGAGACACATAATGGCCATATCCAACTTGCACATAGACCTAAAACAACAAGTACTCTCTGAGAAGAAACATGACCTATGGTACACTCAGGTTAATGCATCTCTAGCTAATACCTCTATGGAACCTAAGTATTTAGATTATGCTTTTGATCCCGATGGGCTAATGAGGTACTAGGGAAGAATATATGTTACTGATAATGTGGAACTAAGGGGTATGATCCTAATAGAGGCACATAATGCTCCATATTTAGGGCATACGGGGGTGAATAAGATGTATGCAGATCTCAAAAAGCTATATTTCTGGCTAGGAATGAAGAAGGATGTGGTAGACACAGTTGCCAAATGTCTAGAATGTTAGAGGATTAAGGCAGAACATGTGCATCCAATGGGACTTCTTTATCTGTATGATGTACCTTGCTATAAATGCTAATTCATATCTATGGATTTTGTCCAAGGGCTACCGATGACATCTCATAGGCATAATTGTATTTTGGTGGTAGTGGATAAACTCACTAAGGTGGCCCACTTCATACTGGGGAACCTAACAGATGATGCACCTGCGGTAGCAAAAAGGTTTATAAAGGAAATTTTTAGGTTACATGGAATTCCTGAGAAAATCATCTCTGATAGAGATGCATAGTTTACTTCTAGATTCTGGACCACATTGTAGGCTACCTTAGGAACACGATTGAACTTCAGCACAACCTATCATCCCAAGATGGATGGCCAAACAGAAAGAACCAACCAAATTTTGGAAGACCTCCTTCGTATGTATTGCATGGATCAATAGACTAAATGGGAGGAATATTTGGACTTAGTTTAGTTTGCCTATAACAACTCATTCCAATAAGCTATAGGTACCTTGAGTTGGGATAAGCTAGAGGATAGGATCCTGGTTGGCCCTGAAATGTTGAAAGATATGGATAACTAGGTGCAACTTATTCGATAGAGGTTGAAGGAAGCCTCAAATCACCAGAAAAGTTATGCAGATAAGAATAGGACACCTAGAAGATTTCACATTGGTGAGAAGGTGTTCCTTAGAGTTCAAACTCATAAAAGTTCCATCTCTTTTGGAAGGAAGTCAAAGCTAGCTCCTCATTTTGTCAGGCCTTTTGAAGTGTTCAAGGAAATCAATCCTATAGCTTACCACTTGGCCTTACCTCCAACACTGAGCTGAATTCATGATGTGTTCTATGTGTCCTTGTTAAAAAGGTATATACCTAACCCTAAGCATATTCTTAATTGGAGTGCCCTGCAGGTGGAAGAACATGGCACAATAACAATAGAGCCATACAGAAGAATCGAGAGGCACCAATCCCAACTCTGCAATAGGATAGTGGACCAATCCAAGGTCTAGTGGGACTAGTACTCACCTAAGAATGCTACATGGGAAGACACAATGGAAATGCAACAGCTCTATCCACACTTATTTTGAAAACTGTAGTTAATTTATAAACTTGTCAAACTTCTAATTTTGCTTAAAGACAAATATGTTTAGATGATATAGACAATTATGTTTAGATGATACTCTTTGTTTTTTTTTATCTATGATAAATTACTTAATCTATTTTGAAGGATGGATTTTGAAAATAAGCAAATATACTAATGGTAAATGATGCTTTATTCTATGGACTTATATGTATATGTTTATATTTTGACCTTAATTTTCTATTTCTAACATGCATCAAGACGATGCATAAACTTAAGGGGGAGGGATGTCATGGCCTCATTTTAAGGGATTCGATAATTTATTTATGTTAATAACGAGAAATTGATTGATGATTTACTAAACCTATCATGAATAAAATTATTTGTCTAATCTCATCATTGTCGCTCCATATGGAAATAAAACTAGTCAATAGACCATTAAATAAATGAGTGACTTGGTCACCTAAAAAGAGGACTCTGCCACCGCCCTCAATTAATTACCCCAGCCAAACTATGACAGAAATTTATTGAAAACAGGGATTGGGAGTTATGATGGAGGTTTCGTAGTGTAGAAGGAAGAAAAAAAAGGGAAGATCTAGAAGGAGATCTAGAAAAAGCCAATAAGTCAAGGACTGCAGGACTATTCATCACCAACCAAAATACAATGGGGAGGAGGAAGAAGAAGGGAGGAGGAAGAGGAGGCTATGTGCAAAGCAGATGCAAGTAGATCAGCTAAACATGGACAAACTATTTCCTTCCATTTTCTTGATAATTCAGAAAGTCTTTTCAAACAATCCATTTATTTTTACATGTCCTGCAATCATGGCTACATTAGACTACATTTCTTTGAGGCAATTTTGTCAAATATTGATATGTGCCTATTTGTGCTTCTACATTTCTATATACGTGTCTACTAGGGCACTTGCAAACTACATCTGCTAAAAAAATTCCCTTCTGTTTGCTTTG
The DNA here is from genome assembly GCA_027924645.1 of Cunninghamia lanceolata. NCBI lineage: Eukaryota > Viridiplantae > Streptophyta > Pinopsida > Cupressales > Cupressaceae > Cunninghamia > Cunninghamia lanceolata. Next base: position 2,558,061 of record BSBN01000135.1, on the reverse strand, counting down.
AAGGATACCCATACCCTGTTCCTTCTTAAAAAAAAGGGGGCCTATCTTGCACAGGTAGAGGGAACGCTAGCATTAGCTATGGAATTTGACTTTACACCTGCCAAGATTCATTTGTCAAAGTTTTTAAAGTCTTTTCAGCAATCCCATTCTGTGCATGCCCTGTGATCATTAGATGACGTCTCTTTGAGGCAGTCTGCCAGGCATTTCTTGTACAAAGCCTTTGCTCCCATGTTTTAGGGCACTTGCAGCTACAACATTTGATAAAAATCCACTTTTAATTATGTACAGAAGGATGTCCATACCCTATTTTTTTTCCAAGGGCCAATCTTTGCATAGGCAAGGAGGGCATTGGCAATAGCTGTAGAAGTCAACTTTACACTTGTGAATTTCATTTTTTGCTTGAAAATTTCTAAAGCCTTTTTAACAAATTCAATTTGTGCACATCCTGCAATCATTTTAATCCATGAGATGAATTTTCCTTGAGGCATTCTATCAAGCTATTCCTGTGTATTATCTATGCTTCCACAACTCCATACACATCCACAAGAGCATTTGCAGCTACAATGTCTATAAAAAAAATTCAATTTTTCTTTGATAGATGTCCTTACCAGGGATAACTTTAAGAACCCCCCTCCTCAGAGAAGGTGTATAAACCTGGCGAATCGTGTCTATTTCCAGAGAAAAATATTAATTTTATTGGCAATTTTTTTATTTTTCTGGGAAAAAATAATAATCTTATTTGGCGAATCTTTTGTAATCGCTAGAGATCTACGGAAAATCCTAGCAAATAATAATTTTTTTAAAGCCAATAAAATATTTTCATTGGTGAGTAAAACCTATTTTCAAACCAATCAAATATTTTCATTGGCAAATTAAAACCTATTTTCAAACTAGTAAAATATTTTTGTGCGTGAATTAAACCTGTTTTCTAAATAAAAAATATTTTTGCTGGTAATTAAAATCTAATTTCAAACCAAAAAATATATTTTCATTGGTGAATTAAACTAATTTTCAAGAAAATAAAAAAAATCATTGGCAAATTAAATATAGTTTCAAACCAATAAAAAATTAATTGGCAAAATAAACTATTATGCCAATAAAAAATCATATAGTGTGGTGAAAATATCAAATGTTACATATTGTTCTATTCCAGGATAAATTTTACACACATCAAAATTCCTTCATAAAGTGTCGGGAATGCGAACAAGTGTCAACATATTTATTATGTCTGAAGCAAGATGTCAGTGCAAATTAATATAACAGATGACTGTTCGATGAATTTTTGATGGACGACTATAGTTGCATTCTGGAACAAAATGTCTGAAACACTAGACCTGTGACTTCAAACCTCCAGAATAACACTTGAACCATTAGATTTCCAAACATCAATGGTTGACATTTCATATGAGAAACCCTCTACGTAATCTTATGTTGACTTGCTATGTTCGGTTGTTGGTTGTCTAAGTTGAAACCTGAGCCATCAAAACTATGTTGTTTATTAGCCCCTTATACCTAGTCTTGTCGGTCACCGCTTGGTGGGGAATGAGGTAACCTACCAGGGTCCACTTTTTAAATGATTTAGCAAATATTACAAAGAAGCCCTAAGAGACTTAAAGGGTAAGCTATTAAAGGTTTAAATAAGACACATGGGAAATTCTTTGACAAGATGTTTTAATCTTAGCCGTCCAATGTTGAAGAATTTAAGCAGACAGTGGATGGATTGAGAAGTTAATGTGCGAGCATGTTGGAGGGCCCAGGTTAATCCTAACCATTCACCACTAGCCTGTTGTTAGAAGATGTATGGGCGATAAACCCAACGGGCTAACGGGCGAATGCCACATATCAGACTTCACAGCCTGAAGAGGTGGGTTCTGCCAAAAGATGAGTAAGCAATGTCATGTGACATAAAACTTCATCACGGACATCCATGTTGCCATCTCATTAAGAGATCAACGGCTAGAGTTTGAAATATTTTAGCAAATAATTTAAAGCAGCCTTAAGAGACTTAAAAGTTAAAGGGTGAGCTATTAAAGGTTTAAATAAGACACAGGGAAATTCCACGGCAAGATGTTTTAATCTTAGCCATCCAATGTTGAATAATTTAAGTAGACAGTGGATGGCTTGAGAAGTTAATGTGCAAGAAAGTTGGAGGGCCCAGGTTAATCTTAACCATTCCCCGCTAGCCCATTGTCAAAAGATGCACGGGGAATAAACCCAATGGGCTAATAGGCGAACACCATGTAGCAGACTTCATAGCTTTGAAGAGAAGGTGGGGTCTGCCGAAAGATGAGTAAGCAATTCCGTGTGGTAGAAAACTTCATCACAACCATCTATCTTGCCATCTCATCAAGAGATCAATGACTAGAGTTTGAAATTGAGAAAGTGGCCATGGGAGTCATTTTACTTCACACGAGTGAACATTAATGGTAGTTTTATTGCCATAAAAGTAGTCTTTTTGCTGAATTGAAATCCATCTAAGTGTTTTAAAGCATCTGGAGGCAATTTCAATCTCTCAAAGACTCGAGGCAATTTCAATCTCTCAAGGCAAATTTCAATCTCTCAAGGCAATTTCAATCTCTTAGCGATCAAAACTAGGGTTTTCAAAGTGGTCAAAGCCATAAGTTAAAATCTCACCCTCTAAAACTTGCTTCTTGTGCTCACTATTGTGGTTCTGTCAAGAGGAATTACTGGTAAATTTTCATTTCTTTTAGGGTTTTGCCTTCTTAGATTGTTGAACTACAAATTTTGAGCTTTATTGCTGCTTCAAGTCAAAACCCTAGTTGTGAACCTACAATACTTGCTAAACTAAAAGCCTAATTTGCAAAATTCTCACCATAATGGCACCCCCACGAGCTCAAACCTCAAGCTCTGGAGAGATGAAAAGGCCCATAGTCTAGGACCTTCTTGATCAATTAAATCCCTCCACTAATGACAAAGTAAAAGGTCAGCTTTTGTTCCAAGGTTCCAAAATTAAAGAAGGCCTCATAGATAAACATATCCATATCAAGGATGCCACCATACCACTTATAGGCTGGTCATTGTTCAAGAACTGGTTTGGGAACATGAATTTGAGTTCTCCTATATGTAACCCCTGGAGATTCGATATGGGGAATTGGTTGTCTCAAATGTCTACATGGATGTGGAATTGTTAAAAGTTGTGACAACCAGATATGATCTTATCTCTAGAGTTGTTAGGATGTATAATGGGATCGAAATGGTAAAGATCAGTAGGGAAGAGAGTGCTGAAGTTTTTCAACTTCATGAGTGGAATGAGGATTTGGTAAAAATTGATTTGAAATCCTTTAGGAGTGAATACATGAAGACAAGACATGTCTTTAAAATCACAGTGCTACCAAATCATCTAGCATCAATTGGAAAGGGAAAGGGGAGAATTGTTATTGGTCCATCAGATAAGGAACCCTTAACAATAAAGTATTTTTCTCCATATTTTCATAAAACCTTCTGTTCTTTGTGTCAAATCTTGGGGTTTGATCTTGCTTCCGAAATGCCAATGGGTTTCATGTATATGGGGTCTCATATCCAACACCCCGCTTACAACATAGTATATGACTTTGCTTCCTACCTAGAAGATAACATTCATGAGGGTTTAATTTCATTAAAGAATGGTAAAGATTCGGTTCAGTTTTGGTGGTACTCACTGTTAATGCACATGTTTTTATTCAAAAGGTCAAAATTCTTTGAGAATGACATGAAGTTGGAAAAGGAGGAGGATGGTGTTGAGCTTCTTGTCCAATGTTGGACAAGAATTCTAGACAAGGATGATATTAAGTTTGATTTTATGGTGTTTGAGAATGTCTTTGCATCAAAGTTGAGGAATGACCTAATCCTAAATCCACCAAGGATTCCAACTGAACTACATGATTTTCTCAGGCCAAAAGAAAGGTCTAATTTAAAAATTGATCACAACTGGGGAGATGTCATCCCCTATCTAGATTGTATAATTCTCAAAGTATATGGAACTACGGTTAGACCACATGTTCTCCCAAGAGATGTGCTACTGAGAATTGGATTCCTTGAGGTCATTTGGCAGTTGGGTAATGTTGAAGATGACCACTTGTTAAACATGAGAAAAGGAACCTTCTTCCCAACATGGACAATTTTTGTAGACTTTGTGATGACTAGTGGAGGGTGGAGAAAAATGGATGAATTGCTTGAACCATACAACATGAGGAGAGTGTACCCAAGAAATCATGATCCTAAAAGTTTCATTGTTGCATTGAAAGCAAGGATCAAAAGCAGCCAGTTCATACATAACTTCTATTTCCCTAAAGATGTTATTAGGAACATCTTTAATTACCAAATACAGGAGGACAAGAAGGCAAAATGGATCGCCTATGATAATATGGTAAGGGAAAAATGGAAGATTGATCCCTAATATGACCCCTGCGGCTGCCTCAATTCAAAAATTAATTGCAAAAAGTTAAATATATGCTCCAGAATTTTGAGCAAGTGGTTGGCAAGATGAAAAGAGAGATATTGGTTTCTAACAAAGGAAAGGCTATGGTTTGGGAAGAATAGGAAAAGGATAAGGGGAAGGTCCCAGTGTTGGAGGAAAGGCCTACCTACCAACCACCACAAAAGATCAGAGTCTTTGCAAGGAGAAATGGTATTGTGAGGAAGCAACAATCTATTGCCACCCCAACTACATCTTCTGATTCTAAGCCTGAGGGATCAAGAGCTTCCTCACTATTGCATGAAATGCCACCACTGTCTCCCCCAAGGCAAGAAACTCCACAAGTGATTGAGGTTGATTCACCTCCAAGACAACCACTACCAAAGAAGCAAAATGTTTAACAAAGCAACTTGATGGATTATCTAGATGACTCATATGATGATATCATTGTCACTAAGGAGGATATGAGATAAGGAATGCCCTCTCCCCCTAGGGAGATAATAGAACCAGAAAGTAGCCTCAGGTTGGGCAAGGTAGACCTTAGGGGGTTGAGCAACACAGATGACCTTAGGGAGGAAGCTTGCAAGACCTTCATGATAGATGATTCATTTGTCCAGACCCCTACTTTTAGAGAGTTTGCTTGGAGGGCAAGGAGAGATGAATATGTTGATAATGTTGCCAAAAAGAGAAGCTTGCACCCTGAATTACTAGAAGTAGTTATTTAGGCTGAGGTTAGAAAGGAAATGAAAGAATAGTTTTAGAAGTTAACAATTGAAAAAGGTAGAGTTGGTGATGGAAAGTGGTATTTTATTGCTACCAGAGTGGGATTTAGCCTTGGCAATTGCTTTTGACACAATGTGGAGGCATGGAAAACCATTGTATCAAATAGAGGAGGAAGCAAAATTGGCTTTGCAGGGGTGCGCTTTCAGTGAAGAATGGGAAACAATTGCTTTATGGGCATTGGCCCCAAGTGCAAGGAAACCTGTAGTTGCTGAGCCTTCTCCAAACATAAGTGGAGGGATAATTATTAAGTGAGTGTCTGATACCCCAGCAATTGAGGCAGCAAACATGTCAGTGAACGTTGCCAAATTCACAGAGGCAATAGTAGAGAATATCACTAAGGAAAGAGATCAATATAGATCCAAGTATAATGACATGGTTGTAGAGTATAATGATAGTCAGCAAAAGGTTTCGATGTTGGAACCTAAAGTGACATTGTTAAAGCAACAATTGTAAAATATGCATGCTCATGCCCCAACACAGACTAACTCTGCTATCCTTCCAAAAGTTTCAATGGAAATCATTCCATACAATCTTGGAGATGCACCCCTACCCCTTGTAGTTGAGGAGCCAAGCACATCAGGTGCAACTCCATCAAGTGAGCCTACTAAGGAGGAATTATTGGATCAAATTGAGACATACAAGAAATTGATGTCATAGGTCAATGAATCATTTTATTCAAGTAATATGGAGATTGTAACTATAGTTCTTGAACACTTGAATAAATGGACTAATAGAAGATTAATTAGCATTCATTCAAATTATTCTTCTATGTTTGATGCTGTTGGGACAGGAAAATTTAAAATTTTCTTATATTCCCACCCACTCATATCCAACCAAATCAGAAAACATTATACCCAAAATCATAATGATGACTGGTGTATTCCATAAAAATCACAAACTTTCATCACAAAATAATGCAAAAGGCCTCAATTCCTTAATATCGGCAAGACCTCATTTTGGTTATACTGATCCATGTTCTATGAGAAACTAGCTAAAACGAGTATCGGCGTGAGACTAATGATCGGGGAGAAGATTTCTAAAATCACTGATGGATAAAGTAACTCTGATGACCTCTCATCGGAGAGAGAATGCATAGTCACACTGATCAGTATGAGATACTACTATCGGTGAATACTCTAAGAAACCCCCCGACGATATAGATCATACCGATAAGAGATTTCGGTGGGACTCTCACTGAACAACCCATGGAATAGAGGGAACTAGTGGTCATTGGTAGGAGATAAACATCAGAGTGAAAAATTAAGGAGTCTCTGATATTTTAATGTCTCAGCGACTAAGGAAAGTGTTTCGGTATAAGTCATGCCAACATGTAAAGAAGATAAGAACCATCGGTGAAGCTAAACAAGTCAGAAAGAAGTTTATATGTCCTACCGAACTGATGGTCACAACGATAAAGATGTCAATGACATGTCGTAAGGATCTCCCCGATAAAGAGTGTAGAGGAAGCTATCAAGGAAACAACTGTGATTGGGCAACTTGAAATAAGTTATCCCGATGAAAACGATGACCACGTTCACCGACAAGACTCTCACCGATAGTCATATCAGTGACACTTGAGATATCAGGGAAGAATGTTATTCCCATAGCGATGAAGAAAGTTAGGCTGATGGAAACCATGCCCACTTCTATATCGGGTAAAGCTTGAAAATATCTTGCCGATACAAATTCAAAAATGAAATATGACGTCGAGGAGACAATTGAAGGGTTACAACAATTGATCCACGAGAAAATGTTCACACCATAAGAAGATATTAAAATCGCCCTGACATTATGAAAATCATGCCGACGAAAGAAATTATGACAATGTGACATTTCACAACGATGAAGAAAATTGAAATGCTAGAACAATTAATTGCAGATGATGAAGAAATCCTCTGAGATACCATTCAAAATCATTGCAATTAAGTTTGAAAGAATTGTCTGAGAAGAGCCTACAAGCAGAGAATTGGAGGAGAAAATAGGGGAATTTGATCAGAGCCTCTAATAACAGGTACCCATATACTAACTTCTGTGTAGTAGCTTACAATTTGAATTTGCTATCCACAACTAAAATGGAAACTCTAGGGAAAGGAAAGGGCAGAAAACCACAGGGTGATACCAGTAAACCTAAAAAACTAAAAATTGACAAAACCCCTGAGGAGAAAACAAAAGAGAGGAAACTAAACCACGACTTAATTGATCGACTACCTGGATCAACTCCCAAAGTCTGAAGGTCTACACAACTTAGTGCAGAAGTGGAGAAACTAGAAGACAAGTGCAAATACATAGGAAATGTCTAGACCCCAATTCGAGGTTACAAATTGTTTAAATTCCACTACAATAGAAGGATCAGGAATTTCCCGATGTCAAACCCATGGCATTTGAATTTGGGTAAATTGTTCATTCATGATGTGTTTCTGAATGCTAAACTCCTCCAACTTCTTACTAAGCAGTATAATCCAAGTCTTAAGGCTATATGCAACCCACAAGGGGAGCCTATTATACACTTGTCTAAGAATGTCATTTGTGAAGTTTTTGACTTGGATGATTTATGTACTATTCCCATAGTTTATGAGGATTTGGATAAAGAGTACTAGAGAATGGATACTACATATAATGGATGGAGATTGCCTATTCATAGGCCTAGGGCAAAGGGAGAAATGGTGCCTCTTAGTGACAATGATGGCCCTCCATTTCATGTGTCATTATTTGAACCATACATACAATGCACTTACTACTCTGTGGGCCAAGTCTTAAGATCAGAGGTCCTTGATTTCATGATAATTCATCTGATGGTGATAGCCACAAATGTTCAGTGCCACAATGCTAGGCAGTTTGATTATGCTGCCTATGTTTTTAATAGAATTGATTCTGGTCTGACTGCAATAAAGAACAATGCCCCATCAGTTTCCTTTGAACACTAATCACTCCTGATGCACATGGTGCTTTATTATAGCCAAGAAATAGGATTGTGGCCAAGTAAATTCAAATTTGTTCTAGTGGATCAGAGGGGGCAAAAGTCACCCATGCAAATGTGGACTAGAATATGGGACAGTAGGTATGCCCATTCTAGCTATGTTCAATTTGAAGAATACTGTGTCAAAGTGTTATATAGATATTTTAGTCATCCCTGTGAGTATTCAATCTCAAACAAAATAAAGAGGTTCCTTAGACCAAAAGATTTTGGTGGTCCTACTACTATTACTCACAATTGGGGAGACTGGTACTGTTTTGAGGATGCTACCATGGTTAGAGTTTATGGTTTTGAGGACACTCCTTTTATCTTACCTAAGACTGTCCCTGACAGAATTGCCTATTTAGAAATAGTTAGGCAAATGAATTGTTCAAATGTGATGCACTTGAGCTCCAATGACAAATAGTCTTTTATGCCTAGTACTCTTTGCTTTAGAGATTTTACTGTGGTATCCAAGGAGGGGTATGGTCTCATTATAGATAAGCTGATGCATTACAATATGAGATGTGCTGAGGTAAGAAAAGGGTTTGATCCTAAGGGTTTCATTAACCTTGCTCAGAGAAAAAAAAACCTTAGTGGATACACACATATCCCTTATCCCCATGATGATATCATCAGGAATTTGGAAGAGATTGAAGTTGAATTGGTGGTTGAAAAATATAACAGGGACCTAGATGAGAAGAGGAAACAGCTTGCAGAGATTGAGTTGTTATCCTTTGGTGATGAAGGACCTGTAGAGGAAGAAGCACCACATCAACACACAGCTATGATATCTAAAAGAAGAATACATGCCATTAGTCTCCTGGTATAGCACATGATGAGGAAGGATCTACTGATGAAGATCCAAGACAAATAGCATACGATTCTTTTATTTTAGATGATAAATTTATTCATTCTAAAGAATTCAAATCATGTTTATATAAATGCAAAGGGAAAGAAATTAGGGAGTCAGTTGATGATATCTCTGCCAACAATGAAAGACAGTTACTTGATATTTTGAAGACAACAATGGATAATGAATTGCAAGATATGACCCCTAGTAAGGGTAGGCAACTACTCAAAGAAGCAGGGGTGATGATCTTTCCTGGTCTTGATTTTAATTCTGCTCTAGTATTTGATAGTTTTCTGCATAACACAGATGATAAATACAAGCTCACTCCAAAAAGTGTCACAGAAGTTAATATGGGCACTAAGTATAATAACAATGAAAATTCATTAATGATATGGGCCCTGTATCCTCTCCATAAGAAGACATCCATTATAGACACTGAGAAGACTTTTAGCCATGTCATGACTTTAAAGGTAGGGGAGACTGACCCCTTGATCACTGCAAACATTGGCATTAATGTTGCAAAGTTGAATAAGGCAAAGGCTCAGATGTTAATCAAAGAAAGAGATGTATACAAACTAATCTTAGAGAGATTAACCAAAGAAAATGACTATTTGAAAAATGCTGTTAAGAGCACCTTCGGGGGGTCAGTAAAAAGATTAACTCAGGGAGAAAGGTCACAAAGTACCCAACCACCGTCTATTGACCAGATTGCTCAAATCTAGATTGATACACTTTCCACAGTACTCCAGAACAGGCATACCAACATGATGCATTGGCTGAACCAATTTTGGGATAATTATTCTCAAAATTATAAAGCAATCCAAGAGCATGAGAGGCTTGACAAAAGGCTGCAGGAGAAACTAAATGAGACACAGAGTAAAGATGCTTCTGACATTACATGTACCTCTAGTGCAAAAGAATTGATTGAGCAGCATCAGAAGTATTATGACCAACTTAAGAATGATGCCAAAGAATGTGTTGAAGCCTCAAAAGTAGGAGTGCCCATGTTGTTCAAGAGCGATAAATAATTAAAGAGAAAAGAGGAATGGAGCAGAGACTGTCAAGTGATATTTCATGAAGCCTTAGAAGCTCTTAAGGACAAAGACTCTGCATCCGGGGAAGCCTGCAAGCATTTAGGGAAGATGGTTACAATGGATGTGATCACAAGAAACACTATTGAATTTACTGATTCACATCGCAGCCAGGAGTACTTGGATCACATTGCTCAGCTATACTTGTGTTTGAATAGAGCCTAAGCATTGTTATTTTTATTGTTGTTATGTTAATCATGTTGATTCCCAAAAGACTTCTTTGAAGAGTTATGTCTCTTCATAAGTATTCCTATATAAGTTGAACATATGATGTTGAATTATCATCAATAGTAGAATATCAATAGATAAAGTTTACAATGTTTTTCAAAGACCATGTTGCAAGTATATTATTGAAGAAGTAAATTGAAGTTCTCTAATTCTGTGGTTTTATTCTGACATCAATTGTTTGTTTAAATTACTCAATTGTATGGTTGTCTCCAGTTCAGTATTTCCTTGTCATTCAGATTAATATATCAAGTATATATTTAATTTGTCAATGCACATTTGTTGTAGTTGTGTGATTGGATTAATTGGTTTCCATTAGAGGAATTAAAATCCTTCTGATTAGTCACAGTAACCTGGAAGTGTTAGTTTGGATTACTAAGAAGAACCATATAATTAGGATTGCCATTCTGTCTCCAAGTTGATATTATCTGTTATTCTTGCATATTTCATTCAATTAGTTCCTTCAAGAAAGGATTAAATTACCTTCTGGTGAATAACAAGAAATCTGATTATATTGGTTGGATTATTAAGAAGAGTTTTTCAGTCATTTCCTTGCATGTTTATACAAGTTATAAACTAAAATATTGTGCCAAACAGTTAGAGTTATTGCCCACTATAAGCCACTAGTCTTAGTCTTCCATTTGACTCTGTTTACCCAACAAGGCACTGGTCTTATTTCAATTCATCATTTAAAAACCCTTTTATTAGTTAAGCATAGTCATAAAATTCACTTTGATATTTCTTAGACAATTTATAACAACCATTCATCAGATATTAGATATAGAATTAGTTAGCAAGATTTCATCTATTCTACACAATTGCCACTATAGGTATATTCATTTACTTAGTCAAAACATTTACACTCAATCTGCTTTAAGTTCCAAGGTTCACCCACCTAGGTGTAGCAGGACCTAAAGTGTAGGGAGTCATCAAACCCTAAAGGTTGATTCCATCGTGTTAGTTCAAAAACATTGCGAATCTAAGCATAGAGCCTGGCATCCTCTTAGGATTAGCAACCTGCATTTTTGAGACCTAACAAATTGGCTACTCTACTGGGGAATAAATAAAAGACCTTAGTAACAAACCATTCCTTTTATAGAGTCATTTTAGAAACTTTAATTTGGTAACTCTGCTGGCAAGAAGAATCCAGAAAGATAAATTATAAACTTTTTCCTATTTACAAAATAGGTGGCGACTCTAGAACCTGTTATAACAGAGAGTTAATTCCAAATGGATGGTAGGAGATCCAAGATGGAAGGCAAGAAATTTTAATCATCTCAACCAATTAGAAGCATCTCCAAAATAAATGGAACATCAAATTATTCTCACCAGAATAATAACTAGGAGGCTCAAGAGGATAATGCTGAGCAAACTATAATAACTCACAATAGTTTTACACCTCTGCATGAATCAAATGAAAATTTCAATGGGGTAAATGATGACATATTGGCAAAATATAGACCTGATCCTCAAGAAAAGCTTGAGTGTGAAGCACGGGCCATGAGGGAAATCGATCAAAGACAAGCTGAATATGATTTTAAAATGTCATTACAGCAAGGAGAAGGGGTAAAACATGGATTCTCAACTCAAGAAATAAATGAAAGCCCAGAGAATTCAGGAGGGATGAATCAAGAACAGTAGGATCTGCTTAGGCTCTAGGAAGAACTTGAAATGATCAAGATAGAGGAAACTAAGAGGTTATTGCAACAAGAGATTCAACAGATAAAGAGTAGGGCTAAAACAACCCCCCCAAAATATGTACCTCCACATAGGGGAAACACTTTGAAGAATCCACAACAAAATTTACACCAAAATACAAGTGATGCTTCAAATTCACAAGCATCTGGAAGTCATCAAAATACCATTCCTAAAAATCCTAGACCACCTCCCATACATAATACCTCTCAACATATGGCTAATCCTTACGCACCCCTTGGCCAACAATATTATAGACCATAAAATCCTTATATAAATCCCCACATAAACCCACAACAACAATATGCTTATCATCATCCTCTAGGTGGATATAATTACTATCCTAACCCACCACCCATGAATTTTCCACCTCAAAACCTCACAAACACATGTAGCCAATTTGATCTGATTGGATATCAGTTGTATCCATATCGTATGGATAGTAATTGGAGAAATATAGTTCCCAAGTTCACTGGGAACAATGCAATATCAGCTGAAGATCACATCAGAAGCTTCAATGCTTTTGTACAAGATATTGGTATGGACTATGAAGACATTAGAATGAGGTTATTCATGATGTCCTTGACTGAAGATGCAAGAGACTGGTTCAATAGTTTACCTGATGCTTCAATCAGTTTAATAACCAATTTCCACAATCAATTCAAGGTGCAGTATGGCAATCAATATGCCCCTAAGTTTGCATTGCACGAATTGATAAGCATCCAGAAGTACCAGAATGAATCAGTGTATGATGTCAATATGAAATTCTCTAAATTACACAACAAAATACCACATGGATCTAAACTTATTGACCCAGCAGTATTGAGCATTTATCTAAAAGCATTTGATCCCAAGACAGGGTACGAACTTAGAAATTGGTGCCCTATGACCCTGGTTGAAGCACAGAAAGTGGCATTAACTATTGAGAACAATAGGAAAGCTACAAGTATGGTTAGCAAGAGGGATAACCCTAGAAATCCTCAGAACCCAAACATCCAGCAGACTAAACAAGAAAGTCAGCATAGACATGAAAGGCCCAGGTTGCATGATATGCCATATAATACAAATTGGAAAGATGGAAGACCTATTGAAAACAATAGAAAGCAACATTATGGCAAAGATACCCCTAACTCTCTAAAAAGAAATGTGGCACATATGGTAGAAGATAAACCTTGGTGTCTGGTGTGCAATTTACCACATTCACCTAAATATTATGAGGTGGCTAGAATAGTACAACAAGAAGCATTATATAATTATAATAGAGACAATCACACAATAAACATGATGCAAGATACACCATATTTGCTGAATGAAGACTATTCTTCTATAGAGGAAGAGGGATATGAATATGATGTGGGAAATCAGAGACATCATATCAATATGGGAAAATAAGAAGTGTTCTCAGATCAGGAGGATGGTTATTGGGAACCTACCTATTATAACAATCATCGATTTGATCAGTGGAGAAAGCCCATTGAAAATGAAAGAGAAGCTCTTAAAATAGCTGCAATAGCTCAAGCTAAAAATGCCTATAACTTAAGGAACATGACAATGAATGTTGAACAAGGAACACCTGGGAGTGTCTTTATAAAAGATCAGAATTACAAAAAGAATAATGCAAAGTCATTATTCAAAGAACCAGAAAAGGCTAATAAAAATAAAATGAAAGATAAATCACAAAATCAAGAAAAGGAACATATAAAGATAGAAAACAATGATCAGACTATGGCCCATTCATTTGGCATTGCTCATGCAATATCTCAAGTAAAGATATCAGTTCCACTTTTGGAAATGATGAAGATAGACAAATACAGGAATACAGTAGTTAAACTAATTTCAAATATACCAAATCAAAAACATAAAGGATTAGAGAATAGAACAAACAATGTTTACCAAGAAACATTCCAAATTCCTGAGGTAGACCTAGGTGATACATTGACAAAGAATCCTTTATAGGTGGACCCTTTCTACACTACATTATTGATCAAAAACAAGATAGTGAGGAACTGCATGATTGATTCAGGTGTGGCCATGAATATCATGTCAATAGCAGTCATGAAAGAACTGGGAATGTGGGTTGACACTACATTTGGTAGGTGTTATGCAATGGATAATAAATCCATCCCATTCGTTGGCATTATGAGAGGTGGAGACAAAACTTGCCTCATACCCTGAAGCGACACATTGATATTACTGTGGTTGACATCCCACCATATTATGGAATGCTTTTATCAAGACAATGGGCTGCAATGGTAGGAAGGAATGTCCAATTGGACTTATCATATACCACAATACCAGTGGGAGGTAAAGAGATCAAGCTGTGTAGGGAGCCAAGATATGAGAACATTATAGAATGCTTGGATCAACATCAAATAAATTTCTTTTGTGATACAGATTTGGGAGCCTTCAAGGTTGAGAAAAACTAGCCAGAATTGCAAAATACTGATCCAATACATGTTGAATCTAAGAAAGAAGAAAATGATGTGTGGAAGATGTATTTTGATGGTGCATGTAGCAAAATAGGAAATGGGGCCGAAGTAGTATTTATCTCACCAGTAGGTAAAACTTTCAAATACTCCTTTCTATTAACATTTGAATGCACAAACAATGTAGCAGAATACGAGGCTTTGCTCATTGGTTTGAATATAGCCACCAAGCATAAGATAAAGAAGTTAGCTGTATATGGTGATTTAGAATTGGTTACTTCCCAAGTAAGAGAAATACTTGTCAAAAAACAAGAGGTTGAGATAGTACAGAAACGTTGTCTGGGATGACATTGAGTTATTTGATGCCTTTTCAATCAACTGGATTGATAGATCAAAAAACATTATGGCAGATTTTCTAGCAAATATCGCATTAAAAAGGGATGATGTCACATTAGGAGGTATTACAGAAGTTGAATTCAAAACCATACCCACTATCCAAGATAATGTACATAACTGACAAGTGTTTGATAATGATGCTGATATAATCAACTTCCTGCATTGTGCTGATTATTATGAAAACCAAGAGATTGATTTCAATACATTTGTAGAAGAACATGATGGGAAGGAAACCCTTTTTGGTCAAGAGATAGTTCAGTTGAAAACAAATAAAATACCTAAGGGACTTATAGCATTGGAAAAGGCATTTGATGGACATGATAGATTTAAAATGAAAGACACACTAGTGGTGCAAAATGACCTTGAAGAGATTAATTTGGGGACACAGGCAGCCCCAAAGAATGTATATATTGGAAAGAATCTCAACCCCAAAATTAGGAGCATGATCATCAACTTACTTAGGAAGTATAGACATGTATTTGCCTAGTCATATGATGATTTGAAAGCATATAGGGAAGATCTTTTTTAGCATGAAATACCATTAAAACCAGATGCTAAACCATTCAGGCAAAAACATAGGCCTATCAATCCTACATTAGCTCCTAAGATGCTTGAAGAACTCACAAAATTAAGAGATGGAGCTATCATTAAACCCATCAAGCATTCTTCTTGGGTCTCTAATTTGGTGCCTGTCAAAAAAAGAACGGTGATATTAGATTATGTGTAGACTTCAGGAATCTAAACAAATCTTCTCTTAAGGACAACTATCCCCTCCCTAATATGGAAGCAATATTACAAAAGGTTATCGGATGTGAACTATTGTCAATGATGGATGGCTTCTCAGGATATAATCAGGTGAAAGTCAAAGAATCAGAACAATATAAGACTGTATTCACCACTTCATGGGGAACATATGTATATTGAAGAATTCCATTTGGGCTCACTAATGTTGGAGCAACATTCCAAAGAGCAATGGATGTGGCATTTGCTGAATTGATTAATAAAATCATGATAGTATATCAAGATGACATGACAACATATTCCAAAAGGGCTGAAGATCATTGTGCACATTTGGAGCAAATATTTATCAAAGCCATAGAATATGGGATTTCATTGAATCCTAACAAGTGCCATTTCGCAGTGACAGAGGGGAAGTTGCTTGGTCACATAGTCTCAAAATATGGAGTGAGAATAGATCCTGAAAGAGTAAAAGCAATTGACAAAATTCCTATTCCTAAGAATGTAAAAGATATACAGTCATTTTTTGGCCAAATTAACTTTGTCAGAAGGTTTATATCAAATTTTGTAGAAATTGTTAGTCCCATATCAAGGATGTTGAAGAACTCAGAAGTAAAGTGGACCACAAAAATAGTGGAGGCATTTGCTACCATTAAGAAGGCAATCAAAGAAGCCCCTGTCCTGATATCCCCTGATTTTAGTAAATCATTCCAACTGTTTTCATTTGCCTCATAGCATACAGTTGCAGCAGTACTATTGCAGAAAAGTGATGAAGGACATGAACAATCCATTTCATTTTTCAAAAAATCTCTTCAAAATGTAGAATTAAAATATGACATTGTTGAGAAACAGGCATATGCATTAGTGAAGGTAGTTAAAGATTTTAGGCCATACTTGGTGGGAGCTGAAATAATGGCATATGTGCCTAATGCTGCAGTAAAAGATGTATTGGTCCAAACTGAGATCACAGGTAGAAGATGCAAATGGATAAATACAATTAAGGAATTCAACATTGAAATCCAAATCACCAAACTGGTAAGAGGGCAAGGTCTTGCTAGATTAATGGCTGAAAATAATCTCGAGGCTTCTCAGATATGTAGTGCTAATGATATTGATAACACAAGTTATAGCATTGAGCATACTCCATGGTGCACCGACATCATATATTATCTAAAACACATGAAATGTCCTGAAGGTTATGATGATAACAAAAGAAGGACACTTAAATTACAAGCCTCAAAATATGTATTTATTGATGGAGATCTTTACTGGAAGAATAGGGATGCTATTCTACTATTATGCCTAGATGAACATCAATCAAAACATATCATGAAAGAGTTACATGAGGGCATGTGTGGAGGCCATTTTTCAGCAAAGACTACAACCCACAAGATCCTAAGGGTTGGTTATTATTGGCCTAGAGTTTTTAATGATTCATATCATTACACAAGAAAATGTGAAGCATGTCAAAAAAATTTAGGAAAGTTGAACTATCAAGGAGCACTACCCTTGAAACCCATGCAGGTGGAGGCTCCATTCTATCAATTGGGCATTGACTTCATAGGAGAAATCGTAGATAAGTCAAGTGGTGGACACAAATAGATTTTAGTAGCGACAGATTACTTCACAAAATGGGTGGAAGAAATCCCAACTAAACAAGGTACAAGAAGGGTGGTGATCAATTTTTTTATGGAAAATATTATATTTAGATTTGGCACTCTGGTGAGGTTGATTATAGATAATGGGATGTGTTTTAGGTGTGATGAGTTTAAAAATTTCTGTAGTACACATGGCATCATTGTGTCATATGCTGCCCCTTATCATCTACAAGCAAATGGGCAGGCTGAATCCAACAATAAAAATATTTTGAAAATTATAAAGAGGATGTTGGAGGGAAATAAGAAAGTATGGGACTCAAAGTTAAGAATGGCTGTGTGGGTTGATAGGATTACTATGAAGAAAGCAATTGAGAGATCTCCTTTTGAACTAGTGTATGGAACACAAGCAAGAATATCATTAGAGAATCTCTTACCAGTTTATAAATTTGTTCTTCATGAAGACTTAAACATTCCTGAACCAATGGAGGAAAGATTAGAACATCTTGCAAAATTTGATGAAACAAGGAGACTAGCTCAAAGGCAGAATATCAAGTTGCAATCACAAGTGAAATATCTCTTTGACAAAAAGGCCAAAGATAGGAAATTTGAGATGAATGACCTAGTACTAATGTGGAATGCTAAGTGTCAGGACAAAGGAAAACATGGAAAGTTTGAATCTTTGTGGTTTGGTCCTTTTGTTGTAACTGGTAAAGGGGGTGATGATTCTTACTATTTGCAAAACATGTCTAAAGAAGAGTACAAATTGCTTGTGCATGGGTAATATCTAAAGACTTTCTTTTCATAATCATGCACAAAGAGGATTGAGTGTTGCCAGTGCATGGACAACCCTCAAATAATTCTCAAAATACTTTTATTCCATGCACAGTAGTCCAGGGAAATCAAAAGAGATTAGGATCTGCTAGTACATGGACAGTCATATGAATCTCTAAAAAAAAAAAATCTTTTCCATGTACAGTAGTATAGGATCATCCCCATTCCCCATCATTTATTACTTCCATCTCCCATTCTCATACAATTCTGTGAAACCATCATCCCAAATAAATAAAATATATGGTCTACTTCCCCAAGAGATCTGAATTCTTGTATACCCATAAGGGGTATACATCCCAGATAGAGCCACTGTTGGGACAGGAAAATTTAAAATTTTCTGATATTCCCACCCACTCATATCCAACCAAATCAGAAAACATTATACCAAAAATCATAACGAGGACTGGTGTATTCCATAAAAATCACAAACTTTCATCACAAAATAACGTAAAAGGCCTCAATTCCTTAATATCGGCAAGACCTCATTTTGGTTATACCAATCCATGTTCTATGAGAAACTAGCTTAAACGAGTATCAGCATGAGACTAATGATCAGGGAGAAGATTTCTAGAATCACTGATGGAGAAAGTAACTCCGATGACCTCTCATCGGAGAGAGAATGTGCAGTCATGCCAATCAGTATGAGATACTACTATCGGCGAATACTCTACAAAACTCCCTGATGATATAGATCATACCAATAAGAGATTTCGGTGGGACTCTCACCGAACAACCCATGGAATAGAGGGAACTAGTGGTCATCGATAGGAGATAAACATCAGAGTGAAAAATTAAGGAGCCTCCGATATTCTAATGTCTTAGCGACTAATGAAAGTGTTTCGGTATAAGTCATGCTGACATGTATAGAAGATAAGAACCATCGGTGAAGTAAACAAGTTGGAAAGAAGTTTATATGTCCTGCCGAACCGATGGTCACAACAATAAAGATGTCAGTGACATGTCATAAAGATCTCCCCAAAGAAGAGTGTAGAGGAAGCTATCGGGGAAACAACCGTGATTGGGTAACTTGAAATAAGTTAACCCGATGGCATATCTTATCCTAATGACAACGATGACCACATTCATCGACAAGACTCTCACCGATAGTCATATCAATGACACTTGAGATATCAGGGAAGAATGTTATTCCCACGGTGATGAAGAAAGTTAGGCCAATGGAAACCATGCCCACTTCTATATCGGGTAAAGCTTGAAAATATCTTGCCGATACAAATTCACAAATGAAATATGATGTCAAAGAGACAATTGAAGGGTTACAATGATTGATCCACGAGAAAACATTCGCGCCATAAGAATATATTAAAATCACCCTAACATTACAAAAATCATGCCGACGAGAGAAGTTATGATGATGTGACATTTCACAATGATCAAGAAAATTGAAATGCTCAAACAATTAATTGCAAACAATGAAGAAATCCTCTGAGATACCATTTGAAATCATTGCAATTAAGTTAGAAAGAATTGTCTAAGAAGAGCCTACAAGTGGAGAATTGGAGGAGAAAATAGGGGAATTCAATTAGAGCCTCTGATAACAGGTACCCATATACTAACTTCTGTGCAGTAGCTTAAAATTTGAATTTGCTGTCCAAAACTAAAATGGAAACTTCGGGGAAAGGAGAGGGCAGAAAACCACAGGGTGATACTAGTAAACCTAAAAAACTAAAAATTGACAAAACCCCTGAGGAGAAAACAAAAGAGAGGAAATTGAACCACGACTTAATTGATCAACTACCTAGATCAACTCCCAAAGCCCAAAGGTCTACACAACTTAGGGCAGAAGTGGAGAAACTAGAAGACAAGTGCAAATACAAAGGAAATGTCTGGACCCCAATTCGGGGTTACGAATTGTTTAAATTCCACTACAATAGATGAATCAAGTATTTCCCGGTTCAAACCCATGGCATTTGAATTTGGGTAAATTAGTCGTTCCTGATGTGTTTCTGAATGCTGAACTCCTCCAACTTCTTGCTAAGCAGTATAATCCAAGTCTTAAGGCTATATGCAACCCACAAGGGGAGCCTATTATACACTTGTCTAAGAATGCAATTTGTGAAGTTTTTGACTTGGATGATTTATGTACTGTCACCATAGTTTATGAGGATTTGGATAAAGAGTACTGGAGAATGGATACTACATATAATGGATGGAGATTGCCTATTCACAGGCCTAGGGCAGAGGGAGAAATGGTGCCTCTCAGTGACAATGATGGCCCTCCATTTCATGTGTCATTATTTGAACCATACATACAATACACTTACTACTCTTTGGGCTAAGTCTTAGGATCAGAGGTCCCCAATTTCATGACAATTCCTTTGATGGTGATAGCCATAGATGTCTAGTGCCACAATGCCAGGCAGTTTGATTATGCTGCCTATGTTTTTAATAGAATTGATTCTGGTTTGACAGTAATAAAGAACAATGCCCCATCAGTTTCCTTTGAACACTACTCACTCCTGATGCACATGGTGCTTTATTATGGCCAAGAAATAGGATTGTGGCCAAGTCAATTCAAAGTTGTTCCAGTGCATTAGAGGGGACAAAATTCACCTGTACAAATGTGGAGTAGAATATGGGACAGTAGGTATGCCCATTCTAGCTATGTTCAATTTGAAGAATACTGTGTGAAAGTGTTATATAGATATTTTAGTCATCCTTGTGAGTATTCAATATCAAATGAAATAAAGAGGTTCCTTAGACCAATAGATTTTGGTGGTCCTCCTACTGTTACTCACAACTGGGGAGACTAGTACTATTTTGAGGATGCTACCATGGTTAGAGTTTATGGTTTTGAGGACACTCCTTTTATCTTGGCTAAGATTGTCACTGATAGAATTGCCTATTTAGAAAGAGTTAGGCAAATGAATTGTTCAAATGTGATCCACTTGAGCTCCCATGACAAACAATCTTTTATGCCTAGTACTCTTTGCTTTGGAGATTTTATTATGGTATCCAAGGAGGGGTATGGTCTCATTATAGATAACCTGATGCATTACAATATGAGATGTGCTGAGGTAAGAAACGGTTTTGATCCTGAGGGTTTCATTGACCTTGCTCAGAGAAAACAAAACCTTAGTGGATACACACATATCCCTTATCACCATGATGATATCATCAGGAATTTGGAAGAGACTGAAGTTGAATTGGTGGTTGAAAAATATAACAGGGACCTAGATGAGAAGAGGAAACAACTTGCAAAGATTGAGTTGTTATCCTCTGGTGATGAAGGACCTGCAGATGAAGAAGCACCACATCAACACGTAGCTATGATATCTAAAAGAAGAATACAATGCCATTAGTCTCCTGGTATAGCACATGATGAGGAAGGATCTACTGATGAAGATCCAAGACAAATAGCATATGATTC
This sequence comes from Cunninghamia lanceolata, assembly GCA_027924645.1. Taxonomy (NCBI): domain Eukaryota; kingdom Viridiplantae; phylum Streptophyta; class Pinopsida; order Cupressales; family Cupressaceae; genus Cunninghamia; species Cunninghamia lanceolata. The sequence goes on along the minus strand of BSBN01000135.1, from coordinate 2,536,670 downwards.
TTTTATTTTAGATGATAAATTTATTCATTCTAAAGAATTCAAATCATTTTTATATAAATGCAAAGGGAAAGAAATCAGGGAGATAGTTGATGATATCTCTGCCAACAATGAAAGATAGTTACTTGATATGTTGAAGACAACAGTGGATAATGAATTGCAAGATATGACCCCTAGTAAGGGTAGACAGCTGCTCAAAGAAGCAGGGGTGATGATCCTTCCTGGTCTTGATTTGAATTATGTTCTAGTATTTGATAGTTTTCTACATAACACAGATGATAAATACAAGTTCACTCCAGAAGGTGTCACAGAAGTGTATATGGGCACTAAGTATAATAATGATGAAAATTCATTAATGATATGGGCCATGTATCCTCCCCATAAGAAGACAGCTATTATAGACACTAAGAAGACTTTCGACCATGTCATGACTTTAAAGACAAGGGAGACTTTCGACATTGGCATTAATGTTGCAAAGTTGAATAAGGCAAAGGTTCAGATGTTAATCAAAGAAAGAGATGCATACAAAGTAAGTTGTGAGAGATTAACCAAAGAAAATGACTATTTGAAAAATTTTGTTAAGAGCATCTTTGGGGGTTCAGTAAAAAGATTAACTTAGGGAGAAAGGTCACAAAGTACCCAACCACCATCTATTGACTAGATTGCTCAAATCCAGATTGATACACTTTCCACAGTACTCTAGAACAGGCATACCAACATGATGGATTGGCTGAACCAATTTTGGGATAATTATTCTTAAAATTATAAAGCAATCCAAGAGCATGAGAGGCTTGACAAAAGGCTACAGGAGAAACTAAATGAGACACGAAGTAAAGATACTTCTGACATTATAGGTACCTCCAGTGCAAAAGAATTGATCGAGTAGCATCAGAAGTATTATGACCAACTTAAGAATGATGCCAAAGAATGTATTGAAGCCTCAAAAGTAGGAGTGCCCACGTTGTTCAAGAGCGATAAAGAATTAAAGAGCAAGGAGGAATGGAGCAGAGACTATCAAGCGATATTGCATGAAGCCTTAGAAACTCCTAAGGAAAAAGACTTTGCATCCGGGGAAGCCTGCAAGCACTTGGAGATGATGGTTACGATGGATGTCATCACAAGAAACACTATTGAATTTACTGATTCACATCGCAGCCAGGAGTATTTGGATCACATTGTTCAGCTATACTTGTGGTTGAATAGAGCCTAAGCATTGTTATTTTTATTGTTGTTATGTTAATCATGTTGATTCCCAAAAGACTTCTTTGAAGAGTTATGTCTCTTCATAAGTACTCCTATATAAGTTGAACATATGATGCTGAATTATCATCAACAGTAGAATATCAATAGATAAAGTTTACAATGTTTTTCAAAGACCATGTTTCAAATATATTATTGAAGAAGTAAATTGAAGTTCTCTGATTTTGTGGTTTTATTCTGGCATCAATTGTTTGTTTAAATTAGTCAATTGTATGGTTGTCTCCAATTCAGTATTTCCTTGTCATTCGGATTAATATATCAAGTATATATTTAATTTGTCAATGCACATTTGCTGTAGTTGTGTGATTAGATTACTTAGTTTCCATTAGAGGAATTAAAATCCTTCTGATTAGTCACAGTAACCTGGAAGTGTTAGTTTGGATTACAAAGAAGAACCATATAATTAGGATTGCCATTCTATCTCCAAGTTGATATTATCTGTTATTCTTGCATATTTCATTCAATTGGTTCCTTCAAGAAAGGATTAAATTACCTTCTGGTGAATAACAAAGAAATCTGATTATATTGGTTGGATTATTAAGAAGAGTTTGTCAGTCATTTCCTTACACATTTATACAAGTTATAAACTAAAATATTGTGCCAAACAGTGAGAGTTACTGCCCACTATAAGCCACTAGTCTTAGTCTTCCATTTGACTCTGTTTACTCAACAAGGCATTGGTCTTATTTCAATTCATCATTTAAAAACCCTTTTATTAGTTAAGCATAGTCATAAAATTCACTTTGATATTGATTATACAATTTATACCAACCATTCATTAGATATTAGATATAGAATTAGTTAGCAAGATTTCATCTATTCTACACCCTTTTCCACTATAGGTAGATTGATTTACTTAGTCAAAACATTTAACTCAATCTGCTTTAAGTTCCAAGGTTCACTCGCCTAGGTGTAGCAGGACCTAAAGTGCAGGGAGTCATCAAACCCTAAAGGTTGATTCCATCGTGTTAGTTCAAAAACTTTACGAATCTAAGCATAGAGCCTGTCATCCTCTTAGGATTAGCAACCTACATTTTTGAGACCAAACAAATTGGCGACTCTACTAGGGAATAAATAGAAGACCTTAGTAACAAACCATTCCTTTTATAGAGTCATTTTAGAAGCTTTAATTTGGTAACTCTACTGGCAAGAAGAATCTAGAAAGATAAATTATAAACTTTTTCCTATTTACAAAATAGGTGGCGACTCTAGAACTTGTTATAAAAGAGAGTTAATTCCAAATGGATTGTAGGAAATCCAAGATGGAAGGAAAGAAATCGCAATCATCTCCACCAATTAGAAACATCTCCAAAAGAAATGGAACATCAAATTATTCTCACCAGAATAATAACTAGGAGGCTCAAGAGGATAATGTCGAGCAAACTATAATAACTCACAATAGTTTTACACCTCTGCATGAATCGAATGAAAATCTCAATGGAGTAAATGATGACATATTGGCAAAATACAGACCTGATCCTTAAGAACAGCTTGAGTGTGAAGCACGGGCCATGAGGGAAATCAATCAAAGACAAGTTGAATATGATTTTAAAATGTCATTACAGCAAGGATAAGGGGTAATACATGCATTCTCAACTCAAGAAATAAATGAAAGCCCAATGAATTTAGGAGGGATGAATCAAGCACAACAGGATCTGCTTAGGCTCTAGGAAGAACTTGAAATGATCAAGATAGAGGAAACTAAGAGGTTATTGCAACAAGAGATTCAACAGATAAAGAGTAGGGCTAAAACAACCCCCCCAAAATATGTACCTCCACATAGGGAAAACACTTTGAGGAATCCACAACAAAATTTACACCAAAATATAGGTGGTGCTTCAAATTCACAAGCATGTAGAAGTTATCAAAATACCATTCCTAAAAATCCTAGACCACCTCCCATACATAATACCTCTCAACATATGGCTAATCCTTACCCATCCCCTGGCCAACAATATTATAGACCACAAAATCCTTATATAAATCCCCACATAAACCCATAGCAGCAATATCCTTATCATCAGCCTCTAGGTGGATATAATTATTATCCTAACCCACCACCCATGAATTTTCCACCTCAAAACCTCACAAACATATGTAGCCAATTTGATCTGATTGGATATTAGTTGTATCCATATCCTATGGAAAGTAATTGGAGAAATATAGTTCCCAAGTTCACTTGGAATAGTGTAATATCAGTTAAAAATCACATTAGAAGCTTCAATGCTTTCGTACAAGATATTGGTATGGACTATGAAGACATTAGAATGAGGTTATTCATGATGTCCCTGACTGAAGATGCAAGAGACTAGTTCAATAGTTTACCTGATGCTTCAATCAGTTCAATAACTGATTTCCACAATCAATTCAAGGAGGAGTATGGCAATCAATATGCCCCTGAGTTTGTATTGCACAAATTGATAAGCACCAGAAATACTAGAATGAATTAGTGTATGATTTCAATATGAAATTCTCTAAATTAGACAACAAAATACCACATGGATCTAAACTGACTAACCCAGCAGCATTGAGCATTTATCTGAAATCATTTGATCCCAAGACAGGGTACAAACATAGAAATCAGTGCCCTACAACCCTGGCTGAAGCACAGAAAGTGGCATTAACTATTGAGAACAATAGGAAAGCTACATGTATGGTTAGCAAGAGGGATAACCCCAGAAATCCTTAGAACCCAAATATCCAGCAGACTAAACAAGAAAGTCAGCATAGACATGAAAGGCCCAGGGTGGATGATATGCCATATAATACAAATTGGAAAGATGGGAGACCTATTGAAAACAAGAGAAAGCAACATTATGGCAAAGATACCCCTGACCCTCTAAAAAGAAATGTGGCACATATGGTAGAAGATAAACCTTGGTGTCTGGTGTGCAATTTACCACATTCACCTAAATATTGTGAGGTGGCTAAAACAGTACAACAAGAAGAAGCATTATATAATTATAACAGAGACAATCACACAATAAACATGATGCAAGATACACCATATTTGCTGAATGAAGACTATTCTTCTACAGAGGAAGAGGGATATGAATATGATGTGGGAAATCAGAGACATCATATCAATATGGGAAAACAAGAAGTGTTCTCAGATCAGGAGGATGGTTATGAGGAACCTAACTATTCTGACACAGCTTCTTGGTTATTAGCATCATTGCTGGACCTTGGAGGTGTGAAGGAGGATATTCTCATTCTATTGTGAGAAATTTTCAAGGCACATTATCTAGGTAATGATTTCGAGGTGGTTGTTGGGGCAAAGATGGGTGTGGGGATTCAACAGCTTCCCTTTCTACTCAACATGATAGATGGGGCTCTTGCCTGCCACCGTCACTGGGCCACCATCGGTCTATATTTTCTAAGGTGCACTCAAGCTCTCAACATAGAGCCGAATATGAAATGGGTGCTACACTTTGCAGACCTAGTGGAAACAAGAGATTTTTATGGTTTCCCTTCTCCAGTGGCCCAGTGTTTTGAACTTTTGATTTTTGCTATGTAATATTATCATATGAGTATTGGTTGGGAAAGAATATGTATGAGAATTTTTTGTAACATAATGATATGCCAGGGGTGTAGCTATCCCCTAGATGTAACAATTTTTTGATTTAATATCAATTGACTAACTGTTTTGTTGATGTAAAACATAAAAATATTTGCATGCAGATTTAAAACATAAATCAATAAAAATGAAAAAAGAAAATTGCCAACAAATTGACAAATTACATTTTAAACACTAAAAGTTGTCACTAAAAGTAGATTATGTTTATTGTTTATATCATAAATTACTTGACTATTCGATGAACATTTGATGGATGGTTGTAGTTGCATTCCGGAATGAAATGCACAAAATGCTAGGCTTGCGAACTTAAATCTCTGGAATCACCCTATAACCATTAGATTTATAAAGATCAACGGTTTAGAAATTGTTGTGAGCTCTCAATGTAGGACAACTGTCAAACATGTACTAATTGTGTATTCTGGGAGCAACATGTTGACTTGACATTTCATTCACTAGAAAAAAATTCACTTTATAAAAAAACAAACTTTCTACTTTTTACTGCTAAGTGATTTTATTTTTAAGTGAGAGCTGAGAGGGTTAGCACATGGGGAGATTTTATATTGCTCATTGTAGTACACCAGGGAGATTTCAGATTGCTTATTGCAGTGCCATTTCCAACAAAGCTGGTAAGACAAAACACAAAATTCCTAGGCTATATTTCATCATTTCTTACAATCTTATTTTGTCAAACTTTTTTCTTAAAATCTTATTTTGTCAAACTTTGCGTTTAGAGTTGAGAGACTTAAGAAAAATTAAAGAGGACTTAAGAAGGAATTCACAATTTCACACTGTATAAGCATGTCTACTACCACAAGCAAACCAGATAAAGTTTTTGGGAAAGGTAGAGTAAGTACAGATAGAAAAATAGATTATTCTAAATTGCTTAAAACCTTAGGTTTGAGTGATGAATACCATGATATTTATCATCCTAACATGTATGGTAAACTTACTTCAGAACTTAGATTTTCATGTGAGAATAAGGCTGCCAAGAAAAACAAAGTTGAAAGTATCATTGCACTGTGGGTAACTGGATTAGGGCGCATGATGTTACATGAGGTTTTCCCTTGCCCAAAATTTATCATGGTTTATGCCCACAATTATGATGATAACAAAAGAGAAATTGTAAATAAGGATACCAAAGAAGAAATTTTATCCATTAATGTAGAAGAATTTGGAAAAGTGTTGGGGTTTACAACCAAAGAATTTGGAGACATCCACATTGACCTAGAAAAGCTTGCTAGTGATTATGAAGCAGTGGATGAAAGGGACAAAAATGTTTTCCTAAATAAAATAGTTCAAGAAAAAAACAACTTGAAAGATAACCATAAGCCTCCTTATCCTTTGAAAATTTTTAAATCATGGGCTCAGGGTACTATTTCCATGCTAGCATTTTGCCTCGGAATGGATAGCAATTGGGAAGTAGATGCAAGCCTCCCTAATGGTATTAGTATACATGTCAAATATAAATTTATTGAGCACATTGTAGAATCCATGCATAAATAATTTTTAATGATTAAAGGAAGTTCCACCAAGACATTTAGATTCACAACCTACTTGTGCTATTTTTTTCTATTCAAATTTAGTGGAATGTTTCTAACCAAGAAGCTTCAGATTTAGGCCTATAGTAATGCTGAGGAAAAGAAAATGACTCCAGTATATGATTGGACCACTAAGATAAGGATACATGATTCTTGAAGGAACTATAATCATTTTGTAGACTATGTTTTGGCTCCACTGCATCAAGCAATTACAAATAGTCCAATGCCTAGATTGCCTATATCATGTAGAGATTTCATTCAACTAGGAAAAGAAATACAATTGGCTGATTGGTACTTATTGGAGGAATATATTGTGCTAAGATTTTATGGATTAGGAGTAGAGCCATACAAACTTCCAATACAGGTGACAGAAAGGATTTTTACATTGGAATATGTAAGGCAGATGTAGAGTACTAATGAACTACACTTTGTCAGTCAAAAAAAGACCTTATTTCCTTCTTTACCTATTTCATGTGGAGGGTTCACATTGGAGAGAAAAGCATTTAAGGTGGCACATGATCTTTTGAAATTTTTTAATTTTGATATTGTATATCACTAGCAGTATGATCCATGTGACACCATTAAAAAAATGATTGTGGCCAATAGGAATTTGCAAATAGAATTCAACATCAAAGTGAACCCTTGCTTGAAAACTTGAGAAATAAGGATTCTTGGGATGAGGTCAAAATAGTAATGGAGAAAACTACTGTTGAGAAAGGTATTTCTTTTGAACAATTGTCAGCAAAAATTATGGCATTGCACCAAAATACAGGAGCACTAGCACTAGCAGAGAATGAAATCAGGAGGTACAACAATTTTATGGAAAAAGTGATAAACCATCTATTAGAGAAAAAATGCTAGATTCTCTAGATGAATCTGTTACAAAGAAATATTGGTCACAATAAAAAATTACCACATTTTGGTCTATGAGGATGGAGCTAGGCGAACCAAGAACTGTTGCAGAGTATGGAGAAATAGATGAAGATGAGTTTAGCAAATTGTGGAATATAGAGCAGCCCTATGAAAATGAAGAAGAAGAAACTGATAGTGATGATGAACCTGATGATGATAGGGATGAACAAGGCAATTTCAAACTTGGTTTAAGTCAGGACACAAAAGAAGGATATACTTCAGGAGCAGCCATAGCTAAAAATATGGGTTAACATGGTGGTGGTTTGGGGTCCCAAGGATAAGGCATTTGGAACCAAATAGATTTATTCACCAGAAAACTAGTTGATAAATAAGGCCTTGGAGTTGAATCAGCTGATGGAATAGACCAAGGTCATACAAGGAGAATTCAAAGAATTGATTTTGTTACAACTTCAAATCCTAATCCTCATGGTCAAATGCAATCACAACTTGGACATGCCCATGGTGGAGAGCCTAGTGCGACTAGCACTGCCACTAGTGGAAAACTTAGTCAACATGTACTACAACAATAGGTCCAACAACAAATTACACACAAGAGGACACCAATACAAGATACCACACAAACACTTAGTGATCAAGGGATATAGAAGAGACAAAGTGTGAGGCCTACCATTTCATCCCCTTATATTGACTACTTTATTTTACTGTTGGAGACACATATTAGACTTATGGGACTGTTGATCCTGATTTACAGGACTATTAGACTTGATGCTTTATGTGGATTTATTATGTTTATCATGATTATGATGAGATTAGACCTTGATATTGATTCACTGATGATGTTAGACATATGATTTATAGTATGATGTTATTGGGATACTATTTATGTGATTTTAGTTGGAGATTTATTATGTGATCTTATCTTGTGATGGATTTTAAAATGCAAAATAAGGAATTTAATTATGATGTGATTCCTTGATGTTTATATGATCATGTGATGATGTGAGTGTATGTTTCACATTGCTTCAGCTATTATATACACGTTGGATTAACGTTTCATTTGAGTGCACATGTGTTCTAACGAAGCCACGGATATTCAAAGATCATCCCACACACTGTGTTGTTTCCCGTGTAAAGCTGATCTAGTTCCAAGAGGAACCAAGATCAACTATGTGATGTATGATGAATTATTTTAATGTTGTTGTGTGATGTTAGCTGGGTTAGGTCTACCCCTTCTTATATTTGATTTTTGATTGGTGTTGTTAAGTGTAATGTTCATTTGAATTTTATTTTGAGTTTATAATTTTGAGACCCCCTTTCTATGTGTTTTTACTCAACCTATGGTGCTCAAAATGGATCAAAATTGACCCTGGATTGTACCCCTGGGGTCTAGGGGTCATTTGGGCTTGTATAACCTTACGTAAACTCCCATTTGGTCACTTTAACTTCACCCAGAAGTAAAGTGACGAAAATTGAAGTTTGGGAGGGAGAGGATGAGTGGGTCAAACACTCAACCTCTTCCTTTCCTCTTTCCTAGGTTGGGGGAGTCTTCAAGACCCCTTAATTGTGGAGGACTCAACTCCAATCCTCTCCCACAATTCGTGAGGGTACCTTCAGGTTGAGTGGGCTTTCTTAGGAGGATATGATTGGAGCACATGTGGTACCCACCCCCTCTTTGGCTCCACCTTTCTCTCCCACATATGTAAGAGAGAGCAAGTGGATGGGAGAAAGACTTGGTGGAATGGGTGGATGACAAGTGTCACCACCCCATTCCAAGAGTCTTGCAAGTGGTTGTGTGGAGGAGTAAGGAGGTGACATGTGTCATCTCCCCATTCCTCAAGGCTCATGAGAAGAGCCTATTTTAATCCCTCTTGAAGAGAGGGGGGGTTGTTGAATTTTTTTCAATTTTTGAATTTTAGTTGCTTTTGGGGAAAAAGTTAGAGGAAAAAGGTTGGAGGCTAATCTTGGAGAAGGAGATACAGGAGCTCTTCTCAACTATCTTCTATTTGGGCTTTAAAAGGTTGGACTGAAGGCAAATGCCTTTCCTTATGCATTTTTCTTTACTTGTATGATGTATGGGTGAGTTCTATTTTGTATTTTTGCTTTGTTGTTGTGGGAAAATTGGTTATAGGAGTTGTGAGAGCCTCTCTATTTGGAGAGAATGCTCAACATGTGTGGGGTGGGGGAGGAGTGAACCTCCTTGGGGTCACTTCCCTGTTTATGAGGGATTTTAGCCTTGAGGGCAATATGTGTATATGACTATTTTGAAATGGCTTGAGAGGCAATAGGCAATTTTGTGAAAATTATGTTTAAAGTGTTGGCTTGAGGCCTTGAGAAGAAATTGTTTTGGGAAGTATTTTGGAGTGACACTCTTGAGTTGAGAGATGTCCACTCCCCTACCCCATTAAACTCATCTTGAGTGAGTTTTGTTATGTGAAAGCCATGGGAGTATTTTGTTTTGGTGTTTGTATGCTTTGTTGTGATGTGGTGTGTGTTTACCTTGTGTGTGAATAACCTCCTAGCTCAGAGGTGACTCATGAGTGAGTCAATGGTAGGGAGGAGAGCAATTTGTTGTGGCTTCTTTCCCCTTTGTGTCTTTGCAGGATTCTCTTTGGAGCTATGAGATGTTGGAGAGCCCTCTACTTCTTCTTGTATAAGTTATTTTGAGCTCTTGAGAGAGTATGGCCAAGATAGGCCTTGTGTATATTTATTTTAGTTTTCAAGAGAGGAGATCTTTGCTCTCTTGAATTGTATGAACAAATAATTATTCTTGAGTTGTATTTAACTTTTATGAATTTGGATGTGAAAGTATATATGCTGATTTTCATAAGCTATGTGTATGGAAAGAAAATGTGTAATGTAAGTAGAAATGTATGTTTAATTCTATTGGTAGGTTATAAGTTTTATTTCAAGAAAAAGAATTAGATAGTTGTTGTTTTGTATTTGAAAATTAGTGAGAAAATGTTATTGCTCAGTAAAAAAAAATTAGTTATTGTTGTTTTATTTCAAAAATATATATATATACCGATTAGAACTATCTTTATCACTCAAAAAAATATATAGTTGTAATATTTGGTGGAGATATTTTCTTAACCTATTTTGTTTATGAGAAAGTATTTTTCGTCTCAACTTATACATCTTTATATTTAATGTATTTTCTTTGAAATGTGTATATATATGTATATGCACATACATATAAAATATGTGTAAATGTATATATATAATATATATACATTCATTATCTTTATAATATATATATATATAATAGATTTTATATCATTTAAAAAAAATCTGAGGTGACTATTTTTTCTTTTCTTCAGTGAATAATATATATATATATATATATATATATATATATATATATTACTATATTTTTCAATGTATTTATTTAAAAAAAAATGAGAAAGGATCGTAAATCTACAAAGTATGTTTTTGTTGAAGGGCTGTGGCAAGATGGGTGGTGAGGGTTTCGACCCCACCGCTACCGTTATATATTGAGTTGGGTGTGGGGAGGGGGTCGAGCCCCCACCCACACCCCACTATGGTGGGATGTGGGTGGGGGCTCGCCCCCATCCCCACACCACCGTTGCCTCACTTTCCTTCACCCGGCACCCCCCTATTTTTGCCGCAGTCCACATTCTCGCCTTTCTCAGGTTTCGGCCGCTCCCCTACGCCTTCCTTGCTGTGCCTTAAGCACAGTAAGGAATAAACATGATTTTTAACCGTTGTTTTCCCTCACACTGCGTACGGACGATTCCCTACAGACTGTGGCTCCAACCTCCACTTTGGCCTCCTACCATTTTTGCTAACTATGAATGATATCTGTTATTTAATGCTTAACGTATATATATATGGTATATTTGGACATTGCAATATTTATCATATTCCTAACTGTTTAAAAAAAAACCCTCTGGTTATACTAGAGATATTTATATGTTAAAAAAATAAGATAATAGAATAAAAACAAGTATATACTATATGAGTATACTTCTGAAGCTTCTTTCATGGCTTCCCCATCTAAATCTGCAAAACAAATAGAATGGTGAGAAGAGAAGAATAGAGAAGAGAAATGAGAAAAGAAAGTGGAGGCTAGGGTTTTGTCTCCACTCCTTAAGGAAATTAGTTTTTTTTATTTGAGAGCTTTTAGGGCAAGTGGGTTTTAATTTTATATTTAGAATTATTCATTTTCCCTCTCATATAAGTCATGGTTTTAAATTACTTGTTTAATTGGGATGCATTGGAAATTTAATAAAAGGGGTAACTTTAATTGCGTTATTTTTTTATTGTTTGGTGATATATTTGTTTTGGCAAGGTAATGAGATGATAGGAGATCTAATTTATTAGTTAGATAGATTTTTACTAAAATTAATTTATTTAAGCTATTGGGCTAATGCCCTAGTTAATTTTATTAAAGTTTTATTTTAGTTCTATTTTAAATTTAGTCTACCACATAATTTTAATTTAACCTTATTTTCTAGTAAGACCTTTTTAGTTAAATTATTATTATGGTTAAATCATTATGAACTAGGTTTATAATTAATTAATTTAACCTTGTGTTTGATTAGAGAACCTTAGTAAGATAAATTTTATTCCTAGTGCATTAAATTTTGTCAACCAACTAGTAAACCTAGTAAACATTTGACCAAGAATTATTTAATTAGAATAAACCCTATTCACCCCCGTGAGGAGTTATGCTGCCGAATTTTTTCTAGAATCTGGAATTAGTTAATTTATCACTCTTGAACCTTGAGTAGAGCTAATTTACCATTTCCGCAAATGTGATGATTTTTCAATTAAACCATTGATTATTTTCTTACTTTGGAATTTGACTTTGATTTTGACTATGTCAAAATCCCATCATCCACTTAAGTAAACCTAGGATTTTGATCTTTGATACTAACCCTATTAACGACGTTATTCATGTCGTATCGACCCCCTAGTTGGCCTTCATCATATAGGGAAAATGCGCTTGTGATCGCATTACCCCACTTTCGACTGACATGTTTACGCCTTATGTGTATTACCACCGAGCACACTGATGCGTGCGAGGGGGTTTCTAGGGATGTGTGGAAAATTTTTGTTATTTTGTGTCATGACCACATGACAAATGTGGACATGACGTGTGTTTCATATCATGACCGCATGGGAAATGTGAGCATGACATTTGGTATCAGAGCCTAAGTTTATACACTAGGCTTGTTTGGGCACGTTACTTATTCCGCAATTTTGGTTAATTAGTGATTACCTTGTTTTTGTAGGATGCCTCCTTGATGAGCTCGACGAGCATGTTCATACCACACTGTGTCCGTCGAGGTGTACAGTGATTCTTCAGCTGAGGGTCAGGCACTGCAGGCACCACTGGCACCATAGGTCCTACCTATACTAGATAGTGGGCCACAAATACTTCAAGCACTACAGGCAGTGTTAGATAGGCTACCACTGGCCATAGTTGTGCCGCACATAAAGCCACATGCTGAGCCCCACGTTGATCCATGAGAGGAGCCATGCGTGGAGGCATGAGTAGAGTCACATGTGGAGCCATGTGTGGAACCCCGTGTTGAGCCGCGAGAGGCACCTCATGTGGAGCCGTATGTTGAGATACCTGATACGACGGTGGAGGAGGTTGGATTGGCCTACAGGGCCCATAGAAGGAGCCCTCCACGTCATGCTAGGCATGAGGAGACAGTGTGAGTGGAGTAGCTTTTTCACAAGCCTTATGATTATTATGCAGATGAGCCCATTAGAGGGTACATAGACCAAGGAGACCCCATCAGGTATTTGTTGAGGCTGAATCCTCCTACTTTCATAGGCACTACAGAGGGAGCTGAAGCTGAAGCTTGGCTCATCAGTCTAGATAGATGCTTCACATTGCGTCCTTACGAGGGCAACACGAAGGCACATGTGGCAGTCCACCTATTGTGAGATGCAGCAGCTACTTGGTGGCACACTGAGGAGTGCAAGCGCCATCTATCATTGGACACACTCACTTGGGAGACTTTCATTGAGTGCTTCAATGCATGGTATTTATCTTATCACTACAGACAGCATCGCATAGATAAGTTTCATGACCTTTAGCAGAGAGGGTTTATTGTTGCTCAGTATGAGGGTAGATTCACTGAGTTGTCTCGATATGCAGAGTATCTCCATGATGAGAAAATCTTAGTTCATAAGTTTATCAGAGGATTGAACCATAGCATAGCAGGGCTTGTACGCATGGCAGACCCCTAGACATTGAGTGATGCTATCGAGAAGGCATACATAGCTGAGGAGATATAGGGACGAGGGCAGGGTTCATGCCCCCAGTTTCAAGATTGTGAGTAGCAGCATCAACAGAGTTACCATAGACCACCACTACCACCATAGAGAGGAGAATTTAATTCTCCATCATTACCTCCTAGACGTCCACAGCAGCAGCAACAGAATCAATAGAGGTCTAGACCCCAGCAAAGGGCACAGAGAGGCTAGAATCAAGGCTAGTAGCAACAGGGCTTGCGTAGAGATCAAAGGCAGTAGGGACCACCTATAGGACCCGTGAGGTCACAACAGTCATACAGGGGCTCACAAGGGTCCATAGGTAGATCTGGATAGTAGCAGTCAAGTAGGACTCAAACTGGACAGGTACAAGCTCAGGGTCCATGCTATGTGTGTGGTGGAGTGGGACATCTAGCCAGAGAGTGCCCACAAGGCTTTACAGCAGGGGGACAACCCCATTCAGGAGGGTCAGAGCAGACTGTAGGAGATGTGGGCAAGTCCCACCGCATGTTCGCAATAGTTGATAACCGCTAGGCTAATTTTTAGGCATCAGTGATTGAGACATTAGGTATGATCGGGGGTGCCCCCATTTCTATTCTTTTTTACTCTGGATCTACTAATTCCTTTCTATCTACATCATTAGTGGAGCGTTGCAGGCTGGTGGCCTCTAGGTAGGACATTAGGTGGAGGTTGAGTTGGCCACTGGGGCCAAGATGTCAGTAGATGCTTGGTTCAGGATTGTAAGATCTCTTTGGGGTCCTTCACTACATCTTGTAATCTTAGAGTTATGCCATTAGGATCCTACGATGTGCTTTTAGGTATGGACTGGCTTGCGGCTCATAGAGCCAAGTTAGATTGTTTCTGAAAGGTGATTAGCTGCTTAGACGATCATGGTGCATAAGTTGAGATAGTGGGCATTTAGAAGCCCATAGCAGTTCATATGATATCCGCTCAACAGCTTAAGCACTGCATGCGGAAGGGATGTTAGACGTTCGCTATTACAATTAGTGATAGATCAGAGGACGAGCCTGAGGCATCATTACATGATCATCCCATCTTGAGAGAGTTTGCCAACGTGTTTCCAGGAGAGTTACCAGGGATGCCACCCCATCATGAGCAAGACTTTTATATTGATTTAGTGCCGGGTACTGAGCCAGTGTCTCGTACACCCTACAGGATGACCACTCATGAGCTTACAGAGCTCAAGTTGCAGCTTGAGGACTTTCTCTAGAAGGGGCACATCCGACCGAGCATTTCACCTTGGGGCGCTCCGGTCATCTTCGTGAAGAAGAAGGATGGGTCACTTCGGTTATGCATGGATTATAGGTAGTTGAATAAGGTGATGGTGAAGAACCATTACCCTCTGCCTAGGATTGATGATCTCTTCAACCAGATGCAGGGAGCCAGGGTGTTCTCTAAGATTGACCTGAAGTTCAGTTACCATAGTTGCGTATCACACAGGTGGATATTCATAAGACCACTTTCTGGACTAGATACGGCCATTATGAGTTCACTGTGGTCCCCTTCGATTTGATGAACACCCTTGCAGTGTTCATGAGTCTCATGAATGGGGTGTTTCGTACCTACTTGGATCGGTTAGTGATTATTTTTCTTGATGACATATTGGTCTATTCGCAGACTGAGGAGGAGCATGAGAAGCACCTACGTCAGGTTTTTCAATGCTTGAGAGAGTAATAACTTTATGGCAACTTGGCGAAGTGTGCCTTTTTCAAGACAGAGGTATAGTACTTGGGGCACATCCTATCAGGCGAAGGCATCTTTGTAGATCCATTGAAGATTAGAGATATCAAAGATTGGCCTACACCCACAAGTGTGACAGAGGTCAAGAGTTTCATGGGTTTAGCCGGTTACTATTGCAGATTTGTAGAGGGTTTTTCTAGGTTAGTGTACCCCATTACTTCCCTTAAGCAGAAAGGGAAGAGCTTCACTTAGACTGAGCAGTGCAAGAGGGCCTTTGGGGTCCTCAAGGAGTGTCTTATTAGCACACCCATCTTAGCAGTTCCTGATCTTACAGAGGATTTTGTGGTTTGTACAGATGCTTCACTTGAGGGTTTGGGAGCCGTGCTTATGCAGGGTGGTAGAACGATTGCATATGAGTCACGTAAGCTCAAGACACATGAGCTGAACTACCCTACTCATGATTTAGAGCTCACGGTAGTGATTCATGCTCTTGTTCATGGGAGACACTTTCTTTTGGGTCATCACTTTGAGCTTCATTTAGATCACCACAGTTTGCAGTACTTATTCATACAGCCAAATTTGAACGCCCACTAGTGGCGTTGGATGGAGTTTCTATACGAGCATGACTTTGATGTCCACTACATCAAAGGGAAGGAGAATGTGGTCGCTAATGCTTTGAGTCGGAGGCACCACGAGATCCTGACCTTGACCTTGAGCGTGGATTTGAGAGAGCGCATCATTTAGCATCTACCTCAGGATGAGTGGTTTCTTGAGGTGCAACAGGAGATCCAGTCACAGAGGGCCCTTAAGGCCAAATTTGTGGGATATTCCCTTGAGTCAAATGAGTTGCTTAGATATTGACAGCGCATCTATGTACCCCGTGCAGGTGACCTTCATGTAGTAGCTCTTTTAGAGGCTCATAGAGCACCTTATGCAGCACACTCAAGGGTGAAGAAGATGCATGCCAACTTGTGATAGTTATACCATTGGGCAGGTATGAGACGGGATATTGTAGAGTATGTAGCTCGTTGCCTTGAGTGCCAAAGGGTCAAGGCCGAGCATCAGCATCTAGCGGGTCTTTTGTACCTTCATGAGATACTTGAGTGGAAATGGGACACCATTTCCATGGATTTCATTGTTGGTCTTCCTATGTCATCTCGGCGCCATGATGCCATCATGGTGACAGTTGACAAGTTGACCAAAGAGGCACATTTCTCACCTGTACTCATGACGTACAATGCGCCATTAGTGGTGAGAGTATTCTTGGATCAGATTGTTAGACTACATGGGGTACCTCATCACATCATTTCTGATAGGGATTCAGTGTTCATTTCATCCTTTTGGAGGGCATTGCAACAGGCGTTGGGCACATAGCTCAACTTCAGTTGTGCTTATCATCCTGAGATAGATGGTTAGACGGAGAGAGTTAATCAAGTTCTTGAGGATATGCTCCGTATATCTGTTATGGATCACCAGAGTAGATGGGAGGAGTATCTGTATCTAGTTGAGTTTGCCTACAATAATGGGCATCACAGCTCGTTGGGTATGCCTCCGTTTTAGGCCTTGTATGAATGACCTTACAGGACACCTTTGAGTTGGGACTGTATTGAGGACATGGTTGCGATAGGGCTAGAGTTGGTTCAGGATATGGACCAGCTGGTGACTTTGACTAGGTAGAGACTTCAGGAGGCTCAAGATCGATAGAAGAAGTATGTCGATGCTAACAGGGTAGATCAGAGCTTCTCAGATGGGGATAGAGTATTCTTGAGAGTGCGATCGCACAAGAGTCCAATCCATTATGGAAAGGGCTCTAAGCTCGCACCTCATTTTGTTAGACCTTTTGAGATCTTGGAGCGGATAGGACCAGTAGCCTATCGTCTATCCTTGCCACCTAGCCTGTCGCGCATCCATGATGTTTTTCACGTTTCTATTTTACGATGTCACATATCTGATTTATCTCATGTATTGGATTGGAGTGCTCTTCAAGTAGAGGCAGATGGTCAGTTGGCTTTGGAACCAATTCGCATATTGGCTCGTCAGATGCTAGGCCTTCATGGTCGAGAGCTGGACTAGGTTAGGGTCCAGTGGGACATGTACGATGAAGTCACAGTGACATGGGAGGATTCAGCAAGATTGAGGGCCCTTTATCCTCACCTCTTTGATGACTTCCAAGAAAAAGTATGGTCTTAGGGGGATAGGATGTGAGGCCTACCATTTCATCCCCTTATATTGACTACTTTATTTTACTATTGGAGACACATATTAGACTTATGGGACTGTTGATCCTGATTTGTAGGATTATTAGACTTGATGCTTTATGTGGGTTTATTATGTTTAGCATGATTACGATGAGATTAGACCTTGATATTGATTCACTGATGATGTTAGACATATGATTTATAGTATGATGTTATTGGGATACTATTCATGTGATTTTAGTTGGAGATTTATTATGTGATCTTATCTTGTGATGGATTTTAAAATGCAAAATTAAAAATTTAATTATGATGTGATTCCTTGATGTTTATATGATCATGTGATGATGTGAGTGTATGTTTCACTTTGCTTCAGCTATTATATACACGTTGGATTAACGTTTCATTTGAGTGCGCAGGTGTTCTAACGAAGCCACAGATATTCGAAGATCATCCCACACACTGTGTTGTTTCCCGTGTAAAGCCAATCTAGTTCCAAGAGGAACCAAGATCAACTATGTGATGTATGATGAATTATTTTAATGTTGTTGTGTGATGTTAGCTGGGTTAGGTCTACCCCTTCTCATATTTGAATTTTTGATTGGTGTTGTTAAGTGTAATGTTCATTTGAATTTTATTTTGAGTTTATAATTTTTAGACCCCCTTTTTATGTGTTTTTAATCAACTTATGGTGCTCAAAATGGGTCAAAATTGACCCTAGGTTGTACCCCTAGGGTCTTAGGGTCATTTGGGCTTCTATAACCTTAGGTAAACTCCCATTTGGTAACTTTAACTTCATCCTAAAGTAAAGTGACGAAAATGGAAGTTTGGGAGGGAGAGGATGAGTGGGTCAAACACTCAACCTCTTCCTTTCCTCTTTCCTAGGTTGGGGGGTCTTCAAGACCCCTTAATTGTGGAGGACTCAACTCCAAGCCTCTCCCACAATTGGTGAGGGTACCTTGGGGTTGAGTGGGCTTTCTTAGGAGGAGATGATTGGGGCACATGTGGTACCCACTCCCTCTTTGGCTCCACCCTTTTCTTCCACATGTGTAAGAGAGAGCAAGTGGCTGGGAGAAAGACTTGGTGGAATGGGTGGATGACAAGTGTCACCACCCCATTCCAAGAGTCTTGCAAGTGGTTGTGTGGAGGAGTGAAGAGGTGACATGTGTCATCCCCCCATTCCTCAAGGCTTCTGAGAAGAGCCTATTTTAATCCCTCTAGAAGAGAGGGAGGGGGTTGTTGAATCTTTTTTAATTTTTAAATTTTAGTTGCTTTTGGGGAAAAAGTTAGAGGAAAAAGGTTGGAGGCTAAACTTGGAGAAGGAGATAGAGGAGGTCTTCTCAACTATATTCCATTTGGGCTTTAAAAGGTTGGACTCAAGGCAAATGCCTTTCCTTATGCATTTTTCTTTACTTGTATGATGTATGTGTGAGTTCCATTTTGTATTTTTGTTTTGTTGTTGTGGAAAAATTGGTTATGGGAGTTGTGAGAGCCTCTCCATTTGGAGAGAATGCTCAACATGTATGGGGTGGGGAAGGAGTGAACATCCTTTGGGTCACATCCTTATTTTTTAGGGATTTTAGCCTTGAGGGCAATATGTGTATATGACTATTTTGAAATGGCTTGAGAGCCAAGAGGTAATTTTGTGAAAATTATGTTTAAAGTATTGGCTTGAGGCCTTGAGAAGAAATTGTTTTGAGAAGTATTTTGGAGTGACACTCTTGAGTTGAGAGATGTCCACTCCCCTACCCCATTAAACTCATCTTGAGTGAGTTTTATTATGTGAAAGCCATTGGATTATTTTGTTTTGGTGTTTGTATGCTTTGTTGTGATGTGGTGTGCGTTTACCTTGCGTGAGGATAACCTCCTAGCTCGAGGGTGACTCATGAGTGAGTCAATGGTGGGGAAGAGAGCAGTTCATTGTGGCTTTTTTTCCCTTTGTATCTTTGCAGGATTCTCCTTGGAGCTATGAGATGTTGGAGAGCCCTCTCCTTCTTCTTCTATAAGTTATTTTGAGCTCTTGAGAGAGTATGGCCAAGATAGGCTTTGTGTATATTTATTTTAGTTTTCAAGAGAGGAGATCTTTGCTCTCTTGAATTGTATGAACAAATAATTATTCTTGAGTTGTATTTAACTTTTATGAATTTGGAAGTGAATGTATATATGCTAATTTTCATAAGCTGTGTGTATGGAAAGAAAATGTGTAATGTAAGTAGAAATGTGTGTTCAATTCTATCGGTAGGTTATAAGTTTTATTTCAAGAAAAAGAATTAGATAGTTGTTGTTTTGTATTTGAAAATTAGTGAGAAAATGTTATTGCTCAGTAAAAAAAAAAATTAGTTATTGCTGTTTTATTTCAAAAAAAAAAATACAGATTAGAACTATCTTTATCACTCAAAAAATATATATATATAGTTGTAATATTTGGAGATAATTTCTTTACCCATTTTGTTTATGAGAAAGTATTTTTCATCTCAACTTATACATCTTTATATTTAATGTATTCTCTTTGAAATGTATATACATATGTATATGCACATACATATAAAATATATGTGTAAATGTATATATATAATATATATACATTCATTATCTTTATCAAATATATATATATATATGTATATAAAATAGATTTTGTATTATTTAAAAAAATCTGAGGTGACTGGTTTTCTCTTCTTCAGTGAATAAAATATATATATTACCATATTTTTCAATGTATTTATTAAAAAAAAAATGAGAAAGGATCGTAAATCTGTAGAGTGTGTTTTTGTTGAAGGGCTGTGGCAAGATGGGCGGTGAGGGTTTTGACCCCACCGCCGCCGTTGTGTATTGAGTTGGGTGTGGGGAGGGGGCCAAGCCCCCACCCACACCCCCGTCGCCCCACTTTCCTTCACTCGGTGCCCCCCCTATTTCTGCTGTAGTCCACATTCCCACCTCCCTCAGGTTTCGGAAGCTCCCCTATGCCTTCTTTACTGTGCCTTAAGAACAGTAAGGAATAAACATGATTTTTAACCCTTGTTTTCCCTCACGCTGCATACGGACGGTTCCCTGCAGACCGCGGCTCTGACCTCCACTTTGGCCTCCTACCATTTTTGCTAACTTTGAATGATATCTATTATTTAATGCTTAACGTATATATATGTGTGTGTGTGTGTGTGTGTGCGCGCATGCGCACGCGTGTGTGTATGTGGTATATTGGCACATTGTAGTATTTATCATATTCTTAGCTGTTAAAAAAAAATGCCTCTGGTTATACTAGAGATATTTATATGTAAAAAAGGTAATAGAATATAAACAACTGTATACTATATGAGTATACCTAAGTATATCTTTGAAGCTTCTTTCATGGCTTCCCCATCTAAATCTGCAAAACAAACAGAATGGTGAGAAGAGAAGAATAGAGAAGAGAAATGAGAAAAGAAAGTGGAGGCTAGGGTTTTGTCTCCACTCCTTAAGGAAATTAGTTTTTTTATTTTATGCTTTTAGGGCAAGTGGGTTTTAATTTTATATTTAGAATTATTCATTTTCCCTCTCATATAAGTCATGGTTTTAAATTAGTTGTTCAATTGGGATGAATTGGAAATTTAATAAAAGAGGTAACTTTAATTGTGTTATTTTTTTTATTGTTTGGTGATATATTTGTTTTGGCAAGGTAATGAGATGATAGGGGATCTAATTTATTAGTTAGATAGATTTTCACTAAAATTAATTTATTTAAGCTAGTGATCTAATGCCCTAGTTAATTTTATTAAACTTTTATTTTAGTTCTATTTTAAATTTAGTCTACCACGTAATTTTAATTTAACCTTATTTTCTAGTAAGACCTTTTTAGTTAAATTATTATTATGGTTAAATCATTATGAACTAGGTTTATAATTAATTAATTTAACCTTGCATATGATTAGAGAACCTTAATATGATAAATTTTATTCCTAGTGCATTAAATTTTGTCAATCAACTAGTAAACCTAGTAAACATTTGACCATAAATTATTTAATTAGAATAAACCCTATTCACGCTTGTGAGGTGTTATGCTACCGGATTTTTTACAGAATCTGGAATTAGTTAATTTATCACTCTTAAACCTTGCGTAGAGCTAATTTACCATTTCCACAAATGTGATGATTTTTCAATTAAACCATTGATTATTTTCTTACTTTGCAATTTGACTTTGATTTTGACTATGTCAAAATCCCATCATCCACTTAGGTAAACCTAGGGTTTTGATCTTCAATCCTATTAGCGATGTTATTCACGTCACATCAACTCCCTAGTTGGCCTTCATCACGTAGGGGAAATGCACATGTGATCACATTACCCCACCTTCGATTGACATGTTTACACCTTATGCGTATTACCACCGAGCACGCTGATGCGTGTGAGGGGGTTTCTAGGGATGCGTGGAAAATTTTTGTTATTTCGTGTCATGACCACATGACAAAGGTGGACATGAAACATGTGTTGCGTGTCATGACCGCATGGGAAATGTGGGCATGACAAAAAAGATTATGATAGGTCCAAGTCCAACTACCAGCTCTACTACAAAGAAATTATTTCTAGGCACTCCCCCAGTTAGTGTGGCTATAACAGAATTACAAGTACTCCTATTCCTTCACCATTCAAGCATTCCCTTAGTCCTGCGTCCCTGGGTTTTGATTACATTCAAGAGTTTAAAAAGAAATTAGAATTGTATAAAAAGGAAAAGAAGCAACTAATGGAGAGTGTGTCTGTTGTAACTTTAGATCCTGCAAAAACCATGATATTACCCACATTTGACACAAATACATAAATTATGGAGTACACAATTGTTGTTCCCATAATTCAAAGTAAACCAAAAAATCAGATGAATCAATCTGAATTTCAGGTGAGCGGTTTGCAATTTGATTTTTATGGATTAAAAAATACTAACAAAATTAATATATCAAAGAAGAACAAAGAATTGGTGTACACATCATTGCTAAAGCATGATAGAGAGAAAAAAAGTTGCAGAATCAAATAGAAAAATTATAGGCAGACTTAGTAAATGGGAAAGCAAAAAGGAAAGCAGCAGATAACAAGAGCAATGAATTAGAAAAAAGAATAAAAAAATATGCCTCTACATCAATAAGAAAAGAGGATAAATAAACAAAGGGTGGAATTGAATTGACTGAAGCAATGGTTAGGTGAGAGAAAAAAGAAATATGATGAGAAAAAATCCACTTCAGAAAAATTAAGACAGCATTGGGAAAGCAAATGAACAGTGGGAACAAAAATTGGAGAAAGAGAGGCAAAAAAATGAAACATTGGCCGCAAAGCTGAGGGAAGTAAAAAATGAAATAAAATCTTGTCAAAAAAAGTTAACTGAATTTTGTAGACAAACAATGAGAAACATGAAACGAAAGATCTAGGAGGAAATAATGCAGAGGATTGATCATTTGTGTGAATTCTTTCAATTGATTGATGCCATGAGACTAAATCATAATAAGCTGAACAAATATTTAATGAACAATAAAAATGTGCAACTGCAAGCAGAAGAGAAAACTACAAATCAAGTTCTAGAAACAGTCTACAAAGATAGTGACAATGAATTGATTTCAAAAGGCATTACTAATCATATTGAAGCCTCAATGAAGGTGACATCTATCATTCAAAAGTTTTCAAGAATGCGTGAAACAACAAAATTTGTGATTGAGGCTACAACAAAGATTAAGGAGGATGAAAAGGTAAGGAACTTGACAAAGCTTGGTTTGCCATAGGCTTTTGACACAAATGACCAATTCATTGGAAATGATAATTTTAGAAAGAAGATGGAGGATGCAAGGAAGATTGATTTGGACTAGTTTCCTCATAACCCAGATGAGGCAAACTTTTTGGGTTTCATCAAACAACTGATAATCTTGAATGTATCTTTGGTTAAAACATTCAAGATAGACCCAGGATCCAAATTGAAATTTGATCATACATTGTTAACAAAAATTCAAGTTAGACAACATCAGCTAGAAGAAAAGATAATTCCACCACTTGAATAGTGGAATTTGCTAAAAAAAAAATTTAGAATGATTTGATATTGATAATATGAGTTTCCAAGTTCCAACTCAGCTCTGTGTAAAGTTGTCTTTGAGCAAGATTTTACATTGCCTCTATGTATTCCTTCATTTGAAAATAAATAGAAAACTCAAATTTAGTAATGTGTTGATGTTCAATTATCTGTATTATTTATTTTATCAATTGAATACTAAATACACATCCAATGATTGTTGATGTTCATTGTTCTATATCCTACTATTGTTAATATGTTAAGCTAATGTTATTTACCATTTCAAATGTTTTATTCACATGCCATTGAGACCGCCCGCTATCCCTCTGGCTTCACTAGTGTTTAGAGCTTAACATTTTTATCATCAGACGGTTAAGATTGAAACATCTTACTGCATATTTGCCCATGTGCTTTATAACTCCTTTAAGTAGCTCACTGTTTAAAACCCAATGCAACTCCTTCAAAATATTTGATAAAAAATTTCATGTCATGTCTTCTAAAGTCTTTTCAATAGTCTAGATGAATACATGCGCCATCTCATCGCTATCCCTCTAAGAGATGAAAGCTTTTGGTGCCCCCCCCACGGGCTAGCGGGGAATGACCTAGATTGACTCTAAAGATGTCAATTTTCAATGCTTTGATGTTCAACGTCTATAGTGGATGATGGGTCCCACTTTGACAGGTAACAGGTGTCACTAGCCTGGTATCCCTCTAGATTACTTAAAACATTATTTTATTCAAGCGGGCTGGTAGGAAGCAGTCAGGATTCAATCTACCAGATCCAGTAGCTCCCATTAATGTTTAAATATGCACATGCAAATTGTTTGTGACTTATAAGCAGACATCCCTAGGTTGACGGGACAAAGGGACATAAAAACTCTGCGAGTCAAGACTTAAGATAAAAGATGAAATATTTAACCCCTTTAAACATTTTTTGATGCATAATGTTCCCAACCAAGTGGTGATTGATGAGACAAGGCAAGGGGGCCAGTAATACTGACGAGTTTGATGGCTTAAGTGTGAACTTGGATGACTGGGATCCAACAGTAACAAATCAACTTAAAATTATAATGCAAAAGGTTAAAAGGTTAGGTTTATGTATATTTCATTTTCTAACTTAGTTGCAGATAAGACACTGATCAAAATAATTCATAAACTATGAAAAATGATGCAGAATTACATATCAAATCAAAAACTAAAATTCTACTTTACTGCAAATTTTATGTTTTATGCACAAATCAACTTTAGCAAGGAAATATTAAGCATTGAGTTGAATGATGAATCACTAAGTACATGTAAAACTTATCAATATGACACAATTAAAATATGAAATAATTAATAATATGTTAATGTATTCAATTTGATTCACAATTTCAAGGAATACAATATAAAATACCATCAACTACAGTTTTGGAATATAATTCATGAAATGCAGTATAAATACCTAAAAACTACTAATTCACTTTCATTTCCCAAATTGAGTCAAGCTCCTCAAACTGACATTCAGATAAAGAAAAAGAGTCGTCTTGATTCTGAGTCTCAAAGTCAAATTCATCAGTCATTGTGTCACTATCATTTGTCCCACCACCACCAACATTTGAACTTGAAGTGTAGCACAACCCTCTTCTTTCGCATAAGGACTTCTAGATTGTAAGTGCCCTTTCATAAGGAAAAAATTTGACATTATACGCACTTCCTAACACCCTCAAGCAATTTTCCAAATTCTTGTCTAGTTTGTTTCTTATCTTTGATTTCAAAAACTCCAATGCACTGAAAACTCTATCATCTTCCACCGAACCCAATATCATTGTTTGACAAAAATCAACAAGTTTGAAATATTCTAATATCGAATCATGCAATATTTCACCCTGACCCAAGTTTTTCTAGGCCTTTGTTAATGATCTCACTTCGAAGGGATTCTCCATGGCATTAAACCAGTCTATCATACTTCTTGCAAACTGACTACATTATCCTCTAAGCTTATTTGCATCTATAATTCCTTCTATTTTATGTCCATTACATTCTGCACTTTTTGAAAAGTATGTGGTCAAGGTAGTTACTTTTTGAAGAAAAAAGATTGGGCTATCTCGGTGGCCTTGAACCCAAAATTGAGGATACACAATTTAGACATGGCATCAAGTATTTCTTCTCAAGGGAATTAATTATAAATCTCTGTTGAAAGATTGCTTGCAATTTCCTTCAAATTATTACTAACAGATTCAACAATGCCATTAAAATCTTCCTTTGTAACAGGTACTTCTCTGATAGAGCACTTGACCATCTTACAATGGTGCAT
Organism: Cunninghamia lanceolata; assembly: GCA_027924645.1. Lineage (NCBI taxonomy): Eukaryota > Viridiplantae > Streptophyta > Pinopsida > Cupressales > Cupressaceae > Cunninghamia > Cunninghamia lanceolata. The sequence goes on along the minus strand of BSBN01000135.1, from coordinate 2,510,968 downwards.
TAGTATTTCAAATCCACGTACAAAGGCACATAAATCCCCTCTTGCATTAAACTATAAATAATTTTTAGGATGATTCAAATCTATAATTATCTGCCACCTAAAAAAATTTGGGCTTTGAAAAGTTATCTCTAGATATAGATTATTGAGGGCCATGCATGTCATTCTATGTAGTTTGGTATACTCATAGATATACATAGTTCTGTCTTGGGCTTTCTTCACAAGATTGTTCATTTCATCCAACATGGGGAGAAGACTAGCTAATGTTAAGAGCGCCTCTATATCACTTAACCTATTTAAGAGGTCGAAAGCATTGTCTACTATGTTGTGATGCTCGTACATTATTCCAATCAAGGATGGATATTTTGAAAGAACTCGTTGTGTTGATCTATGCAAGGAGATCCATCTGGTATTAACATCCTTTAGAAGCTTGTTTCCTATTGTTATTCCCTCAACAAAATTTTGAAATTCCACAAAACATTTGGGACTTCCGTAGAAGTATGCATGGAGCTTGCAGACTAGATTTTCAACTTTTGATACTGTCGGAAACTTGCTTACAATTTTAAATGCTAAATTCATTCTGTGGGAAATGCAGTTAATGGCAAGCATGTATAGTGTGCAAGTAGTTTGTAATCTTATGCAAAGCCCAGTCCTATGACCTTGCATTATTGCATCTCCATCAGCTCCTACACACACCAACTTTTTGGCAATTGTTAAGTCATCCATACCTGCAATTTCATTCAAAGACTTCTTAACTAGTTCAAATAGATTTTGTGATGTTGAACTGTCCTTCATTTTATGAACATAGAGTTGATGAGCTCAGTGGACATGTTCTTTGCAGTAACACATGCATACAGATCCAAGAAGTATTATCTACCGCAGTAACTTTATCTAAAGATAATGCAATGAAGTTTTCAAGACTCTTTTACATTCTCCTTTAAATCTTGCTTTTCCACCGCAGCAAGATATTTTCCCATTCCCATCTAGTGTTTATTAACCAATGTGTGCTAGGATAGTGAGGAACACTCAAAAAAGATAATAAATTACTATACTCTGGGTAGTCTGTCATAGGATGCCTTCTGGACAAAATATGAAAAACAATGTACTCATCTGAAAAGTTTTTGCCAGTTGTGCTCCTTCCATTACTTTTCCAAATTGAGCCTTGATTGTACCTCCACTTGTAGCAAGTTTCGTCATTCTTTTCTTATGATCATCATATTCTGCAGCATACTTCACATGAAGACATTCTTCCTTTGATTTCTATCTTACTACTAATGTTTCCTTTCCATCTATGATTTGTTTTTCATAAACTTTACCTATATGCTTTTCTATAGTGTCAAGCTTTAGCTACAATTTCTTGTCTCTTTTACATTTCCAACTACAAATCACACACTTGCATTATGTTGGTTGTTCATATTTGTTTGCTTTCTCCACTGGTTCAATGAATGGGTACTTTGACACCCAATCAAGCTAAAAATTCCTTGACATTTCCCACTCGTGCCCTAGTTTTGAATCTTTTGATTTGTCTTTTGAATCTTTTGATTTGTATTTTGAATCTTTTGATTTTCCTTTTGAATCTTTTGATTTGCCTTTTCTTTTCTTCTTGCCAACATCATCTACAGCGCCAACATTTTCTTTTTCATCCAATTCAATTATCTCAATCTAGCTAACTGGGGTATCCCTTGGAACATCTTCTGCAGTATTGCCATCCTCATTCTGGATAACCATGGTTTCCCTTGCAAAATCTTCTAAAGTATTGCCATCCTCAGTTTGGCTAACCACGGTATCCCTTGGAACATCTTTTGCGGTATTGTCATCCTCATTCTGGCTAACCATGGTATCCCTTGGAACATCTTCTGCGGTATTTCCATCCTCATTCCAGCTAACCAGGGTATCCCTTGGAACATCTTCTGCGGTATTGTCATCCTCATTCTGGCTAACCAGGGTATCCCTTGGAACATCTTCTACTGTATTGCCATCCTCATTCTGGCTAACTAGGGTATCCCTTGGAACATTTTATATGGTATTGCCATCCTCATTTGACTCAATGGCAATCCCAACTTGTGGTGGTGGTGAGGTATTGTGAATGGCTTCTTCATTATTATTTGGTGCAAGAGTTCATGGTCTAGCTCCATGTTAATTTCATGGATCAGAAACATTGCCAGTTCCAAAGTAAGACTGTATACTAACTCCAACTTTTTGGCATTTTGATGGCCTCCTAGTCCCTTCACTACCTTGAGGAGTCTTACCCCTATTGCACTTGCGGCTCGACATCTTGATCTCCCACTTTGAATAAAAATTGGAAAAAAAATGTCTTCTTGTTTAAGGACATACTCATAATATAGATCCCATTCCCTACTAAATATCTTCTCTAAGATTGAATCAAGAATGGAAGAGAGATAAAAAAATCTTATAACACTAATACTATGAAGAAATGATTACTCACCTTTAAGTTTAGGTTTTCACTGACTTTCTATTCATTAATGCAGGAATTCCTGTGTTGTAAGTTTGTAACTTTGCCTACAATCAACTTCAAGGTTCTAGCTCCAACTTCCAAAATCTGAATTGAGAGCTCACAAGTTCATAACTAAACAAAATGTGTAAGAATAAATCAGATTTTTTATTGTATTTATATCAATCCATATTTGGTGAATTCTACAGGAATTCTATATGGTATATTAATAAGATTTGATGAATCCCGCATAATTATATAAGGAATATGTTTAAGTGTCAGCGAATCAAACCTTAATGGACTACATACATTGTAATTTCCAAGGCAAATATGGCCCTATGATTAGCATGGAGGTGTCATGGAAATTGGTGAAATGGCCCCTCATAATCAACTACTTGTAAATTTTAATTGGCAAAATGGTTGCTCACATGCAGTGACCATTTAATGGGGTTGGCGAAACGGGACCTCACGCGCAACGACCATTGAATGGAGTTGGTGAAATGTGTCCCAATACACAATGTTGTTTTAATAGTATTGGTGAATATATAGGTGATTTACTACTTACTTTGAAATTCTAGGTGAAAATATTAGTCTGCCCATTTGAAATGCATAGTTTGTTATGGCAAAAATCTTACTAAGTTGATTCTCATAAAATAAATTGATGGCAAATAGATATGCATTTGACTGATAATACGTAAAATTTGGGCGATTTGACCACCCTGTTGGATGTGATTTATTTGCCAATTGATCCGACTTGGCTGATCTTCTTACCCTCATCTAGAGCTCCTATTTGAGTGTAGACAATAAGGATGCCTTTGAGGCTTTTTCAATAAACTCACTTTTTTCTATATATCCTGCGCATATGGCATTCCATGAAACCACTTTTCTTTGAGGCATTTTGGCAAAAAGGCTCATATGCCTTGTCTATACTCCCACGTTTTACATACATGTCTATCAGGGCTCTTGCAACTACAACAACTATCAAATCCCTCAACCATTATACACTGATAGGTGCCCTTACCTATTCCAACGTACCCATTTGGCACTAGCGAAGAGGTTGCTGGCAGAGGTGGTAGAAATTAGCTTAACACCTACCAAATCTATTTTACTAAAATGTTCCTACGCATTTTTCAATAAACCCATTATGCATATCCTGCCATTATTTCATTCCATGAGATGAGGTCACTAAAAGACCTTCTGTCAAGAATTCCCTTGCTTTGTTTATGATTTCACATTTATTTTATATATATGTCTAATAGAGCCTTTTTGAACTTTGTAGGAATGCTTTTCAATTTTGGTAAAAAAAAGAAAATTAGAAACATTCTACTTTGCATGAGATAAAAAATTAAATCTGCCTATAAATTAGCCAAGAATATTGCAAAGTTTAGTTATATTAGGAAATGATTTATAGATTTGGAAATTTCATAGGTTGCTTTAAGGATGTAAAATTTATTTCGTTACAATTTATCCCATTATTTTAAAAAAAGTAAAATGTAGATTTATTTTTAAATACAATTATTTGTTCTATTATTTGTTATATTTGTAATATGGATTTCTTTTAAATTAATTGACCTATGGGTATATGAGGACCTATCAAAAAGAAAATATGTACATAGGAATATAAAATTTATTAGTTATGAAATGTCCCCTTTATTTTAGAATGTGATCTTTTATTATCTTTTATATTTAAAATTTAGATTTTATTTAATTTCAAGTAATTATCCTAGTTAATTAGTTATGAAATGTCTCATTATTTTAGAATGTTAACTTTTATTATTTTTTTATATTTAGAATTTAGAGTAATTATCCGTTATTCAAGGGTTACTTTTATATGTGTATACACTATATGCATAAGAATAGACCAAGTAATTAACCTCACTAGTATATCTCTCTTTTTGTTCTTCTTATACATAATAAATGCATGAGTAGTTTTGATAAGGGTGGAAAATTTGATCAAATATCTTGATATCCTTGACAAAAAGCCACTCAAAGCATTCCTAGACATATTCTTAGGCATTTTCAATTATGTTAGAATTTTTATCATAGGATTCATTCCAAGAATTATTGGTAGATTTTTGCTAAAATTGGGTAATAATTTATAGGTTGGAAATTTTATAAGATTGTTTTAAAAATGTAAGTTGAATTAGTTTCCAAATATTGGCTAAATTTAGAACGTAAACTTTTACAAGTTTTGAATTATCCTTTATAGTTAGAATGTAGATTTTATTGTAATTACAATTAATTGTTCTGTAGGTACCATCTTTTGAATAATGAGAGAGAGAGACTCCTAATGTGTGATTAATTATGTTAAGTTTTGGAATTTAATAAATTATATAGCATGTGGATTATGGTAAATTGGATTTTTTTTTAAGATTTATTAGATAGAAATGATTATTCTTTACTATCCATTTCTATTGTAAATTTGAAATTTGGCTTGAATTATTATGTAAGAAAATGTATTCTTTTAATTGCATTAAAAATGATGGAAGAGTAGAGAACCCACTTTGTTGCAGTCTCCTTACACAAGAAAACTTACCATTTTTAATACATATTACAATGGGAGAAAAACAACATGATTGATAAGGAGAGAAGTTCTATAATCTTACTAACATTGATTGTGACATGCTTTTAACCAACTTAGATTAGCCTTCCTAGGATAAATAGGAGTAAACCATTGAGTCCTATTAAACCCATATGATGAAGGATAGATCAGAACTATGGTCTAAAAATGAAGCTACAAGTCTAGATAATGGTACAACGTTACCTACAAATAAACTCTTTTTGGCAATAGGTACTGTCATATGTCACATCTCACCTTTGCGTACCATGGTGATCAGAAAATGGGGCTTATTGCAACATGAGTCTAAATCAGAGATGACCTATAAAATTTTAGATAGGGTAACTAACTTCCAATCCAAAAACCCTATATGTCGTATGCTCTCACCTCGCCTTCACGGATCTTGGTGATCAGAAAGCACTAGGGAATCAAGAATGGACTTAGTCACAAAATTACCTAATTTGGTTTGAGGAAGTAGACTAGATTTCATGAGCAGACACTTGATAGGGATTCCTCCACACTAGGACTAATTGACAAATACCCCTTTAGGTGTTTGTGGTAGTGGACTAATTTTCATCCCTGTTTCACCTGAGTGGGTGGTAGCCAATGAAGAACTATCTGGGGTAGGGAATAACCTTAGAAAGGGATGTATACTCACTCATAGTTGCATCAAACATAGTGCAAGATAGAACTACATATTCACATTCCCGTGTTAACCGCATCCGGTGGGAACCTTAATCCTGTGGATATAGGGTATGTAGGTAGTTTGGATAGTAAAGGATGCCCCCAGTACGCAGGTCCCCCGAATATAGGGTACTTTTTTATAATCAACTTTGTAATCTCAATCCTTAATTTAAAAAGATTAACTAGATAACTAAAGAAGTCTCCAATACTTAGACGAATCCTTAGGAGGATTGACCTCGAACCTGACCGTTTTCCTAAAACCCAAGGGAAGGTACCATGTCCTCAAATATTTTTATCGAATGAACTTATAGAAATTTTCTCGGTACAATATATGGGCCTATTGTGTAATTTCCTGTAAGTGACTCAGGATCCGGAATGATCCCGATGATTCTAAGACTCTAGCTAGAGCATAATGATTCATGTCCTATTTAGTTCATTTGGCTATTGTGTTTACCTATCCTGTATTGGATAGAATTTTGGTCTATTTGACTAGTTAGGTTGTTTGGCCATTGTTTAATTTGCCCCGTATTGAGTAGCGATATACTAGTTTAGGCTCGTTTGGCCATCATTTGATCTACCCCGTATCGGGTATAAGGTCCATTAAACCCAGTTCCATATGAACTAAGTTCCCAAAGGATAGAAGATCCCATTTGACTTTATATCAGTATGTCCCGTTTTGGACACCATAGCCCAAAATTGGCTACTTGATACTTCTTGAGTAATCAGACTCAACTAAATGTTTAGAAAATAAAAGCTAAGATCTAGACAACAAGTTAGAAAATGAACGAGACTCCTTGAGTGGAATACCAAACCTTAGATCACATAAGAATGATAAACAAAAACAAATATTTCCCAAAGGTCCTTGAACCGAGTCCTTACAAGTTGCATGTTGGATCCGGTGTTTCCATGTCACTTGCATGTACAAAACAAAGTAATTCAGAATAACCTTGGGGACATCAATCTTGCATGTTGTTTGCATGAAATTGATGTGTATTGATCACTTCAATCAACAGAAAGTAATTGGGTAAATATGGACACCCAATTGGAAGACTTTTTTTGTTCCTTTTATTTGGAAATATGTTTGATGTTGGCAAATCTATGTTTAGCTATCTTGGGCACCCACATCATGAAGAGGTAGTTAACTGAAAGCTTGGACATTGTTTGAGTTCAGTCTTCTTGATTTAGAGTGCTTGGTTTTTGCATGAGCTTTGGAAGCTATGTTATCAACTACAATTTATTGTATTTTGAGTTTCAAGATTTTGAATTAAGAAGCTCTTGAATTAAATGAATTTTCTTGAATTAATTAAGATCCCCATACATTTTCTAGAGAGTTGAATTGTGAAAAAGACTTAGAAGAAAAAAAAAAAGTTTTTTGTAAAAGACTTAGAAGAAAAAAGCAAGAAGCCTTTTTGACTTAGAAGAAGAAAAAAGTAAGAAGTTTTTTTTTTTTTTAGAAAAAAAAAAAAGCTTTTTGAAGTTTTTTACAGGTTTGAAGATTGAAGAAGCTTTTGAAGTGCATGAAGGAATCAAAGGATTTCAGTATTGAATGTAATCTTTCACAAGAGATTTAATACAAGCATAAACACCTTTGGTGTGGGTTTTTTTCCCTTAGGCATTTCTCCATGTAAATATTGTGTCTTCTTCTATTATGCTTTCTTCTTCCACTACAATGATTAAATTGGAGAAATACTATATAATCTAAATTGAAAGTAATTTTTAGATTTACATATGCTATTAATTTCATATTTGAAAACATTTTAAAGCTACATAGCTGAAATTTTACCTTGTTCTCTCTCCCTTTTTCCAACATTTGGTATCAAAGCCATTGGTTGTAGTGAGAGAGGGATGCTTTTTTCTAAAGTATTGAAGGAATTTTGGTCGTAGGGGAAGTTCTATGTGTTAACATTGTTTTGTAGATCTATGAGTTTGGAAGCAATGGTACTTACCTCTCAGATGGATATTGTCAAAAGAATCTTTGTTGGGCTCTTGAGGCTTAAGGTTATGTTTCTTTATGGAGTTGATCCTATGATAGTGATTTGAAGCTCCATTTTGACAATATGTGTATATTCTCTTGTTTGTGGTTTTACTCATTTACCTTGTGATAATGTGCAGTAAAAGGGTGTTTATGTTGGATGGTTACTTCTGGTACCTTAATCACATGGAAAAACACTCACTTCTTGGACTATAGTTTGGAGTGCTTATGTTGGGTTCATGGTTTCAGTCCATGGTTACATGAAAATATTGGATAATTTTATCACTGGTTGTATGGAGGTTGTGGAGCTGGTATTTTTATGATATGGACACTCCTGAACAACCTAGTTACTCCTTTCTCATATTCATACTATTTTGAATATGTAGGTTTTCACAGTTTTCCTGTTTCAAAAGATTGTGGGTTTGTAGATTTGTGATATTCCATTATTTCAAATGACATATTTGATGGTGTTCATTGGTGTGAATGTTTGGATGTTTAAGTGGTTTCAGATTTATAGAGATATGATTTTGCAGGTTTTACATGTTAACCAAAATCTGTGGTTTGTAGATTTGTTGAAAATTGTGTTTAGACACTTTCTGGATGGAAACAATTTCAAATTTGCAAGACTGCTTGTTGGGTTCTTATGATCTATGGTTTGTCCTATGTGGATTTATTTGGAAAATCAGATCTAGAGTTGATTCTGGTGTTTGAGTCTTGGAAATCTACATGTTATACTTGGTTACATTTGTTTTACATGTTACTGATGTGGGGTTGAATCTATTTTTCAATTATTAAAGGTTGAAGCACTAATCATGTTCTTTTCTCCTATGAGATGTTGCATGTGTGCAAATCTTGTGAATAAGATGATGAGGGTTCTATTTGGTAGGCCTCTTCTTGGTCACCTTAATTACATTGGTATTTTTTGTATTGAGACAAAAGGGTAGTTTGGAGTAATTGATTTAGTTATTCATTGGAATCTATAGCAGTAAAGTTATGTTGCATGAGAAGCTTTTTTCACTTTTAGTAGAGTTCTGGTAATGATGTTGATCATGATACCATGCATAACTTGGTGTCACTTTCAGTGGGAGTTTTGTGCACTTACATAATGTGTTCTATCTGCTTTGCTTAAAGATGTTGGTTCTAAGTTGTTGTTGTTGCAGTGTTGTGAGCCATGCAAAATCTTTGATTAGAAGATGGATGGTCTTTTGCAATGGTTGTTGGTGTCATAAGAATCTCTTGGATTATGCCTTTAGTTTGCAGTAAGGGTTCATTGACATTTTTGGTTCTATTGATAGAGGATGCTAGATCTTAATGTTTTTTGAAGAGGTGTTGACATCTTAGTTTTCCATGGAAGACTCTTGGAGTTTTTTGTGAGGTGTTGAGTTTATAACTTATTATTTTTTTATATATGATCCTTGGTTTAGAGGATGTATAGTATTATGTCCTGATGCACTCTTGATCATGAGTTAGAGTTTTTGGCATAATACAAGTGCTCTTGGGAGCAATATATATTCATTGGAGCATACGATCTTCTTTTGAGAAGATGTTAGATCATGATGTCTTGATATACATTCTTGATTCTATATTTGGAACTTTGACAATGGTTTTGTTAGTTCTCTTTAGTTTTGAAGTATTAATCATTTGCTTAGAGATTCAAGATTGTGTAGATTGCATTTGAAGTTGGCATGGATTGATTGCTAAAAATTCATGGATACTAGAGAGATTGGGTGAGGCTTGATATCTCTTGTACTTAGAGATATGTGTTGGAAAGATTTCTCATTATGAGATGTCAACAAAAGGATCAAGAAGCCTACACTTGGAAATAGATGTGAGTCCATTATAGACCTTATGAGAAGGTTGTCTTTATTATAATCTTTTATTGCTTGGTGTTATATGCAAGGACAATCTTGTATCCCACTCTTGGTCTACTCGGCAGGTAAATGATCTAGTAGGTGTTGTCCACCTGATTATTAGATGCATTCTTTATATGTCTCTTGTCTTCTCTTTTACACTAGTCTTGAAAAGGATTGTTGAGAAGTAGATGCATGGGTTTATGAATTTTTTTTTTTCATTATTATTTGATCTTGAGCTATGGAACTAGTTCTAAGGATTTGTTTTGGAGAGGTACAGAAATGGTTTGTGGTTTTTTGGGTTTATTCCCTTTGTTGTGGGAATGTTTGGCTAGTTTGATCTACTTTCAGTGAGAGGTTAACATCTATTGCTGCCATGTTTTCATCATAATTTGGATGTTAGATGTTGATACCTTTTCAATTTGGGAGTGTTGAAAGAGATCTTACTTTACACGGTTTGGCACAGGTTAGTGTGGTATAAAGACATGGTATGATTTTTGTAGTTTCTCTCTTTCCTGGTATATTGTCTTCTTATTAAAGGTTCTCATGTTTATGGAGTTGAGGTTTGTATTGGAGTCAAGTGTTATTGTTTTTAACAATAATTTGGTAGCTCCTTGATCTCTTTCTTCATTGGTTAAAAGGGCTTGGGAGAGTTATTCAGAGATTGGTAATGAGAGAGGTTTTATGCATATCATTATATGTTTTGACACTATATGGTAGAGGAGTTAGCCAATTCTTCTAAGACAAGTGCTATATGAGGATTTGTTAATGCCTTGATCTTATTTTCAGATTTGGCATTACCAATGCACTGAGAGTTCTTGGATATGTATGTTTTTATTGTCACGATATCTTCTTGGTTGTCCAGTTTGTAGGTTATTGATGTGAAAATGATTTTGCATGTTTCACTATTGGGATCTACGAGTTGTGTAGTTTAGTGGGTTGTCTTTACCCATTGGTTGCATTAAAGACTTGGATGTGGACTGCCGATATCCACAGATCTGTTCAGTGTTATTACAGATGTTGTTTGTTGACCTTCCCTTTGTCCATTTGTACATTGGTATGTTGCTTTGAGATGAGAGGATGGATGATTAACAAGATTGTTTTACAGGGACTTGATTGCAGTTTTGGGTTGGCATGTTGATGGTATGGAGTTCTACCTATGATGGTTTCCATACCCTAGTTTTGAGGTATGGATATTTTGGATGAGCTAGCAACTTTTTGTGGTTGCTTTTCTATTTGGTATGAGTGTGACAGACACTCAGAGTCTTATGTTATCATATGATTTGATGCTTGTGTTCATGTTGAGATTGGTGCAGGTTTCAGTGACAGTTGATATTTTTCACCTTGGCTTGTTTCTTATTTATCATGGTTGACATGATGTGAGGAGTTCTTGTTTGAGATGATGGTTATCATGGTTTCTTTTGCAGGTATCTTGTTGGAGCACAAAAGCATGTTGAAGAATCAATGGTACATTGATGGCTAGGGATGTTTTTCCCTGTGATTTCAAGTTTGATTATATCATTTAGAGCTATTGCAATGTATAATGTCAAGTGGGAGAATGTTGGGATAAGTTGCCATTAACTTGCAATCCTAACCAATTCATGTGTCTCCAAAGTTCTTGGAATGTGTTCCCCAATACATAAAGACTTTGAGAGATTAATTATTTATTAATTATATCACTTTGACTTTTGCAATCAATTCCTAATTGATAAGGTCAAACTTGGGCATCCATTTTCAAAGTGGGGTCCATGAAGAATTTATTGACTTCTCCTAAGTCTATTTTGAGAGTTTGATAATTCCTAGTAAGTGGGAGTTAAACTTGGGCATCCTCTTTTGATGGGGACTTATATTTAGACTTGGAGTTGTGCTTTTTTATGTACATGAGTGGATAATGTTGAGACACCTTGCATGGATATAATGTTGGAGTTAACTAAAGTGTTAGAGATGCATAAATTGGATATTTCTTACATGATTTCATAAAAGTTTGCATGGACTTGTATATTTTTGCATGTCACTTGTATGTACTTAAATGTTATTGCATGTTGCTGCATGTTACTTGCATGTACTTGCATGTTGTTGCATGTTGCTTGCATGTACTTGAATGTTGTTGCATGTTACTTGCATGTTGCTTGCATGTACTTGAATGTTGTTGCATGATACTTGCATGTGCTTGCATGTTGTTGCATGTTGCTCCTATGGACTTGCATGTGCTTGCATGTTGTTGCATATTGCTCCCATGGACTTGCATGCGCTTTCATATTGTTGCATGTCAGTTGCATGTGCTTGCATGTTGTTTCATATCACTTGTATGTGTTTGCATGTTGTTGCATGTCACTCCTATGGACTTGTATGACCTTACATGTTGTTGTATGTCAGTGATATGACCTTACATGTTGCATGTTAGTTTTGTGAGATTGCTTGTATAACACTGCAACTCTAGAAACTTGCAGGATGGTACATCTTAGTGTTTCAGGTAATGGGTATCAATTGCATGTTGTTGCAAATGCTTGCATGTCAGTTGCATGTTAGCTTTAAGATATTACTTGCAGAACACTCCAACTCTAGAAAGTTGTAGGATGGTACATCTCAATGTTTCAGGTAATGGGTATCAATTGCATGTTGTTCCAAATGCTTGCATGTTAGTTGCATGTCAACTTAAAGATATTACTTGTAGAACACTCCAACTCTAGAGAGTTGTAGGATGGTACATCTCAGTGTTTTAGGTAATGGGTATCAGTTGCATGTTGGATCTGGTGTTTGCATGTCACTTGCATGTACAGAACAAAGTAGTTCAAAATAACCTTGGGGACATCAATCTTGTATGTTGTTTGCATGAAATTGATGTGTATTGATCACTTTAGTCAATAGAAATTAATTGGGCAAATATGGACACCCAATTAGAAGACTTTTTGTTGTTACATTTATTTGGAAATATGTTTGATGTTGACAAAGCTATTTTTAGCTATCATGGGCATCCACATCATGAAGAGGCAGTTAACTGAAAGCTTGGACATTGTTTGAGTTTAGTCTTCTCAATTTAGAGTGCTTTGGAAGCTATGTTATCAACTACAATTTATTATATTTTGAGTTTCAAGCTTTTGAATTAAGAAGCTCTTGAATTAAATGAAGCTTCTTGAATTAATTAAGACCCCCATACATTTTTCAAAGAGTTGAATTGTGAAAAAGACTTAGAAGAAAAAAGCAAGAAGTTTTTTGTTAAAAACTTAGAAGAAAAAAACAAGAAGCCTTTTTAACATAGAAGAAGAAAAAAGCAAGAAGCTTTTTTTTTTGCTTAGATGAAAAAAGCAATCAGTTTTTTGAAGTTTTACAAGTTTGAAGATTGAAGAAGCTTTTGAAGTGCATCAAGGAATCAAAGGATTTTAGTATTGAATGTAATCTTTCACAAGAGATTTAATACAAGCATAAACACCTTTGGTGTGGAGTTTTTTCCCTTAGGGGTTTCTCCATGTAAATATTATGTCTTCTTCTATCATGCTTTCTTCTTCTACTACACTGATTAAATTGGAGAAATACTATAACATCTAAATTGAAAGTAATTTTCAGATTTACACATACTATTAATTTTAGATTTGAAAACATTTTAAAGCTACATAGCTACAATTTTACCTTGTTCTCTCTCCCTTTTTCCAACACATGCTTCTAGCACATCAACTCCAATTTTGACCTCTCATGAACTATGAGAGTCCATGACTATGTAATCCCTTGAAAGACCCATCTCCCTTGTACCCACTGGGCACCATGCCTAAGAATCTCCTTGAGAGATCAACCTACCACCAACTGAGTTATGTAGGCACCCAATCATTAAGAGGCCCAAATCTCTCATTCCTCCTTAATTCTACTAGTTTTCCCAAGTTCTGATGCTTCAGCTTCCACTTGCCAATCTCCTTTTGTTGTGTCACTCTAATTATGTACCACTCCATCCCTTTGAGAACTCCCTAAGTCTCCAACATGTGACATCCCAACCAAGACCACCCACTTATCTTTGTCGACTCACCTCATGTGTCTAATGACTCCCCTAGTATTCACCAAATTGTCATCCTTGGCTAATCCTACAAACTCCCTGAGTCTACCATGCACTTTTTGAAGCCATGTATTTACCCTTCATTTCTAACCTCATGACACAATTTTCTACCAAGTCCCCTAAACTCACAAACCAACTTGCCACCCTGTCAATCCATCAGCATGTCCCTGACACCATTTCCATGTAGAACGTCATATACGAGTGAGATACTCTTCTTCCCACAACTTGCCTTATCTGTGTGACTCTGGAATACTACAATCATTGCCTAGCTAGTCACACCTTCTAGTTTTTGTTTGCTCCTCAGATCAATGAGCCAGTCATTGTCCTAACCTCTCAACTTGTAGCCCACTGAAGTACTAAGCCTTTCTCATCACTTCATACCTTGCTACCAAGTCCCCCTTGAATCTACTCTTATGGCCTAGCCAATCAAGCTCGACAATCCTCATGACCTTGTCATAACCTTCTACCTTGGTCCCGCCATGCAACTTTGTAGCTCGGTCCAATCATGCACTCTTACTCCTCAATCCCAAGACCTTGTCTCTGAGACCTCACAATGAACTCATGACCACTCTTGTCACTAAGTCCCCCATGTATTCATGTCCACCTTCCTAGACTATCACTATGACATCCTATGCCCAACCCTTTAGCCTCTTTCATTAGCCCGACTATGAACTCCAAGTTCTATCCCTCCTAGACTACCTATAGATCCCTAATCTTCTTTGTATCCAATGTGTCCATGCTGACTTAGTCCACAAGACCAACTTTCCCAAGCCCTAGCATGAACATCTTTCCACATTCATCTGTAGTCCATCCTGACACCCCTAGTATGCAGGACAACTTTCTAACTCAACAGTGCTCCCTAAGCCAATTTCCTATTAACCACCTCTTTACTGGCCTTAGTACCTTCCTATCCCTATAGACTTGTCTCTTGACTTGTACCCATCTTTTGAGTACATGTGAGCCCCATTGTCGAGCGTCACATCAGGACCCTATCAACAAAGCCACCTTGTCCCCATTATTTTGAGATTGTGGTCCCAGATCTCTTTCAACACTCTTTTATCTTTGGGTGACCTTGGGTGTGTGCATAGTGCAACCCCTATCTTCCATGTATTCCACAATCTCAACTCATCACACTAGCCCAAATGACTCGTGCGCCCATATGCCCCTGACTCAGCTCCTCTAGAAACCACACCCTCCAAGGATATGTAGGGATTCCTCTCCTTCATCCCTAGAATCCATATATAACACCTGGCTCCAAGCCTTCGTGGTGGGACTACTCTTCTTCATCCTTGGGGTAAGGTCCCTGACCTTGGCCTTCATGCCTAGTCTCTATCCAAAACCACCTAAATGAGAGACACCCCCTATACATATTATGGTGTTGATTACAAGGCCACCACATAACTAACTTGGGTGGAACTTTGTAAGGGTAAAACACATCAAAAAGTGCACCCCCTTAAGATTTGTCTTATCCATTTCATACTGGTGCATTTTCTTATATCGTTTGCCACTTCTAGGCAGTTCTTTTAAAGGTTGGTGCCACGTAAAAGTGCACTTAATGATTAATTTATTTTAAGCATGGACCATTAATCTTATGCTTTCATGTGGCTGCATAAATGGATTTTTTGTTTAAATTTGAGTGGCAAAAGTGGTTGGATAAAAATTTTAAATTATCTATAAAGACTCATAGAGTCCCCAAGAAATATATTTGTGGAGCAGGGGGCATGATCATGTGCAAAAAGATGGGGGACCAAAAAGTGACCAAAACCACTTTTTGGCCCCAACAATATATAACGTGAATGTCTTATAACATGCTCGCGTTAAGGCTCAGTCACTACCAAGCCATAATGCACTCGTGTTATTTCTTTATAGAAATAAAAACCAAACTTGTCAAATTCTCCTTCAAGTTTGTCGACTGACAATTTTGATGATAAAGCAGGAGATAAAAGGCAACAAGGACGAAGGCAAAAAAGGGAAGAAAAATGATGTAGTCAATGAGCTTCATGGTTTGGTAATTGATAAGTTCGTCAATTGGCAAAGGGGCTAATGAAGTGTAAGGAAGAAGCCCACAAAAAAAGATAAGTCCAAAGTTTCCTAGCTTTTCCCTTGTATTTTCTACCTTTTTTGAAGCTTCAGAGTTTTGGGGTTCTCTCTTCTGTCATGCCATTCCTATCAACTCTAAAAACTCTGCCTTGATAATTTGTAAATTGCCCAAGTGTTTCGGTGCTAGAGGTTGGGACAACGGTCTTCCTTCTTCTTCCAAGCAAGTAGTAAGTGGAAATCCCACTCGCTGAATTCTGACGAAGCTCAAAAAGTTTCTAATTCTTTCAGGCATCAGAGATCGGGAGGTTTCTCTTCCTCTTTCCTTTTCAAAAGTAGAAGGGTGAAGGTCTGAGGCCCAGTGCCCGATCATTTCTCTAGGGTGCCAAGTGTTCGGGTAGTAGACTCTGGAGAGTTTCTTGTTCACTTGCAAGTTACTTGAGCATTAGCAGAAAGATTCGATGCCCAATCCTGACGATCTTCAAATTCTTCTAAGTATTTCAGGATCGGGGACCGAGTGGTTTCATTTCTTCTCTTCCAAATGCATGATGTATTGTGAAAGCTCGATCTCTAAAACCTAATGGTTTCCCTTTGTTCCTTTCAGAATTTGGAGATCGGGGTTTCCCTTTTCACCCTTTCAGAGGCCGATTTCCTAGTGGAAGCCTAATTGGTTGAGTCCTAACTGTTTTGGCCTCCCTGCTCCTTCCACTGTTCAAAACACAATGGAATTGTCTATTGACCTTCCTATCCGCCATTAATACTTCTTCAGAGCCCAATTGCTTGTGGAAACTAATTTCCTGCACCCCAATGCCATTGTATCTCTTTTTACATTAAATTTATTGTACTTGGGGCATGGGTAGATGTTCTTCTTCAGCGGGTTTCTAGGGAAGAGCCATGTGGGTGCACACCAAGGACACAGATGAATTTGTTGCAGCATAGGTGACTAGTGTTCCTTGTTGACCACTCTTTCCCATGCTCAGGGTTGCACAGTGATTTGGAAAATCTATATATGTATGTATTAAAGATGTATTTATGTTGTTTGTTTTCCTGGGTCACTACACAGATAGAAGGTTTGGTTGCAGTTACAGGCCTTGTATATCTTCCAAGAACTGATTGGATCAGATGGATTGTGCTTTTTTTTGAGCCTCTCATGTCTCCAATTCTAGTTCACCTATGAATGGAAGTTGTTATTTTGTTCTTTTTCCTTATGTATTGAATCTTTCTCTCCTTGTAATGGCTTTTTAGCCTTCATGATCAATATATGAACTATTATTTTTCCTCTCTGAGACTTATAGACTGTGTTTATTTGAAAATTATATGCTTGTATTGTAGGTAAAACAGTTGCTTTCATAGCTCCAATCTTCTACCTTAACCTTTGTTATAGTCTACATGAATCTATGTGAGTTTGTTCCAATCCTTGAGATCATTGTTGTGTTATTTTAGAGTCAGCTAAACACCCTAAATCTTGGTGCATCACCATTTTCTTTTTTGTATTCCTTCTCCCCTTTTCCCTTGGTGATTAGTAGCATGGGTTTAGTTATTTTTCTTTGAACCTTAAGTTCAGAATGAGGAACTAGCCTTCTCTAAAGGTTTGATCTCATCTGCAAGGTCCCACACCTTGAGATCAGTCCCATTGTGTCATTAGAATGCTTGAACAAGTTTCAAGCATGGTGCAATTCCAGGTGATAACAATAACCATTATTGATCTTTTATAATATAGTTTAGAATGTAATAAACAATTCATTTTATATTATCAAAGAAAACATCATATTGATTGTCATAGAGACTTTTGCAATTAACTTATTACTCCCATTTCCATTTAGAATTACACATGGTCCATCCTCAAAATAAACTCTATAAACTTTTTGTACTAGTTCCCCAATGCTAATCAAATTATTCCTTAAACCAGTAACATGATACACATCATAATATGCTTTTTCTCACGTTGTTTAATCCTAATGGAAATGCTCCCTTTTCCCATAACACAAAATTTATTATTGTTCCCCAATTTCACTTCAAATTTTATAGACTTGTCAATGTTTGCAAAGATCTTCTTATTACCTCTCATATGATTACTACAACTTCTATCTAAATACATAATTTATTTTGTACTCTTTAGCAACGTTACAAGTGATGAGCAATGAGCCATAATTTCCATCTTTATTTTCAATTTATTTAAAGAAATTTGCATTTTGTTTATTCATATCCAAATGCTTCTTCTTACACTCATAGGCATAAAGACCAATTTTCTTGCAATAATGATATTCGACATGAGATTTGTCATACCTTTGACCTTCATGTACTTGATTATGGATACTAACCTTTTATCTTCCACTTACTTCATGGAAGTTATATCTTAATCTTCCTCCTTCATTATAATAGCTACTCTTGCCTCTTGCAAACCCTCTTCCTCTTCTATTGTTGCTATTGGTTCTTCTTCCTTTTTCAAATATTGAAGATGAATTCTGAAATTATTCCCTTTTAATCTTGTCATTGAATAATATTCATGATTTGAATGCTTTCTATAGGGGGAAACTAGCTACCTATTTCAATCTTTGTTTGAATGTATTTGGAAAGACCCCTGGGTATGTGCACCAAGATGGGGGACCAAAATGTAGTCAAAAATCAAATTGAAGTAAAATATGACATAACATGAGTGTGTTATAATGCACTCACATTATAATGTACTAATTTTATGGCTCAGAATGGCTCAAAAATCTTGATTCATAACACAAGTTTGTTATTTCTTCATTAAAAACAAAGAAAATAACCTCTTTTTTTAATTTTAATGTGTGTATGTGTTATAATGCAAACATGTTTCATTTAAACTTGCCTTGGAATCCCACCCTTAGGCTTGGATTTGGCTTGGATATCTAAGCCAAAGGGTTGGTCTTGCATGGAAGGTGCCCAAAGATGTGTTTTCAAGAAAATAAAGAAAAACAACTAAATCTCAATCATGCTCTCCATCAAGTTTACAACTTTTTCAATGTTAATATAAAAAAATCCTAGGATGACTTTGAGTTTTTATTAACTTTATAACCATGTGATTTTAAAAAAAATCTAAAAACATTAAGGTTTCTATCTTTAATTTCTTTTGCTAATGTCTTCTTTTTTGCCAAAAACCTGTGTATAGTACTTTTGGTGTCATTTTTTATCCATTCATCAAAATTAGAAACAAATTACAATTTTAGATTCCAAACTTTATTCTATACACATTAAAATATAGATATATATATATATATATATATATATATATTTGATTAGTTTTCAAAAAATCTAGGGGGGGAGCATGCTCAAATTTTTATTTTTCAAGATGTGCCAACTTTAAAAATTCATAAAAAAATCATATATTCATTAAAAAATTAATAGAAAAATCAAGCATAAACTAAGTCATATTAGCTAATTTTCTACCAAAGGGATTTGTGAAATACTTTTTAAAAGTATACATTTTACGGGGAGCACACACTAAACACTATGTTATATTATTTTGACAAAAATATGAGCACGTTTTGTGCTCCCCATATTTGAACCTCTTAATCTCCACAATTTAAAAAAAATAGTAGTTTAGAGACTAGGTTATGAGCACTATGAATCTTGTTCTTGTCGCATCTTTAAATTTTGAGTGTAGCTATCTTTAGTTTCTCATTCAAGATTAGTTTTTACTAATTTGAGAAAAAAAAGTGGCCACTTTTGACCCCCTTTTGGTCTCTCATTTCCATGAACATACCCCCCTTCAACTCATCAATGTATAGCTTTGACAAATCCTTTGATTCTTCAATAGCAACAATAATAGTATTGTTGATAAACTCCTTAAAAATTTCTCCACTACTCTTTGTTTATAATGCATCTCCATGAGACTTTACTTGATTAAGTGCGCCCATTGCATCCTAAAAAAATCATTTATTGATTTTGAATACTTCATTTGTAGATTTTTAAACTCTCTTCTTAGCATTTGTAATCTTATAAATTTGTTGGTACCTTAATAAGAATTTTGCATTTGACTATCTTAACTTTTCCTAGACTTTTCTAGTGCCTTAATAAGAATTTTGCATTTGACTATCTTATGTGTTCCTAGACTTTGTTGTTTCTACAACTCTTAGAAGTGGCATTAGCAAAAATTTCATTAGTATAATTTGTTTGGCTTTCAACACTCTTTGCTTTGAAAATAATTTTGGGCTTCTTCCTTATCAAAGACACATACCCTTCTAGAGATTCTTGTTCTTCTTCCTCAAAAACTACCCTCTTGGTAGTAGTATCTTGTGTAGATGATGTTAGGGAGCAATCCCTTTTCTTGTCTGAAGGGGGTTTGAAAGTGTTGTCTTTCTTTCTTAATTCCTTCTTACTTTTATCTACTTCCTTGGAAACTTCCTCTTTCCATTTATAGTTATACCTAACTTAATCATAGTTAGTGGTTTTCCTCACACCCTACCATAGGGGGCTTAACTTTTTCCCTATCAAGTTTTTCTCCATATATTAGTTTGCACAAAATTTCATTTTCAAGCACATTGAAAATATTATTTGAAGGTGTAATTTTTTCCATATGCAAAAATTGTAAAGGCTATAACTTTTGCATACGATCTCATAATCGAGTCATTCAAAAGGCAAAAGTGCCTAATTTTTCATCCTCTATCACTCTAGCCTATCAATGCACTATTTTTATAAAGTGCCCGTGCAAGTTAGTTTAGAGTGACAAAAACACTTCTTTAATAAATTGAGCAATCTGGGGGGAAACTACAAATAATCAAGGGAAAAAGATGTATTCAAATGTCAAGTGCACTCAATTATAAAGTGTCACTTTAAGGGGGGAATTAGGCTAGAGCATTCAAAACCACTCTTTGTTAGGGTTAGCTAACAAAATATATCAATTAAATGCAAATAAAGATTAAACAGAGGAATGAAAAATAAATAGAAATAATAGCGAGAGACAATTTTAACGTGGTTCACCCAAACTCAGGCTACATCCACCAATAGAGAGTCTAATATTATTGTCTAGTAAATCAAAACTTATTACAACCAAAAATCCCTACAACTCAATATCGCTGCAAAATGCTACAATACATCATAAACAACCTTAGCCCTTAGCCGCTTTTATCAAGCCTTATGTCGATTATAAAATACAGTTCTTTTATGTTGGCCAATAGAAAAATAACTCCCGACTCCTTTATAAAATAATAAAAAACCCTAACCCTTAGCTGCTTTTATCAAGCCTTATGTCGATAACAGAATAGGGTTCTTTTATGTCAGCCAATAGCAAAATAACTCTCAACGCCTTTATAAAATAATAAAAAACCGTTTGAGGTTTCGGGGGCATTGCCGTTGAGCCCCCACGGGGGCACTGCCCCTCAAACCTACCCTATTCGTGACAAGAAGCACACCAGGGGCGCTTCCCTTGGACCCCATAAGGGACACTGCCCCTAAATCCCCGCAAGGGGTGTTGCCCCTTGACCCCATTAAATAATTTTGGGGGAAACTTCGCTAATAAAAGTTGGGTAAATTTAACCTCCGATTTTGATTAGGATCCATATAACAACAATCTCCCACTTGGAGACTGATCAGACTCCACACCATATCATCTCCCACTTGGAGACTGATCATAACACCGTTGACCCTATAGCTCCCACTGGAAATAAGCACCCTAGACTCTATTGTTCTAATTTTTTGTTTTCAATCTTGAAGACCAACCAAAGCTGAAGAGGAGCTCATCTTCTCCCTTGTTACTACCTTTGTAAACATATCCACTAGATTTTCATCTATATGTATCTTTTCCAGCCATAACTGTCCATTATCCAACACTGACAGGATGAAGTGATACCTTAGCTGTATGTGTTTGGTCTTTGAATGCAAGGTAGAATTCTTTGCAAGATGTATGGCACTCTGATTATCTATATACAAAGAATTGTTAGCCTATTGTTTTCCCAATTCTTCCATGAAAGATTGTAGCCATATCATCTCCTTCCTTGCCTCTATTGTAGCTACATACTCTGCCTCTATGGTGGATAAAGAAACCACCTTTTGCAACCTGGAGATCCAACTCACCACTGTCCCACCTATAGTAATGACATAACCTGTAGTACTCCACCTGCTATCAATATCCTCTGCCAAATCTGAGTCTACATACCTTGCTAATTAGAGAACCCAAAACATAAGTGTTTATTGGATTTACCTCTCAAATATTTGAGAATCCATTTTATTGCATTCCAATGCTCTAATCCGGGATGACTCATATACCTGCTTACAACTCCTACAACATGTGCAATATCCGGTCTCGTGCATACCATGGCATACATTAAACTTCCTACAGATGAAGCATATGGTACCTTGGACATTTTTTCTTCCTCATCTTGTGTCTTAGGACACATATCCTTAGTCAATTTCAAATGACTAGGCAAAGGTGTGCTGACAGCTTTTGCATTCTCCATATGGAATCTCTACAACACCTTTTCAACATAATCAACCTGAGATAGAGTCAATTGTCTGTTCTTCCTATCTCTACAAATTTTCATACCAAGGATTTGTTTTTCTGCCCCCAAATCCTTCATAGAAAATGACTGTGCTAACTACTGTTTTAACACTCTTATGTGATCCATGTTAGACCCTGCTATAAGCATGTCATCAACATATAAACATAAAATAGTGTAGCTGTCATTATCCAACCTCTTAAAATAAACACAATGGTCAGAATTACACCGGTTGTAGCCTTGCTCAGCCATAAAACTATAAAATTTCAAATACCATTACTAAGGTGCTTGTTTCAGGCCATACAAACTCTTCTTCAATCTGCACACTAGTTTCTCCTTACCTTTGACCTCAAATCCTTAGGGTTGTTCCATATATATCTCCTCCTCCAAATCACCATGGAGAAAGGTAGTTTTCACATCTAGTTGTTCCAAATGTAAATTTTCAGTAGTCGCAATACTTACAATAGTATGAATAGAAGTCATCTTGACAACCGAAGAAAATATCTCATCAAAATCAATTCCTTTTTTCTGTACAAATCCTTTTACAACTAACCTCGCTTTAAATATTTTCTTACCTCCATCTTTTTCTTTTAGCCTATAAACCCATTTGTTTGGTAAAGCCATTTTACCTGCAAATAACTTGCATAATTCCCAAGTCTAATTTTTTAGCAAGTAGTCCATTTCTTCTTTCATTGCATGCTCCCACTGAACCTTTGTTTCCACCTACATAGCTTCATCATGCCCTTTTGGTTTACTAGCATTTGTTAACAAAATAGAATACAAAGAGGGAGAAAACCTTTCACGAGGTCTACTGAGCCTTGTTGACTGTCTAAAATTCACTGGAGTTTGTGGTATCTCTTGTCGTTGTTGTGGAGCATGAGGAACCACTAAAACATCACTATCTAGAGTATCATCCAACACTACATAATCCTTTTCTTTCTTCTCATGTTGCTATAACTCATCTTTGTACAACACCTTCTCATTGAATACAACATCCCTACTTCTCACAATTTTTTTATTTTCAAAATCCCAAAGCCTATAACCAAATTCATCAATGCCATATCCAACAAAGATACACTTTTTTTGATTTTACATCTAGCTTGGTTCTATTTTCAGAATCTACATGTGAAAATGCTTCACATCCAAAGGTTTTGAGAAAAGAATAACTCACCTTCTTTCATGTCCATGCTTCCTCTAGAATACCACAGCCCAAAGGAATTAAAGGACCTCTATTAATTAAATATACAACGGTATTGATAGCCTCTGCCCACATGTTTAAAGGCAGCCCAAAATACAATCTCATTGTCCTTACATGCTCCATTATTGTCCTATTCATGCGCTCAGCCAGTCCATTCTCCTGTGGAGTCCCTGGAACCATTTTTTGCCTACGAATTCCATTAAAGGAACAATAATCCTCAAATTCTTTGCTTCAATACTCACCACCATTATCAGATCTGAGACATTTTAATCTTTTACCCATCTCATTCTCAACCAAGCTTCTCCATTTCTTAAATGTTTCAAATACATTAGATTTCTGCATGAGGAAATAAATCCAAACCTTCCTAGTTGCATCATCTATGAATGTAACATAATACCAAGAGCCACCAAGAGAAGATACCTAAGCTGGTCCCATACATTTGTATGCACAAGATCCAACTTTTCATCTTTCTTTTCCTTCCCATCCTTGAGAAAACTAACTCTCTTTTGTTTTCCATACACACAACTTTCATTGAAATCCATATTAATACATTTTCAACCTGGTAAAACTTTCTTAGAATGAAGTACCTTCATACATTTTTCACTCATATGCCCAAGTTTGTTATGCCACAGTGTTGTTTCAGAACCTATAGCAACTATTTCAGTCTCTTCTTGCAAACTTGTAGCAACTGTTCCTGAACCTGTTTGGTTTTTATCTACAACAACTAAAGTAGAAGGAACAGTATGACTTGTATAATGATATAAGGTACCTACTTTCACACCTTTTTCTACTATTAAGGCACCTCTTGGAACCTTCCAATTTTTATTGGTGAATGTAACAATGCAACCTTCATCAGCTAGTTGCCCTCCTGAAATTAAATTCCTACTCAGCCTTTAAACATGCCTTACCTCTTGTAGTAGCCAATACTTCACATTTTGCAACTTAATCTTGATTCATCCCTTTCCAACAATCTGATAGGATTTGTTATCTCCCAAATAAACCAGCCCAAAATCCCCTTGGACATAATCAAGAAAACAACTTCTATGGGCATAACATGAAATGAGGCCCCTAAATTTAAAACCCATGAATCATCAGCATTATCTAGGGAAAGAATGAAAGCATCATCTTTAGATTTATTACTTACCAAATTTGCCTCCTTATTGCCTTCTTGTTTGTCTCCTTTATTCTTTAGACACCAACAATCTTTCTTTAAATTACCTAGTTTCCCACAGTACCAACAATCCTTCTATCGTTTGGATTGGGACCTCTTGTCCTTTGATTTTCCTCGTGTCTTCCCATGACTTCCAGAACCTTTTCCTCTCTCCTTTGATCTATCCCTGCTTTCTGTATTAAAAACACTACCTAATGTGGAACCTCTTGAGCTTTTCCATCGCATTTCCTCACTAAGGATAACACCAACAACATCATCAAATTTCAAAGTGTTTGAACCAGAGAGAGTTACTTACAACCATTACCAAGCTATTCTAGCTTTTTGGCAAAGAACATAAAACCAAGGGAGTCCTCACCTCTTCATCAAATTTTATTTTTACAGAAGTTAACTGACTAACAATCGTATTAAACTCATTTAAATGATCTACCACAGATCCACCTTTCATCATTTTTAGATTAAATAAATGCTTCATGAGAAATACCTTATTTGAGGCTGAGAGTTCTTCATACAATTTGGCCAAATCTTTCATTAGTTCACTTGTTGTCTTTGCTTCTGTTATATTGAAAGCCACAGATGGTGTCAGGCACAATCAAATGATTCCCAATGCCTTTCTATCCAGAAGTTCTCAATCCTCATCTGTCATTCTTGTTGGTTTCTTGGATATTCCTTCCAACAACCTCCATAAATCCTTTTGATAGAGATAATCCTCCATCTGCATCTTCCATAATTGATAGTTCTACCCATTGAATTTATCTACCTTCAATTTACCCTCATCTGCAATTACTCCCACTCAACCGTGAGACCTTCTTGCAGATGATAATTGAACACAACCGGCTCTGATACCACTTGTTAGGGTTAGATGACAGAAGATATCAATTAAATGCAAATAAAGACTAAACAGAGGAATGCAAAATACACATAAATAATAACAATGACAGACAATTTTAATGTGGTTCACCCAAACTCAGGCTACATCCACCAATAGAGAGTCCAATATTATTATCCAGTAAATCAAAACCGATTACAACTAGCAATCCCTACAACTCAATACTGTTGCAAAATGCTACAATACATCATAAAAAACCCTAACCCTTAGCCTCTTTTATCAAGCCTTATGTCGGTTACAAAATAGGGTTCTTCTACGTCGGCCAATAGAAAAATAACTCATGACACCTTTATAAAATAATAAAAAACCCTAACCCTTAGCTTCTTTTATCACGCATTATGTCAGTTACAAAATAGGTTTCTTTTATGTCGACCAATAGAAAAATAACTCCCGACACCTTTATAAAATAATAAAAAACTATTTGACGTTTCAGGGGCACTGCCCCTCAACCCTGCCTTGTATCGTGACAAGGAGCATGCTAGGGGCACTGCCCCCAAACCCCCACAAGGGGCACTGCCCCTTGACCTCGTTAAATAATTTGGGGGGAAATTACACTAATAAAAGTGGGGTAAATTTAACCTCCAAGTCTGATTAGGCTCCATATAACAACATTCTTACTACACTAAAGTACCACTTTAAATAGTCAAAACTGAGTATTAAGAAGTTTAAATTGCACCATTTCATCACCTAAAAGAAAGTCAAAAGGTAATGGTACCACCTTCATCTTTTCACATTTCACATCTGGTGAAGAAGACAATCATGATGCAACTTCAGAGCCTAGTATCAACTCTCGGCTCTCACCTCACTTGGTTCTTCATAGTAGAAAAATTGAACTCTACCTGATTTCTTAGTATGTAAAAACACTCATAGAGTGTCAGCTATTGAAAGTGTAAAAGTGAAATGTAAGCACTGATCTATAAAGTGTAGTGGAGAGATTGCAACATTGCAACTTGAATCGCGTTGGTTCCTACCTCATTCGAATGTGCACATATGCACATCCTTTCCTTAGTCATTTTGTACATTTCTAAGACCTTCATCCTGGTCTTTTTCTTTTAAAACACTACTTACCTCAATCAATTTGCCAAAATGTCTTAACATCAAGGGAAAGGCAAATTTTACAACTTCGACATGCTTCAAGAGTTCTACATATCTACATCAAAATCGATATCGACATCATCATCATCTGGAGGGGCCATCTAAAGGCCTCTCTTTGTTTTCTCTCTTTAGGAGGAAGTTTTTTCCCATAGGGTTTTCTTTCTTTCTCCAGTTTATGAGAGATGTTTTGTAAATGAGTACCTAAAATGGCACACAATCGGGACTCATATTTAATAAACCCAACTAAGCTATGCTTAAAGGGGGGTGTCGGTGTATAAACTCATACGAGTTATACCTAACTTGATCATAGTTAGTGGTTTTCCTCACATGTGGAAAGACTAAGTCCTCTTGTTGAGTCATTAGTTGATGTGTCGATCCATCTTCAACACATCACTACTATTTTGGAGGGAGGTTAAATCTTGAGCTATTCTCTTGGTTCAAATTTCTCCACCTTTCCTATTCTCATGGAGACTTGTTCCTCAAGCTTCACCTATTTATACAGGTGTTCGGTTGTAAATCAATTAGCTCATTTTCAATACATTGCATTCGTGTTTGATTGCGGCTCTATGATCTTGGACTTCCACTTCCACATCATATATCTAGTTCTATTTTTTATTGAAGCATCTTCAATAATAGACTAATTCATCTTGGGTATCGGTTAAGCATAAACTTTCTCTATTTTGTAAGAAGGATCCAATACTTTCCCATCATTAGAAATACCCTTGGGTACTTTACCAACTTTAAATTCTTTGATCTAGAAATTAGTTAATTAAGAATAATCCATATTCCTCATTTTGTGATCATCCATGCAATCTACCTAGAAGTCCTTGAGATCATATTAATGCTTGTATAGGGGCTAGACTAGATTTGTAATATTTTCCCTAGGATCAAATTTGTTCCTCTTTTCATATAGGTGTTTCAGTTAATTCCAACCATTTCTACTCAATATTTTGACATGAAGATAGGAAGCACAAGTATAAGCACCAATGCAAATGGGAAAATGAACACCTATTTTGTGTTTTCCTATCATCAATTTATGTACATCACATAACTACTTGCATAGCTCTAAAGTAACAATCCTATTACTAGGATACTTTGACAATTTATATGAGGCTTTAGTAAATCCACTGCATCCAATATAAGTGAATGTGAAAATTGGATAAATCAATTTCCCCAATTAGTAATTATGGTAGTAGATTGTAATGAAATTCTCTTGTCAAAGCCATTTTCCATGAGCCTGATTAGATAGAAGATAAGGGCATCATTTACTCCATGATAATGCTTCTATCTCTCATTTATCTTTAATTCAGGGTAGTGTTCATATACTTTCTAGTCCCTAGAACTGAACTTTTATTTTGTTTAGTATTGGGAAGGCTTCCATTCTTGCCAATATATATACCAAATAGGAGATCATGACGAAGTATTTACTATCATAAACCTCATAGAAATAATCATGTAGGTGATCATTGATCAATATTTCCTAGTAAATAATTCTATTTTTACCTTCCATTATAGTAAGCATGAATTAACACATCCATGGATGGAACTCCTTATCCATTGGGTTCCTAACTATCCTATTCAACAAGGTGATTAAATCACTTATGTCCTCGATGAACTCACTTTTATGAAGGATCTCGACATCCTTGTGACTTCTACTCTTCTCTTGATCAATTATTTTTCATTCAAAAAGCTTAACTCAAGTCATTGTATGCTTGCCATAATAATCATTTGCATATTTGATTATTTGATGTAAGTAGGAAGACCAAAAGTTTCCTTAATTTCTTCAAGAGTGATATCAATGATGAGTTCATTTGATGGTCCATAGATTCTCTTGGTATTAGGACTATAATGCTAAGCACATGCCAATACTAACTCAAGCGATTGTACTAAATCTAGGAATGCTATAGTTTGTACAATACCACTATGTGTGATGCAAATAGCCTAGTGTGATCTACCATCTTCCTTGTTGAGTCTTTGAATAAATTGTTCAATGCGTACATGCCCCAAATCTATATCACTAATGTTTGAGAATGTGGAGGTGATCTTTGAGGTAGATGAATAGCCTTTGAATTCATACTTTATGTCGTTAGGGTGCTTAGATTTTGATGGAGATGTCATGAAGACTACACAAAACACTAAAGAAGGAGTTCCTTTAGACTTGTAGATCAAATAATGTGTCAAAGGAAAAGTAGGGATTAAATGTGAATAAATGGATTTACAATGTAGAAAAGTATAAAGGATGTTAGAGTTTTGTAGCTAGGAAGCAATTAAAAATTTTCTTGAGAAGTTTGAAAGTTTGAGAAGTACTACAAAATACGAGGGGATCAAATGTTAGAGTGCAATATGAAAATTTGTTGGGTTTCTCAAAGTCTCTAAAGTTTCAAAGTGTAAGACTAACAAAAGGAAAAATGTTGGATGGAATCCATAATCATTGCTTAGTTGTAAGAAAAATCTAAACTTACAAGATGATATGCTAATGAGATTTGGAGGAATGGGGACAACTTTCAATAATTGTAAAGTCACTTCAGACTTTTGAAAACTTTTTTATGTAGAACAGACGGAAAGTGGAGCTCAAAGACCAATTTGTAAATTGTGGATTTACTTCAATATTTTGGAGTTTCATAAAGCAAAAAGGAAAGGAAGGATGGGTTCAAGTTTTTCTAAGGAATGAATGCTCTATAGGATAATGTATGCATGTGCAATGCAAAATAGAGTGTATGGAAACCCTAAAGGTGTTTGTGGTTTAAACTAGGGTTTTGAAGAGAATTTACAATTCAACAAATTAAAACATAAGGCACAAATGTTTAATAGAATGAAAGCTAGAGCTCAGCAAATAAGAAGATAATCCAATTTATATTATAAAAACCTCAATTACTCAAGATTGAATGTTTGTTCATCTTTCTTTCCTAAGGATGAAAACCCTTTTTGGAAAAATGGATTTGATGATGAAAAACCTCTCTCAAGGGCCTATAAAAGGAGGAGTTTAGGAATAGAAGAAGATAAACCAGTTTATATTATCAAAATGTCAATTTCTCAAGAGTAAATGTATGTTCATCTTTCTTGTCTAAGGACGAAAACCCTTTTTAAAAAATGGATTTTTGAGGATGAAAACCTCCTATTCATCTCAGTAATTTCATTAAGGGATTACCTATGTGCTTCAAGATTAGATTTGAGATGAAAAATCTCATCTCCTTTCGACTGATTCCATTTAGGGGTCACTAATGTACTAAATGTTTTGTAGAAGTTTTCTAGTGGGATTGTATTAAAGATTATTCTCAAATTTTTGGAGTGTTTTAGTGTGTTAGATTTAGAGGCTATATCATTTTGTTGTAGATTCATTTTTTGTCTAACATCAAATATATTCAATTTATGTGGGTCATTCTTTGTGTGAAGAAGTTGTACTCTTTCATGGAACTGTTGTACCATCTTGTAGGCCTAGCAAAATTTAGTTCAAGGTAAATTATTTATAATTATTGAGTTATGATATGCTTTGGGATTTTCCATACAAGTTGTTTAATAATGGTGGGACCTTCCCAAATTTGGGAGAGCTAAGTGTACAAGGTTTTTGTCTATAGTACAAGAGAAAAAATACCAAGTTTTATTAGGTACAACAATTTAGGGGATAAACTCTTCAGCCAAGAATCTAATGTTCTGGATTATATATTAGATTTTTAGATCATCTTTTGATATTACAACATCACACTTATGTTTGCCTTCTAAGATATCTATTTAAATGTATTTGTCTCTCAGTCATACCTTTTTTTGAATCGTTGCTATTGGATAATTGTTAAGATTACAACTTTTTATTATATTACTTTTTGGGCCACACCATATTTATGTCCTAGTCATAGCAAGTAAAGAAAATCATACCTAATGTTTTATCACAACACTTGGGTTGGATTTTAATTGGTCATGCCATAACAATGTTCCCAAAATTTTCATACCTGTTCATATAAATTATATTTGGTGTGCCAATCTTTGTGAGTATTTTTTAGTATGATAGATTGCTATTGCAAACACTCATAGGCTAGTCTTCAAGGATAGTCTCGAAGAAAGACTTGGATGTACAAGGAGCTTCAAATCATATCAAAATAGAGGGTAATAGATCATCAAGTCTTATTATATAGGATGAACAACTAAAGGTGTTGAATGGTTGCACAAGGCAATCCAAAACCAATCAAATATCACCAACCACAAACAAAACATGATGCTTAAACTTAATCACAATAAGTACAATGACAAAACCCTAACTAGGATTGACATATCAAGCTAAAAGCTTCAAATTTCTTTTCCCAAACATAACCTATTCCTCATTAGAATCCAAGCAACTAGTCATTTTGTATGCCCTCATACTCTACTATAATTCTTCTTTCCTTGCTCTCCCTATTGTAAAAGATAATTTATCACATTTTTATTCATTTCAATGGAATTTCTTTGAAGTATGTTGATTTGGCTAGTAATTAGCTCCATTTGATACATAATTCCTTGGTCTTTATTTGAAAAACCTTGAGATTGAGAAAGAAGTTATACAAGTTGGAAAAAAAATGTTATCGTAAAGCTTTACACTTCTAAATTTCTAAATATGCAAAAGAATAACATGTCTCACAACATTAGAAACAATTTAATTATTTAGAACTATCCCAAGCAGGGCTTAAATTTGATAGTCGACCTTGCCTGTCAAAAAACTTTTTATGACAGTTATCTTTTCAATACTACCTTTAAAATACTATGACATGACCTTAGTATAAGTAGATTATATAAAAACCAAATATATATATATATATATATATATATATATATATATATATATATCAACATAATCTTATATAAACTTTGACAGTTTGTCCAAAATCTCTCCTTTCATATGATACAGTCGTTTTAAAAATTTGATTGTATTTTACAGAAAAAATGTCTAAATACAGCTATACAACTGTCAAATTTAAGCCCTAATCCCAAGTAAAGCTTCTTTCCAACTTAAGTATCAACCAAAAATAGCAGGTATATCTCCAAAGATGGAAAACTAATGTTTTCTAGTAGCAATACAATACCAAAATAGATGCTTCAAGGATTCTTTAGTATTACAAAAGGGACATTTAATAGGATGGACTTGCAAGGTATTTAGTTTCTCACCAATAGGCAATTTATATAGTAATAACTTCCAAGCAAGCATTTGAGCATCAACATCACCATAAGATTTCTAGGTTTGTGAGTTTAACCTAGTCCAAAATTTATGACTCAACTTGAACCTCCATCTTACATTGAGATGGGGAGTTAGGGAAAGTGTGGAAAGAAGGAAAAGGTAAATTTGTTTTAAAGGTAAGAAAGAGAAATGATGAATATAAAGCCACTACTAATCCTTGAAAAAGTTACAAGTGATAGGAGTACGACTTTTCATAGCTAAGTTAGGAGGCACAAGGGATTGTACAAATAAAATAAACTAATGGTACTTATTACTCAGATCAAAGTTTTTTTTGATGATCTACCAAGAGGACCATTGCAATACTGAGAAGTCCCATAAATCTTTGAATTGATTAACATTTTGTTGAATAAATGGTAAGCTTGTCTGGGAAACATGATAACCAATGGTTTTCCATGGAATTGGATAAGCACATTCCACCAAATGGAATAAGAAGCAAAACTAAAACTATGTTGTAATGAAGATTCTCTCCAATTCAAAAATTTGCACACTTTCTTCCAAGCCTTCCAAATGGATTGAATAGGAAAAGATGCCTTAATATGAAAATATGGAGCAAAGAGAATCTTAACCAACCAACTAAGGTTTTGTCATTTCTCTTTAATAGTGGCAATAACAAGCTTGTGCCTTAATAAAATTTTACATTGTTCATCTCCTTTTACGACTATAGTGATCCATTTAGGAAGTAAACAAATACCTTACATTTCTATATCAATGATATCGAGATCACCTTTATATTTAGGCTTAATGCATTAGTGCCAAGAGATGAATCTACATCCTATACTACCATCCCATTTGGTCCAAAGGTACTATTGAATAAGTTTACACAACTCTTCATATCCTCTTCTAGATATAGCATCCAACATGAAGAGAAGTAAACATGTGTAGCAAGAAAAAATATGTTAGCAACCTAAACTTTTCGAGCAAATGAAAGAAATTTGTTACCCTAGTTGAAAAGTTTATTTTTATTCTATTCAAATACCAATTCTACATTTCAAAAAGGGGTGAACCAAGTCCAAATGAAATGCCAAGTTATCTAGTTATTCCCAATGCTTAACTTGTTTCCAATATTAAGGAATCTAATGAGGAGCAAGACCAACTTGTGTTATTAAGAACTCAATTTTATGATGGATTAGTTGAGAACTCGAGACTAAGTAATATAGATTTAAAATATCCAGAGTATTGTTCAACTCATTTTTACGAGGTGACTATTGGGTTTGTCGTAGGGGTCACTCTAGTAAATTTTTTGTTGTTGAATATATGCTTTTTTTCTACTAAAAAAATGGAAAACCCACACATCGTCAAGAGGTGGCTTCTTAGGTTTGTCCTAAGCATCATTATAGTAGGGTTGGTCTTATCCCTTTTGTGCACCCTCAAAGAATGATGTGGAATCATTGTGGTTTCTTGGATCCACTTAAGCTTGGATGTTGACCAAGATTGACCACCTAGTGATGTCATATGCCTAGGTGGTGAGTGATGCAATGTCATCCCGTTTTGGATTGCATTTTTTTAAGTTTTTGAATTTTGTTGTGTTGATATAGTTCCTGTCGCTTGCAGTTTGCAAGTTCCTGTCGCACACATATATGTTTAATTTATTTCTAACGACTGTTTCAGGGAATTTAGTTTTCTGCTAACCATGAGGAGGTTATGGCTGGCGGTTATCAACATTTAGAAAGAAATTGAAAAGCCCTCCATCGTGCATATTAAGGAAGGGACAGCTGGCGAATTGCTTTATTACTGTTGGGATGGTCGACTAATTTTAGAAACAGCAGTAAATCTGCATTTATCTCCTGGCGTGCATGGTTGTCTTTCTTCTGCAATCGTCTGCAGGTCGTGGCGTAGTGGATGGTATTGTGGCAGCAAATGTTATGCAGACGTTTGAAGAAGACATTTATTTGCATGTCTTCGCTGGCAATTGTTTGGGCATCGATCATTTTCACATTGTCTATTATTTGCTATGTCGCCAGTTCTACATTCTAGAAATCTCTGATAATCATGGGCAGTCGTGGTGGCAACTTTATTATGAAGTAACTGTTACAATCAAGGGGCGACAGTTTCTATTTTCTCTTCAGCAGAATTTAAAAAAAATCGATGATTATATATAGAGAGGACCAGCAGCTTGTGGAGATGGCGGATAGAGACATCGAAGAGTAGGAAAGAAGAGACGGCATGAACTGAAAGGGGGTCGTTGGTCTGAGAAGAGACCGATCCTTAATAGATTAAGGCGCAGGTCGAAATGGAGAAAGCTAGATTGAAACTGTGAGGAAGACGGCAATTGGAGAAGCCTGTTTGAAGTTGGCGTTTTGTTTGTTTTGATTTACTGCTATGAGAGGCCGACCATATGGCCGATACATGATTTTGTAGTGCACAGAAATATTGATTAATAAAGAAAATCTCTTTTTCATTCTTCCTGTCACTCTTGTTTAGAGTTGCCTCTCATTGTGAAGAAATTGTCTTGTGTTTTCTGTCACTCATTCTGAATTCTCTTGGTTTGTGTCTCTTGTAAACGGGTTTTGAGTCTATATCTAAACTCGATTCCATCAGTGAGTCATCCCTCTTGACTGTTAGTGTTAAGCTTCTTGACTCTTAATGAAAGTCTTCAAAGCAATCAATCGGTTTTGCACCTTTGAAACCATAAACAATGAAGGTCTTCAAATAATCATGAACACAACAATCAAGAAGACAAGCCTTTAAAGTACTCATCAATCCGTTTTGCACCTTTGAAACCATAAACAATGAAAGTCTTGAAAGCAATCATGAACACAACAATCAAGAAGACAAGCCTTTAAAGTAATCGTGGACACAACAAACGAGATGGAGTCTCCTCTATTTTATAGGTAACTGTGAATTAGAATCGTGTAATAAAATTCATAAATAATAGTGAACTAAAGAGTTGTAATAAACAACGAGCATCTTGACATTCACAGGGCGAGCCAATGTATTTCATTTAAAAAAAAACACATCCCTACTACCAGCCAATTTTTCCATGTGTACTTACACATTATTGATTTGCATTAGTTGCAGATTTCTTTCTAAACTTGAAAACAGGATAACCATATATGACAATGACAATATTCCAAATCTACGAGTCATAAAATTTTCAAGAAAACAATTTATATTGAAATCTCAATTTCAAACACCATCTTGAATAAAACAAAGAAAAAGCCTGACATCTTAAAAAAAAACTAAGAACAGAAGAGAGTTCTCCCAATATGTAGAGATGCACATCTACTCTCTGAATGCCTTGGCCATCAGCAGAAACTAGCTGGAGTTGGCTCTACTTGTGTATATCACGTATGCAATAAAACCCAAGACTGTGACTGCTGCTCCTACTGCAAAGAGAAACGATAAGATTAGCCAAACTTATGAGAAATGCTGTGTCAAATGTGATGGCCATCAATCATTTACAATTACCTACTAGAAGTTCTTATATATGCTCTCCATAAAGCCACCAAAAATGTCAGGTTTGCAATTTTTTGATTATACAAGAATCCTTGTCTACCAATGTATAAGGAAGCATAATGACAAGTATAAATTCTGCGTTGTAATATATCTAGAAATCAAGGTCTTGTCATAAGGTAACTTGTTCAGAATTTAATTTGTTGGAGTGCAAACATTCTATACTTTGTTTGCATAGACAACTCGGCCATAATATAAAGTTTTATATAAGCATTTGATATTATTTTGCAGTACTTACCCGATAGAAGTGTGAAAGAGCGAAAGAGTACGCGACGATAATGCTTCAGACTTCTGACATCTCTAGTCTCTGGCACATTCAATAGTGGTTGATGGGCAGTATCAAATATATTGCTCATTTTCATACTCTCAAAGATTTTTTCATTAACACCCATATCAATGATCTGCCGAAACAAAAAAAATATGTGAATAATAAGCATATAAACATTTACCATAACTGGTTTCAAACAATACAATCATGTCAATGATAGTGGTTATTAACTGTGAGAAAGATGCACTCAACTTTATTCTTAAATATATGGAAGTAAAAGAGTTTTAGGTTCATCAGATTTTATCAATTTTTAATCGTGCTCAAAACATGTGCAGATGAATATGGATTCTTGTTTTATAGCATGACCTGTAACACTAATTCATTGTATATATATAAATTATTTATCAAGAAAGGCACATATATATATAAAAAAAAAAAAAAAACTTGTATATGTAACCATCCATCTGTTAAGAAATTATTGCACCCACCTATAATGGAAATGTACATCTATACTTGATAGGAAACAAGTACAGGTATAGGTGAAGCCTAATTCCAAAATCACAGTTCGAATTTTTGTGTTCATGCGTGTTTTTTTGTGCATCTCAAACATTAAAGGATCTATTCGAGACAATTGTAGCTGCCATGGCAGTTGCATTGGTTATTATCTCTAGATGATTTGTAAAGCTTCGAGAGACATTTTCTAACATGGTCATCAGTCAAAATTCGTCTATATGGAAGCAATCTATGTTGGAAATATTAATCTTCCGTCAGACATTTATTGCTGGCTGCCCCCGCGTCAGACCTGGGGATCTCCCACATCCTCTCCCAGCACCGTTGGCCTGCCAGAATTAAATTAGGTAGGTGCATTTGAATTTAAATGTTGAGCGCCCATTTTGCTGGGTATGTAGAATGAAACAAAAAGGAGGGAAAGAGCTGTAGTCAGTAGCCAGCAGAAGAATGTGTTGATCCTGTAGTAGCAGAGGAATGAGAATTTTCTAGAAGAGAACAACACAGAACAACAGAGGATAGAAGTTTGTAGCAGCAATAGTAGACAGCTACGGAGTTCGCACAGGCAGCTCCGGATATACAGTGTGCAGCTCCAGAGATTGGGGCAGAGTATGAAAACAGAGCAGCAGCTCTGAACCTGTAATGTGCAGTCAAGTTTGAATGTAATCTAGAAAAATGAATATATAAACAAAATATATTGCTCTTCTTCTGTGTTTGGTTTCATGTGTGTGTGTGTTTTGTTTTTGCTGTTCATTATTGCTGAAGTATTGCATTTGAAGAATAGTATTCTGCCCCTCCCCTGTTTTTTATCTGCCAACAATCTAACACTACAAGGGAAGCAAGTATTAAGCGAATGATCTTAGATGACATTTGATGGGATCATGTTGAATTTCTCCTCAATTTCACCAAGCCCATATTGAGTATGATCCGTTATACCAACATGAATAGGCCATGTTTGGGAGAGATATATGAAGACATCAACTCATTGATTAAGAAGATGAAGACCATCATAAATAAGAAAGAGCAAGATCCTGAAAAAACTTTTGCAAACAGCTACAAAAAATTACTGAAGACAGATAAAACAAAATGACCACCGCACTACATCTTCTTGCGTTTGGATTGAGTCCCAAATTTTATAGTGCTAAGATCCTTTATGTGTTGACAAGGATTGCCCCATATAGAGATATTGACAAAGCAGCACTTCGTAGACTCTTCATTGATCCTAACATGCAAGATGCAGTTGGGATTGAGTTCATGGGTTTTGTAAGCACCAATGACTTTAATATTGATGCTCTTCATAACAAGTTTAAGGTTGATGCTCATAGTTGGTGGTATTCCTACCTTGCTGCACTTGACGTTGAGGATGAGCCAACTAGTGAGCATGAGAGAGTCAATGCTAGTGTCAATGCTAGTGGCACTATTTGTGGTTCTTCTAATATACAATACCAACATCATCTAATATGGATGGTGATGATGATATTTTTGAAGACTCATATATGAGGTTGATACTTGATTAGTGATGGCTAACTATTAGACTCTTGACATTATTATTTTTAATTTTAAAATATGTCTGACAATCTAGTTTGACTAATTGACATTGAAGTATTTTTAAGTTTTACGGTGCTTTTGTTTATTGTATGATGCTGTGGTATTCTGAACTTAATTACCACTGGAAATATGTATATATTTCAGAGTTTATATGTTTTTGTATGGATGAACCCAAAATGAACCCAACTCCAAAAATATTTTTGACCGAACCCATGAACCCAAACCAATACTAAGACCAGTAACTTTGCTTAATAAAATTATACTAGGTGGTTTTACCATAATTAATAATACATTAATACAATTATATATATCAATTTAAAAAAATAAAACCTATAAATGAAATTTTATAAATTTTATAAAACATAAAACAGAGAAATTTGAAATATTCTGCCTCATCTCTAAACTTAATAGATCAAAGAGGGCATTGTACTTCCAGCTTATTTCATTGAATTGAAAATTACTAGAGTATCTATTTGACTCCTGTGTAATACTTACATTGACCAAGCTATTACTGAGTTTTGACAACCAAGCTGAATGACGGGCTAAAGGAATTAGAGTATCATTTAATGAGTTGACTAAATGTTACTGTCTTATTCCTAGCAGTCATTGAGTTCTACTTCTCTCATTGTCATATACTTCCTTTCCCCAACTCAGGTGTACTTTAAACATGTCCATAGTTTGATGAAGAAATGACCTCTGAAAATTTGAGACAGTTCTTTCATAAGAAGTTAAGTATCATGCAAGAGCCCTGGTGGTTATTACTTATTTGTATTTTTAAGTCCAATGTACCAGTTAAATACTGTTTTACAATCACCTTTTGGCTTTTCTTTCTTATTTGATATACTAATTTCATTGGTTCTGATATGAGTTGCACATAAATCATTCTACCGATCATAAATCGTTTCACTTATCTTGCAAACTGGTATCTAATTTTAGATCAAACGTTAGAAATCACTCAAAACTCTATCCCCAGAGAAGTGAAGTGTCTGCAATATTGAAAATTGATCAACAGCTGGGAAGATAGGAGATTGCAAAAATCTTACCTTCTGATAGATCTTCTCCTGCCAGTCAATATCATTTGATTGTCCAGTTGGACCTGATGACTCCACTGATGCTGGAAAATCCCACAGTTACTAAATATATAAGGCCACAAAAGATTTCTACTATGCTCCCACAGTTACTAAATATATAAGGCCACAAAAGATTTTCTACTATGCCAAAACATTAAAAAGAAATGCCGAATGTATATCTTCAATCAATGCTAGATCTAGTCCAAAATGTGCAGTAGATAGATAATAGGGATGGCCAAAATGTGGCATCTATCTCAGTTACCATTCAAACGAGAATATAATAAGAAAATTGAGATAAAATAATAGTGTAGAGGTAAATGAATTTTACTTATAGGGGCATCTGACAGCCTCTGGGTTTGGGCTTGCAGTAACTGCTTCTGCTGTTCAACAGAACTCTGTTGCCATTGCTGTTGCAATAAGCCACCAGGTGTGTGAATCCTTTGCTGAAGCTCTTGTTGTACTGAGTTCCACTGTGGTAGCAATGGTGGTTGTTGTTGCAACTGCTGGGGCTGATGTTGGAGCTGGGCGAGAAGAAGTTTTTCTTGTAGTAGTTGTTGCAACTGCTGTGATTGATGTTGTGACAATGATGGTGATGGTTTCTGTGCTTGCTGATATTCAGAATAAACATTAAAAATTGATGGTTGTTGTTGCTGAAGAATGGATGGCTGCTGTTGTAAAACTGATTGTTGTTGCCTAAGGGCAGACTGATGGGGCTGCTGAAGAAGCCCATTGTGAGGTAAAACCTGACCTGGCAAGTTATAGGGTGCACTTTGAGTACCAAAAACAACTCCACCTGTACTTTTGAATAAGTTAGTCATAGAAGACAACGTGGACGGTAAGCTATCTGAGTTCTGCATTCCACTTGCACTCATGGTAATTCTCTCATTTTGTGGTAGTGATGCTTCTTGTGGTTGGGGCTGTGCAGGCAGTGAAATGCCATTGCCACTTACCATAGCTGGCAAGTGTGATGTATTTCTCATCTTTGACAGAAGTCCTGTTTCAATATTGAAAACAATTGAAACCAAAAAAAACTTCTCAGTCAAAAACCTCATTTAAACATTGAGATCAAAGAATAAATGGAATTATTGTAAGAAAAATCATTCTTGTCAAAAGAATGGTAATATAAATTATGCTTAATGAATAAAACCAATCATTTTATTAGAAATTAGAATTTTATCTGCCTGTCCCCACCCAGATCTAGAGGCTCCTGGTTGCTACTAGAAGAACCACCTGCCAAAGAATTTCCATCTCGAGAAGCATGATTTTCTAATGATAGCACCTTGAGAGCTATTTTGTCTATATAGTCGGGCTGCATAACATAGAGGGACAACATTATCCTAACAGAAAAAATAATCCCTTGCCAAACATGTATACTTTTCAAAATGCATGATAGAAAAAATAATAGAAGCCATGTGACTTGAAAAACACTATAAAAACACTATGCAACGAGAACATCTTGCTGTAAAAAAAATACAGTAGCATAGATATTTAGAAAAACCATAGAGTTTGAAGAGCTCAATAAGTTCCCAAATTTAGGGAATTAATTATTTTAAGCTAAAAAGGATAAATTAAGTAAGACTGGGATTTAAACTTATTTAATAGAATATAGATAAAATCACACGTGCACACATATACATATATCAGCTTTGTCTTTTTCCAAACTTGATCAAACATTTCAATGATTTGACTCATGTTCTATATTTTCTTCGAAACATGGGAAATAAACAATTGTAATATAATTATATTGCACAAAGATGGTAAATAAACAATTGTAATATAATTATATTGCAATAGACAATCACAGGAAATTTTGAAAAATACATGTTCAATGATGACATACACAACAGTTATTTAAGGAAATTCATGCAGAATGAATTATCTTGGCAAATCTTTCAACCTCCAACAACGCCAGCTGGGATCATGTAACGATGTAGAAGACTACATGTAGAAGACTATGTTGTTAATTACTTACTGTTTGTCATTTGAGAATAACAAACGACTGCCGCAAATACTACCCTCAATAGAAAGCCAATCAATTATAACAACTTGTGTGTCTACAAAAACACATGTATATGCATATGAGATAAATGTGCAGGTAACACACCTGATTCACAGCAGCTGCATAAATCTCCTCTTCATATCCCAAAACAATCTTTTTGAGTTCATTAATGCCATCAGGACCTGTAAATGGCATGTGTCTTTGGAGCGTATCCGTTCTGCATACAAACACTTGCCGTTACAAAACCCCTTCCATGGTTTCTATTGGCAAACTAAGCAATTGCAAGCATTTTTGCCAAAACTGAAACATCTCAATATGTTTGCTTAAGGTCACATAATTTTGATAGGTTGAAGCCTAAAAGCTACCATGAACGGGCAGACTCCTTATGTGAAGAAAATACAAGGCTGAGAATTAAAATAGATAGCTAATCAGTTCGCCCACAAAGTACTTATCTAATAAAGAATTATTCACCCCTGTAAATGGTGTTAGAAAAGGGAAGGAAAAACAGCTTAATGGGAAATGAAGCCATCTTTAGCAAAGGAGGAATGAAAATGAATTTTGATAGGGCTGCCAAACATAATCTTGGCCCTGCAAGCAGGGAAGAAGTCTTTAGAAGCAAAGTTAGAAGGGTTTAGCATTTATTTGCTTAAATCTGGGGAATGCATCTAATAAATAGTCAAACCAAAAAAGCTCCTCCAAGGTCTCTCTAATATGTGGCTAGATATGGAAGTCGAAGGAACTGAAAGCTGGTTATTGGCTCCATTTTTTAGAAATGGGCCTCAAAATTGAATGTTAAATATGGTCATTCAGGACATTTTCTCTATCCAAAGATCTTTCATTATCATCCCTTTTAATTGGGTTATGAGAGGTAACAATGCTTCAGACCTTTTAGTTAAAGAAGGGACTGGTCTAAGGTCTAGACTTGGGTATAAAGCAAAAGTTTTCATAAACTTCCACACAAATAGCAAATCATGTATCACTATTTGAGATGATTGCCCTTAGTTCTTGGATTAGATGTCTCCATCAGGAACCCGCCCCTTATCAAATTAAGGCTTTCAAATATGAAATTTGGGAAGATACCATTCGTGCCTGAAAGGTATCCAAGACAGTTTGTTCAATCTGGAGTCGAGGCTCTTAGAGTAGAAAATTTAAATCACAAGCTTTACATTTTCTGGTTATTTCCGGTTGAATTTCGAGTTATCTGAGAATGTCATTTTTTCTTCTTTAGCCTTCTTAGTAAATTGTGGTTTTGGATAACAATGCCAAAGCTGCATTGGTCATTCCAGTTTTGGGGTTTGTGGCTCTCTGCAGTTCCCTCCCTCGGTAGTGAGCTTCTGCTAGCCTTTGTGGTTATCACTTTTTCTCTATATTTCTACGTCTGTCAAGTTGTCAATAAATCTTTAATTCTCTAGAGATTTTTCTTACCATTCTAATCGGTTCACAGAGGCTAAGACTTAGGGTAAAGTAAAATACCTCCTGAAAATAAATGCTACTTCTGGAAAGTCCAATCTAATA
Organism: Cunninghamia lanceolata; assembly: GCA_027924645.1. NCBI lineage: Eukaryota > Viridiplantae > Streptophyta > Pinopsida > Cupressales > Cupressaceae > Cunninghamia > Cunninghamia lanceolata. Next base: position 2,469,009 of record BSBN01000135.1, on the reverse strand, counting down.
ATGGGCTTGAGTGTGTGCCAAGAAAAACTCATGATAAGGACAGAATAACGATGTGGAACAAGAATTTCAAAGGTTCGAAAAGTAAAATCAATAACTTTTCATTTACAGATGTACTATGGACACCATCAAATTAGGCTACAAATTGAAAAACACAAATAAATTCATCGTAATTTATGACTTTTTTTCTATTTATATATATATGCCCACTTATTCTTTCATATAAACTATAATCAATAGTCAACTGTATAAATATAAGTATAATTTATTATATATATATAGTAAGAATGCCATATCTTTATCTTAAATATTTTCACAATTCTTTATCATAAGAATGGCATTATAAGTATAGTTCAATATAAATATAAGTATATTTTAGTATATTATATATAGTAAGAATGACTCCTATCTTAAATATTTCTGATTTCAGACAGACATTCTTGGTGAGGTAGAACTCAAGAAGATACTCTCATGGGTAGGAGAACATGGAGGAAAAAAAGAAATGCATTGGAATGCAATATTTGATGATTAGATAAATGAAATCATGAAACCTTTACTTCTAATGAAATTAAAAAATGGATGACAGGGAAGATATCAATAATAATAATTATATTTACATTGTATAAGTAAAGACAAATTTACTAAAGGGTTTTAGTTTAATTGGTTAGGTATAATTGGTGAGGTTGACAGTATGTTTGCTTGATTAATCCACCAAGGTTCAAACCATCAAAGATACAATAAATAAGAGATGAGGTTTGATATAAAACCTTCCAACTAAAATACAATTGTACAGTTCTAAAATATATATTAATAATATTAAAACTAAACTGATTCTGTAGGTATACATATGTGTGGGTGGTGCATGATCTGAGATTGCCCTGGATGTTCTTGAATCCATATGTTGATATATGTGTTTTGGGTAGTGTCACTGAAACCCCTTTTACTTATTTATAAAAACGAGTACTGGGTAATGGGTTTTTGCAATACATGTACGGAATCTATCTACTGATATTTATCTGCATTCTAAAGACACCAAAGAAATACGGGCTAAATTACAAATTGGTTTTTTTGCCCATGGATCTACAAAACTGACAATATACACACTACTGCAATACGAGAGGATCCATTGAAAAGAAATACAGAATTTAATTGCATACATCTTCTTGACGATCTTCTGTCTGGAGTTCTGCGACAACTCATTCCTCCAGTTGCTGCTGTCGTTGTTGATGGTGGTGTTGGCTGAATCCATGGCGTCCCTTGGCTGCCTTCAATTGCTCAACCTGTGGCAAATGAAAATGCGTATGAGTAAGATAATAAGAATGATGATGGACAAAACTTAATCATTGGCGATCGAGGGCACTGATCCAAGTAAAGGTGACCATAGGTTTGATTCATGTGACAATGGAACAGACATAGAGAAACATCATTTGTGTAGTTGCAGTCCTTTCTGGACTCTTTGGAATTTTTGAAAAAATGGGTATATTGAGAGAAAGGCGCTCAAGACTTTACGCTGCTTAAGCATCAATATATTCTTCTGCCACATAAAGTTGTTTATATCCTTAAGTTGTCACTGTCATGATACTGTTTGATAAATTTATTCTGTTGTTTTTAGATGATCGTTTTTCTTCCCATGATCATAATTCTTTTTTGCTAGATATCATTAGCCAATTTAATAAAAACTTCTATTCTTTAATAAACAATAATTCTTTCAATCTTTTTATTAAAGAATAGAAGTTTCTATTAAATAATTTTGAAATAAAAGGAAAAAAATATATGGAGGGTGTCTATTGAACTTAATCCAAATGGAAAAGTTTTCAATAATTTAATCTAAATGATAAAAAAAACTTACATATAATTTTGTAATGGAATTAATTTCCATAATAAAATTTTAAAACAGAAGTTAAACTAAATATTAATTATCTTCATGGCTTTTAAAGATTGAAGAATACTAACCTTAATCCTAATTAAACTAAAGTAAAGTAATTTACCCTACCCTTAATTTTTTTGGGTTTTAAAGTTTTTTTTGGCAAGAAAGATATTAAATAAATTATAATTTACACGTTCCATAATTTAATCCAAATGATACAAAAAAAAATTAATTATACTTCTCTAAAATTAATTCCCATAGTAGAAATCTAAAATAGAGGTCATTAAATTAAATATTACTTTTGTTTGTGGCTTTTAAAGATTGAAGAAACCTGACACTAACCCTCATTAAACTAAAGTAAGGTAATTTACCTTGCTATTAATTTATTAAAAATCTAAAAGAGAGTTCATTAAACTAAATTTTAATTTTCTTTGTGGCTCTTAGAAATTGAAGAACCATAACCCTAACCCTCATTCATTAAACTAAATACCATGTTGTTAATCAATTTTAGATCTAACAATTAGTTTTTAATGGAATAATTTAATCCAAATGATTTTCTAATGGAATTAATTCCTATACTAAAAATCTAAAAAAGTGGTCATTAAACTAAATATTAACTTTCTTGGTGGCTTGTAAAGATTGAAGAACCCTAACCCTAGCTCTCAGTAAACTAAAGTAATTTACACTGCCATTAATTTTCTTTGTGGGTTTTATAGATTTGTTTATGCTACAAAGATATTAAATAAATTATAATTTACAAATTTTCTTTTTATTTTAATAGCATAAATAGAATAAGAGTAAATAATACAAAATGCCTAATCTAATCTTCTATAAATAATAGCAAAAATATTGCATCACATCATAAATTCATTTTACAGAAAAAAATAACAAAAAATATGGCTGCAGTGATGCCCTTACCGATTAAATTTTGCCTGATTAAACTTCTGCTCCACAATTCAATTTGGTCTGTTTTTATTTGATTTGATTTTTCTTAACTTTATGTTTGATACTAATTATATTTATACACATTATCTTATCAATGTCAGCTTTATTTTTATGTTCATTGATTTAATAAGACTATGTCCACTATATCTTTTTAATTTAAAAAATATATATATATTTAAAAAAAATATGTCTAATTATCTAAAAAAAATAAATGAGGGCTCTATTTTGTTTTTATGTACATGGTCACAGGCATCCCCTTAATGCCACTCTATAAGACCTCTCAACCTAACAAGAATAATATCTAGAAACCATAAAGATAATAATGAAAATGGATAAAAATTATAAAAATTAAAAATTAAAAAGCCACCTCATAGAAAATGATTAAATATATTATAAAAATATATAAGAATAATATATAAAAATATAAAGTGATAAATATATAAATATAGTATAATAATTAAACAATATAAATATAGTCAAATTTTAATATTAATTATTTTTGTATATTGTATTAACATAGAGTAAAATATTTACATGGTCACAATCATCCCCTTAATGCCACTGTATAAGACCTCTTGACCTAACAAGAATAATATCTAAAAACCTAAGGACAATAATGAAAATGGATAAAAATTATAAAAATTAAAAATTAAAAATCCACCTCATAAAAAATGATTAAATATAATATAAAAATATACAAGAATAATATATAAAAAATATAAAGTGATAAATATATAAATACAATATAATAATTAAACAATATAAATATAGTCAAATTTTAATATTAATTATTTTTGTATATTGTATTAACATATAGTAAAATATTTATATTCATTGTATTTAATGGTAAAAATCTTTAAATACAGGGAAATGACCATCAAATTTAGGCCCTAGCTCCTTCTCTTAAATCTCTTCATACATTTTTTCATGGGGATGGCCCTTGACGTGGCCCCATGTGGTAGTGGCAATCTCTACTCACATCTCCCATTATGGACAAGACCTTTCACAGAACCCAAACTACGCCCTTTTTCACCTTGAGTGCTCCTAGCAATTTAACCAACAATATGCATTAAGGAATTGTACGAATTTCACCAAACTTCTTGGCTCGTGCACCTAGCAATTCAACTCCAACTCCAATCTCCCGTGAACTATGAGAGTCATTGACTATGCAATCTCATGAAAGACCCATCTCCCTTGCATCCCCTGGGAACCATGCTAAGCATCTCCTTAAGAGATCGACTTACCACCAACCTAGTTGTGTAGGCACCTAAACACTAAGAATCCCATACCTCTCAGCCCTCCTCAATTTTGTTAGCTTTCCCAAGTTACCATCCTTCAACTTTGACTTGCCAACCTCCTTCCATTGCACCACTCTGATTGTATACTGCCCCGTCCATTTGAGCACTTCTTGAGTCTCCAATGTGTGACATCCCAACCTAGAGTACCAACTTATCTTCATCGACTCACCTCCCATGTCTGATGATTCCCCTAGTATTCACCAACTCGCCATCCTTAGCTCATCCTACAAACTCCCTAAGTCTGCCATGCACTTCCTATTGACCTATTTTTCCCTTCCCAGAGTCAAATAGCTCATCTTGAAATATTGAAAATCTTGTTGATTTGGTTAAGTGCCTAGTATTTTTCAGTTTTCAATGTGTTTTCCTTGCAAAAGATATAGAAAATCCTAGGGAAAATCCCTTAAAAAAACCTAGAAAAACCCAGAATTTTCTAAGTCTTTGCCTTAGTTTTTAGCAAAAAATTGAGTTTGCGAACTTGCTGGTTTGCCAACTAAAGGAAGGAAGAAAGAAAAGGAAACAAGTGAAGGAGAATTCCCTTGATCAACAATTTTCAAAAGGTTCAAAAATTCCAAGGATCGTCAATGAGGCGAACCACTAACAGAAGGGAAGGCATTCTTCAAATGGCTAAGGCAAGTGAGAAAAGAAGGCCTTAGTTGGCTAAGGAAAAAGTTAGTGAACTAAATGGTTCACTGATTGGTGAATGCGTTGACTGAAGGAGAAATGTGGGAGGCCGAAGGAAGAATTTGAGAATTAGCTAAGTAAAGAAAAGGAAAGGGACTCCTCTATCGGTGAATCAAGGAAAGTTTGAACTCCCTAAACGGTTCAAAATTTCCCAAATCCATCGATAGGGTGATTCATCAACAAGGTAGAGAACGAGCAAGGAAAGAATGAAAGCAAAGAGGTTCATAAAAGTGAAACTTTGCTGATAAGGTAAAGCTAGAGGGCAAAATGAGGAAAGTTTGTAAAAGGAGATTTTACCAACAAGGCAAAAAGGTGACTAAGTAAGAGTAAAGTTTGCAAAAGGGTAAAATCGCCGACCAAAAATAAAAGGAAGCAAAAGGGCAGAGAAAAGAAAAATTCATAAAATGTAGAAATCACTTACAAGAGAAAAAAGGGAAAGTAGGAAAAGTTCATAAAAATGAGGATTTGCTGATAAGACAAAAAGCAAGATTGTTTCGAAGAATTGTAACTTTGCCGATAAAGGGAGAGACATCCATAGTTCAGAAAAATCAGGATTTACTGATAAGGCAAAAAGCAAGATTGGTTCAAAGATTTTGAACTTTGTAGAATGAAGAGAGAAGAACAAGCCAAAGTTCTAAAACATGGACTTTTTTTGACTAAAGGGACAAACCAAAGAGCAAAAGCAGGGATGGTTCATGAAAGAGGGCTCCCAGCAAGATGATGGCAGACTTCAATTTGAGTTTTTAGAGGATGTGGAAGAGAATCCCAGCTCTCCTCAAACCATCTCCACAAGGTGCCTTTTTATATTTTTTTAGAGCTTTAAATTTTGATATTGTTGTTATGATGCAATCTATGGGTGTTCTTACCTTCCTTGATGTGTATGAAATAGATTTGAGAGCTAAAAATTGCTTGATACAGGTTGGGAAAATTGCTCCCAAACCTCCTACACCTATTTTCTTGGAACTACCTTCACATTTACAACATGCTAATATTGCTCCCATCCCAGAACCTAAAGCCTCTACATCTGCTCTTCCACAAGAAGACAATGACTTTAAAACCCTAGTGGCCAACATGGTCAACAACATCAGTACTATAGCCATTCAAACCGCCACTAAACCCCATCAAGATTATAACCAGGGGCAGTCTTCAAATCAAAATTGGAATCAGGGTTGTAATTCCAATAAAAATCAAAACTGGAAACAAGGTTACCAGCCAAATAGGTACCCAAATAATAAACCTGCTCAACCTTTGCAAATAGTCAAACCTATCCAGCAAATAATCTAGTTAGGGCCTTGGTTCCTACTTAAAACAATTTGGCCGAAGAGGCATATTGGTGTTATCCTTGTAGCCAACCTCATAATCAGTCCACTTTTGCTTTTGGAGCACAAGAGGAATCCCTAATGGTGCAAAGTTTTGACACTCAACAAGCATCATTGGTGGAAGCATCCAACACCAACCTGGAGGTACAAAATGAGGTTGCTTTTGATTCCAACTTGATGCTATGGACTCCTGAGGATTTTTGTGTTGTCAATCAGCCTATGGACAGTGTGATCATGCCTATTAGTAACATTTTAGACAACACAAGGTCCAAAAAGATATAATTGGAGGATAATCCCATGCCTACTGTATTACAAAAGGAACCTATCCCAAAGGCAAAAGGTGCCAGTGCTACGAATTCAACTCAAATTAGTAGGCTTTCTGCTACAAAAGAGGTTCCATCAAGCCCAAAAGTGCCTGAACAAGCTACAAAACAGTCAAAGAGGGGAACATGGATTCCTTCCATTATAAGACAATAGTTTTCCCCCTAAACATTGTGGAACAAATAAAAAATACAAGCATAAATGTGTCAATGTGGGAGGTACTGTCAATCCCCTCTCAAAGGAATTTGTTGCAAGAGGCCTTAGAGAAATTCCCATTAGCTGAATCAACAAAGGAGAAGGAAAAGAGCCTAGTTAATCATGTGCAAGCAAGTGAAGAGCAAGGGGGTCCAACAAAGAAGCCATCCCCATTTTACTTTTCTCTAATCATTGGCAAATTCTTGGTACATAATTCAAGGGCCAGTGTTTCAGTCATTCCCAAGAAGATAGCAGATGCATTAGGCATCAAATATACCGCTGTTTCATCAGGAGTACTACAGCTAGATGACACTTCTATCAACACTGTTGGAGTGATCAAAGGATTGGATTTGACCTTACATGCTTGTCCAAACTTGACTATTAGTCAAGATATCTCGATCATTGATCTTCCTCCTTTCTTTGCTATCTGTTTGTCAAGAGACTTCACAGCTAAGGTAGGTGGCTACCTTTCATCTAACTAGACTCACATGCTATTGAGGACAAGATATGGCACAAGGTTCACCATCAAGGCTGAACTAGTTTTAAATTATCATGTAGAGAATTATGATCACAACCTGGTGAACCCTAATTGTATGATTTAGGGTGAGGAAGTGCATGATTCAGGATCCCTAGAGACATTATCTTCACCCCTTCCAACCCCAGATCTTTTCCTTGATGAGTAGGCAAAGGAACACTTTAATTTTGACCCTTATAACACCACTAAGACAATTGGGTTGGGCACCTACATGATTCATGAGGAGAATTCATCAGTCCCCTCTACACTTAAACTAGATGATGATTCTGATGGCCCATGCAAATTGTTCTTTGATGGTGTAAAGAGAGAAATGGAGCTGGTGCAGGAGTCTTATTGATTTCCCTGACTGGTAAGAAGCTACATTTTGCTCACAGACTATAATTTTCATGCACAAATAATGTTGCAGAATATGAGGCATTGGCCCATGGCTTGCTACTAGCAGAAAAGAAGAAAATCAGACATCTAGAAATTATCTTTGGATATACCGAGCTAGTGGTCAACTAGGTCAGGGAGAGATGTGCAATGAAAAATTAGCTTCTTAGAGCTTATAGGCATAGAGTTTGGGGCCTGTTTGAGAGTTTTGATGCTCTCAACCTATAGGTGACCCCAAGGAAATTAAATATAGAGATAGACCAATTGGCAACAATTGGTGCTCAGTTCACTCCTCCTATAGACGTGTTTTAGGGTTTGATCAGCATGTCAAAATAGTGTTCAATCCCTCTATTCCTGATAATGATGTGAACTAGTAGATATTTGATAGTAACCAAAAAATTGTGAGCTTCATCCAAAATGAAGCTGAGTTCTCATCAATGGCGCAATCTAGGCTACAAGAAGAATATGACACCCAAATTATGCAACTGAAAACAAATAAGCTGCCCATGGTTTTAGTCACCCTTGAGGCTATTTTCAATCATGATGATGAATACAAGGGCAAAGAGAGGAATATCACATGCAAAAGGGGGAATTATCAGAATGTTTCTATTGCCTAGGACAAAGATTTATTGCTAGGAAATGTATGTTATGATATTGAGCAACATGATAAATATAATCATCTATCCTAGAAATACAATGATGTTTTTGCATGGGGTTATGAGGATCTAAACGGGTTTCAACCCAGATGTTGCCCAGCACTCCATAGATCTCGATCCAAGTGCTAAACCCATTCACCAGAAGCAACGACCCATAAACTCCAAGGTTGGATCTGTGATGAGGAAGGAGCTTGCCAAGCTCATTTAAGGTAGAATTATCTTCCCCATCAAGTATTCCATCTGGGTAACTAATTTAGTACCACTGAGGAAGAAAAATGGTGAGATAAGGTTGTGTGTGGAGTTTTAGGATCTGAATCGCGTCTCCTTGAAGGACCACTATCCTCTACCATCCATGGACCAAATCTTGTAGACTGTTGTAGGGGTATAAAGGTTTTCATCACTTGATGGTTTTTCTGGTTATAACCAGATATTTGTAAACTAGGAGGACAGATTCAAGATGACATTCACCACTAAGTGGGGAACCATGGCATATGCAAAAATGTTGTTTAGGCTCGCCAATGATGGCACCATTTTTCAGAGGGAAATGGACATTACTTTTAATGGATTTATTAACAAGTTCATTCAAATATATTTGGATGATATCACAGTCTTCTCGAAGAGAGGATAAATTTATATGCTACATATGGAGAAGGTTTTTGAAAGATGCAAGGAGTTTGGGTTGTCTCTGAACCCTAAAAAGTGTATTTTTGTTGTTACTCAGGGCAAGCTTCTAGGCCATTTAGTACCACTGAGGAAGAAAAATGGTGAGATAAGGTTGTGTGTGGATTTTCAGGATCTAAATCACGTCGACCACTATCCTCTGCCATCCATGGACCAAATCTTGTAGACTATTGTAGGGGTATAAAGGTTTTCATCACTTGATGGTTTTTCTGATTATAACCAGATATTTGTAAAAGAGGTGGACAGATTCAAGACAACATTCACCACTAAGTGGGGAACCATGGCATATGCAAAAATGTCGTGTAGGCTCTCCAATGCTGGCACCACTTTTTAGAGGGCAATGGACATTACTTTTAAGGGCTTTATTAACAAGTTCATCCTAATATATTTGGATGATATCATAGTCTTCTCCAAGAGAGGATAAATTTATATGCTGCATCTGGAGAAGGTTTTTGAAAGATGCAAGGAGTTTGGGTTGTCTCTGAACCCTAAAAAGTGTATTTTTGTTGTTACTCAGGGCAAGCTTCTAGGCCATTTAGTGTCCAAAGATGGGATCTCCATAGATCCAGAAAGAACTTCAACTCTTCTTTCCCTTCCTCTACCCACTCATAAGAAGGCTTTACAGTCATTTCTAGGGTAGATTAATTTTGTTAGGAAATTCATTACTAACTATGTTGGCTTGGTCAAACCACTGACCCTTATGCTTAAAAAATATGTTTTTAGGTGGACCAAGGAGGGGAAAGATGGATTTGAGAAGATAAAGGAAGAAATTGCCCAGGCTCCTACACTCATGAATCCTAATTATGAGAAGGACATTATCCTTTATGTCCATGGAGGAGAGAGAAACATTGCAATTTTCCTAATGCAACAAATGAACAAGGTATGAAGCAACCCCTAGCATTTTCAATCAAACATTGAAAGATTATGAGGTCAGGTATAGTCCCATGGACAAACAAGTTTTTTCCATTATAAGAGCATTGAAGAAGTTTAGGTATATGCTGGGAAATAAAGATATCAAAGTATTAGTTTCTCATCCTAGTGTGAGAGTCTACATAATGGGAATTGAAATTAGTGAAAAGAGAGCAAGTTGGGTTACTAAGATCTTGGAATATGATGTTATTATCAAAGACACTAAGTTGATCTAAGAGGTAGAGGATTATGTGAATAGTTAGCTCAAACTACTATGGATGAAGTGAAATCATTCTATCACTTGAATGAGGAAAAACCTATAGCTGACCCAGTAGCTGTGAGTTCTTGGACAACAAACATGGTTAGGTTCCTATCCACTGGTGAGTACCCTTATGGATTGGACAAAACTAAGAGAAGACATTTCAAGTTGCAGTCCATTCCTTATGCTTTGGTATAGGGGTTCTCATTAAGAGAAATTTGGATGGAGTCTTGCTGAGATGTATTGAGGAATATTGGATTAGCAGATTGCTTAGTGAGTTTCATGATGGTCTAGCTAGAGGCCACTTCTCTGCTAGAGCTGCAACAATGAAAATAATGAGAAAAAGTTACTTTTGGCACACATTATTCAATTATGCCCATGTATGGTTAAGAAAATGCAAAGAGTGTGCTCTCTTTGCTAGAAAGAAAAGGTTAGCAGTCCTTCCACTTCATCCTATTCAGGCATATTAGCTTTTCTCACAGTGGGGCCTAGATTTTATTGGCATGATCTAACATCCAATGCTGGTCACAAATGGGTTTTGACTGTAATGGACTACTTCACCAGGTGGGTTGAAGCAGTCCCACTCAAAGAGGCTACAGAATTGGCCATCATGGGTTTCTTGGAAGAAATTATGACAAGGTTTGGAGCTCCTCACACTATCGTTTCTAATAATGCAAGAGATTTCACTAGTTTCAGGATAGCTAATTGGGCTTTGAAGTATAATGTGTTCTTGAAGACTTCATCTAAGTATTACCCCCAATGTAATGGGTTAGCTGAATCCACTAATCAAAACTTGATCAAGATTATAAAGAGGACTAGGGAAACAAGTCAGAGACAATGACACAATAAGATCAGATTGGCTCTTTGGGATGATAGAATCACCTATAAAAGAGCCATTGATAACTCCCCTTTTGTACTTGTGTATGGAAGAGAGGCTAGATTTCCTTTATATTTGAAGCTCCCTATATTAGAATTGGCCCAATAGTTGGATTTAGAAGGTGAGGATGCTAGGTTTATAAGGATGGTTGAATTAACTGAGTTGGAAGAACATAGACAGTCAACCATGGTTACCTTGGAAGAAAACCAAAAACATACCAAGAGATATTTTGATAGGAAGGCAAAGGATCGGATTTTCAATGAAGGAGACCTTGTTCTCAAATGGGATGTTGATGGAGGGCCCAAACTAGAGGCTATACTAAATTTGATACAATCTAGAGTGGCCCATATATCATCATCAACTGCAAGCAAGCCAATTCTTTCAATCTTTCAAAGCTGGATGGTGAAGTCCTACCAATCTTAGTGACTGGGATTCATCTCTAACCTTACTTCTAAGGTTGGTTTGAGATTCTATACATACTATTTTATTTTGTTTTTGCTTTAGTTTTCCTTTTCCTAAGTGTTATTGCATAGGTTGCAATCTCATTAGGAGAATACAGACCTTGTTTTCCTTTTGGCATTATTTTGAAGGCATGGTTTCAGTTGTGTTCAACCTACTATAGTCCTTTTTTGACTAAATGGCCAATGGATGCTTAAGGCCACTGGTTCTTTGTTTAACAGGAAAATATCATTGAGAGGTCACCAAAATGTTGACCTATTTCCCCTTCCTAGAGTCAAATAACCCAGCATTAAATATTAAAAATCTTTTTGATTTGGTTAAGTGCCTAGTATTTTTTAGTTTTCAGTGTGTTTTCCTTGCAAAAGATCCAAAAAATTCCTAGGGAAAATCCCCTAAAAAAACCTAGAATTTTCTAAGTCTTTGCCTTATTTTTTGGCCTTAGTTGGCAAAAAGTTAGGTTCATGAACTCGTCGGTTCACTAACTAAAGGAAGGAAGAAATAAAAGGAAACAATTGAAGGAGACTTATAATTTTCAAAAGGTTCAAACTTGTCAAAAGGTTCAAAAATTGCAAGGTTCGCTGATAAGGTGAACCGCCAATGGAAGGGAAGGCATTCTTCAAATGGCTAAGGCAAGAGAGAAAAGAAGGCCTTAGTTGGCTAAGGAAAAAGTTAGCAAACTAAATGGTTCATTGATTGGTAAGCTCATCGATGAACGAATTCATCGACTTAAAGGAGAAATGTGGGAGGTTGAAGGAAGAATTTGAGAATCAGCTAAGTAAAGAAAAGGAAAGGGACTCCTCTATTGGCAAATGGGGGAAAGTTTGAACTCCCCAAATAGTTTGAAATTTCCTAAATCCACTGATAGGGTGATTCATTAGCAAGGTAGAGAAAGATTAAGGAAATAATGATGGCAAAGAGGTTCACAAAAGCGAAACTTTGCTAATAAGGTAAAGATAGAGGGTGAAATGAGGAAAGTTTGTAAAAGGAGATTTTGCCAACAAGGTAAAAAAGTGAGTAAATAAGAGTAAAGTTCGCAAAAAGGTAAAATCACCAACGAAAAAGAAAAGGAAGCAAAAGGGTGGAGACAAGCCAATTTCATAAAATGTGGAAATCACTGACAAGAGAAAAAAGGAAAAGAAGGCAAAGATAAGGCAAAAAGAAAGATTGGTTCAAAGAATTGTAACTTTACTGATAAAGGGAGAGACATCCATAGTTTGAAAAAATCAAGATTTGTCGATAAGGCAAAAAGAAAGATTGGTTCAAAGATTTTGAACTTTGCTGACTGAAGAGAGAAGAACAAGCCAAAGTTCTCAAACATGAACTTTTGCCCACTAAAGGGACAAACCAAAGAGCAAAAGTAGGGATGGTTCATGAAAGACAAATTTTACCAACAGGGCAAATTTTAGGCCAAAATTTGAGATAAAGTAGAAATAATGAAAAAAAAGCTTGTAATATATTGTAAGCTTTAAATATTTGAAATTAAAATTTAAAGTATTGTAAAAGTTGTTAGTGTGAAAAGTTACATTATCTATCTAGTTAGCTTTTAGCATGTCTAGGAGATTAATATTCACACTTGATTAAGTCCAACTTTGGGCTTCTTATCTTTTTGTCTCACCTCATGTGGTGAAGACATGTGTACTCAACTTTGTGAGACACCTACTTCATGCAAACTTGCCACTTACTCAAATATGTGTCATTTAAGTAGACAAGTGTTGCACCTTTGGAGGGTTGCTCAGTCATTGTGTACGACCTTCTCACCTCCACTTGCTTGCTTATTTAAGCAAGGCTCTATGTACATAATCTTCATCTCTTGAATATCAAATATGGCTTTTTGTGCTCATGCTTTGTAGAAGTTTATCTTGTTTTCATTTTCTGATCTTGGATGATTCCAACATGGTATCAGAGCCATGCAAGCGAAATGCTTCTCATTTTTAGCAATGTATGCATCTAGCCATTTCAAGAGTTCAATTTTCAGTATTTTCTTTGCAATTAGGGGCCTGTACTATTTTGTACAGAAAAGTTGTAAAAAATCAAAAAACATTTTAGTAGAGGGCCATTCAAGCCTCTGCCCATTGTAATGAAACAACTTTCACAATATCTGAATATAATAGTAAATATTCTGAAAATACTTGATAATAATATGCCACTTCGAGGGGGCAACCTCCTAATCCACTTCGAGGGGGATACCTCCAACAGTCTTCAATGAGAACACCATACTGAATATCATATGAAATGAGACTCACTACCCCTATATATACCTATTTATGCCTAGGATATCACCCAGGCCGACTTAGATAGACCTATAGAAGCCTTAGGATGACCTAAACAACTAAATAACAATATAATAATGATAATATGACTTAATTAGGAGTTAAGATAGCCACAAGCCGACTATTCATAACCCTATGTACACCAATATTAAGGGCGTAGCATGCCCCCTCTCTTCAAAGAAGCATTGTCCTCAATGCTAACCAAGTGTGGATTCTTTTGAATGAACTCCTCATCCTCCCATGTGGCCTCTTCAACTAGTAAATTCTTCCATTGGATAAGATACTGAGTGAGGGTTCTATTCCTCAGCTTCTTTGTGCGAGTTTGAAGAATGACCTTTGGTTCCAAAATTATTCTTCCTTCTTCATCGAGTTCTGGTAGTACTATTTGAGTAGGAATATTCTGCCCAATTACCTTCTTCAAACAAGAAACATGAAAAATTGGATGTATCTTTGTTGTTGGTGGCAACTCTAGCTTGTAGGCAACACTACCAATCTTTTGCATGATTTGGTATGGCCCATAATATCTTGGAGACAACTTATTAGTCTTTTTGTGTTGCTTCATTGAGATTTGTTTATAAGGCTGCAATCTCAAGAAGACCCAATCCCCAACTTCAAAATTTCTTTCACTACGATGTTGGTCTGCTTGTTGTTTCATTCGATTTTGTGCCATAGCTAAATTCTCCTTGAGTCCTGAAAGTACCTGTTGTTGATGATGCAAGTGGTCCTCTACTGCCTGAACTCTTGGTGACACCTTTAATGATGATGTGATGGAAGGAGGATGATATCCATAAAGTGCCAAAAATGGAGACATTTTTGATGAGCTATGAAAAGAAGTGTTATACCACCATTCTGCCAATGGTAGCCAATCTACCCATTGAGATTGCTTTTCTGAAGTGAAACAACGTAGATATCCTTCCAAACATTTATTAACAACCTTAGTTTGCCCATCTGATTGAGGATGGTATGAAGAACTATGAGCCAATTGAGTACCCAAACATGAGAATAAATCTTTCCAAAAGTGACTAGTAAAGATAGGATCACGATCACTGACAATAACCTTAGGTGTACCATGTAGCTTTTGGATATTCTCCAAGAAAACTTTTGCCACTACACTTGCTGTAAAAGGATGTGATAATGCAATGAAATGTGCATATTTGGGAAGCCCTATGATGAAGTCCATGGATACCTCTTCCCAATGCTGGCTAGGAATAGATAAGGGCTGCAAGAGACCTGGTGTCTTAATTGTCTCCCCCTTATTTCTTTGACAAACCAAACATTCAGCCACAAATTTTTGAACATCACCTTTTAACCCTTCCCAAAAAAAATCTTGCTTGACCCGATGATATGTCTTCAAAAATCCTAAATGACCACCAACTGGGGACTCATGTAGCTCTGTGAGAATCTTGTGTTTAAGAGTGGAATTCTTGCAGAGATACAAACGCTCTTTATACCAAAGAATATCTCCCTTCAAACAAAACTTATCTGAACTACTAGGATCACTTTAATTGTTGGATGAGATTACTTGTTGCAACATCATTTTGCCATTCTGCTTTGACTTCTTCCACCCAATTTGCTTGTAATATTGAAAGGGCACACAATAAGGCTTCATCTTTCTCATCCTTCCTAGAAAGTGCATCAGCCACAATATTTTCCTTCCCTTTCTTATATACAATCTCAAAGTCATATCCCAACATCTTAGTGACCCATTTTTGTTGCTCTTCAGAGGATAGTCTTTGTTCCAAAAAATATTTTAGGCTATCATGATCTGTCTTAACCTTGAAGTGTCGACCCATTAAATAAGGCCTCCATTGTTTAACTGTGTGAAGGATTGCTAGCATTTCCTTCTCATAAATAGGTTTGAGCTGATTTTTACCCTTTAATTGATGACTCTCAAAAGCAATTGGTCGACCTTCTTGCATGAGAACTGCTCCTATCCCATTTCCAGAAGCATCACATTCCACAATGAATTCCTTGGTGAAGTCCGGAGTGGCAAGCACTGGAGTTGTACACATAGCCTCCTTCAATTGCTCAAATGCTACATTAGTAGACTCATTCCAATGAAAAGAATCCTTCTTCAAGAGAGTGGTGAGGGGTGCTGCTATACGACCATAATTCTTCACAAATCTTCTATAGTACCCTGTCAATCCCAAGAAACCCCTCAGTTTCTTAATGGTTTTTGGAATAGGCCATTCCATGATAGCCTTAATTTTGTTAGGGTCCACCTTTACTCCTTCATGTGAAACTATGTGTCCCAAATACTCCACCTCCTTAAGACCAAAAGCACACTTGGATGGCTTAGCATAGAGTTGATGATCTTTGAGTAATTGTAATGCTTGATCTACATGCTGCAAATGTTCTTCCCAAGTCTTGCTATAAATCAATATATCATCAAAGAACACTAACACAAACTTTCTCAAGAACTTCTTAAAAATGGAATTCATCAAACTTTGGAATGTAGATGGTGCATTGGTAAGGCCAAATGGCATCACCAAAAATTCATAATGACCCTCATGAGTTCGAAATGCTGTCTTACAAATATCTTCCTCCTTAATCCGAATTTGGTGATAACCAGATCTAAGATCTAACTTGGTAAAATACATAGCTCCATTCAATTCATCTAGCAAATCATCAATGACTGGAATAGGAAACTTATCTTTAATGGTGTACATGTTGAGCACTCTATAATCTGGACACATGCGCCAAGTTTCATCCTTCTTACGCACCATCACCACAGGTGAGGAGTAAGCACTTTGGCTATGCCTGATAATTCCTGCCTCTAGCATCTCCTCAACAATTTTTTCTATCTCACTTTTTTGTATGTGTGGGTACCTATAAGGCCTGATGTTTGGTGGTTGGCTCCCTGGAACTAGTTGTATGGCATGGTCATGATCCCTCTTAGGAGGAAGTCCTTTAGGCATATCTCCAAGAACCACTGAGTGACGATCAATTATTGCTTGTAAATCTGGATGAGTAGGAGCATTAGATTGAGAGACTTCTAATGAACATAGCTGGGCCACAAATCCATCTGCTCCTTTCTTAAGCAACTTTTGCATTTGATGAGAGCTTACCATCTGTGGGGATTTTGCCTTCAACCCCCTTAGCTCCACTACCTTTCCTTCTGATTGAAATCTCATGAATAGTTCTTGGAAGTTCATCTCAATTGTTCCCAATGTAGTAAGCCATTGTACTCCCAAAACAATATCTACTGCACCCATGGATATTGCATACATTGGGGTATCAAGTTGATAATCTCCCATGGATAATTTAATGCTATGACACTTCCCCGAACAACTAACTATACCCCCATCTGCAATCAAAACCTGAAACTCTGGGGCTAGATATATAAAACAATTTAGACGAGTTGCCAACTTTTTGTTGATGAAATTATGAGTACTACCTGAGTCGATCAACACTGTTACTTTCTGCTTCTTTAAGAAACCCACTACCTTGAGAGTTTGTGGTGCACTGAAACCTGAGAGTACATGACAAGAAATGATTGGCTGAGCATCATGTGATTCCTCACTTGACTCCCTATCCTCCTCTAATATGGGTTCCTCCTCTTCTTCCTCACTTGGACCTTCAATATAGAACAATTTCTTTTCACTACATTTATGTCCTCGACTGTATTTGCTATCACAATTGAAACACAACCCTTTTGCTCTTTTCTCCTCAATTTGCTGGGGAGTCAACCTAGTAGGTTGAGGAAGAGAAGGTGTTGAATATCCTTTCTCTCTTGTCATATTAGCCCCTTGCTTTCTAGGAATCAAATATTTCTCCTCTACCCTGCGTGCCAAGATAAAAGACTCATTTAATGAGCTAGGACTAAACATATGTACCTCATGTTGAATGTAATCCTTGAGACCACCCAAGAATAAATCATTCAAGTTCTCTTCTATAATTGTATCCACTCTTAATGATAGATTTTGAAATTTTTGAATATAATCCTTAACTGATCCTGTTTGTTGAAGTTTAGCAAGCTGGCTAAAGAAGTTGTCTGTCACACTATTGCTATATTGTGCTTGGAGTTCTTATGTAAAAATTGACCATGAGATGGTGAGACCCTTTTTTCTCCGATGAGTACAAAGCCAACGATACCAAATGAATTGATCTGGTTCTAGATATAGGGAAGCCATCGTGACCTTTTGTCCATATGGGATTTGATGTACTTCAAAAAAATTCTCCATTTGGTTAATCCATGTTAGAGGATCCTTACCATCGAACTTACGCATATCCACCTTAGGAAAGAAATTCCTAGATCCCATAGGAGTATTAAAATTTGTGTCATTATTAGCCGACTTGAAGGTTTCACCTTGGTTGCTTGAGAACTCCTTTCTTGGTTCATTCATATAGGCGCTGAACATGCTTCATAGATCTGATATATCTCCTCTTAGGTCACACATATCCCTCTTAATTGAGGACACATCTTCTTTGACCTTACTCATTTCCTCATTGGGATTACTATCCTCTATTATTTCCTCATCCTTATCAGAGGATTTCCCCGGTGTGGCAGCATTCTTTTTGCCTCTTGTTGCAGGCCCCGTCATGATGGATATTTTTGAAATAAATCACACAAATGAAATGTAAATTTTCTGAAATTTTTACTGTAACTTACTAAGGACAAGATACCACTTACCCAGAAAAAAATCCACAAACTTAGCAAATTTGCTGCCTTGAGAGCGAATTTGTTGGAAACCCTAATTTTGCAATAACTCGCTTATTTTTGCTTCAATTCCTCTAGAATTTGGACTGTATCTTCTTTAATATGGTCTTCAAAAAGCCTTTAAAAATCTTTAAAAAATTTGCTAAAATCTGAAAGTTATGCTCTTCCCAAAATCGCCTCCAATGTTGAGAAAAAATCTTGCCTCTACGGTGCCAAGATCATGCTCTGATACCACTTGTAATGAAACAACTTTCACAATATCTGAATATAATAGTAAATATGCTGAAAATACTTGATAATAATATGCCACTTCGAGGGGGATACCTCCAACAGTCTTCAATGAGAACACCATAATGAATATCATATGAAATGAGACTCACTACCCCTATATATACCTATTTATGCCTAGGATATCACCCAGGCCGACTTAGATAGACCTATAGAAGCCTTAGGATGACCTAAACAACTAAATAACAATATAATAATGATAATATGACTTAATTAGGAGTTAAGATAGCCACAAGCCGACTATTCATAACCCTATGTACACCAATATTAAGGGCGTAGCACCCATCTACCCATTTTGGGTAAAATCATGTTTTTGCAGGTCATCTGGGTGTATTTTGCTGATTTTTAGGCAAAATTTTGAAGGAAGAGCTCGTTTTTGGGCCTCTCGGCCTGCTACTGCATATATCAATCAAGCTGTTGTCACCATTGTTTGAAAGCTACTATTACGGGTCACAATCTTCAGTCTGACCAGTTCAAAGGCTGTCACCCTTATTTTTCATCCTCAAAGCATACTATTGTAGATTTCTAGTTGTTGATTCAAGATTAGCAAGCTACGTAGTCTCAGTTTTATGCAGGTTTTGTCTAACGGTTGCTATCTTCTAGTTGCAGCCCTCCAAAATCTTCAAAAGGGGCCTGAGATATCTGGTTGGGCAGCATATAGCAGAGGCGCGCCAGTGAAACTACTTGGTGCTGCATCTTCTTACACCAGCAAGCACGCCACATATATGGTGTTTTTTAAATTTATGGAGCTTCAAATTCCTCTGCAAGTAAGTTTGCGATAGCAATTCTGGCAACATTATTGAGTCTTTGGTGAAAGAGCACCTCACTCAGATCGTTGACCTATGCATTGGATGCCCAGGGAGTGAACTAGAGGGTATATGCCTTCCTATAATGTCCAACGCCTATTTCTCCTCACATGGCATCAGCAACTGCAGAAGCCCTCTATTTTTGGGCTTGAATGGCCTACATAAAGACTTTGTGCTTTGCTTAGTTCACCTCCAGCAAGGAAAGTGACCTACGTACATTTTTTGGGCCTTCTAAAGGCTCCTCCAGCTGCCCTGATCTGCAATGGCTCCCTCTTTGTGGTGTTCCAGCTATGGATAGCAGTTATTGAGAGTTTTCCACTCTCTACTTAGGCTTTTGACCTGGTCACCAACACTCCTCTCCTCCACATCTCTGCTAGCATTCACTTCTACTCAGGGCTCTCATGCCTTGTGACTTGGTCATGCTAACTGTTGCTATATTCGCTCAACATTTATGTCACTGTTATCATATATGTTACAAGTAGCATTTGTTAAAAGGTTAGCTTGTTGCAATGTACAATTAGAGTCAAAGTTTCATTATGACTCTTTGATGAGTCACAGTTTGTTTAAAACTTTTGTTGCACCAAATGTCACCTAGCGTTTTCATTATAGTGTGCAAATAGGAGTCTATTTAAACAAAAGCTTGTAAGTAGGAGTTTATTTTCTTTTGGCAAGATTGTATTTGAGGAATGTAATGTGATTTTTCAAAGTCACTATCAAACTTGAACATATAAATCTGACAAATAAAGTTAGCATTCAATTGTTAACATATAAAGTTAGCATATAAAGTTTATGTTTTATTCGCCCCTCGAAGATGAAGGGTGAGGCCCGGGTTGGCAGGAGGCCAATTCCCCCTCACAATCAAACCCTTTATAATCTACACTTCGCCCCAATTCCAATGAGTAGTTGGAAGCCTATGCTCACCTCTCGGATAGGGAGTTTTTTGGCTTTTCAAGTGTTGTTTATTACAATACACCATCTTTGCAGAAATTTGATATTGTAATAAATTTTGCTCGGTAGCTTGGAATTGAGCACCATTTTTGGCAAAAATTCATATTTTTCCATTTTCCATGCATTGGTGAAAATTTATTTTGTAAAATGCACTAAGTTATAAAGTGCCAAAATCTAGGGGGGTCTCTCTTTCAACATTTTCGTGGGGGCTTCATTGCACTATTGCATTTTTGCATTTGATCTTTGCACATCATAAAGACCATGTCTACATGTTGCATAGTCAAGTGTACATATTGTGGGAGCACTCAACATGGGGATGAATTTTGTCCTCATTTCTCTCACACTATCTTTTCACTGTTTTGTAAGATTGCAAAACAACCTACTACTATCGTCTTTCCAAATCTGCCACTTTGGGATGTATATCTACCTGACATTTCATGTCTTTTTGTAGAGTCCCGCATTGCAGATTTGGAAGACACCATTGAGGACATTAGTCTTCTCTTTGATGACAACTTCGATGAAGTTGCATCAACATTGTCCACTTCGGATATTCATGCTCTACATTGTTCTACACATGATTATGGATTGTCATCATCCTGATCTATTGCGCATGCACCTGATTTGATTATGGCATCCTTTGGCATCAACATGGGGACACCTGAGCACTCTTCGAAGGCATCAACATGGGTACCATCATCCTTGGATCAGATTCAACATGATTCAAAATCATACATACATCTTCTTGCATGGGAAGATATCCTGCATCTTCAAGTGGTTTCTTTTCTTTCCAAGGGAAGGAACATTATTCAGCATTCTTGGATCTGTTGATAACTGAGAGGGAGGGTGAATCAGTTGTCCTACTATTTTCTTCTTTCTTAGCTTTTTTAATAACAATGCAGCATTAATTCAAATAAGCAAACATAACCATGAAATGGAAATATACATGACACAATATTTTTGACGTGGAAACCTTGTTAAGGGAGAAAACCACGGGGTGATTAACCCAAGATTGTATTCTTTGTTAGAAGAATAGAAATATAAAATGGCACTTGCCAATTAGGGCTCACTGCCTGAGCACACTGCTCACAAGAGGCACACTGCCTACAAGAGACTCACTATCTACAAAAGAGTGTTATACAATACTTGAACTGATTGGAAGCATCTACATATGCTAGAGTTCAGTTCTAGTTAGGCTCAATAAACTGATCTACTGCACTTCATCTTTCCTCTTCTCTTATGCTACTTTCCTTTCACATACCGGACCTACTACTTCTGCTATGCTCTTCTACTCTTATTCACATATATCCAACCACAAAAACACATCTCACAACTAAATCCATCTTGTATATATATCCGCACAAGTGATTTCATCACCTTTCTAGTCGGCACCCATAATAGTCAATCTTTTCACAAACTCTGATCTGTCAGCTGAATCCTTGCTTATCAGACATTGCAGATCAATAATATACTTGTGGAAATCATTAATTATGTTGGCCAAACATAATTCATGCCTTTATAACCTTTTTCATCATCAGCAACACATCCGGAATGATGTCTGATGTTCTGCCAGTCAGTTCTTCCTTTGTCACACTGCCAATCAGGAACCTGATACTCAAGTGATCATATTTTTTTCTTCATCTATCACTGGAGGCTAAATCCTTGGAATTTATCACTCAAGGTAGTCCTCTTGACTTCCCCAAATCCACACTTCACCAAGATACTTCCTCTGAGAGATATAGACCTATCTGTCAGACCTTACTAACTACTCTGTTCCTGCTTACTGGACCTCAATACTTTGCAATCTATCTTCCAGTAAAGACTCATTATGTCATGTGGATGTGTGGGCTAACCTTTGTTGCCATCAATGACAACATTCATGAATCCATATAGTGTCTCTTGCCAACAGGATCTGCATCTACATCCTTTGTCGACTATTCAGCATCATTGCAACAAGACATGTATTATGGGGGGATCATATCGACCTACTCATTTTCTCTCCTATGGGGGATATTTAGTGTACTTTAGTGTTAGAAGTAGTCATTGGGGGGTCATGTATAATCCTCCTTCTATCTTTCTTCTTCTTTCACTTGTACATTTACTTCTTACATCATTTCTCTTTTGGAGAGGAGTTTTGTTCCCACTGGGTTTTCTCCTTTTTCTCCACCTATGAGAAATTTGTTCATGGGTACCTAACATAGCCTAGTAGCTAGGACTCATCATCAGCTTTGTTTCACTACTCCCTAAGTTGCACTTAAGGGGGGTGTTAGTGTGAAAAGTTACATTAACTATCTAGTTAGCTTTTAGCATGTCTAGGAGATTAATATTCACACTTGATTAAGTCCAACTTTGGGCTTCTTACCTTTTTGTCTCACATCATGTGGTGAAGACATGTGTACTCACCTTTGTGAGACACCTACTTCATGCAAACTTGCCACATACTCAAACATGTGTCATTTGAGTAGACAAGTGTTGCACCTTTGGAGGCTTGCTCAGTCGTTGTGTATGACCTTCTCACCTCGACTTGCTTTCTTATTTAAGTAAGGCTCTATGTACATAATCTTCATCTCTTGAATATCAAATATAGTTTTTTGTGCTCATGCTTTGTAGAAGTTTATCTTGTTTTCATTTGCTGATCTTGGCTAATTCCAATAAAAGCTTTGTATAGGGAGATTTTGGTGGGAAAATATATTTCAAATATCTCCTTCAGCCATTAATGTAGATTAGATCTTCCTAGCTACTCCATTTCTAAATATTTTATATTTATTGTTGTAGATGATGCATTAGCTGCTTCCATTAAGGAAATAAATATCTTTCAACTACTTCAAGACCAAGATATTTTCTACATTTATGTTTTGCAGATAGACATTCCTTTTGGTAGAAATATCTTCTAATAGGCCAATGAGACAAATTAATTGTGATGAATGACTTAGGTCAGTGATGAAATGTTATATATACATGAAGCAAAGATGTAATGAGGGTTGGATATAGAGACTTATTTTTTGTGTTCAAACATAACCCTCCTCAGTTGTAACTGTGCCTTTTAATCAATACAATATTGTGTTTTTACCTTTTCATGTTGTTCTTTAACTCTGTGTAATCTAGAATTGGTTTGTCTATGAATGTTTATTTCCTTGCAATCATTTTCTACTCTTTACCTCTGTTAAGGTTTGTAGGATTTGTTTGAGTTATCAGTTGTATTTCATTATTCTATGCATTTTTGGCTCTGTGAGTGTTCTATATTCAAACCTGGTGAATCACCTTTAATCTTAGTTCTCCTTCTTGCCCTTTACACAACAGTGATTAGATTAGGTTTAGTCTTAGCACATTTTGAATCTCATATTTAGAAAAGGAACCAACCTTTCTCTGGAGGTTTGATTTACTTTGCAGGGTCGCACACCTAGAAATCATTCAAATGTTTCACTGGATTGTTGCAGCTAAAGCACTTCAACACAGGGTGCAAATCCAAGTGACAATATTTCCTTGAAGCCATGTTTTTACCCTTCATTTTTTATCTCATGACATAGCCATCTGCCAAGTCCTGTGAACTTACAAACCAACTTGCCACCATGTGAATCCATCAGCATGTCCCTAACACCCTTTCCATGTAGACCGCATCCTATGCAGGTGAGGTACTCTTCTTACCCCGACTTGCCTTATTTGTGTGACTCTGCCATACTACAACCATTGCCTAGCTAGTCACACCTTCCAATTTTTGTTTGCTCCTCGAATCCCTGATCTTCTTTACATCCAATGCATCCATGCCGACTAGGTCCACAAGTCCAACTTGTCCAAGCCCTAGCATGCACCTCTTTCCACATCCATTCTTGCCTCACTAAGTTCCCTGAACTCATACCATAGTCCATCTAGACACCCCTTATATGTTGGACCAATTAAATAAATTATAATTTACAAGTTCCATAATTTAAGCTGCACTTTAGCTGCAATTTTCTTTTTTCTAATAGCATAAATAGAATAATAGTAAATAATACACAATGTCCAATCTAATCTTCTATAAATAATAGTAGAAACATTGCATCACTTCATAAATTCATTTTATAGAAAAAATAAAAATAAAAATATGGCTGCATAGTGATGCCCTTACCGATTAAATTTTTACTCTTTATCAATTAAAATTCTGCTCTGCAATTCAATTTGATATGTTTTTATTTGATTTGATTTTTCTTAAATTTATGTTTGAGTACTACTTATATTTATACACATTATCTTATCTATGTCGACTTTATTTTTATGTTCATTGATTTAATAAGACTATGTCAACTATATCTTTTTAATTTAAAATAGTTTATATATATTTTTAAAAATTATGTGGTCACTATTTTGTTTTTATGTACACGGTCATAGTCCTCCCCTTAATCCCACTCTATAAGACCTCCCAACCTAACAAGAATAATATCTAAAAACCATAAGGATAATAATGAAAATGGATAAGAATTATAAAACTTAAAAATTAAAAAGCCATGTCATAAAAAATGATTAAATATAATATTATAGTATACAAGAATAATATACAAAAAATATAAAGTGATAAATATATAAATACAGTATAATAATTAAACAATATAAATACTGTCAAATTTTAATATTAATTATTTTTGTACAATTGTATTAACATACAATGGAATATTTATATTCATTGTATGTAATGGTAAAAATCTTTAAATATAGGGAAATTACCATCAACTTTAAGCCATAGCTCCTCTTAAATCTCTTCATACAAATTGTCACGAGGCTGGCCATTGACACAACCACACGTGGCACTGACAATCTCTACTCGTGTCTCCTATTATGGGCAACACCTTTCACAAAACCTAGACTATGCCCTTTTTCACCTCAAGTGGTCCTAGAAACTCAACCAACAATATGCACTACGAAATCATAAAAATTGCACCAGACTTCCTGGCTCATGCACTGGTACTTCAACTCCAATTCCAATCTCCAATGAATTGTGAGAGTCATTGACTATGCAATTCCCTCAAAGACCCATCTCCCTTGCACCCCCTGGGCACCATCTCCTTGAGAGAACGACCTACCACCAACCTAGTTGTGTAGGCACCCGAGCACTAAGAGTCCCATAATCACAACCCTCCTCAATTTCGCTAGCTTTCTCAAGTTCCCATCCTTCACCTTTGACTTGCCAACCTCCTTCCATTACACCATTCTTTTTGTTTGCTCCTCAAATCAATGACCCAGTCATTGTCCTAACCTCTCAACTTGTAGCCCACTAAAGTGCTAAGCCTTTCTCATCACTTCATACCTTGCTACCAAGTCCCCCTTGAATCTACTCTTATGGCCTAGCCAATCAAGCTTGACAATCCTCATGACCCTGTCATAACCTTCTGCCTTGGTCCCGCCATGTGACTTTGTAGCTCAGTCCAATCATGCACTCTTACTCCTCAATCCCAAGACCTTGTCTCTGAGACCTCACAATGAACTCATGACCACTCTTATCACTAAGTCCCCCACATATTCAGGTCCACCTTCCTGGACTATCACTGTGACATCCTATGCCCAACCCTTTAGCCTCTTTCATTAGCCCGACTATGAACTCCAAGTTCTATCCCTCCTAGACTAGTTGTAGATCCCTAATCTTCTTTGTATCCAATGTGTCCATGCTGACTCAGTCCACAAGTCCAACTTTCCCAAGACCTAGCATGAACATCTTTCCACTTTCATCTGTAGTCCATCCTGACACCCCTAGTATGCGAGACAACTTTCTAACTCAACAGTGCTTCCTAAGCCACTTTCCTATTAACCACCTCTTTACTGACCTTAGTACCTTCCTGTCCCTACAGACTTGTCTCTTGACTTGTACCCATCTTTTCAGTACATGTGAGCCCCATTGTCAAGCGTCACATCAAGACCCTATCAACAAAGCCACCTTGTCCCCATTATTTTGAGATTGTGGTCCCAGATCTCTTTTAACACTCTTCTATCTTTGGGTGACCTTGGGTGTGTGCATAGTGCAACCCCTATCTTCCATGTATTCCACAATCTCAACTCATCACACTAGCCCAAATGACTCATGCGCCCATATGCCCCTGACCCAGCTCCTCTAGAAACCACACCCTCCAAGGATATGTAGGGATTCCTCTCCTTCATCCTTGGAATCCATATATAACACCTGGCTCCAAGCCTTGGTGGTGGGACTATTCTTCATCCTTGGGGTAGGGTCCCTGACCTTGGCCTTCATGTCTAGTCTCTATCCAAAACCACCTAAATGAGAGACACCCCCCTATACATATTATGGTGTTGATTACAAGGCCACCACATAACTGACTCAGGTGGAACTTTGTAAGGGTAAAACCCATCAAAAAGTGCATTCCCTTAAGATTTGTCTTATCCATTTCATACTGGCACATTTTCTTATATCGTTTGCCACTTCTAGGCAATTTTTTAAAAGGTTGGTACCACGTAAAAGTGCACTTAATGACTAATTTATTTTAAGCATGGACCATTAATCTTATGCTTTCATGTGGCTACATAAATGGATTTTTTGTTTAAATTTGAGCAGCAGAAGTGGTTGGATAAAAATTTTAAATTATCTATAAAGATTCATAGAGCCTTGAAGAAATATTTTTGTGGAGCAGGGGGCATGATCATGTGCAAAAAGATGGGGGACCAAAAAGTGACCAAAACCACTTTTTGGCCCCAACAATATATAACGTGAGTGTCTTATAACATACTGGCGTTAAAGCTCGGTCGCTACCAAGCCATAATGCACTCATGTTGTTTCTTTATAGAAATAAAAACCAAACTAGTCAAATTCTCCTTCAAGTTTGTCGACTAACGATTTTGATGATAAAGCAGGAGATAAAAGGCAACAAGGACGAAGGCAAAAAAAGGAAGAAAAATGATGTAGTCGATAAGCTTCATGGTTTGGGAATTGATAAGTTCACCGATTGGCAAAGGGGCTAATGAAGTGTAAGGAAGAAGCCCACAAAAAAAGATAAGTCCAAAGTTTCCTAGCTTTTCCCTTGTATTTTCTACCTTTTTCAAAGCTTCAGAGTTTTGGGGTTCTCTCTTCCGTCATGCCATTCCTATCAACTCTAAAAACTCTGCCTTGATAATTTGTAAATTGCCCAAGTGTTTTGGTGCTAGAGGTTGGGACAACGGTCTTCCTTCTTCTTCCAAGCAGGTAGTAAGTGGAAATCCCACTCGCTGAATTCCGACGAAGCTCAAAAAGTTTCTAATTCTTTCAAGCATCAGAGATCGGGAGGTTTCTCTTCCTCTTTCCTTTTCAAAAGTAGAAGGGTGAAGGTCTGAGGCCTAGTCCCCAATCATTTCTCTAGGGTGCCAGGTGTTTGGGTAGTAGACTCTGGAGAGTTTCTTGTTCACTTGCAAGTTACTTGAGCATTAGCAGAAAGATTCGATGCCCAATCTCGACGATCTTCAAATTCTTCTAAGTATTTCAGGATCGGGGATTGAGCGGTTTCATTTCTTCTCTTCCAAATGCATGATGTATTGTGAAAGCTCGATCTCTAAAACCTAATGGTCTCCCTTTGTTCCTTTCAAACTTTGGAGATCGGGGTTTCCCTTTTCACCCTTTTAGAGGCCGATTTCCTAGTGGAAGCCTGATTGGTTGAGTCCTAACTATTTTGGCCTCCCTGCTCCTTCCACTATTCAAAACACAATGGAATTGTCTATTGACCATCCTATCCACTATTAATGCTTCTTCAGAACCCAATTGCTTGTGGAAACTGATTTCCTACACTCCAATACCATTGTATCTCTTTTACATTGAATTTATTGTACTTGGGGCATGGGCAGATGTTCTTCTTCAGCAGGTTTCTAGGGAAGAGCCATGTGGGTGCACACCAAGGACATAGATGAATTTGTTGCAGAATAGGTGACTAGTGTTCATTGTTGACCACTCTTTCCCATGCCCAAGGTTGCACAGTGATTTGGAAAATCTATATATGTATGTATTGAAGATGTATTTATGTTGTTTGTTTTCCTGGGTCACTACATAGATAGAAGGTTTGGTCGCAGTTACAGGCCTTGTATATCTTCCAAGAACTGATTGGATCAGATGGACTATGCTCTTTTTTGAGCCTCTCATGTCTCCAATTCCAGTTCACCTATGAATGGAAGTTGTTATTTTGTTCTTTTTCCTTATGTATTGAATCTTTCTCTCCTTGTAATGGCTTTTTAGCCTTCATGATCAATATATGAACTATTATTTTTCCTCTCTGTGAGACTTATAGACTATGTTTATTTGAAAATTATATGCTTGTATTGTAGGTAAAACAGTCCCTTTCATAGCTCCAATCTTCTACCTTAACCTTTGTTATAGTCTACATGAATCTATGTGAGTTTGTTCCAGTCCTTGAGATCATTGTTGTGTTATTTTAGAGTCAGCTAAACACCCTAAATCTTGGTGCATCACCATTTTATTTTTTGTATTCCTTCTCCCCTTTTCCCTTGGTGATTAGTAGCATGGGTTTAGTTATTTTTCTTTGAACCTTAAGTTCAGAATGAGGAACTAGCCTTCTCTAGAGGTTTGATCTCATCTGCAAGGTCCCACACCTTGAGATTAGTCCCATTGTGTCATTAGAATGCTTGAACAAGTTTCAAGCATGGTGCAATTCCAGGTGATAACAACAACCATTATTGATCTTTTATAATATAGTTTAGAATGTAATAAACAATTCAATTTATATTATCAAAGAAAACATCATATTGATTGTCATAGAGACTTTTGCAATTAACTTATTACTCACATTTCCACTTAGAATTACACATGGTCCATCCTCAAAATAAACTCTATAAACTTTTTGTACTAGTTCCCCAATGCTAATCAAATTATTCCTTAAACCAGTAACATGATACACATCATAATATGCTTTTTCTTGCATTGTTTAATCCTAATGGAAATGCTCCCTTTTCCCATAACACAAAATTTATTATTGTTCCCCAATTTCTAGACTTGTCAATGTTTGCAAAGATCTTCTTATTACCTCTCATATGATTACTACAACTTCTATCTAAATACATAATTTATTTTGTACTCTTTAGCAACATTACAAGTGATGAGCAATGAGCCATAATTTCCATCTTTATTTTCAGTTTATTTAAAGAAATTTGCATTTTGTTTATTCATATCCAAATGCTTCTTCTTACACTCATAGGCATAAAGACCAATTTTCTTGCAATAATGATATTCGACATGAGATTTTTCATACCTTTGACCTTCATGTACATGATTATGGATACTAACCCTTTATCTTCCACTTACTTCATGGAAGTTATAGCTAAATCTTCCTCCTTCATTATAATAGCTACTCTTGCCTCTTGCAAACCCTCTTCCTCTTCTGTTGTTGCTATTGGTTCTTCTTCCTTTTTCAGAAATTGAAGATGAATTCTGAAATTATTCCCTTTTAATCTTGTCATTGAATAATATTCATGATTTGAATGCTTTCTATAGGGGGAATCTAGCTATCTATTTCAATCTTTGTTTGAATGTATTTGGAAAGACCCTTGGGTATGTGCACCAAGATGGGGGACCAAAATGTAGTCAAAAATCAAATTGAACTAAAATATGACATAACATGAGTGTGTTATAATGCGCTCACATTATAATGTGCTAATTTTATGGCTCAGAATGGCTCAAAAATCTTGAGTCATAACACAAGTTTGTTATTTCTTCATTAAAAACAAAGAAAAGAACCTCTTTTTTTAATTTTAATGTGTGTATGTGTTATAATGCAAACATGTTTCATTTAAACTTGCCTTGGAATCCCACCCTTAGGCTTGGATTTGGCTTGGATATCTAAGCCAAATGGTTGGTCTTGCATGGAAGGTGCCCAAAGATGTGTTTTCAAGAAAATAAAGAAAAACAACTAAATCTCAATCATGCTCTCCATCAAGTTTACATCTTTTTCAATGTTAATATAAAAAAATCCCAGGATGACTTTGAGTTTTTATTAACTTTATAATCATGTGATTTTTAAAAAAATCTAAAAACATTAAGGTTTCCATCTTTAATTTCTTTTGCTAATGTCTTTTTTTTAGTGAAAAACCTATGTATAGTAATTTTGGTGTCATTTTTTAATCCATTCATCAAAATTAGAAACAAATTACAATTTTAGATTCAAAACTTTATTCTATACACATTAAAAAAAAATTATATTTGATTAGTTTTCAAAAAATCTAGGGGGGGAGCATGCTCAAATTTTTATTTTTCAAGATGTGCCAACTTTAAAAATTCATAAAAAAATCATATATTCATTAAAAAATTAATAGAAAAATCAAGCATAAACTAAGTCATGTTAGCTAATTTTCTACCAAAGCGATTTGTGAAATACTTTTTAAAAGTATACATTTTACGGGGAGCACACACTAAACACTATGTTATATTATTTTGACAAAAATATGAGCACGTTTTGTGCTCCCCATATTTGAACATCTTAATCTCCACCATTTAAAAAAATAGTAGTTTAGAGACTAGGTTCTGAGTACTATGAATCTTGTTCTTGTCGCATCTTTAAATTTTGAGTGTAGCTATCTTTCGTTTCTCATTCAAGATTAGTTTTTACTAATTTGAGAAAAAAAGTGGCCACTTTTGACACCCTTTTGGTCTCGCATTTCCATGAATATACCCCCCTTCAACTCATCAATGTATAGCTTTAACAAATCCTTTGATTCTTCAATAGCAATAATAATATGATTGTTGATAAACTCCTTAAAATTTTCTCCACTACTCTTTGATTATAATGCATCTCCATGAGACTTTACTTGATTAAGTGCGCCCATTGCATCCTAAAAAAATCATTTATTGATTTTGAATACTTCATTTGTAGATTTTTAAACTCTCTTCTTAGCATTTGTAATCTTATCAATTTGTTGGTACCTTAATAAGAATTTTGCATTTGACTATCTTATGTGTTCCTAGACTTTGTTGTTGCTACAACTCTTAGAAGTGGCATTACTAAACATTTCTGTTAGGGTTAGCCGGCAGAAGATATCAATTAAATGCAAATAAAGATTAAACAGAGAAATGGAAATACACAGAAATAATAACAACGAGAGACAAGTTTTAACGTGGTTCACCCAAACTTGGGCTACATCCACCAAATAGAGAGTCCAATATTATTATCCAATAAATCAAACCGATTACAATTAGAAATCCCTGCAACTCAATACCGCTACAAAATGATACAATACAATATCAAAACCCTAACCCTTAGCCACTTTTTATCAAGCTTTTTGTCGGTTACAAAATAGGGTTTTCTTATGTCAGTAAACTGCATCGATAAAAGTGGGGTAAATATAACCTCCGAGTCTGATTAGGCTCCATATAACAACAATTTCATTAGTATAATTTGTTTGGCTTTCTACACTCTTAGCTTTGAAAATAATTTTGGGCTTCTTCCTTACCAAAGACACATACCCTTCTAGAGATTCTTGTTCTTCTTCCTCAAAAATTACCCTCTTGGTAGTAGTATCTTGTGTAGATGATGTTAGGGAGCAATCCCTTTTTTTGTCTGAAGGGGGTTTGAAAGTGTTGTCTTTCTTTCTTACTTCCTTCTTACTTTTATCTACTTCCTTGGAAACTTCCTCTAACCATTTCATAGTTATACCTAACTTAATCATAGTTAGTTGTTTTCCTCACACCCTACCATAGGGGGCTTAACTTTTTCCCTATCAAGTTTTTCTCCATATATTAGTTTGCACAAAATTTCATTTTCAAGCACATTGAAAATATTATTTGAAGGTGTAATTTTTTGCATATACAAAAATTGTAAAGGCTATAACTTTTGCATACGATCTCATAATCGAGTCATTCAAAAGGCAAAAGTGCCTAATTTTTCATCTTCTATCACTCTAGCCTATCAATGCACTATTTTTATAAAGTGCCTGTGCAAGTTAGTTTAGAGTGACAAAAACACTTCTTTAATAAATTGAGCAATCTGGGGGGAAACTACAAATAATCAAGGGAAAAAGATGTATTCAAATGTCAAGTGCACTCAATTATAAAGTGTCACTTTAAGGGGGGAATTAGGCTAGAGCATTCAAAACCACTCTTTGTTAGGGTTAGTCGACAAAATATATCAATTAAATACAAATAAAGATTAAACAGAGGAATGAAAAATAAATAGAAATAATAATAGTGAGAGACAATTTTAACGTGGTTCACCCAAACTCAGGCTACATCCACCAACAGAGAGTCTAATATTATTGTCTAGTAAATCAAAACTGATTACAACCAAAAATCCCTACAACTTAATATGGCTGCAAAATGCTACAATACATCATAAACAACCCTAACCCTTAGCCGCTTTTATCAAGCCTTATGTCGATTACAAAATATGGTTCTTTTATGTTGGCCAATAGAAAAATAACTCCTGACTCCTTTATAAAATAATAAAAAACCCTAACCCTTAGCTGCTTTATCAAGCCTTATGTCGGTTACAAAATAGGGTTCTTTTATGTCAACCAATAGCAAAATAACTCTCAACGCCTTTATAAAATAATAAAAAATTGTTTGAGGTTTTGGGGGCGTTGCCGTTGAGCCCCCACGGGGGTGCTGCCCCTCAAACCTGCCCTGTTCACGACAAGGAGCACACCAGGGGTGCTTCCCTTGGACCCCATAAGGGGCACTGCCCCTAAATCCCTACAAGGGGTGTTGCCCCTTGACCCCATTAAATAATTTTGGGGGAAACTTCGCTAATAAAGGTTGGGTAAATTTAACCTCCGAGTTTGATTAGGATCCATATAACAACAATCTCCCACTTGGAGACTGATCATAACACCGTTGACCCTATAGCTCCCAGTGGAAATAAGCACCCTAGACTCTATTGTTCTAATTTTTTGTTTTCAATCTTGAAGACTAACCGAAGCTGAAGAGGAGCTCATCTTCTCCCTTGTTACTACCTTTGTAAACATATCCACTAGATTTTCATCTATATGTATCTTTTCCAGCCATAACTGTCCATTATCCAACACTGACCAGATGAAGTGATAACTTAGCTATATGTGTTTGGTCTTTGAATGCAAGGTAGAATTCTTTGCAAGATATACGGCACTCTGACTGTTTGTATACAAAGAATTGTTAGCCTATTGTTTTCCCAATTCTTCCATGAAAGATTGCAGCCATATCATCTCCTTCCTTGCCTCTGTTGCAGCTACATACTCTACCTCTGTGGTGGATAAAGAAACCACCTTTTGCAACCTGGAGATCCAACTCACCACTGTCCCACCTATAGTAATGACATAACCTGTAGTGCTCCACCTGGTATCAATATCCTCTGCCAAATCTGAGTCTACGTAACCTGCTAAATTAGTATTAGAGAACCCAAAACATAAGTGTTTATTGGATTTACCTCTCAAATATCTGAGAATCCATTTTATCGCATTCCAATGCTCTAATCCGGGATGACTCATATACCTGCTTACAACTCCTACAACATGTGCAATATCCAGTCTCGTGCATACCATGGCATACATTAAACTTCCTCCAGATGAAGCATATGGTACCTTGGACATTTTTTCTTCCTCATCTTGTGTCTTAGGACACATCTCCTTAGTCAATTTCAAATGACTAGGCAAAGGTGTGCTAACAGCTTTTGCATTCTCCATATGGAATCTCTACAACACCTTTTCAACATAATCAACCTGAGATAGAGTCAATTGTCTGTTCTTCCTATCTCCACAAATTTTCATACCAAGGATTTGTTTTTCTACCCCCAAATCCTTCATAGAATATGACTGTGCTAACTACTGTTTTAACTCTCTTATGTGATCCATGTTAGACCCTGCTATAAGCATGTCATCAACATATAAATATAAAATAGTGTAGCTGTCATTATCCAACCTCTTAAAATAAACACAATGGTCAAAATTACACCGGTTGTAGCCTTGCTCAGCCATAAAACTATAAAATTTTAAATACCATTACTAAGGTGCTTGTATCAGGCCATACAAACTCTTCTTCAATCTACACACTAGTTTCTCCTTACCTTTGACCTCAAATCCTTAGGGTTGTTCCATATATATCTCCTCCTCCAAATCACCATGGAGAAAGGTAGTTTTCACATCTAGTTGTTCCAAATGTAAATCTTCAGTAGTCACAATACTTAAAATAGTATGAATAGAAGTCATCTTGACAATCGAAGAAAATATCTCATCAAAATCAATACCTTTTTCTATGCAATTCCTTTTACAACTAACCTCGCTTTAAATATTTTCTTACCTCCATCTTTTTCTTTTAGCCTATAAACCCATTTGTTTGGTAAAGCCATTTTACCTGCAAATAACTTGCATAATTCCCAAGTCTGATTTTTTAGCAAGGAATCCATTTCTTCTTTCATTGCATGCTCCCACTAAACCTTTGTTTCCACCTACATAGCTTCATCATGCCCTTCTGGTTCACTAGCATTTGTTAACAAAATAGAATACAAAGAGGGAGAAAACCTTTCACGAGGTCTACTGAGCCTTGTTGACCGTCTAAAATTCATTGGAGTTTGTGGTATTTCTTGTTGTTGTTGTGGAGCATGAGGAACCACTAGAACATCACTATCTAGAGTATCATCCAACACTACATAATCCTTTTCTTTCTTCTCATGTTGTTGTAACTCATCTTTGTACAACACCTTCTCATTGAATACAACATCCCTACTTCTCACAATTTTTTGATTTTCAAAATCCCAAAGCCTATAATCAAATTCATCAATGCCATATCCAACAAAGATACACTTTTTTTGATTTTGTATCTAGCTTGGTTCTATTTTCAGAATCTACATGTGAAAATGCTTCACATCTAAAGGTTTTGAGAAAAGAATAACTCACCTTCTTACATGTCCATGCTTCCTCTAGAATACCGCAGCCCAAAGGAACTAAAGCACCTCTATTAATTAAATATACAACGGTATTGATAGCCTCTGCCCACATGTTTAAAGGCAGCCCAAAATACAATCTCATTGTCCTTGCATGCTCCATTATTGTCCTATTCATGCGCTTAGCCAATCCATTCTCCTGTGGAGTCCCTGGAACCACTTTTTGCCTACGAATTCCATTAAAGGAACAATAATCCTCAAATTCTTTGCTTTAATACTCACCACCATTATCAGATCTGAGACATTTTAATCTTTTACCCATCTCATTCTCAACCAAGCTTCTCCATTTCTTAAATGTTTCAAATACATTAGATTTCTGCATGAGGAAATAAATCCAAACCTTCCTAGTTACATCATCTATGAATGTAACATAATACCAAGAGCCACCAAGAGAAGATACCTAAGCTGGTCCCCATACATTTGTATGCACAAGATCCAACTTTTCATTTTTCTTTTGCTTCCCATCCTTAAGAAAACTAACTCTCTTTTGTTTTCCATACACACAACTTTCATTGAAATCCATATTAATACATTTTAGACCTGGTAAAAATTTCTTAGAATGAAGTACCTTCATACCTTTTTCACTCATATGCCCAAGTTTGTTATGCCACAGTGTTGTTTCAGAACCTGTAGCAACTATTTCAATCTGTTCTTGCAAACTTGCAACAACTGTTCCTGAACCTGTTTGGTTTTTATCTACAACAACTAAAGTAGAAGGAACAGTATGACCTGTATAAAGATATAAGGTACGTACTTTCACACATTTTGCTACTATTAAGGCACTTCTTGGAACCTTCCAATTTTTATTGGTGAATGTAACAATGCAACCTTCATCAGCTAGTTGCCCTCCTGAAATTAAATTTGTACTCAGCCTTTAAATGTGCCTTACCTCTTGTAGTAGCCAATACTTCACATTCTGCAACTTAATCTTGATTCTTCCCTTTCCAACAATCTAATAGGATTTGTTATCTCCCAAATAAACCAGTCCAAAATCCCCTTGGACATAATCAAGAAAATAACTTCTATGGGGCATAACATGAAATGAGGCCCCTAAATCTAAAACCCATGAATCATCAGCATTATCTAGGGAAAGAATCAAATCATCATCTTTAGATTTATTACTTACCAAATTTGCCTCCTTATTGCCTTCTTGTTTGTCTCCTTCTTTATTCTTCCGAGACCAACAATCTTTCTTTAAATGACCTAGTTTCCCATAGTACCAACAATCCTTCTATCGTTTGGATTGGGACCTCTTGTCCTTTGATTTTCCTCATGACTTCCCATGACCTCCAGAACCTTTTCCTCTCTCCTTTGATCTATCCCTGCTTTCTGTATTCAAAACACTACCTAATGTGGAACCTCCTGAGCTTTTCCGTCGCATTTCCTCACTAAGGATAACACCAACAACATCATCAAATTTCAAAGTGTTTGAACCAAAGAGAGAGTTACTTACAACCATTAGCAAGCTATTCTAGCTTTTTGGCAAAGAACATAAAACCAAGAGAGTCCTCACCTCTTCATCAAATTTCTCTTTTACAGAAGTTAACTGACTGACAATCGTATTAAACTCATTTAAATGATCTATCACAGATCCACCTTTCATCATTTTTAGATTAAATAAATGCTTCATGAGAAATACCTTATTTGAGGCTGAGAGTTCTTCATACAATTTAGCCAAATCTTTCATTAGTTCACTTGTTGTCTTTGCTTCTGTTATATTGAAAGCCATAGATGGTGTCAGGCACAATCAAATGATTCCCAATGCCTTTCTATCCAGAAGTTCTCAATCCTCATCTGTCATTCTTGTTGGTTTCTTGGATATTCCTTCCAACAACCTCCATAAATCCTTTTGATAGAGATAATCCTCCATCTGCATCTTCCATAATTGATAGTTCTACCCATTGAATTTATCTATCTTCAATTTACCCTCATCTGCAATTACTCCCACTCAACCGTGAGACCTTCTTGCAGATGATAATTGAACACAACCCGCTTTGATACCACTTGTTAGGGTTAGACGATAGAAGATATCAATTAAATGCAAATAAAGATTAAACAGAGGAATGCAAAATACACATAAATAATAACAATGAGAGACAATTTTAATGTGGTTCACCCAAACTCAGGCTACATCCACCAACAGAGAGTCCAATATTATTATCTAGTAAATCAAAACCGATTACAACTAGCAATCCCTGCAACTCAATACCACTGCAAAATGCTACAATACATCATAAAAAACCCTAACCCTTAGCCTCTTTTATCAAGCCTTATGTCAGTTACAAAATAGGGTTCTTCTATGTCGGCCAATAGAAAAATAACTCATGACACCTTTATAAAATAATAAAAAACCCTAACCCTTAGCTTCTTTTATCAAGCATTATGTCAATTATAAAATAGGGTTCTTTTATGTTGACCAATAGAAAAATAACTCCCGATGCCTTTATAAAATAATAAAAAACCGTTTGACGTTTCAGGGGCACTACCCCTCGACCCTGCCTTGTATAGTGACAAGGAGTATGCTAGGGGCATTGCCCCCAAACCCCTGCAAGGGGCACTACCCCTTGACCCTGTTAAATAATTTGGGGGGAAACTGCACTGATAAAAGTGGGGTAAATTTAACCTCCAAGTCTGATTAGGCTCCATTTAACAACACTCTTACTACACTAAAGTACCACTTTAAATAGTCAAAACTGAGTATTAAGAAGTTTAAATTGCACCATTTCATCACCTAAAAGAAAGTCAAAAGGTAATGGTACCACCTTCATCTTTTCACATTTCACATCTGGTGAAGAAGACAATCATGATGCAACTTCAGAGCCTATTATCAACTCTCGGCTCTCACCTCACTTGGTTCTTCATAGTAGAAAAAATTGAACTCTACCTAATTTCTTAGTATGTAAAAACACTCATATAGTGTCAGCTATTGAAAGTGTAAAAGTGAAATGTAAGCACTAATCTATAAAGTGTAGTGGAGAGATTGCAACATTGCAACTTGAATCGCATTGGTTCCTACCTCATTCGAATGTGCACATATGCACATCCTTTCCTCAATCATTTTGTACATTTCTAAGACCTTCATCCCGATCTTTTTCTTTTAAAACACTACTTACTTCAATCAATTTGCCAAAATGTCTTAACATCAAGGGAAAGGCAAATTTTACAACTTCAACATGCTTCAAGAGTTCTACATATCTACATCAGAATCGATATTGGCATCATCATCATCATCTGGAGGGGCCATCTAAAGGCCTCTCTTTGTTTTCTCTCTTTAGGAGGAAAGTTTTTTCCCATAGGGTTTTCTTTCTTTCTCTATTTTATGAGAGATGTTTTGTAAATGAGTACCTAAAATGGCGCACAACCAGGACTCATATTTAATAAACCCAACTAAGCTATGCTTAAAGGGTGGTGTCAGTGTATAAACTCATACGATTTATACCTAACTTAATCATAGTTAGTGGTTTTCCTCACATGTGGAAAGACTAAGTCCTCTTGTTGAGTCATTAGTTGATGTGTCGATCCATCTTCGACACATCACTACTATTTTGGAGGGAGGTTAAACCTTGAGCTATTCTCTTGGTTCAAATTTCTTCAGCTTTCCTATTCTCATGGAGACTTGTTCCTCAAGCTTCACCTATTTATACAGGTGTTCGGTTGTAAATCAATTAGCTCATTTTCAATACATTGCATTCGTGTTTGATTGCTTCTCTATGATCTTGGACTTCACTTCCACATCATATATCTAGTTCTATTTTTTATTGAAGCATCTTCAATAATAGACTAATTCATCTTGGATATCGGTTGAGCATAAACTTTCTCTATTTTGTAAGAAGGATCCAATACTTTCCCATCATTAGAAATACCCTTGGGTACTTTACCAACTTTAAATTCTTTGATCTAGAAATTAGTTAATTAAGAATAATCCATATTCCTCATTTTGTGATCATCCATGCAATCTACCTAGAAGTCCTTGAGATCATATTAACACTTGTATAGGGGCTAGACTAGATTTGTAATGTTTCCCCTAGGATCAAAATTGTTCCTCTTTTCATATAGGTGTTTCAGTTAATTCCAACCATTTCTGCTCAATATTTTGACATGAAGATAGGAAGCACAAGTATAAGCACCAATGCAAATGGGAAAATGAACACCTATTTTATGTTTTCATATCATCAATTTATGTACATCACATAACTACTTGCATAGCTCCAAAGTAACAATCCTATTGCTAGGATACTTTGACAATTTATATGAGGCTCTAGTAAATCCACTGCATCCAATATAAGTGAATGTGAAAATTGGATAAATCAATTTCCCCAATTAGTAATTATGGTAGTAGATTGTAATGAAATTCTCTTGTTAAGCCATTTTCCATGAGCCTGATTAGATAGAAGATAAGGGCATCATTTACTCCATGATAATGCTTCTATCTCTCATTTATCTTTAATTGAGGGTAGTGTTCATATACTTTCTAGTCCCTAGAACCGAACTTTTATTTTGTTTAGTATTGGGAAGGCTTCCATTCTTGCCAATATATATACCAAATAGGAGATCATGTCGAAGTATTTACTATCATAAACCTCATAGAAATAATCATGTAGGTGATCATTGATCAATATTTCCTAGTAAATAATTCTATTTTTACCTTCCATTATAGTAAGCATGAATTAACACATCCATGGATGGAACTCCTTATCCATTGGGTTCCTAACTATCCTATTAAACAAGGTGATTAAATCACTTATGTCCTAGATGAACTCACTTTTATGAAGGATCTCAACATCCTTGTGACTTCTACTCTTCTCTTGATCAATTATTTTTCATTTAAAAAGCTTAACTCAAGTCATTGTATGCTTGCCAGAATAATCATTTGCATATTTGATTATTTGATGTAAGTAGGAAGACCAAAAGTTTCCTTAATTTCTTCAAGAGTGATATCAACGATGAGTTCATTTGATGGTCCATAGATTCTCTTGGTATTAGGACTATAATGCTAAGCACATGCCAATACTAACTCAAGCGATTGTACTAAAGCTAGGAATGCTATAGTTTGTACAATACCACTATGTGTGATGCAAATAGCCTAGTGTGATCTACCATCTTCCTTGTTGAGTCTTTGAATAAATTGTTCAATGTGTACATGCCCCAAATCTATATCACTAATGTTTGAGAATGTGGAGGTGATCTTTGAGGTAGATGAATAGCCTTTGAATTCATGCTTTATGTCTTTAGGTTGCTTAGATTTTGATGGAGATGTCACGAAGACTACACAAAACACTAAAGGAGTTCCTTTAGACTTGTAGATCAAATAATGTGTCAAAGGAAAAGTAGGGATTAAATGTGAATAAATGGATTTACAATGTAGAAAAGTATAAAGGATGTTAGAGTTTTGTAGCTAGGAAGCAATTAAAAATTTTCTTGAGAAGTTTGAAAGTTTGAGAAGTACTACAAAATACGAGGGGATGAAATGTCAGAGTGCAATATGAAAATTTGTTGGGTTTCTCAGAGTCTCTAAAATTTCAAAGTGTAAGACTAATAAAAGGAAAAATGTTGGATGGAATCCACAATCATTGCTTAGTTGTAAGAAAAATCTAAACTTACAAGATGATATGCTAATGAGATTTGGAGGAATGGGGACAACTTTCAATAATTGTAAAGTCACTTCAGACTTTTGAAAACTTTTTTATGTAGAACAGATGGAAAGTGGAGCTCAAAGACCAATTTGTAAATTGTGGATTTACTTCAATATTTTGGAGTTTCATAAAGCAAAAAGGAAAGGAAGGATGGGTGCAAGTTTTTCTAAGGAATGAATGCTTTATAGGATAATGTATGCATGTGCAATGCAAAATAGAGTGTATGGAAACCCTAAAGGTGTTTGTGGTTTAAACTAGGGTTTTGAAGAGAATTTACAATTCAACAAATTAAAACATAGGGCACAAATGTTTAATAGAATGAAAGCTAGAGCTCAGCAAATAAGAAGATAATCCAATTTATATTATCAAAACCTCAATTACTCAAGATTGAATGTTTATTCATCTTTCTTTCCTAAGGATGAAAACCCTTTTTGGAAAAATGGATTTGATGATGAAAAACCTCTCTCAAGGGCCTATAAAAGGAGGAGTTTAGGAATAGAAGAAGATAAACTAGTTTATATTATCAAAATGTCAATTTCTCAAGAGTAAATGTATGTTCATCTTTCTTGTCTAAGGACGAAAACCCTTTTTAAAAAATGGATTTTTGAGGATGAAAACCTCCTATTCATCTCAGTAATTTCATTAAGGGATTACCTATGTGCTTCAAGATTAGATTTGAGATGAAAAATCTCATCTCCTTTTGAGTGATTCCATTTAGGGGTCACTAATGTACTAAATGTTTTGTAGAAGTTTTCTAGTGGGATTGTATTAAAGATTATTCTCAAATTTTTGGAGTGTTTTAGTGTGTTAGATTTAGAGGCTATATCATTTTGTTGTAGATTCATTTTTTGTCTAACATCAAATATAATCAATTTATGTGGGTCGTTCTTTGTGTGAAGAAGTTGTACTCTTTCATGGAACTGTTGTACCATCTTGTAGGCCTAGCAAAATTTAGTTCAAGGTAAATTATTTATAATTATTGAGTTATGATATGCTTTGGGATTTTCCATACAAGTTGTTTAATAATGGTGGGGCCTTCCCAAATTTGGGAGAGCTAAGTGTACAAGGTTTTTGTCTATAGTACAAGAGAAAAATTACCAAGTTTTATTAGTTACAACAATTTAGGGGATAAACTCTTTAGCCAAGAATCTAATGTTCTAAATTATATATTAGATTTTTAGATCATCTTTTGATATTACAACATCACACTTATGTTTGCCTTCTAAGATACCTATTAAAATGTATTTGTCTCTCAGTCATACCTTTTTTTGAATCGTTGCTATTGGATAATTTTTAAGATTACAAATTTTTATTATATTACTTTTTGGGCCACACCATATTTATGTCCTAGTCATAGCAAGTAAAGAAAATCATACCTAAGGTTTTATCACAACACTTGGGTTGGATTTTAATTGGTCATGCCATAACAATGTTCCCAAAATTTTCATACCTGTTCATATAAATTATATTTGGTGTGCCAATCTTTGTGAGTATTTTTTAGTATGATAGATTGCTATTGTAGACACTCATAGGCTAGTCTTCAAGGATAGTCTCAAAGAAAGACTTGGATGTACAATGAGCTTCAAATCATATCAAAATAGAGGGTAATAGCTCATCAAGTCTTATTATATAGGATGAACAACTAAAGGTGTTGAATGGTTGCACAAGGCAATCCAAAACCAATCAAATATCACCAACCACAAACAAAACATGATGCTTAAACTTAATCACAATAAGTACAATGACAAAACCCTAACTAGGATTGACATATCAAGCTAAAAGCTTCAAATTTATTTTCCCAAACATAACCTATTCCTCATTAGAATCCAAGCAACTAGTCATTTTGTATGCCCTCATACTCTACTATAATTCTTCTTTCCTTGCTCTCCCTGTTGTAAAAGATAATTTATCACATTTTTATTCATTTCAATGGAATTTCTTTGAAGTATGTTGATTTGGCTAGTAATTAGCTCCATTTGATACATAATTCCTTGGTCCTTATTTGAAAAACCTTGAGATTGAGAAAGAAGTGATACAAGTTGGAAAAAAAATGTTATCGTAAAGCTTTGCACTTCTAAATTTCTAAATATGCAAAAGAATAACATGTCTCACAACATTAGAAACAATTTAATTATTCAGAACTATCCCAAGTAGGGCTTAAATTTGATAGTCGACCTTGCCTGTCAAAAAACTTTTTATGACAGTTATCTATTCAATACTACCTTTAAAATACTATGACATGACCTTAGTATAAGTAGATTATATAAAAACCAAACATATATATATCAGCATAATCTTATATAAACTTTGACAGTTTGTCCAAAATCTCTCCTTTCATATGATACAGTCATTTTAAAAATTTGATTGTATTTTATAGAAAAAATGTCTAAATACAACTATACAACTATCAAATTTAAGCCCTGATCCCAAGCAAAGCCTCTTTCCAACTTAAGTGTCAACCAAAAATACCAGGTATATCTCCAAAGATGGAAAACTAATGTTTTCTAGTAGCAATACAATACCAAAATAGATGCTTCAAGGATTCTTCAGTATTACAAAAGGGACATTTAATAGGATGGACTTGCAAGGTATTTAGTTTCTCACCAATAGGCAATTTATATAG
The DNA here is from genome assembly GCA_027924645.1 of Cunninghamia lanceolata. NCBI lineage: Eukaryota > Viridiplantae > Streptophyta > Pinopsida > Cupressales > Cupressaceae > Cunninghamia > Cunninghamia lanceolata. Next base: position 2,425,555 of record BSBN01000135.1, on the reverse strand, counting down.
TAATAACTTCCAAGCAAGCATTTGAGCATCAACATCACCATAAGATTTCTAGGTTTGTGAGTTTAACCTAGTCCAAAATTTATGACTCAAATTGAACCTCCATCTTACATTGAGATGGGGAGTTAGGGAAAGTGTGGAAAGAAGGAAAAGGTAAATTTGTTTTAAAGGTAAGAAAGAGAAATGATGAATATAAAGCCACTACTAATCCTTGAAAAAGTTACAAGTGATAGGCGTACGAATCTTCATAGCTAAGTTAGGAGGCACAAGGGATTGTACAAATAAAATAAACTAATGGTACTTATTACTCAGATCAAAGTTTTTTTTTATGATCTACCAAGAGGACCATTGCAATACTGAGAAGTCCCATAAATCTTTGAATTGATTAACATTTTGTTGAATAAATGGTAAGCTTGTCTGGGAAACATGATAACCAATGGTTTTCCATGGAATTGGATAAGCACATTCCACCAAATGGAATAAGAAGCAAAACTAAAACTATGTTGTAATGAAGATTCTCTCCAATTCAAAAATTTGCACACTTTCTTCCAAGCCTTCCAAATGGATTGAATAGGAAAAGATGCCTTAATATGAAAATATGGAGCAAAGAGAATCTTATCCAACCAACTAAGGTTTTGTCATTTCTCTTTAATAGTGGCAATAACAAGCTTGTGCCTTAATAAAATTTTACATTGTTCATCTCCTTTTACGACTATAGTGATCCATTTAGGAAGTAAACAAATACCTTACATTTCTATATCAATGATATCGAGATCACCTTTATATTTAGGCTTAATGCATTAGTGCCAAGAGATGAATCTACATCCTATACTACCATCCCATTTGGTCCAAAGGTACTATTGAATAAGTTTACACAACTCTTCATATCCTCTTCTGGATATAGCATCCAACATGAAGAGAAGTAAACGTGTGTAGCAAGAAAAAATATGTTAGCAACCTAAACTTTTCCAGCCAATGAAAGAAATTTGTTACCCTAGTTGAAAAGTTTGTTTTTATTCTATTCAAATACCAATTCTACATTTCAAAAAGGGGTAAACCAAGTCCAAATGAAATGCCAAGTTTATCTAGTTATTCCCAATGCTTAACTTGTTTCCAATATTAAGGAATCTAATGAGGAGCAAGACCAACTTGTATTATTAAGAACTCAATTTTATGATGGATTAGTTGAGAACTCGAGACTAAGTAATATAGATTTAAAATACCCAGAGTATTGTTCAACTCATTTTTACGAGGTGACTATTGGGTTTGTTGTAGGGGTCACTCTAGTAAATTTTTTGTTGTTGAACATATGCTTTTTTTCTACTAAAAAAATGGAAAACCCACACATGGTCAAGAGGTGGCTTCTTAGGTTTGTCCTAAGCATCATTATAGTAGGGTTGGTCTTATCCCTTTTGTGCACCCTCAAAGAATGATGTGGAATCATTGTGGTTTCTTGGATCCACTTAAGCTTGGATATTGACCAAGATTGACCACCTAGTGATGTCATATGCCTAGGTGGTGAGTGATGCAATGTCATCCCGTTTTGGATTGCATTTTTTTTAGTTTTTGAATTTTGTTGTGTTGATATAGTTCCTGTCGCTTGCAGTTTGCAAGTTCCTGTCGCACACATATATGTTTTATTTATTTCTAACGACTGTTTCAGGGAATTTAGTTTTCTGCTAACCATGAGGAGGTTATGGCTGGCGGTTATCAACATTTAGAAAGAAATTGAAAAGCCCTCCATCGTGCATATTAACCAAGGGACAGCTGGCGAATTGCTTTATTACTGTTGGGATGGTCAACTAATTTTAGAAACAGCAGTAAATCTGCATTTATCTCCATGATCGTGAGTTTTGGCATTAATATTTTCCTGGCGTGCATGGTTGTCTTTCTTCTGCAATCGTCTGCAAGTCGCGGCGTAGTGGATGGTATTGTGGCAGCAACTGTTATGCAGACGTTTGAAGAAGACATTTATTTGCATGTCTTCGCTGGCAATTGTTTGGGCATCGATCATTTTCACATTGTCTATTATTTGCTATGTCGCCAGTTCTACATTCTAGAAATCTCTGATAATCATGGGCAGTCGTGGTGGCAACTTTATTATGAAGTAACTGTTACAATCAAGGGGCGACAGTTTCTATTTTCTCTTCAGCAGAATTTAAAAAAAATCGATGATTATATATAGAGAGGACCAGCAGCTTGTGGAGATGGCGGATAGCGACATCGAAGAGTAGGAAAGAAGAGACGGCATGAACTGAAAGGGGGTCGTTGGTCTGAGAAGAGACCGATCCTTAATTGATTAAGTGCGCAGGTCGAAATGGAGAAAGTTAGATTGAAACTGTGAGGAAGACGGCAATTGGAGAAGCCTGTTTGAAGTTGGCATTTTGTTTGTTTTGATTTACTGCTATGAGAGGCCGACCATATGGCCGATACATGATTTTGTAGTGCACAGAAATATTGATTAATAAAGAAAATCTCTTTTTCATTCTTCCTGTCACTCTTGTTTAGAGTTGCCTCTCATTGTGAAGAAATTGTCTTGTGTTTTCTGTCACTCATTCTGAATTCTCTTGGTTTGTGTCTCTTGTAAACGGGTTTTGAGTCTATATCTAAACTCGATTCCATCAGCGAGTCATCCCTCTTGACTGTTAGTGTTGAGCTTCTTGACTCTTAATGAAAGTCTTCAAAGCAATCAATCCGTTTTGCACCTTTGAAACCATAAACAATGAAAGTCTTCAAATAATCATGAACACAACAATCAAGAAGACAAGCCTTTAAAGTACTCATCAATCCGTTTTGCACCTTTGAAACCATAAATAATGAAAGTCTTGAAAGCAACCATGAACACAACAATCAAGAAGACAAGCCTTTAAAGTAATCATGGACACAACAAACGAGATGGATTCTCCAATATTTTATAGGTAACTGTGAATTAGAATCGTGTAATAAAATTCATAAATAATAGTGAACTAAAGAGTTGTAATAAACAAAGAGCATCTTGACATTCACAGGGCGAGCCAATGTATTTCATTTAAAAAAAACACATCCTTACTACCAGCCAATTTTTCCATGTGTACTTACACATTATTGATTTGCATTAGTTGCAGATTTCTTTCTAAACTTGAAAACAGGATAACCATAGATGACAATGACAATATTCCAAATCTACGAGTTGTAAAATTTTCAAGAAAACAATTTATATTGAAATCTCAATTTCAAACACCATCTTGAATAAAACAAAGAAAAAGCCTGACATCTTAAAAAAAAACTAACAGAAGATAGTTCTCCCAATATGTAGAGATGCACATCTACTCTCTGAATGCCTTGGCCATCAGCAGAAACTAGCTGGAGTTGGCTCTACTTGTGTATATCACGTATGCAATAAAACCCAAGACTGTGACTGCTGCTCCTACTGCAAAGAGAAACGATGAGATTAGCCAAACTTATGAGAAATGCTGTGTCAAATGTGATGGCCCTCAATCATTTACAGTTACCTACTAGAAGTTCTTATATATGCTCTCCATAAAGCCACAAAAAATGTCAGGTTTGCAATTTTTTGATTATACAAGAATCCTTGTCTACCAATGTATAAGGAAGCATAATGACAAGTATAAATTCTGCGTTGTAATATATCTAGAAATCAAGGTCTTGTCATAAGGTAACTTCTTCAGAATTTAATTTGTTGGAGTGCAAACATTCTATACTTTGTTTGCACAGACAACTCGGCCATAATATAAAGTTTTATATAAGCATTTGATATTATTTTGCAGTACTTACCCGATAGAAGTGTGAAAGAGCGAAAGAGTAAGCGACGATAATGCTTCAGACTTCTGACATCTTTAGTCTCTGGCACACTCAATAGTGGTTGATGGGCAGTATCAAATATATTGCTTATTTTCATACTCTCAAAGATTGCTTCATTAACACCCATATCAATGATCTGCCGAAACAAAAAAAATATGATAATAATAAGCACATAAACATTTACCATAACTGGTTTCAAACAATACAATCATGTCAATGATAGTGGTTATTAACTATGAGAAAGATGCACTCAACTTTATTCTTAAATATATGGGAGTAAAAGAGTTTTAGGTTCATCAGATTTTATCAATTTTTAATCGTGCTCAAAACATGTGCAGATGAATATGGTTTCTTGTTTTATAGCATGACCTGTAACTCTAATTCATTGTATCTATATAAATTATTTATCAAGAAAGGCACATATATAAAAAAAAAAAAAAAAAAAATGTATATGTAACCATCCGTCTGTTAAGAAATTATTGCACCCACCTATAATGGAAATGTACATCTATACTTGATAGGAAACAAGTACAGGTATAGGTGAAGCCTAATTCCAAAATCACAGTTCGAATTTTTGTGTTCATGCGTGTTTTTTTGTGCATCTTAAACATTAAAGGATCTATTCGAGACAATTGTAGCTGCCATGGCAGTTGCATTGGTTATTATCTCCAGATGATTTGTAAAGCTTCGAGAGACACTTTCTAACATGGTCATCAGTCAAAATTGGTCTATATGGAAGCAATCTAACACTACAAGAGAAGCAAGTATTAAGCGAATGATCTTAGATGACATTTGATGGGATCATGTTGAATATCTCCTCAATTTCAGCAAGCCCATATTAGGTATGATCCGTTATACCAACACGAATAGGCCATGTTTGGGAGAGATATATGAAGACATCAAATCATTGATTAAGAAGATGAAGACCATCATAAATAAGAAAGAGCAAGATCCTGAAAAAACTTTTGCAAACAGCTACAAAAAATTACTGAAGACAGATAAAACAAAATGACCACCGCACTACATCTTCTTGCCTCTGGATTGAGTCCCAAATATTATAGTGCTAAGATCCTTTATGTGTCGACAAGGATTGCCCCATATAGAGATATTGAAGTCAGCCTAGGGTACAAAGTAGCACTCCGTAGACTCTTCATTGATCCTAACATGCAAGATGCAGTTGGGATTGAGTTCATGGGTTTTGTAAGCACCAATGACTTTAATATTGATGCTCTTTGTAACAAGTTTAAGGTTGATGCTCACAATTGGTGGTATTCCTACCTTGCTGCACTTGATGTTGAGGACGAACCAACTAGTGAGCATGAGAGAGTCAATGCTAGTGTCAATGCCAGTGGCACTATTTGTGGTTCTTCTAATATACAATACCAACATCATCTAATATGGATGGTGATGATGATATTTTTGAAGACTCATATATGAGGTTGATGCTTGATTAGTGATGGCTAACTATTAAACTCTTGACATTATTATTTTTAATTTTAAAATATGTCTGACAATCTAGTTTGACTAATTGACATTGAAGTATTTTTAAGTTTTATGGTGCTTTTGTTTATTGTATGATGCTGTGGTATTCTGAACTTAATTACCACTGCAAATATGTATATATTTCAGAGTTTATGTGTTTTTGTATGGATGAACTCAAAATGAACCCAACTCCCAAAATATTTTTGAACCCGTGAACCCAAACCAATACTAAGACCAGTAACTTTGCTTAATAAAATTATACTAGGTGGTTTTACCATAATTAATAATACATTAATACAATTATATATATCAATTTAAAAAAATAAAACTTATAAATGAAATTTTATAAATTTTATAAAACATAAAACAGAGAAATTTGAAATATTCTGCCTCATCTCTAAACTTAATAGATCAAAGAGGGCATTGTACTTCCAGCTTATTTCATTGAATTGAAAATTACGAGAGTATCTATTTGACTCCTGTGTAATACTTACATTGACCAAGCTATTACTGAGTTTTGACAACCAAGCTGAATGACGGGCTAAAGGAATTAGAGTATCATTTAATGAGTTGACTAAATGTTACTGTCTTATTCCTAGCAGTCATTGAGTTCTACTTCTCTCATTGTCATATACTTCCTTTCCCCAACTCAGGTGTACTTTAAACATGTCCATAGTTTGATGAAGAAAAGACCTCTGAAAATTTGAGACAGTTCTTTCATAAGAAGTTAAGTATCATGCAAGAGCCCTGGTGGTTATTACTTATTTGTATTTTTAAGTCCATTGTACCAGTTAAATACTGTTTTACAATCACCTTTTGGATTTTCTTTCTTATTTGATATACTAATTTCATTGGTTCTGATATGAGTTGCACATAAATCATTCTACCGATCATAAATCGTTTCACTTATCTTGCAAACTGGTATCTAATTTTAGATCAAACGTTAGAAATCACTCAAAACTCTATCCCCAGAGAAGTGAAGTGTCTGCAATATTGAAAATTGTTCAACAGCTGGAAAGATAGGAGATTGTAAAAATCTTACCTTCTGATAGATCTTCTCCTGCCAGTCAATATCATTTGATTGTCCAGTTGGACCTGATGACTCCACTGATGCTGGAAAATCCCACAGTTACTAAATATATAAGGCCACAAAAGATTTCTACTATGCTCCCACAGTTACTAAATATATAAGGCCACAAAAGATTTTCTACTATGCCAAAACATTAAAAAGAAATGCCGAATGTATATCTTCAATCAATGCTAGATCTAGTCCAAAATGTGCAGTAGATAGATAATAGGGATGGCCAAAATGTGGCATCTATCTCAGTTAACATTCAAACGAGAATATAATAAGAAAATTGAGATAAAATAATAGTGTAGAGGTAAATGAATTTTACTTATAGGGGCATCTGACAGCCTCTGGGTTTGGGCTTGCAGTAACTGCTTCTGCTGTTCAACAGAACTCTGTTGCTGTTGCTGTTGCAATAAGCCACCAGGTGTGTGAATCCTTTGCTGAAGCTCTTGTTGTACTGAGTTCCACTGTGGTAGCAATGGTGGTTGTTGTTGCAACTGCTGGGGCTGATGTTGGAGCTGGGCGAGAAGAAGTTTTTCTTGTAGTAGTTGTTGCAACTGCTGTGATTGATGTTGTGACAATGATGGTGATGGTTTCTGTGCTTGCTGATATTCAGAATAAACATTAAAAATTGATGGTTGTTGTTGCTGAAGAATGGATGGCTGCTGTTGTAAAACTGATTGTTGTTGCCTAAGGGCAGACTGATGGGGCTGCTGAAGAAGCCCATTGTGAGGTAAAACCTGACCTGGCAAGTTATAGGGTGCACTTTGAGTACCAAAAACAACTCCACCTGTACTTTTGAATAAGTTAGTCATAGAAGACAATGTGGACGGTAAGCTATCTGAGTTCTGCCTTCCACTTGCACTCATGGTAATTCTCTCATTTTGTGGTAGTGATGCTTCTTGTGGTTGGGGCTGTGCAGGCAGTGAAATGCCATTGCCACTTACCATAGCTGGCAAGTGTGATGTATTTCTCATCTTTGACAGCATCAGAAGTCCTGTTTCAATGTTGAAAACAATTGAAACCAAAAAAAACTTCTCAGTCAAAAACCTCATTTAAACATTGAGATCAAAGAATAAATGGAATTATTGTAAGAAAAATCATTCTTGTCAAAAGAATGGTAATATAAATTATGCTTAATGAATAAAACCAATCATTTTATTAGAAATTAGAATTTTATCTGCCTGTCCCCACCCAGATCTAGAGGCCCCTGGTTGCTACTAGAAGAACCACCTGCCAAAGAATTTCCATCTCGAGAAGCATGATTTTCTAATGATAGCACCTTGAGAGCTATTTTGTCTATATAGTCGGGCTGCATAACATAGAGGGACAACATTATCCTAACAGAAAAAATAATCCCTTGCCAAACATGTATACTTTTCAAAATGCATGATAGAAAAAATAATAGAAGCCATATGACTTGAAAAACACTATAAAAACACTATGCAACGAGAACATCTTGCTGTAAAAAAAATACAGTAGCATAGATATTTAGAAAAACCATAGAGTTTGAAGAGCTCAATAAGTTCCCAAATTTAGAGAATTAATTATTTTAAGCTAAAAAGGATAAATTAAGTAAGACTGGGATTTAAACTTAGTTAATAGAATATAGATAAAATCACACGTGCACACATATACATATATCAGCTTTGTCTTTTTCCAAACTTGATCAAACATTTCAATGATTTGACTCATGTTCTATATTTTCTTCGAAACATGGGAAATAAACAATTGTAATATAATTATATTGCACAAACATGGTAAATAAACAATTGTAATATAATTATATTGCAATAGACAATCACAGGAAATTTTGAAAAATACATGTTCAATGATGACATACACAACAGTTATTTAAGGAAATTCATGCAGAATGAATTATCTTGGCAAATCTTTCAACCTCCAACAACGCCAGCTGGGATCATGTAACGATGTAGAAGACTATGTTGTTAATTACTTATTTTTTGTCATTTGAGAATAACAAACGACTGCCGCAAATACTACCCTCAATAGAAAGCCAATCAATTATAACAACTTGTGTGTCTACAAAAACACATGTATATGCATATGAGATAAATGTGCAGGTAACACACCTGATTCACAGCAGCTGCATAAATCTCCTCTTCATATCCCAAAACAATCTTTTTGAGTTCATTAATGCCATCAGGACCTGTAAATGGCATGTGTCTTTGGAGCGTATCCGTTCTGCATACAAACACTTGCCGTTACAAAACCCCTTCCATGGTTTCTATTGGCAAACTAAGCAATTGCAAGCATTTTTGCCAAAACTGAAACATCTCAATATGTTTGCTTAAGGTCACATAATTTTGATAGGTTGAAGCCTAAAAGCTACCATGAACGGGCAGACTCCTTATGTGAAGAAAATACAAGGCTGAGAATTAAAATAGATAGCTAATCAGTTCGCCCACAAAATACTTATCTAATAAAGAATTATTCACCCCTGTAAATGGTGTTAGAAAAGGGAAGGAAAAACAGCTTAATGGGAAATGAAGCCATCTTTAGCAAAGGAGGAATGAAAATGAATTTTGATAGGGCTGCCAAACATAATCTTGGCCCTGCAAGCAGGGAAGAAGTCTTTAGAAGCAAATTTAGAAGGGTTTAGCATTTATTTGCTTAAATCTGGGGAATGCATCTAATAAATAGTCAAACCAAAAAAGCTCCTCCAAGGTCTCTCTAATATGTGGCTAGATATGGAAGTCGAAGGAACTGAAAGCTGGTTATTGGCTCCATTTTTTAGAAATGGGCCTCAAAATTGAATGTTAAATATGGTCATTCAGGACATTTTCTCTATCCAAAGATCTTTCATTATCATCCCTTTTAATTGGGTTATGAGAGGTAACAATGCTTCAGACCTTTTAGTTAAAGAAGGGACTGGTCTAAGGTCTAGACTTGGGTATAAAGCAAAAGTTTTCATAAACTTCCACACAAATAGCAAATCATGTATCACTATTTGAGATGATTGCCCTTAGTTCTTGGATTAGATGTCTCCATCAGGAACCCGCCCCTTATCAAATTAAGGCTTTCAAATATGAAATTTGGGAAGATACCATTCGTGCCTGAAAGGTATCCAAGACAGTTTGTTCAATCTGAGTCGAGGCTCTTAGAGTAGAAAATTTAAATCACAAGCTTTACATTTTCTGGTTATTTCCGGTTGAATTTCGAGTTATCTGAGAATGTCATTTTTTCTTCTTTAGCCTTCTTAGTAAATTGTGGTTTTGGATAACAATGCCAAAGCTGCATTGGTCATTCCAGTTTTGGGGTTTGTGGCTCTCTGCAGTTCCCTCCCTCGGTAGTGAGCTTCTGCTAGCCTTTGTGGTTATCACTTTTTCTCTATATTTCTACGTCTGTCAAGTTGTCAATAAATCTTTAATTCTCTAGAGATTTTTCTTACCATTCTAATCGGTTCACAGAGGCTAAGACTTAGGGTAAAGTAAAATACCTCCTGAAAATAAATGCTACTTCTGGAAAGTCCAATCTAATAATGGGCTTGAGTGTGTGCCAAGAAAAACTCATGATAAGGACAGAATAACGATGTGGAACAAGAATTTCAAAGGTTCGAAAAGTAAAATCAATAACTTTTCATTTACAGATGTACTATGGACACCATCAAATTAGGCTACAAATTGAAAAACACAAATAAATTCATTGTAATTTATGACTTTTTTTCTATTTATATATATATGCCCATGTATTCTTTCATATAAACTATAATCAATAGTCAACTGTATAAATATAAGTATAATTTATTATATATATAGTAAGAATGCCATATCTTTATCTTAAATATTTTCACAATTCTTTATCATAAGAATGGCATATTTCTATACTTATATATAAATATAAGTATAGTTTTATATATATATATATATATATATATATATATATATATATATATAGTAAGAATGGCATATCTCTATAAGCCACTAGGCATTATAAGTATAGTTCAATATAAATATAAGTATATTTTAGTATATTATATATAGTAAGAATGACTCCTATCTTAAATATTTCTGATTTCAGACAGACATTCGTGGTGAGGTAGAACTCAAGAAGATACTCTCATGGGTAGGAGAACATGGAGGAAAAAAAGAAATGTATTGGAATGCAATATTTGATGATTAGATAAATGAAATCATGAAACCTTTACTTCTAATGAAATTAAAAAAATGGATGACAGGGAAGATATCAATAATAATAATTATATTTACATTGTATAAGTAAAGACAAATTTACTAAAGGGTTTTAGTTTAATTGGTTGGGTATAATTGGTGAGGTTGACAGTATGTTTGCTTGATTAATCCACCAAGGTTCAAACCATCAAAGATACAATAAATAAGAGATGAGGTTTGATATAAAACCTTCCAACTAAAATACAATTGTACAGTTCTAAAATATATATTAATAATATGAAAACTAAACTGATTTTGTAGGTATACAGATGTGTGGGTGGTGCATGGTCTGAGATTGCCCTGGATGTTCTTGAATCCATATATTGATATATGTGTTTTGGGTAGTGTCAATATGTGTTTTGGGTAGTGTCACTGAAACCCCTTTTACTTATTTATAAAAACCGAGTACTGGGTAATGGGTTTTTGCAATACATGTACGGGATCTATCTAGTGATATTCATCTGCATTCTAAAGACACCAAAGAAATACGGGCTAAATTACAAATTGGTTTTTTTGCCCATGGATCTACAAAATTGACAATATACACACTACTGCAATACGAGAGGATCCATTGAAAAGAAATACAGAATTTAATTGCATACATCTTATTGACGATCTTCTGTCTGGAGTTCTGCGACAACTCATTCCTCCAGTTGCTGCTGTCGTTGTTGATGGTGGTGTTGGCTGAATCCATGGCGTCCCTTGGCTGCCTTCAATTGCTCAACCTGTGGCAAATGAAAATGCGTATGAGTAAGATAATAAGAATGATGATGGACAAAACTTAATCATTGGCGATCGAGGGCACTGATCCAAGTAAAGGTGACCATAGGTTTGATTCATGTGACAATGGAACAGACATAGAGAAACATCATTTGTGTAGTTGCAGTCCTTTCTGGACTCTTTGGAATTTTTGAAAAAATGGGTATATTGAGAGAAAGGCGCTCAAGACTTTACGCTGCTTAAGCATCAATATATTCTTCTGCCACATAAAGTTGTTTATATCCTTAAGTTGTCACTGTCATGATACTGTTTGATAAATTTATTCTGTTGTTTTTAGATGATCGTTTTCCTTCCCATGATCATAATTCTTTTTGCTAGATATCATTAGCCAATTTAATTAAAACTTCTATTCTTTAATAAACAATAATTCTTTCAATCTTTTTATTAAAGAATAGAAGTTTCTATTAAACAATTTTGAAATAAAAGGAAAAAAATATATGGAAGGTGTCTATTGAACTTAATCTAAATGGAAAAGTTTTCAATAATTTAATCTAAATGATAAAAAAAACTTACATATAATTTTGTAATGGAATTAATTTCCATAATAAAAATCTAAAACAGAAGTTAAACTAAATATTAATTATCTTCATGGCTTTTACAGATTGAAGAATACTAACCTTAATCCTAATTAAACTAAAGTAAAGTAATTTACCCTACCCTTAATTTTTTTGGGTTTTAAAGATTTTTTTTCGCAAGAAAGATATTAAATAAATTATAATTTACACGTTCCATAATTTAATCCAAATGATACAAAAAAAAATTTATTATACTTCTCTAAAATTAATTCCCGTAGTAGAAATCTAAAATAGAGGTCATTAAATTAAATATTACTTTTGTTTGTGGCTTTTAAAGATTGAAGAAACCTGACCCTAGCCCTCATTAAACTAAAGTAAAGTAATTTACCTTGCTATTAATTTATTAAAAATCTAAAAGAGAGTTCATTAAACTAAATTTTAATTTTCTTTGTGCCTCTTAAAACTTGAAGAACCATAACCCTAACCCTCATTCATTAAACTACATACCATGTTGTTAATCAATTTTAGATCTAACAATTAGTTTTTAATGGAATAATTTAATCCAAATGATTTTCTAATGGAATTAATTCCTATACTAAAAATCTAAAAAAGTGGCCATTAAACTAAATATTAACTTTCTTGGTGGCTTGTAAAGATTGAAGAACCCTAACCCCAGCTCTCAGTAAACTAAAGTAATTTACACTGCCATTAATTTTCTTTGTGGGTTTTATAGATTTGTTTATGCTACAAAGATATTAAATAAGTTATAATTTACAAAATTTCTTTTTATTTTAATAGCATAAATAGAATAAGAGTAAATAATACAAAATGCCTAATCTAATCTTCTATAAATAATAGCAGAAATATTGCATCACTTCATAAATTCATTTTATAGAAAAAAATAACAAAAAATATGGCTGCAGTGATGCCCTTACCGATTAAATTTTGCCCGATTAAACTTCTACTCCGCAATTCAATTTGGTCTGTTTTTATTTGATTTGATTTTTCTTAACTTTATGTTTGATACTAATTATATTTATACACATTATCTTATCAATGTCAGCTTTATTTTTATGTTCATTGTTTTAATAAGACTATGTCCACTATATCTTTTTAATTTAAAAAATATATATATATTTAACAAAAATATGTCTAATTATCTAAAAAAATAAATGTGGGCTCTATTTTGTTTTTATGTACACGGTCACAGGCATCCCCTTAATGCCACTCTATAAGACCTCTCAACCTAACAAGAATAATATCTAGAAACCATAAAGATAATAATGAAAATCCATAAAAATTATAAAAATTAAAAATTAAAAAGCCACCTCATAAAAAATGATTAAATATAATATAAAAATATACATGAATAATATATAAAAATATAAAGTGATAAATATATAAATACAGTATAATAATTAAACAATATAAATATAGTCAAATTTTAATATTAATTATTTTTGTATATTGTATTAACATAGAGTAAAATATTTACATGGTCACAATCATCCCCTTAATGCCACTGTATAAGACCTCTTGACCTAACAAGAATAATATCTAAAAACCTAAGGATAATAATGAAAATGGACAAGAATTATAAAAATTAAAAATTAAAAAGCCACCTCATAAAAAATGATTAAATATAATATAAAAATATACAAGAATAATATATAAAAAATATAAAGTGATAAATATATAAATACAGTATAATAATTAAACAATATAAATATAGTCAAATTTTAATATTAATTATTTTTGTATATTGTATTAACATATAGTAAAATATTTATATTCATTGTAGTTAATGGTAAAAATCTTTAAATACAGGGAAATGACCATCAAATTTAGGCCCTAGCTCCTTCTCTTAAATCTCTTCATACATATTGTCATGGGGATGGCCCTTGACGTGGCCCCATGTGGTAGTGGCGATCTCTACTCACATCTCCCATTATGGACAAGACCTTTCACAGAACCCAAACTACACCCTTTTTCACCTTGAGTGCTCCTAGCAATTCAACCAACAATACGCACTAAGGAATTGTACGAATTGCACCAAACTTCTTGGCTCGTGCACCTAGCAATTCAACTCCAACTCTAATCTCCCATGAACTATGCGAGTCATTGACTATGCAATCTCATGAAAGACCCATCTCCCTTGCATCCCCTGGGAACCATGCTTAAGTATCTCCTTAAGAGATCGACTTACCACCAACCTAGTTATGTAGGCACCTGAACACTAAGAATCCCATACTTCTCAGCCCTCCTCAATTCTGTTAGCTTTCCCAAGTTCCCATCCTTCAACTTTGACTTGCCAACCTCCTTCCATTGCACCACTCTGATTGTATGCTACCCCGTCCATTCGAGCACTTCTTGAGTCTCCAATGTGTGACATCCCAACCTAGAGTACCAAATTATCTTCGTCTTCTCACCTCCCATGTCTGATGACTCCTCTGGTATTCACCAACTCGCCATCCTTAGCTCATCCTACAAACTCCCTAAATCTGCCATGCACTTCCTATTGACCTATTTTCCCCTTCCCAGAGTCAAATAGCTCATCTTGAAATATTGAAAATCTTGTTGATTTGGTTAAGTGCCTAGTATTTTTCAATTTTCAATGTGTTTTCCTTGCAAAAGATCCAGAAATCCTAGGGAAAATCCCCTAAAAAAACCCAGAAAAACCCAGAATTTTCTAAGTCTTTGCCTTAGTTTTTGGCCTTAGTCGGCAAAAAATTGAGTTTGCGAACTCGCTGGTTTTCCAACTAAAGGAAGGAAGAAAGAAAAGGAAACAAGTGAAGGAGAATTCCCTTGATCAGCAATTTTCAAAAGGTTCAAAAATTCCAAGGATTGTCAATGAGGCGAACCACTAACAGAAGGGAAGGCATTCTTCAAATGGCTAAGGCAAGTGAGAAAAGAAGGCCTTAGTTGGCTAAGGAAAAGGTTAGCGAACTAAATGGTTCACTGATTGGTGAATGCGCTGACTGAAGGAGAAATGTGGGAGGCCGAAGGAAGAATTTGAGAATTGGCTAAGTAAAGAAAAGGAAAGGGACTCCTCTATCGGTGAATCAGGGAAAGTTTGAACTCCCTAAATGGTTTGAAATTTCCCAAATCCATCAATAGGGTGATTCATCAACAAGGTAGAGAATGATCAAGGAAAGAATGAAAGCAAAGAGGTTCATAAAAGTGAAACTTTGTTGATAAGGTAAAGCTAGAGGGTGAAATGAGGAAAGTTTGTAAAAGGAGATTTTACCAACAAGGCAAAAAAGTGACTAAGTAAGAGTAAAGTTCGCAAAAGGGTAAAATCATCGACCAAAAATAAAAGGAAGCAAAAGGGCAGAGAAAAGAAAAATTCATAAAATATAGAAATCACTTACAAGAGAAAAAAGGGAAAGTAGGCAAAGTTCATAAAAATTAGGATATGCTGATAAGACAAAAAGCAAGATTGTTTCGAAGAATTGTAACTTTACCGATAAAGGGAGAGACATCCATAGTTTAGAAAAATCAGGATTTACCGATAAGGCAAAAAGCAAGATTGGTTCAAAGATTTTGAACTTTGCAAACTAAAGAGAGAAGAACAAGCCAAAGTTCTAAAACATGGACTTTTTCTGACTAAAGGGACAAACCAAAGAGCAAAAGCAGGGATGGTTCATGAAAGACAAATTTTTCTAACAGGGCAAATTTCAGGCCAGAATTTGAGATAAAGTAGAAATAATGAAAACAGAGCTTGTAACATATTGTAATATTTAAATATTTGAAATTAAATATTTAAAGTGTTGTAAAAGCTCTATATAGGGATATTTTGGCTGGAAAATATATTTCAAATATCTCCTATAGCCATTAATGCAAATCAGATGTTTCTAGCTACTCCATTTCTAGATATTTTACATTTATTGTTGCAAATGATGCATCAGCTACTTCTATTAAGGCAACAAATATCTCCCAACTACTTCAAGACCAAGATATTTTCTACATTTATGTTTTGTAGACAAACATTCCTTTTGGCAGAAATATCTTCTGACAAGCCCATGGGCAAATTAATTGTGATGAATGAATTAGGTCAATGAAGAAATGTTATATATACATGAAGCAAAGATGTAATGAGGGTTGGATATAGAGACTTATCTTTTGTGTTCAAATAGAACCCTCCTTTGTTGTAACCATGCATTTTAATCAATACAATACTATATTTTTACCTTTCCATGTTGTTCTTTAACTCTATGTAATCTAGAATTGGTTTGTCTATGAATGTTTATTTTCTTGCAATCCTTTTGTGCTCCTTACCTTTGTTAAGGTCTATAGGATTTGTGTGAGTTATTAGTTGAATTTCATTATTCTGTGTATTTTTTGGCTTTGTGAGTGTTCTATATTCAAACC
The DNA here is from genome assembly GCA_027924645.1 of Cunninghamia lanceolata. NCBI lineage: Eukaryota > Viridiplantae > Streptophyta > Pinopsida > Cupressales > Cupressaceae > Cunninghamia > Cunninghamia lanceolata. The sequence goes on along the minus strand of BSBN01000135.1, from coordinate 2,409,347 downwards.
TAGTGAATCACCTTTAATTTTAGTTCTTCTTCTTCCCCTTTACACAAGAGTGATTAGATTAGGTTTAGTCTTAGCACACTCTAAATCTCATATTCAAAAAAGGAACCAATCTTTCTCTGGAGGTTTGATTTCCTTTGTAGGGTCTCACAACTGGAAATCACTCCAATGTTTCACTGGATTATTGTAGCTAAAGTGCTTCAACACAGGGTGCAAATCCAAGTGACAATGGTTTCTGGAATGCCCGGTGAGACAATATTTAATTTGAATTAAGAATTAGGCTGAGAATTTGGTGTTGTTCTTAGTACTCTTCAGTTTGGCAGACATTTTCATGCACCTGGCGACTCTATTCCTATTTCAGACCAATCCAATGTTATATGCCTATGCAGATGTGAGTTTCTTCAAGAGTTAATAATTATCAGTTTGTTGAGTTGTATGTTACTGCTTCAAGGAGAACAACTAGGTTATCTAGGTCTCCTATAAGAAGGGATAGCAATGTTGTTCCATCTCATTGAAGAGCTCAATCTACACCTCCTCCTATTAGGTTTCAATACTCAAGGAGAGGCTTGCACATACCAAGGATAAACCTGAGTATTCTCAGTATGCTAGAAATTTTTGTTTTGTAACTTTCAATGAAGGTATCCCTTTAGACTTGGCTGCACATAATGATATACCTACTTCAGCCCTAAACAATATTTCATCCTTTATGGGTGATGGTTCTACTACACCTGTTGACCATATCAAAGACATATCCAACGTATGTTTAGTCCATCATATTCAACATGAAGATGTGGCTATTAGGCTCATGGTTTCATCCTTCAAGGGGAGAGCTCTACAATGGTTTAGGAGTTTAACCCCTACTTCAATACATGATTGGGATGAGTTAGGAGAAGCACCCTACAAGTAGCTTGGAGAAAGGGCAAACAGTCTCTCTCTACTGGAACAACTGACAACAATAAGGAGGGCTCCTAGCAAGATGATGGTAGACTTCAATTTCAGATTTTAGAGGATGTGGAAGAGAATCACAGCTCTCCTCAAACCATCTCCACAAGGTGCCTTTTTATATTTTTTTAGAGCTTTAAATTTTGATATTGTTGTTATGATGCAATCTATGGGTGTTGTTACCTTCCCTAATGTGTATGAAATAGATTTGAGAGCTAAAAATTGCCTGATACAGGTTGGGAAAATTGCTCCCAAACCTCCTACACCTATTTTCCTAGAACTACCTTCACATTTACAACATGCTAATATTGCTCCCATCACAGAACCTAAAGCCTCTATATCTGCTCTTCCACAAGAAGACAATGACTTTAAAACCCTAGTGGCCAACATGGTCAACAACATCAGTACTATAGCCATTTAAACCACCCCTAAACCCCATAGAAATTATAACCAGGGGTAGTCTTCAAATCAAAATTGGAATCAGGGTTGTAATTCCAATAAAAATCAAAACTGGAAACAAGGTTACCAGCCAAATAGGTACCCAAATAATAAACCTGCTCAACCTTTGTAAACAGTCAAACCTATCCAACAAATAATCCAGTTAGGGCCTTGGTTCCTACACAAAACAATCTGGCCCAAGAGATATATTGGTGTTATCCTTGCAGCCAACCTCATAATCAGTCCACTTTTACTTTTGGAGCACAAGAGCAATCCCTAATGGTGCAAAGTTTTGACACTCAACAAGCATCATTGGTGGAAGCATCCAACACCAACCTGGAGGTAGAAAATGAGGTTGCTTCTGATTCCAACTTGATGCTATGGACTCCTGAGGATTTTTGTGTTGTCAATCAACCTATGGACAGTGTGATCATGCCTGTCAGTAACATTTCGGACAACACAAGGTCCAAAAAGATATAATTGGAGGATAATCCCATGCCTACTATATTACAAAAGGAACCTATCCCAAAGGCAAAAGGTGCCAGTGCTACGAATTCAACTCAAAGCAATAGGCTTTCTGCTGCAAAAGAGGTTCCATCAAGCCCAAAAGTGCCTGAACAAGCTACAAAATAGTCAAAGAGGGGAACATGGATTCCTTCCATTATAAGACAATAGTTTTCCCCCTAAACATTGTGGAACAAATGAAAAATACAAGCATAAATGTGTCAATGTGGGAGGTAATGTCAATCCCCTCTCAAAGGAATTTGTTGCAAGAGACCTTAGAGAAATTCCTATTCGCTGAATCAACAAAGGAGAAGGAAAAGAGCCCAGTTAATCTTGTGCAAGCAAGTGAAGAGCAAGGGGGTCCAACAAAGAAGCCATCCCCATTTTACTTTTCTCTAATCATTGGCAAATTCTTGGTACATAATTCAAGGGCCAGTGTTTCAGTCATTCCCAAGAAGATAGCAGATGCGTTAGGCATCAAATATACCCCTGTTTCATCAGGAGTACTATAGCTAGATGACACTTCTATCAACACTGTTGGAGTGATCAAAGGATTGGATTTGACCTTACATGCTTGTCCAAATTTGACTATTAGTCAAGATATCTCAGTCATTGATCTTCCTCCTTTCTTTGCTATCTGTTTGTCAAGAGACTTCATAGCTAAGGTAGGTGGCTACCTTTCATCTAACTAGACTCACATGCTATTGAGGACAAGATATGGCACAAGGTTCACCATCAAGGCTGAACTAGTTTTAAATTATCATGTAAAGAATTATGATCACAACCTAATGAACCCTAATTGTATGATTTAGGGTGAGGAAGTGCATGATTTAGGATCCCTAGAGACATTATCTTCACCCCTTCCAACCCCAAATCTTTTCCTTGATGAGTAGGCAAAGGAACACTTTAATTTTGACCCTTATAACACCACTAAGACAACTGGGTTGGGCACCTACATGATTCATGAGGAGAATTCATCAGTCCCCTCTACACTTAAACTAGATGATGATTCTGATGGCCCATGGAAATTGTTCTTTGATGGTGTAAAGAGAGAAATGGAGCTGGTGTAGGAGTCTTATTGATCTCCCCGATTGGTAAGAAGCTACATTTTTCTCACAGACTATAATTTTCATGCACAAATAATGTTGCAGAATATGAGGCATTGGCCCATGGCTTGCTACTAGTAGAAAAGAAGAAAATTAGACATCTAGAAATTATCTTTGGAGATACTGAGCTAGTGGTCAACTAGGTCATGGAGAGATGTGCAATGAAAAATTAGCTTCTTAGAGCTTATAGGCATAGAGTTTGGGGCCTGTTTGAGAGTTTTGATGTTCTCAACCTACAGGTGACCCCAAGGAAACTAAATACAGAGATAGACCAATTGGCAACAATTGGTGTTTAGTTCACTCCTCCTACAGATGTGTTTCAGGGTTTGATCAACATGTCAAAATAGTGTTCAAGCCCTCTGTTCCTGATAATGATGTGAATTGGTAGATATTTTATAGTAACCAAAAAATTGTGAGCTTCATCCAAAATGAAGCTGAGTTCTCATCAATGGCACAATCCAAGCTACAAGAAGAATATGACACCCATATTATACAACTGAAAACAAATAAGCTACCCATGGTTTTAGTCACCCTTGAGGCTATTTTCAATCATGATGATGAATACAAAGGCAAAGAGAGGAATATCACATGCAAAAGGGGGAATTATCAGAACGTTTCTATTGCCCAAGACAAAGATTTATTGCTAGGAAATGTATGTTATGATATTGAGCAACATGATAAATATAATCATCTATCCTAGAAATACAACGATGTTTTTGCATGGGGTTATGAGGATCTAAACAGGTTTCAACCCAAATGTTACCCAGCACTCCATAGATCTCGATCCAAGTGCTAAACCCATTCGCCAGAAGCAACGACCCATAAACCCCAAGGTTGGATCTGTGATGAGGAAGGAGCTTGCCAAGCTCATTCAAGGTAGAATTATCTTCCCCATCAAGTACTCCATCTAGGTAACTAATTTAGTACCACTAAGGAAGAAAAATGGTGAGATAAGGTTGTGTGTGGATTTTCAGGATCTGAATCACGTCTCCTTGAAGGACCACTATCCTCTGCCATCCATGGACCAAATCTTGTGGACTGTTGTAGGGGTATAAAGGTTTTCATCACTTGATGGTTTTTTGGTTATAACCAGATATTTGTAAAAGAGGAGGACAGATTCAAGATGACATTCACCACTAAGTGGGGAACCATGGCATATGCAAAAATGTCGTGTAGGCTCTCCAATGCTGGCACCACTTTTCAGAGGGCAATGGACATTACTTTTAAGGGATTTATTAACAAGTTCAACCTAATATATTTGGATGATATCACAGTCTTCTCCAAGAGAGGATAAATTTATATGCTGCATCTGGAGAAGGTTTTTGAAAGATGCAAGGAGTTTGGGTTGTCTCTGAACCCTAAAAAGTGTATTTTTGTTGTTACTTAGGGCAAGCTTCTAGGCCATTTAGTACCACTGAGGAAGAAAAATGGTGAGATAAGGTTGTGTGTGGATTTTCAGGATCTAAATCACATCTCCTTGAAGGACCACTATCCTCTGCCATCCATGGAACAAATCTTGTAGACTGTTGTAGGGGTATAAAGGTTTTCATCACTTGATAGTTTTTCTAGTTATAACCAGATATTTGTAAAAGAGGAGGACAGATTCAAGATGACATTCACCACTAAGTGGGGAACCATGGCATATGTAAAAATGTCGTGTAGGCTCTCCAATGCTGGCGCCACTTTTCAGAGGGCAATGGACATTACTTTTAAGGGCTTTATTAACAAGTTCATCCTAATATATTTGGATGATATCACAGTCTTCTCCAAGAGAGGATAAATTTATATGCTACATCTGGAGAAGGTTTTTGAAAGATGCAAGGAGTTTGGGTTGTCTCTAAACCCTAAAAAGTGTATTTTTGTTGTTACTCAGGGCAAGCTTCTAGGCCATTTAGTGTCCAAAGATGGGATCTCCATAGATCCAGAAAGAACTTCAACTCTTCTTTCCCTTCCTCTACCCACTCATAAGAAGGCTTTATAGTCATTTCTAGGGTAGATTAATTTTGTTAGGAAATTCATTACTAACTGTGTTGGCTTGGTCAAACCACTGACCCTTATGCTTAAAAAAGATGTTTTTAGGTGGACCTAGGAGGGGAAAGATGGATTGAGAAGATAAAGGAAGAAATTGCCCAGGCTCCTACACTCATGAATCCTAATTATGAGAAGGACGTTATCCTTTATGTCCATGGAGGAGAGAAAAACATTGTAGTTTTCCTAATGCAAGAAATGAACAAGGTATGAAGCAACCCCTAGCCTTTTCAGTCAAACATTTAAAGATTATGAGGTCAGGTATAGTCCCATGGACAAACAAGTTTTTTCCATTATAAGAGCATTGAAGAAGTTTAGGTATATGCTGGGAAATAAAGATATCAAAGTATTAGTTTCTCATCCTAGTGTGAGAGACTACATAATGGGAATTGAAATTAGTGAAAAGAGAGCAAGTTGGGTTACTAAGATCTTGGAATATGATGTTATTATCAAAGACACTAAGTTGATCTAAGAGGTAGAGGATTATGTGAACAGTTAGCTCAAACTACTATGGATGAAGTGAAATCATTCTATCACTTGAATAATGAAAAACCTATAGCTGACCCTGTAGCTGTGAGTTCTTGGACAACAAACATGGTCAGGTTCCTATCCACTGGTGAGTACCCTTATGGATTGGACAAAACTAAGAGAAGACATTTCAAGTTGCAGTCCATTCATTATGCTTTGGTATAGGGGTTCTCATTAAGAGAAATTTGGATGGAGTCTTGCTGAGATGTATTAAGGAATATTGGATTAGTAGATTGCTTAGTGAGTTTCATGATGGTCCAACTGGAGGCCACTTCTTTGCTAGAGCTGCAACAATGAAAATAATGAGAAAAAGTTACTTTTGGCACACATTATTCAATTATGCCCATGTATGGTTAAGAAAATGCAAAGAGTGTGCTCTCTTTGCTAGAAAGAAAAGGTTAGCAGTCCTTCCACTTCATCCTATTCAGGCAGACTAGCCTTTCTCACAGTGGGGCCTAGATTTTATTGGCATGATCTAACATTCAATGCTGGTCACAAATGGGTTTTGACTGTAATGGACTACTTCACCAGGTGGGTTGAAGCAGTCCCACTCAAAGAGGCTACAAAATTGGCCATCATGGGTTTCTTGGAAGAAATTATGACAAGGTTTGGAGCTCCTCACACTATCATTTCTAATAATGCAAGAGATTTCACTGGTTTCAGGATAGCTAATTGGGCTTTGAAGTATAATGTGTTCTTGAAGACTTCATCTAAGTATTACCCCCAATGTAATGGGTTAGCTGAATCCACTAATCAAAACCTGATCAGAATTATAAAGAGAAATAGGGAAACAAATCAGAGACAATGACATAATAAGATCAGATTGGCTCTTTGGGATGATAGAATCACCTATAAAAGAGCCATTGATAACTCCCCTTTTGTGCTCGTGTATGGAAGAGAGGCTAGATTGCCTTTATATTTGGAGCTCCCTATATTAGAATTGGCCCAACAGTTGGATTTAGAAGGTGAGGATGCTAGGTTTATAAGGATGGTTGAATTAACTGAGTTGGAAGAACATAGACAGTCAACCATGGTTACCTTGGAAGAAAACCAGAAACATACCAAGGGATATTTTGACAGGAAGGCAAAGGATCAGATTTTCAATGAAGGAGACCTTGTTCTCAAATGGGATGTTGACAAAGGGCCCAAACTGGAGGCTATACTAAATTTGATACAATCTAGAGTGGCCCATATATCATCATCAACTGCAAGCAAGCCAATTCTTTCAATCTTTCAAAGCTAGATGGTGAAGTTCTACCAATCTTAGTGACTGGGATTCATCTCTAACCTTACTTCTAAGGTTGGTCTGAGATTCTATACATACTATTTTATTTTGTTTTTGCTTTAGTTTTCCTTTTCCTAAGTGTTGTTGCACAGGTTGCAATCTCATTAGGAGAATACAGACCTTGTTTTCCTTTTGGCGTTGTTTTGAAGGCATGGTTTCAGTTGTGTTTGACCTACTATAGTCCTTTTTTGACTCAATGGCCAATGGATGCTTAAGGCCACTGGTTCTTTGTTTAACAGGAAAATATCATTGAGAGGTCACCAAAATGTTGACCTATTTCCCCCTTCCTAGAGTCAAATAACCCAGCATTAAATATTGAAAATCTTGTTGATTTGGTTAAATACCTAGTATTTTTTAGTTTTTAGTGTGTTTTCCTTGCAAAAAATCCAAAAAATTCCTAGGGAAAATCCCCTAAAAAAAACCTAGAATTTTCTAAGTCTTTGCCTTATTTTTTGGCCTTAGTTGGCAAAAAGTTAGGTTCATGAACTCGTCGGTTCACTGACTAAAGGAAGGAAGAAATAAAAGGAAACAAGTGAAGGAGACTTATAATTTTCAAAAGGTTCAAACTTGTCAAAAGGTTCAAAAATTGCAAGGTTCGCTAATAAGGAGAACCATCGATGGAAGGGAAGGCATTCTTCAAATGGCTAAGGAAAAAGTTAGCGAACTAAATGGTTCACTGATTGGTAAGTTCATCGATCAACAAATGCATCAACTGAAGGAGAAATGTGGGAGGTTGAAGGAAGAATTTGAGAATCAGCTAAGTAAAGAAAAGGAAAGGGACTCCTCTATTGGCGAATGGGGGAAAGTTTGAACTCCCCAAATAGTTTGAAATTTCCCAAATCCACTGATAGGGTGATTCATTAACAAAGTAGAGAAAGATTAAGGAAAGAATGAAGGCAAAGAGGTTCACAAAAGCGAAACTTTGCTAATAAGGTAAAGATAGAGGGCGAAATGAGGAAAGTTTGTAAAAGGAGATTTTGCCAACAAGGCAAAAAATTAAGTAAGAGTAAAGTTCGCAAAAAGGTAAAATCACCAACGAAAAAGAAAAGGAAGCAAAAGGGCTGAGACAAGCCAATTTCATAAAATGTGGAAATCACTGACAAAAGAAAAAAGGAAAAGCAGGCAAAGATAAGGCAAAAAGAAAGATTGGTTCGAAGAATTGTAACTTTACTGATAAAGGGAGAGACATCCATAGTTTGAAAAAATCAAGATTTGTTGATAAGGCAAAAAGAAAGATTGGTTCAAAGATTTTGAACTTTGCTGACTGAAGAGAGAAGAACAAGCCAAACTTCTCAAACATGGACTTTTGTTGACTAAAGGGACAAACCAAAGAGCAAAAGCAGGGATGGTTCATGAAGGACAAATTTTACCGACAGGGCAAATTTTAGGCCAAAATTTGAGATAAAGTAGAAATAATGAAAAAAAATCTTGTAATATATTGTAAGCTTTAAATATTTGAAATTAAAATTTAAAGTATTGTAAAAGTTGTTAGTGTGAAAAGTTACATTATCTATCTAGTTAGCTTTTAGCATGTCTAGGAGATTAATATTCACACTTGATTAATTCCAACTTTGGGCTTCTTACCTTTTTGTCTCACCTCATGTGGTGAAGACATGTATACTCAACTTTGTGAGACACCTACTTCATGCAAACTTGCCACTTACTCAAATATGTGTCATTTAAGTAGACAAGTGTTGCACCTTTGGAGGGTTGCTCAGTCGCTATGTACGACCTTCTCACCTCCACTTGCTTGCTTATTTAAGCAAGGCTCTATGTACATAATCTTCATCTCTTGAATATCAAATATGGCTTTTTGTGCTCATGCTTTGTAGAAGTTTATCTTGTTTTCATTTTCTGATCTTGGCTGATTCCAACATGGTATCAGAGCCATGCAAGTGAAATGCTTCTCATTTTTTAGCAATGTATGCATCTAGCCATTTCAAGAGTTCAATTTTCAGTATTTTCTTTGCAATTAGGGGCTTATACTATTTTGTATAGAAAAGTTGTAAAAAATCAAAAAACATTTTAGTAGAGGGCCATTCAAGCCTCTGCCCATCTACCCATTTTGGGTAAAATCATGTTTTTGCAGGTCATCTGGGTGCATTTTGCTGATTTTTAGGCAAAATTTTGAAGGAAGAGCTCGTTTTAGGGCCTCTCGGCCTGCTACCGCCTATATCAATCAGGCTGTTGTCACCATTGTTTGAAAGCTGTTGTTACGGGTCACAATCTTTAGTCTGACCAGTTCAAAGGTTGCCGCCCTTGTTTTTCATCCTCAAAGCATACTATTGTAGATTTCTAGTTGTTGATTCAAGATTAGCAAGCTACGTAGTCTCAGTTTTGTGCAGGTTTTGTCTAACGGTTGCTATCTTCTAGTTGCAGCCCTCCAAAATCTTCAAAAGGGGCCTGAGATATCTAGTTGGGTAGCTTATAGCAGAGGCGTGCCAGTGAAACTACTTGGTGCTGCATCTTCTTGCACCAGCAAGCATGCCACATATATGGCATTTTTTAAATTTATGGAGCTTCAAATTCCCCTGCAAGTAAGTTCATTATTGAGTCTTTGGTGAAAGAGCACCTCACTCAGATCGTTGACCTATGCATTAGATGCCCAGGTAGTGAACTAGAGGGTATATGCCTTCCTATAACGCCCAACAATGCCAATTTATCCTCACATGGCATCAGAAACTGCAAAAGCCCTCTATTTTTGGGCTTGCATGACCTGCATAAAGACTTTGTGCTTTGCTCAGCTCGCCTCTAGCAAGGAAAATGACCTACCTACATTTTTTGGGCCTTCTAAAGGTTCCTCCAGCTGCCCTGATCTGCAACGGCTCCCTCTTTGTGGTGTTCCAGCTATGGATAGCAGTTATTGAGAGTTTTCCACTCTCTACTTAGGCTTTTGACCTGGTCACCAACACTCCTCTCCATGTCTCTACCAGCATTCACTTCTACTCAGGGCTTTCATGCCTTGTGACTCGGTCATGCTAACTGTTGCTATATTCACTCAACATTTTTTTCACTGTTATCATATATGTTAGAAGTAGCATTTGTTAAAAGGTTAGCTTGTTACAATGTACAATTAGAGTCAAAGTTTCGTTATGACTCTTTGGTGAGTCACAGTTTGTTTAAGACTTTTGTTGCACCAAATGTCACCTAGGGTTTTCATTATAGTGTGCAAATAGGAGTCTATTTAAACAAAAGCTTGTAAGTAGGAGTTTATTTTCTTTTGGAAAGATTGTATTTGAGGAATGTAATGTGATTTTTCAAAGTCACTATCAAACTTGAACATATAAATCTGACATATAAAGTTAGCATTCAATTGTTAACATATAAAGTTTGCATGTAAAGTTTATGTTTTATTCGCCCCTCAAAGATGAAGGGTGAGGCCCAGGTTGGAAGGAGGCCAATTCCCCCTCACAATCAAACCCTTTATAATCTACACTTCGCCTTGATTCCAACAAGTAGTTGGAAGCCTACGCTCGCCTCTCGGATAGGGAATTTTTTGGCTTTTCAAGTGTTGTTTATTACAATACACCATCTTTGCAGAAATTTGATATTGTAATAACTTTTGCTTAGTAGCTCAGAATTGAGCACTGTTTTTAGTAAAAGTTCATATTTTTCCATTTCCCATGCATTGGTGAAAATTTATTTTGTAAAATGCACTAAGTTATAAAGTGCCAAAATTCACGGGGGTCTTTCTTTCAACATTTTCAGGGGGCTTCATTGCACTGTTGCATTTTTGCATTTGATCTTTGGACATCATAAAAACCATGTCTACATGTTGCATAGTCAAGTGTACATATTGTGGGAGCACTCAACATGGGGATGAATTTTGTCCTCATTTCTCTCACACTATCTTTTCACTATTTTGTATGATTGCAAAACAGCCTACTACTATCGTCTTTCAAGATCTGCCACTTTGGGATGTATATCTACCCAACATTTTGTGTCTTTTCATAGAGTCCTGCATTGTAGATTTGGAAGACACCATTGAGGACATTAGTCTTCTCTTTGATGACAACTTCAATGAAGTTGCATCAACATTGTTCTACACATGATTCTGGATTGTCATCATCCTCATCTATTGCTCATGCACCTGATTTGATCATGGCATCCTTCGGCATCAACATGGGGACACCTAAGCACTCTTCGAAGGCATCAGCATGGGTACCATCATCATTGGATCAGATTCAACATGATTCAAGATCATACATACATCTTCTTGCATGGGAAGATATCCTACATCTTCAAGTGGTTTCTTTTCTTTCCAAGGGAAGGAATATTGTTCGGCGTTCTTGGATCTACATCTGCATCCTTTGTTGACTATTCAGCATCACTGCAACATGACATGTATTATGGGGGGGTCATATCGACCTACTCATTTTCTCTCCTATGGGGGATATTTATTGTACTTTAGTGTTAGAAGTAGTCCTTGGGGGGTCATGTATAATCCTCCTCCTATCTTTCTTCTTCTTTCACTTGTACATTTACTTCTTACATCATTTCTCTTTTGGAGAGGAGTTTTGTTCCCACTGGGTTTTCTCTTTTTTTCTTCGCCTATGAGAAATTTGTTCATGGGTACCTACCATGGCCTAGTAGCCAGGACCCATCATCATCTTTGTTTCACTACTCCCTAAGTTGTATTTAACGGGGGTGTTAGTGTGAAAAGTTACATTATCTATCTAGTTAGCTTTTACCATGTCTAGGAGATTAATATTCACACTTGATTAAGTCCAACTCTGGGCTTCTTACCTTTTTGTCTCACCTCATGTGGTGAAGACATGTGTACTCACCTTTGTGAGACACCTACTTCATGTAAACTTGCCACTTACTCAAACATGTGTCATTTGAGTAGACAAGTGTTGCACCTTTGCAGGGTTGCTCAGTCATTGTGTATGACTTTCTCACCTCCACTTTCTTGCTTATTTAAGCAAGGATCTATGTACATAATCTTCATCTCTTGAATATCAAATATGGTTTTTTGTGCTCATGCTTTGTAGAAGTTTATCTTGTTTTCATTTGCTGATCTTGGCTAATTCCAACAAAAGCTTTGTATAGGGAGTGTTTGGTCGGAAAATATATTTCAAATATCTCCTTCAACCATTAATGCAGATTAGATCTTCCTAGCTACTCCATTTCTAGATATTTTACATTTATTGTTGCAGATGATGCATCAGCTGCTTCCATTAAGGAAATAAATATCTCCCAGCTACTTCAAGACCAAGATATTTTCTACATTTATGTTTTGCAAACAGGCATTCCTTTTGGTAGAAATATCTTCTAACAGGCCAATGGGACAAATTAATTGTGATGAATGACTTAGGTCAGTGATGAAATGCTATATATACATGAAGCAAAGATGTAATGAGGGTTGGATATAGAGACTTATTTTTTGTGTTCAAACATAACCCTCCTCAGTTATAACTGTGCCTTTTAATCAATACAATACTATGTTTTTACCTTTTCATGTTGTTCTTTAACTCTGTGTAATCTAGAATTGGTTTGTCTACCTTGCAATCATTTTATGCTCTTTACCTCTGTTAAGGTCTGTAGGATTTGTGTGAGTTATCAGCTATATTTCATTATTCTATGCATTTTTGGCTCTGTGAGTGTTCTATCAAACCTAGTGAATAACCTTTAATCTCAGTTCTCCTTCTTGCCCTTTACACAACAGTGATTAGATTAGGTTTAGTCTTAGCACATTCTAAATCTCATATTTAGAAAAGGAACCAACCTTTCTCTGGAGGTTTGATTTACTTTGCAGGGTCCCACACCTGAAAATCACTCCAATGTTTCACTAGATTGTTGCAGCTAAAACACTTCAACACAGGGTGCAAATCCAAGTGACAATACTTCCTTGAAGCCATGTTTTTACCCTTCATTTTTTATCTCATGACATAGACATCTGCCAAGTCCTATGAATATACAAACCAACTTGCCACCATGTGAATCCATCAGCATGTCCCTAACACCCTTTCCATGTAGACCACATCCTATGCGGGTGAGGTACTCTTCTTCCGCCGACTTGCATTATTTGTGTGACTCTGCGATACTACAACCATTGCCTAGCCAGTCACACCTTGCAATTTTTGTTTGCTCCTCAGATCCCTGATCTTCTTTACATCCAATGCATCCATGCTGACTAGGTCCACAAGTCCAACTTGTCCAAGCCCTAGTATGAACCTCTTTCAACATCCATTGTTGCCTCACTAATTTCCTTGAACTCATACCATAGTCCATCCAGACACCCCTTGTATGTTGGGCCAATTAAATAAATTATAATTTACAACTTCCATAATTTAAGCTGCACTTTAGCTGCAATTTTCTTTTTTTTTTAATAGCATAAATAGAATAATAGTAAATAATACACAATGTCTAATCTAATCTTCTATAAATAATAGCAGAAACATTGCATCACTTCATAAATTCATTTTACAGAAAAAAATAATAAAAATATGGCTGCATATGATGCCCTTGCCAATTAAAGTTTTACTCTTTATCAATTAAACTTCTACTCCGCAATTCAATTTGGTATGTTTTTATTTGATTTGACTTTTCTTAAATTTATGTTTGAGTACTACTTATATTTATACACATTATCTTATCTATGTCGACTTTATTTTTATGTTCATTGATTTAATAAGACTATGTCGACTATATCTTTTTAATTTAAAATAGTTTATATATATTTTTAAAAACTATGTCTAATTATTTAAAAAACTATGTGGTCACTATTTTGTTTTTATGTACACGGTCATAGTCATCCCCTTAATCCCACTCTATAAGACCTCTCAACCTAACAAGTATAATATCTAAAAACCATAAGGATAATAATGAAAATGGATAAGAATTATAAAACTTAAAAATTAAAAAGCCACGTCATAAAAAATGATTAAATATAATATTATAGTATACAAGAATAATATACAAAAAATATAAAGTGATAAATATATAAATACAGTATAATAATTAAACAATATAAATACAGTCAAATTTTAATATTAATTATTTTTGTACAATTGTATTAACATACAATGGAATATTTATATTCATTGTATGTAATGGTAAAAATATTTAAATATAGGGAAATTACCATCAAATTTAAGCCCTGGCTCCTCTTAAATCTCTTCATACATATTGTCATGAGGCTGGCCATTGACACAGCCACGCGTGGCATTGGCAATCTCTACTCGTGTCTCCCATTGTGGACAAGACCTTTCACAAAACCCAGACTATGCCCTTTTTCACCTCGAGTGTTCCTAGAAACTCAACCAACAATATGCACTACGAAATCATAAAAATTGCACTAGACTTCCTAGCTCGTGCACCTGGCACTTCAACTCCAATTCCAATCTCCAATGAATTGTGAGTCATTGACTATGCAATTCCCTAAAAAACCCATCTCCCTTGCACCCCCTGGACGCCATGACTAAGCATCTCCTTGAGAGAATGACCTATCACCAACCCAGTTGTGTAGGCACCCAAGCACTAAGAGTCCCATAATCGCAACCCTCCTCAATTTTGCTAGCTTTCTCAAGTTCCCATCCTTCACCTTTGACTTGCCAACATCCTTCCATTACACCACTCTTATTGTATACCACCCCATCCCTTCGAGCACTTCCTGAGTCTCCAATGTATACCACCCCATCTATATGTATCTTTTCCAGCCGTAACTATCCATTATCCAACACTGATCAGATGAAGTGATACCTTAGCTGTATGTGTTTGGTCTTTGAATGCAAGGTAGAATTCTATGCAAGATGTATGGCACTTTGGCTGTCTGTATACAAAAAACTGTTAGCCTATTGCTTTCCCAATTCTTCCATGAAAGATTGCAGCCATATCATCTCCTTCCTTGCCTCTGTTGCAGCTACATACTCTGCCTCTGTGGTGGATAAAGAAACCACCTTTTGCAACCTGGAGATCCAACTCACCATTGTCCCACCTATAGTAATGACTTAACCTATAGTACTCCACCTGGTATCAATATCCTCTGCCAAATCTGAGTCTACATAACCTGTTAAATCAGTATTAGAGAACCCAAAACATAAGTGTTTATTGGATGTACCTCTCAAATATCTGAGAATCCATTTTATCGCATTCCAATGCTCCAATCTGGGATGACTCATATACCTGCTTACAACTCCTACAACATGTGCAATATTTGGTCTTGTGCATACCATGTCATATGCCCAAGTTTGTTATGCCACAGTGTTGTTTCAGAACCTGCAGCAACTATTTCAGTCTCTTCTTGCGAACTTGTAGCAACTGTTCCTGAACTTGTTTGGTTTTTATCTGCAACAACTAAAGTAGAAGGAATAGTATGACCTGTATAGAGATATAAGGTACCTACTTTCACACCTTTTGCTACTATTAAGGCACCCCTTGGAAGCTTCCAATTTTTATCGGTGAATGTAACAATGCAACCTTCATCAGCTAGTTGCCCTCTTGAAATTAAATTCCTACTCAGCCTTTGAATGTGCCTTACCTCTTGTAGTAGCCAATACTTCCCATTCTACAACTTAATCTTGATTCTTCCCTTTCCAACAATCTGATAGGATTTGTTATCTCCCAAATAAACCAGCCCAAAATCCCCTTGGACATAATCAAGAAAATAACTTCTATGGGGCATAGCATGAAATGAGGCCCCTAAATCTAAAACCCATGAATCATCAGCATTATCTAGGGAAAGAATCAAAGCATCATCTTTAGATTTATTACTTACCACATTTGCCTCCTTATTGCCTTCTTGTTTGTCTCCTTTATTCTTCTGAGACCAACAATCTTTCTTTAAATGACCTAGTTTCCCATAGTACCAACAATCCTTCTGTCGTTTGGATTGGGACCTCTTGTCCTTTGATTTTCCTCATGACTTCCCATAACCTCCAGAACCTTTTCCTCTCTCCTTTGATCTACCCCTGCTTTCTGTATTCAAAACACTACCTAATGTGGAACCTCCTGAGCTTTTCCGTCGCATTTCCTCACTAAGGATAACACCAACAACATCATCAAATTTCAAAGTGTTTGAACCAAAGAGAGAGAGTTACTTACAACCATTACCAAGCTATTCTATCTTTTTGGCAAAGAACATAAAACCAAGAGAGTCCTCACCTCTTCATCAAATTTTACTTTTACAAAAGTTAACTGACTGACAATCGTATTAAACTCATTTAAATGATCTATCACAGATCCACCTTTCATCATTTTTAGATTAAATAAATGCTTCATGAGAAATACCTTATTTGAGGCTGAGAGTTCTTCATACAATTTAGCCAAATCTTTCATTAGTTTACTTGTTGTCTTTGCTTCTGTTATATTGAAAGCCACAGATGGTGTCAGGCACAACCAAATTATTCCCAATGCCTTTCTATCTAGAAGTTCTCAATCCTCATCAATCATTCCTATTGGTTTCTTGGATATTCCTTCCAACGGCCTCCATAAATCCTTTTGATGGAGATAATCCTCCATCTGCATCTTCCATAATTGATAGTTCTACCCATTAAATTTATTTACCTTCAATTTAGCCTCATCCGTAATTACTCCCACTCAATCGTGATACCTTCTTGCAGATGATAATTGAACACAACCTGCTTTGACACCACTTGTTAGGGTTAGATGACAAAAGATATCAATTAAATGCAAATAAAGATTAAATAGAGGAATGCAAAATACACATAAATAATAACAACGAGAGACAATTTTAATGTGGTTCACCCAAACTTAGGCTACATCCACCAACAGAGAGTCCAATATTATTATCTAGTAAATCAAAACTGATTACAACTAGCAATCCCTGTAACTCAATACCACTGCAAAATGCTACAATACATCATAGAAAACCCTAACCCTTAGCCTCTTTTATCAAGCCTTATGTTGGTTACAAAATAGGGTTCATCAGCCAATAGAAAAATAACTCATGACACCTTTTATAAAATAATAAAAAACCCTAACCCTTAGCTTCTTTTATCAAGCATTATGTCAGTTACAAAATAGGGTTCTTTTATGTCGACCAATAGAAAAATAACCCGACGCCTTTATAAAATAATAAAAAACCGTTTGATGTTTCAGGGGCATTGCCCCTCGACCCTGCCTTGTATCGTGACAAGGAGCATGCTAAGGGCGCTGCCCCCAAACCCTCGCAAGGGGCACTGCCCCTTGACCCCGTTAAATAATTTGGGGGGAAACTGCACTGATAAAAGTGGGGTAAATTTAACCTCCAAGTCTGATTAGGCTCCACATAACAACACTCTTACTACACTAAAGTACCACTTTAAATAGTCAAAACTAAGTATTAAGAAGTTTAAATTGCACCATTTCATCACCTAAAAGAAAGTCAAAAGGTAATGGTACCACCTTCATCTTTTCACATTTCACATCTGGTGAAGAAGACAATCATGATGCAACTTCAGAGCCTAGTATCAACTCTCGGCTCTCACCTCACTTGGTTCTTCATAGTAGAAAAATTGAACTCTACCTAATTTCTTAGTATGTAAAAACACTCGTATAGTGTCAGCTATTGAAAGTGTAAAAGTGAAATGTAAGCACTGATCTGTAAAGTGTAGTGGAGAGATTGCAACATTGCAACTTGAATCGCATTGGTTCCTACCTCATTCGAATGTGCACATATGCACATCCTTTCCTCAGTCATTTTGTACATTTCTAAGACCTTCATCCTGGTCTTTTTCTTTTAAAACACTACTTACTTCAATCAATTTGCCAAAATCTCTTAACATCAAGGGAAAGGCAAATTTTACAACTTCGACATACTTCAAGAGTTCTACATATCTGCATCAGAATCGATATCGGCATCATCATCATCTGGAGGGGCCATCTAAAGGCCTCTCTTTGTTTTCTCTCTTTAGGAGGAGAGTTTTTTCCCATAGGGTTTTCTTTCTTTCTCCATTTTATGAGAGATGTTTTGTAAATGAGTACCTAAAATGACGCACAACCGGGACTCATATTTAATAAACCCAACTAAGCTATGCTTAAAGGGGGGTGTCGATGTATGAACTCATATGAGTTATACCTAACTTAATCATAGTTAGTGGTTTTCCTCACATGTGGAAAGACTAAGTCCTCTTGTTGAGTCATTAGTTGATGTGTCAATCCATCTTCGACACATCACTACTATTTTGGAGGGAGGTTAAACCTTGAGCTATTCTCTTGGTTCAAATTTCTCCACCTTTCCTATTCTCGTGGAGACTTGTTCCTCAAGCTTCACCTATTTATACAGGTGTTCGGTTGTAAATCAATTAGCTCATTTTCAATACATTGCATTCGTGTTTGATTGTTGCTCTATGATCTTGGACTTCCACTTCCACATCATATATCTAGTTCTATTTTTTTTATTGAAGCATCTTCAATAATAGACTAATTTATCTTGGGTATCGGTTAAGCATAAACTTTCTCTATTTTGTAAGAAGGATCCAATACTTTCCCATCATTAGAAATACCCTTGGGTACTTTACCAACTTTAAATTCTTTGATCTAGAAATTAGTTAATTCAGAATAATCCATATTCCTCATTTTGTGATCATCCATGCAATCTACCTAGAAGCCCTTGAGATCATATTAACGCTTGTATAGGGGCTAGACTAGATTTGTAATATTTCCCCTAGGATCAAATTTGTTCCTCTTTTCATATAGGTGTTTAAGTGAATTCCAACCATTTCTGCTCAATATTTTGACATGAAGATAGGAAGCACAAGTATAAGCACCAATGCAAATGGGAAAATGAACACCTATTTTGTGTTTTCCTATCATCAATTTATGTACATCACATAACTACTTGCATAGCTCTAAAGTAACAATCCTATTGCTAGGATACTTTGACAATTTATATGAGGCTCTAGAAAATCCACTGCATCCAATATAAGTGAATGTGAAAATTGGATAAATCAATTTCCCCAATTAGTAATTATGGTAGTAGATTGTAATGAAATTCTCTTGTTAAAGTCATTTTCCATGAGCCTGATTAGATAGAAGATAAGGGCATCATTTACTCCATGATAATGCTTCTATCTCTCATTTATCTTTAATTGAGGGTAGTGTTCATATACTTTCTAGTCCCTAGAACCGAACTTTTATTTTGTTTAGCATTGGGAAGGCTTCCATTCTTGCCAATATATATACCAAATAGGAGATCATGATGAAGTATTTGCTATCATAAACCTCATATAAATAATCATGTAGGTGATCATTGATCAATGTTTCCTAGTAAATAATTCTATTTTTACCTTCCATTATAGTAAGCATGAATTAACACATCCATGGATGGAACTCCTTATCCATTGGGTTCCTAACTATCCTATTCAACAAGGTGATTAAATCACTTATGTCCTTGATGAACTCACTTTTATGAAGGATCTCAACATCCTTGTGACTTCTACTCTTCTCTTGATCAATTATTTTTCATTCAAAAAGCTTAACTCAAGTCATTGTATGCTTGCCATAATAATCATTTGCATATTTGATTATTTGATGTAAGTAGGAAGACCAAAAGTTTCCTTAATTTCTTCAAGAGTGATATCAACGATGAGTTCATTTGATGGTCCATAGATTCTCTTGGTATTAGGACTATAATGCTAAGCACATGCCAATACTAACTCAAGCGATTGTACTAAAGCTAGGAATGCTATAGTTTGTACAATACCACTATGTGTGATGCAAATAGCCTAGTGTGATCTACCATCTTCCTTGTTGAGTCTTTGAATAAATTGTTCAATGCGTACATGCCCCAAATCTATATCACTAATGTTTGAGAATGTGGAGGTGATCTTTGAGGTAGATGAATAGCCTTTGAATTCATACTTTATGTCTTTAGGTTGCTTAGATTTTGATGGAGATGTCACGAAGACTACACAAAACACTAAAGAAAGAGCTCCTTTAGACTTGTAGATCAAATAATGTGTCAAAGGAAAAGTAGGGATTAAATGTGAATAAATGGATTTACAATGTAGAAAAGTATAAAGGATGTTAGAGATTTGTAGCTAGGAAGCAATTAAAAATTTTCTTGAGAAGTTTGAAAGTTTGAGAAGTACTACAAAATACGAGGGGATCAAAGGTCAGAGTCCAATATGAAAATTTGCTGGGTTTCTCAGAGTCTCTAAAGTTTCAAAGTGTAAGACTAACAAAAGGAAAAATGTTGGATGGAATCCACAATCATTGCTTAGTTGTAAGAAAAATCTAAACTTACAAGATGATATGCTAATGAGATTTGGAGGAATGGGGATAGCTTTCAATAATTGTAAAGTCACTTTAGACTTTTGAAAACTTTTTTATGTAGAACAGATGGAAAGTGGAGCTCAAAGACCAATTTGTAAATTTTGGATTTACTTCAATATTTTGGAGTTTCATAAAGCAAAAAGGAAAGGAAGGACGGGTTCAAGTTTTTCTAAGGAATGAATGATTTATAGGATAATGTATGCATGTGCAATGCAAAATAGAGTGTATGGAAACCCTAAAGGTGTTTGTGGTTTAAACTAGGGTTTCAAAGAGAATTTACAATTCAACAAATTAAAACATAGGGCACAAATGTTTAATAGAATGAAAGCTAGAGCTCAGCTATGAATGATAAAGAGTGAGTGATGAATAATAATGGAATGTAAAAAAATACCTATATTAGAAGCCTGAGATCATTGTTTGTAGTTGAAATTAATAAAAGGTTAGGAAAAACCTCAGAATCCTTGGAGAGAGTACTTTGACCCCTACAATATCTTTTTCATGTGATGGATGTGAAAGATCAATTAAAAAGAGTAGTTGTGATGCATGTGAGGGAGTACTTGTAATTATAGGTCACAAAGGAGAGGTGAGTGTCATGTCTCTTTTTTGAGCTAAGGAAATAAATTAATAATTTAACTTAAGTTATCCAAAAAGTAACTTTATTTTATATTCATAAAAATACAACTTATGTTTAATTATTAAATGTTGTTTTTAAAAGAGGGACAAAAAAGTGTCGCTAGTACTGGGGTCTAAAAATGATGTTTAATTAAAAGGAATTTCTAGACACTTTTTAAAATTAAGTTTTGGAGGGAAGAGGGGAAAGGAATATAATATTCTTGAAATTATATTCCCTCAAGAGCCTATAAAAGGAAGGAGTTTTGGCAAATAAGAAGATAATCCAGTTTATATTATCAAAACCTCAATTACTCAAGATTGAATGTTCGTTCATCTTTCTTTCCTAAGGATGAAAACCCTTTTTGGAAAAATGGATTTGATGATGAAAAACCTCTCTCAAGGGCCTATAAAAGGAGGAGTTTAGGAATAGAAGAAGATAAACCAGTTTATATTATCAAAATGTCAATTTCTCAAGAGTAAATGTATGTTCATCTTTCTTGTCTAAGGATGAAAACCCTTTTTTAAAAAATGGATTTTTGAGGATGAAAACCTCCTATTCATCTCAGTAATTTCATTAAGGGATTACCTATGTGCTTCAAGATTAGATTTGGGATGAAAAATCTCATCTCCTTTCGAGTGATTCCATTTAGAGGTCACTAATGTACTAAATGTTTTGTAGAAGTTTTCTAGTGGGATTGTATTAAAGATTATTCTCAAATTTTTGGAGTGTTTTATTGTGTTAGATTTAGAGGCTATATCATTTTGTTGTAGATTCATTTTTTGTCTAACATCAAATATATTCAATTTATGTGGGTTGTTCTTTGTGTGAAGAAGTTGTACTCTTTCATGGAACTGTTGTACCATCTTGTAGGCCTAGCAAAATTTAGTTCAAGGTAAATTATTTATAATTATTGAGTTATGATATGCTTTGGGGTTTTCCATACAAGTTGTTTAATAATGGTGGGGCCTTCCCAAATTTGGGAGAGCTAAGTGTACAAGGTTTTTGTCTATAGTACAAGAGAAAAATTACCAAGTTTTATTAGTTACAACAATTTAGGGGATAAACTCTTCAGCCAAGAATCTAATGTTCTGGATTATATATTAGATTTTTAGATCATCTTTTGATATTACAACATCACACTTATGTTTGCCTTCTAAGATACCTATTAAAATGTATTTGTCTCTTGTAGCTCTGTCATACCTTTTTTTGAATCGTTGCTATTGGATAATTGTTAAGATTACAACTTTTTATTATATTACTTTTTGGGCCACACCATATTTATGTCCTAGTCATAGCAAGTAAAGAAAATCATACCTAATGTTTTATCACAACACTTGGGTTGGATTTTAATTGGTCATGCCATAACAATGTTCCCAAAATTTTCATACATGTTCATATAAATTATATTTGGTGTGCAGTGAATCTTTGTGAGTATTTTTTAGTATGATAGATTGCTATTGCAGACTCTCATAGGCTAGTCTTCAACGATAGTCTCAAAGAAAGACTTGGATGTACAATGAGCTTCAAATCATATCAAAATATAGGGTAATAGCTCATCAAGTCTTATTATATAGGATGAACAACTAAAGGTGTTGAATGGTTGCACAAGGCAATCCAAAACCAATCAAATATCACCAACCACAAACAAAACATGATGCTTAAACTTAATCACAATAAGTACAATGACAAAACCCTAACTAGGATTGACATATCAAGCTAAAAGCTTCGAATTTCTTTTCCCAAACATAACCTATTCCTCATTAGAATCCAAGCAACTAGTCATTTTGTATGCCCTCATACTCTACTATAATTCTTCTTTCCTTGCTCTCCCTATTGTAAAAGATAATTTATCACATTTTTATTCATTTCAATGGAATTTCTTTGAAGTATGTCGATTTGGCTAGTAATTAGCTCAATTTGATACATAATTCCTTGGTCTTTATTTGAAAAACCTTGAGATTGAGAAAGAAGTGATACAAGTTGGAAAAAAATGTTATCGTAAAGCTTTGCACTTCTAAATTTCTAAATATGCAAAAGAATAACATGTCTCACAACATTAGAAACAATTTAATTATTTAGAACTATCCCAAGTAGGGCTTAAATTTGACAGTTGACCTTGCCTATCAAAAAACTTTTTATGACAGTTATCTATTCAATACTACCTTTAAAATACTATGACATGACCTTAGTATAAGTAGATTATATAAAAACCAAATATATATATATATCAGCATAATCTTATATAAATTTTGACAGTTTGTCCAAAATCTCTCCTTTCATATGATACAGTCGTTTTAAAAATTTGATTGTATTTGACAGAAAAAATGTCTAAATACACCTATACAACTGTCAAATTTAAGCCTTGATCCCAAGTAAAGCCTCTTTCCAACTTAAGTGTCAACCAGAAATAGCAGGTATATCTCCAAAGATGGAAAACTAATGTTTTCTAGTAGCAATACAATACCAAAATAGATGCTTGAAGGATTCTTCAATATTACAAAAGGGACATTTAATAGGATGGACTTGCAAGGTATTGAGTTTCTCACCAATAGGCAATTTATATAGTAATAACTTCCAAGCAAGCATTTGAGCATCAACATCACCATAAGATTTCTAGGTTTGTGAGTTTAACCTAGTCCAAAATTTATGACTCAACTTGAACCTCCATCTTACATTGAGATGGGGAGTTAGGGAAAGTGTGGAAAGAAGGAAAAGGTAAATTTGTTTTAAAGGTACGAAAGAGAAATGATGAATATAAAGCCACTACTAATCCTTGAAAAAGTTACAAGTGATAGGAGTACGAATTTTCATAGCTAAGTTAGGAGGCACAAGGGATTGTACAAATAAAATAAACTAATGGTACTTATTACTCAGATCAAAGTTTTTTTTGATGATCTACCAAGAGGATCATTACAATACTAAGAATTCCCATAAATCTTTGAATTGATTAACATTTTGTTGAATAAATGGTAAGCTTGTCTGGGAAACATGATAACCAATGGTTTTCCATGGAATTGGATAAGCACATTCCACCAAATGGAATAAGAAGCAAAACTAAAACTATGTTCTAATGAAGATTCTCTCCAATTCAAAAATTTGCACACTTTCTTCCAAGCCTTCCAAATGGACTGAATAGGAAAAGATGCCTTGATATGAAAATATGGAGCAAAGAGAATCTTATCCAACCAGCTAAGGTTTTGTCATTTCTCTTTAATAGTGGCAATAACAAGCTTGTGCCTTAATAAAATTTTACATTGTTCATCTCCTTTTACGACTATAGTGATCCATTTAGGAAGTAAACAAATACCTTACATTTCTATATCAACGATATCGAGATCACCTTTATATTTAGGCTTAATGCATTAGTGCCAAGAGATGAATCTACATCCTATACTACCATCCCATTTGGTCCAAAGGTACTATTGAATAAGTTTACACAACTCTTCATATCGTCTTCTAGATATAGCATCCAACATGAAGAGAAGTAAACGTGTGTAGCAAGAAAAAATATGTTAGCAACCTAAACTTTTCCAGCCAATGAAAGAAATTTGTTACCTTAGTTGAAAAGTTTTTTTTTTTATTCTATTCAAATACCAATTCTACATTTCAAAAAGGGGTAAACCAAGTCCAAATGAAATGCCAAGTTAGCTAGTTATTCCCAATGCTTAACTTGTTTCCAATATTAAGGAATCTAATGAGGAGCAAGACCAACTTGTGTTATTAAAAACTCAATTTTATTACTGTTGGGATGGTCGACTAATTTTAGAAACAGCAGCAAATCTGCATTTATCTCCATGATCGTGATTTTTGGCATTAATATTTTCCTGGCGTGCATGGTTGTCTTTCTTCTGCAATCGTCTGCAGGTCGTGGCGTAGTGGATGGTATTGTGGCAGCAACTGTTATGCAGAAGAAGACATTTATTTGCATGTCTTCGCTGGCAATTGTTTGGGCATCGATCATTTTCACATTGTCTATTATTTGCTATGTCGCCAGTTCGACATTCTAGAAATCTCTGATAATCATGGGCAGTCGTGGTGGCGACTTTATTATGAAGTAACTCTTACAATCAAGGGGCGACAGTTTCTATTTTCTCTTCAGCAGAATTTAAAAACAACCGATGATTATATATATAGAGGACCGGCAGCTTGTGGAGATGGCGGATAGAGACATCGAAGAGTAGGAAAGAAGAGACGGCATGAACTGAAAGGTGGTCGTTGGTCTGAGAAGAGACCAATCCTTAATAGATTAAGGCGCAGGTCGAAATGGAGAAAGTTAGATTGAAACTGTGAGGAAGACGGCAATTGGAGAAGCCTGTTTGAAGTTGGCATTTTGTTTGTTTTGATTTACTGCTATGAGAGGCCGACCATATGGCCGATACATGATTTTGTAGTGCACAGAAATATTGATTAATAAAGAAAATCTCTTTTTCATTCTTCCTGTCACTCTTGTTTAGAGTTGCCTCTCATTGTGAAGAAATTGTCTTGTGTTTTCTGTTACTCATTCTGAATTCTCTTGGTTTGTGTCTCTTGCAAACGGGTTTTGAGTCTGTATCTAAACTCGATTCCATCAGTGAGTCATCCCTCTTGACTGTTAGTGTTGAGTTTCTTGACTCTTAATGAAAGTCTTCAAAGCAATCAATCCGTTTTGCACCTTTGAAACCATAAACAATGAAAGTCTTCAAATAATCATGAACACAACAATCAAGAAGACAAGCCTTTAAAGTACTCATCAATCCGTTTTGCACCTTTGAAACCATAAATAATGAAAGTCTTGAAAGCAACCATGAACACAACAATCAAGAAGACAAGCCTTTAAAGTAATTATGGACACAACAAACGAGATGGAGTCTCCAATATTTAATAGGTAACTGTGAATTAGAATCGTGTAATAAAATTCATAAATAATAGTGAACTAAAGAGTTGTAATAAACAAAGAGCATCTTGATATTCACAGGGCGAGCCAATGTATTTCATTTAAAAAAAACACATCCCTACTACCAGCCAATTTTTCCATGTGTACTTACACATTATTGATTTGCATTAGTTGCAGATTTCTTTCTAAACTTGAAAACAGGATAACCATAGATGACAATGACACTATTCCAAATCTACGAGTCGTAAAATTTTCAAGAAAACAATTTATATTGAAATCTCAATTTCAAACACCATCTTGAATAAAACAAAGAAAAAGCCTGACATCTTAAAAAAAAACTAACAGAAGAGAGTTCTCCCAATATGTAAAGATGCACATCTACTCTCTGAATGCCTTGGCCATCAGCAGAAACTAGCTGGAGTTGGCTCTACTTGTGTATATCACGTATGCAATAAAACCCAAGACTGTGACTGCTGCTCCTACTGCAAAGAGAAACGATGAGATTAGCCAAACTTATGAGAAATGCTGTGTCAAATGTGATGGCCCTCAATCATTTACAATTACCTACTAGAAGTTCTTATATATGCTCTCCATTAAGCCACCAAAAATGTCAGGTTTGCAATTTTTTGATTATACAAGAATCCTTGTCTACCAATGTATAAGGAACCATAATGACAAGTATAAATTCTGCATTGTAATATATCTAGATATCAAGGTCTTGTCATAAGGCAACTTCTTCAGAATTTAATTTGTTGGAGTGCAAACATTCTGTACTTTGTTTGCATAGACAACTCGGCCATAATATAAAGTTCTATATAAGCATTTGATATTATTTTGCAGTACTTACCCGAGAGAAGTGTGAAAGAGCGAAAGAGTAAGCGATGATAATGCTTCAGACTTCTGACATCTTTAGTCTCTGGCACACTCAATAGTGGTTGCTGGGCAGTATCAAATATATTGCTCATTTTCATACTCTCAAAGATTGCTTCATTAACACCCATATCAATGATCTGCCGAAACAAAAAAAAAATCTGAATAATAAGCATATAAACATTTACCATAACTGGTTTCAAACAATACAATCATGTCAATGATAGTGGTTATTAACTGTGAGATAGATACACTCAACTTTATTCTTAAATATATGGGAGTAAAAGAGTTTTAGGTTCATCAGATTTTATCAATTTTTAAGCGTGCTCAAAACATATATAAAAAAGGCACATATATAAAAAAAAAACTTGTATATGTAACCATCCATCTGTTAAGAAATTATTGCACCCGCCTATAATGGAAATGTACATCTATACTTGATAGGAAACAAGTACAGGTATAGGTGAAGCCTAATTCCAAAATCACAGTTCATTCTGGGATGCAGTTCGAATTTTTGTGTTCATGCGTGTTTTTTTGTGCATCTCAAACATTAAAGGATCTATTCGAGGCAATTGTAGCTGCCATGGCAGTTTATTATCTCCAGATGATTTGTAAAGCTTCGAGAGGCACTTTCTAACATGGTCAACAGCCAAAATTGGTCTATATGGAAGCAATCTAACACTACAAGGGAAGCAAGTATTAAGCGAATGATCTTAGATGACATTTGATGGGATCATGTTGAATATCTCCTCAATTTCACCAAGCCCATATTGAGTATGATCCATTATACCAATATGAATAGGCCTTGTTTGGGAGAGATATATGAAGGCATCAACTCATTGATTAAGAAGATGAAGACCATCATAAATAAGAAAGAGCAAGATCTTGAAAAAACTTTTGCAAACAGCTACAAAAAATTACTGAAGACAGATAAAACAAAATGACCACCCCACTATATCTTCTTGCCTTTGGATTGAGTCCCAAATATTATAGTGCTAAGATCCTTTATGTGTCGACAAGGATTGCCCCTTATAGAGATGTTGAAGTCAGCCTAGGGTACAAAGCAGCACTTCGTAGACTCTTCATTGATCCTAACATGCAAGATGCAGTTGGGATTGAGTTCATGGGTTGTGTAAACACCAATGACTTTAATATTGATGCTCTTCGTAACAAGTTTAAGGTTGATGCTCACAGTTGGTGGTATTCCTACCTTGCTGCACTTGATGTTGAGGACGAGCCAACTAGTGAACATGAGAGAGCCATGCTAGTGTCAATGCCAGTGGCACTATTTGTGGTTCTTCTAATATACAATACCAACATCATCTAATATGGATGGTGATGATGATATTTTTGAAGACTCATATATGAGGTTGATGCTTGATTAGTGATGGCTAACTATTAGACTCTTGACATTATTATTTTTAATTTAAAAAATATGTCTGACAGTCTAGTTTGACTAATTGACATTGAAGTATTTTTAAGTTTTATGGTGCTTTTGTTTATTGTATGATGCTGTGGTATTCTGAACTTAATTACCACTGCAAATATGTATATATTTTAGAGTTTATATGTTTTTTGTATGGATGAACCCAAAACGAACCCAACTCCCAAAATATTTTTGAAAGAACCCGTGAACCCAAACCAATACTAAGACCAGTAACTTTGCTTAATAAAATTATACTAGGTGGTTTTATAATAATTAATAATAATTTAATACAATATTCCAGATTATTTCATTGAATTGAAAATTACTAGAGTATCTATTTGACTCCTGTGTAATACTCACATTGACCAAGCTATTACTGAGTTTTGACAACCAAGCTGAATGACGGGCTAAAGGTATTAGAGTATCATTTAATCAGTTGACTAAATGTTACTGTCTTGTTCCTAGCAGTCATTGAGTTCTACTTCTCTCATTGTCATATACTTCCTTTCCCCAACTCAGGTGTACTTTAAACATGTCCATAGTTTGATGAAGAAAAGACCTCTGAAAATTTGAGACAGTTCTTTCATAAGAAGTTAAGTATCATGCAAGAGCCCTGATGGTTATTACTTATTTGTATTTTTACGTCCATTGTACCAGTTAAATACTGTTTTACAATCACTTTTTGGATTTTCTTTCTTATTTGATGTACTAATTTCGTTGGTACTGATATGAGTTGCACATAAATCATTCAACCGATCATAAATCCTTTCACTTATCTTGCAAACTGGTGTCTAATTTTAGATCAAACGTTAGAAATCACTCAAAACTCTATCCCCAGAGAAGTGAAGTGTCTGCAATATTGAAAATTGATCAACAGCTGGGAAGATAGGAGATTGCAAAAATCTTACCTTCCGATAGATCTTCTCCTGCCAGTCAATATCATTTGATTGTCCAGTTTGACCTGATGACTCCACTGATGCTGGAAAATCCCAGAGTTACTAAATATATAAGGCCACAAAAGATTTTCTACTATGCCAAAACATTAAAAAGAAATGCCGAATGTATATCTTCGATCAATGCTAGATCTAGTCCAAAATGTGCAGTAGATAGATAATAGGGATGGCCAAAATGTGGCATCTATCTCAGTTACCATTCAAACGAGAATATAATAAGAAAATTGAGATAAAATAATAGTGTAGAGGTAAATGAAGTTTACTTATAGGGACATCTGACAGCCTCTGGGTTTGGGCTTGCAGTAACTGCTTCTGCTGTTCAACAGAACCTTGTTGCTGTTGCTGTTGCAATAAGCCACGAGGTGTGTGAATCCTTTGCTGAAGCTCTTGTTGTACTGAGTTCCACTGTGGTAGCAATGGTGGTTGTTGTTGCATCTGCTGGGGCTGATGTTGGAGCTGGGCGAGAAGAAGTTTTTCTTGTAGTTGTTGTTGCAACTGCTGTGATTGATGTTGTAACAATGATGGTGATGGTTTCTGTGCTTGCTGATATTCAGAATAAACATTAAAAATTGATGGTTGTTGTTGCTGAAGAATGGATGGCTGCTGTTGTAAAACTGATTGTTTTTGCCTAAGGGCAGACTGATGGGGCTGCTGAAGAAGCCCATTGTGAGGTAAAACCCGACCTGGCAAGTTATAGGGTGCACTTTGAGTACCAAAAACAACTCCACCTGTACTTTTGAATAAGTTAGTCATAGAAGACAATGTGGACGGTAAGCTATCTGAGTTCTGCATTCCACTTGCACTCATGGTAATTCTCTCATTTTGTGGTAGTGATGCTTCTTGTGGTTGCGGCTGTGCAGGCAGTGAAATGCCATTGCCACTTACCATAGCTGGCAAGTGTGATGTATTTCTCATCTTTGACAGCATCAGAAGTCCTGTTTCAATGTTGAAAACAATTGAAACCAAAAAAAACTTCAGTCAAAAACCTCATTTAAACATTGAGATCAAAGAATAAATGGAATTATTTTAAGAAAAATCATTCTTGTCAAAAGAATGGTAATATAAATTATGCTTAATGAATAAAACCAATCATTTTATTAGAAATCAGCATTTTATCTGCCTGTCCCCACCAAGATCTAGAGGCTCCTGGTTGCTACTAGAAGAACCACCTGCCAAAGAATTTCCATCTCGAGAAGCATGATTTTCTAATGATAGCACCTTGAGAGTTATTTTGTCTATGTAGTCGTACTGCATAACACAGAGGGACAACATTATCCTAACAGAAAAAATAATCCCTTGCCAAATATGTATACTTTTCAAAATGCATGATAGAAAAAATTATAGAAGCCATATGACTTGAAAAACACTATGCAACGAGAACATCTTGCTGTAAAAAAAATACAGTAGCATAGATATTTAGAAAAACCATAGAGTTTGAAGTACTCAATAAGTTCCCAAATTTAGGGAATTAATTATTTTAAGCTAAAAAGGATAAATTAAGTAAGACTGGGATTTAAACTTAGTTAATAGAATATAGATAAAATCACACGTGCACACATATACATATATCAGCTTTTTTGTCTTTTTCCAAACTTGATCAAACATTTCAATGATTTGACTCATGTTCTATATTTTCTTCCAAACATGGTAAATAAACAATTGTAATATAATTATATTGCACAAACATGGTAAGTAAACAATTGTAATATAATTATATTGCAATAAACAATCACAAGAAATTTTGAAAAATACATGTTCAATGATGACATACACAACAGTTATTTAAGGAAATTCATGCAGAATGAATTATTTTGGCAAATCTTTCAACCTCCAACAACGCCAGCTGGGATCAGGTAACGATGTAGAAGACTATGTTGCTAATTACTTACTGTTTGTCATTTGAGAATAACAAACAACTGCCGCAAATACTACCCTCAATAGAAAGCCAATTAATTATAACAACTTGTGTGTCTAAAAAACACATGTATATGCATATGAGATAAATGTGCAGGTAACATACCTGATTCACAGCAGCTGCATAAATCTCCTCTTCATATCCCAAAGCAATCTTTTTGAGTTCATTAATGCCATCAGGACCTGTAAATGGCATGTGTCTTTGGAGCGTATCCGTTCTGCATACAAACACTTGCCGTTACAAGACCCCTTCCATGGTTTCTATTGGCAAACTAAGCAATTGCAAGCATTTTTGCCAAAACTGAAACATCTCAATATGTTTGCTCAAGGTCACATAATTTTGATAGGTTAAAGCCTAAAAACTACCATGAACGGGCAGAATCCTTATGTGAAGAAAATACAAGGCTGAGAATTAAAATAGATAGCTAATCAGTTCGCGCACAAAGTACTTATCTAATAAAGAATTATTCACCCCTGTAAATGCTGTTAGAACAGGGAAGGAACAACAGCTTAATGGGAAATGAAGCCATCCCTAGCAAAGGAGGAATGAAAATGAATTTTGATAGGGCTGCCAAACATAATCTTGGCCCTGCAAGCAGGGAAGAAGTCTTTAGAAGCAAAGGTAGAAGGTTTAGCGTTTTTTTGCTTAAATCTGGGGAATGCATCTAATAAATTGTCAAACCAAAAAAGCTCTTCTCCAAGGTCTCTCTAATATGTGGCTAGATATAAAGCGGGAACATCTTTCATTATCATCCCTTTTAATTGGGTTATGAGAGGTAACAATGCTTCAGACCTTTTAGTTAAAGAAGGGACTGGTCTAAGGTCTAGAATTGGGTATAAATCAAAAGTTTTCATAAACTTCCACACAAATAGCAAATCATGTATCACTATTTGAGATGATTGCGCTTAGTTCTTGGATTATATGTCTCCATCAGGAACCCGCCCCTTATCAAATTAAGGCTTTCAAATATGAAATTTAGGAAGATACCATTCATGCCTGAAAGGTATCCAAGACAGTTTGTTCAATCTGGAGTCGAGGCTCTTAGAGTAGAAAATTTAAATCACAAGCTTTACATTTTCTTGTTATTTCCGGTTGAACTTCGAGTTATCTGAGAATGTCATTTTTTCTTCTTTAGCCTTCTTAGTAAATTGTGGTTTTGGATAACAATGCCAAAGCTGCATTGGCCATTCCAGTTTTGGGGTTTGTGGCTCTCTGCAGTTCCCTCCCTCGGTAGTGAGCTTCTGCTAGCCTTTGTGGTTATCATTTTTTCTCTACATTTCTAAGTCTGTCAAGTTGTCAATAAATCTTTAATTCTCTAGAGATTTTTCTTACCATTCTAATCAGTTCACAGAGGCTAAGACTTAGGGTAAAGTATAATACCTCCTGAAAATAAATGCTACTTCTAGAAAGTCCAATCTAATAATGGGCTTGAGTGTGTGCCAAGAAAAACTCATGATAAGGACAGAATAACCAGAAACATTGCTAATAATGTGGAACAAGAATTTCAAAGGTTCGAAAAGAAAAATCAATAACTTTTCATTTACAGATGTACTATGGACACCATCAAATTAGGCTACAAATTGAAAAACACAAATAAATTCATTGTAATTTATGACTTTTTTTCTTAAATTTTTTTATATAAAATATATTTTCCTTACATTCTTATTAAATTAATTTGGTTATTAATAATATTAAATGATATTTATAAATTTAAACTACTTCAATTTTTTAATTTCACTTTCTATATATATTCCCACGTATTCTTTCATATAAACTATAATCAATAGTCAACTGTATAAATATAAGTTATATATAGTAAGAATGCCATATCTTTATCTTAAATATTTCCACAATTCTTTATCATAAGAATGGCATATTTCTATACTTATAGATAAATATAAGTATGTATAGTAAGAATGGCATATCTCTATAAGCCACTAGGCATTATAAGTATAGTTCAATATAAATATAAGTATATTTTAGTATATTATATATAGTAAGAATGGCTCCTATCTTAAATATTTCTGATTTTAGACAGACATTCTTGGTGAGGTAGAATTCAAGAAGATAAGAAGATACTCTCATGGGTAGGAGAACATGGAGGAAAAAAAGAAATGCATTGGAATGCAATATTTGACAATTAGATAAATGACATCATGAAACCTTTACTTCTAATGAAATTTAAAAAATGGATGACAGGGTAGATATCAATAATAATAATTATATTTACATTGTATAAGTAAAGACAAATTTACTAAAAGGTTTTAGTTTAATTGGTTGGGTATAATTGGTGAGGTTGACAGTATGTTGCTTGATTAATCCACCAAGGTTCAAACCATCAAAGATACAATAAATAAGAGATGAGGTTTGATATAAAACCTTCCAACTAAAATACAATTGTACAGTTCTAAAATATATATTAATAATATTAAAACTAAACTGATTCTGTAGGTATACATATGTGTGGGTGGTGCATGATCTGAGATTGCCCTGGATGTTCTTGAATCCATATATTGATATATGTGTTTTGGGTAGTGTCCCTGAAACCCCTTTTACTTATTTATAAAAACCGAGTACTGGGTAATGGGTTTTTGCAATACATGTACGGGAGCTATCTACTGATATTTATCTGCATTCTAAAGACACCAAAAAAATATGGGCTAAATTACAAATTGGTTTTTTGCCAATGGATCTACAAAATTTACAATATACACACTACTGCAATACGAGAGGATCCATTGAAAAGAAATACAGAATTTAATTGCATACATCTTATTGACGATCTTCTGTCTGGAGTTCTGCGACAACTCATTCCTCCAGTTGCTGCTGTCGTTGTTGGTGGTGGTGCTGGCTGAATCCATGGCGTCCCTTGGCTGCCTTCAATTGCTCAACCTGTGGCAAATGAAAATGCGTATGAGTAAGATAATAAGAATGACGATGGACAAAACTTAATCATTGGCGATCGAGGTCACTGATCCAAGTAAAGGTGACCATAGGTTTGATTCATGTGACAATGGAACAGACATAGAGAAACATCATTTGTGTAGTTGCAGTCCTTTCTGGACTCTTTGGAATTTTTGAAAAAACGGGTATATTGAGAGAAAGGCGCTCAAGGCTTTACGCTGCTTAAGCATCAATATATTCTTCTGCCACATAAAGTTGTTTATATCCTTAAGTTGTCACTGTCATGATACTGTTTGATAAATTTATTCTGTTGTTTTTAGATGATCGTTTTTCTTCCCATGATCATAATTCTTTTTGCTAGATATCATTAGCCAATTTAATAAAAACTTCTATTCTTTAATAAACAATAATTCTTTCAATCTTTTTATTAAAGAATAGAAGTTTCTATTAAAGAAAAAATATATAGAGGGTGTCTATTGAACTTAATCTAAATGGAAAATTTTTCAATAATTTAATCTAAATGATAAAAAAACTTAAATATAATTTTGTAATGGAATTAATTTCCATAATAAAAATGTAAAATAGAAGTTAAACTAAATGCCTTTTAAAGATTGAAGAACACTAACCTTAATCCTAATTAAACTAAAGTAAAGTAATTTACCATACCCTTAATTCTTTTGGGTTTTAAAGATTTTTTTTCAAGAAAGATATTAAATAAATCATAATTTACACGTTCCATAATTTAATCCAAATGATACAAAAAAAATTTATTATACTTCTCTAAAATTAATTACCATAGTAGAAATCTAAAATAGAGATCATTAAATTAAATATTACTTTTGTTTGTGGCTTTTAAAGATTGAAGAAACCTGACCCTAGCCCTCATTAAACTAAAGTAAAGTAATTTACCTTACTATTAATTTATTAAAAATCTAGAAGAGAGTTCATTAAACTAAATTTTAATTTTCTTTGTGGCTCTTAAAAATTGAAGAACCATAACCCTAACCCTCATTCATTAAACTAAATACCATGTTAATCAATTTTAGATCTAACAATTAGTTTTTAATGGAATAATTTAATCCAAATGATTTTCTAATGGAATTAATTCCTATACTAAAAATCTAAAAAAGTGGCCATTAAACTAAATATTAACTTTCTTTGTGGCTTTTAAAGATTGAAGAACCCTAACCCCAACTCTCAGTAAACTAAAGTAATTTACACTGTCATTAATTTTCTTTGTGGGTTTTATAGATTTGTTTATGCTACAAAGATATTAAATAAATTGTAATTTACAAATTTTCTTTTATTTTAATAGCATAAATAGAATAAGAGTAAATAATACAAAATGCCTAATCTAATCTTCTATAAATAATAGCAGAAATATTGCATCACTTCAAAAATTCATTTTACAGAAAAAAATAACAAAAAATATGGCTGCAGTGATGCCCTTACCAATTAAATTTCTGCTTGATTAAACTTCTGCTCCGCAATTCAATTTGGTCTATTTTTATTTGATTTGATTTTTCTTAACTTTATGTTTGATACTAATTATATTTATACACATTATCTTATCAATGTCAGCTTTATTTTTATGTTCATTGATATATATATATATATATATATATATATATATATATATATATATATATATATATATATATATATATATATATATATATATATATATATATATATATATATATATATATATAAAATATGTCTAATTATCTAAAAAAAATATATGTGGGCTCTATTTTGTTTTTATGTATACAGACATAGGCATCCCCTTAATGCCACTCTATAAGACCTCTCAACCTAACAAAAATAATATCTAGAAACCATAAAGATAATAATGAAAATCGATAAAAAATATAAAAATTAAAAATTAAAAAGCCACCTCATAAAAAATGATTAAATATAATATAAAAATATACAAGAATAATATATAAAAATATAAAGTGATAAATATATAAATACAGTATAATAATTAAACAATATAAATATAGCCAAATTTTAATATTAATTATTTTTGTATATTGTATTTACATAGAGTTAAATATTTACATGGTCACAATCATCCCCTTAATGCCACTCTATAAGACCTCTTGACCTAACAAGAATAATATCTAAAAACCTAAGGATAATAATGAAAATGGATAAGAATTATAAAAATTAAAAATTAAAAAGCCACCTCATAAAAAATGATTAAATATAATATAAAAATATACAAGAATAATATATAAAAAATATAAAGTGATAAATATATAAATACAGTATAATAATTAAACAATATAAATATAGTCAAATTTTAATATTAACTATTTTTGTATATTGTATTAACATATAGTAAAATATTTATATTCATTGTATTTAATGGTAAAAATCTTTAAATACAGGGAAATGACCATCAAATTTAGGCCCTAGCTCCTTCTCTTAAATCTCTTCATACATATTGTCATGGGGATGGCCCTTGATGTGGCCCCATGCAGTAGTGGCGATCTCTACTCGCATCTCCCATTATGGAAAAGACCTTTCATAGAACCCAGACTACGCCCTTTTTCACCTTGAGTGCTCCTAGAAATTCAACCAACAATACACACTAAGGAATTATACGAATTGCACCAAACCTCTTGGCTCGTGCACCTGGTAATTCAACTCCAATTCCAATCTCCCATGAACTATGAGAGTCATTGACTATGGAATCTCATGAAAGACCCATCTCCCTTGCACCCCCTGGGAACCATGCCTAAGCATCTCCTTAAGAGATTGACTTACCACCAACCTAGTTGTGTAGGCACCTGAGCACTAAGAATCCCATACCTCTCAGCCCTCCTTAATTCTGTTAGCTTTCCCAAGTTCCCATCCTTCACATTTGACTTACCAACCTCCTTCCGTTGCACCACTATGATTGTATACCACCCCGTCCATTCAAGCACTTCTTGAGTCTCCAACGTGTGACATCCCAACCTAGAGCACCAACTTATCTTCATCGACTCACCTCCCATGTCTGATGACTCCCCTGGTATTCACCAACTTGCCATCCTTGGCTCATCCTGCAAACTCCCTGAGTCTGCCATGCACTTCCTATTAACCTATTTTCCCCTTCCCAGAGTCAAATAGCACATCTTGAAATATTGAAAATCTTGTTGATTTGGTTAAGTGCCTAGTATTTTTCAGTTTTCACTGTGTTTTTGTTGCAAAAGATCCAGAAAAATCATAGGGAAAATCTCCTAAAAAACCCAGAAAAACCCAGAATTTTCTAAGTCTTTGCCTTAGTTTTTGGCCTTAGTTGGAAAAAAATCGAGTTCGTGAACTTGCTGGTTTGCCAACTAAAGGAAGGAAGAAAGAAAAGGAAACAAGTGAAGGAGAATTCCCTTGATCAGCAATTTTCAAAAGGTTCAAAAATTCCAAGGTTTATCAATGAGGCAAACCACTGACGGAAGGGAAGGCATTCTTCAAATGGGTAAGGCAGGTGAGAAAAGAAGGCCTTAGTTGGCTAAGGAAAAAGTTAGTGAACCAAATGGTTCACCGATCAGTGAATGCACTGACTGAAGGAGAAATGTGGGAGGCTGAAGGAAGAATTTTAGAATTGGCTAAGTAAAGAAAAGGAAAGGGACTCCTCTATCGGTGAATCAGGGAAAATTTGAAGTCCCTAAATGGTTCAAAATTTCCCAAATCCATTGATAGGGTGATTCATCAACAAGGTAGAGAAAGATCAAGGAAAGAATGAAGGCAAAGAGGTTTGTAAAAGTGAAACTTTGCTGATAAGGTAAAGCTAGAGGGTGAAATGAGGAAAGTTTGTAAAAGGAGATTTTACCAACAAGGCAAAAAAGTGACTAAGTAAGAGTAAAGTTCACAAAAGGGTAAAATCACCGACCAAAAAGAAAATGAAGCAAAAGGGCGGAGAAAAGAAAAATTCATAAAAAGTAGAAATCACTTACAAGAGCAAAAAGGGAAAGTAGGCAAAGTTCATAAAAATCAGGATTTGCTGATAAGACAAAAAGCAAGATTGTTTCAAAGAATTGTAACTTTGCCGATAAAGGGAGAGACATCCATAGTTTAGAAAAATCAAGATTTACCGATAAGGCAAAAAGCAAGATTGGTTCAAAGATTTTGAACTTTGCAGACTGAAGAGAGAAGAACAAGCCAAAGTTCTAAAACATGGAATTTTTCTGACTAAAGGGACAAACTAAAGAGCAAAAGCAGGGATGGTTCATGAAAGACAAATTTTTCTGACAGGGCAAGTTTCAGGGTAGAATTTTAAATAAAGTACAAATAATGAAAATAGAGCTTGTAATATATTGTAATATTTAAATATTTGAAATTAAATATTTAAAGTGTTCTAAAAGCTCTGTATAGGGATATTTTGGCTAGAAAATATATTTCAAATATCTCCTATAGCCATTAATGTAAATCAAATCTTTCTAGCTACTCCATTTCTAGATATTTTACATTTATTGTTGCAAATGATGCATCAGCTGCTTCTATTAAGACAACAAATATCTCCCAACTACTTCAAGACCAAGATATTTTTTGCATTTATGTTTTGTAGACAAACATTCCTTTTGGCAGAAATATCTTCTAACAAGCCCATGGGGCAAATTAATTGTGATGAATGAATTAGGTCAATGAAGAAATGTTATATATACATGAAACAAAGATTTAATGAGGGTTGGATATAGAGACTTATTTTTTGTGTTCAAATAGAACCCTCCTCTGTTGTAACCATGCCTTTTAATCAATACAATAATGTATTTTTACCTTTCCATGTTATTTTTTAACTCTGTGTAATCTAGAATTGGTTTGTCTGTGAATGTTTATTTTCTTGCAATCCTTTTCTGATCCTTACCTTTGTTAAGGTCTGTAGGATTTGTGTGAGTTATCAGTTGTATTTCATTATTCTTTGCATTTTTTGGCTTTGTGAGTGTTCTATATTCAAACCTAGTGAATCACCTTTAATTTTAGTTCTCCTTCTTCCCCTTTACACAACAGTGATTATATTAGGTTTAGTCTTAGCACACTCTAAATCTCATATTTAGAAAAGGAACCAACCTTTCTCTGGAGGTTTGATTTCCTTTGTAGGGTCTCACACCTGGAAATCACTCCAATGTTTCACTGGATTGTTGCAGCTAAAGCACTTCAATACAGGGTGTAAATCCAAGTGACAATGGTTTATGGCATGCTCGGTGAGACAATATTTAATTTGAATTAAGAATTAGGCTAAAAATTTGGTGTTGTTCTCAGTACTCTTCAGTTTGGCAGACATTTTCATGCACCTAGCGACTCTATAGACTCCTATTTCATACCAATCCAACGTTATATGCCTGTGCAGATGCGAGTTTCTTCAAGATTTAATAATTATCCATTTGTTGAGTTGTCTGTTGTTGCTTCAAGGAGAAGAACTAGGTTATCTAGGTCTCCTATAAGAAGGGATTGCAATGTTGTTCCATCTCATTCAAGAGCTCAATCTACACCTCCTCCTATTAGGTTTCAATACTCAAGGAGAGGCTTGTACATACCAAGGATAAACCTGAGTATTCTCAGTATGCTAGAAATTTTTGTTTTGTAACTTTCAATGGAGGTATCCCTTTAGACATGGCTGCACATAATGATATACCTACTTCAACCCTAAAGAGTATTTCATCCTTTATGGGTGATGGTTCTACTACACCTATTGACCATATCAAAGACATATCCAATGTATGTTCAATCCATCATATTCAACATGAAGATGTGGCTATTAGGCTCATGGTTTCATCCTTCAAGGGGAGAGCTCTGTAATAGTTTAGGAGTTTAACCCCTACTTTAATACATGATTGGGATGAGCTAGGAGAAGCACTCTACAAGTAGCTTGGAGAAAGGGCAGACAGTCTCTCTCTATTGGAACAACTGACAACAATAAAGAGGGCTCCTAGCAAGATGATGGCAGATTTCAATTTCAGATTTTAGAGGATGTGGGAGAGAATCCCAGCTCTCCTCAAACCATCTCCACAAGGTGCCTTTTTATATTTTTTTAGAGCTTTAAATTTTGATATTGTTGTTATGATGTAATCTATGGGTATTGTTACCTTCCCTGATGTGTATGAAATAGATTTGAGAGCTAAAAATTGCTTGATACAGGTTGGGAAAATTGGTCTGAAACCTCCTACACCTATTTTCGTAGAACTACCTTCACATTTACAATATCGTAATATTGCTCCCATCCTAGAACCTAAAGCCTCTACATCTGCTCTTCCACAAGAAGACAATGACTTTAAAACCCTAGTGGCCAACATGGCCAACAACATCAGTACTATAGCCATTCAAACCGCCCCTAAACCCCATCAAAATTATAACCAGGGGCGGTCTTCAAATCAAAATTGGTTGATCAAGGTTATAATTCCAATAAAAATCAAAACTGGAAACAAGGTTACCAGCCAAATAGGAACCCAAATAATAAACCTGCTCAACCTTTGCAAATAGTCAAACCTATCCAACAAATAATCTAGTTAGGGCCTTGGTTCTTACTCAAAACAATATGGCCCAAGAGGCATATTGGTGTTATCCTTGCAGCCAACCTCATAATCAGTTCACTTTTGCTTTTGGAGCACAAGAGCAATCCGTAATGGTGCAAAGTTTTCACACTCAACAAGCATCATTGGTGGAAGCATCCAACACCAACCTAGAGGTACAAAATGAGGTTTCTTCTAATTCCAACTTGATGCTATGGACTCCTGAGCATTTTTGTGTTGTCAATCAGCCTATGGACAGTGTGATCATGTCTGTTAGTAACATTTCAGACAACACAAGGTCCAAAAAGATATAATTGGAGGATAATCCCATGCCTACTGTATTACAAAAGGAATCTATCCTAGAGGCAAAAGGTGCCAGTGCTACAAATTCAACTCAAAGCAGTAGGCTTTTTGCTGCAAAAGAGGTTCCATCAAGCCCAAAAGTGCCTGAACAAGCCACAGAATAGTCAAAGAGGGGAACATGGATCCCTTCCATGCATAAGACAATAGTTTTCCCCCTAAACATTGTGGAACAAATGAAAAATACAAGCATAAATATGTCAATGTGGGAGGTAATGTCAATCCCCTCTCAAAGGGATTTGTTGCAAGAGGCCTTAGAGAAATTCCTGTCAGCTGAATCAACAAAGGAGAAGGAAAAGAGGCCAGTTAATCTTGTGCAAGCAAGTGAAGAGCAAGGTGGTCCAACAAAGAAGCCATCCCCATTTTACTTTTCTCTAATCATTGACAAATTCCTGGTACATAATTCAAGGGCCAGTGTTTCAATCATTCCCAAGAAGATAGCAGACGCATTAGGCATCAAATATACCCTTATTTCATCAAGAGTACTACAATTGGATGACACTTCTATCAACACTATTGGAGTGATCAAAGGATTGGATTTGACCTTACATGCTTGTCCAAACTTGACTCTTAGTCAAGATATCTTGGTCATTGAGCTTCGTCCTTTCTTTTCTATATGTTTGTCAGGAGACTTCACAGCTGAGGTAGGTGGCTATGTTTCATCTAACTAGACTCACATGCTACTGAGGACAAGATATGGCACAAGGTTCACCATCAAGGCTGAACTAGTTTTAAATTATCATGTAGAGAATTATGATCACAACCTGGTGAACCCTAATTGCATAATTTAGGATCCCTAGAGACATTATCTTCACCACTTCCAACCCTATATCTTTTCCTTGATGAGTGGGCAAAGGAACACTTTGATTTTGACCCTTATAACACCACTAAGACAACTAGGTTGGGCACCTACATGATTCATGAGGAGAATTCATCAGTCCCCTCTACACTTAAACTAGATGATGATTCTGATGGCCCATGGAAATTGTTCTTTGATGGTGTAAAGATAGAAATGGAGCTGGTGCAGGGGTCTTATTGATCTCCCTGACTAGTAAGAAGCTACATTTTGCTCATAGACTATAATTTTTATGCACAAATAATGTTGGAGAATATGAGGCATTGGCCCATGGGTTACTACTAGCAGAAAAGAAGAAAATCGGACATCTCGAAATTATCTTTGGAGATACTGAGCTAGTGGTCAACTAGGTCAGGGAGAGATGTGCAATGAAAAATCAGCTTCTTAGAGCTTATAGGCACAGAGTTTGGGGCATGTTTGAGATTTTTGATGCTCTCAATCTACAGGTGACCCCAAGGAAATTAAATACAGAGATAGACCAATTGACAACAATTGGTGCTCATTTCACTCCTCCTGCAGACATGTTTCAATGTTCGATCAGCACGTCAAAATAGTGTTTAAGCCCTCTATTCCTGATAATGATGTGAACTGGTAGATATTTGATAGTAACCAAAAAATTGTGAGCTTCATCCAAAATGAAGTTGAGTTCTCATCAATGGTGCAATCTAGGCTGCAAGAAGAATATGACACCCAGATTATGCAAGTGAAAACAAATAAGCTACCCAAGGTTTTAGTCACCCTTGAGGCTATTTTCAATCATGATGACGAATACAAGGGAAAAAAGAGGAACATCACATGCAAAAGGGGGGATTATCATAATGTTTCTATTGCCCAGGACAAAGATTTATTGCTAGGAAATGTATGTTCTGATATTGAGCAACATGATAAATATAATCATCTATCCTAGAAATACAATGATGTTTTTGCATGGGGTTATGAGGATCTAAAGTTTTTCGACCCAAATGTTGCCCAGCACTCCATAGATCTTGACCCAAGTGCTAAACCCATCTGCCAGAAGCAATGACCCATAAAGCCCAATGTTGGATCTGTGATGAGGAATGAGCTTACCAAGCTCATTCAGGCTAGAATTATCTTCCCCATCAAGTACTCCATCTGGGTAGCTAATTTAGTACCACTGAGGAAGAAAAATGGTGAGATAAGGTTGTGTGTGGATTTTCAGGATCTGAATCGCATCTCCTTGAAGGACCATTATCCTCTACCATCCATGGACCAAATCTTGTAGACTGTTGTAGGGGCAGAAAGGTTTTCATCACTTGATCCTTTTTTTGGTTATAACCAAATATTTGTAAAAGAGGAGGACATATTCAATACGACATTCACCACTAAGTGGGGAACCATGGCATATGCAAAAATGTCGTGTAGGCTCTCCAATGCTGGCACCACTTTTCAGAGGGCAATGGTCATTACTTTTAAGGGATTTATTAACAAGTTCATCCTAATATATTTGGATGATATCATAGTCTTCTCCAAGAGAGGATAAATTTATATGCTGCATCTAGAGAAGGTTTTTGAAAGATGCAAGGAGTTTGGGTTGTCTCTGAACCCTAAAAAGTGTATTTTTGTTGTTACTCAGGGCAAGCTTCTAGGCCATTTAGTGTCCAAAGATGGGATCTCCATAGATCCAAAAAGAACTTCAACTCTTCTTTCCCTTCCTCTGCCCACTCATAAGAAGGCTTTATAGTCATTTCTGGGGTAGATTAATTTTGTTAGGAAATTCATTCCTAACTGTGTTGGCTTGGTCAAACCACTGACCCTTATGCTTAAAAAGGATGTTTTTAGGTGGACCAAGGAGGGGATAGATGGATTTGAGAAGATAAAGGAAGAAATTGCCTAGGCTCCTACACTCATGAATCCTAAATATGAGAAGGATGTTGTCCTTTATGTCCATGGAGGAGAAAGAAGCATTGCAGCTGTCCTGATGCAACAAATGAACAAGGTATGAAGCAACCCCTAGCCTTTTCAGTCAAACATTGAAAAATTATGAGGTCAGGTATAGTCCCATCGACAAACAAGTTTTTTTTGTAATGAAACAACTTACACAATATCTGAATATAATAGTAAATATGCCGCAAATACTTGATAATAATATGCCACTTCGAGGGGGCAACCTCCTAATCCACTTTAAGGGGGATACCTCCAATAGTCTTCAATGAGAACACAATACACAATATGATATGAAATAAGACTCACTACCTCCTATATATACCTATTTATGCCTAGGATATCACCCAGACCAACTTAGATAGCCCTATAGAAGCCTTAAGCCGACCTAAACAACTAAATAACAATATAATAATGATAATATGACTTAATTAGGAGTTAAGATAGCCACAAGCCAACTATTCATAACCCTATGCACTATAGAAGTAAGGGCATAACATGCCCCCCACCTTTACAAAAGCGTTGTCCTCAATGCTGATCAATTGTGGTAATTGCTT
Organism: Cunninghamia lanceolata; assembly: GCA_027924645.1. Lineage (NCBI taxonomy): Eukaryota > Viridiplantae > Streptophyta > Pinopsida > Cupressales > Cupressaceae > Cunninghamia > Cunninghamia lanceolata. The sequence continues at coordinate 2,365,581 of BSBN01000135.1, read as the reverse complement.
CATATAATCTTCATTATCCCATGTGGTAACTTCAACTAGAAGATATTTCCTTATAATGAGGTAATATGGAACTATTGATGTCCTCAGCTTATTCATGTGTGTCTGGAAAATTAACTTCACGTCCAAGATGTGTCTTCTCTTTGCATCTAGCTCTTGATGGTGATGAATGTATTCTTCCTTTACTTGAACCTTTTGATGTGCCATAGAGGAAGAGGTGAGGAATAGTACATGGTACCCTTGTAATGGTTTATTAGCTTGACTAGGAACTTCTTCTTCTTCATTGCCTCTTTCTTTTTCTTTTGTTTCTTCTTCTTCTTCTTCTTCTTCTTCTTCTTCTTCTACTTCTTCCACTTGTTGTTCTTCTTCTTCTTCTTCTTCTTCTTCTTCTTCTTCTTCTTCTTGGTTGCTTGAGACCTCCTTCCTTGGTTCCTTCATAAAGGTACTTAACATGCTTCGTATGTCTGATATATCTCCTCTTAGGTCACACATGTCCCTCTTAAACTCTTCCTTGAACTTACTTATTTCCTCATTGGGATTACTATCCTCTATTGTTTCCTCATCCTTCTTAGAGGATTTGCCCGGTGTGGCAGCATTCTTTTTGCCTCTTGTTGTAGGCCCCATCATGATGGAAACCAATATTTTTGAAATAAATCACACAAATGAAATATAAATTCTCTAAAATTTTTACTATAACTTACTAGGGCCAAGATACCACTTACCCAGAAACAAATCTAAGAAAGTAGCAAATTTGTTGCCTTGAGAGTGAATTTGTTGGAAACCCTAATTTTGTCATAACTCACTTATTTTTGCTTCAATTTCTCCAAGATTTGGAATTTAGGCTCCTCTATTATGTATTCAAAAACCTAATACAAATTATACTCCAATTCAGTAGGATGTGAGAGATATGTAGATCTCAAATAAATTATGTAGAAATCATACTTCTGCAATAATTTGATCAAATCTAATCCAATTCCTCTAAAATATGGACTGTATCTTCTTAAATATGGTCTTCAAAAACCCTTTAAAAATATTTTAAAAATTTGCTAAAATCTGAAAGTTATGCTCTTCCCAAAATCACCTCTAATGTTGAGAAAAAATCTTACCTCTACGGTGCCAAGATCATGCTCTAATACCACTTGTAATGAAACAACTTGCACAATATCTGAATATAATAGTAAATATGCTGCAAATACTTGATAATAATATGCCACTTCGAGGGGGCAACCTCCTAATCCACTTCAAGGGGGATACCTCCAATAGTCTTCAATGAGAACACAATACACAATATGATATGAAATAAGCCTCACTACCTCTTATATATACCTATTTATGCCTAGGATATCACCCAGACCAACTTAGATAGCCCTATAGAAGCCTTAGGTCGACCTAAACAACTTAATAACGATATAATAATGATAATATGACGTAATTAGGAGTTAAGATAGCCACAAGCCAACTATTCATAACCCTATGCACTATAGAAGTAAGGGCATAACATTTTCCATTATAAGAGCATTGAAGTAGTTTAGGTAAATGCTGGCAAATAAAGATATCAAAGTATTAGTTTCTCATATTAGTGTGAGAGACTACATAATGGGAATTGAAATTAGTGAAAAGAGAGCAAGTTGGGTTACTAAGATCTTGGAATATGATGTTATTATCAAAGCCACTAAGTTGATCTAAGAGGTAGAGGATTATGTGAGCAGTTAGCTCAAACTACTATGGATGAAATGGAATCATTGTATCACTTGAATGAGGCAAAACCTATAGTTGACCTAGTAGTTGTGAGTTCTTGGACAAGAAACATGGTCAGGTTCCTATCCACTAGTGAGTACCCTTATGGATTGGACAAAACCAAGAGAAAACATTTCAAGTTGCAGTCCATTCCTTATGCTTTGGTATAGGGGTTCTCATTAAGAGAAATTTGGATGGAGTCTTGCTGAGATGTATTGAGGAATATTGGATTAACAGATTACTCAGTGAGTTTCATGATGGTCTAGCTGGAGGCCACTTCTCTGCTTGAGCTACAACAATGAAAATAATGAGGAAAAGTTACTTTTGGCACACATTATTCAATTATGCCCATGTATGGGTAAGAAAATGCAAAGAGTGTGCTCTCTTTCCTGGAAAGAAAAGGTTAGTAGTCCTTCCACTTCATCCTATTCACGCAGATTAGCCTTTCTCACAATGGGGCCTGGATTTTATTGGCATGATCCGACATCCAATGCTAGTCACAAATGGGTTTTGACTGCAATAGACTACTTCACCAGGTGGGTTGAAGGAGTCCCACTCAAAGAGGCTACAGAATTGGCCATCATGGGTTTCTTGGAAGAAATTATGACAAGGTTTGGAGCTCCTCACACTATCATTTCTAATAATGCAAGAGATTTCACTAGTTTTAGGATAGCTAATTGGGCTTTGAAGTATAATGTGTTCTTGAAGACTTCATCTAAGTATTACCCCCAAGGTAATGGGTTAGCTGAATCCACTAATCAAAACCCGATCAAAATTATAGAGGACTAGGGAAACAAATCAGAGACAATGACACAATAAGATCAGATTGGCTCTTTGGGATGATAGGATCACCTATAAAAGAGCCATTGATAACTCCCCTTTTGTGCTTGTGTATGGAAGAGAGGCTAGATTGCCCTTATCTTTGGAGTTCCCTACATTAGAATTGGCCCAAAAGTTGGATTTAGAAGGTGAGGATGCTAGGTCTATAAGGATGGCTGAATTAACTGAGTTAGAAGAACATAGACAGTCAACCATGGCTACCTTGGAAGAAAACCAAAAACATACCAAGAGATATTTTGACAGGAAGGCAAAGGATCAGATTTTCAATGAAGGAGACCTTGTTCTCAAATGGGATGTTGACAGAGGGCCCAAACTGGAGGCCATACTAAATTTGATACAATCTGGAGTGGCCCATATATCATCATCAGCTGCAAGCAAGCCAATTCTTTCAATCTTTCAAAGATGGATGGTGAAGTTCTACCGATCTTAGTGAATGGGATTCATCTCTAACCTTACTTCTAAGGTTGGTCTAAGATTCTATACATACTATTTTATTTTGTTTCTACTTTAGTTTTCCTTTTCCTAAGTGTTTCTGCATAGGCTGCAATCTCATTAGGAGAATACAGACCTTGTTTTCCTTTTGGCGTTGTTTTGAAGGCATGGTTTCAGTTGTGTTTGAGCTACTATAGTCCTTTTTTGACTCAATGGCCAATGGATGCTTAAGGCTACTGGTTCTTTGTTTAATAGGAAAACATCATTGAGAGGTCATCAAAATGTTAACCTATTTCCCCCTTCCTAGAGTCAAATAACCCAGCATGAAATATTGAAATCTTGTTGATTTGGTTAAGTGCCTAGTATTCTTTAGTTTTCAGTGTGTTTTCCTTGCAAAAGATCAAAAAAATTCCTAGGGAAAATCCCCTAAAAAAAACTAGAATTTTTTAAGTCTTTGCCTTATTTTTTGGCCTTAGTTGGCAAAAAGTCAGGTTCATGAACTTGTCGATTCACCGACTAAAGGAAGGAAGAAAGAAAAGAAAACAAGTGAAGGAGACTTCCCTTGATTGATAATTTTCAAAAGGTTCAAACTTGTCAAAAGGTTCAAAATTTCCAAGGTTCATCGATAAGGTGAACCGCTGATGGAAGGGAAGGCATTCTTCAAATGGCTAAGGCAAGAGAAAAAAGTTGGCTAAGGAAAAAGTTAGCAAACTAAATGGTTCACTGATTGGTAAGTTCATCGATCAACGAATGTATCAACTGAAGGAGAAATGTGGGAGGTTGAAGGAAGAATTTGAGAATCAGCTAAGTAAAGAAAAGGAAAGGGACTCCTCTATTGGTGAATGGGGGAAAGTTTGAACTCCCCAAATGGTTTGAAATTTCCCAAATCCACTGATAGGGTGATTCATTAGCAAGGCAGAGAAAGATTAAGGAAAGAATGAAGGCAAAGAGGTTCACAAAAGTGAAACTTCGCTAATAAGGTAAAGATAGAGGGCGAAATGAGGAAAGTTTGTAAAAGGTGATTTTGTCAAAAAGGCAAAAAAGTGAGTAAGTAAGAGTAAAGTTCACAAAAGGGTAAAATCACCAACAAAAAATAAAGGGAAGCAAAAGGGCAGAGACAAGCCAAGTTCATAAAATATGGAAATTGCCGACAAGAGAAAAAAGGAAAAGTAGGCAAAGATAAGGCAAAAAGAAAGATTGGTTCGAAGAATTGTAACTTTACCGATAAAGGGAGAGACATCCATAGTTTGAAAAAATCAGGGATTGTCGATAAAGCAAAAAGAAAGATTGGTTCAAAGATTTTGAACTTTGCCGATTGAAGAGAGAAGAACAAGCCAAAGTTCTCAAACATGGACTTTTGTCGACTAAAGGGACAAAGCAAAGACCAAAAGCAGGGATGGTTCATGAAAGACAAATTTTACCTACAGGGCAAATTTTAGGCCAAAATTTGAGATAAAGTAGAAATAATGAAAACAAAGCTTGTAATATATTGTAAGCTTTAAATATTTGAAATTAAAATTTAAAGTATTGTAAAAGTTGTTAGTGTGAAAAGTTACATTATCCTCTAGTTAGCTTTTAGCATGTCTAGGAGATTAATATTCACACTTGATTAAGTCCAACTTTGGGCTTCCTACCTTTTTGTCTCACCTTATGTGGTGAAGACATGTCTACTCAACTTTGTGAGACACCTACTTCATGCAAACTTGCCACTTACTCAAATATGCGTCATTTGAGTAGACAAGTGTTGCACCTTTGGAGGGTTGCTCAATTGTTGTGTACGACCTTCTCATCTCCACTTGCTTGCTTATTTAAGTAAGGCTCTATGTACATAATTTTCATCTCTTGAATATCAAATATGGCTTTTTGTGCTCATGCTTTGTAAAAGTTTATCTTGTTTTCATTTTCTGATCTTGGCTGATTCCAACATGGTATCAAAGCCATGCAAGTGAAATACTTCTCATTTTTTTTAGCAATTTATGCATCTAGCCATTTCAAGAGTTCAATTTTCAGTATTTTCTTTGCAATTAGGGGTCTGTACTATTTTGTACAGAAAAGTTGTAAAAAATTGAAAAACATTTTAGTAGAGGGCCATTCAACCCTCTGCCTATCTACCCATTTTGGGTAAAATCATGTTTTTGCAGGTCATCTGGGTGCATTTTGCTGATTTTTAGGCAAAATTTTGAAGGAAGAGCTCATTTTTGGGCCTCTCGGCATGCTACTGCCTATATCAATCAGGCTGTTGTCGCCATTGTTTGAAAGCTACTGTTACATGTCACAATCTTCAGTCTGACCAGTTCAAAGGCTACCACCCTTGTTTTTCATCCTCAAAGCATACTATTGTAGATTTCTAGATATTGATTCAAGATTATCAAGCTACGTAGTCTCAATTTTGTGCGAGTTTTGTCTAACAGTTGCTATCTTCTAGTTGCAGCCCTCCAAAATCTTCAAAAAGGGCCTGAGATATCCAGTTGGATAGCATATAGCAGAGGTGCGCCAGTGAAACTCCTTGGTGCTGCATCTTCTTGCACCAGCAAGCACGCCACATATATGGTGTTTTTTAAATTTATGGAGCTTCAAATTCCCCTGCAAGCAAGTTCACGACAACAGTTCTGGCGACATTATTGAGTCTTTAGTGAAAGAACACCTCACTCAGATCATTGACCTATGCATTGGATGCCCAGGCAGTGAACTAGAAGGTATATGCCTTCCTATAATGCCCAACAACGCCTATTTCTCCTCACATGGCATTAGTACCTGCAAAAGCCCTCTATTTTTGGGCTTGCACGGCCTACATAAAGACTTTGTGCTTTGCTCAGCTCACCTCCAGCAAGGAAAATGACCTACCTGCATTTTTTGGGCCTTCCAAAGGCTGCTCCGACTACCCTGATCTGCAACAGCTACGTCTTTGTGGTGTTCCAGCTATGGATAGCAGTTATTGAGAGTTTTTGACTCTCTACTTAGGCTTTTGACCTGGTCACCAGCACTCCTCTCCTCCACATCTTTGCCAGCATTCACTTCTACTCAGGGCTCTCATGCCTTATGACTCGGTCATGCTAATTGTTGCTATATTCCCTCAACGTTTATGTCACTGTTATCATATATGTTACAAGTAGCATTTGTTAAAAGGTTAGCTTGTTTCAACGTACAATTAGAGTCAAAGTTTTGTTATGACTCTTTGATGAATCACAGTTTGTTTAAAACTTTTGTTGCACCAAATGTCACCTAGTGTTTTCATTATAGTGTGCAAATAGGAGTCTATTTAAACAAAAGCTTGTAAGTAGGAGTTTATTTTCTTTTGGCAAGATTGTATTTGAGGAATGTAATGTGACTTTTCAAAGTCACTATCAAACTTGAGGATATGTGCAGGATCATGATGGGCCAAACTATACCTCTAAGTGGCAATGAAAATACAAAAAATCAGACTTTATCAAGTTCATGTGAAATTTTGAATGGATTATCTATACAATTTGAAAAAGATGTAAGAATGAAATTTGTAGAGAATTGAATCTAGTTTATAGGCTACTATTTTAAAAAAAAAAAAACTAAATTTACTTAGTGAAAATTGAATATTTCATTGAACAGCTATTAAATTTTTCTAAAAAAAATAAAAAGTGGGTGTCTGTCCAGCCAACCTAACTATGAGTAGAAGTATTTTTTTTTTTAAACTTTCAAAATAAGTAGAGGACTCATGTCCGGATGTGATGCATATTTATTTGAAATTTTTTTCTAATAAAATAATTAGTTATGATTTTTTTACTGTGACTTTTTTTTAAAAATAAAAAGTAATTTTCCAGCCAACCTAACTCGATAAAAAAAAATCAAAATTCAAATTTTTTTTTTTAACCTATAGCCAGAAAAGCATAGAGTGTGACGCAGGTTTCGGATCTCAAAAAGGTGAAATGGTTTGAAAGTTATGGATGTTTTTCAATCAGTGTGTCCATCAGGATTTCAGAGACACGGTATATTGAAAATTATTAATAATTATTTAATAAAATGATAACCAAATAAATCTTATATTTTTAGAAAGCTAACAATTTTTTCTATAAACCCTTTTCGTTTTATCAATTTTGCATTAAAAAAAAGTTGTCAGCATGAAGGGTGAAGTTCGAAGAAGAGACTGAAACATTAAAACACGTTACAATTCATAAAAAGTCAACAATCAAAATGGATATCTATCTTGCTTTGTACCAAAGCAAGATGGATATCCATTTTGCTTCGGTAAAAGCAACTGAAAACGGATATCTGTTCTGAAAATGGATATCCATTCTAGAAACAGATGTCTGTTTTTAGAACGGATATCCGTTTTGTTGATCTATGAAAAATTTTGTGCCATTGGCTTTGGATGAAGAGAAGAAACATATTTTGTACGACTGGTATTGTTTCACCGAAGATACAATCCATGGGTATAGCATTTATGTATGCGTGGACATTTCGTGTATATCCTGCTATCGTTTATCATGGTTGTAAATGGTGAATGTACATGTCAAAAGATACAAAGGTTGACCGGCCATATCGGGAAAATTGGGAAAAGATACGTTAGTTGACTGGTGATAACAAGTCATGTTATGTATAGGCTAAATCAAAGACATCAGACTGACAATAGTTATCGGAGAGACAAAGTTCCATTGAGCCGACAACATTGATCTCACAGATCAAGTCATATCAGGGTGACAATCATTAAGTGTCACCGATGGGTTATTTATCAGCACATTGAAAGAATAGTTGAGAACTACACCAATGAGAGGGAGTCACACCAACAGAAGGAACATTGGAAAGAGATGGACTCTCTGAGGTGAGAAGAAAAGTGTCACCGATAGAGGCAGTCTAGCCGATGGTGTAGTTCGGTGTTTATTCTTTCGGTGTGAGATACGATATCAAAAATCGAAGAGAATGTTTGACCGATGTAGAAGTCTTACCGATGACTAATGGACAGTAAACACATCGGGGAGAGTTATAACATCAGAATGCAAGTAAAAAGTCTCACCGAGGGTATTGGTCTTACTGATAGACAAGGGTGGTGAATCTCACATCGGAGTAAGTGTGTATATATCCTGCAATCATCTTATTCCATGAGACCACATTTCTTTGAGGCATTTTTTCAAATAGTTCATGTGTCTTGTCTATGCTTCCACACTTTCCGTACATGTCTACCAGAGCATTTCCAACTAGAATATCTACAAAAATCCCACTTCCATTATGCTTTGATGAATGTCCATACCCTATTCCAAAGCTCCCATTTTGGTAGAGGTAGAGAGAATGCTGACAAAGGTTGTAGAATCTAGCTTTACACTTGCCAATTGCATTTGCTTGAAAATTTCTAAAGCCTTTTCAAGAAACCCGTTTATGCATATCCTACAATAATAGTAGTCGAGGAGACCACATTTCTCCAACTAGACTTCTACCAATTCAGAAAATGTGTGCTTCTGGACCAGTGTTTGGTACAAGAAACATACCAATAGAGTGGTGGCCATAATTCTCCCTCAATTGGAATTAAAAGGTACCCTTTTTCCATCCGAAGGAGGTCTCTCCTTGTTATGTACTTTAAATCTCTCTTTTAGTTCTTTCAAGGGAAGGATTCCACCTTGGTTTGAGCAATTGAAAGCGTTGAAGATACTTGACTTAAGAAAAAATGGACTAGAGCTTTCTATTCCCAAATCTCTTGCCAATTACTCACAACTTCACTGGAAAAGAATTTCACACAACAACCTGAAGGGGAGTATACTTGCAGAATTTGGTGGTCTGGGGAAGTTAGAACATCTTTGTTTGTCCTACAATCGCCTGAGCGGAAGCATTCCAAATTCTCTAGGAAACTGCATGTCTCTAATTGATTTGTCCCTTTACAATAAGCATCTCACAAGTGCTATATTCTCATGTCTTTACTTTGAAGGGAGCATGCTAATTACTTTGATCTGTCCTCTTATACATATCGGGGAACAACAGAGGAGTCACACTGATAGCATAAGCCTGAGTGATGGATTCTACACATCGGCAAGAGGTCCCACATCGGGCTAACAAATTTGAAGGTTACCGATAATGATAAGTCTGGCCGACAATAGAGAAAGGAAGAACATATGAAGCATAGTTCGATGAGACATTAGAAATGTCTTGCCAATGATAAAGAAAGAGTGTATTTCGGTCTTGTTTGGACCTTGGGAAGGATATTTTAAAAGCTATTTGAGCAATTGGTGGGTTAATGGCTATTTTACACCTTGTTTGTAAGCTTTTGCTGTGTTGCTCTGCATCACTTGTCTACAACATACAAAGTTTACCTTTCTCACCCATACCTTCAGTGTATAAAGGACATTAATAGGGAATTTGTAATTTCCACTCAGTCAATGCAATCTAGGAGAGGATAGATTGTCTAAAGTTGTGATCTATTTCCATTTACACTTGCCATAACTACAAATGCTTAGTGTTTATTCTCAACCCCGGTATATGAATAAAATGTGACATATTGTTCTAACAGGCCTATAGGGACAAAGAGGTGATAAAGCCTTTAATTTTAAACATGACATGGTTTTGATAACTTCCCATATTGGTAAGGTCCTGGATGACAATCCTTTGATGCACCTAATTATAATAGGTGTTATGATAGTCCTTGGTATCTTTTCATTTCTTTCTTGAATGGCCTGCAAATAAGACATAAGACATATTAGATCCTTCATAAATTAGAATTCTCATACATTACATTTAAACTTAAACTCCCTAAACATCCATCAATCCATCCATTAATATCAAATTGCCATGAATATCCTATGATCAACCATTCTAATTCCTAGGATAGTCATATATTGCAATTTTGCTTCTCTATACTAAAATAGCCCAAGGAATATCTAACCTCGAATTTGTATTTTAACAATCTAATGTCTTTACGAATAACATTGAGTCTTCTTTTGGGACAACATTTTTGCCTTTAGAAGCTCCTCATTTGATGATAGCCTAAAATCAAATAATGGCTTATATCCAGAGCTTTATCAAGTTGATACCTAGGTGGATTAGTGTGTAAACATTGAAATTAGATGGTAATTCACAAGTTTATTGAATAATATAGTGAATCCCTAGTATAGAATCCAAATGTACATAATAAAATGGATATCTATTTTGTAGTAGGCATATGGACGTTGCAAGTGTCCGTTGCAAAGAATTGGGTTTTCCAAAATGGATATCCATTTTGGAAAAGCAAAAAAAAGACAAAAGGAATATTTCTGGGCCTGACTTCTGCAACCAGAGACCCTCTGCTGTCGAAATACTCGTGATTTCTGGCTATGACAGTGAAAGGAATATTTTTATGCACTTTTGGAGACACAATTTTCTTATTACAATCATAAGGGTGATATTTTTGTTCACCTAATGGGGAGCAACAGTCGTCGTAAAGCAAAAAGGAGGAGGAAAGTTACATTGGAGGAAATTGAAGCAATTAGGAAAAAAGATAGGGAAAGGAAGAGGATTGGAAGGGTGGGTTTGGCGGATGCTCATCAAGGTGAATCTTCTTCTTTACCATCTAATGACATGCAAATTGAAGATGTTAATTTTGATTATAATGAAATGTTAGATAAGAATGAAATTCACCATGATATTGCAAATGAAAATATTGAAAAATGTTATGAAACACCTATTCATAATAGCAATACCATGGACAAAGAAGAAGAAGAAAAATGAAGACGTGCACTTGAAGAAAGTGGATATGAACATCATGATACTGAAATTGCACTCCATAATCTATTTTTTGATAAAATTGATGAGGTTGAAAACATGGATGAAACAAGAACAATCAATGTATCTCTAAATTTCATAAGAAGAGAGGACATTTGTCAAGAAGAGAATAACCGTGATGAAATTGGAAAACACCCAAAAACCCCAAAATGGTTACTTGAAATTGATGAGAACATAATGGAAAAACTTGAAGGCAAGAGGTCATCATGAACGGTTCGGTTGTGGGCTACAAAACTCTTCAATGAATACTTTGAGAAGAAAACATTAACCGAACAATGCCAACTTTTTGTGCAATTATTAAAGATGTACAAAATGAGACCTTTACTAAAGAAATTAAAGATTCGGTTAAACAAAGTGTCTGATCGGAATAAAATTATTGTAAGAAGCCTTTTCAATGTACTCAATTCTATTGGAAAGACTAGCAAGGAGAAAGATAAAAGAGCTGCATGTAGAGTAATAACAACCTCAATAGTAAGCAAACAATTAAGAAATGCTCGATTAATGAGGCAAACTTGTGTTGACTTAAGATTGAATCATAAAACATTCTCAAAAGCACTAGCATTAAGATCAAGGCTAGATAGCCCTGTTGCCAATGATACTTGGGCTTTCAGTGGTAGGCTTCCACAAGTTGACAAGAAGCTAATTGATAGCACAAAGGAAGAAATATAACGATTTTGGTACACTAACTCTAGGGTATCACCGAATGCAAAAGATGTTGTAAAGTTAAGAATTGGTGATAAGGACCACACACCACATCCTAAACATTACTTGGAATGTAGCCAAACAACATTGTACAAACAATATTGTGAAACTCACCCAGGTATGACAATCTCACAAAGAGCATTTGAATCTCTTAAGCCATTTTATTGTGTTCCTCTTAAAGTTCGTAATACATGTTGTTGCAAATACCATGTAGAATTTTCTATGTACCATGAATTATTATGCAATATTCGTTCTACTTCGCACACTAACAAAATGTTACAGGAGTGTGGTGCAATTCAACTACCAAAGTCATCTAGGGACTTATTGGATTTATTTCTATGTATTAGAGATGATGGTTGCATGTTCTACAAGAATGATTATTTAAATGAAAAGTGTTTACAATGTGGTGGGTTATCAAAGTTTGTATCATGTTTTCATGAGGGCAACGAGCATTATTTTGGAAAGAGAATGGTTGAGAAAAAGAGATATGAGACAGTGAAATACAATTTGAAAAGTGGAGGTGAAGGTTCTAGATTTGAGTTGATTGTAAGAGAGGTAAGTATTGCTGATTTTATTGATGATTTTAAGAAAAATCTTTTCTACAAGTATGTCAGACATAGCCACAGGTCTCGATGGTTAGATCAACAGTTCAGGATGTGTAAAGACTCTTTCCCGATTGGAACTATTGTCTCTGTAGTTGATTTTGCAGAGAACTATACATTGCAACCCCAAAATGAAGTTCAATCCTAGTACTACAATTCTATTCAGATTGCTATTTTTGTTCACATCACATACAGACATGCCCTCGAGAGTACAGAAGAGAATAGGAAGATTGTCAGAGAATACCATTTTTACATGAGTGATGATTGATCTCATTCAACAGAGTTTGTGTAATATTGTTTTCAACAATTTTATGGGTTCTTAAAAGAAAAAGATATTAGAATAGATCAACATCTCATTTGGTCAGATAATTGCACTGGTCAATTCAAGAATGCTAGTAATTTCTATTGGTTGAGAAAAATGCATGTAGAGAAGGGTATACCTCATATTTGGAATTTTTTTGAAGCCGGGCACGGAAAAGGTGAACATGATGGAGTAGGTGCATGCGTGAAGAGAGCTCTTTTTAAAGAACAACTAAAGATTAGAGGTGGTGCTACATTCAGTGATGTAGATTCCATTGTTAAGTGGTGTAACTATGCATTGTCACGAGGAGTGGCTCTTGATTCTGAAGTGCACAGGTTCTTTTGGTTGGTTGATGATGGGATAGTGATAGAGAAATTGGAATGTCAGAGAATCAGTGAATCATCAAAGATGCATTCATTTCAAAGCTCAAATGCAAGTACATGGACTATTTGGACACGAGAATTAGCTTGTTTTTGTCAGAGTTGTATTAAATGTAATTGGAACAATTGTGAGTCAAGTGAGTGGGTAGGTGCATGGATTCCACAATATTTAGTCCCTTTATATGAAGGTCAATCATCTTCTGTCAATGACATGGAGAGCTCATTTGACTATGAACATCTTTCAGACCTTGTACAGCCAGGTCATGTTTATGCAGTTGTTGCACCACATGGAAATGAAGAGAGGTCAAACTATTGGTTGGCACGATGTGTATAGGGAAAACAAAAGCTAACACAACCTATGACAGATGATGATGGGTTCACATATCCTATAGGATCAGTTGTTATTGCTGGGACTTGGTTACGAACATATATGGTCAAAAAGAATGGCATCCCGGCCTTTGAAGACTTTGAGAAGCATAAAACCATATTGATGTATTCTCACCTAGTTGTAGCAACAAATGTCAAGTTACTAAAGCATTGTGGAAGACCAAAATCAAAAGAACTATGGACAATTAGTAATGCTGATCATGAAGCAATATTGGATACTTTGAAGGTAAGAGATGACCCCTCAGGTACGCTTGACTAGCATTTAAACTTCCAGATGGACAGGGATGACATTTTTTATCTTAACTTGTTCTTGTTTTTTTTATTTTTTAGAATTGTTTTATTAAAAATCTTGTTACTTTAATAACTATAATGCATGCTTTTGACTATACAGGACAGCGAATAAAGTTATTTTAGATGGCATACTAGATTATTTTACATGGCATCGTAAATTATTTTGTATGGCATCGTAGGTTATTTTGACTATACTTGAGGTATGATTTTTAGTTCTCATTTGTATTTCTTAATACTGCACATTTGTACCTTTTTCTACATAAGGCATTCCATGAGGTGACATGTATTTGATGTCTTTTGCCAAATAGTTCATGTGCCTTGTCTATGCTTTCACATATTACATACATGTATCACATGGCAATTGCAACTACAACATCTGACAAAATTCTCATTTCTTTGAGGTATTCCACCAAATAGTTCATGTGCCTTGCCTATGCTTCCTTACTTTGCATTCTTATAAAAGTCCTATAACAGTCATAATTAATCTTCGTACTAATCTTGATAGTAATCTTGCCATCATTGTATTCCATGAGATGACAGTCCTATAACAGTCCTATACATGTCTACTAGGATAGTTTTAACTACAACAGTCCTACAACAGTCCTAAAATAGTACTAGAATAGTCCTATAATAAGTGCATCATTTAATGTACATATTTATGATATTCATGTTTACTTTTAAATCTGCTTGTTCATGCTTCTCACAGGACGTCACCTCCCCTACCCATCCAGCTCTATAGAAGAAGAGAGACAACAAATGATCAAAAGGGATCACCAATTGGTGGTAAGTGATTGATTACTTATGTCATGTTATATATTTTGAATATTAAATTCTATATTAATGTACACATTGTTTGATTGTATTAATAGGTGGAAATTCAAAAATCTCTATCGAGGAGGTCTAGTCGATGAGCGATGGAAGATGAGTCATTGACTGGTTCACCATCTTCATGGCCTAGCAAGAGCCATAGATTATTTGATAGCAATCCATAGGAGATTTGATTTTGGGACATTTTGTTACATATGTGTATTTGGCTTTGTAAACATACTTTTGTATGTTATCGATGTATATCATTGTTTATACCCATATGGTTTTATTTGTACATGCCTATATGGCTTGATATATACACTATACATTATTTTCATGACATTATGTGCATATATGTATATATAAGATCCTAATTTGGCACAAGTAGGGAGAATGCTTACATAGGTTATGGAATTTGGTTTTAAACGTTCCAATTGTATTTGCTTCAAAGTTTCTAAAGCCTTTTCAAAAAATCCATTTTGTGCATATCTTGCAATCATTGCATTCCATGAGATAGCATCTCTTTGAGGTGTCATGCCAAAATATTCACATGCCTTGTCTATGCTTCCACACTTTGGATTTACACCCGCCAATTGCATTTTCTTAACATTTCCTTTCAATCTTTATCAAAAATTCTGTTTTGTGCACATATTGCAATCATTGCATTCCTTCATTTACAACACATGATTAAATAAGAAGATGCATATTTACAACACTTAAGACCTTCATGAAATGATACATTGGTTTCTTGATATTCAATCATGCATTGGAGATCTTCAAAGTGTTAAATATGTTTGAAGTGATGAAGAAACTTGTTATTTTGATGTATTTCAACTCCAAACTTCTGCCTAGAAATGAAGGTGCTAATCCTTTATCAAACTAATCTAAAAGTGCGCCTTGGTACTTAGGGCACTAGATTATGATTGATCAACCTAAAATGTGCGCCTAAGGCTAGATAGTGAATAGGAAGGATAAAATGCATCATCAAAGGAGTTTATAGTTATTGAAGGCATCAAATGATGACTTGGGCGCACATCTACCTCTCTACACCATATGTGACTAGTGCCAATTATTGAATAAACAACCTAGAATGAGTGCCTTACTATTTGAGGTGCTAGTTCATGTTTCTAGAACACCAAAAGTGCGCCTTGATGTTGAGGTGCTAGCTCTTGCTCAAGCAACCTTGAAAGTGCGCTTTCACAAGGAGGTTAAAATGTATTATCAAAGGATTAAGTTGAATCAAGGAATCATCATTAAAGACAAGTAAAACATGACTGTGAATGAGGCACACTTTTCATCATCTTAACGTCACAATTGCGCCTTCCATTGGAAGCGCATATTGTGCCTAAAGGAATAGTACTGAGATATCATCCATGTCGATGATTGAGAATGTGTCAACTGGAACAATATTTTTTGTTCTTCTCATCGTGGGGTCGAATGGACTACGCCAACGCATCAGGGTGGGGGGGTAAATGCTAGGGGAGGTCTTATTTCATGCGCCAAGCATCCCATTCATTCCGGGCAAGAGGCTACCGGCAAAGTCCCTTAAGATCCCTGAGGCCAAAAAACTACCAAACTTTGACCGGGCAGTTCTTGGAATCCGTGATAGTTGGGAATGCTTTGTTTGGACCTATAGGTGCATGTGACATCCTTCCACAATAACCTCTCTCATTTTTGGTCAACTCCATTCCGTTTGACCATGCCGAAATCAAACGCATTGGCACAAAATGCTTCAATTTGATGCAGTGGAAAGGTGCTAGGTGCGACATTTTTCATTCCATAGCTTGTGGGGTCGAACGGACTCTGCCAACGCATCGGGGTGGGTGGGTAAATGCTAGGGGAGGTCTTGTTTTATGCGCCAAGCATCCCAGTCATTCCGGGCAAGAGGCTACCGGCAAAGTCCCTTAAGATCCCTAAGACCAAAAAACTGCCAAACTTTGACCAGGCAATTCTCGGAATTCATGATAGTTGGGAATGCTCTATTTGGACCTACAGGTGCATGTGGCATCCTTCCACAATAACCTCTCTCATTTTTGGTCAACTTGATTCTGTTTGACCGTTGTGAAATCAAACGCATTGGCGCAAAATGCTTCAATTTGATGCAGTGGAAAGGTGCTAGGTGCAACATTTTTCATTCCATAGCTCATGCGGTCGAATGGACTGCGCCAACGCGTCAGGGTGGTGGGTAATTGCTAGTGGAGGTCTCGTTTCGTGCACCAAGCATCCCAGTCATTCTGGGCAAGAGGCTACCGGTAAAGTCCTTTAAGATCCCTGAGACCAAAAAACTGCCAAACTTTGACTAGGCAGTTCTCAAAATTTGTGAAAGTTGGGAATGTTCTGTTTGGACCTACAGGTGCACGTGACATCCTTCCACAATAACCTCTCTCATTTTTGGTCAACTCCATTCCATTTGACCGTGTTGAAATCAAACGCATTGGTGCAAAATGCTTCAATTTGATGCAGTGGAAAGGTGCTAGGTGCGACATTTTTCATTCCATAGCTCGTGTGGTCAAACAGACTGTGCCAACGCATTGGGGTTGGTGGGTAAATACTAGTGGAGGTCTCGTTTCGTGCACCAAGCGTCCCAATCATTCCAGGGAAGAGGCTACCGGCAAAGTCCTTTAAGATCCCTGAAACCAAAAAATTGCCAAACTTTGACCGGGCAGTTCTCAGAATTCATGAAAGTTGGGAATGTTCTGTTTGGACCTACAGGTGCACGTGACATCCTTCCACAATAACCTCTCTCATTTTTGGTCAACTCCACTCCGTTTGACCATGTTGAAATCAAACGCATTGGCGCAAAATGCTTCAATTTGATGCAGTGGAAAGGTGCTAGGTGCGACATTTTTTATTCCATAGCTCGTGCGGTCAAATGGACTGTGCCAATGCATCGGGGTGGGTGGGTAAATGCTAGTGGAGGTCTCATTTTGTGCGCCAAGCGTCCCAGTCATTCTGGGCAAGAGGCTACTGGCAAAGTCCTTTAAGATCCCTGAGACCAAAAAACTACCAAACTTTGACCAGGCAGTTCTCAGAATTCATAAAAGTTGGGAATGTTCTGTTTGGACCTACAAGTGCATGTGACATCCTTCCACAATAACCTCTCTCATTTTTGGTCAACTCCATTCCGTTTGACCGTGTTGAAATCAAATGCATTGGCTTAAAATGCTTCAATTTGATGCAGTGAAAAGGTGCTAGGTGCGACATTTTTCATTCCATAGCTCATGGGGTCGAATGGACTATGCCAACGCATCAGGGTGGGTGGGTAAATGCTAGTGGAGGTCTTGTTTCGTGCACCAAGCGTCCCAGTCGTTCCGAGCTATAAGCTACCGGCTAAGTCAAAAGTTGCTAGGATTGAAATTTTGCATTCCATAGGTCCTGGGGCCGAACGGTTTGTGCCAACATGTTGGGGTGGGTGAATAAATGCTAGGGGAGGTCTCATTTTGGGTGCAAAGCATCCCAGTCCTTCCGAGCTGTAAGCTACTGGCAAAGTGACTAGGATGCTTTGCACACAAAACGAGACCTCCCCTAGCATTTACTCACCCACCCCGATGTGTTGGCGCAAACCGTTCGGCCCCAGGACCTATGGAATGCAAAATTTCAATCCTAGCAACTTTTGAGTTTGCCGGTAGCTTATAGCTTGGAACGACTGGGACGCTTGGTGCATGAAACAAGACCTCCACTAGCATTTACCTGCCCACCCCGATGCGTTGGCACAAACCGTTCGGCCCCAGGACCTGTGGAATACAAAATTTCAATCCTAGCAACTTTTGACTTTGACAGTAGCTTACAGCTCGGAACGACTAGGATGCTTTGCACACAAAACAAGACTTCCCCTAGCATTTACTCACCCACCCCGATGTGTTGGAGCAAACTGTTCGGCCCTAGGACCTGTGGAATGCAAAATTTCAATCCTAGCAACTTTTGACTTTGTCGGTAGCTTACAGCTTGGAACGACTGGGATGCTTTGCACACAAAACAAGACCTCCCCTAGCATTTACTCACCCACCCCGATGTATTGGAGCAAACCGTTCAACCCCACGAGCTATGGAATGAAAAATGTCGCACCTAGCACCTTTTCACTACATCAAATTGAAGCATTTTGCGCCAATGCGTTTGATTTCAACACGGTCAAACAGAATGGAGTTAACCAAAAATGAGAGAGGTTATTGTGGAAAGATGCCACGTGCACCTGTAGGTCCAAACAGAACATTCCCAACTTTCACAAATTCTGAGAACTGCCCGGTCAAAGTTTGGTCATTTTTTGGTCTCAGAGATCTTAAGGGACTTTGCCGGTAGCCTCTTGCCTGAAATGACTGGGACGCTTGGCGCACGAAACAAGACCTCCCCTACCATTTACCCACCCACCCCAACTCGTTTGCAAAGTCCGTTCGATCCCATGAGCTATGGAATGAAAAATGTCACACCTAGCACCTTTCCACTACATCAAATTGAAGCATTTTGCACCAATGCGTTTGATTTCAACACAGTCAAACAGAATGGAGTTGACCAAAAATGAGAGAGGTTATTGTGGAAGGATGTCACATGCACCTGTAGGTCCAAACAGAACATTCCCAACTTTGACAAATTCTGAGAACTGCCCAGTCAAAGTTTGGCAGTTTTTTGGTCTCAGGGATCTTAAAGGACTTTACCGGTAGCCTCTTGCCCGGAATGACTGGGATGCTTAGTGCATGAAATGAGACCTCCACTAGCATTTACCCACCCACCCCAACGCATTGGTGCAGTCCGTTCGATCGCACGAGCTATGGAATGAAAAATGTCGCACCTAGCACCTTTCCACTGCATCAAAATTGAAGCATTTTGCGCCAATGCGTTTGATTTCAACACGGTCAAATGAAATGGAGTTGACTAAAAATGAGAGAGGTTATTGTGGAAGGATGTCATGTGCACCTGTAGGTCCAAACAGAACATTCCCAACTTTCACAAATTCTGAGAACTGCCCGGTCAAAGTTTGGCAGTTTTTTGGTCTAAGGTATCTTAAAGGACTTTACCGGTAGCCTCTTGCCCGGAATGACTGGGATGCTTGGCGCATGAAATGAGACCTCCAATAGCATTTACCCACCCACCCCAATGCATTGACGTAGTCCGTTTGACCGCACGAGCTATGGAATGAAAAATGTCGCACCTAGCACCTTTCCACTACATCAAATTGAAGCATTTTGCGCCAATGCATTTGATTTCAACACGGTCAAATGGAATGGAGTTGACCAAAAATGAGAGAGGTTATTGTGGAAGGATGCCACGTGCACCTATAGGTCCAAATAGAACATTCCCAACTATCATGAGTTCTGAGAACTACCCGGTCAAAGTTTGGCAGTTTTTTGGTCTCAGGGATCTTAAGGGACTTTGCCAGTAGCCTCTTGCCCAGAATGACTGGTATGCTTGGCACATGAAACGAGACCTCCCCTAGCATTTACCTGCCCACCCCAATGCGTTGGCAGAGTCCATTCGACCCCATGAGCTATGGAATGAAAAATGTCGCACCTAGCACCTTTCAACTGCATCAAATTGAAGCATTTTGCACCAATGCGTTTGATTTCAGCACGGTCAAACGGAATAGAGTTGACCAAAAATGAGAGAGGTTATTGTGGAAGGATGTCACATGCACCTGTAGGTCCAAACAGAGCATTCCCAACTGTCATGAATTTTGAGAACTACCCGGTGAAAGTTTGGCAGTTTTTTGGTCTCAGGGATCTTAAGGGACTTTACCGGTAGCCTCTTGCCCGGAATGACTGGGACACTTGGCGCACGAAACGAGACCTCCCCTAGCATTTACGCCCCACTCCGACGTGTTGACGTAGTTTGTTCAACCGCACGAGCTATGGAATGAAAAATGTCACACCTAGCACCTTTCCACTACATCAAATTGAAGCATTTTGTGCCTATGCGTTTGATTTCGGCAGGGTCAAATGGAATGGAGTTGACCAAAAATGAGAGAGGTTATTGTGGAAGGATGTCATGTGCACCTGTAGGTCCAAACAGAGTATTCCCAACTGTCACGAATTCTGAGAACTGCTTGGTCAAAGTTTGGCAATTTTTTGGTCTCAGGGATCTTAAGGGACTTTGCCCATAGCCTCTTGCCTGGAATGACTGGGATGCTTGGCACATGAAATGAGACCTCCCCTAGCATTTACGCCCCCACCCCAATGCGTTGGGGCAGTCTGTTCGACCCCACAATGAGCAGAACAAAAAATATGGCACTGGCAAGGTTTTTGCTCTTAGGATCTTAAGTGACTTTGCTCTTATAGAACAATGTATCGGCAAAGACCCTAGTTTTCATAAGAGGAGACATGTGATTTTAAGAGGTTTTTGGGAATATGACTTTAGCCTTCCACTCCTTATCTAATGACGAGTTTATTCTCAGAGTTTGATGGCTTTTATGAGCATATACACGATGTTGTTTTAGGATAGTCATACTCTGATGTGTAAATAATAGTAAATGGAGAGCTTCTCAGCCATAAATGGGATTTGCCTACACACACACACACCCAACTGAAATAGTATCCTTATTGGCCTTATTAGCACCTCCCCCCAAGATGTAAGTTTTTTATGTTTGTAATGTGCCCCCAGTGTCCTTGACATAGAGTTTCTTGACATTAATTTCATTCAAACATGTCTTCAATTCATCTTCAAAATGTTTTTAATACATCTCCAATGCCTTTTCCGCGAAGGTTTATGCATATTTATACATGATTTGAGGGAAACCAATAGTCTCCAATTGACTCTTGAGTACTTGACTATTCATCTTCCATACTTTTGCATTTTTTTTACATTTTTCATATGACAACTTTGACATATTTACAAAATTTGACAAGATGAAGACTAAATACATGATGAAATGGTTTATCATGACTTTATTTGATTAGGGCATATATAAGGAATTTTTTCATATTGATTCTATTGATCTAAAACCATTCTCTTGATCTAAAACCATTCTCAATGCTAAACATATCATCAATGGACTAAAGAACTATCATCATAATGTATGGCATCATGGGAAGTATCATGACTTGCACATAAGGAATTTAAATTATATTGTATATCAAGGTGTATATACATTAAAATCTAGTCCATAATGGTAGACATATACAAAAATTTGGCAAATATGCCAACTTAAAATATTTTTTACAAAATGTGGCATATGCCATGTCTCAAAATCTATATACAATCTACATGCCAAATAGCTACATCAAATACTACAAGTCCACTTGACCCTCAATCTGTGATGGATCCACAATCTGTGATGGATCCTGAAAAAGTATCCTCTTTGTACCAAAATGTCTAGTAATTGATGGAGGTGAAGTTTCCTGCATTAACAAGTCAAAACACAAGTTAAAGTTAGTAAATAGATTCTTATCTACTACAATTAAGAACTTTCATTTATTAACATACATCTAAATCACTACAATCAACTATAAGACTGCTAGAAAAACTATCAATTATTTAGAAAAATTCAATTCAATTACCTCGACTCTATGTTGTTGTTCGGACAATCGTTCTGCAAATGATTTTCTCTTAAGACGATCAGGTGTCCTAGTGAAGCATGATGGCAAAGGTGGCACATCACTCACATTCTCAACAGACTACATAAAAGCAAAGTAACATTGAAATAAATTAATATATAATTATTAAACAAAATAGGAAATGCATACATTTAAAATAGGAAATGCACTACACAAAAACTTATCCACTAGAAAACAAGCACATACCACCATCGAGGCCTCCTGCATCAATTAAAAAGGACAAGAATGTAAGACTCTAAATGACTATAATCAAATATTTAAGTTTTCTAAATTATCAATTAAAGTACAATTCAATCAAATTACCTCCACCCTTTGTTGGCATTGAGAAAGTCGTTCTGCAAATGATAGTCCCTTGGGTCGATCAGGAGTTTGAGAAAAGACTATTGGCAAAGATGCCACATCATTCACATTTTTGATTGGCTATAAAATAAAATTAACATCAAGATATAAATTAATATATAATTACTCACAAAGAAATAAATGCAAAAAAAAAGTTAATGTGTACAACAAATTATATCGGCAAGTCCAAGCCAAATTGGATGGCAGACAAAGTTGCATGATGAACTTCTGTCAACTCCTCCTCTGTCATCAACTGTTATCCCACTTAGATACATTAGTACTAATAAAGTTGTTTATATATTCAAATGGAATAGACCATAAAATTTAACTTTAAATTTTACCTGCACAAAAGATTGCTCATGCATTTCTCCTTCTCTAATGTTTACTGATCCAGTAGCTTCTACTCTTGTCCTTGACCCCTCAGCTTGAGTTTTGGACCCCATTGCCTCATCTCGTGAATGGAGATCATACTCTGATGTGTTCAACGATGGCTCACTACTCTCCATAATAGGACCCAAGCATAAATGATTGCAAGAAATGCAATGATGGGGCACACATATATGTCTGGACGATGATGGTCTAGTGGTACCAGGTGATCCAATATCATCACCTTCATCATGTGCTTGTGCAAACTGAGATGTCTGTATAATCAAATGCTTGGTCAAAGAGTGTATGGCACTAAGGCCCTGTTGTGTTGCACTTGCAACAACGTCTGGGTGCTGCATTGGGGGTGGAGAAGGGATAGTAGGAGGGGGAATATAGGGACCTTGTACTTGTCTAATTGCCCCAGGTCTATCTTGAGGCATTCCTCTGCCCACTCCTTGAAACTCTCTAAAATCAAAATAATTAACATGTTGACCCATGACGAACTCTGCATAGAGTTTACAGAGGAAATACAAAGGCACATCTAAATTGTTGTTGGGTGGTTTATCAAAAACCATCCACCAATGATCCCAAAAGTTTTCACTAATGCCCTCATGAATACACCATTTGATTGAAAATTTGGGCTTACAGACATCAACATGCAATCCAGTTTTCGGATTGACAAAGTGTTGGGCCAACATAGTTTTTGTAATCTCTAAATCTTTGACTTCCTCATATGACAAACCGTCAGCATATTCGGCCTTCTTGGCTTCTCGCCATTACCGAAATGATTCGTGTTGGGTGGACAAGGTTTGAATATGATTAATGATTCCCTCTAAATTTGATGTCATTATAGACAATCGAGGGTGGCAGCGATACATTTCTATGATCCTGCTTATATGATCAATATTTCTTTGAATATTCTCTTCTACTGTTGGAGGGGGAGGGTTTGGTAGTGGAGGGTTTGGGTTTTCATTTTGTGCATCCATTTTACCTAATTAAATTATAAAACATACCCACTTAGCATAAAAACCAAAAAAATTGCTTGAAAATACAAAACAAACCAAAAAAATGCATGAAATCTTACCTCTTTGGATCAGATATCCATTCCTCAGCTCTGATATCCATTTTTTTGAAGATGAGACTGTGTTTTTGCAAACTGCGGGTTTGCAAAAATGCAGTATTTTTTGCTTTTTATGATCTCCAAAACGGATATTCGTTTTCCTTTTCCTTATTTTATTTCATTTTATTATTTTATTATTTTAGCATTGCATACATTTTAAGTATTTAGGCATTTTAGATATAAAATACAAGCAAATTTATAAAGGATTATGATGATATTTAGGCATTTTAGCTAAAAATACTATCAAAATTTATATAGGATTATGAAGATATATATATTTGATTTTTATATGATTTACTTATACTAAGGTATCTCATAGTATTTTAAAGGCACTTTTGAATAGATATAGGAGAGAGGTAGATACAAGAGAGAGGTAGATGCAGGATAGGGGTTAGGGATTAGGGCCATTACTTAGGGTTTACAGATTTAGAGAGAGAGTGAGAGAGACTACTTTTGACATGCAACTATAAACCCTAAATAATGCCCCTAAACCCTAAACCCAAGTAACCCTAAATAATTCTTCCAAATACTAAACCCTAACCCCTAAACCATAAACCCTAAATAATTCCCCTAAGCCCTAAACCCTAAACTTGAGAAAGGGAGTCCTAGTTTTCTTGTTTCCATTTGCTTCGTCGATAAGGGAGAGGGAAATATAGAGGGGAGAGATAGCATATATAGGAATGATAGGGGAATGACTGGGATGCATGATTAAACCTAACCCCTAACCCCTAACCCCTATTTCCTAACTCCTAAACCCTAAACTTGAGAAACCATAAACCCCTAAATCCTAAACACTAAACCCAAGAAACCCTAAACCTCTATCGAGCTCTATCTCCCTATCTCACTATCTCCCCATCACTATCATTCCTCTACCTCTCAATCTCTCTCCCTATGCTTTAGCAATGTTCCTCACTCTATATCTCCCTATTGGTCCTCTCTCTCTAAACACTAAACCCTAAACCTCTAAACCTTAACCCCTAAACCCTAAACATGAGCAACCCTAAACTCTATCTCCTATCTCTCCCTTATCTCCCTATCTCTATTGTCCTTCTACCTCTCAATCCTTCTCCCTATTTCTCTAGACATATCGCTCACTCTCTATCTCCCTATCTCTCCCCTTTGTCACCTCTATCTCTCCCTATCTATCTCCTCTCTCTTTCTATCTAAACCCTAAATCCAAAACCCTAAACCTCTAAACCTAACCCCTAACCCCTAAACAATAAATCCTAAACCCTAAATTATAATGCCCCTAAACCCTAACCCCTAACCCCTAAACCTGAGAAACCCTAAACCCCAAACCACTAAACCCTAAACCCAAGTAACCATAAACCACTATCTCCCTATCTCTCCCCTATCTCCCTATCACCTTTATCCCTCTACCTCTCAATCTCTCTCGCTCACTCTCTATCTCCTTATCTCTCCCCTTTGTCACCTCTATCTCTCCCTATCTGTCTCCTCTCTCTTTCTATCTAGCTATCTCCAAAACTGAGAAACCCTAAACCCAGGTACACCCTAAATCCAATCAACTCTAAACCTATATCTCCCTATCTCTCCCCTATCTCCCTATCTCTATCATCCCTCTACCTCTCTTGATCTCTCTCCCTATGTCCCTGGCCATGTGCCTCACTCTCTATCTCCTTATCTCTCTCCTCCATCTCCTCTCTCTATCTCCCTATAATTCATCTCTCTATAAACCCTAAATCCAAAACCCTAAACCTCTAAACCTAACCCCTAACCCCTAAACAATTTAAATCCTAAACCCTAAATAATGCCCCTAAACCCTAACCCCTGACCCCTAAACCTTAAACCCCAAACCCCTAAACCCTAAACCCAAGTAACCCTAAACCACTATCTGCCTATCTCTCCCCTATCTCCCTACCACCTATGTCCCTCTACCTCTCAATCTCTCTCCCTATGTCTCTAGCCATGTCCCTCACTCTTTATCTCCCTATCCCTCCCCTCAGACTCCTCTATATCTCCCTATCATTCCTCTCTCTCTATAAACCCTAAATCCAAAACCCTAAACCTCTAAACCTAACCCCTAACCCCTAAACAATAAATCGTAAACCCTAAATTATAATGCCCCTAAATCCTAACCCCTAACCCCTAAACCTGAGAAACCCTAAACCCCAAACCCCTAAACCCTAAACCCAAGTAACCATAAACCACTATCTCCCTATCTCTCCCCTATCTCCCTATCACCTTTGTCCCTCTACCTCTCAATCTCTCTCGCTCACTCTCTATCTCCTTATCTCTCCCCTTTGTCACCTCTATCTCTCCCTATCTGTCTCCTCTCTCTTTCTATCTAGCTATCTCCAAAACTGAGAAACCCTAAACCCAAGTACACCCTAAATCCAATCAACTCTAAACCTATATCTCCCTATCTCTCCCCTATCTCCCTATCTCTACCATCCCTCTACCTCTCTTGATCTCTCTCCCTATGTCCCTAGCCATGTGCCTCACTCTCTATCTCCTTATCTCTCTCCTCGGTCTCCTCTCTCTATCTCCCTATCATTCCTCTCACTCTATAAACCCTAAATCCAAAACACTAAACCTCTAAACCTAACCCCTAAACAATTTAAATCCTAAACCCTAAATAATGCCCCTAAACCCTAACCCCTAACCCCTAAACCTGAGAAACCCTAATCCCCTAAACCGTAAACCTCAAACCCCTAAACCTTAAACCCAAGTAACCATAAACCACTATCTCCCTATCTCTCCCCTATCTCCCTATCACCTTTGTCCCTCTAACTCTCAATCTCTCTCTCTATGTCTCTTGCCATGTCCCTCACTCTTTATCTCCCTATCTCTCCCCTCGGACTCCTCTATATCTCCCTATTGGTCTGATGCAGAGCACACAGTGGAAGCTCTCAAAACACAGTGAAATACCCATCAAAACCCATAGTTCAAATAGATTAAAGCTTAATCAGCTTTAAGAAACCTTCTCAAAGTCCCAAATAACATCAAATCATATACATTCTTCCTATCAGCAAGATAAACACTATCAGCCAACTCAAAAATTCTTATACCGATGCTCCGATCACTCCACTTTTGACGAGCCTTTGAACCTTTCGTTGTGACATATATCCATCAGCCCAACTTTAAACTAGTCTTCTGATCTCTCATACCATCCATTTCTCACTCCACAACCTGTATTAACACATGATTAAACCTAACCCCTAACCCCTAACCCTTATTTCCTAACCCCTAAACCCTAAACTTGAGAAACCATAAACCCCTAAATCCTAAACACTAAACCCAAGAAACCCTAAACCTCTATCTCTCTATCTCCCTATCTCACTATCTCCCCATCACTATCATTCCTCTACCTCTCAATCTCTCTCCCTATGCTTTGGCCATGTCCCTCACTCTATATCTCCCTAATTGTCTTCTCTCTCTAAACACTAAACCCTAAACCTCTAAACCTTAACCCCTAAACCATAAACCCTAAATCCTAAATAATGCCCCTAAACCTTAACCCCGAACCCCTAAACCCTAAACCCTAAATGCGAGCAACCCTAAACCCTATCTCCTATCTCTCCCTTATCTCCCTATCTCTATCATCGAGCTCTACCTCTCAATCCTTCTCCCTATTTCTCTGGACATCTCGCTCACTCTCTATCTCCTTATCTCTCCCCTTTGTCACCTCCATCTCTCCCTATCTGTCTCCTCTCTCTTTCTATCTAGCTATCTACAAAACTGAGAAACCCTAAACCTAGGTACACCCTAAATCCAATCAACTCTAAACCTATATCTCCCTATCTCTCCCCTATCTCCCTATCTCTATCATCCCTCTACCTCTCTTGATCTCTCTCCCTATGTCCCTGGCCATGTGCCTCACTCTCTATCTCCTTATCTCTCTCCTCGATCTCCTCTCTCTATCTCCCTATCATTCCTCTCTCTCTATAAACCCTAAATCCAAATCCCTAAACCTCTAAACGTAACCCCTAACCCCTAAACAATTTAAATCCTAGACCCTAAATAATGCCCCTAAACCCTAACCCCTAATCCCTAAACCTGAGAAACCCTAAACCCCTAAGCCCTAAACCCAAGTAACCCTAAACCACTATCTCCCTATCTCTCCCCTATTTCCCTACCACCTTTGTCCCTCTACCTCTCAATCTCTCTCCCTATGTCTCTGGCCATGTCCCTCACTCTTTTTCTCCCTATCTCTCCCCTCAGACTCCTCTATATCTCCCTATCATTCCTCTCTCTCTCTATAAACCCTAAATCCAAAACCCTAAACCTCTAAACCTAACCCCTAACCCCTAAACAATAAATCCTAAACCCTAAATTATAATGCCCCTAAACCCTAACCCCTAAACCTAAGAAACCCTAAACCCCAAACCCCTAAACCCTAAACCCAAGTAACCATAAACCACTATCTCCCTATCTCTCCCCTATCTCCCAATCACCTTTGTCCCTCTACCTCTCAATCTCTCTCGCTATGTCTCTTGCCATGTCCCCCATTCTTTATCTCCCTATCTCTCCCCTCGGACTCCTCTATATCTCCCTATTGGTCCTTTATCTCTCTCTAAACCTTAAACCCTAGACCTCTAAACCTTAACCCCTAACCCCAAGACCCTAAACCCTAAACCCTAAATAATGCCAATAAACCCAAGCAGTCCTAAACCTCTATCTCCCTATCTCTAACATCCCTCTACCTCTCAATCTCTCTCTCTCTCTATGTCTTTGGACATGCCTCTCACTCTCTATCTCCCTATCTCTCCCCTCTGTCTCCTCTATCTCTCCCAAACTCTTTTAGTCGCCTCTCTCTATCTCTCTTTAAACTGTAAACCCTAAACCCCTAAACCCGAGCAACCCTAAACCCCTAAACCCTAAATAATTCCCCTAACCAACCTCTAAACCACTTCTCTATATAGGTGCAACTAATACCACTTTTTCATTGTTCAACTTGATGTTCATCTTGTTGGTTCTATGTCATATAATGTTCCACATCGAGCTCTTTATCTCAATCATCCGGTTGTTCTTTATCTTGCTCTTTATTCTCATCAACTGGATGTTCCTCTGTTTCCTGATCTTTTCCAAGATCCAAATACACTTCCTATTGTTCTTCTTGATGCTGGTCATAAGGATGTGTCACTTCACCTTGTTGCTTTTTAAAATAACCAAGAAGAGGCAACAAGAGGCAACAAATTGTTACTTTTCTTAGGCAAGTTTAAGTTTTCTAATTACTACTGAAATATTTTTAAAATAATGTAAAGAACATGTGAAGCTTCAAGGAATCTTTTAATGGCACCTGTGCTAGCTTTTGTCCTCAAGGATCCAACATTTTGGTATCCTCCTTTGTAGAAATTAGAACATCCTCTTGATGACAATGGGAAGAATAAGGATGCCTTGAGAACTTGGAGATTTTATGGAGAGTGTAAGAACCTTCAAATCCTTAAAATTGAAATGGAAAAGGCTCACAAAGTTAGGACTGTAAAAGTATAATAATTATTGTGGGGGTTGTAATGAAAATATGGCTTAACTCTTTTGAGGTGACTCACTATCATAGTGATGCCCTTACCGATTAAATTTTTACTCTTTATCAATTAAACTTCTGCTCTGCAATTCAATTTGGTATGTTGTTATTTGATTTGATTTTTCTTAAATTTATGTTTGAGTACTACTTATATTTATACACATTATCTTATCTATGTTGACTTTATTTTTATGTTCATTGATTTAATAAGACTATGTCGACTATATCTTTTTAATTTAAAATAGTTTATATAGATTTTTAAAAACTATGTCTAATTATTTAAAAAACTATGTGGTCACTATTTTGTTTTTATGTACATGGTCATAGTCATCCCCTTAATCCCACTCTATAAGACCTCTCAACCTAACAAGAATAATATCTAAAAACCGTAAGGATAATAATGAAAATGGATAAGAATTATAAAACTTAAAAATTAAAAAGCCACGTCATAAAAAATGATTAAATATAATATTATAGTATACAAGAATAATATACAAAAAAATATAAAGTGATAAATATATAAATACAGTATAATAATTAAACAATATAAATACTGTCAAATTTTTATATTAATTATTTTTGTACAATTGTATTAACATATAATGGAATATTTATATTCATTGTATGTAATGGTAAAAATCTTTAAATACAAGGAAATTACCATCAAATTTAAGCTCTAGCTCCTCTTAAATCTCTTCATACATATTGTCACGAGGCTAGCCATTGACGTAGCCACACGTGGCACTGGCAATCTCTACTCGTGTCTCCCATTGTGGACAAGACCTTTCACAAAACCTAGACTATGTTTTTTTTCACCTCGAGTGCTCCTATAAACTCAACCAACAATATGCACTGCGAAATCATAAAAATTGCACCAGACTTCCTGGCTCGTACACCTGGCACTTCAACTCCAATTCTAATCTCCTATGAATTATGAGAGTCATTGACTATGCAATTCCCTGAAAGACCCATCTCCCTTGCACCCCCTGGGCGCCATGCCTAAGTATCTCCTTGAGAGAATGACCTACCACCAACCCAATTGTGTAGGCACCCGAGCACTAAGAGTCCCATAATCGCAACCCCCCTCAAATTTGCTAGCTTTCTCAAGTTCCCATCCTTCACCTTTGACTTGCTAACCTCCTTCCATTACACCACTCTTATTGTATACCACCCCATCCCTTTGAGTACTTCCTGAGTCTCCAATGTGTGACATCCCAACCCAGAGCACCAATTTATCTATGTTGACTCACCTCACATGTCTAATGACTCCCCTGGTATTCACCAACTTGCCATCCTTGGCTCATCTTGCAAACTCCCTGAATTTGCCATGCACTTCCCTGAAGCCAAGTTTTTACCCTTCGTTTTTGATCTCATGAAACAACCATATTCCAAATCCCCTGAACTCACAAACCAAATTGCCACCATGTGAATCCATTAGCATGTCCTAACACCCTTTCCATGTAGACCACATCCTATGCGGGCGAGGTACTCTTCTTCCCTTGACTTGCCTTATCTATGTGACTCTGCCATACTGCAACCATTTCCTAGCTAGTCACACCTTCCAGTTTTTGTTTGTTCCTCACATCACTAACCTAGTCATTGTCCTGCCCCTTGAACTTGCTTCCCACTGAAGCACCAAGCCATGTTCATCACTTCAAACCCTGCTACCAAGTCCCACTTGAACCTGCTCTTATGGCCCAGCCAATCAAGCTCCACAATCCTCATGACCTTCCCGGTCCAACCATGCACTCTTACTCCTTAGTCCCAAGACCTTGCCTCTGAGACCTACATCATGAACTCATGACCACTCTTGTCACTAAGCCCACCATGTACTCTTGTCCACCTTCCTGGACTATCACTCTGACATCCTATGCCCAAGCTTTCAACCTCTTTCATTAGTTTGACTATGAACTCCAAGTTATGTCCCTCCTGGACTAGTTGGTAGGTCATTGATCTTCTTCGCATCCATGCCAACTAGGTCCATAAGTAAAACTTACCCATGCCCTAGAATGAACCTCTTTCCACATCCATGCTTGCCTCACTAAGTTCCTTGAACTCATACCGTAGTCCATCCAAACACCCCTAGTACGTTGGACCAATTTCCAACTTGGTAGTGCTCCCTAAGTCACTTGCCTATGAATCACCTCTTTACTGACCTTAGCACCTTCGTGTCCCTATGGACTTGTCTTTTGACTTGTACCCATCTCTGGAGTACATGTGAGCCCCATCATCAAGCATCACATCAGGACCCTGTCCACAAATCCACCTTGTCCCCTTTATTATGGACCGAGGTCCCAGACCTCTTTCAACACCCTTCTACCTTTGGGCAAACCTAGGTATGCACCCAACACAACCCCTAGATTTCCATGTATTCCATAATCTCAGCTCAACATACTGGCCCAAATGGTCTGAGCGCCCATACACCCTTGACCTAGCTCCATGAGCACCTTCACTCCATGTACAAAATGTCCAATTGTATTCCCATAGACCCTCCAGCTACTCCACTTCACTAGTCTAGGATAACATTCTGGCCTCCTCAAGAAACCATTCTCTAGATATATAGTAAGATTCCTCTCCTTCATTCCTACAATTCATGTAGAACACCTGGCTCCAAGCTGAGGTGGAGGGACTACTCTTCTTTGTCCCTGTGGGTAAGGTCCCTAACCTTTGGTTGCATGCCTAGTCTCTATCCAAATCCACTTGAATGAGAGACACCCCCTATATTCTCCTCCACTTAAAATAGGTGACACCCTTGACAACGAACCATTTGGCCTGAGTCCCATCTCTGACTGCAGCTTCCTAAGACTTATACCATAAATGAGGGTTCCTTCCATAGGAGATTCTACACTTCGTGAAGTCAAACTCCACACCCAAACTATTTTCCACAGTGTCACCTGCATGATTACTACAACTTCTATCTAAATACATAATTTATTTTGTACTCTTTAGCAACATTCCAAGTGATGATCAATGAGCCATAATTTCCATCTTTATTTTTAGTTTATTTAAAGAAATTTCCATTTTGTTTATTCATATCCAAATACTTCTTCTTACACTCATAGGCATAAAGACCAATTTTCTTGCAATAATGATATTGGACATGAGATTTGTCATACCTTTGACCTTCATGTACTTGAGTATGGATACTAACCATTTATCTTCCACTTGCTTCAAGGAAGTTATAGCTAAATCTTCCTCCTTCCTTATAATAGCTACTCTTGCCTCTTGCAAACCCTCTTCCTCTTATGTTGTTGCTATTGGTTCTTCTTCCTTTTTCAAATCTTGAAGATGAATTCTGAAATTATTCCCTTTTAATCTTGTCATTGAATAATACTCATGATTTGAATGCTGTCTATAGGGGGAAACTAGCTATCTATTTCAATCTTTGTTTGAATGTATTTGGAAAGACCCCTGGGTATGTGCACCAAGATGGGGGACCAAAAAGTGTTCAAAAATCAAATTGAAGTAAAATATGACATAACATGAGTGTGTTATAATGCACTCACATTATAATGTTCTAGTTTTATGGCTCAGAATGGCTCAAAAATCTTGAGTCATAACACAAGTTTGTTATTTCTTCATTAAAAACAAAGAAAAGAACCTCTTTTTTAATTTT
This sequence comes from Cunninghamia lanceolata, assembly GCA_027924645.1. Classification (NCBI taxonomy): domain Eukaryota; kingdom Viridiplantae; phylum Streptophyta; class Pinopsida; order Cupressales; family Cupressaceae; genus Cunninghamia; species Cunninghamia lanceolata. The sequence goes on along the minus strand of BSBN01000135.1, from coordinate 2,332,925 downwards.
AATGTGTGTATGTGTTATAATGCAAACATGTTTCGTTTAAACTTGCCTTGGAATCCCATCCTTAGGCTTGGATTTGGCTTGAATATCTAAGCCAAAGGGTTGGTCTTGCATGGAAGGTGCCAAAAGATGTGTTTTCAAGAAAATATAGAAAAAAAACTAAATCTCAAGCGTGCTCTCCATCAAGTTTACATTTTTTCAATGTTAATATAAAAAAATACCAGGATGACTTTGAGTTTTTATTAACTTTATAACCATGTAATTTTTTAAAAAATCTAAAAACATTAAGGTTTCCATCTTTAATTTATTTTGCTAATGTCTTCTTTTTTGCCAAAAACCTATGTATAGTACTTTTGGTGTCATTTTTTATCCATTCATCAAAATTAGAAACAAATTACAATTTTAGATTCCAAACTTTATTCTATACACATTAAAAAAAATTATATTTGATTAGTTTTCAAAAAATCTAGGGGGGGAGCATGCTCAAATTTTTATTTTTCAAGATGTGCCAACTTTAAAAATTTAAAAAAAATCATATATTCATTAAAACATTAATAGAAAAATCAAGCATAAACTAAGTCATGTTAGCTAATTTTCTACCAAAGGGATTTGTGAAATACTTTTTAAAAGTATACATTTTACGGGGAGCACACACTAGACACTATGTTATATTATTTTGACAAAAATATGAGCACTTTTTGTGCTCCCCATATTTGAACCTCTTAATCTAAAATAGTAGTTTAGAGACTAGGTTCTGAGCACTATGAATCTTGTTCTTGTCACATCTTTAAATTTTGAGTGTAGCTATCTTTAGTTTCTCATCCAAGTTTAGTTTTTACTAATTTGAGAAAAAAAGTGGCCACTTTTGACTCCCTTTTGGTCTCCCATTTCCATGAACATACCCCCCTTCAACTCATCAATATATAGCTTTGACAAATCCTTTGATTCTTCAATAGAAACAATAATAGGATTGTTGATAAACTCCTTAAAAATTTCTCCACTACTCTTTGATTATAATGTATCTCCATGAGACTTTACTTGATTAAGTGCACCCATTGTATCACTAAAAAAATCATTTATCAATTTTGAATACTTCATTTGTAGATTTTTAAACTCTCTTCTTAGCATTTGTAATCTTATCAATTTGTTGGTACCTTAATAAGAATTTTGCATTTGACTATCTTATCTTTTCCTAGACTTTGCTAGTGCCTTAATAAGAATTTTGCATTTGACTATCTTATGTGTTCCTAGACTTTGTTGTTGCTACAACTCTTAGAAGTGGCATTAGCAAAAATTTCATTAGTATAATTTGTTTGGCTTTCTACACTCTTAGCTTTGAAAATAATTTTGGGCTTCTTCCTTACCAAAGACACATACCCTTCTAGAGATCCTTCTTCTTCTTCCTCAAAAATTACCCTCTTGGTATTAGTATCTTGTGTAGATAATGTTAGGGAGCAATCCCTTTTTTGGTCTGAAGGGGGTTTGAAAGTGTTGTCTTTCTTTCGCACTTCCTTCTTACTTTTATCTACTTCCTTGGAAACTTTCTCTAACCATTTCATAGTTATACCTAACTTAATCATAGTTAGTGGTTTTCCTCACACCCTACCACAGGGGGCTTGACTTTTTCCCTATCAAGTTTTTCTCCATATATTAGTTTGCACAAAATTTTATTTTCAAGCACATTGAAAATATTATTTGAAGGTGTAATTTTTTGCATATGCAAAAATTGTAAAGGCTATAACTTTTGCATACGATCTCATAATTGAGTCATTCAAAAGGCAAAAGTGCCTAATTTTTCATCCTCTATCGTTCTAGCCTACCAACGTACTATTTTTATAAAGTGCCCGTGCAAGTTAGTTTAGAGTGACAAAAACACTTCTTTAATAAATTGAGCAATTTGGGGGAAAATACAAATAATCAAGGGAAAAAGATGTATTCAGATGTCAAGTACACTCAATTATAAAGTGTCACTTTAAGGGGGGAATTAGGCTAGAGTGTTCAAAACCACTTTTTGTTAGGGTTAGCCAACAAAAGATATCAATTAAATGCAAATAAAGACTAAACAGAGGAATGAAAAATACACAGAAATAATAATAGTGAGAGACAATTTTAACGTGGTTCACCCAAACTCAGGCTACATCCATCAACAGAGAGTCCAATATTATTATCTAGTAAATCAAAACTGATTACAACTAGCAATCCCTGCAACTCAATACCATTGCAAAATGCTACAATACATCATAAAAAACCCTAACCCTTAGCCACTTTTATCAAGCCTTATGTCAGTTACAAAATAAAGTTCTTTTATGTTGGCCAATAGAAAAATAAGTCTCAACTCCTTTATAAAATTATAAAAAACCCTAACCCTTAGCTGTTTTTATCAAGCCTTATGTCGGTTACAAAATAGGGCTCTTTTATGTCAGCTAATAGAAAAATAACTCTCAATGCCTTTATAAAATAATAAAAAACCATTTGAAGTTTCGGGGGCGTTGCCCCCGAGCCCCCATGGGGGTGCTGCCCCTCAAACCCGCCCTGTATTGCGACAGTGGGCACATCGAGGGTGCTACCCTTAGACCCCACAAGGGACGCTGCCCCTAAATTCCCACAAGGGGCATTGTCCCTTGACCCAGTTAAATAATTTGGGGGGAAACCACACCGATAAAAGTGGGGTAAATGTAACCTTCGAGTTTGATTAGGCTCCATATAACAATAATCTCCCACTTGGAGACTGATCCGACTCCACACCATATCATCTCCCACTTGGAGACTGATCATAATACCGTTGACCCTGTAGCTCCCACTGGAAATAAGCACCCTAGAATTTGTTGTTCTAATTTTTTGTTTTCATTCTTGAAGACCAACCAAAGCTAAAGAGGATCTCATCTTCTCCCTTGTTACTACCTTTGTAAACATATCCGCTAGATTTTCATCTGTATGTATCTTTTCCAGCCGTAACTATCCATCATCCAACACTAACAGATGAAGTGATACCTTAGCTGTATGTGTTTGGTCTTTGAATGCAAGGTAGAATTATCTGCAAGATGTATGGCACTCTGACTGTCTGTATACAAAGAATTATTAGCCTATTATTTTCCCAATTCTTCCATGAAAGATTACAGCCATATCATCTCCTTGCTTACCTCTGTTGTAGCTACATACTCTACCTCTGTGATGGATAAAGAAACCACCTTTTGCAACTTGGAGATCCAACTCACCGCTATCCCACCTACAGTAAAGACATAACCTGTAGTACTCTGCCTAGTATCAATATCCTTTGCCAAATCTGAGTCTACATAACCTGCTAAATTAGTATTAGAGAACCCAAAACATAAGTATTTATTGGATGTACCTCTCAAATATCTGAGAATCTATTTTACCACATTCCAATGCTCCAATCTGAGATGACTCATATACCTGCTTACAACTCCTACAACATGTGCAATATACGGTCTCATGCATACCATGGCGTACATTAAACTTCCTACAGATGAAGCATATGGTACCTTGGACATTTTTTCTTCCTCCTTTTGTGTCTTAGGACACATCTCCTTAGTCAATTTCAAATGACTAGGCAAAGGTGTGCTGACAGCTTTTGCATTCTCTATACAGAATCTCTGCAACACCTTTTCAACATAATCAGCTTGAGATAGAGTCAATTGTCTGTTCTTCCTATCTCTACAAATTTTCATACCAAGGATTTGTTTTGCTGCCCCCAAATCCTTCATAGAAAATGACTGTGCTAACTGTTGTTTTAACTCTCTTATGTGATCCATGTTAGACCCTGCTACAAGCATGTCATCAACATATAAACATAAAATAATGTAGTTGTCATTATCCAACCTCTTAAAATAAACACAATGGTCAGAATTACACCAGTTGTAGCCTTGCTCATCCATAAAACTATCAAATTTTAAATACCATTACTGAGGTGCTTGTTTCAGGCCATACAAACTCTTCTTCAATCTACACATTAGTTTCTCCTTACCTTTGACCTCAAATCCTTAGGGTTGTTCCATATATATCTCCTCCTCCAAATCACCACGGAGAAAGGTAGTTATCACATCTAGTTGTTCCAAATGCAAATCTTCAGTAGCCACAATACTTAAAACAATACGAATAAAAGTCATCTTGACAACCGAAGAAAATATCTCATCAAAATCAATACCTTTTTTCTGTACAAATCCTTTTACAACTAACCTCACTTTAAATATTTTCTTACCTCCATCTTCTTCTTTCAGCCTATAAACCCATTTGTTTGGTAAATCCTTTTTACCTGCAAGTAACTTACATAATTCCCATGTCCGATTTTTTAGCAAAGAGTCCATTTCTTCTTTCATTGCATGCTCCCATTGAACCTTTGTTTCCACCTGTATAGCTTCATCATGCCCTTCTAGTTCACCAACATCTATTAACAAAAAATAATAGAAAGAGGGAGAAAACCTTTCAATAGGTCTACTGAGCCTTGTTGACCATCTAACATTCACTGGAGTTTGTGGTATTTCTTGTTGCTATTGCGGAGCATGAGGAACCACTAGAACATCACTATCTGGAGTATCATCCAACACTACATAATCTATTTCTTTCTTCTCATGCTGCTACAACTCATCTTTGTACAACACCTTCTCATTGAATACAACATCCCTACTTCTCACAATTTTTTGATTTTCAAAATCTCAAAGCCTATAACTAAATTCATCAATGCCATATCCAACAAAGATACACTTTTTTTGATTTTGCATCCAATTTGGTTCTATTTTCAGAATCTACATGTAAAAATGCTTCACATCCGAAGGTTTTGAGAAAAGAATAACTCACCTTCTTACCTATCCATGCTTCCTCTAGAATACCATAGCCCAAAGGAACTGAAGGACCTCTATTAATTAAATATACAATGGTATTGATAGCCTCTGCCCACATGTTTAAAGGCATCCCAACATGCAATCTCATGGTCCTTACACACTCCATTATTGTCCTATTCATGCGCTCAACCACTCCATTCTCCTGTGGAGTCCCTGGAACCATTTTCTACCTACGAATTCCATTAAAAGAACAATAATCCTCAAATTCTTTACTACAATACTCACCACCATTATCAGATCTGAGAAATTTTAATATTTTACCCATCTCATTCTCAACCAAGCTTCTCCATTTCTTAAATATTTCAAATACATTAGATTTTTGCCTGAGGAAATAAATCTAAACCTTCCTAGTTGCATCATCTATAAATGTAACATAATACTAAGAGCCACCAAGAGAAGATACCTGAGCCGGTCCCCATACATCTATATGCACAAGATCCAACTTTTCATCTTTCTTTTGCTTCCCATTATTGAGAAAACTAACTCTCTTTTGTTTTCCATACACACAACTTTCACAGAAATCCATATTAATACATTTTAGACCTGGTAAAACTTTCTTAGAATGAAGTAACTTCATACCTTTTTCACTCATATACCCAAGTTTGTTATGCCACAATGTTGTTTCAGAACCTGCAGTAATTGTTTCAGTCTCTTCCTGCGAATTTGCAGCAACTGTTCCTGAACCTGTTTGGTTTTTCTTTGCAACAAATAAAGTAGAAGGAACAATATGACCTATACAAAGATATAAGGTGCCTACTTTCACACTTTTTTCTACTATTAAGTCACCTCTTGTAACCTTCCAATTTTTAATGGTGAATGTAACAATGCAACCATCATCAGCTAGTTGTCCTCCTGAAATTAAATTCCTACTCAGCCTTGGAATGTCCCTTACCTCTTGTAGTAGCTAATGATTCTCATTCTGCAACTTAATCTTGATTCTTGCCTTTCCAACAATCTGACAGGATTTGTTATCTCCCAAATAAACCAGCCCAAAATTCCCTTGGACATAATCAAGAAAATAACTTCTATGGGGTGTAGCATGAAATGAGGCCCCTAAATCTAAAACCCATAAATCATCAGCATTATCTAGGGAAAGAATCAAAGCATCATCTTTAGATTTATTACTTACCACATTTTCCTCCTTATTGCCTTCTTGTTTGTCTCCTTTATTCTTTCGAGACCAACAATCTTTCTTTAGATGACCTAGTTTCCCACAGTACCAACAATCCTTTTGTCCTCTAGATTGGGACCTCTTGTCCTTTGATTTTCTTTGTGACTTCCTATGACCTTCAGAACCTTTTCCTCTCTCCTTTGATCTGCCCATACTTTCTACATTCAAAACACTACTTGATGTGGACCTTCCTGAGCTTTTCCATTGCATTTCCTCGCTAAGGATAACACCAACAACATCATCAAATTTCAAAATGTTTGAACCAGAGAGAGTTACTTACAACCATTACCAAGCTATTCCAGCTTTCTGGAAAAGAACATAAAACCAAGAGAGCCCTCACCTCTTCATCAAATTTCACTTTTATAGAAGTTAACTGACTAACAATCATATTAAACTCATTTAAATGATCTGTCACAGATCCACATTTAATCATTTTTAGATTAAACAAATGCTTCATGAGAAATACCTTATTTGAGGCTGAGAGTTTTTCATACAATTTAGCCAAATCTTTCATTAGTTCACTTGTTGTCTTTGCTTCTGTTATATTAAAAGCCACAGATGGTGCCAGACACAACCAAATGGTTCCTAGTGCCTTTCTATCTAGAAGTTCCCAATTCTCATCCATCATTCCTACCAGTTTCTTGGATATTCCTTCCAACAACCTCCATAAATCCTTTTGATAGAGATAATCCTCCATCTGCATCTTCCATAACTGATAGTTCTGCCCATTGAATTTATCTACCTTAAATTTACCCTCGTCCACAATTGCTCCCACTCAACCGTGAGACTCCAACTCAACTATGAGACGTTCTTGTAGATGATAATCAAACACAAATCACTCTGATACCACTTGTTAGGGTTAGATGATAGAAGATATCAATTAAATGCAAATAAAGATTAAACAGAGGAATGAAAAATACACATAAATCATAACAACAAGAGACAATTTTAACATGGTTCACCCAAAATCAGGCTACATCCACCAACAGACAGTCCAATATTATTATCCAGTAAATCAAAACCGATTACAACAAGCAATCCTTACAACTCAATACCACTGCAAAATGCTACAATACATCATAAAAATCCCTAACCCTTAGTTGCTTTTATCAAGCCTTATGCCGGTTACAAAATAGGGTTCTTTTATGTCGACCAATAGAAAAATAACTCTTAACGCATTTATAAAATAATAAAAAACCCTAACCCTTAGCTGCTTTTATCAAGCCTTATGTCGGTTACAAAATAGGGTTCTTTTATGTCGGCCAATAGAAAAATAACTCCCGACGCCTTTATAAAATAATAAAAAGGCATTTGAGGTTTTGGGGGGGCTGCCCCTTGACCCTTCCTTGTATCGTGACAAGGAGCATGCCAGGGGCGTTGCCCCCAAACCCCCGCAAGGGGTGCTGCCTCTTGACCCTGTTAAATAATTTGGGGGGAAACCAAACCGATAAAAGTGGGGTAAATTTAACCTCCAAGTCTGATTAGGCTCCATATAACAACACTCTTACTACACTAAAGTACCACTTTAAATAGTCAAAACTGAGTATAAAGAAGTTTAAATTGCACCATTTCATCACCTAAAAGAAAGTCAAAAGGTAATGGTACCACCTTCATCTTTTCACATTTCACATCTGGTGAAGAAGACAATTTTGATGCAACTTTAGAGCCTAGTATCAACTCTTGGCTCTCACCTCACTTGGTTCTTCATAGTAGAAAAATTGAACTCTACTTGATTTCTTAGTATGTAAAAACACTCATATAGTGTTAGACATTGCAAGTGTAAAAGTGAAATGTAAGCACTGATCTATAAAGTGTAGTGGAGAGATTGCAACATTGCAACTTGAATCACATTGGTTCCTACCTCATTCGAATGTGTGCATATGTACATCCTTTCTTCAGTCATTTTGTACATTTCTAAGACCTTCATCCTGGTCTTTTTCTTTTAAAACACTACTTACTTCAATCAATTTGCCAAAATCTCTTAACATCAAGGGAAAGGCAAATTTTACAACTTCGACATACTTTAGGAGTTCTAGATATCTACATCAGAATCGACATCGGCATCATCATCATCATTTGGAGGGGCCATCTAAAGTCCTCTCTTTGTTTTCTCTCTTTAGGAGGAAATTTTTTTCCCATAGGGTTTTCTTTCTTTCTCCATTTTATGAGAGATGTTTTGTAAATGAGTACCTAAAATGGCGCACAACCGGGGCTCATATTTAATAAACCCACCTAAGATATGCTTAAAGGGGGGTGTTGGTGTATAAACTCATATGAGTTATACCTAACTTAATCATAGTTAGTGATTTTCCTCACGTGTGGAAAGACTAAGTCCTCTTGTTGAGTCATTAGTTGATGTGTCGATCCATCTTTGACACATCGCTGCTATTATGGAGGGAGGTTAAACCTTGAGCTATTCTCTTGGTTCAAATTTCGTCATCTTTCCTATTCTCGTGGAGATTTGTTCCTCAAGCTTCACCTATTTATACCGGTGTTCAGTTGTAAGTCAATTAGCTCATTTTGAATACATTGCATTCATGTTTGATTGTTGCCCTATGATCTTGGACTTCCACTTCCACATCATATATCTAGTTCTATTTTTTATTGAAGCATCTTCAATAATAGACTAATTCATCTTGGGTATTGATTGAGCATAAACTTTCTCTATTTTGTAAGAAGGATCCAATACTTTCCCATCATTAGAAATACCCTTGGGTACTTTACCAACTTTAAATTCTTTGATCTAGAAAGTTGTTAATTAAGAATAATCTGTATTCCTCATTTTGTGATCATCCATGCAATCTACCTAGAAGTCTTTGAGATCATATTAACGCTTGTATAGGGGCTAGACTAGATTTGTAATATTTCACCTAGGATCAAATTTGTTCCTCTTTTCATAGAGATGTTTAAGTTAATTCCAACCATTTCTTCTCAATATTTTGACATGAAGATAGGAAACACAAGTATAAGCACCAATGCATATGGGAAAATGAGCACCTATTTTGTGTTTTCCTATCATCAATTTATGTACATCACATAACTACTTTCATAGCTTTGAAGTAACAATCCTATTGCTAGGATACTTTGACAATTTATATGAGACTCTTGTAAATCCACTACATCCAATATAAGTGAATGTGAAAATTGAATAAATGAATTTCCCCAATTAGTAATTATGGTAGTAGATTGTAATGAAATTCTCTTGTTAAAGTCATTTTCCATGACCCTGATTAGATAGAAGATAAGGGCATCATTTACTCCATGATAATGCTTCTATCTCTCCTTTATCTTTAATTGAGGGTAGTGTTCATATAGTTTCTAGTCCCTAGAACTGAACTTTTATTTTGTTTAGTATTGGGAAGGCTTCCATTCTTGCCAATATATATACCAAATAGGAGATCATCATGAAGTATTTGCTATCATAAACCTCATAGAACTAATCATGTAAGTGATCACTGATTAATATTTCCTAGTAAATAATTCTATTTTTACCTTCCATTATAGTAAGCATGAATTAACACATCCATGGATGGAACTCCTTATCCATTGGGTTCCTAACTATCCTATTCAACAAGGTGATTAAATCACTTATGTCCTTGATGAACTCACTTTTATGAAGGATCTCGACATCCTTGTGACTTCTACTCTTCTCTTGATCAATTATTTTTCATTCAAAAAGCTTAACTCAAGTCATGGTATGCTTGCCATAATATTCATTTGCATATTTGATTGTAACTGGAGCATATTTGATGTAAGTAGGAAGACCAAAAGTTTCCTTAATTTCTTCAAGAGTGATATCAAGGATGAGTTCATTTGATGGTCCATAGATTCTCTTGTTATTAGGACTATAATGCTAAGCACATGCCAATACTAACTCAAGTGATTGTACTAAAGCTAGGAATGCTATAGTTTGTACAATACCACTATGTGTGATGCAAATAGCCTAGTGTGATCTACCATCTTCCTTATTGACTCTTTGAATAAATTGTTCAATGCGTGCATGCCACAAATCTATATCACTAATGTTTGAGAATGTGGAGGTGATCTTTGAGGTAGGTGAATAGCCTTTGAATTCATACTTTATGTCTTTAGGTTGCTTAGATTTTGATGGAGATGTGAAGAAGACTACACAAAACACTAAAGAAGGAGCTCCTTTAGACTTGTAGATCAAATAATGTGTCAAAGGAAAAGTAAGGATTAAATGTGAATAAATGGATTTACAATGTAGAAAAGTATAAAGGATGTTAGAGTTTTGTAGCTAGGAAGCAATTAAAAATTTTCTTGAGAAGTTTGAAAGTTTGAGAAGTGGTACAAAATACGAGGGGATCAAAGGTCAGAGTACAATATGAAAATTTGTTGGGTTTCTCAGAGTCTCTAAAGTTTCAAAGTGTAAGACTAGCAGAAGGAAAAATGTTGGATGCAATCCACAATCATTGCTTGGTTGTAAGAAAAATCTAAACTTACAAGATGATATGCCAATGAGATTTGGAGGAATGGGGACAACTTTCAATAATTGTAAAGTCACTTCAGACTTTTGAAAACTTTTTTATGTAGAACAGATGGAAAGTGGAGCTCAAAGACCAATTTTTAAATTGTGGATTTACTTCGATATTTTGGAGTTTCATAAAGTAAAAAGGAAAGGAAGGATGGGTTCAAGTTTTTCTAAGGAATGAATGCTTTATAGGATAATGTATGCATGTGCAATGAAAAATAGAGTGTATGGAAACCCTAGAGGTGTTTGTGGTTTAAACTAGGGATTCAAAGAAAATTTACAATTCAACAAATTAAAACATAGGGCACAAATGTTTAATAGAATGAAAGCTAGAGCTCAGCTATGAATGATAAAGAGTAAGTGATAAATAATAATGGAATGTAAAAAATACCTATATTAGAAGCCTAAGATCATTATTTGTAGTTGAAATTAATAAAAAGTTAGCAAAAACCTCAAAATCCTTGGAGAGAGTACTTTGAACCCTACAATATCTTTCTCATGTGATGGATGTGAAAGATCAATTAAAAAGAGTAGTTGTGATGCATGTGAGGGAGTGCTTGTAATTATAGGTCACAAACGAGAGGTGAGTGTCATGTCCCTTTTTTGAGCTAAGGAAATAATTTAATAATTTAACTTAAGTTATCCAAAAAGTAACTTTATTTTATATTCATAAAAATATAACTTATGTTTTATTATTAAATATTGTTTTTAAAAGAGGGACAAAAAAGTGTCGCTAATACTAGGGTCCAAAATGATGTTTAATTAAAAGGAATTTCTAGACACTTTTTAGAATTAAGTTTTGGAGCCTATAAAAGGAAGGAGTTTTGGCAAATAAGAAGATAATCAAGTTTATATTATCAAAACCTCAATTTCTCAAGATTGAATGTTTGTTCATCTTTCTTGCCTAAGGAGGAAAACCCTTTTTGGAAAAATGGATTTGAGGATGAAAAACCTCTCTCAAGGGCCTATAAAAGGAGGAGTTTAGGAATAGAAGAAGATAAACCAGTTTATATTATCAAAACCTCAATTTCTCAAGAGTAAATGTATGTTCATCTTTCTTGTCTAAGGACGAAAACCCCTTTTAAAAAATGGATTTTTGAGGATGAAAACCTCCTATTCATCTCATTAATTTCAAGATTAGATTTGGGATGAAAAATCTCATCTCCTTTCGAGTGATTCCATTCAGGGGTCACTAATGTACTAAATGTTTTGTAGAAGTTTTCTAGTGGGATTGTATTAAAGATTATTCTCAAATTTTTGGAGTGTTTATTTGTGTTGGATTTAGAGGCTATATCATTTTGTTGTAGATTCATTTGTTGTCTAACATCAAATATATTCAATTTATGTGGGTCGTTCTTTGTGTGAAGAAGTTGTACTCTTTCATGGAACTATTGTACCATCTTGTAGGCCTAGTAAAACTTAATTCAAGGTAAATTATTTATAATTATTGAGTTATTATATGCTTTGGTATTTTCCATACAAGTTGTTTAATAATGGTGGGGCCTTCCCAAATTTGGGAGAGCTAAGTGTACAAGATTTTTGTCTATAGTACAAGAGAAAAATTACCAAGTTTTATTAGTTACAACAATTTAGGGGATAAACTCTTCAGCCAAGAATCTAATGTTCTGGGTTATATATTAGATTTTTAGATCATCTTTTGATATTACAACATCACACTTATGTTTGCCTTGTAACATACCTATTAAAATGTATTTGTCTCTTGTAGCTCAGTCATACCTTTTTTGAATCGTTGCTATTGGATAACTGTTAAGATTACAACTTTTTATTATATTACTTTGTGGGCCACACCATATTAATGTCCTAGTCATAGCAAGTAAAGAAAATCATACCTAATGTTTTATCACAACACTTGGGTTGGATTTTAATTCGTCATCCCATAACAATGTTTCCAAAATTTTCATACCTATTCATATAAATTATATTTGGTGTGCAGTGAATCTTTGTGAGTATTTTTTAGTATGATATATTGCTATTGTAGACACTCATAGGGTAGTCTTCAAGGATAGTCTCAAAGAAAGACTTGGATGTACAATTAGCTTCAAATCATAACAAAATAGAGGGTAATAGCTCATCAAGTGTTATTATATAGGATGAACAACTAAAGGTGTTGAATGGTTGCACAAGGCAATCCAAAACCAATCAAATATCACCAACCACAAACAAAACATGATGCTTAAACTTAATCACAATAAGTACAATGACAAAACCCTAAGTAGGATTGACATATCAAGCTAAAAGCTTCGAATTTCTTTTCCCAAACATAACCTATTCCTCATTAGAATCCAAGCAACTAGTCATTTTGTATGCCCTCATACTCTACTATAATTCTTCTTTCCTTGCTCTCCCTATTGTTAAAGATAATTTATCACATTTTTATTCATTTCAATGGAATTTCTTTGAAGTATGTTGATTTGGCTAGTAATTAGCTCCATTTGATACATAATTCCTTGGTCTTTATTTGAAAAACCTTGAGATTGAGAAAGAAGTGATACAAGTTGGAAAAAAATGTTATAGTAAAGCTTTGCACTTCTAAATTTCTAAATATGCAAAAGAATAACATGTCTCACAACATTAGAAACAATTTAATTATTCAGAACTATCCCAAGCAGGGCTTAAATTTGACAGTCGACCTTGCCTATCAAAAAACATTTTATGACAGTTATCTGTTCAATACTACCTTTAAAATACTATGACATAACCTTAGTATAAGTAGATTATATAAAAACCAAATATATATATCAGCATAATCTTATATAAATTTTGACATTTTGTCCAACATCTCTCATTTCATATGATACAGTCTTTTTAAAAATTTGATTGTACATATTTTATAGCAAAAATGTCTAAATACAGCTATACAATTGTCAAATTTAAGCCCTGATCCCAAGTAAAGCCTCCTTCCAACTTAAGTGTCAACCAAAAATAGAAGGTATATATCTAAAGATGGAAAACTAATGTTTTATAGTAGTAATACAATCCCAAATAGATGCTTCAAGGATTCTTCAGTATTACAAAAGGGACATTTAATAGGATGGACTTGCAAGGTATTTAGTTTCTCACCAATAGGCAATTTATATAGTAATAACTTCCAAGCAAGCATTTGAGCATCAACATCACCATAAGATTTCTAGGTTTGTGAGTTTAACCTAGTCCAAAATTTATGACTCAACTTGAACCTCCATCTTACATTGAGATGGGGAGTTAGGGAAAGTGTGGGAAGAAGGAAAAGGTAAATTCGTTTTAAAGGTAAGAAAGAGAAATGATGAATAGAAAGCCACTGCTAATCCTTCAAAAAGTTACAAGTGATAGGAGTACGAATTTTCATAGCTAAGTTAGGAGGCACAAGGGATTGTACAAATAAAATAAACTAATGGTACTTATTACTCAGATCAAAGTTTTCTTTGATCATCTACCAAGAGGACCATTGCAATATTGAGAAGCCCCATGAATCTTTGAATTGATTAACATTTTGTTGAATAAATGGTAAGCTTGTCTAGGAAACATGATAACCAATGGTTTTCCATGGAAATGGATAAGCACATTCCACCAAATGGAATAGGAAACAAAACTAAAACCATGTTGTAATGAAGATTCTCTCCAATTCAAAAATTTGCACACTTTCTTCCAAGCCTTCCAAATGGATTGAATAGGAAAAGATGCCTTAATATGAAAATATGGAGCAAAGAGAATCTTATCCAACCAACTAAGGTTTTGTCATTTCTCTTTAATAGTGGCAATAACAAGCTTGTGCCTTTATAAAATTTACATTGTTCATCTCCTTTTATGACTATAGTGATCCATTTAGGAAGTAAACAAATACCTTACATTTCTATATCAATGATATCGAGATCACCTTTATATTTAGGCTTAATGCATTGGTGCCAAGAGATGAATCTACATCCTATACTACCTTCCCATTTAGTCCAAAGGTACTGTTGAATAAGTTTACACAACTCTTCATATCCTCTTCTAGATATAGCATCCAACACGAAGAGAAATAAACGTGTGTAGCAAGAAAAAATTTGTTAGCAACCTAAACTTTTCCAGCCAATGAGAGAAAGTTGTTACCCTAGTTGAAAAGTTTGTTTTATTCTATTCAAATACCAATTCTACATTTCAAAAAGGGGTAAACCAAGTCCAAATGAAATGCCAAGTTATCTAGTTATTCCCCATGCTTAACTTGTTTCCAATATTAAGGAATCTAATGAGGAGCAAGACCAACTTGTGTTATTAAGAACTCAATTTTATGATGAGTTAGTTGAGAACTCAAGACTAAGTAATATAGATTTAAAATATCCAGAGTATTGTACTCATTTTTACTAGGTGACTATTGGGTTTGTTATAGGGGTCACTCTAGTAAAAAATTTTGTTGTTGAACATATACTTTTTTTCTACTAAAAAATGGAAAACCCACACATGGTCAAGAGGTGGCTTCTTAGGTTTGTCCTAAGCATCATTATAGTAGGGTTGGTCTTATCCCTTTTGTGTACCCTCAAACAATGATGTGGAATCATTGTGGTTTCTTGGATCCACTTAAGTTTGGATGTTGACCAAGATTGACCACCTAATGATGTCATATGCCTAGGTGGTGAGTGACCCGTTTTGGATTGCATTTTTTTTAGTTTTTTAGTTTTATTGTGTTGATATAGTTCCTGTCGCTTGCAGTTTGCAAGTGCCTGTTGCACACATATATATTTTATTTATTTCTAACGTCTGTTTCAGGGAATTTAATTTTCTGCTAACCATGAGGAGGTTATGGCGGCGGTTATCAACATTTAGAAAGAAATTGAAAAGCCCTCCATCGTGCATATTAAGGAAGGGGCAGCTGGTGAATTGCTTTATTACTGTTGGGATGGTCGACTAATTTTAGAAACAGCAGCAAATCTGCATTTATCTCCATGGTCGTGATTTTTTTCATTCTTCATGTCACTCTTGTTTAGAGTTGCCTGTCATTGTGAAGAAATTGTCTTGTGTTTTCTGTCACTCATTCTGAATTCTCTTGGTTTGTGTCTCTTGCAAACGGGTTTTGAGTCTGTATCTAAACTCGATTCCATCAGTGAGTCATCCCTCTTGACTGTTAGTGTTGAGCCTCTTGACTCTTAATGAAAGTCTTCAAAGCAATCAATCCGTTTTGCACCTTTGAAACCATAAACAATGAAAGTCTTCAAACAATCACGAACACAACAATCAAGAAGACAAGCCTTTATTTTATAGGTAACTGTGAATTAGAATCCTGTAATAAAATTCATAAATAATAGTGAACTAAAGAGTTGTAATAAACAAAGAGCATCTTGACATTCACAGCGCGAGCCAACGTATTTCATTTAAAAAAAAAACATCCCTACTACCAGCCAATTTTTCCATGTGTACTTACACATTATTTTCAAGTTTAGATTTCTTTCTAAACTTGAAAATAGGGTAACCATATATGGCAATGACAATATTCCAAATCTACGAATCGTAAAATTTTCAAGAAAACAATCTATATTGAAATCTCAATTTCAAACACCATCTTGAATAAAACAAAGAAAAAGCCTGATATCTTAAAAAAAGCTAAGAACAGAAGAGAGTTCTCCCAATATGTAGAGATTCACATCTACTCTCTGAATGCCTCGGCCATCAGCAGAAACTAGCTGGAGTTGGCTCTACTTGTGTATATCACGTATGCAATAAAACCCAAGACTGTGACTGCTGCTCCTACTGCAAAGAGAAACGATAAGATTAGCCAAACTTATGAGAAATGCCGTGTCAAATGTGATGGCCCTCAATCATTTACAATTACCTACTAGAAGTTCTTATATATGCTCTCCATAAAGCCACCAAAAATATCAGGTTTGCAATTTTTTGATTATAAAAGAATCCTTGTCTACCAATGTATAAGGAAGCATAATGACAAGTATAAATTCTGCGTTGTAATATATCTAGAAATCAAGGTCTTGTCGTAAGGCAACTTCTTCAGAATTTAATTTGTTGGAGTGCAAACATTCTATACTTTGTTTGCATAGACAACTCGGCCATAATATAAAGTTTTATATAAGCATTTGATATTATTTTGCAGTACTTACCCGAGAGAAGTGTGAAAGAGCGAAAGAGTAAGCGGTGATAATGCTTCAGACTTCTGACATCTTTAGCCTCTGGCACACTCAATAATGGTTGCTGGGCAGTATCAAATATATTGCTCATTTTCATACTCTCAAAGATTGCTTCATTAAGACCCATATCAATGATCTGCCGAAACAAAAAAATTATCTGAATAATAAGCATATAAACATTTACCATAACTGGTTTCAAACAATACAATCATGTCAATGATAGTGGTTATTAGCTGTGAGAAAGATACACTCAACTTTATTCTTAAATATATGGGAGTAAAAGAGTTTTAGGTTCATCAGATTTTATCAATTTTTAATCGTGCTCAAAACATGTACAGATGAATATGGATTCTTGTTTTTATAGCATGACCTGTAACACTAATTCGTTGTATCTATATAAATTATTTATCAAGAAAGACACATATATAAAAAAAAAAACTTGTATATGTAACCATCCATCTGTTAAGAAATTATTGCACCCACCTATAATGGAAATGTACATCTATACTTGATAGGAAACAAGTACAGGAATAGGTGAAGCCTAATTCCAAAATCACACTTCATTCTGGGATGCAGTTCGAATTTTTGTGTTCATGCGTGTTTTTTTGTGCATTTCAAACATTAAAGGATCTATTCGAGGCAATTGTAGCTGCCATGGCAGTTGCATTGGTTATTATCTCCAGATGATTTGTAAAGCTTCGAGAGGCACTTTCTAACATGGTCATCAGCCAAAATTGGTCTATATGGAAGCAATCTAACACTACAAGGGAAGCAAGTATTAAGCGAATGATCTTAGATGACATTTGATGGGATCATGTTGAATATCTCCTCAATTTCACCAAGCCCATATTGAGTATGATCCGTTATACCAACATGAATAGGCCTTGTTTGGGAGAGATATATGAAGGCATCAACTCATTGATTAAGAAGATGAAGACCATCATAAATAAGAAAGAGCAAGATCCTAAAAAAACTTTTGCAAACAGCCACAAAAAATTACTGAAGACAGATAAAACAAAATGACCACCCCACTACATCTTCTTGCCTTTGGATTGAGTCCCAAATATTATAGTGCTAAGATCCTTTATGTGTCGACAAGGATTGCCCCTTATAGAGATGTTGAAGTCAGCCTAGGGTACAAAGCAGCACTTCGTAGACTCTTCATTGATCCTAACAAGCGAGATGCAGTTGGGATTGAGTTCATGGGTTGTGTAAGCACCAATGACTTTACTATTGATGCTCTTTGTAACAAGTTTAAGGTTGATGCTCATAGTTGGTGGTATTCCTACCTTGCTGCACTTGATGTTGAGGACGAGCCAACTAGTGAACATGAGAGAGCCATGCTAGTGTCAATGCCAGTGGCACTATTTGTGGTTCGTCTAATATACAATACCAACATCATCTAATATGGATGGTGATGATGATATTTTTGAAGACTCATGTATGAGGTTGATGCTTGATTAGTGATGGCTAACTATTAGACTCTTGACATTATTATTTTTAATTCTAAAATATGTCTCACAATCTAGTTTGACTAATTGACATTGAAGTATTTTTAAGTTTTATGGTGCTTTTGTTTATTGTATGACGCTGTGGTATTCTGAACTTAATTACCACTGCAAATATGTATATATTTCAGAGTTTATATGTTTTTGTATGGATGAACCCAAAACGAACCCAACTCCCAAAATATTTTTGAAAGAACCCGTGAACCCAAACCAATACTAAGACCAGTAACTTTGCTTAATAAAATTATACTAGGTGGTTTTACAATAATTAATAATACTTTAATACAATTATGTATATCAATTTAAAAAAAATAAAACCTATAAATGAAATTTTATAAATTTTACAAAACATAAAACAGAGAAATTTGAATTATTCTGCCTCATCTCTAAACTTAATAGATCAAAGAGGGCATTGTACTCCCAGATTATTTCATTGAATTGAAAATTACTAGAGTATCTATTTGACTCCTGTGTAATACTCACATTGACCAAGCTATTACTGAGTTTTGACAACCAAGCTGAATGACGGGCTAAAGGTATTAGAGTATCATTTAATCAGTTGACTAAATGTTACTGTCTACTTCTCTCATTGTCATATACTTCCTTTCCCCAACTCAGGTGTACTTTAAACATGTCCATAGTTTGATGAAGAAAAGACCTCTGAAAATTTGAGACAGTTCTTTCATAAGAAGTTAAGTATCATGCAAGAGCCCTGATGGTTATTACTTATTTGTATTTTTACGTCCATTGTACCAGTTAAATACTGTTTTACAATCACCTTTTGGATTTTCTTTCTTATTTGATATACTAATTTCGTTGGTTCTGATATGAGTTGCACATAAATCATTCTACCGATCATAAATCCTTTCACTTATCTTGCAAACTGGTATCTAATTTTAGATCAAACGTTAGAAATCACTCAAAACTCTATCCCCAGAGAAGTGAAGTGTCTGCAATATTGAAAATTGATCAACAGCTGGGAAGATAGGAGATTGTAAAAATCTTACCTTCTGATAGATCTTCTCCTGCCAGTCAATATCATTTGATTGTCCAGTTTGACCTGATGACTCCACTGATGCTGGAAAATCCCACAGTTACTAAATATATAAGGCCACAAAAGATTTTCTACTATGCCAAAACATTAAAAAGAAATGCCGAATGTATATCTTCGATCAATGCTAGATCTAGTCCAAAATGTGCAGTAGATAGATAATAGGGATGGCCAAAATGTGGCATCTATCTCAGTTACCATTCAAACGAGTATATAATAAGAAAATTGAGATAAAATAATAGTGTAGAGGTAAATGAAGTTTACTTATAGGGACATCTGACAGCCTCTGGGTTTGGGCTTGCAGTAACTGCTTCTGCTGTTCAACAGAACCTTGTTGCTGTTGCAATAAGCCACCAGGCGTGTGAATCCTTTGCTGAAGCTCTTGTTGTACTGAGTTCCACTGTGGTAGCAATGGTGGTTGTTGTTGCAACTGCTGGGGCTGATGTTGGAGCTGGGCGAGAAGAAGTTTTTCTTGTAGTTGTTGTTGCAACTGCTGTGATTGATGTTGTAACAATGATGGTGATGGTTTCTGTGCTTGCTGATATTCAGAATAAACATTAAAAATTGATGGTTGTTGTTGCTGAAGAATGGATGGCTGCTGTTGTAAAACTGATTGTTTTTGCCTAAGGGCAGACTGATGGGGCTGCTGAAGAAGCCCATTGTGAGGTAAAACCCGACCTGGCAAGTTATAGGGTGCACTTTGAGTACCAAAAACAACTCCACCTGTACTTTTGAATAAGTTAGTCATAGAAGACAATGTGGACGGTAAGCTATCTGAGTTCTGCATTCCACTTGCATTCTTGGATCTACATCTGCATCCTTTGTCGACTATTCAGCATCACTGCAACATGACATGTATTATTGGGGGGTTATATTGACCTACTCATTTTCTCTCCTATAAGGGGTATTTATTGTACTTTAGTGTTAGAAGTAGTCCTTGGGGGGTCATGTATAATCCTCCTTCTATCTTTCTTCTTCTTTCACTTGTACATTTACTTCTTACATCATTTCTCTTTTGGAGAGGAGTTTTGTTCCCACTGGGTTTTCTCCTTTTTCTTCGCTTATGAGAAATTTGTTCATGGGTACCTAACATGGTCTAGTAGCCAGGACCCATCATCATCTTTGTTTCACTACTCCCTAAGTTGCACTTAAGGGGGGTGTTAGTGTGAAAAGTTACATTATCTATCTAGTTATCTTTTAGCATGTCTAGGAGATTAATATTCACACTTGATTAAGTCCAACTTTGGGATTCTTACCTTTTTGTCCCACCTCATGTGGTGAAGACATGTGTACTCACCTTTGTGAGACACCTACTTCATGCAAACTTGCCACTTACTCAAACATGCGTCATTTGAGTAGACAAGTGTTGCACCATTGGAGGGTTGCTCAGTCGTTGTGTATGACCTTGTCACCTCCACTTGCTTGCTCATTTAAGCAAGGCTCTATGTACATAATCTTCATCTCTTGAATATCAAATATGGCTTTTTGTGCTCATGCTTTGTAGAAGTTTATCTTGTTTTCATTTGCTGATCTTGGCTAATTCCAACAAAAGCTTTGTATAGGGAGATTTTGGCGGGAAAATATATTTCAAATATCTCCTTCAGCCATTAATGTAGATTAGATCTTCCTAGCTACTCCATTTGTAGATATTTTAAATTTATTGTTGCAGATGATGCATCAGCTGCTTCCATTAAGGAAACAAATATCTCCCAGCTACTTCAAGACCAAGATATTTTCTGCATTTATGTTTTGTAGACAGAGATTCCTTTTGGCAGAAATATCTTCTAACAGGCCCATGGGACAAATTAATTGTGATGAATGACTTAGGTCAGTGATGAAATGCTATATATACATGAAGCAAAGATGTACTAAGGGTTGGATATAGAGACTTATTTTTTCTGCTCAAACATAACCCTCCTCTATTGTAACTATGCCTTTTAATCAATACAATACTGTGTTTTTACCTTTTCATGTTGTTCTTTAACTCTATGTAATCTAGAATTGGTGTTTCTATGAATGTATTTCCTTGCAATCATTTTCTGCTCTTTACCTCTATTAAGGTCCGTAGGATTTGTGTGAGTTATCAGTTATATTTCATTATTCTATGCATTTTTAGCTCTGTGAGTGTTCTATATTCAAACCTAGTGAATCACCTTTAATCTTAGTTCTCCTTCTTGCCCTTTACACAACAATGGTTAGATTAGGTTCAGTATTAGCACATTCTGAATCTCATATTTAGAAAAGGAACCAACCTTTCTCTGGAAGTTTGATTTACTTTGCAGGGTCCCACACCTGGAAATCACTCCAATGTTTCACTAGATTGTTGCAGCTAAAGCACTTCAACACAAGGTGCAAATCCAAGTGACAATACTTCCTTGAAGCCATGTTTTTACCCTTCATTTTTTATCTCATGACATAGCCATCTGCTAAGTACTGTGAACTTACAAACCAACTTGCCACCATGTGAATCCATCAACATGTCCCTAACACCCTTTCCATGTAGACCACATCCTATGCAGGTGAGGTACTCTTCTTCCCCCAACTTGCCTTATTTGTGTGACTCTGCGATACTACAACCATTGCCTAGCCAATCACACCTTCCAATTTTTGTTTGCTCCTCAGATCAATGACCTAGTCATTGTCCTATCCCCTAAACTTGCAGCCCACCGAACCACCAATCCTTGCTCATCACTTCAGACCCAGCTACCAAGTCCGTCTTGAACATGCTCTTATGGCCCAACCAATCAAGCTCCACAATCCTCATGACCCTATCATGATCTTCCACCTTGGTCCCACCATGCAGCTATGTAGCTAGCTCTAACTATGCACTCTTACTCCAATTTCCAAAACCTTGTCTCTAAGACCTACACTATGAACTCGTGACCACTCTTGTCACTAAGTCCCCCATGTACTCTTATCCACATTTCCAGACTATCACTGTGACATCCTATGTCCAACCCTTCAGCCTCTTTCATTATCCTGACTATGAACTCTAAGTTTTGTCCCTCCTAGACTAGCTGGTAGATCCCTGATCTTCTTTACATCCAATGCATCCATGCTGACTAGGTCCACAAGTCCAACTTGTCCAAGCCCTAGCATGAACCTCATTCCACATCCATTCTTGCCTCACTAAACTCCCTGAACTCATACAATAGTCCATCCAGACACCCCTTGTATGTTGGACCAATTAAATAAATTATAATTTACAAGTTCCATAATTTAAGCTGCACTTTAGCTACAATTTTTGTTTTTAATAGCATAAATAGAATAATAGTAAATAATACACAATGCCTAATCTAATCTTCTATAAATAATAGCAGAAACATTGCATCACTTCATAAATTCATTTTACAGAAAAAATCATAAAAATATTGCTGCATAGTGATGCCCTTACCGATTAAATTTTTACTCTTTATCAATTAAACTTCTGCTCCGCAATTCAATTTGGTATGTTGTTGTTTGATTTGATTTTTCTTAAATTTATGTTTGAGTACTACTTATATTTATACACATTATCTTATCTATGTTGACTTTATTTTTATGTTCATTGATTTAATAAGACTATGTCGACTATATCTTTTTAATTTAAAATAGTTTATATAGATTTTTAAAAACTATGTCTAATTATTTAAAAAACTATGTGGTCACTATTTTGTTTTTATGTACATGGTCATAGTCATCCCCTTAATCCCACTCTATAAGACCTCTCAACCTAACAAGAATAATATCTAAAAACCGTAAGGATAATAATGAAAATGGATAAGAATTATAAAACTTAAAAATTAAAAAGTCATGTCATAAAAAATGATTAAATATAATATTATAGTATACAAGAATAATATACAAAAAAATATAAAGTGATAAATATATAAATATAGTATAATAATTAAACAATATAAATACTGTCAAATTTTTATATTAATTATTTTTGTACAATTGTATTAACATACAATGGAATATTTATATTCATTCTATGTAATGGTAAAAATCTTTAAATACAAGGAAATTACCATCAAATTTAAGCTCTAGCTCCTCTTAAATCTCTTCATACATATTGTCACGAGGCTAGCCATTGACGTAGCCACACGTGGCACTGGCAATCTCTACCCGTGTCTCCCATTGTGGACAAGACCTTTCACAAAACCTAGACAATGTTTTTTTCACCCCGAGTGCTCCTATAAACTCAACCAACAATATGCACTGCGAAATCATAAAAATTGCACCAGACTTCCTGGCTCGTGCACCTGGCACTTCAACTCCAATTCTAATCTCCTATGAATTATGAGAGTCATTGACTATGCAATTCCCTAAAAGACCCATCTCCCTTGCACCCCCTGGGCGCCATGCCTAAGCATCTCCTTGAGAGAACGACCTACCACCAACCCAATTGTGTAGGCACCCGAGCACTAAGAGTCCCATAATCGCAACCCCCCTCAAATTTGCTAGCTTTCTCAAGCTCCCATCCTTCACCTTTGACTTGCTAACCTCATTCCATTACACCACTCTTATTGTATACCACCCCATCCCTTTGAGTACTTCCTGAGTCTCCAATGTGTGACATCCCAACCCAGAGCACCAATTTATCTATGTTGACTCACCTCCCATGTCTAATGACTCCCCTGGTATTCACCAACTTGCCATCCTTCGCTCATCTTGCAAACTCCCTGAATCTGCCATGCACTTCCCTGAAGCCAAGTTTTTACCCTTCGTTTTTGATCTCATGAAACAACCATATTCCAAATCCCCTGAACTCACAAACCAAATTGCCACCATGTGAATCCATTAGCATGTCCTAACACCCTTTCCATGTAGACCACATCCTATGCGGGCGAGGTACTCTTCTTCCCTCGACTTGCCTTATCTATGTGACTCTGCCATACTGCAACCATTTCCTAGCTAGTCACACCTTCCAATTTTTGTTTGTTCCTCACATCACTAACCTAGTCATTGTCCTGCCCCTTGAACTTGCTTCCCACTGAAGCACCAAGCCATGTTCATCACTTCAAACCCTGCTACCAAGTCCCACTTGAACTTGCTCTTATGGCCCAGCCAATCAAGCTCCACAATCCTCATGACCTTCCCGGTCCAACCATGCACTCTTACTCCTTAGTCCCAAGACCTTGCCTCTGAGACCTACATCATGAACTCATGACCACTCTTGTCACTAAGCCCACCATGTAATCTTGTCCACCTTCCTGGACTATCACTCCGACATCCTATGCCCAAGCTTTCAACCTCTTTCATTAGTTTGACTATGAACTCCAAGTTATGTCCCTCCTGGACTAGTTGGTAGGTCATTGATCTTCTTTGCATCCATGCCAACTAGGTCCATAAGTCTAACTTACCCAAGCCCTAGAATGAACCTCTTTCCACATCCATACTTGCCTCACTAAGTTCCCTGAACTCATACCGTAGTCCATCCAAACACCCCTAGTACGTTGGACCAATTTCCAACTTGGTAGTGCTCCCTAAGTCACTTGCCTATGAATCACCTCTTTACTGACCTTAGCACCTTCGTGTCCCTATGGACTTGTCTTTTGACTTGTACCCATCTCTGGAGTACATGTGAGCCCCATCATCAAGCATCACATCAGGACCCTGTCCACAAATCCACCTTGTCCCCTTTATTATGGACCGAGGTCCCAGACCTCTTTCAACACCCTTCTACCTTTGGGCAAACCTAGGTATGCACCCAACACAACCCCTAGATTTCCATGTATTCCATAATCTCAGCTCAACATACTGGCCCAAATGGTCTGAGCTCCCATACACCCTTGACCTAGCTCCATGAGCACCTTCACTCCATGTACAAAATGTCCAATTGTATTCCCACAGACCCTCCAGCTACTCCACTTCACTAGTCTAGGATAACATTCTGGCCTCCTCAAGAAACCATTCTCTAGATATATAGTAAGATTCCTCTCCTTCATTCCTACAATTCAAGTAGAACACCTGGCTCCAAGCTGAGGTGGAGGGACTACTCTTCTTCGTCCCTGTGGGTAAGGTCCCTAACCTTTGGTTGCATGCCTAGTCTCTATCCAAATCCACTTGAATGAGAGACACCCCCTATATTCTCCTCCACTTAAAATAGGTGACACCCTTGACAACGAACCATTTGGCCTGAGTCCCATCTCTGACTGCAGCTTCCTAAGACTTATACCATAAATGAGGGTTCCTTCCATAGGAGATTCTACACTTCGTGAAGTCAAACTCCACACCCAAACTATTTTCCACAGTGTCACCTGCATGATTACTACAACTTCTATCTAAATACATAATTTATTTTGTACTCTTTAGCAACATTCCAAGTGATGAGCAATGAGCCATAATTTCCATCTTTATTTTTAGTTTATTTAAAGAAATTTCCATTTTGTTTATTCATATCCAAATACTTCTTCTTACACTCATAGGCATAAAGACCAATTTTCTTGCAATAATGATATTGGACATGAGATTTCTCATACCTTTGACCTTCATGTACTTGAGTATGGATACTAACCATTTATCTTCCACTTGCTTCAAGGAAGTTATAGCTAAATCTTCCTCCTTCCTTATAATAGCTACTCTTGCCTCTTGTAAACCCTCTTCCTCTTATGTTGTTGCTATTGGTTCTTCTTCCTTTTTCAAATCTTGAAGATGAATTCTGAAATTATTCCCTTTTAATCTTGTCATTGAATAATACTCATGATTTGAATGCTGTCTATAGGGGGAAACTAGCTATCTATTTCAATCTTTGTTTGAATGTATTTGGAAAGACCCCTGGGTATGTGCACCAAGATGGGGGACCAAAAAGTGTTCAAAAATCAAATTGAAGTAAAATATGACATAACATGAGTGTGTTATAATGCACTCACATTATAATGTTCTAGTTTTATGGCTCAGAATGGCTCAAAAATCTTGAGTCATAACACAAGTTTGTTATTTCTTCATTAAAAACAAAGAAAAGAACTTCTTTTTTAATTTTAATGTGTGTATGTGTTATAATGCAAACATGTTTCGTTTAAACTTGCCTTGGAATCCCATCCTTAGGCTTGGATTTGGCTTGAATATCTAAGCCAAAGGGTTGGTCTTGCATGGAAGGTGCCAAAAGATGTGTTTTCAAGAAAATATAGAAAAAAAACTAAATCTCAAGCGTGCTCTCCATCAAGTTTACATTTTTTCAATGTTAATATAAAAAAATACCAGGATGACTTTGAGTTTTTATTAACTTTATAACCATGTAATTTTTTAAAAAATCTAAAAACATTAAGGTTTCCATCTTTAATTTATTTTGCTAATGTCTTCTTTTTTGCCAAAAACCTATGTATAGTACTTTTGGTGTCATTTTTTATCCATTCATCAAAATTAGAAACAAATTACAATTTTAGATTCCAAACTTTATTCTATACACATTAAAAAAAATTATATTTGATTAGTTTTCAAAAAATCTAGGGGGGGAGCATGCTCAAATTTTTATTTTTCAAGATGTGCCAACTTTAAAAATTTAAAAAAAATCATATATTCATTAAAACATTAATAGAAAAATCAAGCATAAACTAAGTCATGTTAGCTAATTTTCTACCAAAGGGATTTGTGAAATACTTTTTAAAAGTATACATTTTACGGGGAGCACACACTAGACACTATGTTATATTATTTTGACAAAAATATGAGCACTTTTTGTGCTCCCCATATTTGAACCTCTTAATCTAAAATAGTAGTTTAGAGACTAGGTTCTGAGCACTATGAATCTTGTTCTTGTCACATCTTTAAATTTTGAGTGTAGCTATCTTTAGTTTCTCATCCAAGTTTAGTTTTTACTAATTTGAGAAAAAAAGTGGCCACTTTTGACTCCCTTTTGGTCTCCCATTTCCATGAACATACCCCCCTTCAACTCATCAATATATAGCTTTGACAAATCCTTTGATTCTTCAATAGAAACAATAATAGGATTGTTGATAAACTCCTTAAAAATTTCTCCACTACTCTTTGATTATAATGTATCTCCATGAGACTTTACTTGATTAAGTGCACCCATTGTATCACTAAAAAAATCATTTATCAATTTTGAATACTTCATTTGTAGATTTTTAAACTCTCTTCTTAGCATTTGTAATCTTATCAATTTGTTGGTACCTTAATAAGAATTTTGCATTTGACTATCTTATCTTTTCCTAGACTTTGCTAGTGCCTTAATAAGAATTTTGCATTTGACTATCTTATGTGTTCCTAGACTTTGTTGTTGCTACAACTCTTAGAAGTGGCATTAGCAAAAATTTCATTAGTATAATTTGTTTGGCTTTCTACACTCTTAGCTTTGAAAATAATTTTGGGCTTCTTCCTTACCAAAGACACATACCCTTCTAGAGATCCTTCTTCTTCTTCATCAAAAATTACCCTCTTGGTAGTAGTATCTTGTGTAGATAATATTAGGGAGCAATCCCTTTTTTGGTCTGAAGGGGGTTTGAAAGTGTTGTCTTTCTTTCGCACTTCCTTCTTACTTTTATCTACTTCCTTGGAAACTTCCTCTAACCATTTCATAGTTATACCTAACTTAATCATAGTTAGTGGTTTTCCTCACACCCTACCACATGGGGCTTGACTTTTTCCCTATCAAGTTTTTCTCCATATATTAGTTTGCACAAAATTTTATTTTCAAGCACATTGAAAATATTATTTGAAGGTGTAATTTTTTGCATATGCAAAAATTGTAAAGGCTATAACTTTTGCATACGATCTCATAATCGAGTCATTCAAAAGGCAAAAGTGCCTAATTTTTCATCCTCTATCGTTCTAGCCTACCAACGTACTATTTTTATAAAGTGCCCGTGCAAGTTAGTTTAGAGTGACAAAAACACTTCTTTAATAAATTGAGCAATTTGGGGGAAAATACAAATAATCAAGGGAAAAAGATGTATTCAGATGTCAAGTACACTCAATTATAAAGTGTCACTTTAAGGGGGGAATTAGGCTAGAGTGTTCAAAACCACTTTTTGTTAGGGTTAGCCAACAAAAGATATCAATTAAATGCAAATAAAGACTAAACAGAGGAATGAAAAATACACAGAAATAATAATAGTGAGAGACAATTTTAACGTGGTTCACCCAAACTCAGGCTACATCCACCAGCAGAGAGTCCAATATTATTATCTAGTAAATCAAAACTGATTACAACTAGCAATCCTTGCAACTCAATACCATTGCAAAATGCTACAATACATCATAAAAAACCCTAACCCTTAGCCGCTTTTATCAAGCCTTATGTCAGTTACAAAATAAAGTTCTTTTATGTTGGCCAATAGAAAAATAAGTCTCAACTCCTTTATAAAATTATAAAAAACCCTAACCCTTAGCTGTTTTTATCAAGCCTTATGTCGGTTACAAAATAGGGCTCTTTTATGTCAGCTAATAGAAAAATAACTCTCAATGCCTTTATAAGATAATAAAAAACCATTTGAAGTTTCGGGGGCGTTGCCCCCGAGCCCCCATGGGGATGCTGCCCCTCGAACCCACCCTGTATCGCGATAGTGGGCACGTCGAGGGTGCTACCCTTAGACCCCACAAGGGACGCTGCCCCTAAATTCCCACAAGGGGCATTGTCCCTTGACCCATTTAAATAATTTGGGGGGAAACCACACCGATAAAAGTGGGGTAAATTTAACCTTCAAGTTTGATTAGGCTCCATATAACAATAATCTCCTACTTGGAGACTGATCAGACTCAACACCATATCATCTCCCACTTCGAGACTAATCATAATACCGTTGACCCTGTAGCTCCCACTGAAAATAAGCACCCTAGAATTTGTTGTTCTAATTTTTTGTTTTCATTCTTGAAAACCAACCAAAGCTAAAGAGGATCTAATCTTCTCCCTTGTTACTACCTTTGTAAACATATCCGCTAGATTTTCATCTGTATGTATCTTTTCCAGCCGTAACTACCCATCATCCAACACTAACCGGATGAAGTGATACCTTAGCTGTATGTGTTTAGTCTTTGAACGCAAGGTAGAATTCTTTGCAAGATGTATGGCACTCTGACTGTCTGTATACAAAGAATTATTAGCCTATTATTTTCCCAATTCTTCCATGAAAGATTACAACCATATCATCTCCTTGCTTACCTCTATTGTAGCTACATACTCTACCTCTGTGATGGATAAAGAAACCACCTTTTGCAACTTGCAGATCCAACTCACCGCTGTCCCACCTACAGTAAAGACATAACCTATAGTACTCTACCTAGTATCAATATCCTTTGCCAAATCTGAGTCTACATAACCTGCTAAATTAGTATTAGAGAACCCAAAACATAAGTATTTATTGGATGTACCTCTCAAATATCTGAGAATCTATTTTACCACATTCCAATGCTCCAATCTGAGATGACTCATATACCTGCTTACAACTCCTACAACATGTGCAATATACGGTCTCATGCATACCATGGCGTACATTAAACTTCCTACAGATGAAGCATATGGTACCTTGGACATTTTTTCTTCCTCCTTTTGTGTCTTAGGACACATCTCCTTAGTCAATTTCAAATGACTAGGCAAAGGTGTGCTGACAGCTTTTGCATTCTCTATACAGAATCTCTGCAACACCTTTTCAACATAATCAGCTTGAGATAGAGTCAATTGTCTGTTCTTCCTATCTCTACAAATTTTCATACCAAGGATTTGTTTTGCTGCCCCCAAATCCTTCATAGAAAATGACTGTGCTAACTGTTGTTTTAACTCTCTTATGTGATCCATGTTAGACCCCGCTACAAGCATGTCATCAACATATAAACATAAAATAATGTAGTTGTCATTATCCAACCTCTTAAAATAAACACAATGGTCAGAATTACACCAGTTGTAGCCTTGCTCATCCATAAAACTATCAAATTTTAAATACCATTACTGAGGTGCTTGTTTCAGGCCATACAAACTCTTCTTCAATCTACACATTAGTTTCTCCTTACCTTTGACCTCAAATCCTTAGGGTTGTTCCATATATATCTCCTCCTCCAATCACCACGGAGAAAGGTAGTTATCACATCTAGTTGTTCCAAATGCAAATCTTCAGTAGCCACAATACTTAAAACAATACGAATAAAAGTCATCTTGACAACCGAAGAAAATATCTCATCAAAATCAATACCTTTTTTCTGTACAAATCCTTTTACAACTAACCTCACTTTAAATATTTTCTTACCTCCATCTTCTTCTTTCAGCCTATAAACCCATTTGTTTGGTAAATCCTTTTTACCTGCAAGTAACTTACATAATTCCCATGTCCGAATTTTTAGCAAAGAGTCCATTTCTTCTTTCATTACATGCTCCCATTGAACCTTTGTTTCCACCTGTATAGCTTCATCATGTCCTTCTAGTTCACCAACATCTATTAACAAAATATAATAGAAAGAGGGAGAAAACCTTTCAATAGGTCTACTGAGCCTTGTTGACCATCTAACATTCACTGGAGTTTGTGGTATTTCTTGTTGCTGTTGCGGAGCATGAGGAACCACTAGAACATCACTATCTAGAGTATCATCCAACACTACATAATCCTTTTCTTTCTTCTCATGCTACTACAACTCATCTTTGTACAACACCTTCTCATTGAATACAACATCCCTACTTCTCACAATTTTTTGATTTTCAAAATCTCAAAGCCTATAACTAAATTTATCAATGCCATATCCAACAAAGATACACTTTTTTTGATTTTGCATCCAATTTGGTTCTATTTTCAGAATCTACATGTAAAAATGCTTCACATCCGAAGGTTTTGAGAAAAGAATAACTCACCTTCTTACCTGTCCATGCTTCCTCTAGAATACCATAGCCCAAAGGAACTGAAGGACCTCTATTAATTAAATATACAATGGTATTGATAGCCTCTGCCCACATGTTTAAAGGCATCCCAACATGCAATCTCATGGTCCTTACACACTCCATTATTGTCCTATTCATGCGCTCAACCACTCCATTCTCCTGTGGAGTCCCTGGAACCATTTTCTACCTACGAATTCCATTAAAAGAACAATAATCCTCAAATTCTTTACTGCAATACTCACCACCATTATTAGATCTGAGAAGTTTTAATCTTTTACCCATCTCATTCTCAACCAAGCTTCTCCATTTCTTAAATATTTCAAATACATTAGATTTTTGCCTGAGGAAATAAATCTAAACCTTCCTAGTTGCATCATCTATGAATGTAACATAATACTAAGAGCCACCAAGAGAAGATACCTAAGCCGGTCCCCATACATCTATATGCACAAGATCCAACTTTTCATCTTTCTTTTGCTTCCCATTATTGAGAAAACTAACTCTCTTTTGTTTTCCATACACACAACTTTCACAGAAATCCATATTAATACATTTTAGACCTGGTAAAACTTTCTTAGAATGAAGTAACTTCATACCTTTTTCACTCATATGCCCAAGTTTGTTATGCCACAATGTTGTTTCAGAACCTGCAGTAATTGTTTCAGTCTCTTCCTGCAAATTTGCAGCAACTATTCCTGAACCTGTTTAGTTTTTCTTTGCAACAAATAAAGTAGAAGGAACAATATGACCTATACAAAGATATAAGGTGCCTACATTCACACTTTTTTCTACTATTAAGTCACCTCTTGTAACCTTCCAATTTTTAATGGTGAATGTAACAATGCAACCATCATCAGCTAGTTGTCCTCCTGAAATTAAATTCCTACTCAGCCTTGGAATGTCCCTTACCTCTTGTAGTAGCTAATGATTCTCATTCTGCAACTTAATCTTGATTCTTGCCTTTCCAACAATCTGACAGGATTTGTTATCTCCCAAATAAACCAGCCCAAAATCCCCTTGGACATAATCAAGAAAATAACTTCTATGGGGTGTAGCATGAAATGAGGCCCCTAAATCTAAAACCCATAAATCATCAGCATTATCTAGGGAAAGAATCAAAGCATCATCTTTAGATTTATTACTTACCACATTTTCCTCCTTATTGCCTTCTTGTTTGTCTCCTTTATTCTTTCGAGACCAACAATCTTTCTTTAGATGACCTAGTTTCCCACAGTACCAACAATCCTTTTGTCCTCTAGATTGGGACCTCTTGTCCTTTGATTTTCCTTGTGACTTCCCATGACCTTCAGAACCTTTTCCTCTCTCCTTTGATCTGCCCCTACTTTCTACATTCAAAACACTACTTGATGTGGACCCTCCTGAGCTTTTCCATTGCATTTCCTCGCTAAGGATAACACCAACAACATCATCAAATTTCAAAGTGTTTGAACCAGAGAGAGTTACTTACAACCATTACCAAGCTATTCCAGCTTTCTGGAAAAGAACATAAAACCAAGAGAGCCCTCACCTCTTCATCAAATTTCACTTTTATAGAAGTTAACTGACTAACAATCATATTAAACTCATTTAAATGATCTGTCACAGATCCACATTTAATCATTTTTAGATTAAACAAATGCTTCATGAGAAATACCTTATTTGAGGCTGAGAGTTTTTCATACAATTTAGCCAAATCTTTCATTAGTTCACTTGTTGTCTTTGCTTCTGTTATATTGAAAGCCACAGATGGTGCCAGACACAACCAAATGGTTCCTAGTGCCTTTCTATCTAGAAGTTCCCAATTCTCGTCCATCATTCCTACCAGTTTCTTGGATATTCCTTCCAACAACCTCCATAAATCCTTTTGATAGAGATAATCCTCCATCTGCATCTTCCATGACTAATAGTTCTGCCCATTGAATTTATCTACCTTAAATTTACCCTCGTCCACAATTGCTCCCACTCAACCGTGAGACTCCAACTCAACTATGAGACCTTCTTGTAGATGATAATCAAACACAAATCACTCTGATACCACTTGTTAGGGTTAGATGATAGAAGATATCAATTAAATGCAAATAAAGATTAAACAGAGGAATGAAAAATACACATAAATCATAACAACAAGAGACAATTTTAACATGGTTCACCCAAAATCAGGCTACATCCACCAACAGACAGTCCAATATTATTATCCAGTAAATCAAAACCGATTACAACAAGCAATCCTTGCAACTCAATACCACTGCAAAATGCTACAATACATCATAAAAATCCCTAACCCTTAGTCGCTTTTATCAAGCCTTATGTCAGTTACAAAATAGGGTTCTTTTATGTCGACCAATAGAAAAATAACTCTTAACGCATTTATAAAATAATAAAAAACCCTAACCCTTAGCTGCTTTTATCAAGCCCTATGTCGGTTACAAAATAGGGTTCTTTTATGTCGGCCAATAGAAAAATAACTCCCGACGCCTTTATAAAATAATAAAAAGGCATTTAAGGTTTTGGGGGGGCTGCCCCTCGACCCTTCCTTGTATCGCGACAAGGAGCATGCCAGGGGCGTTGCCCCCAAACCCCCGCAAGGGGTGCTGCCTCTTGACCCTGTTAAATAATTTGGGGGGAAACCAAACCAATAAAAGTGGGGTAAATTTAACCTCCAAGTCTAATTAGGCTCCATATAACAACACTCTTACTACACTAAAGTACCACTTTAAATAGTCAAAACTGAGTATAAAGAAGTTTAAATTGCACCATTTCATCACCTAAAAGAAAGTCAAAAGGTAATGGTACCACCTTCATCTTTTCACATTTCACATCTGGTGAAGAAGACAATTTTGATGCAACTTTAGAGGCTAGTATCAACTCTTGGCTCTCACCTCACTTGGTTCTTCATAGTAGAAAAATTGAACTCTACTTGATTTCTTAGTATGTAAAAACACTCATATAGTGTTAGACATTGCAAGTGTAAAAGTGAAATGTAAGAACTGATCTATAAAGTGTAGTGGAGAGATTGCAACATTGCAACTTGAATCACATTGGTTCCTACCTCATTCGAATGTGTGCATATGTACATCCTTTCTTTAGTCATTTTGTACATTTCTAAGACATTCATCCTGGTCTTTTTCTTTTAAAACACTACTTACTTCAATCAATTTGCCAAAATCTCTTAACATCAAGGGAAAGGCAAATTTTACAACTTCGACATGCTTTAGGAGTTCTAGATATCTACATCAGAATCGACATCGGCATCATCATCATCATTTGGAGGGGCCATCTAAAGTCCTCTCTTTGTTTTCTCTCTTTAGGAGGAAATTTTTTTCCCATAGGGTTTTCTTTCTTTCTCCATTTTATGAGAGATGTTTTGTAAATGAGTACCTAAAATGGCGCACAACCGGGACTCATATTTAATAAACCCACCTAAGATATGCTTAAAGGGGGGTGTTGGTGTATAAACTCATATGAGTTATACCTAACTTAATCATAGTTAGTGATTTTCCTCATGTGTGGAAAGACTAAGTCCTCTTGTTGAGTCATTAGTTGATGTGTCGATCCATCTTTGACACATCGCTGCTATTATGGAGGGAGGTTAAACCTTGAGCTATTCTCTTGGTTCAAATTTCGTCATCTTTCCTATTCTCGTGGAGATTTGTTCCTCAAGCTTCACCTATTTATACCGGTGTTCAGTTGTAAGTCAATTAGCTCATTTTGAATACATTGCATTCATGTTTGATTGTTGTTCTATGATCTTGGACTTCCACTTCCACATCATATATCTAGTTCTATTTTTTATTGAAGCATCTTCAATAATAGACTAATTCATCTTGGGTATCGATTGAGCATAAACTTTCTCTATTTTGTAAGAAGGATCCAATACTTTCCCATCATTAGAAATACCCTTGGGTACTTTACCAACTTTAAATTCTTTGATCTAGAAAGTTGTTAATTAAGAATAATCTGTATTCCTCATTTTGTGATCATCCATGCAATCTACCTAGAAGTCCTTGAGATCATATTAACGCTTGTATAGGGGCTAGAATAGATTTGTAATATTTCACCTAGGATCAAATTTGTTCCTCTTTTCATATAGATGTTTAAGTTAATTCCAACCATTTCTTCTCAATATTTTGACATGAAGATAGGAAACACAAGTATAAGCACCAATGCATATGGGAAAATGAGCACCTATTTTGTGTTTTCCTATCATCAATTTATGTACATCAAATAACTACTTTCATAGCTTTGAAGTAACAATCCTATTGCTAGGATACTTTGACAATTTATATGAGACTCTTGTAAATCCACTACATCCAATATAAGTGAATGTGAAAATTGAATAAATGAATTTCCCCAATTAGTAATTATGGTAGTAGATTGTAATGAAATTCTCTTGTTAAAGTCATTTTCCATGAGCCTGATTAGATAGAAGATAAGGGCATCATTTACTCCATGGTAATGCTTCTATCTCTCCTTTATCTTTAATTGAGGGTAGTGTTCATATAGTTTCTAGTCCCTAGAACTGAACTTTTATTTTGTTTAGTATTGGGAAGGCTTCCATTCTTGCCAATATATATACCAAATAGGAGATCATCATGAAGTATTTGCTATCATAAACCTCATAGAACTAATCATGTAAGTGATCACTGATTAATATTTCCTAGTAAATAATTCTATTTTTACCTTCCATTATAGTAAGCATGAATTAACACATCCATGGATGGAACTCCTTATCCATTGGGTTCCTAACTATCCTATTCAACAAGGTGATTAAATCACTTATGTCCTTGATGAACTCACTTTTATGAAGGATCTCGACATCCTTGTGACTTCTACTCTTCTCTTGATCAATTATTTTTCATTCAAAAAGCTTAACTCAAGTCATGGTATGCTTGCCATAATATTCATTTGGATATTTGATTGTAACTGGAGCATATTTGATGTAAGTAGGAAGACCAAAAGTTTCCTTAATTTCTTCAAGAGTGATATCAAGGATGATTTCATTTGATGGTCCATAGATTCTCTTGTTATTAGGACTATAATGCTAAGCACATGCCAATACTAACTCAAGTGATTGTACTAAAGCTAGGAATGCTATAGTTTGTACAATACCACTATGTGTGATGCAAATAGCCTAGTGTGATCTACCATCTTCCTTGTTGACTCTTTGAATAAATTGTTCAATGCGTGCATGCCCCAAATCTATATCACTAATGTTTGAGAATGTGGAGGTGATCTTTGAGGTAGGTGAATAGCCTTTGAATTCATACTTTATGTCTTTAGGTTGCTTAGATTTTGATGGAGATGTCAAGAAGACTACACAAAACACTAAAGAAGGAGCTCCTTTAGAATTGTAGATCAAATAATGTGTCAAAGGAAAAGTAAGGATTAAATGTGAATAAATGGATTTACAATGTAGAAAAGTATAAA
Source organism: Cunninghamia lanceolata (assembly GCA_027924645.1). Classification (NCBI taxonomy): domain Eukaryota; kingdom Viridiplantae; phylum Streptophyta; class Pinopsida; order Cupressales; family Cupressaceae; genus Cunninghamia; species Cunninghamia lanceolata. The sequence goes on along the minus strand of BSBN01000135.1, from coordinate 2,296,504 downwards.
GGATGTTAGAGTTTTGTAGCTAGGAAGCAATTATAAATTTTCTTGAGAAGTTTGAAAGTTTGAGAAGTGGTACAAAATATGAGGGGATCAAAGGTCAGAGTGCAATATGAAAATTTGTTGGGTTTCTCAAAGTCTCTAAAGTTTCAAAGTGTAAGACTAGCAGAAGGAAAAATGTTGGATGCAATCCACAATCATTGCTTAGTTGTAAGAAAAATCTAAACTTACAAGATGATATGCCAATGAGATTTGGAGGAATGGGGACAACTTTCAATAATTGTAAAGTCACTTCAGACTTTTGAAAACTTTTTTATGTAGAATAGATGGAAAGTGGAGCTCAAAGACCAATTTGTAAATTGTGGATTTACTTCAATATTTTGGAGTTTCATAAAGTAAAAAGGAAAGGAAGGATGGGTTCAAGTTTTTCTAAGGAATGAATTCTTTATAGGATAATGTATGCATGTGCAATGAAAAATAGAGTGTATGGAAACCCCAGAGGTGTTTGTGGTTTAAACTAGGGATTCAAAGAAAATTTACAATTCAACAAATTAAAACATAGGGCATAAATGTTTAATAGAATGAAAGCTAGAGCTCAGCTATGAATGATAAAGAGTAAGTAATAAATAATAATGGAATGTAAAAAATACCTATATTAGAAGCCTAAGATCATTATTTGTAGTTGAAATTAATAAAAAGTTAGCAAAAACCTCAAAATCCTTGGAGAGAGTACTTTGAACCCTACAATATCTTTCTCATGTGATGGATGTGAAAGATCAATTAAAAAGAGTAGTTGTGATGCATGTGAGGGAGTGCTTGTAATTATAGGTCACAAAGGAGAGGTGAGTGTCGTGTCCCTTTTTTGAGCTAAGGAAATAATTTAATAATTTAACTTAAGTTATCCAAAAAGTAACTTTATTTTATATTCATAAAAATATAACTTATGTTTTATTATTAAATATTGTTTTTAAAAGAGGGACAAAAAAGTGTCGCTAGTACTAGGGTTCGAAATGATGTTAATTAAAAGGAATTTCTAGACACTTTTTAGAATTAAGTTTTGGAGCCTATAAAAGGAAGGAGTTTTGGCAAATAAGAAGATAATCCAGTTTATATTATCAAAACCTCAATTTCTCAAGATTGAATGTTTGTTCATCTTTCTTGCCTAAGGAGGAAAACCCTTTTTGGAAAAATGGATTTGAGGATGAAAAACCTCTCTCAAGGGCCTATAAAAGGAGGAGTTTAGGAATAGAAGAAGATAAACCAGTTTATATTATCAAAACCTCAATTTCTCAAGAGTAAATGTATGTTCATCTTTCTTGTCTAAGGACGAAAACCCCTTTTAAAAAATGGATTTTTGAGGATGGAAACCTCCTATTCATCTCATTAATTTCAAGATTAGATTTGGGATGAAAATCTCATCTCCTTTCGAGTGATTCCATTCAGGGGTCACTAATGTACTAAATGTTTTGTAGAAGTTTTCTAGTGGGATTGTATTAAAGATTATTCTCAAATCTTTGGAGTGTTTATTTGTGTTGGATTTAGAGGCTATATCATTTTGTTGTAGATTCATTTGTTGTCTAACATCAAATATATTCAATTTATGTGGGTCGTTCTTTGTGTGAAGAAGTTGTACTCTTTCATGGAACTATTGTACCATCTTGTAGGCCTAGTAAAACTTAATTCAAGGTAAATTATTTATAATTATTGAGTTATTATATGCTTTGGTATTTTCCATACAAGTTGTTTAATAATGGTGGGGCCTTCCCAAATTTGGGAGAGCTAAGTGTACAAGATTTTTGTCTATAGTACAAGAGAAAAATTACCAAGTTTTATTAGTTACAACAATTTAGGGGATAAACTCTTCAGCCAAGAATCTAATGTTCTGGATTATATATTAGATTTTTAGATCATCTTTTGATATTACAACATCACACTTATGTTTGCCTTGTAACATACCTATTAAAATGTATTTGTCTCTTGTAGCTCAGTCATACCTTTTTTTGAATCGTTGCTATTGGATAATTGCTAAGATTACAACTTTTTATTATATTACTTTGTGGGCCACAGCATATTAATGTCCTAGTCATAGAAAGTAAAGAAAATCATACCTAATGTTTTATCACAACACTTGGGTTGGATTTTAATTCGTCATCCCATAACAATGTTTCCAAAATTTTCATACTTGTTCATATAAATTATATTTGGTGTGCAGTGAATCTTTGTGAGTATTTTTTAGTATGATATATTGCTATTGTAGACACTCATAGGGTAGTCTTCAAGGATAGTCTCAAAGCAAGACTTGGATGTACAATTAGCTTCAAATCATAACAAAATAGAGGGTAATAGCTCATCAAGTGTTATTATATAGGATGAACAACTAAAGGTGTTGAATAGTTGCACAAGGCAATCCAAAACCAATCAAATATCACCAACCACAAACAAAACATGATGCTTAAACTTAATCACAATAAGTACAATGACAAAACCCTAAGTAGGATTGACATATCAAGCTAAAAGCTTCGAATTTCTTTTCCCAAACATAACCTATTCCTCATTAGAATCCAAGCAACTAGTCATTTTGTATGCCCTCATACTCTACTATAATTCTTCTTTCCTTGCTCTCCCTATTGTTAAAGATAATTTATCACATTTTTATTCATTTCAATGGAATTTCTTTGAAGTATGTTGATTTGGCTAGTAATTAGCTCCATTTGATACATAATTCCTTGGTCTTTATTTGAAAAACCTTGAGATTGAGAAAGAAGTGATACAAGTTGGAAAAAAATGTTATAGTAAAGCTTTGCACTTCTAAATTTCTAAATATGCAAAAGAATAACATGTCTCACAACATTAGAAACAATTTAATTATTCAGAACTATCCCAAGCAGGGCTTAAATTTGACAGTCGACCTTGCCTATCAAAAAACATTTTATGACAGTTATATGTTCAATACTACCTTTAAAATACTATGACATAACCTTAGTATAAGTAGATTATATAAAAACCAAACATATATATCAGCATAATCTTATATAAATTTTGACATTTTGTCCAACATCTCTCATTTCATATGATACAGTCTTTTTAAAAATTTGATTGTACATATTTTATAGTAAAAATGTCTAAATACAGCTATACAACTGTCAAATTTAAGCCCTGATCCCAAGTAAAGCCTCCTTCCAACTTAAGTGTCAACCAAAAATAGCAGGTATATATCTAAAGATGGAAAACTAATGTTTTCTAGTAGTAATACAATCCCAAATAGATGCTTCAAGGATTCTTCAGTATTACAAAAGGGACATTTAATAGGATGGACTTGCAAGGTATTTAGTTTCTCACCAATAGGCAATTTATATAGTAATAACTTCCAAGCAAGCATTTGAGCATCAACATCACCATAAGATTTCTAGGTTTGTGAGTTTAACCTAGTCCAAAATTTATGACTCAACTTGAACCTCCATCTTACATTGAGATGGGGAGTTAGGGAAAGTGTGGGAAGAAGGAAAAGGTAAATTTGTTTTAAAGGTAAGAAAGAGAAATGATGAATAGAAAGCCACTGCTAATCCTTGAAAAAGTTACAAGTGATAGGAGTACGAATTTTCATAGCTAAGTTAGGAGGCACAAGGGATTGTACAAATAAAATAAACTAATGGTACTTATTACTCAGATCAATGTTTTCTTTGATCATCTACCAAGAGGACCATTGCAATATTGAGAAGCCCCATGAATCTTTGAATTGATTAACATTTTGTTGAATAAATGGTAAGCTTGTCTGGGAAACATGATAACCAATGGTTTTCCATGGAAATGGATAAGCACATTCCACCAAATGGAATAGGAAACAAAACTAAAACCATGTTGTAATGAAGATTCTCTCCAATTCAAAAATTTGCACACTTTCTTCCAAGCCTTCCAAATGGATTGAATAGGAAAAGATGCCTTAATATGAAAATATGGAGCAAAGAGAATCTTATCCAACCAACTAAGGTTTTGTCATTTCTCTTTAATAGTGGCAATAACAAGCTTGTGCCTTTATAAAATTTACATTGTTCATCTCCTTTTACGACTATAGTGATCCATTTAGGAAGTAAACAAATACCTTACATTTCTATATCAATGATATCGAGATCACCTTTATATTTAGGCTTAATGCATTGGTGCCAAGAGATGAATCTACATCCTATACTACCTTCCCATTTAGTCCAAAGGTACTGTTGAATAAGTTTACACAACTCTTCATATCCTCTTCTAGATATAGCATCCAACACGAAGAGAAATAAACGTGTGTAGCAAGAAAAAATATGTTAGCAACCTAAACTTTTCCAGCCAATGAGAGAAAGTTGTTACCCTAGTTGAAAAGTTTGTTTTATTCTATTCAAATACCAATTCTACATTTCAAAAAGGGGTAAACCAAGTCCAAATGAAATGCCAAGTTATCTAGTTATTCCCCATGCTTAACTTGTTTCCAATATTAAGGAATCTAATGAGGAGCAAGACCAACTTGTGTTATTAAGAACTCAATTTTATGATGAGTTAGTTGAGAACTCAAGACTAAGTAATATAGATTTAAAATATCCAGAGTACTGTACTCATTTTTACTAGGTGACTATTGGGTTTGTTGTAGGGGTCACTCTAGTAAAAAAATTTGTTATTGAACATATACTTTTTTTCTACTAAAAAAAGGAAAACCCACACATGGTCAAGAGGTGGCTTCTTAGGTTTGTCCTAAGCATCATTATAGTAGGGTTGGTCTTATCCCTTTTGTGTACCCTCAAACAATGATGTGGAATCATTGTGGTTTCTTGGATCCACTTAAGTTTGGATGTTGACCAAGATTGACCACCTAATGATGTCATATGCCTAGGTGGTGAGTGACCCGTTTTGGATTGCATTTTTTTTAGGTTTTTAATTTTATTGTGTTGATATAGTTCCTGTCGCTTGCAGTTTGCAAGTGCCTGTTGCACACATATATATTTTATTTATTTCTAACGACTGTTTCAGGGAATTTAATTTTCTGCTAACCATGAGGAGGTTATGGCTGGCGGTTATCAACATTTAGAATGAAATTGAAAAGCCCTCCATCGTGCATATTAAGGAAGGGACAGCTGGTGAATTGCTTTATTACTGTTGGGATGGTCGACTAATTTTAGAAACAGCAGCAAATCTGCATTTATCTCCATGATCGTGATTTTTTTCATTCTTCATGTCACTCTTGTTTAGAGTTGCCTGTCATTGTGAAGAAATTGTCTTGTGTTTTCTGTCACTCATTCTGAATTCTCTTGGTTTGTGTCTCTTGCAAACGGGTTTTGAGTCTGTATCTAAACTCGATTCCATCAGTGAGTCATCCCTCTTGACTGTTAGTGTTGAGCCTCTTGACTCTTAATGAAAGTCTTCAAAGCAATCAATCCGTTTTGCACCTTTGAAACCATAAACAATGAAAGTCTTCAAACAATCACGAACACAACAATCAAGAAGACAAGCCTTTATTTTATAGGTAACTGTGAATTAGAATCCTGTAATAAAATTCATAAATAATAGTGAACTAAAGAGTTGTAATAAACAAAGAGCATCTTGACATTCACAGGGCGAGCCAACGTATTTCATTTAAAAAAAAAACATCCCTACTACCAGCCAATTTTTCCATGTGTACTTACACATTATTTTCAAGTTTAGATTTCTTTCTAAACTTGAAAATAGGGTAACCATATATGGCAATGACAATATTCCAAATCTACGAATCGTAAAATTTTCAAGAAAACAATCTATATTGAAATCTCAATTTCAAACACCATCTTGAATAAAACAAAGAAAAAGCCTGATATCCTAAAAAAAGCTAAGAACAGAAGAGAGTTCTCCCAATATGTAGAGATTCACATCTACTCTCTGAATGCCTCGGCCATCAGCAGAAACTAGCTGGAGTTGGCTCTACTTGTGTATATCACGTATGCAATAAAACCCAAGACTGTGACTGCTGCTCCTACTGCAAAGAGAAACGATAAGATTAGCCAAACTTATGAGAAATGCCGTGTCAAATGTGATGGCCCTCAATCATTTACAATTACCTACTAGAAGTTCTTATATATGCTCTCCATAAAGCCACCAAAAATGTCAGGTTTGCAATTTTTTTATTATAAAAGAATCCTTGTCTACCAATGTATAAGGAAGCATAATGACAAGTATAAATTCTGCGTTGTAATATATCTAGAAATCAAGGTCTTGTCGTAAGGCAACTTCTTCAGAATTTAATTTGTTGGAGTGCAAACATTCTATACTTTGTTTGCATAGACAACTCGGCCATAATATAAAGTTTTATATAAGCATTTGATATTATTTTGCAGTACTTACCCGAGAGAAGTGTGAAAGAGCGAAAGAGTAAGCGGTGATAATGCTTCAGACTTCTGACATCTTTAGCCTCTGGCACACTCAATAATGGTTGCTGGGCAGTATCAAATATATTGCTCATTTTCATACTCTCAAAGATTGCTTCATTAAGACCCATATCAATGATCTGCCGAAACAAAAAAAATATCTGAATAATAAGCATATAAACATTTACCATAACTGGTTTCAAACAATACAATCATGTCAATGATAGTGGTTATTAGCTGTGAGAAAGATACACTCAACTTTATTCTTAAATATATGGGAGTAAAAGAGTTTTAGGTTCATCAGATTTTATCAATTTTTAATCGTGGTCAAAACATGTACAGATGAATATGGATTCTTGTTTTTATAGCATGACCTGTAACACTAATTCGTTGTATCTATATAAATTATTTATCAAGAAAGGCACATATATAAAAAAAAAAACTTGTATATGTAACCATCCATCTGTTAAGAAATTATTGCACCCACCTATAATGGAAATGTACATCTATACTTGATAGGAAACAAGTACAGGAATAGGTGAAGCCTAATTCCAAAATCACACTTCATTCTGGGATGCAGTTCGAATTTTTGTGTTCATGCGTGTTTTTTTGTGCATTTCAAACATTAAAGGATCTATTCGAGGCAATTGTAGCTGCCATGGCAGTTGCATTGGTTATTATCTCCAGATGATTTGTAAAGCTTCGAGAGGCACTTTCTAACATGGTCATCAGCCAAAATTGGTCTATATGGAAGCAATCTAACACTACAAGGGAAGCAAGTATTAAGCAAATGATCTTAGATGACATTTGATGGGATCATGTTGAATATCTCCTCAATTTCACCAAGCCCATATTGAGTATGATCCGTTATACCAACATGAATAGGCCTTGTTTGGGAGAGATATATGAAGGCATCAACTCATTGATTAAGAAGATGAAGACCATCATAAATAAGAAAGAGCAAGATCCTAAAAAAACTTTTGCAAACAGCCACAAAAAATTACTGAAGACAGATAAAACAAAATGACCACCCCACTACATCTTCTTGCCTTTGGATTGAGTCCCAAATATTATAGTGCTAAGATCCTTTATGTGTCGACAAGGATTGCCCCTTATAGAGATGTTGAAGTCAGCCTAGGGTACAAAGCAGCACTTCGTAGACTCTTCATTGATCCTAACATGCGAGATGCAGTTGGGATTGAGTTCATGGGTTGTGTAAGCACCAATGACTTTACTATTGATGCTCTTTGTAACAAGTTTAAGGTTGATGCTCATAGTTGGTGGTATTCCTACCTTGCTGCACTTGATGTTGAGGACGAGCCAACTAGTGAACATGAGAGAGCCATGCTAGTGTCAATGCCAGTGGCACTATTTGTGGTTCGTCTAATATACAATACCAACATCATCTAATATGGATGGTGATGATGATATTTTTGAAGACTCATGTATGAGGTTGATGCTTGATTAGTGATGGCTAACTATTAGACTCTTGACATTATTATTTTTAATTTTAAAATATGTCTCACAATCTAGTTTGACTAATTGACATTGAAGTATTTTTAAGTTTTATGGTGCTTTTGTTTATTGTATGACGCTGTGGTATTCTCAACTTAATTACCACTGCAAATATGTATATATTTCAGAGTTTATATGTTTTTGTATGGATGAACCCAAAACGAACCCAACTCCCAAAATATTTTTGAAAGAACCTGTGAACCCAAACCAATACTAAGACCAGTAACTTTGCTTAATAAAATTATACTAGGTGGTTTTACAATAATTAATAATACTTTAATACAATTATATATATCAATTTAAAAAAAATAAAACCTATAAATGAAATTTTATAAATTTTACAAAACATAAAACAGAGAAATTTGAATTATTCTGCCTCATCTCTAAACTTAATAGATCAAAGAGGGCATTGTACTCCCAGATTATTTCATTGAATTGAAAATTACTAGAGTATCTATTTGACTCCTGTGTAATACTCACATTGACCAAGCTATTACTGAGTTTTGACAACCAAGCTGAATGACGGGCTAAAGGTATTAGAGTATCATTTAATCAGTTGACTAAATGTTACTGTCTACTTCTCTCATTGTCATATACTTCCTTTCCCCAACTCAGGTGTACTTTAAACATGTCCATAGTTTGATGAAGAAAAGAGCTCTGAAAATTTGAGACAGTTCTTTCATAAGAAGTTAAGTATCATGCAAGAGCCCTGATGGTTATTACTTATTTGTATTTTTACGTCCATTGTACCAGTTAAATACTGTTTTACAATCACCTTTTGGATTTTCTTTCTTATTTGATATACTAATTTCGTTGGTTCTGATATGAGTTGCACATAAATCATTCTACCGATCATAAATCCTTTCACTTATCTTGCAAACTGGTATCTAATTTTAGATCAAACGTTAGAAATCACTCAAAACTCTATCCCCAGAGAAGTGAAGTGTCTGCAATATTGAAAATTGATCAACAGCTGGGAAGATAGGAGATTATAAAAATCTTACCTTCTGATAGATCTTCTCCTGCCAGTCAATATCATTTGATTGTCCAGTTTGACCTGATGACTCCACTGATGCTGGAAAATCCCACAGTTACTAAATATATAAGGCCACAAAAGATTTTGTACTATGCCAAAACATTAAAAAGAAATGCCGAATGTATATCTTCGATCAATGCTATATCTAGTCCAAAATGTGCAGTAGATAGATAATAGGGATGGCCAAAATGTGGCATCTATCTCAGTTACCATTCAAACGAGTATATAATAAGAAAATTGAGATAAAATAATAGTGTAGAGGTAAATGTAGTTTACTTATAGGGACATCTGACAGCCTCTGGGTTTGGGCTTGCAGTAACTGCTTCTGCTGTTCAACAGAACCTTGTTGCTGTTGCAATAAGCCACCAGGCGTGTGAATCCTTTGCTGAAGCTCTTGTTGTACTGAGTTCCACTGTGGTAGCAATGGTGGTTGTTGTTGCAACTGCTGGGGCTGATGTTGGAGCTGGGCGAGAAGAAGTTTTTCTTGTAGTTGTTGTTGCAACTGCTGTGATTGATGTTGTAACAATGATGGTGATGTTTTCTGTGCTTGCTGATATTCAGAATAAACATTAAAAATTGATGGTTGTTGTTGCTGAAGAATGGATGGCTGCTGTTGTAAAACTGATTGTTTTTGCCTAAGGGCAGACTGATGGGGCTGCTGAAGAAGCCCATTGTGAGGTAAAACCCGACCTGGCAAGTTATAGGGTGCACTTTGAGTACCAAAAACAACTCCACCTGTACTTTTGAATAAGTTAGTCATAGAAGACAATGTGGACGGTAAGCTATCTGAGTTCTGCATTCCACTTGCACTCATGGTAATTCTCTCATTTTGTGGTAGTGATGCTTCTTGTGCTTGCGGCTGTGCAGGCAGTGAAATGCCATTGCCACTTACCATAGCTGGCAAGTGTGATGTATTTCTCATCTTTGACAGCATCCGAAGTCCTGTTTCAATGTTGAAAACAATTGAAACCAAAAAAAACTTCTCAGTCAAAAACCTCATTTAAACATTGAGATCAAAGAATAAATGGAATTATTTTAAGAAAAATCATTCTTGTCAAAAGAATGGTAATATAAATTATGCTTAATGAATAAAACCAATCATTTTATTAGAAATCAGCATTTTATCTGCCTGTCCCCACCAAGATCTAGAGGCTCCTGGTTGCTACTAGAAGAACCACCTGCCAAAGAATTTCCATCTCGAGAAGCATGATTTTCTAATGATAGCACCTTGAGAGTTATTTTGTCTATGTAGTCGTACTGCATAACACAGAGGGACAACATTATCCTAACAGAAAAAATAATCCCTTGCCAAATATGTATACTTTTCAAAATGCATGATAGAAAAAATAATAGAAGCCATATGACTTGAAAAACACTATAAAAACACTATGCAACGAGAACATCTTGCTGTAAAAAAAATACAGTAGCATAGATATTTAGAAAAACCATAGAGTTTGAAGTACTCAATAAGTTCCCAAATTTAGGGAATTAATTATTTTAAGCTAAAAAGGATAAATTAAGTAAGACTGGGATTTAAACTTAGTTAATAGAATATAGATAAAATCACACGTGCACACATATACATATATCAGCTTTGTCTTTTTCCAAACTTGATCAAACATTTCAATGATTTGACTCATGTTCTATATTTTCTTCCAAACATGGTAAATAAACAATTGTAATATAATTATATTGCACAAACATGGTAAGTAAACAATTGTAATATAATTATATTGCAATAAACAATCACAGGAAATTTTGAAAAATACATGTTCAATGATGACATACACAACAGTTATTTAAGGAAATTCATGCAGAATGAATTATTTTGGCAAATCTTTCAACCTCCAACAACGCCAGCTGGGATCAGGTAACGATGTAGAAGACTATGTTGCTAATTACTTACTGTTTGTCATTTGAGAATAACAAACAACTGCCGCAAATACTACCCTCAATAGAAAGCCAATCAATTATAACAACTTGTGTGTCTAAAAAACACATGTATATGCATATGAGATAAATGTGCAGGTAACACACCTGATTCACAGCAGCTGCATAAATCTCCTCTTCATATCCCAAAGCAATCTTTTTGAGTTCATTAATGCCATCAGGACCTGTAAATGGCATGTGTCTTTGGAGCGTATCCGTTCTGCATACAAACACTTGCCGTTACAAAACCCCTTCCATGGTTTCTATTGGCAAACTAACCAATTGCAAGCATTTTTGCCAAAACTGAAACATCTCAATATGTTTGCTTAAGGTCACATAATTTTGATAGGTTAAAGCCTAAAAGCTACCATGAACGGGCAGAATCCTTATGTGAAGAAAATACAAGGCTGAGAATTAAAATAGATAGCTAATCAGTTCGCCCACAAAGTACTTATCTAATAAAGAATTATTCACCCCTGTAAATGGTGTTAGAACAGGGAAGGAAAAACAGCTTAATGGGAAATGAAGCCATCCTTAGCAAAGGAGGAATGAAAATGAATTTTGATAGGGCTGCCAAACATAATCTTGGCCCTGCAAGCAGGGAAGAAGTCTTTAGAAGCAAAGTTAGAAGGGTTTAGCGTTTTTTTGCTTAAATCTGGGGAATGCATCTAATAAATTGTCAAACCAAAAAAGCTCTTCTCCAAGGTCTCTCTAATATGTGGCTAGATATGGAAGTCGAAGGAACTGAAAGCTGGTTATTGGCTCCATTTTTTAGAAATGGGCCTCAAAATTGAATGTTAAATATGGTCATTCAGGACATTTTCTCTATCCAAAGATCTTTCATTATCATCCCTTTTAATTGGGTTATGAGAGGTAACAATGCTTCAGACCTTTTAGTTAAAGAAGGGACTGGTCTAAGGTCTAGAATTGGGTATAAATCAAAAGTTTTCATAAACTTCCACACAAATAGCAAATCATGTATCAATATTTGAGATGATTGCGCTTAGTTCTTGGATTGTATGTCTCCATCAGGAACCCGCCCCTTATCAAATTAAGGCTTTCAAATATGAAATTTAGGAAGATACCATTCATGCCTGAAAGATATCCAAGACAGTTTGTTCAATCTGGAGTCGAGGCTCTTAGAGTAGAAAATTTAAATCACAAGCTTTACATTTTCTGGTTATTTCCGGTTGAACTTCGAGTTATCTGAGAATGTCATTTTTTCTTCTTTAGCCTTCTTAGTAAATTGTGGTTTTGGATAACAATGCCAAAGCTGCATTGGCCATTCCAGTTTTGGGGTTTGTGGCTCTCTGCAGTTCCCTGCCTTGGTAGTGAGCTTCTGCTAGCCTTTGTGGTTATCATTTTTTCTCTACATTTCGAAGTCTGTCAAGTTGTCAATAAATCTTTAATTCTCTAGAGATTTTTCTTACCATTCTAATCAGTTCACAGAGGCTAAGACTTAGGGTAAAGTAAAATACCTCCTGAAAATAAATGCTACTTCTAGAAAGTCCAATCTAATAATGGGCTTGAGTGTGTGCCAAGAAAAACTCATGATAAGGACAGAATAACCAGAAACATTGCTAATAATGTGGAACAAGAATTTCAAAGGTTCGAAAAGAAAAATCAATAACTTTTCATTTACAGATGTACTATGGACACCATCAAATTAGGCTACAAATTGAAAAACACAAATAAATTCATTGTAATTTATGATTTTTTTTCTTAAATTTTTTTATATAAAATATATTTTCCTTACATTCTTATTAAATTAATTTGGTTATTAATAATATTAAATGATATTTTTAAATTTAAACTACTTCAATTTTTTAATTTCATTTTCTATATATATATGCCCACGTATTCTTTCATATAAACTATAATCAATAGTCAACTGTATAAATATAAGTTATAAACAGTAAGAATGCCATATCTTTATCTTAAATATTACCACAATTCTTTATCATAAGAATGGCATATTTCTATACTTATATATAAATATAAGTATAGTTTAATACACACATATATATGTAGTAAGAATGGCATATCTCTATAAGCCACTAGGCATTATAAGTATAGTTCAATATATATATAAGTATATTTTAGTATATTATATATAGTAAGAATGGCTCCTATCTTAAATATTTCTGATTTCAGACAGACATTCTTGGTGAGGTAGAACTCAAGAAGATAAGAAGATACTCTCATGGGTAGGAGAACATGGAGGAAAACAAGAAATGCATTGGAATGCAATATTTGATGATTAGATAAATGACATCATGAAACCTTTACTTCTAATGAAATTTAAAAAATGGATGACAGGGTAGATATCAATAATAATAATTATATTTACATTGTATAAGTAAAGACAAATTTACTAAAAGGTTTTAATTTAATTGGTTGGGTATAATTGGTGAGGTTGACAGTATGTTGCTTGATTAATCCACCAAGGTTCAAACCATCAAAGATACAATAAATAAGAGATGAGGTTTGATATAAAACCTTCCAACTAAAATACAATTGTACAGTTGTAAAATATATATTAATAATATGAAAACTAAGCTGATTTTGGGGGTATACATATGTGTGGGTGGTGCATGGTCTGAGATTGCCCTGGATGTTGTTGAATCCATATATTGATATATGTGTTTTGGGTAGTGTCACTGAAACCCCTTTTACTTATTTATAAAAAACGAGTACTGGGTAATGGGTTTTTGCAATACATGTACGGGAGCTATCTACTGATATTTATCTGCATTCTAAAGACACCAAAAAAATATGAGCTAAATTACAAATTGGTTTTTTGCCAATGGATCTACAAAATTTACAATATACACACTACTGCAATACGAGAGGATCCATTGAAAAGAAATACAGAATTTAATTGCATACATCTTATTGACGATCTTCTGTCTGGAGTTCTGCGACAACTCATTCCTCCAGTTGCTGCTGTCGTTGTTGGTGGTGGTGTTGGCTGAATCCATGGCGTCCCTTGGCTGCCTTCAATTGCTCAACCTGTGGCAAATGAAAATGCGTATGAGTAAGATAATAAGAATGATGATGGACAAAACTTAATCATTGGCGATCGAGGTCACTGATCCAAGTAAAGGTGACCATAGGTTTGATTCATGTGACAATGGAACATACATAGAGAAACATCATTTGTGTAGTTGCAGTCCTTTCTGGACTCTTTGGAATTTTTGAAAAAATGGGTATTGTAGATTAGGAAAACAAAATGAAGTGAAAACACAAACTAATTGCATAAAAACACAAAATTATACCTCACATGAAGACCCAATCTCATCAAGGGAGGAGGAAGCTTGCACCAAGAGCTCCTAGATTAGATAACCCTATTTGATTCAAATGTGGATTGCTCTTGCTTTCAACATAAATAAACTTATAATATTTATTTAATTGACAGAAAAAAAATATGAATTAAGATAAATATTAGAATATTTACTTAACCTGAGCCAATTTTAGGTGTCTGAGAGAAAGGCGCTCAAGACTTTATGCTGCTTAAGCATCAATATATTCTTCTGCCACATAAAGTTGTTTATATCCTTAAGTTGTCACTGTCATGATACTGTTTGATAAATTTATTTTGTTGTTTTTAGATGATCATTTTTCTTCCCATGATCATAATTCTTTTTGCTAGATATCATTAGCCAATTTAATAAAAACTTCTATTCTTTAATAAATAATAATTCTTTCAATCTTTTTATTAAAGAATAGAAGTTTCTATTAAACAATTTTGAAATAAAAGGAAAAAATATATGGAGGGTGTCTATTGAACTTAATCCAAATGGAAATTTTTTCAATAATTTAATCTAAATGATAAAAAAACTTACATATAATTTTGTAATGGAATTAATTTCCATAATAAAAATCTAAAACAAAAGTTAAACTAAATATTAATTATCTTTATGGCTTTTAAAGATTGAAGAACACTAACCTTAATCCTAATTAAACTAAAGTAAAGTAATTTACCCTACCCTTAATTCTTTTGGGTTTTAAAGTTTTTTTCGCAGGAAAGATATTAAATAAATCATAATTTACACGTTCCATAATTTAATCCAAATGATGCCAAAAAAATTAATTATACTTCTCTAAAATTAATTCCCATAGTAGAAATCTAAAACAAAGGTCATTAAATTAAATATAACTTTTGTTTGTGGCTTTTAAAGATTGAAGAAACCTGACCCTAACCCTCATTAAACTAAAGTAAAGTAATTTGCCTTTCTATTAATTTATTAAAAATCTAAAAGAGAGTTCATTAAACTAAATTTTAATTTTCTTTGTGGCTCTTAAAAATTGAAGAACCATAACCCTAACCCTCATTCATTAAACTAAATACCATGTTGTTAATCAATTTTAGATCTAACAATTAGTTTTTAATGGAATAATTTAATCCAAATGATTTTCTAATGGAATTAATTCCTATACTAAAAATCTAAAAAAGTGGCCATTAAACTAAATATTAACTTTCTTTGTGGCTTTTAAAGATTGAAGAACCCTAACCCCAGCTCTCAGTAAACTAAAGTAATTTACACTTCCATTAATTTTCTTTGTGTGTTTTATAGATTTGTTTATGCTACAAAGATATTAAATAAATTATAATTTACAAATTTTCTTTTATTTTAATAGCATAAATAGAATAAGAGTAAATTATACAAAATGCCTAATCTAATCTTCTATAAATAATAGCAGAAATATTGCATCACTTCATAAATTCATTTTACAGAAAAAAAAAAAACAAAAAATATGAATGCAGTGATGCCCTTACCAATTAAATTTCTCCCTGATTAAACTTCTGCTCCACAATTCAATTTGGTCTATTTTTATTTGATTTGATTTTTCTTAACTTTATGTTTGATATTAATTATATTTATACACATTATCTTATCAATGTCAGCTTTATTTTTATGTTCATTGATTTAATAAGACTATGTCCACTATTTCTTTCTAATTTAAAATAGTTTATATATATATTTTAAAAAAATATGTCTAATTATCTAAAAAAAAAATATGTGGGCTCTATTTTTTTTTATGTATACGGTCACATAGGCATCCCCTTAATGCCACTCTATAAGACCTCTTAACCTAAGAAGAATAATATCTAGAAACCATAAAGATAATAATGAAAATCGATAAAAATTATAAAAAATTAAAAATTAAAAAGCCACCTCATAAAAAATGATTAAATATAATATAAAAATTTACAAGAATAATATATAAAAATATAAAGTGATAAATATATAAATACAGTATAATAATTAAACAATATAAATATTGTCAAATTTTAATATTAATTATTTTTGTATATTGTATTAACATAGAGTTAAATATTTACATGGTCACAATCATCCCCTTAATGCCACTCTATAAGACCTCTTGACCTAACAAGAATAATATCTAAAAACCTAAGGATAATAATGAAAATGGATAAGAATTGTAAAAATTAAAAATTAAAAAGCCACCTCATAAAAAATGATTAAATATAATATAAAAATATACAAGAATAATATATAAAAAATATAAAGTGATAAATATATAAATACAGTATAATAATTAAACAATATAAATATAGTCAAATTTTAATATTAATTATTTTTGTATATTGTATTAACATATAGTAAAATATTTATATTCATTGTATTTAATGGTAAAAATCTTTAAATATAGGGAAATGACCATCAAATTTAGGCCCTAGCTCCTTCTCTTAAATCTCTTCATACATATTGTCATGGGGATGGCCCTTGATGTGGCCCCATGTGGTAGTGGCGATCTCTACTCGCATCTCCCATTATGGACAAGACCTTTCACACAACCCAGAATACGCCCTTTTTCACCTTGAGTGCTCCTAGAAATTCAACCAACAATACGCACTAAGGAATTGTATGAATTGCACCAAACCTCTTGGCTCGTGCACCTAGTAATTCAACTCCAATTCCAATCTCCCATGAACTATGAGAGTCATTGACTATGGAATCTCATGAAAGACCCATCTCCCTTGCACCCCCTGGGAACCATGCCTAAGCATTTCCTTAAGAGATTGACTTACCACCAACCTAGTTGTGTAGGCACCTGAGCACTAAGAATCCCATACCTCTCATCCCTCCTCAATTCTATTAGCTTTCCCAAGTTCCCATCCTTCACCTTTGACTTGCCAACCTCCTTCCATTGCACCACTATGATTGTATACCACCCCGTCCATTCGAGCACTTCTTGAGTCTCCAACATGTGACATCCCAACCTAGAGCACCAACTTATCTTCGTCAACTCACCTCCCATGTCTGATGACTCCCGTGGTATTCACCAACTCGCCATCCTTGGCTCATCCTGCAAACTCCATGAGTCTGCCATGCACTTCCTATTGACCTATGTTCCCCTTCCCAGAGTCAAATATCACATCTTGAAATATTGAAAATCTTGTTGATTTGGTTAAGTGCCTAGTATTTTTTAGTTTTCAATATGTTTTCCTTGCAAAAGATCCAAAAAAATCATAGGGAAAATCTCCTAAAAAAACCCAGAAAAACCCAGAATTTTCTAAGTCTTTGCCTTAGTTTTTTGCCTTAGTCGGCAAAAAATTGAGTTCACGAACTTGTTGGTTTGCCAACTAAAGGAAGGAAGAAAGAAAAGGAAACAAGTGAAGGAGAATTCCCTTGATCAGCAATTTTCAAAAGGTTCAAAAATTCCAAGGTTCGTCAATGAGATGAGCCACTGACGGAAGGGAAGGCATTCTTCAAATGGCTAAGGCAAGTGAGAAAAGAAGGCCTTAGTTGGCTAAGGAAAAAGTTAGTGAACCAAATGGTTCACCGATCAGTGAATGCGCTGACTAAAGGAGAAATGTGGGAGGCCGAAGGAACAATTTTAGAATTGGTTGAGTAAAGAAAAGGAAAGGGACTCCTCTATCAGTGAATCAGGGAAAATTTGAACTCCCTAAATGGTTCAAAATTTCCCAAATCCATCGATAGGGTGATTCATCAACAAGGTAGAGAAAGATCAAGGAAAGAATGAAGGCGAAGAGGTTTGTAAAAGTGAAACTTTGC
This sequence comes from Cunninghamia lanceolata, assembly GCA_027924645.1. Classification (NCBI taxonomy): domain Eukaryota; kingdom Viridiplantae; phylum Streptophyta; class Pinopsida; order Cupressales; family Cupressaceae; genus Cunninghamia; species Cunninghamia lanceolata. Next base: position 2,278,616 of record BSBN01000135.1, on the reverse strand, counting down.
TGATAAGGTAAAGCTAGAGGGCGAAATGAGGAAAGTTTGTAAAAGGAGATTTTACCAACAAGGCAAAAAAGTGACTAAGTAAGAGTAAAGTTCGCAAAAGGGTAAAATCGCCGACCAAAAAGAAAAGGAAGCAAAAGGGTGGAGAAAACAAAAATTCATAAAATGTAGAAATCACTTACAAGAGCAAAAAGGGAAAGTAGGCAAAGTTCATAAAAATCAGGATTTGCTGATAAGAAAAAAAGCAAGATTGTTTCGAAGAATTGTAACTTTGCCGATCAAAGGGAGAGACATCCATAGTTTAGAAAAATCAGGATTTACCGATAAGGCAAAAAGCAAGATTGGTTTGAAGATTTTGAACTTTGCAGACTGAAGAGAGAAGAATAAGCCAAAGTTCTAAAACATGGAATTTTTCTGACTAAAGGGACAAACCAAAGAGCAAAAGCAGGGATGGTTCATGAAAGACAAATTTTTCTGACAGGGCAAATTTCAGGCCAAAATTTGAGATAAAGTACAAATAATGAAAACAGAGCTTGTAATATATTGTAATATTTAAATATTTGAAATTAAATATTTAAAGTGTTGTAAAAGCTCTGTATAGGGATATTTTGGCTGGAAAATATATTTCAAATATCTCCTATAGCCATTAATGTAAATCAGATCTTTCTAGCTACTCCATTTCTACATATTTTACATTTATTGTTGCAAATGATGCATCAGTTGCTTCTATTAAGGCAACAAATATCTCCCAACTACTTCAAGACCAAGATATTTTCTGCATTTATGTTTTGTAGACAAACATTCCTTTTGGCAGAAATATCTTCTGACAAGCCCATGGGGTAAATTAATCGTGATGAATGAATTAGGTCAATGAAGAAATGTTATATATACATGAAGCAAAGATGTAATGAGGGTTGGATACAGAAACTTATTTTTTGTGTTCAAATAGAACCCTCCTCTGTTGTAACCATGCCTTTTAATCAATACAATACTGTATTTTTACCTTTCCATGTTGTTCTTTAACTCTGTGTAATCTAGAATTGGTTTGTCTGTGAATGTTTATTTTCTTGCAATCCTTTTCTACTCCTTACCTTTGTTAAGGTCTGTAGGATTTGTGTGAGTTATCAGTTGTATTTCATTATTCTTTGCATTTTTTCACTTTGTGAGTGTTTTATATTCAAACCTGGTGAATCATCTTTAATTTTAGTTCTCCTTCTTCCCCTTTACACAACAGTGATTAGATTAGATTTAGTCTTAGCACACTCTAAATCTCATATTCAGAAAAGGAACCAACCTTTCTCTGGAGGTTTGATTTCCTTTGTAGGGTCTCACACCTGGAAATCACTCCAATGTTTCACTAGATTGTTGCAGCTAAAGCGTTTCAACACAAGGTGCAAATCCAAGTGACAATGGTTTATGGCACGCTCGGTGAGACAATATTTAATTTGAATTAAGAATTAGACTGAGAATTTGGTGTTGTTCTTAGTACTCTTCAGTTTGGCAGACATTTTCATGCACCTAGCGACTCTATAGACTCCTATTTCATACCAATCCAATGTTATATGCCTGTGCAGATGCAAGTTTCTTCAAGAGTTAATAATTATCAGTTTGTTGAGTTGTCTATTGTTGCTTCAAGGAGAAGAACTAGGTTATCTAGGTCTCCTATAAGAAGGGATATCAATGTTGTTCCATCTCATTCAAGAGCTCAATCTACACCTCCTCCTATTAGGTTTCAATACTCAAGGAGAGGCTTGTACATACCAAGGATAAACCTAAGTATTCTCAGTATGCTAGAAATTTTTGTTTTGTAACTTTCAATGGAGGTATCCCTTTAGATTTGGCTGCACATAATGATATACCTACTTCAACCCTAAAGAGTATTTCATCCTTTATGGGTGATGGTTCTACTACACCTATTGACGATATCAAAGACATATCCAATGTATGTTCAGTCCATCATATTCAAGATGAAGATGTGGCTATTAGGTTCATGGTTTCATCCTTCAAGGGGAGAGCTCTGCAATGGTTTAGGAGTTTAACCCCTACTTCAATACATGATTGGGATGAGCTAGGAGAAGCACTCTACAATTAGCTTGGAGAAAGGGCAGACAGTCTCTCTCTATTGGAACAACTAACAACAATAAAGAGGGCTCCTAGCAAGATGATGGCAGACTTCAATTTTAGATTTTAGAGGATGTGGGAGAGAATCCCAACGCTCCTCAAACCATCTCCACAAGGTGCCTTTTTATATTTTTTTAGAGCTTTAAATTTTGATATTGTTGTTATGATGCAATCTATGGGTGTTGTTACCTTCCCTGATGCATATGAAATAGACTTGAGAGCTAAAAATTGCTTGATACAGGTTGGGAAAATTGGTCTGAAACCTCCTACACCTATTTTCCTAGAACTACATTCACATTTACAACATCGTAATATTGCTCCCATCCTAGAACCTAAAGCCTCTACATCTTCTCTTCCACAAGAAGACAATGACTTTAAAACCCTAGGGGCCAACATGGCCAACAACATCAGTACTATAGCCATTCAAACCGCCCCTAAACCCCATCAAATTATAACTAGGCAATCTTCAAATCAAAATTGCTTGATCAAGGTTATAATTCTAATAAAAATCAAAACTGGAAACAAGGTTACCAGCCAAATAGGTACCCAAATAATAAACCTGCTCAACCTTTGCAAACAGTCAAACCTATCCAACAAATAATTCTGTTGGGGCCTTGGTTCCTACTCAAAACAATCTGGCCCAAGAGGCATATTGGTGTTATCCTTGCAGCCAACCTCATAATCAGTCCACTTTTGCTTTTGGAGCACAAGAGCAATCCCTAATGGTGCAAAATTTTCACACTCAACAAGCATCATTGGTGGAAGCATCCAACACCAACCTGAAGGTACAAAATTAGGTTGCTTCTGATTCCAACTTGATGCTATGGACTCCTGAGGATTTTTGTGTTGTCAATCAGCCTATGGACAGTGTGATCATGCCTGTTAGTAACATTTTAGACAACACAAGGTCCAAAAAGATATAATTGGAGGATAATCCCATGCCTACTGTATTACAAAAGGAACCTATCCCAAAGGCAAAAGGTACCATTGCTACGAATTCAACTCAAAGCAGTAGGCTTTCTACTGCAAAAGAGGTTCCATCAAGCCCAAAAGTCCCTGAACAAGCCATAGAATAGTCAAAGAGGGGAACATGGATTCCTTGCATGCATAAGACAATAGTTTTCTCCCTAAATATTGTGGAACAAATGAAAAATACAAGCATAAATGTGTCAATGTGGGAGGTAATGTCGATCCCCTCTCAAAGGGATTTGTTGCAAGAGGCCTTAGAGAAATTCCTATCAGCTGAATCAACAAAGGAGAAGGAAAAGAGGCCGGTTAATCTTGTGCAAGCAAGTGAAGAGCAAGGGGGTCCAACAAAGAAGCCATCCCCATTTTACTTTTCTCTAATCATTGGCAAATTCCTGGTACATAATTCAAGAGCCAGTGTTTCAGTCATTCACAAGAAGATAGCAAATGCATTAGGCATCAAATATACCCTTATTTCATCAGGGGTACTACAGTTGGATGACACTTCTATCAACACTATTGGAGTGATCAAAGGATTGGATTTGACCATACATGCTTGTCCAAACTTGACTATTAGTCAAGATATCTTGGTCATTGATCTTCCTCCTTTCTTTGCTATCTATTTGTCAAGAGACTTCACAGCTAAGGTAGGTGGCTACATTTCATCTAACTAGACTCACATGCTACTGAGGACAAGATATGGCTCAAGGTTCACCATCAAGGCTAAACTAGTTTTAAATTATCATGTAGAGAATTATGATCACAACCTAGTGAACCCTAATTGTATGATTTAGGGTGAGGAAGTGCATGATTCAGGATCCCTAGAGGCATTATCTTCACCCCTTCCAACCCTAGATCTTTTCCTTGATGAGTGGGCAAAGGAACACTTTGATTTTGACCCTTATAACACCACTAAGACAACTAGGTTGGGCACCTACATGATTCATGAGGAGAATTCATCAGTCCCCTCTACACTTAAACTAGATGATGATTCTAATGGCCCATGGAAATTGTTCTTTGATGGTGTAAAGACAGAAATGGAGCTGGTGCAGGAGTCTTATTGATCTCCCCGACTGGTAAGAAGCTACATTTTGCTCACAGACTATAATTTTCATGCACAAATAATGTTGGAGAATATGAGGCATTGACCCATTGCTTGCTACTAGCAGAAAAGAAGAAAATCGGACATCTAGAAATTATCTTTGGAGATACTGAGCTAGTGGTCAACTAGGTTAGGGAGAGATGTGCAATGAAAAATTAGCTTCTTAGAGCATATAGGCACAGAGTTTGGGGCATGTTTGAGATCTTTGATGCTCTCAACCTACAGGTGACCCTAAGGAAATTAAATACAGAGATAGACCAATTGGCAATAATTGGTGCTCAGTTCACACCTCCTACAGACGTGTTTTAGGGTTCTATTAGCATGTCAAAATAGTGTTCAAGCCCTCTATTCCTGATAATGATGTGAACTGGTAGATATTTGATAGTTACCAAAAAATTGTGAGCTTCATCCAAAATGAAGTTGAGTTCTCATCAATGGCGCAATCTAGGTTGCAAGAAGAATATGACACCCAAATTATGCAAGTGAAAACAAATAAGCTACCCAAGGTTTTAGTCACCGTTGAGGCTATTTTCGATCATGATGATGAATACAAGGGCAAAGAGAGGAACATCACATGCAAAAGGGGGGATTATCAGAATGTTTCTATTGCCCAAGACAAAGATTTATTGCTAGGAAATGTATGTTCTGATATTGAGCAACATGATAAATATAATCATCTATCCTAGAAATACAATGATGTTTTTGCATGGGGTTATGAGGATCTAAAGGGTTTCGACCCAAATGTTGCCCAACACTCCATAGATCTCAACCCAAGTGCTAAACCCATCCACCAGAAGCAACGACCCATAAAGTCCAAGGTTGGATCTGTGATGAGGAAGGAGCTTACCAATCTCATTCAGACTAGAATTATCTTCCCCATCAAGTACTCCATCTGGGTAGCTAATTTAGTACCACTAAGGAAGAAAAATGGTGAGATAAGGTTGTGTGTGGATTTTCAGGATCTGAATCGCATCTCCTTGAAGGACCACTATCCTCTGCCATCCATGGACCAAATCTTGCAGACTGTTGTAGGGGCAGAAAGGTTTTCATCACTTGATGTTTTTTCTGGTTATAACCAAATATTTGTAAAAGAGGACATATTCAAGATGACATTCACCACTAAGTGGGGAACCATGGCATATGCAAAAATGTCGTGTAGGCTCTCCAATGCTGGCGCCACTTTTCAGAGGGCAATGGACATTGCTTTTAAGGGATTTATTAACAAGTTCATCCTAATATATTTGGATGATATCACAGTCTTCTCCAAGAGAGAATAAATTTATATGATGCATCTGGAGAAGGTTTTTGAAAGATACAAGGAGTTTGGGTTGTCTCTGAACCCTAAAAAGTGTTTTTTTGTTATTACTCAGGGCAAGCTTCTAGGCCATTTAGTGTCCAAAGATGGGATCTCCATAGATCCAGAAAGAACTTCAACTCTTCTTTCCCTTCCTCTACCCACTCATAAGAAGGCTTTATAGTCATTTCTAGGGTAGATTAATTTTGTTAGGAAATTCATTCCTAACTGTGCTAGCTTGGTCAAACCACTGACCCTTCTGCTTAAAAAGGATGTTTCTAGGTGGACCAAGGAGGGGATAGATGGATTTGAGAAGATAAAGGAAGAAATTGCCCAGGCTCCTACACTCATGAATCCTAATTATGAGGGTGTTGTCCTTTATGTACATGGAGGAGAGAGAAGCATTGCAGCTATCCTGATGCAACAAATGAACATGGTATGAAGCAACCCCTAGCCTTTTCAGTCAAACATTGAAAGATTATGAGGTCAGGTATAGTCCCATGGAAACAAGTTTTTTCCATTATAAGAGCATTGAAGTAGTTTAAGTAAATACTGGAAAATAAAGATATCAAAGTATTAGTTTCTCATCCTAGTGTGAGAGACTACATAATGGGAATTGAAATTAGTGAAAAGAGAGCAAGTTGGGTTACTAAGATCTTGGAATATGATGTTATTATCAAAGCCACTAAGTTGATCTAAGAGGTAGAGGATTATGTGAACAGTTAGCTCAAACTACTATGGATGAAGTGAAATCATTCTATCACTTGAATGAGGCAAAACCTATAGTTGAACTAGTAGTTGTGAGTTCTTAGACAACAAACATGGTCAGGTTCCTATCCACTGGTGAGTACCCTTATGGATTGGACAAAACTAAGAGAAGACATTTCAAGTTGCAGTCCATTCCTTATGCTTTGGTATAGGGGTTCTCATTAAGATAAATTTGGATGGAGTCTTGCTAAGATGTATTGAGGAATATTGGATTAACAGATTACTCAGTGAGTTTCATGATGGTCCAGCCAAAGGCCACTTCTCTGCTAGAGTTGCAACAATGAAAATAATGAGGAAAAGTTACTTTTGGCACACATTATTCAATTATGCCCATGTATGGGTAAGAAAATGCAAAGAGTGTGCTCTCTTTCCTGGAAAGAAAAGGAAGCAGTCCTTCCACTTCATCCTATTCAGGCAGATCAGCCTTTCTCACAATGGGGCTTGGATTTTATTGGCATGATCTGACATCCAATGCTAGTCACAAATGGGTTTTGACTGCAATGGACTACTTCACCAGGTGGGTTGAAGGAGTCCCACTCGAAGAGGCCACAGAATTGGCCATCATGGGTTTATTGGAAGAAATTATGACAAGGTTTGGAGCTCCTCACACTATCATTTCTAATAATGCAAGAGATTTCATTGGTTTTAGGATAGCTAATTGGGCTTTGAAGTATAATGTGTTCTTGAATACTTCATCTAAGTATTACCCCCAAGGTAATGGGTTAGCTGAATCCACTAATCAAAATCCGATCAAAATTATAAAGAGGACTAGGGAAACAAATCAGAGACAATGACACAATAAGATCAGATTGGCTCTTTGGGATGATAGGATCACCTATAAAAGAGCCATTGATAACTCCCCTTTTGTGCTTGTGTATGGAAGAGAGGCTAGATTGCCCTTATCTTTGGAGTTCCCTATATTAGAATTGGCCCAAAAGTTAGATTTAGAAGGTGAGGATGCTAGGTCTATAAGGATGGCTGAATTAACTGAGTTGGAAGAACATAGACAGTCAACCATGGCTACCTTGGAAGAAAACCAAAAATATACCAAGAGATATTTTGACAAGAAGGCAAAGGATCAAATTTTCAATGAAGGAGACCTTGTTCTCAAATGGGATGTTGACAGGGGCCCCAAACTGGAGGCCATACTAAATTTGATACAATCTGGAGTGGCCCATATATCATCATCAGCTGCAAGCAAGCCAATTCTTTCAATCTTTCAAAGATGGATGGTGAAGTTCTACCGATCTTAGTGAATGGGATTCATCTCTAACCTTACTTCTAAGGTTGGTTTGAGATTCTATACATACTATTTTATTTTGTTTCTACTTTAGTTTTCCTTTTCCTAAGTGTTCCTGCATAGGCTGCAATCTCATTAGGAGAATACAGACCTTGTTTTCCTTTTGGCATTGTTTTGAAGGCATGGTTTCAGTTGTGTTCGACCTACTATAGTCCTTTTTTAACTCAATGGCCAATGGATGCTTAAGGCTACTGGTTCTTTGTTTAATAGGAAAACATCATTGAGAGGTCACCAAAATGTTAACCTATTTCCCCCTTCCTAGAGTCAAATAACCCAGCATGAAATATTGAAAATCTTGTTGATTTGGTTAAGTGCCTAGTTTTCTTTAGTTTTTAGTGTGTTTTCCTTGCAAAAGATCCAAAAAATTTCTAGGGAAAATCCCCTAAAAAAAACTAGAATTTTCTAAGTCTTTGCCTTATTTTTTGGCCTTAGTTGGCAAAAAGTCAGGTTCGTGAACTCGTCGGTTCACCGACTAAAGGAAGGAAGAAAGAAAAGGAAAAAAGTGAAGGAGACTTCCCTTGATCGATAATTTTCAAAAGGTTCAAAAATTCCAAGGTTCGCCGATAAGGTGAACCGCCGATGGAAGAGAAGGCATTCTTCAAATGGCTAAGGCAAGAGAGAGAAGAAGGCCTTAGTCAGCTAAGGAAAAAGTTAGCGAACTAAATGGTTCACTGATTGGTAAGTTCGTCGATCAATGGATACATCAATTGAAGGAGAAATGTGAGAGGTTGAAGGAAGAATTTGAGAATCGGCTAAGTAAAGAAAAGGAAAGGGACTCCTCTATCGGCGAATGGGGGAAAGTTTGAACTCCCCAAATGGTTTGAAATTTTCCAAATCCACTGATAGGGTGATTCATTAGCAAGATAGAAAAAGATTAAGGAAAGAATGAAGGCAAAGAAGTTCGCAAAAGTGAAACTTTGCTAATAAGGTAAAGATAGAGGGCGAAATGAGGAAAGTTTGTAAAAGGTGATTTTGCCAACAAGGCAAAAAGGTGAGTAAGTAAGAGTAAAGTTTTCAAAAGGGTAAAATCGCCAACCAAAAAGAAAGGGAAGCAAAAGGGTGGATACAAGCCAAGTTCATAAAATGTGGAAATCGTCCATAAGAGAAAAAAGGAAAAGCAGGCAAAGATAAGGCAAAAAGAAAGATTGGTTCGAAGAATTGTAACTTTACCGATAAAGGGAGAGACATCCATAGTTTGAAAAAATCAAGGTTTGTCGATAAGGCAAAAAGAAAGATTGGTTCAAAGATTTTGAACTTTGCAAATTGAAGAGGGAAGAACAAGCCAAAGTTCTCAAACATGGACTTTTGCCAACTAAAGGGACAAACCAAAGACCAAAAGCAGGGATGGTTCATGAAAGACAAATTTTATTGACAGGGCAATTTTTAGGCCAAAATTTGAGATAAAGTAGAAATAATGAAAACAAAGCTTGTAATATATTGTAAGCTTTAAATATTTGAAATTAAAATTTAAAGAATTGTAAAAGTTGTTAGTGTGAAAAGTTACATTATCTATCTAGTTAGCTTTTAGCATGTCTAGGAGATTAATATTCACATTTGATTAAGTCCAACTTTGGGCTTCTTACCTTTTTGTCTCACCTCATGTGGTGAAGACATGTCTACTCAACTTTGTGAGACACCTACTTCATGCAAACTTGCCACTTACTCAAATATGTGTCATTTAAGTAGACAAGTGTTGCACCTTTGGAGGGTTGCTCAGTCGTTGTGTACGACCTTCTCACCTCCACTTGCCTGCTTATTTAAGCAAGGCTCTATGTACATAATCTTCATGTCTTGAATATCAAATATGGCTTTTTGTGCTCATGCTTTGTAGAAGTTTATCTTGTTTTCATTTTATGATCTTGGCTAATTCCAACATGGTATCAAAGCCATGCAAATGAAATGCTTCGCATTTTTTTTAGCAATTTATGCATCTAGCCATTTCAAGAGTTCAATTTTCGGTATTTTCTTTGCAATTAGGGGCCTGTACTATTTTGTATAGAAAAGTTGTAAAAAATTGAAAAACATTTTAGTAGAGGGCCATTCAACCCTCTGCCCATCTACTCATTTTGGGTAAAATCATGTTTTTGCAGGTCATCTGGGTGCATTTTGCTAATTTTTAGGCAAAATTTTGAAGGAAGAGCTCAGTTTTGGGCCTCTCGACCTGCTACTGCCTATATCAATCAGGCTATTGTCACCATTGTTTGAAAACTACTATTACGGGTCACAATCTTCAGTTTGACCAGTTCAAAGGCTGCCGCCCTTATTTTTCATCCTCTAAGCATACTATTGTAAATTTCTAGTTGTTGATTCAAGATTAGCAAGCTACGTTGTCTCACAACCTTTAGTTTGACCAGTTCAAAGGCTGCCGCCTTTGTTTTTAATCCTCAAAGCATACTATTGTAAATTTCTAGTTGTTGATTCAAGATTAGCAAGCTACGTTGTCTCAGTTTTGTGCAGGTTTTGTCTAACGGTTGCTATCTTCTAGTTGCAGCCCTCCAAAATCTTCAAAAAGGGCCTGAGATATCTGGTTGGATAGCATATAGCAGAGGCGCGCCAGTGAAACTACTTGGTGCTGCATCTTCTTGCACTAGCAAGCACTCCACGTATATGGTGTTTTTTAAATTTATGGAGCTTCAAATTCCCCTGCAAGTAAGTTGGCGACAGTAGTTCTAGTGACATTATTGAGTCTTTGGTGAAAGAGCACCTCACTCAGATCATTGACCTATGCATTGGGTGTCCAGGCAGTGAACTAGAGGGTATATGCCTTCCTATAATGCCCAACAACGCCTATTTCTCCTCACATGGCATCAGCACCTGCAAAAGCCCTCTATTTTTGGTCTTGCACAGCCTGCATAAAGACTTTATGCTTTGCTCAGCTAGCCTCCAGCAAGGAAAATGACCTACCTGCATTTTTTGGGCCTTCCAAAGGCTCCTCTAGCTGCCCTGATCTGCAACGGCTCCATCTTTGTGGTGTTCCAGCTATGGATGGCAGTTATTGAGAGTTTTCCACTCTCTACTCCTCTCCTCCACTCTCTACTCAGGGCTCTCATGCCTTATGACTTGGTCATGCTAACTGTTGCTATATTCGCTCAACGTTTATGTCACTGTTATCATATATGTTAAAAGTAGCATTTGTTAAAAGGTTAGCTTGTTTCAACATACAATTAAAGTTAAAGTTTTGTTATTACTCTTTGATGAATCACAGTTTGTTTAAAACTTTTGTTGCACCAAATGTCACCTAGCGTTTTCATTATAGTGTGCAAATAGGAGTCTATTTAAACAAAAGCTTGTAAGTAGGAGTTTATTTTCTTTTGGAAAGATTGTATTTGAGGAATGTAATGTGACTTTTCAAAGTCACTATCAAACTCGAACATATAAATCTGACATACAAAGTAAGCATTTAATTGTTAACCTATAAAGTCGGCATATAAAGTTTACGTTTTATTCGTCCGTCGAAGATGAAGGGTGAGGCCTGGGTTGGAAGGAGGCCAATTCCCCCTCACAATCAAACCCTTTATAATCTACACTTCGCCCCGATTCCAACAAGTAGTTGGAAGCCTATGCTTGCCTCTCGGATAGGGATTTTTTTGGCTTTTCAAGTGCTGTTTATTACAATACACCATCTTTGCGGAAATTTGATATTGTAATAACTTTTGCTCGGTAGCTCAGAATTGAGCACCATTTTTGGCAAAAATTCATATTTTTCCATTTCCCATGGATTGGTGAAAACTTATTTTGTAAAATGCACTAAGTTATAAAGTGCCAAAATCTAGGGGGGTCTCTCTTTCAACATTTTCGGGGGGGCTTTATTGCACTGTTGCATTTTTGCATTTGATCTTTGCACATCATAAAGACCATGTCTACATGTTGCATAGTCAAGTGTACATATTGTGGGAGCACTCAACATGGGGATGAATTTTGTCCTCATTTCTCTCACACTATCTTTTCACTGTTTTGTAAGATTGCAAAACGACCTACTACTATCGTCTTTCCAGATCTGCCACTTTGGGATGTATATCTACCCGACATTTCATGTCTTTTCATAGAGTCCCGCATTGCAGATTTGGAAGACACCATTGAGGACATTAGTCTTCTCTTTGATGACAACTTCGATGAAGTTGCATCAACATTGTCCACTTCAGATATTCATGCTCTACATTATTCTACACATGATTCTAGATAGTCATCATCCTCATCTATTGCGCATGCACCTGATTTGATTATGGCATCCTTCGGCATTGACATGGGGACACTTGAGCACTCTTCGAAGGCATCAACATGGGTACCATCATCCTTGGATCAGATTCTACATGATTCAAGATCATACATACATCTTCTTGCATGGGAAGATATCCTACATCTTCATGTGGTTTCTTTTCTTTCCAAGGGAAGGAACATTGTTCGGCATTCTTGGATCTACATATGCATCCTTTGTCGACTATTCAGCATCACTGCAACATGACATGTATTATGGGGGGGTTATATTGACCTACTCATTTTCTCTCCTATGAAGGGTATTTATTGTACTTTAGTGTTAGAAGTAGTCCTTGGGGGGTCATGTATAATCCTCCTTCTATCTTTCTTCTTCTTTCACTTGTACATTTACTTCTTACATCATTTCTCTTTTGGAGAGGAGTTTTGTTCCCATTGGGTTTTCTCCTTTTTCTCCGCTTATAAGAAATTTGTTCATGGGTACCTAACATGGTCTAGTAGCCAGGACCCTTCATCATCTTTGTTTCACTACTCCCTAAGTTGCACTTAAGGGGGTTGTTAGTGTGAAAAGTTACATTATCTATCAAGTTATCTTTTAGCATGTCTAGGAGATTAATATTCACACTTGATTGAGTCCAACTTTGGGATTCTTACCTTTTTGTCTCACCTCATGTGGTGAAAACATGTCTACTCACTTTTGTGAGGCACCTACTTCATGCAAACTTGCCTCTTACTCAAACATGTGTCATTTGAGTAGACAAGTGTTGCACCATTGGAGGGTTGCTCAGTCGTTGTGTATGACCTTGTCACCTCCACTTGCTTGCTTATTTAAGCAAGGCTCTATGTACATAATCTTCATCTCTTGAATATCAAATATGGCTTTTTGTGCTCATGCTTTGTAGAAGTTTATCTTGTTTTCATTTGCTGATTTTGGCTAATTCCAACAAAAGCTTTGTATAGGGAGATCTTGGCGGGAAAATATATTTCAAATATCTTCTTCAGCCATTAATGTAGATTAGATCTTCCTAGCTACTCCATTTGTAGATATTTTACATTTATTGTTGCAGATGATGCATCAGCTACTTCCATTAAGGAAACAAATATCTTCCAGCTACTTCAAGACCAAGATATTTTCTGCATTTATGTTTTGTAGACAGAGATTCCTTTTGGCAGAAATATCTTCTAACAAGCCCATGGGACAAATTAATTGTGATAAATGACTTAGGTCAGTGATGAAATGCTATATATACATGAAGCAAAGATGTATTGAGGGTTGGATTTAGAGACTTATTTTTTGTGTTCAAACATAACCCTCCTCTATTGTAACTCTGCCTTTTAATCAATACAATACTGTGTTTTTACCTTTTCATGTTGTTCTTTAACTCTATGTAATCTAGAATTGGTTTGTCTATGAATGTATTTCCTTGCAATCATTTTCTACTCTTTACCTCTGTTAAGGTCTGTAGGATTTGTGTGAGTTATCAGTTGTATTTCATTATTCTATGCATTGTTGGCTCTGTGAGTGTTCTATATTCAAACCTGATGAATCACCTTTAATCTTAGTTCTCCTTCTTGCCCTTTACACAACAATGATTAGATTAGGTTCAGTATTAGCACATTCTGAATCTCATATTTAGAAAAGGAACCAACCTTTCTCTAGAGGTTTGATTTACTTTGCAGGGTCCCACACCTGGAAATCACTCCAATGTTTCACTGGATTGTTGTAGCTAAAGCACTTCAACACAAGGTGCAAATCCAAGTGACAATACTTCCTTGAAGCCATGTTTTTACCCTTCATTTTTTATCTCATGACATAGCCATCTGCTAAGTCCTGTGAACTTACAAACCAACTTGCCACCATGTGAATCCATCAACATGTCCCTAACACCCTTTCCATGTAGACCACATCCTATGTGGGTGAGGTACTCTTCTTCCCCCAACTTGCCTTATTTGTGTGACACTATGATACTACAACCATTGCCTAGCCAGTCACACCTTCCAATTTTTGTTTGCTCCTCAGATCAATGACCTAGTCATTGTCCTACCCCCTAAACTTGCAGCCCACTGAAGCACCAATCCTTGCTCATCACTTCAAACCCAGCTACTAAGTCTCTCTTGAACATGCTCTTATGGCCCAATCAATCAAGCTCCACAATCCTCATGACCCTGTCATGATCTTCCACCTTGGTCCCACCATGCGGCTATGTAGCTTGCTCTAACTATGCACTCTTACTCCAATTCCCAAAACCTTGTCTCTGAGACCTACACCATGAACTCGCGACCACTCTTGTCACTAAGTCCCCCATGTACTCCTATCCACGTTTCCAGACTATCACTGCGACATCCTATGTCCAGCCCTTCAACCTCTTTCATTAGCCTGGCTATGAACTCTAAGTTTTGTCCCTCCTAGACTAGCTGGTAGATCCCTGATCTTCTTTACATCCAATGCATCCATGCCGACTAGGTCCACAAGTCCAACTTGTCCAAGCCCTAGCATGAACCTCTTTCCACATCCATTCTTGCCTCACTAAACTCTCTGAACTCATACCATAGTCCATCCAGACACCCCTTGTATGTTGGACCAATTAAATAAATTATAATTTACAAGTTCCATAATTTAAGCTGCACTTTAGCTACAATTTTTTTTTAATAGCATAAATAGAATAATAGTAAATAATACACAATGCCTAATCTAATCTTCTATAAATAATAGCAGAAACATTGCATCACTTCATAAATTCATTTTACAGAAAAAATAATAAAAATATGGTTGCATAGTGATGCCCTTACCGATTAAATTTTTACTCTTTATCAATTAAACTTCTGCTCCGCAATTCAATTTGGTATGTTTTTATTTGATTTGATTTTTCTTAAATTTATGTTTGAGTACTACTTATATTTATACACATTATCTTATCTATGTTGACTTTATTTTTATGTTCATTGATTTAATAAGACTATGTCGACTATATCTTTTTAATTTAAAATAGTTTTTATATATTTTTAAAAACTATGTATACTTATTTAAACAACTATGTGGTCACTATTTTGTTTTTATGTACACGGTCATAGTCATCCCCTTAATCCCACTCTATAAGACCTCTCAACCTAACAAGAATAATATCTAAAAACCGTAAGGATAATAATGAAAATGGATAAGAATTATAAAACTTAAAAATTAAAAAGCCACGTCATAAAAAATGATTAAATATAATATTATAGTATACAAGATTAATATACAAAAAATATAAATTGATAAATATATAAATACAGTATAATAATTAAACAATATAAATACTGTCAAATTTTTATATTAATTATTTTTTCACAATTGTATTAACATACAATGGAATATTTATATTCATTGTATGTAATGGTAAAAATCTTTAAATACAAGGAAATTACCATCAAATTTAAGCTCTAGCTCCTCTTAAATCTCTTCATACATATTGTCACGAGGCTAGCCATTGACGCAGCCACACGTGGCACTGGCAATCTCTACTCATGTCTCCCATTGTGGACAAGACCTTTCACAAAACCTAGACTATGCTTTTTTTCACCTCGAGTGCTCCTATAAACTCAACCAACAATATGCACTACGAAATCATAAAAATTACACCAGACTTCCTGGCTCATGCACCTGGTACTTCAACTCCAATTCCAATCTCCTATGAATTATGAGAGTCATTGACTATGCAATTCCCTAAAAGACCCATCTCCCTTGCACCCCCTGGGCCCCATGCCTAAGCATCTCCTTGAGAGAACGACCTACCACCAACCCAATTGTGTAGGAACCCAAGCACTAAGAGTCCCATAATCGCAACCCTCCTCAATTTCGCTAGCTTTCTCAAGTTCCCATCCTTCACCTTTGACTTGCCAACCTCCTTCCATTACACCACTCTTATTATATACCACCCCATCCCTTCAAGTACTTCCTGAGTCTCCAACGTGTGACATCCCAACCCAGAGCACCAATTTATCTATGTTGACTCACCTCCTATGTCTAATGACTCCCCTGGTATTCACCAACTTGCCATCCTTGGCTCATCTTGCAAACTCCCTGAGTCTGCCATGCACTTCCCTGAAGCCATGTTTTTACCCTTCGTTTTTGATCTCATGAAACAACCATATTCCAAATCCCCTGAACTCACAAACCAAATTGCCACCATGTGAATCCATTAGCATGTCCTAACACCCTTTCCATGTAGACCACATCCTATGCGGGTGAGGTACTCTTCTTCCCTCGACTTGCCTTATCTGTGTGACTCTGCCATACTGCAACCATTTCCTAGCTAGTCACACCTTCTAGTTTTTGTTTGCTCCTCACATCACTAACCTAGTCATTGTCCTGTCCCTTGAACTTGCTTCCCTCTGAAGCATCAAGCCATGTTCATCACTTCAAACCCTGCTACCAAGTCCCACTTGAACCTGCTCTTATGGCCTAGCCAATCAAGCTCCACAATCCTCATGACCTTGTCATGACCTTCCACCTTGGTCCCACCATGTGGCTATGTAGCTTGGTCCAACCATGCACTCTTAATCCTTAGTCCCAAGACCTTGCCTCTGAGACCTACACCATGAACTCATGACCACTCTTGTCACTAAGCCCACCATGTACTCTTGTCCATCTTCCTGGACTATCACTTTGACATCCTATGCCCAAGCTTTCAACCTCTTTCATTATTTTGACTATGAACTCCAAGTTATGTCCCTCCTAGACTAGTTGGTAGGTCATTGATCTTCTTTGCATCCATGCCAACTAGGTCCATAAGTCTAACTTACCCAAGCCCTAGAATGAACCTCTTTCCACATCCATGCTTGCCTCACTAAGTTCCCTGAACTCATACCGTAGTCCATCCAAACACCCCTAGTACGTTGGACCAATTTCCAACTTGGTAGTGCTCCCTAAGCCACTTGCCTATGAATCACCTTTTTACTAACCTTAGCACCTTCTTGTCCCTATGGACTTGTCTTTTGACTTGTACCCATCTCTGGAGTACATGTGAGCCCCATCGTCAAGCATCACATCAGGACCCTGTCCACAAATCCACCTTGTCCCCTTTATTATAGACCGATGTCCCAGACCTCTGTCAACACCCTTCTACCTTTGGGCAAACCTAGGTATGCACCCAACACAACCCCTAGATTTCCATGTATTCCATAATCTCAACTCAACATACTGGCCCAAATGGTCTAAGCACCCATACACCCTTGACCTAGCTCCATGAGCACCTTCACTCCATGTACAAAATGTCCAATTGTTGTCCCACAGACCCTCTAGCTACTCCACTTCACTAGTCTAGTATAGCATTCTCGCCTCCTCAAGAAACCATTCTCTAGATATATAGTAAGATTCCTCTCCTTCATTCCTACAATTCATGTAGAACACCTGGCTCCAAGCCGTGGTGGAGGGACTACTCTTCTTCATCCCTGTGGGTAAGGTCCCTAACCTTTGGTTGCATGCCTAGTCTCTATCCAAATCCACTTGAATGAGAGACACCCCCTATATTCTCCTCCACTTAAAATAGGTGACACCCTTGACAATGAACCATTTGGCCCGAGCCCCATCTCTGACTGCAGCTTCCCAAGACTTATACCATAAATGAGGGTTCCTTCCATAGGAGATTCTCCACTTCGTGAAGTCAAACTCCACACCCAAACTATTTTTCACAGTGTCACCTGCATGAGCCTTACACTCAAATTTACTAGCCTACAAGAGTCCAACCCTCAACTTACCAGACTCATGAGCCTTGCTCCACCTCATATATCCTACAAGAAACCTATCCTTGACTTCTTCACTATTGTCCAACTTATCCCTGATGAATTTTTAGGACAACTGACTCCTTCTAAAAGAGATTTTCTTTCATGATGTCCCACTCCACTTCTCTGACTACTATATACCTAGCCTTTTGGAGTGCTACCAGTGTGAGCCTTGTGCTCCACTACACTGGCCTACAAGAGTCCAACCCTTATCTTCAAATACTTTACACATCTGACTTGTGAAACTTATACACATCCAACCTACCAAATACCCTCATATGACTTGCATGATTCCAACTCATGACTTCTCCACAACTATTCAAACCATCCCCGATGGATCTCTAAGATAAGTATCCACTGCAAATGATTACTAGCTACATCTTCACACTTTCCTCTTACCCCAATCCACCTCAGTGAAATCCCTATTGTTCAACCAACAACTCACTTAGCAACCAAAATCTTGACTGCGATAAATCTATCATTAACATCTGGATCCTAGTTCCAACACACACATAGCCTCACAAACTCATATACCAAACTATCTCTCCAGCTCAAGTATCAACATTGGCTCCTCCCAAAGATCTGCAACCCAGTCACAGGTCCAACTCCAACCCTCAAGACTATACGTTCACCTTCTGAAGTTCTGATACTTTTCCCATTTCATCGTATTACTCTGATACCAACTATCACAAAGGTTGGCCCACAATGCAGCCCCGGGCAACACTGGTGATCTCTGCTCATGTATCCCATTATGCACAAGACCTTTCACAAAACCCAGAATATGCCCTTTTTCATCTCAAGTGCTCCTAGCAACTCAACCAACAATACACACTATGCAATCATACACATTCCACTAGACTTCTTGGCTTATGCCCCTAGCACGTTAACTCCAATTCTGATCTCCCATGAACTATGAGAGTCCCTAACTATGCAATGCCTTGAAAGACCCATCTCTCTTGCGCCCATTGAGCACCATGCCTAAACATCTCCTTGAGAGATGGGCCTACCACCAACCCAGTTGTGTAGGCAACTAAGCACTAAGAGGCCCATACCTCTCATCCCTCCTCAAGTCTGCTAGCTTTTGAAAGTTCCCATCCTTCACCTTCAGCTTGCCAACCTCCTTCTGTTGCACCACTCTGATTGTATACCACCCCATCTCTTCAAGAATTCCCTGAGTCTCCAACATGTGACATCCCAACCCAGAGCACCAACTTATCTTCGTCGACTCACCTCCTATGTTTGATGAATCCCAACTTGCCATCCTTGGATTATCCTACAAACTCCCTAAATTTGCCATGCACTTCTCTGAAGCCATGTCTTTACCCTTCATTTCTAACCTCATGACACAGTCATCTACTTAAACTCACAAACCAACTTGCCACCCTATCAGTCCATTGTCATGTCCTTGACACCCTTTCCATGTAGATTGCATCATATATGGATGAGGTACTCTTCTTCCCCCAACTTACCTTATCTGTGTGACTCTGCCATACTACAACCATTGCCTAGCTAGTCACACCTTCTAGCTTTTGTTTGCTCCGCAGATCAATGACCTAGTCATTGTCCTAACCTATCAACTTATAGCCCACTAAAGCACCAAGCCCTGCTCATCACTTCAGACCCTGCTACCAAGTCCCCCTTGAACTTGCTCTTATGGTCCAGCCAATCAAGCTCCACAATCCTCATGACCTTCTGCCTTGGTCCTACCATGTGACTCTGTAGCTCGGTCCAACCATGCACTCTTACTACTCAGTCCTAAGACCTTGTCTTTGAGACCCACACCATGAACTCATGACCACTCTTGTCACTAACTCCCCCATGTGCTCTTGTCCACCTTCCTAGACTATCATTGTGACATCCTATGCCCAACCCTTTAGCCTCTTTCATTAGCCCGACTATGACCTCCATTTTCTTTCCCTCCTAAACTAGCTGGTAGATCCCTGATCTTCTTTTCATCTAATGTGTCCATGCCAACTCAGTTCACAAGTCCAACTTTCCCAAGCCCTAGCATGAACATTGTTCCACATCCATATGTAGTCCATCCATATAGCCCTTGTATACTGGACAAATTTCCAACTTGGCATTGCTCCCTGAGCCACTTTCTTATGAACCACCTCTTTACTGGCCTTAGCATCTTCTTGTCCCTACAGACTTGTCTCTTAGAGTGGAAAAATGTATATACGCTTCGACTGCTTCATCTATCATCTCACAACCCTCATTATAAATCTTCTCAATTGGGTGAGGTACTCTTCTTCCCTTTACAATGTTGATATATGAAAGACAATATAAAAACCCCTAGCTCAAAAACATGCAAACCCTTCCCAAACACAATATTTCATTATAGCATGATTTCAATCAATTCAAGTCCATAGGCATAGTAAAAGGATGAGGATGGAAGGCTTAGTTGACCTACCTATTGACCACAATAAACCTGAAGGATTAAACACCTGTTAACATGCATTGAGATCCACTTTTTCACGAACTTGGTGAAAGCCTCAAATCTTTGGGTGCTCAAATCTTGTAATCATCTTTTTGATCTTGACACAGTGATTGCAATAGTGTAAAGTGAAAGGCTAAAGTCATTGCAAGGCTAATATATTCCTTTAAATCATCAATAAATTCTCATCCATATGATAGAGTGGAGAGCACCATACTTAGAAGTGGGGCTATGAGGGTTGCGAGACATTGGCAGCAACTAGATATATGCCTATACCTATCGCATCTCTACATTCTAACTTTTAAGACCTTCACTTTGCCTTTGTAGGAGAAATACACTCACCAGGATATTTGCGGGAACAAGGAGATGGCAGGGATATGGATCGTAAGTGGATCCATCCTATTAGGTGTCACATTCATGTATTATCCTTTAGGACAAGGAAACCCCACATTTGACCCCCTTTAAATTCAAAATGTATTTTTTGGGCTTTCAAGGGAGGCGAGACTTATGAGGCAAAGAGGATATACCCCAATGCTCATTGAACCTCTACCATATCTCTTAAGAGTGAAAACCCCCACAATTGGAATGAAGTGAAATCTTCCCCTTAAGCTATTATAAGCTCTATCTGTAGATGAAGTTAAAACTTCTACAATTTTGAGATGTGAGTGAACTTACATAAGAAATAGAGACTTGATATAAGAATTACTCCTCAAGCCACTTAACCTTATCTTGAAGTAAACATTAAGCCAATTTAAATGGTAATTCATAACAGTGCTGGAACCTAACCCCACCATACATCATGAAATCCAAAAATCACTTTCAAAGGTGCAAGACTAAATTAAGAGAATCTGACCAAATGACAGAAAAAAGGGGTCCACATTTTAGAAAAATGGGGTGTGTGTGCAAGGCATGATATCTATCTATCCATCTCTCCCTCTATCTCTTTTATCTCTCCCTCTCCCTCTCCCTCTCCCTCTCCCTCTCTCTCTCTCTCTCTAAATCCTTTTCAAAAAATCCATTTTGTACATATCCTACAATCATGGCATTCCATGAGACCACATTTCTTTGAGTTGTTCTATCAAATAGTTCATGTTCCTTGTCTATGCTTCCACATTTTGCATACACGTCTCACAGGGCAGATACAACTACAACATTTGAAAAAATTCCCATATCCTTGATGTTTTGATGGATGTCCATACCCTATTCCAAAGATCTCATTTTGGCACAGGTAGGGAGAATGTTGGCAAAGGTAGAGGAATTCGGATTTACAATAGCCAATTGTATTTTCTTGAAAATTTCTAAAGCCTTTTTACATAGGAGATCATGTTAAGGATTTTTATTTGGGGTTGTAAAGGAGATCATACTTGATACAAATTAGCACTTTGAGGTGTTGGTAGAAGGACATAATATGATTTACATGTTTTCTTTCTTTGTTCTATGGCTACTTCTTGGAGGTTCACGTTCATATGATTTGGGAGAGTTATGATGACATGTTGTGAGGGAGTATGTAGCATTTTTATGTTGCACGTGTGGATCATTGTGATTTTTCTGGGTACTACATGGTTTTGATCATTAGCCACACCTTGGTTTGAGTGTTTATTGGTAGACTTGATATGCCTTGATTTATTTTCAAATTTGACATTATCCATGCAGTGGGAGTTCCTGGATATGTATGTTCTTCATTGATGGGTTTTATATAGGGAGCTTGTGATTGCGGTATATGGGTTGGTTATGCCATTGGCATGAGTTTACTAATGTTGTTGATACCTAGGAGGT
Organism: Cunninghamia lanceolata; assembly: GCA_027924645.1. NCBI lineage: Eukaryota > Viridiplantae > Streptophyta > Pinopsida > Cupressales > Cupressaceae > Cunninghamia > Cunninghamia lanceolata. Next base: position 2,256,883 of record BSBN01000135.1, on the reverse strand, counting down.
ATGGATGGTTTGATGTATTAGCATATACTAGTGGGTGTTATTCCCAGACATGTAGGTTTTTTTAGCATTTGACAATATCTTGGAGCCTTTGTTATCACTTGAATTTGATGCTTGTGTTCTTTGGATTGGTGTATCTTCACCTTGGCATGTTCCTTTTCTTCCATAAGTGGCATGTTGGAGGATGAGAGGAGTTCTTGCTTTCAATGGTCACCTTGGTTTTATTGCAGGTATCTTGATGGAGCACGAGAGCCTTCTGGAGATTCATGTTGTTTCATGTATGGCTATGATGATGTATTTCATTGATCAACCCTTATGCAATGTATACAACAAGTGGAAGAATGTTAGGAAAAGGTGTGTTGTACACCTTGCATAATAATGATATAATTTAATTATGTAAAATAAATATTTATTTGTGGTGTATCTTAATTGATGTGTTTAGCCACATTAAATATTTATTTGGGCCCACTTGTAAAAGTTGTATGTAACATTGGTCAAATATTTTATGTGGGAGACATAAGGCAAATATTTAATATTTGTGGCAATTATTTTAATATTTGGAAAACTTAGTACATAAAGTGAAAACTTAGTTGCAAATATTAAATGAGGTGTCAATGGTTTTTTGAACTCATGTTTTGAGTCACATGGTTTTATCCAATACCACAAGTTGTATTTGTGTGAGCTTGAGTCTATAAAAGAAAGCACATGGTTAGTGGTTTGGGTTGGCTAGTTAAGTGGGATGTCATTGTATTGAGATTATCTCGTGAGTGCACATGTGAAGTATGGCATGGGATGTGTGGTTAAATGCTTGGACACATGTAGGATGCATTGGAGGAGCTTAATGTTTCAGAAGTGTTCATGGAAACTCTATAAGTGTATTGTAATTTTTTATTGCTGAATAATGAATTGGGTGTGGATGCTTTTGGAGGCTGGGTTTTTCCCTCTGGAGGGTTTTCTGAGGATATAGCTTCTATTATCTTGTGGCTTTTTTATTTGATCTTTGCATTATGGAACTTTTGTAAGCTTGTATGCATCACATTCCTCATAGGGTTATGTGGGAATTAATTTGATCAATATGGTTAATTCCTAACATGGAAGCTATTGCATACAATGCATATTGCAAGGGGGTGGAATAAATTGTTGATTAAATTGTCTAGTCATTTAAGGGTGATATTGTGCACGTACACAACCATTGTCCATCCTCTTGAGGGAGGCATATGCATTAACTTTTATGTGGGTATATTTTTGATAGTTGAAGGTTGGGGAGATACGTAGATTTCCTAAACATCATACCCACAAAATAACAATGAATATGAGACCCTAATGATCAATCCCTTTAATGTCAATTGATGCTCAAATTCAACACTATTTTCAATGGGAGTTGGCAACAACTACCACGAGAAACTAGAATGATTCGTACAAGGTGTGGATCATGTAGAGCCCAACCAACTAACTACATTGCAGCCAAATTCTCTCTTGTCAATTCCTTCCATGGTTGGAAACTTATCAGATTTAAGGTTAACACAGATGAATTGAAGAAAAAATTGTTGATTCCTAAATATTTGATAAATCCAATGTTGGAGGCCATTACAAAGGAGGATTTTGTGTATGATGTGGATCACCATTGTGGGGGTGTTCCCAACAGCCTACCTAAATTCATTATTTATATGAATATGAAGAGAAATAGCCACCATGGCCCTATGCACTAGGTCAGAATTCAAGAGCTTATTAGTGAACAATAGATTAAATATATTCCTTAACCTTTTCCTTAGTTTATATAGTTATAATATTAATCTTTAGAAATTTTCTAATGATCACAAGTAGATAACGAGGAATAAAATAGTAATTAAGTCTAGAGTTTGAAGATTCATGAGTAGATTTCATAAGGATTCAATAACCAAACACAAGGAAGTGACTAGATTATAATTCACAATTCTCTCTAGCCCTAGTAAAATTAGACTTAGAATTACATGACCTTTTTGGATGTAGGCATGTTAATTAGTTAGAATTAATAATGATGTTCGATCTATAAACTCACTCAAGTTTAGACTTCTAGACATGTTTAATCCTGAGATGATATTTAAAATAAAATAAAGTTAATAATAAGATTGGGTTCAAGGTGCAATAAGTTCACATATAGATTTAACATTGGTAGACACAAGAATAAAGTTAAATGTGGTGTATATGTGTGTTTGTGTCTAGAATATAAAGACATTGATTATAGATGTGAAATTTTGAATTATCTCTAAGAGAATACATAGGGATGCTGGTGTCCATTAAACACTCTAGACACTAAAAAATTCATATTGTAGACACAAGGCTCTTAATATACAAAATATAATATAGATCTAAGTTTGCAAGATGAAATAGAACACATTGAACACTAGACTTAAGATTCTTAACTTATTCGCATTCTCAGTTTGAGGAACATGACTTGAGATTAAATTCCAAACATGAGGGTTTAAGTGAAGGAAACAATATAAAAACTCGGAGCCTAAGATAAATTTATGGTGGTAGATGTGAAAGTGTCACTTGACTAGAATCTAGTAGGCACCTTAGGTCTAGACTTAAAACATGTTTAACAAATGTGAAAGCCCCAATTAACTATATTTTAGTTGCTACCTCAGATCTAGGAATGGAAGACAAGATTTAAATTTAGATTGGAGGAGAAAACAAAGCAAGATGTAGAGTAATCTTTGGTTTGGTTTGGGTCATAAGTAGAAAGAAACATGTCACATGGCTAACATATTGAAGAAAGAATCCCCAAATATAAACAAGCTTTCTACACCTTATGAAAAACATGTGGGAAGGTTCAAAGGGAATTAGATACTATTATGGTTGATCAGATGATACCTTTAATTGTTTCCCCATGAGTTTTTATTTGGGTTGAGGTTATATGCTTGCTTATTTGCATAATTATGGTCATCAACTTTGTTAAAAAGTGTCTCATGTTCACTATGTAGTATGACAAGTCCATCACTTAACATATCTACACATCTTCCAAACCTTCAACTACCAATAGTATACCCACCTACAAGACAATGCATATGTCTCCTATAGGAAGAGAGAGAAGGATTGTCTAAACACAATTACAACCTCTTATTGTTAGACATTTCAAATGACAATGTGCTCCAACCCCATATGTCTCCCTTAAGAAGAGGAAGAAGGATTGTCTAAACACAATTAGAACCTCTTAATGTTAGACATTTCAAATGACAATGTGATCCAATGCCTTCCTAATTACACTTTGTTCATTGCCAAAATTTTAAAAACATTGTATTTCTTTCAAATTTCATATTTAGTTACATAGTACACTCATTTTTTATACCTATTAGTATTCCCATAAATGATGTTTTTGTGGCAAATTTTTTGTCAAATGGCAAATAGTTGAAATCAGGGCCACCATTTTTGGTGAATAGGAAAAGCTATAAAAGGGACTTGTTAGAACCAAAAAAAAATTCACATTTTGCATAGCCTCAACATACCTATCCTTTTATATACCAAAGAAAATAGCCATTATGCAATCTTGTAATCAGTATGAGTTGCCAAAATTTGTGTGACAAGATCTATTTTTAGCCCCAAAATTTGTATGACAAGATCTATTTCAAATGACTATATTCCTAAGAGAATCAAAACCTTTGTAATTTCCTTTCCCAAGCATTATCGGCCAAACATGACCTCATCACTGAAACCCTCCTCATAACTCCACTGATAGCCCTATGAAGACATAATAATATCCTATCAGGGTAACAATACCCTATCAGGGTAAACCTTGAAGCCCTCTCCTCGATAGACTGACAAAGTTGGCAAAAGCAAGCTTATCATGGTAACACATGAATGTCGATGGAACTAATATCCCAGTTCCCCCAATAACCTGATATAACTGTAACTTGTCTAAGATATAATGCATATCGACCGGATTAAGGCATATCAGGGTAACATTATTTGGTGTCCCACCGATAGACCGATTGAAAGGATTCATTGATGAGAAAGATGAATATTGGTGGAATATAAGCTATAGTCTCACTGATACAATGATGATTATTACCATCGACCAATACGATACCTTGAGACATCGTTGCAATATTTGAAATAAATGCTCTTGCCAATGACATGACTGAAATAGATGGTGCATTTATCAACCAAAATTGAAACAAACTATACCGACGGATGATTAATTTAGTCATTGCTGAACCATGAACACATCAGATATAGTGGAGCAGATATCTTAGTAAAAGTGATTAGTTGGCATCATGATGAGCACTAGGTCAATGAGTAGAAGCTTTGAATAGGCCTTTGATGGTCATGGGCTTCTGTTGGGAGATTAACGGAGTGGTCAACTCGTCTATTGTTCTATTTTAGTTATGTTTTGTTATCAAATGAGATGACTTTTGCAACGGGTTGGTAGCTTGTTGCCTCTCATGTATATAAGAGAGACCAAGACCTGAAGATAAGGGGATCATTATTACCATTTCATATTTTAGGTAGGGCATTAGTAAGAAGATAGATTGCATCCATCCCACCAATCTAACTTCATACTTCAAAAGACTTATGCAATTACTATATATTATATGAAGCAATATAATAGAGCAGACTGATCTTATAGGGTGATCTATTTTAGTGTTTAGCAGTTGTGTGGATTTATTTTGTTCATATGTTATTTAACTGTCTCCAAAGTGGTTGTTTATGTTATTCAAATTAAGTGTGAGAATACATTTGATTTGTCAATACACATTTGATGTAGTTGTGTGATACTGTTGATTGGTTTCTGTGTGTAGAAGGATTAAATTGCCTTTTGAGCAATCTAATTTGACTGGTTCCTGTGTGGATTAAAATCCTTTTAAATAAATTGTCTTAATTGGTTTCTCCTCGCATTTGAATTAAAATCCTTTCACAACTTCAGAGTAACATAAGGGGATATCACTGGGATCATTAAGAAGAGTTCAAGTAACTGACATACTTGCATGTATGTATAAGATATAGACATTTAAAAGTACCCAACTGTTAGAGTTAAGCTGAGAAATAAATCTACCAATCCTACACCCCTATCTCCATAATCATCTATCCATCGACTCCACCCACCCAATAGATTAGGCACTAATCAATTTTAGAACCCTTTGTACAAATTTAATTCACATCCTTAATACTTTAAGCTTTTTATAGGAGTTAGTTTGCAAGCCCTGCATTTATCTCACACTTGTGTGCCATAAGTGAGTAAAATTGCCCAAGTCAGAATCCACCTAGACTTTAAATCTACCTTATCATTTAGGTACACCTACCTAGGCTTGACAAAGCCTAAAGAGTAGGGGTTTTTTAGTTGCATAAACCCTATCTTTTTGACAAAAAACGTATCAAGAGACTGGCACCCTCTTGTGGTCTAAAATGAGCATTTTTGAGACCCAACAAATTGGTGACTCTACTAGGGATTAAGCCCATTTTTCAGCCTTCCATCATAGAGTTATCTCAAAGCATCATAACATAGTTAAGGCTCTGTTGGGGAGAACTTCAATCATTTTCCTACTTACAAAAAAGTAGGTGGCAACTCTAAAATTTTTATGACTAATGAAATAGATATCATATTAGAAAGGATAGACGATAGACATCAGAGATATATTATATCATCCAACATGAATGGAAGGAGATCTATGCATCAAGAAAGTCCCAAGAAAAATAATCTCAAGTGGACAGACAAGCATGGACCCCCTTGTGGAAAGAACAATAGAAACAGGGGTGAAGCAGTACCCAAACAGCCTAAAGATAATGTAAACACATCAGAACAACCCTTTATAATATTCAACTCCCCAGTGTACAATTATAGTGGAAATCCCTCAACAACTCCTGAAAAAATCAATAAAAATGATAACGTCCTCAGTTACAGGATAGATTCTTAAGAAGCAACTAAATTTGAGGAAATGATGAATGAAGAAAGGAGACAGAAACATGAAGAATCTGATAAGGGATTTTTATCACAACAGGGAGAAGAAAACTAGGAGGGATCTATAGACCATATTGTTGATTTTGATGCTATGAGTAATCAAGAGATTGAAATACATTTGGAGTGGCAAAGACAACATCTTAGAAGAAGACAACAGATGATACAAGAAAGCCATGAGATAGACCGGCAAATGGCACAATTAAACATCCAAACAAGAAAACCTCCAAGATATGTCCCTCCACATAAACAAGGTAGTAATGCCAATTCACATGGGATATCTCAGAATACAACTGCTCCGAGTACTTCAAAAATGCCCTATAATACAAGAGGTAATTCAAGACAATACACTCAACATAGTACATCATCACAAAGACCCCAACCCCCAAATACTGGCAGTATTCCCCAATATCACCCACCACCAAGTCATCATGATGTCCCACAACATTAGCAACATATACCGCCTCAGAATATACACTCTCAGCAACACATACAGCAAAAGGCTTACCATTAGCCTCCATATGGATACCAATATTACCCCAATCCACAACCTATGAATATGCCTCCACAAAACCTCATGAGTGTATGTAGGCAATTTGATCTAACAGGATATCAATTATATCCATACCCTATAGACATCAACTAGAGAAATATGGTCCCCAAATTCACTAGAAATAATGGGATATCAGCTGAAGAACACATTAGGAATTTCAATGCCTTTATAGAGGACATTGGTATGGAGCACAAGGTTGATGATGTCCCTAACTGAAGACGTAAGGGATTGGTTTACTGGTTTACCAGACGCCTCAATTAATTCTATAGCAGACTTCCATGACCAATTCAAAGAACAATATGGAAATCAGTATGCCCATAAATTTGCCCTACATGAGCTAATAAGCATCCAGAAATACTAGAATGAGTTAGTATATGACTTCAATCAAAGATTCTCCAAATTGCACAATAAAATACCACATGGATCGAAATTGACTGATTCAGTAGCTCTGATTATCTATATAAAGGCTTTTGATCTGAAAACTAGGTATGAACTCAGGAATAAGGCTCCCACGACCTTGACAAAGGCACAAAAGGAAGCTATCAGTATTAAAAATAATAAGAAGGCTACAGGGATGACTTGCAAAAGGGATAACCTTAGAATGCGCCAACAATCTAACAACCCCCAAAATAAGTAGGAATACCAGTATAGGAATGAAAGACCAAGGTTTTACGATATGCCCTATAATACCAATTGGAAAGATGGAAGACCTTATAAAATAAATAGAAGGCAGAATTATGGGAAAGATACTCTTGACCCTCTGAACAGAAATAGAACACATGTAGCAGAAAATAATCCATGGTGCTTAGCCTGTAATCTACTTCACTCACCTGATTATTGTGTGGTGGCACAATCAGTACATAAAGAGGGAACATATCATGGTCAGGAAAGAGACAACCATACTATAAACATGCTAGCATTTAGACTGCATTAGATTGATGAAGGATATTCATCCACGGAGGAAGATGGATATGAATATGACATGGGAAAACAAAGATATAACACTAGTATGGGAAGACGAGGTATTTTCAAACCAAGATGATATTTATGAAGAAAATGTTTATGATCATGGCGTACCATCACATAACCAATGGAGAAAACCAACTAAAGAAGAAAGAAGGGCTCTCATGATTGCCACAGTAGCACAGGAAAAAAGTAACTATAATATGAGAAATAGAATAGTCAATACAGATCAAGGAACACCTAGAAGTGTGTTTGTAAAAGATCAGACTCATAATAGGGACAATATGAAAAATGCATCTAAAGAATCAACAAAGACCAAACAAGGGAAGATAAAAGACAAAATACCAGTTGAAGAAAAGGGGCATAACAAAACACAAAAAGTTGATCAAACAATAACTCCCTCATTTAACATAGCTCAAGTAGTATCCCAAGTCAAAATATCAGTACCACTGCTTGAAATGACAAAGGTAGATCAATATAGAAATACAGTGGTCAAGATGATTTCAGATGTATCAAAAAAGAAGCAAGAACCTGAAGTCAAAATAAACAATGTTCGATAAGAGACTGTTAAAACTCCAAAAGTGTATTTGGGTGACACCTTAACAAGGAATCCCTCTCAGGTACATCCTTTTTACACTACCTTGCTGATTAAAAACATGTTGGTGAGGAATTGTATGATTGATTCTAGGGCAGCTATGAACATCATGCCAATAGCAGTCATGAAGGAGTTAGGAATGTGGGTTGACACCACATACAACAAATGTTATGCAATGGACAATAGATCCATCCCAGTCATGGGTATTATGAAGGATGTAGAGATAAAGTTAGCCGCCTACACTGAAGCAGCATATAAAATTGACATCACTGTAGTGGACATCCCACCCTACTATGGAATGTTGCTATCTAGACAATGGACTGCAATAGCCAGAGGAAATGTCTAGTTGGATCTATCCTATGCTACTATACCAGTAGGAGGGAAAGAGATTAAGCTTTGTAGAGCACCAAGATATGAGAATATCATATAACGAATTGATCAAAATCAAGTAAATATTTTCTATGATATAGACCTTGGTATGTTTAGAATTGAGAAAAGTCAACCAGAGTTACACAACACTGATCCAATACACCAAGAAGCCCAAATGGATGAATGTGGTGTATGGAAAATGTATTTTGATGGTGCGTGTAGTAAAGCTAGTAATGGAGTAGGAGTATTATTTATTTCACCAACTGGCAAGACTTTCAAGTACTCATTCTTGCTAACATTTGAGTGTACCAATAACATAGCTGAGTATGAGGCTTTGCTGATAGGCCTGAATATCGCTATAAAACATAAGATAAAACTCCTTAATGTATACGGGGATTCAAAATTGATCATCTCTCAAGTTAGAAACAAGTACTCATCAAAACATAAAAGGATAAAACAATATAGAAATGTTGTCTAGGATGATGTGGAGTTATTTGATGCATTCTCCATAGAATGGATAGATAGATCCAAAAACATAATGGTAGACTTTTTAGCCAACATAGCTCTTAAAAGGGATGATGCTACTCTAGCAGGAATATCTCAAATGGAGTGGAAAACAAGACCTACAATCCCGGATAACATATATAATTGGCAAGTTTTTGATGATGACACAGATCTGATTAAATTCTTACATTGTGTTGATCAATATGAGGCTCAAGAAATTGATTTTAATGCATTTATGGAGGAAGAAGATGGCAAGCAAACTTTGTTTGGTAAAGAAATTGTCTAGCTTAAGACTAACAAAATTCCTAAGGGGCTTGTGGCACTAGAAAGGGTGTTTGATGGACATGACTGAGCTCTTATGAAATAGATACCAGTGAAAAAGGAAGACCTTGAAGAAATCAACTTGGGCACTGAATTGACACCCAAAAGGGTATACATTGGGAAGAGGATAAGCCCAACAATCAGGAAGATGTTGATAGCCTTCTTAAGGAAATATAAATGAGTTTTCTCTTGGTCTTATGATGATCTCAAGGCATACAGAGAGGATTTGTTTCAACATGAGATGCCACTCAAACCTGATGCAAAACCTTTTAGACAAAAATAGAGCCAATAAACCCACCCTTGCAGCCCAAAATGCATGAAGAACTTATGAAGTTCAAGGAGGGACGTATCATTAAGCCTATTAGACATTCTACGTGGGTCTCCAACTTGGTGCCAGTCAGAAAAAAGAACGGTGACATAAGGTTATGTTTGGATTTTAGAAATCTAAATATCTCATCCCTTAAAGACAACTATCCACTCCCAAATATGGAAGCAATTCTGTAAAGAGTCACAGGATGTGAGTTGTTATCTATGATGGATGGATTTTTGGGTTATAATCAGGTGAAAGTAAAAGAATTAGAACAATATTAAACTGCATTCACTACTCCTTGGGGCACATATGTATATGTTAGAATGCCATTTGGACTTACAAATGCTGGTGCAACTTTCCAGAGAGCCATGGATGTTGCTTTTGCTGAACTGATTAATGTTATAATGGTGGTTTATCAAGATGACCTCACTACATACTCCAAGAAAGTAGAAGATCATGTTGATCATCTTGAAAAGATATTTGTCAAAGCTTTGGAATATGGTATTTCTTTGAATCCAAAGAAATGTCATTTTGCACAGACAAAAGGCAAATTACTAGGACATTTAGTGTCCAAAGATGGGGTTAAAATCAATCTAGAAAGAGTGGAAGCCATAGACAAGATTCCTATTCCTAAAACAGTTAAAGCCATCCAATCCTTCTTTAGGCAAATAAATTTCGTAAGAAGATTTATTCCAAACTTTTCTAAAATTTTCAAACCCATTTCAAAAATGTTGAAGAAGGGGGCTATGATAAATTGGTCTGCAGATGCACTAGATGCATTCGTAGCCATAAAGAGAGCGATTAAGGAGGCCCTAGTATTGAAATCCCCTAATTTCAGTAAGCCATTTCAAGTCTTCTCATTTGCATCATACCATACTATTGCTGCAATAATGCTACAAAAGAACGATGAGGGATATGAACAACCTATATCATTTTTTAGTAAATCCTTCCAAGGAGTAGAATTGAACTATGATATTACAAAGAAACATGCATATGCTTTGTTGAAAGTAGTGAAAGTTTTTAGACCTTACTTGGTAGGGGCAAAAGTGATTGCATATGTTCCCAATGCTGCGGTTAAAGATGTGTTTGTACAAGTAGAAGTTACTGGGAGGAGATGTAGATAGATCAATAGAATCTAGGAGTTTAACATAGAGATCCAAATCACCAAATTAGTGAGAGGACAAGGTTTAGCTAAACTAATGGCTGAATCAAATCTAGAGGCTTCTCAAATTCACAATGTGGGAATAGAAAAGACCATGATTGTAAGCATTGAAAAAAAAGCTTGGTACATTGACATAATGTATTACTTGAAAAATCATAAAAGTCCTGAACATTTGAATGACAATCAAAAGAGAACTTTGAAACTACATGCCTCTAAATATGTTTTCCTAGATGGTGATTTATATTGGAAGAATAGAGATGGGGTACTAGTACTATGTTTGGATTAATCCCAGGCAAAAAGAGTATTGAAGGAAATGCATGAAGGAGTCTGTGGACACTTTTCCGACAAAACTACTGCCCATAAAATTTTAAGAGATAGTTATTACTGGTCAAGAGTTTTCAATGATGCTTTCACATATGTAAGGAAGTGTGAAGCATGTCAGAAATTCTCGGGAAAGATAAAATATCAAGGAGCACTGCCACTCAAGCCAATGCAAGGTGAGGCTCCTTTTTACCAATGGGGAATCAATTTTATTGGAGAGATATCAGAAAAATCCAATGGAGGTCATAAGTGGATATTGGTAGAAACTAATTACTTCACAAAATGGATAGAATCCATCCCAACTAAACAAGCCACTAGCAAGGTTGTAATTAATTTCTTGATGGATAACATCATTACAAGGTTTGGGACACCTGTAAGGATAATCACGGACAATGGAATGTGTTTTAGATCAGATGAATTCAGAAAATTTTGTGAATCATATGGTATTGTGATTTCATATGCCTCACCATACCATCCATAGGTGAATAGATAGGCTGAGTCAAGTAATAAGAGTATCCTAAAAATTATTAGAAGGATCTTGGACAGAAATAAGAAGGCATGGGATTCTAAATTGAAGATGGCAGTATGGGCAGATAGAATCACTGTAAAGAAATCAACTGGTAAGTCACCTTTTGAGCTAGTTTATGGAGCACAGGCTAGAATGCCCATGCAAATATGTTACCTATATACAAATTTATACTTCAAGAGAATCTGGATGTCCATGAACCTATGGAAGAAAGAATGGAATAGTTGGCAGAATTAGATGAGATCAGAAGATTGGCCCAAGAATAAAATGCTAAGATGCAATCACAAATGAAGTATTTATTTGAGATAAGGGCAAAGGACATAAAATTCAATGAAAATGATATTGTCCTGTTGTGGAATGCACGGTGCTAGGATAAAGGGAAACATGGAAAGTTTGAAGCTCTTTGGATTGGGTCTTTTGTCATTACTAGCAAAGGAGGAGAAGATTCATATTATCTAAAAAATATGTCAAGAGAAATTTAGGAATTGCTAGCACATGGACAATTCTTGAAACATTTTTTTCTTAAAAACTTCCATGCACAGTAGTCTAGGAAAAGGTTAAGAATTGCCAGTGCATGGACAATTCTCAAAGTTGCCTTTTTATGATATATCATCCATGCACAGTAGTCTTAGGTTTTCATATCATTCCATTTCCCATTCATGGTCTACCTCCCAGAGATCTGTCTAGATTCTTGCAATGATCTCACGCTCATTCATCCTCAATTAGAGCCACTATTAGAACTGAAAAAATGTTCACATTTTGCATAGCCTCCACATACCTATCCTTTTATATACCACAGAAAATATCCATTCTATAATCTTGTAATCAGTATAAATTGTCAAAATTTGTGTGACAAGATCCATTTTTAGCCCCAAAATTTGTGTGACTAGATCCCTTTCAAATGACTATATTCCTAAGAGAATCAAAACCTCTGTAATTTCCTTTCCCAAGCATTATTGGCCAAACATGACCTCATTGCTGAAACCCTCGTCATAACTCCACTGATAGCCCTATGGAGACATAATAATATCCTATCGGGGTAACAATACCCTATCAGGCTAACCCTTGAAGCCCTCTCCTTGATAGACTGACAAAGTTGGCAAAAGCAAGCTTATTGTGGTAACACATGAACGTCGGTCGAACTAATATACCAGTTCCCCCGATAACCCAATATAACTGTAACTTGTCTAAGATATAATGCATATCGGCTGGATTAAGGCATATCAGGGTAACATTATTTGGAGTCCCATCGATAGACCAATTGAAAGGATTCATCGATAAGAAAGATGGATATTGGTGGAATATAAGCTATAGTCTCACCGATACAACTATGATGATTACCATTAACCAGTACAGTACCCCAAGGCATCATTGCAATATTTGAAATAAATGCTCCTACCGATGATATGACTGAAACAGATGGTGTATTTATCAACCAGAATTGAAACAAACTATACCACCGAATGATTAACTCAGTCATTGACAAACCATGAACACGTCAGATATAGTGGAGCAGATATCTCAGTAAAAGTGATCAGTTGGCATCATGACGAGCACCAGATCAAAGAGTAGAAGCTTTGAATAGGCCTTTGATGGTCACAGGCTTCTGCTAGGAGATTAACGGAGTGGTCAACTCATCTATTGTTCTATTTTAGTTATGTTTTGTTATCAAACGACATGAATTTTGCAACGGGTCAGTAGCTTGTTGCCTCTCATGTATATAAGAGAGACCAAGACCCGAAGATAAGGGGATCATTATTACCATTTCATATTTTAGGTAGGGCATTAGTAAGAAGATAGATTGCATCCATCCCACCCATCTAGCTTCATACTTCAAAAGACTTATGCAATTACAATATATTATATGAAGCAATATAATGGAGTAGATTGATCTTATAGGGTGATCTATTTCAGTGTTCAACAGTTGTGTGGATTTATTTTGTTCATATGTTATTTAACTGTCTCCAAAGTGACTATTTATGTTATTCAAATTAAGTTTGAGAATACATTTGATTTTTCAATACACATTTGTTGTAGTTGTGTGATGCTGCTGATTGGTTTCTGTGTGCAGAAGGATTAAATTACCTTTTGAGAAATCTAATTTGACTGGTTCTTGTGTGGATTAAAATCCTTTTAAATAAATTGTCTTAACTAGTTTCTCCTCACATTTGAATTAAAATCCTTTCACAACTTCACAGTAACATAAGGGGATATCACTAGGATCATTAAGAAGAGTTCAAATAACTGACATACTTGCATGTCTATATAAGGTACAGACATTTAAAAGTTCCCAACTGTTAGAGTTAAGCTGAGAAATAAGTCTACCAATCCTACACCCCTGTCTCCATAATCATCATCTATCTATTGACTCCACCCACCCAATAGATTAGGCACTGATCAATTTTAGAACCCTTTGTACAAATTTTAATTCACATCCTTAATACTTAAATCTTTTTATAGGAGTTAGTTAGCAAGCCCTGCAATTATCTCACACTTGTGTGCCATAAGTGAGTAAAATTCTCCAAGTCAGAATCCACTTAGACTTTAAATCTGCCTTATCATCTAGGTACACCTGCCTAGGCCTGACAGAGCCTAAAGAGTAGGGGTTTTTTAGTTGCATAAACCCTGTCTTGTTGATCAAAAATGTATCAAGAGATTGGTGCCCTCCTGTGGTCTAAAACCAGCATTTTTGAGACCCAACAAGACTAATTCACCACTTTTTTACAAAAAATAGTTTAGTATTGGTTAAATTTACTAACATTATTTTATTAAACTTTTAAATTGAATTGTTTGTCCATACTAAGAGATGTGTGATTGGAGCCTAATCACTAGAAGTTTATAATTTATCATTACAAATATTAATCATATTCACCATTAATATTACATTTCCACTTATTTTGGGGGTAGTATCACCATTACTATTAAATTCCTACTTACTTTTGGGGCCATATTTGGTTTGAAATCAACATTTGATAGGATTTTCCACTTAGAAATTAGATATAATTATGTTTGGCAATAAAAAGATCATTGACCAATGAACATGACTCTTTTTTTCCTTTATTATCATGGCCTTTAAAACCTAGGGCATATAGGGTTTCAAATATGATGATTACAAGGAATAAAATCAACGTAGGGTTCATGTGCTAATATTATTTTTGAAAGTTTGCATGGATAAGGAATTGAGATTTTGTCTGTAATATGTGACAGGTATTCACTTTATATAATGCTTGTAAGAGCTCTTCTATTCAGTAAATTTCATCTGAGATGACTACAATCTTAAGCTCTCTGCTCATGTTCTTTGCAAATAGAAAGTAGGAGCATCTAAAGCTCTTGTAATGAATGTGACCAAGGTTTTATTGACAATGAAACTTAGATTTTCTCTTGACCCTCCTGGGCTTGTAGGTATCATTAATCAGTGAGACCCCTATAGATAGTAGGGCATTTATAGAGTTTGGATATGTGAAGGAATGAGGAAGTCATTTCCCACCATTGATTTCCACTATAATCTTGAATGGTCATGATTTGATTTCGTGAGTTTATAAGCACATGTCACAAAATCTATTTACTCCACTCAAAATTTAATTTGTGATACATGATTAGATATTAATGGATGACTATGATTGATTCCATAGGTTTATACGTTAATGTCATGAAAACTTTTTAATCTTGACAAAATTTAATTTGGACTGTGCGATTAGATATTAATGGATGACTGTGATTTGATTGTGCAAGTTTATAAGCTAATGTTATGAAAACTGTTTTCTCCTCCCAAAATTTATTTTGGGCCATGAAATTAAATATTTATCTAAGGTTGATTTATTCACATTTTGGACTTAGGTTTTTATGGGGCTACCCCTAACCCTATAAGTGGTTGCAATACCTAAGCCCTTTCTTCAACATTACGAAAAAAGAAAAGAATATATGGGGGGACTGCAACAATGAAGACATTTTTTTAAAGGAAGAATTCACCATGGTAATTAATTCCCTTAGCAAGTATTCATCATAATTTGCCAAGATTTTATGTAAATTTCTAGTAATGTGCATAAATTCACATGGAAAACTAATATTTAGAAAAATATGAAAGATTCCCCATGAAAATTAATGCACTTAGCCAAGATTCACTAGGATTTTATAGAAACTTTCAAGGGCCTTTTCTTAAAGTTATTATTGGTTCCCATTACATCATAAGTGCAATTGTTAGTTTTTTTGGTTGAGATGTTGATGATTTAGTTCTATTGAATGGTCATGCACATGGTTAAAGCGAACTTTATGGCACTAAGTCATAAAAACCAACAAAATGACTATAATAAATCAATTTATTAGGGGTATGTACAAATTATTAATACTTTATCCTTAATTGAATACTTTGATTCTAAACGCTATAAAGGTTTAATTAAGATTTTTCTTTTAAAAGTGGGATCCACTTCCTCTAACAAGATTTTAATAGTGTAATGAAAATAAATGTTTTACTTACTAATAAACATATCTACAATATAATTTTTCTTATATTTTTTTTTAATATTTTGAGACTATATTTCTAACATCTATTAGAAATTGATTATAACTGCTTTTAGATTCAACTATGTATAATTTTTTACATTACTATTTTGGATCACACTTAGTGATCCATCATTAGGATGAGGATAAAATTAGAATTTGGATTCCATACTTCACACTTAAAAAGGAGGATGGAGCAAGGATGTGACAAGGGGAATGGGAAAGAAAAGAAAAAAAAGGAGGAATATATATATATATATATATATATATATATATATATATATATATATATATATATATATATATATATATATGTGAATTTATTATTATGAAAAATCAATTTGATATTTGAAGGAATTGAATATTAATTGAGGAAGGTGATTTTTTTATATATATAAAACCTAGTTTAGGATCTAAGAACCAAAAAAGAGTAACCAGATTGTAGCAGGCCCATGGCAATCAATAGGTAGATCCCACGAGGTGTGGAATAACCAAAAAAATTTATCTACCTTCAATAATATACTTCTATCTTATACTATCCAAGGAGTGCAGTGTCTTTAACATCTATCGACTGTATCATTAACTGAAAAAGAGAAATAGGGGGCCGAGGCAAATTACATAGGCCTCATGGCCCCCATCAGGACATACACATTTTTGACAACTAACAACTGAACCTAGACACTTTTCCACCGTATCCTCGCGCACTAGACCGTAGCCTTTCGTCGTTTCCACTTCATCTCCAACCTCTATCCTCACAGCGGACAGAATCCACCAGGATAGCCTCCTCTAAGAGTGCAATTTGCAACTTAAGGGCCATCTCCTCGAAAGCATGCTAAAAACAAATTTGCCTACATTTCATAGCATGCAAATGTTCCAAATAGCAATCGGAATGTACCTTGAGATGATGCAGAACATCCCCAACTTCGTCATGTAGGAGGAAAGATCTCGCAACAGTGGACAAAATAGAGGCACATGCCAATGATTGACACTCGTCGAAGGTATTCCAAGGCCCCTTGTGTAACCAAGACCAAGCAACAATTCTACTATAGCTTGCCAAATGCCAACACCCAATGAACCATCCATTTCTTTGTCCATTACCCACATACGCTACATCCATAAATAGAGACCAGGGTTCAAAATTTTCTTCTCAATCATGGACATGAAGTCTACCAATGACTCCTTGCCAAAACTCAATGCTTCCTCTTCTTTCCAGTATTCCCATTCATGACTCCCCCCAAAGTTCCAAATGTTTTCTTTTCTCCAACCGCCTAGCACCAACAACGGACGCCATAGCCAAATGCAAAGCATCAAGGAATGCACAAAACAAGGAGAAATATGAATTCATACAACCATATCACCTGCGAACGAACACCTCCTACGCTTGCATCATAATGAATGCCTCGGTACACAAGACATCAAAACCAATACCTCTCCGCCACCATCCTTAACGCTTCATTATTACAATGTCCTCGCTATCTCTCGGGCCAACTCATTATCAGGTGGATGCTCTTTGATGTCCTCCTCAATCAATTTTATTACATTCTGAGGGAAGTCTTCCCACCAACATTTTACATTAAGACCTTCCCTAACCTACAAACTTATCCCATGGTTGGCAACCCAATCAGCTACCTGATTACCATTTCTACTGATGTGGGAGAACTTGATTTCTTTAAAATATAGGGAAACTTGTTTAGCTTCCTCAATAAGAACCTCCAATCTCTAATTATGAATTTCTCCACCCTTCATTGCTTTAACCACCAACATTGAATATCCTTCCACCCTTAATTTTCTCCATCCTTTTCTCTAGCAATCATCAGTGTTTGTGTCAGTAATAAAATCATAAGAATATATACCCACTGGTTGTCCTTAGGGGTCTTTGAAAACTCCTCCACCCCCTCCTCTTCCTGGATTACCCTTAGCTACACCATCAAAGTTGAGTTTAACCCACTTAAGACCCAAACATCACCAAACATTATCTTTTGTTTTTTTATCTAAATGATGGTTCTTTTATCCCAACCATCTAAATCGAGGCCAACAATTAGCCCAATCACTTTTGTTTTTGTGGATAAACCACTCTTCTTTCTTATGAATTTCTTAGGCCAAGCATTAGCATTAGCTCTTGTTTTATAATATGATTTTGTTTGTATTAATGTTTTACACTTTGAGATTATATCTCTAACATTTATTAGATAGATATATTTAAATATTTATTTTAATTAAGAGTTCATTGAGTGTAAATAATTTAAATGTGTTTAAAAATCAAAATTAAAATTAAAAATTATATATCTTTGATCAAAATGTCTAATGTTAATATATTACAATTATTTTAATATATACTAATATAAATATCTTAAATACGTCTATCTTACTAGGATAAAATGCATCTATCTAAAAAACACTAAAAGATATGCTCCCTAGGTATTTATATTGAATTTGTTATTTTATTTACTACATATACACATAGATATTTAACTTTTACTAAACAATTATTTTATTATGTACAATGACAACAAGGGGTGAAATGTAATGACATAAACATATTAACAAAAATTATTAAATAGCCAACATACCAAAATAATAAAAATTCAAAACAAATAAAATATATGGCAATAGAAAAGTTTAATAACTTTATAAAATCAACATACAAAAATAATAAAAATACAAAAAAAATAAAATATATAGAAATAGAAAAGTTTGATAAATTTATATTTGTGAATCTTGGAGAAAACCCTCTAATGGAAAACAACATAGTTGAACATCACCAAATGGAGGACGGTGCAGAGGAAAATCAAGATTCAAAAGGTAAAGTTTTGGAGTTCCAATGACCAAATGATGTTATTGAATTTATAGCTGAATACCAAGCAAGTATAATTATTCTCTTTTTCTTAAGAGGGGTTCCTATAAAAATAGACTTCTATAAATGGACCAAAACAAATTGGTAAAATAGGAGATGGAAAATAGAAAATATAAGAGGTTTGGGGAAAGGCTATGTCTCATGCATGTTTAAATCAGTGGATCATGCCCAGATAGCGTTGCAATATGGCACATGGGTAATCTATGGTCAAGTTTGTTATCTTTAAGCTTGGAAGATTGAGCTCCATATTTAAGGTCCTTCTCAATCACACTACCCCATGTGGATAGAACTGTCATATCTAAATTTAGCATTTTGACCATTTTTGAAAGACATTATTACCCAACCTAGTAGAGTAATTTAGTGCAAACAAAAATCATACAAATTTTCCAACCTAAGAGTCCATCCTAGGGTCTATGTAGAAATTGATTTAAACAAACCCCTACTAGATAATATTAAATTGATAGGCTCGGGTTTTGAAATGGAACAACTAATTTTTTATCTAAACAAGCCAAATGCATGTACATCTCCTATCATATAAGTGTTGATAACTGAGAGGGGGGGTGAATCAGTTATCTTAATTAATTTAACTTTCTATTCTTGTTTAACAACTAGTGCAGCATCAAAGAAAATAAGCATCCATAATCATGAAAGTAGAAACAAAGTCAATACACGTAACACAATGATTTTGACGTGGAAAACCCTGTTAAGGGAAAAACCATGGGGTGACTAATCCAAGAATGTATTCTCTATTAGAAAAATAGAAATACAAAATGGCACTTGCCAATTAGGGCTCGCTGCCCAAGCACACTGCTCACAAGAGGCTCACTGCCTACAAGAGACTCACTACCTACAAGTTATAAGGAGAGTAACAAGATACTTGAACTGATAAGAAGCATCCACATATGCTGAGGTTCAGTTCTGGTTAGGCTCAATACACTGATCTACTGCACTTCATTCTTCCTCTTCTTTGGTGCTGTTGTCCTGTCACATATCATCCTGCCTTACTGCTTTCACACTGCTCTTCTACTTTTATTCACACAACACACTTCTACACACTTACCTTCGTATCAAAATCAATCTGGTATATATATCCGCACCAAGGATTTCATCCACTTTCTAGTCGACATCTAGAATACTTACTATTTTCCCAAACTCTTGGTCTGTCAGCTGAATCCCTGCTTATCAAGTGATGCGTATCAAAGAGATACTCATAGAAGTCATCAACCATGTCAGCCAATCATGAATGATACCTCAAGAGACTTGATCACCATCAATAGCTCATTCAGATTAAGGTCTAATGTTCTGCCGGTCAGTTCTTCCTCTATCTACTCTGCCAAACAAGAACCCAAAACTTAGGTGCTTATATCTCTTCACTCTTTCATCATCGAAGGTTCAATGCCTAGAATCTATCAGTCAAGGTATTCCTCTTGACTTTCCCAAGTCCACACTTTACATAGATACTTCCTCTGAGAGATCCGGACCTGATTGTCAGACCTTGCTGTATACTCTGTTCTTGGTCACCAAACCAAGTTAATCTACAATCTGACTTCCGGTATAGACACACCATGTCCTGCAGATGTGTGGGATAAACTTTGTTGCCATCAATGACAACACTAGTGAAGCTACACAGTGTCTCTTTCCAACAATAAGGAAGAGCACATAATTCATGAGTGGCCTATTAGAAAGAACATGTATGCTCAGTCTATTACTCTAGCATCCTATCCATCCCCTTCCACTCAAACCCCTTCCCAAACTTCTCATTTTTCTAAGATCCATCCCCACCTATTCGTTCTTGACCCATTCCTTCTATCAACACTCTTTGAACTACCCTGATTCCTCCCTCTATTGTTTCACCTTCTCCTTAGAAAGATGTAGTTGTGAGACTGACAGATGGAGAATGGTTAGGAAAAGGAAGGATCCTTCTATCTCTGCCCTTCCTTCTTCTCACCATTCTCCAACTCGAAAATGATCACCTTCTCCTCCACACTCTTCTTTAATCACCTCACCGAGCAACCTTCTTCCCCCTTGCTCCATGTGCTTGTCAAAGATCAAGATCTCCTTCTTCTTTTAATGACCATCATAGTAATAAATAAGATATCATGTCTAACAATTATTTTTTAGTATTGCCATCAAAATTTGGTAATATTCTCTCTTGAACATCGTGAATCTCTTGGAATGTCAAAGGGATCTCACTCCCTTATAGAAAATTTAAAGTTAAAATGGCTATTGACAAATGGAGACCTAATACTATTTTTCTTCAAGAAGTTAAATTGAATGGATTTTACCTTAAAGAATCATTTTATAACATATGGAAAGATGTCTTCTTGAATACTTCTCATAGAGAGGGCAATTGAGGAGTTTTCTTGGGTCCGTTACTATGGTTAACTAAATTTGTCATTGATAAGGGTGAGGACCCTTCACACAGTCCTATTTGGGCCCTATTTGGGCCCTCATCTTTATCAATGGACAAATTATCAATCTATGCTCTATTTATGCATCCAATAATACTAAATAAAGGGTTACCCTTTAGGATTGGTTGTCCTCAAATCTTTCTGTCACAAACTAGATTTTAGGTGGTGATTTTAATATGGTGGAATATTATAATGACCATTGTTGGTTTAATTTTTCTAAACTTAGTAGAGACGAATTTGAAATTTTGACCTATTGTCATAATTCCCTAGGTGTGGTGGACTTCTTGCATGACAAATATTTAAACCATGTTGAAAACAAGTTTATATGGACTAATTGTTGAATTGGATTGGACATAAAACTCAACAAGATGGACATATTTACATCTCTCACAACCTTCTTTTTTCTCCTGTATCCTCCAACTCCTTTATATATGATGACTACACTACCACCATTTATGATCACTTTCCCATTTTCTAATCAATTTCACTTTCTCCATCACCTCCCACATCTTTTTAGCTACCTTTCAAACTAAACACCTAAACCATAAAATAATGAATCGTAGATCAAATGGTGGTGCAATGCCCTTTTTGAATGTACTAATTTTGTTCGCTCTTTTGGAAAACAAAATTGGTAGCATAAAAGAAAGGAAAATTCCCTCCAAGGGAAACCAGAACTTGCTTGGAAATAACTTTCACTTAACCCTTATAATACTATTATTCAAGCTTCTATTGCGTCAACTGAATTGCAGTTGTGTAAACTTGACATTTATAGAGAGCAAGGTGCTAAAATAAGAGCTAGAATTCATTGGATTAAGGAGGGAAACATAGGATCAAAGTTATTTTTTAATTGTTGTTATATGGAGCCTAATCAGACTTGGAGGTTAAATTTACCCCACTTTTATCGGTGTGGTATTTTATTAAGGCCTCGGGAGTTATTTTTCTATTGGCTGACATAAAAAAACCCTATTTTTGTAATTGACATAATGTTGGAAACAATGCAGATAACTAAGAAGGGGGGCTGAATCAGTTATCTTATAACTTTTCTTCTTTTTACTTTATTTTCTTATCTTATCATTTAGTGTTGTATTAAAACAATGCAATCATATGAACTAAAAATTAATTAACACATAACACAAGAATTTTTACGTGGAAACCCTGCTAAGGGAAAAACCATAGGGTGACTAACCCAAGAATGTATTCTCTATTAAAAGAATAAAGAGTACAAATTTGGCACTTGCCAATTAGGGCTCACTACCTGAGCACACTACTCACAAGAGGCCCACTGCCTACAAGAGACCTACAACCTACAAATGCTTATAGATGATACCAAGGTGTTTGAACTGGTGAACAACATCTATACATGCAGGAATTTAGTTCTGGTTAGGCATAGTATACTGATCTGGCACATTTCATTCTTCCTCTGCTCAATATTGCTTTCTTGTCACATTCCAGGCTTGAATAACTATCTTCAAACTTGTCTCTTCTTTCCTTCGCACTTAATTATTCATACTATCACCTTCACTACCTCACACACTTGAATCATCGGGTATATATATCCACATCAAGGATTTCCAACAACTCCTTAGTCGGCAACAAGAATACCTGAGATATTTACAAGTTATTGATTTGTCGGCTAAATCCATGCTTGATTAGTGATGCGCATCAAAAATGTAGGCATATAAGTCATTAGTCATGTTGGCCAACGATGTATAATGTCACAAATTTCTTGATCAACACCTTTTGCACATCCAGATTGAGGTCTGATACTCTGTCGGTCAGTTCTTCCTTTGTCTGCTCTGCTTGACTGGTACCCAACACTCAAATGCTCATATATTTTTCATGATTTAACACCGGAGGCTAAATCTCTAGAATACAATGGTCATGATACCCCTCTTGACATGTCCAAGTCCACAACTTACTAAGTTACACCATCTGAGAGATCTGGACCTAATTGTCAAACCTTGATACATACTATGTTCTTGTTCACCAGACCAAAACAATCTTCAATCTGACTTCCAATATAGGCATATTATGTACTGCAGATGTGTAGAATAGACTTTGTTGCCATCAATGACAACACTTGTGAAGCCACACAATGTCTCTTGCCAACAATCTACCCCTTTGGCATTGATGGCAACACTTAGTGAAAAATGACTAAGTGTCACAGTAACTCCCCCTTTGCTTGTGTTCTGTTTCTTTGCACTACTTTACCGGAGCTCCCCTTTTGCTGGATTCCTCATTTTTCACTATTCTTCACTCCCCTTTTGACATCAATGGGAAAGGGTGGAATCCACATACAAAATTGTGCAAAAACTATTTTATATATGGCCACATAAGTATATACAAATCATATGTTATACTTACATATACTTAAGTATATCCATAAAGGTTGTCTTCAACTGTACAGTTTCTATGGCCCAACTCCTCTTCATTCTATCCAAAATGGAGATGTGTCCACTTAACAAAAATGCATATGCTTCTGCCCTCTTTAAGTTTGTTGGATCACTGGTACGAACTGTACTCTATACCTCTGTCAAGGCATCATGCATTGCCTCTAACTTAGGGATGATTATCCCTCTAAACTCACACATTCTATCCATTATGTTCTTTTTCTCTTTGACTAGTTCTTTAATTTCATTTATTATAGCAATAGCTTGACATTCATGATTCACCAAAGAGGTAGTAAGGGGATCAAAATTCTAAGATAAACTTGACAGATTTCCTTCTTGTTATTTCACTTTCTTCTCAATGTCCTCTGTCACTTTGGGTCAAGTTAAACAAAATTTGTATAAGTCCCCACCATCCTTGAAAGCATTTTCAAGGCTCTTTATGCCAATGCCTAAGGTTCTTCTATCATTAGCAATTAGTCCTTGTACTTCACTAAACCTCTTTCCCAAGAACTCCTTCCAGACCTTAGTTTCTACCGATTTCTCTAAGGATTCAAAATGAGTGTTAACAGAATTGACTAAGTTTTTTAGATTACCGGATGGAGAGGCAAAAGGATCCTTTTGATAGGTTGGCATAATCTTCTCCAGCATCCCAGATGCATTCTCCAACAGCTCACAATCCTCCATATGTGATTTTAGAAGTTTCTCTTTTGCTTTGGCCTGAGCAAAAGATGCTACTTTCATTATCTGAACCAGAGAGAGAGAATCAAAGATTAGAGGCCCTTGGATTAACTCAGGTTCATCTAGCTCCCTTATTTCTTTGTCCAGGAAATTTTGCACTGTCTCTACAGTGTCTCTTGCCAATTCTACTTCCTTCTTTTTGGGGGCATCTGGACTGACTGGCTTATTGATATTTGTTTCTTCTACCTGTCCTTCCTCTTCTGGAACAAAGGAGTCTAAACCCTCAGATGGCTCTTCATCATTTTTCTTTAATCCTTTGACATCCTTGTCAGAAAATGTTTCTTCTTTTTGTCCTTCCTCTTCCAGAATAGAGGAATCTAGTGCCTTAGGTGACTCTTCATCATTTTTCTTTAATCCTTCAACATCCATGTTAGAAGGCTCTTCATCTGTTTCCTCTATAATGAGAAGGTTAAATCTCTTCAAGGAATTCCAGAGAATTTATTTTGTTTCATTTGCTATTTGGTCAGTTTCTCCAACCATGAGTTTATTCATCTGGGACTTGCTTCGGAAATCATCTTTACAATCCTTAAAAACCATGTCCATTTGTTTTGGAGTGATAGAGGGACATAACTGTATCACTATCTACTCCTAGATCTCCAAGTATTTTGCCTTTACATTCTCTTTTCTTTGCTCCAATACATCTTCTAGGCTCTTTGGGATTAGTGAAATTATTTCAATGAATGCTTTGTTATAGATATTCAAATACCTTACAGTAGCTTCCTCCAAAATTCTCTTGTCAGCATCATTGTATTCATCATAGAACTCTGTCATCGGCTATAGGTTCCCATCCATAGTAACTACCTTGATGATATCATCAATAGAAAGAGTAGGCTTCTCAACATACTCTACTGAAATCTGCTCCACATCAATTTTGGAGGATTTTACTTTTGCTTTATTCAATTCTCTAATCTCTACATCTGACTCGATCTCATCATCATCCTTAAGACTCACATAGGCTCTTTTGGCCTTGGATTTCTTTCTCTTTTCTTTTGTAGATGAATGGACTTCCAGATTTGCATCTTTAGAGCTCTCAAAAGTAGAACTCATGGTAGTTCTAGTTCGGGTGGAAGTTTCTACCGGAACATGTTCTTTCTTTGCTTCCTCTTTTTCTTTCTCAATTTTCTCTATTTTTTCTCTTTTGGCAATAATAGCTTCTCTAGTGATGCCAAATTTCTCAGCCAGTGCTTCAACTTCTTTTTTCACCTTTCTCTTTGTCTCAGGCCTTCTTAGTTCAACATGCAGTTTTATGTTTAATTCTTTAAAAGTACCAAACCTCTCTACTTTGGGGTCTTTGGGTTGACTCAGTAAATGTTGAATATGAGTCTCCAATATGTTTCCATCAACCTCATAGACCATGGGCAATATCCATACTATCCTTGGCTCAACTGCCTCTATTAGGCACTAATCAGTATCTAGCATAAAGAAGACTGTGTCTTGGTACTTCTCTACTATTGTTTTGGGAATTCTTTCTCTTGCTTGCATCATGCTCTAGAAGTTTTTAAAGTAACCCCCGAGAGCTATCTTCTCAGTTTGAGTGTCACCAACTTCATACAAGTAATCCCTGATCTGTATAGCAACCGGTTTGTCATTTTCCCAGATCAGACCTTTTGAGCCTGGTAACTCATTCATAAAGTAGAAAAATAAGTATAACACCAAATCACCATATTTGAAAGAGTTCTTTTTATCTTTCTTGATCTTTTGCAAGTTCTCCATTAGATGATTCAATAGGAGTTCACATAGGTCATAATCTACATTCTCTCTTAGCATCTAGTATGCAATGTAGATGGTAGTACCAGATACATAGTTTTCTCTACTCAAATGTAAATATTGTATCCAATAACAATTAAGGCAAACTTGACATCTGGATCAGTGATGTCATCAATGGTCATTGCCCTCTTATCATATTTTGAACCTGTGGCTTCAGATATAGTTTGGTTCTTCACAGACTTAAGAGCAGGACACCCACCAATGGAGTGCAAACCAGTTACAGCTTTGATGGCATCTTTGGTTATTTTGAAATGCCTCATTAACCACATGAAGTTATCATGAATCCTGCTTAAGATATACCAGACCCATTCATCCTCTCCAAAAGATGGAAAATGTATGCAATGTGCAAAATCCTTATCTTTTAGGGTTTGGAACTCTGGTTTCAGATCAAAGTTCTCACTGCTTAACTGATTGCAGTATAGATTCATCAATTTCAGGTCTCCAAAGTCCTTAATGTTTGCATTTATATAAACCCTAATGTGTTCTACATGGAGAACACCATATGGGGTACAGGAAAATGCACCCAAAGGATCAACCTCAATAGATTTATGAGGATGTTTCTTGAAAGCTAGCCTTGGTCTCTCGGAAACATTTACAACCATTGGAGTAGCCATTCTAATCAATGAAGATTTTGAGAGATTAAAAGAAATACCTCTTCATGCCTTAGGGTTTGGAGTGACTACCGGAATAGATTGCCCTTGGATTCGATCTTTAACTGGGTTTGAGTGTTTTGTTGGATTTCTTCTCACAACTCTTCTCCCTTCTTCATGAGTGCAAAGTGTTACAAATGATGGATGAGAACCCTTTTAACCTTGCCCAAAAACCTAATTTCCTTTTTTAATAAATGCACAACTCAAGTCATCCAGTTACCCTGTTTTGAGAGAGATTTTCTTGAATCACTACGTGTTCATCTTTAAAATCATTGTCTATGAGGGTTGACAGCATATCTTCACCTTTTTTTAAACATGTCATAGGTCTGCAGATTAAAACATTTCAATTCTGGTTCATACTGGATCTATCTGTGCAATTCTTCTTTACCAGATAGCAGTTGATACAAGAGTTCCTCATAGCTTCCTTAAATCTACATGCGAATTTGTCAAATTTTGATTGGACGAGTTTTAAATGAATCTCCTCAAACCCTTTAAACCGCAATCTCTTATTCTGACTCAATGTGTCGAACTCAGGCACTCACTAGCTGGCTAGGGGAAAAGGATCTTCTCTGTAGCTCCCCTTGAGCCAGAGCTCACCTTTTAGTTTCTGGAAGGATTATCAGCACCAAATTCTGGTGTAGATCCATCTCCAATATTCATTTTGCTCTTCTTCACCCAAATCTTACTCATCTCCTCTTGAACTTCATCCACATTTACTTTACCTTTGCCTTTATCTTGTTTGTGATCATGTTTTACCAAACCCCTTTTATCAGGATTTCTGCTTCTACAGAATCTGGCTATATGACCAAATTTATTGCAATTGTAACACACAACATTTATTTGCTTATTTGGTTGATATCCTTTTGATCTGCACTGATTTGCCATATGTCCCATTCTATTGCAAGTAAAGCATCTACCATTGAAAGAATTGTTTATTTGCATATTTCTACATTCATGAGATTTGTGACCATACCTTTTTCAACTAAAACATTGATTAGAGAAGGATGAATTGTTCTGATTCATTATGTTCCTGCACTGAGTTGTTTTATGACCGAACTTGTTGCAATTGAAGCAAGTCCCATTGAAAGATGGATATCTTTGGGCATTTGGTTTCCTTACCGGAGGTCTTCTAGACCTGTTCCTGTGACTTCCTGATCCAAAGTTCCTTTGACCAGATCCAGAGCTTTCACCTTTCTCATACCCCAAGCCATGCTTATCATCAACCCTCTTTTGACTTGCAAGAAGAACTTCAAGTTGGGTTAAGCTTATCTTGAATTTTTCTTTGTATTCATTTGCAGATTGAAGATCTTGTTTGAGAGAGTCTATTTGGTTCTCAAGCTGTTCTTCATTGTCTCTGGCTTCCTCAAGACCAAATTCAAGATGCCTGATTATTCTGTCTATTTTGTGGTAGTCCTCTATTTTCTCTTTGAGGGATTGTTTTAGATTATCTTCAGTCTTTTTTTTTTCTTCAATTTCTTGGGTGAATTTCATAACCCCTGATTCCATTTCATGTCTTATCATAATCACTTCCTTTGACATCTTCTCACATAGCTTAGTTTTCTTATTCAAATCCTCATCAGTATTATTGGCTTCATTCTAATTTGCTAACTTCTATAGTAATTCCTTTCTCTTTTTCACAAAAATACTAAGTTTTTCTTTCAACTCATTGATGAAATCACCATCTTCCTTAAGTTTTTCTCTCAAATCATTGACATTAGAGTGGGAATGTTCAAGATCATCTACGGCAGACTAAAGTTGTTCTTTCATGCCATAAGCATCCATTGAGATTCCCAGATCTTCCTCAACCTATTAGGCTTGTTCAGAGGAACTAGGCTCTGATACCAATTGTTGGAAACAATGTAGATAACTAAGAAGGGGGGTGAATCAGTTATCTTATAACTTTTCTTCTTTTTACTTTCTTTTCTTATCGTATCATTTAGTTTTGTATTAAAACAATGCAATCATAAGAACTAAAAATGAATTAACACATAACACTAGAATTTTTACGTGGAAACCCTGCTAAGGGAAAAACCATGGGGTGACTAACCCAAGATTGTATTCTCTGTTAAAAGAATAAAGAGTACAAATTTGCACTTGCCAATTAGGGCTCACTGCCCGAACACACTGCTCACAAGAGGCCCACTACCTACAAGAGACTTACAGTCTACAAATGCTTACAGGTGATACCAAGGTGTTTGAACTAGTGAACAACATCTATACATGCAGGAATTAAGGTCCAATTAGGCATAGTATATTAATTTGGTACATTTCATTCTTCCTCTGCTTAATATTGCTTTCCTGTCACATTCCGGGCTTGAATAACTACCTTCGAACTTGTCTCTACTTTCCTTCGTACTTAATTATTCATACTATCACCTTCACTAGCTCACATGCTTGAATCCATTGGGTATATATATCCACATCAAGGATTTCCAACAACTTCTTAGTCGGCAACAAGAATACCTGAGATATTTGGAAGTTATTGATCTGTTAGTTGAATTCATGCTTGATTAGTGATGTGCATCAAAAATGTAGGCATAGAAGTCATTAGTCATGTTGGCCAATGATGTATAATGTCACAAATTACTTGATCAAAACATTTTTCACATTCAGATTGAGGTTTGATACTCTGTCGGTTAGTTCTACCTTTGTCTTCTCTGCCTGACTGGTACCCAACACTCAAATGCTCATATATTTTTCATGTTTTAACATCGGAGGCTAAATCTCTGGAATACAATAGTCATGATACCCCTCTTGACTTGTCCAAGTCTGCAACTTACTGAGTTACACCATTTGAGAGATCCAGACCTAATTGTTGGACCTTGGTACATACTCTGTTCTTATTCACCAGACCAAAACAATCTTCAATCTGACTTCCGGTATAGGCATATTATGTACTGTAGATGTGTAGAATAGACTTTGTTTCCATCAATGACAACACTTAAGAAGCCACACAGTGTCTCTTGCCAACACATAAGGCTTGATAAAAGTGGCTAAGGATTAGGGTTTCCATTGATGTATTGTAGTATTTTGCAGCAGTATTGAGTTGCAAGGATTGTTGGTTGTAATCAGTTTGATTTACTAGATAATAATATTAGACTCTCTATTGGTGGATATAGCTTGGGTTTGGGTGAACTACGTTAAAACTTGTCTCTTGCTGTTATTATTTCTATGTATTTTCATTCCTATATTTAATCTTTATTTGTATTTAATTAATATTTTCTACGTGCAATCCCTAACAAGTGGTATCAGAGCGGGTTATGTTCGATTATCATCTGCAGGAAGGTCTCATGGTTGAGTGGGAGTCTCACGGATGAGTGGGAACAATGGTGGATGAGGGTAAATTGAAGGTAGATAAATTTAATGGGTAGAACTATCAGTTATGAAAGATGCAGATAGAGGATTATCTCTATCAGAAGGATTTATGGAGGTCGTTGGAAGGAATAGCCAATAAACTGGCAATAATGACTGATGAGGATTGGAATCTTCTAAACAGAAAGGTACTGGAAACCATTCAGTTGTGCCTTGCACCATCTGTGGTGTTCAATGTAACAAAAGCGATGACAAGCGAACTAATGAAAGCTTTGGCTAAATTATATGAAAAAACCCTCAGCCTCAAATAAGGTATTTCTCATGAAGCATTTTTTTATTCTAAAAATGATTGAAGGTGGATCTATGACAGATCATTTAAATGAGTTTAATACGATTACTAGTTAGTTAACTTCTGTAAAAGTGAAGTTTGATGAAGAGGTGAAGGATCTCTTGATATTATGTTCTTTACCAGAAAACTGGAATAGCTTGGTAATGGTTGTAACTCTGTCTCTGGTTCAAATACTTTAAAATTTGATGATGTTGTTGGTGTTATCCTTAGTGAGGAAATGCGACAGAAAAGCTCAGGAGGGTCCACATTAGGTAGTGTTTTGAATGCAGAAAGCAGGGGTAGATCAAAGGAGAGAGGAAAAGGTTTTGGAGATCCTGGGAAGTCATGAGTAAAAACAAAGGACAAGAGATCCCAATCTAGAGGACAAAAGGATCGCTAGTACTATGGGAAACCAGGTCATTTGAAGAAAGATTACTAGTCTCAAAAGACTAAAGGAGACAAACAAGAAGGCAATAAGGAGGCAAATGTGGTAAGTAATAAATATGAAGATGATGCTTTGATTCTTTCCATAGATAATGTTGATGATTCAGGGGCCTCATTTCATGCTACACTCCATAGAAGTTATTTTCTTGATTATGTCCAAGGGGATTTTGGGCTAGTTTATTTGGGAGATAACGAACCCTGTCAGATTGTTGGAAAGGGAAGAATCAAGATTAAGTTGCAGAATGGAAATCATTGGCTACTACAAGAGGTAATGCACGTTCCAAGGCTGAGTAGGAATTTAATTTCAGCAGGGCAACTAGCTGATGAAGGTTGCATTGTTACATTTACTAATAAAAACTGGAAGGTTTCAAAAGGTGCCTTAATAGTAGCAAAAGGTGTGAAAGTAGGCATCTTAT
This sequence comes from Cunninghamia lanceolata, assembly GCA_027924645.1. Classification (NCBI taxonomy): domain Eukaryota; kingdom Viridiplantae; phylum Streptophyta; class Pinopsida; order Cupressales; family Cupressaceae; genus Cunninghamia; species Cunninghamia lanceolata. The sequence continues at coordinate 2,225,523 of BSBN01000135.1, read as the reverse complement.
ATCTTTATACATGTCATATTGTTCTTTCTACTTTAGTTGTTGCAAAGAAAAACAAACATGTTCAAGAACAATTGTTGTAGGTTCGCAGGAAGAGACTGAAACAGTTGCTGGAAGTTCTGAGACAACACTATGGCATAATAGACTTGGGCATATGAGTGAAAAAGGTATGAAGGAAAAAACTTGCACATAGTTAAATCTTAAAATACTGAACTGCAATCATTATGGATTGTGGAAATTTGATGTCTATCATGTATTAATATGAATTTTTTTGTGTATGGCAAACAAAAGAGAGTCAGTTTTCTCAAGGATGGGAAAAAAAGAAAGATGAAAAGTTAGAGCTTGTGCATACAGATGTATGGGGACTGTCTCAAGTATCTACTCTCGGTGGCTCTCAGTATTATGTTACATTCATAGATGATGCAACTAGGAAGGTTTGGATTTATTTCCTTAGGCAGAAATCTGATGTATTTGAAACATTTAAGAAATGGAGAAGTTTGGTTGAGAATGAGACATGTAAAAGATTAAAATTTCTCAGATCTGATAATGGTGGTGAGTATTGCAGCAAAAAATTTAAGGATTATTGTTTCTTTAATGGAATTCGTAGGCAGAAAATAGTTCCAGGGACTCCACAAGAAAATGGAGTGGCTGAACGCATGAATAGGATAATAATGGAGCGCACAAGGACCATGAGATTGCATGTTGGGCTGCCTTTAAATATGTGGGAAGAGGCTATCAACACCATTGAATATGTAATTAATAGAGGTCCTTCAATTCCTTTAGGTTGTGGTATTCCAGAGGAAGCATGGACAAGTAAGAAGGTGAGTTATTCTTTTCTCAAAACCTTTGGATGTGAAGCATTTGCACATGTAGATTCTGAAAATAGAACCAAGCTAGATGCAAAATAAAAAAGTGTACCTTCGTTGGATATGGCATTGATGAATTTGGTTATAGGCTTTGGGATTTTGAAAATCAGAAAATTGTGAGAAGCAATGATGTATTCAATAAGAAGGTGTTGTACAAAGATCAGTTGCAGCAACATGAGAAGAAAGAAAAGGATTATGTGGTGCTGGATGATACTCCAGATAATGATGTTCCAGTGGTTCCTCATGCTCTGCAACAGCAAGAAGAAATACCACAAACTCCAATGAATGTTAGACGGTCAACAAGGCTAAGTAGACCTCTTGAAAGGTTTTCTCCGTCTTTGTATTCTATTTTGTTAACAGATGTTGGTGAACCTGAAGGGTATGATGAAGCTATGCAGGTGGATATAAAGTTTCAGTGGGATCTTGCAATGAAAGAAGAAATGGACTCCTTGCTAAAAAATTATACTTGGGAATTATGTAAGTTGCCTGCAAGTAAAAAGGCTTTACCAAATAAATGGGTTTATAGGTTGGAAGAGGAAGATGGAGGCAACAAAATATTTAAATCCAAGTTAGTTGTCAAAGGATTTGCATATAAAAAAAGTATTGATTTTGATAAGATACTTTCTCCGGTTGTCAAGATGACTTCTATTCCTATTGTTTTAAGTATTGTGGCAACTGAAGATTTGCATTTGGAACAGCTAGATGTGAAAACTACCTTTCTCCATGGTGATTTGGAGGAGGAGATCTATATGAAACAACCACAGGGATTTGAGGTCAAAGGTAACGATAAACTAATGTGCAGATTGAAGAAGAGTTTATATGGCTTGAAATAAGCTCATTGGCAATGGTATTTAAACTTTGATAGTTTTATGGTTGAGCAAGGCTACAACCAGTATAATTATGACCATTGTGTTTATTTTAAGAGGTTGGATAATGATAGCTACATTATTTTATGTTTATATGTTGATAACATGCTTGTAGCAAGGTCTAACATGGATCACATAAGAGAGTTAAAACAACAGTTAGCACAATCATTTGCTATGAAGGATTTAGGGGCAGAAAAACAAATCCTTGGTATGAAAATTTGTAGAGATAGGAAGAACAGAAAATTGTCTCTATATCAGGTTGATTATGTTGAAAAGGTGTTGTAGAGGTTCCATATGGAGAATGCAAAAGCTGTCAGCACACCTTTGCCTAGTCATTTGAAATTGACTAGGGAGGTGTGTACTCAGACACAAGAGGAGGAAGAAAAAATGTCCAAGGTACTATATGCTTCAGCTGTAGGAAGTTTAATGTACACCATGGTATGCATGAGACCAGATATTGCACATGCTATAGGAGTCGTAAGAAGGTATATGAGTCATCCCAGATTGTAGCATTGGAATGCGGTAAAATAGATTCTTAGATATTTGAGAGGTACATAAAATAAATACTTATGTTTTGGGGGCTCTAATATTGATTTAGTAGGTTATCTAGACTCATATTTGGCAGGGGATATTGATACCAAGTGGAGTACTATAGGTTATGTCTTTACTATAGGTGGGATAACGGTGAGTTGGATCTCCAGGTTGCAAAAGGTGGTTTCTTTATCCACCACAAAGGTAGAGTATGTAGTTACAACAAAGGCAAGCAAGGAGATGATATGGATGTAATCTTTCATGGAAGAATTGGGCATACAATAGGCTAATAGTTCTTTGTATATAGACAGTCAGAGTGTCATACATCTTGCAAAGAGTTCTGCCTTGCATTCAAAGACCAAACACATACAGCTCAGGTATCACTTCATCCGATCAGTGTAGGATGATGGACAGTTAAGGCTGGAAAAGATACATATAGATGAATATCCAGCAGATATGTTTACAAAAGTAGTGACAAGGGAGAAGCTAAACTCCTTTTCATCTTTGGTGGATCTTCAAGACTGAAAACAAACAAATCAGAATAGCAGAGTCCAGGGTGCTTATTTCCAGTGGGAGCTACAGGGTCAGTAGTGTTATGATCAGTCTCCAAGTGGGAGATGATATGATGTGGAGTCTGATCAGTCTCCAAGTGGGAGTTTGTTGTTATATGGAGTCTAATCAGACTTGGAGGTTAAACTTACCCCACTTTTATCAGCGCAGTATTTTATTAAGGCGTCGGGAGTTATTTTTCTATTGGCCGACATTAAAAAACCCTATTTTTGTAATCGACATAAGGCTTGATAAAAGCGGCTAAGGGTTAGGGTTTTTGTTGATGTATTGTAGCATTTTGCAGTAGTATTGAGTTACAAGGATTGCTGGTTGTACAAAATAATTGAAGAAATTGTCCAAACTGAATCCAGACTCCATGATATGGACATGGGTCAAGAAACATGGAAAAAGTTGACCAACAAGTTGGAACAACTTAAGGCAAAGAAGCACTACCTACTTCAAAAGGAAGAAACACCTCCTAAACTCCCAATTCGGAGAACACCCACCCTCCAGTATGGATTATCTTCATCAATAGCCGAGATTCCAAAACGTCATGGGTATAAACCATTACAAAGGAGAGAACCTTGGCCACCAGGTCCTCCTACTCAAAGAACCATCAGTGAAGCCCCTGCACCTGGTAGTATGGCTAGAAGATTATGGATAAGAAGCTGTAAAGCCTTTCTAGAAAAGGTTATAGCTCAAGCTCAAGGAGAAATCTCAAAAATAGAAGATGAAGAAAACTTTTGTCTCACAGAAGAAATGGAAAAGTCTCCTGAACTTGATAAGTTCATTAACTAGTTCAATTCAACTGGATCTATATAGTTACCCTTACAAGCTTCTTTAAGGGAAGAACAACTATATTGTGAAGAAAAGCCCTTTAGCCCACTCATTCATCACGTTGTCGAAGAAGAACCTGAAGTCATCTTTGAAGAAGGTGCAAGCAGTCGCCAACAGGCAATGAGGGCTTTTGTTAAGAATATGAGGTTGAGCCTCCATTCTCCCCTCGGGAAGAAGCTTGATGCCAATGAAAACTATTCGGTTCTAGGCAAAGTAGGACTTTGTAGGATTAATAGCAAGGCCATTGTGTTGACAGATAGTAAGGAATTGCCAGAGGTGAGCAAGGTGTTGGGGCATATCTTGGTTGAATACAAGAATGTCATCAATATAGGGTTGAATAAATTTGGCAAAAGGCCAGAAAATAATATCCATTTGTTTTTGGAAAATGGAGGGAGCAGTTTTTATCCCAAAAGGGAGGACCGTCCATTCATAAAGGCCTTGTGGAACAGAGAATGTTGTTTTGTAGAAGTCAGCACTCTTGAGTCCAATATGCCAAAACCCTTTTGTTAGGTCAAATTTTGAATAAACATGACTACCTTGAATCGTCTGTCAGATATGGTCCTTTCTTGGCAGAGGGTGTTGATTATCAACAAGACAGTCATTTAGCAGCTTATAGTTTACTACTAGCCATTTTTCTGGTAATTCTTTACCATTCTCATCAATCTTGGGGATGTACATAGCATGGCATGAGAATGGAGATTTAGAAGTCTGGATTATTCCAAGATTTTCTAGCTCTGTGACTTCTTTTCTGCAAGTCAATGCTTCAATTGAACTCATTAAAAAATAATTTGCTTTGCATTTTGGAGTGAGTTCATTACCTTGGGGATCTCGTTTAAGAGGGAGATCACAAGTCAATTTCCTTTGTTGTTTTTTCAGGTCCTTTGTGAGGACTGTGGCTGCAAAGGCATTCTTGATCTCTATTAGAGGTTCTTGTCCTAAGTCCATTTGTTTGGCTAGCCAAATAGTATTGACTGCTTTCTTTTTCTTTGATTTTTCTAGCTTTGATGTGTAAGCTAGGTCTTGGTACAACCGGGGAAGATGATATCTATTTTGAAAAGAAATAAAGTTAGCATCAATAACAAATGGTTCCCGTTGCTGTATAGTTTTGCTTCCTATCACACCATCATATCCATCAACCTAAAATTAGACAAAGGTTAGAGTTTCCATGAAACCACCGAATCCAATTTGAACAAGAGCTTCACAAATTGCAAAACTATCCATTTTTTTAGAATTGCCAAAAGTAATACTAGTGGTTCCTTCCATCCATGCATCTTTAGGAAAGGCATTATATCTGGCAATATTTAAGTGTACTCCAGTATCAATAAGAAAAGCTAATGGGTAGACTTTGATACTTGGAAAATGTATTGTCAAGATCACCCCTGGACAGGAGGTGGTTTTCTTGGTGCGCTGGTAAGCCCTCATTGCCTGTTGGCAACTGCTTACACCTTCTTCAAAGATGACTTCAGGTTCTTCTTTGACAGCCTGATGAATGAGTGGGCTAAAGGGCTTTTCTTCACAATACAGTTGTTCTTCCCTTAAAGAAGCTTGTAAGGGTAACTGTATAGATCCAGTTGAATTGAACTGGTTGATGAACTTATCAAGTTCAGGAGACTTTTCCATCTCTTCTATGAGATAGAAGTTTTCTTCATCTTCTATTTCTGAGATTTCTCCTTGAGCTTAAGCTATAACCTTTTCTAGAAAGGCTTTATAGCTTCTTCTCCATAATCTTCTAGCCATAGTGCCAGGTGCAGGGGCTTCATTGATGGTTCTTTGAGCAGGAGGACCTGGTGGCCAAGGTTCTCTCCTTTGTAATGGTTTATACCCATGACGTTCTGGAATCTCAGCTGTTGATGAAGATAATCCATACTAGAGGATGGGTGTTCTTAGAACTGGGAGTTTAGGAGGCCTTTCTTCCTTTTGAAGCAGGTAGTGCTTCTTTGCCTTAAGTTGTTCCAACTATTTGGTCAACTTTTTCCATGTTTCTTGACCCATGTCCATATCATGGAGTCTGGATTTAGTTTGGACAATTTCTTCAATTATTTTGTCCAACTCAGTACAGGTGTCCCTTCGCAGCATTCTATAGAAGGAGACTTCCGAATCATCATCAAATGATTGTATTGCTCAGTCATCATATTTACTTGAGCTTGTTCTAGATCTAATGCGTATTCTTCAGACTTTGATTTTGTTTCTGTATTAGTACTGGATAGAATGATATCATCTGAGTCTGATGGGTAACTGTTGATGAATTCATATTCATCATCTTCGACTCGTGCTTCTCTTGCAGCTTGAACTTTGAACCTTTGCCTTTCTTATCCCTTTTCCTGAAATATCCCTTTTTCTTAGGATATTTACTAAATTTCTTCTTTTTTTTTCTTATAAGATCTTTCTAACTTGTCACATCCATAGCAAGAAGAAGATTTCTCTAGGAATTGATTTGAAGGCATTATCTGGTAGTATGCAGATGAGGATAGTAAGGGTTTCACCCTTTTCATTTCCTTTTTTGTCTTACCTTCTTCACAGATCTCTTCATTAATCTGAGTAATGAATTGAACCAACGGATGATAGGTTAGTTCTTTCATCTCAATGCTTTTTGTTACCAGATTCTCAAGAACCTTTTTGTGATAGAACTCTCCTATCACATCTCCAAAACTTTTTAGAAAAGTTGTGAACATAAATTCATGATTTTGTTCACAGCCTGACTGATAGAAATTCTTATATTGTTCCTCACAATATTTCTTGAAGTATTTGAGGTCTTTGCACTTACCTCTTATGAATTTATTGTAGGCCAACTTTTCTCTGGTGTATGTTCTTCCTACGAACAGACATGTCAACTGAGCACAGACTTGGTCTGTACCTCTTCCTATTAGGCTGTCTCTGAAAGTGTCATCTAGCCTATCCCAGACACTTCGTGCAACACCTATCATAGCATTAAGAGCCTACTTGATTACTTGTGATTCATCAGCATTAGCATTAGTGGATAAATAATTTGTTATCCAAGCTTGCATGGCATCTATTCCTCTTGTATTCTCTATATCTTCAAAATTATCAAAATTAACAATGGGAGGTGTATCAACTTTCAGAGTTTGGATATTTTTGAATGGATCAATAAGATTGGATCCATTGGGGTTTGAACCACTACCACGAGCCATCTGGAACTTTCCTTTTGCTCATTCGTCTATGGTAGTTTCCCTTAGGGTCCCTATTGAGGGATCAAAAATCTTTTCAATCACAGGCTTTCTAACTTTAGTAGACAACTTTGGTCCTTCATACTGAGCCTGTAAATATCCCTTAGCACTAGAAGGGAAGTTTAATGTCTTAATAGTCGGTTGTTGCCTAACAGTATGTACTACTGACTGGATAGTTGTATATTCTTGGTGTAACTTAGACTAGACATTTGCAAATTCCTGAATTATGGAATCTCCTAGTAACAGTTGTGACTGTGCAACTGAATGAACTTCATTATAGATTTCATCTATCTTTTGTTCATTATGCTTTGCATGTAGATTTACATTGTTTAGTTGTGCGGCAAGCACATCATAATTTAATTTCACTTCACTTCTGACCCTTTGCAAAAGTTCTCTCTATTGTTCTAAAGACCGTTGTTGAGTGACCCACCACATTTCTGCTTGACTTTTGAACTCATTGTACTGTTGTTTGAGTTCTTGGAGGTCTTTATTAACAGAGGCCATCCACTGCTCAATGAGATGCTTTTCCAAGCATTCTAGAGTGGAGATCAGAGAATGAAAATTCTCTTGAGTGCTCAATCGATCCTTTTTAGCCTTAACTGCTTCGATCTAGTGCCAAATCTTCTTATCCTCAGCAAGTAACATAGATTTCCTAAGGCACATGTTAGTCCAGTTTAGCAATTTTCTTTGGCTAGAACCTTGGAGACTTTCTGCTATAGGAAAGATATGGAGAGGCCATAAATTGGCTTTAAATGTACCAGTGGTGTCGTAGAGCATGAAGTCTCTGAATGGTGGAATGGCACTAGGTACTAAGCAAGGACACGTAGGTGTTCCTATGGCTTTCTCATGGACTTCTTTGATATCATGTTCAAGTATAATAGCTTGCTTGGCCGAATACATATGAAAATGGCCTGAGTTAGGAGGATTAAAAATAAAGGACCAATCCTCACATTTATACATCCCATTTTCTAATTCAGAATATAACTTATGGGAGCAGGAAGTACTAGCGGTTGTGGCTGTGGAGCTAATAGTTTTAGAAATAGTGGGGATCTTAAATAGATCTTCAAAACCCTTAGCGGGTTGGAATCTTGCACTTTGTGTGCACGGTAACTGTGACACAGATGGACTAGGTTGGTTGTAGTTAAACACTCTTTCTGTTCTCATAGAGGGGCTGCTCTGTAAAATAGGCTAGCTACTGGATGAGATTCTGATTACTGCCTAATCATCTAATTCTTCAATTAAGATGCCTCTCAATTTTGGTTGCTTTTATTCTTCAAGTTGACCATCCTTATCCCAAAGATCTAATGCCCATTCTTCTGGCAACTTGATGTCTTTATGATGAACTATCTTTGGTGCGGTTAACCGCGTGCTGTCATTGGTAGATTTCCAGATGGTTGACAGACCTTCTAGACCTTGTGCCTTTCCAAGATTTATCATCAAGAGAAGAACCTTGTTGTATAACCTATAGTGAATGAGAAAGGTAAGAGAATGGTCTACAGACTAATTTTTCATATGTAGGTTCATGGTCTTGAAATTATATTCGAGAACATCTCGAAGGTTACCATCTTTTAGACTGATAGGGAAATCTAATAAACAATCAATATAAAGTGATCCTTTGGACATGGAGTCACAAGCAGCACCTAACAAGGAATGCGACAACTTTAAGAACCTTGTATCTTTTAACATCATGAGAATGATGATGGGTAATCCCTTTCTGTAATGTCCAGTGATACCTATCTTTACATAGGACAAATGCATAAACTGGGGATTATCTGGACTAGCTAAGGCTTCCTTTTAAAATTTCGTGACTTGGGCATCTGAGAATAATCTCATCTTGCCTTTGTTCCCACCTGTAACTACATGCTGTAAAGTAGCTACATGATATCTCTGAGAAGATTTATAACCAAACCATTTTTTTAAACCTTTGTTTTTGTTGAACATATCAACTAAACTATTTAGCACATCTTTATAAATTTCAAAGGGTTTTATCTTAGGAACTCTAAACTCTTTCTCATCAAACTGACTAGAGAAATTTTTATCTAATATATTACTACTAGATTCAGGAGTAGAAAAAGAACTTTCATTATTAGCAAAGAAAGTGGTGAACTTAACTTCTGTGTTGCGATCTGTGTGGTCGATGCTTTCCATACTTGATCCAAAAGTGCTTGGTCTATCCATTTCTATGCTCAGACCTATGCTTGTACCCGCGCTGGAAATACAAGATTACTGCCTCAGATCTGCCCTAAATGCAACAAGCAAAGACATGACTTACATGGAGAGGACTTACAACAGGAGTCTGGTTTGTATGAGCAGTACGGGGAGCAATATAAGGAGCAATACAGATAGATAAACTACCACTTGTGAGTCATTATAGTTAGACAACAACTGTAACAATAGATGAACATCACATTGGCTCTAATACCAACTTTGAACAACAGCTGCAAATGACAAATGATATGCAGATGATACATGTATTTGATACTCAGAAAAATATTATAGATATTATTATTTTCACATCTAATACTCAGGAATACATTTATCATATTCAATGTGCGCTGGCAATGATACAAAAATGTATGCAGAAAGAGGAGCTTAAAAGATTTTACAATACTAAAAACTTGTTTGCATCAGATTTTCTGATTCACTCAGATCAGCTTAGAGCTGCAAAGTGAAGAGCATACTCTTCTTGACAAACTCCTAATAGACTCAAGACTTATGACTTAGACTCTTACTCTCTAAGACTTCACTCGCCTAGAATTCGTTGAGAAATGAAGGCATCCCTCTTGCCTTTTATAGGTAGTGTGGGCAAATCTTTAACCTTATCTCTTGAATCTAATTTGAAATCCATCCATAGAAAGTGGACACGTAACAACTCCTTTTTCAAAGAGTTACCCAAATGAAGATAAGCATCTTCTGGTGGGTCCCAATAACTCATGAACGGAGAAAGGAGGAGACAGACAAGACAAGAAAGGAATCTACTTTTACATGTCTTCTTTTTTATCATGAGAAGGTTAACTCGTGCTTACTGTAAGGCACGTAAGCTTTCCCCTTTTACCATGGAAGGGCCCACATCTATCGATTTCAATGAGGTGATAGATTCCTCGATGGATGACAAACCCATCCATTAGCCTAGGATCTCGTGCTTGGTTGTGAGTCATCTGTGGAGTATACAGGATTTCTGGGATCATCAAGAGGATCATAATCACAGTTGGCACAGGAGTGTGGTTCATTTCCACTATTAGAGCTACCGGGGTGAGTACCTTCATTTTCCTTCCAGATGATGCTCATGGTTTTTATTTTGTATAGGCCATAGAGTCCTTGGGACATGGCTCTCTGATCTGTCCTATCCATTCGATAGGTTTTGGTGTGTATCCAGATAGGAGTATTTTGGGAATGGAAGAATCTTAATCTGTTGGAGACATTCTAGTGTTCAAAGATAGACGAAGGTCTAGCAGGTCCATAGACTTGACAAAGATGTCTGTTGATTGGGTTTTCTTCAAAGGAGTTGAACATAAGTTTGAATATACATCTAGTATAGGATGAGGTTCCATTGAACTGCATTTCATTAGCAGGAAGATATGGTCCCTGGAATAGATCCCTGATTAACTTCTTCCCATATTCTGCGTTCAAGCATTGATCTAGTCATTCCACTGGTGGATTGAGAAACATAACAGGGAGAACAAAGTCTCCACACCAGTTCTGAAGTATATGACCGACATCAAGATCAATGGGTTCTGCTTTAGCTGAGAATTGGAAGAATGGCCTATTAGTCCATAAGCTTGGATATGTTAGCTGCTGCTTAGCCACTAACATCTTAAAACAATCATAGAGAAAATTATTGGCCATTTGGAAATTATGAAGATCTCTTCTTTGGAAGGGATTTGTACTCCATTCATAGCAGCTTTCTTCATACCATCTATGTTCTCTTATTCAAATTATACAAACAACACCAAAGGTTGTCCAATCTGCTTTAGGAAGGATAGGTTCTAGAGCATGTCCTTCTCTAGACAAGAAATCTATAAAAATATTATCAACTCCAAGAAGATGAATAAAATCAAATTCATAGGTGTTTAGAAGCTGTGCCCATCTAAGGAGTCTTCCCCTAACAACTTTATTTTTTTATTCTTTTCTGAAGAATCCCCATAGATTTTGAAGATTACTTTTCAGAAGAAATCGCTTGTCAGCAATAAACATTTAAAAAGCCTGAAATGTATTGACAATAGCAAGGATTTCTTTATGTGTACTATGGTAGTCTTTTTCACTATTCTTGAAACTACCAGAGACATATCTAACAATCTCACCTTTATCTTTGGGATTGTGAGATGTAGACTTACATTCTCTGAGGACACCAGCCCAGGCATTTTCACTTGCATCAGTTTCTACAATCATAAAACCTTTACCTGGTAACTTTAATGGTGGGAGCTGAGAGCATTTCTGTTTGATCCTTGAGACCAGAGCATCATGTTTGACCATCCAAGGAGGTGGCGTCTTTCCAAGAAGCTTGTTGAGTTCAATTCTATCTTTAGCAAGTTTATAATAGAATCTTGCAATATAATTAACAAGACCCAAAAAGCGTTGTAATTCTTTGACATTGGATTTACTAGATAATAATATTGGACTCTCTATTGGTGGATGTAGCCCAGGTTTGTGTGAACCATGTTAAAACTTGTCTCTCGTTGTTATTATTTCTATGTATTTTCATTCCTCTGTTTAATCTTTATTTACATTTAATTGATATCTTCTGCATGCAATCCCTAACATTAATTACCTGAATTATAAACATAAGAGATAAAATATCATCTTCGATTGATGATCAAGGTTTTTTGCATATGAATCTTACTGAAATAACCTTACTTTTTAAGAAGTTCTATGAAAACCTTTTCAAAGAAGATAAAAATTGGGACGATGTTCAAGAATCTCTTGAGGACATTGTTTAAGACTGTATTCCTAATAAAATTCATCTAAGTTACAACAAATTATTGGATCTTACACTTTCCATTAAAGAATTAGAGAGGGATCTTTTTTTATATGCATCATAACAAAAGCCCTAGTTTTGATGTGCTATCTGTGGAGTTTTACCAAGCCTCACTTCAAAGATGTTTTTTACCTCCTTTATTTGGAAACCCTTGAATGAGGATCTTTAGGAAAAAACATCAATAAGGGTCTAATTAAACTTCTTCCTAAAGGGAAGAATGTAGATACTATTTTTGAATGGTGTCCCATTACTCTATTGAACACTTCTTATATGATTATTGCCAAAGCATTGGCTATGTGAATTAAGCTTGTTGTTTAGGGAATTGTAAGGCCCAAATAAATTGGTTTCCTTGGAGGTAGATATATATACTTGACAATCTAATCCTTGTTTCGGTAACTTGTGAATGGTCATAGCAATTAGGACAATTTACTAGTCAAACTTGGTTTTGACTAGGCCTTTAATAGAATATGATGGTGCTTTATTTTTAAAATGCTACAATGGCTATGTTTTGGGCCTAAGATTTGTGCTCACATCCAAATGCTCTTGAAATATGACAATTCTCATGTGGTGGTTGATAATTTTTTATATCTAACTCCTTTCCCTTGTAGCAATACATTAGACAAGGATATCCTTTATCTCCCTTCCTATATGTTCTTATTATTGATGTTTTGGGATATATTACAAAAGTCTAATCAACTTGGCCTTATCTCGGTTATTTCCATTCCTAAAAATTGGGTGGTCATTAATTCCCATTTTGCTAATGACAATCTTCTTTTTTGTAAAATTTTATAAATAAATTTAACAATACACTTGATATTTTGAACCTCTATTGCCCTATTTTTGGATCTCAATTAGTACATCACAAGAAAAAGTGTTTAATGACTCAAGTCGATCCCATCCTACATTGGATTCCTAGAGAATAGAAATAAATTAAACATGGTGAAATTGCATGCTATTTGGGTATCCCTTTTGGAATGGGATTCTCTCTTGCTAATATGTGGACATGGTATCTTAATAGATTAGAATTTAAGTTATCTAATTAGAGCAATAAATTTCTTTCTTTGGCTAGAAAAGTTTGAAAGTTGCTAGCAAAAGCTTTCTAGCTACTCATGTTATATATCCTCAAGTTAGATTCCATCTAAAAGAGAATATGAGGACCTTCGTTATATTATTCATAAGTTTCTTTGGTCCATATGGGATGGTAACTTTGGCTACAAATCTAATTCTTTGCTTCACTGTATTCAGCCTAAATGCAAAGGTAGTCTTAGCCTCAAAAATCTTGAAACACAAGGAACATGTTTGGTTTCCAAATAGATAATTAGAGTTGCCCAAAGTGATCAACCATGGAAAATAATACTAAGTCATAGATTTGTAATTACTATTATGAAAGGGAAATGGTAAAATCTCCATTGGTTGAACAAAATTCTCTTTGCTCCTAACTTCCAAATTAAAGCTTATTTTCCTATTTAATCCATTTGGAAGGCATGGTAGAGGGTTTTTCATTTTATATATTGGAGAGACTCCTTGCAACATGGTTTCAATTTTCCATCCTCTTCCATCTGGTGGAATAGACACATTCAGTTTCAAGGGAAACCTCTAGCAATCACATTTCCTAAACCTACTATCTATTTATTCAAAAGAAATATTAAGTAGTTTAAGGACTTATGGGATTTTTTCTTCAATGCAATGGTTTCCATGGAAAGACATTAAAGAGTGGTTCAAAATGAAGGACAAGTATCAACATTTCATTACCTTTGTTCAATCTCTTGTACCTACTAACTTAGCTATCAAGACTTGTACCCCAATTTCTTACAATTTCTTCAAAGACTAGTGTTGGTTATCTACTCACCATTTCTCATTCTTACCATTGAAATATGTGTACCACCATCTTCTTCCCACTTTAAATTTATCCCCTCAACTTAATATTAAATGGAGGTACAAATTTACTCATAAATTTTGGACCAAACTAAGTGCTCAGATATGGAAATCCAAGGTCGATATTGGTACACAAATGCTTTCTTAGAAATTATTGCATTGTAAACTTCTAGTTAGAGAGAGAATTTGATTTTTTCCTATTCAACTAGTCAAATGCTCTATTTATCAAGCCAATGAAACCATTAAAAATATTTTTTGGGACTATTTTATAGCAAAAAAATACTTTGGAATGTTGTGTTAAAAATATACTTGCTCTTTTTTATCACCATTTAAATTGGAAAGAGGTTATTCTTGGCTTTGGATTCATGAATAATGTTGTTGTGGACTCTGTGAAACAAGTTATTCTATTACACATCTATAAAATTAGATGTATAGCTATTTTTTCTAAAATTAACATTCACCTGACTATTGAAATTGCTAAACTTACTCTAATTTTTGTTTTCAAATTGTTGTGTTATGTTCTTGGCTACGAGGTTTGTTGAACAACAATCTTCATGTTGTATTCCAATTGGACATGATCAAGTCTCAAATCACTAGCCTTCAATACAAATTTTCCAATAAACCTAAGGAAAAGGTGTTGGTATGTGGCGACTGATCATGCAAATACTAGTTAATTCTTGTTAACCAACAAATGAAAACTGACTTTGTAAAACCCTAATTCTAGAAGCTTCCAAAAAGCTTGTTATAAGCAGTTGGGATGTATGTTGTAGGAGGGAATTTGTAAGATTGTAATATGTTTTGCACTGGATAATAAAATCATTGGATGGTTGAGTTTCTGTGGATGTAGCTTATTTTGGGTGAACCACGTTAAAATTTTGTGTTGATATATTTTATGTTATTCTTCATTATTATATTTGGGTTATTTAATCTGCATATAATTGTTAATGTTTATTTCTTTGATTTGCCTGAACCCTAATAGGTTCTCCTATTGACTCTTCCAGGGGATCATCAACCCATGGTTCTTAACTCTATGTATATACCTTTGGGATTTGTATTTTGATATATTTTAGTATTTAGGGAATTTTTGTATGTTGTGGTATGGAATTATCGAGATTGTAATCTATTTTGCACATTCAGGGTCAGTAGTTAATTCTTGTTAACTGAAAAATGAAAAATGACTCTGTAAAACCCTAATTCTAGAAGCTTCCAAAAAGCTTGTTATAAGCAGCTGGGATGTATGTTGCAGTATGGAATTCGTGAGATTGTAATATGTTTTGCACTGGATAATAAAATCATTGGATGGTTGTTTCTATGGATGTAGCCCATTTTAAGTGGACCATGTTAAAATTATGTGTTGATCTCTTTTGTGTTATTCTTCATTGTTATATTTGGGTTATTTAATCTACATATAATTGTTAATGTTTATTGCTCCGATATGACTGAACCCTAAAAACTGGTATCAGAGTGGGTTGTGTTCAATTATCGTCTACAAGAAAGTCTCATGGTTGAGTGGGAGTCTCATGGTTAAGTGGGAGCAATGGAAGATGGGGGTAAATTGAAGGTAGATAAATTCAATGGACAGAACTATCAGTTATGAAAAATGCAGATGGAGGAAATTATCTCTATCAGAAGGATTTATGGAGGTCATTTGAAGGAAAAGCCAAGAAACCAGTAGTAATGACTGATGAGGATTGGCAACTTTTGGACAAAAAGGCAATGGGAAGCATTTGTTTTTCCTGGCACCATTTGTGGCATCCAATATAACAAACACAAAGACAATAGATTAACTAATGAAAGCTTTGGCTAAATTGTATGAAAAACCCTCAGCCTTAAATAAGGTATTTCTCATGAAGCATTTGTTTAATCTAAAAATGATTGAAGGTGAATCTATGACAAATCATTTAAATGGGTTTAATACGATTGCTAGTCAATTAACTTCTTTAAAAGTGAAGTTTGATGAAGAGGTGAGGGCTCTCTTGGTTTTATATTCTTTTCCAGAAAGATGGAATAGCTTGGTAATGGTTGTAAGTAACTCTATCTTTGGTTCAAATACTTTGAAATTTGATGTTGTTGTTGGTGTTATCCTTAGAGAGGAAATGTGATGAAAAAGTATAGGTGAGAGTTCAACATTCTGGTAATGCTTTGACTGTAGAGAACAGGGGAAGAAAAAAGGAGAGAGGAAAAACCCAACAAATTATGGGAAGTCACAAGGGAAGTCAATCAAAGGCAGATCTAAATCTAGAGGAAGAATGGATTGCTAGCACTATGGAAAGATAGGACGCTTGAAGAGGGATTGTTGGTCTCAAAAGGCAAAACAAGGAGACGGACAATATGATGACAATAAGGAAGCCAATGTTGCAAGTAATAAATTATAGGATGCTTTAATTCTATGTTTAGATAATGCTAATTATTCTTGGGTAATAGATTTAGAGGCTTCATTTCATGCCACACCGCATAGGAAATATTTTGTAGATTATGTTCAAGGTGATTTTGGACATGTATGGTGATGATGAATCTTGTCAGATTGTTGGAAAGAGAAAGATAAAATTCAAGTTGCAAAATGGAAATGAATGGTTGCTACAAAAGGTAAGGCATGTTCCAAATATAAGAAAGAATTTAATTTCTGCAAGACAACTGGGTAGTGAAGGCTGCATAGTTACATTTTCGAACAAAGTCTGGAAGGTCACTAAAGGTGAAAAGGTAGGAACATTGTATTTGTGTACTGGTAATACTTATTCTACCTTAGCTACTGTAGAAATAGTTGCTACTAAGACAATTATAGCACTTACTATAGGGACAAAAATATAATTGGGGCACCATAGACTTGGGCACATGAGTGAGAAAGGGATGAAGATCCTTCACTCTAGAAAGTTGCTACCAGGTTTGAAGTAGATTGACTTAGAGTTCTACGAAAATTGTGTTTATGGAAAATAGAAAAGAGTCTAATTTCTCAAAGTTAGGAAAGAGAAGAAGAGTGAGAAATTAGAGCTTGTGCATTCAGATGTATGGGGACTAGCTCAGGTATCTTCTCTTGGTGGCTCTTGCTATTATGTTACTTTTATTAATGATGGAACTAGGAAAACGTGGGTGTATTTCCTAAAACAAAAATCATAATTATTTGAAACTTTTAAAAGGTGGAAAGCATTGGTTGAGAATGAGATGGAAAAAAAGTTGAAGTGCCTCAGATCTAATAATGGAGGCAAGTATTGCAACAGAGAATTTGAAAATTACTATTCATATAATAGAATCCGTAGGCAGAAAACAATTCCTTGAACCCCACAAGAAAATGTTGTGTTTGAGAGGATGAATATGACCATTATGGAGCGTGCAAGGAGCATAAGATTGCATGTTGGACTACCCTTACACTTTTGGGCAGATGTTATACATACCACTATTTATGTAATAAATAGGGGACCTTTAAATCCTTTAGATGGTGGCATTCCAAAGGAGACATGGATGGGTAAAAAGGTAAACTATTCATTTCTAGAAACCTTTGGTTGTGAAGCTTTTGTCCATGTTGATATTGAAAATGGAACCAAGCTTGAGGCTGTCTAAAAAATATACCTTCATTGGATATGGAGTAGATGAATTTGGTTATCGGTTATGGATTATGAAAATCATAAAATCATTAGGAGCAGAGATGTTATATTCAATGAGAAGGTCATGTATAAGGATCAGCTATAGGAAAAGAAGCATGAACAGGACAAAAAGGAATATGTGGTGCTAGATGAGATTCCAGAAAATAAAATTTCAGTGGTACTTGATGCTCAACAACAAGTTATCCCACAGACTCCTGCAAGTGTTAGATGTTCTACAAGGATAACTAGACCTCTAGAAATATTTTCTCCATCATTATATTCTATATTATTATTTGATTCTGGTGAACCTGAAGGTTATGAAGAAGCAATGCAAGTAGATACCAAAAAGAAGTGGGAGCTATGCATAAAAGAGGAAATGGATTCCTTGTTGCAATATTAGACTTGGGACCTAGTCCAATTGCCTATAGGTAAAAGAGCATTGCCAAATAAAGGGCTTTACAGGTTGAAGGAAGAAGATGGAGGCAAGAAAAGATATAAGGCCAGACCCATGGTAAAAGGTTTTGCACATAAAAAAGGTATAGATTTTGATGAAATATTTTCTCTGATTGTAAAGATGACTTCTATCAGAACTATTCTGTCTTGTGGTTGTGGAAGACTTGCATCTTGAACAGCTAGATGTGAAAACAACATTTCTCCATGGGGATTTGGAAGAGGAAATATACATGCAGCAACTACAGGGATATGAAGTCAAGGGTAAGGAGGAATTTGTGTATAGGTTAAAGAAGATTTTTTATGGCCTGAAGCAAGCACCTTAACAATGGTATTTGAAATTTGATAGTTTTATGGGTGAACAAGGTTACAAAAGATGTCATTCTGATTATTGTGTTTATTTTAAGAAATTGGGTAATGGCAGCTATATTATCATGTTGTTTTATGTTGATGACATGCTTGTTGCGAGGTCTAACATGCAACATATTAATGAACATAAGCAAAAATTAGCAAATTCATTTGCTATGAAGGATTTGGGTGCAAAAAAGCAAATCCTTGGCATGAGGATCACATGGGACAGGACAAACACAAAAATTATTTTTGTCTCAAAGTGAGTGTGTAGAGAAGGTGTTCAAAAAGTTTAACATGCAAAATGCAAAAGTAGTTAGTACACCTTTGCCTAGTCATTTTAAGGTAACAAAGGAGATGTGTCCAAAGACACAAGAGGAGGAAGACAAAATGCCTAAGATACCATATGCATCAGTAGTTGGTAGCTTGATGTATGCAATGGTATGCACAAGGCTAGATATTGCACATGCAATGGGAGTTGAGAGTAGGTATATGAACAATCCGGGAATGGAACATTGAAATGTGGTAAAATGGATTCTCTAATATTGGAGAGGTATTACTTCACAGAAACTATGTTTTGGAGGAACAAATTTTGCTCTAAAAGGATATGTTGACTCTGATCTGGAGGGTGATATTGATAGTAGGAGGAGTACTATAGGGTATGTTTTTACCTAGGAGGTACTGCAGTCAGTTGGATTTCAAGGCTATAAAAGGTTGTTGTGCTTTCAACCACTAAAGATGAGTATGTTGCTACTACGGAAGCTAGCAAGGAGATGATTTGGTTACAACATTTTCTGGAGGAATTGGAACAATGACAAGAAGATAGCCCTTTGTACACTAATAGCTAGAGTGTCATTCATCTTGCTAAGAATTCAGCTCTGCATTCAAAAACTAAGCACATACATCTTAGATACCACTTTATCCGGTCAATTTTGGAGGATGGACAGTTGAAGCTGGAGAAAATTCACACAAGTGAGAATCCTGCATATATGTTCACAAAGGTAGTTACACGGGAGAAAAGGATTTCATCATTAGTTTCCATTGGCCTTCATGACTGATAATGGTGGACATTAGAAACTAGCCAAACCTATAATCCAGTGGGAGTTGCAAGTGCAGCGGTGTCGTCTAGGATCAATCTCCAAGTGGGAGATTGTTTGGTGTGGAGCTTGATCAGTCTCCAAGTGGGAGATTTTTGGTATGTGGTGACTGATCATGCAAATACTATACGCTCATAATGTATCGATAGTTAATTCTTATTAACTGACAAATGAAAAATGACTTTGTAAAACCCTAATTCTAGAAACTTCCAAAAAGCTTGTTATAAGCAGCGGGATGTATGTTGCGGTATGGAATTCATGAGATTGTAATTTGTTTCAAGCATTGGGTAATAAGATCATTGGATGGTTGAGTTTCTATGGATGTAGCCTATTTTTGGTGAACCAAGTTAAAATTCTACATTGATTGCTTTTGTGTTATTCTTCATTGTTATATTTGGGTTATTTAATCTGCATATAATTGTTAATGTTTTTTGCTCTGATTTGCCTAAACCCTAACAAAAAATGTTTAGTTGTTCAATGCCCTCTATAGTTACTTAAATTCTAGGCTTCTAGTATTTCTTGGGCCTTTGGGGCATGATTTTTGCACTTATTTATTGCTCTATTGATTTCTTAGTGTCTCGGTGCCATCTATGGGACCAGTTTGTGAAGGCATTCCAGAAAAGTTTCTATGGAACTTATGGAGGTCAAGCTAACTCAATAGTCCTTGCTTACTCCAAGGGAGTGGGTGTGGTTGTTGAATTAATTGAGAATTTTATGTTAGTGTACCCTATTTTCTCTATAATTGATCCTAAATGCAAGGCTTGGGACTCTTTTGTTCCTATCTTGTATTCCATTATATTTCTTGTTTCTACATTATTATGGAAAGATTGAGAAAGGGATTTGTTGTTGGTATGGGTGATTTTAAAGGTATTTAGTGAGGATGGGTTTCTACTTGGCACTCATTTACACCCCTTTCATTCAACCTCATGTCAGCCATAAAATCCACTATTCTTGATCATTCAACTCAATAAATCTAAGGAGTGGGGGATATTAGGTAGGCATCTACTATAGCTGGAATGTAAGTCAGAGCTACATTTCACAATTGGGAGTAGAGGCCACATCAAAGGAAGTTCCCATGAATCCATTCAGGGTGCCCATGGGAAGCTACAAGTAGATCAAGGTTTAGAAAAGTGGCAATGCCATAAAACATCTCACTATCTGTAGCTCAAGTAAGGGGAAAAAGGAAGGAATATCTTCTCATTGGGTGGATGTGCAAAGAAGTTTCAAGAGCTACAGGAGTCATTTGGAAGAGAGTTATTCCTTGCCTTGTTTATCTTTAATCAATTGCAACTAGTTAAAAGAAAATAGATATTATTGGATGACTTATATTCAAAGTTTCATGGTTCAACCTTTGGTTCAAAGCATAGATGTGTTGGGCAAGAGTCAGTTGCAAGAGAATCTTTTGTTGTGTATCCAGTTTATATGATCATAATTTAATTTTGTGCACATTATTTGCTTGATTTTAAAGTATCCATAATGGTAAATTAAAAGTACGTTTACTATCCCCATTGATGGTATTCATCATGCTCTATTTTGTATATAGTTTTTATATGTTTTCTTAGGTGACAACCTTCTTCAACTCTAGCTAGATGGTCGGTTGGCATATATTTCATGTGAATGTTCCTTTGGTTTGTATTGCTATTTAGTTTTCTCTCCTCTATAGCCTCTCTATTTAAGTTGTCTTTATGTAGAGGATGGTTTCAAGACTGTGGTTTATTCATTGCAACATATTGCTGCTTTATTCATTATAACTTTATTAGTTTAATCCAATACAAAATAAGTTTGATAAATTTATAAATTTACTTTATTTTGTATTTGCATGCATGGTTATTTTCTATTGAATAAAATAATTTTAATGAGATAATATTTTGGAAATAACCATACACTGTAAATAATTTATTTTTAAATTATTAAAAAAAAAGTAAAATTTATTCATTTAAATACATAGTTATTAAACAAAATGGTAAGTAAAACTTTAGAGTTAAGTAGAAATAAATAAGTATTTTTTTCTAATTTATGATCTATTACTAAAAATAAGAATAGGTTACAATATAGATGTGTCAAGTAGACCATATCGGTCTCTTAACTAGGCATATACACATTTGCAAACTTATCAAAACCTCCAATAAGGTTCAACAATCAACTATCTAGCATCAAAAGATAGATTAGTACAACACTATGTAATATGAAGCACATGACATAACATAAGTACAATGTATCTTTCTGCATTAACTAAACTCAGTCAAAAAACTAGTAGAAAGCCATAATTAAGAGCCAATTATAACTCCATGCATCTACTCCTAGTAACATTTTTGATTTTTTATTACTTTATATGCATCACATTCAAAAGTAGTAATGGGAGGAATGATAGTATCCCTGCTTTCACTGTTATCAAAATTATATTTTTTTACTTCAAGATCAGTATCCCCATCAATAATATTCTCATAATTGTGAATTTAGTAGTATTACTTTTCAAATTCCATGTATTCTTTGATAAATTTATCATTTGGCTTTCTTATGTCATGATGCTAGAACTACGTAAATTTGATATCTGATTTGTACAACATTATTGAGCCTTCATCAACTATCTTCATGAATCTTTATTTAGGAACCTCCAAGGTCATTGTAAATTGTGAAACAATATTATATAAGTTAAGTCTACTAGAAGACTCTATAAGGTGCCTCCTTTTGGCCTAGAAAACATCCTCATTTCTTGTTTTCCAGATAAACCATAAATCTCAATGGAAAGAGAAAGCCAAAAGAAATTAAGCTTCACATTCAAGCCATTAAAAAATCTGAATAAAATTTCATGGCAATGATTTTTTTCCCTAATTTCCCACCCAAGAATATAGGAATCTCCAGGTTCATTATAATCCATGAAACAATATTATAGAAGTTGAATCTATTGGAAGACTTTTTAAGGTGCCTCCTTTTGGCTTGGAAAACATCCTTATTTCTCTTTTTCTAGACAAACTATAAAATCCCAATGGAAAGATAAATCCAAAAGAAATTCAGCTTCCCATTCAAGCCATTAAAAAACCTAAATAAAATTTCAGCCAATAATTTTCTTTCCTAATATCTCACCCAAGAATATTCCTATATTTATGTATGTATGTATGTATTGAACATGACTAATTTACAAAAGAATTAGAATGGACTACACAATAAGTTGTAAAGAAGGGAAACCCCAAAAATAGAAACACAAACCACATGAATATTAAAAGCATTGTGGGTAACTGACATCAAGAGCAACCCAAGACACCTTTGGCAACTATAACAGTCGAATACAAAAGGTACAAAAGATTTGAAGCAAGAGACCCTAAAGGTGCACATGTTCAAATATCCCAACATACCACATTTGCACACCAATTAATCACCATATTGCCATACTACTCTATCTCCACAACATAGTGACTTATAATAGAAAATTAAGATGAAACTCTAAGAGTTTAACCCATCACAAGCAATTTTCAACCCAATATCATTAGAATCACAATTCTAAACATGGGTTCTAGCCAAGTAATCAAATAGAATTTGATGTTTCCATTAGAACAAAGTTTAGAATTGAAATTGTAGTTCACACTAGTATCTTCCCCTATTGTCCAAACCATTTCTCATGCCTTATTAGGAATAGGAATGTTTTAAGTTCTTGCACCATGTTAGGATTAAGGTACCATCAACCTTGTAAATCTAATTACTCCTAATATTGCAATTGTTAATGCAATCATAAGAGATGTGGAATCCACTGACATAGTAATTTATTTTTATTGGTATGGTAATTAATTATTTATAGGCAATAGTAACTAATTATTTATTTCTAGTGGTTACTATTTACTTTTGACCTTAGGATTACTACAAGTGAAATAGGGGTGCCCAAATCAATATTTAGCTTATGATAGATGTAAGAGCATAAATAATTGTTAGTGCCTTACATGTTGTAAGAAATCAACTATTATTAGACCGTTATGATGGAGCATCTTATGACAACACATAGGAAGGTGTAAGAGGCATAATGGTGTCTATTTTTGGCCTGTTAGTGGGAATTGTTGTCACTTGGATTTGCACCTTGTGTTGAAGCACTTTTGTTGCAACAATCCAATGAAGCATTGGAGTGATTTCCAAGTGTGGGACCCTGAAAAGGAAATCAAACCTCTAGAGAAGGCTAGTTCCTTTCTCTAAATATGTAATTCAGAGTATACTAAGACTAAACCTAATCTAATAACCATTGGGGAAAGGAAGAAGGAGAAACTGAAAAGTAAAGGTGATTCACCAGGTTTGAATAAAGAACATCCACAAAGTTAAAATGCATAGAATAATTGAATACAACTAATAAAATCACACCAATCCTACAAATATTAACAAAGGTAAAAGATAAGAAAAGGATTGCAAGGAATTAAACATTCACAAACAATAACAAGTTCTAGATCTACATAGAGCTAAAAAACAATATAAAAAGGTAAAAATAATCAACATGTTTTAATCAAAAAGGCACGGTTACAGTAGAAGAGGGTTCTATTTGGAACATAAAAAATAAGTCTTTCTATCCAACCCTCATTACATTGATTTTTCATCTATTTATACCATTTAATTCATTGACCTAAGTCACCTACTACAATAAATTTTCCCCATGGGCCTGTCAGAAGATATTTCTACAAAAGGAATGTTTGTGTACATCTGCCTTCAAAATATAAATGCAAAAAATATCTTGAGGATGAAGTAGCTAGGAAATATCTACTGCCTTGAATGTAAGCAACTAATTCATCTATCTACAAAAATTAAATGCACAACTACCTCTACTGGGCTAATCTGATTCTACATTAATGGTTGGAGAAGATAGATATTTCAAATATATTTTTCTGCCAAAATCCCTATGCAAAGCTTTTACAACACTTTAAAATATTTTATTTTAAAAATATTTTAAAGCTTTTCACTTTTCTATAATTTTGGCATTTATATTGCCTTATCAGAAAAATCTCTTTTTATGAACCATTTTGTCTTTTCTTTTTCTCTTACTTTCTCCTCCAGTCAGTGATTTTTCAATTTCATGAACTTGGCTTGTGTTCTCACTTTCCTCCTTGGTCAGTGAAATTTGACTTTTGTAAACTATTCTTAGTTGGCTCTCTTTTCTCTTTGTTACTTTTCTTCTTTATCAGAGATTTCTTCATTTTATAAACTTTGCTTTGTTCTCACCTTTGTTTCTTTACCTTTGTTGGCAAAGTTCCACTTTCATGAACTTTGCCTTCTTCTTTCTTTCCTTTGTCTTTCTTTATCAGCGATTCACCTTCTCAGTAAACCTAGGAAATTTTGAACTATTTGGTGAGTTTGAGTTTCCTCTAGTTTCCTAATAAAGCCATTCTTCTTCTACCTTAGCTGATGAGTCGCTCTTTTTGTTTTCCTTCCTTAGGCACCTCTTTCTTTGTCGGTGAATTTGTGGGTTCGCAAACTTGACATTTTACCGACAAAGTTCCTTTCTACATGTTTTTTTTCCTTCCCATAGTCATTTTTTAGGCTTTCTTCCCTTCCCTTAGTCGGTGAATCGGCTGGTCAGCAAACCAGTGGGTTCACAAACTTGACATTTTTCTGACTAAGGCTAAAAAAACTAAGGTAAAACTTGGAATTTTTTGGGTTTTTTTCAGGGGTTTTATACTCAGGAATTTTTGGGGATTTTTACAAGGAAAACACTCTTACATGAAGAACATTAGGCACTTAAGCAATTCAACAAGATTTTTAATATTTTCAAGCTTGGACTATTTGAATTTGGGAAGGGGAAAAAATAGGTCAACATTTTGGTGACCTCTCAGGGATGTTTTCTTGCTAAACATAAAAACTAGTTGCCTTAAGCATCCATTGGGCATAGATTTAAAAGGGATTGCAGTAGGCTAAAAACAACTGAAACCTTGCCTTCAAAACAACACCAAAAAGGAAACAAGGCCTGTATTCCCTGAATGAGAGTGCAGCATGTGCAACAACACTTAGGAAAAAGGAAAAACTAAAGTAGGAACAAAACAAAATAGTATATACAAAATCTTAGACCAACCTTAGAAGTAAGGTTTGAGATGGATCCCATTCACTGAGATCGGTAGAACTTCACCATCCATCCTTGAAAGGTTTAAAGCATTGGCTTGCTTACAACTAGTGATGATATACGAGCCACTCCAAATTGCATCAAACTTAGTATGGCCTCCAAGTTTGGCTCTGCCGGCATCCCATTTTAGAACAAGATCTCCTTCCTTGAAAAATTGATCATTGGCCTTTGTCAAAGTATTTCTTGGTCTGCTTCAAGTTTTCTTCTAATGTAGCCATGGTTGATTGTCTATGTTCTTCCAACTCAGTTAATTCATCCATTCTTACAGACCTAACATCGTCACCTTCTAACTCTAACTATTAGGCCAATTCCAATGAAGGAAGCTCCAAAGATAAGGGCAATCTAGCCTCTTTTCCATACATAAGAACAAAAGAAGAGTTGGGTAAATGCAAGGAGATGGGGGACCAAAAAGTCACCACCATCTCCAAAATTAAAGCAAAACGCGAGTGTGTTATAACGCGCTCGCATTTTTCTTTTGATAAAAGCAAAAAAAAACATTTTCTGCACATTCACCCACAACTTTTCTCTTTACAGTAGCAAAGAAACCTAAGCAAAACATGATAGCGCTAAAGAAAAGGAGATTCAATCAAGTGCATGTGAGAAAATAAGAAATTCACAATGCCACCTCACCGCCAAAGACATCGTCGTGCAAATTTGGAGGCTCCAGCACAGGAAGAAGGTAGGGTTTGTCTGATTTTGTTAGTTTTAGAACAATTTTTTAGTTTTGAAATGTTTGATTTATGTTTATATTGCATTTACAGTTATTGGAGAAGCAAAAAATCTAAATCCATTCGAGGAGGGTGAAAACAAGCCCCAAAACCCTCCTTCACCTCCTTTTCATGTAAGGGATAATCAAGAACACTACTTAGGGATAATAGAAGAAAACAAGAAACATCTTGAAACTATTATTCAAACCCTAAACAATCCAAGTGGAACCACTGAGCATAGGAGGACACTTGCAAAATCACAACAGGAGATTGTTTCCCACATGGATTTGGTGACGAAACAAATCACTGATTTCCAAGACTATAGGGAGAGGAGTCGGCAATATCATGCCAACAAGTTTTCATATGAACAAGTGAAGAAGGAAAAAATTACAAAATCTCAATTATGTGCACAATTTACTAATCCCAAAACCGGCCAAACATTAGAGGAAACTTGCAAACGGTTTCCTATACATTGGTGTAGGAATGAAGACATATACCAAAACTTTTGGGATAGATTGTACATGGTCTTTGATGAGCGGCCATGCAACAATGATGAGGTACCACAATATTTTTTGAGGAAACTCTATTGCAAGTTCATCCTCAACAAGATTCTGAATTATTTTGATATTCGTGATTTACAGGGTAGAGGTGGTGGCTCTGCCAAAGCTAGACCCGGGGCTCAACGAGATGAACAACATGTTGGCAAGAGACACTATGTGGCTTTATGAGTGTTGTCATTGATGGCAACAAAGTCCATCACACACATCCACAGCACATAGTATGTTTATACCGGAAGTCAAATTGAAGAGTATTTTGGTCTGATAAGCAAGAACAGAGCATGCAGAAAGGTCCGACAGTCAGGTTTGGATCTCTTAGAGGAAGTATCTCAGCAAAGTGCAGACTTGGGGAAGTCAAGAGGAGTACCATGACTGCTGCATTCTAGAGATTGAGCCTCTGGTGATGAAAGAGTGAAAAGATATGAGCACCTAAGTGTTGGGTTCCTATTTGGCAGAGTAGATTGACCAACAGAGCATCAGACCTTCATCCGGATAAGAAATTGATGGTGATCAAGTTTCTTGAGAGATCATTCATGGTTGGCTGACATGTTTGATGATGCCTATAACTATCTTTTTGATACGCATCACTTAGTATGCATGGATTCATCTGACAGACCAGAGTTTGGGAAAATCTTGAGTATTCCGGATGCCGACTAGAAAGATGTTGAAATCCTTTGTGCGGATATATATACTAGATGGATTTCAATGTGAAAGGGAGTGTGGTGTGTTGTGAAGGGCAAAGAAAAGAAAAGATTAGTGTGGAAGTAGCAATACAGGTTTGGTATGTGACAGAACAGCAGCACTAAGGCAGAGGAAGAATGAAGTGCAGTAGATCAGTATATTGAGCCTAACCAGAACTAAACCTCAGCATATGTGGATGCTTCTCATCAGTTCAAGTACCTAGTTTCTTTCTATAAACTATTGTAGGTAGTGAGCCTCTTGTGAGAAGTGTGCTCGGGCAGTGAGCCCTAATTGGCAAGTGCCATTTTTGTACTTCTATTCTTCTAACAAAGAATACAATCTTGGGTTAGTCACCCCGTGGTTTTTCCCTTAACACGGTTTTCCACGTAAAAATCCTTGTGTTATGTGTGTTGATCTCTTTCTACTCTCATGTTCATGTATGCTTATATGTTTTGATACTGCACTAATTATTAAGGAAGAAAAGAAAGTCAAATAATTAAGATAACTAATTCACCCCCCCCCCTCTTAGTTATCAACAATTGGTATCAGAGCTAAGTTCCTCCTAACAGAGCCTAACAGCTTGAGGAAGATCTAGGAATCTCAATGGATATGTATGGTATGAGAGAACAACTTCAGTCTGCCTTAGATGATCTTGATCAATCTCACTCTGAAGTCAATAACCTAAGGGAAAGACTTAAACAAGTTGATGATTTCATAAATGAACTCAAAGAAAAACTAAGTATCTCAATGAAGAAAAGAAAGGAACTACTTCAACAATTAGCAAGTCAAAGTGAAGCCAATGATACTAATGAAGATTTGAATGAGAAAACCAAGTTATGTGAGAAGTTATCAAAAGAAGTCATTATGGTAAGACATGAAATGGAATCAGAAGTTATGAAATTCACCCAAGAAATTGAAGAGAAGAGAAAAAGTGAAGATAATCTAAAACAATCTCTCAAGGAGAAGTCAGAAGACTACCACAAAATGGATAGAATAATTAGGCATCTGGAATCTGATCTTGAAGAAGCTAGAGACAATGAAGAACAACTTGAGAATCAGATAGACACTCTTAAAAGGGATCTTCAAACAACAAATGAATACAAAGAGAAATTCAAGATAAGCTCTGCTCAACTTGAAGTTCTTCTTGAAAGCCAAAAGAGGGTAGATGACAAGCAAGGCTTGGGGTATGAAAAAGGGGAAAGCTCCGGATCTAGTCAAAAGAACTCTGGATCAGGAAATCCAAGGAACAGGCCTAGAAGAGCTCTGGTAAGACAACCAAATGCTCAAAGATATCCATCCTTCAATGGATACTGCCACAACTGCAATAACTTCGGTCATAAAGAAAATTAGTGCAGAAGAAGAATGAATCAGACTAATTCATCCTTCTCTGGACAGTGTTTTAACTGTAAAAGGTATGGTCACAAATCTCATGAATGTAGAAATATATGCAAATGAACAATTCATTCAATGGTAGATGCTTTGCATGCAATAGAATGGGACATATGGCTAATCATTGCAGATCAAGAGGATATCAGTCAAATATGCAAAGAAATTTTGTTTGCTACAATTACAATAGACCCGGTCATATTGCCAAATTATGCAGAAGTAAGAATCAGAAGAAAAGGGGTCCGGTACATCATAATCAAAATCAAGACAAAGGAAAA
This sequence comes from Cunninghamia lanceolata, assembly GCA_027924645.1. Classification (NCBI taxonomy): domain Eukaryota; kingdom Viridiplantae; phylum Streptophyta; class Pinopsida; order Cupressales; family Cupressaceae; genus Cunninghamia; species Cunninghamia lanceolata. Next base: position 2,196,675 of record BSBN01000135.1, on the reverse strand, counting down.
GGAAAAGTGAATGCGGATGAATTTCAAAGGGAGATGAATAAGATCTGGGTAAAGAGAAGTAGAGAAAATGTTGGGAATGGATCTACACCAAAATCTGGTGCTGATATTCCTTCTGGAAACTAAATAGATGAGCTCTGGCTTAGGGGGAATCAAAAAGGAAAACAAATTCCCCCAGCCAGTCAATTGGTGCCTGAAATTGGCACATGGAAAGTTGCGGATTAAAGGGTTTTCAGAGAAATATCTAAATAAGCCTTGGTAAAGATATAGAAGATCTGCAAGAAGTTTTCAAGAGGTTAAGCATCCAAGATTGATCCGGTTTAATAGTCATCTGGTAAAAGCAAGATTCCCACAATTAGATCCAGTATGATTTAAAATTCAAATATATCAATCTGCGGATAAATGGAATGATTGGAGAAAGGTAGATAGATAGTCAATAATCACCAAGAATAACTCTAAGTACATCTCAGTGATCTGGAAAGATCTCTCTAGACAAGGAGAGCAAGGCAACCGGAATAACTTAAGTTGTGCATTTATTGCAAAATGGAATTAGGGTTTGCACAGAAATAAAAAGGAGTTCTTTTGTTCATCATTTGCACATTTGCATTCGAGAAGAAGGAAGAAAAAGCTCTACAACAAGATTTCTTCAACTCTCTCAAGGATCAACCGTAGAATTCAATTCAATCGGCAATCTTTTCAGCTCATTTCGTAAACCCTGGAAGCGTAAAAAGGTATTTTCACTTTTGAACATCTCTCTCTAAATCTTTTGAAAGATGGCTACTCTAAATGTTGTCAAAATCACTGATAGGCTACACCCTAAGTTCAAGAAACACCCTTACAAATCTCTAGAAGTTGATCCTTTAGGTGCCTTCTCTAGCATTCTGCATGGAGTTTTGCATGTAGAAGATGTTAGGGCATACATTCATGTGAATATTGAGGAATTTGGGGAATCCAAGCTGATGGATATCTAGATCACAACCAGTTAATAGATGAATCATTTGAACTCAAACCTCAATACAAGGCCATCCGGGACAAGCATTTTTGATAGTGCATTCATTTCCCCTATTTTGCAGAAGATGAATGGGTCAGGTATGTTCTAAGAAAAATACATGACAACTTCATGTGGTTGATGAAGCCATTTAAGATCACAAAAGATGCCATTAGGGCGGTAACCAGATTGCACTCATCCGGTGGGTTGCCTACTCTCAAATCAATTAAAAATCAAACTATAAGTGAGGCTACCGGATCAAAATTTGATAAGAGGGCAATGACAGTAGAAGACATCATAGATCTAGATATCAAATTTGCCTCTATGATAATTGGTTACAAAATCTATCACTCTAGCAGGGAGAATTCAATATCTGGAACTACCATATATACTACTTATGAAATGCTAAGGAAAAATGCTGACTATGATGTTTGTGAGCTTCTTTTGAGCCAACTGTTGGAGAACTTGCAAAAGATCAAAAGGGACAAGAAGAACTCATTCAAATATGTTGGCCTGATATTATGTCTCTTCTTTTACTACATGAATGAGCTCCCCGGATCCAGTGGTTGGGTATGGCAAAATGATAGACCGGTTGCCCTACAAATCAGAGGTTACATGTATGGGCTTGGTGATGCCAAGGCTCAAAGTACAGCACTCTGGGGATACTTCAAGAACTTTCAAAGTATGATGCAGGCCAGAGAAAGAATCCCCCAATCATTGGTTGAGAAATATAAGGATACAGTGTTCTTTATGGTCAACATTGATCAATGCCTAATGGAGGCAGTGGAGCCAAGGATAGTCTGGATTATGCCAATGGGGTATGAGGTTGATGAGAAAATCCTAGAGCTGCATATCCAACCCCTGCTAAGTCAGCCCAAGGACCCTAAGGTAGAAAGGTTTGAAACCTTTCAAGAGTTAAGTGTGAAAAGTCATGTTGAGCTAAGACAACCTGAGATAAAGAGAAAGGTGAGAAGAGAAGTAGAGGAAGTTGCCAAAAGATTTGGCATCTCTAAAGAAGCAGTTGATGCAAATAGAGAAAAATTAGAAAGTGTTGAGAAGGAGACACAAGAAGTAGAGAAAGAAAGTAATCCAGTGCAAGTCCCCTCCTGGACTAGATCCTCCAAAAGCTTTGCACCTGCCACCTCAAAGAGCCAAAAAGCCTCAAAGCTGGAAGCCAAGACATCCAGAAAAGGAGAAAAGAGAACAAAAACCAAGGCTACAAGATCCTATAAAAGTCAAAAGGATGACGAAGAAATAGAGACAGATGAGGAGGTTAAGAAAATGAAAAACAAAAAGAAAACTTCTGTGGAATCATCTACTGGCAAGGAAGAAGAGGCAGAAGAATTTGTTGAAAGGCCTACTCTCTCCATTGATGATGTCATCAAATCAGTCACTGTGGATGGGAACCTACAACCAATGACTGAATTTTATGATGATTATAGTGAAGCTGATCAGAAGATCATGCAAGAAGCTATAGTCAGGTATCTAAACATCTATAACAAAGCATTCATTGAAATCATCTCCTTAATTCCCAAAAGCCTAGAGAAGGAACTTGAAATAAGAAAGAACAATGCTAAGACAAAGGACCTGGAGATTTGGGAAAAGATAGCTATTCAGCTCTACCCTTCCATCACTCCAAAACAAATGAACATGATCTTCAAGGATTGCAAGGATGAGTTCCAGAGCAAAGAAAGAATGAATCATCTTATGCTTGGAGAGATTGACAAAGTGGCAAAAGAAATTGAAGACATCCTCCGGAATGCCTTCATGAGATTTAATCTCCCTGTTATAGAGGACATAGATGATGAACCTACTGAGAAAAATGCAGAAGATCCAAAGGAGATAAGTGAGGAGAGGACTAAGGACTTGGATTCCTCTATTCCAGAAGAGGAAGTCCATGAAGAAGCAAATATCTCTCTTTTAGATCCCCCTGCTGAATCTGGAACTGAAGGAGAAGAAAGAAAATATGAGAAAATTAGTCAAGAAGAAGAGGTCAAGGGAAGAGAAAAAGGCCAAACAGAGAAAACCCCAGATGACAATTTTGAAGGTCAAGAGGAAAGAAGACTCTATCTTTGGCAAGAGACATTACAGAAATAGTTAAAGACTTCCTGAACAAAGAGATGATGGAAATAGATGAACCAGATCTATTTCAAGGACCACTTAATTTTGACTCCCTCTCTCCAGTTCAAACAATGAAGATAGCATCTTTTGCTCAAGCTAAAGCAAAAGAAAAGCTTTTGAAGTCTCACATGGAAGACTGTGAGCTAATAGAGATTGCATCCAATGTGTTGGAGAAGATCATGCCATCCTTCCAGAAGGATCTTTCGGCCTCTTCATTCGGTAATCTCAAGTCTCTTGTTAATATTGTTAGCACACATTTTGATTCCTTAGAGAAGTCAACAAAAGAAAAGGTTCGGAAGGAGTTTTTGGGAAAGAGATTCTCCGAAGTACAAGGGCTACTAACAAATGATAGGAGAAATATGGATATTGGGATAAAGAGCTTAGAAAATGCTCTTAAAGATGGCAGAGAAATATATAAATTTTGTATATCCTGGTCTAAAGTGACAAAGGATATTGAGAAGAAAGTGAAAGAACAAGAGGGTAAACTATCAAGTTTATCTCAAAATTTTGATCCTCTCACCACATCCATAATAAACCAAGAATGTCAGACTATTGCCATTCTAAATGAACTAAAGAAACTTGAAAAGGAAAGGTAGAATATAATAAGTAGGATGGGTGAACTTAGAGGGATAATTATCCCTAAGTTAGAGGCCATGCATGAGTCCCTAACTGATGCTCAAACCACAGCCCAGACCAGTGATCCGATAGATCTAAAGAGGGCAAAAGATTTTGCATTCCTGTTGGGTGGTCACATCTCAATTTTAGACAGGATGAAGCAGAGTTGGGCAACAGAATTTGTCCAGTTGAAGATAACTTTTGTAGATATACTTAAGTATATGTAAATATAAACTTGTATATATACTTATGTGGCTATGAATAGTTTTTTTTGAAATTTTGGTGTGCGGATTCTACCCTTTGCCATTGATGTCAAAGGGGGAGTGAGGAGTAGTGAAAAATATGGAATCCAGCTAAGGGGGAGCTCCGATATAAGTACATAAGATAGAGCATCAACAAAGGAGGAGTTTGTTATAACACTTATTCATTTTTCACTAATTGTTGCCATCAATGCCAAAGGGGGAGATTGTTGGCAAGAGACACTGTGTGGCTTCATGAGTGTTGTCATTGATGGCAACAAAGTCCATCCCACACATCTACAGCACATAGTATGTATATACCGAAAGTCAGATTGAAGAGTATTTTGGTCCAATAAGCAAGAACAGAGCTTGCAGCAAGGTCTGACAGTCAGGTCTGGATCTCTTAGAGGAAGTATCTCAGCAAAGTACAGACTTGGGGAAGTCAAGAGGAGTACCATGACTACTACATTCCAGAGATTGAGCCTCCAGTGATGAAAGAGTGAAAAGATATGAGCACCTAAGTGTTGGGTTCCTGTTTGGCAGAGTAGACTGACCGGCAGAGCATTAGACCTTCATCCGGATAAGAAATTGATGATGATCAAGTTTCTTGAGAGATCATTCATGGTTGGCTAATATGTTTGATGACTCCTATAACTATCTTTTTGATACGCATCACTTAGTATGCATGGATTCAGCTGACAGACCAGAGGTTGGGAAAATCTTGAGTATTCTAGATGCCGACTAGAAAGATGTTGAAATCCTTTGTGCGGATATATATACCAAATGGATTGCAATGTGAAAGGGAGTGTGGTGTGTTGTGAAGTGCAAAGAAAAGAAGAGATCGATGTGGAAGTAGCAATACAAGTCTGGTATGTGATAGAACAATAGCACTAAGGCAGAGGAAGAATGAAGTGCAGTAGATCAGTATATTTAGCCTAATCAGAACTAAACCTCAGCATATGTGGATACTTCTCATCAGTTCAAGTACCTAGTTTCTTTCTATAAACTATTGTAGGTAGTGAGCCTCTTGTGAGCAATGTGCTTGGGCAGTGAGCCCTAATTGGCAAGTGCCATTTTTGTACTTCTATTCTTCTAACAGAGAATACAATCTTGGGTTAGTCACCCCGTGGTTTTTCCCTTAACAAGGTTTTCCACATAAAAATCCTTGTGTTATGTGTGTTGATTTTTTTTTGCTCTCATGTTCATGTATGCTTATATGTTTTGATACTGCACTAATTATTAAGGAAGAAAAGAAAGTCAAATAATTAAGATAACTAATTCACCCCCCCTCTCAGTTATCAACACAGCATGTGCCTATACCTTGAGGGAGGCCAGAACGTAGGTCACTCCCTTTGGCTTTGAAGGAGAGTGTTGAGCTAGAGACTTTACATTCACTGACTACTCTCACCCAAACTCTATCACAGCATGCAGATGATTTTACCCAGGGCGATGAGGGTCAAAGTAGTAAGCGTCATGTGTCTCCACATTTGTACAGTACATGTGGGAACCTATGTGATTATGGGATGTAGGAGGTATGACGGGACTCTGCAACACAGGGGCACCATGCTGCGACATAGAGGCAACATGATGTGACATAGGGGTAGGACATATTAGATGATCTTGTTCTCAATGACGATCTCTTACAGCATATATTTGGTATTGATTCTCAGGTAATTTGTTACAAGTTTGATCTTGATTTAGTATATTGTTATTTGAAATTTGTAATTAATTTTATATGATTATCTATATTATAAGTCAAAATAATGTATGTAATTGTTTGCGCAATGAAATTCCAGGGTCAGAGTCTTCATCCTGCCTCTGTTAGCCGTCCATTGGCGGCTAATGAGCGGAGTCAAGTCAATAGGTATGTAATTTATCACATATTCATAATTATTGTAGATATGTCAATGGTAATATTAATTTGTGACTTGATTTGATGATTTTAACAGTCACCAGCACCTCCACGGTTTCCTTGGTCTCCTGGATGTCAAACCACCACTTTTACTAAGGTAAATTTAACCATTTCTAATCATTGTGCATTTTAAAAATAATTTTATGTATTTATTTTGTTTTAATAATCTTGAACTTGATTTTTAGATGCTGAATACAGTGGAGACTCCTCCTCATCTTCGTGAGTCAACGTAGATAGGCATTGATGCAGCCATGATGTATGCAAATCCTTTGACTGAGGTATGAGCCAATAACATGAAAATATCATAATTTTGCATTTCTTTTTTATCTCATGTCATTTGATGTACATAAATGATATTTATGTTTAGTCAATTTTGCTTCTTGATGCTTCTCATAGGAGGTCACAACTCCAATCCGTCCAACTACGGACAAAGAGAGAGTCAAGATGATGGAGAGCGATCATCAGTTGGTGGTAAGTGATCAATTACATATGTGATGTTATATATTTCATACATTTTTTATACTAATGCACATATTGTTTGTTTGTATTAAAAGGTGCAGCTAGATGAACTTTATTTGAAGAGGTCTACTTGACAGTGGAGAGAGGATGTCACTGATTGGCTATCCATCTTCACAGTCAAAGAAGGGCCGCCAATTATTTCCTAAAAGTCCATAGGAAACTAGTTTTGGGGAACTTTTTTGTATGCCTAGATGGCTTTGTATACATACTTTTATATGTTAATCCAATGTATATTTTTGTATATTTGCCTACATGGCTTTTTATATAAACTAGATGTTATGTTCATGACATTATGTATATATGATAGTTTATATTAAATATTTAATATGATAATCAATTACAGTTACAGGAATTTGGTTTTACAAGTGCCAATTGCATTTGCTTGAAAGTTTATGAATTGTTTTCAGATAATCCATTTTGTACATATCTTGCAATCATTGAATTCTGTCAGACTGTGCATTTCTTTGAGGCATCATTTTAAGTAGTTCATGTGCCTTGTCTATGCTTCCATACTTTCCGTACATGTCTACAAGGGCAACTTTGCAAATACAATACATGTGAGAAAATTCCTATATCATTTATGCTTTGATGGTTGTCCACACCATGTTCTCTAGATCCCATTATAGCATAGGCAAGGAGGAAGTTGGTTAAGGTTGTGCAATTTGGTTTTAGATGTGCCAAAATTTGTGTAAATGGTTGAAATTTATTTTTGTGCATTTGCTTGAGAGTTTTTAAAGCCTTATAAAAAATACATTTCATGCATATCTTGCAATCATTGTATTCCATGAGATGACATTTCTTTGAGGCGTCGCGTCTAACAGTTCATGTTCATTATATATGCTTCCACACAAGTTGCATACATGTATTGCAGGGTACTTACAACTATGACATTTGACAAAATTCCTATATCCTTTATGCTTTGATGGATGTCTATACCATCCTTCAAACATACCATTTCTAAGGTTTTGGAATTTGGCTTTACACTTGCCAATTCCATTTTCTTGGAACTTTCTAAAGGCTTATCAGTAAATCCATTTTGTTCATATCTTGCAATCATTGTATTCCATGAGGTGACATTTCTTTGGGGCATCATGCCAAATAGTTCACGTGCCTTGTCTATGCTTCCACACTTTGCATACATGTCTCTAAGGGCAGTTGCAACTACAACATCTAACAAAATTCCCATATGTTTTTTATGGATGTCCATTTTGGCATAGGCAAGGAGGATACTGGCTAAGGTTGTGGAATTTTTCTTTACACCTGCCAATCACCTTTGCTTGAAAGTTACTAATGCCTTATCAAAAATCCATTTTGTTCATATCTTGAAATCATTGCATTCAATGAGGTGACATTTCTTTGGGGCATCATGCCAAATAGTTCACGTGCCTTGTCTATGCTTCCACACTTTGCATACATGCCTCTAAGGGCAATTGCAACTACAACATCTAACAAAATTCCCATATGTTTTATCCTTTTGATGGATGTCCATTTTGGCATAGGCAAGGAGGATACTGGCTAAGGTTGTGGAATATTGCTTTACACCCACCAATTGCATTTGCTTGAAAGTTGCTAATTCCTTATCAAAAAATCCATTTTTTTCATATCTTGCAATCATTGCATTCAATGAGGTGACATTTCTTTGGGGCATCATGCCAAACAATTCACGTGCCTTGTCTATGCTTCCACACTTTGCATGCATGTCTTTGAGGGCTGTTACAACTACAACATTTAACAAAATTCCCATATGTTTTATCCTTTTGATGGATGTCCATTTCGGCATAGGCAAGGAGGATACTGGCTAAGGTTGTGGAATTTTGCTTTACACCCACCAATTGCATTTGCTTGAAAGTTGCTAATGCCTTATCAAAAAATCCATTTTGTTCATATCTTGCAATCATTGCATTCAATGAGGTGACATTTTTTTGGGGCATCATGCCAAACAATTCATGTGCCTTGTCTATGCTTCCACACTTTGCATACATGTATACAAGGGTGATGTAGTAGGTAAGGAGGATAACTCAACACCATGGAAACATATTTCATGGTGCAGGAGCACCTTAGCCATAGCCAATCTTGGCTAGGAGCATATCATAACAAGGTCCTAGGACATCATAGGACAAGTTGATGGTCTTGTGTCATCATTTTGCATGTAATAAGGTCAAAAGACCAATGTCATTTGTATTTGGAGTCATGTTTTATGGTGTTGTCAAACAAAAAATCTAATAATGCAAGTAGTGGTAAGAAGTTGCTTTGTCAACTTAACAAATCATGTAATAAGGAGGTTACCCAATGATCAAACAGGTTGAAAGTCAGTTATGATCAACTATAACTATTGTAAACATGTATAAAAACCTTCACACACACCAAGGTCTCATTTTGTGTGCCAAGCATCGCATTCGTTCAGGGCAGTAGGCTACCGGCAAAGTCCCTTAAGCTCCCTAAGACAAAAAACTGCCAAACTTTGATGGGATAGTTCTCAGAATTTGTGGTAGTTGGGAATGTTCCATTTGGACCTACAGGTGCATGTGGAGTCTATCTACAATAACCTCTCTTGGTTTCATTCAACTCCAGTCTGTTTGATCGTGTTGAAATCAAACACATTCTTGCAAAATGCTTCAGTTTCATGCTGTGGAAAGGTGCTAGGAGTGACATTTTGCATTCCATAGCTTATGTGTCCAAATAGACTTCACAAATACATTGGGTTGGGTGGATGAATGCTAGGGGAGGTCTCATTTTGTGTGCCAAGAATTGCATTCGTTCAGGGCAATAGGCTACCGGCAAAGTCCCTTAAGATCCTTAAGATGAAAAAATTGCCAAACTTTAACGGGACAATTCTCAAAATTTGTGGCAACTGGGAACATTCTATTTGGACCTATAGGTGCACATGGAGTCCATCCATAATAACCTCTCTCGGTTTCATTCAACTCCAGTCCATTTGACCGTGCCAAAATCAAATGCATTATTGTAAAATGTTTCAGTTTCATGTAGTGGGAAGGTGCTAGGAGTGACATTTTAAATTCCATAGCTCGTGGGGCTAAACAGACTTCACCAACGCATCAGGGTGGGTAGGTAAATGCCAAGGGAGGTCTTGTTTTGTGTGCCAAGCATCGCATTCGTTTGGGGTAGCAGGCTACCAACAAAGTCCCTTAAGCTCCCTAAGACGAAAAAAATTGCCAAATTTTGACGGGACAATTCTCAGAATTCGTGGCAACTGGGAACATTCCATTTGGACCTATAGGTGCACGTGGAGTCCTTCTACAATAACCTCTCTCATTTTTTTTCAACTCTAGTCCGTTTGATAATTCTAAAATCAAACACATTCTTGCAAAATTCTTCAGTTTCATGATGTGGAAAGGTGCTAGGAGTGACATTTTGCATTCCATAGCTCATGGGTCTGAACAGACTTCGTCAACACATTAGGGTGGATGGGTAAATTCCAAGAGAGGTCTCATTTCATGTTCCAAGCATCACATTCGTTCAGGGCAACAGGCTACCAACAAAGTCCCTTAAGCTCCCTAAGATGAAAAATTACCAAGCTTTGATGGGACAGTTCTTAGAATTCGTGGTAGTTAGGAACATTATGTTTAGACCTATAGGTGTACGTGGAGTCCGTCCACAATAACCTCTCTTAGTTTCATTCAACTCTAGTCCGTTTGACCGTGCTGAAATCAAACGCATTATTGCAAAATGCTTCAGTTTCATGCAGTGGAAAGGTGCTAGGAGTGACATTTTGCATTCTATAGCTCTTGGGGCTGAACAAAATTTGCCAAGATGTCAGGGTGGGTGGGTAAATGCCAAGGGAGGTCTCATTTCATGTATCAAGCATCGCATTTGTTTGGGGCAGCAGGCTACCCGCAAAGTCCCTTAAGATCCCTAAGATGAAAAAATTACCAAACTTTGACGAGACAGTTCTCAGAATTCACGGTAGATGGGAATGTTTTGTTTAGACCTATAGGTGTACATAGAGTCTATCCACAATAACCTCTCTCGGTTTCCTTCAACTCCAGTCCATTTGACCGTGCCAAAATCAAATGCATTCTTGCAAAATGCTTCAGTTTCATGTTGTGGAAAGGTGCTAGGAGTGACATTTTGCATTCCATAGCTCGTGGGTCCGAACAGACTTTGCCAACCCATCAGGGTGGGTGGCTAAATACTAGGGAGGTCTCATTTCATGTACCAAGCATTGCATTCGTTCGGGGCAACAGGCTACCGACAAAGTCCCTTAAGCGCTCCCTAAGATGAAAAAACTACCAAACTTTGATGGGACAGTTCTTAGAATTCGTGGCATCTAGGAATATTTTGTTTGGACCTACAAGAGCATGTGGAGTCTATCCACAATAACCTCTCTCAGTTTTGTTCAACTCTAGTTCGTTTGATCGTGCTGAAATCAAATGCATTCTTGCAAAATGCTTCAATTTCATGTAGTGGAAAGGTGCTTTGAGTGACATTTTGCATTCCATAGCTCGTGGGGCTAAATGGACTTTGCCAACATGTCAGGTTGGGTGGGTAAATGCTAGGGGAGGTCTCGTTTTGTGTGCCAAGTGTCGCATTCGTTCAGGTCAGTAGGCTACCGGTAAAGTCCCTTAAGCTCCCTAAGATAAAAAAACTACCAAACTTTGATGGGACAGTTCTTAGAATTCATGGCAGCTGGGAACATTTCATTTGGACCTACAAGTGCATGTGGAGTCCATCAATAATAACCTCTGTCAGTTTCATTCAACTCCTATCCGTTTGACCGTGCCAAAATCAAATGCATTCTTACAAAATGCTTCAATTTCATGCAATGGAAAGGTTGACAGGTGCCATATTTTTTGTTTTGTTCATTGTGGGGCCGAATGGACTACGTCAACATGTCAGGGTGGGTGGGTAAATGCTAGGGGAGGTCTCGTTTCATGCACTAAGTGTCTCATACATTTTGAGCTGCAAGCTACCAGTAAACTCGAAAAGTGCTAGGTCTCGGTAGCTTGCAGGCTAGAAAGACTGGGACGCTTGGCACATGAAATGAGACTTCCCTAGCATTTACCCACCCACCCTGATGTGTTGGCATAATCCATTCAGCCCCACTATGAGTAGAACAAAAAATATGGTACCTGGCAACCTTTCCATTACATGAAACTGAAGCATTTTGCAAGAATACGTTTGATTCTGGCACGGTCAAACGGATAGGAGTTGAATGAAACTGATAGAATTTATTGTCGATGGACTCCACATGCACCTGTAGGTTCAAACAGAATGTTCCCAGCTGCCATGAATGTTGAGAACTGTCTTGTCAAAGCTTGGTAGTTTTTTCGTCTTAGGGAGCTTAAGGGACTTTACCAGTAGCCTACTGCCCCGAATGAATGTGACACTTGGCACACCAAATGAAACATCCCTTGGCATTTACCCGCCCACCCTAATGCATTAGCGAAGTCTGTTTGGCCCCACGATCTATGGAATGCAAAATCTCACTCCTAGCACCTTTCTATTACATGAAACTGAAGCATTTTGCAAGAATGCATTTCATTTCGGCACGATCAAACAGACTAGAGTTGAACAAAATGAGAGAGGTTATTGTGGATGGACTCCACATGCACTTGTAGGCCCAAATAAAATGTTTTCAGCTACTACAAATTCTGAGAACTATCCCGTCAAAGTTTGGTAGTTTTTTCATCTTAGGGAGCGCTTAAGGGACTTTCTTGGTAGCCTACTACCCCGAACAAATGCGACACTTGGCACATGAAATGAGACCTCTCCTAGAATTTACCCATTGATCTCGATGCATTGTTGAAGTCCATTCAAACCCATGAGCTATGGAATGCAAAATGTCACTCCTAGCACCTTTCCACGACATGAATCTGAAGCATTTTGCAAGAATGCGTTTGATTTCGGCACGGTCAAACGGACTAGAGTTGAATGAAACTAAGAGAGGTTATTGTGGATGGACTCCACATACACCTATAGGTCTAAACAGAATGTTTCTAACTACCACGAATTCTGAGAACTGTCCCATCAAAGCTTGGTAATTTTTCATCTTAGGGAGCTTAAGGGACTTTACTGGTAGCCTGTTGCCTTGAATGAATGCAACACTTGGCACACAAAATGAGACCTCCTTGGTATTTACTGCCCCATCCCGATGCATTGGTGAAGTCCATTCAGACCCATGAGCTATGGAATGCAAAATTTCACTCCTAGCACCTTTCCACTGCATGAAACTGAAGCATTTTGAAAGAATGTGTTTGATTTCAGCACGGTCAAATGGACTGGAGTTAAATGTGTTAGATCTAGGGCATACAACTGAGACGGGGGGTGAATCAGTTGTATAAAACCTGCTTCTTAAATACTTGATTCTTCTTTGTTAGTTAACAGTATATCAATTAATCATCCATGAAAGCATAATGCATAAACACAAGAACAGATAAACATCAACACATTGAACACCAAGATTTTGACGTGGAAAACCCAGTTAAAGGAAAAACCACGGGGTGATTAACCCAAGGATTATTCTCTATTAGAAGAATAAGAAAAAGAATGGCACTTGCCAATTAGGGCTCACTGCCCGAGCACACTACTCACAAAGAGGCACACTGCCTACAAGGAGACACACTATCTACAGAGTGACAAGAATCACAATCTTGAACTAGAGAATGACATCTCTACTATGTCCAGATCAGTTCCATTTAAGCCCAAAATCCCTGCTCTGCCTTTCGCACTTCTCTTTGCTACACCACACTCATTCCCATAATCCACACTACTAAATGAACTCACAAACCTTTATTTATACAAGACATCGACTTAGGAACAATCATCTAAGTCAGCAATCAACCATAAGAATATCCGCAAGATGAATAACACATCCGGTCGGCCATCATAAGAACATTCGCAGGATGAACAACTCATCCAGTCGGCCAGTCGAAACAAGAACTTCATCTGGAAGAATAACTTCAATTCTGGGCTCTACCATCAATGCGGACCAACAACACAACTTCATCATGATCCAAGAACCTTCACAAGCCTGCCTGAATGACCAAGTACATCCGCACTTTCTCTACATACTGGAATCTCTTCTCTTCCTCATCCGAAATTTCAAGAACACAGTCTGTTGCCACTGTCACAATGCAAAAGACACTTCCGGACCTCAAAATCATACACAACTTGAGATGACACATCACAAGGACATCCCAAACACTCCTTCCAATCGCAGATTAGGATTATACAATTCTGGACCTCATTGGACCTTTCTATGATCCTCTGTCACCTCTGAACACTTGCAGAAACTAGTTCTATACCGACAGCCACAACTCCTTCAGATCTTCATGCGGACCTCTGAAATCTTAACTGAAGCATCTCAAGACTCATATCTACAAACCCTTTAATCCGCATCCTCCGGTTTGCATCCTATACAATACATTTGCCTTCTTCTTATCACTGTTCTTCACTATTCCTGACTTAGGCTAATTTTCTCAATATCTTCAGCACACTGCTCATCCAATCCTTCTTGTCAATGCAATATGAGTATGTTGACATCAATGACAACACTGGTTCACCTCATACTTGCAACAATCTCCCCCTTTGTCATTGATGGCAACATATGATGTGAAAAACCATCAAGACAAGAACTTCTCCTTTCTGTCACAGCTCCCCCTATCAGCAACATGTCTTCTCATTTACTGCTCCCCCTTTGATCATCAACCACTTGTTTTTCACATGTCTTCTCTCCCCCTTTGACATCAATGGCAAAGGACTCATACTTGCAATTCTAACACATCAGAATCATACCAGCTGCTCCCCCTTAGTAGCAGCTCCCCATCATCAATCCGGATCACAAGATATGACTGTGATATCCACCGGACTGATTCACATCAATGCATCTTAGTTCATTACTGGAGGGGCCATGACCCCTAACTTCTCCCGGAGATATTCAAAAGAGTCCTTGGGAAGAGGTTTAGTAAAGATATCTACAATCTGATCCTTGGAAGGAACATATTCCAACCTGACTTCTTCTTTGTTCACTTGTTCTCTCAAAAAGTGAAACTTGATAGATATGTGCTTAGTCTTAGAGTGCAATACCGAATTCTTAGAAATATTAATTGCGCTTGAATTATCACATAAAATTGTGATAGGCTTCTTATATTCAACTTTAATGTCTCTTAGCATCTACTTCATCCATAAGATTTGAGTGCAACTGCCTGCTGCTGCAATGTATTCTGCTTCAGTTGTAGACAGAGATATTGCATCTTGTTTCTTGCTTAGCCAAGAAACCAATCTCTTCCCCAGAAAGAATTCTCCACCACTGGTGCTCTTCCGGTCATCCACATCTCCTGCCCAATCTGCATCTGTGTAAGCATGAAGAGAGAAATCCAGATCTCTAGGGTACCATAGACCATACTCGACTGTTCCTTTCAAGTACCTAAAAATTCTTTTGATTGCCATAACATGAGATTCTCATGATCAGCCTGAAATCTTGCCACAAGACCAACAGCCTGCATTATATCTGGTCTAGTCTAAGTGAGATACAACAATCCACCAATCATTGATCTATACTTTGTCTGATCTTCCTTTGGGGAGTCATCATCTTTGCTCAACTTACATCTGGTTCCCATGGGAGTGTTCATTGGCTTTGAATCTTCCATACCAAATTTCCTCAACAATTCTTTCACATATTTGGTCTGAGAAATAAAGATCCCATTCTTTGTTTGAGTAATTTGCAGACCCAAGAAGAAATTCATTTCACCAATCATAGACATTTCAAACTCACTTTTCATCTGATTTGCAAAAGTTTTGCACATACTATCTCTTCCTCCAAAAATGATATCATCCACAAACACTTCAACAATCAAAATATTTTCATGATCAATTTTGAAATATAAGTTGCTGTCAGCAGTACCTTTGTTGAATCCAATCTACACAAGATGCTTATCCAACCTTTCATACCATGCTCTTGGGGCTTGCTTTAATCCATACAAGGCTTTCTTCAACTTGTAGACCATATCATCATTATCAGACAATTGAAATCCATCCAGTTGTTCAATGTAAACTTCTTCTTCCAGATCACCATTTAGGAAGGCAGACTTGACATCCATCTGATATACCTTGAAGTCTTTGAAGGCAGCAAATGCTAGGAGTAATCTGACTGCTTCAATTCTTGCCACCAGAGCAAAGGTTTCTTCAAAATCAATTCCTTCTATTTGAGAGTAGCCTTTGCAGACCAATCTAGCTTTGTTTCTGATTACTTCACCAGCTTCATTCAATTTGTTCCGGAAAACCCATTTGGTTCCAATCACATTCCTGTCTCTAGGTCTGGGAACAAGATCCCAAGTATGATTTCTCTCAATTTGCATCAATTCATCTTCCATTGCTTTGGTCCAGTTTTCATCATTGCAAGCTTCATTTATTGTTTTGGGTTCAATCTTTGAAATCAGACAACATTCATCCTGATTTCGAGCAACATTCCTTCTAGTTTGCACACCTTTGTTTCTGTCACCTATGATCTGATCTTCAGAGTGGTTCTGTATTACATACCTTAGAATTTTGGGAGCATTCTGTACTGCTGCTTCTTGTTCAGGCTCATTCAGACCTATTTCTTCTTCCTGATTTACCAAATCAGGCTGATTCTGACTTACCGGAGAGGATTGAGCTCCTTGAACTTGAACACCATCTTGGTCATCCTCATCAAACTCATAAAACCTTGAGGGCTTCTCAATTCCTTCATCAACTTTCACATTAGTGCTTTCTATCATCTTCCTCAATCTCTTTTTTCAACACCGGTATGCTTTGCTTTGAGTGTAGTAACCCAAGAAAATTCCTTCATCACTTCTAGCATCAAACTTTCCTAGATCTTCATCTCTTTTAATATAACACTTGCTACCAAATACTTTGAAATATTTCACAGTAGGAGTGATGCCAAACCAGAGTTCATAAGGGGTCTTACTGGTGTTGTTTCTGATTTGAACTCGATTGAGAGTGTAGACTACAGTGCTGATAGCTTCTTTCCAAAACATTTGAGGAACATTTGCTTCCAACATCATTGTCCTGGCAGCTTCCTAGATGGTCCAGTTCTTTCTCTCAACTACTCCATTCTGCTGTGGAGTCCTAGGAGTAGACAACTGTCTTCTTATACCCTGCTTCTCACAAAAGTCAATGAACTCACCAAATGTAAATTCACCACCTCTATCAGACCTTAGACACTTCAATTTCAATCCGGTTTGATTCTCTACCATAGCTTTGAAGATTTTGAACTTCTCAAGGGCTTCTGATTTCTCCTTTAGGAAGGTAACCCACATCATTCGGGAATGGTCATCAATTAGCAACATGAAATATCTATCACCTTGTAGACTCTTGATTCTTGTCAGACCATAGAGATCAGTATGTACTAGTTCCAACAATCCGGTAGAGGACTGATCTTTGCTTTTAAAAGAGATTCTGCTGTGTTTACCTAGCTAACATTCTTTGCACAAACTATTTGTAGGTTTTATCAATTTTGGAAGATCTCTTACAGCCTGAGTATTGCTTATCTTGATGATGTTATCAAAATTTACATGACACATTCTTCTATGCCATAACCAACTCTGATCAATTTGAACAAACAGACAACTTTTATTTGAACCAACCAGATGAAAGATATTACCTTTTGTCTGAGTACCGAATGCAATTTCAATTCCGGAACTTGTAAAGATTCTGCATTTTTCATTCTTGAACCGGAGATCATAGCCTTTGTCTACTAACTGACCAACACTGAGAAGATTGTGCTTCAATCCTTCAACATATAGTACATTACCTGTTTTGCTCTTTCTATCAAAGGAAATAGTTCCCCTACCTCTGATTCTGCCAGCAGAATTGTCACCAAATTTTACCATTCCTCCTTCATACTTTTCCAAATCCAAGAACTTATCCTTGTCACTAGTCATATGGTGAGAACATCCACTGTCAATAACCCAATCATCCTTTTCTTCCACTTGAGCAGCCAAAGCTTTTTCCACAACCTTCTGATTGACAGATTCAGAGAGTATTGAATGTTCTTCCTTGATGGCAATAAACACCCATTCATTTCTGGATTCGCTTCCTAGTTCTGATTCATCATCTGTTACTCCTTCATTGTCATCTTCTTCATGAACATAATAGCAATTCTTTTGAAACCTTTGTCTGTTAGAATTAGTCCTTGCATATCTTTCCGGACATCTTGAAGCAAAATGACCAATCTTATTGCAGTTGAAGCATTTAAAGGGTAGTTTTCCTTCATACTTACTAGATCCTCTTGGCAGTCTCTTTGCAATGAGGGCTTCAAGTTGAGCTGTTTCCGCTTCTTCTTCTTCCATGTCTCTTCTTGCTTGATCATACCATGACATCTTCCTTGAAGAGTTTTCACCTGGATCAAGTCTCTGTTTGCCTTTCACATAGGCACTGGCTTTGAAGGCAGATTCAGTCTTGGGAGGATCATCTCCAAACTCGGTCATTTCAAATTCAGCTAGTTTGCCAGCTAATTGCTCTCTTGTGACAGTTGTGTGGGCTCTGAATTCATCAATGGCAGCAACCTTGATTTTGTAGGCAGCAGGAAGGGATCTGAGGATTTTGCAAACAATCTTATTTTCATCCAGAGTTCCACCAGCATTTCTAATTCCACATACCAGCTCTTTCACTCTTGGCATAAAGGTAGTGATGTTTTCATCATCTCTCATCTTCAATCTTTCAAATTTCCCTTTCAGACTTTGCAACCTTGCACTCTTGACAAACTCATCTCCTTCATACAGAAGTTGCAATTTAGTCAGGATCTCATATGCAGTTGGTAGGTCAATAACATTTGAGATATCTGAGTCGTTTAATGCGCTTAGTAGAGCTTCCTTGGTCCGCAGATTGTTTTAAGCATCTGTGATTTCATTCAGAGTTGTCAGACCACCTTGTGGAGGTACATATGGTTTTGAGACCATGGCCAAGTATGCTTTTCCCATACATTCTAAGTGACATTTCATGCGACCTTTCCAGAGGGTAAAGTTGGTTCCGTCGAACTTCGGACTATCCTTCTTGTATGACGACATCCTGGATCTCCTCAAGCGGTTAAGCTCCTTTCAGAGGAACTTGGCTCTGATACCAATTGTTAGATCTAGGGCATACAACTGAGAGGGGGGGTGAATCAGTTGTATAAAAACCTGCTTCTTAAATACTTGATTCTTCTTTGTTAGTTAATAGTATATCAATTAATCATCCATGAAAGCATAATGCATAAACACAAGAACAGATAAACATCAACACATTGAACACCAAGATTTTGACATGGAAAACCCAGTTAAGGGAAAAACCATGGGGTGATTAACCCAAGGATTATTCTCTGTTAGAAGAATAAGAAAAAGAATGGCACTTGCCAATTAGGGCTCACTGCCCGAGCACACTGCTCACAAAGAGGCACACTGCCTACAAGGAGACACACTATCTACAGAGTGATAAGAATCACAATCTTGAACTGGAGAATGACATCTCTACTATGTCTGGATCAGTTCCATTTAAGCCCAAAATCCCTGCTCTGCCTTTTGCACTTCTCTTTGCTACACCACACTCATTCCCATAATCCACACTACTAAATTAACTCACAAACATTTATTTATACAAGACATTGACTTAGGAACAATCATCTAAGTCGGCAATCAACCATAAGAATATCTGCAAGATGAATAACACATCCGGTTGGCCATCATAAGAACATTCACAGGATGAACAACTCATCCAGTCGGCCAGTCGGAACAAGAACTTCATCCGGAAGAATAACTTCAATTCCGGGCTCTACCATCAATGCGGACCAACAACACAACTTCATCATGATCCAAGAACCTTCACAAGCCTGCCTGAATGACCAAGTACATCCGCACTTTCTCTACATACTGGAATCTCTTCTCTTCCTCATCTGAAACTTCAAGAACACAGTCTGTCGCCACTGTCACAATGCAAAAGACACTTCTGGACCTCAAAATCATACACAACTCGAGATGACACATCACAAGGACATCCCAAACACTCCTTCCAATCCGTATATTAGGATTATACAATTCCGGACCTCACCGGACCTTTCTGTGATCCTCTGTCACCTCTGAACATTTGCCGAAACCGGTTCTATACCGACAGCCACAACTCCTTCAGATCTTCATGCGGACCTTTGAAATCTTAACTGAAGCATCTCAAGACTCATATCTACAAACCCTTTAATCCGCATCCTCCAGTTGGCATCCTATACAATACATTTGCCTTCTTCTTATCACTGGTCTTCACTGTTCCTAACTGAGGCTAATTTTCTCAATATCCTCAGCACACTGCTCATCCAATCCTTCTTGTCAATGCAATATGAGTATGTTGACATCAATGACAACATTGGTTCACCTCATACTTGCAACAAAATGAACCTGAGAGAGGTTATTGTGGATGGACTCCATGTGCACCTGTAGGTCCAAACGGAATGTTCCCAACTACCACGAATTCTTAGAACTATCCCGTCAAAGTTTGGTAATTTTTTCATCTTAGGGAGCTTAAGAGACTTTGCTGATAGCCTGCTACCCTGAATGAATGTGACGCTTGGCACACAAAATGAGAGCTCCCCTGGCATTTACCTATTGACCCTAATGAGTTGGCAAAGTTTGTTCAGACCCATGATCTATGGAATGTAAAATCTCACTCCTAGCACCTTTCCATTGCATGAAACTGAAGCATTTTGCAAGAATGTGTTTGATTTCAACATGATCAAATAGAATGGAGTTGAATGAAACTAAGAGAGGTTATTGTGGATGGACTCCATGTACACCTATAGGTCTAAATGGAACATTCCCAATTGCCACAAATTCTAAGAACTATCCCGTCAAAGTTTGGCAGTTTTTTCATCTTAGGGAGTGCTTAAAGGACTTTGCTGATAACCTACTGCCCTACATGAATTCAACACTTGGCACACAAAAGGAGACCTCCCCTAGCATTTACCCGCCCACCCCAATGTATTGGAAAATTTCGTTTGGGCCCATGAGCTATGGAATGCAAAATGTCACTCTTAGCACACAACATGAAATTGAAGAATTTTGCAAGAATGCGTTTGATTTCGGCACAGTCAAATGGACTGGAGTTGAATGAAACTGAGAGATTCTATTGTGGATGGACTCCACATGCACCTATAGGTCCAAATGAAATGTTCCCATCTTCGATGAATTCTAAGAACTCTTGTCAAAGTTTGGCAATTTTTTCGTCTTAGGGATCTTAAGTGACTTTGTCGGTAGCCTGCTACCCTGAATGAATGCGACACTTGGCACATGAAATGAGACATCCCCTAGCATTTAACCACCAACCCCAATGCATTGGCAAAGTCCGTTCGGCCCCACAAGCTATGGAATGCAAAATGTCACTCCTAGAACCTTTCCAAACATGAGGAAGAACCACAACCTAATCTAACTCCTAAAAGCATGAAGACACTAAGAACACTGAAGACATGGATGACAAAGAAGCATGAAGACATGAACTAAATCCTATCATGAGGAAGAACCACAACCCAATGTAACTCCTAAAATCATGACATGTTATGATGAAGAAGCACAACCAAAATCCAATGATCCAATGGCATGAACCAATGACATAAACAACTATGTCTTACTATTGTAACAACTAACATCCAAACCCTTTGACATGAATCTTGATATGACATGAGTGAAACATGAGTGAATAGGATTAAGATCAATTAGGATCAACTTCATGCATTACTTAGATCTAACCTCATGAAACAAATCAAACGAAATGTACATGGAATATATAACATCACTTATTTAATCGATCACTTACCGCCATCTGATGATCACTCTCCATCATCTTTTCTCGAGCTTCTTTGTTCATAGTTGGAAAGACTGGAGTTGTGAACTCCTGTGAGAAGCATCAAAAAGTAAAATTGACTAAACATAAATAAACTGGAGGGAAGCAATTCATACTACTATTTTTATACAAAACAAAGTACAAGTAACCATCTAGGAAAGTTTTATGCATACTTACAAATTAATCCAACAAACCATCTAGGTCTTCTCTACTCTTTATTCTGTCAAGTATGGCCTCATGGTCAGGGTCATGCACCTTCCACAAGGTCTTCTTCAAAGTCCTACCTCGATATTGTATCAAATGAACATTGGTTACCATGACAAGGTTGGAGTAATGAAGAATCTTCCGATGCGTGTCAAAGTCCTCAAATAGCCGAACATTAAGACTCTTATGTGGGTACCTTCTAATCCATGTTCCAATAACAACCACTGAGCCTATAGGGTGTTCGATGTTTTCTCCATCTGTAACTGGGGCCTCCAATTTCTCTTTGGCCTCAACACAATGACACAAGTAATAATATGTTCCCTCTTCATTATCTTCATCTGCAATAACTGCATAAACATGCCCTACAATGATATGTGCAACAAATTAGATGAAATTTCCACAACATTACAAAAATACTACAAAGTTTAAGATAACATTAGGAATTTCAAATTTAACTATGCAAGTAGATATATTACCTCGTTGAACTAGATCTGATATGTGGTCAAAGTCAACTGATGATTCCATCTCTGTCAATCCTAGTGCCATCGGGGATTGATATGTGTCAATCCCACTTGAATGTGAGTGTGGATTTGGGGGTTTGGCAACTTGAATAAGGACTGTTTACTGAGTTTAGGGGTCTATGGAAAGTTTGAATAAGTAGAAAGCTGAAGTAGTAAATTGTAGAATGATACACAAAGAAAACACCACTAAGGAGCATATTTTCCATAGCAAGGATGGAAAAAGAAGTAACTCTCCAAAAATAAAGGAAGAGAAAGGCCAAAACAAACTCAAAGAAGATAACAAACAAGTTGATTTGAGTATGTACAAAGCTAACAACTATTGGTCTTATTTCAAGGTTGGAGGATATTGTTATGATAAGTGTTGGAAGCTTCATCTAGAGATTCACCCAAATGACAAAATCAAGAGTAAGCAACCACAAAGGAAAAAAAAAGCACACTAAAACATCAAATTCAAAGAGAGAATAGCTCTCACATGAGTCTACATCAACATTCAATGATGTTAGTATGTAATGATACTTGGATAGAGTATTTACTTGATTTGCAAAGGAGATAAGTGTGAGTTGCTTTCATTGGTAGGGGCATTTGATTAGCACTCCAATTTTTTCCTATGGATTGAGTTGTGTTCAAGTTTTTCACTTGTAGAGCAAGCAAGTAGTACATTTCACTCACTATGGATGAGTATGAGAAGTATGGCCACTTGGAGGTCAAGAAAGGACAAGGAAAATAGAGAATGTAAGAGCTAGTGATGACATGTTTTGGGTGTTGTAAGCATACACATTTGTGTTCCATAGTACAACATAAATGTTGTAGCATGTAACATAAATGACTTGTAGCATGTTGTAGAATAACAGTGATGGTTTTCATTATTATAATGTGCACAAACTGTTATCTCAACTGTAGCAAGTGCATAGTTGTAGGAAGAGAACTCTTTACACATTCATTGTAAACAGTGTATAAATGTATGAATTTCATTGTACATAGATGCAATAAGAATGACCACTTAGTAATAAATTACAACTTTCATAGCATTGTAAAATAACCTTCAAATGCAAGGAGGATCATACATGGTAGCAGGGTTATATATAGACTATGATAGTGGACTATTATATAGACTTACATGACTGTCCTACACTCATGAAAACCTCATTTTTAGTGTTTTATCTCCTTGTAACTCCCTTTGTATCATCTTATGTCATCCTAGGGCAAAAATTAAGAGTCTTCCAAAATCAATTTTGGCTCCATGTATACACTCGAATATGAGTGACAAACAATTGCTCACTAAAATTATTTTATGAAGTATCTAATAATGTTTTTCTCTTGTATAGCTAAAAATAGGTGAAATAAAGGCATGAAGGGTGGAAACAAGGTGGAAACATGAGGAATTTGGAGTCTCTTTGACTGAACTAACTGATATACCTAGACACATATATGTCAAGAAGAACATAAAGAACATAAAAAACATAAAGACATAAAGAACATAAGAACATATATATATGTGAATTAAAATTGAACATACCTTAGAATTTGATATTGCAGTTGGCCAATTCTCCAAAAGATGGCTTCAAAATCCTCAAATTCTTGTTTTCTCAAGTTTGATTATGAATTCTATATAATTCTAGAATAGGATTAGTAAAATTTATGTAAAAAACAAATATATATCATCAAATTCAATCTATATATCAACAGTAAATAGCTTTGAAACAAAATCACACATGAAACATGAAACTTTCAGTTTAAATAATCAAATTTTCTCCAAAAACATGAAAAATCACTTCTTCTACGTTGAAAAAACAAAAAAAGGTGGTGGATTCATATAAAAATGATTCTCAATTAGTCAACCAACATGAAAAGCATTTTTTTGTCTGATATACTCATGAAAAGTAGGAATAATAGGCATGTGGGGTTTGAAACATAGATCCCACATGCCTTTTTACTATTTTCCATGCTTCCAATAATGTGATCACGTTATAATGCAAGCGCGTTATGGGAAATATGATAACATAAAGGTAACCTTGTATCTACATGAGAGAGTCTCTCTCTCTCTCTCTTCATTTATCTATCCTATATATAAAGAGGGATTAGGAGACATGGAGAGATAAAGAGGGACATGGAGATAGAGAGGAGAGGTGGAGATAGAGACAGGGAAAGGGAGAGATGGGGATCGAGATAAAGGGGTCTATAGAGGGAGAAAGATAGAGATACATATATAGAGAGAGGGGAGATATAGGGAGATAGATCTAGCAAGGGAGAGATAGATAGGGAAATATAGAGAGAGAGGTAGAGAGGGGTATATTAAGAGATGGGGTTATGAGGATAGATAGCTCGATAGGGAAAGACATCAAGAGATGTCTAGAGACATAGGGAGAGAGATTTTAAGAGGTAGAAGGATGGGGAGAGAGATAAAGAGGAGGAGAGAGAGGTAGTGAGGGATAGATTAAGAGATAGGGATCCATATGTCCAGAGAGATAGAGATAGGGATCCCTATTCTCCCCTCTACCTAAACCATAAACCCTAAACCCTTAATAATGTCCCTAACCCTAAACCCTAAACCCTAAAATCCAGCAACCCTAAACCCCTAAACCCCTAAGGTCCTTAAACCATAAAACCTGGAAGCAAAGGTAGGTATAGTTAGAGAGAGGGATAGAGGAGACAAAGATATCTCTCCCAGGTTCAGTCTCCTCTATATCTCCCTATTCACCTATCTACCTAAACCATAAACCTAAACCTCTAAACCTTAACCTCTAACCCCTAAACCATAAACCATAAACCCTAAATAATGTCCCTAAACCCTAACACCTAACCCCTAAACCCTAAAAATGAGCAACCCAAAACCCCCAAGGTCCCTAAACCATAAAACCTTGAAGCAACCCTAAAGCTCTATCTCCCTATCTCTCGCAATCTCTATTGGTCCCCTCGCTCTATCTCTCTCTAAACCCTAAACCCTAACCCCTAGACCCTAAACCCTAAACTCAAGTATCCCTAAACCCCTAAAGCCTAAATAATTCCCCTAAACCCTTACCCTAAAACATAAACCATATTTACTTGTGAAATGCTAAACTCGTGTAAACCTCAAATAGTGAGGGAGAGAGAGATAGAAAGGTAGAGTTAGAGAGGGGATTGAAAGAGATCTAGCAAGATAGAGAGATAGGGAGAGAGATATAGAGGTAGGTATAGTTAGAGAGAGGGATAGAGGAGACATAGATGTCACTCCCAGGCTCAGTCTCCTCTGTATCTCCCTATTCACCTCTCTACCTAAACCATAAACCTAAACCTCTAGACCTTAACCCCTAAACCATAAATAATACCCCTAAACCCTAACCCCTAAACCCTAAAAATGAGCAACCCTATACCCCTAAACCCATAACCCCTAAACCATAAAACTTGGAAGCAACCCTAAACCTATATCTCCCTATCTCTCCCAATCTCTATAACGTGAAAACATAAAAACATTAAGCTTTCATTCCAATCAAATTCATTCCTAATCAATCCCAAATCATCCCTAATCCATTCAATTTTATCTCTAATAATCCCTAAACCACTTCTAATCAGTCCTAAACCGCTTCACACCATCCCAAATCACATCCAAATCAATTTAACTTCATCCCTAATAATTTTCCAATCAACCTGGATTTCATCTCAAATACCATCCCTAAACTATTCCTAAATCATTCTAATCATTCCCTAATCAGCACTAAACCACTTCAGACCATCCCTAAAACCATTCTAATCATTCCTAATCTAGTCCTTTTCACCTCTCATCATCCCTAAACCAATCCATTCCATCCCAACTCCATCCCAAATCAATCTAATCTCCATCTCAAATGATCCCAAAAATAATCAAAATCAAACAAATACCTCACCATGAGCCATTAGAAGATCATAGTGCCAATCTGTTAGCCATTAGAAGATCACAAGGCAAGGAAGAAGAGAGAGGGTAGGAGGTAGATAGGGGAGGGAAGCAGAGACTGAGAGAGGGTAGGAGGTAGACAGGGGAGGGAAGTAGAAAGTGAGAGAGAGGGTAAGAGGTAGAGAGGGAGGGGGAGAAGAGAGTGAGAGAGAAGGTAGGAGGTAGAGAGGCAAGGGAAGCAAAGACTCAGAAAGAGGGTAGGAGGTAGATAGGAGAGGGAAGTAGAGAGTGAGAGAGACAGTAGAAGGTAGATAGGGGAGGGAAGAAGAGAGTGAGAGAGAAGGTGGCAGGTAGAGAGGGGAGGGAAGTAGAGACTCAGAGAAAGGGTAGGACGTAGAGAGGGGAGAGAAATAGAGAGAGAGAGAGACAATAGGAAGTGCAGCTACCCTTGTAGACATGTATGTAAAGTGTGGAAGCATAAACAAGGCATGTCAATTGTAAGATGTAACACCTCAAAGAGATGTTCTATAATGGAATGCAATGATTGCAAGATATGCAAAAAATGGATTTCTTGAAAAGGCTTTAGAAACTTTCAAGCAAATGCAATTGGCATGTGTATTACCAATTATGCTCATCATAACGCGAGTGTGTTATAACGCACTCACATTATGCTTAGCTTTGTTTGACATGTTTTTATCAATTTTTAGCAAAATCTGGAGATAATCTGGAGTGTGCTCCCCATCAGGATGGTACTTTTTTCAATGAAAACTCAAAAAAATACCACCATAATCTTAAGCTCTCTATTAGCTATCTAACCATATAATTTTTTTCACATTTTGAGTACATTTAGTGTTTCATCTTGAATGTCTTTTGTTAGTGTGTCTAGTTTTTGTCAAAAACTAGTCTCTAGTATTTTTGACTTTTTTTTAACCATTCATCAAAAATTGAAATAAGTTATATTTTTAGAAACTAGACTCCATTCTACATGAATTCAAAAAAAAAATCAATTTTTAATTAGTTTTCAAACATTTTAGGGGGGAGCACACTCAAATTTTTGTTCTTCAGGATGTGTCCACTTTAAAATTTACCAAAAAATCAATTATTCATTAAAAATTTATTAGAAAAATTAGGGATAAACTACATGGTGTTACCTAATTCCTCACTAGAGTGATTATTGAAATACTAAAAAAAGGTTAACATTTTAGGGGGAGCACACCAGACGCTATGTTATGTTTTTTCAGAAAAACAAGACCAATTTGTGTGCTCCCCCTTTTTGAACCCCTTAATCTCAACCATTTTTGGAAAAAAATAGTAGTTTAGAAACTAGATTCGAAGCACTACAACTCTTGTTTTTGTTCCATCTTCAAATTTTGAGTGTAGCTATCTTCAATTTCTCATCCAACATCAATGTTTCCTGATTTTAGAAAAAAGTGGCAACTTAAGACCCTATTTTGGTCCCTCATCTTTGTGCACTTACCCCTTTAGAGAAACCTTCAACTCTAGATGAAGTCAAAAATGCTGAAAATAATCTTCGAGCCAAAGAAGCCTTGCTAAGTGCTCCGACTGATTCAAAATTGACAAATGTCTTTGGACTAAAAATTACTCATGAAATCTAGAAGAAGTTGGAGAATCTTTATGAAGGAGATGAATATGTCAAATGTGCCAAGCTACAAAGTCTAAGAGGAAAATTTGAAAATATGAGGATGAGTGAAGATGAAAATATCATAATCTACATGCAAAAGATAAATGAACCTATCTGTGGCATCAGGTGTGCTGGTGAAACTTTGGAAGAATCAGAAATTGTGGCAAAAGTGCTCAGATCTTTACCTAATTCATACAAACACAAGTTTGCTACTATAGAAGAGATTGGGACTGTCTCAAAAGTTACAAGAGATCAGTTGGTTGGCAAAATTTTAGCTTTCAAATTGAGTGAGTTTGGTGATTCTCTTCCTAAGTCTGAATCTGCATTCAAGGCAAGTGTTCATGGGAAACAAAGATATGATCTAGGTGAAAGCTCTTCAAGAAGATCAAACAGATTTGCTAAGACAAGGAAGGATCTTGAAGATGATGAAATTGAGTCTGTAGAACTTGAAACTCTTATTTCCAAAAGAATGCCTAGAGGATCTGGTAAGTATGAAGGAAAGTTTCCATTAAAATGTTTTGCTTGTAATAAGATTGGTCATTTTGCCTCAAGATGTCCAAAGAGGTTTTCAAAATCAAACCCTAACAAATACAAAAGTTAGAAGAATTGCTACTATGTCCAAGAAGCTGGAGGAGTCACAGATGAAGAATCTAATCATGAAGAAGGTGATTGGGTGTTCATTGCTATCAAAGAAGAAGATCCAATGTCTACTGAATCTACTAGCTATACAAATGTGGAAAGTACCTTGGCTACTTAGGTTGTTGAAAAGGATGAATGGGTGATTGATAGTGGATTTTCTCATCATATGACTAGAGACAAGAGTAAGTTTGTGAGTTTTGAAAAATATGAAGGTGGGCTTGTGAAATTTGGAGACAACTCAGCTGGTAGAATCCTTGGCAGAGGATCCATCTCTTTTGATGGTAAGAATAGAACGAATGATGTTCTGTATGTGGAAGGACTAAAACATAATCTTCTCAGTGTTGGACAGTTGGTTGACAAGGGTTATGGTCTTCGATTCAAGGATGGAAAATGTAGAATCTTGGAGAGCTCTAAAACTAAAATTGCATCTAGTACTCAAACTAGAGATAACATATTTCATTTAACTAGTTCTATAAAAAGTTGTTTGATTGCTCAGACAGATCAAAGTTGGTTATGGCATAGGAGGATGTGTCATGTGAATTTGATAACATTGTCAAAATAAGTTCCACTCAGGCTATAAGAGATCTTCCAAAACTTGTGAAACCTGATAGCATATGTAGAGAATGTCAATTGGGTAAATAGAACAAAATCTCATTCAAAATTAAGCAACAAGCTTCAAGTGGTTGATTGGAACTGGTACATACTGATCTCTGCAGTCCTACTAGAATTAGAAGTGTGCAAGGAGACAGATATTTCATGTTGTTGATTGATGATTACTCTCAGATGATGTGGGTAACTTCCCTAAAAGAAAAATCAGAAGCTCTTGACAAGTTTAAGGTGTTCAAGGTGATGGTTGAAAATGAGATTGGTGAGAGATTAAAATGTCTGAGATCTGACAGAGGTGGAGAATTTACTTTTGGTGAGTTTGATGCTTCCTATGAAAAGCATGGAATAAAAAGACAATTATCTGCTCCTAGGACTCCTTAGCAAAATGGAGTTGTGGAAAGAAAGAACTGGAACATTCAAGAAGCTGCTAGGACCATGATGATGGAAACAAATGTTCCTCAAGTTTATTAGAGAGAAGCTATGAGTACTGCTATCTACACTCTTAATCGGGTGCAAATCAAAGGCAATTCTAGTAAGACCCCTTATGAACTATGGTTTGGTCATCCTCCTACTGTGAGATATTTCAGAGTTTTTGGTAGTAAATGCTATATCAAAAGAGGTGAGGATTTATATGACAATAGAAGTTGCGGAAGAAAAAGAAGAATAATTCATTGAGCACACCATGGAGGCTGCTGCTAGAAGGGAAGAAGAAATAGAACACATCATGCAAGATACTAATAAGCATGACATTGTGGGTGCTACCAGAGGAAGGAGATTAGAAGGAGAAGAAATAGAGCGTGTCATGGTGGATGCTACTGAGCATGTCACTATGGGTGTTTCCAAAGAGGAAAGAAAAAGGAAAAAGGAATAAAAAGGCAAACTAAGGTTTCACCAAATCTTGCCACAGACTGCCAAAAATTCTGAATCAACACTAGAAATTTTGAATTTGGATGAGGAATATATAGAGGAGCTAATTTGCCAAAGCATAAAGGAGATAAGAGGAAGAGGAGAAGATGTGGTAAACATTGAGAAGAGTTTCAAGGATTTTAGAAGGTTATTTCAATCATCACTTGATGCTAACATGATGTTGTTCACAAATAGAAGAGTATCCCCTAATTTGAAGAGACACTACAAAGAGAATGTTGCAAGTATGTGCTAATCAATGTTGTCATTGATGTCAACATGTTTGTGTTTTCATTAGTGTCAACTGTATCTTCTAATGTTTTTTGTTGTTGGCTGATTAAGTTATTATGTTAAGGTGATTTGAATGACTTGAAAAAGTGTTGATGATGTTAGTATATTGTTCTTGTTGCTAGGTTTCCAAGTGCTTTTGAGAAAATTTGATAAATACTGAAGATAGTGTTGTGAAGAAGTATTCTGACTTATAGGATACTGTCTGAGTTTTTGCTCCGCATTTTTCCCATGTTGAAGACTAGAGTGTGAGGTTTGCATATGTTTTAGTGAAGTGTTTAAATATGTTAGATCCATAATTTGGTGCTCTGAAACATTGTGGTTTGAGAGTTATGTTTACTAGTTTGAAGACCGTGCTTGGCAGTGTCTGCAGTAGGACTGGGAGAAAGTATTTTGCTCTGCATTTCTTCACAGTTTGGTTTTTGGTCTTACGGTTCTAGATGAGTGATCATAAGGTCCATATCCATGTTCTATCCATAGGACTTGTGATTTGATGCTCTAAAATGTAGTTTTCTAGAGTAGTAGAGCTTGGCAGTGTTGGTTGTGAGCAGTCTATGAACTATCTTCAAGTGAGATTTGTTGCAGCTAGATTTGTTGGCTCCCAAGTGATTTCATGTTATTCGTGGATGTTTCCAGATCATGTTGAAGGCTTGTTCTTGGTCTACAAGTTATGGTTGTGTTCTTGGAAGCGTGTGTCTAAAGATCCTAGTGTCAACACCAGTTTTGGCCGACCTAGTTGTTTACACTCTTTACAGATGTGCTTCGTGGATTATGGAAGTGTATTGAAGCATGTGAAGCTATTTTTAGGTCCAAGCCAAGTTGTGAAGTGTTCTACCTTCATTCCTTTGCTCCACGGGAATGTTTAGGTCTAAACTTAATTTGAAATCTGTGTGTTTGTTAACCTTCGAGATGGTGTTGAAGGTTGTAGATTGTGTTGCCAACCTTGGTGAATGTTTCAAGGTTGATGATTGATATAAATAAGTGTAAAGGGTTTGTGTGTATGTGTGCAAGTGCAAAGATGAGAATGTTTGTGTTGTGAATTTGAATTAGAGGCAGCAAGGACTTTCATGTGGTAGAAGACCTAATGTAGTGAGCAGAAGTCATCTACAATTTTCAAAGAGGCTGTAAAGGTGATGATTGTTGTGCTTCATTGGAACTAAACTTAGGCATGTGGTAGATGCTATCATATCAGTTCATGGCAATGAGCCACCCTTTTTGGTAGTGAGCATTCTTTTGGGCAGTGAGCCTCTTTGTAATTTAGTATTGATACTACTTTATTTTGTGAGCTAATCCTCACCATGATTTTTCCCTTTTAGGGTTTTCCACGTAAATATCTAGTGTTTTCTTATGCATGGTGTTGATGTGATTAAGTTTTTGTTATCTATTTTTCATGTTTGATCTTCATAAAAAAATAAGGGTTTAAGTGAACTAATGTGGATGTGATTATGTTTGTAAGGGTTTAAAGTTTTGATACAACTGATTCACCCTCCTCTTAGTTGTCCTATGCATTCCAACAATTGGTATCAAAGCAAGGGTTCCTTGGAAGAAAGCCTAATAGCTTAAGGTAGATCTAGGATGATGCACATGAAGGATGTTTCTCAGTTTTCTTTCTGAAAATGAGAGTAGTAATCTATCTAATCTCTCTTGGATATGAGGTCTGGAACTCAGTTGTAACTACACTCAGGATTGGAAAACCTAAGAAGATTGTGGAAATAGATCAAAAGATTGCTAATGATTTGGAAGCTAACTTTGGGAGAAGAAAGCACAGGGACAAGTTGTCTCTCAAGTATTTAAGTTGTGGCAAGATTGGTCATTATGCATCAAGATGTATAAAAGGAATTTTGAGAGGTAGGAAAAAAAATGAAAGCAGAATGCCTAAAAAAATCTACTATGTGAAAATGGATGCAAGTATATCTGAATCTGATGAAGATAATGACTGCTTGCTCACTAATTCAAAGGATAACATTTGTGGTGTTGACCCTGAAGGATGTATAAAATAAAATAATTTGGAGGTAAGTCTTAATAGTGAAGATACTTTTCAAGAAAAGAACTATTGGGTTATTGATAGTAGTTGCTCAAATTATATGACTAGTGATAGAAGTAAGTTTTTTAAGTTTGAGAAATGTGATGGAGGATTAGTTATATTTGGAGATAATTGTACTGCTGAGATATTTATAAGAGGATCAATCAGTCTCAATGGAAAACATAATGCTAATGATGTTCTTTATGTTAAAATTTTAAGGCAAAATATTTTGAGTGTTGGATAGTTGTGTAGCAAAGGATACAGTCTTGTATTTCAAGATGATGGTTTTTAGATTAGAAAGAAGTCCCAAACTGTGATAGATGTTGGAAGGAGGATGGAAGGAAACCTTTATCACCTTAGAGAAGGTGACAGTTATTTCTCTATGACTTAGATCAATGAGAGTTGGCTTTGGCATAGGAGATTGTGTCACATCAATCTTGATAATTTGGTTCATATAGACCTTTGTGGTCCTACAAGAGTAAGGATTTTCCATGATGACAAGTATTTTATGTTATTCATTGATGATTATTCTAGAATGACTTGGGTTACTTTTCTTAAGGAAAAATTAGAAGCCCTAGATAGGTTTAAATCATTTAAAGCAGTGGTTGAAAATGAATTGGATATGAAGATCAAATGTTTGAGGTCTAACAGAGGAGGAGAGTTTACTTCTAATGAGTTTAATGTGTTCAGTGACAATCATGGGATAAAGAGGTAGTTATCTTCTCCTAGAACTCCACAATAGAATGGAGTGGTTAAAATGAAGAACATGACTATTCAAGAAGCTGCAAGGACAATGATAACGAAAGCAGATCTATCAGAAGTATATTGGAGAGATGCAATTCATACTGCTATCTACATACATAATAGAGTACAAGTGAAAGAAAATGATATAAAGACTCCCTATGAGCTGTGGTATGGAAGGAATCCCACTGCTAAATATTTCAAAATTTTTGGAAGCAAATGTTTTATCAGAAGAAAGGAAGAAATAGGAAAGGATGATGCAAAGTATGATGAAGATATTTACCTTGGGTATTCTACTAAGAGAAAATCTTACCAGTGCTATAACAAAAGACTAGGGAAGATTGTTGAAAGTACAAATGGTAAGGTTAATGAAGACATACAAAAGTATTCAAAAGTTAATGAATGTGTATCAAACTTAGATGGGTTCTCTTGTAGAGAAAAATAAAATGTTACAAAATGGGAAGTACAGACTGGAGAAGAAGAAGAAGATGAATAAAAATAAATGCAGGTTAAAGAACAACAAGCTCTAGAAAGAATCTCTGAAATGCCCAAATACATGCAAAGGCATCACACTGAAGTCCTAATCATGAGTGATAGAAGCAAAGGTATATTGACAGGATGCCGAGTTGCTGAAGAACAAATAAATCTGTGTTTGATTTCTAAAGTTGAACCTAAAATAGTGACTGAGGCTTGTAATGATGAGCATTGGATCAGAGCTATAGAAGAAAAGATTCTTGCAGAAGATTAATGGATGTACGCTAACATTGAAGAACTCAAAATTGCTCTTGAAGACCTAGAGAGATCTAAAGAAGAAAACATGGATTTGAAGGAAAATATGAAAGAAGCAAATGAATGCATCATAAATTTAAGAGAGCAAGTCAAGAAGCTTAAACAAAGACATAAAGAGGATAGTGAAAAACTAAGGTTAGAAAATGAATCCATGATTGATCTAAAAGTTAAAGTTGAATCAAAAGAAAGAATTGAGGAATGTCTAAAAGATAAAACTAAA
The DNA here is from genome assembly GCA_027924645.1 of Cunninghamia lanceolata. Lineage (NCBI taxonomy): Eukaryota > Viridiplantae > Streptophyta > Pinopsida > Cupressales > Cupressaceae > Cunninghamia > Cunninghamia lanceolata. The sequence continues at coordinate 2,163,062 of BSBN01000135.1, read as the reverse complement.
AACTGTACAAAGTTTGAACAAGTTGTGAACCTAGAGTTAGACTTGGAGAAGGCAAAGAGCTAAGAAGAAAATTTCAAGATAAGTTCTTGAAAACTTGATGAGATGATTGCTAGTCAGAAGAGCCCTGATGGAAAATAAGGCTTGGGATCTGAGAAAGGTGAAAGTTCCAAATCAGGTCAAGTAGTGAATACTGAGAACATGAAGGACAAAGGCAAGCAACCAATGCAAAGGTTGATCAGGTAGAAACCAAGAAGGAGATGAACAAGATATGGATCAAGAAGGATGTTAATGAACTCAAGGATGAGCCTGTGCCCACCTTTGGTACAGATGTTTCCCCTAGGAACTGAGTTGGAGGCTACATCTCAGGGGGAGTAGATAGTGGCACTGAAGAATGTTGTAGTCAGGGGGAACAAGAATTGTTACAAGGCTGATGAGTAATCCTAAGGGGGAGATATTCAGAGTAGTTGAGATTAGTGCAAGCATGTGCAGTATCATACTTAGAGGGAGAAATCTTGAAGAAGATGTGTCACCCTTTGCCATTGATGACAAAGGGGGAGAGAGTTCATGTGAAAACAAAGGGAGAGTAAGATGTATAAAAGAAAGGGGGAGACTGAGATTAGTGCAAAATTAGGTCATGATGTTTTTTCACAACATATGTTGCCATCAATGACAAAGGGGGAGATTGTTACAAGTATGTGCTAATCGGTGTTGTCATTGATGTCAACATGTTTGTGTTGTCATTAGTGTCAACGATATCTTCTAATGTTGTTGTTGTTGGATAATTAAGTTAAATTGAGTTAAGGTTATTTGAATGACTTGTAGAAGTGTTGATAATATTAGTATATTGTTCTTGTTGCTAGGTTTCCAAGTGCTTTTGAGAAAATTTGATAAATACTAAAGACAATGTTGTAAAGAAGTATTTTGACTTACAAGATACTATTTGAGTTTTTTCTCCGCATTTTTCCTATGTTGAAGACCAGAGTGTGAGGTTTGGTTATGTTTTAGAGAAGTGTTTAAATATGTTAGATCTAGAATGTGGTGCTCCAAAATGTTGTGGTTTGAGAGTTATGTTCATCAATTTGAAGACTATGCCTGGCAGTGTCTATAGTATGACTGGGAGAAAGTATTTTGCTCTGCATTTCTCCGCAGTTTGGTTTTTGGTCTTGTGGTTCTGGATGAGTGTTCACAAGGTTCATATCTATATTCTATCCAAAGGACTTGTGATTTTCTACTACATAATGTAGTTTTCTGGAGTAGCAGAGCTTGGCAGTGTTGGTTGTGAGCAGTCTGTGAATTGTCTTCAAGTGAGATTTGTTGCAGCTAGATTTGTTGACTCCCAGGTGATTTCATGTTGTTCATAGATGTTTCCAGATCATGTTTAAGGCTTGTGCTTGGTCCACAATTTATGGTTGAGTGCTTGGAAGTGTGTGCCTAAAGATCCTAGTGTCAACACTAGTTTTGGCCGACCTGGTTGTTTACACTCTTTGCAGATGTGCTTCATGGATTGTGGAAGCATGTTGAAGCATGTGAAGATGTTTTTAGGTCCAAACTAAGTTGTGAAGTTTTCTACCTTCATTCTTTTTCTCCATAGGAATATTTAGTTCCAAACCTAATTTGAAATTTGTATGTTTGCCAACCTTAGAGATGGTGTCAAAGGTTGTAGAGTGTGTTTCTGACCTTGGTGATTGTTTCAAGGTTGAGTATTGATATAAATAAGTGTATAGGATTCATGTGTATGTGTACAAGTACGAAGATGAGAATGTTTGTGTTGTGAATTTGAATCAGAGGTAGCAAGGACTTTCATGTGGTAGAAGATCTAATGCAGTGAGCAGAAGTTATCTACAATTTTTAGAGAGGTTGTGAAGGTGATAATTGTTGTGCTTCATTGGAACTGAACTCAGGCATGTGGTAGATGCTATCATATTAATTCATGGCAATGAGCTACCCTTTTTGGTAGTGAACCCTTTTTGGCAGTGAGCCTATTGCAGTGAGCATTCTTTTGGGCAGTGAGCCTCATTGTAATTCAGTATTGATACTACTTTATATTGTAAGATAATCCTCCCCATATTTTTTCCCTTTTAGGGTTTCCCACATAAATATTAGGTGTTCCCTTGTGCATGGTGTTGATGTGATTAAGTTTCTGTTATCTATTTTTCATGTTTGATCTTCATAACAGAATAACGGTTTATGCAAACTAATGTGGATGTGATTATGTTTGTAAGGGTTTAAATTTTTTGATACAACTGATTCACCCCCCCTCTCAATTGTCTTGTGCATTCCAACATAGACACAACCCGTAGACCATGAGTCACCCCGAGTGCCATGTAAAGAAAGAAAAAATTTAAGTGAGGAGGAAAATACTCAAGCAAACAAGGAATCAGACATAACAAAAGAGATCTGGAGTAATTTTGAAGAATTTGTAGGAGAAGAGTACTTTGATATCCGACTACATAAGAGACAAAGGAAGAGAAAGAAAAATGCAAGTTGATGGAAGACAACCTAATTAGAAGAGAAAATCAAAGGAAACCTACCACAAACTACCAAAGACATTGAGAAGACCAATCATGGATATTCCTATAAAGTTACATGTTACATCCCCAATTCTGGCTTTGCTTTACTTTTACTTTTTACTTGGACATAAGTAAATTCATTATGATATTTAGATTAATGACAAGGAAAAAATATAGATTATATTGAATGTCATTTATTGAAATTATAGGAATGATTATGTTAATATCAATTTAATATTTATTTTATGAGAGTTTATTTATTAGTTAAATTAATTGAATAATGATGCACTGATCACATGTATTGTTTGATGACGAGTGAAATAGGATTACAAGCTTTCAGATGACTCTCGGAGAAGAGAGAGAGTATCTTTCCAGGAAAGAGATATAGACCTTGGGATATGAATGGTTTATTTGCCAAACAAGTTAAAAAGTGTTTAAAAAAAAACTAAACCAATGTGTCGTTTAAGGTAAGCTTAGTTTGTCAGTTCACTTTTGAACCTAATCGACAGGTAGTCGATATTGTTTTACAATCATTCTTAGTCATATTAAGTCGTTTAGGCCATTAAATATGATAACATCATTAAGTTGATTTACGACTATTTATGTTTAACGTAAATATTATGACGTTATTGTCGTAAAAGGGTTGTCATATTATTACTAAGTCTTTTGAAGTGTTTTAACCCATTCTTAACGTTAAGACTTTATCGTCAAGTTAAGATGACTTGCTTTGTCGACGGATCGTGATGAGGAGACTAGCTCAACTCAATCACGTTATCCGTAACTTTCATTTTAGTATTATTCTCTTATTGATTAAATCATGAAAACAAATAGAGATAATGTTCTATAAATAATATTTGATTTGGCTGAAACATATATATAAATGTATGACTCGAATGAGGAAATACCTCATGATTTAATAGTTTGGTTTTTAGATGAGCAGACAAAGGCATCTTTGAGGAATGCTTTAAATGATAAAATCTTGATGGATCAAACTTACTCATTAAGAGTAACTGATTGCTTTGGTTAGTTTTGAGAAGTTGGCGGCCTCGTATAGGAGGAGTGGCAGATGACTCCACCACTATTGTTGACCTCCTCAAATGATGTATCTATCATTAACATTTGTAAATGTTTACACATTTTTAAATAAGTGGAATTTGAACTGTTCGTCTTTACTGTTGGATTTGTTATGAGTTTTGATAACTATTTAGGAGTGGGAGTGAATAGATACAACGACTCTTTATGAGTCTATTTTAAGCTCTTAAAAGCCACGGCTTGGCTAGTCGATGGGAGATATCAAGTAAGTGTTTAAGTTTTTGTAGAGAGAGAGAGGTCTGAGGAGAAGGTAGAAGAGAGTTCACAGTGGATAGTGAGGAAGCTAGTTAATTTAAGTAACAGTGTGGTCGTCAGGGATGAACACAGTAGCTTATCACCGGTCTATATTCTCAGTAAACTGATGTTGTCAGGTAGACATTCATGTATGTTGTTTTATTAGACAGAGATAAACATATTGAATATTTGTTATGAGTAATTGTTATTTAAGTTTGGTTATTCTGTTAGTGTTAAATGTAAGCTATGATATAAATTGTTTGTGTCAACTTTATTACTATCGTTGTGACTATTTGTCTGAGTCGATGGTAAAGGTGAGTTTTAGTATATATGAGTAGCGTCATTGAATTTGTTATGGGCCATTGCTAACTCTGGCAGTGTATTCAGTTTTGAATAACCACAGTGAGTTGGTAACACAGCTATCTTTCACCGATAGGTAGACTCTTCTGTTGTTCAGTTTATTATAAACAAATTTTCTTAGAAACAGTTTGTCTTCTATCAATTAGAAAACTAGTCGTACAGTGAGAAGAGTAATCTTTAGGAATAAGTCGACTAGATTCTTATCATAGGTGAAATATGTATGGAATTCTTATGAGAATAGTTTAAAGGGATTTCATTAGTAAAACTCTCCATTCAAGAGTAATATGGAATAGAGTATTAGTGAAGTCAATGGTATTGAAACCAATCATGTTTTCTTTTCCGTGTTTTGTCTAAATGGTATCTTATCCAAGAAACTAGATTCATGGAGAACAGTGGTGACTAGGAGGTATCCTTTGAAACAATAGAATAACTATTGATAGTTAGTTGAACCAGATATCGAGTCAAAGTTCTTTTCCTATCTAAACTAGAACCATGATGAGTTTGGTCACTAGTAAACCAATATGCAGAAATAGGCCAAGTCTATATGGAATAAAATTGTATAAATCATATAAGGGTATAAATATGTAGTGATGAGCATAGGCTTCATGTATAATGAGATAATACCATAGCAATATGTATTGTAAACCTAGTTATGGTTGGGTTACACCAAAGGTCTTTTCTAAATCTTTTATGATGAATGATATAGTAGAAATGTTATAGTATTCAATGGTTGTTTAAATACCCTAGAGTTGATTTGGACCAAAAGAGGGTTAGTGTCATTTAGACTTAACTAAGTCTAAGTAGACTATTATCGGGTCATGATGATTAAACCAATTAAGTATAGATAGTCAAAGTGAATAAACTGCATGAATATGACATTATCCAAGTCAAGTAGGGGTGGGTGAACACAACAACTATGTTCATATGAATGTTATTTATAGTAAAAACTTTGGCCAAAGTAATGCATTTTTTTTTGCATGCATTATCGGTTCACTGTATTCGGATTACTCAACATATAAGAAATCATACTTAGCTAGAGGGTATCTAGGGTTGTATGATTGATAGAGTTGAGTAGAATACAACACTATGTACTCGGAAAAGGCAAATAACCACTGGTCACCTATGGTCTATATTCCTCGTGAAGGGTAAGGCCACTTCCTATGTGGAAGATGTGTGGGAGACCGCCGATCTATGGATGGAGGTAAATCACTGGAAAGATGCTCTCTCTCTAAGAAAGAAACATGCCAGGACTTGTGATAAAGATGTCAAATATTCAGAGGTAGTAAGTGTTCCAAAGTTTTTATATTGTAATTGATTTACTTTTGTCAATAATTATACTTGTGATGAACAATATAGTTTATTGTATTTGTATTGAGAAATCTTGTAATGGTAGTTACTTGATTTGATATTGAATAAAAGAAAAATTTTCTCTATCTCATTTTGTTTACCTTGTTAAAATTACTTCATGGTAAATTTTTTTATTTTTACTATGTCTATAGAATCTGGCTGTTACATATGGTATCAGAGCTACCAGGTTTAGTACTAGGGCTTATGAGACCACTATGCTTGCTTGTAGTCAACATTAAGTGGTTAGCTAATGTTTGGAAAATTTCTGTGCCAGGATGGTACGCTTTAAGAAGACAACAAGAAAGTCTATCAAATCAAGCCAACATTTCCTTAAAGCTAAAAGAGAATGTGAGGCCATTATTAAAACCTTTGAGGGAACCAATGATGAGAGTGACATTTGGCTGAGTGATACTAAAACTCTGGCAACTACCTTAACTTGAATTAAGCGAGTGAGAAAGAAAGATAAAGAAAGAGTTGAGATCACTGCCAAAATCATAGAGTATAAGTCAGATGATGAAACAACTATGGTTAGGCAAGATCCCCACATTCTGTCAACTATTGAGATCATAGAAGTTAGGTCCGATAGTGAGTTAGAAGGTTATATACCTCGAGATTATGTATCTAAAAATGAGTTTGAGGAATATACTCCTCTGGATCATGACTTTGAAGTCATTTCTTGTAAAAAGAAAAGAGAGAAGGAAACTCTTTATTTTTGAAAAAGAAATTATAAATAAAAGAGTTGTTTTTGTGCCAAACTATTGTTTAAATTGAGTTTTATGTTTAGATTTAATGGGCTACATTATAATCTTGAACTAATGGACAACTCAATATTCTTAGGGGTGAGAAATCGATAAACATGGTGCGAACAAGAACTAACCAAGGAGAAAGTGAAGAGAGAAACCACCCGCCAGATAATAAGCTAGACCAAATCATAACCATACTTGAGGAAGCCAAGAAAAGATTGGGTGATTTGGAAAAGAACGTGGATGATAAAGGGAATACTGAGGGAGGAAGTGAAAACTCTCATGGTGAAAGTGGAGAAAATCATGAAGATTAGAGTAAAAGTACTAAAACTCATAAAAAGGCAGGGGATAGATTGACCTTGGAGCTTTCAAAGGATATGAAGAAGTTTGTTCCACCAAAATTTGATGGGACAAAAACCAGAGATGCTGTAGAAGCTTGGTTAATTGAGATGGAAAAATACTTCAAGATAAGAAATTACTCAGAGGTGACCAAGGCAGGATGGGGAGCATTCCAACTAGCAGGAGAAGCATCCACTTGGTGGATGAATAAAAAGATGGAATTGAATTTAAGCTCTCTAAGGGTAACTTGGGATGAGCTCGTGGAACTCTTTTGCAAGAGGTGGTTACCGCAACTTTACTTTGATCAGAAACTTACTGATTTTCAGAATCTTCGGCAAGGAGATACGACTGTGGTAGAATATGGGGAAAAATTCATTTGACTCCTAAAATATGTTCCACAATATCAAAGGGATGAAAGATTCCATATCATGAAATTCATCATGGGCTTAAATGCTCAAATAGGTGGTGAAGTGGATGTTCATGGCCCTACCACAATGGATCAAGTGTATGAGAAGGCGATTAAACAAGAACAAAAGCTAAAATCCATCTCAGCTTATCGTGAAAGAAGCCATAAGAGGTTTAATGGAACTCCTAACAATCAACCCTACAAGAAAAGATATGAAAAGAATCATGATAACAAGAGAAAAGATAAAGGACCTCAGAAGAATAAAGGTGGATTAGGCTATGAGAAGAAATATGGCAATTATAAAAGAAATGAGGATAACAATGGGAAGACTTTAGATAAGGACCCATTGGGGATGCTTTACTTGTGGGGGTGACCACTATGCAAATCGTTGCCCTAACAAGAATCTAAATGGTCAACAAAGAGGTACTGCACTACCTACTCAACAAGAAGCATTCCAACAAAGGATTCATGCATCTCTCGACAATCGTCAAGCCAAGTATCAAATCACACCCATTGAGATGACGGGTACATTGTTTGAAGTCCCTATATCTATTTTGATTGATACAGGAGCCACTGAAAACTTTGTTTCTCCTAGAATTTTGAATAAATTTTCTAGAAAAGTTGGTTCCATGTCTAAACCTTGGTCAGTTGTATATGTTAACCAATCTAAGGCTCAGGTAGAGCAATGTTTGTTTGAATCCAAAGTTAACCTTCCTAGTTTCTCAACTGAAGTAAATATGTATGTAGCTCCCTTAGGTTCTTATGATGTGACCCTTGGGATGAATTGGTTATGGAAACATAGAGCTAAGGTTGACTATTTTTCAAAAATAGTTGAATGCTTAGATGACTTGGGAAATCTAACCCAAATCCAAGGGATTCAAAGAGAAGTTAAAATTAGGACTATCTCTGCTAAGCAATTAAAAAGGGCTAGAAGGAAAGGTTGTCAGTTGTTTGTAGTTAAGATGGAACAAGTGGAAGAAGGGGTAGGAAACCCTAGTTTATCTTTTGGGGAAAAGTGTCCTTTTCTTTAGGAATTTCAGGATATGTTTCCAAAAGAACTTTCGGGATTGCCTCCCAAGAGGGTGTTTGACTTTGCTATTGATATTAAACCAGGATCCAAGCCTGTATCAAAAGCACCCTATCGTATGATGACAACTGAGTTAATGGAATTGAAAGCACAATTACAAGAATTGTTGGCTAAAGGTTTAATCAGACCCAGTGTTTCACCTTGGGGTGCCCTGGTTATTTTTGCTAAGAAGGATGGAACCCTTCATTTGTGTATAGATTATCGTATGCTTAACAAATCAACGGTAAAGAATAAATACCCTTTTCCACATATTGATGATCTTTTTGATCAGATGAGAGAAGCTGTTGTGTTTTCAAAGATTGATTTGCGATCAAGATATCATCAGTTAAGACTAAAGGATGAAGATATTCATAAGACATCTTTTAGAACCAAATATGGACACTATGAGTTCATAGTGTTGTCATTTGGTTTGACAAATACACCTATCACATTTATGAATCTCATGAATAGTATATTTAGGGATTGTTTGGATAAGTTTGTTCTAGTCTTTCTAGATGATATACTCATTTATTCTAGGAATGAGGAGGAATATCATCGACACCTACAAATAGTTCTGCAAAGGTTAAGAGAACATAATTTATTTGGGAATCTATCTAAGTGCACATTCTTCCAGAAGGAGATTTAATATCTAGGGCATATTATAATAGCTAATGGAATATCTGTTGATCCTGCAAAAATTACAGCTATTCTGGATTGGCTTGTACCAACAAACGTACATGAGATGCATAGTTTCATGGGTCTGGTAGGCTATTATAGAAACTTTATTCTAAATTTCTCTAGTATTGCTAGTCCAATCACTTCCCTGCAGAGGAAAGGAAAGAGATTCGAATGGACAAACAAATGTCAAGAAGCATTTGATCTCTTAAAAGAAAATTTAACTTCAGCTCCAATTTTAAAAGTTCCTGACCCTGAAGGACAATTTGAGGTAATCACAGATGCCTCAGGAGAAGGATTAGGAGTGCTTATGCAAGGAAGAGTCATAGCATATGAGTCAAGGAAATTGAAATCTTATGAGAAAAATTATGCACCGCATGATCTGGAATTGGCAGCAATAATTCATGTCTTACAAATGTGGGGACATTATTTGTTGGGAAAGACTTTTATACTAAAATTAGACCATCAAAGTCTTAAGTATATTTTCTCTCAACCACATTTAAATGCATGATAGAGGAGATGGTTAGAATTGATATATGACTATGACTTTGAGATAAACTATCTCAAAGGAAAAGAGAATAGAGTAGCTAATGCCTTAAGTTGTAGAAGACATATAGCATCTATTATTTCTATTCGTGGAAATTTTAAGGATTTGGTATTGCAAAATTTGTCAAGTGATGAGTTTTATAAACAAGTTATGCATGCTCTGAAAGATAATCCTAAAGATCTAAGATATGATGGTTTTCTATTTGAGTTAGATGGATTAATGAGGTATAAAGATAGAATCTATGTGCCTAATTTAGCTAGATTAAGGGACTTGGTATGGAAAGAAGTTCATACAACCCCGTATTCTGGACATCCAAAAGTAACCAAACTTCTAGCGGATGTTAAACCTCTTTATTTCTGGAAAGGAATGAAGAATGATGCTACAAGATTTGTAGCAAGTTGTTTAGAATGCCAAAGGGTAAAAGCATAGCATCATCACCCCACAGAATTGTTATATCTGCATGATGTACCAGAGTGGAAATGGCAAGTTATTAGCATGCATTTTGTTCAAGGACTTCCTATGTCAAGGAATTGACATGATGCCATTTTGGTGGTAGTTGATAAACTCACAAAGGTAGCACATTTCATACTAGGGAATTTGACTGATGGAGCACCTGTTTTAGCTCGTAAATTTGTGCAAGAGGTATTTAGATTGCATGGATTCCCTGAAAAGATTATCTCGGATAGAGATGCGCAGGTAACTTCAAGGTTTTGGAAAACTTTGTTTTCTGCGCTAGGGACTAAACTCAATGTGAGTACAACTCACCATCCTGAAACTGATGGGCAAACTAAGAGAGTTAACCAAGTCTTGGAAGATTTTTGGCATATGTATTGTATGGATTAGAAATATAAGTGGGAAGAATACTTACCACTTGTAGAATTTGCTTACAACAATTCCTATCATTCTACTATTAAGATGGCGCCATTCAAAGCACTGTATGGAAGAAGATGTCAAACTCCTATAATCTGGGATAAGCTAGACGATAGGATTAGCATCAGGCTAGAAATGCTAGCTGAAATGGAAGAGAAAGTTAACTGATCAAAAAAAGATTGGCAGAAGCCAATGATAGGCAAAAGAGCTATGTGGATACAAAACGTGTTCCAAGCCAATTCTCTGTAGGAGATAAAGTTCTTTTGAGGGTTAAACCTCATAAAAGTTCTATTAAATTTGGGAAATCTTCTAAGTTAGCCCCTCGATATGTTGGACCCTTTGAAGTGCTTGAAGTAGTCAATCCGGTTGCCTACAAAATCGCTCTACCTCCAGTCTTATCTAGAATGCACAATGTTTTTCATGTGTCTTATTTGAAGAAATATATTGTAGGTAATAATCATATTTTGACTTGGAATTCTTTGCAGATGCAAGACCCAGGGGTGGTCATGATCAAACCACTCAAAGTGTTAGAAACACGCAAGCTCTGCTTGCGTTACAAAGAAGTCTTGCAATGCAAGGTTCAATGGGACCAGTATGCTGAGGAAAATGCTACATGGGAGGACAACCATGAATTTTATCAAAAATTTCCTCATTTATTTAATAATGTTACCAGTTGAAAACAATGAACTTGCTTTTTAGATACTTTTAATACCTTACATCATCAAGGACAATGAATCTTTAGGGGAAGGATATGTTACATCCCCAATTTTGGCTTTTCTTTACTTTTACTTTTTACTTCAACATAAGTAAATTCATTATGATATTTAGATTAATGACAAGGAAAAAAATATGGATTATATTGAATGTAATTTATTGAAATTATAGGAATGATTATGTTAATATCGATTTAATAATTGTTTTATGAGATTTGATTTATTAGTTGAATTAATTGAATAATGATGCACTGATCACATGTATTGTTTGATGACAAGCGAAACAGGATTATAGGCTATCAGATGACTCTCAGAGAAGAGAGAGAGTATCTTTCTAGGAGAGAGATATAGACCTTGGGATACAAATGGTTTATTTGCTAAACGAGTTAAAAAGTGTTTAACAAAAAAGTGAACCAATGTGTCGTTTGAGGTAAGCTTAGTTTGTCAATTCACTTTTGAACCTAATCGACAAGTAGTCGATATTATTTTACAATCATTCTTAGTCATATTAAGTCATTTAGGCCATTAAATATGATAACGACATCATTAAGTTGATTTACGACTATTTACGTTTAACATAAATATTATGACGTTATTGTCATAAAAGGGTTGTCATATTATTACTAAGTCTTTTGAAGTGTTTTAACCCATTCTTAACATTAAGACTTTATCATCAAGTTAAGATGACTCGCTTTGTCAATGGATCGTGATGAGGAGACTAGCTCAACTCAATCGCGTTATCCATAATTTTCATTTTAGTATTATTCTCTTATTGATTAAATCATGAAATCAAATAGAGATAATGTTATATAAATAATATTTGATTTGGTCGAAACATATATATAAATGTATGAGTCAAATGAGGAAATACCTCATGATTTAATAGTTTGGTTTTTAGTTGAGCAGCTAAATGCATCTTTTGAGGAATTCTTTAAATGATAAAAGCATGATGGATTGAACTTACTCATTAAGAGTAACTGATTGCTTTGGTTAGTTTTGAGAAGTTGGCAGGCTCGTATAGGAGGAGTGGCGGATGACTCCACCACTATCGTTGATCTCCTCAAATGATGTATCCATCATCAACATTTGTAAATGTTTACACATTTTTAGCTAAGTGGAAGTTGAACTGTTGGTCTTTACCATTGGATTTGTTATGAGATTTGATAACTATTTTGGAGTGGGTACGAACAGATAGGATGACTCTTTATGAGTCTGTTTTAAGCTCTTAAAAGCCACGGCTTGGCTAGTCGATGGGAGATATCAGGTAATTGTTTAAGTTTTTGTAGAGAGAGAGAGGTCTGAGGAGAAGGTAGAAGAGAGTTCATGGAAGGTAGTGAGGAAGCTAGTTAAGTTAAGTAACAGTGTGGTCATTGGGGATGAACACAATAGCTTATCACCGGTCTATATTCTCAATAAAATGACGTTGTCAGGTAAACATTCCTGTATGTTGTTTTATTAGATAGAGATAAACATATTGAATATTTGTTATGAGTAATCATTATTTAAGTTTGGCTATTCTGTCAGTGTTAAATGTAAGCTATGATATAAACTGTTTGTGTCAACTTTATTATTATCGTTGTGACTATTTGTCTGAGTTGATGGTAAAGGTGAGTTTTAGTATATCTAAGTAGCATCATTTAGTCTTTTATGGACTGATGCTAACTCTGGCAATGTATTCAGTTTTGAATAACCACAATGAGGTAGTAATACAGCTATCTTTCACCGATAGGTAGACTCTTCTATTGTTCAGTTTATTATAAACAAATTTTCTTAGAAACAATTTTAGTCTTCTATCAATTAGAAAACCAGTCGCACAGTGAGAAGAGTAATCTTCAGGAATAAGTTGACTATTCTTATCATAGGTGAAATATGTATGGAATTCTTATGAAAATAGTTTAAAGGGATTTCATTAGTAAAACTCTCCATTCAAGAGTAATATGGAATAGAGTATTAGTGAAGTCAATGGTATTGAAACCAATCATGTTTTCTTTTCTGTGTTTTGTCTAAATGGTATCTTATCCAAGAAACCAGATTCATGGAGAACAATGGTGTCTAGGAGGTATCCTTTGAAATAATAGAATAACTATTGATAGTTAGTTGAACCGAATATCGAGTGAAAGTTCTTTTCCTATCTAAACTAGAACCATGATGAGTTCGGTCACTAGTAAACCAATATGCAGAAATAGACCAAGTCTATATGGAAGAAACTTGTATAAAGCATATAAGGGTATAAATATGTAGTGATGAGCAGAGGCTTCATGTATGGTTGAATTGAATAGGTACTCATATTCTCGTTGAGTAGAGGATAATACCATAGCAATATTTATTATAAACCTAGTTATGGTTGGGTTTAACCAAAGGTCTTTTCTAAATCTTTTATGATGAATGATATAGTAGAAATGTTATAGTATTCAATGGTTGTTTAAATACCTTAGAGTCAATTTGGACCAAAAGAGGGCTAATGTCATTTATACTTAACTAAGTCTAAGTAGACTATTATCGGGTCATGATGATTAAACCAATTATGTATAGATAGTTAGAGTGAATAAACTGCATGAATATGACATTATCCAAGTTGAGTAGGGGTGGGTGAACACAACGACTACGTTCATATCGACATTATTTATAGTAAAAACTTTGGCCAAAGTAATACATTTGTTTTCTGCATGCATTATCAGTTCACTGTATTCGGATTACTCAACATATCAGAAATCATACTTAGCTAGAGGGTATCTAGGGTTGTATGATTGATAGAGTTGAGTAGAATACAATACTACGTACTTGAAAAAGGCAAATAACCACTAGTCACCTATGGTCTATATTCCTCGTGAAGGGTAGGGCCACTTCCTATGCGGAAGATGTGGGGGAGACCTCCGGTCTGTGGATGGAGGTAAATCACTAGAAAGATGCTCCCTCTCCAAGCAGGAAACATGCCAGGACTTGTGATAAAGATGTCGAATATTCGGAGGCAGTAAGTGTTCCAAAGTTTTTATATTGTAATTGATTTACTTTTGTAAACAATTGTACTTGTGATGAACAATATAGTTTATTGTATTTGTATTGAGAAATCTTGTAATGGTAGTTACTTGATTTGATATTGAATAAAAGAAAAATTTTCTCTATCTCATTTTGTTTACCTTGTAAAAATTACTTCATGGTAATTTTTTTGATTTTTACTATGTCTATAGAATTTGGATGTTACATTACCAGTATTTGAGAAGAATATTATTGAAGCAGCAGAACACATTTTTGTTTTGGAGTCTATTTGGAGCTAGAATGGGGTAACAAAGAATGAAATCAAGTTGTTTGACTTCATAGGAACCTTGTGGAATGATGCATTGAAATGGTATACAAAGATATGTTCAAAAAGTGATAAGGAATGCGATGAAATCAAGCAAGAATTCTTGGAGAACTTTGGAGTTCTGAATATTCCTAACAAAGGAGTTAGTAAGATGGGAGATTTGATTCAATTGGATAGAGAATCAATAAAGGACTTTGATAAAAGATTCAAGGAGACAACTAGGAATTTGGAGGAACCACTGGTTAAGAAGAAAAAGATAGAATGGTTTATTTCTAGAATAAGCCCTGAAATAAGATCCGCTCTAGATGGAAGATAATTTGCAACATATGCGGAAGCAGTGACATTAGCCTTCTAAATAGAGTCTGAATCCTGATATAGACAAGACAAGATAAAGGAAAACCTAGAAATGGAGAAGCTAAAGTTGGAATTATAGAAATTAAAGCTAAGATAGGAGATTTTGGCCAAGCAGGAGGAGAATACACTAAAGCAAAGACCTAATATTTGGTTCTCATACTATACAAGGGAAGGTTGATGGAGATAGGTTGTCATTGATGTCAAAAAGGTGTTGAGGGTGTTGAGTTGTTTGTCATTGATGGTTTGGATTTGTTGATTCATGATAGGGTTCACAAAGGTTGATATGTAATGCAAGTTGAAGTCTTCTTGGTATATCAGGTTTCTCACAGCCATAAGGAATGGTGATGCTCATGTTATAAAAAATCCAAAGTGGCAGGTTGATTAATATTATTAGAGATTTTTTATTTGCAAGAGATGGAGAATTTTTTAAGGGAATATGAAAAGTTGATATATGAGATGAAATTTATTAAAGATTTTCATGCAGAGAAGAGACATATATATGATTTTATTTTTTGTAGATTGGAGAAGATAAAAAGATTGAAGAAATTTTTGAAGAGTTATATCAAGGGAATCTATGAAAACTTTATTTGCAGATTATGTTTTCGAGATTGAAGAATTTTTTTTTAAGGAAGAATTTTAGTTTGAAACGAAGAAGATGAATATGCAGAGGAGAGGAATTCCAAGAGTCTTTTTGTTTATATTTTTATTGCAGGTGCTCTGTGAAAGAATGGTATTATAGGAATATGAAAAGACATTAAATCTTTATATAATGGTACTATAGATGGAATGTGGGTGTGAATAAAAATGCAGTGGTGAAGACATTCCTATGAAGATATCTTTGAAGAAAAAAATAGATGGATCAGATGATTTTTGTATGTATGAGATCATGTTTTTGCACACAGATTGAAAACATCATGCAACAAACTTTCAGATTGAACCATATCAAGTATGAAGACAATATGCAATTAATTATGCAAAGATAATCTAAATTAGGTGAATTATTTTTTTGCAGAGATAATGAGAATGAAATGCAGTATGATTGCAAAGAAATATGCAGATTGAATTGAGTATGATTGCAGAGATATATGCAAATTCAGGGGCTTGTATTGAAATAGAGAAACCCTCTGTATTACTTGTATTGTTTTGAGACTGAATTCTATTGCTAGTGAGGCTTTATGTGCCAGTGAGGCTTGTATGGTTAGTGAGACCTCTTTATGTGCTAGTGAGGCATTTTGTAAAGCTAGTGAAGCTTCCTTGGTTAGTGAGACCTATTTGTAACTAGTGAGTTTTTGAATAAGCTAGTGAGGCAATTTTGAGAGGTTTTTCTACCCCAGGAGGGTTTTCCTCTTGTATAATATTTTGTATCTTGGTCTCATGTCTTGTTTTAATTCATAATTGTGCATTTGTGTTTAACAGTCTATTGATGTCTTTCTCTCTCTTTGTCTTGTAAATTTAAAAGTTACAAAAAGTTAAAAGTTTTCACAACACTGATTCACCCCCCCTCTCAGTGTTGTCCTGGACTCCAAAAAAGGTCACTTGAGAAATAAATGCCCTAGAGTAAAAGGTGAAAGGAAAGCTTCTGCAATGAAGGTAGACATCAAAACAACACCGAATAGAATAAATATAGTATATTTTAGATTATGCAGAGAATGGGATGACCATTAAACACTAGATTGGCCTTTACAAAACTTCAAGAGGAAAAGAGATATTGATGATGAAGAAGATGAAACATGGTAGAATGGAAACAATTCGGTGAAGAGAAACAACATGACATATGTGAAAGGCATAGCAGAAATAAACTCATATGATCAAGGCTACAAGTTGTTACACATATGGTTCCTAAGGTTGTCATTGATATCAACACTATCATGGATGTGTGATGGTGTTCATGGTTGAATGTTATGGATGTATGTTGATGTTCATGGTTGGATGTCATGTCTTATCTAGTGACAGCAAAGAAGATATATTAAGATGGGAATTATAAGTTCATGGTTGAATGTCATGTCCTATCTAGCAGAGAAGATACAGTTCATGGTTGGATGTCATGTTCCTGAAGTTCTTAGTCAGCAAAGACTATATTCATTGAGTATGTTTGTTGACAACAAAGAAGACATATTATAATGGGAATTAGAAGCACTAAGATGATCAGATGTGTTTCTGATGTTGGGGAGATGTTACTGATGGTTTGAAGCATATTCTATGCTTTCTCTTGTTCCTAAGAATGTGTTGATACAAAGAAGTTTTCCTGATGTTGGTGAAAGTTACTGCTACAAGAAGATTGTTTTGAAGGCTGTCTGGGAGATTGCTTCGTATTTTTATTATTTTCATGTTGTATCTTTGTGGAGTGGAAGATATCCTCATATAGTGTCAAACCATGTATATTCCAAGTTTTATATTGTTTGGACTACCAGAGGAGTGTTTTACATTTGACAGTTTGGAGACAATGTTGTTCCTATGATAGGTGAAAAGTCAGGTTTAGAAGATCAAGCATAGCCATGAAACCCTAACCCTACCATCATCAAAGAATCTAATCTAAATGAAATCAAAGAGTAATGCAATTCAAGCATAACATCACCTAGATCATGCGATTCCTTGTTTAAGAGATGTGGACTACTTCTTCAACAATGAACAATTGCAAAGCTGAAAGCTGCCATGATAGATGATAAAAAGCTCAAATGAATGCTCAGATGCTCAAGATGATAATGTAGGTGCTATATGATTGCTGGATGTATCATATGGGATGAGAGGGTGTTTATATAGAGCTCAATCAAGATCAATCGATGGTGGAGATTCAGAGGCTATATGAATGGCTAGGATTGAAAGATACTAAATTTAGGTCCCATTAGTTGTGCATGTGAAGGATATGAATGAAAGTTGTATAACAACACATGATTGACTGGAAAAGTGTTGGAATATGATAAAAGATGAGTGTTTAATTCAAATAAAATATTTGAATTAGTTGGGATATGAGTTGGAAATTAATTAAATAAATTAAATTTATTTAATTAATAGGATAAATAAATAGAATGGGATAAGATATGATGTGGAAATTAATTAAATAAATAAAATTTATTTAATTAATTGACTATGGGATAGGATATGATTGGGATATGATGTGGAATTAATTAAATAAATAAAATTTATTTAATTAATTAGCTAAGTAGGATGAGGATGGAATTTTAATTAAATAAATAAAATTTATTTAATTAATTGGCTTAATGGATAATGATTTAACAAGGTGTTGCAAGACATGGACAAATTTGGGACAAATTTGGGTGTCTACATTTTGCCCCTCTTTGATACAATGTTCGATAGAGCATTGTGTCAAAGAAGATACAATATGCGTTCAATAAACAAGTTATGCCCCAGTGTAACTGGCAGGTGATGCCCCCTCGAGAGGTAAGCCAAGCTAACCAGGAAGGGCTGGGTTGACTCGCGATAGAAGAAAAAGGCTAAAAAGAAGGCAAACATGAAGAAAATGGGGGTTGGGTGGAAGAAAATAGGCTGTGGCATAGAAGAATTAGAGTTTTGAGAAGGGCTATAAGTAGGTTCTACAATGGCAAATAGGCTCATTTGTGCTCATTTATACTCAGAAACTAGATAAATTTAGAGCTCCTGAGAGTGAGAGTTGCAGAACTAGCAAGATGGTTATTCCACATAGGGATCATTGTGTGGAGCAAGTGAGGACACATGGGTGACCAGAGGGAGCAGGCATACCGGTATGTTTCAAAACTTTTCCCAAAAGCGTGTAATGAATAGCCTAAAAGCGTAATTAATGCACACACGTCACCAAAAACGACTAGGTTGTCTAGTAGGGATTTCGGGTCGCTTATGTAGGAAGATAGACCGCTTACAGTAGTCTTGGTCACTTTTGAGCACGTCTAGGTCATTTAAGGAAAAATGCATCGCATCCCGTCGACTAGAAAATATCAGCTAAAATGCGCATATGAATCAAACTCACACGCTTATGGGCAAATAGCTAGCGTATATAGTATTTTGGCTCGCATGTGAATAGGAGTGGCTCGCATAGGGTAAATAGCATGCGTCTAGGGCTAAAATTGTTGCAAATGGTTATTTAGCTCACTTATAGTATAAAACTAGGCGCATATAGAATGTAGCTCACTTTTAGGACAAACATGAGTGCATGTAGAATATAACGCGCATAGAAAGCAAAGATAAGCGCATATGGAGGTGTAGCTCGCTTATAGGTAAACAGTAAGTGCATGAGGTGAAATAGCTCACATGTAGGCAAAATAGAGGTGCATATGGTAAAGCTAGTCGCTAGTGAGCAGAAAAGGAGCGCATGAGGTAAAATGAAACGCTTATGGTAGGTGTAAGATAGAAGAGCAAGGAGATAAGCAGATTTTGATAGGGATAAACTAACAGAATGAACTGACAAGGATAAATGGATGATGCAGGATGTACTACCGCTATTGGTATCACGAGAGCCACATCCGAGAGATTTACGGCTGGTGAGATGGTTAGATGCAGAGGAGCGACTGGTGTTAGAGATCCTTGGCTTGTAGCATGTATCTCGATTAGAGCCAATTCAGGCACATCAGAGGCTGATGACAGTGATGGTGGAGCGATGGATGAGCAAGCATAGTTCATTCTTATTACCGACAAGAGAGGCAACCATCACCTTAGAGGATGTGTTCCAGATTTTAAGGATTCTGATAGATGGGGAGCATGTGGATTATGATCCGGATATGGGTCCAGCAGCATTCAAGAGATTATTTGGGACACCAGACATCGAAGCAAAGGGTTTAGAGATTCTGATGGTGAGGATGGAGGAGCTCTATGATAGGTTATAGCGGGTAGTAGTGGCTATCATTAGATGGCTAGTGGGTGATAAGAGAGCCAGAGGTTTTCCAGTAGGATGGGGGATAGTGATGGAGGGCATGTTTCAATATGGCATGAGATATGCATGGGCAGAGTGTGTGTTGGGACAGCTCTATCATTATTTGCATGATTGCGCTTATATGTTTGGAGCCAGTATGTCAGCAGGAGTGACAGTGTTACATGTATGGGCGTATGAGCACATTCCAGTTATGAGACCAGAGGGATGGGTGGCTAGAGTAGCAGGAGAGCCCTTTGCGCGGATGTATAGAGGGGCTCTGACATATCAACAGCACTGAGGTGTGGTATACTGGCGGAGGAGATTGGATGAGGTGGATAGATTTATATGGAGGCCATGGCTAGGATGTGAGCAGTGGGATGAGGAGGATGCAGAGCTTGTCTATGCTAGACAGGTGAGATACATTTTTGGACATAACATGTATATTATAGAACGCTATTTGTTAGAGAGAGCTTTGAGATAGTTCAGGGAGGCACAGGCAGTACCAGTAGGTGAGGTCGTTTTTGGGAGGACAAGACAGGAGGTGTTTGATTGGGGTCCAGAGGTTGTGGTTAAGACAGCTTTGGCAGAGAGAGATGGATTACAGCTAGTAGCATGGCAGTGGGGACAGGATCCCGCAGATCCAGGCACATCGCCAGAGTATGATGTACACTGGGCGATAGCTAGGCCGACTCGGTTGACACAGGATGGGGAGATTGGAGAGATTGGGATGGAGAGACCAGTTTGGAGGAGACGATGACAGGCTCCACCAACACAGGCTATTGTGCCAGCCACACCAGGGATACAGATGCCAGAGTAGGTGCCAGGTCAGCCTGCTATATTAGTACAGCCTTAGGCACAGATTGTAGCAGGTGATGACGTTGGTATTCAGTAGCTATGGAGATGGATTAGAGAGGAGAGGAGATGGAGGCAGCGAGCACAGATGAGGCTAAGGAGGGTGGAGATAGATAGGCATCAAGCAGTGATTAGTCTGCGGCATGCGAGAGCACAGTCACAGACATATCAGGCTCAGCTACAGTTGAGAACACAGGGGGGAGATAGACAGGATGACGGTGCTCTGGCTAGAGTGACTGGAGAGAGAGATGTAGCGAGACAGCATGAGCAGATGATGAGACTAGAGCGAGACACTGCGATACAATAGGAACAAGCTATGAGAGCACAGAGGGATAGTCTACGAGCTAAGAGATAGGGCAGTGTAGCATGAGCAGATGATGAGACTAGAGCGAGACACTACAATACAACAGGTACAGGCTATGAGAGTAGAGAGAGATGGTCTGCGAGCTGAGAGAGATAGGGCAGTGCAGCAGCTGCAGGGGGTGACTAGTGAGCGAGACAAAGCAGTGACTGCATTGGGGACTGATGGAGCTATGATGTACTTGGCTACACAGTTGACAGAGGTACAGGCAGAGCTTCGGAGAGTGCAGGGTGAGGCTGAGTATTACCAAGGCTTGTACTATGGAGCTGTGGTGGCAGAGCAGAGACAGCCTAGTTTCAGGAGCAGATCAGGTGCTTCAGGTTCATGGAGGTCAAGTGGATCTCGATCAGTAGCCTTAGTGGTGGGGCCATCGAGAGACAGAGGACTAGGTACAGGATTTAGTGGTGGTGGTGGTGGACAGGGTGAGGGAACTGCCAGTAGTCACTAGGGCTACCTTGTTTACATTGTATCATGATGAGGCCTAGAGCTGATTTTGTACATTCAATCTTTTAGGGCTCAGCTTGTATTGTAGACACTTGTATTTTGACACACATGTATATATATATATGGTGGTTTTGGCGATCAATATGATGTTGTAATGGTTATTATGTTGATATTATGATGGCTATGCATGTTGTGTGTATATTGTTATGGATTATATATGGATGTTTATGCAAATGTTAATGAATGGAAAATGTGTGAATATGTAAATGGTAATGATATGGATAGACTTATGCATATAGATAGATGGTAATGAAAGGATATATGATGGACTTATGTATGTCTAACACGCTTGTTTTGCAGGAGCAGGAATATGGACAAAAGATGATGGAAATGATTGATCTTGGCTGAGTATGATGGAATGAATAGATAGACTATATAGATAGGGTGATGGGCAGCTTTCAAGTAATTGCTCAGAATGAAAAGAAATGTAGTCCTTATGGTATAAGAGACCAAGGTGTCGAGATATCCAATGCGCAACTAGCATGTTACAATCTTGTCTGAACGCATGAGGTCAAGATGTTGAGCCAACATGCACAAGATATGAATAATAGCTAGTCTTGGACTTTGATGCTACAAGCAATCGTTTGAGCTTATCTCCACTACACATAATGATAGCTTGTTGGTTATATGTATGGACCTAGTCTTAACATAGAATAGTCTCAAATGCATAAGAGACTATTTAGCTTCTCAGATGCTAGAGATATTGATATGGAAGATGCTAATCCCAACATGTACAAGATACCAATACGCATAGGAAGAGGATAAGATCATCCCGCAAACACGGCATACAAAAGGTATACGACCATGCCCCGTCCTTACTTCATCACAACATACCAAGATATAAATAGATCAAGGCAGTCTTGATTAGGCATAGAAAAGGGACAAAAGATAAATCAAAAGATAAAACAAAAAATACTATCATCACGTTCTCTTGCCAAATTTTGGGTGCTCTTGAATGAATCAAGCTGGCGCCTTGTTAAGAGGAAAGCTACATCCTGCTGAAGGCTAAAATTATTGATAAACTGCTATAGCAAATGTTGGCTTAAGGCATGCGGACAAATAGCTTCTGGCTTACTTTTGATTGGTTAAAGTGTTTGAGCTTTCAATATACACATGGTTTGCTTCCTGTTTGAGCGAATCAAAGAAGAAGAAGACAGATGAGGAAAGAAGATGAAGAAGATGGGGTTGATCATCTGTGCTTGAGTACTGGAAACTTCCTTCATATTCCAGACTACCTACATACCCTGTATCCACATGATCAAAGCACATTTATGATGAAGATGAGACATGATGAATATGTAGTTCTGGGTTTTATTGATGATGTAAGTGATGAAAGATAGAAGAATGTGAGCTGAAAGATTGAAGGATGTTTAGAAGAAAGATGAAAGATGAATGATGAAAGGGGCTATCATCTTAGCCTGAATCAGAGTGCTTCCTTCGCATCTCAGATTGCCTACATACCCTGTATCCATGGGATCAAGGCGTCAATGATAGAGCTAGATGTAGTTCTTATTTATGTCGCTAATTGGTTGGATGTTTGATCAAACGATGTTTGTTGCGATTGTTGGATGAATGTAGATAGATTACGAAGATATGGGTCCTGGTTGCAAGTTGTTAGGTCACATTTGTCATTGGATATATGCCATGGCTGAAGTTGATAAGGTTTGCTATGTTGTAAGCTGAGTTGTTTGATGTGTTATGAGCTAGAGATAGCAGTATCCACTTCCAAATAAGGCTCAAAAAATGCCCCCAGTGCGGGATGAGGTTTATTATGAAGAAGCGACAATGTGGAAAGGATGTGGCCAAGATGCTAAGGTGCCAAAAGATATAGGTATCGCGACAATGTCTCAAATATGATAGCTAGCATTGGCAAAGACGAAGACGAAGATGAAAGGCTATGTATGGCATTGCGATGTGGATTGTGATTATGGACTATACAAGATGAAATGGGGAAATATGATCAAACGAACCAAGCAGATGAGGGAAGCTGGTCACTACACATAGTGCCTATATGCCAGGTTTTTGCTATGGTACTTATCCAAGGTGCATGTTTACCAGGTTTTCACCAAAGGACGGATTATTTATCTTATGTTTTTTTTTTTTTTTTTAGGGATAGCTGAGATTCATGGATAAAACTTCTTGAGATGAACATTGTTGACTGGTTCATCTAAGGGAATGCCTTCAGGTGTTGAAAGAGTGTATGCACCCTATCCATAGACTACTGTGATAATGAAAGGACCAAGCCAATTTGGTTCAAACTTGCCCTGTTTCTCTCGATGTTGTTGATTCCTTTGGTTTTCTTTAAGGACAAGGTCGCCAACTTGAAATCTGCGTTCTCTGATCTTTTTGTTATAACTATGGCGTAGCCAGTTTTGGTAGACTTGAAGATGGTTCAATGCTGTAAGGCGGCGTTCATCTAATAGCTCAAGATCATGGAGTTTGGATACTCGATATTCTTCATCTGAGATAGTATGTTGTGGGGATATGCGCAAAGAGGGGATCTCAACCTCGATAGGCAAAATAGCTTCAATGCCATAGACGAGAGCATAGGGTGTGGCTCCAGTGGGAGTTCTGATGCTTGTTCTATATGCCCATAATGCAGGATGCAGTTGTAGATGCCAATCTCGACCAGCTTCATTAATAGTCTTTTTAAGGATCTTGATGATTGTTTTATTAGAAGCTTCAGCTTGACCATTGCTCTAAGGATAATAAGGTGTAGAGAATCTATGTTGAATATGGAACTTGTTACAAAGATCTCTAACCTCTTAGTTCTTGAAAGGGTGACCATTGTCTGTGACAATAGCTTGAGGAACTCCATAATGGTAAATAATATAATGTAAGATAAACTTGGCTATTTGTTTACCTGTGATATAGGTCATTGGTATGGCTTCTACCCACTTTGTGAAATACTCAGTGGCGGTAATAATAAACTTATGACCGTTGGATGAAGTGGGATGGATTTTACCTACGAGATCAAGTCCCCATTGCAAAAAAGGCCATGGAGTGACAATAGGCTGAAGCTCATGTGCTGGGGCATGTATTAGATCTCCATGTTTTTGACATTGTAGACATCGCTTTGCAAATTGCTGGGCATCTTTTTCCATAGTTGGCCAATAGTATCCGGCTCATAGAAGTTTCTTAACAAGGCCAGGGCCAGCGGAATGCGAACCGCAGACACCTTCATGTACTTCCCGTAAGGCCGTTTTTGCTTCCTCAGAATCAAGACATCTAAGAAGGATACCATCAAGACTCCGGCGATAAAGGGTGTCTCCTAAGATAGTGTAACGAGAGGCTCGACGGATAAAGGTTTTGCGCTGGGTGTTGGATAATTGAAATGGAAAGGTTTGATTATGGAGATACTCGTATATATCCTTGTACCACGACGAGTTGGGACCAATAATTTCACATATGAGCTCAGACTATGGAACTTTAAATGCTGGGATTAAAAGCTGTTTGACCAAGAATTCACATTTATGGGTGTTAGATGGCATGTCTAAAAGAGATCCAATCATAGCCATGGCATCTACTGCTCTGTTTTGTAGTCTTGGAATTTGCTCAAAGGTAATATCCTCAATATATTTCTTGAAATCGTCCACCATTAGCTTGTATGGAAGAAGCTTCTCGTCTTTTATTTGATATTCATCTAAGACCTATTTGATAACCAGCTGAGAATCACCAAAAACTCGTAACTGTTTGATAGCCCATTGTACTGCCATGCGCAAGCCTATGATTAAAGCTTCATACTCGGCTATGTTGTTGGTACATGGAAATGCTATTCTGTATGATTTAGGTATGCAATCTCCTTGGGGAGTGACAAACAAGATGCCTGCTCTGGATCCATGTTGTATGTATGATCCATCAAAGTATAGCTGCCATTGTGCTGGAGAATTTAAATTAAACAATCCCTCATCAGGGAATTCTGGATATATTGGCTAAATGTCTGTGATGGGTGCTGCAGCTAATTGATCGGCAATGACTTGTCCTTTGATAGCTTTGCGGTTCACATATTGTATGTCAAATTCACTTAAGATCATAACCCATTTTGCTAATCTCCATGTGAGAAGTGCTTTTGAAAGGAGATACTTGAGGGGATCTACATTAGAGATGAGCTTTGTTGTTTGGTTCAACATATAGTGTCGCAACTTTTGGGAAGTAAACACTAATGCTAAACAAGCTTTTTCCATGAATGAGTAATTAAGTTCATATCCCACAAGGGTTCTGCTAATGTAGTAGATGGCTTGTTCTTTTCCTGAATCATCATGTTGAGCTAGGAGTGCATCCAATGCTGCGGTTGTTGATGATATATAAAGCAATAATGGATGATCAAGTACAGGAGGTATTAACACAAGGGGTGTTGCCAAGTATTCTTTTATCTTTTCAAAAGCCTATTGACACTTTTCATCCCACTTAAAAGATTCACCCTTACGAAGAAGATGCTGAAAAGGATGACATTTATTTGCTAGTTGTGAGATAAATCTGCGGATAGATTGTAGCCTACCTTGTAAACTACGGAGCTGTTTGAGATTCGTTGGTGGAGGCATCTCTATGATGGTTTTACCTTAGCTGGGTCTACTTCTATCCCTTGTCGAGACACAATATATCCCAATAGTTTTCCTGATGTTACACCAAATACACACTTCTTTGGATTTAATCTGACTTGGTATTTTTCTAATTGATCAAAGATTTATGCTAATACTTGTAGATGTCCTTCTCTTGTCTTAGATTTTCCCAAGATGTCATCAACATAGTCTTCCATGATAGTATGAAAAAGGTCATGAAAAATAACTATCATGGCTCGTTGATAGGTAGCTCCATCTTTTTTGAGACCAAAAGGCATTACAACCCAGCAATATGTGCCCCATGGACAAATAAAAAATGTTTTATCTTGATCTTCCTCTGCTATTCTGATTTAATTATAACCTGAAAATCCATCCATCAAAGATAGCATTTCATGTCTTGTTGTAAGATCTACAATGTTGTCTATACTTGGTAGTGGAAAATCATCCTTAGGACATGCTTTGTTAAGATCTCCAAAGTCTGTGCAACAGTGAACTCGTCCATCTGGTTTTGCTATAGGTACTAAATTTGAAACCCATTTTGGATAATCAATAGGCTTTATAAATTTTGCTTCTAACAGTTTCTGAATTTCTGCTTTGACCAATAAGGCAACTTGTGGATGCATTTTGCACAATTTTTGTTTGACAGGCTTTGCATCAGGAAATACTGCTAAATGATGTACCACAAGTGAAGGATCCAAACCTGGCATGTCTACATAAGTCCATGCAAAATTTATAGCTCTTCTCATAAAAAATGCTGTGAAGTTTCTTCGTTCTTGCTCTAATAGTGATGCTGCCAAAAAAGTGATCTTCAGATTCTACTCTGTTCCCAAGCTCATGTCTTGTGATTTTTCAACTAGCACAGTTGATTCCTCATGGTAATCAGTGGCAACAGGAAGATCAAATCCCCCATCCTCAAGCACCTCAGAGAGGTTTTCGCCTTTGGATACATCCTTTATTTTTACTTTTTCACGGTCAAGAGGTGCCTTTCAGTTTTCACCTAGTGACCTATTTTGTTGAATTTTGTTTATCACTTTTGCGACTGAAGGATTTGATACTTCCACCAAAATATGCTAGTTTAGGTAAATCCATCATGAAACCTCTTTATGATCACCCAGTGGTATACCTTGTCTCAAACCCATGAATTCTGCAATGGCTTCGTCATTTTCAAATGTATCTAATATCGGTACCCCCTGTTGGTCCCAATCGATGAGGTCAGGATATATGAGTGAAAGGCTAATGGAGGAATCGTGATGGCTAGAGGAGGTTGTGGAAAACATGAAGATGGAATGTTCTTGAAAAAGGTTGGTGATATGAAAGGAGTCATCGATAGTATCTGAATTAGAAGTCTCTCCTACCGAAGAAGGTCCAACGTCAGTATCAGAAATACACTTAATGTCTTTGGGTCGCGGTACCTTTGGTTGGTAACCAAGGCCTTGCTTATTAAACTTCTTAGACACAATAATGGGCTCAATAGGTCCTTGTTACTGTGATCCCAAGCCACCATGTCCTTTATAGCCCATGTTCTTTATGATACGAAACCCATTGTTATATCACTCTACTTCAAGTTGGACTTGGTCATTTTCATCAAAGAATATCCAAGAGTTTATATCATCAATGTCTTCATCATCCAAGAATTTAATGAACACTGTAGGGGGAGCTTTGATAACAGCGGAGGATGAAGTTGGCTTGGATGTAGAGGGCTTACCATGGGATTTAGGAGATAATGGAAGGGTACCAACGCAACAGGATTCTTGTAATTTGTATTCACCAGGGCCATGTTCGGTATATTTGATATGGAGGTTGGAAGCGACTTTACTAGATGAGGGCTTGAGAAGGTCGGATGGGTTTATATAGGGTGAAGATGAATATGCCTCGGTGTTGATAGGAATGCGATTCAGACTCTGATATTTAGCTTGAAAGGCACGGTAAAACTCAAATGGATTGGGATCAGCTTGAATGGTAACCTCAACACCCTTATGTGGAAATTTAAGGCATTGGTGGTATGTAGAGGGAACTGCTTTAAGGGTATGGATCCAAGGGCGACCAAGGATGATGTTGTAAGGAAGATCAATATCAAGGACTTGACAGTGGGTTTCTGTAATGACCGGCCCAACTTGAATAGGTAATAAGATAATCCCTTCGGTATCTCTTTTAGCATCATCATATGCTCTGATGGTAATAACCTTAGAGGTGTCAACATCTTTCTCAGAATATCCCAATTGCTTGATAAGTTTCAAAGAACATATATTAAGACCAGCTCCCCCATCTATCAAGACTCGTTTGATATGGCGTTGTTTAACAAATACTTCAATATGGAGGGCTTCATTATGTGAAGGATGAATGGAGGGCTGAAGATCTTTGTCGGAAAAGGTTAAGTGACAAGGAGCTGCAATGCTAGCAACCATAGATTGGAATTGTGTGATATTAATATTATTAGGCACCGAAGACTCTTGTAAGGCTTTATCAAGGATAGCTTTATGTGCGGGGGATATGCGGAGCAGCTCAAGAATAGATATGTGTGCAGGTGTTTTGCCAAGGTGATCCAAGAGGTTATAGTCAGAGAGAGGTCGAGGAGGATGTGGAGGTGCTCCTTGAATAGTAACTTGACCTCTTCGCGTGGTTACAGCACAATCAGGTGCTCTCCCTTGGACGGTAATGGTAGAAATGCGAGCATGGTCAATGCGGCCAATGGTGGACGATTCATAGTTATACTGAATAGCATTTCCAGCATGAAGGTTATTTGTTTGATCATGAGATGGAACTGGATTCTTGAAAGTCTCTAGATCATAGTTTGATGTTGATTGTTGGGCAGGTTGAGCCGTTGAAGGCGTGACATTGATTAAACCTTGATCAATGCAGTCTTGGATAACATGTTTTAAGCACATACAACCATTTGTTTTGTGTCCTTTAACTTGATGGTAGTCACAATACTCATTTTCTTTGTACCAAGGAGATCGAAAGAGTGGTTCGCCATTCGGTGGTGCATCAGGTAGGATAATATCTCCTGCTTGAAGTAGCTTTCGAAAAACAACTTCCATGGGTTCCGCTAATGGTGTAAATTGTCGGCGTGGATTGGAAGTTCGGCGTTGGTTTCTCCGTTGTGGAAAAGGTTGTGTTGGTGTAGAAGCTACTTGAATGTCGATGGGGGCTCTCATTGTTTGAATATTCTTTGCGTCTACAATACCATCATTTACAACATTCTTGTTCTTGTTCCAAAAGTGAGACTTATCATTGGAATTTTGGGGAGAATCTTTGTTGTCGTGAAAGATCTTGATAGTTCCCTTAGCAATTAAGGCTCGTTCAATAATAACTCCTTTGGAAACTAGTTCGTCAAAGGTGCTAGCACTTTGCAATTGTAATTGGAATGATAGTTCAGGATGAAGATTTTGAACAAAGATGTCAAGCTATTGTTTCTCAGGTATTTCCCATGATAATTTGCTAGCCATATTACGCCATCATTGGGTAAATGAGGAAAAGGTTTCGCCATGGCATTGTTTGTTGTTGACAAGGTCATTCATGTTTACCTCATGTTCAATGTTGAAGGCAAAATGTAATCAAAATTTATTTGCCAATTCTGAAAAAGTTTTAATTCCCAGAGGTAAATGAGAAAACCATTTGAGAGCTTGTCCTGCTAAGCTTCGAGGAAATAGTCTCAAAAGATACGTATCGTCATAGGCAACATCAAGACATGCCACAAAAAAGGCTCAAAGATGGTCTTCCGGATTTCCTTTTCCTTTGTACTTATCAAATTGTGGGATTTCAAAATGTGGCAGAAAAGGTATCATATTAAGAGACTTGTCAAATGGATAGGCGCATGTGTTCGAGAGAGAAAGGTTTTTTGCCTTGTCCTACCGTTTCATTGATCATTTGTTGAACATCTGCTGAAGATAATTACCGTTGTTGCGAAGGGGTTGGAGTATGGTATGAGATATATTGTGGTTGCGGTTGTGGGATATATGGAGTTATGACTGTTTGTTGCGGTTGTGTACCCATAATGTATGTCAAAGGATTGGTATAGACACGTATGTGTTGGAGGATTGTTGTCCTTGAGACACAAGCGGCAATTGGGTGTGCATCACATGGGAAGTGGATAGCGGATTGATAGTAGCGAATGGTTGAGAAGTTGGGATTGAATTCATGACATGGTAAATGATGGAGGGATTGGTAGATACGACAGAAGGATAAACATTTGGATTTGTACTTTGGACAACATGAGGATTGGTATGTGTCATGTGTTGGGTGATAATAGGGAAGCCTTGGGTAGCATAAGATGGATTGATGGTGTGCGAAGGATTGGAAGAATACGATGGCATGGATGTAAGTTGATCAACATAAGTGATCTTATTGTTCGGATTGGCTTGAGAAATGGGGGGATCACTCATGTCAATAAGACTAACATTGGGATTATATGATAGCATGGAGGGATTAGCAGTTGGTGTATGAGATGTAGTAGATTGTAAGGGGTGTGAAGCATGGACAACAGGTGTTGTTGGAGTAGTTTGAGAGGCTTGCATACTATGAGACATGGGAATAGCTTGTGATGCTTGGAACGTTTGCGCTTGAGTTACATGGACAGCTTGTGTTACTTGAGGCATGGAAACAGTCATGGTAGGAGGAGAGATATGTTGAGGAACATGGAAAGGTGGAATGTTGAGATTTTGTGACATGAGAGGGAGCACATTGGTTGGCACTATCAATGGTTCTAAAGTATGCTCCGATCGTGGTGGCTCAAATGAAGCAACAATAGGCAATGAGGACGATGCTTGTGATATAATAGGAGATGATGTGACTATAGTAGATGGTGCCTTAGCAACAACAGCAGTAGTGTTGGGATCTTGCTCTCTAATAGCGGATATGTCAAAGTCCTTTGGTAGTTTAGCACCCATGCGAGCAAGTTGCAGAAAGTAATGATTAGGCTCAGATGTAATGAGTCTCTCAACTTGGTCCCATACATGGGTATCTTGAAATTCTGATGAGTCGTCTTGAAATTGTTCTTCGAAAGTTTCCAAGGATGGTGTAGGTTGCATTCGTTGTGAAGATGACTTGCCAATAGTGTATCCTTGAGGCGTAAACATATGAGGAGGCATACCAGTTGTGAATTGAGTTGTGTCCTTAAGAGGTGTTGATTTGAATTGTTGCATCTCAGCTTGCAATTTGGCTTCCATTTCAGCTCTCAATTTGGCTTCTATTTCAGCTCGATATTGACTCCTAGTTTGAGGCATGATGTTGATGATGAAGTTGAGCTTGTCAAAGTTTTGAGACCCAAAAGATGATAGTTGGTTGGTTGGTTGATTGGTTGCTAGTTTTGGGTTGTTGGTTTTGCTAATTCGCTTGATTGGTTTGTTTTGGCTGAGTTGTTGCTATTGAGTTGTTGTTGGTTTTCCCTAGAGGATAGCTCAAACACTCAAGGGAAAAAATTGTTTGCTAAAGTTGCTAAGCTGCTGATCTTTGTTGAAGCTAAAAGCTGAAGGATGATGTTTGCTATTTTGAAATGATTGGGTTGATATCTGATTTGTTGGTTGGGGTCTCAAAAAGATGGAAAGCTCATGGGTTGTGATTGATTGATAAGCTCACCAACAGGAGACAAAGTCCAGGATTTGTTATTGATCAAAGAGAAGTCTGAAAGCTGATGTTTAAGACTTAAGCAAGCTAGATCTATGACTAACTCAGCTGAGGCACTAAGATTTGTAGGTATTTTAGCTACAGGCAACTGATGATAGCTCAAATGTGATTCAAAAGATGCCAAAGGTGATTAATGATAGCGTAAATGTGATCTGGTTTAGTTTAGGCAGTAAATCACATTACTAACCAGAAGTGAATGCTTTTCCAAAGGCAACAACTGTTAGTTTGAAAGTGGTTTTCTGTTGATCAAAAGTGACTCGAATTTCCCTAAAGGCGATAGTCTATTGTTCAAAGGCAAACTTGTTCAGACAGTAGGTGATTAACTGTGGCTTAAAGGTGATCTTGTTTGGACAACATGCGATCAGCTGTGGTTTAAATGCGACTTTGTTCAGGCAATATGTGATCAGTTGTGGTTTAAAAGTGACTTTGTTCAGGCAATATGCGATCAGTTGTGGTTTAAAAGCGACGCAGTTCAAACTATATGTAGGCAGCTATTGTTTAAAGGCAACACAGTTCAGGCTAAAAGCGGCTCTCTACAGTTCAAAAGTGATGTCTGTGATCTATGTGCGGATAGTTTAGGTTCAAAAGTGATTGTGTTTGTCAAAAAGATGTCTGATTTACAATTTTTCAGTAAGAAAATAGTGATTATAGTCACTCACACTCACAACAAGCACAAACTGATACAACCTAGGCTAGGAAAGGACTATATC
The DNA here is from genome assembly GCA_027924645.1 of Cunninghamia lanceolata. Taxonomy (NCBI): domain Eukaryota; kingdom Viridiplantae; phylum Streptophyta; class Pinopsida; order Cupressales; family Cupressaceae; genus Cunninghamia; species Cunninghamia lanceolata. The sequence goes on along the minus strand of BSBN01000135.1, from coordinate 2,131,057 downwards.
TATTGAATCCCCTAGCCGTGCTTATTCAAAGCGGATAGCTTTAGGATCTTGGTAGCACCGGCTCCCCTCCACGGCACTCACTTCTCACACATACCAAGTTTCAGGCTTCTTGTAAGGCTTGTCCCCACACCAAACCTTAGGATTGTCCATGCTATCTCTACTAAGAACCACATGAATCAGGGCTGCTTCAAAGGTCCCACCTTTTGCATCAACAGATAGAAGGTTTTTGGCTACTACACAAAGTTGCTAATAAGGGCATCCATTTGAGTGGTTATACATGTGGCAGCACTACTCTCCGTTATGGAGTCTCCTAGCCTGCAAGGGTTGCGCCTTGGAGGGTTTTGGGGGAGGTTGGTTGTCGGTATAACGCAACAACACCCGTTGTTTGTGGCTTTCGACACAAACACTTTTCTTATATAGCGGTTCGGAAGGACTTGGCTTTAGCCCATTACCGCTTGGGTTGTATCCCTTCTCACACCGGGAAGGCAGGCCCTCTAAATATAATAACAAGTTCTCATACACCCAAGATCCATTTGATAGGCAAGGGGAGAGGATACTTTTGTCATTAAATTTGGGTTACAATCAAGCACATGCAAGCAATCAAAAAAGGATAAATCAAGCACGGAGCAAGCAATGATTCATTTTAAGCACCAAGCCCAAATGTTCCTAATTTAGTGATAAACCACAAATCTTGGACCAATCAAACCTGCAACAGATATGTCAGTAGTTTGATAACCTCCTTTTCTTGGACAAATCGATAAGATGTTATGCAAATACCCAATTAATAGCCAAGAAAGCAAATTGCAATTGAAACAAATTTCAAAGCAACAAAATTTTACCAGATGCGATTCACTGTTGACCAGAAGTGATATGTATTTTGTGACAGGTGATATCTTGCAGATCATATGCGACAAGAAAAATACCAAATGCGGCTCCTGTAAGCTTATAAGCGATGCGGATAAATCCAAAAGCGACCGATTGCAGCCTAAAAGTGATCTGTATTTGCAAAATGATAGTTAAAACACAAAAACCCTATTCTGCGCAGGCGAGCATTGTCAATTCATAAGCAACGCACATTAGATTAAAAGCGACAACTGTCCATTTAGAAGTGATGCACATAAGGTTAAAAGTGATGACTATTATTATAAAAGTGATTCGAATGAATACAGAAGTGATCACTAAGTGAGCAACACAGTTTAAAAGTGACAACTAACAGCGAAAACACACACAGGCGAGTTCTATTGGGACAAAAGCGATGCGTATCATACCAGAGGCGACCACTGTCGGTGTAAAGGTGATCCAGAGAGTGATAAAAGCAGCCAATTCTAGTGTAAAAGCGACGCAGAGATACAGAAAGCGGCAGATTTTTTCTCAGAAGTGACTGGAATTTACCGTAAGCACCTGCAAAATCTGATCTTCAAAGAAACAACTCCAAAAAATGAAGTTAATCAAGGACGTGAGTCCCACCAGGCGTGCCAAAATGTGATAGGTGAAAAGTCAGGTTTAGAAGATCAAGCATAGCCATGAAACCCTAACCCTACCATCATCAAAGAATCTAATCTAAATGAAATCAAAGAGTAATGCAATTCAAGCATAACATCACCTAGACCATGTGATTCCTTGTTTAAGAGATGTGGACTGCTTCTTCAACAATGAACAATTGCAAAACTAAAAGCTGCCATGATAGATGATAAAAAGCTCAAATGAATGCTCAGATGCTCAAGATGCTCAAGATGATAATGTAGGTGCTATATGATTGTTGGATGTATCATATGGGATGAGAGGGTGTTTATATAGAGCTCAATCAAGATCAATCAACGGTAGAGATTCAGAGGCTATATGAATGGCTAGGATTGAAAGATACTAAATTTAGGTCCCATTAGTTGTGCATGTGAAGGATATGAATGAAAGTTGTATAACAACACATGATTGACTGGACAAGTGTTGGAATATGATAAAAGATGAGTGTTTAATTCAAATAAAATATTTGAATTAGTAGGGGTATGAGTTGGAAATTAATTAAATAAATTAAATTTATTTAATTAATAGGATAAATAAATAGAATGGGATAAGATATGATGTGGAAATTAATTAAATAAATAAAATTTATTTAATTAATTGACTATGGGGATAGGATATGATTGGGATATGATGTGGAATTAATTAAATAAATAAAATTTATTTAATTAATTAGTTAAGTAGGATGAGGATGGAATTTTAATTAAATAAATAAAATTTATTTAATTAATTGGCTTAATGGATAATGATTTAACAAGGTGTTGCAAGACATGGACAAATTTGGGACAAATTTGGATGTCTACAGTTCCTAAAGAAGGTATTCACAGTACTGCAATGTTTGGCTCTGCATTTCTCCATGTTTGAATATAAGGTCTTGTAGTTCAAAAGTTAAGTTCAATGTCTAATGGAGGTTCTATTTCCAAAGGTTTGAGTCTCTACACCCATAGCAGTGAAAGCTATAAGTGGTGGAGTTCCATTATGTATTTTATCTAATAAAAGTAATGTTGAAAGCTTGTTGAAATGCTCTACATTCCTCCAAAAGAGAAGAATTCCCTATGTAGTTTGGTGGACATGTTTAGGGATGTGTATTACATGCATCCTTGCAGTTTCAGGTGTTTTGATGCTCTACAAGGTTAGTTTCTCAATGATAGTGTGTTTTGAATGGTTGTTTGATCTCATTGTGCATGTTTTAAGGTATGCGGCACAATGTATTTGTTGTGTGGAGTTAGAGGTGTATCTGAAGGTGTTGTATGAGTCATGAAGACTCATCTAGAAGAATTTCATGAAGGTCTTTTACGTTTCTAGTATCACACATGGTTTTCAAGTGGTGGTGACCACTATATTTCAAGTTTCATGTCTTCCTGCTTAAGTCCATCCTATTTCAAATGAGTGATGTGTGCGGAGGTGATTCCTTGAAGAACAATTCTATAAAGAATTATTAGGACTAGACTAAGCATGTGTTGGGATCCACGGGGCATGTGTTTCCTTCTAGAGTAGCGTATAGTTCTTGATAGGGCTTACCTATGCAAGCTCCATGCTATGATCTCTGGCCAACTTGTAAAATGTAATATTCTTATTTTATTAGTCGACTTGTAATGAAATCAATGTAATGGCATGTATATATTGTAAACCTACTTGGTCTAGATGAAGTATGATTGCGAAGATGAAAATATGAATGTGTGAAGAGCAAAATATGAATATCATATGCATTGTGATGTGCGACTGAAGGAGAAAGAGCAAATATGTTAGAGGCCATCCTAATTCATCTTGAAGACATTTTTTAGAGAGAAGGGAAGTAAAGAGTGTGCCTAATTGATCTAATCATTAGAAGAAGCAAAATTACAATCATCAAAGGTGTGAACTTCAAAGTCAGTTTTAAGGTAGTAGAAGGACTGTCATACTGTAATCATCTCTAAGTTTGTTCTTAGATCAGGGAGTAGTTTCTTCCTTGGGTTGTAGCCCTAAAACAAAGTCTGTAGGGAGTTGTAGCTTCCTTCAGAGTGGCCCTAAAGAAAAGTCTTCAGGGAGTAGTATCTTCCTTGGGTTGTAGCCCTAAAAAAAGTCAGCAGGGAGTAGTAGCTTTCTTGGGTTGTAGCCCTAAAACAAACTTGTAATTTTGAACTTCATATATTGTGAGTTAATCCTCATCATTGTTTTTCCCTTCTTGGGTTTTCCACATATATCTAATGTTATGTGTTGATGTGCATTGTGTTGATCTTTCATGTTTATGTTAATGTTGTAATGCTTAATTTTTATCTGCTCAGGAGGATTTGAAGTTTGTTAAGATATTGATTCACCCCCTCTCAGTATCCTATTGTGTTCAATAATTGGTATCAAAGCTAAGTTACTCAGAAGAAGCTTAACCACTTGAGGAAGGTCTGAGATGGATAATAATGGATCTCTCAAGGTACCTATGTTTGATGGGACAAATTATTCCCTTTGGAAGCTTAAGATGGAAAACTATCTATCTTCTCTAGGGTATGGCATTTGGCAATCAGTTAAGAAGGGCTACACTATTCCCACTAATGATCCTACAGATGCATATGAGATTAAGTTATATATGATAGAAATGCTAAGGCAAAGAATGCTATCATGATTGCTCTAGCTAACTCAAAACTTGTGAAGGTAATGGGTTGTACATCTGCTCAGGATATCTGGAATAAACTTGAAAGCATTTATGAAGGAGATAGTAAAGTGAAGCAAGCCAAGATGCAAATTTTCAAGAGCAAATTTGAAACCTTGAGGATGACAGAAGATAAGACATTGTTGGTTACATGTTGCAGGTGGATGAAATAGTTAATGGCATCAGAGGTCTTGGTGGGGAAGTGAAAGAAGATGAGATTGTGAAGAAGGTTGTGAGAACTCTTCCTAAATATTACAGTCATAAGGTTTTTTCCATTGAGGAAACTCAGGATTTCTATAAATATACAATAGATCAATTATTTGGCTCTCTCACAACCTTTGTAATGAGAGAATTTGACAAAGGTGCTCCAAAGAAGGAAGCAACATTCAAAGCAAGTCAGAAGATAGAAGATGAAGCAGCTAATCAAGATGATGACATTGATGAGGTAGAAGCAAACTCTCTAAGAACTTTGAAGAAAGGCACAGGCAACTACAAAGGTAAGCTACCTTTTAAATGTTTCTATTTAGTGAAAATTTGGATTTATTAATGTTTAGTGTTTTAATGTTTAAATCCTCCTCTCCACTTTACATTCAAGGACCTAGGGTCGAGTGGCGAGCACTATCATACCCTAGGTTGTTGTGAGATGTAGGGAAACTTGGATTAGGGAATTTAATTATTAATTTCTCCTCTTATGCTCAATTGACCATTAAAACCCTAATTATGCAAATACAGAAATAAACTGATGAATAATGGAAAATGCTCTTGTAGACGGAAGTAAAATAGCAAATCATAGAATACCTATTTTCGGGGTTCTGAGGTGGAACAGTTGGGGACACTGGCGCGGGCACCCAAGTCCAAGGTACTAGTTTATTTGTGGGCTATGAACCTCCTTCTGACACTGATCAGCCCTGTAACCTCTATTTCTAGAAATTTAGCTTTGGAGGACACTAGAGCGAGCGCCCAAGTCCTCGAAATGCTCTGGTGTCCTGCTTCTCTTCAGATCCTAAATCCTTGATGCCTACCAATCCTTCCTGCAACTTCACTTTTCCCAAATACGACACCTGTAACCTGCAATCACAAGGCTTGGTTTGGGGGTTGTGGTGTTTATAGGCTTACCTTAGTCAAGCCCCAGAGGACACTTAAGTCTCTGAACACTGTTGTCAAATAAAGAGTGCGTGCCCTTGTGAGGTAGAGGCAAAAACTAAAGGAATCAATGATAAAAACACAATATAATGTCACCTTGTAGTGAAGCTTTCATGGGAGGAAGATGCTCTTCATTCCATGAGGAAATTGATGCTCAAATCTGCAAATGCAAACACACAAACCACACAAATCTGCTCTTGCAACACAATGAAAGCCTTGAGTCACCTTGAGAACACTTGAACATCACAATTGCCATCTAATTGAAATCTAGTTTACAAATGAATGCCTAAACATGCTTTTATATGCAAATACAAACACTCCCACCAAGATTTTCATAATTCAAACTTATCGTGTCGATAAAGGACCCAAATAACAATCATAAACTGACACCCAAAAATTAGGGCTACCCCAAAATAGGGCAGGACTAGGGCGTAGGTGCCCAAGTCCTCCCCCATATTTTGGGCAGGGTATAGCTCAAAGGGTCCTCCTAGGTCCCATTTGTCATGTTACATAGGGTTCATTCCATCGAGATGCCAAATTATGAACTAAGATGTCCTAAGTGCATACAAAAGACCCGGGAGCTAAACCTTATGAGGGAAGAGCCCCCAAGGGGACATTTTCCAACATTACATTTAGCCCCCACTTTAATGTATGTATAAATACAAGGCCAATACATGCATTAAAGTACGGTCATAAACACAACAAACATACTGGAAGCACGGAGAAGACATGCCAATCACATAGAAGACAGTAACATGCAAGAAAAACATGAAGAAGACAGTTACAGTCATGCAGAACACGGAGAAGACAGTCAATGCATAGAAGACACATTAATGCATGGAAGACAAAAATGATATCTTTTTCTTTTCTTTTTCTCATATATATGAAATGCAGATGAAAGTACACTGGAAAGTAAATAAACCTCCCATAATATAGGATGCACTCATCGAGCAAGTCTTTAGACTGTATATATTGGGAAACACACACACAAGACACACAAGACCTCCCAAAATGTAGGGTACACTCATCGAGTAAGTCTTTAGACTGCATATGGGGCAACAAACATGCCAAACACACACACTTGAAGACACGAAGAAAACACGGTAGACAAGCGATGGTGTGTTCCCTATTTTTAAGCTCATCACCATCTCAAACACATTATAGGGACACACCGATGATTGGGCTTAGCCACAGAAATCACCGAAAACATGCTTAAGGGTTAAGTTAGTCACAGAACCGCTCCCCACCTCCATAGAGGACTTTTGAAAATGACAGGATGTGCAATCTACTCCAAGAAATACACCATCCCTACCTCCATAGAGGGATTAAGATAAAAAGGATATACGTGATATCCCACCTCTGTAGAGGGCTTACATGATTGATTGATTGATTGATTGATTGAAAACAAACTCAGGATGTAGGATGCACTCATCGAGCAAGTCTTTAGACTGTGCATGAGGACAAGCACATAGCTAACATCTACAATAAATAGCTTACCTTATATATGCCCCCACTTTAAGGTGGTTGATATCAATTATCGATATCAAGCACGTTAAGGTAGGAAGAAAACACACAACGGAACACTGACTTTCACAAAGCCCATGCCCCCCGAAGGTGACATGTACTCTACGATCATCAAATGTTCCCACAAACACATCCATGCAAGAAACATGTTAGTGTCTACAAGACCATGATAAACAACAACATCAATGCATATGATTAACGACACAAAGGGCCGAGGATATACAATGAATTTAGAGTTTGAGGATAACCATGGGGCTATATCACGAAGCTCTCCAAATCAAGTACCGCCAAGGCCAAATTCAAAGATGAACAAAGGTGCATAGAGAAGCAGTATTGTTAAGGTTTGTAAATGCGACAGAAACATCATCAAATTCACTACGTGGAAAGCACGAGTGCTTCCACTAGCCAAGCGTTGAATAACATATACAACTCCATCATCATATTAGGAACTAAGTCCATTTTTTTAATTGCTCTTGAAAGGGATGCTAGGTCCGCATCAATATAAATGTTTATCATCATCCTTCCACTAGATGGAAACACTAGGGGAAGGGAAACAATAAATAAGAGAGGAGAAACAAGTGTCTTAGGGATAGTCACATAGTAGGGTGCCCCTAGTGTCACCGACTGCAACATTATGTCTGTAAGACACAACACACAACAATGAAATAAGAGAGAGAGAGAGAGAGAGAGACAATTTAGAAGAATGGTGATACAAATAGAAGAGGGTCACAACAAAGGTGGTCTCCTAGTATCTTGGACCTTATGGGAGAATCCAAGGTCATCCCAAGATGCCTAAACAACATATAACACATCACAGGGGAAGCACATCATGAGAGAGGTAAAGAGTTAGAGATACTTACCTGTAGGGTCTTCGATGCTAGGTCTCATCATCAGGTGGGTCACCATCATCCCAATCTCTAATGCTAGAGGGGAGAGTTGTATAGGGTACCATGGTCCAACTTTTGTTCTTGTTTTCATGTTGTTCATCTTTAAGTTCTTCATAAATTAATGTTGTATCTTTTGGAAAGTTTATGTCGTTATTGATGTTCAAGGAATATGCAATTAAAGGAGAGGGAGTTGATGGTTTTGAATCCTTAGTGATATCCAAATGACTTGAATAATCAAACAAAGGAGGGACATTAAAGGTCTTCTCTTCCTTAGTGATATCCAAGGTGTGTGAACAATCAACTAAAGCAACAAGGTTTCTAGGATGGTCCAAGGAGGTTTCATGTATTATGATAGAGTTTTTATTGTTGTTAGACGAAAGCTCATTGTCTACCCATGGAATGTTCTTTATTGAAGGGACTTCTTCATTCACTAATGCTTCCTCTTAGCCAGGGAGAGCATCAAAATGGAAAAATGGTGATGGCTCTTCTTTTGCTAATGCTTCATCTTGGCCAGAGTGAGCATTAGAATGAAGATTTGGTGGTATAATGTTAAGAGATGTGTCAATGAAATCATCCTCTTGCATCCAAGTGTCCTCATGAGGTGGAACAACCTTGGGAGAGGGACCATAAGGTAAACCAAAGTTATCATCACATGTTTTAGCAATAGGTGTCATAGTGGAATGTTCCATAAGGTCATCTAAGGCTTCATCTAACATTTTGAGGTCATCACTAGTATATATGCTATTGATCATGAATTTAGTGAGATCATCCAATATCCAAGGGTATATTCCCATGAAGTTTGTGAATCTATCAAAATCAGATATATAACCAAGGATTTCATATGTTAAGCACATAAATAGATCAACATCATGAATGTGTGCTATTTGTTCCAAAACTTGAGGATGTTTATCAATGAATTTAGAGAAATGACCAATGTCTACGATGTATGTAAAAAACTCTTATAAATAAGTAGCCATGATATATATTTTCAAATTGATGCAATATCAGGTTTTAAGAGCTTTCCAAAAGTATGTCAAAGACAAGTGCAAAACTATATGCAAAAATGGCCTTAAAGGCTTGAGTTTTTGTACTTTTTCCAATGCAAATGAATGAAATAAAGAATGTTTTAAGGATTTTAGTCAAGGGAAGAAAATTATATGTTTGATATCAGTCCAAAATAGCAAAAGTATCCTTCTCAACACACTCTTGATTCCATACCAAGATAATGCCAAGTCAAAATATAGTGAAAATATGTCAAAATAGGCACTTTTTTCACCAAAACTCAATGCAACAAAGCATAACAACAGGTGTTGTGAGGAAAATGATGATGGAAAAAAAAATAATATCAGCAATAACAGCCACCTGGTGCCAAAATACCCAACACAACACGCTTTTAGTGCATCTTAAGGTAAAACCCTAGCAAAGATATAGTAAAAATAGGCTATTTTTCACGGTTTTTCAACTCCAAGACCTAGAAAAAGGGGTGTTGTAATGAATTTTAGGAGGTACAACAAATAATATCAATAATATCAGTCACCTCAATCCATAAAATTGATCACAACATGCTTGGAGTGGAAACTAGGTCAAACCCTAGGGCAAAAATAGCCAAAATATGTAGTTTTTCACCAAATTTTCACTACAAGAGCCCAATAAAAGGGTGTTGTGAAGCTTTTTAGGAGGGGGAGAAAATGATTACCCTGATAACAAAAAAATGATAATTTTCAGTCGACTTATCAGCACACGTGAATTTAAGTATTTCTAACTAAAATCAATTTTGGTCAAACATATGATCTTGTAAGATTCATTCTAGCTAAGTTATATATGTCCACAACTTTTCCAACTAAAATTGTTGGCTAAATGCATATGTAGCACCACTATGAGGCCAATTTACCAAAAAAATAAAATTATTTGAAAAACTTGATATTTCAACAACTTCTACTCGTGTAAATAACATTTTAAAAAAATATAAAAATACCCTTTTGTAGATCTATAAGTTTAGTTTTCAAATACATATATATATATTAATATTTTAATTATTATTTATATTTTCCTTTCTATTTTTACTAAAAGTAGGTTATCAGCACAAAAAATTAGGTCGATTACCATGTCAAGGAAAAATAGTAAAACTTATTTAAAAAAATTGAAAAAATATGATGCACTAGATAAAAGAACCTATATCAAGATGGTATAATTTTTTTTCTATTTTAGATAAATAGTTAATATGAAAGTTGACGTCAAATGGAAACAACTACGTTTTAATACACACACATTTTCTTATTTATTTAAAAATATATATTTATCAAAATTGGAAAAAAGTATATCCATGCACTATAGTTTCAAGTTATAAATACACACAAAAAAATGAAGAAAAAAATAATAAAATTTACTATATAAAGATTGGTGTCTCATATAACTTCATTTTTCAGCATTTTATTAGCAACTAAATTATAGTGTCAATTTATTAAAAACTATATTCAAATAATTTTTTAATTTTTTTCAAAAAATACAAACATAAAATATACTAAAAAATAAATATTTTATTAGTTTACATCATTTCAAAATTCAAAACATATATGTCACTTTTTAGTGATTCAAGTTTAAAATTTGGATCAGCATTGGTTGTTTCCTTTATAAAAGTGTGACACAGCTTTGTGCTTTTACAGGCAAGTTTAGAGAGTCAATAAGGCAAAATTTAGTGAAAATTGTTGTTTTTGAAGCCCTAGGTTTGAGATGTTGACGCAAAATACTATGTGAATGTTTTAAGATCTGATTTATGATGAAAATTAAATACTCTTAGATTTGAAAATGATTTTCAATCTTGAACATGCAAAATGTCTATGCAAATTTAATGAAAATGCATCAAAATTGCTAGTTTTTGTTGAAATTTTCTATGCAAAATTGCAAATATTTTAAATCTAAATGCAAATTTACACTAAAATGCAAGACTAAAGCCAAATGCAAATTTGAATGAGCCTCTAAAATCAGTAGAAAAATCTGAGAAAAGATTTTGCCTACTAACCCTAGATTTTGGAATTACTAGGTTTAATGAAAATTGTCAAAATTTCTACAAAAGCCTAGCAAATTTATGATGAAAATGCAATGCAAATTAATGATTTTTTATATTTTTCTATAGTTTATACCAGATCTGATGCAAAAATCATGAATTAGGAAAAATTAGAAAGAATTGATGCAATTTAGTAAGCCAAACAATGCAATTTTTTTGAATTTTTCAAAATTTTCAATTTTTTTGAATTTTCCTCAATGCAATAAAATGAATGACTATATGAATTAATTAAATAAATCCAAATCTGAAGACATACACTTAGCAAGTTGCAATTTAAGTCCAAAAATACAGGTTCACCAAAATGTTTAAGGGAAAAATTGGATTTGTTAATGTTTAGTGTTTTGATGTTTGAATCCTCCTCTCCACTTTACATTCAAGGACCTAGGGTCGAGTGGCGAGAACTATCATACCCTAGGTCATTGTGAGATGTAGGGAAACTTGGATTAGGGAATTTAATTATCAATTTCTCTCCTCTTATGCTCAATTGACCATTAAAACCTTAATTATGCAAATACGACAATAAATTGATGAATAACAGAAAAATGCTCTTGCAGACAGAAGTAAAATAGCAAATCACAGAATACCTATTTTTGGGGTTCCGAGGCAGAATAGTCAGGGACACTGGAGCAGGCACCCAAGTCTAAGGTATCAGTTTCTTTGCGGGATCCAGACCTCCTTCTGACACTGATCATCCATGTAACCTCTGTTTCCAAAAATTCAACTTCAGAGGACACTAGAGTGAGTGCCCAAGTCCTAGAAATGCTCCAGTGTCCTACTTCTCTTTAGATCCTGAATCCTTGATGTTGCCAATCCTTCCTACAACTTCACTTTTCCCAAATACGACACCTGTGACCTGCAATCACAAGACTTGGTTTGGGGGTTGTGGTGTTTAGAGGCTTGCCTCAGTCAAGCCTAGAGGACACTTAAGTCTTTGAACACCGTTGTTAGATTAAGAGTGCGTGCCCTTGTGAGGCAGAGGCAAAAACTAAAGGAATTAATGATAAAAACACAATATAATGTCACCTTGTAGTGAAGCTCTCATGGGAGGAAGATGCTCTCCATTCCATGAGGAAAGTGATGCTCAAATTTGTAAATGCAAACACACAAACCACACAAATCTACTCTTGCAACACAATGAAAGCCTTGAATCACCTTGAGAACACTTGAACATCACAATTGCCATCTAATTGAAATCTAGTTTACAAATGAATTCCTAAACATGCTTTTAAATGCAACTACAAACATTCCCGCCAAGATTTTTGTAATTCAAACTTACCGTGTCGGCAAAGGACCCAAATAATGGTCATAAATTGACACCTAGAAATTAGGGCTACCCAAAATAGGGCAGGACTAGGGCATGGGTGTCCAAGTCCTCCCCCTATTTTGGGCAGGGTACAGCTCAAGGGTTCCTCCTAGGTCCCATTTTTCATGTTACCTAGGGCTCATTCGATCAAGATGCCAAATTATGAACTAAGATGGCCTAAATGCATGCAGAAGACCCAGGAGCTAAACCTTATGAGGGAAAAGCCCCCAAGGGGACATTTTCTGATGTTACAGTTTCAATTGTGGAAACATTAGTCATTTTTCTTCTATATGTCCTTTTGAAGAATCACAGGGTAGTAACAAGAGAGACAAGTTCAAAAGAAGCTTGTATTCCATAGAGAGCAGTTGTTCTTCAGAAGATGAGGATCATGATGATTCAAATGATGAAACACTTTTCATGGCCTTGAATGTTGGTGACAAGAACGATGATATTGGAAAAGGTGAAAAGACTGATATCTTGTGATGAGGTATAATTAACCTCATTTCATAATAAATCATATAACCCTTTCTGTGTTACCCAATTACCCAAACCATGCCAATTTACTAATTTTATAAGCAACATTTGTTTATTTTTGATAGAATGGTGTACAAAGCTTTGTTTCCCAATTGATTAAAGTTTTCCACTAATGTTGACATGATTGTGTGTAAAGGTTTGTGTATTTATGTAGGTTTTTATGAAGAGCCTAGTGGAACTTAAAAGAAACTAAAGTTAGCAGCGCCAGAATCTCAGGGTGTCAAAAATCTAGGAATACATGATGATGTACTTTATCAACAGTTATTTTATTTTCTATTAAAAACACTTAAGACATTTTATGACTCCACTTAGAGCCTTTACTATTCTGAACCTAACAAACATCTAGTTTAGTTAAAAGTTTATTTTTTTGTTGAAGACTTCTTCAAGTGGCATTATGCATCACCTGAAATTTAGGATTTTGGTAGTATAGATTATGGGTAATTCCAAAAATAGTTATGTTATGTTATGCTATGTTCTGATAAACAATATAGAAGTAATGTTTAGCTATTACGTTCTTTGATAATTTTCTATGAAATGAAGGAATACAACCAAGTTTAGTCTGAGTAATATATTCTGAGCAATGGAAATGCAAATGGAACTACTTTGGAGCTGTTGAGATAATGCATGTGATTTGAATCGATAAGAAGATCTTTTGAGAGTTGGCCACTCGAAGGATATAGGATAGGTAAGTGTTTTATCATTGTGTAATTGTGTGGTTCAATTTTGTTTAGTAAATTTTTTTCTTAGATTAATGTAACTTTCTATTTTAGCATTTTTGTGTGTCCCTATAGGATATTGTGTTCAAGTTAATAATCTTTGAGTTTTGTTTGTTATGCTAAAGTTTTTGGAGCATCTTCTTCATTCATAAAATTTGTTATTAGTTGTTAGCTCAATTTTTAATCCGTTTTCAGTTGATAGTTAGTTGTCTTTTCAAAATTCATAGTTAAAAATGCATGTGTTGATTCCTAGTTAGTTTATATGCTTTCTAGATTAGAAATTCAAATTCTTTATAGATTAAGAATCGTATGCTTTCTAGATTAGATTCATTATGTTAAAGGCTTGTTCAAAAACTTAGAAAACCATTGCTAAGATGAGATGTCCAAATTCATTCCCTATTGTAAACTGCCTTCAACACTACCAAGTCGACATAATTGACATATTTCAACTAAAGTGTTAGGACCTCACGACAACCTGTCACCTTGCAAGCTGACCAAGACAATGATATATCAATGGTTGTATAGGCTTCCTCTCATGCAAAAGAAGAAGCCAAGGCCTGGGTAATTGACAGTGGTTTCTCTAATAATATGACTGGTGACAAGGAGAAGTTTATCATGAGCCTTGAGAAGTGGAATGGTGGAGCTATTAAGTTTGGTGGTGATGAGTCAAAACAAATCTATGGAAAGGGTACTATAACTATTGATGGGAAGAACAGGACCGAGGATGTCCTTTATGTCAAAGGGCTAAAGCACAATCTTCTCAGTGTCAGTCAAATGTGCAGTAAAGGATACAATCTTACCTTTCATGCCAAAGGTTGTGAAATCAGGAAGGCGGAGTCTGGAAAACTAGTTGCAGAAGGCATCAAGTCATATGGTGATATCTATCATCTAAAAGAGGTAAAAGGAAGAACATGCTTATTGGCTCAATCTGGTGAGTGTTGGCTATGGCACAAGTGAATGGGACACACCAACATTGACAATATGGTAAAGATCATCTTTATTCATGCAGTGAGAGATATGTCCAAGATAACCAAGCCTGCAAACACATTATGCAAGGAATGTCAAATGGGAAAGTAGGCAAAGACAATTTTCAAGAGGAAGGAGTACTCTTCTTCAATTTTATTGGATCTAATTCATACTAACCTATGTGGCCCTTCAAGAGTAAAGAGTCAACAAGGTGAAAGGTATTTCATGTTACTTATTGATGATTATTCTAGAATGACTTGGGTTACCTTCTTAAGAGAAAAATTAGATGCCTTTGATATGTTTAAGGTTTTCAAAGCTATGGTTGAGAATGAAATGAATACTAAGATCAAATGTTTAAGGTTTGATAGAGGAGGTGAGTTTACTTCAAATGAATTTGATAAGTTTTGTGAAGATCATAGTATTAGGAGACATCTGTCAACTCCTAGGACCCCTCAACAAAATGGGGTAGTGGAAAGGAAGAATAGGACTATGCAAGAGATGGCTAGAGAAATGTTGAAGGATGCAGATCTGTTGGACATGTATTGGAAGGAAGCAGTTCACACTGCTATCTATTTGACTAACAGAGTACAATTAAGGGTCAATAGCACTAGGACCCCTTATGAGCTATGGTATGGAAGACCTCCTATTATCAGATACTTCAGGATCTTTGACAACAAATGCTATATCAGAAGAGATGAAGAAGACCTAGGAAAGTTTGATTCAAGAAGTGATGAAGGGATCTTTCTTGGTTACTCAACCAGAAGAAATGCATATAGATGCTACAACAAGAGCTTAGGAAAGATGATTGAAAGCACAAATGTCAAAGTAGATGAAGACTTATATCAGATCTCACAAGAATCAGAGGACTCTGGATCTGATATCTTTCCATGCATTGAAGATGAAGAAGAAGAAGGGAAAGAAGAAAAGGAACAAAAACTAGAGCAGATACCCAAGACTCTAGGAAAGTATGTTTAGAAGAACCATTTAGCAGATTAGATCATTGGGGACAAGAATAAAGGTGTGTTGACAAGGAGAAGTCTTACAAAAGCATATGAGCAAGTAAAATTGTGTTTATTATCAAAGGTAGAACCCAAAACCTTTGATGATGCTAGCAAAGATGATGGATGGATAAAGGCAATGGAAGAAGAATTGAATCAAATTGAGAAGAATCAGACATGG
Source organism: Cunninghamia lanceolata (assembly GCA_027924645.1). NCBI lineage: Eukaryota > Viridiplantae > Streptophyta > Pinopsida > Cupressales > Cupressaceae > Cunninghamia > Cunninghamia lanceolata. Next base: position 2,115,600 of record BSBN01000135.1, on the reverse strand, counting down.
GAATTGGTTCCCAGACCAGCCAATAAGAATGTTATAGGAACAAAGTTGGTGTTCCAGAACAAGCTAAATGAAGAAGGTGAAGTTGTGAGGAACAAAGCAAGATTGGTGTGTAAGGGCTATTCTCAAGTTGAAGGCATTAATTTTGAGGAGTCTTTTGCTCTAATAGCCAAGATGGAGGCAATCAGAATGTTTCTTGACCTTGTTGCTCAAAAGAACATCAAAGTTTATTAGATGGATGTCAAGTCAACATTTTTGAATGGTGATCTAGAGGAAGAAGTCCACATTAGCAACCAAATGGTTTTCAAATATTAGAAGATCTGGACATTGTGTGTATGTTGCAAGTATGGGCCTAACCAGTGTTGTCATTGATGTCAACATAATTCTATTGTATTGATGTCAAGGTTTGGATGAGTTGTGTACTGAGGATATTGAGAAAATTAGTCCTATCAGAAATAGAGAAGTTTAGTGAAGACAGTGAATCTCTATGAAGTGAAGATCCCTGATAAATGAAGATCAGAGAATGCGCATCAAAGGGTTTGTAGATATGTGTCTGAAGATGATCCAGTCAATATTTGAGAGGTCCACATAAAATGTGAAGGATTTATGGCCATAAGAGTAAAACTAGTTCTGGTAACTGTTCAGAGGTGACAGAGTGACACAAATAGGTCCGATGAGATCCAGAAATACAATATCATGTTCTGTGGATCTAGTGGCATGATTGGGAAGATAATTTGAATTGACAACTCAATTGGTTCAAGGTTTGGAGGTCCACAAGCAATCCTTCTAATGTGACAGTGATGACCGACTATGTTCTTGAGGTTTTAGATGAAGATGTGAATGATTACAGTAAGTAGAAGTGGTGCGGATGTTCTTGATGATTCAAGCAAGCTTGTGGGGGCCTCTAGATTGTGTCCAGTTTGTGTTGGCGGTCCGCATTGAAGATTGAGCTCGTGATTGAATATTTACCTTCCAGTAATAGTGTTCTTCCTACTCTTGGCCAACTAGATGATTTGCACATGTTGTGGATGATCTTGAAGATGTTTTGTGAAGCATGGCGTGCTCCTCAAATAAGATTAAAGTCCCAATTATGTGTGGCCAACAGTATAGTGATGTGCATGAAGTTTTTGTAATAAGTCAAGTTGTATTTTCTCTGTAATAAAATATGTGTATGTTGTGCTAACTTTGATGATCATTCCAAAGTCAATGTCATGTATAAACAAGAGTTGCAAAGTCATTCAAATGTATCTATGGTGTCATGATGAGAAGGTTGTGGTGAAGAGGAACGAAAAGCAAAGCAGAAGTGTTGAGCTTAAATGGAACTGATTCAAGCATAGTTAAGATGCTAATCTTCAGTTCAAGTATATAATACTTATATTCTTCTGTAGACAGTGTGTCTCCTATAGGCAGTGGGCCTCTTATGAGTAGTGTGCTCAAGTAGTGAGCCCTAATTGGCAAGTGCCATTTTATTCTTCTTACTCTTTTAACAGAGAATACAATCTTGGGTTAGTCACCCCATGGTTTTTCCCTTAACTGGGTTTTCCACATTAAAATCTTGGTGTCTTATGTGTTAAATTTGTTTCTACTCTTGAATTATTACATTATGCTTCCATGATTGAATCTTTGATATGCTGTTGAAATATAAGAAGATTTTAAAGTGAATAAGGAACAAGATTTTGGTAACCACTGATTCACCCCCCTCTTAGTTGTCTATCCTAAATCCAACAATTGGTATCAGAGCTAAGTTCCTCTAGAAGAAGCTTGACTGCTTGAGGAGATCTATGATGTTGACCTACAAGAAGGATAGTCCAAGGTTTGATGGAACAAACTTCACTGCCTAGAAGAGCCGCATGGAATGTCACTTACAATGCATGGGAGATCAATATTGGAACATAACCACAACTGAATATGTTCCCCCAAGGAATGGTCCAACAACCATAGATGAAGTCAGAGATACAGAAAATAATCTTTGAGCTAAAGAAGCCCTACTAAGTGCCTTGTCCGATTTAGAGATGACAAATGTTATGGGATTGAAGACTTCCTATGAAATTTGGACAAAGCTGGAAAATCTTTATGAGGGAGACAAATATGTGAAGTGTGCCAAGATGTAAAGTCTGAAAGGAAAGTTTGAGAAATTGAAGATGAGTGAAGATGAGAATATCATTTTATATATGTCAAAAGTAAATGAGATTGTATGTGGCATTAGATGTGCTCGTGGAATTTTGGATGAAGATGAGACTATTGCCAAAGTTCTTAGATCTCTACCTCCTACTTATAAATACAAAGACGCTGCTATTGAGGAAATCAGATCTTTAACAACTATTATAGGGGATCAGTTGGTCAGTAGGATATCTGCATTTGAGTTGGCTAAGTTTGGTGATGCACTTCCCAAGACTGAATCTGCATTCAAAGTTAGTGCCTCTACAAAAGGCAAATAGAGATATGATCGAGGAGAAAGTTCCTCAAGGAAATCAACTTGGTATGATAAAGTAAGGAAAGATCTGGAAGAGGATGAATTAGAAGCTGAACAACTTGAAGCCCTTATTGCAAAAAGACTACCAAGGGGATCCAGTAAGTATGAAGGAAAATTGCCTTTCAAATGTTTTAACTACAACAAGATTGGTCATTTTGCCTCAAGATGTCTGGAAAGGTTTTCAAGGCCAAACCCTAATAAATCAAGATTTTAGAAGAAGTGTTACTATGTTCAAGAAGATGACGATGAATAAGTAACATATGATGAATCTGAGATAGGAAACAAATCCAGAAGTGACTGGGTGTTTATTGCCATCAAAGAAGAAGATTCCATGCCTACTAAATCTGGCAATCATAAGATGATAGAAAGTGCTTTGGCTGCTCAAGTTGAGAACAAGGATGAATGGGTTATTGACAGTGGATGCTCTCACCATATGACCGGTGACAAGAGCAAGTTCATAAGCTTGGAAAGGTACGAAGGTGGAGTTGTAAAGTTTGGAGATAATTCTGCTGGCAGAATTAGAGGTAGAGGAACCATTTCTTTTGATGGAAAGAACTAAACCAGTGATGTTTTGTATGTTGAAGGTCTAAAGCATAACCTTCTCAGTGTTGGACAGTTGGTGGACAAAGGCTATGATCTCTGATTCAAAAATGGAAAGTGCAAGATCTTTGAAAGCTCAGGAACTAAAATTGCATTCGGTACACAGACAAAAGGTAACATCTTTCACTTGATTAGTACTGGTAAAAGTTGCCTATTTGTTCAAATTCATCAGAGTTAGTTGTGGCATAGGAGAATGTGTCATGTAAATTTTGATAATATCATCAAGATAAGCAACTCTTAGGCTGTAAGAGATCTTCCAAGACTAGTGAAACCTATTAACAGTCTATGTAAAGAATGTCAGTTGGGTAAGCAGAACAGAGTCTCATTCAAAAGTAAGGAACAATCTTCAACCAGATTGTTAGACCTTGTGTACACTGATCTTGTGGTCTGGCAAGAATCAGGAGTCTACAAGGTGATAGATATTTCATGCTGCTGATTGATGACCACTCCTGGATGATGTGGGTGACTTTCTTAAAAGAGAAATTGGAAGCACTTGAGAAGTTTAAAATATTCAAGGCTATGGTAGAGAATGAAACTGGCATAAACATAAAATACCTCAGGTCTGATAGAGGTGGTGAATCCACTTTCAGAGAGTTCATAGAATTCTGTGAGAAACATGGGATAAAAAGATAGTTATTTGCTCCAACGACTCCACAACAGAATGGGGTAGTGGAGAGAAAGAACCAGACCATCCAAGAAGCATCTAGGACCATGATGATGGAAGCAAATGTTCCTCAAATCTATTAGAGAAAAGCTGTAAGAACTATTGTCTATACTCTTAATCAGGTACAAATCAGAGGCAATACTGGTAAGACCCCTTATGAACTCTGGCATCACTCCTACTATGAAGTATTTCAGAGTCTTTGGTAGTAAATGCTATATCAAAAGAGATGAAGATCTTGGCAAGTTTGATGCTAGAAGTGATGAAGGAATATTCTTGGGATATTCTACTCAAAGCAAAGCATATAGGTGTTATAACAAGAGATTGAGAAAGATTGTAGAAAGTACAAATGTGAAGGTTGATGAAGGCATGGAAAATCCCTCAAGGTACTATGAGTATGAAGCAGATGATCAGAATGATATCTCAGACCTAGGAGAACAAGTCCAAACTCCAGTTCTAACTCAAATTGACCTAGAAAATCCAAAAATACAAGAAGAAACAAGGTTGGATGAACCTATCCAGGAATTAGAAGTGCAAGAGAATCTCAAAACTCCCAAGTATGTAAGACTGAATCATTCTGAAGACCAGATCATAGGAGAGAGAAGCAAAGGTGTTCAAACAAGAAGAAAAATTGCTCAAGATTCAGTAAAGTATTGTTTGATCTCAAAGATTGAACCAAAAATAGTAAGTGAAGCATGCAATGATGAAAGTTGGCTTAAAGCAATGAAGGAGGAATTGATGCAGATTGAAAAGAATCACACTTGGGATCTTGTTCCCAGACCTAAGAATAAAAATGTGATTGGAACTAAGTGGGTCTTTCAGAATAAACTGAATGAAGATGGTGAAGTAGTAAGAAACAAAGCCAGATTGGTCTGCAAAGGTTATTCTCAAGTAAAAGGAGTTGACTTTGAAGAAACTTTTTCTCCAGTAGTAAGAATTGAAGCAGTCGGATTATTTCTTGTCTTTTCTACCTTCAAAGATTTCAAAGTATATTAGATGAATGTCAAGTCTGCTTTCCTAAATGGTGATTTGGAAGAAGAAGTATATATTGAGCAACCGGATGGATTTCAATTGTCTGATCATGGAGGTATGGTCTACAAGTTGAAGAAAGTATTGTATGGACTCAAACAAGCCCCAAGAGCCTAGTATGAAAGATTGGACAAACATATTTTGAAGATTGGTTTTAACAAAGGTACTACTGATAGTAATCTGTATTTTAAGATTGATCATGAAAATATCTTGATTGTTGAAGTATTTGTTGATGATATCATCTTTGGAGGGAAAGATAGTATGTGCAAGACTTTTGCAAATCAAATACAAAGTGAATTTGAGATGTCTATGTTTGGGGAAATGAATTTCTTCTTGGGTCTACAAATCTCTCAAACAAATAAAGGAATCTTCATATCACAGACCAAATATGTGAAAGAATTGTTGAAGAAATTTGGGATGGAAGATTCAAAGGCAATGAATACTCCCATGGCAACCGGATGTAAGCTAAGTAAAGATGATGAATCCCCTAAGGCTGATCAGAAAAAGTATAGGTCAATGATTGGAGGATTGCTCTACCTTACTCAAACTAGACCTGATATTATAAATGTTGTTGGTCTTGTTGCCAGATTTCAAGCTGATCCTAGAGAGTCTCATTTTATGGCAATCAAGAGAATTCTTAGGTATTTGAAGGGAATAGTTGAGTATGGATTATGGTATCCTAAGGATCATGATTTCTCTCTTCATGCATATATAGATGCTGATTGGGCAGGTGATGTGGATGACCGAAAGAGTACCAGTGGTGGTGCATTATTTTTGGGAAAAAGATTGGTTTCTTGGCTAAGTAAGAAATAAGAGGCAATATCTCTATCCACTGCAGAAGTAGAGTATATTGCAGCAGCAGGTAGTTGCACTCAAGTTTTGTGGATGAAGCAAATGCTAAGAGATATTAGAGTGGAGTATGAAGAACCTATCACAATCTTTTCTGATAATTCAAGTGCAATAAACATATCAAAAAATTAGGTGTTGCATTCAAACACAAAACATATATCCATCAAGTTCCATTTCTTAAGAGAGCAAGTGAATAAGAATGAAGTTAGATTAGAGTTTGTGCCCTCAAAGGATCAGATTGCAAACATTTTTACTAAACCTCTACCTAACTCTTTTGAGTATCTCAGGGAGAAGTTAGGGGTTATTACCCCTTCGGTTTAGAACTAAGGTGCACTGATGTGCATCAGTCCAGTGGATCCCAAAGTCGTATCTTGTGATCCAGATTGATGTTAGCAGGCTGCTACTCAGGGGGAGTAGTCAGTATGATTCTAAAATATGACAAGTGGTTGCAAGTATGTGTCCTTTTCCATTGATGTCAAAGGGGGAGAGAAGACATGTGAAAAATAAAAGTGGTTGTTGATCAAAGGGGGATCAGTAAAGAAAGAAAAGACATGTGAATGATTGCTATTGTTAGGGGGAGATATGTCAGTCAGTGAGGAGAAGTTATTGTGTTGATGGTTAAAATAGTTTTTCACATCATATGTTGCCATCAATAACAAAGGGGGAGATTGTTGCAAGTATGGGCCTAACCGGTGTTGTCATTGATGTCAACATACTTCTGTTGCATTGATGTCAAGGTTTGGATGAGTTGTGTGCTGAGGATATTGAGAAAATTAGTCCTATCAGAAATAGAGAAGTTTAGTGAAGACAGTGAAGCTTTATGAAGTGAAGATCCCTGATAAATGAAGATTAGAGAATGCGCATCAAAGGGTTTGTAGATATGTGTCTGAAGATGATCCAGTCAAGATTTGAGAGGTCCGCATAAAAATGTGAAGGAGTTATGGCTATAAGAGTAAAACTAGTTTTGGCAACTGTTTAGAGGTGACAGAGTAACACAAATAGGTCTGATGAGATCCAGAAATATAATATCATATTCTGCAGATCTGGTGGAATGTTTGGGAAGATAATTTGAATTGACAACTAAATTGGTTCATGGTTTGGAGGTCCACAAGAAATCCTTCTAATGTGACAGTGATGATCGGCTATGTTCTTGAGGTTTCATATGAAGATGCGAATGATTACAATAAGTAGAAGTGGTGTAGATGTTCTTAGTGATTCAAGCAATCTTGTGGGGGCCTCTAGATTGTGTCCATTTTGTGTTGGCAATCCACATTGAAGATTGAACTTGTGATTGAAGATTTACCTTCCAAGAATAGTGTTCTTCCTAGTCTTGGGTGACCGGATGATTTGCACATGTTGTAGATGATCTTGAAGATGTTTTGCGAAGCATGGCGTGCTCTTCAAATAAGATTAAAGTCCCAATTATGTGTGGCTGACAGTATAGTGATGCGCATGAAGATTTTGTAATAAGTCAAGTTGTATTTTCTCTATAATAAAATAAATGTATGTTGTGCCAACTTTGATGATCATTCCAAAGTCGATGTCATGTATAAATAAGAGTTGCAAAGTCATTCAAATGTATCGGTGGTGTCATGAAGAGAAGGTTGTGGTGAAGAGGAGTGAAAAGTAGAGCAAAAGTGTTAAGCTTAAATGGAACTGACTCAGGCATAGTGAAGATGCTAATCTTCAGTTCAAGTATGTAATACTTATATTCTTCTATAGACAGTGTGTCTCCTGTAGGCAGTGGGTCTCTTGTGAGTAGTGTGCTCAGGCAGTGAGCCCTAATTGGCAAGTGTCATTTTATTCTTCTTATTCTTTTAACAGAGAATACAATCTTGGGTTAGTCAGCCCATGGTTTTTCCCTTAACCGGATTTTCCACGTTAAAATCTTGGTGTCTTATGTGTTGAATTTGTTTCTACTCTTGAATTATTACATTATTCTTCCAAGATTGAATCGTTGATATGCTATTGAAATATAAGAAGGTTTTAAAGTGAATAAGGAATATGATTTTGGTAACAACTGATTCACCCCCCCTCTCAGTTGTCTATCCTAAATCCAATAGTGCAAACTCAAAAAGGCTTTATATGGTCTCAAGCAAGCACCTAGAGCTTGGTATGCTAGGTTGGATAAGTACTTACTTCAGTAAGGCTTCAAGAAAGGTACTACAGATAGCAATCTTTACATCAAGGAAGGAGATATGATATTGATAGTTGCAATATATGTTGGTGACATCATCTTTGGTGGAGATGATGATATGTGTAAAAGGTTTATAGAGGAGATGCAAAAAGAGTTTAAGATGTCTATGATTGGTGTGATGTCTTTCGTCCTTGGACTTCAAATTGCTCATCTAGATGATGGTATCTTTATTTCTTAGGCTAAGTATGTTAGAGAGATGTTGAATAAGTTTGGTATGGAGGATTCAAAACTAGTGAGTACTCCTATGGTCATTGGATGTCACTTGAGCAAGGATGATAAGTCTCCAGAGTTTGATCAAACTTCCTATAGATATATGATTAGAGGATTATTGTACTTGAATGCTTCTAGACCTAATATCATGCATGCAGTATGTGTGGTTTCCAAATATCAAGCTAATTCCAAGAAAAAACATGAGAAGGCAGTGAAAATAATATTCAAATACTTGAAAGGAACTCTAGATTATGGCTTATGGTATCCAAGAGGTAATGATTTTGATCTGAGTGCCTACACTAATGTTGATTGGGTCAGTGGTGTTGTTGATAGAAGAAGTACAAGTGGTGGTGCTTTATTTTTAAGAAGTAGATTGCTTTCATGGTAGAGCAAGAAATAGGATTCAATGTCATTACCAACTATAGAGGCAGACTATATTGTAGCAGCATCATGATGTACACAAGTATTATAGATGAAACAAACCCTAAAGGATATCAAGGTATTGTATGATGAGCCTATTCCTATTTTGTGTGATAATACAAGTGCTATCAATATTTCCAAGAATCTAGTAAAGCATTGTAGAACCAAGTATATAACAATCAGGTATCACTTTTTGAGAGAGAAGGTCACAGATAAGGAAGTAAGGTTGGAATATTGTCCAAGAAAGGATTAGATTGTAGATATTTTCACAAAGGCTCTTAGAAAGGACACTTTTGAGGATCTTTGATAGAGGTTAGGGGTAATTGCCCCTCCTTCTTCTTGCTAAATGCATAGTGGTGCATCTATCCAAGGGGAGTGCTTCATGTTATATCTTTTTCCTGAACTGATGGTGGCTACCTCTCAAGGGTAGTAGGTAGTGGTTGTTGATGATAGGGGGAGTCTATTTCTTGCAAGAAGAATTAATGGTTAAGGGAGAAGAATTTTTCCTTTGTCCTTTATGTCAAAGTGGGAGAATGAGCAAGTGTGTGTAGCAAGTGTGTTGCCATCAATGCCAAAGGGGGAGATTGTTACACATATGGTTCCTAAGGTTGTCATTGATGTCAACACTATCACAAGGTTGTCATTGATGTCAACATTGTCATGGACGTGTGATGGTGTTCATGGTTGAATGTTATGGATGTATGTTGATATTCATGGTTAGATGTCATGCCTTATCTAGTGACAACAGAGAAGATATTTTAATATGGGAATTAGAAGTTCATGGTTGAATGTCATGCCTTATCCAGCAAGGAAGATACAGTTCATGGTTGGATGCCATGTCCTATTTGGTGACTGTAGAGAAGACATATTAAGATGGGAATTAGAAATTCATGGTTGGAGATCATGTTCCTGAATTTCTTAGTTAGCAGAGATTGTATTCATTGAGTATGCTTGTTGATAGCAAAGAAGACATTAATATGGGAGTTAGAAGCACCAAGATGATCAAATATGTTACTAATGTTGGGGAGATGTTACTAATGGTCTGAAGCATATTGTATGCTCTCTCTTGTTGCTCCTAAGAATGTATGTGTTGATACAAAGATGTTTTTGCCTCTAGATATTGGTGAAAGTTTTTGCTACATGAAGATTGTTTTGAATACTGTCTGGAAGATTGCTCAACGTTTTCATGCTTTTGATGTTGTTTCTCTACAGAGTGGAAGATAGCCTCATATAGTTTCAAAGAATGTATGTCCCAAGTTTCATATTATTTGGACTATCAGAGGAGTGTTTGCAGTTGATAGTTTGAAGACAGTGTTGTTCCTAAAGAAGGTATTCACATTACTACAATGTTTGGCTACATATTTATCTGTGTTTGAAGATAAGTCCTTGTGGTTCAAAAGTTGAGTTAAATTTTTGATGGAGGTGATATTTCCAAAGGTTTGGGTTTCTACACCCTCAGTAGTGAAAGTTATAAGTGGTGGAGTTCTGATCTATACTCTGTCTGAGAAAAGTAATGTTGAAGGCTTGTTGAAATGCTCTGCATTCCTCTAAAAGAGAAGAATTTCCTATGTGGTTTGGTGGACATGTTCAAGGATGTGTATTACATGCATCCTTGCAATTCAGGTGTCTTGGTGCTCCACAAGGTTAGTTTCTCAATAACGGTGTGTTATAGTGTGTTCCGGATGGTTGTTTGACCTTAGCGTGCATGTTTTAAGGCATGCAACATAATGTATTTGTTGTGAAGAGTTAGAGGTGTATTTGAAGGTGTTGTATGAGTCATGAAGACTCATCTGGAAGAATTTCATGAATATCTTTTGTGCTTCCAGTACCGCACAAGGTTTCAAGTGGTGGTGACCGTTATACTTCAAGTTTCATGTCTTCCTTCTTAAGGCCATCCTATTTCAAATGAGTAATGTGTGTGGAGGTGATTCCTTGAAGAAAAATGCTATAAATAATGCTTAGGACTAGACTAAGCATGTGTTGGGATCTACAGGGCATGTGTTTCCTTCTAGAGTAGCGTATAGTTATTGATAGGGCTTACCCTATGCAAGTTTCATGTTGTGATCTCTGGCTGACTTGTAAAATGTAATATTCTTATTGTATTGGCTGACTTTTAATGAAATCAATGTAATGTTGTGTATATATTATAAATCTAGTTGGTCTAGGTGAAGTATAATTGCGAAGATGAAACTATGAAAGTGTGAAGAGCATAATCATATGCATTGTGATGTACAAATGAAGGAGAAAGAGAAGATGTGCTAGAGGCCATCCTAATTCATCTTAAAGATATTTTTGTGATAGGAGGGAAGTAAAGAGTGAACCTAATTGATCCAATCATCAGAAGAAGCATAATTGTAATCATCAAAGGTGTGAACTACAATGTCAATTTTCAAGTAGTAGAAGGATTGTCATACTGTAATCATCTCTGAGTTTTTCCTCAGATTAGGGAGTAGTTACTTCCTTGGGTTGTAGCCCTAAAACAAAGTCTGCAGGGAGTTGTAGCTTCCTTGGGAGTGACCCTAAAACAAAGTCTTCAAGGAGTAGTAGATTCCTTGGGTTGTAACCCTAAAACAAAGTCATCAGGGAGTGGTAGCTTCCTTGGGTTGTAGCCCTTAAAAAAAATTGTAATTTTGAGCTTCATATATTGTGATTTAATCATCACCATGGTTTTTCCCTTCTTGGGTTTTCCATGTATATTTGGTGTTATGTGTTGATGTGTATTGTGTTAATATTTCATGTTTATGTTAATATTGTAATGCTTATGTTTTAATGTACTCCAACTGATTTGAAGTTTGTTAAGATACTGATTAACCGCCCTCTTAGTATCCTATTGTGTTTAACACAAAAAACCAAATTGGAGAAACCAGAGGACTGTCAATGCAATACAAAATTCAAGCTCTAGTTGTCCATCCTATGGGAATAGCTACAATAATGATGACATAGAGAAATTTGGAGGCTATAGAGGAGGCTAGGGCCATGAAAGAGGTCAAAGAAGGAGAGAGGATGCCACATGTTTCAAATGCAATAACCTAGGACACTTTGCTAATGAATGTTGGGGTGAAATAAAAACACAATGTTCATTTTGTAGTAGTACAGAGCATGACCTATTTTCTTGGGATAAAGAACAACAATAATCTAGAATGCACCTCCACAATCTAAGAGTGATGAGTTACAAAACTTGAATACACAAAAAGGGGCTAGGATCATAAGAAGGGAACCTAAGGGTCAAGGAGCAAGAACTTGCCTAAAGAACAACAAAGAGGAAACAAACACATCTTCAAGAGAATCTATAGATGAGGAATATTACCGAAGAAGCAAGTCAAAACACATAGGAAAATATAGAATAAGAATGAAGTAGAAAGTTATAGTACTAACAAGACAAGGAATGAATACCAGAAGACATTACACCATTGAGATAGAAGAGAAAGACAGTGAGGAGGAAGAAGAATTTGTCCCTACTAAGAAACAACATGAGGAAGTTTTGTAGAAAGCTAAACAAACAATAAGAATGGAGAAAGAAAAGGAGAAACAATACAATCTATTTTCACTAAAGAAGTAGAATCTCTCAAGTAGTTAGCCCAATTTACACAACACAGACTCGTTGAGAAACTGAAGCAATTTTCTAAAGAATGGACTAAGGAGTAAGGTCAAAAGAGTCAACTCTAGAGGATGGGAAGGACAAATAGATAATGGAAGACAAAGACACTTATGGTGAATGTTCATATAAATCATAGAAAAGTCCAGAATGTCATGGTAGATTTGGGAGCAAAGGTCAACACACTAACAAAGAAGCTTTAGGAATAGTTAGGAAGACCTAAACTGACATAGACAACTTACAATATAATCTTGGCCGATGGATCCAATATGTAGACAATGGGAACATGGAATCAAGTGGAAGTTAACCTAATGGGAGTCAAACAAGTCTTAGACTTTATCATTGTTGCCATGAAGGATCAAGGGGAAGCTTTCAATCCACTTTTGGGTTTAAGATGGTTTGTAGATGCAAACAGTATCATAGACTCCCAAAAAGAAGAGCTATCATTTGCTAATTATAACAAAATTATCAATATTCATTTGGGATCATCAATGAAAAAAGCATACACAGAAGAAGTCAATTAGGCAGAAGATAGTGATAAGGATTCAAAGAATATCTACACATTTTCAAGGTTTGAAGCAAAAGAAACAATAGAAGAGCCTAACTCTAAGGGAGAATTAGAGATAGAAGATTATCACTATAGCATAGATAGTGAGGAAGTTCTAGAGGATTTATTGAAAGGACTAGAATTAAAAACATGAAAAATGGTTGGTTACTAGAGGATATTCATGGTTAGAATTGGCAAGGAAGACATACTGCAATCCTCCGTATTTCATCAAAACTCACTATGGATCACATATGATGCATCTATGGAGGATACAAAAGATATGGATCAAAGACCTCAATAGGTAAGTCACATTTTGAAAGGGATTTCACATATCAAGTTGCCTAGGTTTTTTGGAGTACAAAATCTACATACATATCTAGTAAAAATGGAAATAGTTTTCATAGATGAAAACATAAGATTACAAGTTGTACAACACACATTGGTATGCAATGCCGCAAATTGGTGGAGCACACATAAAGACACAATCAATCGATGGATAGCATTTAAAATACTCATCAAAATAAGGTATTTGCTAAACAAAAGGAGAATATGACATAATACCCAAATACTCAAGTCAAGTCTCACCGCAAGAACATTTATCCATGTGTACAATGGTATGGAGAGAAATAAATGAATATAATGAGATATTGTATACCCCATTTATTTTATTGGATGCTATCACTGATTGCAAAGACATGGTATATAAATTAGGAAAGAAGGAAAGAAACTAATTATTGGGAAAAGATACAAAACAACTTCATTCACACATTCTCATTCTCTAGTCCAGACAAGAACATACACACAGTACTCATTAGAATCTAGGAGATCATCTTTCAACAAGATGTAGAAGAATAAGAAGTAAAATGGGAATAAAGCCCACCACCCTCAAGAACAGAAGGCATATGGAAAATCATAGAATGGATGGATAAAGAATCATACCTAGAGAAACACAAATGCTACAAAACAACACAACAGGAGGATGAAGAGAGTAGGGAACCAAAAATAAAGATTGAGAAAGGAGAAAGAAAGATGGTGGAATAAAAAACTATCAAGGAAAAATACTACAATAATCCCATCTAGCTAAGGGAAGAGAACATTGCCAAAGAAGGAGATCCTAAGGTAGCCAAAATAGGAGACTATTGGGATGAGAAGGTAGTGGTGCAATTAGTAGAAATTTTATCTGAGTATGAGGATTTGTTTCTTAGAAAATTAATAGAGATGAAGGGAATCAAAGAGGAGGCTGGAACAATGAAAATTTAATTAAAAGAAGGCAGTAAACCAATCAATAAAAGGCCATACAAATTGAATCCAAATATGAAGAAAAAAATTATAGTATAACTTGATAAGATGCTCGAAGCAGGGATCATAAAACTAGTGGAGGAAGAAGAGTGGATCAGTCCAATGGTAGTACAAAATAAGAAAATAGGAGAAATCAGGATCTATGGAGACTATAGCGAATTGAATAAAGCTTGTATTCATGATCTTTTCCCTACACCATTCACAGAGGAAATCTTGGAATCAGTTGTCGGTAGGGAGATTGACTCCTTCATTGATAGATTCTATGGGTACCACCAGGTAAAATTAGAGAAGAGGACCAACCTAAAACAATATTTGCCTCTAAACTAGGATCTTTCATGTATACTATTATGCCATTTGGATTGAAAAATACACCTATAGTATTCAATAGAATCATGGTAAATGCATTCAAGGAATTTATACATGATTTCTTGGAAGTCTATTTTGATGATTGGACTGTATTTGGACTATAAAAGATCACACACAAACATTAAGGTTGATGCTAAATAAATGCAGAAGCTTGAAAATTTCTTTGAACTTGAAGAAAAGTACTTTTTCGGTACCACTTGGAACACTACTGGGTCATATAATATGCAAAGAATGCTTGATGGTTGATCCCCTAAAAGTTGCAATTATTCAAAACTTACCACCACCAAAAATTATATCTAATGTCAAAACATTCCTAGGATATACCAGTTACCACCACAAGTTTATCAAGAGTTATGCAGCCATCTCAGCACCTATAGAAGAACCACTGAAGAAAAAATAGGGCAAAAATATTACCTAGAATGAGCAGCACGAAAAGGCATTTGACACACTAAAACAGAAGATAGAATAAGCACCCATACTCATATTTTTGAATTGGGACAACACATTCTATGTTCATTTCAATGCATCAGGGATTATAGTGGGAGAAATACTAACTCAATCTAGGGGTTCTAAAGATCATCCTATAGAATTTATAAGAAGGAAGTTATCAAAAGCAAAGAAGAATTATCACAACTGAAAGATAAGCCCTAGCAATGGTATATGCATTATAGAAGTTCAGACATTACCTCTTGTCGAAACCTTTTGTATTCTACACTGACCATGAACCATTGAAATATCCACTCAACAAACCAATCATTTAAAGAAGAATTTTCCAATGGCTACTCTTGTTTCAGGAATTTGAATTCTCAATCATGGTGAAACTAGGACGGCACAATCAGGGACCAAACTACTTGTCCAGAATTGAGACAAGGGAAGATCTAGAGGTACATGAAGAAGAGCTACCTGGTGTAAATCTTTTCAAAGTACATGTGGTACTGGAAGAGATGAAAGATATATCATACCTATTAGCTATGGGTGAATCTCTAGCAGACATGTCAGCACAAGAAAGACAAAACCTAATGTGAAAGTCTTTTCCATAGACATTGATTGAAGGAGAGCTACATATCTAAGGAAAGGATGATATTATTAGAAGGGCAATATATGAACATGAAAGAGAGGAAATTCTAAGAGAAGCACATGAAGGAATAGCAGGAGGACATAATGTTGGAGAGATGACAACAAGAAAAATCAAACTAGCAGGGTTATGGTGGCCTACACTTTTCAAAGATGCAAAGAGATATGTTAAGAATTGTGATGTATGTCTAAGAACAAGGAGGTCTACCGCAAGAGATGAAATTCCATTATGACTAGTATCAATGCAATCACCTTTTCAAAAATGTGCTATTGATTTCATTAGACCTATAGACCCACCAACAAAGCAGTCAAAATCTAGATTCATCATTACCAAAGTGGAATATCTAAGTGGGCTGAAGCACAACCAACTAAAGATTGCACTGTAAAAATTACCGCCAAATTCATCTATGAGAATATAATTACTAGATTTAGCTACCCATTGAGTATAACCAGTGATCAAGGTAAACATTTTGTAAAAAAGATTATTTCAAAACTATTAGACAACTTCATCATAACACACAACAAGAGTTCACCATATCATCCACAAGAAAATAGAGAAAGTGAAGCCTTGGATAAGATCATTGGGGTAACATTAACAAATATGTGCAATGGGAACAAGACAAACTAGGATCTAAAAGTACATGCGGTACTTTGGGCATATAGAACAACTTTCAAAAGAACCACTAAGTTCAGTCCCTATGAACTGGTGTATGGAATAGATTCTACAATACCAGTACACTTCATATTTCCAAACTTCTACGTAGCACGGACTCTCAAGCTGGGTGAAAAAGACTCTCTCGTAGAGAAAATGAAAGAGGACAAATTGATGGTAGCATATAATATGAACCTAGAAAAGAAAAGACAAAAAACCTGGTATAATAGAAACTTGAGGAACAAGACATTCAATGAAGGTGAACTAGTACTCCTATATGAAAACAAATTTGAGAAGCAGGGAAAACTGAAAACAAGGTGGTTAGGACCGTTTTACATTGAAGAAATTACAGATTCTAGTGTAGTCAGACTAAAAGACATGGAGGGCCAAATATCAATTAGTTATGTCAATGGTACCAGACTAAAGAAATATTTTCAACTGGAGTAGAGCATGTCTTGAGGACAAGACATAGTTTTGAAGGGGGATGATGTTAGAAGGCTACAGGGCATGGAGTAGAGCCGACTGGAAGCTAGTGCATCCATCATGCTAAGGATGGGAGCCGACATAAGATACTAAAGGACACATCTCTATATGTATAGGGTAGGATAAGTATGATATGATATGATATGATGACAAAGAAGTCCAATAAAACATGTATGTAGAATGATGAGGTAGAGACTAAGACCTATCAGTAATGGATGTACATGATGTTTGGTTATTGAGTATATATATTAAGATCTATGGTACCAGATAATTCTTTGGTGTCTTATTGTTATGATATGTTTGTGATACTCTACATATGTTATTCTTGGTATTTTTCTCAATCTCTAACTACTTGACCGAGATATAAACTAACTACAAAAACTTGGCTGAGGATTGGATCTTCAGACTAGTATCCCTCCCCATTTCTTTCTAACAAGGATATAAAGCTTAGTTGACCTACCTATTGACTAAAATAAACCTCAATAAATAGACACATGCTAACACACAACAAAATCCTCTTTTTCATGAACTTGATGAAATCCTCAAATCTCTAGGTGCTCAAATCTTGTAATCATCTTCTTTGATCTTGACATTGTGATTGCAATAGTGTAAATTGAGAGGATAAACTCATCACAGGACTAATATATTCCCTTAAATATGCAATAAATTCTCATCTATATGATAGAGTGGAGAGCACCATACTCGGAAGTGGGGCTATGAGGGTTGCAGGACATTTTGCAACAACCAGATATATGCCTATCCCTATCGCATCTCCGCATTCTAAATTTTAAGACCTTCACTTTACCTTTGCGACATAAATACGCTCACTAGGATATTTGTAGGAATAAGGATATGGCAGCAATATGGTTCACAAGTGGACCCATCCTATTTGGTGTCACATTTCCATATTATTCTTTAGGCCAAGGAAACTTCACATTCAGCCCTCTTTTAAATTCAAAATGTATTTTGTGGGCTTTCAAGGGAGGCAGGACTTGAGGAAAAGAGGATATATCCCAATGCTCATTAAACATCCACCATATCTCTCAAGAGTGACAACCCCCACAATTGAAACAAAGTGAAATCTTCCCCTTAAGTTATTAGAATCTCTATATGCAGATGAAGTTAAAACTTCTGTAATTTTGAGATGTGAGTGAACTTACATAAGAAATAGAGACTTGATATAAGAATTCCTCCTTAGTCCACTCAACCTTATCTTGAAATGAAAATTAATCCAATTTAAATGGTAATTCATAATAGTGTTCAGAACCTAACCCCACCGTATATCATAAAATCTAAAAATCACTTTCAAAGGTGCAAGACTAAAATAAGAGAATCCAACCAAATGACAAAAAGGGATCCACATTTTAGAAAAATGGGGTGTGTGTGCAAGGCACAATATCTATCTCTCCATCTATCCCTTTGTCTCTTTCTATCTCTCCCCCCTCTCTCCCTCTCCCTCTCCCTCTCCCTCTCCCTCTATATCTCTCTATGTCTCCCTCTCTCTATCTCCATCTCTCCCTCTATATTTTTCTATCTCTCTCCTAGACCTCCCTCTCCCTCTCTATCTCTTTATGTCTCCCTCTCTCTCTATCTCTCTATGTCTTCCTCTATATATTTCTCTATTTCTCTCTCTCCCTACCTCTTTCTATGTCTCCCTCTCTAACTCTATATCTCTATCTCTCTCTATCTTTCACTCTTTCTATCTCTGTCTATCTCTATCCCCTTCTCTCTCTCACCCCACCTCTATCCCTCTATTTCTCCCTAGATCTATATATCTATCTATTTCTCCCTCTATCTATTTATTTCTCTATCCTTCCTCTCTCTATCTCTCTCTCCCTCTATCCCTCTCTAAAGCCTTTTCAACAAATCCATTTTGTGCATGTCCCGCAATCATGGCATTCCATGAGACCACATTTGTTTGAGGTGTTCTATCAAATAGTTCATGTTCCTTATCTATGCTTCCACATTTTGCATACATGTCTCACAAGGCAATTGCAACTACAACATCTGACAAAATTACCATATCCTTGATGTTTTTATGGATGTTCATAGCCTATTCCAAAGATCTCATTTTGGCACAAGTAGGGAGGATGCTGGCAAAGATTGAGGAATTTGGCTTTAAAATAGCCATTTGCATTTTCTTGAAAGTTTCTAAAGCCTTTTCAAACATGAGATCATGTTAAGGTATTTTATTTGGGGTTGTGAAGGATATCATACTTGACACAACTTAGCACTTTGAAGTGTTTGTAGAAGGACATGATATGATTTATAGGTTTTCTCTCTTTGTTCTATGGATACTTCTTGGAGGTTCATGTTCATATGATTTGGGAGAGTTATGATGACATGTTGTGAGGGAGTATGAAGCATTTTTATGTTGCAAGTATTGATCATTGTGGTTTTTCTTGGTACTACATGGTTCTGATCATTAGCCACACCTTGGTTTGAGTGTTTATTGGTAGACTTGATATGCCTTGATCTATTTTCAGATTTGATATTACCCATGCAATGGGAGTTCCTGGATATGTATGTTCTTCATTGATAGGTTTTATACAGGGAGCTTGTGATTGCAGTATATGAGTTGGTTATGTTGTTGGCATGAGTTTATTGATGTTGTTGATACCTAGGAGGTATGAATGGTTGGATGTATTAGCATATACTAGTGGGTGCTATTTCTAGTCATGTGGGTTTTTTACCTTTGACAATAGCTTGGAGCATTTGTTATCACTTAATTTGATTCTTGTATTCTTTGGATTGATGCATCTTCACCTTGGCATGTTCCTTTTCTTCCATAGGTGGCATGTTGGAAGATGAGAGGAGTTCTTGCTTGAGATGGTGGTCACCTTGATTTTATTGTAGGTATCTTTATGGAGCACGAGAGCATATTAGAGATTCATGTGGTTTCATGTATGGCTATGATGATGTATTTCATTGATTGACCCTTATTAAATGTATACAACAAATGGGAGAATGTTAGGAAAAGGTGTGTTGTACACCTTACTTGATAATGATATAATTTAATTATGTAAAATAAATATTTATTTGTGGTGCATCTCAATTGATGTGTTTAGCCACATTAAATATTTATTTGGGGCCACTTGTAAAAGTTGTATATAACATTGGTCAAATATTTTATGTGTGGGAGACATAAGGCAAATATTTAATATTTGTGGCAATTATCTTAATATTTGGAAAACTTAGTACATAAAGTGAAAACTTAGTTGCAAATATTAAATGAGGGGACAGTGGTTATTTGAACTCATATTTTTGTGCAAGTTGTATTTGTGTGAGCTTGAGTCTATAAAAGAAAGCACATGGTTAGTGGTTTGGGTTGTCTAGTTAAGTGGGTTGTCATTATATTGACTTTCTTTTGTGAGTTCATATGTGAAGCATGGCATGGTATGTGTGGTTACATGCTTGGACACATGGAGGATGCATTGGAGGAGATTGATGCTTCAAAAGTGTTCATGGAGACTCTGTAAGTGTATTGTAATGTTCTATTGTTGAATAATGCTTTGAGTGTGGATGATTTTGGAGGCTAGGTTTTTCCCTCTTGATGGTTCTCCTAGGATATACCTTGTGTTATCTTGTGGCTTGTCTATTTGACCTTTGCATTATGTAATTTTTGTAATATTGTATGCATCATATTCTCTCATAGCATTATGTAGGAATTGGTTTGATCAACCTTGTTACTTCCTAACATGGAAGCTATTGCATACAATGCATATTGCAAGGGGTGGAGTAAATTGTTGATTGAATTGTCTAGTAATTTAAGGGTGATATTGTGTGTACACAACCATTGTCCATCCTCTTGAGGAAGACATATGCATTAAATTGCATGTGGGTATATTGTTGATAGTTGAAGCTTGGGGAGATACATAGATTTTCTTATATCATACCCACAAAATCACAATGAATATGAGACCCTAATGATCAATCTCTTTAATGTCAATTGATGCTCAAAGTCAACACTATTTTCAATGGGACTTGGTAGAAAATGCCATAAGAAACTAGAATGATTGGCACAAGGTGTGGGTCATGTAGATCCCAACTAACTAACCACATAGCAGATAAATCCTCTCTTGTTGATTCCTTTCGCGGTTCCAAACTTATCAAATTTAAGGTTAACAAAGATGAATTGAAGAAAAAAATGTTGAATCCTAAATATTTGATGAATGCAATGTTGGAGGCCATTACAAAGGAGGAGTTTGTGTATGATGTAGATCACCATTGTGGGGATGTGCCCAACACCCTACCTAAAGTCATTATTTATATGAATATGAAGAGAAATAGCCACCATTGCCCTATGCACTAGTCTTGACTTTAGGAGCTTATCAGTGAACAATAGATTAAATATATTCCTTAACGTTTTCCTTAATTTATATAGTTATAATATTAATCTTTAGATATTCTCTAATGATCACAAGTAGATAACTTGGAATAAAATAGGAATTAAGTCTAGAGTTTGAAGATTCATGAGTAGATTTCAAAAGGATTCAATAACCAAACACAAGGAAGTGACTAGATTATGGTTCATAGTTCTCTCTAGCCCTAGTGGAATTAGACTTAGAATTACATGACTTTTTTAGATGTATCCATGTTAATTATTCAAAATTAATAATGATGTTTGATCTATAAACCAACTCAAGTTTAGACTTATAGACATGTTTAATCCTAAGATGAAATTTAAACTAAAATAAAGTTAATAATAAGATTAGGTTCAAAGTGCAATAAGGTCACTTATAGATTTAACATTGGTGGACACAAGAATAAAGTTAAATGTGGTGTATATGTGTGTTTGAGTCTAGAATCTAAAGACATTGATTGTAGATGTGAAATTCTTAATTAGCTCTAAGAGAATACGTAGGGATGTTGGTGTCCATTAAACACTCTAGACACTAAAAAATTCATATTTTAGACACAAGCATCTTAATAGATAAAATATAATATAGCTCTGAGTTGGCAAGATGAAATAGGACACATTGAACACTGGACTTTAGATTCTTAACTTATTCACATTCTCAGGTCGAGGAACATGACCTATGATTAAATTCCAAACATGAGGGTTTGAGTGAAGGAAACAATATAAAAAATTATAGTCTGAGCTAAATTTATGTTGGTAGATGTGAAAGTGTCACTTGACTAGATTCCAGTAGGCACCTTAGGTCTAGACTTAAAACATGATTAACAAATGTGAAAAACTTAATTAACTATATTTTAGTTACTATCTTAGATCTAGGAATGGAAGATGGGATTTAAATTTAGATTGGAGGATCAAACAAAGAAAGATGAAGAATAAATTTTGGTTTGGTTTGGGTCATAAGTAGAAAGAAACATGTCACATGGCTAACATATTGAAGAAAAAATCCTCAAATGTAAACAAGCTTTCTACTCCATGTGAAAAACATGTGGGAAGCTTAAAAGGGCATTAGATACTATTATGGTTGGTTAGATGATACCTTTAATTGTTTCCCCATGAGTTTTTATTTGGGGTGAGGTTATATGCTTCCTTATTTGCACAATTATGGTCATCGACTCTATGTTAAAAAGTGTCCCATGTTCACTATGTGGTATCACAAGTCCATCACTTAGCATATCTACAAATCTTCCCATCCTTCAACTACCAATGCCATGCCCACTTGCAACACAATGCATATGTATCCTATAGGAAGAGAGAGAAGGATTGTCTAAACACAATCACAACCTCTTATTCTCAGACATTTCAAATGACAATGTGCTCTGAACCTATGTCTCCCTTAAGAAGAGGAAGAAGGATTGTCTAAACACAATCACAACCTCTTATTGTTAGACATTTTAAATGAAAATGTGTTCCAATGCCTTCCTAATTACACTTTGTTCATTGCCAAATTTTTAAAAACATTGTATTTCTTTCAAATTTCATATTTAGTTACATAATACACTCATTTCTTATACCTATTAGTGTTCCCATCATTGATTTTTTAGTGGCAATTTTTTGTCAAATAGCAAATAGTAGAAATCAGGGCCACCATTTTTGGTGAATAGGAAAAGCTATAAAAAGGGACTAAATCATCACTTTTTTACAAAAATAGTTTAGTATTGGTTAAATTTCATGACATTATTTTATTAAACTTTTAAATTGAATTGTTTTTCTATAGTAAGTGATGCGTGATTGGAGCCTAATCACTAGAAATTTATAATTTATCATTACAAATATAAATCATATTCATCATTAATATTACATTTCCACTTATTTTAGGGGTTGTATCACCATTACTATTAAATTCCTACTTACTTTCGGGGTCGTAATCGCTTTGAAATTAACATTTGGTAGGTTTTGCCACTTAGAAATTATATATAATTAAGGTTGGCAGCAACAAGACCATTGAACAATGAAATGACTCTTTCTTTCCTTTATCATCATGGCCTCTAAAACCTAGGGCATATAGGGTTTCAAATATGATGATTACAAATAATACAAGTAAATTAGGGTTCTTGTGCTTATATTATTTTTTAACATTTGCATGGATAAGAAATTGAGGTTTTGTCTATAATCTATGACAGGTATTCACTTTATATGATGCTTGTAATAGATCTTTTGTTTGGTAAATTCCACATGAGATGACTACAATCTTAAGCTCTCTACTCATGTTCTCTAAAAATAGAAAGTAAGAGCATCTAAAGCTCTTGAAATGATTGTGACCAAAGTTCTATTGACAATGAAACTTAGGTTTTCTCTTGACCCTCGTGCGCTTGTAGGTATCATTAATCAGTGAGACCCCTATAGATAGTAGGGCGTTTCTATAGTTTGGATATGTGAAGGAATAAGGAATTCATTTCGCACCATTGATTTCCACTATAATCTCATGGTCATGATCTGATTTTGTGAGTTTATAAGCACATGTCACAAAAGCTATTTACTCCACTCAAAATTTAATTTGTGATACATGAATAGATATTAATGGATGACTGTGATTTGATTCCATAGGTTTATAAGATAATGTCATGAAAACTATTTACTTTCCATGAAATTTAATTTGGACCGTGCAATTAGATATTAATGGATGAATGTGATTTGATTTTACAACTTTATAAGCTAATGTCATGAAAATTGTTTACTCCTCCCAAAATTTATTTTAGGATATGCAATTAAATATTGATATAAGGTCAATTCATTCACATTTTAGAGTTATATTTTTATGGGGCTGCCCCTTAACCCTATTAGTGGCTACTATAACTAAGCCCTTTCTTCAACATTACGAAAAGATAAAAGAATAGTATTCACCAGAATTTGCCAAGATTTTATGCAAATTTCTAGTAATGTGCATAAATTCACTAGGAAAATTAATATTTAAAAGAACATGAAAGATTCACCATGAACATTAATGCACTTATCTAGGATTCACTGGGATTTTTGAGAGATTTTCAAGGGCCTTTTCTTAAAGTTATTGGTTCCCATTACATCATAAGTGCAATTGTTAGTTTTTTGGTTGAGATATTGATGATTTAGTTCTATTGAATGGTCACCCACATGGGTTAAAGTGAACTTTATGGAACTAAGTCATAAAAACCAACAAAATGACTATAATAAATCAATTTATTAGGGGTATGTACAAATTATTAATACTTAATCCTTAATTGAATACTTCAATTCTAAACACTATAGAGGTTTAATTAAGTTTTTTAAAAAGTGGGATCTGCTTCCTCTAACTATATTGTAACAATGTAATGAAAATAAATGTTTTACTTACTAGTAAACGTATCTACAATATAATTTTTCTTATATTTATTTTTTATATTTTGAGACTATATTTCTAGAATCTTTTAGAAATTGATTATAAGTGCTTTTAAATTCAACTATGTATAATTTTTTTACACTGATATTTTGGATCACACTTAGTGATCCATCATTAAGATGAGGATAAAATTATAATTTGGATTGTAGACTTAACACTTAAAAAGGAGGATGGGGCAAGGATGTGACAAGGGGAATGGGAAAAAAAGGACAAGAAAGGAGGAACAAATAAAAAAAGAATATATATATATATATATATATATATATATATATATATATATATATATATATATATATATATATATATATATATCATTTTAATGAATTTATTATTATGAAACATTAATTTGATATTTGGAGGAATTGAGTATTAATTGAGGAAGGTGGTTTTATACTTACATATATATAACCTAATTTAGGATCTAGGAACTGAAAAAGAGTAACTAGATTGTAGTAGGTCCATGGCCATCAATAGGAAGATCCCACAAGGTGTGGAATAACCAAAAACTTATCTACCTTCAATACTATACTACTATATTATACTTCTATCTTCTATTGTCCAAGGAGTGTAGTGTCTTAATGTAATGCCCCGCCAAGGAACCCAGAGGATAACACAACTAAACTTACAAAAAGAACATTTTTTTTTAAAACAAAAGAAATAACAACAATCATATATTTATTCATAACATTTAAATTAATCTTTATCCTCTAGGGTTCCACAGTTGCATTACTAACAAACTAAAACAAGATCTAACCAAAATTATGAATTAACTAACAACCATAGTTCATTCTAAGTCTAATTGCATCAAATGAATAAACACATACAATTACATATTATATCATCAGATAAGTAAGCATCAAGATCCTGCACATAGGATTACAAGTACATAAACAAGTTCCTTTACAAGAGAGTACAACATTACATTATTTACAATATCACTATCCAGATTACATTGGAGTATATACATCAAGATAATAGTACATGATTCAAATGATATACAAGACTGGAACATGATCATAAGTATCTGTCTCCTCAAGATAGAACAAGATCTAAAATCTGCCACACAAGGTACATCCTTCTCACACACGAACAACATCAAGGGAAACCAATGAAGATAAAAGCACAACCACCCGACCACATGGAAACCTAAGGTCCACCCCCCGTGCTAGGAGATAACAATAAGGTCCCACTAAGAAAATAGACAAGAAGTCAATAGGCTAACAAGTGTAAGAACTACACATGACTCCAATACAACACTGGTCGATATGAACACCACAAGTAACTCAAACAATACTTCCAGAGGCAAATACACAATGAAAGAGGAAAACATAATTAGGGAATGCTAGGTTACAATAGGGATGAGTGTCATCACATGGTCCTAACATGGGTTACCTTGACAGTCTCTAACTAGACACTGGCCCCCATCCATGGGTTACCCTGACAGCCTCTCACTAGGTGTCGGCCCCCATCTATGGTTACCCTGACAGTCTCTTACTAGACGTTGGCCCCATAGGGTGACACATGTAGAACCAGTATTCCTTTCATGAGAACAAGGAAGTTCATTTTTCCAACCACAGCCTTCTCATCCCATCCTTAGCCTGAACGAGCACTACAGGCATGGGTGAGGCATCCAATTATCTTAAATAGTGTGAAAACTACCCAACCTCTAAATTTATTATTAAGTTATCACTAGATTAACAACTTCCAATGGGTTACCCTAACAAGCCACTTTAGGTGTCAGCCCCACATTGAAAGCCACTCCCCCTTCACTACATCTAGATTTACCAAGCCCAAAACTATAAACCAAGCATGAACTATCACATTTCTCATCATGATGTGTTTACAACACAAAATATATGTCATTTCACATTACACAAAGAAAGGCATTACCCATCTTGCATAATCATCATAACCACATGAATAGATACACTGAGCAAGGCATTATCCATCTTGCACATGTACCATACCAACATGAATAGGAGGAAACATTCCAGAATAGCAATTTACTCAACCCACATGATGCACACATAGCCAACTCCCACACAATCACACCCTCCTAGGCCTCTAGAATCATCTTCCATAAATGACACAAACACTTGACACCACTAAACACAATAGTCATGCATCACATTCACTCTCAAATGCACAACATAAACTACAATCCTTCATCAATATTTCAAATACAACACCACAAATGCAACATATGATATAATGCACTAATTATGGGTCTTAAAGAATGTAACATTAATCCAATCATGATCAATCATCTAACAATTTTAAATTGAATCTATCTCATCAATACAGAACTATAACTTTCTAATCACCAATAGTAGTTATGATATGATCATAAGATATAAGTGTCCATGAGTATCAATATTTTAACTAATAATTCTCAAGACTTATTTTAACTTCATTTAATTAAAATGATGGCAAACAACATGCAAATAACCCTAATGTATACAAATTAAACACAACAGTTATTTACACTATTTACACTAATGTAGATTTCATTAATAATCAGGACAATTTTTTAAATACTATTAAATATAACTGTATAGGCAAGACTAAAATCCCATGCTATAAATCTCTTACACTAGTTAGAATCACAAGATACAAAACCTGAAGCTACAATAAAAGAACCTTGTTCTAAGGTTAGCTTGAGAGGAAAGAAATACAAAACATCAAAACATTCATATAGATCTAACATTTTCATCAAATCTACCTCACTTTTAACCACATGCATAAGATAGGATTATTACACAGTTAAAGGATGGTTCCAACCAAGTAGAAGTATCATGGCTAAAGAAACTCAAGAGTGAACTCTAAGAGGGCACAAGTAAAAAAACAATCTTTTTATAGGTTTTACCAAATTCTATTCAACACACGAATAGGAAGAGAGAAGCTCAAGTTGCTATGGAAAAACTTAAGTGTCAACTTGATCAATCTTCTATAAACCACTACTACATTAGTCCTATGAATATCAAAATGATCATGCCTAATACATAGTTCTTCTAGGGGTGTCTACAACTCATAATGATTACCAAGCTTGTTAAAATCCCTTACCCAACACTAGTATTAACGGAATAAACCAGTACAAAGCATTCTAACCTGCTAACATGCCAAGTCTAGGAATAGGAAGGGTTGATTGAGTTCAAGACATAAATATGATACAAACATTTTCTCAACAACAAGGTTAATAAGAACGTGACATTTCTTAAGCACAAGTTATAAACATTCTTTATACAACTAATGAGCCACAACATCTGTAAACATCTGTAAAGGACTTTATTATCACATCAAAATTCACTTACAACATCACATACACATGAAAACAGGACATACTAATCTATGCCTCATGAAAACTAAACCTTGACAACATGACCCTATTATGACCACTGATACAACTTACACAAGTTCCATTTACCTTATACAGTTCCACTCGTAATCAACTAATTTCTAAAACAAACTTATAAATCAAAACTTAAATACATTGTTTACAAACCTAATTCCAAACCTACTTAAATCATATTTCTGCTGATAAATAGTAATAAAATCAATATCAATTTAAATTAAATTTATACATTCACTCTATCTAAATTGAATTCTTCTATTTCTATTCTATATAGATTTAATAGTCTTCTTATAACCTAACAAACAACCAAAATAAGTAGAGTTATTTATAATTGAAAGCATATTCACCTACAGTAGCATAGGAAAGAAGATATAATTGTTGGAACTGCTTGTTGGGACCTAAAATTTCCTACCATTTTTTGCAAACAATTTAGGTTCCCATAACAAAAAGTCTAGTTTCAGCACTCTAAAATATATTTGCTAAATCAATCTCAGGAGCCTATTTTGGAAAGTCACAAAATGATGGCCTTAATTGTTAATACACAGAGTCCACTATGTATTGCCTACGACAAACTCTGTTGGTGTAAAATGCTTGGAAGATTCTTTGTGAAGGAAACCAAAAACAATCTGATACAGCTTATACTCAAACATATTATGCTGGGTGATTGGATCTATTTCTAGTTCTATGATGGAAGACTAGGAAAATCACTTTCTAGTGACAGTTATTCAAGATTTACTAAACTTATGTGAAATCATGAAGGGAAAAGACAATAAAGCTGTAATTACAAGTAACATCATGACTTGGCATATGATACGTTCCTAAAGATAGTGCAAAAGTACAAGAGAAAGTTTGTAGTTGTCCAGGTTAAAGAAGACAAGAACCAAGGATGTGCAATGATTGTATGGATATGTTTTCTTGTTGCCTGTAGATCACATATTAATAGAGACTCGGGAGTATTTACAATAATGTTGCCTTTTGGTTTGGATTTTGAAAATGCTGCACACCTTATGTTCTTCTCTCAAACATTTATGTTGAAGTGGGTAGGTGCGAGCTATGACATGTCCACTATTGAAGTCTTTGGATATTTCCAATTGCTCTTATGTTAGTGATGATACTCTTAGATAAATTGTAGTAGTTTGTACAAATCTCTAGATTCTAGATGCGTCTTATTACCCCAATATATCACTAGATGCTTTGAGAATGCCAATGCTGATGGATATGAAGGTCCATAATTGTGAGGGAATTAATGCCACATCTATGACTACTTTGTCTCAGTGTTATTATCTTGAGGCACTTCAACTTGACTTCTGTTGGATGCTATCATCTATTACATTAGATCTTCCAAGGCTTTGACATATAAGTCTTGTCAATTGCAGCAAGATTGTTGACATAAATTTGTCCAGCCCAACTCTAGCATCTATAAATGTCACAAGTCGTCCAATCCTTAATCATGTGGACATTACATCAACAACCCTTCAGAAATAGCAAAGTTTGACCACAATAACATTACAATGTCTTCGTTTATCTGAAGTTGACTTGAGTGAGTGTGAATCATTGACGAATTTAATATTTGAAGTCTTCAATGTGGGTGGTTGTTGTCCAATGCTCGACACCCTTATTCTTGATAGTTGTGAGTCTCTTTTAAATGTGAGATTGACTAGCATATCCTTGTATACTCTTTCTCTCACCGGTTGTCGTGGAGTGACTAGCCTCCAACTGGCATGTCCAATGCTCCAGAAAGTTTGTCTAGATGGATGTGAACATCTGCAAAGAGCATCATTCTCTCCTGTTGGTCTTCTATCTCTTAACATCAAAATACGCCCCTATTTGAGTGAGCTTGAGATTAGAGCCAGTCAAATGATGTTATTGGAGCTGAAAGGACACGGTGTTCTTTCTCAAGTAGATATTAATTGTCCCCATCTATAGACCCTTGATGCTTCTTTTTGTAGCTTATTGAACGATCATTGCTTGGATGTTGCAACTGTTGCATGTCCTTCTATTAAGTCTTTGGTTTTGATGCCATGCACATCAATTAGACCAGAAAATTAAAGGTTTTGAAGCTCCAAGGTTGCAAATATCTTAACGATACAACATTAGTACCTCTTCATAGAGGAAGAACTCTTCCAAAGCTTTATGAATTACACTTATCATATGGCACTCTTTCCCAGTCTGCAATTGAAGAACTTTTGGCACATTTCTTTCACCTCACTCATGTAAGTTTGAATGGATGTACAAATATGCATGACCTTGACTAGAGATTTGAGGCTAGTAAGTCTTACAGTGATCTAGCTCTATACAGCAAAGAAAGCATTTATGATTGGACAGATGATGGCATCACCGAGGAAGAAAGGTCAACACGCTTGTTTTAAATTCTTAATTGTGTTGGACATGAGTGCAATGTATAAGAAAATAACACAGGAAAGGGATGAACTTGTAAAGCAATGGCAAAAGGTAGCGGAATCCCTTAAACATGATAATATTGCCAAAAACATTTAGATAGTAACAGGGAATCCCACATGTATTACTTTCCATGAGGAATTAAAGGTGAAACCAGAGGCAAAGAGCAAGTGGATTTTGGGAAAAACATAGATGAAAATTCTGATTCTCCTGGGATCTTTTGTTTTTTGATGAAAGAGGTTGACAAACTTTAATCAAAAATGAAGCAATTGAAGTTTCAGATAAACCTATTGCTTCATCTGCACAATGATCCAACCATTTAGCTTGTGACTCATTTGAGCATACAGTTCATTGGGATAGAGACACCAAATTACAAATGCCATGAAAGAAGGTTGCCAAGTTCAAGAAAAAGGAAAAATGATATAGTGGCTAGATAAGTGAACTCTAAAGCTCATAGAATAAGGTCTCTTTGTTTGGAAGATAAATCAAAATTGGTTAAAGATAAGGATTCTAACAATCCACTTATGCACTCTTCAAATCAGGAAATGGGTGTTATTATTGTTTTATACAAGAAAAAGAACCATCAGATAAAAAAGATTAGTAAACAAGACTATACTTCTAATCCAAGCTTGCTTTCCAATTCATCGGTTCAAAATGCTGATCTTAAGTATGATATTATCAATTCTGAAATGAGTTACAAAGAAGTGCTAGATTTGAATTTGCTACAAGATGGACAAGACCATATGTTTTTCAGAGAGAGGAAGAACTAGAGAGGCTATTTTTCTGGCTTGTTTTATGGACTGAAGTGTAACCACAAATATTCATGAACTAATTTTCTTCATGAAAGGATAGAAACCCTAATATCAGGCAAATCTAGCTTATCGGCAAGGGTCATATTATGGTCTCATGGTCATACTGATATCAATTAGAAATGTGGAGATTACCATGGAGGTTAGAATGATATATTCAGTGAATGAAACCATATGAAATGAAAATTCATTAATATTTATTGGGCAGACAATAGCTATCAGAGTGAACAATTTCCTAGTTTCTGATAGCCCGATGGAGGAATAAACTAAGCAATCGATGGTAAAAAATATGGTATCAGTAGAACAAAAAAGAAGTCTCCCCAATGTGACGATATTAATTAAAGACAAGGGAGATAACTATAAATATTAATATGACAAACCTTCCGATGGGTGATAAAGGAAATATTATAGATTATATCAGAAGAAGTTTGCAAAATCAGAGTGAATATTTTTACAAATCAAATGGCAGTTCTATGAAACCATATTAATATGAAATAAAAAATTATTAAAATAATCATGGCATAAGTATTGTCTTGGGACACACATTTTACCCATGATGTGAAATATTTTCACTGCAGATAATTACAGTGCCCAAGGAGAGATTCTTAAAACATTTTCATTCTGAGGAAAATATTTCTAAGGAATTAACCGAGTAGGTAATTATCTTACCTAAAAGAATATTTTGCACATTGCAATGGTAAAATATTTTCATGGACGAAATTAAAGGACAACCTAAAGCTTTGCAATAGGTGATTATTTTTACTTAAAGAGTATTTTACACCAGGTGAAAGTACAAATGAAGTTGCCAGCAAAATGGAGATTACTATTATAATTACTTTAACGAAGTAGAAGATCAAAGAGATTAAAATTAAAATATTTTAATCTATTAAAATTAAAGAGTGGCACCATACAGATACAAAAGGTCGTAACCCTAAAATACAAAAATATATATACATATATATATAATCAATCATGGAGAAGCAAGGAATCATCAGTAGAATGAGTAGCAGTAGGTTAGAAGAATCATCATTGAGTAGCAGGTTAGAAAATCATTATTAGTAGAGCAGCTAGCATTAGGGTTAAAATAAAATATCACAATGGAGACTTTATATACATTATAAAAATCTTTTGGAGCAATTGGAAGAGTATTTTTATCTAATGTTTCAACCTTTGGTGTTCAATTATTTGTTGATTATCGTTCACATGTGTTATTTGTGTTGTCTCCAAAATGGTCTCCCATGTTACTTAAATTAATATATCAAAGATATATTTAATTTATTTGACCATGTTTTCTGATTCTATGTGTGCTACTTGATTGGTTTCATAGAGAAGTTGATTTAAGTCCTCTTAAGTGACTCAGTTTACTGGTTTCCACCTGGAATTAAAATCCTTTGAATTGATCATCGTAATTGTTTTCCTTCCTGACTAAAATAAAATTTCTTTCAGTTGTTCACAGTAACTTGGGAGAATATCATTAGGATTGGGTAAGAAGAGTACAAATAACTTACAACCTTGCACATTTATACAAGGTATAAACATCTCAAAAGTGCCAAATAATTTGAGTTAAGCCAAGAGGGAATAAACATTAATCATACACATCCTGACTCTATTGCCCAAAGTAGATAAAACACTGGTCATCATAAATACCATTTCAAAATCTTATTCATAATTTTCAAATCTCAAACACTAACATTAGAAATCATTCACAAACATCACAGCTACTTCACACCTATTTGCCACTGTGAAGGATATTAAAAATCCATATTAGTTGTGAAAGGTATACTAGGTCTAGCAGAGCCTAAAGTGAAGAAGGTATTATCCTTGTGCCTGTTAGCCAAAAGCGTGAAGAGAGCTTGGCAACCTCTTAAGGTGTAAAAACCTATGTTTTTGAGACCTAACAGAATTGGCAACTCTACTGGGGACAACTTGAGAAAATCTAGTAGTAGGCCATCTTGCCTTATAGAGTCATTAAAATTTTTCAAATTAGGTCTTCAAACATAAATCCATAATTGTGAAATTTGTACTCCCCATCCGAGTCTACCCTAACAGAATTGGTGACTCTGTTGGGGAATAATCCATAATTTTGGTTTAAGACCATCTCATTACAGAGTCATTGGAATTTCAAATTGGTAAACTCTGCTAGCATGAAGGACCTGGAAGGATAAAATCTATTCCTCTTATGATAAGAGGTGGCGACTCTGAATAAAAATCTCAACGAGGATGAATATTTGTGTATTCAAATCAACACCACCTGAAAGGAACAATATGGATCATAATATCCCCAATCACATGTTAGAACCTCGAGAAGCAAATGAGTTCGAGGGACATGTGGAAGAAGAACAGGAGAGGTTTGTTGATCAAGCTGTCGAAGATTTCGTTGATCTTGATAGCGTGACTAATCAGGAATTAGAAGTGTATTTAGAATGGAAAGAACAACAACTCAAGAGGATACAACAGATGATACAAGAAAGCCAAGATGGACAAATGGCATAATTGGACATCCAACCACCAAAATATGTTACTCAACAAGGGGGTAATGCGAATCCACATAGGACATTTCATAACACATATGCTCCAAATACTTCAAGTGTACCTCATAATACATATGCTAACCCCACTCAACATAATATGCCACCACAAAGGCCTCACCTTGCAAAGATTGGAAATATTCCCCAACCCTATCCACCACCAGGATAGAATTATATCCCACAATATCACCACCATCATATGTCACATTAGAATGTGCACTCTTATCAACCCACCCAACAAAATGCTTACCATCAACCCCCATATGGATATCATATGCAACAAGATATTTTTACACCACACTTGGAGCTACAACATATTCCAACAACTAATAAATCAGCATATGATATATCTAGAGATGAGAGAAATTTTCAAAATACAAATTCTTTTATTGTCCCAACCCACCCACTGCAATATATGAATATGAGGAGGAAGAGGATGAGTGTTTTCAACAAATAGGACAAACTCACGATGAGGAGGAAGTGCACATATCTGAAAATGATTTTCAATTTTTTTCAAACCCATTGAATGCTGAAGAGATAAAAGAAGATCAGATGATATTCTGCCGAGGCATGCCGGGTAAGGAATTCCAAGTGTTTTCAAATCCATGTTATCATGAGGATTTAACATTTCCAAACAATCAAAATGTTGTACCAACTCATGAGGGAAATGAATATATACAAAATGATAGCTCCATAAATGAAGGGAAATCAAATGATAAAACGAGCACATTTGGATATTGTGATGATGATGAAGGGAACTATGCGCACTCTCATTTTCTAGATCAGCTAGAAGGTCAATTCACAATGCATGACAGTAAGAAGAATAATGAAAAAAGTTACATTAAAGAGGGATCCTCTTCATTTAGCAAAGATGTATCACGTGGAGATAAGATTTTTAGATTATACCTCACTTCCAGATGCATGATGATGAAGAAAACACTAGCAACATTGAGCATGGAAAATTGATCAATGATATGAATGCATTCAATCAAATAAGCTTTAAAAATATTAACGGATCAGTTTCATCACAGCGTGATGAAAATTAGATTTTTGACAGAGGAAAACATGGCTTTTTCTTTTCTGGTGGCATTGAACCATATACCGTGGTGTGGTTCTTCAAACTATATCAGATTAGGGTAAAAAGAGGAAGTTGTACTCTCTTGCCCAATGGAGTAGGCACTGGTCTACTCCCCAAAGATCTGGGACCTTGCTATGCCCACAAGGGGCATACATCCCTAGATAGAGCCACTATTGGGACCTAAAATTTCCTACCATTTTTTGCAAAAAAATTTAGGTTCCCATAACAAAAAGTCTAGTTTCAGCACTCTGAAATACATTTGCTAAATCAATCTCAGGAGCCTATTTTGGAAAGTCACAAAATGATGGCCTTAATTGTTAATACACAGAGTCCACTATGTATTTCCTAAGACAAACTCCCTTGGTGCAAAATGCTTGGAAGATTCTTTGTGAAGGAAACCAAAAACAATTTGATACAGCTTATACTCAAACATATTATGCTGGGCGATTGGATCTATTTCTAGTTCTATGATGGAAGACCAGGAAAATCGCTTTCTGGTGACAGTTATTCAAGATTTACTGAACTTATGTGAAATCACGAAAGGAAAAGATAATAAAGCTATAGTTACAAGTAACATCATGACATACAATGTGATACATTCCTAAAGATAGTGCAAAAGTACAAGAGAAAGTTTGTAGTTGTCTAGGTTAAAGAAGACAAGAACCAAAGATGTGCAGTGATTGTATGGATATGTTTTCTTGTTGCCTATAGATCACATATTAATCTAGACTAGGGAGTATTTACAGTAATGTTGCCTTTTGATTTGGATTTTGATTTAAATGTTGCATGCCTTATGTTCTTCTCTCAAACATTTATGTTGAAGTGGGCAGGTGTGAGCTATGACATGACCGCTATTGAAGTCTTTGGATATTTCCAACTGCTCTTATGTTAGTGATGATACACTTAGAGAAATTGTAGTAGTTTGTACAGATCTCTAGATTTTGGATGCATCTTATTGCCCCAATATATCATTGGAGGTTGTGAGAATACTAATGTCGATGGATTTGAAGCTCCATAATTGTGAGGGAATTAACGCCACATCTATGATTGCTTTGTCTCAATGTTATTATCTTGAGGCACTTCAACTTGACTTTTGTTGGATGCTAACATCTGTTACATTAGATCTTCTAAAGCTTCAACATATAAGTCTTGTCAATTGTGGCAAGATTGTTGACCTAAATTTGTCTAGCCTAGCTCTAGCATCTATAAATGTCACAAGTCGTCCAATCCTTAATCATGTGGACATTACATCAACAACCCTTCAAAAATAGCAAAGTTTGACCACAATAACATTACAATGTCTTCGTTTATCTAAAGTTGACTTGAGTGAGTGTGAATCATTGATGAATTCAATATTTGAAGTCTTCAGTGTGGGTGGTGGCTATCCAATGCTCAGCACCTTATTCTTGATAGTTGTGAGTCTCTTTTAAATGTGAGATTGACTAGCATATCCTTGCATACTCTTTCTCTCAGGTTTCTGTGGAGTGACTAGCCTTCAACTGGAGTGCCCAATGCTCTAGAAAGTTTGTCTAGATGGATGTGATCATCTACAAAGAGCAT
This sequence comes from Cunninghamia lanceolata, assembly GCA_027924645.1. NCBI lineage: Eukaryota > Viridiplantae > Streptophyta > Pinopsida > Cupressales > Cupressaceae > Cunninghamia > Cunninghamia lanceolata. The sequence goes on along the minus strand of BSBN01000135.1, from coordinate 2,079,652 downwards.
CATTCTCTCATGTCGGTCTTCTATCTCTTAACATCAGAATATGCCCCTATTTGAGTGAGCTTGAGATCAGAGCTAGTCAAATGATGTTATTAGAGCTAAAAGGATGCAATGTTCTTTCTGAAGCAGATATTAATTATCCCCATCTACAAACCCTTGATGCTTCTTTTTGCATCTTATTGAATGATCATTTCTTGGATGCTGCAACTGCCGCATGTCCTTCTATTAAGTCTTTGGTTTTGATGTTGTGCACATCAATTAGACCAGAAAGTTAAAGGTTTTGAAGCTCCAAGCTTGCAAATATCTTAACGATACAACATTAGTACCTCTTCATAGAGGAAGAGCTCTCCAAAGCTTTCTGAATTAGACTTATCATATGGCACTCTTTCCCAGTCTGCAATTGAAGAACTTTTGGCATTTTTCTTGCACCTCACTCATGTATGTTTGAATGGATGTACAAATATGCATGACCTTGACTAGAGATTTGAGGCTGGTAAGTCTTACAATGATCCATCTCTATACAATAAAGAAAGTATTTGTGATTGGACAGATGATGGCATCACTAAGGAAGAAAGTTTAACATGCTTGCTTTAAATTATTAATTGTGTTGGACATGTGTGCAATGGAAAAAGGCAACGGTATCCCTTAAACATGACAATATTGCCAAAAACATTCAGATAGTAACAGGGAATCCCACATGTATTAATTTCCCTAAGGAATTAAAGGTGAAACCAGAGGCAAAGAGTAGGTGGATTTTGGGAAAAACATAGATGAAAATTCTAATTCTCTTGGGATTTTTTGTTTTTTGATGAAAGAGGTTGACAAACTTCAATCAAAAATGAAGCAATTAAAGTTTCAAATAAACCTGTTGCTTCAGCTTCACAATGATCCAGCCATTTAGCTTGTGACTCATTTGAGCATATGGTTCATTGAGATAGAGAAACTAAATTACAAATACCATGAAAGAAGGTTGCCAAGTTCAAGAAAAAAGAAAATTGATATAGTGGCTAGATAAGTGAAATCTGAAGCTCATAGAATAAGGTCTCTTTGTTTGGATGATAAATCAAAATTGGTTAAAGAAAAGGATTCTAACAATCCACTTATGCACTCTTCAAATCGAGAAATGGGTGCTATTACCGTTTTAGACAAGAAAAAGAACCATCAGATCAAAAAATTAGTAAACAAGACTATACTTCTAATCCAAGCTTGCTTTCCAATTCATCGGTTCAAAATGCTAATCTTGAGTATGATATTATCAATTCTGAAATGAGTTACGAAGAAGTGCTAGAATTTAATTTGCTACAAGATGGACAAGACCATATGTTTTTCAAAGAGAGGAAGAACTAAAGAGGCTATTTTTCTAGATTGTTTGATGGACTGAAGTGTAACCACAAATCTTTGCGAACTGGTATTCTTCATGAAAGGATAGAAAACCTAATATCGGGTAGATATAGCTTAACGGCAAGGGTCATATTATGGTCTCCTTGTCATGCCGATATCAATTAGAAATGTGGAGATTATCATGGAGGTTAGCATGATATATTTGGTGAATGAAACCATATGAAATGAAAATTCATTAATATTTATCGGGCAGACAATAGCTATAGAGTGAACAATTTCCTGGTTTTCGATAGCCCGATGGAGGAATAAACTAAGCAATCGATGGGAAAATATGGTATCGGAAGGACAAAAAAGGAGTCTCCCCAATGTGCCAATATTAATTAAAGACAAGGGAGATAACTATAAATATTAATATGACAGACCCTCTGATGGGTGATAAAGGAAATATTATAGATTATATCAGAAGAAGTTTGCAGAATCAAAGTGAATATTTTTACAAATCAAATGGGAGTTCTGTGAAACCATATTAATAAGAAGTAAAAATTTATTAAAATAATCACGGCATAAGTATTGTCCTAGGACACACATTTTACCCATGATGTGAAATATTTTCACTGCAGATGATATAAGGCAGATAATTACTTTGCCCAAGGAGAGATTCTTAAAACATTTTCATTCTGAGGAAAATATTTCTAAGGAATTAACCGACTAGGTAGTTATCTTACCTAAAAGAATATTTTGCACTTTGAGATGGTAAAATACTTTCACGGAGGAAATTAAAGGACAACCTAAAGCTTTGCAATAGGTGATTATTTTTACTTAAAGAGTATTTTACACCAGGTGAAAGTACAAATGAAGTTGCCAGCAAAAGGGAGATTACTATTATAATTACTTTAACGAAGTATAAGATCAAAGAGATTAAAATTAAAATATTTCAATCTATTAAAATTAAAGAGCAGCACCATGCAGATACAAAGGGTCGTAACCCTAAAATACAAAAATATATATACATATATATATAATCAATCATGGAGAAGCAAGGAATCATCAGTAGAATGAGTAGCAGTAGGTTAGGAGAATCATCATTGAGTAGGAGGTTAGAATATCATTATTAGTAGAGCAACTAGCATTAGGGTTAAAATAAAATATCACAATGGAGACTTTCTATACATTATAAAAATATTTTGGAGCAATTGGAGGAGTATTTTTATCTAATGTTTCAACCTTTGGTGTTCAATTATTTGTTGATTATCATTCACATGTGTTATCTATGTTGTCTCCAAATGGTCTCCCATGTTACTTAAATTAATATATCAAAGATATATTTAATTTATCTGATCACATTTGTTGATTCTGTGTGTGCTACTTGATCAATTTCACAGAGAAGTTGATTTAAGTCCTCTTAAGTGACTCAGTTTACTAGTTTCCACCCTGAATTAAAATCCTTTGAACGGATCATCTTAATTGGTTTCCTTCCTAACTGAATTAAAATCCCTTTCAGTTGTTCACAGTAATTTGGGAGAATATCATTGGGATTGGGTAAGAAGAATACAAATAACTTACAACGTTGCACGTTTATACACGATATAAACATCTCAAAAGTGCCAAATAATTCAAGTTAAGCCAAGAGGGAATAAACATTAATCATACACATCCTGACTCTATTGCCCAAAGTAGATAAAATATTGGTCATCATAAATACCATTTCAAAATCTTATTCATAATTTTCAAATCTCAAACATTAGCATTAGAAATCATTCACAAACATCATAGCTACTTCACACCTATTTTCCACTGTGAAGGATATTAAAAATCTGCATTAGTTGTGAAAGTTATACCCACCTAGGTCTAGTAGAGCCTAAAGTGAAGAAGGTATTATCCTTGTGCTTGTTAGCCAAAAGCGTGAAGAGAGCTTGGCAACCTCTTAAGGTGTAAAAACCCGCATTTTTGAGACCTAACACCGCTCAAGTAATGTTTTTTTTATTTTACAGACACCTCAAAGGGATGGTATCTCATGGATATTAGTGATTGTAGGATCAGCACAAATGAATTTGTTGAGAAGGCTTTAGAAGCTATCAGCAATGCAAAATGTGAAAGCATAGACAAGGTATGTAAACTGATTGGTAGAATGCCTCAAAGAGAGTCAGATGATGGAAAGAAATCATCATAAGATATGCACAAAATAAACTTGTTAAAAAAATTAAGAGAAACCCAGTTCAAAAATATAGAGTTATTGGTGATGCAACTAACTATTTTAACAGAGACGAAATGGGTGAGAGGTAGACAGTCACAAAATATTCATATCTCCAAAATGACAAACTGGGTATGGCTGATTTTTGGATATGATTTAGAAAACTAGGTCATGCACCATATATAAAAATTCTAGAGGAACCCAGTTCATAAAACTAAAGTTATGGCTAACGTAACAGACTACTAAAACAGAGACGAAATGGGTGAGAGGTAGACAGTCCCAAAATATTTATCTCCAAAATGACAAACTGGGTATGGCTGATTTTCGGATATGATTTTGAACACTAGGTCATGCACCATATATAAAAGTTCTAGAGAAACTTAGTTCATAAAACTAAAGTTATGGCTAATGCAATAGATTGGGTTTAGAATATGTAGAAGAGAATTCACAGAATATTTCACTAAATCTAATGCAACAATAAATCAATTTCATATCTCAGTCCATATGTGGAATATTGCTTCTATCATATCTTCACAAAATTTCTCAGCTCGCATCCATTTTCCCCAAGTCTTTTCTTCTCAAATCTATGGTTTACGGTGCCAAAAGAAAAATGAAAACTTCCTATAAGAGAGAGAGAGAGAGATCCCCAAAACATGAAACATATTCCCATTTGAAACGAATGCCCCTTCCCCAAATTATGTCTTGAGATTTCAAAATAAAGTTTAGCATGCATAACCACCCCCATAATTTCTTCTAGAAGATACTCCTTTATTACCTTCTTACAATTTTCTATTTTAACCAAACAATAATTTCTCTCTGATTTTATTTATTTTAGAATTTACTATTTATTTCATTTACAACCAAACAAAAATAGTCTCTTTCTACTTTTCTAAAATTAGTCTCTTACTCAAAAGAAACAATTATTTCTAAGATTCAATCTTAAGGTGCGTAACGGCCACTTCTTCCAAGTGGCCAAAATGGAAAATAATTACTCAAGACAATAATAATAAAGAAAGAGAATCTTTTTCAGACATAATAATATATATTTCCCCACAACTATAATTTACATAAAAGCATCTATACTTATTTATCAAAGTGCCCTCTTGACTTAATAATTTTATTTTAATGAAGCAATTAACCAAAACATTAATCAAACAATTCCAAACAAAATAACCCAAATGCCAAACAATACCTGACACTATGCACGATCAAAAAGCATGACCACAATGATAGTGACTAACTATCATGCCCATACAGATAACACTGACTAGGTGCAAAACTAGATACTCATCCTTTTTAAGGATGATGGCTAATTAAGGGACCATATGTTATCTCCATTCAACAGTTTCCATTGGGTTTAAGGCACACTCAAACCTGTCAATTTAGGTGGAGTAGTTTCCTAGTACCTGCATCATGCAGCAACCAAATAGTTGAACAAATATACATATATATAATCATATAATCAAATACACCATGGAAAGGGAATTGCAGCGTAGTAGGGTACTCACGCATGAGTAATGTGGCACTATCCCTTTCACCAACACATTAAATACGTAATCACAACACACATAGTAATCAATTACTAAACGACTAAATAAGAACCATCATCAGATAATCACATGATACACATAATAAGATTAATCCACACAACACATCACAACATAACATCCTATGATATAGAATCAGTTGCATAAAAATCAATTCTAACATATGACAATCATAGTAAGATCAACATCATAATCACTTGAATGTAAAACAATGTCAGAGCATATAAATTATCAGTGTCACAACAAATATTATCGATAAAACATACTAACTGTCATATGAAACCACACATGAGCATAATCAGGAATGTCATCAACATGAATGTAGCATCTACCAACATCATATAATGTACAACATCAACTGTCTAACATATCCTAAATATTCATATTATTTTACCTTCATCTTCATGCTCTTTAGCTAGACCATCTGCACATCCAAGATGAGAAATGGAGGGGAATACACTTAACATCTATCGAGTGTATCATTAACTAGAAAAAAAATAGGGGGCCAAGGCAAATTACACAGGCCTCATGGCTCCCCATTAGGACATACACATTTTTGACAACTAATAGTCAAACTCAGACACTTTTCCACCATATCCTCACACACTAGACTAGAGCCTTTCACCATTTCTACTTCATCCCCAACCTCTTCATCCTCACAATAGACAAAATCCACTGGGATAGTCTCCTCTAAGAGTGCAATTTGCAACTTAAGGAACGTCTCCTCCAAAGCATGCTAAAAACAAATTTGCCTATGTTTCATAGCATGTAAATGTTCCAAATAAAAATCAAAATGTACCTTGAGATGATGCAGAATGTCCCCAATTTCATCATGTAGGAGGAAAGAGCTCGCAACAGTGGACAACATAGAGGCACATGCCAATGATTGTGTAGTGTTGAAGGTATTACAATGCCCCTTGTGTAACCAGGATCAAGCAACAATTCCACTATAGCTTTTCGAATACCAACACCTAGTGAACCATCCATATCTTTTGCCATTACCCACATACGCTACATCCATAAACATAGACAAAGGTTCAAAATTTCCTTCTCAATCATGGACATCAAGTCTGCCAATGTCTCCTCACTGAAAATAAATGCTTCCTCTTCTTTCCAATATTCCCAATCATGAATCCCCCAAAGTTTCAACCATCTTCTTTTTCCACAACCTCCTAGCACTAGCAACAAATGCTATAGCCAAATACCGAGCATCAAGGAATAAAAAACAAGGAGAAATATGAATTCATACACCCATGTCACTTACCAACTAACACCTACACTTGCATCACAATGAATTCCTTGGTACACAAGACATCAAAACCAATACCTCTCTGTCACCTTCCTTAACACTTCATTATTACAATATCCTTGATAAGGCAAATAAATGACTATTTGAATTTCTATATGCGTCTTTCCAAAAAATTGATACTGTGTTATAGCATATATGTGCAATATTATTATGATTATAATTATCTTTTAAATGAATGGATATGCATGCTTAGTCCTTATTTCTTTTAGATAAAATTTTTTGACAATTATTGTGAATTATGCTTTAAAATTCATGTTATAATAAGTTCTTGTCAAAGTTATATGTTGATTTCATAAGGATTATAGCACCAAGCTTTCCAAAAGCCTCTGAACCGCTTTGGAGCTGCCCTACTAATGAAGAGCCCAAACTCCAGATGGCTCTAGATTCCTACAACATTGTAAATGAATCATCCTCCCCTTGAGTCGATGATTATTGAAGCAAAATCTAGGCTTATTTTGAACCCCAATGATGAGGTTCATGGACAACTCCATTTGTCCATTCCAGTGCTACAATTCCTTCACAAATTTAGAACTCCATTTCAAAGTTATTTTGGTTTAAGATAACTAAAAGTGACTCCCTAGTTCATGATCATGCCATCTGAAACTTGTCTGATTGCCATCAATCATGCTCGATTTAGAATCTTATTTGAAGCTTCAAATTAAAGGAACTTTTGAATATATGAATAAGAAACTGGTTAATTCCAAGTTTCATTGTAGCTAAGTTTAGTGTAGTTCTTCCAATGAATAAAGGCTTGATTGTATAAGTATGAGCCTAGTAGATTCTTAGAGTTAGTTCTAGTTTTAAAGTCTGAATTACTATTTTTCTGAAAGCAGATTTTTCTTTTTTCATCGTGTATCCATGCCCATTTGGGTTTTGATTCAATGCAAATGAAGAGGAATTTCTATTGAAGGCATTTTAGCATAAGAGGATCCTTCTTGCTGGTAAGTCAGGCCCGCTTACCCACTAGAGGAGATATCTCGGTACACCTATCTATTTTTCTTACTTTCTTTGTGTGTGTTAGAATTAGTTAATGTATTTTTTTTGTGTGTGTGATTCAGTATTTAGATACCTGCAGGTTGTTCTTCAATTATGAAAATACCAAAAAGAGTTATGTTCTCAAAAAAATCACCTTTGTGAGATAAAACTAGCTCACTCCATTGAACTTGTATTGTGGAAGCATAGGATAAATGGTTTTGATTTGTAAGTAATTTATTCTAGTGCTTTATTTCAAGTCATGTGGTAGAATAGCTTCAATTCCAACATGTGTGTTTATTTCAACAATTAGAATAGATTCAATTCCAACATGTAGGTTTATTTTAGTAATTAGAATAGTTTCAATTCCAACATGTGTGTGTATTATAGAACTTATAATAGTTTTAATTCTAGCATTGTTATTTCATTTTACCTAAGCTTAGATCCATACTTCAACCCCCAATCAAGTAAACCTTGCCATAGATCGCTCCAAACACCTCCAGATTGATAAAAATAAATGATGATGAATTAAAATAACTATGACAACCTCATCAGTCCTCGCCATTTCTCGAGCCAACCCATTATCAGGTGGGTGCTCTTTGATGTCCTCATAAATCAACTTTATTACATTATGAGGGAATTCTTCCCACCAACATTTTACATTAAGACCTTCCCTAACGTACAAACTTACCCTATGGTTGGTAACCCAATCAGCTACTTGATTGTCATTTCTACCAATGTGGGAGAACTTGGTTTCTTTAAAATATAGGGAAACTTGTTTGGCCTCCTCAATAAGAACCTCCAATCTCTAATTATGAATTTATCCACCCTTCATTACCCCAACCACCAACTTTGAATCTCCTTCCACCCATAATTTCCTCCATCCTTTTTCTCTAGCAATCATCATTCCCTGTAACATTACTCTAGCCTCCACAAGATTGTTTGTCTTAGTACCAAAATCATAATAATAGATACCTATTGGTTGTCCTTGGGGGTCCTTGAAAACATCTCCACCCCCTACCGTTCCTACATTACCCTTAGCTATGCCATCAAAGTTGAGTTTAACCCACTCGAGAACTGGACATTGCCAAACATTATCTTTTGATGTTTTATTTGAACAATGGTTGCTTTATTCCTACCATCTAAGCTGAGGCCAAGCATTATCCCAATCAAAATTGTTTTTTTTGTGGATAAACCACTCTTCTTTCTTATAAATTTCTTAGGCCAAGCATTAGCATTAGCTTTTGTTTTAGCTCTTGTTTTATAATATAATTTTGTTTGTATTAAAATTTTACACTTTGATATTATATCTCTAACATTTATTAGATAGATATAGATAAATATTTATTTTACTTAAAAGTTCATTGAGTGTAAATAATTTAAATGTGTACACAAATCAAAACTAAAATTAAAAATTATATATCTTAAATGTCTAATTTTTTTAAAGGAAAGTTAACAGAGCACCTATACAATATTAGAAAAGCAAAATTACAAACTAAGAATTTACGACCTAGAATTTACATCTGTATGGGTGGAGACCACCTTTAAACAGTAGAAATAATGATAAACAATAAAAGAGAAGATACAATAATACTAGCATATAGTCAGTTACACACACATGATCAGACTACCTAGTTTGAGTTAGAACCATGATAATCATCTGGAGGCATAGCAAAGGGGAGGGTGAAATCTGGCGTGCCTAGTGCCTATGGGGGACTTGGTGCTAAGTCTAGGGCGTGATGCTGAAGAAATATCACCACATTGTACACTTCCTTGACTCTTTCTACTATCCCTTCTAGGAGATGGAAGCAGTGTGTGTTTAGGGCTCTAGTGAACACATTAAAACAATCAACTCAAAGTCCTCTCTGGATGGAATTGTATACACAAGCTACATGATGAGAGCTCTGTAGGGGATTTTTATCAAAAATCCTACCGATAGGGTTTGACCCCTCTTGGAAGTAATAATCCACCAATGTTGATCTCCACCATTCCAAATTGCGGAAGGATGAATGTACTAACCCAAATACAATGGCCTGCACATATTCATAATCCTACAAGATATCAAATATGTTAGAAATGAACGTTGAGGCAATCTCAGACCCCTTCACTTGTCTTTCTTCAAGTTGAAAGAGATAATAGACCAACACATAGCAAAACTGTAAACTCCACATTATAACAGTCTATTTCAAATATTTCCCTCATGTAGATTGTATTCACCACACCAAGATAAGTGGTCTCCCCTACCAGAGGGGGGAGAAAGACACGTAGGTTTTCTTCCCAAGATGCCATTTAATCTTGTCTCACTACTGCATAAGTCAAGGAAAAAGGCCGAAGACTTGAGAGGATGAGCACCGTGAAGAGATTAAATATACAAAGCCATGAGTTTAGGGATGGTGTCACCCCATCCTAAGGTGTTAATAATGAGATGTGGGATGAAGTACAATCCTTATGTCGATGTGGTGATGGAAATGCATGCCTCATTGATGGAGCTCTAGTGATAGTGAAAGAGGTGATTTGTCCCCTAACTCAGACAAGACCGTAGTGAATAGTTTGCACAAATGGAGCAGCCTAGGATCCCCTAGTGGTGTCTTTGCATATAAATATAGACAAGTCTTAAGGATATTTAGAAGATATAGTTTTGAATGGATGTTGCATCTCCCAAAGAGGTATTAATGTTCACCTATGTGTCCTTAAACACACATCAAGTGAGAGCTTTCCCAAATGACCAATGTTAATATATTATGATTATTTTAATATACTAATATAAATATCTTAAATATGTCTATCTTACTAGGATAAAATGCATCTATCTAAAAGACAGTAAAAGATATGCTCCCTAGGTATTTATATTGAATTTTTAATTTTATTTACTACATATACACATATTTTTATTTTATTTTTTTGCTTGGTAAATTGTAGGCTTGGGACCTACTCCCATTATATTAAAACTTAACAAAATACTTAACAGAGTTTGAACAATACATTGAAAACCCCATATTACATATAGCAGGGGACAGAAAAAATCCCTCCAAACTACCCTATCAACCAGCCTAAACTAGAAACTAACAACAGGAAATAGCATAACAAAACATCCTGATATAAACAACAAAAAACCACTAACAGACCCTACTAAGCATTGACATCCTCAGCATAATAAGATTCCAACACCTCCATCATCCAGGCATCCTCTGCCATGAGCCCAGCAAGATTTTTTAGGAATGAAATCCCTCTCATTGCTCGCTTCCTCCTCCCTGCAATTTGCTCTACTCCAGCCTACTCCATGAATGACAACCAATTCACTACGTCTCCTCCCACATTGATCTTGTGGAATTCATCCACCTGGTGAATGTCCACTCCTTGCCTGGCCACGCTCATCACCTCTTTCTAGCCACAGTAGAAGTCTTTCTCCACAAAGGCTTCCATGAGAATTGCAATGGTTGCCTTCTCTTCATTTGCATACAAAAGAATAGCAAGAAACATTGACACCAAGTTGGAATTGACCCTATATCTATGTTCTACCACCATGAACCTCTCTCCCAGCACCCATTCTATAGTAAAGACTACGATGCCACTCTTGGGCTTGAAAACTTGCCTCAGTCTCTTCTCTGTAATACACCCCAAGAATGGCATATGTCGTTTCTTGCATGTAAGCCTAATGGGGTGTCCATTCTAAATGAGAGCCAACTATATATTCTCACAAAATCCAAAGGAGTTGTCCAGTGCTAAAGCCCAACCATCCACCATAAAAACCTCGTCGCACACTTCACAACCATCATTCTAACACTATGGTAATACTAGTTGTCAGTCGTGAGAGTTGGCAACTTCATTACACATTACCTCTCATAAGAGAGCATGCTCTGAGATTATTGCAGTGTTGGCCAACTTGTTGGCCCCTTTATTTCCTTCCCTTAGCATGTGGTTGAATACCATGCATTCAAAGCCTTCCAAAATATTTAGTGCCTCCAATAAGAGGCCATTTAACTTCTAGCTAGATAAACCCCTTTTTCTCAAGGCATTAATCACCACTAGGGAGTCCTCTTCTATTTCTACCTTCTTAATCTTGAGGACGCAACACAAATTTAGGCCCAAGATGAGAGTCTATATTTTAGCTTCATTGTTAGATCCATCTGGGAGCTTTTCTACTGCCTTTCCTAGGATGTCACCATTATGATCCCACACTAGGAAACTTGCACCAAAAGCACTTGGATTCCCCTTGGAGGCACCATCAAAATTCATCTTCACCCATCCCCTCATCAGTAGAGTTCACTTTGCCTCCTTTCTCTTCTATTGGGCCTCAGCACCCCCATCCCCATTAATGGGGAGAATGATCAGTCCATTCCATACTTTCCTTAGTTTTCATCTTTCGAGATGAATATGTTCTTCACTCCAACCTAAATTCTGTTATTTACAAGCTCAATGACAATTGTTTCAACTTTGATTTGGAAGGGAATCAACTCCATTCCTTTGTCCTGAAATGTTCTCCTATTATGTTCTTTTTATATTTCCCATAGCAATATGGAAGGGCTGATTATCCAGATACATCCATATACTAAGTAGTGATGCAGGGTTAGCCAAGCTTTGAATAAGGTCATAATATCATTGGGTAGAGCCCCAATCCAACCCAACTTTACACAAAACCACCTCCAGCACTCCTGGGTTAAAGGACAATGCAAGAAAAGATGCTCAACTGATTCATTCTCTTGCAAACATAAAACACATTTTCTTGGGCCTTCAAATCCTAATTTCTTGAACCTATCTCTTGTTAGAACTCTTTTATGAAGGGCTGCCCATGCAAACACTCTAGCTTTGGGAGGCATAACTTATTCCAACATAGGTGCACCAGGATCTGAGTCTATTCGTTTACACCTTTCACCACCACATATCCTATCTTGGCATTATATTCTCCTATAGATGAACAATTCCAATGCTATCTATCCCTTTTTGAAGATAGTAGAGGTCTTCTATTTTGCAGAATTGTCCTCAGAGTGGACCGCTCTCCTTCAGGGATCCCCAAACCTCCAAAGTCCTTCCATGCCCACTCCTTGACACTATTGCTTGTTCTTTCTTCTATGTAATTAGCAATTCTTACTCCCTAGAAATCTACTAGTATCTTCTTGGCCAATGGGCACTCATCTCCAATCTTGAGAAAACCCATCCACGAATCTTCCTAAACAAGGTTGTTTCTCCATTTCCTATTTCCCATCTTAAATAGTCAATGATCATTTCCCTACAAGATAGTAAAAAATTCCACAATCTCGACCCTTTAACAGGATTCGAGATTGTGAGTATTTTTTGTCTTCAACTGAATCCAAATATTTATTTCTCAGGATCTTGACACACTTCCAATCTGGCTTGGATTGAATCACCCATACTATCTTTGCCCCAAGAGCTTTATTCTATGAAATGTGATTCCTCAAGCCAACACCTCCCTCAAGTTTTGGTTTACAAATATTTTCTCAAGAAATCAAGGGGAACTTCTTGTCCTCCATTGGACCCTACCAAAAGAACTTTCTCATTTTCTAATCAATAGATTTATTTGAAGATTTAGGTAGCCTAAGACATGATAGAAGAAAAATTGGAATTGCTGAAATGTCTACTTTAAGCATTACAATCCTTCATTCCCATGAGAGCCATTTCCCTTTCCACAATCCTATTCTATCACTTAATTGCTTTAATAATGGCTCCCAAATCTTGATTGCTTACCTCCATCAAACAAAGGGAAGCCTAGATACTTACTTGGGAATTCCCCTTTTTTAAACATCAGGATTCTCAAGATCTCCCTCTACTTTCTTTGGTCTATAGAAAAGAATAAAATCTCAGATTTATTCATATTCACACATTGTCCAGATTCCGCCGAGTACTCTTCCAAAATATTCTTGATACACCTATCTTCTTTTCTCTTTAAACTCCCATACAACATCATGTCATCAACAAATTGCTGATGTATCAAAGGTGAGACATTTCTGGTAATTTGTAATCCTTCCCACTATCCAGAGGCTACCGCCCTTTGAATATATCAACCCAAGGCATCCACCATGATGATGAAGAGAAAATGGAAAGAGGATCTCCCTATCTTAATCTTCTCGATACTTCAAAAAAACCTTGAGGGCTTCCATTAATCAATATCAAGAATCTGGGGCTTGCTACAAAACTGAAATCCAATCCAACCAGTTTTTATCAAATTTGAAAGCTTCCAAAACCTTGAACAGAAACCTCCAATCCACTCTATCATATACTCTCTTTATATCTAGATTTACCAACATGCCACTCCTTTTTGATGTCATGAGAGAGTGGATAGTTTCTTGGGCTATGATGGTGCCATCAAAAATTGATCATCCCAGGACAAAACTGCTTTGGTCTTCTGAAATGATTTCATCCAAAAAAAGCTTCATCCTATTTATAATTGCTTTGGCAAAAATTTTGTATATTGTGTTACACAAAGAGATGGGCCAAAAATCCTCAAAAGACAATACATGTTCTTTCTTTGGGAGAAATGCAATGAAAGTGTTGTTGAGATCCTTAAGTAGTGTTTTCTTTTTTCTAGATTCCTCCACCACCACCCAAATGTCTTTACCAACAATATGCCAACACTTGTGTAAAAAACTAGTAGGAAATCCATCAAGCCCTGGAGATTTGTTTGGGTGCAATTGCATTCCAACTACCTTGAGCTCCTCTTCCTTGAACGATGCCTTTAACAAGTCATTACATTCCAGTTTGACTTGTTTGGGGATACATTCTAGTATCTTATGTTGAGTGTATAAATCTAATGAATCTCTACTGTTTAAGAGGTCTTCAAAGAAGTTCACCCCTACTATGTTTGTAATGCTTTCATCTTCACACTATGTTCGATCCTGCAACACAATATTGTTCAAACAACTCTTCTGTCTTCTAATTTTCATTGAATTGTGGAAAAATTTCATGTTTTTATCCCCGTCCTATAACCAAACTTCTCTAGATTTTTGGCACCAGAAGATTTCTTCTTTGGCCAAGATTTCAGCCTACTTCATCATTAACTCTTTTTTTTCTAAGAAGGATTCTTGGTTCATCCCATTCTTGAAGATTCCCTCATTTAAGATCTTTATTTTTTCTTCAATCTCTCCCTTTTCTTTGAAAATGTCCCCAAAACTAGTTTTGTTCTAGACTTTTAGTTTTTTTTTAGCTTTTTTAGTTTCAAGAAGAGATTGAACATCTTCGATCCTTTCTAGATGTCTTCCTTCCACCACAATTCTACAAGGATATACACATAGATATTTAACTTTTACTAAACAACTATTTTATTAGCTACAATGACAACAAGGGGTGGAATGTAATGGAATAAACATGTTAAAAAAACTATTAAATAACCAACGTACCAAAATAATAAAAATTCAAAACAAATTAAATATATGGCAATAGAAAAGTTTAATAACTTTATAAATTTCCGATAAGGGCGTGGTTCGGTGGTTGTCACTCGGTTGTAGTGGCGGCCACCAAAGTTGAAACCCCTGCTGGGCCAACGAGCTCACAGGCTTTATGCCTTCGCTGGGCCAACGAGCTCGTGGGTTTGAAGTGTTCTTGCTAGGGGATGAGGTCCCCCATGTCGTGGCATCACCGGTTCATTGCTCTGGGCAAAAACATTCACGTGGAGCCAAAGGGCATGTCGCACCAGTGTCACCAGTCACGTTAAAAAGTTTACTAGGCACATTAAAAAAATAAACTTTATAAATTACCATACCAAAATAATAAAAATACAAAACAAATAAAATATATAGCAATAGAAAAGTTTGATAAATTTATATTTTTAAATTTGGGAGCAAAACCACTAATGGAAGACAACATAGTTGAACATCACCAAATGGAGGACGTTGTAAAGGAAAATCAAGATTCAAAAGGTAAAGTTTTGGAGTTCTAATTACCAGATGATGTTATTTAATTTATAGTTGAATACCAAGCACATACAATTATTCTCTTTTTCTTAAGAGCAGTTCCTATAAAATAAACTTCTATAAATGGGCAAAAATAAATTGGGAAAATAGGGGATGAGAAATAGAAAATATAAGAGGTTTGGGGAAAGTCTATGTCTGATGCATGTTTAAATCAGTGGATCATGCCTAAGCAATGTTGCAATATGGAACATGGGTAATCTATGGTCAAGTTTGTTATCTCCAAGCTTGGAACTTTTTGTTCCATCTTGAAGGTCCTTCTCAATCACAATACCCCATGTGGATAGAACTGCCATATCTAAATCTAGCATTTTGACCTTTTTTGAAAGATGTTATTTCTCAACCTGGTAGAGTCATTTAGTACAAACAAAAATCAGACAAATTTTCCAACCTAAGAGTCCATCCTAGGGTCTGTGTAGAAATTGATTTAAACAAACCCCTACTAGAGAATATTAAATTGATAGGCTTAAGTTTTGAAATGGAACAACCAATTGTTTATCTAAACAAGCCAAATGCATGTACATCTCCTATCATAAGGAAGAGCACCTAATTCATGAGTGCCCTATTACAAAGAACATGTATGCTCAGTCTATGTACTCTCGCATCATATCCATCCCCTTCCACTCAAACCCCTTACCAACCTTCTCCTTCATCTAAGATCCTTCCCCCCCACCTATTCATTCTTGACCCATTCCTTCTATCAACACTCTTTGAACTACCCTGACTCCTCCCTTTGTTGTTTCACCTTCTCCTTACAAAGATGTAGTTATGAGACTCACAGTTGGAGAATGGTTAGGAAAAGGAAGGATCCTTCTAGCATTGTCCTTCCTTCTCACCGTTCTCTTACTCAAACATGATCACCTTCTCCTCCACACTCTTCCTTAATCACCTCATCGAGTAGCCTTCTTCCCCCTTGCTCCATATGCCTGTTAAATGTCAAGATCTCCTTCTTCTAATGACCATCATAGTAATGAAGAAGATATCACGTCTAACAATTATTTTTTAGTATTGCCATCAGAATTTGGTAATATTCTCTCTTGAACACCATGAATTACAATCTATTCTCTTGGAATGTCAAAGGGATCTCACTCCCTCATAGAAATTTTAAAGTTAAAATGGCTATTGACAAATGGAGACCTAATACTATTTTTCCTCAAGAAGTTAAATTAAATGGAGTTTTCCTTAAAGAATCATTTTATAACATATGGAAAGATGTTGTCTTCTTGCATACTTCTCATAGAGAGGGTAGTTGAGGAGTTGTTTTGGGTCTATCACTGTGGTTAGAAAAATTTGTCATTGATAAGGGTAAGGACCCTTCACATAGTCCTATTTGGGAACTCATCTTTATCAATTGACAAACTATCAATCTATGCTATATTTATACATCCAATAATACTAAAGAAAGGGTTACCCTTTGGGATTGGTTGTCCTCAAATCTTTTTGTCACAAACTAGATTTTAGGTGGTGATTTTAACATGGTGGAATATTATAATGACCATAGTTGGTTTAGTTTCACTAAACTTGAGCAGTAGAGAAGAATTTGAAAATTGGACCTATTTTCATAATTCCCTAGGTGTGGTGGACTTCTTGCATGACAAATATTTAAACCTTGTTGAAAACAAGTTTATATGGACTAATTGATGAGCTAGATTGGATATAAAACTCAAAAATATGGACATATTTACATCTCTCACAACCTTCTTGTTTCTCATGTATCCTCCAACTCCTTTATAGATGTTGACTACACTACCATCATTTATGATCACTTTCCCATTTTCTACTCAATTTCCCTTTCTCCGCCCCCTCCCACATCTTCTCAGCTACCTTTCAAAATGAACACCTCATATTTAAAGGACACCAATTGTGTGGTTGCATTTGTGGGCATATGTAACTCCATTCCTAAACCATAAAATAATGAATCCTAGATCTAATGGTGGTGCAATGCCCTTTCCAAATGTACTAATTTTCTTTGCTCCTTTGGAAAAAAATTGGGTAGCATAAAAGAAAGGAAAATTCCCTCCAAAGGAAACTAGAACTTGCTAGGAAGAAATGTTCCCTTAACCCTTATAATACTATTATTCAAGCTTCTATCGCCTCCACTGAATCGCAGTTGTGTAAACTTGGCATTTATAAAGAGTAAGGTACTAAAATAAGAGCTAGAATTTATTGGATTAAGGAGGGAAACATAGGATCAAAGTTATTTTTTAATCACCTAAATTATAAACATAAGAGAGAAAATATCATCTTAGGTTGATGATAAAGGTTTTTTGCATATGAATCTTACAAAAATAACCTTACTTTTTAAGAAGTTCTATGAAAACCTTTTCAAAGAAGATAACAATTGGGACGATGTTCAAGAATCTCTGGAGGAAATTATTAAAGACTGCATTCCTAATAATTTAATTCATCTTAGTTACAACAAATTATTGGATCGTATGCCTTCCCTTAAAGAATAAGAGAGGGATCTTTTTTATATGCATCATAACAAAATCCCTAATTTTGATGTGCTACTGAGAGGTGTATACACCTAAAAATGACATGACTCTACTTAAATAAATATTTTAAATATTTATTTCATCTTCACATTCCTCTATCAATAAATAAATAAATTTATTTATTTATTTGATTCACTTTCTCCCATTTAATTAAATAAAGTACATTTATTTATTTAATTTCATTTACATCAACTTTATTCTTCTAAAATAATTAAATAATTTTAATTATTTAATTAAATCTTCCATTCTTCCTAATTTAAATAAAATGCAAATTTATTTAAATTAAATCTCCAAAAATAAAATATATTAAATATTTTATTTATTCTTCCAAAATTATCCACAAGTAATTAAATAAATTTATTTATTTAATTATGCTTTCTTATCTTCTAAAAAAATCTTTAATATCTTCTAAAAATAAATTATTCTTGTCACGCAAAAGCAAAAGCTGAGTTAAAGAAACTTTAAAGCAACTTTGTTTTTAAATTAGAAAGATATATTCTAATTTAAGAAAAACAAAAACTCATCCTCATCAAGAAAGCAGTTAACTCAACAAAGCTTCCTTTTGAATGAAACATGTCCTTCTATTTGTTGCACATTCCTCAACCATTCTCCTCCGTTGATCTTCTTATTTCTTCTCAACCATTGATCTTCTCTCACACAACTCTTTAAATACTACCCTCTTCTTCTTCATATATCCATCCATCATTCAAGTAAACTTATGCTGTAGGAACTATAGCGCGCCATTGGCACCCCATTTCCATATCATTCATCATCCATCCATTTCATAGTGTGTTGAAGATTCATCTTTAACACACCAAGTATTAGAGCCATCTCTCCTTTTCATCTTGAGGAATCGAAGCAAGGAAGCAAGCTTCTTGAGGACCATCTTCATCACCAAAAGATCAAGAAAGAGTAGGCGAGCAATGGAAGTCACAAGGTAAAAGGTCGTGAGTATCCCTCTTTCTCTATTTTAAATCTCCTTTTTATCTTCATATTCCATTGATGTTTGGGTTTTGATTATTCAATTGATTATCCCATTTTTACCCTTACAAGAGGAACCTCCTGCAACAATATAATGAAAAATGCATGAAATAACAGAAATAGCAGAAACACAGAAGGAATTTTATGATCACAGGCCACTTCAAGGGGGCAACCTCCTTTGAGAAAGCTCAATACAATAAATTCATGGATGCCTTCATTGGCCTCAACATGTACTTATATACTAAGTCTAATCTAAACAACTCTTACTTCCCATGAATGTGGGATAATACAATATACTCACGAGACAACTTACAAAGCATATGCATCCAACAGTAATATACTAACAAAGTAAAGAGAAGGGTTAAACATGGGTTCCTAACATCCCCTCCCTCTTAGAAAAGCTTTGTCCTCAAAGCTTAAGATGTAGAAATTGTTGTTGAATCTGAAGGAGTGGTTCCCATGTAGCATCCTCTAGTTGCATTTTGTGCCACTAAATTAATACCTCTATGATGGATCGAGAGTGAAGCTAATGAGTGCGCCTGTCGAGGATTGCCTCTAGCTCCAAAATGATGGATCCTTCGTTATCCAGTTCTGGTAAAATAGTTTGTGCTCTGATGTTGGTGCCAAGAACTTTTTTAGACAAGAGACATGAAAGACTAGATGAACGTGGGAAGGAGGACGAAGCTCCAATTTATAAGCAACTGACCCAATCTTCTGAAGAACCTTATGGCCCATAGAACTTTGGAGCCAGTTTCAGGGATGATTGCTTGTATGTCTGAAGATGAAAAACCATATCATCTACTTGAAAAGTGCACTCAGAATGGCGTTGATCAGCTTGTTTCATTCGATTTCTTGCCATATGAAGATTGTCCTACAAAAGGCGAAGAATTTGATCGCGGGTTCAGAGAACCGTGTCAATTGCCTGCACTGGTGAACTGCTGGGGGTGTATGGAAGGAGCACTGGTGGTGCTTGACCATAGACTACTTCATACGAAGTCATTTTAGATGCAGTGTGGTAGGAGGTATTGTACCACCATTCAGCAAGAGGGAGCCACTTTTCCCACTGATGTTGTTGTTCTGAGGTGAAGCAACGAAGATACATTTACAAACATTTGTTGATAATTTCAGTCTGACCATCTATTTGTGGGTGATACCCTAAACTCATCTTCAATTTGGTGTCAGTGTGTCGAAATAATTTTGTCCAAAAATGACTAGTGAAAGTTGCATCACAATCTGAGACAATGGAAGAAGGGACGCCATGAAGACGGAAGATCTGGTCCATGAAAATTTGTGCGACTGAGAAGGCAATATAGGGATGGTTGAGGGCACAAAAATGACTATATTTGTAGAGGCGATAAACCACAACCAAGATCACTGTCTTCCCTCTAGATTTAGGGAGCCCCTCAATGAAATCCATAGAAATATCTATCCAAATCCGTGTAGGGATGGGCAAGGGTTCGAGCAATCTAGGAAGGAGTATCGTTTCACCCTTGTTGCATTGGAAGGTATCACATTTATCCACCATCTATTGAATTGCCCTTTTCATTCCCTTTCAAAATAAGTTATGTCGTGCCCGCTCATAAGTTTTGGGGAACCTAGGGTGCCCTGCCGATGGAGAAGCATGTAGTTCATAGAAGATAGCTTGTTGAAGATATGTGCTCTGAGGAAGCACCAGATGACCCTTGTATCTCAGAGAAGCACCACCCCAAGAGTAATGCGGTATAGGAGAAGGGTTATTGGCCAACTGCTGGATGATTTGAGATAATGAAGAGTCATTGACATAGCCTTGATAGACGGATTCCAACCAATTTGGAACAGGCATAGAAATAGCTGAAAGAGAAGCTTGGTCATCAAATGTGTGAGAAAGAGCATCTACCACAATATTGTCCTTACCCTTCTTGTAAGTGATCTCATAGTCATAACACATGAGTTTGCTAACCCATTTCTATTGTATTGGGGAGGAGACCCGTTGTTCTAGGAAATATTTCAAACTCTAGTGATCAGTCTTGATGCATAAATAATTCCCTTGTAGGTATGGCCACCACTTCTGTACTGCATGCAAAATAGCCATCATTTCCTTCCATATGTAGAGAATACTAAATGCTTACTAGAAAGGGCTTTGTTGGTGAACGCAATGGGATTTTCATCTTGAAGGAGAACAACACCAAGTCCATTGCCACAAGAATCACTCTCAATAGTGAAGGTCTTGGAAAAATCTGGCATAGTGAGAATAGGTGTAGTACACAGCTTGTTTCAATTTTTCAAATGCACATTCAGCAGCATGTGTCCATGTAAAAGCATCCTTTTTCAACATAGTTGTTAATGGAGATGCAATCTTCCCCCAATCCTTGACAAACTTGCGATAGTAGCCAGTCAATCCCAAAAAATCACAAAGGCTCTTGAGTGTCTGAGGATGCAGCTAATTTTTCATAGCATCTATTTTGGCAGGATCCACTTGAACCCCTTGGGCTGAAACAATATGCCCGAGATACTCCACTTTATCTTGCTCAAAGACACATTTAGACTATTTTACATAGAGATGATGATCATAAAAAAGTTGTAGTACAAGATCCAGATGTTGGAGATGCTTAGCCCATGTTTTACTATAGATGAGGATATCATCAAAGAAGACCAGAATGAATTTCTGCAAGTAGGGCTAGAATATTTTATTCATCAATGCCTGGAATGTGGAAGGAGCATTAGTGAGGCCAAAGGGCATGAACAAAAACTCATAGTGGCCATCATGCGTGCAGAAAGCTGTTTTAGGGATATCATCCTCATGAACCAGAATTTGGTGATACCCAAAATGAAGATCCAACTTAGAGAAAAAATGAGTGCCATGAAGCTCATCAACAACAGGAATCAGAAACTTATCCTTGATTGTGATGTGATTAAGTGCTCAGAAATCAATGCAGAGGTGCCATGACCCATCTTTTTTCTAGACAAGAAGAACTGGTGAAGAAAAGGAACTGGTACTAGGGCGAATAATACCTTGGTTTAGTAAGTCCCGAACGAGCATCTCAATCTCTCTCTTTTGGTCAAATGGGTAGCGGTAGGGCCTAATGTTGAGAGGAATGCTTCTAGGAAGGAGCTGAATACGATGGTCCTCTGGTAGTGAAGGTGGCAATCCCACTAGTTCAGCAAAGACACATGCATATCTATCCAAAATTTGTTGTAGATCTGAAGGAGTAGTGGAGACTGCTGATGGTTGCATCTAAATGGAATGGAGCTGAGTGATGACACCATGTGAACTCTTCTTAAGGAGCTTTTCCATGCAATATGAACTGATGATGCTGAGAGACCCTGTTGTAAGCCCTTCAATGTGTGTTTTTGCCCATTGTCTAAAAACTGCATCCAAGGTATAGCAAAATCCCATAAGATGGGTCCAAGTGTGCATAACCATTGAGTGCCTAAAACCACATCACATCCACCTAAGGGCAAGGAAAACATGTCAAAGAGCAGGTTATAATCTCCAATAGAGATACACACATTGTGGCACTTCCCTTTGCAAGGTAATGTGCCCTCATTAACAATCATGACTTCAAAGCTGGAGCAAGGATGGACAAAACAATCATCCTGTTTGGCGATCCGAGGGTCAATGAAGTTATGAGTGCTACCAGAATCAATGAGTATTGTAAGAGGAAGCTTCTTGAAGTAACCCTTGACCCACATGGTTTGTGGGGTGGTGACTCCTACTAAAGCATGGAGAGAGATCTCTAGGTGGTCTTCCTGAGAAGTAGGGTCAAGAGTTGGCTATTGAGTTTTGACCTGATCATCTACTGTATCTTGAGCATCTTCATAAACATTAGTTGTAGGAGGAGAATCCACATCCAAGAGATAGAGCTTTTTCTCAACACATCTATGTCCCTAAGTGAATTTCTCATCATAATTATAACAAAGCCCTTTTTCTCTACGTGCCCGCATCTCTGCTTCAGACAAATTCTTGATAGGAGTTGTTCTAGGAGCTGGCATGGTTGGAGGTCTTTGGGAAACCATATTTCTGAATGGAACAAAAGTGGATTTGGAGCATTGTTGAGCTATGATCTTGTCCTCCGCCAACTTAGCCAACCCTAGGGCTTCCATCATTGTGCTGGGATGGAACATTTTAACCTTAGATCAGATTGCATCCTTCAGACTACTAACAAAATAACTCCTGAAGAATTCATCACACAATCCCTCTGTGTGATTGGCCAGTTTCTCAAATTATGTCTGATATTCTCTCACAATTATAGTTTGGTGAAGTTTAGTGAGTGCTCTTGTGAAGTCATCAAAAGAACTAGGGCCAAATTGTTGCAAAATGAGTTTGCAAAAATCTATCCCTTTTGGTTCTTCATGAGCCTTGATGTACCAACAGAACCATTGAAGGGCTTCATGTTCCAAATGAAAGGATGCAAGTGGGACTTTGTTGACATCAAAAGTATTATGTAGACTAAAATATTGTTATGCCCGGTATATCCATCCAGTTAGATCATCACCATTGAAGTGAGGAAAATCAAGCTTCGGCCCACAAATTGCTAGACGAGAACCCGATGTCTGCAGAAGACTCTGGCTGCTATCTATTGTTCATGGCTAAATGTGGAAGATTGAGGATGAGAATTTTTTCATCCAGATCTTAGATTTTGGTCTTGAGGGCTGCAAGTTCATCCTCCATTGTTTTTGCTCCTGTGCGGGTGACAACCATAACCAGGATTTTTTTTTCCTGGGAAACGATCTACAACAGGATCTGCAAACGGCTCTGGATAGATTTAATGTGTGATTTGTCAGTTGGCAATAGATATGGGCCCTAGGTATGTTCATCTTCCTAAAGGTTCAAGGGATTCACTCAGCTACCAATGATGTCTAACGGCTTGTGTATTGGGGCAGTACCCCTCACTTCACGACTCAAGTAAAACTGATAATCGCATTGCCACAAACGACAGCTCTTGGTTTACCTCATGGGCGGGAACTTGTGATTAGGTAAGGGTTGTTGCCCTTTTCGCTGGCAGGTCCTCTCAATGGGCCAGCTACTTCGGGGCTCCTGTGGCACTCCTCACAATGAGTTTTAGGGCTATACCCAAGCACTTCCCACAGTTAAGCAGATAGGGATTATTCCCTGATCCGAACCTACAATTGAAATGAACAATATAGATGCAAAAAAAAGAACTACTGCAATAATCACAATGCCTGGAGGCCACTTCGGAAAAAAAAAATTTGGTAGAAATTCCACCCAGTGAGCCCAAGAAAGTGCTCCAATACCAGATGAGAGGAACCTCCTGCAACAATATAATGAAAAATGCATGAAATAACAAAAATAGCAAAAACATAGAAGGAATTTATTGATTGCAGGCCACTTCAAGGGGGCAACCTCCTTTGAGCAAGCTCAATACAATAAATTCATGGATTCCTTCATTGGTCTCAACATGTACTTATATACTAAGTCTAATCTAAACAACTATTACTTCCCATGAATGTGGGATAATACAATATACTCACATGATGACTTACAAAGCATATGCGTCCAACAACAATATACTAACAAAGTAAAGAGAAGGGTTAAACATGGGTTCCTAATAGCTACCAATGGAGTTTTACCAAACAATGTGGGCTCACTTCAAAGATGCTTCTTACCTACTTTATTTGGAAGCCCTTAAAAGAGGATCTTTAGGAAAAAATATCAATAAGTTTCTAATTAAACTTCTTCCTAAAGGGAAGAATATAGATACTATTTCTAAATGGTGTCCCACTACTTTGTTGAACACTTCCTATAAGATCACTGCCAAAACATTGGCTATGCGAATTAAGCTTCTTGTTTATGGAATTGTAAGGCCCAAATAAATTGGTTTCCTTGGAGGTAGATATATATACTTGATAATCCAATCCTTGTTTGGGAAAATTGTGAATGGTCATAACAATTAGGATAAATTGCTAGTCAAAGTTGATTTTGACCAGGCCTTTAATAGAATATGATGGTGCTTTATTTTTAAAATGCTACAATGGCTAGGTTTTGGGCCTAAGATTTTTGCTCACATCCAAATGCTCTTTAAAGATGATAATGCTCATGTGGTGGTTAATAATTTTTTATAGCTGACTCCTTTCCCTTGCAGTGATCCATCAGACAAGGATATCTTTTATCTCCCTTCCTATATGTTCTTATTATTGATGTTTTGGTATGTACTACAAAAGTCTAATCAACTTGGCCTTATCTAGGGTATTCACATTCTTGAAAATGGGGTGGTCATTAATTCCCATTTTGCTAATGGTGGTCTTCTTCTTTGTAAAATTTTAAGAATGAATTGAAAAATAATCTTGATCTTTTGAACCTCTATTGCCCTATTTTTGGATCTCAATCAGTACATCACAAGACAAAATTCTTAATGACTCAACTTGATCCCATCCCACATTGGATTCCTAGAGACTAGAAATAAATTAAACATGGTGAAATTTCACATTATTTGGTTATCCCTTTTTGCATGGGACTGTCTCTTGTTGATATGTGGAGATGGTATCTTAATATATTAAAAATCAAGTTATCTAATTGGGGTAATAAATTTATTTCTTTGGCTAGAAAAGTTCAAGTTACTAACAAAAACTTTCTAGATACTAATGTTATATATCCTCATGTTAGATTCCATCTAAAAGAGGATATGAGGACCTTCGTGATATTATTCAGTAGTTTCTTTGGTCCATATGGGATGGTAACTCTAGCTACAAATCTAATTCTTGGCTTCACTATATTAAACCTGAATGCAAAGGTGGTCTCAGCCTCACATGTCCTGAAACACAAGGAACATGTTTGGTTTCCAAATAGATAATTAGAGTTTTCCAAAGAGATGAACCATGAAAATTATTACTAAGTCATATATTTGTAATTACTATTGTGAAAGGGAAATGGTAAAATGTCCATTAGTTGGACAAAATTCTCTTTTCTCCTAACTTCCAAATTAAAGATTATTTTCCTATTTAATCCATTTGGAAGACATGGTAGAGGGTTTTTAAATTTATATCTTGGAGAGACTCCTTGAAAAATGGTTTCAATTTTTCATCCTCTTTTTGATGGAATAGACACATTTAGTTTCAATGGAAACCTCTAGCAATCACATTTCTTAAACCTACTATCTATTTATTCAAAAGAAATATTCAGTAGTTTAAGGACCTATGGGATTTTTTTTCAATGCAATGGTTTCCGAGGAAAGACATTAAAGAGTGGTTCAAAATGAAGGACAAGTACCAACATTTTATTGCCTTTGTTCAATCTCTTGTACCTATTAACTTAGCTATCAAGATTTGTACCCCAATTTCTTACTATTTCTTCAAAGACTAGTGTTGGTTATCTACTCACAATTTCTCATTCTTCCCCTTGAAATAAGTGTACCGCCATCTTCTTACCACTTTAAATTTATCCCCTCAACTTAATATTAAATGGAGGTACAAATTTACTCATAAATTCTAGACCAAACGAAGTGCTCAAATATGGAAATCCAAGGCCGATGTTGGTATGCAAATGCTTTCTTGGAAATAATTTCTTTGTAAACTTCTAGTTGGAGAGAGAAGTTGATTTTTTCCTATTCAGTTAGTTAAATGCTCTAATTGTCAAGCCAATGAAACCATTAAACATATTTTTTGGGACTATTTTATAGCGAAAAATACTTTGGAATGTTGTGTTAAAAAATATACCGGCTCTTTTTTGTCACCATTTAAATTAGAAAGAAGTCATTCTTGGCTTTGGATTCATTAATAATGTTCTTGTGGACTTTGTGAGACAAGTCATTCTATTACACATCTAGAAAATCAATTGTATATCTATTTTTTCTAAAATTAACATTCACCTGACTATTGAAATTGCTAAGCTTTACTCTAATATATATTTTCAAATTCTTGTGTTATGTTTTCAGCTATGGTATTTGTTGAAATACAATCTTCATATTGTACTTCAATTGAACTTGATCAAGTCTCAAATCACTAGCCTTCAATGTAAATTTTCCAATAAACCTAAGGAACAAGAGTTTAGTTGTTCAATGTCTTCAAGAGTTACTTAAATGCTAGGCTTCTAGTATTTCTTGGGCCTTTGAGGCATTTTTTTGCACTAGTTTGTTTCTCTATTGATTTCTCAATGTCTAGGTGCCATCTATGGGATCGGTCTCATGAAGGCATTCTTGAAGAGTTTCTATAAAACTTATCGATGTGGGGCTAACTCAATAGTCATTACCTACTGCAAGGGAGTGGGTTTGGTTGTTGAATTAATTGGGACTTTTATGTTTGTGTATCCTATTTTCTCTATAGTTGATCCTAAATGCAAGGGTTGGGATTCTTTTTTTCCTATCTTGTATTCCATTATAGTTCTTGTTTCTACATTGTTATGGCAAGGTTGAGAAAGGGATTATTTGTTGGTATGGGCGATTTTAAAGGTATTTAGTGAGGATGGTTTTATACTTGTCATTTATTTATGCCCCTTTTATTTAACCTCACTTCAGCCATAAACTCCACTATTCTTGATCATTAAACTCAATAAATCTATGGAGTGGGGGATATTAGGTAGGCATATCCTATAGCTAGAATGTAATTTAGAGTTACATTGCACAATTGGGAGTAGAGGCCGCATCAAAGGAAGTGCCCATCTATCCATTTAGGGTGCACGTGGGAAGCTACAAGCAGATCAAGGTCAAGAAAAAGTGTTATGTCGTAAAACATCTCACTATCTATAGCCCAAGTAAGGGGGAGAAGGAAGGAACATTTTCTCATTGGGAAAATGTGTAAAGAAGTTTCAAGAGTTATAGGAGTCATTTGGAAGAGAGTTATTCCTTTCCTTGTTCAACTTTAATCAATTACAATTAGTTAAAATAAAATATATATTATTTGATGACTTTTACTCAAAGTTTTATGGTTCAACCTTTGGTTCAATAGATGTGTTGGGTGAGAGTCAGTTGCAAGACCAACTTTTGTTGTGTATCCAACTAATATGATCATAATTTCATTATGTGCACATTAGTTTCTTGATTTTAAAATATCCACAGTGGTAAATTAAAAGGAAGTTTACTATCCCCATTGATGGTATTCACTGTGCTCTATTTTGTATATAATTTTTATATGTTTTCTTAGGCGACAACCTTCTTCAGCTCTAGCTAGTTGGCTGGTTGGCATATGTTTCATGGGGATGTTCCTTTGGTTTGTATTTCTATTTAGTTTTCTCTCCTCTATAGCCTCTCTATTGAGCTTGTCTTTGTGTCGAGGATGGTTTCAAGATTGTGGTTTATTCATTGTAACATATTTATGTTTTATTCATTATAATTTTCTTACTTTGATCCAATACAAAAAAAATTTATAAATTTGCTTTATTTTGTATTTGTGTGCATGGTTATTTTCTAGTGAATAAAATAATTTTAATGAGATAATATTTTGGAAATAACTATATAGTGTAAATAATTTTTTTTTTAATTTTTTTAAAAATTAAAGTAAAAATTATTCATTTAAATGAATAGTTATTAAACAAAATGGTAAGTAAAACTTTAGGGTTAAGTAGAAATAAATAAGTATCTTTTAAAAATTTGATGATCTATACAAAAAAATTACAATAGGTTACAATATAGATGTGTCAAGTAGATCATATCGACCCCTTAACTGGGCACATACACATTTTCAAACTTATCAAAACATCCAATAAGGTTCAACAATTAGCTATCTAGCATCAAATGACATGTCTATACAACACTATGTAATATGAACCACATGACATAGTTTATAAATACAATGTATCTTTCTATATTAACTAAACTTAGTCAAAAAACTAGTAGCAAACCATAATTAAGAGCCAGTAATAACTCCATGCATCTACTCCTAGTAACATCTTTTATTGTTGCTTTCTTTATATGCATCACATTCAAAAATACTAATGGGAGGAATGATGGTATCCTTGCTTTCACTGTTATCAAAGTTATATTTTTTTACTTCAAGATCAGTAGCCCCATCAATAATCTTCTCATAATTATAAATTTAGCAGTATTAATTTTGAAGTTCCATGTATTCATTGATAAATTTATCATCTAGATGTTGAACGGTGAATCAGCATATACAAAACTTAATTACTTCATTTACAGATCAGATTAAATTACTTAGAGAATAGAAAGTAAAGCATACACCATATTAATCAACAAAATGACACTAGGATTTTTACGTGGAAAACCCAAAATTAGGAAAAACCATGGTGAGTGTTAGCTCACAATATATAATGCTCACTACTATAAAGATTACAACATTGTTTTAGGGCTACAATCCAAGGAAGGTATTACTCCCTGTTGACTTTGTTTTAGATCTACAACCCAAGGAAGCTACTACTCCCTAAAGAAAGCTCACTGCTATAAAATATTAGAATGATAACATAAACATGAACTACTGAGAAAGAAGCATCTGACTTATGTTGATTTTGCAGTCCTCTTTTTGCACAATTACTCCATCATACCAACTTCTCACACTTCATACTTCTCATTCTATTCTATCACTTTCCACCTTATCCACAAATTACTTTGTTCTTCTATATATATCCTCTGCAACCACTCAAATCCATAATTAGGTTGGCACCAAAAAGACCTTAGTTGAAACATGTGATTCTCCATGAGTCGGCATCAATCATATATAGTATGAAGAGAAAATAGGTTGTGGATCTTAGCACATCACAATAGGACCCAAAATGTGTCACAACACGAAAACAAATAATCAAGATCCATCGCACATGAAGAAACCAGACTGTCGGCCCAAACAACACTATCACTGCTAACTGTCCATCTTTGCACCATCAGGGATAAACCAAAAACATGATAAAGATAAAGATATGAGTAATGTACCTTGTCAATACTATCCATACACCCTTCACCTAAAGTATCTGATCATTCTATGCATCCGCAAGTCATGAAACATATTAAACTGATGAAAATAGAGCATTCTGGACTAACTGTAACACATCAAAACTTAGAATATGTATTGCAGACCACCAAAACAACTAAAACTCTTATGAATGATCCTATATACCATTATAAACATATTCCTAGAAATGGACAACCATATCTATCATTTTCAAAGGAATGCAGAGACATTTAACTTAGTTACACTATGATCAGCGTTCATATATACATAACTCAAGGTGACTTGAACACCTTGTGTAGTACTAGGAAAAAGAAGGAATTTCTTGTGGTTCAAACCTAAGATGCATTGGGATATGTAGAGTCTTCACATACACTCATATTTCTAATCTATATACTCCATCTTCCACAAGTACTCAAACATGTGCTCTAAGAACAGCTTAGACATCTGGAATTGTCTGTATTACTTCTATCATTTGAGAACCAACCCTGTAGACCATCAGAACACTTGATATTGCAAGGAAGCATGTATTACACATCTCTAATCATGTTCTCAAAATTGTACAGACACAACTTCTCTTTTGAAGGAATGCAAAGCATTCCAACAGGTCTCCACCATTGCTTTACTCTGTCTGAGCACTAACCAGAACTCTATCACTGATAACTTTCTCTGCCAAAGGTGTAATGAGCTTAAATCTTGGATATAACACGTTCATATGTTAATCAACTTATCTTATGAACTACAATATTAAATCTTTCTTTGTGGAGGAATGCAAACCAAAATATTGTGACTTTGCCTTAAGGTATACACTATGAATGCCTTAGTCAAACTTCTGCAACTTATCTCTAAGTGTGGTACACCATCCTGGTAAGATATCAATATAGGCATGCTAGAAACATGTGTACTCACTTCCACATCATACGTAGACATTAGGAAGATTGACATTCTTATAATTAGATAGTTTTTTTTTTCATATGCTAGGTCTTCCGGATGGACCTGCCTTAAGCATGCTAACCCTATGTCTTTAACTTAGTCAAACTATCTCTCTCAAATCTTCCATTGTCCACCTTAGCCTCTTCAACCACTATACAAAAATTCTGCACAAGCCTGACTTCAAGTTGACACATGTAGAGTTGACATCAATGACCACATATTGCCAACAATCTCCCCCTTTGTCATTGATGGCAACACCAAAATAAAATGTGTACAAACACTCCCCCTTAGATGCATATTTCTCTATCCCCCTTTGACATCAAGGACAAAAGGCCCTAACATATTATATCATCCCAAAACTGTATAAACTCCCCCTTACTATATGATTTCTACAAACAATACTCCTCTTGAGATGGAAATACCCCAAAAATTGATGCTATGTACATAGAAAGACATTCTAAACCTCCACAAAACTATATACTGCCAAAATTGTCTTATCTACAATACTCTTACAACTCACTTAGAAGGTAAAATGCTTTTGTAGATTACCTTGGTTTGAGTAAGAGTGGATATCAGGTTTATTTTTTCGAAGGAAATAATATGATTGACATTTAAACTGCATATATATGTCCTTAGCCTTGTCAATGTTGCTTGGGGTCTTTATTTTCTGCTCAATCTTTTTAGCTTCACCTAGCAATCCTAATAATGAAGCAAGTCTCAGATTGATTGCTTCCCTCGGCTGACCAAACTGCTTCTTTATATGTTCTCTTTGGTCATGTAGCTATGACATTTGTGAATGAAGATTTTCAATTTGTACCCTAGTTGATCCAACCTTGTCTTTTAACAAGTCATATGCTTCAGCCAATTTAGAGATTTGTGACTCAATGGAATCAATCTGAGCTTTGATGTTTTTGGTGGAATTAGGTCATTTCAAGCATAATAGGTATAAAGTTGTGGCTTCATCAATGCATCCCTTAAATATCTTTAGATTTTCTTGTAGTTTATTATGTGCATTAACACACTTATCAGATATCTCAACCAACCTTTTATCATTTATCTTCCTTAATGCTTCTTGTTTTAATTTTTGTTCAACATGAGAAGAATGATCCTTAAAAGAATCCATTAATAGCTTTAACTTCTATTCCAGAGGTAGGGAGGAGTCAATGATTACATCTAGTAATCCTTCCTGAATTAACTTCATTACATCTTCAACTATATCGGTCTTCTTCATTTTTTCTTGCAAGAACTCCTTTCTTGTAAAAGCATGCAGGATGTTACCAACCTATAGCTTATAGAGGGGTGAAATGTTTGACAGATCTACTTGCCCCTCATGAGTGGGAATCTGTAGAAGTTATGGTGTGATCACAGGTTGAAACTACATCTACAAATCTTGTGTTCCTTCTCAGGGTTATCCTCTTTTCTTTGCTCATCTTTCCCTGTATTCTCTGGAGGAGGGTTGCCATATTTTGCACCGGAATCAGTATTCTCTAGAGGGGGTACATTCACTTTAGCTTGATGTTTTGATCTCTATGCTTCTGTGTTTTATGGAGGAGGTGTGCCCACATTACCTTGATCTTCTGTATTTTGTGTTTCAATATTTTCTAGAGGATCAGTCTCCTTATTTTGTTTATCATCCTTCTCAGCCATATCACCACTTTCCACATTATCTTCAAAGGGGTCAGTGCAAGAAGTCGCGTCCACTTTTTGGCCAAAAAGTGGAAGTGTTTTCCTTGATTTTTAGAATTTCTCACATTTGACCTTAAAATTTGAAGCACTTAGAGATGGAATCTTTAAAAAAGTCCCCAAATATAAAATGTAGTACTCAGAGTCTAGTTTCCAAATATGTAATTTATTTCAATACCCAAATGATATAAATTAATTTTTAATCGGCAT
This sequence comes from Cunninghamia lanceolata, assembly GCA_027924645.1. Classification (NCBI taxonomy): domain Eukaryota; kingdom Viridiplantae; phylum Streptophyta; class Pinopsida; order Cupressales; family Cupressaceae; genus Cunninghamia; species Cunninghamia lanceolata. The sequence goes on along the minus strand of BSBN01000135.1, from coordinate 2,047,241 downwards.
TTCTAAAAACCATTGTTTAAAAGTCACCTTTTTTTAACCATACCATGCACGTGTACGGCCACAATAATTTGACCTAAATAAAATTATTTTTCAAAATCCTTATGGAAAAAGATGTGTAGTACAGTAAAGTTTGATGAGGATATTTTTTTATAATTTTTTTCTAAATATTTTTTTTTATTAATTTTTCATTAGGCCTAATTGCCACTTTTGAAAACCCCTTGTGTACGGCCAACATAATTTGGGCAAAAAAAATCATAAAATTAATTTTCTTTTTTCATTGTGTAAAGAATGATGTGTAGATTGATGACATCATTTTTTTTTTAAAATTAAAAATTAAAAGTTATTAAAAAATACAAACACCTATCATTTCAAGTTTTTGGACCAGTTTGCTCATAAATTAAATAATAAATAGAAAAACATGTCCAATAACAAAAAAAATTACATATTTGAAAACTAGACACTATCATCTATAATGGGTTTTCATTTCGTAAAAAAATTCAGAAAAAAAGGTCGTCAGCCATATAGGTAAACTTAGTCTTTCCTCTTGTTCTATACTTAAAAACAATTGTTGGTCCAAGGCTCATGGTTGGCTAACCATGCCTATCATGAGCCTAAAACCCAAGCAAAAGGAAGGGAAAAGGCGGTTGGTGATTTCAAAATTCATAGAACGAGTATCCATTTATAAACAAAATGGGTACCCATTATATAACGAGTACCCGTTATGTTTAAGAATGGGTACCCATTTTATAATGGGTACATGTTTCTATTATATCTATTATATAACGAGTACCCGTTTAGGCTTAGGTACCCATTTAGCTTCGGGTGCTCTTTCCTAAACGGGTACCCGTTTCTTTGAAAACGGGTACCCGTTCCTGTCGGGATTTTTTTTGCCTACGCGACTCCCCCTACATGTGGACCGAGTTTCTTGCTTTTACCCAAAGGATGACAGATATATATCATCAGATATATCCTCAATAATTACCTCAACATTTTTCATTTCTACAAGAATTTTTGTTTACTCTATTGTCTCTTTTTTCAATCTTTTTATTTCCTCTTTGTCCTTTCCCATCAGAATATTTATTCTTCTTTTTGTTCTAAACTTTTTTGCTTGTTTTTGAGATACTTTAATCTTTTCTTCATCTGATATGGACGGGCCAACCTTTTCAATGGAATGTTTCCTCATCTCAACCTCTTTTGTCATGGATTCAATATTTCTCTTGTTGGTGAGCAAGTCTGCAAGACTTACAGGAAGTTGGTCAATGATCTCAATTAGGGCCACATTAAAGGCCATCATATAACTGATTATTGCTTCCTCAAATGTAGCCTTGTCATCAGTAGGCATCTTATCATAGAGATCTCCAACCTCTTTTAGAGCACCATGTTGTGCTATAGCATTTACAGTGGCCTCAAGTTGTAGAGGCACATGTTCAAATTCTTCTTGAGGAGTTTCTTTTGATTTCTTTGCTTTTCCTTTTCTCTTTCCTTTGGAGGTTTCTTCTTCTCTTGCTCTTTTCTTTCTTCTCTCAAGCATACCAAATTCTTCTTATTCTTCTTCTTCTTCTTCTTAATCTTCATCATCTTCTATGTTCACCGAATTGATCTTTCCCCTCTTTGCCTAAACCTTAGGCCTATGTTTCCTTTTCTCTACAGTCTTAGTTTGCACTGGGACTTGAGTAAGTACTCTTCTCTTGTTAGGAAGAGTTTGAGTTGATTCAGAAGGATTGGAGGAAGTAGTTACAGCAGGGATGGATCTACTTGTCCTTCTTGGAGTGTATGTAGCAGAAGTGGTCTAAGCTTCTTCTGCAAGACCCTCAGGAGTGTCCAACATTTCTTCTAGTTTTGACTTCATCTTTTCTGCTTTTTCTTCCACATCCTTCTTGATTATTTTGTTGGTAATTTCATCATAAGTCCCAAAACTCTTAGCAATAGGATCCATAGGCTTGCTGAGAAACATATCAGCATATCCAATCAAATCATGTTCATACACCTCATAAGGCAAGGTGGTTATCCAGAAGGTCCTTGGTTCTACTGCCTCCATATAGCAATTATATTTATCCGCCATAAATATTATATCATTTTTGTATTTCTCTACAACTTTTACAGGTATCCTCTCCCTCATTTGCATTTCATTTTGAAAAGTTTTGAAAAATCCCTAAAATATTGTGTTACACTATTTATGATCAAGAAAACTATGCATGTAGTCCTTAATTTGATGTGCAACAGGTGTGTCTCTTTTATAGACCATACCCTTCATGGCAAGAAATTCCTTTAGGAAATAGAACGTAAGGCAAATGATTAAGGATCCATACTAAAATTTGTACCTTGTCTCCTTTGTTCTCATCAGGTTGTCTATCAATTGATGCCATAGGAGCGCACAAAGGTCATAGTCGTTCCCTTCCTTCACTATTTGATAGGCAGTGTAGATGGTGGTGGTAGTACTAGAGCCTTCTCTATTGGTGTAATATATTTTATATGAAATGCCCATTGTGGCACACCAGACCCCTAGGTTAGTTATATCATCCATTGTTTGGGTTGTCTTGTCAAACTTTTCTCTGGTAAGCTTCATAACTTCCTCATTCTTCATAGATTTTCATGTAGGCACGGGTCCGGAGGAGCACAATCAGGTCACAACTCTGATTTCTTCCTTTGTGATCATGTGAGTTCGGTCAAGGCAAAATAAATCCTCATGGATCTGGATTAATATGATTTTGACCCATTCTTCTTCATAGTAGAAATTGGGAAAACCATTCCATATGTCTAGCTGCTTTCCCTCAACATTTGCAAACTCTGACTTAAGTTGAAAATAATCACCCAAAAGATGATCATTCCTAAATTATTCCAACTTCAAATGATCATACTCATCTAGTTGTGAGTGAAAGTACATTCAGACATCCTCTGTATGTAGCACATTGATGGGAACACGGGAAAACACTCCATCCTTATCAGTCTCAGTAGATTTAAATGAGTGTTTCTTGAATTTCAGTCTCATCTTCTCCACAACATCAATCACTATAGGTGTTGGCATGATAATTCTTTCAAAAACCTAGGGTTTAACTAGAAAATTTGAAGAATACCTGGCAATGTTGTCATTAGAGTTTGTACACAATCTCTACTAAAGATCTCATTTTCTTCTTTGCAAATTCACACTTTCTTTCGTTCAAATGAGATCAATTTTGATCAAAAATAGAATAAATATGCTTCATATCTACCCTTGTTGCTCCATATTCAATGCATACTTTTTGTTCTTGACCTAGTTTATTGTTTACTGAATAGCATTCCATGATCACTCAGCAATCCTCCATAAAGAGTCTATTTGATCAAACATCATCATATCATCAACCAAACATATCCATATCACTTCTATCCATCATGCTGAAGATTTCACCATCTTATGCATTCAAGGGTTTTGAAAATATTTGCAATTGCAACTCCCCTTGACTCAATACTTTCCCTTTTAGTTGTCGGAAGATCCATCTGCACTAGGCAGAGGTATAGATCCTTCCTTTACTTCACCTTCTTCCTTTTTCTTCAATATCTTTCTCATTTCCTTCTTTTGTTGACCACTGCCATTCTTCTTTTAAGGAGCAGGTCTTACATTCTTTCCCTTGCAGAATCTTTCAATGTGTCCTAATGTGTTTCAATTGTAGCAGGTGATATTGGATTGTAGAGCATAATCACTTCTTCTGACATTAGATCTACATTTAGAAGCCTTATGACCAAACTTGTTGCATGTGTAGAAGTAACCATAAAATAATTGATTCATAACATTGTTCTTGTTCATGAAACCATTCCTCATCACTTTGCTTCTGTAATCATTAGCCTTATCACTAACTTTGTTGCAAGAACAACACTGACCATGAGATGAATGATATTTTACAGAATTGTACCTTGGAGGCCTAAATGAATTATGATTCATCTTGGTTCTACATTCAACAACCTTGTGACCAAACTTATTACAAGCATAGCAATTACCATTAAAAGATTGAGAGTACCTGGTAGGACCCGTTTGTTTAGGAGCAGGTTTTCTAAAATTCTTCTTCTTATTCTTTCTTTGTCTCTAAAAAAGAATGAATTTATCTTCTTTTGAATCTCCGGAGGTATTCTTCTTAGGATCTTTAATGTAGGTTTTTTCTTCCTTTGTTTTAGACTTTCCTTTTTCTTTGAAGTTATCATACAAGTTTGTAGATGCATTAATGATAGGACTTTTCCCTTTTTCAAATCCAAGGCTAGATTTTTCTTTTGATGGCTTTTGAGAATTAATCAACTCATCAAGAATTTTAGAACCTCCTTTTAGTTTTAACCCCTTGTCAATTTGTTCTTTTTTTTTTCCAATCCTTTTCTTTGAGTGACAACTTCTACCTCAATTTTTAAACATTCAGCAACTTTCTCATTGAGATTGATATTTAAGAAATCTTAAATTCTCTTGCCTTCTTCAACCATGACCTTCAAACCAAAGATCATATCTTTTGCCTCTTTGAGTTTAATGTCACATCTTTTATCTCCTTCTATTTGAGCTTTTAGTTTGCCAATTTCTTCCTTTGATTCTTTAGCTATTGTCTTTAGTTTCACAATTGTCTCCTTTGCTTTTTCAAGCATGGCCTCATATTCCTAGTTTAGTTCTCTTACTTCATCCAGATCTTCAAGGGATGACTGGAGTTCTCCTTCAAGGTCTACTTCATCTAAATTGAGTTCCCAACCTTCAGGTTCCATTACTTATAGATCTGGTTCTAGAGTAAACATTGTTAGGGTTCAGGCAAATCAAAGCAATAAACACTAATAATTATATGCAGATTAAATAACCCAAATATAACAATGAAGAATAATACAAAAGAGATCAACACATAATGCAAAACATATTACAATCTTGCAAATTCCACACCTCAACATACATCCGAGCCGCTTATAACAAGATTTTTGAAAGTTTCTCAAATTAGGGTTTTACAATGTCATTTTTCTTTTATCGATTAACAAAAATTAACAACCAACTCTGAACAAGCAAAAAAGAGGGAAAAATTAAAAAAATATTGGGTTACGCCCCCGAACCCCAGCAAGGATATGTTACATGTGTACAGTACTTGCATGATCAGTCGCCACATACAATCTCCCACTTGGAGACTGATCAGGCTCCACACCAAACAATCTCCCACTTGGAGACTGGTCCTGGGCAACACCGCTGCACTTGCAGCTCCCACTGGGTTACAAGCCTGGTTGGTTTCTTATGTCCACCATTATCAGTCATGAAGGCCAATGGAAACTGATGAGGAAATTAGTTTCTCTTGTGTAACCACCTTTGTGAACATATCTACAGGATTCTCACTTGTGTGAATTTTCTCCAGCTTCAACTGTCCATCCTCCAAAACTGACCGGATGAAGTGGTATTTGAGCTATATGTGCTTAGTTTTTTAATACAGAGTTGATGTAGTGCCCCTCACCTTGTCATTTATCTGATTGATAGTTGCTCATTAAATTTTGACATTTTGACAGTATCTTAGATTATCTGATGATGGATCCTTTGTTGTTTTGTTAATTCATTATGGAACTAATCATATGATAATAGTTGTGGATATTGGATTCTATTATTTCATGCTTTGCAATTGATAAATAAACTAGATGTTTCAGATGTTTTGATATTAATTGCTATATTTGATGGTGAGATAATTGATTGTTTTATGTTGTTGATAAGTAACTAGAAATCTTGTTCAATGTAGTGATTGTTTATACAGGAACGTGAGTGGAATAGTGTCGTATTACTCGCTCTCGAGTACCCTACCCCACTGCGATTTCCATTCACTAGATGACTGCATGTGGATATATATCTTGTTATGTTTAACCGTGTACTTGCCGCAGGATGCAGGTACTAGGCACTGACTCCACCTGATTTACCAGGTTTGAGCGTGCCTTCGCCAATGGAGTAGTTGTTTGGAGTTACATAAGGTTCCATGCCCTAACCCATCCTCTGCGATGAGGATGAGCATCGCGTCTAGTTACCTTGCTAGTTGAGGTTGGTTGGGATGTGAGTTCACATTGTGTTTCCAATTAATGGTCAGTTGGTGTTGTTAAGGTTTAGTCGTGTGATTAAATGATTAAGTTGGCATTTTATTTGATTGGCTTGATGCCTTGGTTAATTTAGGTGTTAGAAAACATTATTAAATATATATAAATCTATATAAATAAATTATAGTTGTAAAAAAAAATTAATATATATTTATAATGTTAATTTAATGATAATAATAATAATAATAATGTGTAAATAATTTAACCGTTGCTTGGAATTAATTAAGTCAAATTATTCTGTCATGGACTTAATAAATTTAATGTTAGTTCTGGTATGTGAAAGTTAGTTTTCCTATAAATTGGGTACTAGAATATCTTTTAAAAGGGGGGATTTTTGGCCTCGAGAAGGGAGGCAGGGGTTCAAAAATCCAGGGAGAGGAAAAGTTGGAACTTGTGGCAAAACAATCCAGGTATGTCATTCAATTCTTGTAGGATAATTTTAAAAGTTTAGTATGATTTTAATAGTAAAAATGATTCTGTGCTAGGATTTAAAGATGTTTAGATCATTCTTGCAAAATCTGTTTCTATGCATATCTTGCGATCATTATATTCAATAAGCTGCTTTGTTGTGTTGATGTCTGCTGTAAATTTGGTAATGTCTTAAATTCTGCCACAAAAATCACCATATAGAAGTGACTACAGTTTTGATTTCTGGGTTTGACTATTGGTCTTGATTTGAAGCAAATGTTTCCATTATATTTTGTTAATGAATTGTAGCTTCCTCAGTCAGTGCTCCCATTATATCTGGTGCTCAATGCCTCAAAGCAAAGAGTCTCAACAGTGACCACTAATCAGTGGTGACATATGAAAGTCATCAAAAACTCAATGCCCTATTTGCCTATAGTTTTTGGAGCTATTGATTGGGAACACAATTGATAAGTTCAAACCTAATTTTCTTCCCAACTTCACTAAAACTGGAATTCATAATGATATGAAATAGTTATAGTACTTGCCACAATTCACAGTAGTTTGGGATTAATAATTGCACTTTATGATCTTGTCGAAAGATCTTAACAATGGAAGAACTTGTGTGTTAAGGACTTAGAGGCCACCAAATCTATTAAAGCTATGAAATTAACTAGTTCTTGTGTCATAATGTATAATGAATTTGCCTTGTGCTTACTTTGGTGTCATTACATCCGATAAGTTGCTTTTTGTGTTGAGGCATTTTTCCAGTAGCGGCATCCCTTGTGCATGTTTCTACATTTGGTATACTTCTATAGCGGGGCCGTTGCAACTACAACGTCTGACAATTATTTTCTATCCTTTATGAATTGATGGATGCCCATACCATTCTAGACCTCCCATTTACTCACAGGCAGCGAGTATGCTAGAAAGGTTGAGTGTCAGTGTTACACCTACAGATTGCATTTGCTTGCAAGTCTCTAAAGCCTGGTCCACAAATCCATTTTGTGCATAAACCATCGTAAATTGCATTCTATGAGATTTAATCTCATTGAGGCACTCGCAGGACTGTTCACGTGCCTGGTGCTTGTTTCCACATTTTATATACTTGTCTACGAGGGCAGATGCAACCACAACATCTAACGGAGTTTCCCTTGCATATCGTACCATGTAATACCAAAGTTCTGGCAATGTGTTAAGACAGTTACAGTCTTGTATATATTCTGCAATCACCCTAATCTTTTAGATCGTTGTCCTTAGTTATTACACGTTTGAAATGGTTATTGCATGCAAATCGATCCCTCATGTCAGCTAGTGTCCCCGTAGTAACTCTCTTAAACAATGATCATCGCTTAATCTAGTCATAACCAACTAAACATCAACATTAATCACTCTAATGGAGCATCTCAAAGCATGAAAATCATTATGCAAACAAAGATATTTAATGGTAAACCAAGGGCCATAGAAAGTATACTCCCTCAACTGCAACATAAAGAAGATATAAAATTAGTTGTCTTCTAGTCTCTTGGTGGTTGGAAGTGGAATGCTAAACTACAACCATGTTGCATGTTTATTCAACCATAGTCTTCTAACTACATCCACAACCAGCCATGGGTATAATGCTCATATGCATTTGTTCCTTCGTTGTGTGATGTTTTTATACTGAATATTTATATAATATTTGAAGATGTTTTGTATTTCTACTTGGTTACTCATATTGCATTTTTGGATATATATGTACATATAAATACTTGTATATTAAGATTAATCTTGTATAGTTATTTTAGCTTCATTCTTTTCATTTAAATGATATGTTAGTTGGGTTAACTATGTGGTTTTGCTTTATTGTCTTAATGAATGATTAAATTATGTCATGCTGTATTATTTTGTCCTCAAACTACATTACCCAATCCTCAAACTACATTACCCAACCGCTTCTTCCTTTCCCATGCCAGTTGCCCTAATTTTCATTGAATCTGTGTCTTGTTCCTATGGCTTAAATAATACAACTCCACTAGTATTCACCCAAGAATATTTAGGGTAGTGAAGGAGGAGAGCACAAGTTGTTTACCATTTTAGGATAATTTACAAATGATGGCCAAATAATCAATAGTAATTTTACATCTCTTTCTCAACCGACATAAAATTATAATCTTGGTAAAAAGGAATTTCCCTTGTGTTAAAAAAAAAATAGAGTAAATAAGGATAAAACCGTTCTTATATTCTTTTACTTGCATGAGTAAAAAAAATGGGTTTCTTTATACTACATTACACTAGGATTGAAAGGCAATTTTTCTTTTGTTCATATTAAAGATATATATATATATATTTTTTATTTTACAAAAGCACTTGGGAGATATTACAAATGTATCCTTAGTTATTATTAATCATATAGGTAAATAAATGCATTCTTAGTTATTAAACATATAGGTATGTTAAGATGTTATTATCTGCTATTTAAATGTATTTTTATTACCTCTTTATAATTTGTTTAACTTAGATCAATTAGTTTGTATTCAGTTGAAGCTTTGATAATTAAAGCATTAGATTCATCTAAAGTTGGAAGAAATTCAATAAAAGGTTGTAAGATATGGATTTTTATCGGTTAATGCATATGATAGGATATTGAGGTTATTAATATTATGATTAAATGTTTCTTGTAGTTAAACCCTGTTGATCTATCTTTAGAAACAAAATGAAGGGAATTTAGATAATTTAGTTAATGGTTGTTTTTAATTAAAAATCATTTGTTATGGTTAGGAAGTTAATGTATAGGTACAAATTTAGGTGTTATACATTGTAACAAAGAGGAGTTTTAGCATTAACCCTAGAATTTAAATCAAACTGTTAAGTTAAGTGGTCTTGTTGTTGTAAGGGGGCGGATTTGTGAGTGGTCAAACTCTATTCCAGAGGCTTAGTATGTCATATTTTGAGTACATGCAAATAGGTGGATAGGCGTTCTAATATTGTGAGGTTGCAATGAACATGTGGTTCTATTTTAGTGTGTAGTAAAATGAAGTATTGTCTAAGTTGTTAATGGGTTTCATGAAGGTAATACTCCTGAAGGAGATATTTAATTACTTGTGAATATCTTGTACCCATTTGTCGTGAGTGTCTTATGGAGAGGCTTGGAATCTGTAAAAGTGTAAAGTATCGTAATGCTATAGGCATTGTTTAACAAATGGTGTTATGATTCTGTTTGGAATGTAAGAATGTCTAATGCCTTGCAGTGAACATGTATGAGCACTGTTTAATGTTCTGTATGATGGTTAAGGGTTACTAGGTGTTAGAAAGGAGGGTGGATTTCAATGTGGGGCTGGCACCCAAAGTGGCAGTCAGGGTAACCCAATGAAAGTAGATTAATCAAGGGATAACCTAAAATGAACTAGGGGGTTAAGGGTAGTTTCACGTTAAACAAGATTAATGGATTTCCTCACCCAGGCCTGTAGTGCTCGTTTAGACTAGGGATGGGTTGAGAAGGCCTGGTCGGCATGATTGGCTTCCTTGTCCTCACAAAAGGAAGGTTGATTCTGCATGTTTCACCCTATGGGGCTGGTGCCTAGTGAGAGGCTGCCAGGGTAACCATAAATGGGGGCCGGTGCCTAGTGAGAGGCTGCCAGGGTAACCCATATTAGGACTGTGTGATGACACTCTCCCTACTACAACCTAGTATCCCTTGTATGGTCTCTCCACACATGTTATGTGTCGCTTCTGGAAGTTGTGTTGTGTTGTTTATGTTATTTGTCTTGTGTTGTATTGGAGTTTGGTCATCCTTCGTTCATGCTTGTATTTTGTCTACCTAACTTTTGTCATTGTGTGGGACCTCATGTTGAATCCTAGCTCAAGGGGTGGACCTTAGGGTTCCACATGGTCAGGTGGAAGAGCTATCTTATCCATTGGTTATCTCTTGTCGGAGTTCATGTGCAGAAAAAGGATTATCTCTGTTTCAGAAAACTGTACTTGTACTAGTTGAGGAAGATGATTGTGTACCAGACTTGTGTACCAGATCATTCTTAATGTATGTAATTTGATGTAGGCAGAAGATGTCATTTGTGTAATGATGTAGCTATGTGTAAGGAAAACATTACAGTTATGTACTTGATCGTGAAGGTTATATTTTGATGACATGCAATGAATATGAATATGTTATTTAATTATGCATTGGATTTAGATCAGATACTGATTATGTTAGTTAATGTGTAAGTAATGCAGCCTTGAATCCTTAGAGAACATGTCGTAAGTTTAATGGTGTAATCAGTTAAGTTAACATTACTTTGTTATTTTATTCAAAAAAAAAAATTCCTATTTCATACAGCGTAAGTGTAATTTTCTCTAAGATGTTCAGGGCAGGGCATTACAGTTGAATTCTTAGCAAGATGAATGGCACTCTGGCTATCAATGTACAAAGGGCTATTTTCTTGTCGTTGCCCCAATTCCTCATAAAATGTTGTAACCAAATCATCTCCTTGCTAGTTTCTGTAGTAGCAACATACTCAGCTTCAGTGGTTGAAAGTGCAACAACCTTTTGCAGCCTTGAAATCCAACTAACTGCAGTACCTCCTATAGTAAAAACATACCCTGTAGTACTCCTCATGCTATCAATATCACCCACTATATCAGAGTCAACATATCTTTTTAGAGTAGAATTTGTTACTCCAAAACATAGTTTCTTTGAAGTAGTACCTCTCAAATATCAGAGAATCCATTTTACCACATTCCAATGTTCCATTCCCGGATTACTCATATACCTGCTCACAACTCGCACTGCATGTGCAATATCTGGCCTTGTGCATACCGTTGCATATATCAAGCTGCCAATTGTTGATGCATATGGTATCTTAGACATTGTCTTCCTCCTCTTGTGTTTTTGGACACATCTCCTTAGTCAACTTAAAATGATTAGGCAAAGGTGTACTAACTGCTTTTGCATTCTGTATGTTAAACCTTTTCAACACCTTCTCTACATACTCACTTTGAGATAAAAATAATTTTATGTTTGTCATGTCCCATGTCATCCTCATACCAATGATTTGTTTTGCTACACACAAATCCTTCATACCAAATGAATTTGCTAATTTCTGCTTAAGTTCATTAATATGCTACATGTTAGACCCAGCAACAAGCATGTCATCAACATAAAGCAATAGGATAATATAGCTTCCATTACCCAATTTCTTAAAATAAACACAATAATCAGAATGACATCTTTTGTAACCTTGTTCATCCATAAAACTATCAAATTTTAAATACCCTTGCCAAGGTGCTTGCTTTAGGCCATACAAACTCTTCTTTAACCTGTACACAAATTCCTCCTTACCTTTGACCTCATATCCCTGTGGTTGCTGCATGTATATTTCCTCTTCCAAATCCCCATGGAGAAATGTTGTTTTCACATCTAGATGTTCAAGATGCAAGTCTTCCGTAGCCACAAGACTTAGAATAGTTCTAATAGGAGTCATCTTTACAATTGGAGAAAATATTTCATCAAAATATATACCTTTTTTCTATGCAAAACCTTTTACCACAAGTCTGGCCTTTTATCTTTTCTTGCCTCCATCTTCTTCCTTTAACCTGTAAACCCATTTATTTGGCAATGCTCTTTTACCTGCAAGCAATTCGACTAAGTCCCAAGTCTGATTCTATAGCAAGGAATCCATTTCCTCTTTCATGCCTAGCTCCCACTGCTTGTTGGTATCTACCTGCATTGCTTATTCATAACCTTCAGGTTCACTAGAATCAGTTAATAATATAGAATATAATGATGGAGAAAATCTTTCTGGATGTCTAGTTATCCTTGTAGAATGTCTAACACTTGTAGGAGTCTGTGGGATAACTTGTTGTTGTTGAGCATCAGGTACCATTGGTATTTTATTTTCTGGAATCTCATCTAGCACCACATATTCCTTTTTGGCCTATTCATGCTTCTTTTCCTCCAGCTGGTCCTTATACATGACCTTCTCATTGAATATAACATCTCTGCTCCTAATGATTTTATGATTTTCATAATCCCATAACTGATAACCAAAATCATCTACTCCATATCCAATGAAGGTACATTTTTTAGACTTAGCATCAAGCTTGGTTATATTTTCAATATCAACATGGACAAAAGCTTCACTACCAAAGGTTTTTAGAAATGAATAGTTTACCTTTTTGTCTGTCCATACCTCCTCTGGAATGCCACCATCCAAAGGATTTGAAGGTCCCTTGTTTATTAAATAAACAACGGTATGTACAGCATCTACCCAGAAGTATAAGGGTAGTCCAACATGCAATCTCATGCTCCTTGCATGATCCATAATGGTCTTATTCATCCTCTCAGACACACCATTTTCTTTTGGGGTTCCAAGAACCATTTTCTACCTACATATTCCATTATATGAACAATAATTTTCAAATTCTCTACTGTAATACTTGCCTCCATTATCAGATCTAAGACACTTCAACTTTTTTCATGTCTCATTCTCAACCAAAGATTTCCACTTTTTAAAAGTTTTAAATACTTCTAATTTTTGTTTTAGGAAATACACCCATGTTTTCCTAGTTGCATCATCAATAAAAGTAACATAATAGCAAGAGCCACTAAGAGACTAGTCCCCATACATCTGAATGCACAAGCTCTAATTTCTCACTCTTCTTCTCTTTCCTAACTTTGAGAAATTGGACTCTTTTCTATTTTCCATAAACACAATTTTTGCAAAACTCCAAGTCAATCTTCTTCAGACCTGGTAGCAACTTTCTGGAGTGAAGGATCTTCATCCCTTTCTCACTCATGTGCCCAAGTCTATGGTGCCACAATTTTGTTTATGTCCTTGTAGCAAGTGCTATAACTGTATTAGTAGCAATTGTTTCTATAGAAGCTAAGGTAGAATAAGTTTTACCAGTACACAAATACAATGTGCCTACCTTTTCACCTTTAGCTACTACTAATGCACCTTTAGTGACCTTCCAGACATTGTCTAAAAAGGTAACTATGTAGGCTTCACTACCCAGTTGTCCTGCATAGATTAAATTCCTTCTCAAATTTGGAACATGCCTTACCTCCTGTAGCAACCATTCATTTCCATTCTGCAACTTGATTTTTATCTTTCCTTTTCCAACAATCTGACAGGATTCATCATCGCCCAAATATACCTATCCAAAATCACCTTGAACATAATCTACAAAATATCTCCTATGGGGTGTAGCATGAAATGAAGCCCCTGAATCTATTATCCAAGAATCATTAGCATTATCTAAACACATAATTAAAGCATCCTGTAATTTATTACTTACAACATTAGCTTCCTTACTGTCATCATGTTGTCAGTCTCCTTGTTTGCCCTTTTGAGACCAACAATCCTTCTTCAAGTGTCCTGGATTTCCACAGTGCCAGTAATCCATTCTCCCTCTAGATTTAGATCTGCCATTCTTCAACTTCCCTTGTGACTTCCCATGATTTGTTGGGCTTTTTCCTCTCTCCTTTATTCTTTCCTTGTTCTCTACAGTCAAAGCATTACCCGATGTTGAACTCTCACCTGTGCTTTTCCTTCGCATTTCCTCACTAAGCATAACACCAACAACATCATCAAATTTCAAAGTATTTGAACTAGAGACAAAGTTACTTACAGCCATTACCAAGCTATTCCAGCTTTCTGGCAAAGAACATAAAACTAAGAGAGCCCTCACCTCTTCATCAAATTTCACTTTTATAGAAGTTAACTGATTGGTAATCATATTAAACTCATTTAAATGATCTGATACAGATCCACCTTCAATCATTTTTAGATTAAACAAATGCTTCATGACAAATACCTTATTTGAGGCTGAGGGTTTTTCATACAATTTAGCCAAAGTTTTCATCAGTTCATTTGTTGTCTTCACTTTTGTTATATTGAACATGGTGCTAGGCACAACTGAATGGTTCTCGGTGCCTTTATGTCTAGAAGTTCCCAATCCTCATTAGTCATTACTACTGGTTTCTTGGCTTTTCCTTCCAACGACCTCCATAAATCCTTCTGATAGAGATAATCCTCCATCTGCATCTTCCATAACTGATAGTTCTATCCATTGAATTTATCTACCTTCAATTTACCCTCGTCTGTCATTGCTCCCACTTAACCGTGAGACTCCCACTCAACCGTGAGACCTTCATGTAGATGATAATCAAACACAACCTACTCTAATACCAGTTGTTAGTGTTCAAGTAGATCAAAGTAATAAACACTAACAATTATATGCAGATTAAATAACCCAAATATAACAATGAAGAACAGCACAAAAGAAATCAACACAAAAATTTATCATGGTTCACCCAAAATGGGCTACATCCATAGAAACTTAGCCATCCAATGATTTTATTATCCAGTGCAAAACATATTATGATCTCATGAATTCCATACCACAACATACATTCCAACCACTTATAACAAGCTTTTTGAAAGCTTCTCGAATTAGGGTTTTACAATGTCATTTTTCTTTTATCTTTTAACAAAAATTAACAACCGACTCTGAACAGGCAAAAAGGAGGGAAAAAATTAGGGGTTGCACCCCTAAACCTTGGCAAGGATACATTACATGTGTACAATGCTTGCATGATCAGTCATCACATACCAACAAACACATCATCAGATATAGCTTCAGATTCCATGTGTTCAAATGCAGGATCTACCTCAGCTATTAAGCTTGTCAAAGCCACTTAGCTCTCTGATACCAATTGTTGAACATACTAAGATGCTGAGAGGAGGGGTGAATCAACATATACAAAAACTTAACTACATTTTTAAGTCGGATTAAATTTCTTAGAGAACAAAAAGTAAAATATGCACCATATTAATCAACACAATGACATGAAGATATTTACGTGGAAAACTCAAAATTGGGAAAAACCACGGTGAGTGTTAGCTCAAAATATATAATTCTCACTGCTATAAAGATTACAACATTATTTTAGGGCTACAACCCAAGGAAGCTACTACTCCCTGAAGAAATCTCACTGTTATAAAAGATTACAATGATAACATATACATGAACTGTTGAGAAATAAGCATTTGACTTATGTTGATGTTGCAGTCCTCTTTTCTACACAATTACTCCATCATACCAACTTCACACACTTCATACTTCTCATTATGTTCTATCATTTTACACCTTATCCACAAATGATGTTGTTCTTCTATATATATCCTTCGCAACCACTCAAATCTGAAATTAGGTCGGCACCAAAAAGACCTTTAGTTGAAACGTGTGATTCTCCATGAGTCGGTGCCAATAATATATAATATGAAGATAAAATAGGTTGTGGATCTCAACACATCACAATAGGACCCAAAACATGTCACAATACATCTTTCAATGCTAAAACAACTAATCAGGATCTACCGCACATCAAGAAACTAGTCTGTCATCCCAAACAACACTATCACTACTAACCGTCCATCTTTGTACCACCAGGGAGACACAAAAATCATGATGTTGATCAAGATATGAGTAATGTACCTTGTCAACACTATCCATACACCCTTCACATGAAGTATCTGATCATTCTATGAATCCGCAAGACATGAAATATATTGAACTAATGAAAATAGGGTATTATGGACTGACTGTGACACATCAGAACTTAGGATATGTATTGCAGACCACCAAAACATCTAAAACTCTTATGAATGATCCTAGTTATACCATTATAAACATATTCCTAGAAATGCACAACCATATCTATCATTTCTGGAGGAATACGAAGACATTTAACTCAGTTGCACTATGATCAACATTCATATATATACATAACTCAAGGTGACTTGAACACCTTGTGCAGTACTGGGAACAAGAAGGAATTTCTTGTGCTTCAAACTTGAGATGTATTAGGATATGTAGAGTCTCCACATACACTCATATTTCTGATCCGTATACTCTCCATCTTCTGCAAGTACTCAAACATGTGCTCTGAGAACAACTTAGACAATTGGAACTGTCGGTATTACTTCTATCATTTGAGAACTGACCTTGTGGACCATTAGAACACTTGATACTACAAGGAAGCATGTATTACACATCTCAAATCATATTCTCAAAATTGCATGGGTACAACCTCTCTTCCATAGGAATGCAGAGCATTCCAACAGGTCTCCACCATTTCTTTACTCTGTCTGAGCACTAACCAATGGAAAGAGAAAGCTAAAAGATATTAATCTTCCCATTCAAGCCATTAAAAAACCTAAATAAAAATTCATGCCAAGAAATTTTTTTCCTAATATCTCACCCAAAAATATTCCTATATAAATAAGTATGTATGTATGTATGTATGTATTGAACATGGTCCTAATTTACAAAAGAATTAGTAGGGACTACACAATAAGTTGTGAAGAAGGGAAACCCCAAAAATAGAAACACAGACCACATGAACATTACAAGCATTATTAAAACCATTGTGGTTAATTGACATCAAGACCAACCCAAGACACCTTTGGAAACTATAACAGTCGAATACAAAAGGTACAAAAGAATTGAAGCAAGAGACCCTAAAGGTGCACATGTTCAAATATCCCAACATACCACATTTGCACATCAATTAAGCACCATATTGCCATACTACTCCATCTCCACAACATAGTGATGTATAATAGAAAATTAAGATGAAACTCTAAGAGTTTAATCCATCACAAGAAATTGTCAACCCAATATCATTAGAATCACAATTCTAAACATGGGTTCTAGCTAAGTAATCAAATAGAATGATATTTAGATTAGCACAAAGTTTAGAATAGAAACTGGAGTTCACGCTAGATTATCTTCCCCTATTGTCCAAACCATTGCTCGTGCCTCATTAGGAAGAGGAATAAATTAAGTTCTTGCACCATGTTAGGATTAAGGTGCCATCAACTTTGTAAATCCAATTACTCCTAATGTTGTAATTTTTAATGAAATCATAAGAGATGTGGAATCCATAGATAGTAATTTATTTTTACTGGTATGGTAATTAATTATTTACTGGCAATAGTAACTAATTATTTACTGGTATTGGTTACTATTTAATTTTGACATTGGGATTACTACAGGTGAAATAGGGGTGCCCAAATCTATATTTGGCTTATGACAGATGTAAGAGCATCAACTAATGTTAGTGCCTTACATGTTGTAAGGAATCAACTATTATTAGACCATTATGATGGAGCATCTTATGACAACACATAAGAAGGTGTAAGAGGCATAATGGTGCCTATTTTTGGCCTATTAGTGTGAATCTCAAGGAGGGGCATTTGGATTTTCTTATGACCACTGTAAGACATTAAATATTGCTTATCCCAAGTTGGACTCCATGTTTTCATGGCTTCTTCTACAAGCTTGAAATTTTATTATTTAACAGAAGCTAGAGAGGAAGTATTGAAGATGAGTTTGTTTGTAGGTATGGAGGTTCTGTTAGATTGGATGTAGGATTGAGGAAATTTCATGTATTGTAATCTTCTTCAAGATAATACAATTTTTCCCTCTTTTCTTGGTGGATTTTTTTACCCAAAATGGTTTCCTTCATGTAAATTTGTGTGTTAGGTGAATGGCTCTTGAGTATTGTTGATTTATTTATTGCTTGATTCACATCTCCATTGATATTCTATAGTTTACATTTCATATTTGCAAGTTATGTCAGATTTCCATACTATAGTGATGTTTTTTCATTTCTAACACACCATACATCCCATTATGTTCTTTGTGATAAAACCATTACAACAATGTCATAATGGGGCTACCAATTTTCCACCTTTGAAGAAGACAACTAGAAACCCAATAGAGTACTACTCCAAAAGTGTTGTTTTTATTAACCTCAGACACTAAATAATAACACCTATTTCACAAGATTTAAATCATGTTCTTCTAGTTTGTAGACACTCATATGGTAGTCTTCAAGGACAGTCTCATTGAAGCAAGACTTGGATGTAAAATGAACTTAAAATTAGATCAAAATAGAGGGTAAAATCTCATTGAGTCTCATCATATAGGATGAACAACTAAAGGTGTAGAATGGTTGCACAAGGAAATCCAATACAAATCAAATATCATTAACATGATGCATAAACTTCACAAAAATAGGTACAATGACAAAACCCTAACTAGGACGAACATATCAAGCTAAAAACTTATGTTTTCTTTGCCCAAACATAATGTGTTCCTAATTAGAATCCAATAAATTAGTCATTTTGTATGTCCCATACTCTACTATAATTCTTCTTTCCTTTCTCTCCCTATTGTTGAAGATAATTTATCACATTTTTATTCATTTCAAAGGAATTTCTTTGAAGTATGTTGGTTTGGCTAATAGTTAGCTCCAGTTGATACATAATTCCTTGGTCTTTCTTTCGGAAACCTTGAGATTAAGAAAGAAGTGATACAATTTGAAAAAAAAATTAGAGTAAAGATTTGCAAGTCCACTTGTTAGATGAATATAGTCATTTGGAAAAGTAGTTTTACATCTAAATTTCCAAATATGCAAAAGAATAACATGTCTCACAATATTAGAAACAATTTTATTATTCAAACTTGTCCTAAATAAAGCCTCTTTCCAACTAAAATGTTAACCAAAAATAGTAGGTATATCTCTAAAGATGGCAAATAGATGTTTTCTAGTAGCAATGTAGTCCCAAAATAGATGCTTCAAGGATTTCTCAATATTACAAAAGGGACATTAATAGGATAGACTTGCAAGGTATTTAGTTTCTCACCAATAGGAAATTTATAAACTAATAACTTCCAAGCAAGCATTTGAGCATCAACATCAGTGTAAGATTTCTAGATTTGTGCATTTAACCTAGTCCAATATTTATGACTCAAATTGTACCTCCATCTTACATTGAGATGGGGAGTTAGAGAAAGTGTGGGAAGAAGGAAAAGGTAAATTTGTTTTAAAGGAAAGAAAGAGAAATTATGGATAGAAAGCCACTGCTAATCCTTGAAAATGTTACAAGTGATAGGAGTACAATGTTTCATAGCTAAGTCAAGAGGCACAAGGTATTGTGCAAATAAAATAAACTGATGATAATTATTACTTAGATCAAATGTTTCTTTGAGATCTTCCAAGAGGACCATTGCAATATTGAGAAGGCCCATAAATCTTTGAGTTGATTAACAATTTTTTTGAATAAATGGTAAGCTTGTCTGGTAAACATGATAGCCAATGTTTTTCTATGGAATTGGATAAGCACATTCCACCAAATGGAATAGAAAACAAAACCAAAACCATGTTGTAACTGTTGGCAAGAGACGCTGTGTGGCTTCATAAGTGTTGTCATTGATGGCAACAAAGTCTTTCCCACACATCCGCAATACATAGTATACCTATACCAGAAGTCAGATTGAAGATTATTTTGGTCCGATGAACAAGAATAGATTATGTAACAAGGTCTAACAATCAGGTCTAGATCTCTCAGATGGTGTAACTCAGTAAGTTGCGAACTTGGACAAGTTAAGAGGGGTATCATGGCTACTATATTCCAAAGACTTAGCCTCTGGTGATAAAGCAGGAATAATATATGAGCATCTGAGTGTTGGGCTCCAGTCAGGTAGAGCAGACAGAGGAAGAACTGACCGGCAGAGTATTAGACTTCAATCCAGATGAGTAAAAAGTGTTGATCAAGCAATTTGTGGGATTATACATTGTTGGTCGACATTATTAATGACTTCTATGCTTAAGATTTTGATATGCATCACAAATCAAGCATGGATTCCACCGACAGATCAATAACTTCCAAATATCTTGAGTGTTCTTGTTGCCGACTAGAAAGTTGATGGAAATCCTTGATGCAGATATATATACCAGATGGATTCCAGCATGTAAGTGTGTGTTGAAGATGAAAAAGTAATAAGGTGTGAAGAAAAGCATGGATAAGTGTGAGATCAGCAATTCAAGTCTGGTATGTGATTGAATAACAACATAGATTAGAGAAAGGATGAAGTGCGTCAAATCAGTATATTATGCCTAACTGGAACTAAACTCTAGCATTTTTAGATGTTTCTCATCAGTTCAAACACATGATTATCTTTTGTAAGTTCTTGTAGGTAGTGTACCTCTTGTGAGCAGTGTGCTCGAGCAGTGAGTCCTAATTGGCAAGTGCCATTTTGTACTCCTTTATTCTTTTAACAGAGAATACAATCTTGGGTTAGTCACCCCGTGGTTTTTCCCTTAATAGGGTTTCCACATAAAAATCCTTGTGTTATGTATATTGATTTTATTTATGTTCTTATGATTACATATGCTTTCATGTTTTGATATAACACTGAATATTGAGATAACAAAATTAAGGAATTTTTGAGATAACTGATTCACCCCCCCTCTCAGTTATCTTCCTTGCTTTCAACAATTGGTATTAGATAAAAGGTTCCTCTGAGAAAAGCCTAACAGCTTGAGGAAGATCTGGGAATCTCAATGGATGCATATGGTATGAAGGAACAACTTTAGTCTGCCCTAGATGATCTTGAACAATCCCACTCTGAAGTCAATAATTTGAGAGAAAGACTCAAACAAGCTGATGATTTCATAAATGAGCTAAAAGAAAAACTTAGTATCTCTATAAAAAGAGAAAGGAACTACTTCAAAAATTAGACAATCAAAATGAAGTCAATGATACTAATGAAGATCTGAATGAGAAAAATAAGCTATGTGAGAAGCTGTCAAAAGAAGTCATTATGGTAAGGCATGAAATGGAATCAGGGGTTATGAGATTCACCCAAGAAATTGAAGAAAAAAAAAGATTGAAGATAATCTAAAACAATCCCTCAATGAGAAAATAGAGGACTGCCACAAAAATGGATAGAATAATTAGGCATCTTGAATCTGATCTTGAAGAAGCTAGAGATAATAAAGAACAACTTGAGAATCAGATAGACACTCTTAAATAAGATCTTCAAACTGCAAATGAATACAAAGAAAAATTCAAAATAATCTCAGCCCAACTTGATATTCTTCTTGAAAGCCAAAAAAGGGTAGATGATAAGTGTGGCTTGGCATATGAGAAAGGTGAAAGCTCTGGATCCGGTCAGAAGAACTTTGGATCAGGAAATTAAAGAAATAGGCCTAGAAGACCTTCGATAAGGCAACCAAACGCTCAAAGATACCCATCCTTCAATGGATATTGCTTCAATTGCAACAATTTCGGTCATAAAGCAACTCAGTGCAGGAGGAGAATGAATTAGAATAATCCATCCTTCTCTAGACAATGTTTTAATTGCAAAAGGTATGGTCACAAATCTCATGAATGTAGAAATATGCAAACAATTCATCCAATGGTAGATGCTTTGCATGCTATAGAATGGGACATATGGCTAATCAATGCAGATCAAGAGGATATCAATCAAATAAGCAAAGAAATGTTGTATGTTACAATTGCAATAGATCCGGTCATATTGCCAAATTCTGCAGAAGCAGAAATTAGGATAGAAAAGGTCCAGTGGAACATAATCAGAAACAAGATAAGGGCAAAGGTAAAGTGAATGCGAATGAAGTTCAAGAGGAGATGAGAAAGATTTGGGTAAAGAAGAGTATAGAAAATACTGGGGATAGATCCGCACCAGAATCTGGTGCTGATATTCCTTCTGGAAACTAAAAAGGTGAGCTTTGGATCTGGGGGAGTCACAGAGAAAAATAATTTCCCCCAGCCAGTCAACTAGTGCCTAAATTCAGCACATTGAGTAAACATCTGAGGCTGTAGATTAAAGGGTTCTTAGAAAAACCTCCAAATAACCTTCAATCAAATTGTGAAAGATCCACATGGAGTTTTGCAAGATTTACAACTACTCAAGTTAATCTAGTTCTGACAGCTATCCGATAAAGCAGAATTTCATAGATAAATTTGGTATGATTTAGAATTGAAATGCTTTGATCTGTGGACCCATGGCATGATTGAAGAAAAGAAGATACATTGTCAATCCTCACTGACAATGATTATAAGTTCGACGCAGTGATTCAAGAAGATCTCTTTTAAAACAGGGCAACTGGATAACTTAAGTTGTGCATTCATTACACAAGGAAATTAGGGTTTGTGCAAGGATAAAAGGGTTCCTTCACTCATTATTTACACACTTGCACTCATTAAAAAGAAGAGAAGATCTCTGCAAAGAAGATTATGAAATTCACTCAAGATCAACTGAAAATTGAATTCAACTAGTGATTCATTTTAGCTCCTACTTCAAACCCTAAAAGCATGAAAAGGTACTTCCATTCTAAAAATCTCTCTCTGAATCTTTTACAAAATGGCTACTCCAATGGTTGTCAAGATTTCTAATAGGCCAAGACCTAAATTCAAGAAACACCCTTACAAATCTCTAGAAGTTGATCCCTTAGGGATGTTTTCTAGCTTTCCACACGGAGTGTTGCATGTAGAAGATGTTAGGGTTTATATCCATGCCAACATTGAAGAATTTGGAGACTCAAAATTGATGGACATTTATCACAAACAGCTAATAGATGAAAATTTTGAACTCAAACCTGAATTCAAGGCCCTCCGTGACAAACACTTCAGACATTGCATACATTTTCCATGTTTTCCAAAAGATGATTGGGTCCGATATGTTCTAAGCAGGATGCATGATAATTTTATGTGGCTAATGAGGCCATTCAAGATAACTAAAGATGTCATCAGGGCAGTGACCGGACTGCATTCATCCGGTGGGTTACCTGCACTTAAATCTGTGAAGAACCAAACAGTAACTAAAGCTACTGGATCTAAATTTGACAAAAGAGTAATGACCATAGATGACATCACAGATCCAGATGTCAAGTTTGCCTCAATCATAATTAGCTACAAGATCTATCATTTGAGCAAGGAGAATTATGTGTCTGGCACAGTAATCTATGTAGCATATCAAATGTTGAGGGAAGATGCAGATTATGATCTATCTGAGCTTCTTCTAAATCAGCTATTAGAGAACTTGCAAAAGATCAAAAAGGATAAGAAAAATTCCTTTAAATATGGTAGTCTAATACTATGTATGTTCTTCTATTATATGAATGAGCTACCTAGATCAATTGGTTGGGTATGTCAAAATGATAAACCGATTGCAATTCAGATCAGAGATTACATGGATGGACTTGGTAATGCTCAAGCCCAAAACACAGCCCTCTAGGGGTACTTTAAGAACTTCCAAAGCATGATGCAATCCAAAGAGAGAATACCACAGTCCATAGTTGAGAAATACAAGGACACAATTTGCTTCATGGTTGACATTGATCAATGCCTAATGGAGGTAGTTGAGCCAAGAACTGTGTGGATAATGCCTATGGGATATGAGGTCGATAAAAAATCTTGGAGCTACATATTCAACACATACTGAGCCAGCCTAAGGACACTAAAGTAGAAAGGTTTGGCACCTTTCAAGAGCTAAGTGTAAAAATACATGTTGAGTTAAGATAGCCAGAGATGAAGAGGAAAGTAAGAAGGGAAGTTGAAGAAATTGCCAAAAGATTTGGCTTATCAAAAGAGGTAGTAGATGTAAATAGAGATAAAATGGAGAAGGTAGAGAAAGAGAAACAAGAGGCAAAGAAAGGAAATGTTCTGGTGCAAGCCTCCTCCCAGACCAGATCTTCTAAGAGCTCTACACCTGTCACTTCTAAAAGCTCAAAGGCTACCAAACCGAAAGTCATGACATCTGGAAAAGGATAAAAGAGGATGAAGACCAAAGCCAAAAGGTCATATACAAGCCTTAAAGATGATGAAGAAACAGAATCTAATGAGGAAATCAAGAAAATGAAGAAGAAGAAAACACCCAGGAAGTTCTCTGCTAGCAGAGATGAGGAAGAGAAGGCAAAGGAATTTGTTGAAAAGACCACTCTTTCCATTGATGACATCATCAAGGCAGTTACTGTGGATGGGAACCTGCAGCTGGTGACAGAGTTCTATGATGAATACAGTGATGTTGACAAGAGAAATTTGGAAGAAGCTACTGTCAGGTACTTGAACATTTACAATAAAGCTTTCATTGAAATTATATCATTAATTCCTAAGAGTCTAGAAAAAGTACTTGAACTGAGAAAAGAGAATGTAAAGGCAAAAGACTTAGAGATTCGAGAGCAGATAGAAATTCAACTTTATCCTTCCATCACTCCAAAACAAATGGACATGATTTTCAAAGATTGTAAGGATGAGTTTCAGAGTAAGGCAAGAATGAATAAACTCATGCTTGGAGAAACAGACCAAGTAGAAAGTGAAACAAAAGATATCCTCTAGAATGCCTTGAAGAGATTCAATCTTCCCATTGTAGAAGAAATAGATGAAGAACCTTCTACCATGGATGTTGATGGATTAAATGCAATCAATGAAGAAATTTCTGACAAGGATGTCGAAGGATTAAAGAAAATAAATGAAGAAGTCTCTGAGAACTTAGACTCCTCAGTTCTAGAAGAGGAAGTTCATGAAGCAGCAAACACAGGTGACATCTCTCCTCTAGATCCCACTACATGTAGGATAGACATTCTAGACTCTGAAGTTGAAGGAGAAGGTAGAAGATAGGAGAAGAAGAGTCAAGAAGAAGAGGTTAAGGGAAAAGAAGAAGAACAAGCAGAAAAGACTAATGATGACTCTTCTAATATTTCAAAGAAGTCTCAATCTCTAGCAAGAGACACTGCAGAGATAGTGAAGAACTTCTTAAACAGAGAAATGATGGAGCTAGATGAACTTGAGCTATTTCAAGGACCACTGAATTTTGACTCTCTCCCCAGTTCAGACAATGAAAATAGCATCTTTTGCTCAAGCCAAAGCAAAAGAAAAACTCTTGAAATCTCACATGGAGGACTATGAACTGTTGGAGATTGTATTTGGGATGTTGGAGAAGATCATGCCATCCTATCAAAAGGATATTTCAGCCCCACCATCCAGTAACTAGAAAAACTTAGTAAATTCTATTAACACTCATTTTGAATCTCTTGAGAAATCAACAGAAGCAAAGGTCCGAAAGGAGTTTCTGGGAAAAAGATTCACTGAGGTGCAAGAACTCATTGCAAATGATAGGAGGACTCTAGATATTGGAATAAAGAGCCTTGAAAATGCTCTTAAAGCTGGTGGGGACCTATTCAAATTTTGTCTAACTTGGCCTAAAGTGATAAAAGATATTGAAGAGAAGGTAAAAGAACAGGAAGAAAAATTGTCAAGCCTAGTTCAAAATTTTGACCCTCTTTCCTCCTCTCTAATGAATCAAGAATGCTAGGATACTGTTATCATAAATGAAATAAAGAGGTTGGATAAAGAAAAGAAGAACATAATGAATAGAATGGGTGAACTCAGAGGGATAATTATCCCTAAGCTAGAGGCAATGCATGAGGCCTTGACAGATGCTCAGACCACAGCTCGGACCAATGATCCAGCAGATTTAAGAAGGGCAAAAGTATATGCATTTTTGTTGAGTGGTCACATCTCTATTTTGGATAGGATGAAGTAGAGTTGGGCCACATAGTTTGTACAGCTAAAGACTACTTTTGTAGATATACTCAAGTATATGTAAGTTTATCTTATGATTTGTATGTACATATGCGGCCATGTATAGAACAGTTTTTGCAAAATTTTGGTATGCGGATTCCACCCTTTGCCATTGATGTCAAAGGGGGAGTGAAGAGTAGTGAAAAATGTGGAATCCAACTAAGGGGGAGCTCTGGTAAATAGTACAAAAGACAGAGCATCAACCAAGGGGGAGTTACTGCAACACTTAGCCATTTTTCACTAAGTGTTGCCATCAATGCCAAAGGGGGAGATTGTTGGCAAGAGACACTGTGTGGATTCATAAGTGTTGTCACTGATGGCAACAAAGTCTATCCCACACATCCATAGTACATAGTATGCCTATATCGGAAGTCAGATTGAATATCATTTTGGTTTGGTGAACAAGAACAAAGTATGTAACAAGGTTCGACAATCAGGTCCAGATCTCTCAGATGGTGTAACTCAGTAAGTTGTGGACTTGGACAATTCAAGAGGGGTATCATTACTACTGTATTCTAAAGACTTAGCCTCCGGTGATAAAACAAGAAAATGATATGAGCATCTGAGTGTTGGGCTCCAGTCAGGCAGAGCAGACAGAGGAAGAACTGATCGGCAGAGTATCAGACTTCAATCCAGATGAGTAAAAAGTGTTGATCAAGCAATTTGTGGGATTATACATTGTTGGCTGACATGATTAATGACTTCTATGCTTAAGCTTTTGATACGCATCACAAATTAGACAGATCAATAACTTCCAAATATCTTGAGTGTTCCTGTTGCCGACTAGAAAGTTGATGGAAATCCTTGATGTGGATATATATACCAGATGGATTCCAGCATGTAAGTGTGTGTTGAAGATGAAAAAGTAATAAGGTGCAAAGAAAAGTAGGGATAAGTGTGAGAATAGCAATTCAAGTCTGGTATGTGATTGAATAACAACATAGAACAGAAAAAGGATGAAGTGTGTCAAATCAGTATATTATGCCTAACCAAAACTGAACTCTTGCATTTGTAGATGCTTCTCATCAGTTCAAGCACTTGATTATCTTTTGTAAGTTCTTGTAGGCAGTGTGCCTCTTGTGAGCAGTGTGCTCGGGTAGTGAGTCCTAATTGGCAAGTGCCATTTTTTACTCCTTTATTCTTTTATCAGAGAATACAATCTTGGGTTAGTCACCCTGTGGTTTTTCCCTTAACAGGGTTTCCACATAAAAAACCTTGTGTTATGTGTATTGATTTTATTTATTTTCTTATGATTACATATGCTTTCATGTTTTGATATAACACTAAATATTGAGATAACAAAATTAAGGAAATTTAGAGATAATTGATTCACCCCCCCTCTCAGTTATCTGCCTTGCTTTCAACAGTAATGAATATTCTCTCTGATTCAAAAATTGACACACTTTCTTCCAAGCCTTCCAAATGGATTGAATAGAAAAAGATGCCTTAATATGAAAGTATGGAGAAAAGAGAATCTTATCCAGCCAAGTAAGGTTTTGTCATTTCCCATTAATACTGGAAATAGAAAGCTTATGCCTTAATAAAATTTTCCATTGTTCATCACCTTTTACGACTCTAGCGATCCATTTAGGGACTAAACAAATACTTTTCTTTTCTAGATCAATGATATCGAGACCACCTGTATATTTAGGCTCAATACATTGGTGCCAAGATATGAATCTACATCCTATACTACCATCTCATTTAGTCCAAAGGTATTTTGAATATATTTACACAACTCTTCATATCCTCTTCTAGATAAGACCCAACATGAAGAGAAATAAATGTGTAGCAAGAAAAATTATGTTAGAAACCTAAACTTTTCCAGCCAATGGGAGAAATTTGTTACCCCACTTAAAAAGTGTGTTTATATTCTATTCAAATACCATTTATACATTTCAAAAATGGATAAACCAAGTCCAAACAAAATGCCAAGTTATCTAGTTAATCCCTATTCTTACCTCGTTTCCAATATTGAGGAATCCAATGAAGAGCACCTAACCAACCTGTGTTATTAAGAACTTAATTTTATGATGGGTTAGTTGAGAACCTGATACTAAGTAATATAGATTTACAATATATAGAGTATTGTTCAACTCATTTTTCATGAGGTGGCTTATTGGGTTTGTCGTAGGGGTCACTCTAGTAAATTTTTTGTTGTTGAACATGGTGGTGCTCACCTAGGGTTAGGGTTTTGAATCAATTTTACAAGCTTATTTCTTTGTTTCCCTCAACCCTTAATGCCTTAGGTTAAATTTTTCCTCTCAGCCTCCTTCCTTGTATTTTCTAATTCGTCGTTGACCGTCTACAGTGGGTCATTTGCCACTTAAGTTGTTACTTCATTTCTTAATGTTCGTTGAGTGACTGGCCCCTTTGCCTTTTGTTACCTTCTTTTCCCGTTGCAAGTTCATCGCTGAGATTTTGCCTATCGACAGCCAAGTTTAATGTCTTTCCGACAGGCCGATGAGATACAAGCAGGTTGTCGCCGTGACATGTTTTATCGGTGGCCCATCCAGAAATCCCCCTGATGGCCAATGCACATACATGGTGAACAGTGGAGGGGATCATCGCTGAGACTTGGTGTATCGGCAGCTGAGTTATGAGTCTCACTGACTGGCCGATGAGGATATGCAAGGAAGGTCTTCAGTGCAACTAATGCTTATTGGCTGAGTGTTGTGTGGTCTTGGCGATGGCTGGTGTCTTCCTGATGGAGATATCATCGATGAAACAATGGGTATCAGTGGTCAAACTAAAGTTCTCTCTGATGTGCCGATGAAGATGCATGCAAAGAGCTAATATACAAAGCATGGGGCCCACCGGATGCATATGCAAGTGCAATTGTATGTCCACAAATACAAGGGAACATGCTTCCCAATGATGCATTGGCTGGATCTGAAGGAATATGAGATGTAGTTGATGGTGGTAAAAGTCTGGTCAGTGTATATTTTTGCTTGTATATATGTGTTGTATATGCCGATATACATTGAAAAGATGCGAGAGTAAAGATGCAGGCCAGATTCCAAAGTATTTCAAATTTGCCTTATAATTGTGGTGAAGTCTGGGGATTGTATGTTGCATTTGTATGCAATGTACAAGGAAGGAACATGCATCCTGGACCCAATTTGAATTTTAGAGTGCTTCATAAAATTTGAAATTCGTAGAATGTATATTGCTTTGTATCTGCAATATACAAAGAGGATATGCAAAGAGAAATGTACAAGGCGGGACTCGTTTGCAATTTCAATTTGTTCTATAACAATTTGGGGTCTGCACCTTGTATGCAAGTGATGGTATGTATGTACAATCACATTTGCATGATACATTTGCAAAAGAAGGAGATGCAGAGGCATATCGCTAGGACCATATGCATTGGCTGACCCTTCTTGGGTCATTCTAATGGCCGATGGAGATAAAATACATAGTAACTGCGGACAAATCACAAGCTGCCACGTGTCTGGGAGTTGTTGCATGTATATGCAAATGCATGTACAAAGGAATTTTGAGGTGGAAAGGGCAAATATATGAGCGATGGTAAAGTTAAAGTAGCACAAGGTGCCTATGCGGCACAATATCATTGGTGGGTGACTTTTCAGAGTGATTGGATGTTGTTGATTTTGGCGATAGGGGGATAGGATTGGCGGCCCAGTTTCAAAGTAGCAACGATGGATTTCTTTGTATCTGTGGCCACATTTCAGGTAGGAAAACTTCTTATGCATTTGTTGCTGCATTTCAAAGGGAGCTACAGGTAGCTGAGCCATTAATGGTGAAATGCAGAAGGATTGATCGATGAGTTGACGGGCTAACTACCCAATTTTAATGGAAAACCCTCAATCGGCTGCACACATCCTGATACTACCTGCTCCTTCCTCTTCCTCTGCATTCTGCATAGAATGTTTTGGGTGCCATTTTTGGTGCAATGTATCTGGCAGAAATTTTGAGTTGCCATGTAATTAATTTGCTGGGTGCACAGTTGGCTATAAGAATGGCAAACTGTGTCACTCATTGGTTGTTGAAAACTAGACAAATTTTGGTGTTGTAATAAGATACAACTTTGTTGGTGGCTCTGTTTTGGTGCCTTGTGAGTTTATGAGTTGTATGTTTCATGTTTTATGCATAGAATTCATCAGTTTCATGTCGATTTAAATGAGTAATGCTTCATTGCATGTATTCTGTTATTTGTCTCCAAGTTGAATGTGTTCTTCCTCTGAATCTAAACTGCTAAGGGGTGTTTAAGATTCTAGGGTATGGGTTTGCTATATTGAATGCTCGAACTTTTACTTCTGCCCAAGGAGTAGATTAAATGTCTTGGGTTAAGTGTTGGGAAGAATATATTGCAGTAAGGATGTTTGTAAGCAGAGATAACTGAATGCCTAGTCTTGGGTAATATCTGTAAGGTAGACACTACAAAACCCCCTTGAAATCTGATTGTTTGTTTTAAGTCTATGGTAAACATTCACATATATATGTCTATTGACTCCGGGCCCTGGATAGGCACCAATCTAGTCATGTATTGATGTTACAACCCAAGGTCCTAGTTTTGCATCCCAATATAAAAACCAAATTCAAAACTTCAAACACAAACCTTTAGGACATTAGAAGTAGTTTTAGGACCAAATTCCTCTGATTTACAACTGAGTATAAGGCCCAAAGCTAGGCCCTTTGCACTTATTTTACAATTTTGGTCTGCACAAGAGAGGATTTATCTGCTTTGTATCAACATCCCAGTAAGCTCATAGACACATTTCATGGATGTTGAATAGGGAATACCCCCTTGGTTCTGCAAAGCCTAAAGAAGAAGAGGAGATATTTATAGAGTCTATCTCCTGTACTGTTGGCCCCTGGCCCGGGAATCCTGTTGATCAATGATGGCTACCTTGTAGGGATAACTGGGAAGAAGCATCCAGTTGGGAAAAAATCCAACAAAACATATTTTTTTTCTACTGAAAAATGGAAAACCCACACATGGTTATGAGGTGGCTTCTTAGGTTTTT
This sequence comes from Cunninghamia lanceolata, assembly GCA_027924645.1. NCBI lineage: Eukaryota > Viridiplantae > Streptophyta > Pinopsida > Cupressales > Cupressaceae > Cunninghamia > Cunninghamia lanceolata. The sequence continues at coordinate 2,016,355 of BSBN01000135.1, read as the reverse complement.
CCTAGGCTTCATTCTAGTAGGATTATTCTTAGCCCTTTTGTGTACCCTCAAAGAGTGATGTGGAATCATTATGGTTTCTTGGATCCCGTTAGGCTTGGATGTTGGCAAAGATTGACCACCTAATGATGCCATATGGCTAGGTGGTGAGTCATCCCTCTTTAGTGGTTATCACAACTAGATGGGTGGAGTGTTTTTTCTATTTTTCACATGAGAGTTCTAGTTTGTATAAATTGATATTCAGTTGGATGGATGTTTTTCTATCTTATTTATTGATAATTAAACATCATATAGAAATGCAATGTAACAAATCATAGTCAAATTTGTATGTATGTACTTGATGAAAAAAGGTATATTTTTATGAACAAGTTCTTATTTTTATATAAAAATTGCTTGAAATTAGAACTTGAGGAAATTTCAAAGATGGTAATTGTCTAGCAAGTTGGGACATAAAATTGAAAAATTTGATTGTTACTTTGAATTTAAATTCAATTCTTATTATGTATTTTTTGTTGTTAGAAATGAATGCCATTATCAATTGAAAATAAAAATGACATCATTGTAGAAAATAAATTTACATAATAAGGAACAAAAATTAGAGTTTTTCTACTACAATGGCCTACTAGGAGCACCTATATACCAACATATTTAGAATTACAACAAAGATTACTAGCAACTAAATGGAATCCATTGGATCCTTTAAATTTGGCCCACAAAAAATCTATTGTTTTTTTTTCCCAATAATTAATAAACTACTTTGAAGGGGCCAATCAAGAAGACTAATAAACATAAGTAGCAATGAAAATATTAGAACAAAATTGAAATTTTCTAAGAAAGGAAAGAGATTTAGTAATCTAATATATAATTTTCTTTTCAACCCTCTAGATGACATAACAAATAGGATCAATTTTAGGAAATAAAGAAAAATGAACAAAATCATCATTTTCTTCTTCATTCTTTGTTCCCTTATATATTTCTATTAAGACTCTTGTCTTCCTTAGTATTGGAATTGATCTTCCTCTTGTATTAGGAGATACCACTGATAGTGAAATAGGGTTACTAATTGTTTTGGAGCTACTACTATGTATAGAAGGTAGATTTGTCACATTTCCATTAGATGAATCCATCTTCATGATTGTTGTTTTCTATTGTTCATCATTTCTTTCCCATTTTCATGATTCATCTTCATCAAATTTGACATCTCTACTAGTTATAACCTTTTTCATGAATGGATCGTAAAGTTTATATGCTTTTTCCTGACAACTATATCCACAAAAATGCATTTTTCTCTTTTGCGAACTATTTTTTTACTTTTCTCTTATAGAATATGTGAATGTATGATATGCAACTAAACACTAGGATTTGTATTATTGTATGCATCTTGAGGAATTACACCATGAACACTTTTTTGTGGTGCATATATTTCATAAATATATTTCACATGCTACCACTTCAACCCAAAATTTATTTGGTATCCTTTTTGCTTTCAACATACTTCTCATCATTTCTTTAACTATTTTATTTTTTCTACATCATTTTATTGTGGTGTATACCTTATTGTGAAATGTTTTTTTATTCCATTTTCCTTGCAAAATTTAAGATACCCATTAGAAACATACTCTTCTCTTCTATCCGTCCTTAAAACTTTCAATAAGTATCCAAGTTTTATTTTTCTACTAATGCTTTGAACCGCTAAAAATGCCAAATAACTCTAATTTTTGTGTCAATAAATACCCAATCTCAAAGCATTAGTAGAAATATTCCCACACAATTGTGAATGCACAAGTTTAATAGGAGCTCTTACTCACCATGATTTACCAACAAGAAATTAATCCTATGTTGTTTTACCAAAATACATCCTTCAAAATTTTCATTAGGTTGCTCTATCATGGGCAATCCTTTAACCATGTGTTTCTTGTACAACAAATTTAGTCGGCTAAAGTTTAAATGACCAATTTTGAGATGTCACAACCATTATTGATCTTTTATAATATAGCTTTGAATGTAATAAACAATGCATTTTATATTATCAAGGGAAACATCATATTGTTTTTCATAGAGACTTTTGCAAGTAAACTTATTACTCACATTTCCATTTAGAATTACACATGGTCCATCCTCAAAATAAACTCTATAAACTTTTTGTACTAGTTTCCCAATGCTAATCAAATTATTCCTTAAGCCAGGAACATAATACACATCAGAATATGTTTTCTCTTCTCTTGTTTACTCCTAATGGAAATTCTCCCTTTTCCTATAACACAAAATTTATTATTGTTCCCCAATTTCACTTCAAATTTAATAGACTCATCAATGTTTGCAAGCATCTTCTTATTACCTCATATGATTAATACAACTACTATCTAAATACCTAATTTATTTTATACTCTTTAGCAACATTACAAGTGATGAGAAATGAGCCATAATTTCCATTTTATTTTCATTTTATTTAAAGAAAATTGCATTTTGTTTATCCATATCCAAATGCTTCTTCTTACACTCATAGGCATAATGACCAATTTTCTTGCAATAATGATATTGGACATGAGATTTGTTAGACCTTTGACCTTCATGTACTTGATTATGGATACTGACCCTTTATCTTCCACTTGCTTCATGGAAGTTGTAGATAAATCTTCCTCCATTATAACAGCTACTCTTGCCTCTTGCAAACCCTCTTCATCTTGTGTCATTTCTGTTGGTTCTTCCTTTTTTAAATCTTGAAGAAGAATGTTGAAATTATTATCTTTTAATCTTGTTGTTGAATAATATTCATGGTTTGAATGCTTTCTATTGGGAGAAACTGGCTATTTATTTCAATCTTTGTTCATGTATTTGAAAAGACCCCTAGGTATGTGCACCAATATGGGGGACCAAAAAGTAGTCAAAAATTAATTTGAAGTAAAATATGACATAACATGAGCGTGTTATAATGCGCTAGTTTTCTGGGTCAGGATGGCACAAAAATCCTGAGCCATAACAAGACTGCATTATTTCTTCATTAGAAACAAAGAAAATGACCTCTTTTTGAATTTTAATGTGTGCACATGTTATGATGCAACCATGTTTCATTTAAACTTGCTTTGGAATCCCACCCTTATGCTTGAATTTGGCTTGGATATCTAAGCCAAAGGGTTGGGCTTGCATGGAAAGTGCCCAAAGATGTGTTTTCAAGAAAATATAGAAAAACAACTAAATCTCAAGCTTACTCTCCATCAAGTTTACACATTTTCAATGTTAATCTAAAAAAATACTAGGATGACTTCAATTTTTTTATTAGCTTTTTAACCATATAATTTTCAAAAAAATCTAAAAACATTAAGGTTTCCATCTGTAATTTATTTTGCTAGTGTCTTCTTTTTTTGCCAAAAACCTATGTATAGTATTTTTGGTATCATTTTTTTTAAAGGTGGTGGACCACTTCCACATATATTTATTAATATAAAATGATTTTAAATAGGAGAACCAACCAGTATACGCTATGTTCTATGTTATCATAGCCAGAATTCATACATTTTGGGCCCTATAATGGCCTAAAGCGACTGTCTTAGAAACAGTAATAGTCAAAACAATATTAAGAACCGAAAATAAAAACAAGACACCCTAGAATTTTAGCAGTCAAGTGGGGAAAGAAGCTTGACCCACTATTAAGGGTCCTCCCTCTCACTCTCCCTGGGTCCATGAGTAGCCACGTGTGTGTCCATCAGTGCCATCATGCTTAGCTCGAGTGTGTTCAACACATTTGAGCTTTTTGGCTCATTCTAATCATCCAAGGGAGATATATCTTCATGGTTTGATAGAGCTTTGGGAAGGTGGGGGGCCCAGTCAGGGGCATGCATCTTGGGGAAGTGGATGGAAGTAAACACATCCCTCCACCTCACTTTCATCTATTTGGAGAATTTGTGGCTATGGCCATGGAGGGCATGTTGCAAATATGTGCCTAATCGGTGTTGTCATTGATGTCAACATATCCTTGTTGCCACTGGTGTCAACTGTATCCTATTTTTTTGCCTGTTTAGAAGACTAGAATGTTGAGGATATTGAGAAAATTAATGAAGATCATTGTATGTGGACCATATGGCTGTGTCGAGGATTATCTGTAGTAGCTCCAGTTAAGATTTGAGAGGTGCGCATGAAGATTTGAAGAAGTTATAGCCATCTAAGTAGAATTGGGTTTTACAATGTTTAGAAAAGAAAGAGTGACAGGAAATTGGTCTAGATAGCTTCGCAAATGAAACTCTATGATCTGTGGATCTAGAGACATGTTTGGGAAGTCAGTGTGTGTAATCAACTCATGTGGTTCATGGTTTGAAGGTTTGCAAGCAATCGTTCTAGTTTGACAGTCATGGCAGATAGTGTTCTTGAGGTTCTGGAAGAAGATGCAAGTGATTCTGATGATTTGGAGGAGTGCGGATGTTTTTTTTAAATTCAATGTGCTTGTGGAGGTTTCTGAATCGTGTGACTATTATGTTGGAGATCCGCATTGAAGATTGAGCTCATTGTTGAAGATTTCTTCCTTTGTGTTGTTGTTTTTCCCAATCTTGGCCGACTGGATGATTCAAGCATGTTTTGGATGATCTAAGAGAAATTCTATGGAGCATGGCATGTTGATTGAGGAAGATTTGAGTCCTAGTTGTGTTTGGCCGATAGATTAGTGATTTGCATTATGTCAAATGTTTGTAGTGCCAACCTTGATGTTCATTCCAAGGTTGATGAAGCATATAAATACTTGTTGATGAGTTGTAAAAAATCATCCTTGTGTGAAATAATAAAATCTCAAGAAAGGATCAAAAGCATAGCAGAGAAGAGGAGGATCAGAGAAACAAGAACGATAAAGGATGAAGTGTTACTGAAGAAGTATTTGGAAGAAGAGTAGAAGTTTGAGCATTCAATGAGACTGAACCAGGCATGAAGAAGATGCTATTTCTCAGTTATTTCCTTCTGTATTAAACCTAAACTTATGTAGGCAGTGAGCCTCTTTTGAGTAGTGAGCTCTGGGAAGTGTGCCCGAAGGCAAGTGCCTTCCCATTTTTAAGTACTTTTAACAAGGTATGAATCTTATGGGTTAACCCCCACCATAGTTTTCCCTTAACTAGGTTTCCACGTTAAAAATCTTGGTGTCAAGTGTGTTAATTTTTTTCTTCTCATGTGTTATTGTTTCATGCTTTAATGTTTACATATTTAATCTATTTTTAAGTTTTGAAAGAAGAATAAAAGAAAGAAAAGGTTAATTTTGTGGACAACTAATTCACCCCCCCTCTCAGTTGTCTGGCCTAATTCCAAAAATTGGTATCAGAGCCAAGTTCCTCTGAAAGAAGCTTGACCACTTAAGGAGATCTAGAATGTTGACTTACAAGAAGGACAGTCTGAGATTTGATGGAACAAATTACACTCTATGGAAGATGTGCATGCAGTGTCATTTGCAATGTAAGGGTGATGCCTACTGGTCAATAACTGAGAATGAGTATAAAATTCCAGAAAAAGGTCCTACAACTCTAGATGAAATCAAAGATGCTGAGAACAACATCCAAGCTAAAGAAGCCTTGTTGGGTGCTCTATCTGATACAGAAATGACAAATGTACTGGAATTGAAGACCGTGTATAAAATCTGGGAGAAGTTGAAAACCCTACATGAAGGTGATGAATATGTCAAACATGCCAAGCTACAAAGCCTAAATGGTAGATATGATGCTAAAAGTGAATGAACTTGTGAGCAGTATAAGGTGTGCTGGTGGAGTATTAGATGAATTAGAGATTGTTGCCAAAGTGCTCAGATCCTTACCTCCAGCCTACAAGCATAAAGTTATTGCCATTGAAGAAATCAGGACTGTGACAACTGTTACAAGGGATCAGTTGGTTGGTAAAATTTTAGCATTTGAAATGAGTGAGTTTGGTGATTCTCTTCCTAAGTCTGAATCTACATTTAAAGCTAGTATTCAGAAAACAAAGGTATGATCCAGGTGAAAGCTCTTCAAGAAGATCAAATAGGTTAGACAAGACAATGAAGGATCTTGAAGATGATGAAACTGAGTCTAATGAACTTGAATCCCTTTTTGCCAAAAGATTGCCAAGAGGATCTGGTAAGTATGAAGGAAAGTTGTCATTCAAATGTTTTTCTTGTAATAAGATTGGTCATTTTGCCTCAAGATGTCTGGAGAGGGGTTCAAAGCCAAACCCTAATAGGTCTAGAGTTCAGAAGAAATGTTACTATGTCCAAGAAGCTGGTGAAGAAGGAGTCACAGATGATGAGTCTGATCATGGAGATTCCATTGAAAATGATTGGGTGTTCATTTCTATCAAATAAGAAGATCTGGTACCTATTGAGTCTGCTAGCTATGCAAATGTGGAAAGTGCCTTGGTTGCTCAAGTTGTAGAAAAAGATGAATGGGTAATTGATAGTGGATGTTCTCATCATATGACTGGTGATAAAAGTAAGTTTGTAGGCTTTGAAAAATATGAAGGTGGAATTGTGAAATTTGGAGGACAACTCAGCTGGTAGAATCTGTGGTAGAGGATCCATCTCTTTTGATGGTAAGAATAACACTAATGATGTTCTATATGTGGAAGGATTGAAGCATAATTTTCTTAGTGTTGGAGAGTTGGTTGACAAGGGTTATGATCTATGATTCAAAGATGGAAAATGTAGAATCTTTGAAAGCCCTGGAACTTAAATTGCATCTAGTACTTAGACTAGAGGTAACATCTTTCATTTGATTAGTTCTGGCAAAAGTTGTTTGATTGCTCATATTGATCAGAGTTGGTTATGGCATAGGAGAATGTGTCATGTAAATTTTGATAACATTGCCAAGATAAGTTCTACTCAAGCTATGAGAGATCTTCTAAAACTTGTGAAACCTGTTGATTACATGTGTAGAGAATGTCAATTGGGTAAACAGAACAAAATTTCATTCAAGAGAAAAGAACAATTTTCAAATAGACGGTTGTACCTTGTGCATACTAATCTATATGGTCCTGCTAGAATTAGGAGTGTGCAAGGAGATAGATATTTTATGTTGTTGATTGATGATTACTCCTAGATGATGTGGCTAACCTTCTTAAAAGAAAAATCAGAATCTCTCAACAAGTTTAAAGTGTTCAAGGTTATGGTGTAAAATGAGATTGGTGAGATTGTCTGAGACCCGATAGAGGTGGAGAGTTTACCTCCGGTGAGTTTGATACATTCTATGAAAAGCATGGAATAAAAAGATAGTTATCTACTCCTATGACTCCTCAGCAGAATGGAGTTGTGGAAAGAAAGAATCAGACCCTTCAAGAACTTGCCAGGACCATGATGATGGAAGCAAATGTTCCACAAGTCTATTGGAGAGAATTTGTGAGTATTGTTGTCTACACTCTCAACTGGGTGCAGATCAAAGGCAATTCTGGTAAGACCCCTTATGATCTATGGTTTGATCATCCTCCTACTGTGAGATACTTCAAAGTTTTTGGTAGTAAGTGCTATATCAAAAGAGATGAGGATCTAGGCAAGTTTGAAGAAAGAAGTGATGAAGGGATATTTATGGGTTACTCTACCCAAAGTAAGGCATACCAGTGCTTTAACAAAAGATTGAAAAAGATTATTGAAAGTGCAAATTTTAGAGTTGATGAGAGGAAAGAAGGACATTCCAGGTCTTGCAGATATGAATCAGATGATCAAGATGAAAGTCAAAGTCAAGGAAGATAACTTCAAACCCAGACTCAGATTCAGATCTTGACCTGGAAAATCTAGTGACTCAAGAAGATAGTGCAGATGTTGAAGAACAAGCTCAAGAAACAGAGGTTCAAATAAATCCCAAAACTCCTAGGTATGTAAGACTGAATCATCCTAAAGATCTAATCATAGGAGATAGATATAAAGGTGTTCAAACTAGGAAAAGAATTATTGAAGAACAAGAGGATATTTGTTTGATTTCAAATATTGAATCAAATTCAGTAAGTGAAGTATGCAATGATGAAAATTGGGTAAAAGCCATGGAAGAAGAATTAATGCAAATTGAAAAGAATCACACTTGGGATCTTGTTCCTAGACCTGAAGACAAAAATGTGATTGGAACTAAATGGGTCTTTAGGAATAAACTAAATGAAGTTGGTGAAGTTGTAAGAAACAAAGCAAGGCTGGTATGCAAAGGATACTCTCAAGTGGAAGGAATTGATTTTGAAGAAACTTTTGTTCTGGTGGAAAGAATAGAGGCAGTCAGATTATTTCTTGCATTTGTTGCTTATAAAGATTTCAAGGTCTATCAGATGGATGTCAAGTCAGCATTCCTAAATGGAGAATTACAAGAAGAAGTCTACATTGAGCAACCGAAAGGATTTTAGTTGTCTAATCAGAGAGATATGGTATGTAGATTGAGGAAAGCATTGTATGGACTCAAACAAGCCCCAAGAGACTGGTATGCAAGATTAGATAAGTATCTACTAAAGCTAGGATATAGCAAAGGCACTGCTAACAATAATCTTTACTTCAAGATTGATCATGAGCACATTCTAATAGTTGAGGTATTTGTTGATGATATCATTTTTGGTGGAAATCAGAGTATGTGCAAAACATTTGCTGATCAGATGCAGAGTGAATTTGAGATGTCCATGTTTGGTAAAATGAATTTCTTCTTAGGTCTGCAAATTATTCAGCTAGATAAAGGTATCTTCATATCTCAATCTAAGTATGTGAGAGAACTGTTGAAAAAGTTTGGAATGGAAGACTCAAAGCCAGTGGGTACACCCATGGTAACCAGATGTAAGCTGAGTAAAGATGATGACTCCCCTAAGGCAAATCAGAAAAGGTATAGATCAATGATTGGAGGACTGCTCTATCTGGCTCAAACTAGACCTGATATCATGAATGCAGTTGGACTTGTTGCTAGATTTCAAGCTGATCCTAGAGAATCCCATGTTGTAGCATTCAAGAGAATTTTCAAATATCTCAAAGGGACACTTGATTATGGCTTATGGTATCCAAAGGACAATAACTTCACTCTTCATGCATATACAGATGCTGATTGGGTAGGAGATGTGGATGATAGAAAAAGTACTAGTGGTGGTGCATTCTTCTTGGGAAGCAAATTGGTTTCTTGGCCAAGAAAAAAGGCAATGTCCCTATCCATAGCATAGGCAAAGTATATAGAAGAAGCAAACAATTGTACTCAGGTTCTGTGGATGAAGAAAATGTTGAAGGACATCACAATCTTTTGTGATAATTCAAGTGCAATAAGCATCTCAAAGAATCTGGTTTTGCATTCAAAGACAAAGCACATGTCAATCAAGTTTCACTTTTTGAGAGAGAAGGTTAATGAGAATGAACTCAGATTGGACTTTATTTCTTCAAAGGATCAAATTGTGGATATTTTCACTAAGCCTCTACCCAAGGATACTTTTGACTATCTCAAAGAGAAGTTAGGGGTTATTACCCCTCCTGATCAGAACTAAGATACACTAGGGTGCATCAGTCCTGTGGAATTCATAGTCATATCTTGTGATCCAGATTGATGTCAAGAAGATACTACTCAAGGGGAGTAGTTAGTATGCAAATTTTGAGATCAGTCTGAAAGAAAAAGGGGGAGAAAACATTTAAAATATGTGCCATTTGCCATTGATGTCAAAGGGGGAGAGAAGTCATGTCCAAAACTAGTTGTTGATGAAAGGGGGAGCAGTGAAGAAAGTGATCGTAGAAGTGATAAGAGAAAGGGGGAGAAGTTCTTGTCTTGATGGTTGAATCAATTTTTCACATCATATGTTGCCATCAATGACAAAGAGGGAGATTGTTGCAAATATGTGCCTAATCGGTGTTGTCATTGATGTCAACATATCCTTGTTGCCATTGGTGTCAACTGTATCCTATTTTGTTTCTTGTTTAGAAGACTATAATGTTGAGGATATTGAGAAAATTAATGAATATCATTGTATGTGAACCATATGGATGTGTAGAGGATTATCTGTAGTAGCTCTAGTTAATATTTGAGAGGTCCACATGAAGATTTGAAGAAGTTATAGCCATCTAAGTAGAATCAGGCTTTGTAGTGTTTAGAAAAGAAAGAGTGATAGGAAATTGGTTTGGATAGCTCTGCAAATGAAACTCTATGATCTACGGGTCTAGAGACATGTTTAAGAAGTTAGTGTGTGTGTCATCAACTCAAGTGGTTCATAGTTTGGAGGTCTGTAAGCAATCTTTCTAGTGTGACAGTCATGGCAGTTAGTGTTCTTGAGGTTCCGAAAGAAGATGCAAGTGATTCTGATGATTTGGAGGAGTGCGGATGTTTTTGTTGAATTCAATGTGCTTGTGGAGGTTTCTAAATTGTGCATTGAAGATTGAGCTTGCTATTGAAGATTTCTTCCTTTGTGTTGTTTTTCCCAATCTTGGCTAACCAGATGATTCAAGCATGTTGTGGATGATCTAAGAGCAATTCTATGGAGCGTGGTGTGTTGATTGAGTAAGATTTGAGTCCCAGTTATGTTTAGTTGACATCTTAGTGATTTTCATTAAGTCAGATGTTTGTAGTGCCGACCTTGATGTTCATTCCAAGGTTGATGAAGCATATAAATACTTGTTGATGAGTTGTAGAAAATCATCCTTGTGTGAAATAATAAAATCCCAAGAAAGGATCAGAAGCAAAGAAGAGAAGAGGAGGAGCAGAGAAACAAGAGCATTAAAGGATGAAGTATTAGTGAAGAATTATTTGGAAGAAGAGCAAAAGTTTGAGCATTCAATGAGACTGAACCAGGCATGAAGAAGATGTTATTTCTCAGTTATTTCCTTCTATATTAAACCTAAATTTATGTAGGCAGTGATCCTCTTTTGAGTAGTGAGCTCTAGGAAGTACACATGAAGGCAAGTACCTTCCCATTTTTAAGTACTTTATATAGGGTACGAATCTTGTGGGTTAACCCCCACCATGGTTTTCCCTTAACTAGGTTTCCACGTTAAAAATCTTGGTGTCAAGTGTGTTAATTTTGTTTCTACTCACGTGTTATTGTTTAATGCTTTAATGTTTACATCTTTAATCTATTTGTAAGTTGTGAAAGAAGATTAAAATAAAGAAAAGGTTGATTTTGTGGACAACTGATTCACCCGCCCTTTCAGTTGTCTGGCCTAATTCCAATAGGGCCCTGTCGAGTCCACTTATGCACCTGCAACCCAAACTTCTCTATATTTCTTTAAAAACACACTTGGTTGTTGGGGAGGTTCTTAAGGTTTGCATCAGGAAAAGACTTCCCACCAAAGCTTCACCCTTCATCAGGTCATAGCCTTGCAATGTAGGTTTCCATCTCTCCAAGATGTACAGGTAGTCAAACGCCAAGTCCATTGCTATGGCATGAATGTAATGTCTATCTTGGACTATGTCCATGGTGTTCGACAGGAGGTTAGAGACGATGTCTGACTAGTGGAGGATTCTATCCTCCATTCTTTCAATCCATCTCTGACTGCAGACATTTTAGTTTGTAAATTGCGCCATCGGGTAGTCAGTGTCAAAAATCTAATTCAGATCCGTTATTTTAACTCTTCCTCTAATCTTTAGCTCCCATGGTATGACTGCAAACATGAGGCACTGATTCATGCACTGGTGTCATTTTTTATCCATTCATCCAAATTTGATACAAATTGCAATTTTAGATTCCAAACTTTATTCTATACACATTAAAAAAATTATTTATGATTAGTTCTCAAAAAATATAGGGGGAGCATGCTCAAATTTTTATTTTTCAGGATGTGTCCTCTTTTAAAATTCATTAAAAAATCATATATTCGTTAAAAAATTAACAGACAAATCAAGCATAAACTACATGATGTTAGCTAATTTTCTAACAAAGTGAGTTGTGAAATACTTTTTAAAAGTCTACATTTTAGGGGGAGCACACACTGGACGCTATGTTATATTATTTTGACAAAAATAGGAGCACTTTGTGTGCTCCTCCTATTTGAACCTCTTAATATCCACCATTTAAAAAATAGTAGTTTAGAGACTAGGTTCTGAGCACTATGAATCTTGTTCTTGTCACATCTTTAAATTTTGAGTGTAGCTATCTTCAATTTCTCATCTAAGTTTAGTTTTTACTAATTTGAGGAAAAAATGGCCACTTTTGACCCCCTTTTGGTCTCCCATTTCCATGCACATATCGCCCTTCAACTCATCAATATATAGCTTTGACAAATCCTTTGATTCTTCAATAGCAACAACAATAGGATTGTATCCTTCAACATTACCCAAAACCATCATCTATTTTGAATGCTCTACAACTTTCCTACTTTCTATTTTGAATTTGGAACTGGGCGGGAATGGACGATGACAGTCTAGGGGGCTCATGACACAATCCCCTCCCCTGACTATGGGGGCTTCTACTACTAGCACGAGTTGTTGGGGAGATCACGTGCTTCACTCTCCAAAGCAGGATCCTAAGAAGTGGAAGGAGGCACTAGTGGGTGCTGCCTTGGGCAAGGATGATTGTTCAGTTAGCCTACAGATCATCTCGAAGACACAAGGATCTAAGGTACTTAAGCTCCTGGATTAGATGATTTTAAGAGTGGTGGCATCCATGGATAACACCCATATAGGTAAATTATTCACCTTCAGGCCCAATATTGATTTTGTTCATCAATGGATGATGGTCAAATGGTCTCTTAAGGGGAGCATCTCAGCAAGTGTCATGGTGGGGGGTTGTTCCTATTTAAATTTACATCTTAGAAAGACATGTCAATCCTGGCAGGTCGCCCCTGGCTGTATGAGAAGCACTTGCTCTCGTTATGCAAATGGAAACCTAGATTTGACCCCAAAGCGGACCTCAATCAGTCAGCTCCTGTTTGGGTGCGCTTGTCAGGTCTGCGCTTGGAGTTTTGGGACGAGGAGATTTTTTCATGGATAGGAAATACTTTTGGGGATTATGTGATGGTGGATAAAGTCACCAAGACCAAGGCAAGGCTTGTTTATGCTAGGTTCTGTGTCAATGTGGATGTCCTCAAAGTCCTTACCTCCATTATCTTGGAATCCAAGTATGAGAGATGGACTCAGGGTATCCAATATGAGAACTCCCAAGTCTTCTGTCAGAACTGTATGAAAGCTGGCCATGTCTTCACCCAATGTAGGGCCCCCAAGTGCCCTCCACCTCTAAAGTAGTAGCCGATGACTACAGATGAAGCCTCAAAGGATTACCCCTTCAAGGAAGACATCTTGAAAATAGTGGACTCACCCCCTATCTCCCCGAGGAAGTCAATGGAGGATTTAGTGGATACCACTATGCAAGTCCCTTCTTGGGAGAAAGTTTAGCCTTCAGTAGCTGATCTCACAGAGGTAGATGAACACTTGATGATCAAAAATGAGGGTATCCAGAAGGCTGATGGACCCATGGCAGAGGAAAACCCTATTCAGGCGATGGTTGGAACCATGGTGGTTGATGGAAGACAGGAGGACTTGGAAGAGGGAGAACTCAAGGACTCCAACCCTAGGAAGGGTGATATCCCTTAGTCATTCATGACTACTGAAGTGAGCAGCCCTAGTGAGAGGACCGGCCTCCCCAAACTTGGGATGAGCTCTTTTGAGAGGAGTTTCTCTCCATCCCCGGGGGCCGACCCTAGTAAGGAGGCAGAGGACCAGGATGGGTGTCTATTGTGAAAAAGAAGGGAAAAGGAAGCAGTAGAAAGCCAGTTGATGTGGGGGGAGATAGCACCAGAGGCAGACCATCGTAGATGAAGACTAGACAAAGAGAGATGGAACAAGAAATCTCTAGGGGGAAGAAGTCCACCTTGTTGACCCCTCCTAGGAGGATCAAAAAATGAAGATATATCATGGAACATAAGGGCGCTTAATAGCCCTCAAAAGCAACTTTACTAGTGAGGAACTGCATTTTTGATAATAGAGTGGATATCCTCTAGTTGCAGGAAATCAAGATGATGGAGGAAAACTTCAAGCTTGCTTTAAAAACATCTGGCCTGGTTCAAACTATGCCATTAGTGGGGCACATGGAGCTTCAGATGATATTGTGACTTTATGGAGCCATAATATTAGTGGGCATGCGAGGTCCTATGATAGAGTCTATGCTCCTAATACTCATAACAGTAGGAAGGAGGTCTAGGATAACTTGGCTAATAAAATTAAAAATAATAAAGGTATGAACTGGATGGTGGTGGGGGACCTCAACTCCCCCCTGTATCCTTCAGAAAAATTGGGGGGAATTACAGACTACTCTGACAGCATGGCCGACCTGGCTGAATTCTTAGGAAATGCGAGCTTCATGGATCTTGACCTGATGGGGCAAGCTTTTACCTAGTCCAACAAGAGGCAAGGGAGTAGTCTTATCCAGGTAAAGCTCAATAGATTTCGTATTTCCTCTTATTGGGCCATTACCAATCTGGTGCATTTGTCAGCCCTCCCCTGGGTGGGCTCTGACCATAATCCTTTACTGCTCAACTGGTCAGAAAGGTGTACAAGAGGTCCCTTCCCTTTTAGATTTGAAATGATGTGGACTCTTCATTCTAACTTCAGAGACTATCTTGCTGAGTGGTGGAATATCCCTGTCCAAGGACCGGAAATGTACAGATTAGCCCAGAAATTAGCTAATATGACGAGCAAGGTGAAAGGATGGAATAAGTACACTTTTGGCAATGTCCTGAATAGGAAGAAAAATATCATGGAGTAGCTAAAGGAGGTGTAGAGTAGAATGGAGTAGGGGGACAGCTCAGAGGAGTTGTAACCTCTTGAGGTGAATCTCTCTAGGGAGTGGGCTAGGACACTCAAAGAAGAAGAAATCTACTAGAAGCAGAAGTCTAGGGTCCAATGGCTAAGGGAAGGAGGCAGGAACACCACTTTCTTCCACCAATCCACCTTAAGACATAGGAAGAGAAATTCCATTAGGATACTGAAAGATGAGCAGGGGAGGGAGATTAAGGAGGATGAAGATTTAGGGGGCCTTGCCTCAAATCACTTTAAAACCCTGTTTGTTGCCCAGCATACCAATGTTCTTGCTAAAGAAATTGATTCTCTGATTAGGGTCATTCCTACCATACTTTCAGAGGATGATAATTGCTTCCTGACTAAACCTATCTCAAAAGAGGAGGTCAAGATTGCTATTTTTTCCATGGGTGCTTTCAAAGCCCTGGGACCGGATGGGTTCCCCCCATCCTTCTTCCAAACATTCTAGGAGATTGTCAGAAATGATGTCTGCATGGCAGCCAATGACTTCTTTAGCACGGGTAGACTTTTACGGTAGTTGAACAGCACATTTATTACCTTAATTCCAAAGAAATTGGATGCGAAGCTTATGACAGACTACAAACCTATTAGATTTTGCAATACTGTGTACAAAGTCTTCACCAAAATTTTGGTCTTCAGGTTGCAACCCCTTCTGGACAAACTTATTGCTCCTAACCAAAAGGGTTTTGTCCCGGGGAGACAAATTTTGGATGCAGCTATTACCACCCATGAAATCACCCATTCCATCCATAGGAGAAATAACCCAGGTATGATATTCAAACTGGACATTTCAAAATCTTACGACAAGGTTAGTTGGGATTTTCTATTTAAGGTCCTCAGAAAATTTGGCTTTAATGAGAATATTGCCAATATTATCAAAGAATGTATCACTATGGTGTGGTTCTCAGTGCTAGTCAATGGTTCTCCTAGAGGATTCTTCCCTTCAGGGAGAGGTCTTAGACAAGGTGATCCTCTCTCACCCTATCTTTTCATATTGCTTGTTGAAGTGTTGGGTAGGAATGCTTGCAATTTGTTATCACAAGGGATTCTTTGGGGCATCAAACATGCCTCTACTACTCAGACGATGGTTATTCAGCAGTTCATGGATAACACCATTCTCTTTGGAAAAGCCTTTGTTGTGGAAGGTAGAAGATGGAAAGAGCTCCTCATTTCTTATGAGAGGGTCTTGAGGCAAAGCATTAACTTTGAGAAAAGCCACATCTATTTCCTGAACACCCCAAAGGATTTATAGCAGAGGATCACTAGAGCCTTAGGCTGCTCTAGCAAAAAGCTTCAAGACATCTATCTAGGCCTCCCTCTGACTACAACTAAAGTTTCTTCCGATTTCTAGAAAGGGTTACTGGAGAGAATGCAAAGGAAATTGATTGGATGGAAAGGGGCCCTTCTAAGTCAGGCAGGGAAATTCTAGCTCCTAAAAGCCTCCCTCCAGGGGATGCCTAACTATTCTCTAAGCCTCTTCAAGATTCATAAGTTTGTGGTGGATAAAATAGAATAGATCCAGAAGAAATTCATTTGGTCTGGGGTTGAGGAGAAATGGAAAATTGCCCTCATTGGTTGGGAAAAGGCTTGTACCCCTAGGTATCAAGGAGGTCTTGGATTAAGAAGAATACATATGTAGAATCGTGCCCTTTTATCCAAGGTGGGATGGAACCTTATTCAGAGTAATCTAGACTAGGAAAGCATCATGGTTTCTAAGTATCTCAATGGGGATGATGGTAGAAGTTTACTCTCAGAGAATGGACTCCCCAAAGGCTCAGTTATTTGGAATGAAATCCTCAAGACTTGAGGTCTTCTTCACCATGGCATTAGGTGGAAGATTAGGGATAGTAGGGAAGTTCATTTCTGGAAGGACAGATGGCTAAAGGATAACCCCTTGATAGAACTGGAGTATGGCAGAATTGTTGAAAAGATTGGCATGGTTTTTTGGTCCCAGGGTGGCAAATTTTATAAGGTCCAACGGGGGGCTCAGGAGCTACACGGATCTATTTGTTGGTGATCTGGAAAGTGGGGAGGATAGGTTGTTAGCTCAGCACCTTCAGATGGAGCTGAATGACTACATAATCCCTATTTCCTAAAAGAGATAGGATGATTTGGGATAAAGACAATAAAGGCTTGTTCACTATTAAAAGTGTCTATGGTCTGTTGCTAAACCCTGGTGAGAATCTGTTATGGAGAAAAGTTTGGAAACCAAGACTTATACCAAAAGTGAGTTTCTTTTGGTGGATTCTAATACATAATAGAATTCTAACCATAGATAACCTAAGGAAGAGGGGATTCCAAATACCAAATAGATGCACTCTCTGCAGTTCAGAGGAAGAAATGATTGGTCATCTTTTTCTTCACTGTAGCTTTGCTTGGGAAGTTTGGGGCTTAGTTCTTGAAACATTTAGTAAAAATTGGTCCTTTAATAGCAATCTTGAAACCTTGGTTTGGGACTGGAAACCCCCCTTCAATTTGGTCCTCCTAGTGACTAGGGAGCTTTGGTCACAAATTCCTCCTCATTTATTTTGGAGTCTTTGGAAAGAATGTAATAATAGAATTTTTATGGAGAAGTGCAAAACCCCTAAGGAGGTCTTCATGGGCTTCTCTAAACTACTTATGGAGAACATTAGTTTGTGTAAGTATAAAGCTGTAGAGAATACTCTAGGAGAGGAGGAGCAGAGGTTATTAAAATGGTGGAGCATTGGACCCAACTATTGTCAGGTAGACAACTCAAAAAAGATAGCTAGGGCCAAAATCAAATGGGATTTACCTCAAAAAGGGTGGTTCAAGCTCAATTTTGATGGAGCTACTAAGGGGAATCCGTGGGTGGCTAGTGGAGGAGGAATCATCAAGTTAGACTCGGGATACTTTGTGGCTACCTTTGCAAGGGGAATTGGGCTCAAGAATAATAATGAGGCTAAAGCGCTTGGTGTGCTATGGGGGATTAAGCTTTCCACCTCTCTAAACATCAACCTTCTTCATGTAGAAGGATATTCTCAGCATATAGTGAATGCAACACTGGGTTCGACTCAAATTGGGTGGAACTTAATGGACATCATGGGAGAGATGAAACTACTTCTAAATAGAATGGAGGATTTCAAGATATCACAATTTACAGAGAAGGAAATATTGTTGCCGATGCTTTGGCCAATGTGAGCAGTGGCAGAGAAGGATGGCATTGTTGGAGGAGCATTTCTAGCTTGCCTAAGGAAGTTCATACCCTTGTTCTGAAGGATGGTGAAAACCATAGGAATTAGGGAAGTTGGTGTTATAGTCACTCCTTGGTGTTGGTAGGAGAGTGGTGAGTTTGAAGTGCCCAGTTGCAGTAGGCTGAAGAAAGACTACTGTCTGATTCTTAGAATGGACGGGTCTAGCATTGTGAACTTTCAAAATTGTATGCACGTGACTTTTCAAAACTATAAAGGTGGGAATGGTGACACCTTAAACTAGTCATGGTCTAGTCAGCAGACTAATAGCACTAAGTGGGGTTATGAGGATTATGTGGATTACTGGAGTGCCACTTCACCTCTTGTTAGATGGATGGCTGAGATGACAAGATGGCACATCATTAGATTTACTGGCATTGGGAATAGGAGATTTTTTAAGATTGCGCATGGTTGGTTAGAAAGGACACCGCGTGGTCAAGTGATTGAGTTACAGTGCATTAATTGGATAGGTTTCCATAGGGGCAATTATATTTGGGTTATGTCCGCAGTGGGTGACATTCGTCTTCACACGAGGTAGCGGCCAAATTATTTCCCCAAGGAGATGATTTTAAGTGGCAAAGATGTGGTGTATCTCCTCTTTAATTATGTCATCATTATTATTTCTTCACTATGGCTTGATCATTATTACGGGCTTTTTTATTTTAACAGTCCTATTGCCAATTTTCTAAGTTGCTCTAATAACCATAAGATCTATAGGCTCTGTAACTTTCAAGTTGTCATGATGGGAGGAGACTTTGTTAAGATTGAACCCAGCTCTACGAAGGAATTCAAACAGGACCCTATAGTGTGGCATATTATCTAGGAGGGGGAGGTGGTTCCTTTTCTGGAAGGGATGATTGGCCATGACAAGAATCTCTCATGCTAGTTTGCAGAGTCTTGGGACGATGCTACCAAAGAAGTCAAGATTGGGAACATTGGTTTTCAAGTATCTGAAGAAGTGATCGGGTAGGCTAGTTTACCTATCAAAGGGAAAAAACACTCGAGACACAGTAGGGTGGCTGACCCTAAACACATGGCTCTCTTCTTCAGAGAGGGGGAGGCGCCTGTGAAACTTCATGGAGGGTTCTAAAGAGAAAAGCTCCCGGAGCCATGGGGGCAAATCTACCTCATGATTATGAAATTATTCACATTGGAGGGAAGATTCAAGGTTTTTTACCACTACCACTTTGCTCTCCTTAACCATTTTAGGAACAAGTTGGAAATTAGTTTTCCTTTCTTTCTCCTTTCTTCTTTGGATAATTCTATTAAGTTGGTTCAGGATATTAGAGCTAAAAATGCTGGTCATCTGCTTGTTCCCATCCATCAAGGCCTTATCATGCATCTTTACCACTTTCACCTAGCTCTGTGCCCCCTGAAACAAATTAAAGTCAAAGTACTTGAGGACCCACAGCCATGTGTTTCCCCTAACTCTGTTGGCAAGGTGAAGACCTGTGTGGGGACCCCTAAGATTTCCCTTAAAAACCCTAAGGGTGACCTTCGTGTCGAGGAGGATACCCCTATTTGAACCCCTACCACCTCTAAGAAGAAACAACAAGGTGCCACCTAGATGACTGGGAAAAGGCTGACCAAAAGGGATAGAGGGGAGATCGAGGATGAAGGGGTGGCTACAAAAAAAAAGCCAAGAAAGGAAAGGAGATTGTGTCTATGGGGAAGCCTGAGGAGGAAGGGGTGGCCACTAAGAAAAAAGCTAAAAAGGGTAAGGAGGTTGTATGGCTGAGCCTGTGAAAATTATTGAGCTAGACTCTAGGACTAAGATAGCTAGTAGTGGGGAAGGTGTAGAGGTTTTTAACCTGAGGGTTCTTTGATCTACCCGCATTGCTGATAAACCTTCTACTTCTCCACAAGAGGTGGAAATTTTTGATGGAGTCAGAATTTGTTGAAGAAACTATGGAGGAGGGAGGGCAAGAAACCCTCACTGAGTCTGTTCATGAGGAGGACGAGACTAGCCGCTTTGCCTCCATGAACAAGTCCAGCTCTAAGGAAGTGGGTGAAACTGCTAAAGTGTATGGGGGTCAGGACCAGCAAGGGAAGTTTCTCTTTGTGTGTTAAGATTGCAGAGGACCTGAGGCACCTCTAGGGGAAGATGGCGAGCATGCAGAAGAAGTGGAAGGTGATGGTGAAGTTTGCTACTAAAGCCCTTCACAAGGTTGCGTCAATCTTCGTGGTTGTCAAAGACTTGGATGATAAGGTCAAGTAGGTGGGGCTGGATAGCCTAGGGGATTATAAAGATATAGTGGAATTTCTGGCCAAATATGGGACAACTGACAGTCCCTAGTTTCCTATTTGTTTCTGTTATTTTTGTTGTTTTTTATTAGTTGTTTTTTGTCTGTTGTTCTTGGGCTATGTATGTGCTATTAATGGGTTGTTTTTGGCAAGCTTAATGCTTTTTGCCCTGGGGGTTGTTTTGTAAAGGGTTCAGGACCCTCTTTTCCTACTGGACTAATCAAACACAACAATAGGATTGTTGATAAACTCCTAAAATTTTCTCCACTACTCTTTGATCTTATAATGTATCTCCATGAGACTTTACTTGATTAAATGCACACATTGCATCTCTAAAAAAACATTTATCGATTTTGAATACTTCATTTGTAAATTTTTAAACTCTCTTCTTAGCATTTGTAATCTTACCAATTTTACTTTGCTGGTACCTTAATAAGAATTTTGCATTTGACTAGATTTTTAAACTCTCTTCTTGGCATTTGTAATCTTACCAATTTTACTTTGTTGGTACCTTAATAAGAATTTTGCATTTGAATATCTTATGTTTTCCTAGACTTTGCTAGTGCCTTAATAAGAATTTTGCATTTGACTATCTTATGTTTTCCTAGACTTTGTTGTTGCTACAACTCTTAGAAGTGGCATTAGCAAAAATTTCATTAGTATAATTTATTTGGCCTTCTGCACTCTTAGCTTTGAAAATAATTTTGGGCTTCTTCCTTACCAAAGGCACATACCCTTCTAGAGATTCTTGTTCTTCTTCCTCAAAAATCACCCTCTTGGTAGTAATATCTTGTGTATATAATGTTAGGGAGTAATGTCATTATTGGTTTGAAGGGGATTTGGATGTGTTATCTTTCTTTCCCACTTCCTTCTTACTTTTATCTACTTCCTTGGAAACTTCCTCTAACTATTTCAACTTCCTTGCAATCATAGATCTAGTTCTATTTTTTATTGAAGTATCTTCAAAAATAGACTAATTCATCTTGGGTATTGGTTGAGCATTAACTTTCTCTTTTTTGTAAGAAGGATCCAATACTTTCCCATCATTAGAAATACCCTTGGGTACTTTACCAACTTTAAATTCTTTGATCTAGAAAGTAGCTAATTGAGAATAATTATTATTCCTCATTTTGTGATTATTCGTGCAATATACCTAGAAGTCCTTGAGATCATATTAATGCTTGTATAGGGGCTAGACTAGATTTGTCATATTTCCCCTAGGATCAAATTTATTCCTCTTTTCATATAGGTGTAAGTTAATTCCAACGATTTCTTCTCAATATTTTGACATGAAGATAGGAAGCACAAGTATAAGCACCAATGCAAATGGTAAAATAAACACCTATTTTGTCCTTTCCTATCATCAATTTATGTACATCACATAAATACTTGCATAGCTTTGATGTAACAATCCTATTTCTAGGATACTTTGAAAATTTATATGAGGCTCTAGTAAATCCACCACATCCAATATAAATGAATGTGGAAAATTGGATAAATCAATTTCCCCAGTTACTAATTATGGTAGTAGCTTGTAATGAAATTCTCTTGTTAAAGTTATTTTCCATGAGCCTGTTTAGTAGAAGGTGTAGACACCTAATATTCACCAATGCATTCTTCATGTCACTACATCACCTTTGCATCATCACTTAATTATTCAATTTCTATTCTTCCATATTAATTAAATAATTCATCTATCTCCATCATATTCCTCCATATTAATTAAATAATTCAAATTATTTAATTAAGTTAATTTCCCTCCACACTTTAAATAAATAAATCCAAATTATTTATTTAACTTCTTCATTCCCTCCAAATAAATAAAATTCAAATATTTTATTTATTTGTCCATGTGCACATGAAATTAAATAATTTATTTATTTAATTTCCCTATTTTCCCCTCTCACTATGATTCCCTCTCATCACTATGATCACTCTCAATCAGAACAGTTAACAAATCAATCAAATCAGTTGACTCCTCAATCTATTATGTTAATAATCTAATCAAACTAATTAACAAATCAATCAATTCAGTCAACTATTCAATCAAATATGTTAGCTCCCATTATTTATGAGATGACAAGGACACTTGCCACTCTCTCATTCGTTCAAATCCTCTCATCTAATCCCATCCATTGAACTCTCTGATCATTCTACACCATTGATCTTCATTTCTGGAAATCTATAAATAAGAGGTCTTCTCAAGCTCTCATCCATCTCCCATTTTCATAAACTTATGTTGTTGTCATTTGAATCATTCATTTTGGGATATCAAGGTTATGCTAATTTGATAAATCAATCCACATAATATCCATATATCAAAGAAGCAAATCCATTGGAATTGGGTGCACTTCGATACGCTCGATTGGTGAGGTGAATTTGTGTGCAAAGGAAGGTATATTGATGTTTAATTTGGTTTCTTTCATGTATCTTTGCATTTCTTATTTTACCTATCATATTCTGGCATGCCTGGTGAGACCCACGTCCCTTTAATTTAATCTTTTTTGGAAGAAATTTTGTACTACTTGTGTTACAAGTTCAGAAACACACCTACAACTGCAACAACGCACCTATGGTTCAAGTCAACATGCCTGTGGCTCAGATTGGCATGCTTTTGGTTCATGTCGATGTACTCATGGTCTCTGTCTAAGTGCTTATGTTTTCTAATTTCACACTAACATTTCTATTGTTTTTGTTGTGATTTTTTAGGTTTTCTAACTAGTTTTGTTTGTTGTGGCTAGCTAACCCTTAGATCCCCCTATTCAATCACCTGAATATTATTTTTGTAGGGTTTGAAATAGGTTTTTGTTGTAGGTTTTAGTTATTGTTACAGAAGTGTGCCTGTGGTTCCTAAAAGCATGCCTTTGGTTTCTATGACAGTTGGCAGCCTCTGTGTGACCTAGATCTAACCCTAAAATCTTTGGATTACCCCCTATCAGTCAATTTTTGCTTTATGTTAGACTTGATTCTCTATTTTTGGTAGTTTTTTGTAACATAGTAATGGAAGAGCACCTAGGGTCTATAAACACATGCCTTTGTGCTCTGTCGACGTGCCCTTGGCTCATGTCGGCGTGCCTTTGGCTTCTTCTTGCATTTATAAAAGCATGCCTTTAGTCTCTGTTTATGCACCTTCAGTCCCTGTCAGCACGCCTGTGGTCCTTTTTCTAGCGTGCCTTTGGCTGAAAAGGTAAACAATAGGTATCAATCAGTAGTCTATTTTTTGTTTTAGTTTATCTCTGTCTATGCGTCTTTGACTGTCTTTGCGTGCTTTTGGTCAATTTACTATTTTAAGCTAACATCTTGTGTGGTTTGGATATTGATTCATTGGTGCAGCATATTCTGATTTTCAAAGATCATTTTCAAAACTACTAATGAGTTTGTTGAAGCCCCATTAGTCAAAGACCTTTGTTTCTCACTAATTTAGGCACTAAATTAGTTTAGTGGTTAATGAACTTGTTTTCCGTGCTTGTGGGATTTGTTAAGACATATGCTCTCTCTATGCACTTTGTGTGATCTTAGAGATCAGATATCTTGCACTTCCTTTTATGTTTAGGTTAAATCCTAAGGTAGTGCTAATTTGTGTATGCTCTCCCCTTGGGCCTAGTGCAACCTTAGGGATCAAAAGAAATTAGTGTCTATATTTCCTTTTAGGGGACCTGCTAGGGGATTTCATCACCCTTAGGGATGATCTCAACCACATGTTCCAGTACGGGATATAAATGTTGTGAGAATTGAAAGAATCACTTCAAAGGAAGGACTATCTCCCCCTTGGAAAAACCCCAAGACCCTCAGTCCGTCAAGACTTGTGTTGGTTGGCACTTCGGTGGACAGGGACACCCACATTCATGGATCATCCCCTATACCTTGTGTATATTGGGATACCCCGTAGAAGCTTGTAAAGCCTAGATAAGACCTTCAGCCATCATATCCTTTAGTTCATTGCATCCACATGGAGGAGAAGAGCTCATGCTATTACCTTCATTGTTAGAGATAGAATACACTTTGGGCAAGACTTTGTCTCCAAAGTAAGGGGTGTAAGGTGGTCTAGGACCTTGCATTCCCTACCTATCCTAGTAATAATAAATGATATCAAGGGGATGGAAACCACCATTATCTAATAGTGGGGGTTGAAGTTGCACCTGAGTGAGTCTACATGATATGACACTCCTACCTGCATAAATATCTGGGAATGTGCTCAAGTGATTGGTGTGTTTTCTCTTGTGAAATATCAGTAATAGCCATTTTTTATTCACGAAGGTATAGTAACTTTGTACCACTAATTCTATGAAATTTGTGTCAACCATTGTGTCTCTTTATTGCAAGTAATCTCCTGATCCAAAACTTCCATCAAAATTGTCCCACAAAATCAACCTTTGGAAAACTTGTAGCATTTGGTCAAACTATTTAGGAGTTCATAGCATACACTTGGGATCTATCAACCTTTGTCCTCATTCATCCTTTCCATACACAAACCTTACCATATCATACCCCTTTCCAAGCTTCATTTCACACATCCATCCATTTCACTATCCCTTCCATTTTACTCATAGACTTGGCTTCACTCCTCACCCACTTTGGGAATTCAATCTTGTCAATCATTTTGATCCTATCAATCCACATCATAAATCATCCTTGAATCCAAAATCCATCTTCTCAAATCTAGATCTTATTGTCTTTTCATCTTTAGCTTGGCATATCACTTGAGATCCTATCAATCTCAAGTATTGTTAAGTAGATCTTGTGGATTAATTAGCTTAGGAGTCTTGATTGCTCTTGACTTAGTGGAATCCTTATCTTACTTCATATTTTTCTTGAGATCTTCTCTACCTCAAGTAGGAAATGGAGTAACTTTACCCTTTTATTTCTTAGGTGTTAATCTCTCCTACGTAGTGAAAGGTATCATCATTTATTATCAATCCTAAGATCCTTGAGGTCATTTTGATTCCTCATCCCAAACATCATCCCCAAGATACCAAAGTCCAAATTTGAGTACCCCAAGTCATAATCACATTTTATTTTCTCTCTTCCAACCATTCACACATCTTTTCATCTCATTTTCTTTACCCAAGTCCTTTCTTTGCATGCCACTCACAAGGTTGCAAGCAAGAAATCTCATGGAATCCAACATTCAAGAAGACCTTACCAACAAACCTATCCCTCACATGGAATTTGGAAAAGAAGTGGGGATGTCAAATCACGTATTTGTCCCAAGTGACTATAAAGAACCCTCTAGACCATCATCACCAAATGCACCTATATTAAGCCAATGTTCTCAAGATCATCAATCCATCTCCCCACACCTACAAGATTTTTCACAAGATGATTAATGCATGGAACTTATGCACTGAATGCTTGTAGTTGATCCTACTAAATACTTTCTCATGTTAGCTCAATGTGGATCTAAACTACCCTTGGAATATGATGTTTCCAATCTTAAGCCAAAAGATCCATTTGCATATAATCCTCCATCAACATCACAACTTCCCACAATTAATCCCCCATCTCTTTGCATTAACGCAAACATTAGTAAACCCATTCATACTAATGTATCACAACCTTCAATTATGATTTATGTTTCACAACCTCGTAGTCAATCACAAATCTTAGCTCCCATCCCTCAAGTTACAACCACCATTCCACCACTTAATCCTTAAACTTACCAATACTCATCATCAATACCCTTCATCCATCCCCAAATTTCTCAAATCTCCACATCATCCTCATAAATCAACCCCCAAGTCCCCATACCACCCTTTAATTCTCATCCTTACAAAACTACCAACAACACCACATCACAACCACAAAATTCCTTCATCCAACAATTGCTTAATCAATAACCTCAAAATGTCAATCTAAATCTGAAAGAAAGCAAGGTATGTGGAAATGCTTCCTACACTGATCTACTAAGGAAAGACATGCAATTTTTTACTTTTACTATTAGAGATTAAGATGCACATTAATAGAAAGATAATAACAACTTCCAAATGCAAACATAAAACTCACAACACAAGATATATGTGGGGAAAACCCTTTTAGGTAAAAAAAACCCCACACTCCAAAGCCACCCAATATATTATTTAGGAATCAAGAAGATTACAATATACTTGCAGAGAAAGCTTTTACAGGAGTATATCCAACCAGAGATCCAAGAGGTAATTTGCATCTATAAGATTCTTACATACAAGCTCCATCTCAAGCTCCTGATATATAGGAGATACAATACAGTAAATCGTTACCCATAATTACAAAACCATGAGCCAAAACCACCCATAAAGTGGTGCCCAAATTATCTCTAATCAAAGATGCCTTGTGATCTGCCAAACCACACACCAATGTGTGTAACTCTCCCCTTTACAGCTCTTTTATGTGTCCAACATGTTTTTACATTTTTGATCCAGGTGTCTGATTAATGAACTATTTAATGCGTTGAAAAGCTCGTGAAGATATCTATCACCCTATAATTCGCTACACCAGTTATGACAATTTTTAGGATGTTTAGAGAAGTTTCAATTCTAGTAATTGAGTTCAAAGACTTTTTCTGGTAGTTTCAAAAAAACAAAAACTTTGATATCTCGCAATCTTGATATGATCTTGAGACGAAACTCACCCAAGATGTTCACTTAGCTATTCCGCACCTTCTAGGAAAAATTTCAGGTCAATCCGAGGTTAATCGAAGGACTTACTAAAAATAGTAAGTCTCACTATTTTTAGCTCGTTTGGAAACTTTGAAAGTTCCAGACCATTCTCCAAGATAAAGGGTATTCAAAAAGACCAAAACTAGGAAGAATAGTAACCTTTCGAGGTTGCAAGGTTGAGACACTTTTCCTAACATTCTCCCACTTGTTGAACACCTTGCAAGAGAAAAGGGAGTATCAACACCATGATTTCTCTGAACACCATCTAAACTTCTCTGTGCTCACAGGTTTTGTCAAGGAATCTGCAACATTCATCAAAGTTTCAACTTTTTCCAAGTTTACCTTCCCATCCTCTACCATGTCATGAACAAAATGGTACTAGGCATCAATATGATTAGTCCTTGAGTGGAAAGTAGGATTCTTTGCCAAACATATGGCACTCTGACTGTCACAATAAATAGTAATCTTCCCTGCATTAAACCCAACATCAGAACACAATCTCTTAATCCAAATGGCTTCTTTACAAGCATGAGTTGCTGCCATGTACTCAGCTTCAGTAGTGGACAAAGCGACCATAGGTTTCCACTTACTCATCCAACTAATAGCACTAGCAAACATAGTGAACACATAAGCACTGGTGAATCTCCTACTATCAATGTCACCTGCCCAATCTGAATCCATAAAGCCACGAATACTAAGTAAATGTTGAGGTCCTATAGGATAACCATGATAACATAAGGGATACTTAGAAGTACCCCACAAATATCTAAAAACTCTCTTCACTGCATCTTAATGTACTCATCTAGGATTAGCCATAAATCGACTAAGGACTCCCACTGCTTCGATAATGTCTGGTCTTGTGCAGACCATCACATACATCAAACTACTAACTATGCTAGCATAAGGAACTTTGCTCATATCCTCTGTCTCAGAAGGAGACTTTGGACAATCTTCAATAGATAACTTTGTCCCCATTGTAACAGGAATAGTCAAAGGTCTACAATCCACCATACTGAATCTCTCCAACACAATGTTAACATACTTATTCTAGCCTAACCAAAGTTTTATGTTTGCTCTGTCTCTTCTGATTTCCATTCCTAGAATGTACTGAGCTGCCCCTAGATTTTTCATCTCAAACTGTGCTAACAACGGAGACTTCAAATCAAAAATCAAACTTTTACCATTTCCAATGAGTAACATATCATTGACATATAATGCAATAATGAGAATACGATCATCGTCAAACTTGTAGTAAACATAATGATCTGATTTCAATCTCTAAAATCTAATACTCAACACAAAGGCATCAAATTTCTAGTACCACATCCTAGGAGACTATTTCAAAGTATACAAAGACTTTTTCAACTTGCAAACTAGATTGTATTTACCTTTCACCACGTAGTTCTTTGGCTATGACATAGATTTCCTTCTCCAAGTCACCATGAAGGAATGATGTCTTCACATCCATCTATTCCACTTCTAGATCATACACTATTGCAAGAGATAACAGGAACCAAATAGATGTCAGCTTTGCAATGGGAGAGAAAATCTCACCATAGTCAATTCCCTCCACCTGAGAATACCCCTTTCACAACCAATCTAGCCTTATATTTCTCAACACTGCCATCTACACTGAATTTCTTTTTGAACACCCATTTGCATCCAGTAGGTTTTCATCCTTCAGGTAAAGGCACCAAGTCCCAAGTATTATTCTTTTCCAAAGAAGCCATTTCCTCTTCCATGGCCTCCTTCCAACAACCTACATCTTTCATACCCATAACCTATTTCACAGTTCTAGGCTCAACAATGTTAGAAATCAAAGCAAAAATACAACTGGAATCATGCAATGAATAACCAAACCTATTAGGTTACTGCCTTATCCATGTGAACCTCCTGAAAGGTTGAGATTGAGGTTGTTCATCTTCTTCTAAACTTTTAGAGCTACTAGAGCTCTCCTCATTATCAGGTCCAATAGATGTTTTTGGTTCAACTTTCTCAGGGGTTGAAGGAAGCTGAACCACATCATCTTTCTTCTCTTCTTTCTCTGGTTGCAAGACAATAGAAGAAGGATTGAGCTCTCTGAAGATCAGGCTTTTGCTATACAGAACTCTCTCAACTACTAGATCCCAAAGCTTGTACCCTTTCACACCAATGCCATAACTGTTGAAGATACACTTTACAACCTTGTTCTCCAACTTAGACCTCTTCTCCTAAGGCACATGTGCATATACCTCACAATCAAATACTCGAATGTGTCTTAATGAAGGATTTTCCCCAAATCATATCTCCATAGGTGTCTTATCAACAAGCACTAATGTAGGAGACTTGTTAACCAAGTAACAAGTGGTAGTAATAGCTTCGGTCCAAAACTTTTGTTCAAGACCAACTCCACTTAGCATACTCCTTGCCCTCTCCATAAATGTTCTATTCATCCTCTGTAACTCCATTCTACTGAGGGGTATACAAAGTTGTCTTGTGCCTCTCAATCCCCTGTTCTTTAGAGAACTTATCAAAATCTGTTGAACAGAACTCACAATTGTTGTTAGTCCTCAAACACTTAATCTTTCTATCATTTTGATTCTCTACAAGAGATTTGAACTCTTTGAATCTATTAAAGACTTCAAATTTACTTCTAAGGAAATACACCCATGTCCTTCTACTATAATCATCAATGAATGAAACAAAGTAAACAGATTTTGAAATCGAAGGAACATGAACAGGACCAAACACATCAAAATGAATCAAGTCCAACACCTAAGAAGATTTATGATAAATGGAATAAAACTGAACACGGTTTTGTTTTCCATAAATATAATGTTCACAGAAATCAAACTCAAGGTTACAATCATTCATCCCTCAATAAGATTTTTATTCTCCAAGGTCCTCAAACCCTTTTAACCAATGTGATCAACCTTTGGTGCCATAACATTGTCTTCTCAGCTGGAAGTTTCATCTCCATAGAATGAGCACCCTTAGGTACCCAGAAAGCATGACCATCGAAAGTAGATGCAACAATCTTCTTTGTTGTTGGTTCCAATGATGAGGATGAAGACTCTGAAGCTCTCTTCTTCAAAATAGAGGCACTATTGCACTGAACTACACATGCATCAAGTTGAAACAGAGTGCCAATCTGAACACCCTTAGCCAACACCATAGATCCTCTAGTCATCTTGCATCCTCCATTCGAGAAAATAACCTGCACACCCACATCATTCAATTTACTTACAGAAAGAAGGTTACGTATCAAACCAGGGATATGTAGAACACCATTGATTCCCTTTACTTATCCATCAAGGAATCGAATCAAGACTCTTCCATGGCCAACAATATCCAAGTGAGAATCATCACCCAAGTACACCTTTCCACCATCGTATTCTTCATACTTTGAAAACTAGCCCCGGTGCGAGGTCATGTGAAAAGATGCACCAAAGTCAATAAGCCACACATCCTCAAATGCATGCATTGCCAAGCCAGCAACAAATGCTTCTCCTTCATCTTGAGAGGACTTGTCAGAATCCGAATCATAATTCTTCTTCTTTTTCTTTTTTTCCTCCTTGCACTCCTTGCAGAAGTGACCAGGTTTGCCGCAGTTCCAACACAGGGCCTTGGACTTTTGAAGAGACTTAGATCTCCCACAGGATTTGGATCTTCCTTTTTCTTTCTTCTTCTTATCCTTTTTCTTTCCCTTCTCTTTAGATCTACCACGAACCGCAAGAGCCTTCTTAGCTGATTCAGAAGACTTTCTCTGCATCTCTTCAAACAAAAGCGAAGAAACCACTTCATCCATCTTGAAGGTGGTAGTGGTACTCCCAATTCCCATAACAAGGTGGTCCCATGAATCTGGTAAGGAACATAGTAATGTCATACATCGATCCTCCTTCATCTTCACACCAATAGAAGTCAACTAGGCAATAAGCATATTGAATGTATTCAGGTGATTAGCGATAGATCCTCCATCTTCCATCCTCAGAGAATACAATTTCTTTCGTAGGAATAACTTGTTCAGTAGGGATTTAGCTTGATAAACATCTCCAAACTTCTTCCAAAGTTCCTTTGCAGTCTTCTCTTCATGGATATTCAGGAGCACTAAATCAGCCAAACAGAGTCTTATCAAACCCTTAGCTTTTTGATCTTTGAGATCCCAGTCTTCTTGAGACATTATCGTTGGTTTTGTACCATATACGACTTCCCATAAATCCTGATCTACAAGCATGTCCTCCATTTTGAGTTTCCACAACTTGAAATTACTGCCATTAAACTTCTCTATCTCAAACCTCCCAGATGTGCTCACCATTTCTTACCTACAACAAAGATTTCAAAATTCTCTGCGCAAGCTCCCACTCAAATGAAGATCTCAAAAAACCCTCTACCCAACAACTAGAACCAAAGGTGATCAGGCTCTGATACCAACTAAAAGGAAGCAAGGTGTGCGCAAACACTTCCTACACTGATCTACTGAGGAAAGACTTATGCAAATTTTTACTTTTGCAGTTATAGATTAAGATGCACGTTAATAGAAAGATAATAACAACTTCCAAAAGTAAACACAAAACTCACAACACAAGATATACGTGGGGAAAACCCTTTCAGGTAGAAAACCCCGCACTCCAAAGCTGCCCATTATATTATTCAGGAATCAAGAAGATTACAATATACATGCAGAAAAAGATTTTATAGGAGTATATCCAACCAGAGATCCAAGAGGTAATTTGACATCTATAAGATTCTTACATACAACCTCCATCTCAAGCTCCTGATATATAGGAGCTACAATGCAGTAAACCGTTACCAGTAATTACAAAACCATGAGCCAAAACCACCCATAAAGTGGCACCCAAATTATCTTCAATCAAATATGCCTTGTGATGTGCCAAACCACACACCAACAAATGTAACACTTCCCTTTACATCTCTTTTTTGTGTACAACACATTTTTACATTTCCCAAAAATAGAAGGTCCAACTTCCAGAGGCAATAACTTTTGATCTGGGTGTCCAATTGACAAACCGTTTAATGCGTCGAAAAGCTTGTGAAGAGATCTATCACCCTATAACCTGTTATGCTAGTTATGACAATTTTTGAGACATTTAGAGAAGTTTTGATTCCGGTAACTGAGTTCAAAGATTTTTTCTAGTAGTTTCAAAAAATAGAAACTTTAATATCTTGCAATCCTGATATGATATTGAGATGAAACTCACCTGAGATGTTCACTTAGCTATTCTACACCTTCTAGGAAAAATTTTAGGTCAATTCAAGCTCAATTGAAGGACTTACTAAAAATAGTAAGTCTCTATTTTTAGCTCATTTGGAAACTTTTAGAAACTTTGAAAATTCTAGACCATTCTCCAAGATAAAGAGTATTCAAAAAGACCAAAACAAGGAAGAATAGTAACCTTTCGAGGTTGCAAGGCTGAGACACTTTTCCTAACATTCTCCCACTTTTCAAACACCTTGCAAGAGAAAAGGGAGTATCAACACCATGATTTAATTGCTAGGGGTTGTGAGGCCCATTGACTCTAAACACCATCTGAACTTCTCTATGCTCACAGGTTTTGTCAAGGAATCTACAACATTCATCAAAGTTTCAACTTTTCCAATTTTACCTTCCCATCCTCTACCATGTCATGAATAAAATGGTATTAGACATCAATATGCTTAGTCCTTGCATGGAAAGTAGGATTCTTCATCAAACATATGGCACTCTGACTATCACAACAAATAGTAATCTTCCCTACACCAAACCCAACATCAGAACACAATCTCATAAGTCAAATGCCTTCTTTACAAGCATGAGTTGCTGCCATGTACTCAGATTTAGTAGTGGACAAAGCAACCACAGGTTGCTGCGTACTCATCCAACTAATAGCACCACCAAAAATAGTGAACGCATAAGCACTGGTGAATCTCATGTTGTCAATGTCACCTGCCCAATCTGAATCCACAAATCCATGAATACTAAGTGAATGTCGAGGTCCTGTAGGATAACCATGATAACATAAGGGATACTCATAAGTACCCCATAAATATCTAAACACTCTCTTCACTGCATCCCAATGTACTTGTCCAGGATTAGCCATAAATCGACTAAGGAATCCCACTACTTGGGCAATGTCTGGTCTTGTGCAGACCATTGCATACATCAAACTGTCAATCACACTAGCATAAGGAACTCTACTCATATCCTCTATCTTAGAAGGAGACTTTGGACAATCTTCAATAGATAACTTTGTCCCCATTGTAACAAGAATAGTCAAAGGTCTGCAATCCACCATATTGAATCTCTCCAACACAGTGTTAACATACTTACTCTGGCCTAACCAAAGTTTTATGTTTGATCTGTCTCTTCTGATTTCCATTCCCAGAACGTACCGACTGCCCCTAGATTTTTCATCTCAAACTCCACTGACAAATGAGACTTCAAATTAGAAATTAAACTTCTACCATTTCCAATGAGTAACATATCATCAACATACAATGCAATAATGAGAATGCAATCATTGTCAAACTTGTAGTAAACACAATGATCTAATTTCAATCTCTAAAATCTAATACTCAACACAAAGGCATCAAACATTTAGTACCACATCCTAGGAGACTGTTTCAAACCATATAAAGACTTTTTCAACTTGTAAACTAGATTTTCTTTACCTTTCACCACGTAGTGCTCTGGCTGTGACATATAGATTTCCTCCTCCAAGTTACCATGAAAGAATGTTGTCTTCACATCAATCTATCCCACTTCTAGATCATACGTTGCTGCAAGATATAACAGGAACCGAATAGATGTCAGCTTTGCAACGGGAGAGAAAATCTCACCATAGTTAATTCCCTCCACCTGAGAATACCCCTTCGCAACCAATCTAGCCTTATATTTCTCAACACTGCCATCTACACCGAATTTGTTTTTGAACACCTATTTGCATCCAATAGGTTTTCATCCTTCAAGCAAAGGCACCAAGTCACAAGTATTATTCTTTTCTAAAGAAGTCATTTCCTCTTCCATGGCCTCCTTCCAAGAACCTGTATCTTTCATACCCATAGCCTCTTTCATAGTGCTAGGCTCATCAGTGTTAGAAATTAAAGCAAAAATACAACTGGAATCATGCAATGAATAACCAAACCTATTAGGTTGATGCCTTATCCGCGTGGACCTCCACAAAGGTTGAGGTTGGGGTTCTTCATCTTCTTCTAAACTTTCAGAGCTACTAGAGCTCTCCTTATTATTAGGTCTAATAGATGTTTTTGGTTCAACTTTCTTATGGGTGGAAGGAAGTTGAATCGCATCATCTTTCTTCTCTTCTTTCTCTAGATGCAAGACAACAGAAGAAGGATTGAGCTCTCTGAAGATCACACTTCTACTATACAGAACTCTCTCAGCTACTGGATCCCAAAGCTTGTACCCTTTCACACCGATGCCATAACCATTGAAGACACACTTTACAACCTTGTTCTCCAACTTAGACCTCTTCTCCTTAGGCACATGTGCATATGCCTAACCAAATTCTCGAATGTGTCGTAATGAAGGATTTTACCAGACCATACCTCCATATGTGTCTTATCAATGAGCACTGATGTAGGAGACTTGTTAACTAGGTAACAAGCGGTAGCAATAGCTTCAGCCCAGAACTTTTGTTCAAGACTAGCTCCACTTAGCATACTCTTTGCCCTCTCCATCAATGTTCTATTCATCCTATCTGCAACTCCATTCTGCTGAGGGGTATATAGAGTTGTCTTATGCCTCTCAATCCCCTGTAATTTGTGTCTCTGCAACAAATTAAGGAAATCAACGTACTGAGCAAGGACAATCTATAATATTTAAAGAAGACTTCATTGCTTTAAAAGGCATCAAGGAGAATAACAGATTGGAGAGTCAAGAATATATATATTCAAAGGGATATTCATAGAATATATTTAGAGGGAAATAAAATAAATGGATAGAAAATTTAGATATGCACATATACATAAGGGAATATATAATATATATAATCAAAAGCAATCAGTTTTAGAAAATCACCAAAAATTTCATCTCATTCATTACATACAATCTCACATCTAATATTTAAACAATACATACAATAGCAGATATACAAAACTCTTAATAACGATCAGCATTGTATTATTGAAGTTCACTTAATATTTTTATTCGTCAAATCTCAAGAGCAGATCATATACTTCATTAGAAAAACACTTATACAGATCAGCGAAGGCATTTGTTTTAGCCAAAATTAATAAATATATATAGTAGACCCAGCGAATCATACAAAGGTATGTCACTTTGCATGAAGTTAAGATGTCTCATAGTAATACATTTATATATATTTTTTCACTATGATAAATGTAAAGAAAGAGAATGTTTATAATGATATCATGGATAAGGTCTAAGTCCCATAAGGAATAATAAAATGATGTCATAATGATAAATACTATATGTGCACATGTGATAATCAATGTATTATACTTGACCATGAGATGGTACAATGATAAGTTCCCATAGAAGAACAATGTGATCAAAGCACTATCTCGTGATCCATAGGATCACGAGATCGTAAGGACATGTGTCCTATAAGGTATGAGTCCTAATTCTAATCATGATATACTAGGGTCTAAGTGTCTCAAATTATAACCTTAAAATCTATCAACCACCCGGTGAGAGTATGGTTTAGAGTAGGGAAGAGCGATAGTTTATGATAAGTCTTTTTTGTTAGGTGATTCTCAAGTTTAATGAGGGACCACCGAGCGTGTGGTAAAATTAATGGTGAGGGACCATTGGGCGTGCGGTGAAGCCAACCTGAGTAAAACAGTGAGGGACCACCAGGCGTGTGGTGAAGCTAATGGCAAGGGACCACTGGGCGTGCAATGAAGCCAACTTGAGCAAAATAGTGAGGGACCACCGGGTGTGTGGCGAAGCCTTTGGACCTATGACAATGGAGATAGGCTTTACTCAAGTGGTGAGGGATCATCGGGCATGTGAAGAATCCCCTTGAACCAAGTGGTGAGGGATCGTTGGGCTGCAAAGAAACCCTTGGGCCAAATGTTATTAACTTGTGCCCTATATTTATACCCCATCTCCACTAGGGTTTATAAATGGATAAGATTAATGCATAGTGGACAACCCCAAGTATATCATAAGATGTAAATAGAATGATTAAGAATTGAATTAAGAAAATGAATATTTGACTTACTAATTTATGATGATATTGATTATGTGGTTACTAATCCTAATTTGGTTATTTAAATATTAGGATTAGTAACCACATAATCAATATCATCATAAATAAGTAATTCAAATATTCATTTTCTTAATTCAATTCTTAATCATTCCATTTGCTCCTCATGATATACTTGGGGTTGTCCACTATGCATTAATCTTATCCATTTATAAACCCTAGTGGAGATGGGGTATAAATATAGGGTGCAAGTTAATAACATTTGGCCTAAGGGTTTCTTCGCACACCCGGTGATCCCTCACCACTTGGCTCAAGGGGCTTCTTCACATGCCTGGTGATCCCTCACCCCACTTGAGTAAAGCCTATCTCCATTGTCATAGGCCCAAAGGCTTCGCCACACACTCGGTGGTCCCTCACCATTTGGCTCAAGTTAGCTTTGCCGCACACATAGCGGTCCCTCCCCATTAGCTTCACCACATGCCTGGTGGTCCCTCGCTAAACTTGAGAGTCACCTACCAAAAGAGACTTATCATAAACTACCGCTCTTCCCTAGTCTAACCCATACTCTCACCGGGTGGTTGATAGATTAACGTTATAATTTGAGACAATTAGACCCTAGTATATCATGATTAGAATTAGAACTCATAGCTTATAGGAAACTTGTCCTTATGATCTTGTGATCCCATGGATCATGAGATTGTGCTTTGATCACATTGTTCCTCTACGGGAACTTATCATTGTATCATCTCATGGTCAAGTATAATACATTGATTATCACGTGTATATATAGTATTTATCATTATGACATCATTTTATTATTCCTTATGGGACTTGGACCTTATCCATGATATCATTATAAACATTCTCTTTCTTTACATTTATCATAGTGAAAATATATATCTAAATGTATTACTATGAGACATTTTAACTTCTGGCAAAGTGACATACCTTTGTATGATTCACTAAGTCTACTATATATATTTATTAATGTTGGCTAATACAAATGCCTTCACTGATCTGTATAAGTGTTTTACTGATGAAGTGTATGATCTACTCTTGAGATTCGACAAATACAAATATTAAGTGAACTTCAATAATACAATGTTGATCATTATTAAGAGTTTTGTATATCTATTATTGTATGTATTGTTTAAATATCAAATGTGAGATTGTATGTAATTAATGAGATAAAAACTTTGGTGATTTTCTAAAACTAATTGCTTCTGATTATATATTATATATTCCCTTATATATATGTGCAGATCTAAATCTGCTATCCATTTATTTTATTTCCCTCTGAATATATTCTATGAATATCCCTTTGAATATATATATTGCTTCTTAGACTCTCCAATCTATTATTCTCCTTGATGCCTTATGAAGCAATGAAGTCTTATTTACATATTATAGATTGTCCTTGCTGAGTACATTGAGTACGCTAGTTATGACAATTTTTGGGACGTTTAGAGAAGTTTTGATTCCGGTAATTGAGTTCAAAGACTTTTTCTGACAGTTTCAAAAAATAGAAACTTTAATATCTCGCAATCTTGATATGATCTTGAGATGAAACTCACCTGAGATGTACACTTAGTTGTTCCACACCTTTTGGGAAAAATTTTAGGTTAATCTGAGCTCAATCGAAGGACTTACTAAAAATAGTAAGTCTCGATATATTTAGCTCGTTTGGAAACTTTGAAAGTTCCAGACCATTCTCCAAGATAAAGGGTATTCAAAAAGACCAAAACTAGGAAGAATAGTAACCTTTTGAGGTTGCAAGGTTGAGACACGTTTCCTAACAGAATCCACCCCCTCCCATTAATCTTGCCAAAGAATTTGATGAACTGAGGAAGAAGGTACAAGATATGGAGATGGGACATTCAAAGAAGAAGTACTCTTTCGAGGAGATATGTCCCTATCCTTTTGATAGATCCTTGTTCATGATCCCATTTCCACCCAACTTTGATATACATATGTGTTGTGCCTTGCACACACACCCCATTTTGCCAAATTGAGACCCCCTCTTTTGCTTTGGTTTGAAGTCTCAACGTTTGTCACTTATGATGATGAGAAGGTGGATTTGTGCTTAGAGTGCATGATTTGCTTCAAATTTCAGTACTTTGCATGTTTGGAGTCATTTTATGTTCTTCATGATTGATTTGGAAGTGTCTTGAGTGGTCTTGTGCTTAAAAAAATAGCTATTTGTTGTCTTCTGCATTGGAATTGGGTGTTACTGCATTTTGCTCAAAAATCCTATGTCATTGAATATTGCCCTTGAGATTGCTTCTGCAGGATGTTTTATGTTGAAATTCCCAGTCTCTAGGTCTTAGAGTTACAAAATCATGTCAAATTCCATTAGATTTCATTAAGGGGTTCATGTGCTTTCAGCCCAATGCATGGTCCTGAAGCCCTGATTTGGCTAAGTCTAAAACCCTAAAGATCCTAAAAAATGGCTAAGTCTGAAATCTGATGGAACCACAAAATTCTAGAATTTGCATATGAAATCCTATGGATCTGGAACCTATCTCAATATACTTTCACCCTGGCCAATTCAAAATCTAGTGCTAAAAATGACCCCAACTACAAAAAGCGCTAAAAACAACCTCTACCGACCTTAGCGCTAAAAACTGAATCCACTGACTTTGCACTAAAAACAGTCGCTACTGATTTTCGGCACTAAAAACCTCGCTCGTGGACTTCCGTGCGAAAATCATCATCCTCCGACCTTAGCACTAAATTTACCTCCGACTGACTTCCTTCAAACTACTATTAAGTCAGTCGGGACCAAAATCCCCGCCGGCGGCATCTATCAAAGCTAACGCTAAAATCATGGTCAACCGACTTGCGCTAAAAATGGAACCGACTAACCTCATGAAGCATCATTCAAGTCGGTTGGACCCAAAATCCGCGCAAAGTCAGACGGACCCAAAATCCATGCGAGGTTGGATAGACCCAAAATCCCTACTAAGGTCAGACAGACCCAAAATCCCCGCTGAGGTCGGACAACCCGAAAATCCCCGCTAAGTCAATGACCCCCCAAATCAACATTTTTTGGTATTTTGGGCCAAAAATTGGGTTTTTCAAGGTGCAACTTGGATTTTCTTGATGGATTTGAATTGTATATCTATTTTTCACATCATGATGAACATTTTATCAAGTTTGTGTGGATTTTTGGCACGTTTTTACAACAATTAATGCTACTACACATGAAAGGTCAGACAACCCCAAAAATTCCACTTTTTGCAGAAAATGCTAGAAAACATGAAATAAAACCTGTAAATGGATCCTAATGACTAAAAAAACTTCCCTAATCATCATATTGGCCAAATGGGTAGTCAAAAATGATGAGAAATATAGAAAATCATGTGAAAATCACTAGATTTATGAAGTTGTCTATAGGAAGGCAACATTGATAATGGGTTGTTTTTGACTGATTCATGACTGCAAATGGACATGTGTTAATCCAAATTGATGAAAAATGACTTGTTAAGATGAAATTAATGCTTTGCATTGTGAATTTTAGGTCTAAGAGCACAAAGGAGCCAACTAGAACCGTCTTGGAAGGATGTACACACAGATATGTAGTACTAATC
Organism: Cunninghamia lanceolata; assembly: GCA_027924645.1. Lineage (NCBI taxonomy): Eukaryota > Viridiplantae > Streptophyta > Pinopsida > Cupressales > Cupressaceae > Cunninghamia > Cunninghamia lanceolata. The sequence goes on along the minus strand of BSBN01000135.1, from coordinate 1,976,835 downwards.
CAGAGATGCAGAATCGACATTCTATCAACCAAATTGCCGTTGCACATGAAAAAAGAAGTCTGTATAATGTCCAAGAGGATAAAGATGAGTCTCAGGAGCTAAAAGACACTGAAGATCATGCCTACATCACTATTGTTCCTGTAGATCCAGTCCAATGTCCTAGTGATCCAGTCTGGGGATCATAACTCCTAGCTATTTTATCAGAATTTAAACTTCTTGGACTCGTTGGAAAGATAAACTGATTATCTAGTTTGACCTACCCAATTGCTTAAGCTTAACACCAAGCTACCGATAGGTTTTGAGCCCCCATTCCGCTCCAAAGGCCTCTGAAAATGTAATTTACTACGATGTAGAAAATACCAAAAATTATATTTTTGATATTTTCCCAAAAATACCACTCAAATGACCTTGGATCAGATCACCAAGACATGCATATAGTTGTCCCAACAGTCCAGTCATCAAGAATCATTCCAACTAGATATATCTTCACTAATAAAGTGTCAAATACTCCTTTTTGATCCAGTCAGCACTTGGAATCCCGTGGATCCACATCAGCTCAAGTTTTCAAGTGTTGTGTGACTCGATTTTGGCTTTATTAGGCCTTGAAAGTTGACTTTTCATCATGTACAACCAAATGGGTATCCATTTTGTCTAGACTCAATGTATCTGGGGGCTATTTTTTATCTTTTTCATAGAGGACAAAATGTAATCCAAGAATTAATGTGGGCTTCTGTTGATGTAATCTGGACCATTGGTGTTGAGCTAATCTCCACCGTTCATTCGAAAACTAGGGTATGCTGCTTTCTATATAAAAGGCTGCCATTTCCACTATTTGTAAGAGAGATTTTTGATGCCAAATTGTTGACTCTATGCCATTTGAAGTAATACAAAGCAAGTTTCTGCAATAATTCTGAGAATTTGTACCTTGTGTTGATTCATTGTGGTTTTCATGGTTTGCTTCTTGCCCTCCCATAGTTAGATTAGTCGTGCTTTCATAATGTTAATGGTTTGCTGAAGTATTTGATGAACATTCTAAGTCCATACTTTTGGTTGTTTGTTGATGGTAAATAGCTCTGTAAAGTTAGTCTAGGCTGAATATTTGTGCTAAAGTTCAATTGCATTTCACAAGTTAAGTTGCGCCGATCATTGGGTATTTAACAAATGTATGCAGTCTAAAAATCTGTTGACCCCCATTGAAGATAGCACCATTTTCTGCAGCACTGTAACACCCATTTCAGTTTGGTAACTCAGGAAGCTGGTTCAAAGTTTTGGAATGTTTCTCTACTAAAATATAACCCTAACATTGTGAATGTCACTTAGGATCCTTCTAAACCTTACACCTTTTTGCATTTTCTTTAAAAATCACTATTGGTTATTAGATTGAGAGTTTCAGCAGCATCTTACCTTGTCTATGAGCTAAAAATCATAATAGGATTTATGTGTATTTGCTGCCCCAAAATTGAAGATTTACATATTACATGTAAGACCCCTTGCAGGTACAGCTAGAACATAACCATTGAGAGATTCCAAGCAAGCTAAGACCTAGCTGTATTATCCTTGGAGTAGTCTTACTTAGAGTAAGATACTTTTCAAGAGAGGTGTGAAACCAACAATCACACCTGCGTTGTTGTGTGCTAAAACCACCATCAACAATATGTTTGACAAATATAACAAAAAAGGTGGCCCTAGGGACCATCTGAAAGAATTTTATTGGTGCAGTCACGGTAGGAGGGTTCACAGAGTGAATTGTCTAGGTCGTACAACAAGAGTAAACACAACAGAAATAACTCAAAGATATGAATCAAATACAGATTTAGTCATTAAGTATATAATAGAATTCAAATACAATTTGGCCAACATCATGTGGGCTTACAACTGGGGCTCAAAGGCCTGATGACAAAATATCAGAATATGCACAAGATATAGCACTGAAGCTCCTTTGAGCAAAATCCAAACTATGAACTTATGCTAATGATCATAACTTGACAACTAACTACTTTCCTATGATCTATTACATCAATATAAATCATAGCTGGAACAATAGATTCCTCCATGTCGGCCAAGGAAGGTCACAAACTTAAATGAAGAGTTGTAACGTGTGTACACAGATAGGTAAGACCTAATCATGTAGAACACCTCCGCAAATGAATGGAATGATATGCAGATCTTGGGGAAGGTTGGCCATGAACCAAAGATTATTGAATGATGTGTCATTAAGCTCCACAAGTCTAGGAATGCTCCACAAGTCTTCTCTTGTAGCTGATTATCAGAGACTGTCAGGATGCTCTGTTCTGAGAAAATAGTTGATCTTTTGATAGTGATAACTTTTCGGTACTTAATACAAATACTCTAAATTCTGGATATGATGTATATGAATGAATCTAGATGCTAAGTCTAGCTCCGCAAGATATGAAATACAACTACGGCAGAATGCAGACCAAAATACAAAAACTGCTACTGACTGAACTCCCTGAACTGAACTGGAAAATGAAAGGAAACAAACTGAAATGCAAATGTTTTTGGTTGATGCAAGATTACTCTTGAACCAGGGATGCTCTTGCATCATTTATATGGCATGTATGGAAGTCACTTATAATGATACCTATCTCATGTGACTCTTTCCCCATAGTCTCAGAACCTAGGCTATCAAATAGTTCTCCCATTTACCTCATAGCATTAAGACCTTTCAAGAACTTGCTAAGAAATTTATTGCACACTTTTCGTATAACATCGAATAGGAGGTATCTATGATAGACCTTTGCAACACCAAGCAAAGGAATGGAGAATATTTCACTACCTTCCTTCAACGCTAGAGGAATCTTGCTAGTAAATTCTCATGTCTCATCCCTAAGAAACAACTTGTTAACATATTTGTTCAAAACTTAAATCAAGAGATGGGTTTTCACCTACAAATTCAATGTGTGAACACATTTGAAGAAATCATAGACAAAGGTGTCACTATTGAGAAAGCCCTCATAGATAAAAGTTTAGTCAAGATTTACAAAGACAACAACAACAATCAAACTAATGACAAACCTCATTTTTGGTCCAAGAATAAGAATGTTGTGAATGATGGAGTAACTGATGTCAAACACATTCAAAACCCTCAAACTATGAAACCTTCATTCACACAACCCACAAATCACAACAGTACCATCCCTAAGGGACCATCCAAACAAACATCTACATTTAGACAAAGATTTGCTCCTTTAGGTGAACCCATTGAATCCATCTTACATAAATTGATGCAATCAAACCTCATAAATTTACTTGCTATAAGACCACATGATGAAAATCAAGTGAAACCCCCATGGTTCAATGAAAATGAATATTGTGAGTACCACAAGGTAAATGGACATAAAACATCCAATTGTATGCGGCTCAAAAATTGCATCCAAGACCTCATAGACCAAGGATAAAATGTGGTAGCCCTCAAAAGACAACTGATGTTGATTTGGGTATATATCAAGATGCCTTTCCAGCCCATGGTCAAAACAAAAACAAATCCAAGGACTCCAACAACACAAATAATGTCAATGTATCTACTTCCTATGACTATTGTAGGTCATATCGACGAATGCCATTCCCAAGTTGCCACCATCACCATCGTACCAAAAACATTTGATTGTGTTGTGACCACACGTCAAGGATGAATCACCCTTTAAGGAGCCCCATCCAATTTGAAACCATCACCCCATTATAGCATTCTTGATCATTTGAATAAAACTCCTGAACAAATATCCTTCCTTGAGCTCCTCTGTATTTCCCCCACATATAAACAAATCCTTGATAAAGCACTCCAAGAGTCTCATGTCCCTAATAACATCGATACCAATCAATTTTAGGCCATGGTAGGACACTTATCCTCACCACATCATCTCGGATTCACTGAAAAAGATCTCCCTTCAGAAACCCTTTCACATAACAACACCCTCCATTTAGAAGTACTCATTCACAAGCATAAAATAAACTGAGTCCTTATAGATGGTGGATCGGATCTCAATCTGTGTACTTTGAATTTAATAAGACAACTGGCATATTCTAAAAATCTCATAGACTCACAGAAAAGTACTACAATCAAAGGCTATGACGATAATGAGTGTGAGTCCGTGGGTATCATCAAATTACCCATTCAATTTGGTCCTATCATAATGGAAACTCCCTACCAAGTCTTGGACCTTAATCTCCCATACAATATCCTCCTTGGACACCCATGGATCCATGCCATGCAGGTCATCCCTTCCACCTACCATCAATGCATAAAATTTCCCCATAATGGCTCTGAAGTTACCATTTTCGCTGATACCCACCCATTTCAATATTGTAGGATGATGGAAGGAAAGATTTCCAACCTTTGTCCTAACAATAATGTTGGGTCCTCATCATCATCCTATAGACCCATCATCCCTTTCATCACCATCCACCTCGAAAACTCCAATTCCTGAGATCAAGGTCCAAGTCTAAGACAAGGGGTGTGGAGAATAAAAGCTACAAGAATCATTCTGCATAGGCCAACTACTGCTCTCTCCATGATCACATGGAAAACCCCAATCCTCAAGGTCAATTTCAGTATCAAATGTGGTCATCAAATACAAACCAACAACATTTGAGCATTGGGGAGTTTTAGACAAAGAGTCCATTGAAGATGTTTCCAAATGGTTGTATAAAGATGAAGAGGAACAAGTCCTATTACCTATAGAGAAGTATGCTAATGGATTTTGAACTGTCAAAAATATGGGTTACAAAGGACAAGGGGGACTTGGGAAACATGAACAAGGTATCAAAGAACCTATAAGTGCAACAAGAAGACCTCAATTTCAAGGACTTGGATATGGATCAACCAAGTGTACGTCCACATATCTCAAATTTATTCTCAGTGAGGTAGCCAAAGCTTTTCCCACTATGGAGACCACTAATGAGGATACCAACGAAGATTATTTCAAGTACCTCACACAATTCTTTGAAGAATCTTCCATATATACCCTATCCTCCACCATTTCATTTACATCCATCGACATACCATTCATCTACCCCTAACTAATCAATTGGGAGAAACAAGGCCCTCCCATCCTAGATATTGTTGAAAATGATGAAGCGCTTGCTGAGCTCATAGGACTCTAAGAACATATTCCTTTAGTGGATCATAGAGTTGGTTTCATCATAGAGCTAAACACTAAAGCATACTTATGAGAAGGCCAAATCCCTCAGTCACAAAAGTAACATAATAAAAAGGTCCCCTAGCGAAAACCACTTTATGGTGCTATCAGAACATAAAAAATTAAAAAGAAAGGACACATCCAATGGTGAAAACCTCTCTGCAAATGGGGGATTTGACCTTCTGGAAGATGCTCTTTACCTAGAAAAATCTCCAATGTTGATATAAAATCTCAAGAGCTGAATTTGGGCACAACAGACGACCCAAAGATCACATTTTTGGTTGCTTCTTTATCATAAGAGGAATAGAAGGATTTCATGACATTCTTGTAGAAATGCTCCCACAATTTTGCATGGTCTTATGCTAATATGCCTGGTTTGGACCTATCTTTAGTGGTGCATCACCTAATAGTATATCTTGATGCCAAACCAGTTAAGCATAAGTTAAGAAAAATGCATCCACATATTGCACTTTTGGTAAAGGCAAAACATGAAAATTTGTTAGCAGTAGGACTCATCCCGCCCATTGACTATCCATAATGGATATCTAACATAGTCCCAATTTCCAAACCAAATGGGGGCATCTGTATTTACAATGACTTCTGAGATCTCAACAAAGCATGTCCCAAAGATGACTTTCTATTACCAAACATTGACACTATTGTAGACCTCACCGCCGGACATGAGATGCTCTCACTTATGGATGGATTTTCAAGCTATAATCAAATCTACATCGCTAAAGAAGATCAACATAAAACAACCTTCACTTGTCCATGGGGAACCTACTATTGGCAAGTCATGCCTTTTGGTCTCAAAAATGCTGGTGCCACCTATCAATGAGAAATGACATTGATCTTTCATGATATGCTTCATAAAATAATGGAAGACTATGTGGATGACCTCCTTGGTAAATCAACAATAAGAAAAGAACATCTCCAAGTTTTAGCAAAGATATTTGATCACCTAGAACAATATCAAGTCTGCCTCAATCCCAAAAAGTGTGTATTTGGTGTCACTTTTGGAAAATTATTGGGATACATAGTATGAAGGAGAGGTATTGAAGTGGATCCTGCTAAAGTAAAGGCCATAGTTGACATGCCTCCACCAAAGAATCTAAAACAGCTCCACAATTTACAAGGAAAGCTTCAATCCATTTGTTGATTCATTGCTCAACTTGCAGACAAATGTCATCCCTTTACACATATTCTCCACAAAAAATTCACATTCAAATGGGATGCTTCATGCCAGATAGCTTTTGACAAGTTGAAGGAATATTCATCTTCTCCTCCAATTCTTATGCCTCTGGTTCTAGGAAAACCCCTACTTTTGTATATTTTAGCATCATCAACAGCATTAGGGACTCTACTAGCATAACACAATTAAGAAGGCAAAGAAAAATTTATATATTATATCATTCGAACCTTGGTAGGATATGAACTTAACTATACCCCCATGGAGAATGCATGCCTAGAAGTTGTCCTTAGTTCCTAGAAACTAAGACATGATATGCTTAATCATCAACTTAAGCTCATTTCCAAGGTAGATCCATTGAAGTGTCTGTTCTCAAAGGCTACACTCACAGGATGAATAGCAAAGTGTGTTATCACTCTTAGTGAATTTGATATAGAGTAGGTGGACTGAAAGGCTATTAAGGGACAGGTTATTGTAGATCAGCTTGTTAATGCTCCTATTCATTCAGATCATCCACTTACTATTGAATTCTTAGATGAATCTGTATGCTCAGTCATCCTATCAACACATTGGAAACTATACTTTGATGGATCATTCACTTCTCATGGTTCCAGAGCAAGAATTATATTCATTACTTCTCAAGGTGATTGCATCCCCAAGGCATACAGAATTGCATTTCCATGCACAAATAGCATTGCTGAGTATGAAGCTCTAATCACATGACTAAAAATGGTTGTTCAATGGAAGATTGACACATTACACGTGTATGGCAATTCTTTGTTGGTCATCAAACAAGTTAATGATGAGTTTCAAACCAAGGATGACAAACTAATGCCCTACAAGAAAATGGTTGATGACTTCAAAAGGTTTTTTTCTGAGATTTAGTTTGTACAAGTGCCTCAACTAAATAATAGAGCTACAGATGCCATGGAAACCACTAGATCACTCATCAACATACCAACCAACAACCAATAGTGTGAGTTTCTTATGGAATAGCTCTTTCTCCCCACCTATGATACCCCAGATTTTGAACTTGTCTGTGAATTAGTTAGACCTACTTCCCCTTGGTATCAGTACATTTATGCCTACCTCTGCGACCAATCCCTTCCACCAAACCTATCCACCAATCAACAAAAAACCTTCTTTCACCGCTCATCCCACTTTACCATCCTACCTGATACCCTTTATTGAAAGAGTCTCAAAAGTATGCTTCTTAGGTGCCTCAACTCGAAAGAATCCCAAGCTGCCTTACATGAGGTACATGAGGGAATCTATGGTGCACATTCTAGTGGTGCCACACTTACAAAGAAGTTATTGAGAAAAAGATACTACTAGCCTACTATGGAACAAGATGCCCATCAGTTTTCTAAGAAATGCTTACAGTGCCAACAACATGGTGATCTCATTCATGCTCCATCTCAAGATCTACAACCAATAACAACTCCTTGGCCCTTTTCATAGTGAGGGCTCAATCCCGTCGGTAAGATAACTCCTCCATCATCCAATAGCCACAAATTTATCATAACCACTACCAAATAATTCACTAAGTGGGTTGAATCAATTCCACTCACTTACATTACCGGTACCCAAATAGCTAAGTTTATCTTGCATTACATCATTTGTCGATATGGAATTCCCCTTACCATTATCATTGATAATGGTAGACCTTTTAAGAATCAAGAAGTTCAGCCCCTTTGTGATAAATTTGTAATGTCCCACCCCTATCTAAGACCAACTTTTTACAAGTTTTTTTGTGTTTTGTAATGTTTAGCTGAAACCTTATGCATTTTGGTTTTTTGCATTTTGACATAGAGAAACATGCATGCATATATTTTGCAAATACAATGAAATAGAAATACCCAGATGACTATATTTGATAGAAATGTATTATACCCATATGAAATATTCTCAAAATAATTAGGGTTTCAACATACCCAATTTGTTGTTCAATAAAAACTGAGTTGCACAGTCCAGATTTGCATATAAGAACTTGTTGGATTCAAGAAATAAAGGAACAATGATCTATTGTCCTTTATAGGATTGTATACAATCAAAAAAGAGTTGTAAACTACCCTCAAATAGTCTTAAAACTGAACCTTTTGAGTTTCCTTCTATGCTGGTGCCAAACTGGAGGTGCTACGACCTATGGGAAAGTGCAATAGTCACAAAATACTCCAAAAATTTTAACTCAATCACTAAACTCTGTTATTTGTATGAGGAATAGTCCAATGTCTGGCTGAATGTATGAATCTTGCACAAACTTCACTAAAAGACATAAATATTCTCCTTGTTACTGTACGGCCAGACCTAGGATAGGTAAAACTAGTATGAGGGATCAAAATGACACCAAATCTCCTCCAAATCATTGTCTAGAACCTACAATCTGATCTTCAATCTATCTCCATAATTATAGATACAAAAATCTAAAGATATGTCAATAAAATCACCTCCACGACAAACCAACTTCATGCTATGAAGCTCAAATGAACCCCATGTTGTCAAATGCTCTTGGGAGATCTCTCACTCCTACAAGCAATGTCCAACTGTGAAGGTTTCTATCTCCACAATGGCTAGTACAAACCCTTGTTCTCCAAGAACCAAGCTCAAACTTAGTGAGAAAAATAAAATGTCATGAATGAATGAAAATGAGAGTTCATTTTTCTTTTTGATACTTTTTTTTCCCTCAAACCTAATGTTGCTTTTGGGTTATAATAATATTTCTTTATTATTTCACGTTTTTTCCCACTTTGTAAAAAGTGACTATATTTTATATTACATGCCCCTTTATATTACAAAGTCACATTATACTTTATTTCCACTAAGTTAAATATTTTAATTTAACTTAGGAAATAGATGTACCATTAAATTAAAATTCATTTAAACTCCAAAAATGGATTCCATAGTACCACCATATTGATCAAGTGAAAACAATTGAAGTCTATTTGGTTCGCACTGACTCGCTCTAAGTCCTGAGCCCCTGCTAAAATAGAAAGTTTGACCACATAGTCCAAAACTGCACCAGAAAAAACAATCCCAACATGGGTCCCCTAACCATTCGTGTTAGTCTACGGGAACCTATTGATAGACTAACCCTAATCTCTGAACCACTTAGGAATGGGACATTACAGTCTACCCTCACCAGAATTGCTTGTCCACAAGCAATTTCAAATTGGGATGCTGCAAAATCTGCTCATTCTCCCATGTAGCATCCTCTACCGCCAAGTTTTCCACTTCACCAAATACTCTCTGATGACTCTCTTCCACAAATTACAATCCCTGGTATCAATGATAGCCTTGAGTACAAGAATCAATTTTCCTCCTTCATTGAGAGGAGGAAGCTCCATCGAAGGTGTCACATTATGTCCCAATGCCTTTTTGAGGCGAGACACGTGGAAAACATTGTGCACTCTATTCCTTGCTGGTAATTCCAACTCATAAGCCACTTCTCCAATCTTCTTAGAAACTCTAAATGGACCATAGTAACTTGGCTTAAGTTTCTCAGCACCACTCTTCTTGAGAGTAGACTGTCTATAGGGCTGTAACATCAGATAGACCATGTCACCAACCTCAAAGGAATGCTCAACCCTATGTTAATCTGCATATTTCTTTTGCTAGTTCTAAACCTTCTAAATATTTTCTTTGAAGAACCTCATAATATCCTAACTCTCCTGGAGCAAATCCTTGGCCTTAGGCACTCTACTATACTCAAACAAAAGATCAAGGAAGTTTGGTGCCTCATACCCATATAATGCCATGAATGGTGACATCTGAATAGACATGTGGAATGTGGTGTTGTAGCAATATTCATGTTGCAAGTATGTGCTAATTGGTGTTGTCATTGAAGTCAACATTTATGTGTTGTCATTTGTGTCAACTATATCTTCTGGCATTCTTGTTTGTTAATGGATTAAAGAACATTGTCTGAATATTTTTCTGCATATTTCCTATGTTAAAGACTGGAGTATGAGATTTGGATATGATTTAGAGAAGTGTTTGAAGAAGCTAAATCTAAAATTTGGTGGTCCAGATCACTGTACAAAAAAAGTTCTATTCACCAATATGAAGACGGTGTCTAGCAAGGTTTGCAGGGTAACAGGGAGAAAGTGTTTTTCTTTGCATTTCTCTGCAGATTGGAGTTCTATCTTGCAGTTTTGGACTTAAGCTTATAAGGTCCTTAGTCATCTTCATTCCAAAGGATGAGTGATTTGAAGGTCCAGAAAATAAGCTTCTAATTAGCAGAGTTTGACAGTGTCTGATTGAGAACAGTCTATGATCCATCTTCAAGTGAAACAAGTTGAGATCTGTTGGGTTGGATTTTATAGTCTCCAAATGATTCTATGATGTTCGTAGATGTCCTCTAAATGTATTGAAGGCATGTGATTAATCCGCAAGCTATAATGAAGATCTTGGAAGCATGTGTTCAAGTGTTCTTGGTGATTGCACCTGTCTGGCCGACCTGGATTATTAACACTCTTTGCAGATGAATCTCTTGAATTATAGAAGCGTGTGGTAGTGTGTGAAGATGTAATTGAGTCCATGTTAAGGCATGAAGTGTTCCTCCTTTAGTCACTTAGTCCACAAGATTGTTTAGGTCTAGTCCTAATTTGATGTATGTATGTATGCCAACCTTGGATATTGTTCCAACGGTTGATGATTGTAATGATGACCTTGATGTACATTCTAAGGTTGATGAATTGTATAAATAGATGTAATGAAGTCATGTTTAATGTGTGTGTGTGTGTGAAGATGCAAATATAAGGTGTGAGTTGTAAAAGTAGAGCAGAGTAGAGGAGATATATTGCACTTCAATGGAACTGAACTCAGGCATGGTGTAGATGCTACTATATCAATTCAATCCTTGGCAATAAGCCACCCCCGGCAGTGAGCCACCCTTGGTAGTGAGCCATCCTTTTAGGCAGTGAGCCCTTTGGTTGTGAGCCACTATTTGATATTTAGTATTGTTAGTACATTTATATTGTGAGCTAACACTCACCGTGGTTTTTCCTATTTAGGGTTTTCCACATAAAAATTTTGGTGTTCATGTGCATGTGATGTTGATGTGTTCAAGTTTTGATTCTGCTATTCATGTTTATTGCTAATAATAGAATAAGGAAATAAGTTAAGTGATTGAGAAATTGATTGTGGTTTATAGAATTTAAAATTTTGGTACAACTAATTCACCCCCCCTCTTAATTGTCTTGTGTCATTCAACAATTCCCCCAAGTGTAACCACTTATCCCATGCCTTCTGCTACCCTGCAATGTAGTTTCTTAGGTATCCCTCCACCCATTTATTTACAATCTCCATTTTCCCATCTATTTGTGGGTGGTAGCTAGTGCTTAGAGTGAGTTTTGTCACACTCAATCTAAAAAGCTCCTGCCAAAAATGACTCAAGAACTTATTGTCCTTGTCACTAACTATGCTTCTTGGCAACCCATGAAGCCTGAATACCTCTCTAAAAAATAAATCAGCAACTTGTGTTGTTGTGTATGTGGTTGAAATTGTAAAGAAATGTGCAAATTTTGTTAACTTGTCAACCACAACAAATATACAGTCCTTACCTTGGGCCTTAGGTAATCTAGTGATAAAGTCCATCAAAATGCATTCCCACTTCTGGTTAGGAATGGGTAAAGGCTGCAACAACCCAACTAGAAAGGAGTGCTCATGTTTGTTCTATTGGCAAGTAAGACACTCCCTCACATAAGTCAACACCTCAATCTTGAGACCTTTCCATGTAAACCTCTCCCTAATCTGTCTGTATGTCTTGAAATACTCGAGATGACCAGCCATAGGAAGATCATGAAAGGCTCTCAAAATTCTCTTCTTCATCGCTGATCCTAGTACCAATAGTATCCTCCCTTTGTAAATGATAAGATCATTTACCACTGTATACCTGTCATCATGTATAGTACCATCAATAAGGCCAAAAGCCCACTTGTCCTTAGCATACTCAATTGTAATCCACTCTCTCCAGTCAGCTGTGATCTCTACCAAAGAACACAAGTGAGGTCTCCGTGAAAGTGCATTAGCGACAATGTTCCTCTTCCCTTTGACATAAACTATGTCAAAGTTGTAGGCTTGCAACTTGCTATCCCACTTCTGCTATCTATCATTGAGGTCATGTTGACTGAGGAAATGCTTAAGGCTGTTATGATTTGTCTTTACTACAATTTTTCCTCCCACCAAATGTTGTCTAAATTTTGCTAGTGCATGCATTATCACTAACATTTCCTTTTCATATATAATGTAACCTCTCTCTGCACCCCTTAGTTTCTTGCTCTCGAAATCACTTGGGTACTTATCCTACATCAGTACTACTCCAATGCCTTCCCCTAAGGCATCACACCCAAACTCAAAAGGCTTGGTGAAATTTGGTATAGCCAAAACTGGGCAAGAGCTCATAACCTACTTGAACATGTCAAAACATCTTTGTGTCTCATCTGACTAAACAAATGCCCCCTTCTTTATCAAATCTGTCAATGGAGCTGCACTCTGTGAAAACCTATTGATGAAGCGGTGATAGAACCCACATAAACCAAAGAATCCCTTAAGCTATGAGAGATTTGTGGGTGGTGACTAATCCATAATAGCACAGATCTTTTCCAGATCCACTCTGACTCCTACACTGATGGTGTGTCCTAAATAGAGTAACTCTATCATGCCAAATTCACATTTTGATTCCTTGGCATACAGTGACTTTCTCTCCAAGATACTCAGTACCTCCTCAAGGTGTTGGAGGTGCTCCTCCCATGTCCTGCTAAAGATCAAAATAACATCAAAAAATATGAGGACAAACTTCCTCAACTACTCTATAAAGACCTTGTTCATACAGGACTAGAAAGTGGCTGGAGCATTGGTTAGACTGAATGGCATAAGAAAGAACTCAAAGTGCCCATAGTGGCAACGAAAAGTCATCTTCTCCACATCCTCCTCTCTAACTCTTATCTGATGATATCCTGATCTTAGATCAATTTTGTAGAAGTAACAAGCCCCATGTAGCTCATCAATGAGCTAATCAATGTACGAGATGGGGTACTTGTTCTTAATAGTTTTCTTGTTTAGAGCTCGGTAATCTATGCTTATTCTCAATGTTCTATCCTTCTCCTTCATCTGTACTACTGTAAAGGCAAAAGGGATCTTACTCGGTCTGATATACCCCATCTCTGAAGCTCCTCAATAATTTTCTCAATTTTATCCTTCAATATTTTTGGGTGCCTATAAGGAGTTATGATGACTAGTTTGGCACCTTCTTCCAGTTCTATTACATGCTCTATGCCTTGATTAGGAGGCCTCCCTAGTGGTATGCTACCGAAAAGCTTATTGTTCTTGGTTATTAGTTTCTGAATATATAGGTGGTAACTCTACTTGGGCTTCTCCGTAGCTATAGGCATAATGACACACTCTGCTACCACTCAACCTGATCATGTCTAAGTAGTCTCTCCATCCTCCTAAGTGATACCACATGAAGTCCACCATCTAACATCCCTCTAAGTACATGCTTCCTACCATCTACCTCGAACTTCATCTTCATGGTTCGTAAGTTCAGGTAGAATTCTCCGATCGCATGAAGCCATTTCATACCAAGAACTACATCCATATCACCCATGTTTACCACATAGTACTTAGTCTAAAACTCATAATCACTTAACCTAATGGTTAAGTTAGGGATTTTCCATTTGCAAGTTATGGTGAATCCATCAGCTACCCTTACCTTGAAACCTTTAAACTCTTCTGTCTTGAGTCCTCTTCTAGCCACTAGCCCCTCATCTATAAAATTATGTGTGGACCCTATGTCAAGAAGTGTAGTGATTCGTTGCCCTTTCAAGACTCCCCAAATCCTAAAAGAACCTTCCTTTTGAATAGTTGAAAGGTGTGTTGTAGGTCTATCCTCATTCTTCTCACCCTATGACTTTTGTTGTACTATCTTCCTCACTCTCCTCTGAATTAGTGTGCTGATCTGATTTCTCTAAGGGGGACTCTTCTACTGAAAAATACTCAAGTTGCTTCACTTGCCCCTTCATAGGGTACTTATGATTTGGTTCCTATGGGCCTTTGTATTTAAAACACAACGTATTCCTCCTATATGCATTAAGAGCATCATCATCAAGTCTCAGGAAAGATTTCTTTTGTTGTACTATATTACGAGATGAACTCTTCTTGTCCTTATCCTTCTTGTGCAAGAAATTGTTTGACTAAAATTTGCTCTTGTAGGAAGAGAATTCCATATCTTTGGCCATTTTAATCACCTCCTAAAGTGGAGGCGGATCGAACCCATTAATCCATCCTCTCAAGGGTTCAGATAGTCCATCTATGAATAGCACAATTAGCCTCCACTCTGAAATGTCAGTGACCATGACTGACAACCTCTAAAACTTAGAAATGTATGCATCTACTCCTCAAAACTATTTAAGCTAGGCTAGCTCCTTGAAATGCAACTCAGGATCCCCTTTGTTGAATCTATCTATCAACCTGGCAGTAAACTTTGCATAGGAAACAATCTGATCATGGCCCGAAGAAACAAGACCATGGTACCACCATTCATTTTTACTCCCATCCAAATGCAAATTAGAATACTCAATGGCATCCCACTCAGTCATAGGATTAAGTCACAAATAAGTATCTACTTTTTGAACCCATGCTCTAGTGGAAGTTTTGCCTAAGCCATCGTAGTAAGGAATGCTCATCTTACCCTTTTTCTTCTATAGGTTTTGGTTCTATTGCCTCACTCCTTCTCCCTAAGGTCTACTTCATTCCCTAAAAGTCAAGTAATCCTAAAAAGGCATATCAACACAGAACCCTACATCCATATCTCTCCAATCCCTACAATATTGTGCATGTTGAACCTATTCAGTAGGCTCGTGAACCTCCTCCAGTGGGTTGTTTTCCTGAATAAATTAAGGCATTAGAGGTCTTGTGCTAGTTGATCTAGCAAAGGTACATTGCGAGGTAACCTAATTATTAACTGAGTGTTCTCCATTATTGTCATTGTTTGCATTATTATTATTTCCATTGTTCTCTCTTGCATTCTGATCAACTCCACCATTATTATTGTCATTATTGTTTGGTACTAAATGGGCAAGGATTTGAGTTAGTTTTGTCTGGGTATGATCCATTATATCAAACATGTCACGTTGCCCTCTAGCCAAATCATTCAATGCATGCAACATACTAGCCATATCAACTCTTCCTTCATCGTGATGGTCTCTACTAGACCTACCCTCTCGACCACCCATGTTTTCTACAATGGTTTCTTCTTCACTATAGAGTACTATCTGTGTTTCCTCAAGCCCTGAAGGCCACTCTTCCCACTATTCTTGTTCATCTTCTTTTTTTCTTAATCTTTCAAAGTATCTTTGTTCTCTAGTACTACCTCTCATAGAAAACCACATGCAATCACTATCTGGCCATAAAAACTAACATGCAACTATATGGGTACAGTCTCACAACTGACATGCAACTATAGACATATAATAGGCCGGTAGGAACACTTGGATCTGATACTACTGTAATATCCCACCACTATCTAAGACCAACATTTTTCTAATTTTTTTGTGTTTTTTGATGTTTAGCTGAAACCTAATGTGTTTTGGTTTTTTTGCATTTTGACATAGAGAAACATGCATGCATATATTTTACAAATACACTGAAATAGAAATACTCATATGACTATATTTGATAGAAATGTATTATAATGTATACAGGAATAATACCCATATGAAATATTCTCAAAATAAGTAGGGTTTCAACAATACCCATTCTATTGTTCAATAAAAATTGAGTTGCACCAGTCCAGATCAGTGTATAGGAGCTTGTTGGATTTAAGAAATGAAGGAACAATGATTTGGTGTCCTTTATAAGACTGTATACAATCAAAAAAGAGCTACAAACTGCCCTCAAACAGTCTTAAAACTGAACCTTTGAGTTTCCTTCTGTGTTGGCACCAAACTGGAGGTGGTATAGCCTATGGGAAAGGTGTTGTAGTCACAAAATACTCCAAAAACCTTAACTCAGTCACTAAACTTTGTTCTCTGTATGAGCAACAGTCCAACACCTGGCTGAATGTATGAACCTTGCACAAACCTCACTTGAAAACATAAGTATTCCCCTTGTTGTTGTATAGCTAGACTTGGGACAAGTACGACCAGTATGAGGGATCAAAATGGCACCAAATCTCCTCCAAATTGTTGTCTAGAACCTGCAATCTGATCTTCAATTTATCTCCATAATTATAGATGCAAAAATCTAAAGATATGTCAATAAAATCACCTTTGTGACAAACCAACTTCGTGCTATGAAGCTCAAATGCACCCCCTGAATGAGAATGTTATCAAATGCTCTTGGGAGATCTCTCATTCCTGCAAGCACTATCTAACTGTGAAGGTTTCCATCTCCACAATGGCTGGTACAAACCCTTGTTCTCCAAGAACCAAGCTCAAACTAAGTGAGAAAAATAAAATGTTTTGAATGAATGAAAATAAGAGTTCATTTTTCTTTTTGATTCTTTTTTTCCCAATTCATAAAAAGTGTCTTTATATTTTATATTACATGCCCCTTTATATTATAAAGTCACATTATACTTTATTTCCACTAAGTTAAATATTTTAATTTAACTTAGAAAATAGATGTACCATTAAATTAAAATTCATTTGACCTCAAAAAATGGATTTTGAGTTCTGCCATATTGATCAAATGAAAACAAATAAAGTCCAGCTGGTTCACATTGACTCTCTCTGAGCCCCGATCCCCTACTAAAAATAGAGAGTTCGAACACAGAGTCCAAAACTGCACCAAAAAAATAATTCCAACATGGGTCCTCTAACCATCCATGTTAGTCTAGGGGAACTTGCTGATAGACTAACCCTAATCTCTGAATTGGTTAGGAAGGAGACATTACAAAATCCCATATTCAACATTACTTTTCTACCCCTATTATCCACAAGGAAATGACCAAGTTGAGGCATCAAATAAAACCATCCTAAAAATCCTCAAAAAGATTGTCAATGACACTAGCTGTGACTGGCACCTACAACTAAATCCCTCCTTATGGGCATACCGTACTAGCATTTGCACACCTACCAAAGCAACTCCATATTCACTTGTCTTCAGTTTCGAAGCCATCTTACCTCCACACTTTAAATAAATAAATCCAAATTATTTATTTAAATTCTTCATTCCCTCCAAATAAATAAAATTCAAATATTTTATTTATTTGTCAATGTGCACATGAAGTTAAATGATTAATTTATTTAATTTCCCTATTTTCCCCTCCCACCATGATTCCCTCTCATCACTATAATCACTCTCAATCAAAACATCTAACAGATCAATCAAATCGGTTGACTCCTCAATCTATTATGTTAACAATCCAACCAATCCAGTTAACAAATCAATCAATTCAGTCAACTATTCAATCAAATCTATTAGCTCCCATGATTCATGAGATGACAAGGACACTTGTCACTCTCATTTGTTCAAATCCACTCATCCAATTGTAGTCATCGATCTCTCTGATCATTCTCCATCATTGATCTTCATTTTTGGAAATCTATAAATAAGATGTCTTCACAACCTCTCATCCATCTCTCATTTTCGTAAACTTATGATATTTCCATTTGAATCATTCATTTTGAGAGATCAAGGTTATGCTAATTTGATAAAACAATCCACATAATATCCATATATCAAAGGAGCAAATTTATTGGAGTTGGGTGCACTTCGATCGGTGAGGTGAATTTGTGTGCAAAGGAAGGCATATTAATGTTTAATTTGGTTTATTTCATTTATCTAAGTTTCATTGCTTATTTTACCTATCACATTCTCGCATGCAAAGCTAGATGAAAGAAACCAAATTAAACATCAATATGCCCTCCTTTGCACACAAATTCACCTCACCAATCAAGCGTATCGAAATGTACCCCACTCTAATGGATTTGCTCCTTTGATATATGGACATTATGTGGATTTCTTTATCAAATTAGAATAACCTTGATCTCCCAAAATGAATGATTCAAATGGAAACAACATAAGTTTACAAAAATGAGAGATGGATGAGAGGTTGAGAAGATGTCTTATTTATACATTTCCAGAAATGAAGATCAATGGTGGAGAATGATCGGAGAGATCAATGGATGGAATTGGATAAGAGGATTTGAATGAATGATAGAATGACAAGTGTCCTTGTCATCTCATGAATCATGGGAGCTAATAGATTTGATTGAACAGTTGATTGAATTGATTGATTTGTTAACTGGATTGATTGGATTGTTAATAGAATAAATTGAGGAGTCAACTGATTTGATTGATTTGTTAACTGTTCTAATTGAGAGTAGTCATAGTGATGAGAGGGAATCATGGTGAGAGGGGAAAATAGGAAAATTAAATAAATTAATTATTTAATTTCATGAGTACATAGACAAATAAATAAAATATTTGTATTTAATTTATTTGGAGGGAATGAAGAATTTAAATAAATAATTTAGATTTATTTATTTAAAGTGTGGAGGGAAATTAACTTAATTAAATAATTTGAATTATTTAATTAATATGGAGGAATATGATGGAGATAGATGAATTATTTAATTAATATGGAAGAACAGAAATTGAATAATTAAGTGGAAAATGATGCAAAGGTGATGTAGTGACATGAAGAATGCATTGGCAAATATTAGGTGTCTACAAAAGGTAAAGGCATAATTTACTCCATGATAATGCTTCTAGCTCTCCTTCATCTTTAATTGAGGATAGTGTTCATATACTTTGTATCCCCTAGATCCGATGACTTTTATTTTGTTTAGTCTTGGGAAGGCTTCCGTTCTTGCCAATATATATACCAAATAAGAGATCATGAAGAAGCATTGCTATCGTAAACCTCATAGAACTAATCATGTAGGTGATCAATGATCAATATTCCCTAGTAAATTCTATTTTTGCATTCCATTATAGTAAGCATGAAGTAACACATACATGGATGGAACTCCTTAGCCATTGGGTTCCTAACTATCTTATTCAACAAGGTGATTAAATCACTTATGTCCTCGATGAACTCACTTTTATGAAGGATCTCAACATCCTTGTGACTTTTAATCTTCTCTTGATTAATTATTTATCATTCAAAAAACTTAATTCAAGTCATTATATGCTTCCCATAATATTCATTCACATAGTTGATTGTAATTGAAGCAAATTTGTTGTAAGTAGGAAGACCAAAAGTCTTCTTAAATGCTTCAAGAATGATATCAAGGATGAGTTCATTTGATGGTCCATAGATTCTCTTGTTATTAGGATTATAATGCTAAGGACATGCCAATACTAACTCAGAAGATTGTACTAAAGCTAGGAATGCTACAGTTTGTACAAACCACTGTGTGTGATGCAAATAGCCTAGTGTGATCTGACCTCTTCCTTGTTGACTGTTTGAATAAATTCTTTAATGTCTACATGCCCAAAATCTATATAACCAATGTTTGAGAATGTGGAGGTGATCTTTGAGGTAGGTGAATATCCTTTCAACTCATACTTTATGCCTTTAGGTTGCTTAGCTTTTGATGGAGATGTCATGAAGACTACAAAAAACACTAAAGGAGGGGCTCCTTTAGACTTGCAGATCAAATAATGTGCCAAAGGAAAAGTAGGTATTAAATGTGAATAAATGGATTTACAATGTAGAAAAGTCTAAATGATGTTAGAGTTTTACAGCTAGGAAGCAATTAAAAGTTTTCTTGAGAAGTCTGAAAGTTTAAGAAGTACAAAATAGGAGGGGATCAAAGGTTAGAGTGCAATATGCAAATTTTTTGGGTTTCTCAAAGTCTCTAAAGTTTCAAAGTGTAAGACTAGCAAAAGGAAAAATGTTGGATACAATCCACAATCATTGCTTAGTTGTAAGAAAAAACTAAACTTACAAGATGATATGCCAATGAGATTTGGAGGAATGGGGACAATTTTCAATAATTGTAAAGTCACTTCAGACTTTTGAAAACTTATTTGTGTAGAATAGATGGAAAGTGGAGCTCAAGGACCAATTTGTAAATTGTGGATTTACTTCAATATTTTGGAGTCTCATAAAGCAAAAAGGAAAGGAAGAATGGGTTCAAAATTTTCTAAGGAGTGAATGCTTTATAGGATAATGTATGCATGTGAAATGCAAAATAGAGTGTATGGAAACCCTAAAGGAGTTTGTGGGTTTTACTAGGGTTTCAAAGAAAATTTACAATTCAAAAAATCAAAACGTAGGGCACAAATGTTTAATAGAATGAAAGATAGAGCTCAGCTATGAATGATAAAGAGTAAGTGATAATACCTATACCTATATTAGAATCCTGAGGTCATGATTTATAGTTGAAATTAATAAAAGGTTAGCAAAACCTCAGCATCCTTGGAGAGAGTACTTTGAACCCTACAAGATCTTTCTCATTTCATGGATGTGAAAGATCAATTAAAAAGAGTAGTTGTAATGCATGTGAGGGAGTTCTTGTAATTATAGGTCACAAAGGAGAGGTGAGTGTCATGTCCCCTTTTTGAGCTAAGGAAATAATTTAATAATTTAACTTAAGTCTTCCAAAAATTAACTTTATGTTTTATTCATAAAAAGGCAACTTATGTTTTATTATTAAATGTTGTTTTTAAAAGAGGGACAAAAAAAATGTCGCTAGTACTGGGGTCCAAAAATGATGTTTAATGAAAAGGACTTTCTAGACACTTTTAAAAATTAAGTTTTTGAGGAAAAGGGGGAAAAGAATATAATATTATTGAAACTATATTCCCTCAAGAGCCTATAAAAGGAAGGAGTTTGGGAAAATAAGAAGATAATCCAATTTATACTACCTCAATTTCTCAAGATTGAATGTATGTTCATCTTTCTTGCCTAAGGATGAAAACCCTTTTTGGAAAAATGGATTCGAGGATGAAAAACCTCCCTCAAGGGCCTGTAGAAGGAGGAGTTTAGGAATAGAAGAAGATAAACCAATTTATATTATCAAAACCTCAATTTCTCAAGAGTGAATGTATGTTCATCTTTCTTGTCTAAGGACAAAAACCCTTTTTGAAAAATGGATTCAAGGATGAAAACATCCTATTCATCTTAGTAATTCCATTAAGGGATTAGCTATGTCCTACAAGATTAGATTGGGGATGAAAACTCTCATCTCCTTTCGAGTGGTTCCATTCAAGGGTCACTGATGTACTAAATGTTTTGTAGAAGTTTTCTAGTGGGATTGTATTAAATATTATTCTCATATTTTTGGAGTATTTCAATGTTTTGGATTTAGAGTCTATATCATTTTGTTGTAGATTCATGTGTTGTCTAACATCAAATATATTCAATTTATGGGGTTCATGCTTTTGGAATTCGTACTTTTTCATGGAAGTGTTGTACCATCTTGTTGGCCTAGCACAACTTAATTCAAGGTAAATTATTTATAATTATTGAGTTATGATATGCTTTGGGATTTACCGTACAAGTTGTTTAATAGTGGTGGGGCCTTCCCAACTTTGGGAGATCTGGGTGTACAAGGTTTTTTTCTATACTATAAGAGAAAAATTACCAAGTTTTATTAGTTACAACAATTTAGGGGACAAACTCTGACCAAGAATCTAATGTTCTAGATTATATATTAATTTTTTGGAGTAAATCATCTTTTGATATTACAACATCACACTTATGTTTGCCTTTTAAGATACCTATTATAATGTATTTGTCTCTTATAGATCAGTCATACCTTTTTTTGAATCATTGCCATTAGACAATTGTTTAGATTACAACTTTTTATTATATTACTTTGTAGGCCACACCATATTTATGTCCTAGTCATAGGAAGTAAAGACAATCATACCTAATATTTGATCACAACACTTGGGTTGGATTTTAGTTGGTCGTCCCATAACAATGTACCCAAAATTCTCATACATCTTCATATAAATTAGATTTGGTGTGCAGTGAATCTTTGTGAGTATTTTTTAGTATGATATATTACTATTGTAGACACTCACAGGGTAGTCTTCAAGGACAGTCTCAAAGAAAGACTTGGATGTAAAATGACCTTCAAATCATATCAAAATAGAGGGTACAATGGCAAAACAAAAGGTGTTGAATGGTTGCACAAGGCAATCCAAAACCAATCAAATATCACCAACCACAAACAAAATATGATGCTTAAACTTAATAACAATAAGTGCAATAGAAAAACCCTAACTATGACTAACATATCAAGCTAAAAAATTCTAATTTCTTTTCCCAAACATAACTTGTTCCTCATTAGAATCCAAACAAACTAGTCATTTTGTATGCCCCCATACTCTACTATAATTCTTCTTTCCTTGCTCTCCCTGTTGTTGAAGATAATTTATCACATTTTTATTCATTTCAATGGAATTTCTTTGAAGTATGTTTATTTGGATAGTAATTAGCTCCAAATGATGCATAAATCTTTGGTCTTTCTTTGAAAAACCTTGATATTCTGAAAGAAGTGAAACAATTTGGAAAAAAATGGTTAGAGTAAAGCTTTACAATTCCACTTGTCAAATGAATATATTTGCAAAAGTAGTTGTACATCTAAATTATTAAATATGCAAAAGAATAACATGTCTCACAACATTAGAAACAATTTTATTATTCAGAACTATCCTAAGCAAAGCCTCTTTCCAACTTAAGAGACAACCAAAAATATCAAGTATATCTCTAAAGACTGATATTTTCTAGTAGAAATACAATCCCAAAATAGATGCTTCAAGTATTCTTTAGTATTACAAAAGGGACATTTAATAGGATGGACTTGCAAGGTATTTAGTTTCTCACCAATAGGTAATTTATAAAGTAATAACTTCCAAGAAAGCATTTGAGAATCAACATCAACATAAGATTTCTAGATCAATGAGTCTTAGGTGTCACATTTGGGAGCTGTAGTTGATTCCACTTCTGAAAAACTTGACTATCCCACTTAGTAAAATTTGTACTAGAAGATATTATAGACCTTACTACGTTCATAACTTTTGCAATGGTTGAAGATAAATCTACTAGGACCTTTTCTATGGGTCATTTAGTCTTCATGAATATCCTGTAATTCCTTTCCTTCCAGACCCCCCATATCACCATAGAAGGAAAAACTTCCCTTAGGCATGTGAGTGTGGAATCATGATTCAAGATTGGCCAACTCTTGAATAGCTCCAACACAGAACTAGGTATTGGAGCGCTCCAATTGAGCTTCTCCATACACCAATTCCAACACTTGATGTTGAATGGACATTGGAGAAGTAGGTGATTTATGTCCTCTTTTTCTTCACAAAGCACACAATTAAAAGTTGGGCTACTACCAAGTTTATGAAGTCTATTTCTGATTAGAACTCTATCATTTAATGCTAGCCAAGAAAAGGCCCCAAGTTTTGGTAGTGTATCCGCATTCCAACAGAGCTTGTAGGGCCAATCCAACTTTGAGGAGGTGGTTAAACATTTGTATCCTTGTTTGATTGAGTATTTACCTAAACTATATGTAGTCCATACAAGCTCATCCACCATATCACTCTTGAACACCTTTCTATTCGAGAGGATATCCTATAGAATACTCTTTTGCTTTGAAGGAAAGGTGCAGCTCTCGAAACTTTTCCATTTGATTTCACCAAGATTTCCCCCTTATTTAAAGAGCCAATAATCATTAACCTTAGATCCCTAATGTTGTGTGAGATAATTCTTTGCCTCAACAAGGTCTGTCCTTAAGGATAACTTTGGCCACCCATTCCATGAATCCTCCTAGAAGTTTGCCTTTTTACCATCATGTATGAGCCAGGAAAGATGTGACCCAATCAATTCTTGATTGTTTAATATGAAGTTCCAAATGCTCAAGCCTCTATGTGGGTCTTTCACTGTGAAGATTATCTCCCTATCTCTTGAATCCAAATATTTAGCTTGCATCAATTTGACCCATCTTGCATTCAGTTTTGTGTACATGTGCCATCCTGATTTGGCTCCCAATGCCTGATTCTGAAGTCTTAGATTGAGAATACTTGTTCCACCCATACTTTTGGGTTTACAAATTTTCTCCCAAGCCATAAGATGTATTTTCCTTCTCTCTGCCCTACCTTGCCATAAGAATTGTCTTTTTTCTATGTTTAGTATTACTCCTTCAGGTACTTTCAGGGCTGAGAACATGTATATTGGTATGGCTGCTAAAACAACTTTTAACACGATTAATCTTCCTACTAAAGTTAGTAACCACTACAACAAATACCTATGATTAGCTCCCTTTTTTGCTCCATTTTTTGCTTCCACCCATTGTTTTAATGTATTTTTCTCCATTTTTTTGAAAAAGTTGGCGCTATTTATCAGGATGTGGCTATTTTTAGCATTTTTTACGTCGACTAGAACAAGTTGACTCTAAATTAGGCACAAATTAGTGCCTAAATTAGCACCTAACTTAGTGCCTACTTTAGCACCTGCTTTAGCTCCTACTGTAGCACCTAATTTAGCGCCACATTTAACACCTGGTTTAGTGCCTATTTTAGCGACTGTTTTAGCACCCACATTAACACCTTATTTAGCATCTTATGTAGCACCTAAATTTAGTGCCTGATGTAGCACCTATTTTAGCACCTAATTGAGCACCTAATTTATGGTTACTTGGGTTTAGGAGTATTATTTAGGGTTTAGGGTTTATGGTTTTGGGATTAGGGATTAAGGTTTAGAGGTTAGGGTTTAGGGTTTAGAGAGAGATAAAGGACCAATAGGGAGATATAGAGGAGACCGAGGGGAGAGATAGGGAGATAGAGAGTGAGGGACATGGCTAAAGACATAGGGAGAGAGATTGAGAGGTAGAGGGACAAAGGCGATAGGGAGAGAGGGGAGATATAGGGAGATATAGGTTTAGGGTTTAGGGGTTCAGGGTTCCTAATTGGGTTTAGGGGTTAGGGGTTAGGGTTTAGGGGAATTATTTAGGGTTTAGGGTTTATTATTTAGGGGTTAGGGGTTCAGGTTTAGAGGTTTGGGGTTTAGGGTTTATAGAGAGAGAGAGAGGAATGATAGGAAGATATAGAGGAGACTGTGGAGAGAGATAGGGAGATAGAGAGTGAGGCACATGCACATGGCTAGGGACATAGGGAGAGAGATTGAGAGGTAGAGGGGTGTTAGAGATAGGGAGATAGGGGATAGATCATAGGGAGATAGAGGTTTAGAGTTGCTTGGATTTAGGGTTCAGGGGCTTGGGGTTTAGGGATGTTGCTCAGGTTTGGAGATATCTAGAGAGAGAGAGAGATTATAGGCTGAGACATAGGGGAGAGATAGGGGAGAGATAGGGAGATAGACTACTAGAGTGAGCAAGATATATATCCTGTAGAGAGATAGGGAGAAGGATTGAGAGCCGGTAGAGGGACAAAATTAGAGATAGGGAGATATATAGGGGTTTAGGGTTTCTCAGGTTTAGGGTTTAGGGGTTAAGGTTTAGGAACATTATTTAGGGCTTACGATTTAGGGTTTAGAGGTTTAGGGTTTAGTGTTTAGAGAGAGGACCAATAGCTGGGAGATATAGAGAGTGAGGTACATGGCTAGAGACATAGCCAGAAGATATTATAAGGATATATATATGGAGAGTGAGGGACATGGATAGAGACACAAGGAGAGAGATTGAGAGGTAGATGAATGATAGAGATAGAGAGATAGCTAGGGAGATAGAGGTTTAGGGTTGCTTGGGTTTAGGTTTTAGGGTTTAGGGGTTTGGGGTTTAGGATTAATTAGGGATTTAGGATTAATTCTCAGGTTTAGGGTTTATGGGTTAGGGGCATTATTTAGGGTTTATATAAGTTTTAGGGGTTAGGGGTTAGGGTTTAGGGTTTAGGGGCATTATTTAAGGTTTAGAGGTTTAGGGTTGCTCAGGTTTAGGGGCATTATTTAGGGTTTATGATTGAATGTCAAAAGAAGTCTCTCTCTCTCTCTAAATCCCTCAACCCTAAATAATGCCCCTAACCCCTAACCCATAACCCCTAAACCCTAAACCTGAGCAACCCTAAACCTCTATCTCCCTATAATCTCTCCCTTTTCTCCCTCTCTCTATCTATCATCCCTCTACTTCTAAATCTCTCTCCCTATCTCTCTAGACATCTCACTCACTCTCTATCTCCCTATCTCTCGCTTCATTGTGATCTCCTCTATCAGCTCTCCCAATCTATCTCCTCTCTCTCAACTCTATGTACCTATCTATCTCTCCCTATCTCTTGCCTTTCTCTCTATCTCCCTATCTCTCTAGACATCTCTCTAGTGATTACTCTCTATCTCCCTATCTCTCTAGACATCTCTCTAGTGATCACTCTCTATCTCCCTATCTCTCCCCTCTGTCTCCTCTATTTCTCCCTATGATCTATCTCCTCTCTATCTCTCTACTTATCTATCTCTCCCTATCTCTCTATATTGTGTCTCTCTCAGCCCCCTATCATTCCTATGTATATATCATTAATGAACAAGCATGGAAAACTTATAGGACTCTATCTCTCTCTCTCGCTTCGTCTTTGTCTCTATCTGTCTCCCTTATCAATAAAGCAAATGGAAACAAGAAAACTAGGACATGAAAAGAGGGATGAGGATATAAATTGGTAGTCAGATGAAATGGAAACAAGATGATAAAACTAAAGTTCATTGGATGGGAAGATCGAATGATGAGAGGAGAGGTAGAAAATAGTAAATAGGGAAAAATTGGTGCAGGGATCTAAAGGGAAATTAGAAAGGAAAAGGAAAACTAGGAAAGCTAGGAAAAGGATTTAACTAGCTAGGAGCTGGTAGATAATATATAGGTCAGAGAGAGAGAGAGAGACAGAGATAGAGAGTTTCTTGGGGTTAGCAGTCAGGGTTTAGGGGAATTATTTAGCGTTTATGAGTTTAGCATTGCTCAAGTTTAGGGTTTAGAGTTTAATAGGGTTTAGGGTTTATGGTTTAGGGGCATTATTTAATTAGGGTACTTTAGGGTTTATGGTTCAGGGGTTAAGGTTTAGAGGTTTAAGGTTTAGTGTTTAGAGAGAGAGGACCAATAGGGAGATATAAAGAGTGAGGAACATGGCCAGAGACATAGGACCAGGAGAGATATTGAGAGGTAGAGGAATGATAGAGATAGGGATAGATAGGGAGATAGGGAGATAGAGGTTTAGGGTTGCTTGGGTTTAGTACTGTTTAGGGTTTAGGGGTTTGTGGTTTAGGATTTAGGGGTTTAGGATTTATGGCGGGTCAAGGCTGGGTTAGGGCTTATAAGGGGCATTATTTAGGGTTTATGGTTTATGGTTTAGGGGTTAGGGTTTAGGTTTATTAGGGCATTATTCAGGGTTTAGTACAGATCTTCAAGGATCTAGATAGTGTGGCTATACACATTGCTACACATGTTGATGGCTAGTTAGACACATGGAACATCAACAACCACATGTTATGCTTCCATACACGTGTGCCACCTAATGACATTTGTACTGCAAAACATGATCATATAATTGGCACTGTATACATGTGACACATGGTCATGATGTCCACGTGTTGGAACCAGAATTTTCATAAAAGTTTTGAGTGTTTTATTTGTGTATCCATGACTACCACTCTTATTTTTCCATAATAAATCATGTTATTACCATTCATAAAGTCATCTTTGCCTTTACCGTGATACTGCTATCACAGTGGCTAGCCTTCATAATACCCATATCATACTTCCTTACCGTAGAACATTATCAAATAGTCCGCAGTATGATGATAAGAAGAGTTAATACTATACACTATGCACTATACCGCTATACCTCAGGGGGCCAAAACCTAACCTACGGTAGTGCGGTAATCAAGTCGTTTGGTTATTTAAAGCATACCAATCACATCAACATCAAAATATGAGGATTTAAGCTCAACACGAAGATTTGAATTGTACAAATTTATGAGCCAAAAGTAAATGTGTCTTGGTCTTGAAAATACATGAAACAAATTAAGATTTCTCACTCATAGTAGCAGAAGACAAATTACACAGGAGCTCAAACTGCGGGAGTAAAGAGAACTCTTCAAGGCAATTTTTCTGGGTAATCTCTACTCATCATTTCTTATGAATTTCATAAAATGGCACCTAAAAAGACTGAGGTAGGAACTAAGAAGGATGAAGCCAAAACCAGAAAGTCTTCATTGTAATCCCCTCTGCTTTCATTGTTGCCTGGCTCAATTGACAAAGGTTCTAAAAAGGTTTTTAGAGACTTAGCCCAAGGCTTTAGGGACCCCTATATACCTGTGTCGAGATGGAATCTCTACTGGTACTTTTATATAAAAAGGAATGACCAGGAACCAACATCAAACCCATGGGCCCTAGATTTGGCCAAATTAATTGTTTCCAACATTTTCATTGACGTTGATCTAATTAAAGCCCTTGTCCATAGTTACCATGCCCCAACAAAAACTATGAGGCTTCTAAATGGTGAGTCTTAGTGGATATCAGTAGAGATGCCATTATCAAATGCTTCAACCTCAATAAACAAGCTGTAATAGAGGTGAACTTAGTGAAACTTGAGCATGAATATAAGAGGTTGAGGAGAACATATCAAAGTGATGAGATCCCTTTACACGTGAAGAGGGGTGATGATAGCAGAAGGCTCTCCATTCCTTCTTCCAAAATGGAACCTTTCCAAGTTTCTAAATTCCAAGTTTATTTCAAGAATACATATTATGCATTTTGTCAAGTTTTGGGGATAGATCTAGAGGAGCAAATGAAAATAGGGTTGATGAGAATGGCTATGATAATTCAACATTCTGAGTCAAATTTAGAATTTGATTTTGCATCTGTGATTGAAGAACAAATACATGAAGGTTTACTACAAGTTAGGGAAGATAAGGCCCCCCTATTACTTTCAGAAAATATTCTTTATTGTGTCACTTAATTATGTATCAAAATGAAATGAGGTGGACTACAAGGATGCAATTATGTACACAAGAAAGAGGAGTTAGACTCTTTGTGCAAAATTGGTGCTACATTTGGGATAGTGGGTGTACAAAAAGTGATTTTATAGTGTTTCGAGATGATTTTGTTGTTAGATTGATTGTTGCTCTTGGTTACACAACACTAAGAATGCCTGAGTCATTGATGAAGGTAATGAGGCCTATATAGCATGGGCTAGACCAAGGCTATACTCATAATTATGCCGATTGGTTTCTTATGCCACCACACACTATTATCAGAGTATATGGGTGCAAACAAGCACCACACATTTTACCTAAGTTTATACCTGCAAGAGTGTGTTTCCTGGAGTTTATGTGGCAGATTCTCTAGATGGAACATGACTTGATGAGAAATTAGAGGAAAGGCACATTTTTGCATGACTTGATTATGTTTGAAGAGTTAGCCATTGGGTTAGATATGCTCGAAGAAGTGTAGAGGTTTATAAGGGTCAATTACTCCCTCAAACCTGGAACAGAAAGAGTATGTGACCTAGAGGGTCACATCAATATGATCAAAAGAACCCTATTGACAAAGAAAGCTATTTCACATGAATTTCATTCTGAAGAGGATGTTATAAGGAATTTGGTGTATTTTGCTAATGTAATGCAGGCCAAAAAAAGGTGGAATGCAATGATTAGGTGAGAAAATCAGAAGAAGGAAAAAGATAGAAGCTTCAAAGGCTTTTTTGGAGATGAACCCAACCTTCTAAAAAGAATGCAAATGATTTTGAGTAAATTTAATGAATTATACAAAATGGCCCAAGATGAGGGACTCATTCCATTGCCCACACCCAACCAACCACCACATGAAACACCCACATCATAGATATCACCCTGATGGGGAGCCTCAAACACTAACTTAGTATATGCTTGGTGTGACTTGCTATTACCGGTTCCTATACCCTAATTCACTATTACGACTAGTCACCATTTGTATCTCACAAAAGATACATTCTCCACATACATTCCCAACATGCTTTTGCAATATGCATTTGCAATCTACATTTGGTGAGACTCTTGTCTTCGATGTATGCTTCCAACTCTTCTACCGATGTCGCTCCTCTACCCGATGGCATCTACCTTCGGCGTATCCTTCCCTATCAATCAGACTTCCTCCAGAACCATCGATAATCTGATCACTTGGATTTGATCCTCAAGCTGCAACTTCCATTCAGCAGCTCGATCCTCCCTTCAGCCAGACTATCCTCATCACTCTAAGTGAGGAATGTTTCATCGATGGCCTCTGTCTCACCGAAACAAATCCAACTCCTCCAATCCAAACCCTACCACATGGAGATGCTAGGTGATCTACTGTGCACACTCAAATTTAGTCCTCTGCACCACCGAACAGGAAAACAAAATAGGAAACAAAAATAGTTATCTGTACAACGAAGCCATTCCACTGATTTTGATAGAAATCTTATCAGTGGAATGCTTCACATCGACATAATGCAACAACAGGAAAACACAGAAAGGAAAAGAGATCTACAGCTATGCAATTTTGTATTTACAGAGAACAGAAAATAGATTGACGACACATAATAGTTTGATTTCTCCTTCACAATGCTCGATTACATTCGCACAATTGCATTCAATTACAATATCATCTCTTTGAATTTGTTCAACTCCCTGGGTTTATAAACTCACCCAGAGTAGTACCAAACTGACTCCAAGCGGCTGGGAGACCAATCCAAGTGGCTGGGAGACAACCGTTTTAAATAGCCTCCAACTGCCCAACTGCCTATTTTTGGCATTATGCAATTACAATTTGACAAAAGTCCCCTAAGTCACTTGGGACTTACAAAATGAACCTAGATACAAACTGAAATGAAAATGCATTGGTCAAATAGACCTTATTACAACACAAACATGATTTTCTAAACAAACATAAACTTAAATGCCTCACGAAGGCCACCTTGTGTTAGGTGCTCCTACACCATACACCCCACCTTCAAAAGAACTCATGTCCCATGAGTTGAGTCCTTGTCTTGTACCACCTATATCCATTGCTACTTCATGCCTTCCCCATGATCTTTGGACTACAACTTGCTTCCATGGAATCAAAAAGTCATGCCTAGCATTGTAGGCTCTACTCACACCTTGCCATGAGTGAGTGCTTGCAACCAAACCCAGACTTTGTTCACCATTCTTCCTTACTGTCATCTCTGCCTGAACATCTACATTCAAAACTTTGTTTGATGCTTCTTGTACTACTGCTATGGTAGAATATGTTTGCCTTGCAAATCTTTTTGGCTCTAGAGGACAAACAATGGTCCCTACTATGATAGCATCTCTTTCTTTCCAATCAACTTGTGGCTTCTTGCAGACCTACTCTGTGACCTTCTTCTGATCCATTTCAGATATTACCATCTGATCTCCATCATTGAAAACTAAAATCACCTTCAAACTATGATCTTTGGTAACCCCACTCCTTGAGATATCCTCAACTTTCCTTGTCTTTTCTTCATGCATCTTCACAAACTCTTTCTTACCCACCAAAATGATCTTGGCTACCTTCTTTACTTCAGTATCCTCCTATAATGGTGTCATCACAAAAGTCGTTCCATCCTTCTTGATGGTGTATGTGTTAGCATATCCATCATATAATGCTTGCCTATCAAATTGCCATGGCCTACCTAAACGTAGGTGACAACACTCCATGGGCAAAATGTCACATAAAATTCTTTCCTTATATTCTCCAATCTAAAAATCAACATATGCTTGTTCACTTACCAAAAGCGATTGACTGTCACTTACCCAAGATGCCCTATAAGGAGTTTGATGAGGAATCCTTTCTATGTTCAATTTATCCACCATTTCCCTAGACACCATATTATCTGTTGAACTAGAATCTATGACTACCTTGCATATTTTACCTTTGCTTTTGCTATTGATCTTGAAAAGAGCTCTCCTCTATGATGGTTCAGTCTTCACTGGTGCTTTGACCAACGTCCTCTTGATCATTAGACTTTCTCCCACTTTTGATGTCAAATTTACTTCAGGAGATGTCACACTCCCTGCATCCTCTTGAGTCAATGTGGTTCTTCTCTCATTACCATGAGAAGTTGAGGCCTTCTCTGGACACTTATAGGTCAGGTGCCCTATCTGATTACAGTTATAACATCTCATGTTGGAGAACTTGGATCTTCTATCTGGTCCATTTGTCCCACCTCTTTCATTTGGCCTTCTTCCTCGGTAGCCTCCTCTACTACTTGAGTCCCCAACTTGCTCTTCTTGGTTAGACTCACCACTAGGCCTCTAGTTAGGACTTCTTCCTCCAAAACTGCCTCTAAAATTTCTGTCACCAATTCCTTTACTTTGCTGCTCACCTTTCCTCTTCAGCTTCTCTTCAGCTCTTAATGTTACTTGAAAGCATTTTTCCACAGTTTCAGGGGTAAATAAACTTATCTCATCTTAAATATTGAACCTCAAACCATTTAAATACCTTGCTACTTTGGCTTTTTCATCCTCCATATACCCACAATGAAGAGTGTATTTGTGAAATTCCTCGGTGTAAGTAGCCACATCCATATCTTTTTGCCTAAGGTTCTGCATCTGCCTATAAATCTGCACCTCGTAGTCAGATGGAAGGAACTAGGACTTGATCTTCTCTAGCATTCTGCTCCACGAAGATATCATACTCTTCCCATTCTTTACCCTTTCTCCTTGGGTGTAATTCCACCATGTAAGGGCAATACCTTTGAGTTTAGTTTTTGCAAACTTAACTTTCTTACTGTCAGGAACTTCCTTGTATTTGAAGTAGTTGTTTAGAGCCTCAATCCACTCTATGACTTCATCAACATTCATCTTTCCACTGAACATGGGGATATCTATCCCAGCCTCTCAAGAGTCCTTGCCAATTGCCTTGATGGCTTCCAAAAATTGTTTTTTTTTTCAGCTGGTATCTTTGCCTCTTCTTGTTCCTCTACTTCTTCCTCTTTCTCTTCTTCTTCATCTGAATCTTCCTCTATCCTTTTGCCTATCTTCATTGCCTTCAATCCTGCTTGGAGTGCTTCCTTGAGCCCAATTTTGATCATCTCTTCCATCTCTTGAAATTTCTTGACCACTTCGGTGGTCATCCCCTTTGGAGGCATATCGCTAGCCTCTCCTTCGCTTTCTCTGTCTGACATAAACATTCATAGACAACACCAACACTTTTGCAGATCCTCAA
This sequence comes from Cunninghamia lanceolata, assembly GCA_027924645.1. NCBI lineage: Eukaryota > Viridiplantae > Streptophyta > Pinopsida > Cupressales > Cupressaceae > Cunninghamia > Cunninghamia lanceolata. The sequence goes on along the minus strand of BSBN01000135.1, from coordinate 1,943,404 downwards.
TTCAACTACAACATAATGTTGAATCAGCTTTCCATCCTACACACTGTTTCACAGACCCATTCCTCTCATCCAACAGCAAATCCTAGAGATGCACTACCACTCTCTCTCGCAGTGGCCTCACTCTGCACCCTCTTCCAACCAAACCTCTATTGGTGAATGGTCTTGACAGACCTCATCATCATCTGCCCACACACTATAGGAATCATGTTCCTCCTCGCAACTAGATGGCACGAGCAACTCATCATCTGCCTTCTCAGTGACAGAAATCAAATACACAACACCTCCACCCAAAGCTTTCACTAGCTCTGATACCAATATGATGGGGCGCCTCAAACACTAACTTAGTATATGCTTGGCGTGACTTGCTATTACCGGTTCCTATACCCTGATTCACCGTTACGACCGATCACCATTTGTATCTGATGAAAGATACATTCTCCACATACATTCCCAACATGCTTTTGTGATATGCATTCGCAATCTACATTCGGTGAGACTCTTGTCTTTGATGTATGCTTCCAACTCTTCTGCCGATGTCGCTCCTCTACCTGATGGCGTCTACCTTCAGCGTATCCTTCCCTATTGGTCAGACTTTCTCCAAAACCGCTGATAATTCGATCACTCAGATCTGATCCTCAAGCTGTGACTTCCGTTCAGTAGCTCAATCCTCCCTTTAGCCAGACTATCCTCATCGCTCTGAGCAAGGAATGTTTTGTCGATGGCCTCTGTCTCACCGAAACAACTCCAACTCCTCCAATCCAAACCCTAGCACATGGAGATGCTAGGCAATCTACTATGCACACTCAAATTTAGTCCTCTGCGCCGTCGAACAGGAAAACAAAACAGGAAACAAAAATAGGTATCTGTACAATGAAGCCATTCCACTGATTTCGATAGAAATCTTATCAATGGAATGCTACACATCGACATAATGCAACAATGGGAAAACACAAAAAGGAAAAGAGATCTACAGCTATGCAATTTTGTATTTACAGAGAACGGAAAATAGATTGATGACATAGAATAGTTTGATTTCTCCTTCACAATGCTCGATTACATTTGCATAATTGCATTCAATTACAATATCATCCCTCTGACTTTGTTCAATTCCCTGGGTTTATAAACTCACCTAGAGTAGTACCAAACTGACTCCAAGCGGCTAGGAGATAACCGTTTTAAATAGCCTCCAACTGCCCAACTACCTATTTTTGGCATTATGCGGTTACAATTTGACAAAAGTCCCTTAAGTCACTTGGGACTTACAAAATGAACCTAAATACAAACTGAAATGAAAATGCATTGGTCAAATAGACCTTATTACAATGCAAACATGATTTTCTAAACAAACATAAACTTAAATGCCTCACGGAGGCCACCTTGTGTTAGGTTCTCCTGCACCACACCCCCATCACCTACATGTCCATCCCCTCCATCTACCACTCATGAGCCACAGGACAAAAAATAGAAGATGGAGCCATTAGTGGAATATGATTCAAGTGATGATGAAGAATAAGAAGCAGTCTTGGCCTTGACTAAACTGAAAGAGTGAGAGGAACCTCCTACAACAATATAATGAAAAATACATGAAATAATAGAAATAGCAGAACACAGAAAGAATTTATTGATCGCAGGCCACTTCAAGGGGCAACCTCCTTTGAGCAAGCTCAATACAATAAACTCGTGGATGCCTTCATTGGCCTCAACACATACTTATATACTAAGTCTAATCTAAACAACTATTACTTCCCATAAATGTGGGATAATACAATATACTCATGGGACGACTTACAAAGCATATGCGTCCAAATGTAATATACTAACAAAGTAAAGAGAAGGGTTAAACACAGGTTCCTAACATCCCCTCCCTCTTAGAAAAGTTGTCCTCAAAGCATAAGATGTGGAAATTGTTGTTGAATCTGAAGGAGTGGTTCCCTTGTAGCAATCTCTGAGTGCATTCCATGCCACTGAATTAATACCTCTGTGATGGATCAGGAGTGAAGAGGATGAGTGCACCTGTCTAGGATTACCTCTAGCTCCAAAAGGATGGATCCTTCATTATCCAGTTGAGGTAAAACAATTTTTTCTCTATCGTTGGCGCTAAGAAATTTCTGTAGATAAGAGACATGAAATATTGGATGAACACGAGAAGGAGCCAGCTTATGATCCCTAATCTGATCTTGGGTGTGGAGAACCATGTCAACTTCCCTAACTCGTAAACTGTTGGGGGAGTATGGAAGGAGTGTTGGTGGTGCCTGACCATAGACTGCTTCATATGGAGTCATGTTAGATGCAGTGTGGTAGGAGGTATTGTACCACCATTCAGTGAGAGGGAGCCACTTTGCCCACTAATGCTATTGTTCTAAGGTATCACATGCAGCCACAATCTATTGAATTGCCCTGTTCATTCCCTTACAAAAGAAGTGATGCCATGCCCGCTCATATGTTTTGAGGAACCCAGAGTGCCCTACTGATGGAGAAACATAGATTTCATAGAAGATAGTATGCAGGACAGATTCCAACCAATTTGGAATAGACATAGAAATAGCTGAAAGAGAAGATTGGTCATCACATGTGCGAGAAAGAGAATCCATCACAATATTGTCCTTAACCTTCTTGTAAGTGATCTCATAGTCGTAACCCATGAGTTTGCTGATCCATTTCTGTTGTGCTAGGGAGGAGACCCATTGTTCCAGGAAATATTTTAGGCTCTGGTGAGCTGCCCTGATGCAAAAATGATTCCCTAATAGGTATGGCCGCCACTTCTGTACTACATGCAAAATAGCCATCATTCGTTGTAGAGTCGAAGGAGTAGTGGGACCACGGATGGTTGCATCTAAATGGAGTGAAGCTGAGCGATGACACCATGTGAATTCTTCTTAAGAATCTTTTCCAGGTGATGTGAACTTATGATGCTGAGAGACCCCGGTTGTAAGCCCTTCAATGTGTGTTTGTGCCCATTGTCTGAAAACTGCATCCAAAGTTCAAGAAAATCCCATAAGATGGGTCCAAGTATGCGTAACCATTGGGTGCCCAAAACCACATCACATCTACCTAAGGGCAAGGTAAACATGTTGGAGCACAGGTTATAATCTCCAATAGAGATACGCACATTGTGACACTTCCCTTTGCAAGGTAATGTGCCCCCATTGGCAATCATGACTTCAAAGTTTGAGAAAGGATGAACAAAACAATTATCCTATTTGGCTATTCGAGGGTCAATGAAGTTATGAGTACTACCAGAATCAATAAGTATTGTAAGAGAGAGCTTCTTGAAGTAACCCTTGACTTGCATGGTTTGTGGGGTGGTGACTCCTGCTACGGCATGGAGAGAGATCTCTGGGTGGTCTTCCTGAGAAGTAGGGTCAACAGGCGACTGTTGAGTTTCAACCTAATTAGCTACTATATCCTGAGCATCTGCATAAACTTCAGTTTCAGGCAGAGAATCCACATCCAAGAGATAGAGATTTTGCTCAACACATCTATGTCCCTGAGTGAATTTGTCATCACAATTATAACAAAGCCCTTTTTTCTCTACGTGCCCGCATCTCTGCTTCAGTCAAATGCTTGATAGGAGTTGTTCTAGGAGCTAGCATTATTTGAGGGCTTTGGGGATCCATATTTCTGAATGGAACAAAATTGGATTTGGAGTGTTGTTGAGCTGTGATCTTGTCCTCTGCCAACTTAGCCAACCTTAAGGATTCCATCATTGTGCTTGGACAAAACATTTTAACCTCAAAGCGAATTGCATCCTTCAAACCATTGACAAAACAACTCCTGAAGAATTCATCAGACAATCCCTCTGTGTGATTGACCAGTTTTTCAAATTATGTTTGATATTCTCTCACAGTGCTTGTTTGGCGCAGTTTTGTGAGTGCTCCTATGAAGTCATTAAAAGCACTAGGGCCAAATCATTGCAAAATGAGTTTGCAAAAATCTGTCCATTTTGGCTCTTCATGAGCTTTGATGTACCAACGGAACCATTGAAGGGCTTCATGTTCCAAATAAAAGGAGGCAAGTGGGACTTTGTTGACATCAAAAGTATTATGCAGACTGAAATATTGTTTTGTCCGGTATATCCATCCAGTCGGATCATCACCATTGAAGCGAGGAAAATCAAGCTTCGGTCCATGAAAATAGCCGAAAGAAGAAAACCCTATATATGTAGAAGACTCTAGCTACCATCTATTGTTCATGGTTGAATGTTGAAGATTGAGCCTGAGAATTTTTTCATCCAAATCTTGGAGTTTGGTCTTGATGGCTGCAAGTTCCTCGTCCATGTTTTTTTCTCCTACGCGGGTAACAACCATAACTAGGATGTTTTTTTTTTTTTTGGAATGGGCAGAAAAACAAAAACAAAAACTTTTTTAGTAAAGGAAAATTTGGATTTGGGAAAAACTCTGATAGGTAATTGGGGTTTGACTAGGTTTTGGACACTTTCTGAGGGACAAGGAAGCAGCAAATGGGGATTTCAGAAGCGGGGTGAAAGAATGGGAAAATTTGTCCAAGAGGGACAAAGGAGCAGAAATAGGAAATGAACACTGTGGTAAAATTTGAAGGCAATTGGGTGAGAATCGAAAAAGTTATGGCAAACCCTAAAAATAGACAAATGTTGGATTTCTGGCTTCGATAAGTGGAATTTGGGATAGGGTCCTCAAGGAAGGAAATATGCAGAATGGAATTTTAGGGGTTCCAATGAATTTTTAGAGGAAATGGAGCTAAAGCAAGGAAGATATAGCAAAAAAATAGAAATTTTTTACCTCATCTTTTTTCTTTTTCTGCAAACGGCTCTAGACAAATTCAATCTACGATTTGTCAGCTGGAAATAGATATGGACCCCACATATGTTTGGCTTCCTGAAGGTTCAAGGGATTCACTCAGCTACCAATGTTGTCTAATGGCTTGCGTGTTGGGGCAGTACCCCTCACTCCACGGCTCAGGTAAAATTGATAACCGCTTTGCCACAAATGACAGCTCTTGGTTTACCTTCCGGATGGGAACTAGTCAATCAGGTAGGGGCCGTTGCCCTTTTCGCTGTCAGGTCCTCTCAATGGGCCAGCTACTTCAGGGTTCCTGTGGTACTCCTCACAATGAGTTTTAGGGCTATGCCCAGGCACTTCCCACAGTTAAGCGGGTAGGGATTATTCCCTGATCTGAACCTGCAATTGAAATGAAAAATACATATGCAAAGAAAAAAGAACTACTGCAATAATCACAGCGCCTAGAGGCCACTGCGAAAAAAAATTTGGTAGAAATTCCACCTAGCAAACCCAAGAAAGGGCTCTGATACCAAATGAGAGGAACCTCCTGCAACAATATAATGAAAAATGCATGAAATAATAGAAATAGCAGAACATAGAAGGAATTTATTGATCGTAGGCCACTTCAAGGGGGCAACCTCCTTTGAGCAAGCTCAATACAATAAACTCGTGGATGCCTTCATTGGCCTCAACACGTACTTATATACTAAGTCTAATCTAAACAACTATTACTTCCCATGAATGTGGGATAATACAATATACTCACGGGACAACTTACAAAGCATATGCGTCCAAATGTAATATACTAACAAAGTAAAGAGAAGGGTTAAACACAGGTTCCTAACAAAGAGGCAGTGGAACAACAAAAAAGTCAAAAGCCTCATGATCCAAAGGTCAGGTTGTCAGAGGAGGGAACTAATGAGATTCAAGAGGATGAGAGGGTAGTGGCCTCTCTGAGATTCATAGAGGATATTAATTTTATACATAGCAATGAGTTCAAAGATTTCTGGATCAAAATGAAAATGAAACAATTTGATGAAAATTTGAAGATTAATCTTATAGGAGCTGATGAGTCAAACTAGGCTGAGATCCAAGCTCAAATATTTGTAGAATTGAATATTGATAATATTAATGTCACTCCCCAGGAGTCAAGAGAGATGGTGTTGAAAAGTGATATGTTGATTATACCAGGGATGGAGTTGTCCAAAATGTTTCTTTTAGATCAGATCAGAGCACAAGATGACCCCATGTTAGTTGCAGAATTTGATTCAGAGGAAGGTGTCTCAGGAGTAGGGTATAACCCTACTACCCAAACACTTGCCCTATGGATAAATCAGAAGAACACAAGGAAGCCTCAGCTCCTTGATGTAGTACAAGAAATGAGGGGGTCAGCCATGATTAGAACTATGAGAGACACAACTCCTACTGAAGCTGCCACCATAACCATGTACTATGCAATGTTCACTAGAGATGTGGTAGAAAACATGCAAAAGAAAATTAATGAATATGAGAAAAGGTTAAAGCTATCTAATGATGAGGTGAACAAATTGTTCATTGAGAATAGAAAGCTGAAACAACAGTTGCAACAAGCCACCATAGTAAGGGGAGATGAATTAATTATCTATCACCGACCAGTCCATACAGAGGATCACCAGATCCAACAAATGAAAGAGGAAATTGATAAGATATAAAAGCATAATGAGGAAGATGTCAAAAATTGCATCATAGAGATCATGAGCAGGATATTAAAGTACAAAGTTGATATATTAAAAGACAAAATAAATGGGGTACATTAACAATTCAGGAATCTAATCAAAGCTCTAGAATAGATAAACACTAATTCTTCCATTCCTGAAAATCTTCAAAAGAGATGGCAACCTACCTTCCACACACTGACTACTTTATGCAAAGACACACACAGAGATATGGATGCCCCATCAAAGCTCAAGGCTACACGATAAATGGTGAAAAGCATAATTGAGGAGTATCAGTATTTAGTAGATACAAAAAAGAAACTGGAAGGTAAGAGGAGTACATTTGACTCCATCAAATGTCGTTTCATCCCATCAATCCTCAAAGATGATAACCAAATGAAGGGTGTAGATGAATGGAGAGAAGAGTTTGATCAGGTGATTCCTAAATGTTTGGCACATTTACAGAATGATGGGGAAATTAAACTCACTGAGTTCCATACTCTGCTCGATGGAATTATCATGTTGGACAATGGATACACAAAGTTTGTGGAGGACAACAGATGGAAAAGTCATCTTGTAAGCTTTGCAGCTGCATAAGAATTTAAGTGGCCTAGTGATCTAAAAATAAGTGAATGCCAGGAAACATATTTGGGTCCTGAAGAGGATTGAATGTGAAGAGGAGATACCACATCATAAAATAGAATGCCTTGCTCAGGCCTTGGATGGTCACGGGTTTCTATTCGGTGAATAAAGGATTGGTCTTTCTAATTAAAAATATTTTCTTAAATCTTGTTAGTTTAAAAGTGTTTTCTTCATAGTTATGAACACTTATGCCCTTTCTATTGTAACAGGTCTGAAGCTTGTTTGCCTCTTCTATAAAAAAGAGAGACCAAGACCTAATAAAAAAAAGGGAGAGAGAGGAGAAGAAGGTAGTAGTAGTAGATAGTAGAAAATCTCCATAATATTTACAAAACTCAAAGACCATGTTGCAAGCATAATTTTGAAGAAGTTAATGGAAAATCTCTGATTCTATGGCGCCATATTGGTATCAATTGTTTGTTGAAGTTATTCAATTATTTGGTTGTCTCCATTTTAGTGCTTCCTTATTATTAAAATTGATATATCAAGTATATACTTAGTTTATCAATGCATATTTGCTGTATTTGTGTGATATGATTGATTGGTTTCCTCAAAGGAATTAAATCCTTCTAGTCAATCACAGTAATTTGGGAGTATTAATTGGATCAATAAGAAGAACCACATAATTAGGGTTGGCATTATGTCTCCAAGTTGATATTATCTATTGTTCTTGTTTGATTTATTCAATTGGTTCCTTCAAGTAGGGATTAAAAATCCTTTTGATAAATTACAAGTAACCTGGCTATGTCAATTAGATTATTAAGAAAAGTTTGTCAATTATTTCCTTGCACATTGATACAAGTTATTAACCTATATTAGTGTGCCAAATAGTTAGAATTACTACCAAATATAAGCCACTCATCTCAGATTTTCATTTGACTCCATTTACCCAACAAGGCATTGGTCTCACCCGTTTCATTTTACTTAAAACTTTCTATCAATTAAACATAGGATTTACCTTGATATTGCTTATACAATTTATACCAAATTAGAACTATATCTTTCCATTTCCAATTGCCATTGTGGATAGATTGCTAGATTAGGAAACACACAGTTTAAGTCTGCCTCATTTACATAGATATATCAATTGTTTGTTGAAGTTATTCAATTATTTGGTTGTCTCCATTTTAGTGCTTCCTTATTATTAAAATTGATATATCAAGTATATACTCAGTTTATCAATGCACATTTGTTGTATTTGTGTGATATGATTAATTGGTTTCCTCAAAGAAATTAAATCCTTCTAGTCAATCACAATAATCTAGGAGTATTAATTGGATCAGTAAGAAGAACTGTCTAATTAAGGTTGGCATTCTGTCTCCAAGTTGATATCATCTACTATTCTTGTTTGATTTATTCAATTGGTTCCTTCAAGTAGGGATTAAAAATCCTTTTGATAAATTACAAGTAACCTGGTTGTGTCTGTTGGATTATTAAGAAGAGTCTATCAATTATTTCCTTGCACGTTTATACAAGTTATTAACCAATATTAGTGTGCCAAACAGTTAGAATTACTACCAAGTATAAGCCATTCCTCTCAGATTTTTATTTGACTCCATTTACCCAACAAGGCACTGGTCTCACCCATTTCATTTTACTTAAAATTTTCTATCAATTAAACATAGGACTTACCTTGATATTGCTTATATAATTTATACCAAATTAGAACTATATCTTTCCATTTCCAATTGCCATTGTGGATAGATTGCTAGATTAGGAAACACACAGTTTAAGTCTGCCTCATTTACATAGATATATCAATTGTTTGTTAAAGTTATTCAATTATTTGGTTGGCTCCATTTTAGTGCTTCCTTATTATTAAAATTGATATATCAAGTATATACTCATTTTATCAATGCACATTTATTGTATTTGTGTGATATGATTAATTGGTTTCCTCAAAGGAATTAAATCCTTCTAGTCAATCACAGTAATCTGGGAGTATTAATTGGATCAGTAAGAAGAACCACTTAATTAGGTTTGGCATTATGTCTCCAAGTTGATATCATCTACTATTCTTTGTTGACAAAGTTTGAAATCCAATAACATAATCATGATTGCACTCATTAATTTGATCCTTGTTTGATGCTCTCCTATTCCTAATTCAATCTATCTTAATAGTGAAGGAAAATAAATACATGGGCAACCCATAGAGAAATTTGTCATCAATTTTGTTCCTCAAAATTGTCTCATGATATGAAGGAAAAAATTACCAAAGATAAATTGTGATCATTATTCATCAACCCAAAAACTAATGCACTGTTAGAAATGTAGACACCTAAATCTTACCATGGCCTAACATCACACCAGATCTATTCCACATCTCATCTTACAATGTTAATTAAATAAATCATATTTATTTAATTAACCACTTTGATCATTCCTCCTAATATCATTTTAATAAGTCATGCTATTTAATTAATAAATCTAATTGTTTCTGACATTAATTAAATATTAACCCTTCCTCTAAAGTCTCATCCTTAATTAAATAAATCCACATTTATTTAATTAAATCAATCACCCCCAACATTCCCCCACAACTAAATAAATACATATATGTCATGGCCATTGTTAAACAATCTTCACTATTTTTTACTATATGAGTATTTTTGTTTATTACCGTTGTCCCGCAAGTTAATTAATTATCTTTTGCAGTTATGCGGGAACAAGAGGAATGAAATATGGCACATACTACATTCCCATAGAGCATAAAAGAATAGTTTGCGGCTTGGCGGTAGGAAGTGGTTGATATGAAGAAGCTACCACTACCCCGTGGATGGTTCATCTGACACTTGTGGCTTGGCGGTGTTAGTCTCTTCCCGCGGTCCCGCGAAGGTTTGAAAAGTAACCGGCGGCATTGTGGTAATAACACTTACTGTGTCCCTGCAAGGGTTTCAGCCCATAGTAGAGTGGCAAGAGGAGAATGTAATTGGTTTTCACCCCCGCTGTCCCGTGACTGTCATTCATAACATTTATGGTTGGGCGGTAAACAAAAGGACATCTGGCTGAAAATGAAAGAATATAATGAAAAAGTTGCAATAAATAAAATGGGTGTTGATGAAACACGACATGATCAAATCATTACACAAACTTTCAAAGAAATGAAAGTAGATGAAATTGATGTGAGTCTAAAGGAGGCAAGACAAATGGTGTTGAAAAGTAATATGCTCATCATCCCTATGTTGAAAAGTAATATGCAAGAAAAGGTTGAATCTTTTACTACATTCAAGCATAAATTTATTCCTTTCATACTGACAGAAGAAGAGAAAATCAAAAGTCTTGACACATGGAAGATGGAATTCAACCAAACAGTATTCCAAGTTATGGATTTTTTGAAGAAGGATGGAGATGTCAGTATTCTCAGTTTCAACATGATATTGGACCGAGTAATTACGTTAGATGCTGGGTATGCAAAATTTGTGATGGATGTCAGAGCTTTGCTTGATAAAAGATGGAAAGATCACCAAGAGAACTTGCTTTAGATTTAGGCATACCAATGGCCTGGTGATTTTACAATATTATATAAATGGGAGGAGAAATATCTTAGAGATGAATCATCAGCAGCACATGTTGAGGTGCAGAAGAGCAATGAGCCATATGATGGCATTAAATAGCACCACCACATCTTGATCTTTGTGTTTTCTTCATGTTTTCAAAATGTATTCAAATATATTTGAAAATCTAAATTGGACTTATAAAAGACAAATATTGTAATATCAAGGGTTAGGAATACAAAGATCCATTTTGAATGTGAAAGGTCTGAAGATTGTTGCTTCCTTTATAAAATTAAACCAAGACCTTATGGCTCAGAATCTATCTGGGATTTTGATTTTTTGAAAGAGACATTGCACTGCCTGTACTTTGAATAAAATCAATATAAAAGTTGTTATTCTCTAGTGATCAACTTTTGGTTATCATTTGTTTGTTGAATTGGATCTAATAATTTATCTGGTTGTCTCTAATTTACTTTTTCTTTGTTACATTACAAAAGAGGATAGGTGATATTTATCAAACTAAATTTATAAAGTAATAAGTTATATCTCTAAAGATGTTTATATTATTTAAAAATGAAGGAAGGATATTCTACTGTAGAACATTTTGACACCTTTAATATAATTTTGAGTCAAATAGGTTTAATAAATGTTAAACTTGATGAGCAAGGTTTAAATATTTATAGAAAACATTAATCCAAATCATATGCTATACTGGGTTAAGTGAAGTGGATGATTTAATTGACAAAATTACATAAGCTCCTTAATCTGTTCTGAAGTCACCAGAAAACTTGAAAGTAAATTGTCATTGGTGAAACAAGGTAATGCCCACTATTTAAGGAACTTGATGAGCTTATCCTTTGACCTATATCACTTAATACTTCCATCACATAAGGATTATCCATTAACAAGTTATGAAGAACATCAATCAATCCATTTAATTAACATTATTACCAACAATTCATATCAAAGATTGAACAATTTAAGGATATTGCAATAGGTAATTTTTCAACAATTGAACAATCCATTTAATTAACATTATTGCCAACAATTTAATCATCCTTTTTTAAACATGGATTGCAAATAATTCTAAAAATTTAGAAGTCTTGTTCATTAACTTTATTGTCTGCTACAATGTCATCCAATGTATCATTGTCAATGTTCATATGTTCTTTCAAGTATTTAATATTATCATCATCCTCATCTTGACCTCCATCATCTTCATCATCATTGAAATCTGACTGTAGACCATCTATATTGTTACCAGATGTATTTGGATCATCATTTTGTATACCATCCATATTGTTGTCTTCCATAACATCATCCAACTCTGGATTGTTGTCTTCTTGTTCTTGAACATAACCATTTTCAACATCATCATGGATGTCAATTTCTTTAATGTTCTCTAATCCCTCTCTCTCATTTTGTTGGCCATCATTGTTTTTCTGAGTATCCACTAATGCATCGTCAAATACATGCCTTAATCTTGGATCATAATGTATGACAAATATCTATTTCGGGTCCAAAATATCTTCATAGAAAAATACCTACACATGAATGACATATATATTTTAGACGTATGGTATAACAATTTTATTGATTAATAAACACATGTATATATTCACAATAAACTATGAATTAATAGATTAATGATCACTACCACTTCTTGTTTGAGTTAAAGAAATACTTGCTCACAATGAATTGGTAGAACATAAGGCTCCTTATCCTCCGGTAGGAAACATGAGAAATCTATAGAAAACAATCCACTATGGGTATCATGTCTTCGTGTCCTCTCAAATGCTTCATACCAGCTACACTTTAAAATACAACATTTAAAAGAGCGGTAATCCAACTCAATAATTTCTTGTATTTTCCCAACATATTGTAGATTCCCTTCAATTATATTCTTATCTTTTGAGCTTGATCGACTGGATTGCTTGAAGTCAACCATGATGCCACAATCAAAGGATCGTCTCTTTACATCTACACTTTCTACACGATAATATCGACCATATGCCCACATTACTAGATATTTCCTCACCTGTGAAAGACCATTTATTTCAATGAAAAAAAATATAATGACGATTATTAAAATAGTTAATAGTGTCAAAGTTGTAAGGAAACAACATTTTGTAAAATTCTAACTGTACCTTTCTTTCACATCCTCTAGACATGTTGATTTCATCTTCTGTTATGTTTGAATCTATACCTACATCTTCTATTTGATTTTGAATTTGTTCAGTAACCCATTCTAGTGTGCAATCTTTACCCCATTCCCCAAGAAGATTAGTGGGAAGTGGAGTATTCCTTGGGTTCAATCTCTTAAATTGTCTCCTTGCTTCTAGCACTTCTTCTCTCTTTTTATCATACAGATCAATCCATTTTTTCATAAAGTCCATGTGGTATAGAATGAACTTGTCGAGTATAGCACTTTCATCTACACCTATTACATGTCAACATGCTTATTTTAGACTCCAAATGTCATGCTATTAATTTGACAAATAAATTACAAAGTAAATTAATGATTGCAAGAAAAAAAACCACACTGATCATGAATTTACTTATTAATTTCTACTTGAACACCATTAGATTGTAGTTTTTCTCCATCAATAATATCTGATGCTTGTTCTTCATCCCAGAAGTGTGGCCCATCTTCAAAATCTTTACCAAGGAATTCACACATGAAGAAAAATGCTTCATTCAATACATTCCCTTCATCCATGCAACCCTCTGGATGTGCCTTTTGTCAGACATATCTTTTTAGAGTTTTCATATACCTCTCAAAGAAAAACATCCACCTCGTTGATACGACACCCGCCAATTCAATGTCATTGACTAGGTCTATAAGTAAATGGACTTGTAGGTCCATGAAACTTGTAGGGAGCTCCTTCTAAAATACACATACAATTTCTGCAATTTCCTTCTTCCATTTTGGCACTTCACATTCGTGGATATCCTTGGAGGTCACCCACCTAATATAAGAATAGTAAATTAGTATGAACCTTTAGTCAAAAATTAAAATACAATATAATATATCTGTCTCTCACACATTAACCACATGCCTTGTAAATGCTGACAATCGACTTATGGCATTCCTTAAGTCAACTGTAAGATAGGAATCCCCCCTAATTGCCAATGGCATGATATGCTATGAAACACATTTATGAAAAGGTCATTAGTAATTTTTTCTCACACAACATAATGATATCAAAATATATTTAGTACTTTATCAATGTTACCAGTAAATGTTAATGATGATATATAATACCTTCATAAAATTATGAAATCATGTGTTTTAAATCCTGTGATATGTCCATCAACTGTAAAAGCTTTAGCCAATGATGACCCATAGCCAGTAGGTGTCCTTATTGAACAGATGACATTTTTTACTTGGTCTAGCTCTTTTTTTTCAAAATCCATGGAGCTTCTACATATGTTTCATTTTCCCTGTTTGGCCACAAATGTTTTCTATCAATTTTGGTACGCGAAAGAGCAATATCTCTCCTCGAAGACAAGGTGTCCTTCTCTTTGTCTGATATATGTCGAAATATAGAATCTGGGACATTTTTGAAGACATGCATAGGATCTAATAGGTGAGATATTAATAGATCCTTCCAGTAAGGGAGCTCATAAAATATGGATTTCATTTTCATTCGTTCTGGCATATTAACTACAACTTATTCTGGTTCTTCAATTGAATCACTCCGATCAAAAAAATCCTCCCAACCTTCAATTCAACATCTTCATACTTCTTAAGCCAATCACCTAGACCCATAATCATGGGAGGGCCTCTATTTTCAACTTTTCCATCAAATTGATTCTTCAAGTGATTTCTAAACTTATGATCTAGTGGTAGAAAAACCCTGTTGTTTGCGTAAATAAATTTATGTAGATCTTTAGAATATCGCCCTTAAAATTGTTCTACACATTTTGGACATGCAAATATCCTCTTTGTTTGAAGCCCTGCAATTTAATAAGTAATGTTAATAACATCAAAAAAATAGTATAAAACTAAGTATAAAAGTTGGGATGAAAATAAATTATGAGTGTAAATACGTAAATATTTTATCTTACCAGAACAAACACCAAGTCTTGGGAAATCATGAATAGTCCAACATAGCACACCGTACAACATGAAGGACCTATTTGATGGGGGACGTGATATGTCATACATTCTTATGCCTTTCCATAGCAGTTGCATCTCATCAATAAAAGGCGCAAGATAAACATCCATGTTTTTAACTTGATGTTTTCCTGGAACAATGAGAGTCTGCATAAGGTGCTCCTTTCTAACACTCATCCATGGGGGAATATTGTATACTTTTAATTTGCTAGCCAAACACTATAATTTGAGCTCAGGAAAGAGAATAGGCACACTCCATCAATTGCAAGACCAAACCTGATACTACGGGGTTCATCTTTGAATTTTCTTGGCCATTTTTCCTCTATGTGTTTCATTGCTTTAGAGTCTGCTAGAATTTGCATGAACCCATCTTTACTCATGTTCTTTGCATGCCAGTCCATCAATTGTGCAAGTGACTTGCAACGAAACATTCGTTGAAGTCTAGGTATAATTGGCATGTGATGTAAAACCTTCTTTGGAACTGTAGGACCTTGTACATATGTACGATATCTCTTCTCTTTGCATACAGGGCATTTTACCTTGTTTGATATTCATCTATGTAACAAATGCAATCATTTTTACATGAATGAATTTGCTTATATTCAATCCCCAACTCAACCAACAACAGATGCGTCTCTCTGCAAGTTGATGGCAACACATTATCTTCAAGGAATATTTTAGTTTTTACTGCCCTGTAAGATTGTTAGAGATTAAATCAATTGAATGCTTTGACTTATGATGAACATGTTTGATATGTCAATCTATACTAGGACTATTTATATACAATATATGGTTTTAAAATCCCCTTAAAGAAATATAAACGAAGTTGATGAATGTTTACGAATTATGTACACCAATTGACAATTGCAAATTAAGAAATAGATTTCAACTCACTTCAGTAGGGTAGTGAATCCTTTGTCTGACCAACCAAATAGTGACTTGATTTCTAATAATATTAATGTGCATGCCAGTTTTGAAGTTCTACTTGCACCCGATTTGAACACGGGTGTCTTTGTTGCTTGCTTGATGGAGTCTTTCAGGTTGTTATCATCAACATTACATTGGTGGTAATTACCCCTGCTATCATCATTAATGTCAACCATATGATCATTATTGTCATCATTGTTTTCATCCCCAAAGAAATCTGTAAGCATTTCATTCAATCCTTCTTCATACACTACTTTTTCACTATCATGATCGCCATTAAGGCTAGGTGGCATGTCATCAATGTATGCGGATCTCATCAGCTCTTCAAATTTCTTAGCTAATAGTATTCTCTTCAATAATACTCTTTTCAACATGGTATTGTGTAAAGGATAGTTTAGATCATCCCGTCCAAATCTTAATAACCCAGTTGGATCTTGGGTATTAGTATGTATTTTATCAACATCTTCTACCTATCAACAAACGCAAGCATTATTTAATGTTTGGCAACAATTGGATAAATCATAAATGTATCAATTTCAAATAAATATAATCAAATATGGCTTAAAAAATAAAAATATTGGTTGTATGAACATATATACAAAACATCCACAAACAACAATTTTCTCAAAGTATTCATCCCATGTACTATAGTGCTGACCAACCTCTTGTTTAGTGCAATCATTTGTTGTGTCTGCAAGATCCATTGTCATATCCTCTTCCACCCACTGTCGTCTACGTGATTTAACAGTTTTAGGTCCACATCCACGTACATATATTTTTTGTTTTCTAGTTGAATGCTTAGGCTCTACATTTGCTCCAATCTCCATCTAAAATAATCAACAACATGAATTAATTTATGTTAAGATTGGATAATACATTATAAATTTCAATAATACTGTGAAAAAAGATGGACGTATCACAAAATGCCATCAGATCATTTTTTCCTAAGGAAATTGGATTTGAGTACCTAATTTCCCGCTTCATCCATTGTGTCCTCATTTGATATGACACAATCTATTGCCATGGCCTCGTCTGGCCCCTATAATACACAACATAGTAAATAATGTTTACTACACCAATTATATCATTTCAACGAATATGCTATCCAACACAAAACCTCACTTTAGTCATATATTTGACATATTGATATCATGTTTTGGCCATCCTAATTTTCAAACTTTTCCCTCGATCATAAAATCACATTTAATCATCATTCCTATGCATTTTCAACCAATAAGTTTGACCTCAAAGGCCTCATGGACAAAAAAATGACTTTATCTCCTCTATGTTGTAGCATTTGTGAATTCATAAACACCATCCTCCTTTGGTTGAGGTTGCTTTCTCTTCTTACCTCTATTGTATTTGCAGATTCCGTTGTCATATCTATTTGCACCCACTTTCCTCTCTATGATTTAGTAGTTCTACGCCATCCACGTCCTCTCTCCATGGCCTCCTCTGGATCCTACAATACACAAGAATGACAATAGTCACATAACAGCTATGCACCAAGAGAATATTCTTGAATTTATCTTGTTAATACACTCGCTTTTCATAAGGACATAACCAAGGCATACACTATCATGAGCCATAGGGACAACTTACTAAACCATCCAAAACTCCATTTGAACTAGCTACTATCAATAATTCACATTATTGGGGACTGTCATGAAGAAAACACTATGCATAGGACTGTCATAGTCAAAGTGGAGAGGATTGTCTAGTGATTGTATAACTGTCATAATAGCTAGTGGGTTAGTTAACATGCTTCAACCTAAAATAGGTTAATGAGAACATATAAATGAAAATCACAATACCATAAGCACACTTCATAATCTGCCAATATAGTCCCAATATCATGTCATCATGATAGTAGGAGAAGAGTTGTTTGGTTTTTCCAAAGCCATATCACTTGCATAAGGATTGTCACCAACCATCTGTGTAAGGTCATGAAAGAGTGAGTTACTATTGAGCTAATCATAAGAGAAGCATGAAGTCAAAATGCTATCATGGAAACAAGATATAGTTACTTATTATAAGGACAATCCAAATTTGGTGAGGTTCCATTTTTATCAATTTTCAAACAAAATACATCATTTTGCACTAATTGGCGCTAAATTAGGCACACTTTGTGCCACCTTTGGCGCCCCAAACAAATTACATTTTTGGCCTAAAAGTCAACGCTAAAGTTGACATTGACTACTCCGACTATAGCACCGACTATTGGATCAAAAAAAAAATTTCAAATTCCTGCCTGCACATACCCCATAACAAAAAAGAACAAAACAAAACTTTATTGATTTTGGGTGTTCATTTTTTGTTTGGAGATCGAGCATTTGCGTTGAAGTCCCGCCTGAATTAATATATGAGAAATTTAATAATTATAGGAGAAAAACGCTGCGCAAAGAGAGGAGAAAAACACCACGCAAAGAGATGAGAAATTCAATTTAGTTTTCAACACCATAGGTAAGGTTACAATTACAATAAAAAAATTTCGTTCCCAAATATATTTTTGTTTCGATTAAATGGAGAGGATTGTGAAGAAAGGGTTGTAAATATTGTTTTGATTACAGGTGAATCGTTCAAGTCTCATGTGGTTGCAAAGGAGGGTAAAATTGTAGACATTGCATTATTTCCTCTACATCTGAGAGCAGTGAATGCATTTTTCAAACCCCAATGCCCAGGTTCACTTATCATTACCATCAATACCTTTCTTTGAACACAACTTTCTCGTTTCCTTCCTAAAAAAGTAGTCGAGTGCTTTAAGACAAGTCAGATGTGAGCAAACTAAAATTAGGGCTTTTGAGACGAGGGTGAGAAAACTAAAATAGAGGTTGGTCAAAACAATACAAGGAGATAGGGATTTTGAGACAAGGGTGAGCAAACTAAAATTAGGCCAGGAACTATAGATTCCCTCCCAAGGCACCAATTGATTCATAGGAAAACAGCTTCATTATTTGCTCTACAAAGTAAAGGTCAAAAACCTTGAGGAATACAGAAAAAATGGAAGAAAACTTTCATACCTGGCAGTGAGTACTTCGTTTGCCTTCACAGACTAAACAAAAATAATTTTCCCTAGGTCACCTCAAAATGTCAAGCAATAGAGGGAAGAGAGCAAAGGGAGCAGACTCTAGCCACAATGAGGTAATTCATTGTCAATTTATAGATTTGTAAATGTTCCATTGTTTCTTTGATTTTTAGTTTTTAGTTTTTTATTTGTAAATTTAAAAGAAGAAATTTATTTTATAGGAACATGATACTGACAAAGATAAAGAGGCATTGGCTTCCATATTGGGGGTAGAGGCAGTGAACAAATTGGATGGTGTGGACTTGACAATGCTTGCCAAATACATAGAAAAATGATCTGGTAAAGCCCCTAAAACATTACAATCAAATCAATAGTGTCAAACGGAATCAATTGATTCCCCAACCAGTCATGGATCGAGCAAAAGATCCAAGAGGAAATCAATAACAATAACCTCTAAGAATGTGGAACAGGGAACAGAGGCTTCCAATGTCTAACCCACTCCTGGGACACGGACTTCTTCGACCACCATGCCATGTTTTGCATCTTGCATTGGTACCTATGATACCAAGATAGAATACGATGTGGTTACAAGGGACGTCCGAATGAGGGATGCTGGAAAAACATTTGTGAATAGGTTGAAGGAATCATGCCTTCAATGGTTCAAAGACCATCTACATTTTCCATTCTCAAAGATACCCATGCACCTGCAAAAAGCAGTTATCCAAGACATGGAGACTGAATTTGGCACAGGTTGGTCTGTAAAGAAGATAAATCTACGAATATCTCAAAACTGCAAGAGATTTTGGTGCAACCAAACAAAGAAGATAAAAAAACTCCCTCTCAGGCAAAGGCTCAAAAAAGGCCAATTGATGTAAGTTTGAAAGTATGGAAAGAGCTTGTAAAAGCATATGAGAAGTCTAATGCACGGAGGAAGTCCGGTGAGGAGAGTACGCAGGTATTTGAATTTGCTCATAAGATGATATCAAATTTATTAAATGATTTTTAAATTTTATTTGTGCATAGTTAAATTGAATTAGTATAAGTTTCAGTAAAAGGCCTCCAAGGCTAGGCTTGACAAACTTCGTGCCATGCATCACAGTGGCTAGAAAGGTTTACAGGCCTTGATCTGTACATTTGTAAGTATATTTAATAAGTTAAATGATCTTTTTTTTAATTTCCTAGGAAAAAATAAATGATTGCATATTAATTAGTTTAACTAGTCCATGTGCCATGTTTTGACAGGAGGAGAAATATAGCTGGCATCCAAGCCAATTTGAAAAGGAAATGTTACAAAGCAAAAAGTGGACCGATTTTGTAATCTGGATGGAGAATGAGGTATCAATAGTTGACTTTCAATAACTTAGTTGGATATTGTTTTTTATTACAACATGCGGCAAAAACAAGGGGCCAAACCCTTAACACAGATTACATAAGTAAAAGCACAGGCTTAGGAAACAAAAAGAGCCTAGAACCAAAACCCAAGAAACACCAGCCAACGAGCGGTAGAAAGTAAGCAATAGCAAAAAACCAGCAACAAGACAGCCGAAGGCAACTAGGACATAGAGTCCTCCAAGTCTTTAGCAAGAACTTCAAAAACTTTTTCCAGCTCCTAGGTTCTGTCATTGTCGGCTCCCTGGAAGAAGAGTTGAATATCCTGCAAAAGGGTTAAGTTGAGCATGGAAGACCTGCACAGCATGCGGGTAATGAACTTATACAGAGTAGACAGCTTGAGCTATAGAGCCACCATCTTGTCCTTTAACTGAGTCACTTCCGCAAAAAGAGAGTTGATGTCCCTGCCCTCATTCACATTGCCATCCTCAGCAGTAACCCTGTCATCGTCATCATGGATCTCTTCGGGGACAGACTGACTATTCACTTCCACCTCTTTAGCACCGGCCGGATTTTGCTCATTCCTGTTCCCCTCTCCTTCGCCAGTATCATACTGGGCTTCCACAGGATTCTAATTGTCAAACTCATTTTTATCACTACCAGTACCAATCACATTCTCGGGACTGTCCCTGTAATCATTCTACAAAGAGTCATGGCCATCAACCTGCTCCCCAGGAACAGGATTATCCATGCAGATTACCTTCAAATCATCATCACTCTCGGCCTCCTAACCGTGAGTAGAAGCCTCAGAGTTGCTTTCAGAGTAGTCTATAAGTTTAACCATGGGGGCTAGCTTCCCAGCAATTCT
Source organism: Cunninghamia lanceolata (assembly GCA_027924645.1). Taxonomy (NCBI): domain Eukaryota; kingdom Viridiplantae; phylum Streptophyta; class Pinopsida; order Cupressales; family Cupressaceae; genus Cunninghamia; species Cunninghamia lanceolata. The sequence goes on along the minus strand of BSBN01000135.1, from coordinate 1,922,551 downwards.
GGTAGAGTGTCTGACAGCAGGGGTTGTGCTCTTCCCTTTGGCCTTTCTAGCCTTTTTAGCAGTGTTCTCAACAGACATGTTTTTGCTTTTAGGGGTCACATAACTATCTTTGAGGGAGCTAAGAATAGCCGCTTTCTCAGCCAGCTCAGAGAGGCGATGAAGCTACTTCCTAGACTTAACAGAGTCCTTCAACTTAGGGGTAGAGGTAGACCTAAGGGTGGGGGTATTAGTTTTCACAGTCACTGAATTCGGGCCATCAGGACTATTGTTCACAGGGGTGTGAAGGGGATCACAATTGAAAGAAGCCAACGGAGAATTGGGGGAGGGTTCCATAGCTGGGTGATGGAGAGTGGCAGGGGGCATCAAGGCCAAGTGAAATTGGTAGAGTTTGTGAATGAGGCCTTGGTGAAGGGGCACAGGCTTCTCCAAAGGCCTAGCAGTTAAATTCTTATGAACCCTTTTAACCGAGTGTTCTAAGGAAGCAAGCAGGTAGTAAGGGAAACAAACAGCCATATTTCTACAAAAATGATTAAGCAGGGGAAGATGGTAGTAATAGAACCTGGCATAATGGCCTTCCAATGTGAAATACTTCATGATTAAAAAGCACATGTCCGCCCATGGCTGAGGAAGCTTCGCCCTTTCAAACCCTCTCTGGTAGGGTACCAGCTCTTCACCATCACCTAAGAAAAGCTTATGGTTCTGCGCGTCGGAACCCCTCGACTTTCTCAGCAACTTAATGCCTTTAAGGGATAAGCCCATCACCTCAGCAATACTCTGCTCTGAGAACTCAAAGCTGACACTGCCAATGGTGACCCGTCTGTCAACCCACGAAGAAGCACACTGGATGGATAAAGATTCATCATGCCCATTAAGGCACTCCAAGAATGGAATAATGCGTAGGATGAGTTCTAAAGTGCTTCTCTGTTGGCCCTAGCACCCTTAAATGTAAGATTTCTCTTAGATGACAAATGATTCTTCTTATATCTTTGAGAACCCTTCTTGGTGCCATTAGGATCATAATGAGTATACTAGTCTTGTGCTTGCTTACAAAAAGTGGTCACAATTAACCTAATCTTGTGGTCATTATCCACAACATTTTGTGTGTGCCATGCTATCTCATATGCTTAAGTTGTTAATATGTCTTACATTTTGTTGTGTTAATATGTCAATTTGAATTTCTTGTGTTGAGTTGTTTATTGATGCGTAGGATGAGTTCTAAAGTGCTTCTCTATTGGCCCTAGCACCCTTAAATGTAAGATTTCTCTTAGATGACAAATGATTCCTCTTATATCTTTGAGAACCCTTCTTGGTGCCATTAGGATCATAATAAGTATACTAGTCTTGTGCTTGCTTACAAAAAGTGGTCGCAATTAACCTAATCTTGTGGTCATTGTCCACAACATTTTGTGTGTGTCATGCTATCTCATATGCTTAAGTTTAACGGGCTAATAATGAACAGAAAACCCTTGTTTGCCTGCCTCCAACTAATGGACTTGTTGGAACCTAAAATTTCCTACCATTTTTTGCAAAAATTTTAGGTTCCCATGATGAAAAATATGACTGCAACACTCAGAAATGCACCTTTACAATATACTTCAGTGGCCTACTTTGAAGGGTTATAATTCGAAGCCTATTCATTTTTATGTCAAACCACTTGGTAGGCCATCACCCAATGGAGAAGGGATTTTCATAAAGAGCATGACAGTGTTACCTTGTCATAGTCACAAAGGGGATAGTCTTTGTGGTGGTAATTAAAGTCACTAAGTTTACATCCACCTTTCTAGGGTCTGCAGAAATGCCAGAAGTTGAATATGCTTATTTTAAAGATCTTGCCATGAGTATTTTCCATGTTTTTACAAATGGAGACCTCCCCAATCCTTATCTCAAGTTTCAAATGCACAATGAAATGATGGAGGACAATCATAACTGTCATAATAGTACATTAGCATTTTTGTCTCAAGGTGGCCCTTGAGACTGCCAAGGGGATGGATATAGAGTTGGGATTATGGTTTTTGTTTAAAAGCCTTGTGTCATTGACCTAATATTTATTTATGGCAAGTATCCCAATAGTCTAAAGATTACAAATTGTTGTCAAGAAAGGACTTTCATAGTTAAGTGCGGTACAGTGATACAATTTCATCTTGGTTGAGTATTGTATAAATCTCAAGCTATTTAGAATGCATGGGGTATTAGGGTGTGGTATCACTATATAGGTAACCATCAAGTGATTTCTTCAACCCAATCTTGGCCTATATAGTACCCAGTGTGAAGAGCAAGATAGCATTGTCCAAGAACCTTATTACGGTCACAAATGAGGGCATTCTTAGCTATTGTAACCATAGTTGGAATCCCTTGTTGTTACCATAACATACATGACCTAAATCCATGACTCTGCGAGTATGAGTTGTTTGAAAGCCAAATTCCACAACCTTTTCCACCATCCTCCCTGCCTGTGTCAAAATGGGAGTTTTGGAATAGGGTATGGACATCCATCAATACATAAAGTATAGAGGAACTTTGTCAGAGGTTGTAGTTGCAACTGCCCTGTTAGACATGTATGCAAAATGTGGAAGCATTGACAAGGCACGTGAACTGTTTGACAGAATGCCTCAAAGAAATGTGGTCTCATGGACTGCAATGACTGCAGGATATGCACAAAATGGATTTGTTGAAAAGGCTTCAGAAATTTTAAAGCAAATGCAATTGGCTAGTGTAAAGACAAATTCCACAACCTTTTCCAACATCCTCCCTGCCTGTGTCAAAATGGGAGCTTTGGAATAGGGTATGGACATCCATCAATACATAAAGGATAGAGGAATTTTGTCAGATGTTGTAGTTACAACTGCCCTGTTAGACATGTATGCAAAATGTGGAAGCATAGACAAGGCACGTGAACTGTTTGACAGAATGCCTCAAAGAAATATGGTCTCATGGACTGCAATGACTGCAAGATATGCACAAAATGGATTTGTTGAAAAGGCTTCAGAAATTTTAAAGCAAATGCAATTGGCTGGTCTAAATCCAAATTCCACAACCTTTGCCACCATCCTCCCTACCTGTGTCAAAATCAGAACTTTGGAATAGGGTATGTACATCCATCAATACATAAAGGATAGAGGAATTTTGTCAGATGTAGTTGCAACTGCCTTGTTAGACATGTATGCAAAATGTGGAAGCATAGACAAGGCACATGAACTGTTTGACAGAATGCCTCAAAGAAATGTGGTCTCATGGACTGCAATGACTACAGGATACGCACAAAATGGATTTGTTGAAAAGGCTTCAGAAATTTTAAAGCAATTGCAATTGGCGGGTGTAAAGCCAAATTCCACAACCTTTGCCAGCATCCTCCCTGCTTGTGTCAAAATGGGAGCTTTGGAATAGGGTATGGACATCCATCAATACATAAAGGGTAGAGGAATTTTGTCAGATGTTGTAGTTGCAATTGCCCTGTTAGACATGTATGCAAAATGTGGAAGCATAGACAAGGCACGAGAACTGTTTGACAGAATGCCTCAAAGAAATGTGGTCTCATGGACTGCAATGACTGCAGGATATGCACAAAATGGATTGGTTGATTTAAGGCTTCAGAAATTTTAAAGCAAATGCAATTAGCTGGTGTAAAGCCAAATTCCACAACCTTTGCCACCATCCTCCCTGCCTGTGTCAAAATAGAAGCTTTCAACCAAGCAATTTGTAGCACTTAAGGTTATGTAATAGAATTTATAGTTGATAGTTAAATTTATAACAAATTTTTTTATGATCTTTACTAACGTTTATTAGAATTGTTGCATGTTTTACATCATTGGAATGACATATTAGCTGTAACTTTTTTAAAATTTTATTATGGTATGCACTTTGATATGATGTAATATGATTATGGTTTCGTTTCATATGTTGTAATATTAGATATATAACAGAAAAATAAATTATTGCATGGAATAAATAATAAGTTTTCATTTTAAATGTTTTTTTTGCAGAACACGGGTCTTCTAGAAGATCAAGATGATCCTCATGATAGAGATCCAGATTATGTTGGTTCTAGTATAGATCACATGGCAGAGGATGATGATGATGCAGATATAGAAGACACTAAGGCCAATGACGATGATGATGACGATGATAATGGTGATGATGATGATGATCACGATGGTGATGATGATGATGAGGCAGTTGCTCGTAGTAGCTAGTGACATTCATGATCATATAGACTGCATCATGGATCATTGTTGATATATCATTATGATGCCTCTTGTCATAGTCGCTAGCTATCATATGTATCATTTTCACGGCCTGTAGTGTCATATTAATGAGTTGTATTATAAATTTATGTATCATTTTGACTTATATCATTTGGACATGTATCATCTTGACTTGTATCATTTTGAGTTACGTAATTTATCATTTTTACTTATATCATTTGTACATGTATCATTTAGACATGTTATTGATCTACTGGCATATTTAACTTTCACTTGTTTTAGTTATATATGATGATTATCTTATCCATATTGAATTGTCAATTTATATATATTGAAAGTGGTAGATGATTTTTGGATGGATATTTATTACGTGTATGATGATTTTAATTTACTGCTCGGGATGGATGTTGTCAAATTTAATTAAATTATAGATATTTGACTCACTTGTTTTAATTATAGATGATGATCATGTTATAATAATTATCTTTCTATTTAATCATATGAGTTAAATAATTAAATTACTTACTTTATAATCATATGAGTTATTTAAGAGGCATGATATATTTAACTAATTAAATAGAAATAAAACATATTAAATTAATAAATGTAAGCAAAACAATAAGCATTTTTAGAAGCAACAAAAGACACAAAAATGGAAGCAACAAGCAATGATATATCAGAAGCAAAACTGGAAGCAAAATTGGAAGCAAAATTGGATGCAAAATTGGAAGCCAAACTGGAAGTAAAACCAGAAGCAAAATCAGAAGCAAAATTGGAAGCAAAACTGGAAACAAAACCAGAAGCAAAATTGGAAGCAAACCTAGAAGCAAAACTGGAAGCAAACCTAGAAGCAAAATTAGAAGCGAAACTGGAAGCAAAACTGGAAGCAACATTGGAAGCAAACCTGGAAGCAAAACCAGAAGCAACATTAGAAGCAAACCTGGAAGCAAAACCAAAAGCAAAATTGGAAGCAAAACTGGGAGCAAAACTGGAACCAAAATTGGAAGCAAAATTGGAAGAAAACCTGGAAGCAAAACTGGAAGCAAAATCGGAAGCAAAACCAGAAGTAAAACTGGAAGCAAAAGCAGAAGCCAACCTGGAAGCAAAACTGGAAGCAACAGTGGAAGCAACACAAGAAGCAAAATTGGAAGCCAAACTGGAAGCAACAAAATCTAGTGCTAAATCTAGCGTTAATCCTGGCACTAAAATCTGGTGCTAAACCTGGCGCAAAACCTGGCATTATAATCGGTGCTAAAACTGGTGCAATAGTGAGATGTTATTGGGCGCTATCCAATTCATGGACTCAAATGTACTAAATTCTGGCATTATTTTAGGTGCTAATTGCCTGTTCTGTTGTAGTGAACTTCCCTTTCCATGAGTTGATCTTGTTCTGAATGGTCTGAAGAATTTTATTCCACAAATTTGATTTATCCATACCTTTGAACATAGGAACACCTAAGTAGCTACTTGGCAATGAATCCACTTTGAAATCTAGAATTTTCAAGATACGTTGAACCTCTTGTGCCATATGAAATAGAAATAGCTCTAATTTGGTTAGATTTATTCTTTGACCTGAAGCTTCGCAATATGAGGTGATGGTATTTCTGATAGATCGAGCTTCATCTATTGTGGTGACACCGAAAAGCATGGTATCAACTGTAAATAGTGCATGCATGAAGGAATCTTTCGCTCCAATCTGAATACCCCCTCCATAGCTTCTTGGCATTAGTTTCTCTGATTTTCCAAGTGAAGGCTTCGGCCATAAGAATAAATAGATATGGGGAGGTAGGATCCCGTTAGTGAATACCTCTAAAGGCCTCAAAGTTTCCCACCTAGTTACCATTGACTAGGACCGTGAAGGACGTGCCTGATATACATGTTAAAACCCATTTGCACATTGATGTGAGAAACCTAGCTTAGAAAGGACTTCTATCAAGAAGACCCAGTTGACCTTGTCATATGCTTTAGCTGTGTCTAATTCGATTACCATCGAGGGGATCTTTTTGTCTTGAATGGAATGGATTAGCTCATGTGTCACTATGGCCCCTTTTGTTATCTCTCTACCAGAGATGAAGCCTCCTTGTTCTTCTGAAACAAGGTCTGGGATTATTGTAGCCAATCTCATGGCCATTGCCTTTGTTATTATCTTGTAGACTAAATTACAAAGAGATATTGGCCCATATTCTTCTAATGTTGTGGGAGATTTCACTTTTGGGATAAGGATTATAGTTGTTCTTTTGAATTCTTTGAGTATATTTTTGTTTTTGTGGGCCTCCTCCACTGCTAGAAAGACCTCCTTCCCCACTGTCTCCCAACACTTCTGAAAGAAGGAACCTGTGAAGCCATTTGGCCCTGGGGCCTTGTCCCCTGACATGGCGAAGACTGATGCTTGAACTTCTTCAAATGAAAAGGCTTTCATCAGCAAATCATTGTGCTCCTCCTTGACTAGCTTGGGTAAATTAAATTCCACTGTCATCTGTGATCTAACTCCTAATTTAACCTTTGCGGAAAGGAGCTTCTTGAAAAATAGAGTGGCTTTATTTTGAATTTCAACTGGGTTAGATTTAATGTCCCCGTTATCTTTTCTCACTGCTCTAATATGGTTATGCTCCCTTCTAATTTTCGTGGAGACGTGGAAGAATTTTGTATTTTTGTCCCCATCTTTCAGCCACGTTTCTCTTGATTTCTTCCGCCAAAAGATTTCCTCCCTTCTGAGGATTTCTTCCATCTTTTCTTTAAGTAATTTGTCCCGTGACTAAGACTCATTGTTCATACCATGCAGAATAACATGAAGTGCCGGGGTTTCTAATTCCTTCTTGATTGTTGTTTTTTCTTGGAATATATTTTTGGAACATGACTTATTCCAGGAGATAATTTGATTTCTGAGGAATTTCAATTTGTGTGCAAGTTGAAACATTCTTGAACCTTGTATAAAGGGCGTTGCTCCCCACCACTCCTTGACTCGGGGAATGAAAGTCTGGTCCCTGAACCACATATCTTGAAATTTGAAATATTTCTGATTTTGAATTGGTGACTCCCCTATGGACAAAATGACTGAAAATGATCTGATCCTATCCATGGCAAGATGATTAAGGACATATCTTTCGGTGATTCGAGACACTTGCTGGAAATTAGGAACCTATCTAGTCTTTCCGCAATTTGGCTGAAATCCTTCCTTCTATTAGTCCAAGTGTAGCGGCCATTCTTTGGAGGGCAATCTAGGAGCCTATTGACTGATATGAAGTCCTTAAAATCCTCCATTAACTTAATGGGATGGGAGATACCTCTTGTCTTCTCATCTTCTGCCACTACAACGTTGAAGTCCCCTCCAAGGATGACTCTTTCCTTTCTTAATTTGTATAGAATTTGGCTGAGTTCATACCACAACACATTTTTGGGGGTTGTACCACAAGGGTCGTATATGCAAAGAATCCATAAGTCCTTCATGTCTAAGGATCTCAAGAATTTTTAACACATTTTTGTGGGTCGCACCACAAGGGTCGTATATGCAGAGAATCCATAAGTCCTTCATGTCTAAGGATTTTGGGAATTTTCCCAGAATCCAGTTTCCTTTTGTTACCCTAGATAAAAAGTTTGTTTTTATTCTATTCAAATACCAATTCTACATTTCAAAAAGGGATAAACCAAGTCCAAACTAAATGCCAAGTTATCTAGTTATTCCCCATGCTTAACTTGTTTCCAATATTGAGGAACCTAATGAGGAGCAAGACCAACCTGTGTTATTAAGAACTCAATTTATGATGGGTTAGTTTAGAACCCAAGACCAAGTAATATAGATTTAAAATATCTAGATTATTGTTCAACTCATTTTTATGAGGTGACTATTGGGTTTGTCGTAGGGTCACTCTAGTAAATTTTTTGTTGTTGAACATATGCTTTTTTTCTACTAAAAAAATGGAAAACCCACACATGGTCATGAGGTGGCTTCTTGGGTTTGTCCTAAGCATCATTATAGTAGAATTGGTCTTAGCCCTTTTGTGTACCCTCAAAGAATGATGTGGAATCATTGAGGTTTCTTGGATCCCCTTAGGCTTGGATGTTGACCAAGATTGACCACCTAATGATGCCATATGGCTAGGTGGTGAGTCATCCCTCTTGACTGTTAGTATTGAGCCTCTTGACTATTAACGAGACAATGTAATTGCATTTGAGTTGTTCTTTGTTCTTTGATTTTTGAATGTTGTAGTGATCACACAAAATCAAGAATGACTCAAACTTGGTTGTCATGTAGACTTCCAAAAACTAGAGGTCCATGAATTTGGAGATTTTAAAGAAATGCTATCAACATCACACCGCTTGCCATTATAAATGACACAACATCCTTTGCATTGGAGACAATCTTTGTTCTTTGGTTCTAGTGTAAGGTGATGTAACTAGAATTGTCAAAAGGTTTTGAATTTAAATTATTATTGTGGATGTTAGCAATTACTTGTGTAGCTATTTAATTACACCAAATCCAACTTGCAAATATCCTGGCAATTGTATTGGCCTTCATGAGATCCACACTTTTTTTTAGCCAAGGATCCAAATTTAAGTTACTTATAGTGAAATCTTGCAAGGGGACATGTACTCCCTCAAATGATTTAACTTTATTCTTATTGGTCTCATTTTTATCTTGAGAAATGTTATTTCAGACTAACAATAGCCGACTTTGTGATTGATTCACTTAGTCTACTTATGTTTGTGTTTTTTCAAAAGCCCCATCTAGATTTACCACTCCAACTTATCAATCATTTTTTTTATGTTCTTTCTCATAGTTTTAAGTTTGTTTATTTTGAAAGTATATTAGGATATACTTTCTCCTATTGACTAACATTTCGAGCCAAGGATCCAAATTTAAGTTACTTATAGTGAAATCTTGCAAGGGGACATGTACTCCCTAGAATGATTTAACTATATTCTTATTAGTCTCATTTTTTATTTTGAGAAATGTTATTTCAGATTAACAATAGTCGGCTTTGTGATTGATTCACTTAGTCTACTTATGTTTGTGTTTTTTTCAAAATCCCCATCTAGATTTATATATTTTTTATATATTAGGATATACTTTCTCCTTTTGACTAACATTTAAGGGAATTTCCTAAAATAAATTAGGAATATAAGAATTTACGCTTCGAAACACATTAGCTTTGCTTTTAAACACACATGAAATTGTATGACAAGAAATCAAATTCTATTTTGAGAACATATCCCTATGAGTTAGCTTGTATTTATGTTTGCATTTTTTCAAAAACCCCATCTAGATTTACCAGTCATTTTTTGTATATTCTTTCTCACACATTTAAGAGAATTTCCTAAAATAAATTAGGAATATAAGAATTTACACTTTAAACACATTAACTTTACTTTTAAACACATGAAATTGTATGACAAGAAATCAAACTCTGATTTGAGAAAATATCCTTGTGAGTATAGCTTGTACTTACATTTGTGTTTTTCAAAAAACCCCATGTAGATTTACCACTCTAACTTATCAGCCATTTTTATAAATTTTTATATGTTTTTCTCACAATTAGAAGTTTGTTTATTTTGAACTTAAGTAGGAACATGCTTATATTTTTTTTTTTTTTTTATTAAGATATACTTTCTCCTTTTAACTAACATAGGAAACATTGACTTTACTTTTAAACACAAGCTTGCTCAAAATGTCACCAAATTGGGATCTTGACTTGGTCATGACAAAGAGTGGCCATTTACAAAATTTATAAACTGAAATTTACTTACCCATCAATCCGTTTTGCACCTTTTGAAACCATAAACACAGGCCTAGACAATGAAAGTCTTCAAAGCAATCATGAAAACAATAATCACGAAGACAAGACTTTAGAGTAATCATGAACACAACAATCGAGATGAAGTCTCCTTTCTCTTATAGGTAATTTGAACTAAAATCCTATAATAAAATTCATAAATAATAGTGAACTAAAGAGTTGTAATCAAATCATGTTATAAACAAAGAGCATCTTAACATTCACAGACGAGCCAATAACCAAGATGTGTGGTTCAAGATTACTGCTCGCAAACCGTTTGAATAGATCAATTTCATTATATAAAAAAAACATCCCTACGAGCAGCCAATTTTTCCATGTGTACTTACATTAGTTACAGATTTCTTTCTAAACTTGGAAACAGGATAACCATATATGACAATGACAATATTCCAAATCTACGAATCATAAAATTTATTAGAAATCCCGATTTCAAACTTCTTGACGTTCAACTTTAAGCATTTAACAAAGAAAAAACCTGACAACTTAAAAAAATAGCTAAGAACAGAAGAGAGTTCTCCCAATATGTAGAGATGCATATCTACTCTCTGAATGCCTTGGACATCAGCAGAAACTAGCTGGAGTTGACTGCTGTATATCATGAATGCAATAAAACCCAAAACTGTGACTGCTGCCCCTACTGCAAAGAGAAACGATAAGATTAGCCAAACTTATGAGAAATGTTGTGTCAAATGTGATGCCCCTATATCATTTACAATTACCTACTAAAAGTTCTTATATATGCTCCTCATAAAGCCACCAAAAATGTCAAGTTTGCAATTTTTTAATTATACATGAATCCTTGTGTAACAATCTATAAGGAAGCATAATGACAAGTCTAAATTCTGCGTTGTAATATATCTAGAAATCAAGGTCTTGTCATAAGGCAACTTCTTCAGAATTTAATAAGTTCTTGGGGATCATGAGTTGAGAAGGGGGAGGTCTTGTCTGTGTATGAGTCTCAGTCTGCCAATGAAGCGAAGTCTCCATATTTTTGGCCTCATGGTTTGCCAAGCTAATATGTATTATTCTTACCATTTCTGCTACACTACATTACCGTTCTTCTTAAATATCACCTATTTCAATAGTCAAAGGTTAATTTTGGTCAATAAAAATAGGACAAATATTTATCACTTTTTATTGTGAATGAGGTCTAAAATCACTATTGACCGTTTGACCATTAAAATGGATGATATTTAAGTAGAGTGCTACATTACTCATCATTGTGTAACATCATACTAGTCAAAATTAAGTGGCTGCTGAGTAAACAAGATTTGATCCTACTTCTGATGTCAATATATATAGACTCTAGACCAAAAAAAAAATCATGACAGTATCCTGTTTATAATTCTAAAATGGACTTTCTTGCTATTATGACACAGGCAGCATGGCAACATAACTCGGCATTAATAGATAAAAATCGCCAAAGATTATTACGACGTGCTTTAGACACAGCATCTAGTAAAAGTTTTATATAAGCATTTGATATTATTTTGCAGTACTTACCCGATAGAAGTGTGAAAGAGCGAAGGAGTAGGCGACGATAATGCTTCTCACTTCTGACATCTTTAGTCTCTGGCACACTCAGTAGTGGTTGCTGCGCAGTATCAAATATATTGCTCATTTTCATACTCTCAAACATTGCTTATTTTCATACCAAGGTATTTCAAATAATGTATGCATTGTTCTTTCTTTTTTTATAACTGCCAAGCCTTTATCCTTCAATGTAATATTTTAAATGTTTGATGCTGGAAAAGTCTAGACGTTGGAATCAGGGCTTAAATTTGATGGCTGTATTTGGCTTTTTTTGCCGTAAAATACAATCAAAATTTTAAAAAGATTGTATCACATGAAAGGGTAAATTTTAGATAAAATGTCAAAAATTTTATAGAGTTAATCTGATGTGTATTTAGTTTATATATAATTTTTTTATAATAAAAATATGTCTTAATATTCAAAGGGCAAGTTTGAGTAGATAACCGTCATAAAATTTTGCTTGACAGGCAGGGTCGACCGTCAAATTTAGGCCCTAACTGGAATGAATATCTATAAACAAATTTAAAGAGTATTTCAGAACTTCTTAAAAAATCTAAAAACTTGGGATTTTTTGAAATAATAGAAGTTTCTATTAAAGAATTTAAAATATATAGTATTGAGAACTTTTTTTTAAAATCTAAAAATTTGAGATTTTTTTTAAATATTTTTAATTTCTATTAAAAAATAGAAGAAGTTTCTATTAAAGAATATATATATATATATATATATATATACACACACACACATAAACACACAATCATATTTTCATATTAATTTTTTTTTTTACAATTTCTAAAATAAATTACATGTGTGTTAATACAGTCAAATATTTATCACATTTTTATTCATTTCAAGGGAATTTCTTTGAAGTATGTTGATTTGGCTAATAATTAGCGCCAGTTGATACATAATTCCTTGGTCTTTCTTTGAAAATCATTGAGATTGAGAAAGAAGTGATACAATTTGAAAAAAATGTTGGATTAAATCTTTGCAATTCCACTTGCCAGATGAATATAGTCATTTGCAAAAGTAGTTGTACATTTAAATTTCCAAATATGCAAAAGAATAACATGTCTCACTACATTAGAAACAATTTTATTGTTCATAACTATCCCAATTAAAGCCTCTTTCCAACTTAAGTGAACCAAAAATAGCAAGTATATCTCTAAAGATGGCAAACTGATATTTTCTAGTAGCAATGCAAATCTCAGAATAGATGCTTCAAGGATTCTTCAGTATTACAAAAGGGATATTTAATAGGATGGACTTGCAAGGTACTTAGTTTCTCACCAATACACAATTTATAAAGTAATAACTTCCAAGCAAGCTTTTGAACATCAACATCAGCATAAGATTTCTAGATTTGTGAGTTTAACTTAGTCCAAAATTTTTGACTCATCTCGTACCTCCATCTTACATTGAGATGGGGAGTTATGAAAGTGTGGGAAGAAAGAAAAGGTAAATTTGCTTTAAAGGAAAGAAAGAGAAATGATGGATAGAAAGCCACCACCAATCCTTGAAAAAAGTTACAAGTGATAGGAGTACAAATTTTCATAGCTAAGTCAGGAGGCACAAGGGATTGTACAAATAAAATAAATTGATGGTAATTATTACTTAGATCAAATTTTCTTTGATGATCTACCAAGAGGACCATTGCAATATTGAGAATTCCCATAAATCTTTGAGTTGATTAATATTTTTTTTAAATAAATGGTAAGCTTGTTTGGGAAACATTCAATAGCCAATGGTTTTCCATGGAATTGGATAAGCACATTCCACCAAATGGAATAGGAAGAAAAACTAAAACCATGTTGTAATGAAGATTCTCTCCAATTCAAAAATTGACACACTTTCTTCGAAGCCTTCCAAATGGATTGAATAGGAAAAGATGCCTTAATATGAGAATATAGAGTAAAGAGAATCTTATCCAACCAAGGTTTTGTCATTTCTTTTTAATAGTGGAAATAACAAGCTTGTGTCTATAAAATTTTCTATTGTTCATCACATTTTACGACTCTAGTGATCCATTTAAGAACTAAACAAATACCTTGCTTTTCTAGATCAATAATATTGAGACCACCTTTAGATTTAGGCTTAATGCATTGGTGCCAAGAGATGAATCTACATCCTATACTACCATCCCATTTAGTCCAAAGGTATTGTTGAATAAGTTTACACAACTCTTCATATCCTATTCTAGATAACATCCAACATGAAGAGAAATAAAAGTGTGTAGTAAGAAAAATTATGTTAGCAACCTAAACTTTTCTAGCCAATGAGAGAAATTTGTAACCCTAGTTAAAAAGTTTGTGTTTATTCTATTAAAATACCAATTCTACATTTCAAAAAGGGATAAACCAAGTCCAAACAAAATGCCAAGTTATCTAGTTATTCCCCGTGCTTAACGTGTTTCCAATATTGAGGAATCTAATGAGGAGTAGGACCAACCTATGTTATTAAGAACTCAATTTTATGATGGATTAGTTGAGAACCCGAGGCTAAGTTATATAGATTTAAAATATTTAAATTATTGTTCAAATCATTTTTATGAGGTGACTATTGGGTTTGTCGTATGGATCACTCTATTAATTTTTTTATTATTGAACATATGTTTTTTTTTTCTACTGAAAAAATGGAAAACCTACACATGGTCATAAGGTGGCTTCTTGGTTTTGTCCTAGGCATCATTCTAGTAGGATTGAGTTTCTTGGATCCCCTTAGGCTTGAATGTTGACCAAGATTGACCACCTAATGATGCCATATGGCTAGGTGGTGAGTCATCCCTCTTGATTGTTAGTGTTGAGCCTCTTGACTGTTAATGAGGCAATGTCATTGCATTTGAATTGTTCTTTGTTCTTTGATTTTGGAATGTTGTAGTGATCACACAAAATCAAGATTGACCTAGACTTGGTTGTCATGTAGACTTCCAAAAACTAGAGTTCCATGAATTCGGAGATTTTAAAGAAATGCTGTCAACATTACACCCCTTGCCGTTATAAATGACACAACATCCTTTGCATTCGAGACAATATTTGTTCTTTGGTTCTAGTGTAATGTGATGCAACTTGAATTGTCAAATGGTTTTGAATTTAAATTATTATTGTGGATGTTAGCAATTACTTTAGCTATTTGATTACATCAAATCCAACTTGCAAATATTCTAGCAATTGTATTGGCCTTCATGAGATCCACACTTTTTTTCAAGCCAAGGATCCAAATTTAAGTTACATATAGTGATATCTTGCAAGGGGACATGTACTCCCTAGAATTATATAACTTCATTCTTATTTGTCTCAATTTTTATTTTGAGAAATGTTATTTCAGACTAACAATAGCCAACTTTGTGATTGATTCACTTAGTCTACTAATGTTTGTATTTTTTCATAAACCCCATCTAGATTTACCACTCCAACTTATCAATCATTTTTTGTATGTTTTTTTCACAATTTAAAGTTTGTTTATTTTGAGTTTAAGCAGTGGCATACATTATTTTGAGTTTATTTTTTTATATATTAAGATATACTTTCTCCTTTTAAGAATTTCCTAAAATAAATTGGGAATATAAAAATTTACACTTTGAAACACATTACCATCACTTTTGGACACACAATGACAATGACAAGAAATCAAATTCTGATTTGAGAAAATATACCTGAGTATAGCTTGTCACTGACAAATTATTGGTGGATTTGGAAGGTTGGATTTAACTTCAAGCTTGGTCAAAATGTCACCAAATTGGGGTCTTGACTTGGTAATGACAAAGAGTGGCCATTTACAAATTTTATTAACTGAAATTTAGGTACTCATCAATCCGTTTTGCACCTTCGAAACCATAAATACAGTCCTCGACAATGAAAGTCTTCAAAGCAATCATGAACACAACA
The DNA here is from genome assembly GCA_027924645.1 of Cunninghamia lanceolata. Taxonomy (NCBI): domain Eukaryota; kingdom Viridiplantae; phylum Streptophyta; class Pinopsida; order Cupressales; family Cupressaceae; genus Cunninghamia; species Cunninghamia lanceolata. The sequence continues at coordinate 1,907,140 of BSBN01000135.1, read as the reverse complement.
ATCAAGAAGACAAGTCTTTAAAGCAATCATGAACACAACAATATATTGGTATGGGTGCTTGCACCTTTTTCCAAACAAAAAAAAAATCATGAACACAACAATCGAGATGAAGTCTCCTTTCTTTTATAGGTAACTGTGGACTACAGTCCTGTAATAAAATTCATACATAATAATGAACTGAAGAGTTGTAACGAAATCATCTTATAAACAAAGAGCATCTTCACATTCACAGGGCGAGCCAATGACCAAGATGTGTGGTGCAAGATTACTGCTTGCAAACCGTTCGGACAGATCAATTTCATTATAAAAAAAAAAATCCCTACGACCAGCCAATTTTTCCATGTGTACTTTGCATTAGTTGCAGATTTCTTTTTGGAAACAGGATAACCATATAGGACTATGACAATATATCTCTTGGCTTGCTTAAAACATTAACATGAAAAGTAAAAGCATTCAAGAAAATTAAATCATATATCAGACCAAAAAAATTATTATCATGGGAAGAAAAATGATCATCTGAACACAATAGAATATATTTATCATCAATATGTCAGCCCAAAAATATATTACTAGCACTTGCACCCATAGGAGATTCAAGGAATACGCCGATAGGAACAACCGAGAGTTCAGAAATTTTTCAGGCGTGAGTTTTTTTTCGGCGTGAGACAATTCCGAGCACTATAATGCTCACATATAAAAGCTTATCGGTTAATTAGAAATCTCAATTTCAAACACCATCTTGACGTTCAACTTCAAGCATATAACAAAGAAAAAACCTGACATCTTAAAATAAATAGCTAAGAACAGAAGAGAGTTCTCCCAATATGTAGAGATGCACATCTACTCTCTGAATGCCTTGGCGATCACCAGAAATTAGCTGGAGTTGGCTCTACTTGTGTATATCACGTATGCAATAAAACCCAAGACTGCAAAGAGAAACGATAAGATTAGCCAAATTTATGAGAAATGCTGTGTCAAATGTGATGGCCATCATTACCCATCATTACGTGACATCATACTAGTCAAAATTAAGTGGCTGCTGAGTAAACAAGATTTGATCCTACTTCTGATGTCAATATATATAGACTCTAGACAAAAGAAATCTATCCTGACAATATCCTGCTTATAATTCTAAAATGGGCTATCTTCCTATTATGACACAGGCAGCATGGAACCATTACTCGGCATTAATAGAAAAAAAAATTGCCAGCAAAAATCCAGAATAGATACAACGTGCTATTAGACAGAGCATCTAGTAAAAGTTTTATATAAGCATTTGATATTATTTTGCAATACTTACCCGATAGAAGTGTGAGAGCGCGAAAGAGTAGACGACGATAATACTTAGTCAGTAGTGGTTGCCGAAACAGATCATATGTATTGCCCATTTTCATACTCTCAAAGATTGCTTCATTAACACCCATATCTTGGCCGACCTGACACACAAAAAACATATGTGAATAATAAGCATGTAGATATTTACCACAATTGGTTTCAAACAATGCAATCATGTCAATGATAGTGGTTATTAACTGTGAGTAAGATACACTCAATTTTTTTCTTAAATAGATGGGAGTAAAAGATTTTTAGGTTCATCAGATTTTAACATTTTTTAATCTACACAATCGTGCTCAAAACACGTGCAGATGAATATGGATTCTTGTTTTATAGCATGACTTGTAACACTAATTCATTGTATCTATATAAATTATTTATCAAGAAAAGAACATATATAAAAAAATCTTGTATATGTAACCATTCATCTGTTAGCAAATTATTGCACACACCTATAATGGAAATGTACATCTATACTTGAGAGAAAACTAGTCCAGGTATAGGTGAAGCCTAATTCCAAAATCACAATTCATTCTGGGATGTAGTTTGAACTTTTGTGTTCATGCCTGCGTATGTGTGCATCTCAAACATTAAAGGATCTATCCGAGGCAAATGTAGCTGTTATGGCAGTTGCAGTGGTTATTATCTTAAAATGACTTGTAAAGGTTCGAGAGATACTTTCTAACATGGTCATCAGTCAAAATTGGTCTATATGGAGGCAATCTAGCACTACAAAGGCAGCACAATATTAAGTGAAAAATCTTAGATGACATTTGGTGGATCCTATTGAATATCTCCTCAGTTTCACCAAACGCATATTGAGTATGATCCATTATACCGACATGGATAGGCCTTATTTGAAAGAGATATATGATGGCATCAACTCAATGATTGAGAAGATGAAGACTATTATAAATAAGAAAGAGCAGAATCCTAGCAAAAAAAAATTCAAACAGCTACAAAAAATTATTGAAGAGAGATGGAACAAAATGACGACCCCACTACATCTTCTTGCCTTTGCATGTTGTCCCAAATATTATAACACTGGTAAAATCCTTTCTATGTCAACAAAGATTGCCCCATTTAGATATGTTTAAGTCAGCCAAAGGTACAAGGCAGCACTTTGTAAACTTTTCATTGATCCTAACATGTGGGATGCAGTTGGGATTGAGTTCATGGGTTTTGTAAGCTCCAATGACTCCAATATTGATGCTCTTCATAACAAGTTTAAGGTTGATGTTCACAGTTGGTGTATTTACATGGCCAATCATTCACATACCTGCAACCTTTTGTGATCAAAATTTTATTAAATTTTATCTCGACTCTGTGATTTTGTCTTAATTACATCTTTTTGCCTTTGCATTTCTGTGTCGACAAGGATTGCCCCATATAGAGATGTTGAAGTCAGCCATAGATACAGGGCAGCACTTTGTAGACTCTTCATTGGTCCTAACATGCAGTATGTAGTTGGGATTGAGTTCATGAGTTTTGTAAGCTCCAATGACTTTAATATTGATGCTCTTCGTAACAAGTTTTAAGGTTGATGTTCACAGTTGGTGGTACTTCCATGGCCAATCATTTACATACCTTCAATTTTTTGTGATCAAAATTTTATCGCAAGTTTTAAATTTTATAACTCTCGACTCTGTAATTTTGTTTTAATAAGTTGTTAGTTCATCTGCATCTGAGATGAATTGGAGCACATACTTCTTCATCCACTCAGTAAAACGCAATTGACTGCACTAAAAAAAAATAGAGGACTTAATGTATGTGCAATCCAATTTGCACCTCCTTTCACACAAACAAAGTGGCTACAAGGAAAGGGACACAAAGTAGTGGGATATCAAGCCAGAGTATACTAACTTGGATGCTTCCACTTCCCACCTTGCTGCACTTGATGTTGAGAACAAGCCAGTTAGTGAGCATGAGAGTGTCAGTGCTAGTGGCACTATTTGTGGTTCTAATACAGTACCTACATCATCTAATATGGATGGTGATGAAATTTTTGAAGACTCATATGATGTTGATGCCTAATTTAGTAATGGCTGACTATTGACACTCTGACAATATTATTTTTAATTTTAATATATATCATGACAATCGAGTTTGACTAATTGACATTGTAGTATTTTTAAGTTTTATGGTGGTTTTGTTTATTATATGATGTTGTGCTATTTTGAACTTAATTACTACTGCAAATATGTATATATTTTTTATTTTTAAATGTTTTTGTATAAATGAACCCAAAACGAACCCAACCACCAAAATGTTTTTGACTGAATCTGCAAACCCAAACCAATACTAGGACCAATAACTTTGCTTTATAAAATTATACTAGGTGGTTCTACAATGATTAATAATACTTTAATAATTTATATATATATATCAATTTTTTTTTAAAAAGGAAAACCTATAAACGAAATTATATAAATTTTATAGAACATAAAACAGAGAATGTTAAATTATTCAGCCTCATCTCTAAACTTAATAGGTTAAAGAGGGCATTGTACTCGAGAGGGCATTGGGCAGCTTGGATGAGGCGTTCAAGTTCAAAACGATGAGGACATACATTGCAGAGTTTATCTCCGCTTTGCTCTTCATCTATGCTGGCGTTGGGTCGGCCGTTGTCTATAGTTCGTCTTTTGAAATGTCGATAAGTTGACGTCGGATATACCGCTGATCCAACAAGTCTAGTCGCAATTGCAATGGCTCATGCCTTGGCACTTTTCGTAGCCATCTCCATTGCTTTAGAAATGCCTCAACCAAGCTGGAATCGCTTGTCAACGACCCTAAATGAATCCACCCCCCAAAAAAGTACCTGGACATTTTGCACCCAAATCCAATTCTGAAACGAATCATACTTCATACCCAAGTATGCATGGTTTTTCTGCCGATTCAGTAACATGACATAAATCAGCTTATAGATGAAGATGCTGAGATAATGTCAAAGGTGTTGGCTGTCAAGGTAGAAGACAAAGATGGCAGACAATGATGCCAGTAGCAAAACCACCATTCATAGCAAAAATCTTACATTTTACAACCCAAAGAAAGACATTTTATAATGAAAAGAGTTCCATTAAAGTACAATCCGGAATTTTTATTTTGGCCAAAAACCTTATAATCCAAAAATTGAGTTTTTCTATATTGCAACCGGAAAATTGTACTGTTTGTAATCTTAACATTAGGTGCAAGATTGAAACACCTTTTCTAACAACCTGGTCAATGTAAGTCTCTCAGATTTATAAATAATCAATGCAGCATATGTTGAAATCACTTGATGTAAGCATCAATGAGAGATATGCCGTAGTCCATGGCATATACATTACGTCAATTTTTCTTTGAACTTGCCTGAAAATGTTTTACTAACATGTAGCGTCAAGAATGTAACTGTAAACATTCACAGGCAGATCAATAGAGTTGTCTATGTTAAAATTTCTTGGCAGCATGTCATAGTAGCTCTCCAACTACAAGTCTCCCCTGGATGCATGCTTTGCTCTGTTTCTTGATGACAAGATGTTTGGGTACAACCGATCACTACTTGCTAAGACTTACCAGAAAGTCTTTATACCTGATACCAATATATTGTTTCACATATTTCAGCTACATTTTATAGTCTTTATACATTTTACCAGAAAGTCCTTTTATGTTGAAACTTGAAAGCCATCAACAACACGTCGAAGTAGCTTTGAAGGTGCAAGAGGCAGGGTGCACTTTGCAGGCTACTTTTTGTATTTTTGCTAATTTTTCAATGTGTTCTAAATTAAATTCTCCATTTAGCAAAATTTCCAAAATATTTTCAGCAATTGTGTATAAAACGTACTTAAACATATGTATTAACAGTAAACTCTGCCTTTTTTAAAATTAGCCTATAATACATATATTTCTTATATTTTAAGAAATAGTAAAATGAAATTCCATCCATTAAATAATTCTCTCCAGTGCTAGGTTGCAGAAGATATTCACCCATGCATTACAATGACCTTGTATGCACCAAGTTAATTAGATATTTGTACGTTATTTTTATTTATATTTACTATTTTTGGCACTTTTTTAATGGTATTATACGAATAGTTGAAGACCTTCCCCTACCCACATTGTCTGTCCATTGACACAACTTGTTATGGCCTTAACTGGCAGAAATACACAGTATATTTTTTCTCTGATGCTCTGATTGGCCAATGAAGATAAATGCATTTATGTTATTGGGTTTCATTAAGCCCAGTTCATAATGGACTGCACAAATATCAAATCAATTTGTTTGAGCCTGTCTAAACATGCATAATTAAATGTAATGCTTTGACTACCTGTTGTTGAATCTGAAGACCCATTTGAAAAGAGTTTATCCACAATTAGGATAACTATACAGAAATCATTTGGGACACAGTCCTACGACCATGATATTTCAGCCTGCTTTCAAATGCTCCCGATGCCTTTTCTATTGGGAATTGATCATTATGATCTCAAAACTAAAGCATTACGTTCACTCTATCTTCATTAGAAATTATGGGATTCATTGATGCTCTACTTTTAGGTTCTAATATAGTGCTTTCAAAAGGGTGCCTACTGCATTCTAACTTGAAGGCCAACAATATATTAATTCAAGCCTTACTTGATGGAATTATGCAATGGAGCTAAGGTCTTATTGCACTAGGAAAAATAATAATCAAACTCAAACAGCCTTTCGACAAGATAACTGTCAAGCAGCTGCATATAAGTATATAACTCTTCACATAAACCATCTCATTGACATATCCTCACGCAATTATGTATTGATATTCATCAGTCCCAAGGTCACTAGGACAGAAGCAAATGATTCCTTTCAAGTTCAAGGATATACTAATCTAGCCCAACTAGCCTTGAATAGCACAGCAGCAAAATCTTGATCAACATACAAGGAAACTAACATTTTCATAGAGGAATTTCTTAAAATTTACAATTTGTGTAAGACACCATCTTATGGAGCGTTGATTTCAAATTGCCCACCTAGCTCTTGTCTTTATTCAGATCTGTGTGGTCATTAGCCAACAGAAAATGTGCTCTTTTCAACTATATCACTATAATGGCTGACTATAGAGAGTCAAATGCTAAATACTATTTATAACCCCCTCTCATACTTACTCTAGATTCACCTACCAACAAAATTACATCAACAACAAATCCAAAAACACATCCAAGTTTTGGTAAATAACACTGCATGGATGTCTCTTTTTTCCAAACACGTCAGTTTGAAACATATGCAGCAATGTGGAATAAAATTTCCCTCAACCGGCCAGAACATGAATATTATATGTGCTTAATAGATTGTGTGATCGATGTATCAATGACAACATTGAATAGAAATTTTATGTAGACTGTTAATCAATACTAATTTTTAAATCCCCAAACCGTATGCTCTAAGTATAAGTACAAAGAGGCTTGTCAGAAATTTATGCCACTATAGCTCTTCAAATTATAATTTTTTTTTCAAATATAAAAGAACACATTCTCCCAAAAGAAGGCAGTGAAAATAGTTCCTAAACAGGAAGTTTGAAGCATGCATACCACTTTTATCAAGTGCTCGAAAGGGGGTTCCTTTGTGCTTAACTTGTCTTCCATAAGAGGTCCAGGTGAGACATTTTGGTGCCCATTCTGGTTAACAATACTCTGAGCAGGGTTAGAAGAAAAACTGGCTAATAGAGGCAAAGCAAAAATTCCTGGCGTACCAATGGCAAGAGAATTCGAATGGCTTCGTCCATTTGTCGTTTGTTTAAGGCCCTGACTACTTCCAATATTTGGAATTGCCGATGATTGCTTCACGGCATCTTCCATGGGTGAAGGAGCTGGCAGGGTGGAGGGTGAAGGAGCTGTAAATGGTAAGGTTACTGGCTGCATGGGAGTTCCAAGCTTGGGAACCGGAAGTGATGATGCAACTAGACCTTGCTGATCTAATTGTGGAGAGGATTGCTGATAGACTTGAGGAGAAACAACTGGAAGAAATTGAGGTGAGCAAACAGAAAGTGCCGGCACTGTCTTAAATGGCTGTTGCTGCAACTGTGGCATGGAACTATGCTGAATAGGTGCAACAATGTTTGGTTGCATTGATGTTGCAGAAGCCTGTAAATTCATCAGTTGAAGCTGATTAGAATGCTTCTCCTGTTGCTGCAACTGAGGCATTAGAAATTGTGACTCTTGCTGCATAGAATGCAAATGGCTGCAAGACTCGGGCAGAAATTGTTGATGTCCCTGTTGTTGTTGCAGAGCAGGTTTTCCTGGCTTAAAAGAGTCTAGAACGCTTTGAATTTGCTTCTCAACAGCATCGATCTTGTCTTCTGGGAATCCAGGTGGAATATCTCCCTTAGAAACTTGAAAATATTGCATCATACAATGAACTTTGGTTCTATACAGCTTTAGTTTGTCCGGTTGATCAGCTGCCATAGGCTGCAAAAATAACAATTTTTAAGTATTGATGCCAAAAATTGAATCATTTGCCAGTGCCTTCAGACCATTTGATAAAAATATACCTGCTGACATTTCATAGAAAGCCTTTGAAATAATTCTCTTAGGTCAGGAAAATATATATCCTTCAGCCTTTGCAGCTGCAAAAGAAATGCATCACCATTTTTATCAAGATCATTGATAGAAAGAGATGTCCTGATTCTAATAGACTCAGAAGAATGCTAGAAGAAGAATCATTATATGCACAAAATAGAATAACGAGAATTAACAACTATAGAATCATAGATAATGGATATAGTATAACAAAGGAAACATATCACAAAAACCATATATATAATAGATGTCAGACAACATAGATCACAATGACAAACCAAATAAGATAACTGTAAATGTTCTTTTTAATTAATAATGCACAACTTAGATGATGACTGGAAGCCGATGCTAGTTTGAAAGATTTGAAATTACACAAGCATCATCAAGTGTCGCATAAAATGAATTAATTTAATTATGTAAAATAAATATTTATTTGTGGTGCATCTTAATTGATGTGTTTAGCTACATTAGATACTTATTTGGGTGTCACTTGTAATTGTTGTATGTAACATTGGATTAGTTATTTTATGTGTGTGGAACACATAGAATAATTAATTATTTAATATTGGGATAAAGTGAAAACTTAGTTACAAATATTAAATGAGGAGTCAATGATTTCGTGTATCTATGGTTTTGGAACATATGGTATTATCCATACTACATCTTGTATTTGTGTGAGCTTGATTCTATAAAAACAAGCACATGGTTAGTAGTTGAGGTTGGCTAGTTGGTTGTTCTGGCTGTAGGCTGTGTAAGAGGCTGTCATTGTATTTAGTTTCTCTTGTAAGTGCATTTTGTGAAACATGGCATGGGATGTGTGGATACATGCTTGGACACATGGAGGATGCATTTGAGGAGCTTGATGTTTCATGGGTGTCTATTAGACTCTGTAAGTGTATTTGTCATTTTTCTTTGATGATTAATACATTATGTATGGATGTTTTTGGAGACTGGGTTTTTCTCTCTCGAGGGTTTTCCCAGGGCATATCTTGTGTTATCTTGTGGCTGTCTATTTGATCTTTACATTATGGTAAATCTGTAAGCTTGAATGCATCATTATCTCTTTTTGGGTTATGTTAAATTGGTTTGATCAACTTATAAATTCCTAACAAATGGTATCAGAGCCATGTTCATGGTTGAGGGAAATGTGAGCTCCCTGGTTTGTTATAACCCTTGTCGTGTAGTTTTGGTGCAAAGTTGATTCCATAGCAATGCAGGAAAGATGGGACATTACAAGAATTTGTGCAGGTTGTTTTGTAGATTTGTGCTTATTTTTTGTAGATGTGGGATTTGAAAATGAGTTGTAAAATAGGTTTCTTGGAGGTGCTTAATATGAGGGTTTTGAGGAGGAAATTTCGAAGATGACCTCCAGGGACAAAATGGACCTCGCCACTGAGTCCAGGAGGCTCAGGACATGAAGAAAAACATATAATTCGACCTATTTTGGCCACCAAGGCCTGAAGCAAAAAAAAAATGACCCCATCCCCCCTCAGGGATAGTTGTATGGCCATCGTTTGCAAAATGCAAATTTTTTTTAGAAAAATTAAAAATCCCTATGCTTAATTTTTCTATAGTGAAAAATTTTATTAAGTTTGATATTAAACAAAACTATAGAAGTCTTGTCAGCCCTAGCTAGCCGGCGGGCTCAAAGCCCCCGGCCCAGCGGCCTAGCCGGTCGGCCTGCCAACTCCAACGAGCGTCGAGCCTGCAACAACGGCCACAGGCTTGAAAAATTCAACGCCGGGTTTAAAACTTGTTTAAACTAGATTTAAAGGTGCTTTGGGTCCACAAAACAGTGGAGGATTGAAATTTTTAAAACTTGTTTTAATTTCCTCTTAAAATTCGCCACGTCAGTGAAACCGTACAATGCCACTTCACCTTATGATGACGTTAGCATACAGTCACTTGCACAGTTAGATGATGATGTCGTGATTGCATCAGCATGTACGGACAAGGTCCCCTAGGGCCCATTTTTAGTCCTTAGAGGGCATTTTCTTTGGGGGGCATAACTTTCGCCAAGAGTATCAGATTTTCGACTTCTTATAGGCATCTAAAAGGTCTCTCCGAGCACTACACAGTGGTATAGGTTTGGTCATCAGATTTTGTTGTTTGTGTTAAAATTTGGTGCCTAAAGCCAGGCATTGCTCTATGACAGTTTTATACTCGTAACTTTTGCATGCAAAATCAGATTTTCAATTTCGAATAGGTGTTGGAGAGATCTTGCCGTGTACTACAGTTTGGGTCGTGTTTATTTTCAGTTTGATGTGCATAGAGAGATTTGTACTTGTTTGACCACTAGTGGGAGCTTGAGATTCAGAGGGTGATTGTGAGAGCATTCAAATGGATTTTTTAGCACAAACATATGGGAGTGCATATTGTTAGGAGACCATCGTTATGGTATAGCAGGTTTCAGATTTAGTACTTCCAATTATAGGTTTACAGGTGTTTTCAGAGTTTGGACTTTGATGGAGACAGGTACACAAGTTGTCTTTTGGTTTGAAGACATGGTTGATACACGTGTGAGACTAGGAGTCTTGTTTCAGTGAGAGTTGAGTATAGGTACAACGATGACAATGATTATGGTGCCATGGATATGCAGGTGCACTTTTGCATTGGCACGACATGATCATGTATGTGTTTGATAGGTATAGGTTATGATGTTTAATTCATGATTACAGGTGGTTATGTGGTGTAGTTTTAGGAGGTTGTTCTTATCTCCTGGATGCTTGATAGGTTTCTTGACAATGGTTACTCATTGTGGACTTGTTTGGCAAATCGAATCTGGTGTTGATTTGGTGTTTGAGTCTTGGAGTCTACAAGTTGTCTTCTTTGATATCTCAGCTTACAGGTTACTAATGTGATGATGAGTTTGCACGTTACATTTGTTTTGGATCTTTGAGTCATGTAGTTTTGTGGATTAGCTACCCCTTGGCTACAGTGGGATGACACGGATATGGATTGTCTATATCCACGAGATTGATTCAATGTTGATGTAGGCTTTGTTGGTTGCCGTTGTATGTGGTCATTTGTGCATTTGTATGTTGCATTGAGATGAGAGGATGGAATTATAGTGCCTGGATAGTCGATTATTGGGACTTGTAGCATTTTTATCACAATGTCATGGATAGCTTGGATACACGATTTTGTGTGAGCTTTTGACAGTGATGATTTACTTCTTGGCTTGGAAATCTTGGTTCTACCTTTTGGGAGTTGTTGATGTTACAGTGGGATTTCGTGATTGTGTTGGGAACATGGGTGATCTTCATTTAGAAGATGTTTAATACAATACCATGGATAGCTCGTATCACGGTTCAATGGGAGCTTTGGTAGTGATGTGGATTCATCACTTGGTGATGGATGATCTTTTGTAGTGGTTGTTGGTGTCATGGAGGAGCTCTTGGATCTTGTTTTTGTATGCAGTGAGAGTTCTTTGACATTTTGAGTTCTATTGACAAAAGATGGTTATCTTCATGTGATTGGAGATGATCCTTGGTTTAGGTGTTTGGTATTGTTGCATGGCTTACTCTTTATTCTAGATTTGAGTATTGACATGATACAGGGCATCTTGAGACCAAGATGTGTATGTTGGAGCATGTGATCTCTTTGGAGGAGATGTTAGATCACGATGTTATGATTGGGTTCTTGATTCTCTTATTAGAGCTTTGACAATAGTCTTTTTTGGTTCTCCTGGTATTGAGTACCTTGGTCATTTGCTTGAGAGGTTCATGATAATGCAGTGTTGCATTTGGATCTTAACATGGATTGATCATGGAGGTGCTCATGGATACTTTGAGACTTGGGTGAGGCTGGAGTTCTCTTAGGATTAGAGACATTTGTTGAGACGGTTACTCATTGGAGGTTTCAATAGGAAGATCGAGGAGCCTACACCTGGATATGGACATGAGTTCATGGACGTTAGAGGAGATTTTTCTTGGAGAGAGTCATTATAGCTTGGTCTATCCTGGAGGAACATTATCATTCCCCACTCTTGGTCTACTCGACAAATTATCATCTAAGAGGTAATGCCCATCTTTTAGATGCATTTTATTGTACTCATGGATATGGATCTTGAGCTTTGATTATTAGTTCTGGAGGGTTCGTTTGAGGGGTGTTAGCATGGTCATCTCCTTGTGCATATTGCTTATGCTTTATCTTCTCATGGTTAGGGATCTTGAGCTTTGGTTATTAGTTCTGGAGGGTTCATTTGGGGGGTGTTAGCATGGTTATTTCCTTGTGTATATGAGTTTGATTTACAATGACATTTATGAGGATTTAGAAGATGTGATTGAGCTTATTCCTAGTTTGTTGGAAATGGATATTTGAGTTCGATTTTCCTTGGTTAAAGAGGCTTATATCCATGTTGGTTACACATGATACATATGTTTCATTTGATCTATGAGATTGAGTGGTTGGGTGTTGAGGATTTTCATTTGGGGTTGTAAAGGAGATCATACTTGAAAGTTGACACAACTTAGCACTTTGAGGTGTTGGTAGAAGGATATGATGTGATTTACTTTTCTCTCTTTGTTCTATGGCTACTTTCTAAAGGTTCATGTTCATATGATTTGGGAGAGTTATGGTGACATGTTGTGAAGGAGTATGCAGTGATTTATCTTGCATGTGGATCATTGTGATTGTTCTTGGTACTACATTAGCCACACCTTGGTTTGAGTGTTGATTGGTAGACTTGGTATGCCTTGATCTATTTTCAGATTTGACATTACCCATGCAATGGGAGTTCTCGGATATGTATGGTCTTCATTGACAGGTTTTATACAGGGCGCTTGTGATTGTGGTATTTGGGTTGGACACTGTTAGTGAATAGATTTGTCACTTCACAAATTAAAGATAAAACTATGACCAGCCCAATGGAATGTGACAAAAACTATTTACAACAGTTGGATAGATCGCTAACTGAATGATGATCTTCCTCTGTGTTGAGAGGGGCAGCTCCCTCATGTGATTTATTTAGGTTTATAGGGTATGCTTTTAACCAGGAAACAGGAAAGGAAACTACAGAAAAAGAAAGGAGTGAGAGAAAACCCTAGGTGTGAGACATACAAAAAAACACCCATGCTTTCCCAAGAGAGATTTAGAATGGAAAATGAATAGAAACCAATGACACAAAGTTCACAAATTTCATTCTCGTGAACAGTAAATAGTAGAAGAAATAACTATCATTGCCCAGCATGTAAATAGGTTGCACATTAGACATAAGAAAAACATGCAACCATTCAGGACACAAGTTCTGTGGGAAATTAATGCAGCCTAATGTATCGGGGAAACCATTGAAGAGCAGTTACAGATTAACATACGAAAGCCTGCAGCTAATGAAAGAATGAAAAAGACACAAAGTTCTGCAACACTCCTATTCTTCAATTGAACAAGAGTTCAACGCCTCTCTTAAATCCCTGTACAAATGACTGTGCTGGAAATTGGATAGCATTCATGGAAGTTAAAAGAAAAGAAAGCCCCCTTCTCCCGACTCTCGTACTGAGAATTTTGGAAAAAAAAAAACCAACCCCCCACAATAGAAGTTATTGGATTTATATCTCCTCTTTCTCCTCTAACTACCTCTTGAAAACCAATTTGACATGATAAAATAAAACCCCTCACTTCTCGTGCAACATAATATTTAACTCGTTAATCAGTTAAAAGGTTTTATGAAGGACTTTATAATAAAATGTTTTAAATGCCAGCTAGAAGTTGACGGGCAAATGACTGTCTCGGTGTACTGAAAGGCTTGTCAGTGTATAGCTGATGAAGTATTTCTGCCCCAATCTGTTTTGAAACTCATTTCTATATCATTTTCACCGCCACTGAGGTGTCAAGAAATTTACTGGAGTTATAATAACTTTTGCTTTCTCCCTGGCTAACTCTATACTTTCAATTGCATCTGACCCTTGGTCACAAGTAATATTACACTTTGTTCAGTGTTTCCTCTAACATCAGCCTCAGAAGCCACATTACTACACCATGAATTGTGAAGGCCACATTTTTTTTTGTTGCATTAATATATGTTGGGTTGTTTCTTCCTTTGCAGACTTTAGTATTATCCTCAAGAACAACTTCAAAGGTTTCCAAGGATAGTTCACCATCCCCTGTGCTTTTTGAGACAATGCAATAGCCTTCTAGATGACACAATTCAGAGACTTTTCTAATAGGATGCAAATGCAACTTCTTTGGCATCACCATAAGAGGTAACAAATGTTTCATTATTTGCCATACTTGTTCCACATCAGATATGCTATCCACCAATATTGCTCATATACAATGTCATGCAACCCTCACAAATCTGGTAATTTGCCCCAGAAGCACACCTGAACCATGGTGAATATACTGCTGTAAATTATATTGGACAGCTACATATGCGGAACTTTCATTGTCTACAGCTCTTTCTTGATAATATATATATATATATATGTTTTAGAGAACTGTTAAAATGTAACTCAACGTTCCACTGAATATGTCTTCAATCCGTAAAATTTTATCATCAGTTTTTAAAAGGCCATGAGAGTACTAATTATCGGTAAACTAGCACCAATGGTTGTCTCATAAAAGTAGTATGTATAGGATTTTATTTGAAGATCTCTTCAATCATTCGGACGCCTTGTCTATTATGATTCCACGTCTTGCATACATTTATACCCCGAACATTTCCAACTATAAAGTCTAACAAAAATCTATTTTTCTTTTTGCTTTGATGGATGTTCATACTGTAGAAGCGTTCTTATGGTGGCGCGGACAGGAGGTTGTTGACGAAGGTTGTGGGGTCTGGCTTAACACCCGCACATTGCATTTGCTTGAAAGTCTCTAAAACCTTTTCAACGAATCCATTTTTATGAATACTCTGCAATCATTGAATTCCATGCTACTACATTCCTTTGAGGCGTTTTACTAAACAGTCCATGTTCCTTATATGCTTCCACATTTTGCCTGTATTTGGGGCACAGCCGATGGGGTGTTGGTGCCTGTAGTAGAGTCTGGCTATACACCCACCAATGCATCTGCTGGAAGGTTTCTAAAGCCTTTTAAACAAATCGATTGTGTATATCCTGCGAACCATTGCATTCCATGAGATCAAATTTGTAGTGATTTGGAGAGCGGCTTGTCTTTTGTGCATATATTACTATCAAAACATTTCCCGTCGTAATATCTGACAAAAATCTAAAGTTCCATTTTGCTTTGACTGATATCTATACCCTAATCCAAAGTTCCCATATTGGCGCGGAACGAGGAGAGTAGAACGCTGGCGGCAGTTATGGAGTTCAAGATTACACCAGCCGATTGCATTTGTTTAAAAGTTTCTAAAACAAATCCATTAATGTATGTCCTGCAAATCATTTTATTCCAGATTTGAAAAGCCAAACGCGCACATATCTACCAAAGCATTTCCAATTATAATATCTGACAAAATTCCACTTTCTATTTGCATCGATGAATGTCTGTACTTTAATCCAGCCTTCAATATTAGTGTGCGCTGAATAAAATTCTGGGTGGTACGAGATTAGATCTCTTAGTTTATTATGTGTTGGGAGCTCGCCATTATGGGCGAAAATAGGGTTTTGCGAACCCTAGTATTTTCCCGTAGGGAATTAATGTGGTTTGCAACTTTATAATTCCCTGACAATAACACTATCGGCTCTAAAATGAGTTAGCAAACTTTTATTTTGCCGGAGAGAAATGATGTTACGAAACCCTAACATTTGCCCATAATCGACTTACCTTTGAGTTTGCAAAGTTCACATATTGCTGATATCGACGACTTACATAGTTCTCAAACCTTTAAAATCCCCGATATTCAGACGTGTAGTTCACGTATTGCTAAAATTGCCAATTGAAGGAAATTTATTAGTTCACAAAACTTTATGAATGCCGATCGGAAAGTTTATTAGTTCGTGAACTATGAAATTCCCCCATAAAGAGTAACTTGGCAGAACAAACGGTTAGAAAAGTTTTTATTTTTGCCGATAAGTAATTTGTTCGCTCCACGTAAGGAGTTATTCACTTCTGATAAAATGGCTCGGGAGTCTTTAAAGTAATGGAACTTCGAAAATTGCCGATATAGAATCACCTTAATTTCCATAAAGTCGTTGATAAAGCTTGACTTAAGAAAACCATGATATTCTCTGAAATTTTCACCCGAAGATATAGATTAATAAAATTCATTCTGTATAAAATTCCCAAATTCCCGATAGCAAATAAAATTTGCCGAGGAATAATATTTTATTTGTACGAAGCCATTTACCATGTCGGTGACTTATAAATCTCCAATTTTCCACCTTGACAGTAATTAATATTTTATCTCCGCATAATCCCCTCTCAATGATGTATATATATAATTTTCATCTCCAAATTTAAGAAAAGTTTATCAAACATATTTATGACTCAAAGTATCTAGAGACCAACTCTCCGAGGAGACAGGAAAAATTAATAACTTTTCATTGAAGATGAATTTCTGCCCACAAATTGGCAATGGGGTGTGAAATAGCCCAATGAAGTCCCGTGCAAACCTGCTTCTTCCCATTCATTATAAAAATCCAAATTTAATAGTTTCCATAAATTGGCACGCCAGAACAGGGAACTTTAAATTCTCCAAATCTGTGAAGGATCTGACTTTGAAATCTCAGCCACATTAGGCGAAATTGAGTCAATAAACCTTCTGTAAGATGATTTTATTCCATCCCACATGGTTTTTCATATTTAATTGTTTCTGTGAAATCCTTCAATCTGTGAAATTGCTTTGTTCGTGGTGCTGATGCAACGATGGATTTATTTTCTCTGAGCGATATGATGCACAGAATCATCCAAAATTGATACAATGGCTTCATGGAAATGTGATTGCACCAATAATCTGCAATAATCTGATGTGGAGGACTTGTGACGTATCTGTTTACTATCATGATTGGAAACCAATAAGTTGAGATTGATAAACAATCTCAAAATGATAACTGATTCAAATAAGACATTAGGACCAATGGATATCAATGTGATGACACATGCCAACATTGATAAGGAGTGAAAAGTTTAAATTTGGCCGAATTCAAAAGTGAGGCTAATAGACACATATGTTGTTGGCATGAGTTTACTCATGTTGTTGATACCTATGAGGTATGGATGGTTGGATGGATTAGCATATGTTGTGGGTGCTATTTCCAATCATGTGGTTTTTTACTTTTGACAACAGCTTGGAGCCTTTTGTTATCACTTGGATTTGATGCTTGTGTTCTTTCGATTGGTGCATCTTCACCTTGACACGTTCCTTTTCTTCCATAGGTGGCATGTTGGAGAATGAGAGGAGTTCTTGCTTGAGATGGTGGTTACTTTAATTTTATTCCAGGTATCTTGATGGAGCACGAGAGCATGCTGAATATTCATGTGGTTTCATGTTTGCCTATGATGATGTATTTTATTGATTGACCCTTATGCAATGTATACAAGTAGAAGAATGTTGGAAATGTTGTACACCTTGCATAAAACGAATTAATTTAATTATGTAAAATAAATGTTTATTTGTGATATATCTTAATTGATGTGTTTAGCCACATTAAATATTTATTTGGATGCCACTTATAAACATTGTATGTAACATTGGGATTAATTATTTTATGTGTGTGGGACACATAGAATAATTAATTATTTAATTGAAAATTTATTTAATATTGAGATAAAGTGAAAACTTAGTTGCAAATATTAAATGAGGGATCAATGGTTTTGTGTAGCCATGGTTTTGGAACACAGTTTTCTCCATACTAAATCTTGTATTTGTGTGAGTTTGATTCTATAAAAGCAAGCACATGGTTAGTAGTTGGGGTTGGCTAGTTGTATGTTGGTTGTTTTAGATGTAGACTGTGTGAGAGGCTGTCATTGTACTAAGTTTCTCTTGTAAGTGCATTTTGTAAAGCATGGCATGAGATGTGTGAATATATGCCTAGACACATGGAGGATGCATTAGAGGAGCTTGATGTTTCAAGGGTGTCCATGAGACTCTATAAGTGTATTGTAATGTTTCATTGCTGATTAATATATTGAGTATGAATGCTTTTGGAGGCTGGGTTTTTCCCTCTTGAGAGATTTCCCAAGGTATATCTTGTGTTATCTTGTGCTTGTCTATTTGATGTTAGTATTATAATTATGGTAAATCTGTAATCTTGCCTGCATCATTATCTCCTTTCGAGTTATATGGAATTGATCGACCTATAAATTGCTAACATCAAGGAAGGTTGTGGCAAATTACAGCTAATGTGAAGTAAAGGGAAATGACATAGTTCCCATAGGCATCATTAAGCATTGGAAACTGTTTACCAATAAAGAAATGGCATAGTCCCATAAGTGGACTTTTTCTGTCCAAATTAGGTAGTAAGAGTTTACAATGAAGGCAGATTAATTCTTCTACCACCTTCACCAACCAGTCTTTTATACATGTCTGCTATCTTGGAATGAAATACTTATTTTACATCAGACGGTATAATTACTACTCTCCATGTATATAAACTGAAGATGCTAAACATCATTCAAAAACTCACCTTTAGTTCGCTTGAGAGCCCTTGATCTGTTAGTCGCCAAGAAGGTAGTCTATTGCTACATTTTCGGTGATGAAAGTCTATCCACAGCTTATGGTCTCACTCGAAGTAGCCAAAATTGTTGTTGGCAACAACTCTGGAGAGAGAGAGAGAGGGCGGTAGAAAACCAGTTAGCTAAGACCCGAATGCCCAGTGATGTTAACACCAGAGAGAGGGAGGATGCTAACAAATCAATGCAAGGACATGCACCCCCAATGCTTGTTTCAGGATTGGTAAAGCTTTTGTTGCAGGTAATGCCGCATAATCTAGCAGTTTCTTACTTTCTCATAATTGTTATTCCTCGCAGTCATTGAGTTCTACTTCTCTCATTGTCATATACTTCCTTTCCCCAGCTCAGGTGTAACTTAAACATGTCCATAGTTTGATGGAGAAGAGACCTCAGAAAATTTGAGACAGTTCTTTCAAAAGAATATAAGTATCATGCAAGAGCCCTGATGGTTATTACATATTCGTATTTTTATATCCATTGTACCAGTTAAATACTTTTTTACAATCACCTTTTTTATTTTATTTTTATTTGATATACTAACTTCATTGGTTCTGATATGAGTTGCATATATCTGATTACAAACCATTCTACCGATCATAAATCCTTTCACTTATCTTGCAAACTAGTATTCTAAGTTTAGATTATACCTTAGCAATCACTCAAAACTCTATCCCCAGAGTAGTGTAGTGTCTGCAATACTGAAAATTGATCAACGGCTAGGAAGGAAGGAGATTGCAAAGATATTACCTTCTGATAGATCCTCTCCTGATAGTCAATAACATTTGATTGTCCTGTTTGACCTGATGACTCCACAGATGCTGGAAAATCCCACAGTTCCTACATATATCAGGCCATTGAAGATTTTCTATTATGCCAAAATATCAGAAAGAAAGACTGAATGTATACCTTCGATCAATGGTATATCGAGTCCAACATGTTCAGTAGATAGATGATAGGGATGGCCAAAATTGGCATCTATCTCAGTTACCAATGTGGACGGTAAGCCAGCTGAGTTTTGCATTCCACTTGCACTCATGATAACTTTCTCATTTTGTGGTAGTGATGCTTCTTGTGGTTGGGGTTGTTCAGGCAGTGAAAACAATTGAAACCAAAGAAACCCACTTCTCAGTCAAAAACCTCATTTAAACACTGAGATCAAAGAATAAAAGGAATTATTGTAAGAAAACTCGTTCTTGTCAAAAAATGGTAATATAAATTATGCTTAATGAATAAAAACGGTCCTTTTATTAGAAATTAGCATTTTATCTGCCTGTCCCCACCAGGATCTAGAGGCTCCTGGTTGCTACTAGAAGAACCACCTGCCAAAGAATTTCCATCTCGAGAAACATGATTTCTTAATGATAGCATCTTGAGAGATATTTTGCGTAGATAGTCTTGCTGCATAACATAGAGGGACAACATTATCCTCCAAAGAAAACAGAAAAAAGATTTTCACACATTTAATCCCTTGACAAACATGTATACTTTTCAAAATGCATGATAGAAAAAATAATAGAAGCCATATGACTTGAATAACACTATGCAACAAGAACTTCATCTTGCTGTAAAAAGTGTACAGTAGCATAGATATATACAAGAACCATAGCTCTGCTGCCTTCCTGAGTAAGATGAAAGTTGAAACCATCGAATTGAATCAAAAATTTAAAGTTTTACATAAAGGGGAAAGTGTAAGAAATCTGGGTAAAATTATCATTTGTTGCAAGAAGATTAAAGATACTTGAAGACCTGGATTGTTTCTAAAGGTTAAGAGTTTGAAGTGCTCAATTAGTCTTCCCAAATTTAGTGAATTAATTATTTTAAGCTAATAAGGATAAATTAAGACAGACTGGGATTTAAATTTAGTGTATAGGTTAAAATAATAGTTAATGATAAATTAGATTGTTGGTTTTGGGAAGTTACTTTATCATAGGTAAGTTTAGTTGGTTAATTCAGGAAAATAATTGTTTTCTAAGCCAATGTAACAATGTAAAATTTGTATTGAAATCCCGAATCAATTATTTCATATTACATATTATTTTGTGTTTTTCTTTCCATGTAATCTGTATATATAATTTGCTCACCATTTTAATATGGTATCACAGCACCATAATCCTACCCTGTTAAGTCGATTGTATGGAAGATCGTTAGGTGTGATTCCAAGGAAGGAAAGCACAGAGGCAGAAGTAGTGTGAGGCCTCCTGCTGGTGTTAGATCCCTGTGATGCAACCACCATGTCTTCAACTCATCCAAGCGTCAAGATCTCTGAATGAAAAGTTGATGCACCTCTGCCCATGCATTGGAGATTGCAATGCTTCTAAAAAAAGAGACACAGAAGCGCTGCAAAAGTAAGTTCAGTCAAAAGGTGGAAGTCCGTATGTGGCAAACAAAAGATTGTATTGTGGCACACCCCATTGACATTATTCTTTCTCATCTCAAGCCTTCACGAACCTCCTACCATTCTCGTTAAAAGCCAAACGCTGCCAAAGAATTCTTCATGCTAAATTGACAACGTGGGAGAAGCGCATGAAAGTTTTGTTTCATTTTACAAGGCAGTAGAACTGTTGGAAGTCTACAATGGCAATGGGAGGCACCACATCATCAAAGGCATTTGCTGTTCTATCTTCCATGGAGTTTTGAGAAAGCTGCAGGTTTTCCTCTTCTCACCAACATTCATAACATACAGTTTGGTAAATGGTAAGATAGTTATTCATATTGAAAATATTTTGGAATCACTGGAGTTTAATGATTAAGGGAGTTTAGAATAGTCGTTATGCTTTTGCAAAATGTGAATATGGTCTTACAAAGAACAATAAATGTAAAGAGGGGTAATCGATAAGCTTTGAAGGAAAGTTTATTATTACTAGTGTGTAGGGGAGTCCATCTTTAATTGAAGTGATAACTCATTGTATTGATGTAATAAAAAAAAGTGAAGCTAGTTGAAAGAGATGTGAAAGGTGAAAGAGGTGCTAATGATTTATTTTGTACAATTTGTGTATGAATCACTGTAAGGAGGTTGTGAGTCCAAACTTGTTTCATGAATCTTTTGGAGTAAAAACATTATAGTTTTTTAAGGCATTGAAGATTTTTTTGAGTCTTTTGAGATATTGAAAAGTGAAGTAATAAGTGATAAGATTGATTTTGAAGACATGATATTTCCACAGTCCATGATATGAATTAAAAAACTTCTGGTTTAAACTGTGTGTAGCTTTTTTTAGCATCGACATTTCGGATCACACTCCATGATTCTCTTTTTCTCATCCTGATAATGGATCATGGAGTGTGATCCGAAACGTCGATGCTAAAAAAAGCTACACACAGTTTAAACCAGAAGTTTTTTAATTCAAGATTGATTTTATTTAAATGGAGAAATTACATGTTATTGTTAAATTTGAGAGGCATGAATTTCATACATGACAAGTTAAGGTGCAGTTGGTTTTAATAAAAAAAGATCTTTGGGATATTGTCAGTGGAATTGTTAAAAAACCATAAGATGCAGATGAGGCTGTAAAATGGATAGCAAAAGATCACAAAGCCACAACATTGATTGGTCTTGAATTATCTGATGTGTATTTGCATCATATTGATCTAACAAAAACTTCAAAGCAAATATGGGAGGGCCTTAATTCTTTATTTGGTTCACAAGCTTCAAGTGCTAAGATGTCCATTAAGCAAAATCTTTTTGGCTTGAAGATGAAAGAGGGTGATAGTATTGTTCATGATGCAGGAGCATCCTGAGGATGTTAGCAATCCTGTGTCACCAAACAAATTTAACATTTTTTTTTCTGTTTTGTTTAACTTTTGTTTTGGCAGTTTGCCTTGAAACACAATCGAGTCCTGCTTATGCTTGAAGATTATAAAATTGGTTGAGGCAACAAAAAGGCTGATGTTGACATGAGTAAGAGAACTGGTGAACTTTCAGCCCAGGAATTTGAGAATCTGATGGTGATTGTGGCAAATCCACTGCAATTCAAGATCCCTGATTGGTTTTTGAATAGAAAGAAGGATCATAAGGATGGTCGGTTCTCTCAGATGGTATCCAATGCCCTTGACATGAAACTCAGGGATGACTTGGAACGCTCAAAGAAGATTAGGAATCATTGTGATCTCCGTCTCTATTAGGGTCTGCAAGTGTGTGGGCAACATACAAAAACCACTGGCCATAGGAGGAAGATTGTTGGTGTGTTAAAAAGAAAAAAAAACAACGTTAGAGAAAGGATATATTATCAGAGAAACACAATTTTGTTTGTGTCTTCATATTGTTTCATATTTCTCCTTCGAGGTGCTTCATTTGTGCCTTTTGACCTTCTCCATTATGCGTGGAGTCTCAAGACCTTTTGATCTTCTCAGCAGCGTTTTGGCGAAGGAATTTAATGGAAGTGTTGAAGAAGGGGACGGCAGAATGAGGGGGTCAGCTTCAAGAAAAAAAGACACAATGACATTGTGCAGAGTTTGGGAAAGTTGTGTGTAGACACGGCTTGTGGAAGGGAGGTGAAATGAGTTTCAGATAAAGAGAAATCATAGTAGAATGAAGTCAACCTTAGGAAAATATATCACTGCCAAGGAAGTTTATCATTTGTGAAGAGGAGTCTGCAAAGGGGGGGGAGCCGCCATATAGAAGTTTTCAAAGCCTCTTCAGAAGCTTAAAAAAAAAATAGAGAGAAAAGAGGAATCGGTGGCTGTAAAGGAACAGAGGCGCCTGATTTGGCGAATGAAGAACTCCAGGTAGAGGCTGAAAGTTCTACAGGGAGGTGTGAGTATACAGATCAGAGGGAGTTTGATAAAAGATGGAGTGCTCAGTCCTCAAGGAGTGCTGAGGCAGAGAGACTATTGAATGTTCATGTATGTGGAGGCCCAGATTGAAAGTTGCGTTGCAGAAGCATGCAATTGTACTTTGATTTCAAATTTTCAATAAAGTAAGTCATTGGTTCTTTAGTTGCAAACTGTATTATGAAATTGTGTTGTATTGTTTTGAGGCAAAGAGTTGTCTGTGAGTGATTGTGAAGTGTGAGGAATTGTTGGTGTTTTGGCATAAGAGGGGAGTACCCTCTCTGCATCATATGGTATCAGAGCTGGAGTTCCTGAGAGCATATGCAGAGCGTCGAACGTGAGGTAGCCTATGCCAGGACCTGTAGGTACAAAAGAATGAGAAGGCAGTAGAGAAGAAGCTCGTGTGAGGGCTGTTGCAGGTAGGAGGAGTCCTGAGCACCGAGAGGGCTTGAAGCAACGAAAATATTGACAGCATGATGTGGATTGCAGATTGAGGTGAGATTGCAGCAGCAAGTGAGATGGGAATATTGGTGAGGAAGAAGCCCGTGATATAGGAGGGTTGGATGCAGTATGAGAAGAGAAAGATTTTGGCAATGATGATTGACATTAATGCGAGAGTGGATAGATTGGAAGCATGGCAGCATAAAGAAATTATCAAGCATGACAAAGGAAAGAGTGATAAGTTTGCAGCGAAAGTATGCCATGAAAAAGGCATGAAAGGAAAGGATGAGGAAGATGAAGAGTTGTGAGCAGCAGTGGTTGAAGATGAAGAGGTGGGCAGCAAAAATGAGAAGAATGAAGATGCAGCTATGGAAATTGAAGTTGCAGCAATGGAGTGCGAGGATGTTGCAGCGAATGGCGAAGATGGAAATGATTTGTTGTTAAGGATGTTGGCAATAGAAGAAGAATGGATGGAAAAGATTGTTGTTGCAGTGAAGAGTGAAGAAAAAAAAGTTGCCGCTGAGGGTGATGAGAAAGATGTCGCAACAAAGGTAAATATTATTGTATTTTGTGATGATGTTGATTTCCCTTTGTTTGCTATGATGAGGGTCGGCGAGTATGAAGAAAAGCACATGGAAAGCTTTAATTTCCATGGAGTTGTAGATGCAAATTTTGTTGAGGATGTTGCAGGTAGTGATGTGGATGGTGAAAGATTTGGTGGAGGTGGTCGGTTGATGGTGGGGTGGATCCCACGAAGGAGGAGAGGAGAGTAGAGAGCATTTGGCAGAGGACGGTTTATGGTGGATGTGAGTCCACGAGGGGGAAAAAGAAGCCGGTGTGCAATTGGTGGAGGAGGACGGTACTTGTCCCGACGAAACGCTAGAAGAGGCGGAAGAAGTTTTCTACTCGTAAATCAGTGATGGAGTTCGCTGCAGGTTGTCTACAACCTGAAAGAGTACTTCTACTACTCCACTCCATTTTGTGAGTCCTACTCACAAAATCTTTCTACCCGGCGTGTCTGATGCAGGAGCATCCTGGGGATGTTAGCAATCCTGTGTCACCAAAAAAAATTAACATTTTTTTTCTGTTTTGTTTACTTTTGTTTTGGCAGTTCGCCTTGGAACACAATCTAGTCCTACTTATGCTTGAAGCTTATACAATTGGTTGAGGCAACAAAAAGGCTAATGTTGACATGAGCAAGAGAACTGGTGAACTTTCAGCCCAGGAATTTGAGAATTTGATGGTGACTGTGGCAAATCCACGGCAATTCAAGATCCCTTATTGGTTTTTGAATAGAAAGAAGGATCATAAGGATGGTCGGTTTGTTGGCTTTGGCAAGATGTTTGTCATTGATGTCAAATAGGGTTGATGACAGGGATGTTTGAGTTTCATGATGTTTGAATGAGGTCCATGATGTTTGAATGGAAATGTGTTCTAATGTGTTCATCAATTCATCATGTCAGGAGTTGTGAATTCATAAGGTTGAGTTGGATGACTGGATCAATGTAATTATGTACTTACATGGTCTTCATGATAAGGTCTCTCAGGTTCACATGTCATGTTGGTGTTGACATGTTGGTCATGACGTTGATAAGGTATCTATGTGTTCAGTGGTACATCAACCTTGTTCAGTGGTCATCTTACATGCTTCATGGGGAGTTGCTTGTCATCATACTTCAGGAGAATTGAACACATAATCAAGAGGTCAGTGGTGAACACAAGATTGAAAAGTTCATAGAATTGATCAGGAGAATATTGACAAGGTTGATATGGCAAAGTTCATCCTCAGATGTTAATATTACCAGGGAAATTCATAGAGGTCGGATTACTCATGTCTTGATCATTGATCATGATTTGTTGGAACAGCCAACAGGATCTAAGAAATGCTATGTTTCATTCTTTGCATAAGTCCATAACAATGCATCAACAATACAAGGGATATTATTAACTATCTCATGATGCTCTTTAGAAGTTATCCATTTCTTTCTGTTGAATAGACTATGCAAAAACAGTAGAGGAGCTTTGTGGTGATTCATCTTATGGTTGATGCTCTAACATGAGACAAAGATGCATAAACATGATACAAGGTAGAGGTTGAATTATACAGCCTTTGGAGTTGATGTTAATTCAGAGAAATTGCAGGTTGAATGGATGCATAGACATAGCTTGTGTTGATGCTATATGAAAAGGATTGTTTCAATTTGTTAGGGTTTAGAGACACAAACCCTAAGTTCCTCAAGTTATGTAAAGGCACAAAATAGCCCGTATACAAAGGAAGGCACTTTATACTCTGTTTTAATGTTGACCTCTTATTATAGGTTGAGTCACTTAAAGTGACTATCTAAAGGGTCTTTAAGTTGTTCTACAACTGGCCCCGACTTCCAATGATACCGGACACTCAGGTAACTATTATGAGTTCGAGCGGGAATCGAAGATCAATGGACGTAGTGAGGGCACCATCTTATGATCTGACGATGTAGGTTCAAAGTTGTTTCAAATTCCAACGGTTCATCTATAGTGATTAAGTTTGACAGCTAACTCCTAGAAGGAAGTTATAACTACCTTTCAAACAGTCTTCCTAACTGGTTTTGAGGGCCAAGAAAATTAGTTTCTCAGTATGTATGATAGATATTAACATGAGACTTGGTCAGAGAGATGCTACAGACATGTACCTACCTGTGCATATGCAAATTGGAGGAAATAGTAGAGGAAAACAGGGGTTTTGATAAAGTGAAAGTTGAAGGACATTTTCATAAGGAGGTATAAGTTTATTTGTGGCAAAATGTTTTTGCTTTTGTGTTCTTAAATTGATAGGATGATTTGAAGTGCTCTGTAAGGTCTTTGTTAAGAGTTTTTCATAGAGAAAATTGGTGTCTTTGTTTAATGTCATGATTGATCTATTGATGTAGAAAGGGAGAATACCATCAAGTCATTTGATGCATTCAATGTAAGGTTGATTGATTCAATTTGCAGAAAAGGATATAGTGAGTTGGATATAGTGAGTTGCAAAGGTCTTTATCATGTTTTGCAGAGTTCATTGAGGTTATAATTTTCTCTTATGTAATCAATGAAAGGTGATAATGTATGTGTGGTTTAGAAGGTTGTAATTGAAGGGTGTATTGATTGTAAACTGAAGGAGATATAAGTTTGTGAAGTGTGATTTGTTATAGTGAATCAGAGTAACCCTCTGAATTGATTCTCTTCTTTCTAATGTTCATGTTTTTGCCAATGAGGCACACCTTGCCAGTGAGGCACCTGTATGCTAGTGAGGCATCTATATGCCAGTGAGGCAGGTGTATTTGCCAGTGAGGTTCTCTTGCCAGTGAGGCATTTTTGTGTAGCCAATGAGGCATGTTTTTTATTAAGCCAGTGAGGCATTTTTAGAGTGGTTTTTCATCCCTATGAGGGTTTTGCACTCATGAAAATCACTGTGTTATGGTTCATATTATTTGTCTTTGTATGTGTGTCCTACTGCTTTGTTCTTAAGGTCCTGATTCATACTATTCATCATCTTGTGCATATGTGTTTTGATAGATCATTGAAGTCTCTCTCATTCTCTGTCTTGTAAGTTAAAAGGTGCAAAAGATTTTAAAGTTTATAGACCACTGATTCACCCCCCCCCCCCTCAGTGGTCCTGTACTCCAACACAGTTCTCTCAAATGGTATCCAATGCCCTTGACATGAAACTCAGGATGACTTGGAATGCTCAAAGAAAATTAGGAATCATCGTGATCTCCGTCTCTATTAGGGTCTGCAAGTGTGTGGGCAACATACAAAAACCACTAGTCGTAGGAGGAAGACTGTTGGTGTGTTAAAAAGAAAAAAAACAATGTTAGAGAAATTATATATTATCAGAGAAACACAATTTTGTCTGTGTCTTCATATTGTTTTCATATTTCTCCTTCAAGGTGCTTCATTTGTGCCTTTTGACCTTCGCCATTCTGCATGGAGTCTCGAGACCTTTTGATCTTCTCAGCAGCGTTTTGGCGAAGGAATTTAATGGAAGTGTTGAAGAAGGGGACGGCAGAATGAGGGGATCGGCTTCAAGAAAAAAAGACACAATGACATTGTGCAGAGTCTGGGAAAGTTGTGTGCAGACGTGGCTTGTGGAAGGGAGGTGAAATGAGTTTCAGATAAAGGGAAATCATAGTAGAATGAAGTCGACCTTAGGAAAATATATCGCTGCCGAGGAAGTTTATCATTTGTGACAAAGAGTCTGCAAAGGGGGGGGAGCCGCCCATATAGAAGTTTTCAAAGCCTCTTCAGAAGCTTAGAAAAAAAGAGAGAAAAGAGGAATCAGTGGTTGTCAAGGAACAGAAGCGCCTGAATTGGCGAATGAAGAACTCCAGGCAGAGGCTGAAAGTTCTACAGGGAGGTGTGAGTATATAGATCAGAGGGAGTTTGATAAAAGATGGAGTGCTCAGTGCTCAAGGAGTGCTGAGGCAGAGAGACTATTGAATGGTCATGTATGTGGAGGCCTAGATTGAAAGTTGTGTCGCAAAAGCATGCAATTGTACTTTGATAAATCAAATTTTCAATAAAGTAAGTCATTGGTTCTTTAGTTGCAAACTGTATTGTGAAATTGTGTTGTATTGTTTTGAGGCAAAGAGTTGTTTGTGAGTGATTGTGAAGTGTGAGGAATTGTTGGTGTTTTGGCATAAGGGGGGAGTACCCTCTCTGCATCAATTCATCATATTAGTACATTTCGTTCCCTTCTTAATCAACTTGCTAGCATAAAAATCTGCGAATGATGATGATGATGCCAAAGCTATTTTATTAAGTAGTATGCCTTCAAATTTTGATAATATTGTATTCACTTTAAACAAATTCAATCCAATTTTAGAAAATGTGATATCCTCGATGATTGATGAAGAGAATAAAGTCATTAAAAATCACTCAATTACTAACAAAACTACTCCATTTGTAAAGAAGTTTAGAAATTCAACAAGGAAAAATAAAAGTTTCAAATGCTTCTATTGTAATCAAAGACAACACATTCTACTAAATTGTATTCAACGTGCCAAGGATTGACGACAAGTTGAAAACAAAACATGTTTTGACTACTATTGAAACCGAGGTAGAAAGGTGTGATTTTGCAATACACGATCAAGACTCTTCTCACAATGGTAATGAAGAGGAATATCTTTTTTAAGAATTAAGCAGGTACAATTGGAGGTTGGAGGCACTGGAGGATGGAGGTATATTATCATCTCGAGCTAGCTTCTCACTCAGAGATGATACTTTGCATGAGAAGCACCGATTTCATTGAGTCCCTTCATGGAGCAAGGGCATAGTAGTTTTTTTTGGTTTGTGGATAGTTGAATGTCTCGATCCACAAGCTTGGTGAGTTGTACCTATGGGCAGTTGAGTTGGTCTCGATCCATAGATTTGCATGTTTGTATTTGTGGATAATTGAGTTTGTCTCCATCCACAAAAGGAGGAGTGTTATTGTGGATAATTGAGTAAGTCTCGATTCGTAGTTGGTTGGTGTTTTTCTTATGGATAATTGAGTATGTCTTGATTCACAAAAGAGATGGTGTACTTGTGAATAATTGAGTATGTCTCGATTCACAGGTGTTCTGAGGATTTGCAAATTTGACAGTCAAGACATTCGTTATTGGAATTAGTTTGGTGTGTCTTGGGTGAGCGAATAGATTTAGTTGAGATGCTTCATCAAGTTTCCAGATGGGCTACTGTGTTTAGTCCTTTGTTCGGATTGATGTAATAAGGGAGAGAATGTTGGAATATTACATCTTAATTTAATGTATAGGTTACAATAATAGTTAGTAATAAATTAGTTAGATTGTTAGCTTTAGGAAGTTATTTTCCCATAGGTAAGTTTAATTGGTTAATACGGGAAAATAATGGCTACATGCAATGTAAAATTTGTATTGAAATCCATAATCAATTATATCATATTACATATTATTTTGTGTTTTTCTTTCTGTTTAATAATGTTGTAATCTGTATATGTGATTTGCTCACCATTTTAATACATATACATCTATCAGCTTTGTCTTTTTCCTAACTTGATCAAACATTTCAATGATTTGGCTCTCATGTTCTATATTTTCTTCCAAAAATGGTAAATAAACAATTGTAATATAGTTATATTGTAATAAACAATCACAAGAAATTTTGTAAAAGACATGTTCAATGATGACATAGACAGCAATTATTTAAGGAAATTCATGCGGAATGAATTATTTTGGCAAATCTTTCAACCTCCAACAACACCAGCTAGGATCACGTAATGATGTAGATGGTATTGTTGATCATTACTTACTGTTTTGCGAATAAAAAACAATTGTCACAAATACTACCCTCAATAGAAAGCCAATCAATTATAACTTGTGTGTGTATAAAAACACATGTATATGCATATGAGATAAATGTGCAGGTAACACACCTGATCCACCGCAGCTGCATAAATCTTCTCTTCAAATCGCAAAGCAATCTTTTTGAGTTCATTCATGCCATCAGGACCTGTAAATGGCATATGTCTTTGGAGCGTATCCATTCTGCACACAAATACTTGCCATTACAAAACCCCTTCCATGGTTTCTATTGGCAAACTAACCAATTGCAAGCATTTTTGCCAAAACTGAAACACCTCAATATGTTTGCTTAAGGTCACATAATTTTGATAGGTTAAAGCCTAAAAGCTACCATGAACGAGCAGACTCCTAGTGTGAAGAAAATACAAGGCTCAGTTAAAATAGATAGCTAATCAGTTTGCCCACAAAGTACTTATCTAATAAAGAATTATACACTCCTGCAAATGGTGTTAGAAGAGGGAAGGAAAAACAGCTTAATGAGAAATGAAGCCATCCTTAGCAAAGGAAGAATGAACCTGAATTTGATAGGGCTGCCAAAGACAATCTTGGCCCTGCAAGCAGGGAAGAAGTCTTTAGAAGCAAAGTTGGAAGGGCTTAGCATTTTTTCCTTAAATCTGGGGAATGCATCTAATAAATAGTCAAAGGAAAAATCTCTTTTCCAGGGCCTCTCCCTCTCCATCTCTAATATGTGGCTAGATATGGAAGCCGAAGGAACTGAAAGTTAGTTATTGGCTCCATTTTTGAGAAATGGGCCTCAAAATTGAATGTTAAATATGGTCATTCATGATATTTTCTCTATCCAAAGATCTTTCATTATCATCCCTTTTAATTGTGTTATGTGAGGTAACAAGGTAACAATTGTTCAGACCTTTTATAAAAGAAGGGATTGATCTAAGGTCTAGAATTGGGTATAAATCAAAAGTTTTCATAAATTTCTACCCAAATAGCAAAGCGTGTATCACTATTTGAGATGATTTCCCTTAGTTCTTGGATTATACGTCTCCGTCAGGACCCCGCCCCTTAATCAAATTAAGGCTTTCAAATATGAAATTTGGGAAGATATCATTCATGCCAGAGAGGTATCCAAGACAGTTAGTGCAATCTGGAGTCAAGGCTCTTAGAGTAGAAAATTTCCTGTCAGTTGGAGGCAATCATGTACGCAGGTAGTGACCATGGTTTCAATGCAAGCATTGTTCTAGTGGTGGATGTTCATTTAAATCACAGGCTTTACATTTTCTGTGTATTTCCAGTTGAACTTGGAGTTATCTGAGAATGTCATTTTTTCTTCTTTAGCCTCCTTAGTAAATTGTGGTTTTGGATAACAACGCCAAAACTGCATTGGCCATTTCAGTTTTGGGGTTTGTGGCTCTCTGCAGTTGCCTCCCTCGGTAATGAGCTTCTGCTATCCTTTGTGGTTGTCATTTTTTTTCTCTATATTTCTAAGTCTGTCAAGTTGTCAATAAATCTTTAATTCTTTAGAGATTTTTCTTTAGGCCAGTTTGCTTTCTTTTGCATGGAGATTTCCTTAGTGGATTTTTGGTTCTGTTCTTTATTTTTCTAGATCAATCTATGCTCCATTTTGTTGTGACTTTCATGGGAAATTCCAAAGGAACCCTACTGCAAGTTTTAAGTAGAATTTGAGCAAAAGGTCAAGCAAAAGTTTGAATCCAAAGAGACTGATGCAGACAACCTCTGTTGCTGCAAGTTAAATAACCCTGTTGCAGGTACAGAATCAAACACAGCAGAATAAAAGAGAAATACACTGTAGATGAGCAATACCAAACAAAAATCAAGCACAGCAGAAAAGTCCCTGATTCGGTGGTGCATCAGAGACAAAAATCAAACATTCTTCTAAGAAGATCACCCTCAAGTTTCAACCATTCTAATCAGTTCACAGAGGCTAAGACTCGGGGTAAAGTAAAATACCTCCTGAAAATAAATGCTACTTCTAGAAAGTCCAAGGATGGGTCTAATAATTCGCTTGAGTGTGTGCCAAGAAAAACTCATGATAAGGACAGAATAACCAGAAACATTGCTAATAATGTGGAACAAGAAAAATCAATGACTTGCTATTTACAGTTGGACTATGGACACCATCACAATTAGGCTACGTATTGACCTAAAAAAAAGGCTGCTCCATTTCTTCTAAAGTGGGCAAAATAATGCCAAATTCTAAGCATAGTTGCACCAGAAGAAATATGCCAAGAAGAAACACTCACACCAAGTCTTTTCACATCCTAAAACTTGAGATGATTACATACTTCAGTACCTATTTAAATTACTGCAAACTTTAAGTAGAGTTTGGGCAGAAGGTCATGCAAGCAGCAAAAGTTGATCCAAAGATACTAAAATCAAATTTACTTCTAAGAAGATCACCCTCAAAAAAAAGTGTTGGAGCGAGGCTGTGAATCTAACCTATGCCAGTGATGGTAGAGTCTCTAAGATTTTGGGGCATTGCCATAGTTATCCATATTAGTTAAAATGGGACTGACATCTTGTTAGCATTTTAAATTGTCTCTTTCGAGACAACACATACAGTAGAACCATTCTTCAAATTATAAGGGGAATCTTCCTGAGACGTAATTAACAAGGATAAACTATTCGAGAATCAAACACAACAGAATAAACCTCTGTTGCTGCAAGTTAAATAACCCTGTTGCAGGTACAGAATCAAACACAGCAGAATAAAAGAGAAATACAGTGTAGATGAGCAATACCAAACAAAAATCAAGCTCTACAACAAGATTTTCAGATATTAACAAGGATAAACTATTCGAATGAATCACAAATGCATGCTCACTACTAGCTAAAGCAAAGACTGGCAAATTCACATAAAAAACAAGAGATAATTAAATAAAAGAATAATTACACAATTTCAGCAAGTAAATCCCTAAGCAGTATACAAAGCCACTACTTAATGAATAACAAACATCAATACAAAGTTTGACAAAGTTACTCAATTCAATTTAAATATGAAAAAACAATAATTTCTATTGAACAACAATATCTATAGAATAAGCCTAGCATCAAGTTTATTTATAAGCTCACAAAACACTGAAAATTCTTCTCACCAACTTAAAGATTTTGTTTGTACATGTCATTCATCTACAGTTTTTAGATTCCCCCCAATAAATTTACCAATAATTTTTGGAGGGAAATTTTTTTAGACAACTAAACTTTTTAACATTAACTACTGTAATAAAAAAATCAAGGGACCACCATCTTTAGTTTAAAGCTTACCCACTGCTACAAAATCTATGAGACCGCTTATTTGTAAAGCTCCTAAAAATTTGATTTGATTGTACAGTTGAAAATTGAAGAACTAAGCTGGTTTTGGGGGGTATGCATATGGGTGGGCGGTGCATGGTCTGAGATTGCACTGGATGTTCTTGATTCCATATATTGATATGTGTTTTGTAGGGTCATTGAAATTCTTTTAATTTGTTTATAAAAATGAGTATGATATCATAAAGATGAGGTCCGGATCGTATCTTGGACTTTGACGGAATAGATACCCCTAATTATTGACTCTCTGCAGAAGAAGTTTAACCTAAAGTTTGAGTTCCAGTATCAGAAAGAAAACCGAGTACTGAGAATGGGTTTTTCCAATATATGTACGGGAGCCATCTACTGATATTTATCTGCATTCTAAAGACACCCAAAGAAATCTGGGCTAAATTACAAGGTGGGTTTTTGCCAATCGGTCTAAAAAATTGACAATATACATATTACTGCAATACTAAAGGATCGATTGAAAAGAAATACAGAATTTAATTGCATACATCTTATTGACAATCTTCTCTCTGGAGTTCTGTGACAACTCATTCCTCCAGTTGCTGCTGTCGTTGTTGTTGGTGGTGTTTGCTGAATCCATGGCGTCCCTTGGCTCTCTTCAGTTGCTCAACCTGTGGAAAATGAAAATGGGTGTATTGAAAGATATTGCTTAAGCATCAATATATTCTTCTGCCACATAAAGTTGTCCATATCCCTAAGTTGTCACTGTCATAGTACTGTTTGATAAATTTATTCTGGTGTAGTGTTTTTAGAAGATCGTTTTTCTTCCCATGATAATCATGTTTTTTGGCTGACATATGATGTTTTAGTAGATTCCCCACTTTCCTTTTTCTTTTCCACGGGTACCACCATTATTGATGGCTATGTAAAGCAGGAATGGTTCTTCCAGTGTACGTTAAAGCAGGTAAAAGACATTTTCATTTCACTTTTATTAGTGCTGGCTTTATCATCAATCATACTCTGTGAATGTTAAACCCAAAAAAAACTTATAGGGAATAGGGGAAAGGGGCCAGTAGCCGCCCACCCTATTGGATGGCAAATGTTGTTAATTAAAAGTGACAAAGCATAATGTTCTAACAGTCAAGTAAGAATCTATTCTTACTCTTTAAGTCGTAAGAAAAGGGCAATCCTAGAGTAAAGAATGATTAAGAATGGAACACTTTAGTTTGGAATATATTTTTTAAAATCTTAATAAAATGATATATTTCAAATTAAGGTTACAATATATACAAAATTTATTAAAAATAAAAATTATTTTTTTTTAAAGAAAAACAACTAAGGTTTTAGTCAAAAGAAGAGGAAGAATTGCTATTTTAAAGTTTCATGATATATTTGATATAATATGTGTATATATGTGGAAATTTTACATAAAATAACAAGGATTCAAGTTTTGTTTACTAGAAAGTTCATCCATTTAGAATAGTTTGCACTTATCTTAAATTTGACATCTATTTGTTAAAAGTAATCACTTTCATCATCATTTATGGAAACAAGCAAAGCATATAGCATTCCCAATCCTCTCATCACACATGACCTCGAGACAATGATCTAGATCTGCAAGTGCACTCTTTGCTTTTGATTCATGCTCTTCCCTTAAGAGTTTAAAGATAATAATCTACAATGCATGATTCTTAACATCATTTCTTCATAGTGCCAATCGATGTCTCTAACCACGGGCGTCCTTTGCTTTGGTCTCTTCATCTTCCCTCTGATAGTGGCTCACTGTTGAGACACACCTCTCATCTCTCTTATGGTTTTGCCCTCTGCATTGCATCTAAAACTTATATCGTCAAGCACAATAGATGAAAGAAGAGAAAATGAATATTGATTCTCTCACAAGCCAAGTATCACAACTGTTTCAAATGCATACAATTATGTTTTGATCTCGACATGGGCATTTTCGAATAAGCAGAGGGCGGAAGGCAAATGTTTGGCTCACCATGTCATCTTCTTATACTTTGATATGCAATATTATATTATTACTCAGTGGGAGCGGAGAGCACGAGTTAAATAGGATATGAATGTGAATGTTACATATTTTTGTTTGCTTGGCCACGTAGGTGTGCTTCATTCTTCCTGCTTTGTCACCCACATTAATATTAGCCAATAGCAGAGGGACGAAGCCAACTGCATCTGCTAGTTTGATGTCATTAAAGCCTCTACTAGCCACGTGGACACCAAATAATACCTCCACTTGGACTTGTTCATAGTGCCCCAACATATAAATGGGAAAAAAAAGTCCTTTAAAGGTGGGAAAGGAGTCGATGGGTCCTTGGTTTGCTGCTAAAGTTGAATGGTTCTAAACGAGCCCACTAAAGATCAAGTTTTGCTAAGTGCAAGGGCCCCGACATTATAAGGATAAGGTCGAGATCATGCCTTAGGTGACTTTGGTGGAATGGATACCCTCAGTCCTTCAATCTCAACTAAAGAGGTATCATATAGGCTCTTGTTGCCCTATTAGGTAGCAAAAATGATCTTGTGGGTGATATGAAACCCTCCAACAAAAAAGGTTGGGAAAGGTAAAATGAGATTGTCTTGAATTGGGCTCGCCTCTTTGATTTATCTTTGGAACAGTCCATTTCAAATTGCCACTAAAAAATAAAGCATCCCTTGAAAACTTGTGTGACCTTATAAAATTTGAAACCAGATTGAAATAGTATTTATGGGTAAAGGTATAATGAAGTAAACCAAATAATTACATATTGCAAAGGCTAGATTTTGGCAATTAGAGTTCGAAATGTAGTATTTGGGTTTGAATCAAAAATATTTTTAGGTCTGCATAGAGTACATGAGATAATCACCATTTCAAAGGCAATTAAATTAAGAATTGAGAAATTCAATTTTGAGCATCATCAACTTCATTTCTCCATCGTCAGTTGTATGAATGAGTACCCTAATCTATTACATTTAATTTTCAAAATTTCATATGTGGTTATCTACCCAACTCTAAATTAAAATAAGTTAATTGTGTTTTATAGATTACAGTAGATTAATTGGCCTAGATTAAACTAAGTAACATACATTTTACCATTGCAGGATGTAAGAAGAGGATCTTCTAAGTGCAATGTCACTTGCAAACTTCAAGACCATTCCCTTCATACTACATTGGCATTCCTCACTATATGCAAGGTACACATTTGAAGTGCCTTGAGATTTAAATAGATTCTTTTGTTACATTTAGAGTAACTATACTTATTTCAAAACTTGTTTAATTTGTTTGTGTATTTCAAACTAATTGAAATTTACTTTAACTTGCTCTAGGCACGTTAATTGATATTTGTAATAAGTGTATTTCTTAATTGACTAGAAAATTACAAACAAATATAAACATCATTTTTTTGTGGTGATGGAAACTATTGCATACAATGCAATGCATATTGCAAGGGGTGGAGTACATTATTGATTGAGTTGTCTAGTAATTTAAGGGTGATATTGTGTGTACACAATGATTGTCCATCCTCTTGAGGGAGACATGCACTAACTTGCATCTGGGTATATCACTAATAGTTGAAGCTTGGGG
Organism: Cunninghamia lanceolata; assembly: GCA_027924645.1. Classification (NCBI taxonomy): domain Eukaryota; kingdom Viridiplantae; phylum Streptophyta; class Pinopsida; order Cupressales; family Cupressaceae; genus Cunninghamia; species Cunninghamia lanceolata. Next base: position 1,870,345 of record BSBN01000135.1, on the reverse strand, counting down.
GATACGTATATTTGCTAAGCATCATACCCACAAAATCACAATGAATACAAGATCCTAATGATCAATCTCTTTAATGCCAATTGATGCTCAAAGTCAACACTATTTTCAATGGGAGTTGGCAACAACTACCATGAGAAACTAGAATGTTTGGCATAAGGTGTGGGTCATGTAGATCCCAACCAACTAACTGTTAGAAATATAAGCAGTGCAGAATTGAAATAATAGTGATTTAGCAATAAAACCACAAAATAGACAACACAGATTTACATGGAAAACCTGGTAATGTACCAAGAAAAAAACCACGTGCAAAGGTCTCTCAATTTTTATTCATAGAAGAAAATTCACAATTACAAAACTTTTTCTCATGCCTTGGGATTCAAGCTCGACCACCCTAAATATTCACGAAAAAACACATGCAAAAACTGATCAAATCTAAAGTAGATTTCCATGCATAAAAGCGCGAGTGGCACTTCCACATGCAATTTTGCATGGTGAACACGTGGAACATGGTGAACTAGATCAGATCTCAGTCGACTGCTCGTCACTACTGGAATAAGTTAAATTGACTTCACATTTCAACAATCTCCCACTTGAAGTCATGTTTCTACCTTGCGAATAATTCCTCATATTGAGAGACCAATGTTGTTGTTGCCTATCATCAAGTGATATGCAAGCCAAGAGAAATTCTACACCATATGAACTTCTCTCTACTAGTAGGCTTCGTCAAAATATCTGTTGGATTTATATCAGTGTGTATCTTAGCCAAAGAGAGGTGTCCTCCTTCCACCACCTCACGTACAAAGTGATATTGTACATCAATATGTTTTGTTCTGGCATGATAAGTTGGGTTCCATGCTAATTGTATAGCACTTTGGTTGTCACAATGCAACACCATGTTATCCTGCTTTACCTACAATTCACTCAAGTGTCTATGAAGGCAAATTGCCTCCTTGCTAGCCTGTGTCGCTGCCATATATTCTTCTTCAATAGTAGATAAATCCACCACTGTCTACAACTTTGAAACCCAGCTAACATCACCTCATGCTAAGGAGAAAACATAACTTGTAGATTTTCTCTTATCTTTGTCTCCACCGAAATCTGCATCCACATATCCATTAACCTGAAGACTACTCCCACTATGACAAATAGCAGCATCAGAAGTGCCCCTCAAATACCTAAGAATCCACTTCACAGCCATCCAATGATCACAAACTGGATTCACCATGAAATGACTGACTACTCCCACTGCTTATGTAATGTCTGGTCTGGTGCACACTATAGCAAACATAAGACTACCAACTGTTGATGAGTACGATACACAAGACATCTATGTCTTCTCCGCTTCTGTGTTAGGGCACTATTCCAAAGATAATTTAATATGAGCAGGAAATGGAGTACTGACTGGTTGAGCATTTTGCATATTGAAGCACTGCAAAATCTTCTCCACATAAGTTTTTTGTGTCAACCAAATTTTCCTGTTCTTTCTATCTCTGTGTATCCTCATTCCAAGAATTTGATTTGCATTTCCTAAGTCCTTCATTTCAAACTCCCTAGCAAGCTGAGTTTTTAACCCGATGATTCTTTACATGTTGGGACCTGCGACCAACATATCATCTACATACAAAAGAAAAATAATGAAACTATCATCTTCATACCTTTTAAAATAGGCATGATGATCAGCCTCACATCTACTGAAACCCAAACTCATCATGAAGGAATCAAATCGCTTATACCAACACCTTGGCGCTTGTTTCAAACCATACAATGATTTGTTCAACCTGCATACTAGATTCTCCTTATCTTTTTCTTTAAAACCTTCCAGTTGTGGCATATAAATTTCCTCAGAAAGATCACCATGAAAGAAAGTTGTTTTAACATCTAACTGTTGTAACTCCAAATCAAGACTAGCAACAAGAGCCAAAACAACTCTAACTGTACCTAACCGCACCACATGTGAAAATATTTCATCAAAATCAATACCAAATTTATGTGCATACCTCTTGTCCACCAACCGAGCTTTATATCACTCCACATTATCATTTATATCCCTTTTCAATTTGAAGACCCACGTGTTGCCAATAGCTTTTCACCCCTTAGGCAATTGCACAAGCTCCCACGTTTTATTTTTATGTAGAGCTCTCATCTCCTCATCCATGGCTTCTCTCCATTTATTTGCATCTTCATCTTCGCAAGCCTCCTGATATGAGCTAGGCTCACCAACATCAGTAAGTAAAGCATAAGCTAAATTACAATTAGGAGAATACCTTGCAGGTGGTTTGATTACTCTAGTGGATCTCCTCATAAGGGGTAATGTGTTACCCTATGGCTCGTTTGGTCGTTGTTCAACCTCATCAAAAAACTGATTCTGATTATCATCTTACTGATTTTCATGAACATGTCGCTGATTTTCATCTAGCACCTTTGAATTAGCATCATACTTTTCCACCTCTACTGGAATAGTTTCTGTACTTTGTTGTTCTTTACTTCCTTGCATTGATTTTTCATTAAAATAAACATCTCAACTAATAATAATCTTGCGGGCAATAGTATCCCACAACCTGTGCCCCTTTGTACCTTCTACATAGCCAAGAAAAATACATTTCGTGGACTTCACGTCCAACTTATTCCTATCCTCTTTGGGAATATGAGCATAAGCATTAGAACCAAAAATACGAAGAAAGGAATAATCAACAGGTTTACCTGTCCAAACTTCTTCAGGAATTTGATGATCTAGAGCTATAGTGGGTGATCTATTAATCAAGAAACAAGCTATATTAACAGCCCCAGCCCAAAATTTATGCTCCAATCTAGCAGTGCTCAACATACATCTAGCTCTTTCCATAATTGTACGGTTCATCCTTTTAGCAACACCATTTTGTTGTGGTGTTCTAAGAACCGTCAACTGCCTTGCAATACCATGCTCACTACAAAATTGATTAAACTCCCTTGAACAAAATTCCCCTCCGTTATCTATTCTAAGACACTTAATTGTCTTACCTTTCTAATTCTCTACCAAATCTTTAAACTTCTTAAAATAAGACAACACATCAGATTTCTTCTTCAACAGATAAATCCACACCTTATGGGAACAATCATCTATAAATGAAACAAAATTTGATGAACCCCCAATTGATGTAACAGGTGCTTGCCAAGTATCTAAATGAATTAATTCTAAAATTTCTTTACTTCTGGTAGTGCAACTAGAAAAACTCAACCTATTCTATTTTCCAAACAAACAATGCTCACAAAAATTCAAATATCTAGATTTAGCACCTAGGAGAAGATTTCTATCTAGCAGTACCTTTAGACCACATTCGCTCATGTGGCCTAGCCTTTGATGCCAAGTAGATAATGAATCCATTTTTGTATCTGATACCATTGAAGCCTCTCCACTACAAGTTTCTCCAACCAGCCTGTAGGGATTGTCAACCTTTTCCTCTTTTAGCACCACCAATGCTCCTTTTGTTACCTTCAGACAGCTATTTTCTCCACTGAATCGGTAACTTTGCTCATCGAATACTCCAAGTGACAGTAAATTTTTCTTCAAGCCTGGTACATGTCTTACATGCTGAAGAGTCCTTACAATCCCATCAAACATTTTGATTTTGACCTTTCCTTCACCAATAGCTTCACACGGGTTGTCATTTCCCATGTAAACCATACCTCCTTCACATGACCGATAAGAAGAAAACCAGTCCCTGTGAGGAGTCATGTGAGAAGAGGCACTAGAATCAATGATCCAATCTTGATGAAATGAACCTCTCAGATTAGCAGACAAAACCTCTCCATCTTCCAATGGTGCTTCAGCTTCTGCTGTATTTGCCTCTTATGGCTGCGAGCTAGAATTTTCTTTGTTTACTTTCAGCGGCCTGCAGTCCTTTTTGACATGCCCTGTTTTTCCACAGTTCCAACACTTAACTCTTTTTCGTCACTTGGATTTTGACCTAGCATGTCCACGCTCAGCTTTCTCTCTTTCCAGAGGTATGCCCCTTGCAAAAAGGGCATCAAAGGAAGAAGAAGTCCCTTGAGATGTCTTTCGCCTTGAATCTTCAGAAATTACTGCGGCTACCACATCTTCAAAAACAAGTTTCCCCTTTGGTGTTGAGTTACTAAGTGCCATAACTAGTTGATCCCAAGTTTCAGGCAAAGAGCACAATAGTATAGCCGCTTTATCCTCTTCTTCAATTTTCACCTCCACTGAAGCCAACTTGCTAATCAGTGTGTTGAAATTATTGAGATGATCTGTGACTGAAGAACTATCATGCATCTTCAGATTGTACAACTGCCATCGTAACAAAATTTTATTTGCCAATAACTTGGTTTCATATAGCTTTTCCAGCTTAGTCCACAAGTCATGTGTTGTTTTCTCCTCTGCAACATTGAATAAAACTAAATAAGCCAGAGATAATTGAATTGTAGCTCTAGCCATGTTATCTTGCTCATCCCAATCCACTTGGTTCATGACTACAGGTTTTGATAATGTCCCCTTGAGAGCCAAGGTGCATCCATCCTTCACCAACAAGGCTTGAACCTTCAACTTCCACAAAGCAAAATTAGAACCATCAAATTTTTGAACCTCAAATCTAGTAATCGTGCCTCCTGTCATTGCTTTTCACAAAGATGGGAAAACCCACAAAATAATTTATGCACAAAAACTGTGTGCTCTGATACCAATTGTTAGAAATATAAGCAATGCAGAATTGAAATAACAATGATTTAGCAATAAAAGCACAAAATAGACAACACAGATTTATGTGGAAAACTTGGTAATGTACTAGGAAAAAACTACAGGCAAATATCTCTCAATTTTTATTCACAGAAGAAAATTCGCAGTTACAAAACTTTTTCTCATGCCTTGGGATTCAAGCTCGACCACCCTAAATATTCACAAAAAAATACGTGCAAAAACTGATCAAATCTAAAGATAGATTTCCATGCATAAAAGTGCGAGTGGCACTTCCACATGTAATTTTGCATGGTGAACACGTGGAACATGGTGAACTAGATGAGATCTCAGTTGACTGCTCGTCACTATTGGAATAAGTCAAATTGACTTCACATTTCAACACTAACCACATAGCAGGCAAATCATCTCTTGTCGATTCCTTCAATGCTTGCAAACTTATTGAATTTAAGGCTAGCAAAGATAAATTAAACCAAAAATTGTTGATTCCTATATATTTGATAAATACAATGTTGGAGGCCATTACAAAGGAGTTTGTGTATGATGTAGATGACCATTGTGGGGGTGTGCCCAACACCCTACCTAAAGTTATTATTTATATGAATATGAAGAGAAATGGCCACCATGGCCCTATGCACTAGGCCGAACTTCGGGAGCTTATAGTGAATAATAGATTAAATAGATTCCTTAACCTTTTCCTTAATTTATATAGTTATAATATTAATATTTACATATTTTCTAATGACCATAAGTAGATTAACTCTAGGAATAAAATAGAAATTAAGTCTAGAGTTTGAAGAGTCATGAGCAGATTTTAAAGGATTCAACAACCAAACATAAGGAAGTGACTAGATTGTAATTCATAGTGTCTCTAGCCTTGGTGGAATTAGACTTATAATTACATGACTTTTTTTTATGTAGTCATGTCAATTAATTAGAATTAATAATGGTGTTTGATCTATAAACCACTCAAGTTTAGACTTCTAGATATTTTTAATCCTGAGATGAAATTTAAAATAAAATACAGTTAATAAAAAGATTGGTTGAAATATGGTGGAGCAAATATAGATTTCCAGCAAAAATAAAAACGTAAAATATTGTATTGAATCCAGATATATACAGAATTGATCGACGATTTACATTTCCATACATTTGGCTTTATAAAGTCTTTGATATAGTTTAACCACCCAAACTTCTTGAAAACTAACTTGTAAACTAATAATTGTTTTATTTATATAAACTATATTAAACTAACCTATTTACTAAATGTAAATTTAACTATATGTAAACCTTATTTATTATAACGCCCCCCCTTAAGGTTTACATGTAATAAAACCAACATTCCCCCCTTATTACATTAACTCGAACAAAGGATGAAACACTACAAGAGTTGATCACAACAACCCTTCTGGAGACTTTGATGAAGCACCTTCACCAATCCTCCTCGCTCACCCAGGAAACACCAGACTAATGCCATCAGTGGATCTCCTGACTATAGAACCTATAAACCTCTGTACAACATGAGAGAACATAAAGTGTCCCCAACCTCCTTGCAAAATGAGACAACAACTTTCCTCCAAAAGTCAACATTTCCTCCGAGTGTGTCAAAATGCCTCCTCTAGTGCTGCACATGAGAGAACAGCTCTCTTTCGAGAGTCCACATTTCCTCCGAGTGTGTCAATATCCCTCCTCCAGTGCTATGGAAACAATCCCTCCTCTGATGTACAAAACCACTGTGAATACACTAATCCCACCTATTTCAAGATTACACTATCCACAAACCCCATTGTGAATACACTAATCCCACCTATTTCAAAGATTACACTATCCATAAATTGAGTAAATGCAAATACACTAACTCCATCTATTTCAAAAGTTACACTATCCACACTTACTGCCACAAACTGCCAAGCCCCCCTTTGCTCCATGAAGGGACACAAATCAAAAATGGGTGCTCCTCATGCAATGAATCATCCTTCAGCGAGAAGCTAGCTCGGGATGACAAAAAATCCTCCTTCCTCCAATGCCTCCTGCATCCAATTTTTTATACTTACCTATCCTCATGATGTAGCATGTGAGCTTTTGAAAGCCCTTTCAGGTGTATTATGGATGATCTCGAAAGCACAAGCAATGTTTGATGTATGTGTATCCATGATTAAAAAACAAGGTGTCAAATGCATCTTTTACAATAAATATAATCTTATAATTCCTTATAAACCCCACACCTTTTACAATATGATCAAATTATCCTTTTTTATCCAATATAAAAATTCTAGAATTTCACCACCACCTTTTTCACAAAACATGAACACATGTGCATAATTTTTTATTTTTAAAAGCTTAGAGATCTTCAAATTAGTTTTCCTTTACTATGCACAAAGACATGAAATTTTGGCATGTATTTATCCTTCACCTTTCAGACACTCAACTACTTATTTCTCCTTTTCTAAAAAAAAAATTGATTCAAAGAAAAGCTTTACTATGTCTCAACAATATTAGCTTCCTTCAATCACACAATGTTTGTAACCTATTAAACTGCTTCCGAAATGAGAAAATAGATAGATAAAAGCTTAACTTTATCAAATCAAACTATCATCTTTTGTTACCTCATTTCTCTTTACATCAAGGTACTTCAAAAATGTTATCCTGTTTATGGCCGAGACTAGTATCCAAGCCCCATGTTGTGCAAGAGGAAAGAGCAATAGCATTAGATTGCTTGTAGTTTGGGGAATAATAAGATATACTACCTTTATTTTATCTTCCAACACCAATTTATCTTAGTAATTACACTTCAAGAACTAATAGCTTCCACGTACACATGCACTCCAAGTTTTCTTCTCGTGTTGTTTGCTTCCTTATGCGCTAAGCTCTGATAATAATATCCATCAAACATATTTAGATTTGAATCTGCATAAATTCAAGGTATCATTTGACTGGGCTGATGATATCAAAGGCAGTTTAAACTTCAACACCTTCAAGCTACAATTCTATTCCATCAGTGGGGTTTCTCACATGATCAAATACTTGATGGGCTTCCACCAAACTTTTGCATTTGACAGACATGTTAATAAACTTATGGCAGTTACTCACCTCTAAATGCGTCTCTAAGCCTTCAAATTTCCACACACAAACTCAAAGCAATGCAAACATTAAATGCCTTCACGCTTCAGTAAATGTAAGCAATCAAATGTATTGCATTCTTCATCATAGAAAATATAGGGACCCTCTTTACAACCATTGCAACACCGTTCTGATTTTCCTCTATTCTTACATGCACAGGATCTAATATGGTCTGATACTGTATTGAAATATGGTGGAGCAAATACATATTTACAGCAAAAATAAAAACATCAAATATTGTATTGAATCTAGATATACACAGAATTGATCAGCGATTTACATTTCCATACATTTGGATTTATAAAGCCTTTGAGATAGTTTAACCACCCAAACTTCTTGAAAACTAAGCCAAAAACTAATAATTGTTTTATTTATATAAACTATAAACTAACCTATTTACTAAATGTAAATTTAACTATATGTAAACCTTATTTATTCTAACAGGTTCAAGGTACAATAAGGTCACTTATAGTTTTAACATTGGTGGACACAAGAATAAAGTTAAATGCAGTGCATATGTCCATTTGGGTCCATAATTTAAAGACATTGATTATGGATGTGAAATTCTTAATTAGCTCTAAGAGAATACATAGGGATCTTGGTGTACATTAAATAGTCTAGACACTAAACACTTCATATTGTAGACACAAGGCTCTTAATAGACAAAATATAATATAGCTCTAAGTCTACAAGATGAAATATTGAACACTAGACACTAAACACTTCATATTGAACACTAGACTTTAAAGATTCTTAACTTATTCACATTCTCATGACATATTCACATTCTCAAGTCAAGGAACATGACTTGAGATTAAATTCCAAACATGAGGGTCTAAGTGAAGGAAACAATATAAAAACTCTGAGCTTGAGCTAAATTTATGTTGGTAGATGTGAAAGTGTCACTTGACTAGATTCTAGTAGGCACCTTAGCTCTAGACTTAAAACATGCTTAACAAATGTGAAAGCCCCAATTAACTATATGTTAGTTATTACCTCAGATCTAGGAATGGAAGATGGGATTTAAATTTAGATTGGAGGAGCAAACAAAACAAGATGAATAATTTTGGGTTTGGTTTGGGTCATAGGCAGATAGAAACATTTCACATGGCTAACATATTGAAGAAAGAATCACTAGATGTAAATAAGATTTCTACACCATACAAACTTTCCATTAACAAACTTTGTTATTATTCCCAACTTCACTTTAGATTTAATAGACTCATCAATATTTGAAAACATCTCTTTATTGCCACTCATATGGTTACTACAACCACTATTTAAATACCATATTTCTTTTGTACTCTCTTTCAACAACATTACAAGTGATGAGCAGGGAACCATAATTTTCATCTTCATTTTCCTTTAAAAAAAATGCATTGTACATGTATCTACATGAAACTACTTCTTATGCTCATTAGCATAATGACCAAATTCCTTGAAATAATGACATTAGACATGAGATTTGCCATACCTTTGACCTCCATGTGCTTGATTATGGTTATTCTCGGGCTACCTCCTCCACTTGCTTCATGGAATTTACTGTTAAATCTTTCTCCCTTATTATAACAATCAGTCTCACCTCTTGTAAATCTTCTTCATCTTGTGCCTCTATTATTGGTTCATCTTCCTCTTTCAAAACTTGAAGATTCATGTTGAAATTCTCTTATTTTGCTCTTTTCCTTGAACGATATTTGTCATTTAGATTCTTACTCTAGGGAGGAAGTGATTGTCTGGTTTAACCTTTGTTTATGTGTCTGCAAAAACCCCATTAGTTCATCAACATATAGCTTTAACAAATCCTTTGATTCTTTAATAGCAATAATTATAGGATCAAATGTTATTGGCGGACTCCTTAATCTTTTCTCCACTACTCTTTGATCTTCTAACTGTCTCTCCAAAAGACTTTACTTGATTAAACACACTCATTACACAGGTTAAAAAACTTATTTATCAATACTAAGTCCTTCATTTGCAGATTTTTGAACTCTATTCTTAACATTTATATTCTTACCAATTTTACTTTGTCGATGCCTTGATAAGAATTTTGTAGACTATCCCATTCTTTCTTAGACTTTGTTGCTATTGTGACTTTTGGAAAAGATTATTCATCCATTGTTTGTTAAATGAAAATAAGGCTTTTGAATATTTTTTGTTACATCCTCAAATTTTAACTAAGCTTAATCTTACTTTTATGTGGTAGAAGGGATAAATAATCTTAGATTAATGATTTGATGTTTGTGGAAAATATCAAGTTGAATCATTGATTATATGGATTATGATTAATGCTTAGATTATACATGAGATTACATGTTGAGATTATCTTATCATAATGTTTTATAATTTAATGATAATACATTGATCATGGTTGCATGGTTGTGAGTGTAACCAAGAAAAAGAATCTTCCTTCAAGAGTAGGAGAGTATTGCCAGAGAGAAGGGAATAAACACTTTGGAAAAGACCGATTTGCCATTTGAAGTCTCAACTTGATCATTATGTGAACCTTATGAGAGAAGGTATGTGTCCTTTAGTTGCTATCTCAAGTTTATCCTTAATTCGACCATTATCAAATTAACGTGGAAGAAAAGTTTTCCAACCTCCACCTTTGTCAATTTGGTCGGAAGAGTTTCTCGGCTTTGCTTAGTGTCTTCAGTTGACGTGAGCAAAAGGTGGCGATGAGGAGAAACTCTTGACCCACATTCATACCTTAGCCATTGTCGAATATCGACTCGATCAAAATGGTGAGGTCACCTTTGAGTCGATATATGTGTCTATATATTATTAATATATGTTTGTTATTTAATGATATAGAGATAAAGACATTGTCCTTATCATTTAAAATATTATTATTTATTATTTTCTTGAGTTAGAATCTTTTTGTTAGTTTTAACTCATGCTCTTGTAGGAGAGCATTTTCTCCCTCAACCTCGAATCTAGGAAGAGTGGGGGGGACAACATTGAGGCTGCGGGGGTGATTGGGGCAGATGGCCCTCAACATACCCATGAGGAGCCTTTTGTGCAATGAAACCCGCATTGTGGGCAGCAGGAAGAGGCTTTACTCTTGAAAGAGAGAAAGAACAAAGTTAGTTTTTAGTTTTTGGTTTTTCTTTCTTGGAGAAGCATATGCACATTGGGCTAGGAAAGGAGAGAGACTGACAGGAATACCATGACTGTGGTAAGGAAGATCATGAAGGAGCTGAAAGATTACAAACATAGTCAAGCCAGAGGAAGGTAACCTCTTAAGATTTCCATTCTTATTGCTTAGAATAATGTGAAAACTATTGTGGGCTTCAAGTCGGCCAGGGCTGAAACCCCTTGAGTCGTGTATATTAATACACTGTGATTGATACGTGATGGTTTAAAGAAAAGAAACTAGTCCTTGATATTTAATCTATTATCGATAGCTCTAATAATAGAGGCTTATCATTTTATTGTCTTGTTGTAAGGACCCGCCTCATCCTTAACAAATAATACTAAACTCTAAATCCAAAATACTGAGGAATTAAAAATTTTGATCTAACAGATGTAGGAAATATGAAATTTTTCTATTAATTCTAACAAGTGCTTGATGAATGTTATAGATATGAGATGAACTTGAGTTTAGTTTTCTAAAATCATCGAGTCCTTAAGTTTTTTGTTACATCCTCCATTCTTTTTCGATAACTGACTTTTTCTCCAGCATCTTGTATTCGTTTTGTCTGCACAAAGCTTACCTAGACAATCTCATGTTAACATGACTCAAAAATCACTACACAGAAAGTTAAGATCATGATGTTAATTATAAAAGAACACCCTATATCCTGGGGACCTGAGTACTGGGGCATCCTTCGCTGTCCAAACTGCCTACATACCTTGTATCCATGGAATCTAGGTTGTCCTTCAGATGTGACTGACACAGGGAACGCGAATATGTAGATCTATATCTTACACTATGTTTAATGCAACTATGAGTGGGTATGCAGCGCTTTCTAGGGCCCAGTTTCCCCAGATAGTTCTTCGTCGACTACCACCCACTCGAGTGATACAGTGACAAAATTTCTAAGAAGCTAATTTTGCAAACACACCTCCCGGGAATGTTTGATGTTTAAGTTTTTCATAGGTGACCGGTTTACCTAGTACGCATTTTTGTCCGACGAGATTTTTCATTGATAGTTTAAAGGGTTTTCTATCATGGTAATCGTCATACAACTATTTCAATAGACTCGTCCTTTCTTTTTAGTTAATCTTTTTAATGAGGTATCTGAGGAGATTTTCCCTTCTTACAGATTTAACTTTGACATGTCCCTTATTACTCCCCGATGATAAAGAGGGACGGTGCCCAGACATCATTATTGCAGCTATGTTAGGCGCGAGGTACTTGGTTCAACACGACATTACCCATAAACATGACACAGAGGTACCGTAAAAACCAAACACTGCGATTTGTTTGAGTTGGGACGTTTCTTTACAAGGTTTACCTATTTATTAGAAAAGAAAATCTTGCATAATAACTAAAAAGAAATTAACAAAGGAAAGATACTTCTCTAAGGCATAATGAAGTAACATATAGTAATGATGCTTGATCACTTGCTTAGAGAAGATACTTAATCAATTTTATCTATTTGTAACAACACTAGAAAATATATTCTGTCAGTAAAAGATTCTGTTTTTTGGAAAACAAAGAAATCTTGATAACTTGTTTTGTCATACATCAAGTTCTTTCGTGATCATTACAAACTTACTTTTAAACTGAAACCAAAAAGTTGTAAAATAAGACAGATATCTCAACAAGAGATTTATTTTAAACTTCCCAAATGGATTTATACTTTATTTCCATTATATTGTTACAAGACCTCATAGTGATCAAAAGAAGCATATTTCGTCCATCTACTTAGCTAACTCACAGGTTCAAGGTAATTTACACTATCTTCTTAAAGATGACACTGAGCTAAGACAATACAATGTATACAATATTCATAAAAACTATTTAATTATTGCATATAAAGTTACTTGCTTAAATGAGTTACTATCATGGTATTCTTACCGTAGTTGAGTACGTAGTTGTTCCTGTCTAGGTCCCTAGTACTCCACAACCTACACAGTTGATTAGTCATATGCACTCAAGTACATAAATAGAAATATCATAACACACAAGAAGTCACAACCCCTGGAGTTATCCATCAAATAGATTTCTAACCACTAGTATTAGAGAGAGTATGCAATACAACTGTTAGATAGTTAACATCCAAAGTCTAACGCTAGTCAATATCATAAAAGTCACATTAAATAAGTGTATGACTGATTTCATAAGATGAACTTATGTCTTACTACATTTGAACTCACAAACTAATGTTGCTAAAGAATGCATTAGGTAATTACAACTATTGACAACGTTTACAATAACTATACAATTTGCTCGATACTAAAAATCATTTTGCATCAATCGAATAAAACTGATAATTGAATGCAACAAGCAATGATTTCATGAGTTCTATTCAATGACATGAAAAATTTGTCAAGGTTCTCATTAATGTTTGTTGTTGTTGTAAGTGTATACTAGGGAGGCCTAATTTTGACTCAATCTCTTCAATCATCGCTTAGGAAGAATTAAAAGCCAATAACAAGAATTATAGAAAATATTCATTAATTTTACAAAGCATAGAAATCATATATTTCTTCTCACAAGATTCGATCCCATATCATTTCATAACCGACTTAAGAGGCCACCACTAATGGTTCAAGAAATGCTCTTTAGTCCTTACTCAATATTTTGAAAAACTTTTGAAATGTAAATTTTTTAACAGTTAAATTATTGGGAACTTCCACACCTCATTATGCAGGCTTGTTGAAACTAAAGATTGGGATTAAATAGTAAATATTATAAATAAAAGTTTCACCTATTCATAATATGATTATCCTTAAACATGCCTTACAGTATGGCTTCTCAAGGTTCAAGGTTACAATTAAATAAAAACAATATGAAAACATGATTTTCTGGTTACTGGAATTAGGGTATTATATTATAGTCACAATCTCATCCTCCCAATTATAAATCTTTACTAACTCTTCCAAATATCCTAACCATTATCCTTCATCATACGTATCAAGTATTTCAAATTGAGTGTCTTACCTCTTTAATTTAAGGATAAGCCTTAGGACACTATTTTGGATCAAGTGGCATCATCTAAGGTTAAAGAGAGATCACAAAGCATTACTTGCATTTCTTAGATCAATATTCCTATTTACTACACTAAGCATTTTACCAATTGTCTCTCATATAAATCTTCTTGTCTCTCATATTCTATAACTACTTAATCTATTCTTCACTCTCCTACATATATTATATTATTTTTACCAATTTTCTAATTTATTTTCAATCATTCATCCATCCCTCTACTACACATTTTATATATACAACCTATTTCACCTTACATTCGTAATAACGCATATAACTATTATATACTTACTCATAATTTATTTCATTCACTACTCATTTATTATCTATAGTCTACTCCCAACACACTTTTCAACATATCCCACTAATAATATTTATACTTTTCCTCAATTCATACTAATATTATTACTTGCTCCACAATAAAATTCATTTCTAACATTTTATATTCCTCTTTCTCTCCTCCACTTCATAAACTCTACTCTCATCAGATCCTTTTATTTTATTATCTATCTCAATCATTTCAACCATTCACACTTTCCTCACATAATATATTTGCACCCACTACCCTCTCTTACTTTAAACTTACTTCATATCCTTTCCCATATATTTTTCTCATTATTTCACTCCATCTTATTATTTTATTATTTTCACTCTATTACTTCTTTTTAACTTTTCATTTTTATTTATCTATCATTATTTCCCCCTCCATCTTACTTAATATATACAATTCTTTTCTATCATACTTAATTAACTCATTTTTGTTATACTTATGATAACATTAATACAACACTAATAGAAAAATAGAAATGGCTAAATAAATCTTCATCAATCTCGTTTATCATTAAAACCTCACTACACCTGTCTACTACTCAACTTGTTTGAGAAAAGAATATAATTTGTGTAGAAAATTATAAGATTCGAGATAATAAGTAACACTTCATAAACTCTACTCTCATCATCCTTTTATTTTATTATCTATCTCAATCATTTCAACCATTCACACTTTCCTCACATAATATATTTGCACCCACTACCCTCTCTTACTTTAAACTTACTTCATATCCTTTCCCATATATTTTTCTCATTATTTCACTCCATCTTATTATTTTATTATTTTCACTCTATTACTTCTTTTTAACTTTTCATTTTTATTTATCTATCATTATTTCCCCCTCCATCTTACTTAATATAAACAATTCTTTTCTATCATACTTAATTAACTCATTTTTGTTATACTTATGATAACATTAATACAACACTAATAGAAAAATAGAAATGGCTAAATAAATCTTCATCAATCTCGTTTATCATTAAAAACTCACTACACCTGTCTACTACTCAACTTGTTTGAGAAAAGAACACAATTTGTGTAGAAAATTGTAGGATTCGAGATAATAAGTAACATCAAGATGAAAATACACCAAAGCCTATATTCATATGTGATCTATAAACACCGAAGAACTCATTCACACAGACAACACAAATTTATTTGACCAAAATTAGGATGTTAAGCATTTTAACTCTAGTAAAATGAAGAGATATCCATCAAAGCATATTGAGAGGGAAAGTTTTTAATAGTGGGAAAGGCTCTAGTAGACATCTATGCAAAATGGGGAAACCCAAATAAATCCCGTCAACTATTTGACAAAATCCCTCAAAGAGAAGTCTCGTGAACTACAATGATTGCAGGATGTGAACATAATAAATTTATTGAAAAGGCTTTAGAAACTTTCAGGCAAATGCAATCGGCAAAGGTAAAGTCAAATTCCACAACCTTGGTCAGCACCCTCCCTGCGTACGCCAAAATGGGAACTTTTGAATAGGGCATGGTCATCCATTAAAGTAGAACAGAAGGGGGGATTTTGTCAGATATTATAGTTGGAAATGCTCTGCTAGACATGTATGCAGAATGTGGAAACTCAGACAGGCACGTGAATTATTTGACAGAGTGCCTCAAAGGAATGGCATCTCGTGGAATGCATGATTACAGGTTATGCACAGAATGGATCTGTTGACAAGGCTTTTGAAATTTTAGAGCCAATGAAATTGGCAGGTGTGAGGCCAAATTTCATAGCCTTTGACAACGTACTTCCTGTCTATGCCAAAATGGCGCTCAGGAGCAAGGTATGGACATACATCAAAGCATAAAGGGAAAACAATTTTCAACACATGTTGTAGTTTCAAATGCCTCGATACACATGTATACAGAATGTAGAAGCATACATAGAGCACACGAACTGTTTGACAAAATGCTTCAAAGAAAAAAAATTGACATGCTGAAAAAGACTTTAAAAACCTTCAAGCAAAAGCAATTAACAAGTGTAAAACCAGAACCCATAACCTTTGCCAATCGTCCTTCCTACCTGCACACAACTTCAATCTTTGGAGCAACATAATGGAAGGGAGGAATTTGGCAGATATCATAGTTGAAAATACATTGGTATACATATATGCAAAATGGGGAATGCACAAAACAAGGCACGTCAACCATTTAACAAAATTCCTCAAAGAAATGTCACCTTGTGGAAATGTAATGATTGTAGGGTTACGCAAAATGGAGCAATTCATAGGTGTAAAGACAAAATTTATAGCTTTTGTCAATATTCTTCCTACCTGTACCAAGATGGATGTATTAGGAGCAGGGTATGGATGTCTGTCAAAGCATAACAGAAGGGCTATTTTATCAGAAGAGGTAATTGTAAGTGCCCTAGATGGCAGGCTAACTGTTTGACAAAGTCCCTCAAAGGAATGTCGCCTCATGAATTGCAACGATTGCAGGATGTGCACAAAATGGATTCCTTGAAAAGAAGTTAGAAACTTACAAGAAAAATGAAATTGGCAGATGTAAGGTAAAACTCCACAACTCATGTTGATGCCCTTCCTACCTGTGCCTACGTGGGAGCTTTAGAATAGGGCATAGACTTACAACAAAGCATAAAGGAAACATAATTTTCATTAGATGTTGTAGTTGCAAATGCCCGGTATACATGTATACAAAATGTAGAAGCATACACAAAGCACATGGACTGTTTGTTGGAATCCCTGATCACAAGATATGCAGAAAATGGATTTGATGAAAAGGCTTTAGAAACGTTCAAGCAAATACAATTGGTAGGCATGAAGTACAGGAACAGGGTATGGACATCCATCCTAGCATAATGGAAAGGGGGTTTATATCAACGTAATAGTTACAGATGCTACCAAAATCTTCACAAAAGCTTATACACAAATTCTCCCTTGATTGATTTCAAATTGTGATTATCCTAAGACATATCATGAATCCAAAACCAAAATTGAACAAAAATAAATTTATTAACAAAATTTCATGAACCAAAATTTCAAAAGAAAAAAAAAAAAATTTCGGAGAGGAGAGCTCTTACTGATTTCTCCAGCACTCCAAACCATATTTCAGTGTGTCCCTTCTTCAACAATTCCATGCTATTTATAGAAAATTTAACCCATATGGAGGAAAACTCAAGTCTTTCAGTCAAGTCTTCTCCATAAATGCTTCCTTTCTATTTTCCAAATTGCCATCAATTTTTGTGGAAAAGGACTCATTTGGCTTAAATGTTTTCTCTCAAATTTTCCAATTGTCATCAATGCATGTGGAAACCTCCAATGCCCTCAATAAATTCAAGGGGAAAAAATCTCATTTATTTAATAAATGTGATCTTTAAGTCTTGACTTGAGAATGGGGGGGGGGGGGGGGGGGGGGGGGCGCATGAACCTCATTTACTCCTCTTTCTAGAAGTGCACCCTTATTTAATTATTTAGAATTTGGGATAAAAAATCATCTATTATTATCATCAATATTTTTATCATTTTGTTTTTAAATGAGACTATATATTTTAGTAGTTTTTATGTGTGTTTTGAACATTTGAAAATTAAAATACATAAAATTAGACATTTAAAAATAATTAGTTATGCATAGTATTCAATTCAACCTCAAAACTCAAAATATGTTCGAGGGTTAGAAGCGGTTCGTGACATACTTCCCCCCTAAAACTTTGCATCATCCCGATGCAAAACATCACTGACTATATTTCGTAAATATAAATCAGAATTCTACCAGGTTCCAAAATGATAAAGTATCATAACAATATGAGTTTAAGAAACTACTTTTTCAAACCTGATTGAGCATATCCTTATAGCTTGTCCTCTAGTCGGGAATGTTGATTATTCCAGTATACTCATTCATTGAAGTTTTCCTGTGTCTTGGATAAACACTTGTAGAGGTTGTTAGACATATCATGTTATGACGTTAATCATGGTGTTTCTTAGCCATGCTTCTAAGATCATCATGTCGGTGTGGAACAATTCATCACAAAGTACTTTGAATAAGCAAATTAAAGTAATAAATCATTAAGATTAACAATAAGTTACCAAAGGTGCCATTTTTAAATCATTACTTCATCCTATAAGTACCTTCCTCATAATTATCTTTAGGAGCCTTTTAATTCAACAATAAGTGAATAACTGTATAAAAATTAAGGAATAAATCTCTCTTGCAAGAGTGTCATCATTAAGCACCATATTATCATAATATAACTTCTTCACAATTATCGTAGAATGGAGCCATTAAATCAACCATGTGTCATTATCTTGAACTCCACATGTAAACTGATTAAAGTAAAACATCCCCATGCTCATGGATTCGTCATGAGAGTGGTATACTCAAGAGCAAACAAAAATCTTCCAAAACAGATTTCAATGACAAGAGGCCAAATTATTATCATGTCATTGTGAGGATCAGAATATTATTATTTTCTAACATCTTTTCAGGAGATTCATTCCTATATAAGAATGCTCTTACCTTAGTCCATTCACAATAAAGTTAAGTACACTTGCTCCTTACTTTGGTTTCTGACCATTTCCTTTCATAGAGAATAAAATATTCATAGATATAATTGATCCTATCCAAAGTCAACATATCCAAAACGTCATTAAATATATTTTCTTCCTTTATACCGAGTTATCTTTCTAATCCACCTTCAAGTTATTTTGTCTCCTGCATATGGGGTCACATTTATTGTTCTCCTTTTTCTTTGACCATACTTGATCATATTGAAAATTGTATCGAACTCAAAGTCCAACTGTCTGATCTTATTATTCATATCCTTAATTTTCTCTCATTTTAAAACTTTCTTTGTTGTTATTACAATGTCATGACCTTGATCATACATGCTTGTAATTCACTTTAAAATTCCATCATCAAAGATAATAAAACCTCTTAATCAACTTTAGGTTCATAGATTCTCCCTTGGTAATCCATCATTATCAAAATTTCTAGTTACATTTGAAGTTTACTCCAACATGTGTTAGAATCAAAGAGAAATGATACACCACCATATTTTAGAAGAATTTATATTATCTTAGTCAATCTAGGCTAAAGTGTCCAAAACGAGACATAACAAAATAAAGCCAACTGGGCTCTTCTGTACTTTGGGCAAACTAGTTCATATGGAACCGAGTCTAATGGACCCTATCGCTTCTCAATAAATGTGGTTCAATCACACTATTATCTTCAATTTCACTTTCTAAAGAAGCTTTTGCAACATCACTCTTCTGTAAATTGCTCTCCCTTTTCAATTCTTTCAAACCTTATTCTAGATTTATGTTCCTCTATTCCACCTTCCAACTCTTCAAATCTCTCTTCAATATCTTCAAACAACGTCAACTCTGCTTCCAGTTCTTTATTTCTCCTTTTTGCATCTTTCAGTTCTTCTTCAAGGGCATCATATTTGTCCTCTCTTAGTTCCTCTATCTTTTCCAACAACTCTAAATTACACCTTTTGATTTCGCACAATTCTCCTTCCAAAATAATGGCCAAACAGGTCTAAACTAGTCAAATGGATCAAAACTTTATCCAATAGGTAAACTCAACAGCCATACTAGATAAATAGGACAGGAATCATTATGCTATGGCCAGAGACTTTTGACTCCTTCAGGATCAATTTGGTTCCATGAGTCACTTCCTGGAGACCATAGTTTGCCCAAGTACTATGCTGAGGATGTCAACCAGGGAATACAATATTGACTTGTACACATCTCAGTTTCGGCAAAGCCGAGTACAAGTAATCCACCCTGGGGATTCTTCTAAGTACCAGTGACATCCATTATTCCAATATCTTATAAACATTACTCTTAAAATTAATCCGTGCTCAAGCACACACATCAACACTCAAGTGAAAGGTAACAATTCTAGCTATCATGCATGCCTATTTGTAGAGACTGCCACATCAATAACTCTTCCAAACATTCCATCCATTTCTCTTTTTGCAACTGTCACATCAATTGGCACCACCTTAGGGCTTGTTATCCAAAAGTAGTGCTAGCATCCAAAAATTGATAGTAGCTTCCCAAACTAGGATTCAATTTCCCAAAAGTCAATAGCTATCTCTAGTACTCATTGAGTTAGCCATAAAACCATATAGTCTCACCTCCAAAGGAAACCAATATCATTAATACCTTAGTGCCAAGTAACTGAAAAAGAAAGATGGCTTTCAGGGCCCTCTCAAGGACCCCTCCTCATGTTTCCAAATACCTTGCTTGTGTTCGTTTAAGGTGTTATCCTCCAAGAAACACACACATAGATCTAGAGGGATGGATGGACTACGATTGTCCCATACGAGTCCCATTTGCAACCCCTATCCACACAATAGAATCCCCCAGGCCACCTACTCCCCCATGCAACCTACTAGGTGCCCCTCCTGAACATGGCAGTTTACAGAAGTCACATTACTCCACAAATGCCAGTAGTTACAATAATAAAATGCCTCAAATTAGGAAGGACTAAGTAAAACAACTCCATAAATTAAATCCTTGATTAGAATACATTAAAATAAAACAAGCCAAGAAGAAGTGAAGATCAAAGATAGCAACCATTGCAACATCCCAAGTTTAACAAGAACAAGTCCTTGAGGCAAAAGGACCATCTCAAAATTAAAGCAAAGAAATAAAACATTGTTGGCTTAACTTGTAAGTAAAATCTTTAACACAATAATAAATAATGCAACAATCTCATAAAATTTGCACATTACAATCACCATGTAGCCTTACAACAAGACCACCTAAGGGGAGTAGGGCAATTGGGTGGACTTCTATCACTAAAAGAGATAAATTGTATAGTGGTCTCAAACCACTGATAAATCACCATGTCACACTAAGCATCTCCCCCAACCTGGAAGAACCTTATCATATTTCTGTATCAAAAATCCACATGAATAGTCACATGCCCCCATACAACCTAGGGCTGGCAATTCTAAAAAGATCCATTACGATTAGCCACATAATATGATATCCACTTCACAAGTCTTATGGTTGTCATGTACCCAACTACTGTTGTCTTGTTACACATACCATTACTGACATCAAGCAATCCACTTCATCCTCTAGGGAGGATTTATTTATGACCTCATCATTTCCTTTTCTTTTCATGTTTCTATCCATATTTATCAATAAATGGACAATCATTAGATCGCAAGAGGGGGAATACTATTAGCCTTATGTCTTAAATCTTACCATGCTTTAGGTTAGAGAACCTTTAGGCCTAGTGTCCAAACCAAAAGCTCTGATACAACATGTAAGGACCCACCTCATCCTTAACAAATAATACTAAACTCTTAAACCAAAATACAGATGAATTAAAATTTTTGATCTAACAGATGCAGGAAATGTGAAATTTTTCTATTAATTCTAAGAAGTGCTTGATGCATGTTATAGATATGAGATGAACTTGAGTTTAGTTTTATAAAGTCATCAAGTCCTTAAGTCCTTTGTTACATCATGCATTATTTTTCGACAACTGGCTTTTTCTCCAGTATCTTGTATTTTTTTGTCTGCACAAAGCTTAGCTAAACAATCTCATGTTAACACAACTCAGAAATCACTACACAGAAAGTTATGATCATGATGTTAATTATAAAAGAACATCCTATATCTAGGGGACCTAAGTACTGGGGGCATCCTTCACCGTCCAAACTGCCTACATACCCTGTATCCATGGGATCAAGGCCCTCCTTCGGATGCGACTGACACGGGGAACATGAATATGTAGTTCTGTCTTGCACTATGTTTAATGTAACTATGAGTGGGTATGCAGCCCTTTCTAGGGCCCAGTTTCCCTAGACAGTTCTTTGCCGACTGCCACCCACTCAAGTGATATAGTGACAAAATTTTTAAGAAGCTAATTTTGCAAACACACCTCCCGGGAGTGTTTGACATTTAAGTTTTTCATAGGTGAACGATTTACATAGTACACATTTTTGTCTGACGAGGTTTTCCATTGATAGTTTAAAAGGTTTTCTATCATGGTAATCATCATACAACTATTTCAATAGACTCATCCTTTCTTTTTAGTTAATCTTTTTAATGAGGTATCTGAGGAGATTTTCCCTTCTTGCAGATTTAACTTTGACATGTCCCTTATTACTCCCCAATGATTTAGAAGGATGGTGCCCAGACGTCGTTGTTGCAGCTATGTTAGGCGTGAGGTACTTGGTTCAACGCAACGGCATTACCTGTAAACGTGACACAGATGTACCGTAAAAACTAAACACTGCGATTTGTTTGAGTTTGGACGTTTCTTTACAAGGTTTACCTATTTATTAGAAAAAAAATCTTGCATAATAAATAATAAAGAAATTAACAAAGGAAAGATACTTCTTTAAGGCATAATGAAGTAACATATAGTAATGATGCTTGATCACTTGCTTAGAGAAGATACTTAATCAATTTTATCTATTCGTAACAATACTAGAAAAGATATTCTATCAGTAATAGACTCCACTTTTTGGAAAACAAAGAAATCTTGATAACTCATTTTGTCATACATCAAGTTCTTTCATGATCATTACAAACTTACTTTTAAACTGAAACCAAAAAGTTGTAAAATAAGACAGATATCTCAACAAGAGATTTATTTTAAACTTCCCAAATGAATTTATACTTTATTTCCATTATATTGTTACAAGACCTCATAGTGATCAAAAGAAGCATATTTTGTCCATCTACTTAGCTAACTCACACGTTCAAGGTAATTTACACTATCTTCTTAAAGATGACACTGAGCTAAGACAATACACATATAGTATTCATAAAAACTATTTAATTATTGCATATAAAGTTACTTGCTTAAATGAGTTACTATCATGGTATTCTTACCATAGTTGAAAACGTAGTTGTTCCTATCCAGGTCCCTAGTACTCCACAACCTACACTCAGTTGATTAGTCATATGCACTCAAGTACATAAATAGAAATATCATAGGACGTAGAAGTCACAACCCCTGGAGTTATCCATCAAATAGATTTCTAACCACTAGTATTAGAGAGAGTATGCAATACAATGGTTGGACGGTTAACATCCAAAGTCTAACGCCAGTCAATTTCATAAAAGTCACATGAAATAAGTGTATGACTGATTTCATAAGATGAACTTATGGCTTACTACATTTGAACTCACACACTAATGCTGCTAAAGAATGCATTAGGTAATTACAACTATTGACAATGTTTACAATAACTATACAATTCGCTCGATACTAAAGATCATTTTGCATCAATCCAATAAAACTGATAAAAGAATGCAACAAGCCGTGATTTCATGAGTTCTATTCAATGACATGAAAAATTTGTCAAGGTTCTCATTAATGTCTGTTGTTGTTGTAAGTGTATACTAGGGAGGCCTAATTTTGACTCAATCTCTTCAATCATCGCTATTAGGAAGAATTAAAAGCCAATAACAAGAATTATAGAAAACATTCATTAATTTTACAAAGCATAGAAATCATATATCTCTTCTCACAAGATTCGATCCCATATCATAACCGACTTAAGAGGCCACAACTAATGGTTCAAGAAATGCTCTTTAGTCCTTACTCAATATTTTGAAAATTTTTTGAAATGCAAATTTTTTAATAGTTAAATTATTGGGAACTTCCACACCTCATTATGCATGCTTGTTGAAACTAAAGATTGGGATTAAATAGTAAATATTATAAATAAAAGTTTTGTCCATTTGTAATATGATTATCCTTAAACATGCCTTACATTATGGCTTCTCAAGGTTCAAGGTTACAATTAAATAAAAATAATATGAAAACATGATTTTTTGGTTACTGGAATTGGGGTATTATATTATAGTCACAATCTCATCCTCCCAATTATAAATCTTTGACTAACTCTTCCAAATATCCTAACCATTATCCTTCATCATACGTATCAAGTATTTCAAATTGAGTTCCTTAGTTCTTTAATTTAAGGACAAGCCTTAGGACACTATTTTGGACCAAGTGGCATCATCTAAGGTTAAAGACAGATCACAAAGCATTACTTGCATTTCTTAGATCAATACTCCTCTTTACTACACTAAGCATTTTACCAGTTGTCTCTCATATAAATCTTCTTGTCTCTCATATTCTATAACTACTTAATCTATTCTTCACTCTCCTACATATATTATATTTTTTTTACCAATTTTCTAATTTATTTTCAATCATTCGTCCATCCCTCTACTACACATTTTATATATACAACCTATTTCACCTTACACTCTTAATAACACATATAACTATTATATACTTACTCATAATTTATTTCGTTCACTACTCATTTATTATCTATAGTCTACTCCCAACACACCTTTCAACATATCCCACTAATATTATTTATACTTTTCCTCAATTCATACTAATATTATTACTTGCTCCACAATAAAAATCATTTCTAACATTTTGTATTCCTCTTTCTCTCCTCCACTTCATAAAATCTACTCTCATCATCCTTCTATTTTATTATCTATCTCAATCATTTCAACCATTCACACTTTCCTCACATAATATATTTGCACCCACTACCCTCTCTTACTTTAAACTTACTTCATATCCTTACCCATATATTTTTCTCATTATTTCACTCCATCTTATTATTTTATTATTTTCACTCTATTACTTCTTTTTAACTTTTCATTTTTATTTATCTATCATTATTTCCCCCTCCATCTTACTTAATATATACAATTCTTTTCTATCATACTTAATTAATTCATTTTTGTTATACTTATGTTAACATTAATACAACACTAATAGAAAAATAAAAATGGCTAAATAACTCTTCATCAATCTCTTTTACCATTGGAACCTCACTACACCTGTCTACTACTCAACCTATTTGAGAAAAGAACATAATTTGTGTAGAAAACTGTAGGATTCGAGATAATAAGTAGCATCAAGATGAAAATACACCTAAGCCTATATTCATATGTGATCTATAAACATTGAAGAACTCATTCACACATACAACACAAATTTACTGAACATCTATTTGACCAAAATTAGGATGTTAAGCATTTTAACTCCAGTCAAACGAAGAGATATCCATCAAAGCATATTGGGAGTGAAAGTTTTTAATAGTGGGAAAGGCTCTGGTAGACATCTATGCAAAATGGGGAAACCCAGACAGATCCCGTAAACTGTTTGACAAAATCCCTCAAAGAGAAGTCTCATGAACTGCAATGATTGCAGGATGTGAACATAATAAATTTATTTAAAAGGCTTTAGAAACTTTCAGGAAATGCAATCGGCAGAGGTAAAGTCAAATTCCACAACCTTGGTCAGCACCCTCCCTGCATACGCCAAAATGCGGATTTTCAAACAAGGCATAGTCATTCATCAAAGTAGAATAGAAGGGGGGATTTTGTCAGATATTATAGTTGGAAATGCTCTGCTAGACATGTATGCAAAATGTGGAAACTCAGACAGGCACGTGAATTATATGATAGAGTGCCTCAAAGGAATGGCATCTCATGGAATGCATGATTGCAGGTTATGCATAGAATGGATCTATTAACAAGGCTTTTGAAACTTTTGATCCAATGAAATTGGTAGGCGTGAGGCCAAATTTCATAGCCTTTGACAGCGTACTTCCTGTCTATGCCAAAATGGTGCTCAGGAGCAAGGTATGGACATACATCAAAGCATAAAGGGAAAACAAATTTCATCAAATGTTGTAGTTTCAAATGCCCTTATACACATGTATACAAAATGTAGAAGCATACATAGAGCACACGAACTGTTTGACAAAATGCCTTAGAGAAAAAAAATTGACATGCTGAAAAAGACTTTAAAAACTTTCAAGCAAAAGCAATTGACAAGTGTAAAACTAGAACCCATAACCTTTGCCAATCGTCCTTCCTGCCTGCGCACAACTTCAATCTTTGGAGCAGCATAATGGAAGGGGGGAATTTGGCAAATATCATAGTTGAAAATACATTGGTATACATATATGCAAAATGGGGAATGGATAGAACAAGGCACGTCAACCGTTTAACAAAATTCTTCAAAGAATTGTCGCCTCGTGGAAATGCAATGATTGTAGGGTCGCGCAAAATGGAGCAGTTCGCAGGTGTAAAGACAAATTTTATAGCTTTTGTCAATGTCCTTCCTGCCTATGCCAAGATGGATGCATTAGGAGCAGGGTATGGACATCTGTCAAAGCATAACAAAAGGGCTATTTTATCTGAAGAGGTAATTGCAAGTGCCCTGGCTAGCACACCAACTATTTGACTATGTCCCTCAAAGGAATGTCACCTCATGGATTGCAACGATTGCAAGATGTGCACAAAATGGATTCGTTGAAAAGGAGTTTGAAACTTACAAGAAAAATGAAATTGGTAGATGTAAGGTAAAACTCCACAACTCATGCTGACGCCCTTCCTACTTGTGCCTACCTAGGAGCTTTGGAATATGGCATAGACATACAACAAAGCATAAAGGAAACACAATTTTCATTAGATGTTGTAGTTGCAAATGCCCGGTATACATGTATACAGAATGTAGAAGTATACACAAAGCACATGGACTGTTTGTTAGAATCCCTGATCGCAAGATAGGTAGAAAATGGATTTGATGAAAAGGCTTTAGAAACATTCAAGCAAATACAATTGGTAGGCATGAAGTTTAGGAACAGGGTATGGACATTGGTCCTAGCATAATGGAAATGGGGTTTATATCAACGTAATAGTTACAGATGCTACCAAAATCTTCACAAAAGATTATACACAAATTCTCCCGTGATTGATTTCAAATTACAATTATCCTAAGACATATCATGAATCCAAAACCAAAATTGAACTAAAATAAATTTATTAACAAAATTTCATGAACCAAAATTTCAAAAGAAAAAAAAAACAAAATTTCAGAGAGGAGAGCTCTTACTGATTTCTCTAGCACTCCAAACCAAATTTCAGTGTGTCCCTCCTTCAACAATTCCATGCTATTTATAGAAAATTTAACCCATATGGAGGAAAACTCAAGTCTTTTAGTCAAGTCTTCTCCATAAATGCTTCATTTCTATTTTCCAAATTGCCATCAATTTTTGTGGAAAAGGACTCATTTGGCTTAAATGTTTTCTCTCAAATTTTCCAATTGTCATCAATGCATGTGGAAACCTCCAATGCCCTCAATAAATTCAAGGGGAAAAAAATCTCATTTATTTAATAAATGTGATCTTTGAGTCTTGACTTGAGAATGAGGGGGGGGGGGGGGGGTGAACCTCATTTACTCCTCTTTCTAGAAGTGTACCCTTATTTATTTATTTCGAATTTGGGATAAAAAAATCATCTATTATTATCATCAATATTTTTATCATTTTGTTTTTAAATGAGACTATATATTTTAATAGTTTTTATGTGTGTTTTGAACATTTGAAAATTAAAATACATAAAATTAGACATTTAAAAATAATTAGTTATGCATGGCATTCAATTCAACCTTAGAACTCAAAATATGTTCGAGGGTTAGAAGCGGTTCATGACACTTGCCGTATCTTGACAGTCACACTGTCATGAATCGAAACTTTCTATAGTTTCTTTGATATCATGATAGCTTTTCTATCCATGTGTAAAACTTGTTATTATTATGGTTACACTGGGCTTCAATAGCTATGCTTTCACCATTCAAAGCTTAACTATGTTATTCTTACAATGCTTCGATAGCTATCCTATATTTTCATGAAGCATGTTATAATAATTTTGACTGTGTATTGATAACTTTGCTATCGTGGTCTTTGAGCATCCTTTGGGCTCGCCAAGGAAGGAAATGGTGGCGGCTAAGAATGATAATAGTGTTATCATATCTCTCATGACTGTATCATCATATTCTTATGACTATGTCGTTATTTTCTTGTGGTTGTGTCATCATATTATATGACCGTGTTGTCATACCCTCATGATTGTGTTACCATTTATCGATATGGCTGAGTCATTATGGACGTAAATCCTTAACCATAATCTTATCTTCATTGTGAAAATGAATATGAATGTCGAGGTTTCTAACCTGACCATGCTAATATTTGATTGCAAAGAATTATAGATTCTCTCTCTTATTCGAGAGGCAAGAAGATTTATTTAATCTATGCCATAGTTTTGAAATGACTGCTCACAACCAAAATGTTGTGATACCACGTAGATGTGCTGAGGGTGGTCGGCTGAAAAGAAGCCACCAGTTGTAAAACCCTCATACAATTTGTATGCGAGTGAGGCTATGTACTTAAATGAAATCTTTAACCTCTTGAGTCGTGTAACTCAAGGCAATCATAATGATCTTTATTACATGGGTGTTTCTAAATCCACTAGCCAAGTGGAAGTTAATGAAACCCTCAGTCAGTAAGGCCGAATGATATAATGACTTTATGATTCTATTTTATGAAAAATATAGTGAACCTTGATGAATGCAGGGAGTCTATGAGTCATGTTAATAAATATATTTGTTATTTATGTTGATTTTGAGTAATCCAAACAAGGTTACTATTGGGAAGGGATTATATGAGAATCCTTGACCTAGATAAGTTCCTTAGAGAACTTTTGAAATTGTCACAACTTCATCTTGTTTGATTCTAGTAATCAACTATTTATGAGTGTAATGTTCACAATATGGAATAGGGTGACAGGGAGTCACAATTTCCTGATTTGTGATTAGAACATGAAACCTTGTATTGAATTCCAGGATTCCGACTTAGTAACCTAGTAAGATGGACTAAGATTCACTTGGTATTTATTATTACCTATGTATATGGGAATATTTATCCTGGACCAAGGAATGACACCAAGTCAAATTGGCTATAGGAAATGATGAATAGACAAGTTGTGTCTAAAAACTCTACAAGACAAGATAGCTTCTAAGTCGATTCAGAGTTGTGAGCAATCGACCACGTTCATTACGAAACATCTATGTATATTAAATCTTTGGCCAAAGTAATGCATATGTCTCTGCATGCATTAGTCAGTTCACTATGCTCCAGATGGAATAATGCTTCCATTAGTGTCATACATAGTTAGAGTGGATCTATAGTTGTATGACCGTGAAGTATTATGAAGGACACAACACTTGAGACTTGGATGGCAAACCTAATTGGTTCCTTGTATCATTCCCTTCGTGAAGGGTAGGGTCACTTCCATGTAGGAAGTTGTGTGGGGGACTATCGATCTGTGGTTGGAGGAAAAGCACTCAGGTGATGCTCTCCTTCCCAAGCATATGACATGGTGAGGCTTAGGAAGATAGACATCAAGACTCCATATGCAACACAATTTTCTTTATATGACTTGTTAGTCAAGCATTATGTGTAAAACTTATCATTATTGCTATGAGCAAAACATTGTAATTGTATAGTGAAAGGATTCACTAATATGTTATCTTTGGAAAATGTTGTAAATTTTAGCTTTGAAATTATCCATAAAAGATATGCATTTTAACTATTGATTATGAAATTGTTTATTGCTAAACATGAATGTGATTATTTTGATCATGACTATCTACTTAGTTGTAAATTAAGTTGTTTATTTTGGTTAATATGGGTTGACATGTTACATATGTTATCAAAGCTACCGACTTCAATACATGGACCTATGAGCTCACTACATGAAATCTTCCTCCGACATTAACAGTTGCTAATGTTTGGATGTTCTTATGCCAGAATGGTAAGAATAAGAACGACACCCAGGAAGAAGGTAATAGGAAATGGACGTTACCTTAAGGATATGAGGGAGAGAGCCTCAAGAATGGAAAGCCTTGGTCAAACTGGTTGCTTGAGAGGCGCATGGTTGACTGATGATGAAACTTTTGCTGATGCTATTAAATGCATCAAGCAGGAGAAGGACAAAGTAGTTAGGGCTACTGCTCCCATTTCTGGAAATGAATCAATGAAACCCTCTGCACCTAAGGAACCAACCTTGGTAAGTGATCTTAAGGATCCTATTATTACTCGAGAGTTTATGGATGAGTACCTGCGAGTACATCCACCTCCTAAGTCTGATTCGATGAACATCAAGGATGAGGATAAACCTGGGAAGATATCCCAATCTGAAAGAAATTTGCAGTTGCAAGATGTAAAAGAAAATTGTAACAATTGATGGATTATATGTAATCCATGGACACTAAAATGCAATTTTAAAATTTTGGAAAATCTTTCCTTTCTTGTAAGATTGCATAAATGAGAATGGATTTACATTTATGAATGGATTCAATAGTAGGAAAAACTAATTGAATGATTAATCTACAAACTTCAGGAGAAGTAGATTGCAACACAGTTCATATAGGAACCAATATGGGAGATAGCCAGGAAGAAGGGAAACCCTTAGTCCAATCCAATTCCAAACTTGACCAAATCCTTGCTATGCTCCATGAGATGAGAGAAAGAATTGGAACTCTTGAGTAGGAGGTCGAGGGTCAGCATGGACCCAAGCAGGAAGCCTACCACGGGGGTGATGATGACGAACATCATGAGGTCACCACCCAAAGTGGATGCGGAGAGAATAACTCTAAAAAAAGTCATGATGAGGATAAAACAAGCCATTTGGCTCTAGAACTATCTAGAGATATGAAAAAAATTATGCCTCCCAAGTTTGATGGGATTGTAAGTGGAGATGCCGCGGAGGCATGGATTAGAGAAATGGAGAAATACTTTGAAATAAGAAACTATTCAAAAATCACCAAAGCGGTATGGGGAGCATACCAATTGGTAGGTGAAGCATCTTCTTGGTGGACGAACAAGAAAATGGAGTTAAAATTGAACTCCATGAGTCTAATCTGGGAAAGGTTTGTGGAACTTTTTAGGCAAAGATAGTTGCCTCAATTGTATTTTGACCAAAAGCTTTTAGATTTCCAAAATTTAAGACATAGTGACTCAACTGTGAATGACTATTGGGAAAAGTTCACTCGCATCCTCAAATATGTTCCACAATATCAATAGGATGAGTGGTTTCACATCTGAATGTTCATCATGGGATTGAATACCCAAATTGGGGGTGAAGTTGATGTGCATGGTCCCACTATAATGGACCAAGTTAATGACAAAGTTATTAAACAGGAACAAAAATTGAAATCTATGCTGGCATACAGGGAAAGGAACCGTAAAAAATTTAATTGGCCCCAATCCTCCTAGTCATTTAAGAAAAAGGGCAAAAAGTAGGACTTTACTAAGAAAAGTGATAAAGGGTCCAAGAACAATCAAAATGAATCCAAGGGTGAAAAGAAAGGCAATAATAACTCCAAGAAAAATGGAGATAATTCTAGAAAGCCTTATGAAAGGCAAGGACCCGTGGGAGGGTGTTATTCATGTGGTGGTGATCATTATGCCAACCAGTGTCCTAATAAGACACAGGGAACTTAGCCACGAGGAAATCCTTTACCCTCTCAATAGGTAGTTTTTTAGCGACATATACTTGCAACCCTGGATAATAGGCAAGTTGAATATCAAATCAAATATATTGAAACCATAGGTATTTTATCTGGTTTTCCAATTTCAGTTTTGATAGATACTAGTGCAATGAAATGTTTCATTTCTCCTAAAGTTTTGAGTAAGATTTCTAGAAAAGCTGGATACATGGCAAATACTTGGTCAGTTGAATATGCAAATTAGACTAGAGCTTAGGTAGAGTAATGCTTGTTTGAGGCTAAGGTTGAACTTCCAAGTTTCTCCACTGAAATGAATCTTTACGTAGCCCCATTAGGCTCATATGATGTCATCCTTGGGATAATCTGGTTTTGGAGACATAGGGCTAAAGTGGATTATTTTGCTAAAACAATCGAGTATCTAGATGACCTTGGGAATAAAGTCTTTCTAAAAGGTAACCCTAGAGAGGTTAAACTGAGACAAATATCTGCCCTGCAGATGAAAAGAGATCAGAGAAAAGGATGTAAGCTCTTTGTTGTTAAAATGGAAGAAATAAATAGTCATAAGGAAATTGATTTCCAAGATGATTTGATGTTTTATGAATCTTAGAAGCTCAAAGAAGTTGAGAAGTGGGAATACATAGATCAAGAGAGATCAGATATGGTCAGATACCCTTTTCTTAGAGATTTTGAGGATGTATTTTTGGATGAGCTAACGGGATTACCCCCTAAAAGAGCTTTTGATTTCTCTATAGATATAATTCCAGGTTCATAACCTATATCTAAAGCTCCATATAGAATGACCACAATCGAGTTAATGGAGCTAAAGGCTCAGTTGTAGGAATTGCTTGATAAAGGATTGATAAGACCTAGTGTTTCACCTTGGGGAGCACCAATAATTTTTGTGAAAAAGAAGGATGGTACGCTACGTTTATGCATAGATTATCTATGCTGAATAAAGCAATGATAAAGAACAAGTATCCATTGCCCCACATTGACAATCTCTTCGATCAAATGCAACCTGAGCAACTGTGTTTTCTAAGACCGATCTTCGATTTGGGTACCATCAATTGCGGCTAAAAGATAAAGATATTCACAAGACAACCTTTAGAACAAGGTATGGACATTATGAGTTCATTGTCCTGCCCTTTGGATTAACAAACACACCTGCAACATTTATGAACTTAATGAACAGTGTGTTTAGAGATTGCTTGGACAAGTTTGTCCTTATTTTTCTTGATGATATTTTAATCTACTCTAAGAGTGAGTAGGAACACCTTCAACATTTAAGGATTATTCTTCAAAGGTTGAGAGAGCATAAATTGTATGGTAAGCTCTCTAAGTGTACTTCCTTTCAAAAGGAAGTGCAGTATTTGGGACATATAATTTCAGCTAAGGGAATAGTTGTGGACCTGTCCAAGATCAAAGCCATTTTGGAATGGCCAGCACCAAGAAATGTACATGAGGTCCAAAGTTTTATGGGCCTAGCAGGTTGTTACAGAAAATTTGTAGCAAACTTTTCAAAAATTGCTTATCCTACTACTTCTTTGCAAAGAAAGGGAAAAATATTTGATTGGTCAAAAAACTGTTAGGAGGCATTTGACCAACTAAAGGAAAGATTGACTATGGCACCTATCTTAAAGGTACCTGATTCATAAGGTCATTTTGTAGTCATTATTGATGCCTTAGGGGAAGGCTTAGGTGGTGTACTTGTCCAGGATGGACATGTTATTACATATGAGTCCAGGAAACTGAAAACTTATGAACAAAATTATGCCCCTCATGATTTGGAATTGGCAACAGTAATCCATGCACTGCAAATGTGGAGACACTACTTGCTTGGTAAACCTTTTGAACTAAAAATAGACCATCAAGAACTCAAATATCTATTCACTCAACCACACCTAAATGCTCGCTAGAGAAGGTAGTTAGAGTTAATAGTAGATTATGATTTTGAGATTAAGTACATTCAGGGCAAAGAAAACTAAGTGGCAGATGCCTTAAGTAGGAGAAGACATATCTCCTCAATGATTTCCATACGTTCTAATTTTAAGAATTAGGTATTACAAAATTCTAAGGGAGATGAGTATTACGAGTAGGTAAAACAAGCTCTTATGGCGAATCCCCAAAATCTGAAATACAATGGATTCTATCTTGAACCGGATGGGTTATTGAGGAATAAAGGAAGAATATATGTTCCGAACTCCAAGGAGTTAAGAAATATCATGTAGAAAGAGGTTCATTCTGCACCTTATTCAGGACATCCTGGAGTAACAAAGTTACTGGCTAATGTGAAGCCTTTATATTTTTGGAAGGGAATGAAGAGGGATGCTGCAGGGTTTGTAGCTAGATGTCTAGAATGTGAGAGGGTGAAGGCAGAACACCATCACCCGGCATGACTTTTATACCCTCATGAAATTTCAGAATGGAAATAGCAAATCATTAGCATGGATTTTGTGCAAGGACTTCCTATGTCTAGGAATAGGAACAATGCTATTCTAGTTGTGGTAGATAGACTCACCAAGTAGCACATTTTATACCTAGGAATTTAATGGATGGGGCACCAGTCATAGCCTACAAATTTGTGCAAGAAGTTTTCAGATTGCACGTATTCCTGAGAAGATTATCTCAGATAGGGATGCCTGTATGACATCAAGGTTTTGGCAAACCTTATTCTCCACACTTGGAACTCAGTTAAACATAATCTTTTCTTATCATCCCAAGATGGATGGGCAAATTGAAAGGGTAAACCAAGTGTTGGAAGATCTACTGAGAATGTATTGCATGGATCAACAATACAAATGGGAGGATTATCTTCCTCTTGTGGAATGTGCTTATAATAATTCCTGTCATTCCGCGATCAAGATGGCTCCATTTGAAGCATTATATGGAAGAAAGTGTTGAACTCCTATAAGCTAGGATAAGATTGAAGATAGGATTAGCCTTGGTCCAGAAATGCTATCAGAAATGGAAGAGCAAGTCCATTTGATTAAGAAAATGCTAGTGGAAGTGAATGATAGATAGAAAAGTTATGCGGATGCTAAACGCATCGCAAGGCATTTCTCAGTGGGAGAAAAGGTTCTTTTAAGAGTCAAACCCCAAAAGAGCTCCATTAAGTTTGGAAAGACATCCAAACTAGCTCCTAGGTATGTGGGTCCCTTCGAAGTTCTCGAAGAGGTCAACCTAGTTGCATATAGGATTGCTTTTCTGCCAACTCTTGCCATGATGCATAATTTTTCCATGTTTCCTATTTGAAAAAAGTTTATTTCAGGAGATAATCATGTTCCTATTCTTGATTGGAATGCCATACAGGTGAAGAACCGAGGGGTGGTAGTGATCGAGCCCATCAAGGTGCTTGAAACACGTAAGCTACGTTTGTGTAATAAAGAGATAACTCAATGCAAGGTCCAGTGGGATCAGTATGCAGAAGAGAATGCCACCTAGGATAATTATGAAGATATTTATCAAAGATTTCCCCATCTCTTTTAAAACTTTTCATTATTATGAACAAATACTTTTTCTTTATGTTGGTATGATCTTTGGAAACATTAAATCATCAGGGGCGATGATTCTTATGGGGGGAGATATGTTACATCCCCAATTTTTTACTAAACTTAATCTTACTTTTATAGGGTAAAAGGGA
The DNA here is from genome assembly GCA_027924645.1 of Cunninghamia lanceolata. NCBI lineage: Eukaryota > Viridiplantae > Streptophyta > Pinopsida > Cupressales > Cupressaceae > Cunninghamia > Cunninghamia lanceolata. The sequence goes on along the minus strand of BSBN01000135.1, from coordinate 1,835,079 downwards.
TAAATAATCTTAGATTAATGATTTGATGTTTGTGGAAAATATCAAGTTGAATAATTGATTATATGGATTACGATTAATGCTTAGATTAGACATGAGATTACATGTTGTTGAGATTATCTTATCATAATGTTTTATGATTTAATGATGATAAACTGATCATGGTTGTATGGTTGTGAGTGTAACCAGGAAAAAGAATCTTCCTTCAAGAGTGGAAGGAGAGTATCACAAGAGAAAGGAATAGACACTTTGGAAAAGACCGGTTTGCCATTTGAAGTCTCAACTTGATCATTATGTGAACCTTGTGAGAGAAGGTATGTGTCCTTTAGTTGCTATCTTGAGTTTATCCTAGATTCAACCATTATCAGCTTGATGTGGAAGAAAAGTTTTCTAACATCCACCTTTGTCGATTTGGTCGGAAGAGTTTCTCGGTTTCCTTCTCGGCTTTGCTTAGTGTCTTCAGTTGACGTGAGCAAAAGGTGGCGACGAGGTAGAAAGTCTCAACCCACATCCACACCTTAGCCATTGTCGAATATCGACTCGATCAAAATGGTGAGGTCACCTTTGAGTCGATATATGTGTATATATTATTAATATATGTTTGTTATTTAATGATATAGAGATAAAGACATTGTCCTTATCATTTAAAATATATTATTTATTATTTTCTTGAGTTAGAATCTTTTTGTTAGTTTTAACTCATGCTCTTGTAGGAGAACATTTTCTGCCTTGACCTTGAATCTAGGAAGAGTGGGGGGGTAGCATTGAGACCATGGGGGTGGCTGGGGCAGATAGCCCTCAACATGCCCATGAGGAGCCTTTTGTGCAATGAAACTTGCATTGTGGGTGGTAGGAAGAGGCTTTACTCTCGAAAGAGAGAAAGAACAAAGTTAGTTTTTAGTTTTTGGTTTTTCTTTCTTGGAGAAGCGTATGCACGTTGGGCTGGGAAAGGAGAGAGACTGACAGGAATACCATGACTATGGTAAGGAAGCTCACGAAGGAGCTGAAAGATTACAAACACAGTTAAGCCAAAGGAAGGTAACCTCTTAAGATTTATGTTCTTATTGCTTAGAATAATGTGAAATATGTTGTGTGCTTCAAGTCAGCCAGGGCCGAAACCCCTTGAGCCATGTATATTAATACACTGTGATTGATACATGATGGTTTAAAGAAAAGAAACCAATCCTTGATGTTTAATCTGTTATCTATAGCTCTGATAAAAGAGGCTTATCATTTTATTGTCTTGTCGTATCTTGACAGTCACATTGTCGTGAATCAAAACTTTCTATAGTTTCTTTGATATCGTGATAACTTTGCTATCCATGAGTAAAAATTGTTATGACCGTGGTTACACTGGGCTTCGACAACTATGCTATCACCATTCGAAGCTTAACTATGTTATTATTACAACATTTTAATAGCTATGCTATCTTTTTATGATGCATGGTATAATAGATTCGACTGTGTCCCGATAGCTTTTCTATCGTGGTCTTTGAGCATCCTTTGGGCTCACCAAGGAAGGAAAAGGTGGCAGCCAAGAATGATAACAATGTTATCATATCTCTCATGACTGTGTCATCACATTCTTACGACTATGCCGTTATATTCTTGTGACTGTGTTATCACATTATATGAGCGTGTTGTCATACCCTCATGAATGTGTTATCATTTATCGATATGGTTGAGTCATTATGGACATAAAGCCTTAACCATAATCTTATCTTCATTGTGAAAATGGTGAATATGAATGTCAGGGTTTCTAACCTGACCATGTTGATATTTGATTGCAAAGAATTATAGATTCTCTCTCTTATTCAAGAGGCAAGAAGATTTATTTAATATATGACATAGTTTTGGAATGGTTGCTCATGACCAAAATGGTGTGATACCATGTAGATGTGATGAGGGCGGTCAGTTGAAAAGAAACCACCAGTTATAAGACCCTCATACAGTTTGTATGCCAGTGAGATTGTTGGTGTAGGAGCATCAGGAGCCTCATATGCTTAATTTTGTCATTTTTGGGTTTTTAGGTTGATGGTGTGTTTTAGTGTTTAATAACATCATTTATGACCATTTGGAATCATATTAATCCATTTTTGGTGTGTTAGAGGGTCGTTGGTTTTAAAATGTAAAAAGTTGCTAATGTTGTCAAAAGTTGCTAAAAGTTGTCATGCAACTTTAGCAAGGTGGCAAAAAATCAAGAAAATAGTTACATGCAAGCAAGAAATGGTTCCAAACCATTGGGATTTATTGTAAATGCATAAATACACCTTCAAAAGTTGAATAGTGGAGGGGGATAATTGATATTGAAGTTTTGAGTTAAGAAAACAAGTTTTTCTTTAGGTTTCTCAACGTTATAGTCTGTTCTTCTTTCTTGTACGGCCTGTACAACCCATTTAATGATCTAAAACTAGTTGGAATACATGGCCATGTGAATCCTCTTTCTTTTGGTTTTTGTGGCATTGAATTTCATTGAGTTTGGTGTAAGATATGGCCATTTTGGTGAAGGTTGCCCTTTTCTAACAATGTTTTCCAGAATTTGTAGTCTGAAAACGTGCTAGTATGGACATGTATGGTATAGTATGGGCTTGAAACCAATTCTAAAATTTGAAGTCATGTTTCTAGTTTCATCTGTTTTTGGTTTGAGCAATTTTCATTAATATTTGTAAATGTTATGGCATTTTTGGTGATAACAATCCAAAACATTGTCTAGGGTTTCCAGCGGTAGAAATAAATTCATAAATTGATTTCCCACCATTGGAAATCTATGAAAATTGGTGTGGAGGATTGTTTTAGCATTTTCTACAAACCCTTTAAAGGATTTTCCCTGGTTTGACCGTATGAACAAGTTATTCAATAACAGTCCCAAAGGGACTGTGTTTGTCAGTTTGACAGGGTAGCAAGAATAAGGTTTGATCAAATAAACTTAAGTGTTATATGCACATTGAAGTGTGTGATGTTGTAGGGTGTTGGAATGGTCTTATAGACTAGTCTATAATAGTTTTGTACTTGAACTCATATTGGATGTGTCTTTAACCCTCAAAAGGGCAGTTTCTTGCGAATTGTCAAGTGTGGAAAGTTGCTTTTCAAACCCTATTGTGTTCTTGCATTTCGTTTGGGTCAAGTATGTTTGGAAACCCATAGAATATGTTGAGACAGGTCTGAATAAGTGTTGTTCTCAAGAAGTGAGCATTGTTAGGGTGTTGTTCCATGTTTTAGGCTTAGGAATACATCGACAAGAAAGAACAAGGATGCATATTTACATCAGTTGTCTTGAAACCCTATATGGAAAGGTCATAGGTTGTTGTTTGTGAGATTTATCTCTTCATCAGTTGTGTACTCAACTGAAATCTTTAACTTCTTGATTGGTGTAACTCAAGGCAGTCCTAATGATCTTTATTGCATGCATGTTTCTAAAACCACTAGCCTAGTGGAAGTTAATGAAACCCTCAGTGAGTAAGGCCGAATGATATAATGACTTTTTGATTCTATTTTATGAAAACTCTAGTGAACCTTGACGAAGGTAGGAAGTTTATGACTCGTGTTAATAAATATATATGTTATTTTTGTTGATTTTGAGTAATCCAAACAAGGTTAATATAGGGAATGGATTATATGAGAATCCTCGACCCAAATAAGTTCCTTAGAGAGCTTTCAAAATTGTTACAACTTCATCTTGTTTGATTCTAGTAATCAACTATTTATGAGTGTAACGTTCACAATATGGAATAGGGTAACATGGAGTCACAATTTCCTGATTTGTGATTGGAACATGAAACCTTGTATTGAACTCCAGGATATAGAGTTAGTAACCTAGTCAGATGGACTAAGGTTCACTTGATATTATTATTACCTATATATATGGGAATATTTATCCTAGCCTAAGGAATGACACAAAGTCAAATTGGCTATAGGAAATGATTAATAGAAAAGTTGTGTCTAAAAACTCTGCAGGATGAGATAGCTTCTAAGTCGAGTCAGAGTGTGTGACCAATTGACTATGTTCATTGCGAAATGTCTATGTATATTAAATCTTTGGCCAAAGTAATGCATCCCTCACTGCATGCATTAGTCGGTTCACTGTGCTCCAGATGGCATAATGCTTCCAGTAGTGTCATACATAGTTAGAGTGGATCTATAGTTGTATGACTGTTAAGTATTATGAAGGACACAACACTAGAGACTCAAATGGAAAACCTAATTGGTTCTTGTATTTATTCCCTTCGTGAAGGGTAGGGCCGCTTCCATGTAGGAAGTTGTGCGGGGGACCACCGGTCTGTGGTTGGAGGAAAGGCACTCAGGTGATGCTCTCCTTCCCAAGCAGATGACATGCCAAGGCTTAGGAAGATAGATATCAAGACTCCAGATGCAGCATAATTTTCTTTATATGACTTGTTAGTCAACCATTATGTGTAAAAATATCATTATTGCTATGAGAAAAACATTGTAATTGTATAGTGAAAGGATTCACTAATATGTTATCTTTGGAAAATGTTTTAAATTATAGTTTTGAAATTATCTAAAAAAGATATGCATTTTACCTATTGATTATGAAATTGTTTATTGCTAAACATAAATGTGATTATGTTGATCGTGACTATCTACTTAATGGTAAATTAAGTTGTTTATTTTGGGTAATATGGGTTGACATGTTACATTTTTTTCTATTTTCTTTGAGAAGATCCTCTTATACTTATATTGAGGAATTATAAGTTGCTTGGTTTGCTGGCTATCCCATAGATCTCGTGAACAAAACAATATCATCTTAATGCTCCAATAATCATGATTCTTACATTTTAAGAGAGAGATTTGTGGTTGAGCGAGACTATTCAATTGGCCATTTCAAATTAGCTTTAGGTAAGTGCACAAAGATGAGGGACCAAAAGGGGGTCTTAAGATGCCACTTTTTTTCTAAAATCACGATACATTGATATTGGATGAGAAATTGAAGATAGTTACACTCAAAATTTGAAGATGCAACAAAAACAAGAGTTGTAGTGCTTTGAATCTAGTTTCTAAACTACTATTTTTTTCAAAAATGGTTGAGAGTAAGGGGTTTAAAAAGGGGGAGCACACAAATTGGTCCCTAAAATGAAAAAAATTGCTAAACTTTGAAGAAGTAATTATCAGAATTCGTGGTAGCTGGAAATGTTTTGTTTGGACCTATAGGTGCATGTGGGGTCCATCTACAATAACCTCTCTCAGTTTTGGTAAACTTTAGTTTGTTTGACCATGCCGAAATCAAACGCATTCTTGCAAAATGCTTCAATTTCATGCAGTGGAAATGTGCTAGGAGTGACATTTTGCATTCCATAGGTCGTGGGGTTGAACAAACTTCACCAATACGTTGGGGTGGGTAGGTAAATGCTAGGGCAAGTCTCATTTTATGTACCAAGCACCCCAATCATTCAGGGCAGCAGACTATCGGCAAAGTCACTTAAGATCCTAAGAGCAAAAACTACCAAACTTTGACGGAGCAGTTCTTAGAATTCGTGGTAGTTGGGAACATTATGTTTGGACATATAAGTGCACGTGGGGTCCATCCACAATAACCTCTCTCAGTTTTGGTCAACTCGAGTCCATTTGACCGTGTCGAAATCAAATGCATTCTTGCAAAATGATGTAGTTTCATGCAGCACAACCTTGCTAGGTGCTATATTTTTTGATATGCTCGTCATGAGGCCGAACTGACTATGCCAATGCATCGACGTGGGTGGGTAAATGTTAGGGAAGGTCTCGTTTCGTGTGCCAAGTGTTGGTACCCATTTATGTTTAGGGTTTTGAGCTTGAACGTTTGTAGGTTTTCTCATTCGAACCCTGAAATTTCTGAGTCATAGAGCCTTGCATTGTTTTTTCTATTTTAATGGTGACCTTCTATAGTGGGTTCCAGGTTATTAAGTTTCATTTTCATGCCTTTGTGCTCATTGGTTGACCGGCCCCCATGCAATGTTTTACCATTTTTTCCATCGCACTCTATGAAAATGCTAGGTTTTTGTATGTGCAAGTGCAAATGTGTGTTGGCGGGCTCAAAAATGCATACCAGCTTTCAAAAATGGTGAAGAAATGAATTATATGCATTTTGTATACATATCGGGTTATACATTGCAGGTATATTCCATCGAAGATTCCCGCTTATATATAGGGGTTTGTATGTTGTTGTATTTGGATATAAAATGGGTTTATACAAGTGGCAGATGTTAAAAAAGATTCAGATCAGGCTAAGTTGTGGTCGGGTCCGCAGGTATGTGCAAGGGATTGCATGTATGTTTTGTTTGTATGTTTGAATATACATTCGCAATATGCAATGTCAATATACAATGGAAAACATGCAAGGAAAAGATACATTTGTTGGGGCCCGCAGACATACAAGGCGGATTGTATGTTGGTAAGATGCATCGGTGGCGATATACAAGAAGGCACATACAAGACAAGTTATGAAGCTGGGGCCCACTTCTTGTATATTGGTGATTGTATGTTCAAAAATGCATTCCTAATATACAAGTCAGAATCTGGAGTGAACATGCAATCTGATTGATAAAGGATAAAGTCCGCTGCTTGTATGTATATTTTTACTTGTATATTGGTGTTGTACATGCCGATATACATTCTAAAGATGCAAGAGTGAAGTGCAAGCTGGATTTGAGAATTGTTTCAATTTGATTGGTAAGGTGGCTAGCGTCTGTGACATGCATGTATATGGCATTGTATATGCTGATATACAAACAAAAGGAGATGCAAGGCCCAGATTTGAAAGTTTTTCAAATCCGATGGCTAAATGGCTGGGGTCCATTGTATGTATATCACATTTGTATGATGCGATATGCAAGGAAATGTACAAGGCGAGAGCCGATACATTTTTATTTTATTTTGTAACACTTTGAGGTCCGTCTTGTACGTAAGGCGATTGTATATGCATTTGAGCATGCATATACAATGGGCGAAAATTGTATGTATATATAGTCCCACATGCATTTTCAGATGCAAAAGGAAAAAGTACATTAGTTCATCGGCGAGAGACTGCACATCGGCAGATGCTCCCAGGGTTGTTTTGATAGCCGATGGAGATAAAAAGTCAGCAATAGAGGAGCAGGGTGCCTACGTGGCACGTTTTGATTGATTGATGACTTTTCAGCATGTTTTGGAGCCGTTGATCTCAACGATAGGGAGATATGATCAACGACCTTGTTTCAAACTACCAGCGATGGTTTTCTTTGCATCAGCAGTCATGTTTTGAGCGAGAAAACTCCATGGACGCACTGTTGCAACTTTTGAGAGGAGCTGCGAGTAGCTGAAACATTAATGGCAACATACAGAGGCATGGGCCGATGGTTGACTAGCCACCTACCCGTTTTATGAGGAAAGTCCCCAAACGACGGCATACGGCTCGAGTCCAACTCCTCCTCGCCACTCCTTCTACCTGCTGCATTAATATTTTGGGTGCTATTTTTGTGGTGCACTGTATTTAGCAGACTTTTGATTTTTGCCTTGTAATTAATGCTGAGTACACTTTCTTGCTGTATAAGCAGACCGTGTTACTCATTTGTGGTTGTTGAAAATTTGATGAAGGGGGTAAATCATAAAACACACAATAACAGAAATTAAACACAAAGAATAGAACTTTCTTTTATTGATCTAGGCAACTTATTACATTACAAAAGCTTAATTACAATCAGAGGAATCAGTCCTCCACAGGCTGCAACACACTACAGCTACCATCACCAGGCTCTGGAATCATTCGCCTTCTGTAACCCCCAAATCAGCTAGGGTTTCTGTTTCCCCACCTATTCTTGACTCTACACTTGCCCCCTTAACTCTACTACTGCCCAGGGTCCCCAAAATAGCCATAAATAACACTTTTTGGTGGCATCTAGCTAAATTTTGAAATTTAAACAACTCCCTATAAAAGTAGGTAAACTTCCAGGAAGCATAACTTTTGATCCGGGTGTCCGATTGACGAACTGTTTTAGGCATCGGAAAGCTTGCGATGTGAACTATCATGCTAGAAATACGTAAACAGATTTTCGTCAACTTTTCAAAATGTTTAGGAAAGTTTTAGTGCCTCATATCTCGTTTCAGAAATTTTTAGGGGCTTTTCAGAAAACAAAAACTTTAATATCTTTCAGCTCACAAATGATCTTTGCCTGATTCCTTCGCCAAAGGTCTTATATTTTCATTTAGTAACTTTCTACAAGTTTTTGCTTCAATCCGTGCCCAACTGCAAACTTTCCAAAAATAGTAGGTAGACTTTCCAAAATAGACAGGTTGCTATTTTTAGCAGTTTTGGAAAAACTGAAAGTCCTACATCATTATTCTAGATATTATGGAACCAGAAACACTAATTATGGAAAGAAATAAAAATAGCTACAATGATTTTGAATTAACTTCTTTTTGGGTGATGCAAGATTGCCCTTACACCACCGGATGCTCCTGCATCAAACACCCAGGGTAATTTGAGAAGTGACCCTGTTACGTCTCAGATGTTTATGTGAGGGAAACCCAAACGGTCAACCTCTGCCTTAGATAACCAAGAGGAATCTTCAATAGGCCTTCCTTTTCATTTTACCAGATATTCTTCATACTGCTTGTTCCGAGTACTTCTTCCCACACGCTATCCAAGATCGCTTCTATCTCATCCATTGAAGTAGATGCTGGAATACTCCACTGCGCTTCTGTTGGTCCATCCTATGCTCCACCTTCATGATATTCTGATAAATCAGCAATGTTGAAAACAGGGGAAATATTGATCCCATTCGGCAGCTCTACCTCATATGCATTGCCTGAATCATGCTTCTTCAAGATTCTGCATGGTCCAAATTTCTTCATTTTCAACTTATTGTATGTTCCAATTGGGAACCTTTCTTTTCTCAAGTGAACCATGACTTCATATCCTACTTGGAACTCCTTATACCTCCTCTTCTAATCTGCCTTAGCCTTGTACTGAGTATTCATCTTATTAATGTGCTTTCTCACCTCTTCCTACAAATTCTTCAGATGTTCGGCAAAGTCTTTAGCCTCGACACTTGTCTTTTCTCCCTTATCCAGATTCCTTAACTCTGAAGCATTTCTTGGACTATTTCCATATACAATCTGGAATGGTGATTTACCAGTACTCCTATTGACAGAATTGTTGTAAGCAAATTCTGCCTGTGGTAAAATCAAATCCCATCCCTTGGGCTTATCTCCTACTAAGCACTGTAGCAGGTTACCCAAACTCCTATTCACCACTTCGGTCTGTCCATCAGTCTGTGGATGGTGTGCAGAACTGAACTTCAAATCTGTCTTCAACTTCTTCCATAATGTCCTCCAGAAATAACCAACGAACTTGGTATCTCGATCTGAAACTATGCTCTTTGGTAGACCATGTAGTCTCACCACCTCTCTGAAAAAAATTTAGCAATATGAACAGCATCGTTAGTCTTCTTGCAAGGAATAAAATGCGCCATCTTCGAGAATCTGTCCACCACCACAAAAATGGAATTATGTCCTCTCTGTGTCCTTGGTAAACCAAGAACAAAATCCATACTGATATCATCCCATGGCTTCTCTGGTACAGGTAATGGTTGATACAACCCTGTATTCTAACTTGTTCCTTTTGCCATCTGACATACTCTGCAACTCTGCACAAACTTCCTCACATCCTGTTGCAGTTGTGGCCAATAATAATTTTCACCAACAATAGCAATGGTCTTATCTCGACCAAAGTGTCCAGCCAATCCTCCACTATGCTTCTCCTTAATCAGGTTCTCTCTCATGGAACTCCTTGGAATGCACAACTGGCTTTCTCTAAACAACATGCCATCTTGGCTTATGAAATCCAACCATCTTGTCCTGTCCAAAGTAACAGGTTCCAAACAAGCTTTCCAGACCTCTGCAAAATCTGGATCCTCAGGATACAAACTTTTAAGCTCATCGAACCCAACAACCTCTATCTTCATTTCTGTCAACAAATTTTGCCTTCTGCTCAAGGCATCTGCAACTCTGTTGGACTTCCTACTCCTGTGCTTCAAAACAAAAGTATAGCTCTGCAAAAACTCAACCCATTTTAAGTGCTTTTGGTTCAACTTTCCTTGACTATTAAGATACTGCAAAGCCTGATGATCAGTATATAAAACAAACTCCTTTGGCAACAAATAATGTCTCCATTTCTTCAAAGCCTAAACTATTGCCTAAAACTCCTGATCATAAACAGAATACTTTTTCTTGGCATCATTAAGCTTCTCACTAAAATAAGCAATGGGCTTACCTTCTTGGCTCAAAACAGCTCCTATACCACTACCACTGGCATCACAATATACCTGAAATACCTTATTGAAATCTGGAAGTGCCAAAACAGGTTGCTCTACAACTTTCTGCTTCAATGTATCAAAACTCTTGTTGCTCCTTAAGTCCATCGAAACTCTTTTCTATCCCCTCTCGTTGTCTCAGTTAGGGGTGCACAAATGCTACTAAAATTCCTGATAAACTTTCTGTAAAAACTTGCTAAACCATGAAAGGATCTTACCTCCGTTGTACTCCTTGGCGTAGGCCATTCAATGATAGCCCTTACTTTTTCTGGGTCCATCTTAAGACCTTCTTCTGAGACTACAAATCCTAGGTATACCAACTCCTTCTTTGCAAAACTACATTTCTTTAGATTAATCAGCAACTTCTCCTCCCTAAGCTTCTCTAGAACTCTTCTGATATGCATCAGATGCTCATCCCAAGTCTTACTAAAAATTAAAATATCATCCAAATAAACAATAACAAAACTTCCCAAAAATTCTTTCAATACCTCGTTCATGAGCCGCATGAATGTGCTCAGTGCATTGGTTAGCCAAATGGCATGACTAACCACTCATACAAACCTTCCTTTGTCTTGAAGGCTGTCTTCCATTCATCTCCTTCTTTGATACGGGTCTGGTGATACCCACTCTTCAGGTCAATTTTCGTGAAGTACTTGGCTCCACTCAAACAATCCATAATGTCATCCGTTCTTGGCAATGAAAATCTATACTTGATAGTTATCTTATTGATGGCTCGAGAGTCTGTACACATCCTCCATTCTCCATCCTTCTTTGGTGCTAGTACTGCAGGTACCACACATGGACTTAGGCTCTCCCTTATCAGTCCCTTCCTTAACAACTCCTGAACTTGTCTGTTCAGCTCTTCATTCTCTGTAGGGGTCATTCTATGGGCTGCCTTGTTTGGCAAACTAGCTCCTGGTATCAAATCCATTTGATGACTTATCTTCCTTACTGGTGGCAAACCTTCTGGTACATTATCGGAGATAATGTCCTAGAACTCTTCCAACATATCTGAAACTTCTGCTGGTACATCTTCACAGTTCTCTTGACTAATCTTAGGAATCAATGCAAAGCAATGACGCTTATGCTTCATACCCCCCAAAAATTTCCTGCCATCTACCAGGCAAATTCTGGCAGTACGACATACCTTTTCTTCCACCTCCTTCAAGGGCTTCAACTTGTGACGAACTCCATCCTTTGTCAGGGAATATGTGTTTGCACGGCCATCATGGACAACGCTCCTATCATACTGCCACGGCCTCCCTAATAGCATATGACATGCGTCCATCGGTATGATATCACACAACACCTCATCATGGTAATCACCAATCTTGAACTTCACTAAACACTGCTCATTAACCAAAGCTCTATGGTCCTTCTGCAACCATGCAATCCGATAGGGATGCAGATGCTTTCTTCTTGTCAACTTCAACTTGTCAACCATTTCCTCTGAAACAAGATTATCAGTGCTTCCACTGTCAATAATAATATCACAACACTTACCTTCACATTTGCACCTTGTGTAGAATAAACTCTTCCTCTGATTGGGTTCTTTCTCCTCATTCAGCAAGGTTCTTCTAACAACTAGGGTTTCTCCCCTTTCAGCATCTTCAGAATGCTCAGAATGTGCATCTTCATCTACATGTGCAACTTGTGCATTGCCTTCAGGTCTTCTATTTGTCCTTCCTTGATGTTGCGGACACTCGTATACTCGATGCCCTTCTTCCCCACATTGGAAACAGGTTCCTTTGAAACCTCCTCTTCCGGGTCCTTGCCCAGGTCTACCTCTTCCTCTTCCTCTTTGCTCACCATTGTTCTGGTCACGAGGGCGGTAGGCGTTATCCCCTCTCTGATTTCGACTGGTGCCAACTTCTTCACTTTTCTTTTGATCTTCATTACGACCTCCATAGGGCCTCCCACCAGTCCTTCCGCCTTGACCTCTTCCCCTTTGCTTGCTGTCAAATCTTTTATTCAGCTTCTCTTCCACCTTCAGGGAAAACTGGTATGCATCTTCTATGGTGGTCATTCTGACTAGGCTCAGCTCCTCTTGAATACTCGGCCTCAACCCATTAATGTAATGGGCCACCTTCTCCTTGTTGGCCTCTCCATGGCCTGTCCTGATAGTGATCTTATAAAAATCTTTTGTATACTCCTTAACAGACTTGTTACCTTGCTTCAGTCCTTGCAACTTCTTCAGTAACTCCATCTCATAATCCACAGGAATGAACTGCTTCTTTAGTTTCTCCACCATCCGATCCCATCTGGTGATCTTTCCTTTTCCTGTTCTATTCCTCTCTAGTTGGACCTCCTTCCACCAAACATTGGCATGGCCCTTCAACTTTGTTTTTGCAAACTTGACCCGATCTGGGTCCTCCACATCTTCATACGTGAAATACTCCTCCATGTCATTGATCCAATTAATAAGCTGTTCTGGGTTCAAATCCCCAGAATATGTAGAAACCTCGATCCTGGGCCTCTTTTTGATCTTCGAAACAGCCCTCAACAACCTAACTTCTGCAGGATCTCTGGCAGCTTCTTGTTCTTCCTCAGATAGCTCTTCTTCAGCTTCATCTTCGCTTTCGTCTCTTATCCTCAGCTCAAACCCTCTTTGTAGCTCCTCTTGTAATGCATTGATTTGCCTTTGCAGGGCTCTAAAACCCTCTTCTGTCAAAGCATTCCTCCCAACACAATTTCTTCGTGGAGGCATCCTGGTCTCCACAGCAAACCCACACCCTCAGGTCCTGGTGCAAACTGCCTCATGGTCGGTGATCTGTCTACACACTCAAGAACCCTTGCTCTGATACCACTTGATGAAGCGAGTAAATCATAAAACACATAATAACAGAAATTAAACACAGAGAATAGAACTTTCTTTTATTGATCTGGGCAACTTATTACATTACAGAAGCTTAATTACAATCAGAGGAATCAGTCTTCCACAGGCTGCAACACACTACAGCTACCATCACTAGGCTCTAGAATCGGTCACCTTTTGTAACCCTCAAATTAGCTAGGGTTTCTGTTTTCCCGCCTATTCTTGACTCTACACTTTCCCCCTTAACTCTACTACTGCCTAGGGTCCCCAAAATAGCCATAAATAACACTTTTTGGTGGCATCCAGCTAAATTTTGAAATTTACAACTCCCTATAAAAGTAGGTAAACTTCCGGGAAGCATAACTTTTGATCTGGGTGTCCGATTAACGAACCGTTTTAGGCGTCGGAAAGCTTGCAATGTGAACTATCACATTAGAAATACGTAAATGAATTTCTGTCAACTTTTTGGGATGTTTAGGGAAGTTTTAGTGCCTCATATCTCATTTCAAAAATTTTTAGGGGCTTTTCAGAAAACAAAAACTTTAATATCTTTCAGCTCACAAATGATCTTTGCCTGATTCCTTCGCCAAAGGTCTTATATTTCCATTTAGTAACTTTCTACAAGTTTTCGCTTCAATCCGTGCCCAACTGCAACCTTTCCAAAAATAACAGGTAGACTTTCCAAAATAGGCAGGTTGCTATTTTTAGCAGTTTTGGAAAAACTGAAAGTCCTACATCATTATTCTGGATATTATGGAACCAGAAACACTACTTATGGAAAGAAATAAAAACAACTACAATGATTTTGAATTAACTTCTTTTTGGGTGATGCAAGATTGCCCTTACACCACTAGATGCTCCTGCATCAAAATTGGACAAATTTTGGTGTTGTAATAGGATACAACTTCATTGGTGGCTCTGTTTTGGGTGCCTTGTGAGTTTATGAGTTGTATGTTGTATCTTTTATGTATAAAATTCATCAGTTTCATGTTAATTTAAATGAGTAATGCTTCATTGCATGTGGTTTGTTATTTGTCTCCAAGTTGAATGTGTTCTTCTTCTGAATCCAAACAACCAAGGGGTGTTAGAGATTCTAGGATATGGGTTTCTTATATTGAATGCTTAATTTTTTACTTCTGCTCAAGGAATAGATTGAATGTTTTGGGTTAAGGATTGAGAAGAATACATTGCAATAAGGATATTTGTAAGCAGAAATAACTAAATACTTTGTCTTGGGTATTGTCTGTAAGGTAGACATTGCAAAATCCCCTTGAAATCTGATTGTTGTTTTAAGTCTGTGGTAAACACTCACATATGTATGTCTATTGACTCTGAGCCCTGGATAGGCACCAATCTGGTCTTGTATTGAGGTTACAACCAAGGTCCTAGTTTTGCATCCAAATACTAAAAAATTAATCTTAACTTCAAATACAAACCTTTTAGGACATTTAGAAGTAGTTTTAGGACCAAAATCCTCTGATTCACAACTGAGCATAGGCCCAAAGCTAGCCCCTTCGCACTTATCTCACAGTTTTGGTCTGCATAAGAGAGGATTTATCTGCTTTGTGTCAACATCCCAGCTAACTTGTAGATGCATTTCATAGATGTTGAATAGGGAATACCCCCCTTGGTTCTGCAGAGCCTAAAGAAGAAGAGGAGATATTTATAGAGTCTATCTCCTGTACTGTTGGCCCCTGGCCCGGGAATCTTGTTGATCGATGATGGCTACTTTGTAGGGATAACTGGGAACAAGCATCCAGTCTGGGAAAAACACCAACAGATTTGGCGACTCCGCTGGGGACTGCTTTGTGAAAGAACCCTGATTTTAAAAGAAAACAATTCCTAGTTATAGGTGGCGACTCCAAACCAATTTCCCAACCGGTAAAGTAAAAATTTGTATGCAAGGGAGAAGATCCCTGCGTAATCCTCTATTTGAAGAGTTATCCATAAAAATGATGTACAGGAGAAAAGGGACTGTTCAAACCAGTCGAGAGGGTTCTTCCAGAAGGAATGATAATATTCAGGAAAATCCAAGATCTTCAGAGCAGATAATACCTTATTTTTCAAACATTGAGGCTGAAATCTAGAACGTCTATGAAAGACAACAATGTGATGGATTGAGAATGAGGTCAGAGGAGTTTCAAGAATGCCCTTTCCTTGATTCCCCTGATAGATTTGAAGAAGCTGAATCCCCAAGGGATGATAATGATGATCAAAATGTAATGAAACCGTCCTCTTCTATGCCTAGAGATGAGGAATTAGCCAAAGAAATCAAAAGTCTGAGGGCAGAATTAGAATATTTGCAAGCAGTAAAAATTAGAGATGACATGAGACAGAAAGTGCAGGCTCTGAGAACTTCTCAAAATGTTTCAGTTCCTACCCTTGACAATACACATGTGCTGAGAAACCAATACAGAAATGAAGTTCAGGATCGACATAATGATCAAAGACAGAATGCAAATAATGCTAGAGTACCATTAAATAATGTAAGAAATCAAAATGCAAATAGAAATGTAAATGCAAATAAGTTTGATAGACAACCTATGTAGCTGGATAGATTCAGACAGCTGGTTTTTGAAGGCATTCTTGGGTACCCCAATCCTATTGACAAACATGTGAGACTGCAAGTGCCAAAATTTTCAGGAAACAGTACTGTGTTAGGGGAAGACCACTTAAAAGCTTTTCAGAATATCATGGACAACTTTGAGGTTGAGCATGAGGATGTTTTTATGAAATTGTTTATGCAATCCTTAGTTGATGAGGCTAGAGAATGGTACAAGGGTCTGCCTAACAGGAGTATTTCATCATGGGAGGACTTCAGAAGAATTTTCAAAGAACAATATGGTGACAAAACTAATCCAAGTTTCTTCATTAATAAATTCACAGGCATTACCAAAGGATCGAATGAACAGGTTGTTGATTTCAACGCTAGATTCACTAAGGTGTTGAACAAATTGCCACATCACCTGAGGCCTAATGAACCTATGTGCTTAGTGTTGTACATAAATGCTTTTGATGCCAAAACAACTTATGGGTTAAGGAATAAAGGTCCTGCTAGCCTCAGAGATGCTTTCAAAATAGCAACAAATATTGAAAATAACAGAAAAGCGTCTGGTAAGACAAACAGAAGAGATGATGTAAAAATTTTCAAAATCCAAATACTAAATCTCAAAGTGTTCAAAGCAATGCATCTACTTCTAAGGATAAATTAGATAAATTGACAATTGTTGTCAAGGACCTGAGCTATAGAATGGCTAAAAATGAAAAGGGAGCAGGTCCTAACAGGCAAGTTTACCAAAGGCAAGAAAGAAGACCATCATTACATGATATGCCATATAACACTAATTAGCATAATGGTAAACCCATTCTCCCAAACAACAACACAAATCCAAGGAATCAAAGTGTTAAGGAAACCCCTGACCCTTTGAAGAAGGCTGTTAATATTGTTAATGACACCCCATGGTGCATAATATGTCAAATGCCTCACTCACAATCACAATGTATGATTGCTCAATCTCTATATAATAATATTGTTGCATGTGATGAATGCAATGAACCGCATTGCATGGAAGATGACAATGTAAATATGCTGTCTACAAACAGGGAGTATCCTTCTCATGATGTTGGTGCAAACACAAATAATGAGATTCAGGTCTGCCAGCAGTTTCCCTATGATGAAGATGATGAGGATAATTATGCTTATGCTCAAGTCTCACACATCTTCTTGAATAACTTAAGGAGACCTTCTGATGAAGAGATTAGAGCCCTCACAGCTGCAACAGTGGCTCAAGTCAAAAAAAATTACAATCTCAGGGGTAAAGCTCAGGTAAGTAACTCACACCAACTAGAGAGTACTTTTGTGAACCAACCAGTGCACAATCATAAAGGGACTGAACCACAAAAGAAACAATGGAGCAATAATAAGCAAAATTTTAAGCAAAAAATAGGTCATGATTCTCAAGGATCAGAAAATAGAATTCCCCAGGTTAAGGATCAAAATGAAAATTTTCAGATCAAAGATGACAGTCAGAGAGCCACAAAAATTAAAGCTGGATCATACCAAGATAAAAATAAAACTCTAGATCAGGCTACAACTGCTATACAAAATTATGCTCCGTTTGACATAACTCAGCTCTTGTCCCAAGTAAAGGTCTCTGTTCCATTGATGGAGTTGATGAAAGTTGGAGAGTTCAGAAATAAAACATTGTCCCTGATTTCAGGGGTACCCTGTCAAGCTAATCACAATATTGAGACTCAAGGTAAGAAACAAGCTATGTGTATTGATGAGGATGAGACTCCTAAAGTATATCTGGGGGTGACCATGACAAAATGCCCTTCACAGGTTGAACCATTTTATGTCTCCCTTGTCATAAATGGAAAAGTGATTAAGAATTGTATGCTTGACTCAGGAGCATCAACGAATATCATGCCCTTGGCTATCATGCAGCAAGCTGGGTTAAAGATAGACAAGGCATGTGGGAAATGCTATGCCATGGATGCTAGAGAAGTACCAGTCATTGGAATCATGAAAAATGTGGATTTCAGACTGGCAGCATATCCTGAAAAGACCTACAAAATGAATATAACAGTTGTTGATATCAAGCCACAGTATGGCATGTTGTTGTCAAGAAGATAGGCAGCATTGATTGGTGGGAGTATGCAATTGGACTTGTCATATGCTATGATCCCTATGAATGGTAAGGATGTCAAATTGATTAGAGAAGAAAGGTCACTAGACACAGTTGAGGATCAGGAGTTAGAGGAGCATGTATGTTTTGTGGACATTGACTGTGATAATTTCAAAGTTGTCTCAGATGATCAAGAGGGTAAAGGTATAGATGTTTGCATTCAGGAGCTTGACCAACAAGGTCTTTGGACCATGTATTTTAATGGAGCTTGTTCAAAGGAAGGCTCTGGAGCTAGAATTGTATTTCTGTCTCCAGCTGGTAAGCTTCTAAAATCATCTTTCTTGTTGAAGTTTGCTTGTACAAATAATATTGCAGAGTATGAAGCTCTGTTATTAGGATTGAATGTTGCTTTGAAGCATGGGATCATGATGCTCAAAGTATTTGGGGATTCAGAGTTAGTTATTTCCCAAGTTAGAGATAAGTATGCATCAAAGAATAAGAGATTAAAACAGTATAAGCATGCTGTTTGGGATACAATTGAATTGTTTGATGCTTTTTCAATAAACTGGATTGAGAGATCAAAACATGTCAGGGCATATTTTCTAGCTAATGTAGCCATAAGGCCAGATGATATCACTCTATCAGATGTTACAAATGTCAAAGTCAAACTAAGATCTGTAGTACCAGATAACGTATGTAGCTGGCAGGTGTTTGATGATGACAAAGATTTGCTCAGATTTCTACATTGCATTAATGAATATGAGAACCAGGAAGTGGATTTTCAGAACTTTGTAGAAGTTGTGGATGGGAAAGAAACTCTCTTAGGGAAGGAGGTAATTCAACTCAAGACAAATAAAATCCCTAGAGGGTTGGTTGCTTTAGAGAGAGAATTTGACAATAGGGACCAATTTGTTACAAATGCATCTCCAACAAATAAGAATGATTTAGAAGAGATAAATTTGGGGACATCTCATGCCCCCAAGAAGGTATACATTGGCAAACAGCTTAAGCCACATATCAGAACTATGCTGATTGCATTACTGAGAAAGTATAAGCATGTCTTTGCCTAGTCATATGAGGACCTGAAAGCTTATAGAGAGGATTTATTCCAGCATGAAATCCATTTGAAGCCTGGAGCTGAACCATTTAGATAGAAACGAAGACCTATCAACCCAACTTTAGCTCCAAAAATGCAAGAAGAGCTTATGAAGCTTAGGGAGGCTGGAATAATTATGCCCATTAGACACTCAACTTGGGTGTCCAACCTTGTCCCAGTTAGAAAGAAGAATGGTGACATAACACTTTGTGTGGACTTTAGAAATCTGAACGTATCTTCTTTGAAGGACAATTATCCATTGCCAAACATGGAAGCCATGTTGCAGAAGGTGACTGGCTGTGAACTTTTATCCATGATGGATGGATTTTTAGGGTACAATCAAGTGAAAGTAAAAGAATCTAAACAATTCAAGACTGCTTTCACCACTCTATGGGGAACCTATGTATATGTGAGAATGCCATTTGGACTGACAAATGCAGGTGCTACATTTCAGAGGGCTATGGATGTTGCTTTCACAAGATTGATTAACTCAATCCTGGCTGTATATCAGGACGACTTGACAGTTTATTCAAAAAAGGAGGAGCAACATTGCATGCACTTAGAGTAGATCTTTATTAGAGCATTGGAATATGGCATCTCACTCAACCCAAAGAAATGTGCTTTTGGGGTAGTGGAAGGAAAATTGGTTGGACACATTGTTTCCAAGGATGGACTCAGGATTGATCCTGAAAGGGTGGCTGCAATTGACAAAATTCAGATCCCTAGAATAGTGAAAGGTATTCAGTCCTTCTTTGGGCAAATTAATTTTGTTAGAAGATTTGTTCCTTACTTTGCAGAGACCACAAAAGATATCTCTAAAAGGTTGAAGAAAGGTGCAATTGTCAAATGGGAAGATGAAGCAACTAAGTCATTTTAGAACATCAAAGAGGCTATAAAGATGGCTCCTGTGCTAAAGTCTCCTAATTTTTCTAAGCCATTTCAACTATTCTCATTTGTTTCTTTCCATACTATTATTGCATGCTTACTACAGAAGAATGAAGAAGGGTTTGAACAGACTATTGCTTTCTTTAGCAGGTCATTGCAGGCTGCTGAGTTGAAGCATGACATCATGGAGAAGCATGCATATGCACTGGTTAGAGCAGTCAAAAGTTTCAGGCCATATTTGGTAGGTTCTCAGATAGTTGCATATGTGCCTCATGTAGCAATTAAAGATATCTTTACTCAACAGGAGGTAACTGGAAGAAGATGCAGATGGATAAACAAATTGGAAGAGTTCAACATTGAAATACAGATCACAAAATTGGTAAGAGGACAAGGTTTGGTAAAATTGACGACACAATCAAATCTAGAGGTATGCCAAGTGAATGTAGTGTATAATGAAGTTAAAAATATGTCAGAATCTGAATGGTACAAGGACATAGTACATTATTTGTAGAATTTGAACTATCCTTCCCATCTCAGTGATAATCAGAAGAGGACCTTGAAGCTACATGCTATTAAATACATCATTGTTCAAGGAGAGTTGTATTAGAAAAATCCTGATGGTGTGCTACTCAGGTGTGTGGATGAAAATTAGGCCAAGGATATTCTAAGTAACATGCACAATGGAGTGTGTGGTGGACACTATACTGCCCAGACAATAGCCCACAAAATTCTCAGAGTAGGCTACTGGTGGCCAACTCTCTTCTCAGATGCACAAAGAATGGTAAGAAAATGTGATCCTTGCCAAAGGTTCTCAGGAAGGCTAAAATATGAGGGTGCATTACCCCTTAGAACTATAACTGTAGAAGCTCCATTCAGCAACGGGGGATCAATTTTATAGGGGAAATCTCAGAAAAAGCAAGCGAAGGGTATAGCTGGATTTTGGTTGCTACTAATTACTTCACCAAATAGATTGAAGCCATTCCAACTAAAAAAACTACAAGCAAAGTGGTGATGGATTTCATTCTAGAAAATATTGTTATCAGATTTGGAGTACCAACCAAAGTGGTCACAGATAATGCTATGTGCTTCAGGTCTGGTGAATTTATTAATTTTTGTAATAATTATGGAATTGATTTGTCTCATACATCACCATACCATCCACAAGGAAATGGTCAAGCAGAATCAAGCAACAAAAGTCTCATGAAAATCATTAAAAGGCTGATAGATAAAAACAAAAGGGCTTGGGATTCAAAGTTGAAAATGGCATTGTGGGCTGACAGAGTGACAGTGCAGAAAGCAATTGGAAGGTTGCCTTTTGAATTAGTATATGGTGCAGTAGCTAAATTGCATGTGAACAACCTCCTACCAATCTATAAATTCATACAAGAAAATGAGAAGGAGATTGGGGACTTAATGACTGAAATAATAAATCAACTGGTTGCACTAGATGAAATCAGAAGGGAAGCACAGAAAACAAACATCAAGAAACAACAAAAAGTGAAGCATCTATTTGATAAAAGGGCTACAGAGAGAAGGTTTCAGATAGGTGACTTGGTTCTTATATGGAATGCAAGGAGCCGGGATAAAGGCAAGCATGGTAAATTTGAGCCCTTATGGATTGGTCCATATCAAATCGGCAATACCCACGAAGATGATTCCTACTTTCTCCAGGCCCTCAATGGTGAACTACTGGAATTGCCTGTGCACGGTAAATTCCTTAAAGCTTTTTTCTCATAAATGAATATCTTATGTGCACATTGTAAATTAGGTGTAAATATTTTGTACATGCCTTGTATAGTCGGTCATGTTTTGAGTTTTGCGTTTTGTCTGGTTTGCCCCGGAGTAGTCTGGTCCTCGCTGCAGTCTTGCACCTGTACGTCCCCAATTAGAGCCTGTGTTGGTACCCATTTATGTTTAGGGTTTTGAGCTTGAACATTTACAGGTTTTCTCATTTGAACCCTAAAATTTTTGAGTCATAGAGCCTTGCATTGTTTTTTCTATTTTAATGGTGACCTTCTGTAGTGAGTTCCCAGTTATTAAGTTTCATCTTCATGCCTTTGTGCTCATTGGTTGACCGGCCCCCATGCAATGTTTTACCATTTTTTCCATCGCACTCTATGAAAATGCTAGGTTTTTGTATGTACAAGTGCAAATGTGTGTTGGTGGGCTAAAAAATGTATATCGGCTTTCAAAAATGGTGAAGAAATTAATTATATGCATTTTCTATGCATATCAGGTTATACATTGCAAGTATATTCCATTGAAGATTTCTGCTTGTATATAGGGGTTTGTATGTTGTTGTTGTATTTGGATATACAATGGGTTTATACAAGCAGCGATTGTCAAAAAAGATTCAGATCAGGCTAAGTTGTGGTTGGGTCCGCAGGTATGTGCAAGGGATTGCATGTATGTTTTGTTTGTATGTTCGAATATACATTCACAATATGCGATGTCAATATAAAATGGAAAACATGCAAGGAAAAGATACATTTGGTGGGGCTTGCGGACATACAAGGCAGATTGTATGTTGGTAAGATGCATCAGCGGCGATATACAAGAAGGCACATACAAGACAGGTTATGAAGCTGGGGCCCACTTCTTGTATATTGGTGATTGTATGTTCAAAAATGCATTCCTAATATACAAGCCGGAATCTGGAGTGAACATGCAATTCGATTGATAAAGGATAAGGTCCGCTGCTTGTATGTATAATTTTACTTGTATATTGGTGTTGTACATGCCGATATACATTCTAAAAATGCAAGAGTGAAGTGCAAGCCGGATTTGAGAATTGTTTCAATTTGATTGGTAAGGTGGCTAGCGTCCGTGACATGCATGTATATGGCATTGTATATGCCGATATACAAACAAAAGGAGATGCAAGGCCCAGATTTGAAAGTTTTTCAAATCCGATGGATAAATGGCTGGGGTCCATTGTATGTATATCACATTTGTATGATGCGATATGCAAGGAAATGTATAAGGCGGGACCCGATGCATTTTTAATTTGTTTTGTAACACTTTGAGGTCCGACTTGTATGTAAGGCGAGTGTATATGCATTTGAGCATGCATATACAATGGACGAAAATTGTATGTATATACAGTCCCACATGCATTTTCAGATGCAAAAGGAAAAAGAACATTAGTTCATCGGTGAGAGACTGCACATCGGCAGATGCTCCCAAGGTTGTTCCGATGGCCAATGGAGATAAAAAGTCAGCGATAGAGGATCAAGGTGCCTACGTGGCACGTTCTAATTGATTGGCAACTTTTCAACATGTTTTGGAGCCGTTGATCTCAGCGATAGGGAGATATGATCAACGACCGTGTTTCAAACTGCCAGCGATGGTTTTCTTTGCATCAGCAGTCATGTTTTGAGCAGTAAACCTCCATGGACGCGCTGTTGCAACTTTCAAGAGGAGCTGCGAGTACTGAAACATTAATGGCAACATACAGAGGCATGGGCCGATGGTTGACTGGCCACCTACTAGTTTTATGAGGAAAGTCCCCAAACGGCGGCACAGGGCTCGAGTCCAACTCCTCCTCGCCAGTCCTTCTACCTGTTGCATTAATGTTTTGGGCACCATTTTTGTGGTGCACTATATTTAGCAGACTTTTGATTTTTGCCTTGTAATTATTGCTAAGTACACTTTCTTGCTATATAAGTAGACTGTGTTACTCATTTGTGGTTGTTAAAAATTAGACAAATTTTGGTGCTATAATAGGATACAACTTCGTTGGTGGCTCTGTTTTGGGTGCCTTGTGAGTTTATGAGTTGTATGTTGTATGTTTTATGCATAGAATTCATCAGTTTCATGTTAATTTAAATGAGTAATGAACATTTAAATGAGTAATGCTTCATTGCATGTGTTTTGTTATTTGTCTCCAAGTTGAATGTGTTCTTCTTAATCCAAACAACCAAGGGGTGTTAGAGATTCTAGGATATGGGTTTCCTATATTGAATGCTTAATTTTTTACTTCTACTCAAGGAGTAAATTGAATGTTTTGGGTTAAGGGTTGAGAAGAATACATTGCAATAAGGATATTCGTAAGCAAAAATAACTGAATACTTTGTCATGGGTATTGTCTGTAAGGCAGACATTGCAAAATCCCCTTGAAATCTGATTGTTGTTTTAAGTCTGTGGTAAATACTCACATATGTATGTCTATTGACTCCAAGCCCTGGATAGGCACCAATCTGGTCTTGTATTGAGGTTACAACCAAGGTCCTAGTTTTGCATCCAAATACTAAAAAATCAATCTTAACTTCAAATACAAACCTTTATATTCATTTAGAAGTAGTTTTAGGACCAAAATCCTCTGATTCACAACTGAGCATAGGCCCAAAGCTAGCCCCTTCGCACTTATCTCACAGTTTTGGTCTGCATAAGAGAGGATTTATCTGCTTTGTGTCAACATCCTAGCTAACTTGTAGATGCATTTCATAGATGTTGAATAGGGAATACCCCCCTTGGTTCTGCAGAGCCTAAAGAAGAAGAAAAGATATTTATAGAGTCTATCTCCTGTACTGTTGGCCCCTGGCCCAGGAATCCTATTGATTGATGATGGCTACTTTGTAGGGATAACTGGGAACAAGCATCCAGTCTGGAAAAAACACCAACACCAAGCATCCCAATCATTTTGGCCTGCAAGCAACCAACAAAGTGACTTTTTCAGTAGCTTATAGACTAGAACAACCAAGACCCTTGGCACAAAAAATGAGACCTCCCCTGGAATTTACCTTCCCACTCTGACATGTTGGCAAAGTTCATTCGGCCCTACGAGCTATGGAATGCAAAATGTCACTCCTGGCACTTTTCAAGGTTGCTGATAGCTTACAGCTCAGAATGACTGAGACACTTGGCACACGAAATGAGACCTCCCCTAGAATTTACCCACCCACCCAGATGTGTTGGCACAATCGGTTCAACCGCACAACCTGTGGAATGCAAAATTTTAGTTTTAGCAACTTTCTTGTTTGTCGGTAGCTTACAACCTGGAACAACTGAGATGCTTGGCACATGAAACGACACCTCCCCTAACTTTTACCCACCCACCCCAACGTGTTGGCACAGTCAGTTTGGCCCCATGATGAGCAGAACAAAAAATATGGCACCTGACAACGTTGTGTTGCATGAAACTAAAGCATTTTGCAAGAATGCATTTGATTTTGGCACAATCAAACAAATTAGATTTAACCAAAACTAAGAGAGGTTATTGTGGACAAACTCCACATGCACCTATAGGTCCAAATGAAACATTCCCAGCTACCACAAATTCCAAGAACTGCTCCGTCAAAGTTTGGAAGTTTTTGCTCTTAAGATCTTAAGTGACTTTATCGGTAGCTTGCTGCCCCACTCGACTGGGGTGCTTATCACATGAAACGAGACCTCCATAAACATTTACCCACCCACCCCAACGCGTTGGTGAAGTTTGTTCAGCCCCATGACCTACGGAATGCAAAATGTCACTCCTAGCACCTTTCCACTACATGAAACTGAAGCATTTTGCAAGAATGCGTTTGATTTTGGCACAGTCAAACGGACTGGAGTTGACTAAAACTGAGAGAGGCTATTGTGGACAGACCCCATGTGCACCTGTAGGTCCAAATTGAATGTTCCTAGCTACCATGAATTCTAAGTATTTCTCCATCAAAGTTTGGCAGTATTTGCTCTTAGGATCTTAAGTGACTTTGCCAGTAGTCTGCTGCCCTGAACGACTAGGGCACTTGGAACATGAAATAAGACCTCCCTTGGCATTTACCCGCCCACCCTGATGCATTGGTGAAGTCCATTTGGACCCACACCCTATGGAATGCAAAATGTCACTCCTAGTACCTTTCCACTGCATGAAATTGAAGCATTTTGCAAGAATGCGTTTGATTTTGCCACATCAAACAGACTAGAGTTGACCGAAACTAAGAGAGGTTATTGTGGAAGGACACCATGTGCACCTATAATTCCAAACAAAATGTTCCCAACTACCACGAATTCTGAGAACTGCTCCATCAAAGTTTGACAGTATTTTTATCTTAGGGATATTAAGGGACTTTGTCGATAGCCTGCTACCTCAAACGACTGGGGCACTTGGCACATGAAACAAGACCTCCCTAAGATTTAACCACCGACCTCGATGTGTTGGTGAAGTCTGTTTAGCCTCATGACCTATGGAATGCAAAATGCCACTCCTAACACCTTTCCATTGTATGAAATTGAAGCATTTTGCAAGAATGCGTTTGATTTCGGTACGATCAAATGGACTGGAGTTGACCAAAAATGAGAGATGTTATTGTGGAAGGACCCCACATGCACCTGTCAGTCCAAATGAAACATTCTCAGCTACCATGAATTATGAGAACTGCTATGTCAAAGTTTGGTAGTATTTGCTCTTAGGATCTTAAGTGACTTTGCTAGTAGCCTGCTACCTTGAATGACTGGGACGCTTGGCACATGAAACGAGACCTCCCCTGGTATTTAGCTACCCACCCCAACGCATTGGTGAAGTCTGTTTAGCCCTATGACCTATGGAATGCAAAATGTCACTCCTAGCACCTTTCCACTGCATGAAACTGAAGCATTTTGCAAGAATGTGTTTGATTTTGGCACAACCAAACAGACTGGAGTTGACTGAAACTGAGAGAGGTTATTGTGGACAGAGCCCACATGCACTTGTAGGTCTAAACAAAACATTCCCATCTACCCCAATTTTTGAGACAGGCTCCATCAAAGTTTGGCAATTTTTTCATCTTAGGGATCTTAATAGACTTTGTCGATAGCCTGCTGCCCCGAATGACTGGGACACTTGGCACACGAAATGAGACATCCCCTAGCATTTACCTGCCCACCCTGATGTGTTGGTAAAATTCATTCCACCCCAAGTTCTATGGAATGCAAAATGTCACTACTAGAACCTTTCTATTGCATGAAACAAAAGCATTTTGCAAGAATGCGTTTGATTTCGGCACAGTCAAACATACTGGACTTGACTGAAACTAAGAGAGGTTATTGTTTATAGACCACACATACACATGTAGGTCCAAACAAAACATTCCCAACTGCCACAAATTCCAAGAACTGCTCTGTCAAAGTTTGGTAGTTTTTGCTCTTAGGATCTTAAGTGACTTTGCTGGTAGCCTACTTAAGTTTATTAGTTTAGGGTTTAGGGGAATTATTTAGGGTTTAGGGGTTTAGGGTTGCTCAGGTTTATGGTTTATGGTTTAGGGGTTAGGATTTAGCGGCATTATTTAGGGATTAGGGATTTTAAGAGAGAGAGAGAGAGAGAGAGAGTTGCTCATGTTTAGGGGCGTTATTTAGGGTTTATGAGTTTAGGGTTGCTTAGACCTTTAGGGGCATTATTTAGGGTTTATGAGTTTAGGGTTTAGCGGTTAGGGTTAAAGGGGAATTATTTATGGTTTAGGGGTCTAGCGTTGCTACTTAAGTTTAGGGTTTAGGGGTCAGGGGCATTATTTGAGGTTTATGAGTTTAGGGTTGCTCAAGTTTAGGGTTTAGGGTTAGGGTTTAGGGGAATTATTTAGGGTTTAGGGGTTTAGGGTTGCTCAGGTTTATGGTTTATGGTTTAGAGAGAGAGTGAGAGGATAGATAGATATTGGGAGAGATAGGAAGATAGAGGTTTAGGGTTGCTTCCAAGGTTTATGGTTTAGGGGTTTTGGTTTTAGGGTTGCTCAGTTTTAGGGTTTAGGGGTTAGGGGTTAGGGGGCATTATTTAGGGTAACATAGGGTTTATGATTTAGGGGTTAGGGGTTAAGGTTTAGATTCTTAGGTTAGGGTTTAGAGAGAGAGGACCGACAGGGAGATATAGAGGAGATTGAGGGGAGAGATAGGGAGATAGCGGGTAAGGAACATGTCCAGAGACATAGGCAGAGAGATTGAGAGGTAGAGGGAAGATAGAGACAAGGAGATAGGGTTTAGGGTTGATCAGGTTTAGGGTTTAGGGGTTACTAGTTTAGAGAGGGAGAGATAGAGAGATAGAGGGTAAGGAACATGGCTAGAGACATAGGCAGAGAGATTAAGAGGTAGAGGGATGATAGAGACAAGGAGATAGGGGTTTAGGGTTGATCGAGTTTAGGGTTTAGGTGTTAGCAGTTTAGAGAGGGAGATATAGGGAGATACAGGGTGAGGGACATGGCCAGAGACATAGGCACAAAGATTGAGAGGTAGAGGGATGATAGAGACAAGGAGATAGGGGTTTAGGGTTGATCAAGTTTAGAATTGATTGGGTTTAGGGTTGGAACATATGATGTATAGAATGGTGCAAATGACTGACATATTGACGCTTATGATGTTCTGATGGCTCTTGTGGCTGGCAAAGGGTAGAATGACACCTGTGAGTGGCTAGGTGTAGAATGACACTTGTGATTGATAAGTAGGTGCTACTAAGGAGTAGATTGACACATTAGATATACAAAATGGTGCAAATGACTGACATATTGGTTCTTATGATGTTTTAATGGCTCTTGGTGAGGTATTTGTTTGATTTTGATTATTTTTGGGATGGTTTGAGATGGAACTTAGATTGATTTGGGATGGAGTTGGGATGAAATGGATTGGTTTAGGGATGATGAGAGGTGAAATTGACTAGATTAGGAATGATTTGGGAATGATTAGAATGGTTTTAGGGATGGTGTGAAGTGGTTTAGGGATGATTAGGGAATGATTAGAATGATTTAGGGGTAGTTTAAGGATGGTATTTGACATGAAATGGGTTGATTTGAAAATGATTAGGGATGAAGTTAAATTGATTTGGATGTGATTTGGGATGGTGTGAAGTGGTTTAGGGATGATTAGAAGTGGTTTAGGGATGATTAGAGATGAAATTGAATGGATTAGGGATGATTTGGCATTGATTAGGAATGAATTTGGGTGGAATGTAAGATTAATATTTTCATGCTTACCAGAATGCGCTTGCATTATGGGAAGCAAAAAAAAAAGGAAAAAACCACGTGCGATCCGTGATTTAGACCCCACATGTCTGTTATTCCCTGCTTTTCATGTGTGCTATCAGAAAAGAAAACACTTTTTCATGTTGTTTGACATATTAAGAATCATTTTTTGATCAATCCACCACTTTTTTTATTTTTTCAACTTAGAAGAACTAATTTTGCATGTTTTTGGACAAAATTTGATTATTTAAACTAAAAGTTTCATGTTTCATAGTGTTTCAAAGCTAGTTACCATTGATATAGATTGAATTTGAAGATATATGTTTGTTTTTTCGATAAATTTCACTAATCCTATTCTAGAGTTATATAGAATTTATAATCAAACTTGCGAAAAATGAACAATTTGAGGATTTTGAAGCCAAATTTTGGAGGATTGGTCAACTCGAATATCAAATTCTAAGGTATGTTCTTTATGTCCAATTTAATTCACTTTATGTTTTTTAGAACACTCATAATCACTAAATGTGGAACTATCTAAGTTAAAAAAAGTCATCATTATGTGTATTAATAGAATTAGAATCATTAAAATATGATATATATATATGATTTTACTGTATCTTGAATCACTAATAGAATTTGTTTTATCTTAAATTTAAACTATGTCATTGAATTTGTATCTTGTGCTATTGATGCTGCAAATCTGATATATATTTGGTTCTCATATAGTAATGAGTTGTCACTATCATCCTCTTGGCTATTCAACTTACAAAGTATGATTGTCTTCTCCCAAAGTGCCAATACCTTTGCATTTGATGTAGTAATCTTTCATGTGAATAGGGTAGTGAGAGCCTATTGCATATTTTGAATATCTGACCTTAATAGTGATCTAGAGTTTCATGATAGTCTTCTATGTTTATGATGTGACAGTCTATGTGGTTGTTTATAATACTCATAGTGCAATTTGACTCTTAATGCATGGTTACCACATAGGCTTCTATCACTATCTTATCAATTTATGATCAAACTCTTCAACAAGATCTTAAACAATCCACAAATTTCTTAGTATGTAACAAGTTCAAGTCCTTAGAGGTCAATTGACCATACTAACCACATGACAGTTCCAATTATCCTTAAGATCCATGACAACCTCCCTACCCTTTTCCTCTAATGACAATAAATTATAATGGTTTAACCCTAATAATCCTTATGCATAATGTCACATAGCATGGGTATCATTTTCATAATAGTTAAGAGAGATTTTAGGATTGATTATTATTTTTTTGATAAGACTGCCCTTTAACTATCCAAACATTTAGTGCCTATAGTAGTCCTAAGTTTGTCCCAAACAACATTTCATCCTACACAACTTCCTTTATGACAATGCCTCCAATGGTTATGACAATCATAGCTCATAAATGACAACAAATCTCCTTCCCCAACTTGGAATCCAAGCTTAAAATGAGAGTCCAACATAATTAAGATGATCTCAACAAGATATATATGGTTATGCACTTAATATTCCTCTTGATGACTTAACAATTCTCTGATGACCTTCATCCACCAATATCAATCATTTGGATACTCTTTAGTCCTAGTTGACTACTCTATCATGTGAGAATAGAGTGTTGTGATGAACAACAATGCTTTTGTGCATGGGTTGGTAAGCATTTGATTGTTATAATAGTCTTCTCCAACTATTAAAATACCCCTTGTAAGCAAAGACCATGATTACCCTCTTATTAACGACACCTTCCATATTCAATGATGAGGGCTTTATTCTCTATACTAGCATTGTTTCTCCTTTTGACAGCATGACAATCATATTCATAGGTCATGTGATAAAATATTTTGGTAAAGGACAACCTTAGGGTTGCTATAGCAATCATAGTACTCATGATTGTTCTTGCATCTCATGTGACACCATTTCAATGGTGTTCATGATAACCTTATAGCATAAAGACAGACCCAATTGTTCTTATGATTGATATGATATTGAGAGGACAATCTTCCTAACTAGGATAATACAAATAAGGTCCAATATTTTCATTCCATAGCATATACAATATGATAGTCTTTTCCCTCAATATCACTTCATCTCTTGGATTTAGAGTGACACAATAATCATCAAAGATCCACATAACAACACCAAATCATGTTAGTCTTTAAAAAAACAAAATCTTTATATGTATGACTATCCTCCACTCTTTTCCAATGATAATCTAACACACACACATATACATTTATGAACCATCTTTAGACCATTTGATCTCACGATACTATAACTATATAGTCCTCTTAACAATCCTAAATGCAATGGAAAACCCATTATTCCTTAGGATCTCAACACTACTTGGTCATGCATTCTTCTACAATCATAATCTAGTCATTTTAACACAATTTTCAGAAGTTGCATGAAGGCTTCAAGGGTGCTTACTATTGTAACAATCAAGGACTGTCATGTTCATGAGAAATTACATTAGTAACAATAGTGAGGGATGCCATGATAATCAAGTGGGTTATGGATGTTTTCATCATGATAGAATCCTAGGGTTTATTATTTTGTTATTCAAATATTGAAGATTCCATGTTGAAACCATAGGGTATTGTTTGAGATTATTATCCATTTTGAAAATGTTGTTGTTGTTGTCATATTTTGGCCCCCCCAAAATATTCTTGTTCCCCTCTTTCTATCAAAGAAATCCGATCAGAGAAAGCCTGGATAAAAAGAGGAAAGTCTTAATTCCTTCATTTCCCCATGCCGTGTCTTGCAAAATTTCCCAAAATCTCGTTTGGAGAATCCTTGCAAAAAACCCAGAAAAACCCAAAAATCTTTTGTCTTCAAGTGCTTTCTATTGCAGAGATTTCTCAGTTTTACACTTAGCCATTTTTCATGTATATGTTATTGTACAATCGGGTCCTTTGTATGTGTTTTGTTTGTATATCGGCATATGCAAAGGAAACATACAAAGAAAAAGATGCAAGAAGTTACAAGGCGGAATATACAAAGGAAATGTACATCACCAAGATGCAAAGATAGGATGTACATCGGCAAGATACAAGGCAGAATATACAAAGGAAATGTACATCGCCAAGATGCAAAGACAGGTTGTACATTGGCAAGATACAAGGCAGAATATACAAAGGATATGTACATCGCCAAGATGCAAAGATAGGATGTACATCGACAAGATGCAAAGGGGTAGACATGCAAAGGATTTTCAGCGTGATATGCTCATCGGCGGCTTGACTCATAGTCTCTCCGATGGCCGATGAGGCAAATGAAACATACAAAGAAAAACATACAAAGAAAAAGATGCAAAGTTTGGGGTCCACCAATTGCATGTATATGCGATTGTATCTTTGCACATACAATCATATATACAAGTCCATATGCAATCCTGAGATACAAAGCCCGGACCTGAAAGAATATGCATTTTGTTTATAAAGGCAAATGCGATTGTATGCATCTCCGCAGTTGTATGTAGAAGCACATGTATATGCCGATATGCAAAGGGGAAAAGATACAAGACCGGACCTGTTTCAATATTCCATTCTGGTTGATAATCCATTCGAGTTCTGCATTGTATGTATTTGTGATTGTATCTCATATACAATCACATATACAAGGGTCATATACAAGGGCTTTTAGCGAGACAAGCCTTATCGGCAGCTCAGTCTGTGGTTTTTCCGATGGTCGATAAGGAGGATGCAATTTTTAGCGATGGGTCCTAGGTTCAACTCAGCGACAATCAGATGATGACACGTGGCAAGGGCATGTATACAAAGGGTGATACAAAGACAAAGGTACACTTTTGTATGTTGTCCATTGTATTGTATATACAATTGCACATACAAAAGCCTTACAAAAAAAAAATTCAAACACATGCAAAGCAATTTGTATATGCAAAAAGCGATGAAGAAATTGCATAAGTGCAAGTTGAACGATTTAAAAGGACCCGATATATAGTGTATCCTTTTTGTATGTCTGTATGCATACAAATGACATTTCTCCTTGCAGCAAAGACAAAATTGACGGTCGCTGACCCAGAAGCCAAAAGTGCAAGTTCGGTCAAACAGGGAAAATTCAAAGGCCGATTATACGGATGCAGAGCCCGATTGCGTAGATGATCTCAGCGAGTGTGGATGCATAAATTTAAATGAATAGGGATTTAAAGTGTTGTAAAAGCTTTCTCAAGGGCTGATATGTCCCATCCGCCATCAATACAGATCTGATCTCTCAACTACCATGCTTCAGATATTTTATGAAGACCGATGATTCAGCAGCTCGCATTGAAGATTCAAAATATCTTCCATCTGCCCCTATTTCAGATATTTCATGCCATGAATTCTTGCAGGTGGACGTCCCTTCAGAGGCAGATATTTTCTGACAAAGTCCATGGGGCGAATTCATTGTAGCCGACTCAAAGGCAAAATGCTATAAATGCTAAAAATAGGAGATGTAAAAAAGGGATGGTTTTATTTTAGAGCTGTTATGCTACCATTTTTTCTGTAGTTGGACCTCTTCTGCTACTGAAAATTCTAATATTGTAATGGTTTTGGACCTTCATGATCAATATATGCATGATTTCTTGCCTCTCTTATGTCCTGATTTCTGTGTTTCACTTGAAATTATAATCTATTCTGTGGGTAAAATGGCTCCTCTATAGGTTAGATCTTCATATCGAAGCCCCAATCAGCCCTATAAGTCTGTGTGAACTCTCTTCATGATTGAGATCATTGTTGTGTCTCTCTTCCAGGATCACTATCACTCAATGAATCTGGTGCATCACCCTTATTTTCAAAGTTTTCCAGTTTTCCCCTTTCATTTCTGTTTCCTTCTAACCCTTTTCCCTTGCAAGCATTAGCACTAGATTTAGTTACATTTCTCTAAGTAATAGGATTAGAAAGAGGAAGCCGGCCTTCTCCAGAGGTCTGATCTCAGTTCGCAAGGTCCCACACTTCAAGATCATTCCCATGTTTCTCTAGACTGCCAAGTTTTAACAAACTCAGCAAGGGTGCAAATCTGGGTGATAACAATTGTCATATACATGTGTGTGACTATCAAGGTGGTGTAAATTTGAGTATTGTCTATATGGACAGTCCATTCCAAAGATGCTAAGTGCAATGATCAAGGGTTAGAAAATTATGCCAAGTCCACCAAACCCTAGGTAAATGATCTTGTTGAGGAAACACGGATTAGAGCATTGGTTGAAGTTTTTAGGTTGTCCTAACAATCTTGTTAGTTTAAGGAAGTACCAATCTATCATTCAAGAATGCAAACATGCCACATACATGATGGACAATACAACTACTAAGAAGATTTTCCTTCAAGTCTTCCATATGGAAAATTAGTTACCATATGACTGTTATGCCCAATAATATAGTCATTAGTGACGGTCCATATTATGCTAGGTTCATATTTTAGGTTGCTAGGCAAGTTTTGAAGGACTGTCTTGATGTTATTAAAGTTACAAAGTGTGGTCATCAGTGCAAACGTGGTTATAAGCCTTTGAAATTGTCATTTCTCAATGCTGATCAGTCATTTATGACTGTTATAAATAGCACAGTCATGTTTTGAAATTGAAAATCATATGCTATAGATCTAGGGGATTGTCATCATGAGGGTTTTAGTATATTCATGGGATTGATTATTGATTTAATGCTTGAGAATTTTCCCAATAAGACCTAACGTGCATGTTTCTTTCTATGACAATGGAAGAGGGTTTGCCACTCAACAAGAACACACATCATTCATTTTACAAAAGGACTATTATACAAAAGAGTTACCCAACCACCTTGTAACAGTGTTAGTAAACAGATTTGTTGCTTTTAAATAACCTTCATGAATAACTCCATTTCGCCCTTGGATCAGCAATAACCTGCTCACAACAGTTGAAGAATCGCAGGACTGTCGATTCCTCTCTGCGTTTGAGAGGGGAAGCTCCCTCGTATGATGGGGGTATATTGATTTTTTGGGGTTATAAGAAAAAAAAATAAATCAAATAACGAAAAGTAATAAAGAAATGAGAAGTAATCTTATTGATTCAAGTTCCACACATTCAAGTTGAGATACCAAAACTTAACATGATAATCTTTTCCACATGCAACGTTTAAAGGAAAGCAAATGGTTATCATTGATTAAACATACGAATATCAACAACACATCAAATCAAATTGAACACACATCCAAAATGTTTCTTTGTTACTTTCTTGCTTGAATAATACTATTCAAGTCCTTTACACAATGCCTTGCGAAAAAGTGGAACCCCTTTGATTGAATTACAATGTTGTATTTATAGGTGAGCTTAGTAACCACTTAAGGTAACTACCTTAACCACTTTTCTAACTACTTAGAATAACTAACTCTAATCCAATGCTTAGAATAGCTACATTTTTGAAGATAAGTTAGGATTTACCTAACTTTTACAAAGTTAAACTCAAAAGGCTAACTTTAATTACAATAAGTGACATAAGTCACTTTTTCAAAAGGTAACATTAAACTTGGAGCTTTCGAGTTGTAAATTTCACTAAGTTACCCTTTTCCTTCGTTTGCTCCATTTCAGTAGTCACACTTCGTTAGATGCTGATGACTCCTCCAGATACCTGAATCTTAGACTCCTATGTTCGCATCTACAAGATATGGACTATGGAAATATATGTCCTCAATTTCTCTCCATTATGCAGAGAGGCCTGTTGATGGAGACATTGTAGTTTTCGCATAATATACACCAGCCACCTTGAGGATTCCTTTACATGACTTTGATCATTGTAGACTTGTCGTCTCAAGAACAAGTGCTCTTTCAAGATTGCAACATTAGTTTTCATTATATGCGACCATGTTGCACTCTCATTTATTTCAGGGATTACCTCTCACAACCACTTCATGTTCTGGTAGTGAATATTGTAGGAGTCCATAACATCAAGCTACCATCACCCAAGCCTTTCTTGATAATTCATATGTATCAAATGGCTCAAGGCAAAATGACCAGAAATCTATTACAAAACATAAGAATATCAACAACATTCTCCAACAAAACATATCTAGGCCACATAATGTTTACAATGTCCATGTATACAACCATCTAATGATTTTTAGGATCACTGAGATGAGTTTGAACATTTCTGAATCTATTGAATCCACTATCTTCTGAGCAGGCAACCATACTTCACTAGATTTCGACAAATCCTCTAAATACCTGAAAACATTTATAAAATATTTCAATGCATGTAGTAGACAAATCACCTCGCACATCCACATACAATGAGATCTAATTCCCTTTATATGGCATAGCTCCACTTCCTCGTGTATTTAGATCCAATTCTTTGATTGCTCCCATTAACTTCAAACTTCAAACCTGTCACTAACCAAGATTGAATATGTTCTTTGCTTAATGATTGAATAATCTCTATGTTTGTGTGAAGATGCCTCTAAAACAACCAACTCTTTCTGCATCTCTATGGAAGACTAAATCAAGATAAACACAATTTACATTGGAATGGAATTTGATTCAAGGCTTTCAAAGCATGTTTAATACATCCAATACCTTGTTCATGCTTCTAAATTTGGCATCCCTACGTACAAGGGCATTCACAAACTATAATATCTAACAATAATTGTTATTTGGATATGCTTTGATGGATGTCTATCTCTACTATAATTTGTCAATCAAAACATAGGTTCGAACCAAATTCAACACAGTATTACATTTTCAGGGATCACATTGAAAAAAGAACCAAGAAATCAGATATTCAAACTCAAAAACCCTTCAATCAATTGATCGATTGCTAGATGGAACCATTTACTTCCCCTGCATTTTCTAAGTACTCCCACTTGGATATATTGTGTATGAATACAACCTGGAGTTAAAATCCTGAAGCTGAGACTAGATTTCTGTGAGCTGTATTTGCTCTTAACCAATGATATTCCCCAGTTCAAAAAAACATATTACTTTTTTTTCTTTTTCAGGCTAGTTGCAATAGGAATGACAATAATCATAATGATAATCAAAAGTAGAATAATGCCTATACACATACATTTCCTTGAACTTCTTTGGTGCTTCTTAGCAACTTGAAGCTGCTGAGCTCCATGGTTAACAAAAGAAGCAGCATTAGTAACATGATGTTCAATATCATTAAGTTGCTCTCCTTGGGCTTCGACAAGAACAATCATATCTAGAAATATCTGATGCAAATAAAGCAAATTCCGCTCAAGCTCCATGGCAGCATCGTGGCGCTCTCGAATCTCATGCACAGTATCAAGAACATGGCCACGGCCATGTTCCTGGATGGCCTTTTGAAGAAAGTTTTCACTATCCCCTATTTGTCTAATGTTTTCTATGGTCTCTTCATCTGCATGCTCACCTGTGATAGTGTAGTATCTTCTTTGAATTGTTTCTCTATATTCTCCCATGATCTTTTGTCTCAAAACTTGGAAATCTCCCATCAAATCCTTTAATTTCTTTCTCATCCCATTCACAACTAAGGTACATGTTCGATCTATAGGAGTCCCCTTTTCATGTGCGTATCATGCACTCCATGAAACCACATTCTTCTGCGTCATTTTGTCAAACAATTCATTGCCTAGTCTATCCTTTCCACGCTATGCATATATGTCCACGATGGCATTTACAACTACAACATTCAATCAGAATAAGGAGAATGCTGGCAAATGTTGTGGATTGCGGCTTTACACCATGTGAACTGCATTTGCTACCTTTTCAACAAATCTTTTAAGTCTTTTCAATGAATCTGCTTATATGTATCTGTGCAGTCATTGTATTCCATTAAGGTGTTTTGTCAGACAGTTTACATGCAATGTCCAGGCTTCCACATTTCGCACCGATGTCTACTAGGGCACTTTGAAATACCTAACAAAATCCTATTTCGATTATGTTTTGATGGAGACCCATAACCTGCTCCACAACAGGCCGCAGGTACGCTAGAAAAGGTGGTAGAACTTAGCTTTGCACCTGCTCATTCCATCAGTTTGGAGTTGCTAAAGCCTTTTTGCGATAAATCCATCTGTGTAAAGTTGCAATCATTGGAAACCATAGGATGACACTTCTTCGAAGTATTTTGTCAAACATTTGTGACGGGTTTTGTTTCTATTTTTAGATTTTTTTTTGCATATGTATCTACCAAAACATTTCCAATTATAAGACTTGACATAAACCTTCGTTTACTTATGCTCTTTTGGATGTCCATAACCCATTCCAGAGTTTGCCTTTTGGCACACGATGGGAGTTAGAAAGGTCGTGAGATACCAGCTTTACACTAGCCAACTGCATTTGCTTAAAAGTTTTTATGAGCTTTTCAACAAAACCATTTTGCACATTCCTGTAGTTATTGCATTGTCTTGTGTATCAATTCCAAAGCTCCTCTATTGGGATAGAGCATAGAAGGTGCTGGCTGAAGGCGTGAAGGATTTGGTTTTACCTTGCCAAAGACATTTGCTTTAAAGTTTCTAAAACCTTTTCAACAAATTTACTTTTATGTATGCTTTAACCATTGTAGTTCATAAGACTATTTATTTCACATCCACTGTGTATACTTCCACGTTTTGCATGCCATTCTTCTAGTAACTACTATATCTTGACAAAGATTTGTTATCAACTATACTCTGGAGAATGGCCATAATCTGAAACTCTTTCATCATATCCTTTTTTTGTGCATATCCCTGCATCATGATGGCCCATTAGACCAGATTTATGAGAGATATCTTTTAACGACCTACATACATGTCTGCCAGAGCATTCACAAATGCAATATCAGATGAAATTCCTTTAATCTTTAAGGTTTGATGGATGTCTATACACTGCTCGAGAGTCATTGAAGAAAAAAGAACAACAACAAGAGGCCGAGGTGGTGAGGGTTGAGGAATAAAGTCTTTCACACTTTCATCAGCTTTGAAGTTGGTAAAACCTTCCACATCAAATCCATTTTGTGAATATCTTTCACTCGTTGCATACTTGGAGATAACAAATATTTGATGGAGTCTGCAATCTTTGTATTCTTCTGAGTACATGCCGTAGGTATTCTGGTGAAAAAGTTGTGGAATTGTAAATCAAGAACCATTTATTTCTTTTGTAAGCGGTTTCTTGAGTAGTTAAAAAAATAACTTCCTCCAAAACATGCGGGAAATCCTTTCGTCAGGGTTTTTGGAAACTTTCTTAACCTTTCTTTTGTCTTCAACATTTTATAATGTTTTTGAAACTTAAATGAAATCCCCAACAACTAAGATGGTCATCTTCTTCAGTAGTCCCAGAGGTTTCCAAAATCTCATCGGCAGAAAGTACTTTTTTAAAACTTACTACATGACCTGATGATAAAACAATTTCCTTCTTCGGCGGTGAAAACTAATTTTGAAACATATTAAATTGGCCAATGTGTTTTTATTTCAGTCATCGGCCTTTTTACACCGTTTGATAACCTATGTCGGTAGTTCAAACTAGTTTCCAAACCTTTTAAATAGTCCGATATACAAGCTTAATTCTCATAAAGCATGAATTCAAACAAGAGGCCGTCCATGGTCCACAATGATGCATAATTATAAACTTTTGTTTCTTTACATTTGCTAAGCCTCGATTGGTGATTAAAAAAAAGGTTTCAAAAGTTCATCGGGACTATGGATTTAAATATTTACTTCTTTCCATTTATCTCCACATTTTCATAAAACTTGTCTGTGAACACTGCCATATAAAATTCCCTGTAAAATGATTTCTTTCCAGCCTTTGCAGATTGTCAAATTTGATTGTTTTCATGATTTTTCTGCATAGCTGAACTACTTCCAGGACTTCAACTAAAACAAGTGAACAATTCCTCCTTCAAATTGGCAAATGACTTGACACTTCAAGAGAATTTGTGACTAGGGAGACTCGACCTAGGACTCTTGACACAAGTTTAAAATTTGGCAAGTCAAAAATGAGGCCAACAAACAGTCATGTTACTAATTAGTTATAGCAGTCATAGCATAGAAAATGGTCCAAGGCCCTATCACTGAGTTGAAGAAGCTATCCTTGTGCAAATTTTAAAGGTGATACCATGCAAATGTTGCATAAGACTGTCATAGATAGGACTATCATAAAAATGGTTATACATTTGTTTGACCTCATGTTTTGCTAGATTATTATCATTTATCATTTGGGGATTGTTCATACACCTAAATCATGGTCCTCTCATCAAAAGAACAGTCTTGATAGTCGAACTAGTATGCAAAATACCATGTAGACTGCCCTAGAAGATTGTCACAAATAAATCAACAATAGGACTATCATAAGTTTAGAGGCATCCATGGCATCATGGAGATGGGATGGATTAAGGAAGTTTATTCATGCATAATCAAACCTTGGAGACTGATTTAGATAAGTTAGGACAATCATAGTATGAGTCACCTCACTAATCATGAGGAAAACATGCTCCATACATGAGAATTTCACTCATCTTCTTAGCTGTCCCAACTCATAGAAGGCAAGTTTTGGAAGTTGATATCAAGAAAACCTTGCCCTAAAACTTAGCCACATCACTGTCTTGGTCAGGAGAATTGGTTGTTGAAACCTTGCAAGTAGCCTCTACTTTACTATAACTTCTTGTTGTTACAAGTGAGACATTGCTTACTCTCTCTTTTGCTACAAGTCATATGGGTACAAGTATCCACCTTCTACTTTATCTCCCAATTGTTGCAAGTGAAGTAATGTTCACACTCTCGTTTTGTTGTAATTCTATGGTTGCAAGTAGCCACCTTTCCTACAAGTGTATTTTCACTATGGTGACTCCCTTGCTAATGGTTGTATGTAAAAATACCTATAGTAGCTGCAAGTGCTCTTTCTCCTCCAAATATGACTAGTTCTATGCATGCTAACTATTATTCCTTTTCATCATTATCATCTCTCCCTCAAATTTCTACACCTTGTTATTCTACCCTGAATTT
Organism: Cunninghamia lanceolata; assembly: GCA_027924645.1. Lineage (NCBI taxonomy): Eukaryota > Viridiplantae > Streptophyta > Pinopsida > Cupressales > Cupressaceae > Cunninghamia > Cunninghamia lanceolata. The sequence goes on along the minus strand of BSBN01000135.1, from coordinate 1,794,549 downwards.
CTGCACTTGAATTTTTGCATTGTCATCTTTGCCCTGAATTTCTGCACCTTGTTATTCTACCCTAAATTGTTGTGCCTTGTTATTCTGCCCTAACCCTAACTTTGCTAAAAATTAGAAGTTTGTAGAACCATGTACCAAGACACTTGATAAATCATTGTGACCTTTATTCATTGTGAAAATTAGAAGTTTGTAGAACCTTGTTATTTATTGTGACCATTATTCATTATCATTATAAAAGTTTTAATTATCATTGTCTTATTCATCATGCTTGTAGAAATCATGATCATGCCGAGGAAACGAGCAAAGACTCTAACACCAGAAGAGCGTGAAGCTGAGAATAAGAGGAAAAGAGAAAGAATGACGCAAATTTAGGAAAGTAGGAAATTGTCAACCATAAAAGAAGACATTCCACCATTGCCAATTGGAGAGGAACATGACACATCTAATGAAGCTAAGAGAGAGATAGAATTGGTGGCATAAAGGGAACGAATGCAAAACCTCTGTTCAATGAGGAAAGTGAATCTCCAAGTTGGAGGCACTCCATCGTCCATAGGTCAAGTTGAAGGAACACCATCATTATCTTTTCAAATTGGAGATAGTCCATTTTTTACAGGTGAAGTAGAAGGTACATTTTCATTTTCTTCTCAACTTGGTGGCACGCCATCATTCACACATCAAGTTGAAGGTACACCATCTTCTCCATATCAACTTCAAGCCTTTTCATCTCTTGCGGCCAAACAGATGGTGTCAACACATCTAGGTGAGCGTGTAAATGCTAGGCGGGATGTCTTTTCGGTGGAAAAGCCACATGGTCGTTCTTGGCTATATTGAACACATAATTTCTCAAGAGCCCAAAGAAATAAAATGTGACAAACTTTGGATTGACTGTTCCATCAAACTATGACACCTAGGAACAACTTCTTTGCATGTATAGGTGGATGTTAGGTCCACCTACAAACACCTACCTCAATTTTTGCTAAATCAATTTCGTTTGCCTATGGTGGCAAGGAACACATTGTTCCAAAATGCTTTAATTTCATGTAGTGGAAAGCTGCTGGGAGTAACATTTTGCATTCCATAGGTCGTGGGGCCGAATAGACTTTGCCAACACGTCAGGGTGGGTGGGTAAATGCTAGGAAAGGTCTCGTTTCATGTGCCAAGTGCCCTAGTCATTCAGGGTAGCAGGATACTGACAAAGTCCCTTAAGATCCCTAAGACAAAAAAAATTGTCAAACTTTGACGGAGTAGTTCTCAAAATTCCTGGTATCTAGGAACATTCTATTTGGACCTATAGGTGCACGTGGGGTCTGTCTACAATAACCTCTCTTGGTTTTGGTCAACTCCAGTCTGTTTGACCATGCCGAAATCAAACACATTCTTGCAAAATGCTTTAGATTCATGTAGTGGAAAGGTGCTAGGAGTGACATTTTGCATTCCATAGGTCATGGAGCTGAATGGACTTCACCAACGTGTCAGTGTGGGCGGGTAAATGTTAGTGGAGGTCTCATTTCATGTACTAAGCATCCAAGTTGTTCCAGGCTGCAAGCTACCGACAAACCAGAAAGTTTCTAAGATTGAAATTTTGCATTTCATAGGTTGTGGGGTTGAACTGAATGTACCAACACATCTGGGTGGGCAGATAAATGCTAGGGGAGGTCTCGTTTCGTGCGCCAAGTGTCTCAGTCATTCCGGGCTGCAAGCTATAGGCAAAGTCGAAAGGTGTTAGGAGTCCGTTTGGCATTCCATAGGTTGTGGGGCTGAAATGACTCCGCTAATGGATTGGGGTGGGCATGTAAATGCTTGGAGAGGTCTTGTTTCGTGTACCAATTGCCCCAGTCATTCGTGGTAGTAGGCTATCGACAAAGTCCCATAAGATCCTTAAGATGAAAAAACTGCCAAACTTTGATGGAGTAGTTCTTAGAATTCATGGTAGCTGGGAATGTTTTGTTTGAACCTATATGTGGACATGGGGTCCGTCCACAATAACCTCTCTCATTTTTGGTCAACTCTAGTCTGTTTGACCATGTCGAAATCAAACACATTCTTGCAAAATGCTTCAGTTTCATGCAGTGGAAAGGTGCTAGGAGTGACATTTTGCATTCCATAGGTCGTGGGGCTGAACAAACTTCACCAACATGTCAGGGTGGGTAGGTAAATGCTAGGGGAGGTCTCATTTTGTGTGCCAAGCACCCCAGTCATTCAGGGCAACAGGCTACCAGCAAAGTCACTTAAGATCATAAGAGCAAAAACTACCAAACCTTGATGGAGTAGCTCTTGGAATTTGTGGTAGCTGGGAACATTCCATTTGGACCTACAGGTGCATGTGGGGTCCGTCCACAATAACCTCTCTCAGTTTTGGTCAACTCCAGTCCATTTGACTGTGTCAAAATCAAATACATTCTTGTAAAATGCTGTAGTTTCATGCAGCACAACCTTACTAGGTGCTATATTTTTTGATATGCTCATCATGAGGCCAAACCAACTAAGCCAACGCATCAGGGTGGGTGGGTAAATGTTAGGGAAGGTCTTATTTCATGTGCCAAGCATCCCAGTCATTTTGGCCTGTAAGCAACCGACAAAGTGACTTTGTCAGTAGCTTATAGCCCAGAATGACTAAGACCCTTGGCACACAAAATGAGACCTCCCTTGGGATTTATCCACCCACTTTGATGTGTTGGTGAAGTCCATTTGGCCCTACAAGCTATAGAATGCAAATGTCACTCCTAAAACTTTTTCGAGTTTGTTGATAGCTTGCATCTCAGAACGATTGAGACACTTGGCGCACGAAATGAGACCTCCCTTAGTATTTACCCACCCACCCAGATGTGTTGGCACAGTCGGTTCAACCTCACAACCTGTGGAAAGCAAAATTTTAGTCTTATCAACTTTCTTGTTTGTCGGTAGCTTACAGCCTGGAACAACTGAGATGCTTGGCACACAAAACATGACATCCCCTAATATTTACCCCCCCACCCAATGTGTTGGAACAGTCGGTTCGGCCCAACGATGAGTAGAACAAAAAATATGGCACCTTGCAACATTGTGTTGCATGAAACTAAAGCATTTTAAAAGAATACATTTGATTTTGGTACAGTCAAACGTACTAGATTTGACCAAAACTAAGAGAGGTTATTGTGGACGGACCCCACATGCACCTGTAGGTCCAAATAGAATGTTCCCATCTACCACAAATTCCAAGAACTGCTCCATCAAAGTTTGGAAGTTTTTGCTCTTAAGATCTTAAGTGACTTTGCCGGTAGCTTGCTGCCCCACACGACTGGGGCACTTAGCACATGAAATGAGACCTCCACTAGCATTTACCCACCCACCCTGATGCATTGGCAAAGTTCGTTCAGCCCCACGACCTATGGAATGCAAAATGTCACTCCTAGCACCTTTCCACTGCATGAAACTAAAGTATTTTGCAAGAATGCGTTTGATTTCAGAATGGTCAAATGGACTGGAGTTGACTGAAACCAAGAGAGGTTATTGTGGATAGACCCCATGTGCACCTATAGGTCCAAACAAAATATTCTGAGCTACCACAAATTTTGAGAATTGCTCTATCAAAGTTTGGTAGCTTTTGCTCTTAGGATCTTAAGTGACTTTGCTGGTAGTTTGCTGCCCTAAACGACTGGGACACTTGGAACACGAAATGAGACCTCCCTTGGCATTTACTTGCCCACCATGATGCGTTGGTGAAGTCTGTTTGGACCCACAACCTATGGAATGCAAAATGTCACTCCTAGCACCTTTCCACTGCATGAAACTGAAGCATTTTGCAAGCATGCGTTTGATTTTAGTGCGGTCAAATAGACTAGAGTTGACCCCACATGCACCTATAGGTCCAAATAAAACATTCCCAGCTACCACGAATTCTAAGAACTGCTCCATCACAGTCTGACAGTTTTTTCATCTTAAGGATCTTAAGGGACTTTACTGATAGCCTGCTGTCTTGAACAACTGGGGCACTTGGCACACAAAACAAGACCTCCCCTAGCATTTAACCACCCACCCTAATGGGTTAACAAAGTCCATTCAGCCCCATCACCTATGGAATGTAAAATGTCACTCCTAGCACCTTTCAACTGCATGAAACTAAAGCATTTTGCAAGAATGCATTTGATTTCGGCACAGTCAAATGTACTGGAGTTGACCAAAACTAAGAGAGGTTATTATGGAAGGACCCCACATGCACCTGTAGGTCCAAACAAAACATTCCCAGCTGCCACAAATTCTGAGAACTGCTCTTTCAAAGTTTGGCAATTTTTGCTCTTAGGATCTTAAGTGACTTTGCCGGTAGCCTACTGCCCTGAATGACTGGGGTAGTTGGCACACAAAACGTGACCTCCCTTGGCATTTACTAGCCCACCCTGATGCGTTGGTGAAGTCTGTTCAGCCCCACGACCTATGGAATGCAAAATATCACTCCTAGCACCTTTCCACTACATGAAACTGAAGCATTTTGCAAGAATGTGTTTGATTTTGGCACAGTCAAACAGACTGGAGTTGACCAAAAATGAGAGAGGTTATTGTGGATGGACCCACATGCACTTGTAGGTCTAAACATAATGTTCCCAACTACCACAATTTTTGAGAACTGCTCCATCAAAATTTGGCAATTTTTTCGTCTTAGGGATCTTAAGGGACTTTGTTGGTAGCCTATTGCCCCGAACGACTGGGGCACTTGGCACATGAAACGAGAACTCCCTAAGAATTTACCCACCCACCCTGATGTGTTGGTGAAGTTCATTCGGCCCCAAGACCTATGGAATGCAAAATGTCACTCCTAGAACCTTTCCATTGCATGAAACTAAAGCATTTTGCAAGAATGCGTTTGATTTCGACACAGTCAAACAGACTAGAGTTGATTGAAATTGAGAGAGGTTATTGTGTACGAACCCCACATGCACCTGTAGGTCCAAAAAGACCATTCTCAACTACCACAAATTCTAAGAACTGCTCTGTCAAAGTTTGCTAGTTTTGGCTCTTAGGATCTTAAGTGACTTTGTCGGTAGCCTGCTTAAGTTTATGAGCTTAGGGTTTAGGGGTTTTGGGAGAGAGAGAGAGAGGTTTAGGGTTGCTCAGGTTTAGAGGCATTATTTAGGGTTTATGAGTTTAGGGTTGCTCAAGTTTAGGGTTTAGGGGTTACGGTTAAAGGGGAATTATTTATGGTTTAGGGGTTTAGTGTGGTTGCTCAATTTTAGGGTTTAAGGGCAAGGGCATTATTTGAGGTTTATGAGTTTAGGGTTGCTCAACTTTAGGGTTTAGGGTTTTGGTTTAGGGTTTAGGGGAATTATTTAGGGTTTAGGGGTTTAGGGTTGCTCAGGTTTATGGTTTAGGGTTCAGAGAGATAGATAGAGTTAGGGGATCGATAGATATTGGGAGAGATAGGAAGATAGAGGTTTAGGGTTGCTTCCATGGTTTATGGTTTAGGGGTTAGGGGTTAGGGTTTAGGGGCATTATTTAGGGTAACATAGGGTTTATGGTTTAGGGGTTAGGGGTTAAGGTTCAGATTTTTAGGTTAGGGTTTAGAGAGAGGACCGATAGGGAGATATAGAGGAGACTTAGGGGAGAGATAGGGAGATAGAGGGTAAGGGACATGTCCAAAGACACAGGTAGAGAGATTGGGAGGTAGAGGGATGATAGAGACAAGGAGATAGGGTTTAGGGTTGATCAGGTTTAGGGTTTAGGGGTTAGGAGTTTAGAGAGGGAGAGATAGGGAGATAGAGGGTGAGGGACATGCCCAGAGACATGGGCAGAGAGATTGAGAGGTAGAGGGATGATAGAGACAAGGAGATAGGGGTTTAGGGTTGATCAGGTTTAGAGTTTAGGCATTAGGTGTTTAGAGAGGGAGATATAGGGAGATAGAGGGTGAGGGACATGACCAGAGACATAGGCAGAGAGATTGAGAGATAGAGGGATGATAGAGACAAGGAGATAGGGGTTTAGGGTTGATCAGGTTTAGGGTTGATTGGGTTTAGGGTTTAGGGTTGGTACATATGATGTATAGAATGGTGCAAATGATTGACATATTGGCACTTATGATGTTCTGATGGCTCTTGTGGCTGGCAAAGGGTAGAATGACACTTGTGAGTGGCTAGGTGTAGAATGATGCTTGTGATTGATACGTAGGTGCTACTAAGGAGGAGATTGACACATATGATATACAGAATGGTGTAAATGACTGGCAGATTGGTGCTTATGATGTTCTAATGGCTCCTGGTGAGGTATTTGTTTGATTTTGATTATTTTTGGGATGGTTTCAGATGGAGGTTAGATAGATTTGAGATGGAGTTGGGATGAAATGGATTGGTTTAGGGATGATGAGAGGTGAAATTGACTAGATTAGGAACGATTTGGGAATGATTCTAGAATGGTTTTAGGGGTGGTGTGAAGTGGTTTAGGGATGATTAGGGAATGATTAGAATGATTTAGGGATAGTTTAGGGATGTCATTTGAGATGAAATGGGTTGATTTGAAAATGATTAGGGATGAAGTTAAATTGATTTGGGTGTGATTTGGGATGGTGTGAAGTGGTTTAGGGATGATTAGAAGTGGTCTAGGGATGATTAGAGATAAAATTGAATGGATTAGGGATGATTTGGGATTGATTAGGAATGACTTTGGTTGGAATGAAACATTAATATTGTATACACCTAAAATGACACGACTCTGTTCAAATAAATATTCTTAATATTTATTTAAATCTAATTCCTCTATCAATAAATAGACAAATAAATTTATTTATTTGATTCATATTCTTCCAACAATTAAATAAAATCATTGATTTAATTAAATTCCTAAATTCTTATAAGTCCTCCCACAAATTAAATAAAACCAATTATTTAATTAGTTCTTCCAAAATCATTCTAAATTAAATAATACCAATTATTTAATTGTTTCTTCCAATAATATCTTCTCTAAATTTAAATAAATCAAATATTTATTTAAGTTGTCCATTTCTTCTAAATTGAGTTATCTCTAAATATAATTCAATCATTGTGCACATGCAATTGAATATTCTAAATATTTAATTGAGCTAAAATATCTTCTCATCCTCATGCAATTTCCATCCTCTAGTTCTATTCAATTAACTCTTCTATCTGTTTTGTTTAATTGATTAATTTATTCAATTAACTCATTCTTCTATTTCATTAATTCCTCTCATGCAAAATAGAGCAGGACACATGTCTTCTTCCTATTTGCGCACACTCTCTCAACTGTTCTATACTGTTGATCTTCTCATTCTTTCTATACCGTTGATCTTCTTTCTCTCAAGTCTATAAGTACAACCCTATTCCTCCATTTCATTCATCCAAGCTTTAAGTAAACTTACTCTGTAGGAATTATAGTGCGCCTTTGGCACCAATTCCTTCATTGCTTGCGATCAACTTGTTACCATATCGTTACCATTGTTGTGAAGCTCATCTTCATTACAATAAAACTATCACAACCATTCCCATTGACAATCTTAGAAAATAGCAAGGAAGTGCACCTTTTGAGGGCCATATTCATATACAAGATCAATTGAGATAGGCAATCAATGGAAGCCATGAAGTATTGAGGTTTGCAAAGGTTTGAAATTTCTTTGTTTGATTGATCTCTTTGTTTCTATATATCATTGAGTTTTGGGTATTATTGATATATTATATTGATTATTCATTTAGATCCAATTTTCCCTTAACATTTTTTGGTGCCCACCGTGGGGCCCATGGCCCAATCTAACCCAAAAACTAAGTTTTTGTGAGTTTAGGTTCCGTACACAGGGAGATTCTATGCATTTGACTCATCCTAACGCGCATCTAAGGTTTGTTCCAGTGCATCCAATCTTTCGGCGCATACAGTCTTTGTTTCAACACATTTAACCTCTATTGTTGCGCATACACTGATTCAGCACATATATCCCATATTCTTGTGCTTTTGACCTCTGTCTCAGTGGATTTGTACTCTTGCACTTTTGGGCTATGTTTCTATGCATACAAGCTTTGAAGCTGCGCATCTGTTCTGAATAGTGATTTTTAGGGTTTTCTTGTGGTTTTTCGCTAACGCTAACACTTTTTTGCAGGAATGCACTTGGATCCACTTGCAGGCTAGGTATTGGTTTAGTCATATAGTTGCATTTGTTAGCTCATATCTTGATTTCTAAAGGAAAGTAAATGGATGTTCATGCAAATCTCACATAGTTCTAACTAGGAGGGTGGTAACTGAATCATCGCTATCTTGCATATCATTGGATCATTATTGCTATCTTTCAAAGTTAAGCACATTCCTATCTTGCTAAAATTGAACCATTGCTATCTTGTTATCACTTCAAAGTTAACAAATTTTTGTGTGTGCCCAAGTAGATAGCTCATATAGTCTTTTTCTTTTGAACTAGGGGAAAAAAACCATTGTCTTTCGTGTTTTTGGAAATGATACCAGGCCTATGCTCTTCCCTATCTTGGGTGACCAGAATGCCAGACATATCATTTTCACATGTGTTTTTCCTTTAGAGAGGCTTGCCCTTGGATACCCGTCTGTCCTTGGGGAACGACCTTAAGTGGTAACAAGCTAAAGCCAAGCTCTTCCAAGCCACTATAAATAAATTGTGTTTGGACTAAAAGCTTCAAACAACAAGTGAAGTTGTGTTATACTGACAACCAACCTCCCCCAAAACCCTCTAAGGCGCAACCCTTGCAGGCTGGGAGACTCCATAATGGAGAGTAGTGCTGCCGCATTTATAACCACTCGAATGGTTGCACTTATTAAACACCCTTATTTTTAGTAGCCAAAAAACCCTATAAGTTGGTGTAGGGAAGGGCGATTATTACCTCCCAAAGATGCCTCACCTAGAAATAGGGAGAATTCAGTTTATATTGTCGCAACTAGCCTAGGATTTGTACTTGTTTTCTTGTCAAAAAGAGTCAAAAAATTACAAAAAAATCTACAAACCATGAAATCATTCTTTGTGTTTGCTGTGTCTTCTTGCCATAATTGACAAAATAAGATAAAAAAAAAAGACCATCTTGCAACCAAGAAACCAAAAAATACCGAAAAGCTTGTCAAACTTTGCAAAAACATTGAAAAAAACCAGAGCTGTGCATTTGTGATTTGAAACTGCACATATATACTGACCTTCTATGCATTTGCACCGACTTGCTACGCTTTTGCCATCTATTACTGCGCATTTGATATTTACCAGTCCTGCGCATTCATAATGACTTACTGCACATTTGTCACATGTTTCTGCGCTTCTGTTTCTGCACATGCATAACAGTGAGCACTTCCACATACTTTGAGAGAAAAACTTTGTCATTTCTGGATACCCATTTTATCCTTGTTCAAGTTTTTGAGGTCATATTTTACCTTCCAGTCACTTTTTCCATCCGTTCCATAGCGTACCCTCTCTTTTGTCAGTCGTCTCATTCACCTTCGACCAAAGTCTTCCCAAAACAAAGTCAAAGTATCCCATATTAGATTAGCACAAGGCCTTTTTAGATCACTTTGGATTCAAGTAAGCCTAGTAAGTCACAGAACTTCGCTAGTGGTCTTGGTGCACGACTAGTCCCTACATAGTAAACAGGTATCGAGTACCCTTACTAGTGGCTATCGTCTTGTATCGACTGCCTTACTTGGAATCATTTGTCACAAAAGTCCCTTGTTCCAATCTCGTCAAAACAAGTATTCCCTTCTCACCAACTTACACAAGCACCTTTCCAAAGCCTCTAGTTTCATCACACATCTTCCCACATCACCTTGCATGGTTTTAACTAGATCCCAACACCAAAAACAAACTGAAATGGCCGAAACATCTGAACACCTTGTATCTCCTCATGACAGTGATCATGAAATCTCCCAAGAAGAATACCAAGAGGCTATCCAAAGTAGGAAGTTTCAGCGCATGATGGACAAAATCCTCAATGAGGACCCTCAAATGTACTTTCTACATCTTGCAAGCCAAGGTCTTAAACTCCCCTCTGACTTTGACATCTATGCATTGAAAGAACAAGGAGAGGAAAGAATCCCCGAAAAGAGCTCAAATGAGGAAACCCCCTAGACAAAGGCAAAAGAAAATAAAGAACAGACCAAAACATGCCTATGGACACGATAACAAAACAGATTCAAGCCTTACAACAGTAGTACACAGAACAAAAAACAAGGACATCGACAAAAACTTATTCATTGGAGGATATCTCACTGTACCCCTTTGACAAATGCTTGAAAATGGTGCCCTTCCCCTTTCAATTTGAAGTTCCCAAGTTTGAAAAATACAAAGGGAAAGGGGACCCAAGAGATCACATTAGGGAGTTTAGCGCAACATGCTTAGAAGTGGATCATAACAACACTTACCTCATTAGGTTTTTTCCTAGATCTCTAGTTGGTCAAGAAATGGAATGGTTCTCAAGACTTCCCCCGGGCATTAAAACTTTCAATGAGTTAGTAATCCTTTTTCTCACACACTTCTCTTACAACATAGAGCATGAAGTCTCCATGCTAGACCTATGCAACACAAAGCAAAAGAGCATCGAGTCCTTTGCCGCCTTCCTACAAAGGTGGAGACAACGCGCGAGCAAGTGCTCATATCACGTGCCAGAGAAACAATTGACAGAAATGTTTGTCCACAATCTCAACCCCGATCTTAGTTACCAAATACAAATTCAATGCCCTAACTCATTCATGAAAGTCATTGAGATGGGATTGTTTATCAAAAAATCTATGATCGCCAAGGGGCAAATCAAGATATACAAAGACACACCTAACTCAAACTACATGACAGACAAGTCAAAATTTTGGACTAAGAACAAGAATGTAGTCAATGATGGAGTGGTGGATGCCAATGTAGCAGCTCCCAAGCAACAACAATCTATCTTCACCCTCAAAGGAGAGGCAAGTAATGCTACACCTAATAAAACATTCTCTCATGAGCCCAAACAATGGTTCAAGTCAAATCCTAGACAAAAATTTACACCCCTAGGGGAGTCCCAAGAATCGACACTAAGAAAGTTGTTAGCCAACAATGAGATCACTCTTCCACCCACTAGTGACTATGAACCCCAAGTGAAACTGCACTATTGGAAAGACATTGATTTTTCTGAGTACTATAGAGGAAGAGGCCGCACAACCAAAAACTGTATTTGTCTTAAACATGTCATTTAAGACATCCTAGACCAAAATCAGATAGGCACTCAACACCATACCTCCAATGAGACACACGTGGCATACAGGGATCCACTCCTAAACCACAACAGGCCATACAACAACAACAACACCAACAATGGCAATAACAACCGCAACAGGCAACATCAGAACAATGGGCAAAGCAATGCCAACTACGCAAACATGCCGTTCGACTACACCGTCAACTGCATATCAGAGCACATACCGCAAATCAACGTGATCACGTCCAACCAATAGTAAGGACCTAACAAGAATGATTGCAGTATCATCACCCACAACGGTAAGGTCACTTTGAATACAATACCTCCAAGATCATCACATTCTCCATCTAACCCCCATACGTATAGTGTCATAGACCAACTCTGAAAGACTCCTGCCCACATATCTATCCTAGAGTTGTTGCGTCTGTCTCCCTCACACAAGGAAATTCTTGACAAAGCCTTAGTGGAAATAACTGTGCCCACAAACTTAGCCCAAGAGAAGTTTCAAGCCATGGTAGGAAATCTAACCTCCTCAAGCACCTTGTCGTTTACCGAATAGGATGACTTATTAGTCTCCCAACCTCATAACACACCTCTGCATATCGTCGCCTTCATCCATAAACACCGCATCAAGAGGGTTCTCATTGATGGGGGAGCCAATTTAAATATTTGCACCATCAAGCTAGTCCTTACATTGGGGTTCTCGGAAGCAGTAGTGGATCCTAGAAAAAAGATCACCATCAAAGCCTATGATGAAGAAGAAAGGACTACAAAGGGAACAATAGTTTTACCCATACAGATTAGACCCGTGATTAAAGACGTTGTTTGCCAGGTCCTTGACAGGGAGCTAGCCTACAATATCCTCCTAGGTAGACCATGGATTCATGCCATGAAAGCTGTGCCTTCTACCTATCATCAATGCATAAAATTCCCTCATAACAGCAAATAGATCACCATCCAAGGAGATCTTGATCCTTTCCACATTGCAATACTATCTGCTCAAAGCCAGATTGTATCATTCCTAACAATAGAGCCTATACTCCCCTATCTCACAGCATGACTATACCTTTGAAGCTTCCTCATCCAAGACCAAAGAGTAGAAGATCATTATCAAAGAATCGGGAGTAGGGGAGTACTCCATCGAGCACAGCCTCAATCTAGCCAAAATGCCTTTATCTCCACGATCCTTTGGCCAACCTAAGCATTTTCCAAAGCCATCTGCTCCTCCTACACCTTCCACAGCTCCCTTTGTAAAATGGGGGACCTTATCAGATGAAACTGAGGAGAGAGATGTCCTACAATGGCTATACACAGAAGAGGATGACTCACCCCAAGAACCACCTAAGCTCCCAACTGAACTTTATGGGCGTGGTGAGTCTATCTTGCATATGATGGGTTACGAAGGACAAGGCCCCATCGGTCTAAGAAAAGAAGGCATAGTAGAACCCATCCAACCCTCTTCATCCTCATTAGTAAGAAATACAAGAGGGTTAGGCTTCCAAGACAAAGGCAAGGCTAAAACAAATGCCTATTTTGTAGAACAGATCCATGCACTCCAAGATGATAGTGACACAGATTCCAATGAATATGAGTGGGAGGAACTCATAGAACACTCCTACGAGGACAAAGGAGTTGATACCATTCAAACCTATAGCCCCTACTGTGAGGGACAAACACTGATGCATAGACCATTAGAGTGTGATTTGCCAATTCCTGAGAGTACGACTTTCAAGGAAGGTTTGAGTTCTATTGCAATAAACAATTTGGAGGAAAGTACCATCCCAGATCCTATCCCTACTAATACTCCTCACATATCCATTCAACATATCAATGAATCAGATCTATCCTCTGACTCCCTCCTCCTTGTGCATCCCGAACTTATCGACTAGGATCTACGAGGTACCCCACAATTAGACATGTTCCAAAATGATGATGCCTATATTGACTACATGGAACTTAGGGACCACCTACCCCAAGGAGATCATAAATCTAGCTTTGCCATTGAACTCAATACCATGGCTTATTTTGGAGAGGGTGCCAAGCCATCCAATTGCAAAAATATCAAAATCAAAACTGGATCTGATGGTGAAAACCGCTCTGTGATAGTATTAGATCCTAAAATAGTAAAAATAAAGGATGCATCCAATGGTGAAAACCCAACTGTAGCACCTAACGATGGAAAGCTTGACACTCTCCCCAACGACATGCACCAGGAGAAGTCTCAAATTGTTGTGGAACCTGTAGAGCTAGTCAACATTGGAATAGAGGAATAGCCTAAGATCATTCACTTTACAAAGTCTCTAACTCGACCAGAAAAGACCAAGTTTGTACCATTCTTCAAGAAAAAGTGAGACAACTTTGCTTGGTCATATGCAAATATGCCCAATTTAGATCCAAATTTAATCCTGCATCATCTTCCACTAGATCCAGGAGTGAAACCAGTAAAACAAAAGCTTAGAAAGATGCATCCACACATAGCATTACTAGTCAAAGAAGAACTCAAGAAACTGTTGGATGTGGGGTTTATCAGAGCAATAGACTATTTGGAGTGGATATCCAACATAGTGCCAGTATCTAAACCTAATGGCAGAGTCAGATTATGCAATGATTTCAGAGATCTAAACAAAGCTTGCCGCAAGGATGACTTTCCGTTGCCCAACATAGATATCATTGTCGACTTGACAGCAGGGCATACCATGTTATCTCTCATGGATGGCTTCTCCGGATACAATTAGATCAGGATAGCACCAAAAGACCAAGACAAGACAACTTTTACTTGTCCATGGGGCACGTTTTGCTGGAATGTCATGCCATTTGGGCTAAAGAATGCCGGGGCAACATATCAACGAGCTATGACCACTATCTTCCATGATATGATGCACATCACAATGGAGGACTATGTGGATGATATCCTTGCAAAAGCACTCACAAGCGAATCACACCTGGATATACTAGAGAAGGTCTTTCAGAGGCTAGAACACTTCAAAGTCAGGTTGAACCCGAAGAAATGTGTGTTTGGAGTCACCTCAGGCAAGCTCTTAGGATTCATAGTATCAGCAAATGGAATAGAAGTAGATCCCGCCAAGGTCAAGGCTATTATGGAAATGCCGCCATCGAAGAACATCACTCAACTGCAGTCCCTACAAGGCAAGCTACAATCTATTAGACGGTTCATCTCACAACTAGCAGACAAGTGCAAACCTTTCAGTCATCTTCTACATAAGAACATTCCATTTAGATGGGATGAGAAGTGCGAAGAAGCATTTGGCAAACTCAAGGAATACATCATGAATCCACCTATTCTCATGATGCCTATCGAAGGTAAGCCTCTATTACTCTACATATTTGGTACGCCAAAAACTCTTAGAGCCTTACTAGCACAACATGATTATGAAGGCAAGGAAAGGGCCATCTACTATATTAGTCACACATTGGTGGGCTACGAACTATAATACTCCAAGATAGAAAGATCATGTCTTGTTGTGGTATTTGCTTCCCAAAAACTATGACATTACATGCTGGCACACTCAGTCAAGCTGATTGCAAAGATAGATCTACTCAAGTACCTATTAAGCAAAGCAGCTCTTACCGGTCGCCTAGCCAAGTGGATAATGCTATTAAGTGAGTATGACATCGAGTATGTAGAAAGAAAAGCTATCAAAGGTCAAATCATAGCCGATCAACTAGTAGGGGCTCCATTGCAGGACAACACACCAATGACATTTGAGTTCCCAGATGAATCCATTTTTAGTGTGGCAGCATACTCATGGAAACTCTACTTTGATGGATCCTACACAAACCATGGATCAGGGGCAGGAATCTTGTTGGTCACTCCTCATGGTGACACCATACCTAAGTCTTATTGTCTGTTATTCCCATGCACAAACAATATAGCAGAGTATGAAGCCTTGGTCATTGGTCTCAAAATGACAGCAGAATAGAAAATAAAATAGCTACATGTCTATGGTGACTCCCAACTAGTAATCAATCAAGTCAACGACGACTACCAAACCAAAGATGAGAAGCTTATCCCATACAAGCAGATGGTCGATGACTTTAAAGAGTACTTTGTGATCATATCCTTTGAGCAGATACCTCACATTGAGAACAAAGTAGCAGATGCCATGGTAACCATCTCCTTGCTCCTCAAGATCCCAAAGAATGAGTCATGGTATGAGTTCTTTGTAGAGTTAATTCGGCAACCAACTTATGATCTTACTAAAACCCACTCCATATGCCTACTAGTTGGATCTGATTCACCTTGGTACAGTAAGATTTACACTTACCTCAAGGATAACACCCTCCCACCTGACTTATCTTCAAACCAAGGTCGAACCTTCATTTGCCAAATCTCTTGACATACCATTATAGTTGATACCCTATACTGCCGAGGCCTGGATGGTACTTTACTCCGATGTTTAGAATGAGAAGAATCTCAAACCGCCTTATGTGACATGCACGAAGGGATTTGTGGAACACACTCTAGCGGTCCTTCTTTAGCTAAGAAACTCATGTGTTTGGGATACTATTGGCCCAACATGGAAACATATTCATATCAGTTTGTGAAGAAGTGCAAACAGTGCCAGATACATGGAAACTTGATACATGCACCAACTCAAGAGCTATGACCTTTAACGACACCTTGGCCCTTTTGTCAATGGGGACTCGACCTTGTGGGTAAAATTCATCCACCATCATCCAACGACCACAAATTCATAATAACTACCACATAGTACTTTACCAAGTTTTGAAGCCATTCCCCTCACCACCGTCACAGGTAAACAAATTTCCTCATTCATCCTCAATTACCTGATTTGCAGATACAAAATTCCCTCCTCCATTATCACAAATAACGGAAGACCTTTCAAAAACTAGGATGTCCAAGAACTTTGTGACAAATTCAAAATCCATCACCGTTTCTCTACTCCCTACTATCCACAAGGTAATGTCCAAGTGGAAGCATCCAACAAAACTATTCTAAAGATCCTCAAGAAAATAGTCAATGATGCTGACCGTGATTGACACATACAACTGAATCCCACTCTATGGGCCTATCGAACCAATATACACACTCCCACAGGTGCTACCCCTTACGCACTTGTCTATGGATCCGAATCTATTTTACCCATCGAGGTCGAGTTACCATCCCTAAGGGTGTCGTTAAAAGGTCTTATCACAGATGAAGACTACAGAGTTTCCAGACTTCAATTACTAGAGCTATTAGAAGAGAAGAGACATAATGCATTCAACCATCCCAAAGCATATCAAAAAAGAATGTCTCAAAGTTACAACCACAAGGTCCGTCCAAGGGTCTTCAATGTTGGTGATCTAGTTCTCAAGGAAAATCCTCGCAATCAACAGGATCAGGAAAAGAAAGGTAAGTTTGAACCCAACTGGCTTGGTCCTTATGTCATCATTGCAACCTATGGGTCAGGAGCATATCAGTTAGCAACATCAGAGGGTGAGATGTTTGATGACCCAATCAACAGTATGTATCTTCGCTGATTCTATACCTAAGAGAACCCTAATGTAAGGGGGGCAATGTATCAAAAAAGTTTAAAAAAAAATAAAAAACTCAGAAAAAATGAAAAAAACCAAAAAAATGGAAAAACAACAAAAAAAATAATTATCCTTTGGTGAAAACCTGGTAAACAAGTGCTACTTGTGATAAACCGCTTCCCCCATGTTTGGGAAACCAATCACCTTGTGTCCTTCCTCCTACCACAAATGTCTCATTCGATCCATATCTGTCTCATAATAAAAACCTAACGATAACCTATTATGGCTTGATACTCTATCTCTTTTGTCGCCTTGTCAACCAAGGTCTTATCCAGTATCCTATCTACAGTGTCAGCGTAGCATAGCGTTTGTCGTCAGTATCACAGGGTCTACCTTGAACTACGTTGCCTCTATGTCATCATGTAGACAAGGCCATTAATCAATGAACCCCCGAGGCTTCCCCATCCATCCCATATCTTGTCGTCTTTCCTCTAGTCCATCCGTGGTCCAAGTCCCGAACTACGTTGCCTCTGCGTCATCACGTAGGCAAGGCCATTGTTAATGCGCCCCTGAGGCACTAGGTCAGTCCCTTAGATTGTGGAACCTTTCACTAGACACAAGCACGCACAAGAAAAGCTCGTTTCCAAGAATTTTTTTTTGACGCAAGACATCAACCTATCCAAAGCAAAGCAAAAGCAAGAACTAACTGATCCAACTAATTCTATCAAATTATGGCAAGAAAGATACATCTAAATACAAGAGTGTTTTGTTTCAAATTACAGTTGTGTCTTAACATCTTTACTTTTTGTTATCATGTCTCCTATGCTACTCAAGGATGTCAAAAGCTAGAGATGCTATGATGGGGGCACAATTCTTTTCTTTGTTCGCTGTTTGGGGATCAATCTTTAGTAATGTAAAGCCTTGTCTAAGGACATGATCAACACAATGATCATTGAGGACATCAAAGGTCGCACGTGAATAGGGGCAATCCTTGTCTATTGATATGCAAGAAATACTCAGGTCATCTTGGTTCAATTATACCTAGATGCTTGTATTAACTTGCTAAATCAAAATCCATGTAAGCAATACTCAGGTCATCTCAGTTCAATTATACCTAGATGCTTGTATTTTCTTACAACATTTCAAAAACACACAAAAACAAAAAAGCCCAATGATGAAATAAGCACTTCAAAGTACTTGCAATATCAAGATGTCAAATCCATTCACATCCATCAGCATCCATAAAACATCCATATCGTATCCCATGCAAATAAAGATCCAACAATGCAGAGTATCAGTGTTTCCAAGTAAAAAGCTTGTGAGTCAGCCTTCTATCTATCATTGTGTCATTTTGGTGTCGATTGAGTACATTTGGATATAACAAAAACATAGCATAGTTTACATATCATATCACATGAGATAGTCATCTTACATGATTAAATCATTTGCATACATCATAAGGGCATTCGATCATCAGTATAGCTTTGCATCATACATTACATAATATCCACAGAAAAATCAAAAACATAAACAAAGACATGTAGATCATAGCATAAATTGCATCATCATATAGATCACATCACATAGCATCAAATAAACATCTAAGTCTGCATTAGATCACACCACATAGCATCAAGTAAACATCTAAGTCTGCATTAGATAACCATCACATAGCATCATATAGACATCATAATAGTATGCATTACATGCACAACATCATAAAGGAAAATGCATCCATGACATATAGCATCAATAAACTGCATATAGAGATCAACAGCTGCATCATCATATCAATTAACATAAAGCATGTCCAAATGTACAATATATCAAATTCCATCTCTGAGCCAAATCATATAAAGTGTATACATCACATAAATAATGATACATGTCTTGGTCAAAATGATAGAAAAGTATATCCATGTCAGGCTATCTGAGCCATCAAAAAAGTGTACATGAGCCAAGGTAGGTACAGGTCTAATAGCTATCCCTGCTGCCAGGGAGCACTGCTCCATGCACTGTCCTCTCCTTTGTCATCCCCTGGCTGTTGGGGGCCCCTCACTGATGCTCTTGACTATGATCCCCTACCCTCTGTGAAGCCACAGACTGGCTCTGATAGCTAGGAGCTCTCTGCTCTGCTAGTATTGCACCGTGGTATAGCCCCCTATAGTACTACGTCTGAGCCTACGCTCTGGTAAGCTCACCCTATACTTGTGTCAGCTATCCCTGTACCTGTGACAGCTGCGCCTGTGTTTGTGCAAGCTGTGCATGTGCCTGCTACACCTGTGTGACTAGGAAGCTAGTTGTACCATCTATCCCTAGGGATGCCACTGCTGAGTCTCTCTCTACTTTGATGGCTCGCACCCTCACCAAGGCTGAGTCTCGCTCTCTCATGAGCTTTGATATGACTCCTGCATCCATATTTCTCTAAGCCTCCACCATCCTGAGATGTGCTCTAAGCCCTTTGACCTGTCCCCTCAGCATGGTAATGGCCTGCTATAGTACATATGGCTGGGTAGGACCCTATGGCACCTACTACTGGGGCACCTGCTGCCCATGTCCCTGCTGCTGGACCACCTGCAGTGGTGGAGGCATTTGAACTTGTTTCTATGTAACCTGTGGCTGCATTACCTGCTACTGCTGGGAGAGTCCCTCCCTAGCTCTCTTCCTCTACCTCTGACCCTCTCCCCCCTCCCCCACGTCCATCACCTCCATCATCTCCCTCTCCCCGTCCTCCTCTACCCCTCCTCCGTCTCCTCTCCTCCTGTTGGCCCCATCCTCGTCATCTGAATCCTCCTCGTCTATGCGAGGAACCAACTCTCTTGGCCCCGAGTACCTCAGAAATGGATGAGCCACCAACCACTCCTCATAATCAGGAGTCACCCCTGCATCTACTACCTCCCTCTTCATAGGCCATGCTACATAGGGAATCTGCCAAAACTCAGCTAGTGCCTTCTCATAAGAAGCCATTGGACCCATCTGAACCTCTCGGCATGTGTCCGTGCAAATCAAGCCTGCCCCTGTGGCATCCCCTATCTCCTACCAAACTGCCTCCACACCCTGCTAACAATCTGCCTCTCCAATATAAACCGCATCCTCCTGATGAGCCACCGCGTCTGAAAGCAATACGCCAGCTCATCATCTTCGTCATCCCACGGCTCACAGTCTAGATATGTGCGCCATACAACTCTATCTACATTGTCTAGCGCATGCCTCCAATACTCAAACTTTCCCAACCTGTGCTGGGAAATAACCCCTGCATACCCATAGCTATAAGGCTCTCCCCTCTGTCTTGAAAACACACACATCGGCCACGTGATCGCAATGTGCTCCCAAAGCCAAAACTGTAAAAGAGATACACTTGTCGATAGGCTAGCACCCCTGTGGTATACCACCTGATGCATATTGTGGTATATGTGCGCCAAGACACAGACACCCCATGCATATCGGGTGCCCTCTGTAATCATCTGCTCCATGATCCGTCCCCATCCAATCAGGAACCCATGTGATCTCCTATCGGGGCATACAACGCCTCTGATCAACCCAGCCACTATACCTGGGAAGTAGTCATAATAATCATATATATCCTGCCATGAGATAACTTGTCCCTCCAGCTTAGGATCACCGAACACTCGCCTACACTCCACAAGTCTAGCATCCTGCTGAGGATTGTACTCTACCAACTCACCCTATATTAGCAAATACAGTATCCTGTAGACATCCTCAAGGGTGATAGTCATCTCCCCAGTCAGCAAATGAAAAGTCCCATCCTCACTATGGAATCGCTCCATAGTAGCGGTCAGCAAATTGAGGTTCGCTCGAACCTTAGGCATAAAGCAAATGTAATCAAGGCCCATGGCACCTAACGCCTCATGATCAATCTTTGTTAGCATGTACCTCTGCAACATAGGCATGGGAAACTGCTCCTGTGACATCAGAATATCACGAATGTCCTCTTGTAATCAAGCAAAGCAATGCGTCAACCTAAAACTACAAAAAACTGCTCAACATATCTAAAGCCTCATATCACTAACTTAACATGTCAAATTGATCAAAACAACATACTACATCTCTTGACTAGATTCCTGCAATCTCAGAGATAGCTTATTGATTGACGCATCGAGCAAGATGCCAATTGAGTCAATTTTGTTAAGTAAATTGACTATCTAGATCATATGTGCCGAACTAGAAGATAAATGCGCAATTTCACAATAAATGCGCCACTTTTGGCAAATGCGCCGCAACAATTCTTAAATGTGCAGAACCATATGTGCTGATTCATACCGTATATGCGTAGCCAAACTGCATGCACCGATTCCCATATCAAATGCGCAAAATCCTAACGTATGCATCGACTTACAACATGCATGCGCAACACTAGTGTATGCGCAGTCCTATAACCTAAATGTGCCACAGAAAGGCACATGCGCAATTCCGCATGACAATTGCGCTGAATTGCGATCTTGCGCATCTATTTACCCTAACTTTCCCTAGCATTTAATGCACTAATAAATGCCCCTAGGTGAAGTTTTTCGAGCTACATACCGGTGGTCCTACCTTGGCTGGCCACCCGAACCGTCAAACTCACTCAAAGCGGTGTTCCTCGCGCAGAATATCCATCCCAATGCTGACTGCTTTATGCTCCTATGCTCTCATAAACTCTCAAAGACCAATCAACTAAAGGCAAGTGTGCAAATGACTTGTCTTGTGGACCCAGCTCCTATATATAGCATGTGAACCCTAAACTGGCTGTGTGATGACTATGACTACTTCCCAAGCCCGTTTCTTCCCATTTCTCTAAATCGTGACCCATTTTCTTCAAATCCTAACCTATTTTTCCCGTCTTCTTCGTGAGATTGTCCGTTTCACGCCTTCTGCCTTCTTCCCATCCAATCTCCTGAGGGGGCATCCTATCGTCGTTAAACCTGTACCAGGGGCAAACTGGGGCATGTATCATTGTCAGAAAACTTATTCTTTGAAACAACATGATAAAACACATTGCATCAAAGAGAGGCAAAACGTATACACCTAAAAATGACACGACTCTGTCCCAAAAAATATTCTTAATATTTATTTAAATCTAATTCCTCTATCAATAAATAAACAAACAAATTTATTTATTTGATTCATATTCTTCCGACAATTAAATAAAATCATTTATTTAATTAAATTCCTAAATTCTTCTAATTCCTCCCACAAATTAAATAAAACCAATTATTTAATTAGTTCTTCCAAAATCATTCTAAATTAAATAATACCAATTATTTAATTGTTTCTTCCAATAATACCTTCTCTAAATTTAAATAAATCAAATATTTATTTAAGTTGTCCATTTCTTCTAAATTGAGTTATCTCTAAGTATAATTCAATCCTTGTGCACATGCAATTGAATATTCTAAATATTTAATTGAGCTAAAATATCTTCTCATCCTCATGCAATTTCCATCCTCTAGTTCTATTCAATTAACTCTTCTATTTGTTTTGTTTAATTGATTAATCTCTTCAGTTAAGTCATTCTTCTATTTCATTAACTCCTCTCATGCAAAATAGAGCAGGACACATGTCTTCTTCCTATTTATGCACATTCTCTCAACTGTTCTATACCGTTGATCTTCTTTCTCTCAAGTCTATAAGTACAACCCTATTCCTCCATTTCGTTTATCAAAGCTTTAAGTAAACTTACTCTGCAGGAATTATAGCGTGCCTTTGGCACCAATTCCTTCATTGCTTGCGATCAACTTGTTACCATATCATTAAAACTGTTGTGAAGCTCATCTTCATTGCAATAAAACTATCACATCCATTTCCAATTGACAATCTTGGAAAATAGTAAGGAAGTGCACCTTCTGAGGGCCATATTCATATACAAGATCGATTGAGATAGGTAATCAATGGAAGCCATGAAGTATTGAGGTTTGCAAAGGTTTGAAACTTCTTTGTTTGATTAATCTCTTTGTTTCTATATTTAATTAAGTTTTGGGTATTATTGATATATTATATTGATTATTCATTTAGATCCAATTTTCCATTATCAAATATTTTCATGCTTACCAGAATGCGCTCGCATTATGGGAAGCAAAAAAAAAAGGGAAAAAACCACGTGGGATCCGTGATTCAGACCCCACATGTCTGTTATTCCCTGCTTTTCATGCATGCTATCAGATGAGAAAACACTTTTTCATATTATTTGACATATTAAGAATCATTTTTTTATCAATCCACCACCTTTTTTGTTTTTTCAACGTAGAAGAACTGATTTTGCATGTTTTTAGAAAAAAATTGATTATTTAAACTGAAAGTTTCATGTTTCATAGTGTTTCAAAGCTAATTACCATTGATATAGATTGAGTTTAATGATATATGTTTGTTTCTTCCATAAATTTCACTAATCCTATTCTAGAGTTATATAGAATTCATAATCAAACATGCGAAAAAAGAACAATTTTAGGATTTTGAAGCCAAATTTTGGAGAATTGGTCAACTCGAATATCAAATTCTAAGGTATGTTCTTTATGTCCAATTTAATTGACTTTATGTTATTTAGAACACTCACAATCACTAAAGGTGGAACTATCTAAGTTAAAAAAGTCATAATTATGTGTATTAATAGAATTAGAATCATTAAAATATGATATATATATATGATTTTGTTGTATCTTGAATCACTAATAGAATTTGTTATATCTTGAATTTAAACTATGTCATTGAATTTCTTGTATCTTGTGCTATTGATGCTGCAAATTTGATATATATTTGGTTCTCATATAGAAATGAGTTGTCACTATCATCCTCTTGGCTATTCAACTTACAAAGTATGATTGTCTTCTCCCAAAGTGTCAATACCTTTGCATTTGATGTAGTAATCTTTCATGTGAATAGGGTAGTGAGAACCTATTGGATATTTTGAATATTTGACCTTAATAGTGGTCTAGAGTTTCGTGATAGTCTTCTATGTTTATGATGTGATAGTCTATGTGGTTGTTTGTAATAGTCATAGCACAATTTGACTCTCAATGCATGGTTACCATATAGGCTTCTATCACTATCTTATCAATTTATGATCAAACTTTTCAACAAGATCATGAACAATCCACAAATTTCTTAGTATGTAACAAGTTCAAGTCCTTAAAGGTCAATTGACCATACTAACCACATGACAGTTCCAATTATCCTTAAGATGCATGACAACCTCCCTACCCTTTTCCTCTAATGACAAGAAATTATAATGGTTTAACCCTAATAATCCTTATGCATAATGTCACATAGCATGGG
The DNA here is from genome assembly GCA_027924645.1 of Cunninghamia lanceolata. Lineage (NCBI taxonomy): Eukaryota > Viridiplantae > Streptophyta > Pinopsida > Cupressales > Cupressaceae > Cunninghamia > Cunninghamia lanceolata. The sequence continues at coordinate 1,770,640 of BSBN01000135.1, read as the reverse complement.
TATTATTGTCATAATAGTTGAGAGAGATTTTAGGATTGATTATTCTTTTGTTGATAAGGCTGCGCTTTAACTATCCAAGCATTTAGTGCCTATAGTAGTCCTAAGTTTGTCCCAAACAACATTTCATCCTACACAACTCCCTTTATGACAATGCCTCCAATGGTTATGACAATCATAGCTCATAAATGACATCAAATCTCCTTCGCCAACTTGGAATCCAAGGTTATAATGAGAGTCCAACATAATTAAGATGATCTCAACAAGATATATATGGTTATGCACATAATATTCCTCTTGATGTCTTAACAATTCTCTGATGACCTTCATCCACCAATATCAATCATTTGGATACTCTTTAGTCCCAGTTGACTACTCTATCATGTGAGAATAGAGTGTTGTGATTAACAACAATGCTTTTGTGCATGGGTTGGTAAGCATCTGATTGTTATAATAGTCTTCTCCAACTATTAAAATACCCCTTGTAAGCAAAGACCATGATTACCCTCTTATTAACAAAACCTTCCATATTCAATGATGAGGGTTTTATTCTCTATACTAGCATGACAATCATAGTCATAGGTCATTTGATAAAATCATTTTGTAAAGGACAACCTTAGGGTTGCTATAGCAATCATAGTACTCATGATTGTTCTTGCATCTCATGTGACACCATTTAAATGGCATTCACGATAACCTTATAGCATAAAGACATACCCAATTGTTCTTATGATTGATATGATATTGAGAGGACAATCTTCCTAACTAGGACAATACAAATAAGGTCCAATATTTTCATCCCATAGCATATACAATATGATAGTCTTTTCCTTTAATACCACTTCATCTCTTGGATTTAGAGTGACACATTATTCATCAAAGATCCACATAATAGCAACAAATCATGTTAAAATATTTATTTGTATGACTATCCTACACTCTTTTCCAATGATAATCTAACACACACATGACTAGCCTACACTCTTTTATGAGTGCCCTACCAATGGATTTTGACTTCAAGAGGTTTCTTAATAGCCCTTCTTAGGGATATATACATTTATCAACCATCTTCAGACCATTTGATCTCATGATACTCTAACTATACAGTCCTCTTAACAGTCCTAAATGCAATGGAAAATGTAATGCCCCCTCGTTTCTGGCTTGTGATAGTTGTTAGTTTTGCATTACTCTCTGCTTGATCTGAGACAATTGTTATCTTTTCTTTGCATCCAGACAGTTCTGAGGCATTTGAGACTATGGTATATGCTTATTTTGATTTTGATAGATTATATTCGACTGATTTAATTCTGACTTGTGGAATGTACCTTGATGACATTGTTGTTTTTCCAATTATGATGAGATGTATATGTTTAGTGATGGTTAGAGAATATCATGTTTATGCATTTGATGTAAATAGAATTAGTTATAGTCTTGTTTCAAAGCAGGGACGGTGTAGTACTGCTCAGATCGAGCACCCTACTACGCCACGATTCTCTGTCTCGGTGTGTGTGATATATATACATATATAGTTGATCATATAAACCCATTGGTTTTCATGCAGGTTGTAGGTACCGGGCCTCGACTCCACCTGATTTAGCAGGTCTGAGCAGGTCCTACACCATGGATAATGTGATGGAGATAACATGAGGTTTATACCGCTAGGGCAATTCCAGTCCTTGTCGTAGTCTTGTGTCCTTATCGTAGTCTTGTGTTGTGATGTGACGTTGCTCCTTGCTCCTTGGTTCTTGTTGTTGAAGTTGTTTAAGCTTGTCTATGTGTCCCTTGTTATCTTTATGATCTTATAGTAATTTTTGTATAGTCGTAGAATTTGGAATATTGTTGAAGTAAAGTCTTTTATTGACTAAATCAGTTATTGTAATGTGTAAATATTTATGAAGGTAATTAGTGCATAGTTGATTTAAATTTATTTTGGGTGAGTAATTTAATGTTGATAGTTGTCGGGTATATTTGGAGATTTGAGAATCTCTATGTTAAGTAAAATTTCAAATTTCCCTTATGGAGAGGGATTGTGTAACTGATTGGGAGTTATTGGAATTAATGGCTGTTGCCTATTTTTGGTCTCAGAGAAATTGGCTTTAGGGGGTTTTTATGTTTGTGATTAGGTTTGTTTTGGGATTTTTTTTAGAGAAATATTTTGCAGAGAAAGGAAAGGAAGTTCTGAAAGAAGATTCAATTCTAGAACGTGACATTGTACGGGTATGTCTTGTGTATTTCTGTATTTTCTTTGTCTTGTTACTCTGAAGAATTAGAGTTCTTGTCGAGTTCTTATAGATGGTGACTCTGGCATAGAATTGACTTGTTAGTCATATTGGCCTCATTTGTAAACTCCTTGCTTTTGTGTTGGTTGCTCTGAAATTTTTGCTTGTAGATCAATTTGAACTCTTCCCTCATTTGCGATGACCGAAACCACAAGTTTTAATCTTTTCTTGTATCATTCTTCTAACCTTCTGTAGCAGCCCACATTAAATTGGTGAGGCACATGCAACCTCTAAGACAGAGCTAATTTGGTCTCATTTGGAAATCAATGCAACTTTTGGAGGAGACCACGGTGTGGCCAGATCTTATGCACCTTCGATTAAATCAAAATCACTTTCACCTACCTATTCTTTAATTGAGTCTTATGACCACTTAGACCCTTGTGTCAAACCATTTTCCTTGTCATAATTACCTCTGTGTGATGTTATTTTCCTGCATGGAAATCGATCTTTGATGGTGTTATTACTTCTTCAGTCTGGAGGTGAATCTCAGGAACTGTCCATTATGGGTCACCCTCCATCAATCCCAAAATGGAATCCAGTCTCTTCTTTCCCAAGATTTAATTGCTAATCCATTCTTCTGAGTTTTGCCGACCTTGTGAAAAAGACAAGAACCTTTTGTAGCAATTTCTTCCTTAATAAAATTTTTGGCCATTGTATGACATATCTTGTTGGGCCATTCTTAACTTACATCGCTTTAAACATTAAACTAGAAGATTTCTAACTTAACAATCTGCAAATGGGGACGTTTGGTCGACCCGTCCAAAATTGTGAATGTGGTTGTCGACTTTTACCTTGGATGCCGTACAATGTCTTTTCTAATGTTTTCATTTGGGCTTGTAACTAAAATTTTAGCCGTATTTTCTAATGTTTTCATTCGATCTTATGATATTTCTACTCGTTCGAGTATTGTGAGTATGATCTAAGGCTGACCTTGCCTTGTAATCATCCGTCCCTCTGTAAGTTCCACATTTTTGTCCTTGTATTCTTCTGGCAACCTCTGCAGCAAAACCGTTAGTTGTCAATAGCTTCGATCCTATCAAATCTACTGAAGAACATCTCAAAAAGGAGACCTTCCACCTCAACCTAGGTATAACTTGTTGCGGCCTCTGTGGCGAGCCAGCTTCGTTATAATTGCCTTCAAAACCTCGGTATTCTGCAATCATCATCACCGTCGGTGTTCACTTCTTAAATCATAGTTTCCTCTAAGCCGATCCTTATGGTTAAGTTTTTCCTTTTAGAATTCGTGTTTACCTTATACTGGAATTGAAGTTTCTGTTTTAGAAAGATTTCTCATTGATTTCCGTACCTATCTGAGCAATTAGTGCAGCGGTCTCAACTATCATTCTTGTTTAATTCGCATTTGTCGGGTGAAATGATATCTTCTAATGATTAGGAAGAATTAAAAATTTAAATTAGAATGTTTCCATTTCTCTATCTGTAGATAAAAATTAGAGTATATATGTTAGATAATATTGTTTCTATATACTTGAAGATTCTTTTGCACCGCTACTTCTCTATACGAAGGTAGGATTCGAAGTAACAGATACACTCTTCTTTCATTTAACTTCCTTGTATCTTTAGCTATTACCTGGTTAAATTAGAACCTGTAGCAGTACATTACATTCTTGGAAGGGTATAGGAGTCTGATTGTAAGTTTTAAACTTTAGAACCATGGTTTGTTTGCTTAAAGGAAGTATATAGTTCTATTGTAGCCTCTTAGTAAACCTTAGAGTATAGTTAGAATACCCAAAAGTGACAACGTGTTTTTATTCGTGACATCTCGGGTATATGTGTTGTGTGTTTTCAAGAAATTAAGTTTGGGTTGGTAATCAAATGCGGTTTTATGCCTATGTTAGGAAATTTGAAGTAGGACTATATCATAGAGTAATTACAGCTCATTTTAAGATGTTGTGATCATAGATTATGTCTTGGAAAAAGATAATTGGTTTAATAGATAGGTTTATTTGATAAATAGTATCTGCGCTTTGGATAATACATCTGTCTCGATTGGAGATCGAAGTAGTGTGACTAGGAAAAGTGTTTAGGTTTATATTAATTGTTTGAAATTGTTTTAATATTAGTATATGACTTAGGTTTATAGGAAAGGGTTATAGATGATTATTTTGATTTTTGCTCTTAGCACCTTTGTTATGATGTCCTCATATGTTAAAAGGAGAATTAAGATTGGGGTAACTCAATATTATTGTTATTAATTATAATGTTTCCTTGACCTATTAAAAGGTTGATAAGGAATAACTAAATTCCCTCCCTTGTTGATCTTGGGTTTATTTTAGCTAACTAGTCCTTAGATTATAATAGAGTTTTTTGATAGCGTGGTATTAATACCTTGGCATGTTATCATTCCTCCCTATATTTAATGCGACTAAATTAGATACTAAAGCCTTCTTCCATCTGCTTCTTGTAGGAAATTAGATTTTATTAGATCAATTGTCGGTTCATGCTAATAAAGTTTGGTTTTCTTTTCACCTAGTTAGTATAGAAGCTTGATGAACAAGAAGAAGATAAATTTAAGTTGTGTATTCCATTCATTAGGAAAACATTCTTGTCTCAATGATCTTCATTGTTCGTTGATCTAGATTATTAATAGTCTTGTTTGTCGAAGTAGAAGATACTTGTGTAGTTAATGGGTGTAGGAAAGATCCATAGATAATGTTCAATTTAAGAGGGGTACGTTATGGGTAATATGGTCCATGATGTGATTTCTTTTCTCTTAGATGTCGAATGCTTTGTCGCATGAATTAAATAATGTGTTAGAGTTATACTAGACTCCTATGGACATTAATATTAGCTATACTTCTTCCATCTTGTTAAATTTAAACTTGTTAGTTATGTATAGGAATATGCTCGTTGTAAATGTTAGTAAGTAAATAAACAATTAGTTAAGTTTTAGTGTGTTTCGAGTTAAGCATGTTAGATTCTATGGTAAGCGACTATGCAATTTTAGATGAATCAAAATAGGATATTTTTGTCCTTCTTTGTTGTCGATCTATGTCACTCATTGGTATTATGTTGAGTCAAATTTTAATATGATCTTGTTGGGAATTTACTGTTTAGGAGTAATGATGTTTATAGGGTAAGTCATTCCATGATACATTATTGTAGTAAATAATATAGATAGAAATTTTAGAGTAAATTGTATTAATGCTTCTAGTTTCTTGTGGTAACAATATTTTGCTAATCAAGTATTAATTACCTTGTTAAATATAAATTTGCTAGTCATGCTTGTAATTTACTCTCTAATGTTATTGATGCCCTGAACTGAAGTATTCTAGTGATGCCTTTGGGCTCATTGCAATCATTTCGGTGTTGAGCCTTGTGATCGTGTTTTGTCTAATTAGTGCAATCGTGTGCATGTGAGTTTCGTAAGAGATTAGATTGGTATGTGACATGTTGGTTAGTTGATTTTGGTTGTCATGATAGTCCCATGTAACTCCAGAGACTTATCACCTTGGTATCTAGGGTAGTTTAGTGGCAAGGTCATATTGGTGTTGTGCTTTCTCATTCTTTTGATCCCTGGTTTCTTTTAATTATGGTCGTGGAAACTGGTTTCCCTAACGGGAAAGATGATGTAGTAACCTGGTAAAGAACTTGTTCACCAACTCCAGAGGTCTTATTGTTTGGTCTTCGGCATTGGTACTTGTGTCTTACTGTTGTATGATGTATGGTTGATCTTGAGTAGGGCAATGGGAATTGTTTTGTTGTGGCCCGATGATTGGCTTTTGTGATGGATCAGAATTGTTATGTAACCATTATCCTTGCATGTTGTGGTTTGGATGATTGGTCAGAGAACGCTAAGGGAGTGGCTTTCATGGTGGGGCCGGTGCCTAGTGAGAGGTCTCCTGGGTAATCCCATGGAAGTTGTAAGCAAGTGGAAACTTAATAACTTAATTAGGAGGGTTGGGGTAGTAAGACACTTCAAGATAAGTAAAGTGACCTCACCCATGCCTTGAGTGCTTTTACAGACTAAGGGTGGGATGAGGAGGCCTGGTTGGCAAGGTCGACATCCTTGTCTTCATGAGGGGACATGTTGGCTCCGCATGTGTCACCCTATGGGGCCGGTACCTTGAGAGAGGCTGCCAGGGTAACCATAGATGGGGGTCAGCTTCTGGTGAGAGATAGCCTGGGTAACCCATGTTAGGGCCATGCGATGACACTCTCCTTATGCAACTCAGTTACTTTCTCTGCATTTTTTTTAGGATACCTCTGGAGTGTAAACTTGTCTTCATGATTGATCTAGTCTGATGTTTTGATTTGTCTTGTTTAGTATTGTCGGGTCTATGCAGTCCTGTCATCCTGTTTGTCTACTTGGAGTCTGGTATTGGTATTTGTGTCCTTGGCTACAACCTTGACCTAGTGGTAAACCTCATTGTTATCTCCTAGCTCGGTGGGGTGGACCTCAGGGTTCCACATGGTTGGGAGGTAGAGCTATCCATTGGTCTTTTTGGAGATGTGGTTCAAGTTCCTTACAGAAGTGATCCAGATCTAGCTTGGTCTAAACACTTTTGTGATGTTGAATAATTTCATTGTACTCATTTGTAAACCGACTCGATCAGTCTTGTAATCTTGTACTATAACTTTGTAAATTAACTTTACTGACAATGTAATAGTGGTTCTTATCTATAGTAGCTTGATGTTTATCTCTTGTGTGGTTGTAACCTTCATTTCACTAATGCAATTATGTGTCTCTAGAGGAGTTAGATGTGCACTTTTCTTTATGTTGTGTAATATGATATCTTTGGTTACTATTACTGCATTTACTTATTTAAAAAAAATTTATTTTGGTTGTTTTGCTCTTGTTAGTCTTACTCTCTAGGGTTGCATGACGGGGCATTACAGAAAACCCATTATTCCTTAGCATCTCAACACTCCTTGGTCATGCATTCTTCTACAATCATAATCTAGTCATTTTAACACAATTTTTGGAAGTTGCATGAAGGCTTCAAGGGTGGTTACTATTGTAACAATCAAGGACTGTCATGTTCATGAGAAATTACATTAGTAATAGTAGTGAGGGATGCTGTGATAATCAAGTGGGTTATGGATGTTGTCATCATGATAGAATCCTAGGGTTTATTATTTTGTTATTCAAATATTGAAGATTCCATGTTCAAACCCTAGGGTATTGTTTGAGATTATTATCTATTCTAAAAATGTTGTCATATGCATGTGTGTGACTGTTAAGGTGGTGTAAATTTGAGTATTATCTATATGGACAATCCATTCCAAAGATGCTAAGTGCAATGATTAAGTGTTAGAAAATTATGCCAGGTCCACCAAACCCTGGGTAAATGATCTTGTTGAGGAAACACAGATTAGAGCATTTGGTTGAAGTTTTTAGGTTGTCCTAACAATCTTGTTAGTGTAAGGAAGTACCAATCTATCATTCAAGAATGCAAACATGCCACATACATGATGGACTATACAACTACTAAGAAGATTTTCCTTCAAGTCTTCCATATGGAAAATCGGTTACCATATGACTATTATGCCCAACAGTACAGTCATTAGTGACTGTCCATATTATGCTAGAGTCATAATTTAGGTTGCTAGGCAAGTTTTGAAGTACTGTCTTGATGTTATTAAAGTTACAAAGTGTGGTCATCAGTGTAAACATGGTTATAAGCCTTTGAAATTGTCATTACTCAATGCTGATCAGTCATTTATGACTGTTATAAATACAATAGTAATGTTTTGAAATTGAAAATCATATGCTATAGATCTAGGGGATTGTCATCATGAGGGTTTTAGTATATTCATGGGATTGATTATTGATCCAATGCTTGAGAATTTTCCCAATAAGACCTAACGTGCATGTTTCTTTTTATGATAATGGAAGAGGGTTTGCCACTCAGCAAGAACACACATCATTCATTTTACAAAAGGACTATTATACAAAAGAGTTAACCCAACCACCTTGTAACAGTCATGTTACTAATTAGTTATAGCAGTCATAGCATAGAAAATGGTCCAAGGTCCTATCATTGAGTTGAAGAAGCTATCCTTGTGCAAACTTTAAAGGTGCTACCATGCAAAGGTTGCATAAGACCATAATAGATAGGACTATCATAAAAATGTTTATAGATTTGTTTGACCTCATGTTTTGCTAGATTATTATCATTTATTGTTTGGGGATTATTCATACACCTAACTCATGGTCCTCTCATCACAGGAACAGTCTTGATAGCTGAATTAGTATGCAAAATACTATGTACACTGCCCTAGAAGACTGTCACAAATAAATCAACAATAGGACTATCATAAGTTTAGAGGCATCCATGGCATTATGGAGATGGGATGGATTAAGGAAGTTTATTCATGCATAATCAGACCTTGGAGACTGATTTAGAGAAGTTAGGACAGTCATAGTATGAGTCACCTCACTAATAATGAGGAAAACATACTCCATACATGAGAATTTCACTCATCTTCCTAGCTGTCCCAGCTAATAGAAGGATAGTTTTGGAAGTTGAAATCAAGAAAACCTTACCCTAAAACTTAGCCACATCACTATCTTGGTCAGGAGAATTAGTTGTTGAAACCTTGCAAGGAGCCTCTACTTTACTATAACTTCTTGTTGTTACAAGTGAGACATTGCTCACTCTCTCTTTTGCTACAAGTCGTATGGGTACAGGTATCCACCTTCTACTTTATCTCCCAATTGTTGCAAGTGAAGTAATGTTCACACTCTCCTTTTGTTGCAATTCCTATGGCTGCAAGTAGCCACCTTTCCTACAAGTGTATTTTCACTATGGTGACTCCCTTGCCAATGGTTGTACGTAAAAATATCTATCGTAGCTACAAGTGCTCTTTCTCCTCCAAATTTGACTAGTTTTATGCATGCTAACTATTATTCCTTTTCATCATTATCATCTCTGCCCCAAATTTCTGCACCTTTTTATTTTGCACTAAATTTCTGCACCTGAATTTATGCATTGTCATCTCTGCCCTAAATTTTTGCACGTTGTTATTCTACCCTAAATTGTTGTGCCTTGTTATTCTGCCCTAACCCTAACTTTGCTAAAAATTAGAAGTTTGTAGAACCATGTACCAAGACACTTGATAAATCATTGTGACCTTTATTCATTGTGAAAATTAGAAGTTTGTAGAACCTTGTTATTTATTGTGACCATTATTCATTATCATTATAAAAGTTTTAATTATCATTGTCTTATTCATCATGCTTGTAGAAATCATGATCATGCCGAGGAAACAAGCAAAGACTCTAACACCAGAAGAGCATGAAGCTAAGAATGAGAGGAAAAGAGAAAGAATGAGGAGAATTCAGGAAAGTAGGAAAATATCAACCATACAAGAAGACATTCCACCATTGCCAATTGGAGAGGAACATGACACATCTAATGAAGCTAAGAGAGATGGAATTGGCAACACAAAGGGAACGAATGTAAAACCTTTGTTTAATGAGGAAAGTGAATCTCCAAGTTGGAGGCACTCCATCATCCACAATTCAAGTTGAAGGAACACCGTCATTATCTTCTCAAATTGGAGACACTCCATTTTTCACAGGTGAAGTAGAAGGTACATCTTCATTTTCTTCTCAACTTGGTGGCACGCCATCATTCACACGTCAACCTGAAGGTACACCATCTTCTCCATCTCAACTTCAATCCTTTTCATCATTTTCATCTCTTGGGGCCAAACGGATGGCGCCAACACATCTAGGCCAGTGGGTAAATGGTAGGTGGGATGTCTTTTTGGCGGCAAAGCGTCATGGTTGTTCTTGGCTATATTGAACACAGACAATCTCTCAAGAGCCCTAAGAAAAAAAGTGACAAACTTTGGATCGACTATTCCATCAAACTATGACACCTAGGAACAACTTATTTGCATGTATAGGTGAATGTCAGGTCCACCTACAAACACCTACCTCAATTTTTGCTAAATCAATTACATTTGCCTATGGTGGCAAGGAACACATTGTTCCTAAATGCTTCAGTTTCATGTAGTGGAAAGCTGCTGGGAGTTACATTTTGCATTGCATAGGTTGTGGGGCCAGACAGACTTCGCCAACACATCAGGGTAGGTGGGTAAATGCTAGGGGAGGTCTCATTTCATGTGCCAAGTGCCCCAGTCATTTGGGGCAGCAGGCCACCGACAAAGTCCCTTAAGATCCCTAAGACGAAAAAATTGCCAAACTTTGACGGAGCAGTTCTCAAAATTCATTACAGCTAGGGACATTCTGTTTGGACCTACAGCTACACGTGGGGTCTGTCCAAAATAACCTCTCTCAGTTTTGGTCAACTCCAGTGCATTTGACCATGCAGAAATCAAACACATTCTTGCAAAATGCTTTAGTTTCATACGGTGGAAAGGTGCTAGGAGTGCCATTTTGCATTCCATAGGTCCCGGGGCCGATCAAACGTCACCAATGCATCGGGGTGGGTGGGTAAATGTTAGGGGAGGTCTCATTTCGTGTGCTAAACATCCCAGTTGTTCCAGACTATAAGCTACCAACAAACTAGGAAGTTTCTAAGACTAAAATTCCATAGGTTGTGGGGCTGAAATGACTTCGCTAACGCATTGGGGTGGGTGGGTAAATGCAAGGAGAGGTCTCATTTCATGTGCTAAGTGCCCCAGTTGTTCGGGGCAGGAGGCTATCGGCAAAGTCCCTTAAGATCCCTAAGATGAAAAAACTGCCAAACTTTGACGGAGCAGTTGTCAAAATTTGTGGTAGCTGGGAATGTTTTGTTTAGACCTATAGGTGCATGTAGGGTCCTTCCACAATAATGTCTCTCAGTTTTGGTCAACTCCAGTCTGTTTGACCGTGCTGAAATCAAACGCATTCTTGCAAAAAGCTTCAGTTTCATGTAGTGGAAAGATGCTAGGAGTGACATTTTGCATTCCATAGGTCGTGGGGCTGAACAAACTTTGCCAATGTATTAGGGTGGGTAGGTAAATGCTAGGGAAGGTCTCATTCTGTGTGTCAAGTGCCCCAGTCATTTGAGGCAGCAGGCGACCGGCAATGTCACTTAAGATCATAAGAGCAAAATCTGCCAAACTTTAACGGAGCAGTTCTCAAAATTTGTGGTAGCTGGGAACATTCTGTTTAGACCTACAAGTGCACGTGGGGTCCATCCACAATAACCTCTCTCATTTTTGGTCAACTCTAGTCCATTTGATCATGTCCAAATCAAATGCATTCTTGCAAAATGATGTAGTTTCATGCAGCAGAACCTTACCAGGTTCTATATTTTTTGATATGCTCATCATGAGGCTGAACCAACTGTGCCAATGCATCAGGGTGGGCAGGTAAATGTTAGGGAAGGTCTCATTTCATGTGCTAAGCATCCCAGTCATTTTGGCCTACAAGAAATCGACAAAGTGACTTTGTTAGTAGCTTATAGGCTAGAATGACTAAGACCCTTAGCACATAAAATGAGACCTCCCCTAACATTTACTTGCCTACTTTGACATGTTGGTGAAGTCCGTTCGACGCTATGAGCTATGGAATGTAAAATGTCACTCCTAGCACCTTTCGAGTTTGCCGATAGCTTGCAGCTTGGAACGACTGAGAGACTTGGCGCACGAAACAAGACCTCCACTAGCATTTACCTACCCACCCAGATGTGTTGGCATAGTCAGTTCAACCCCACAACCTATGGAATGCAAAATTTTAGTCTTAGTAACTTTCTTGTTTGTTAGTAGCTTATTGCCTGGAACAACTGAGATGATTGGCACATGAAATGAGACCTCACTAAAAATTTACCCACCCACCCCAATGTGTTGGCACAGTTGGTTTGGCCCCACGATGAGCAGAACAAAAAATATGGCACCTAGCAACGTTGTGTTGCATGAAACTGAAACATTTTTCAAGAATGCATTTGATTTTGGCACAGTCAAATGGACTGAATTTGACCAAAACTGAGAGAGGTTATTGTGGATGGACCCCACATGCACCTATAGGTCTAAATAGAACATTTCCAACTACCACAAATTCTAGGAACTACTCTGTCAAAGTTTAGAAATTTTTGCTCTTAAGATCTTAAGTGACTTTGCCGGTAGCCTACTGCCCCACATGACTGGGGTGCTTAGCACATGAAATGAGACCTCCCTTGGCATTTACCCATCCATGCCGATGCATTGGCCAAGACCGTTTGGACCCATGACCTATGGAATGCAAAATGTCACTCCTAGCACCTATCCACTGCATGAAACTGAAGCATTTTACAAGAATGTGTTTGATTTCGGCACTATCAAACAGACTGGAGTTGACTGAAACTGATATAGGCTATTGTGGAAGGACCCCATGTGCACCTGTAGGTCTAAACAGAATGTTCCCAGCTACCACAAATTCTGAGAATTACTCCGTCAAAGTTTGGTAGTATTTGCTCTTAGGATCTTAAGTGACTTTGCCAGTAGTCTACTGCCCTGAACGACTGGGGCGCTTGGAACATGAAGCGAGAACTCCCTTGGTATTTACCCACCTACCCTAATGCATTGGTGAAGTCCATTTGGACCCACGACCTATGGAATGCAAAATGTCACTCCTACCACCTTTCCATTGCATGAAACTGAAGCATTTTGCAAGAATGCGTTTGATTTTGGCATGGTCAAACAGACTGGAGTTGACCGAAACTAAGAGAGGTTATTGTGGATGGACCCCACATGTACCTATAGGTCCAAACAAAACATTCCTAGCTACCACAAATTTTGAGAACTGCTCCATCAAAGTTTGACACTTTTTTCGTCTTAGGGATCTTAAGGGACTTTGCCGATAACCTTCTGCCTCGAACGACTGGGGCACTTGGCACATGAAACAAGACCTCCCCTAGAATTTAACCACACACCCTGATGTGTTGGTGAAGTCCATTCAACCCCATGACTTATGGAATGCAAAATGTCACTCCTAGCACCTTTCCACTACATGAAATTGAAGCATTTTGCAAGAATGCATTTGATTTCGGCACGGTCAAATGGACTAGAGTTGACCGAAACTGAGAGAGGTTATTATGGAAGGACCCCACGTGCACCCGTAGGTCCAAACAAAATGTTCCTATCTGCTACAAATTCTGAGAACTGCTCCGTCAAAGTTTGGTAGTTTTTGCTCTTAGGATCTTAAGTGACTTTGTCGGTAGCCTGCTGCCTCGAACGACTGGGGTGCTTGGCACACGAAATGAGACCTCCTCTAGCATTTACCTGACCAACCAATGCGTTGGTGAAGTCTGTTCATCCCCATGACCTATGGAATGCAAAATGCTACTCCTAGCACCTTTCCACTGCATGAAACTGAAGCATTTTGCAAGAATGTGTTTAATTTTGGCACAGTCAAACGGACTAGAGTTGACCGAAACTAAGAGAGGTTATTGTGGATGGACTCCACGTGCACTTGTAGGTCTAAATAGAATTTTCCCAGCTACCACAATTTTTGAGAATTACTCCATCAAAGTTTGGCAATTTTTTCGTCTTAGGGATCTTAAGGGACTTTGTCGGTAGCCTGCTACCCCGAACTACTGGGGCACTTGGCACACGAAAAAAGACCTCCCCTAGCATTTACCCACCCACCCCGATGTGTTGGAGAAGTTCATTCAACCTCAAGACCTATGGAATGCAAAATGTCACTCCTTGAACCTTTCCACTGCATTAAACTAAAGCATTTTGCAAGAATGTGTTTGAGTTCGACACAGTCAAATGGACTGGTATTGACCAAAATTGAGAGAGGTTATTGTGTATAGAACCCACATACACCTATAGGTCCGAATGGAATGTTCCCACCTGCCACAAATTCTAAAAACTACTCCGTCAAAGTTTGGTAGTTTTTGCTCTTAAGATCTTAAGTGACTTTGCCGATAGCCTCCTTAAGTTTATGAGTTTAGGGTTGCTTAAGTTTAGGGTTTAGGGGAATTATTTAGGGTTTAGGGTTTCTTAGCTTTATGGTTTATGGTTTAGGGGTGTAACGTTAGAAAATGTCCCCTTGGGGCTTTTCCCTCATAAGGTTTAGCTCCTGGGTCTTTAGCATGCATTTAGGACATCTTAGTTCATATTTTGGCATCCTGATGGAATGAGACCTAGGTTCCATGGCAAATTGGACCTAGGAGGACCCCTTGAGCTGTACCCTACCTAAAATAGGGGGGGAGGACTTGGGCACCCGTGCCCTAGTCCTACCCTATTTTGGGGCAGCCCTAATTTCTGGGTGTCAGTTTGTGACCGTTATTAGGTCCCTTTGCCAACACAATAAGTTTGATTTACAAAAATCTTGGTGGGAGTGTTTGTAGTTGCATATATAATCATGCTTAGGCATTCATTTGTAAACTAGATTTCAATTAGATAGCAATTGTGATGTTAATGCATTCTCAAGGTGATTCAAGGCTTTCATTGTGTTGCAAGAGCAGACTTGTGTGTTTTGTGTGTTGATATTTGTAGATTTGAGCATCAATTTCCTCATGGCATGAAGAGCATCTTCCTCCCATGAGTGCTTCACTACAAGGTGACATAATATTTTGTTTTCACTATTGATTACTTTGGTTTTTGCCTCTACCTCACAAGGGCATGCACTCTTTATCTGACAACGGTGTTCAGAAACTTAAGTGTCCTCTGGGGCTTGACTGAGGCAAGCCTCTAAACACCACAACCCCCAAACCAAGTCTTGTGATTGTAGGTTATAGGTGTCGCATTTGGGAAAAGTGGAGTTGTAGGAAGGATTGGAAGGCATCAAGGATTCAAGATTTGAAGAAAAGTAAGACACAGGAGCACTTCTAGGACTTGGGTGCTCACTCTAGTGTCCTCCACATCTGAGTTTCAGGAAATAGAAGTCACAGGGCTGATCAGTGTCGAAAGGAGGTTTGGATCCCGTGAAGAAACTTGTACCTTGGACTTGGGCACCCGCTCTAGTGTCCCTGACTGTTCCGCTTTGGAACCCTAAAAATATGTACTCTATAATTTGGTATTTCACTCTTGTCTATAAGAGCTTTTTCTGTGATTCATCAATTTGTTTCCGTATTTGCATAATTAGGGTTTTAATGGTCAATTGAACATAGGAGAAGGAAAATTGATAATTAAATTCTCTAATCCAAGTTTCCCTACATTTGTAAGCAACCTAGGGTATGATAGTGCTCTCCACTTGACCCTAGATCCTTGAATGTATAGTGGAAAGGCAGATTTAAACATCTAAACACTAAAACATCAACAAATCCAATTTTCCCCTAAACATTGTGGTGAACTCGTGTTTTTAGACTTAAATTGAAACTTGCTTTGTGTGTGTGTCTTCATATTTGGATTGATTTCATTCATTCATATAGTCATTCATTTTATTGCATTGAGAAAAATTCAAAAAAAATGAAAAATTTAGAAAATTCAAAAAAATTGCATTGTTTGGCTTACTAAATTGCATCAATTCTTTCTAAATTTTCCTAATTCATGATTTTTGCATCAGATCTGATATAAACTATAGAAAAATACAAAAATTCAAAATTTTTCTTTGCATTTTCATCATTTAATTGCTAGGTTTTGTGGAAATTTTGACAATTTTATATAACCTAGTAATTCCAAAATCTAGGGTTAGTAGGCAAAATCTTTTCTTAGATTTTTCTACTGATTTTAGAGGCTCATTCAAATTAACATTTTTCTGTAGTCTTGTATTTTAGTGTAAATTGGCATTTAGATTTAAAATATTTACAATTTTACATAGAAAATTTCAATAAAAACTAGCAATTTTGATGCATTTTCATTAAATTTGCATGAGCATTTTGCATGTTCAAGATTGAAAATCATTTTCAGATCTGAGAGTATTTAATTTCTATAAAAAATCAGACTTCAAAAGATTCGTATAGCATTTTGTCCCAAGATCTCAAACCTAGGGCTTTGAAAATAACGATTTTCATTAAATTTGGCCTTATCGACTTTATAAACTTGCACCATAGGTGTGTTGTGAAAGGTATTTTGGAATTATTTTTCTGTTATTAGGGTAATCATTTACTTCTCTTCATAAAAATATTCACAAAACCCTTTTATCAGGCTCTTGTAGTGAAAACTTTGCAAAAAACTACACATTTTGACTATTTTTGCCCCAGGGTTTGACCTAGTTTGCACTCCAAGCGTGTTGTGATCAATTTTATGGATTGATCTGACTGATATTATTGATATTATTTTTTATACCTCTTAAAATTCCTTACAACACCCCTTTTACTAGGTCTTGGAGTTGAAAAACCATGAAAAATAGCTTATTTTTGCTATATTTTCACTAGGGTTTGACCTTAAGTGGCACTAAAAGCGGGTTGTGTTGAGTATTTTGAAACCAAGAAGTTGTTATTACTGATATTATTTGATTTCCATCATAATTTTCCTCACAACACCCTTTGTTATGCTCCCTTGCATTGAGTTTTGGCGAAAAAAGTGCCTATTTTGACATATTTTCACTATAGTTTAACTTGGCATTATCTTGGATTTACATCAAGAGTGTGTTGGGAAGGATCATATTGCTGTTTTGGACTGATATCAGACATGTAACTTGCTTTCCTTGACTGAAATCCTTACAACACCTTTTGGTTCATTCATTTGCATTGAAAAAGTACCAAATTCCAAGCATTTTTGGCTTTCAAACATATCATTCTCTTAGGGTTTGTCATCTTAGTTTGTGCATTGAGTGTCGTGTGATTTTGCATAAAATTTATGACCCACTGTCCTAAAAACAATATCCCTTTGAGAAGAAGTAAAAGATTAATGGGATCTAGTGCTCTTGACGAAAATAATATCCCTACCTCTGACAATCCTCTACACACCTTCTTTACAAAGGAAGAAACTCAAATTGTGCAAGATACCATACATCCTCCAACCATTATGGAAGACCAAATATTTCATGATTTTGAGGATACTATTGATGTAGTAGGACATGTACCTATGGAGCAAGTCAATAAGCTTGATAAAGACCTTGCTGAATTTTAAGAATATGTGCAAACTGAGAGAATAACTGAAGAAGCCTTACCTGTGATTCATCATGTAAGAGAATTGATAAAAGAAGGACAAGATGGACTTAATGTTATTCATGGTTTAATGCATATTGTGCAAACTAATGTAATGCTGGTGAGTGAATGTACAAAAGTCATTAACAACATATCATCACCATTGCATACTCAAGTCTCAGCACCTATACCGACTACAGGAATATCAACATTCAAATCAACGATCTTAACAACTGATGTAAATATTTGTAGTAATGCTACCACTGGTATTGGAGTATCTAATGGCACCAATTACAAAGCTGTAGGATTTGACTATCAGAAGTTGGTCCATAATATGACCATTCTTATGAATAGTTGTTCTCAACCTCCCATCACACACAATTATTCCCAATCATCTTCAACCTATCAATATGTCCAACAACTGTTGACCTATTCTCAACCTCCATATATCGTATCTCAAGCTCATTCACCTCCTCACTTTGGTTCCAATGCCTCACAACAAACTGGACCTCTAAATGGTGCCGTCCTAAACCAACTTTTATAGGGCATGACTGCTTTGCAACAAAAGGTAACTAATTTGACAAACTCTTCGCAGCCTAGTCTACCAACATATCATGCCCGTAATCCATTATCCTATGCAATCTTATGAACCCCTATGCCTGAGAGGTTTAAGACTCCTCGCTTTGAAAAATATGGTGGAAAAGGAGATCCTAATATCCATGTGGCAGCATTCACAGCTATGTGTAGTGATTTCTATTTTGAAGAGGATTTGTTGGCAAAACTTTTCCCGCGATCTCTCAAAGATATTACTTTAGAATAGTTTTGCTCTCTTCCTCCGAATTCAATACACTCCTTTTTGTAGTTGATTGATCAATTTTTACAACATTTTCAAGCAAATATCGGGACTTGGTTCAATGCAAACAAGGTCTGAAAGAAAAGTTGACTGAATTCATTAGTCGGTATCAAGGACTTTATGCACAGATTCAATATCAGATGAAAGATGAGGATGTTCAAAAGATATTTATTACAAATCTACAACCTAATATTTGTGATAAGATCCTCTTGATGAAATACAACTCCTTTCAACATTTATGCACCGCCCTTCATGATTATCAACTTTCGTCTAGTCAGTATGAAAACCAAAACTCATCAACTCAAGTTGGTCAATCCATAGGTGGATCATCACAAAACAATTTTAAGAGGAACAATAATAGGAGTTTCATCAAGATCAATGGACCAAATACAAATATGTCTTCTATAAATAATCCAAAGAAACCATCGTATCAACCAAGAAAGTTTACTCTAATATCTGAGTCCTATCATTCAATCACGAATCAAGCTATGAGTAATAACATTCTGAAGCTTCCCCCGATCAAGCCTATTGATCCTAGTAAAAAGGACCTTACTTCGATGCTAATGCCTTTTTTCATTATCATCGGACATAAGGACATGACACTGAATGATAAATGCGTCTTAAACATGAAATACATGACCTTATTAATTCAAATGTCATCCAGGTATTGGGTGTGAATGACAATGGAAACAAATCAGTTGCTCCACCGAATCAGAATTTACAAATCTTCACTAATCCTTTTCCTAAGCATACCAAAAATAATATGGTGGAATAAGGTTTAATAGAAGTAGACAAGGATGATTACTTAGACTATGATAGCATCATGGGAATGATTGAAGTGGATAAGAAAAAAATAAACAATCCACCTCGTCCTCGAAGAAATAGAATTTATGCTGAGGATCCTCCTCCGTTATCCTTATATGGATCGGGAGATAATCAAGATACATCTGAAAAAAAAGAACAACAACCAATACAAATGAGTAAGATGGTACAGGATGATTCCTGTCCTCATGCTAGAAAGATTCAACAACGAAAACTTGATAAAAATCATAAAAGAGCTAGACAACTGTCAAAAATTGGAGAAAATAGTGGTTCCCCTCATAAGCAACAAAATGTTATATTTACATAGGGAGTAAAAAATCAAGCATCACACGATAATCAACAAAACTTTCATAAGAACCACTCAAACTTTGCACTCAACACGATCGAGTACCTCTCCAAGAGGTTTACAAGTTCCCAAATCTAATACGAAGATCAAACAGGTAAGTATCTCTAACCCTTTATCTCTCTCGTGATGTGCTTCTCCCGTGATGTGTTATGTGTTGTTTAGGCCTCCTGGGATGACCTCAGATTCTCTCGTAAGGTTTAGGATACCAGGAGGCTACCTCTGTTGGACCTTCTTCTATTTGTATCATCATTCTTCTATATTGCCTCTCTCTGATTTCATCATTGTGTGTTGTGTCTTACAGACATAGCGTCGTGGTTGGTGACTTGGGGGAACCCTCCTACGTGACTGTCCCTAAGACACTTATTTCTCCTCTCTTATTTATTGTTTCCCTTCCTCTAGTGTTTCCACCTAGCGGGCGGATGACAACAAATATTTATACTGATGCAGACCTTGTGTCCCTTTCAAGAGTAATAAAAAAAATGGACTTAGTTCCTAATATGACGATGGGGTTGTATATCTTATCCGACGCTTGGCTAGTGGAAACACTCGTGCTTTCTGCGTAGTGAATTTGATGATGTTTTTATCTCATTTACAAACCTTAACAATACTACTGCTTTGTGCACCTTTGTTTGTCTTTGAATCTAGCCTCAGTGGTGCTCGATTCAGAGAGCTTTGTGATATAGCCCCACGGTTATCCTTGAACTCTGAATTCATAGTATAACCTTGGCTCTTTGTGTGGTTAATCATATGCATTAATGTTGTTTATCATGATGTTGTAGACACTAACATGTTTCTTGCAAGGATGTGTTTGTGGGAACATTTGGCGATCGTAAAGTACATGTCACCTTCGAGGGGCATGGGCTTTGTGAGAGTCCGTGTTCCCTTATGTGTTTTCTTCCTACCTTAACGTGCTTGATATCGATACATGATATCAACCACCTTAAGGTGGGGACATATATAAGGTAAGCTATCTGTTGTAGATGTTAGCTATGTGCTTGTCCTCAGATGCAGTTTAAAGACTAGCTCGATGAGTGCTTCCTGCATCCTGAGTTTGTTTACAATCAATCAATCAATCATGTAAGCCCTCTGCGGAGGCGGGATATCGTGTATATCTTTTTTATCTTAAGCCCTCTGTGGAGGCGGGGATGGTGTATTTCTTGGAGCAGATTGCATCATCCTGTCATTTTCAAAAGTCCTCTGTAGAGGCGGGGAGTAGTTCTGTGACTAAATCAACCCTTAAGTGTGTTTTTGACGATTGTTGCAGCGAAGCTCAATCATTGGTGTGTGCCTGTAATGTGCCTGAGATGGTGATGAGCCTAGAAATAGGGAACACACCATCGCTTGTCTGCCATGTTTTCTCTGTGTCTTCAAGTGTGTGTGTTTGGCGTGCTTGTTTTGTGTGGCATGTTTGTTGCCCCATATGTAGTCTAAAGACTTGCTTGATGAGTGCATCTTGCATTTTGGGAGGTTTTGCATGTCTTGCATGTGTATTGCCCCATATATGTAGTCTAAAGACTAGCGTGATGAGTGCTTCCTGCATTATGGGAGGTTTGTTTACTTTCCAATGTTTGCATTTGCATTTCATATATATGAGAAAAAGATAAGAAAAGATATCATTTATGTCTTCCATGCATTAATGTGTCTTCTATGCATTGACTGTATTCTTTGTGTTCTGCATGACTGTGACTGTCTTCTTTGTGTTTTGCGTGCCTGTTACTGTCTTCTATGTGATTGGCATGTCTTCTCCATGCTTGATGTGTTTACTGTGTTTGTGACTTGACTTTAATGCATGTATTGGCCTCACGTTTATACATACATTAAAGTGGGGGCTAAATGTAACGTTGGAAAATGTCCCCTTGGGGGCTTTTCCCTCATAAGGTTTAGCTCCTGGGTCTTTAGCATGCATTTAGGACATCTTAGTTCATATTTTGGCATCCCGATGGAATGAGACCTAGGTTCCATGGAAAATTGGACCTAGGAGGACCCCTTGAGCTGTAGCCTGCCCAAAATAGGGGGAGGACTTGGGCGCCCACGCCCTAGTCCTGCCCTATTTTGGGGTAGCCCTAATTTCCAGGTGTTGGTTTGTGACCGTTATTAGGTCCCTTTGCCGACACGGTAAGTTTGAATTATGAAAATCTTGGCGGGAGTGTTTGTAGTTGCATATATAAGCATGCTTAGGTATTCATTTGTAAACTAGATTTCAATTAGATAGCAATTGTGATGTTCATGCATTCTCAATGTGATTCAAGGCTTTCATTGTGTTGCAAGAGTAGACTTGTGTGTTTTGTGTGTTGATATTTGTAGATTTGAGCATCAATTTCCTCATGGCATGAAGATCATCTTCCTCCCATGAGAGCTTCACTACAAGGTGACATAATACTGTGTTTTCATCATTGATTCATTTGGTTTTTGCCTCTGCCTCACAAGGCTACACACTCTTTGTCTGACAACGGTGTTTGTAGACTTAAGTGTCCTCTGGGGCTTGACTAAGGCAAGCCTCTAAACACCACAACCCCCAAACCAAGTCTTGTGATTGCAGGTTATAGGTGTCGCATTTGGGAAAAGTTGAGTTGCAGGAAGGACTGGCAGGCATCAAGGATTCAGGATCTGAAGAAAAGTAGGACACAGGAGCACTTTCAGGACTTGGGCACTCACTCTAGTGTTCTTTGCATATGAGTTTCAGGAAATTGAAGTCACAGGGCTGATCAGTGTCAGAAGGAGGTCCGGATCCCACGAAGAAACTTGTACCTTGGACTTGGGCGCCCGCTCCAGTGTCCCCGATTGTTCTACTTCAGAACCCCAAAAATAGGTACTCTGTAATTTGGTATTTCACTCCTGTCTGTAAGAGCTTTTTCCGTCATTCGTCAATTTGTTGCCATATTTGCATAATTAGGGTTTTAATGGTCAATTGAGCATAGGAGAAGGAAAATTGATAATTAAATTACCTAATCCAAGTTTCCCTACATTTGTAAGCGACCTAGGGTATGATAGTGCTCGCCACTCAACCCTAGATCCTTGAATGTATAGTGGAAAGGCAGATTTAAACATCTAAACACTAAAACATCAACAAATCCAATTTTCCCCTAAACAAGGGGTTAGGATTTAGGGGCATTATTTAGGGTTTAGGTCTTTTGGGAGAGAGAGAAAGAGGTTTAGGGTTGCTCAGGTTTAGGGGCATTATTTAGGGTTTATGAGTTTAGGGTTGCTCAGACCTTTAGGGGCATTATTTAGGGTTTATGAGTTTAGGTTTCTCAAGTTTA
Organism: Cunninghamia lanceolata; assembly: GCA_027924645.1. Lineage (NCBI taxonomy): Eukaryota > Viridiplantae > Streptophyta > Pinopsida > Cupressales > Cupressaceae > Cunninghamia > Cunninghamia lanceolata. The sequence continues at coordinate 1,748,150 of BSBN01000135.1, read as the reverse complement.
GGGTTTAGGGGTTAGGGTTAAAGGGGAATTATTTATGGTTTAGGGGTTTAGCGTGGTTGCTCAAGTTTAGGGTTTAGGGGTCAGGGGCATTATTTAAGGTTTATGAGTTTAGGGTTTCTCAAGTTTAGGGTTTAGGGTTAGGGTTTAGGGGTTTAGGGTTGCTCAGGTTTATGTTTTAGGGTTTAGAGAGAGAGAGAGAGGGGATCGATAGATATTGGGAGAGATAGGCAGATAGAGGTTTAGGGTTGCTTCCAGGGTTTATGGTTTTGGGGTTTAGGGTTTAGGGGTTTAGGGTTGCTCAATTTTTGGGTTTAGGGGTTAGGAGTTAGGGTTTAGGGGCATTATTTAGGGTAACAAAGGGTTTATGGTTTAGGGGTTAAGGGTTAATGTTTAGATTTTTAGGTTAGGGTTTAGAGAGAGGACCGATAGGGAGATATAGAGGAAACTGAGGGGAGAGATAGGGAGATAGAGGGTAAGGGACATGTCCAGAGACATAGGCAGAGAGATTGGAAGGTAGAGGGATGACAGAGATAAGGAGATATGGTTTAGGGTTGATTGGGTTTAGGGTTTAGGGGTTAGGATATTAGAGAGGGAAAGATAGGGAGATAGAGGGTGAGGGACATGGACAGAGATATAAGCAAGGAGATTGAGAGGTAGAGGGATGATAGAGACAAGGTGATAGGGGTTTAGGGTTGATCAGGTTTAGGGTTTAGGCGTTAGGAGTTTAGAGAGGGAGATATATTGGGAGATAGAGGGCGAGGGACATAGCTGGAGACATAGGCAGAGAGATTGAGAGGTAGAGGGATGATAGAGACAAGGAGATAGGGGTTTAGGGTTGATTGGGTTTAGGGTTTAGGGTTGGTACATATGATGTATAGAATGGTGCAAATGACTGACATATTGGCGCTTATGATGTTTTGATGGCTCTTGTGGTTGGCAAAGGGTAGAATGACACATGTGAGTGGCTAGGTGTAGAATGACGCTTGTGATTGATAGGTAGGTGCTACTAAGGAGCTGATTGACAGATATGATATACAGAATGGTACAAATGACTGATAGATTGGCACTTATGATATTTTAATGGCTCCTAATGAGGTATTTGTTTGATTTTGATTATTTTGGGGATGGTTTGAGATGGAGCTTAGATTGATTTGGGATGGAGTTGGGATGAAATGGATTGGTTTAGGGATGATGAGAGGTGAAATTGACTAGATTAGGAACAATTTGGGAATGATTAGAATGGTTTTAGGGATGGTGTGAAGTGGTTTAGGGATGATTAGGGAATGATTAGAATGATTTAGGGATAGTTTAGGGATGGTATTTGAGATGAAATGGGTTGATTTGAAAATGATTAGAGATGAAGTTAAATTGATTTGGATGTGATCTGGGATGGTGTGAAGTGGTTTAGGGATGATTAGAGATGAAATTGAATGGATTAGGAATGATTTGGGATTGATTAGGAATAAATTTGGTTGGAATGAAAGATTAATATTTTCATGCTGACCAGAATACTAAATGTTGACGGAGCAGTTCTCAGAATTCATCGTATGGGTACAAGTATCCACCTTCTACTTTATCTCCCAATTGTTGCAAGTGAAGTAATGTTCACACTCTCCTTTTGTTGCAATTCCTATGGCTACAAGTAGCCACCTTTCCTACAAGTGTATTTTTACTATGGTGACTCTCTTGCCAATGGTTGTATGTAAAAATACCTATAGTAGTTGCAAGTGCTCTTTCTCCTCCAAATTTGACTAGTTCTATGTATGCTAACTATTATTCCTTTTCATCATTATCATCTCTGCCCCAAATTTTTGCACCTGGTTATTCTGCCCTGAATTTCTACACCTAAATTTTTGCATTGTCATCTCTACCCTAAATTTCTGCAATTTGTTATTCTACCCTAAATTTTTGCACCTTCTTATTCTTCCCTAACCCTAACTATGCTAAAAATTAGAAGTTTGTAGAACCATGTACCAAGACACTTGATAAATCAATGTGACCAATATTCATTGTGAAAATCAAAAGTTTGTAGAACCTTGTTATTTATTGTGACCATATTCATTATCATTATAAAAGTTCTAATTATCATTGTCTTATTAACCATGCTTGTAGAAATCATCATCATGCTGAGGAAACGAGCAAAGACTCTAACACCAAAAGAGCGTGAAGTTGAGAATGAGAGGAAAAGAGAAAGAATGAGGTGAATTCAGGAAAGTAGGAAATTGTCAACCATACAAGAAGACATTCCACCATTGCCAATTGGAGAGGAACATGACACATCTAATGAAGCTAAGAGAGAGATGGAATTGGCGGCACAAAGGGAATGCTTGCAAAACCTCCGTTCAATGAGGAAAGTGAATCTCCAAGTTGGAGGCACTCCATCGTCCACAGGTCAAGTTGAAGGAACACCATCATTATCTTCTCAAATTGGAGACACTCCATCTTTCATAGGTGAAGTAGAAGGTACATATTAATTTTCTTCTCAACTTAGTGGCATGCCATCATTCACATGTTAAGTTCAAGGTACACCATCTTCTCCATCTCAAATTCAATCCTTTTCATCATTTTCATCTCTTGGGGCCAAACAGATGGTGCCAACACATCTAGACAAGCGGGTAAATGCTAGGAAGGATGTCTTTTCAGTGGCAAAGCCTCATGGTTGTTCTTGGCTATATCGAACACATAAAATCTCTCAAGAGCCCTAAGAAAAAAAGTGACAAACTTTGGATCGACTGTTCCATCAAACTGTGACACCTAGGAACAATTTCTTTGCATGTATAGGTGGATGTTAGGTCCACCTACAAACACCTACCTCTATTTTTGCTAAATCAATTTCATTTGCCTATGGTGGCAAGGAACACATTGTTCCAAAATGCTTCAGTTTCATGTAGTGGAAAGCTGCTGGGAGTGACATTTTGCATTCCATAGGTCGTGGGGTCGAACAGACTTCACCAACACATTGGGGTGGGTGGGTAAATGCTAGGGGAGGTCTCCTTTCATGTGCCAAGTGCCCTTGTCATTTGGGACAGCAGGCTACCGACAAAGTCCCTTAAGATCCCTAAGATGAAAAAACTGCCAAATTTTTACATAGTAGTTCTCAAAATTCATGTCAGATAGGAATGTTTTATTTGGACCTACAGGTGCATGTGGGGTCCGTCCACAATAACCTCTCTTAGTTTCGGTCAATTCCAGTTCGTTTGACCATGCTGAAATCAAACGCATTCTTTACAAAATGCTTCAGTTTCATGCAATGGAAAGGTGCTAGGAGTGACATTTTGCATTCCATAGGTCGTGGAGCCGAACGAACTTCACCAATGTGTCGGGGTGGGTGGGTAAATGTTAGGGGAGGTCTCATTTCATGTGTGAAGCATCCTAGTTGTTCCAGCCTGTAAGCTACAAACAAACTAGAAAGTTTCTAAGACTGAAATTTTGTATTCCATAGGTTGTGTGGTTGAATTGACTGCACCAACACATCTGGGTGGGTAGATAAATGCTAGGGGAGGTCTCATTTCATGTGCCAAGTGCTCAGTCATTCTGGGCTGCAAGCTATTGGTAAAGTCAAAAGGTGTTAGGAGTCTGTTTGGCATTCCATAGGTCGTGTTGCCGAAACGACTTTGCTAACGTATCAGGGTGGGCGGTTAAATGCTAGGAGAGGTTTCGTTTCGTGTGCCATGTGCCCCAGTCATTCGGGGTAGTAGGCTATTGGCAAAGTCCCTTAAGTTCCCTAAGATGAAAAAACTACCAAACTTTGACGGAGTAGTTCTCAGAATTTGTGGTAGCTAGGAATGTTTTGTTTGGACCTATAGGTGCACATCGGGTCCGTCCACAATAACCTCTCTTGGTTTTGGTCAACTCTAGTCCATTTGACCGTGCTGAAATCAAACATATTCTTGCAAAATGCTTCAGTTTCATGTAGTGGAAAGGTGGTAGGAGTGACATTTTGCATTCCATAGGTCGTGGGGTTGAATGAACTTCGCCAACACGTCAGGGTGGGTAGGAAAATGCTAGGGGAGGTGTTGCTTTGTGTGCTAAGCGCCCCAGTTGTTTGAGATAGCAGGCTACTGATAAAGTCACTCAAGATCCTAAGAGCAAAAACTACCAAACTTTGACAGAGCAGTTCTCAGAATTTGCGGTAGCTGGGAACATTCCATTTAGACCTATAGGTGCACGTGGGTCCGTCCATAATAACCTCTCTCAGTTTTGGTCAACTCCAGTCCATTTGACCATGTCGAAATCAAATGCACTCTTGTAAAATCTTGTAGTTTCATGCAACACAACCTTGCCATGTTCTATATTTTTTGATATGCTCGTCATGAGGCCAAACTGACTGTGCCAACACATCGAGGTGGGCGAGTAAATGTTACGGAAGGTCTCATTTCATGTGCTAAGCATCCCAGTTGTTTTGGCTTGCAAGCAACTGACAAAGTGACTTTATTGGTAGCTTATAGCCCAAAATGACTAAGACCCTTGGCACATAAAATGAGATCGCCCCTAGCGTTTACCTGCCTACTCCGACGCATTGGCGAAGTCCGTTCAGCCCTACGAGCTATGGAATGCAAGATGTCACTCCTAAAGCCTTTCGAGTTTGCCGATAGCTTACAACTTGGAACGACTGAGACACTTGGTGCATGAAACGAGACCTCCCCTAGCATTTACCCACCCACCCAGATGTGTTGGCACGGTCGGTTCAACCCCACGACCCGTGGAATGCAAAATTTGAGTCTTAGCAACTTTCTTGTTTGTTGGTAGCTTACACCATGGAACAACTGAGATGCTTGGAACATGAAATGAGACCTCCCCCAACATTTACCCACCCAGCCCAACATGTTGGCATAGTCAGTTTGGCCCCACGATGAGCAGAACAAGAAATATGGCACCTGACAATGTTGTGTTGCATGAAACTGAAGCATTTTGCAAGAATGCATTTGATTTTGGTACAGTCAAACGATTTGGATTTGACCAAAACTAAGAGAGGTTATTGTGGATGGAGCCCACATGCACCTGTAGGTCCAAACAGAACATTCCCAGCTACCACAAATTCCAAGAACTGCTTCGTCAAAGTTTGGAAGTTTTTGCTCTTAAGATCTTAAGTGACTTTACCGGTAGCCTATAGCCCCGCATGACTTGGGCACTTAGCACATGAAACAAGACCTCCCTTGGAATTTACCCACCCACCCCAATGCGTTGGTGAAGTCCGTTCGGACCCACGACCTATGGAATGCAAAATGTCACTCCTAACACATTTTCACTGCATGAAACTGAAGCATTTTGCAAGAATGTGTTTGATTTCGGCACAGTCAAATGGACTGGAGTTGACTAAAATTAAGAGAGGTTATTGTGAATGAACCCCATGTGCACCTGTAGGTCCAAATGGAATGGTCCCAGCTACCACGAATTTCAAGAATTGCTCTGTCAAGGTTTGGTAGTTTTTGCTTTTAGGATCTTAAGTGACTTTGCCGGTAGTCTGTTGTCCTGAACGACTGGGGCACTTGGAACACAAAATGAGACCTCCCTTGGCATTTACCCACCCATCCTAATTCATTAGCGAAGTCCGTTTGGATCCACAACCTATGGAAGACAAAATGTCACTCCTAGTGTTTGATTTCGGCACAGTCAAACAGACTGGAGTTGACCAAAACTAAGAGAGGTTATTATGGACAGACCCCATGTGCACTTGTAGGTCTAAACAGAGTGTTCCTAGTTGCCATGATTTTTAAGAACTACTCCATCAAAGTTTGACAATTTTTTTGTCTTAGGGATCTTAATGAACTTTGTCAGTAGCATGCTGCCCCGAACGACTGGGTCCCTTGGCACACGAAATGAGACCTCCCCTAGAATTTACCCAACCACTCTGACATGTTGGTGAGTTTTGTTCAGCCCCAAGACCTATGGAATGCAAAATGTCACTCCTAGAACCTTTCCACTATATGAAACTAAAGCATTTTGCAAGAATGTGTTTGATTTTAGCAAAGTCAAACAGACTGAAGTTGACTAAAACTAAGAGAGGTTATTGTGTACGGACCCCACATGCACTTGTAGGTCCAAACAAAACATTTCCATCTACCACGAATTCCAAGAACTGTTCCATCAAAGTTTCGTAGCTTTTGCTCTTAGGATCTTAAGTGACTTTGCCAGTAGCCTACTGCCCTGAACGACTGATGTGCTTGGTACATGAAACAAGACCTCCCTTGGCATTTACCCACCCACCCCGATGTGTTGGCAAAGTCTGTTTGGCCCCACAACCTATGGAATGATAAATGTCACTTCTAGCACCTTTCCATTGCATGAAAATGAAGCATTTTGCAAGAATGCATTTGATTTCAACACGGTCAAACAGACTGGAGTTGACTAAAACTGAGGGAGGTTATTGTGGAAGCACCCCACATGCACCTATAGGTCCAAATGGAATGCTCCTAGCTACCATGAATTATGAGAACTACTCCATCAAAGTTTGGCAGTTTTTTCGTCTTATGGATCTTAAGGGACTTTGCCGGTAGCCTACTACCCTGAATGACTGGGACACTTGGCACATGAAATGAGACCTCCCCCTAGCATTTACCCACCCACCCAACGTGTTGGCAAAGTCCATTCAGCCCCACGACCTATGGAATAGAAAATGTCACTCCTAGCACCTTTCCACTGCATGAAACTAAAGCATTTTGCAAGAATGCGTTTGATTTCAACACAGTCAAATGGACTGGAGTTGACCGAAACCGAGAGGGTTTATTATGGACAGACCCCACATGCACTTGTAGGTCTAAATAGAATGTTCTCATCTACCACGAATTCTGAGAATTGCTCCGTCAAAGTTTGACATTTTTTTGTCTTAGGGATCTTAAGGGACTTTGTCGATAGCCTGCTGCCTCGAATGACTGGGGCACTTGGCACATAAAAAGAGACCTCCCTTAGCATTTACCCACCCACCCCAATGCGTTGGCGAAGTTCATTTGGCCCCATGACCTATAGAATGCAAAATGTCACTCCTAGCCCTAAGGATTCAATCAAGTAGTCCTTAGGTTGATATGACCATTCTAAGCTTGACATATGACTGCTACCATTTGCATATAACTGTACATTTATAAAATGAGTGTTCTAAGATATTTATAACAACCTTCTTTATTTTTCTGGGACAACACTATCCTAATATGTGTTGACAGTGCTAAAATGTGAATAATGGTATGATGATTAGTAAATACTCTTAGGACCTTAATGACTATCCTAACAATCACATGACTAGTTTTTTAATTGCTAGATCCCCCCAAATGGAAGCTTTGCTCGTCAAATGGATATATGTTTGTCCATATATTGCATGCTAATTCATGATTGCATGCTTGTCCATAAGTGTACTGTGTCATAGTTGATCTATTGGCCTTGCTAGGATTGTCTTTATGTGGGAATGACATGATTGAATTGATGGGGCTGTCTTCCCTTCTTAATTTAGGATTTGTACTCTCTGATTACCAACACAACTGTCTCTTCATTATGATAGTCCTGTTCTTTCTCTCTTCTACACTCCCTACTTGTAGACTTCGCATTCATAACGCCAGAGTATAAGTATCCTCTAGGAAGACAATAATGCCTTTGATACATGATAGTCAACCTAGGGCTGTCTTTGATCTTTGTATGAAAAACACCTAATTAATTCTAGCTACTTGTAGTACATCTAAGGATCTCCTATAATATTAGCAAGTTCATGGTCATTACCATGTGTCCTCCAACAACAATACAAGTGTACCCACACTATAATAAATACAAGTGTACCTACAATTAGGTGTTTTTAAGTTGATTTGTAGTGCCAAAAATGTCACCATGATGCAAGAGATAGTTTTGATGTCATACATCTTAAGGATTAAAGTATTGATCAAAACTCCTAGCATGAACTTATGCTTTCTAGTTTGATACTGCTTCTTCTAATTCTTCATTACCTTCTACCCTTAATGTGAAGGCTAGAACATAAAGCCTAAACCTTAGCCTTAACATATATCCCACTTATCACTGATTTATGGCTTTGGGGGTGTTTCTAAATATGAGAGAGGTGATTATTTGGTTTGGTGTTATCTATAAAGGGCCTACATGCCATGCTTATACAGGCATGAAAGAATTTAAGGAAAGTGGTGGGTTTTTTTTTTCATTCATGACTACTTTATGGATACATTGCCACTTTTGGAGGACATGTTTCAATGCCTAAAACCTTAATCTATGCCTGCACATGTGTGAACAACATTCAGAGATGTATGTTATTCATTCTACCTGACTAGAGCCCATATTTCATAAGGTTTTCTGAGCAAAATACAAAGAGATAATGGATTGATCCATTGTTGTCTTGACTGTGACAACCATGATTAGAGGTCAAAATACATTGCATTTACATAATTTCATGCTATTTACATGGTGATTAAATAATATGGTACTTTACTAATGTTTTTTGTGTAGGTTTTGCTTCCAAAATGACATATAGAGGACCTAGGGTTTTGTTGCCAATGTCAACTCACCAAACCCTAGTGTCCATTCTGTTGAAAGGGATTTCTTTCTGTGTCTTTTGATGCATGCTTAATGCCTGTGCTAGTGGTTGCAAGTCTAAAGTAATGAAGCTTCAAATCCATCAATGAGTTTGCATAAGGGTTTCAAGGGTTAGTTGTTGTGACAATCACAATATACTAGGTACATTTCATGAAAGGATTTTGGTCACAAAGAAATAAGTTGTATGAACATTTTATGAGAAAGTTTGTTAAGATTATCATGTTCTCATTGTTATAAACTTCAAAGTTGGAACTAAAGGCACTTTGAGACTATTATGATGTAGAAAGTTACCCCAGTCCGTAGATCATTGTCTTGGTCAGTAGAAGGATTGTCATGGTTTCATTAAGTTGTCATATGCCTCATAGGGTTATTCATCATTCATAAGATATCTTTAACACGATTGCTCAATACCCAAGCATCATGGTGGATTCTCAATCCCTTGATTGGATACTAAAATAAGGCATGGTTGACTATCATACTGTTTGGGCCAGTAAGTTAAACCTTATGGGCAGAATCTATTAGTCTTCATGAGAAAATGGCTTTTTCCATTATGATGAAGTGTTTACATGTTTGGGTCTCCACACAAGGACAACCAACAATGTCATAACTATGTATGAGTTATACAGGGATTTATCTGAAACGTGATTGCATGTATGGTCCACAAACCTTGAATGAAATAATCTAGAGTCCTCTTCCCAAGGGTTATGACAGTAAGGGAGAATTATAACACCATTAGAGGACTATCTAGGGCATCAAGGGGGCATTACTAAACACACTCAGCCCATTTAGAGGACTACTAGGATTGTAAAAGAATAGTCAAGTTGAATGGTTTAGGACTACCTCTGTGCAAGAAATAGTGATTGATACAAGGCGCTTGGAAGTTGATCAATGAAGAAACATCATCATCAACCATTGTTGCGAGGTTATAAAATCATATCATTATGCAGGTTTAACTATTAACACAATTCTAAAACTAACCAATAGACTCTTTCTAATTATTAAAGCATCTATGAGTCATGATAAGGTGTGATCATTTATTTTGTAAGGATATAAAAGATATGGCATGAACCTCCATTTCCATTTGCATTTCGAACACTATCCAAAAATGCACCTAGGTATGAGCAGTGAAGACAGTGTGAGGATCTCTAGGGGATATAAATGAAGAAGATAGTCATAACAGTACATTAGCATCTTGTCTCTTTTAAATTTCAATGTGGCCCAAATATTGTCAGGAAGATTGGTATGAGACTAATGGGATGTAGGTTGTCTCCTCCAGGTCAGAGTTCCTGAATACCTAAAACTTTCACTACATCTGCCAAAAGCACACAAAAAAATTGACAGTCACAAGACTGTAGCAACAACAAGAGGTCTTTTTCTCCATATGCATTGACCAACAACCATCTCAAGAGATTCCTATACTCATAATCCCTGAAGCCATATTAAAATGAATGGAATGAAGGTGATAAAGTGGTCCAAGCACCATTGTTGGAGTTGTGAAATAGTTGGAAATTAAGGAAATAGGTTTTTATGAGGTATGGGACTGTCATAGCTGCATGAAAGTCATAATGTTTACTTGTACTATTCATGATTTACAATATCTTCCTCATGGAGAGGATGGTGTAAATCAGGCTTCTATCTTCCTGAGCCAGAATGCAAATGAAGATACTCTAATCCTCATCTTGGGAAGCAAAGGGCCCAGTCAAAATAATGAAGGGCAAACCTAATTGTCATATAACACATAAACCCCATGTTTTTATTGCCACCTAATTCTTTGTTTTAAACTTGACTATTTGGATATCCCGAGCAGTGTCTTTCTATACAGTGGTGTCATGGGTCTAGGGTGAAGGGCAGTTTTTTCATTAAGAGGAACAACATTATGTGGAAGGTCTGTCTTGTCACAATCTTTTTGCTTAGGATATTTCCATGGATCCATGTTATCATGTTGAGGGTTGGGACATAGTTATTATCAAGATTTAGGCATCCAAGGTCATAATGGCAATTTATAAGATTGTTGTCTAGTAATTCATGTTTGTCAAGATAGTGAAGGTTAGGATTAGTCACCTTACACTTTGTTTTATCAAAAGTGACCCACTTGATCATAGTGTTGTATGAACTTGTCACTTAGGCTTGGGAGGTTATCATCATTGCATGAAAATAACTTGTCAAATATAATCTTTGGAATAGCGTATGGACAGCCATCAAAGCATAAAGGATATAGGAATTTTGTCACATGTTGTAATTGCAACTGTCCTTGTAGACATGTATGCAAAGTGTAGAAGCATAGACAAAGCACATGGACTGTTTGATAGAATACCACAAAGAGATGTACTCTCATGGGATGCAATGATTGCAAGTTATGCAAAAAATGAATTTGTTGAAAAGACTTTAGAAACTTCCAAGCAAATGCAATTAGCACGTGTAAAGCCAAATTCCACAACCTTTGCCAGTATCCTCCCTATTTGTACCAAAATAGGATCTTTGGAACAACATATGGAAAACCATCAAAGCATAAAATATCTAGGAATTTTGTCACATGTTGTAATTGCAGTTGCCCTTGTAGACATGTATGCAAAGTGTGGAAGCATAGACAAGGCACGTGGGTTGTTTGATACAACACCACAAAGAGATGTCCTCTCATGGGATGCAATGATTGCAAGATATGCAAAAAATGGATTTGTTGAAAAGACTTTAGAAACTTTCAAGTAAATGCAATTGGCATGTGTAAAGCCAAATTCCACAACCTTTACCAGCATTCTGCCTATCTCTACCAAAATATGATCTTTGGAAAAGTGTGTGGACAACCATCAAAGCATAAAGGATATAGGAATTTTGTCAGATGTTTTAATTGTAGTTGGCCTTTTAGACACGTATACAAAGTGTGGAAGCATAGACAATGCATGTGGATTATTTGACCTAACACTCAACCATGAAAATTGGAAGCATAGACAAGGCAGTTGGATTATTGAAAAGGCTTTAGAAACTTTCAAGCAAATGTAATTGGCACGTGTAAGGCCAAATTCCACAACCTTTGCCACCATCCTCCCTATCTATAAAAAAATAGGATCTTTGGAACAACGTATGGACAACCATCAAAGCATAAAGGATATAGGATTTTTGTCACATGTTGTAATTGCAGCTTCCCTTGTAGACATGTATGCAAAGCGTAGAAGCATAGACAAGGCACGTAGACTGTTTGATAGAATACCACAAAGAGATGTCCTCTCATGGGATACAATGATTGCAAGATATGCAAAAAATGGATTTGTTGAAAAGACATTAGAAACTTCCAAGCAAATGCAATTGGCACGTGTAAAGCCAAATTCCACAACCTTTGTTAAGAATTTATAAACTTTCAAGAAAATACAATTGGCTGTGTGAAGCCAAATTCCACAACCCTAGCCAATATCCTTCTTACTTATGCCAAAATGGACATTCATCAAAGGATAAAAGATATGGGAATTTTGTTAGATGTTGTAGTTGCAACTGCTCTCGAATACATGTATACAAAGTGTAGAAGCATAGACAAGGCACGTGAACGGTTTGGCATGATGCCTCAAAGAAATGCCACCTCATTGAATGCAATGATTGCAAGATATGAACAAAATGGATTTTTTGATAAGGCTTTAGAAACTTTCAAGCAAATGCAATTGGCAGCTGTAAAGCCAAATTCCAAAACCTTAGAAATGGTATCTTTGGAACACGGTATAGACATCCATCAAAGCATAAAGGATATAGGAATTTTGTTAAATGTTGTAGTTGCAACTACCCTACGATACATGTATGTAAAGTGTGGAAGCATATACAAGGAACGTGAACTATTTGACACGATGCCTCAAAGAAATGTTGTCTCATGGAATGCAATGATTGCAAGATATGCATGAAATGGAGTTTTCATAAGGCTTTAAAAACTTTCACAAATGCACAAAAGAAAATTTCAACCAAATGCAATTGCCAAGTCTAAAACCAAATTGCACAACCTTATCCAACATCCTCCTTGCCTATGCCAAAATGGGATCTGGGGAACATGGTGTGGACAACCATCAAAGCATAAAGGATATAGGAATTTTGTCACATATTGTATTTTCAGCTACCCTTGTCTACATGTATAGAAAGTGTGGAAGCATAGACAAGGCACGTGAACTATTTGACATGATGCCTCAAAGAAATGCACATCTCACAGAATGCAATGGTTGCAAGATATGCACAAAATGGATTATTTGAAACGATTTATAAACTTTCAAGCAAATGCAATTGACACGTGTAAAACCAAATTTCTATAACGATAATTGATCATCATATTAAATATTTAATATAAACTGTCATATACATAATGTCATGAACGTAACATCTAGTTTATATACAAAGCCATACAGGCATGTCCAAACAAAGCCATACAGGCATATACAAAAATATACATCGGTAACATACAAAAGTATGTATACAAAGCCATCTAGGCATACAAAAAATGTCCCAAAAACTAGTTTCCTATGGACTTTTATGAAATAATCGGTGGCCCTTGCTTGACCATGAAGGTGGAGATCCAATCAGTGACTCATCCTCTCTCTACTGGACCGAGTAGACCTCCTCGATAGATGTTCATCCAGCTCCACCTGTTAATACAATCAAACAATATGCAAATTAATATAGAAAATCTATGAAATATATAACACAACATATGTAATTGATCACTTATCGCCATCCGATGATCACTCTCCATCATCTTTTCTCTCTCTTCATCCGTAGTTGGACGGGCTGGAGTTGTGACCTCCTGTGATAAACATCAAGAAGCAAAATTGACTAAACATAAATATCATTTATGTACATCAAATGACATGAGATAAAACAAGAAATACAAAATTATGACATTTTCATGTTATTGGCTCATACCTCGGTCAAAGGATTTGAAGACATTATGGCTGCAGGAATGCCTACCTGCGTTGACTCACAAAGATGAGGAGTCTCCATATTCAACATCTGAAAATAGAGTTCAAGATTATTCGACCAAAATAAATACATAACATTATTTAAATACGTAATGATTAGAAATGGTTAAATTTACCTCTGTATAAGTGGTGGATTTGCATCCAGGGGACCAAGGAAATTGTGGAGGTGCCAGTGAAGCTCCCTGTTGAAATCATCAAATTGTCACAAAATAATATATTACCATTGATATATGTACAATAATTACGATCATGTGATAAATTACATACCCGCTGACTTGACCTCCTCTCATAAGCCGCCAATGGATGGCTAATGGAGGCAGGATGAAGACTTTGACCTTGGAATTTCATTGCGCAGACAATTACATACATTATTTTTGACCTATAATATAGATAGTCATAAAATTAATTACAAATTTCAAATAACAATATATTAAATCAAGATGAAACTTGTAAAAAATTACCTGAGAGTCAATACCAAATGTATGCTGTAAGAGATCATTGGTGAGAACAATCTCATCCAATATGGATGTCTCCATCATTAGATGTTGCGCCTATGTCATAGCATCCTGCTGAGAGCCCGACCGTGCGTCCTGCATCCCATAATCACACAGGTTCCCACATGAAATGCACAAATGTGGGGACAAATGACGCCTATTGCTCTCACCCTCATCGTCCTGGGTAAGATCATCGGCATGCTGTGCTAGAGACTGCATGAGAGTAGTCAATGAATGTAATGTCTCCACCTCAACACTCTCCTTCAAAGTCGAAGGGAGTGACCTACGTTCTAGCCTCAACATGGGTCTAGGTACATGATTTTCATCTCGCTGAGCCCCCTCTCTATCTTGGGCAGAGCCACCACCTCTACCCTGGAACTCTCGAATGTCAAAATAATTGGGAATCTTCTTGAGGACGAACTCGCAATGGAGTTTCCTCAAAAAATATTGTGGTACCTCATCGTTGTTGCATGGGTGCTCATCGAAGACCATGTACCATCTATCCCAAAAGTTTTGGGATATTTCTTCATTCCTACACCAATGAATAGGGAACCGTTTGCAAGTTTCTTCTAATCTTTGGCCAATTTTAGGATTAATAAAGTGTGCACATAATTGAGATTTTGTAATTTTTTCATTCTTCACTTGTTCATATGACAATTTGTTGGCATAATATTGCCGATACCTCTCCCTATAGTCTTGAAATTCGGTGATTTATTTTGTCATCGATTCGGTGTGGGAAACAATCTCCTCTAATGACTTTGCAAGCACTCTCCTATGATCGGTGCTTGCACTTGGATTGTTTAGCATTTGAATAAGAGTTTGAAAATGTCTTTTATTTTCTTTTATTTTCCCTAGGTAGTTTTCTTGAGTATCCCTTACATTGTTGAGTATCCCTTACATTGTGAGGACGTGAAGGTGGGTTTTAAGGGTTTGGAGGGTTTTGGGGGTTGTTTTGACCCTCTTGAGCTGGATTTAGCTTTTCTCTCACCTCATTAACTGTAAATGCAATATAAGAAATTAATAAAACATTGCAAAATTAAAAAATTCTTCTCAAACTAACAAAAATTAATCAAATCCTACCTTCTTCGGCTGCTAGACCCTCTAAATTTGCTTCATGACATCTTTGGCAACGAGGTGACATCGTGAAAATGCTGATTTCTCTCTTGCACTTGCTTGGAGAGACTTTCCTTGAACGCATTTGCGCTTTGTTCTCTATTTTTTCTGCATACAAACTCCTTTGGCCGTGGGTAATGGCAGAAATGAGTGTTTTTGGCACTTTTAAGGCAAAGTAAAACACGAGCGCGTTATAACGCGCTCGTGTTTTTGCTTGTTTTGGACCAAAAAGTCTCATGGTGGCGACTTATTGGTCCTCCATCTTTGTGCATACACCCCTTTCAAAAAACTTTAAACCTTTGCTTGATAACTTTCAATCCTTTCTTGAAAACTTTCAATCCAAGATTTGATATCAGTTTGTCGGAAATATTGGGTGTGCTCTGTTCTTCAAAGTACCCTATTATTTAACAAAATACTATTGTATTTTGTCAAAAGGAGAGTGAAGTTCATAAAATAGAGATGCACATACAAAGAATTAAAGATTGTTATATTTTATATATAAATGCACAAAAATAAAACTTACAAATACAAAAGAAATTAGAATTGAATTGCTAAATGCTGATGCATACAATTTATTTTTTACCTACTGTTAGTCACCTTTCTCTACACACACATGACCACATGTTTAAAAATACTAACATGTAAGTATTATATCTAACCCTCCAAAAAAAATATAAAATTGTAGAGAATACATGGCTTCTACATTAAACTAAATATATTCTAAACTATTTTAAAGTATGGACTACACTTTATAATGGTTTAGATATACTAATTTAATATTATGTATAGATTAGGAGAGAATCACGCTTATAGTATCCAACAAATGCCTCACTTAAAATAGGTAAATTACAACAATGCCAAGCCAAGTAAATATTCACTCTTCATTTCTATACTTCTATTGTTTTTAAAAATATATGTATTACCCAACCCTATACGTTATAACCTAGGTAATTCCTTATTACTATGAACATGAAACAGAAAATATTAGGCTACAATTTCCTTATTACCATGAACATGAAACATAAAATATCAATAGTAAATAGCAAAATGGGAAAACTTTCTAAAATTTTGTATTTGGGTTTTAGTTAATAGTTTGTATAGTCATCAATGATCAAATATTTTACTTCTTCTATTATATTATATTAACTAATTTATTATTATGAAAAATTAATTTGATATTTTACTTATTATATTCTATTCTTTTATTAGTAAATTGCGATCATGGAATTGCTCCCTTTATATTTAATCAAATTTAACAAGTTTACAATTTCAGAGTATAACATCTTTCAGGAGAAGATCTATACAAAATCTCTTGAGCTATCCTTCTATCTTCTTTCCTATCTTTTAGAAAAAAATCTTCCTATGAGGACTAAAACTATCAGCTATTATAAGCTATTAAGACTACCATACCTAAGTTGTATAGATAGATATCATCATAAAGGAACCTTACTTATCCTAGTTGACAACCTACTTCTACCTCATTTGGTAGCAAAGGTGCCATAATTTATTTTAGAATTGCAACCCCTTTTGATGCATTTGCCTTGCATATATCTTCTTTTAGTGGCTTTTTTTAAATGAAAGGCCTCCATGAGGCCTAGACAATTCCATTGTTCACAAGAAAGAATTCCATTGACTAGAGGGAGACCTGCTCTGATGACTGCTTTATTGATTATATCATCTAGATCCCCTAGAAAATTCTTCTTGATTAATAACCCTGATAACGTTTTGACTGTATCCTTATTTTCACTGAGATCTAGAAGAACTGCTAGAAACATCAATGCCACATCTGTATTCACCTAGTATCCATGATCTGCAACCATAAAATCCTCCCCCAAAACCCATTCCAGAGCATGCAAGATATAACCATTATTTGAAATGAAAATACTTTTCATCCTTTGTTCGCTGATACCGCCAAGGAAGGCCATTTGCATTTGATTGCATATCAAACACATTGGAGTATCCATAGAAGCAAGGGTTAGTAATTGTATGCGGAGAAATTGTGGGAAAGGAAAGATAAAGGCATTTCATCATTAGATGGAAAGCCTTAAAAGTTGACCGTAACAAATCCTTGAAGGCTCCTTGCTTGGCATGAGCCAAACTGACCCAATTGATAATGGAATTTACTTCAACTTCAAATGATTGGCTCCTAACATGTTTTGAAATGATTGTTCTTAGATATCATTTCTTGGGAATGATTATCTTTAACTTGCCTTACTTACCCATTAGTTCTTGCAAATTTGGCCAAGGACTTAGACTTGATTTAATAATGCTCTCCTCATTCATGATGGTGGCATAATTTGCAAGGAGATATGCTTCAACATTTATCTCTCTCTATATATGATCTATAGTAAAGTTTTCCAAATTATCCAAAAGAGGCCAGACTTGTAATAATAAGTTGTTGATCTTCCAATCAAGGGATTTTTTTCTTTTTGACTACATTAATGATTATCATCAAGTCCCCTTCTATTTCCAAATTTTTGCATATTTAGAGGCCAGTATAAGGGCTTGAATTTTAACTTCATCAAGTCCCCTTCTATTTCCAAATTTTTGCATATTTGGAGGCCAAGTATAAGGGCTTGAATTTCAGCTTCATTGTTTGTACCTTCTTTGAGTTTTTCAATGTTGCACCAATGACCTTTCCATTTTCATTCTTGATGATGCATCTAGCTCCCGAAATGTCTGGGTTCCCTTTTGAGACCTCGTCAAAATTCATATTGACCCAGTTAGATTTTGGGGGATCATAATGGTGTCATTTCTAAGATTTTGAGGGATCATAATGGTGCCATCCCCACTATTATTTAAATTGATTTATTATTATAAAAAAATAATTTGATATTTGGGGGAATCGAGCATTAATTGAGGAATGTGGTTTTAATAGTTATGCATATTCATAGCATTTAAATATATTATTGTGTGTTTCCTTAAAATATAAAATGTTTGTGATGATCTCCTATCTTATTTGTGTGGGACAAAAAAATAATAATTAAAACATAATAATACTTTATAATATAAAATGTTTATTTTTTTTTGTTGGAGGGTTTTAATTTAATTTAATTTAATTTTCAAATTTCAATCCCAAATTCATTCCTTATATATTCCACCTTCACAAGATTTGAACTTTGGTGGATGTTTGTAATCAATGAACATATCATCACCCTCGCCAATTATGCTCAACCAATTAAACTACAACCTTAGAGTATAATTTATTTATTTAATAATAATATGAGATTTTTTTTAGTGTCAAATCATTACAATTTTTTTAGTAAGTTCATATACAACTTTTTATAAAAATTGGAGTCTAATAATCCTAAACCCGTTGGTCACATTGGGCTTAGCAGTGGTTGGGCACATCACGATTTTCAGGTCTCTTCTCTACTAGATTGCACAGTGCCTGGGCTCAACAATTGCCTACTATTTGCTTGTTTTTCTTACCGGTGGCCTGGTAAGTAGGCCGAGATAATTTTCTGCAACAAAAACAAATCCTTGTTCTTTTGAATAAGGATTCACAATACCTAATTTCTTTTTTTGTTTTGAGTGAAGATAACTCCTCTATACGCATTGGCGTCGGGCGTGAGAGTGTTCACTCTTAGGTTCTTCCGTCAATTCTGCTCGCCCTTTTGGTTCTTCCGTCAATTAGTTATTGAACAATTCATAATTGTGTAGAATTTTTTTAATTATTTCGACAGATTTGGATTACACTTGGGGATCCATTACAGGAATACTCAAGAAGAGAATGATATAAAATTGCATATTGGTTTGGTATAAATAGAGGTGGAAATCTCTCTTCGTTTAGGATGATTATTAATTCTTTGAATTTGTAATTTTAATTTATATATAGTTGCTTTTCCCTTATTTTTAAACATTTTATATTTGTAAAAAAATTATGTGTAAGTTATTTGTGTTGATGTTTTGAATCATATATCATGATCCATCATTAGAATGAAAGAAAAAGATAATTGCAACTATAGATATGATTATTTTTTACTTTCATTGTAATGATGGATCATGTGATCCAAAATGTTGATACAAATAAATTTTATAAATTTTCATAAACTTTTTTCTTATTCTAGAACTTTTTAATTTCATCTTAACGAGTCCTAAATTTGGGTCAAAAGAATCACTCCTAAAATCATACAGGTTCAATCAAAGATAGGTTCGATCGAGCTATCTTTGATTGAAACTAGTCAACACATTAGTGGCACCATGTGGCACCTAGTGATGGGTTTAATCGAAGATGTGTTGACTAAACCATCTTTGATTGAATCCCCTTTGAGGTCTATAATAGATGGGGCTCACTAGTTATTTTGGCAATTCTACCTACAAACCAAATGAGAGACGTTCTTGCATGTTGAGGACTTGGTAGAGGTTGTGTTCTTGAAGGTAGAAGTTGATTAGATCAAGAATAATAAACCAACTATCTAGTGCCCACTACTAGCTAATTGGTGTAAATTCTTGATATGATTAATGAGCCTTCATTAATAACATTAGGGGTTCAATCCAAGCCCCCTTAATCTAGGGTCAGATCCAAGCCTCTTTAACCAAGCCTTCTAGTAGAAATTCAAGTTCAAGTAATATGGGTAAAAGATATCTTTTTGTATATATCCTTGAGGACCTATTGTGTTTTCATATTCTAACAAGATTTCGTTTGAAAGAAGCCATTTAATTTTCTATGATTTGTCAAAACTGATGTAAACTTTGGATGTGTTTACACCATCTCAAGCTTTTTCTAGAATTTTTAAATTCTATTTGTACTCATGAAGTGACTCACCTTGATACGACTCTAGACATAATTAACACGATTATTGTCATGTAGTCTATTATCATGAATTTTTTTGAGCTTTAACTATCACTGGTGTAAAAAAGTCATCCATAACTGGACTTGGTGTTTCTTCCAAAGCTGTGAAGTGTATACATTTTGAAAGTAATCAAATTTGTTCTTCAATGGAGGTTCCCACATCTCGTTTTCTTATTAGACCCCTTTATATCTTTATCTTTAAAGTAATTTAAGATGATAGAGTTGCCTACCCCTTTTGATTGTTTCTCTATTGGTCATCTATCTATGGGAAAAGCTATTGGTTTTGTGTCAACTTTTCAAACTATAATTGAAGAAGAAATAAATAATATTCTTCTAATGCATTATGCATCTTTACAAGTTTTTCAGATTTACCAATATGACTAGTCTAGACACAAGATTCATGAGTATCTCTATGTTTTTGAAGGGTGATAAAAAAACCTTGCAAATTATTCATGTTTTTTGACATCTCATTGTCATGCAATGTACACTTACATGCTTTTGGAATTGAACAATATTGTGAAAGATTAGAGGTGATTGTTAGGCAAGGGCTTATTTAAGAATTTGTTGTTAAGTAATAATCTACTTTACTTTGTCTAATGGTGGGATTGTCGAGAAATAAGGTGAAACTACTAAATAAAGATTTCTACAAAGTGTATGGAAATCTTTTTTTTTTCCTTTAATAAGATTACCATAAAGATTATGTGTAGATACATAAATTAGCAAATAAAAAATAAAATCAGCAAACCATAGTAACATAGGATTAATGTGGAGAAACTCTTTTAGAAAAAAACTCCACCAAACAAAGAGGAAAAGTATGTATTAATCTTCAATGTACATAATACAATATCAACACACTACCACTCTAATCTTTAACAACATTTTGATAGCACATATGTACCTGTAAAATAATACTATAAATCCACTATCTCATACCTCCAATATATAGGCAAGGAAGAGGTAAAAATAAACATGGTTTTACCAAAACAATAGGTACCAAAACCATGGTATGCTACAAAAATCCCATGCCCAAATTGGAGGGCATCTTACGAGAATAGTAAATAATCAATGACTTCACATGGGCTCAATTAATGAGTCTCCAAATAGAAAATATAACCATAAATGCATCTTTGACTAATAACTCCCACATCCTCAAGTATAGCACTCCAAAATGGAGAGGCCAACTCATGTGGGTTCTATTTGTCTTAACAAGATTCTCCATTCCTTAATCCTAGTGCCTAGAATGGGGAATATACCTTAAATGAGTCCAAAGTCAAAAGTAATTGCCACCATAGTGCTCCTCCTCCTTCATGAATGCATATGACAACTAATGCCAAGAATACAAGGAATATAAATTACAAATTAATTTCCCCAATTACACCCTAAGTGTCCAAGGACACTTTCCAAGAGTGCTAGAGACACATAAAATATACATATAATTGCAAGGTAAATGCCACCTTAATCCTAATAGGGATTATGACTTATTATCCATTTCCTATCTTACATGACTTAACCTTGATTTATATGATAGCATGGATAAGATTATGTGGATAGGTAAAAATCAGGTTAATAAGATCAAGCATACGAATGAAAACCTAATCTTACCACCATCAAAGAATCAAGTCCAAGTGAAACCAAAAGCATGCAATTTAGGAACAAGATCACCTAGATTTGTATGATTCCTTGTTTGTGATGTGGATTGCTTCTCAACAATGAACAATCATAAAGATCAAAGCTGCCATGATGGATGGATGATAGTGATAATATGCTCAATGGATTCTAAAAAGCTCAGTATGCTCAGGATGATAATGCGGATGCTATATGAAATTGCTAGATGATTGTAGTATGGAATGAGAGGGTGTTTATATAGGCCTCAACCAAAATTAATCAATGGTAGAGATTTGGTGGCTATGTGAATGGTTGGGATGAATTGATAATCATAGGTGAATGTGTAGATGACAAGTGGAGGGAAGAATAAGGCTCCTGTGTGATCGTGTACATAAAAAGTACTACATGTGAAAGATATTAAATAAAAGATGTAGTACCACACATATTTTAAATAAAAGATACACACATGTTAGCTTATGATAAAAGATAAAGATAAGTGATAAAAGGAATTAATTAAATAAATAAAATTTATTTAATTAAAATAGATAGAATTAGGACAAAATGCTACAAGATGTCTAGGTAATGTTTTTGACTAGGTGTTGCAAGACATGGACAGATTTGGGTGTCTACATTTTGCCTCTCTTTGATACAATGTTTGTTAGAATGTTGTGTCAAAGAAGATATGATGAGTCGCTCGATAAACAAGGTTATGCCCTAGTGTAACTGGTATGTGATGCCCCCTCGAGAGGTAAGCCAGGCTAAGCAGGAAGGGCTAGGTTGGCTCACGATAAGATGAAAGGCTAGAAACAAGGTTGACTTTGCAGGATGAAAATGAAGGGATGATTGATCTTGGTTGAGTACTATATAGAAGTATGATAGAATGGATAGAGGATATGGCATCTTTTAAAATAATTGCTCAAAAGTAAAGAAAAGTAATCCTTATGTTTGATATAGCATGTGGATGTTATGCCCCAGGGTATAAAAGACCAAGGTGTCGAGGTATCCAATGCATAACTAGCGTACTACAATCTTGTCTATATGTATGAGGGCAAAATGTTAAACCAACATACACAAGATATGAATAGCAGCTAGTGTTCCGAGATGGACTTTGACGCTACAAGCAAAGGTTTGAGCTTATCTCCACTACACATAATGACACCTTGCTGGTTATATGTATGGAAATAGTCTTAGCATAGAATAGTCTCAATGCATAAGAGACTGTTTAGCTTCTCAGATGCAAAAGATATTGATATGCAAGATGCTAATCCCAACATGTACAAGATACCAATACACATAGGAAGAGAATAAGATCATCCCATAGACATGACATACGAAAGCAATATGACCATGCCCCATTCCATACTTCATCGCAACATACCAAGATATGATAGATCAAGGCAGTCTTGATTAGGCATAGGAAAGGGACAAAAGATAAATCAAAAGATAAAAGAAAAGATATTGTCATCATGTTCTCTTGCCAAATTTAAGTGCTCTTGGATGAATTAAGCTGGTGCCTTGTTGAGAGGAAAGCTGCATCCTGTTAAAGGCTAAAGATGTTGATAAAATGCTATAGCAAATGTTGGCTTAATGGCATGCAGACAAATAGCTTTCGGCTTATCCTTGATTTGTTAAAGTGCTTGAGCTTTCACTGATGTGCATAGTCTGTTGCTTACTTGAGTTGGTCAAAGAGAAGAAGATGGAAGATGAGATAAGATGAAATGGGGTGGATTGTCTGTGCTTGCATACTGGATACTTCCTTCGTATTCTAGACTGCCTACATACCCTGTATCCATAGGATCAAAGCACATTACGATGATGATGAGACATGATGAATATGTAGTTCTAGGCTTATTGATGATGTAAATGATGAAAGATAGAAGAAAGAGACCTGGATGATTGGAAGATGATTAGAAGAAAGATGAAAGATGGATGATGAGAGAGGTCTATCGCCTATGCTTGAATCAGAGTGCTTCCTTCGCATCTCAGATTGCCTACATACCCTGTATCCACGGGATCAAGGCTTTGAACGATAGAGATGTGATGTAGTTCTTGTTTATTGTGTTGGTGGTTGATAACAAAGGATCAACTTTATTGCTTGGATTTTTGTGATGTTTTTTTTTTTTGTGTTTTTGGGAATATTTGGTTTTGTTTTTTGGGTTTTGCTATGTTTTTGATGAATGAGATGATATGAGCCAGAGCTTTAGATATCCACTTCCAAATAAGGCTTGACAAGTGCCCCCAGTGTAGGATGGCGTTTATTAGGAAGATGCTGCGATAGGTGTGTTTATGTGGAGAGTATGCTAAAGTGCCAAATGATATCTTAACCCCAACAAAGTCCAAACTACGACAACTAGCATGGCAGAGGTAAGGGTGAAGAGGCTTTTATTATGGAGTGATAAGGGATAGTGGATTGCGATGTTAAGATAGGAAAGATAGTGAATTATGAAAGCAAGATAGTGGATGATGTTGTGGAAAACTGTGATAAAAAAAACTAGATAAATGATGGAGGCTGATCTCTACACATAGCACCTATTTACTAGGTTTTCACTATGGTACTTATCTAAGGCGCCTGTTTACCATGTTTTCACAAGAGGACAAATTATTTATCTTGTACTATTTTTTTTGTTATCCAAAGTGCCACAAAGTGGTTTTCACTATTGGATAGGTTTTTTTTTTTTTTTGGGAATATGCTGATAGTTACACATGGCACCTATTTGCCAAGTTTTCACCATGGTAACAGATAGAAGGAACTCAAGTATCTAGTTCAATGGATGTTAGTAGTCCTGTTGGAGATGAATGTCATCGCATGGACCATGTCAAGAGTGCTCATAGATGTTGGTAAAGGGATTGCATGGAAAAGTGATGGATAAAGTGGATTAGGTAGATAGTGGATTATGAAATGGACTAGGGAGGACTTATGCTATGATGGATGAAAGGACTTATGCAAAAGCATGGACCATGGGAAAGTGATGGGGGAGATATGTAGGATAGTAGACGAAGGATGGGGAGATGGAGGCATGTGGGAATGTTGTAGAATGGAAGGGAATCATGACCAACCATTGCACACACCATGATAAA
The DNA here is from genome assembly GCA_027924645.1 of Cunninghamia lanceolata. Lineage (NCBI taxonomy): Eukaryota > Viridiplantae > Streptophyta > Pinopsida > Cupressales > Cupressaceae > Cunninghamia > Cunninghamia lanceolata. The sequence goes on along the minus strand of BSBN01000135.1, from coordinate 1,723,602 downwards.
CATTAAATCTTTTGATGGGAAGGTGGTGTAGGAAGCAATGGAGATGTTTTCTTAAGAGATGGGTGATGGAGTGATTTAGGTACCCACATAGACTTAGTATTTTTATGATTTTTGCTTTGCTTGTGGGATTTTTGAATGAAATGGGTTTTTTGGATGGAAGGTGATGGTTGGGATTTTTGAAAGGAGGATGAGGATGCCTCATTCGGCTTGCTTGCTTGTTTGCTTAGGAACCCATACCATTTTGGTCTTGGACTCTTCTTGTGGAGTTATGGGCTTAGATGGCTTTTTGGATGGATTTTGATTTGATTCTTCGTATTGATGCCCTAGGGCATGAGGATCTTTAGAATTTTTTAGAGGGCTTTTAGCTTTAGAGGTAGAGGCATCCAAATTTTTATTTTTGAATCCCATCGGTTTGATGGAGATGGAGTTGGTGGAATGAGTGGAAACTTCATGTTTAGACAATATGTGCATTTGTTGGTCATGATTGTGATTGTAATGATACTTAGCGATAGGGGGATAATCAGGTGTTGGGAGTAATGGAGGTAAATCAGATGGTAGAAGATGTACAGTTACATACTTTTGGAGTTCATAGGATAATGGAGATGGAAGAAGTAAATTGGATGGAGGGAGATTAGGAGTTGGAAGAAGTGGAGGTAAATCGGATGGTGGAAGGTGTACAGTCACATGCTTTTGCAATGTGCAAGATAGCGGAGATAGAGTGGATGATGGAAGTTTAGGAGTTGGAAGTAATGGAGGTAAAGTAGATGGTGGAAGATGTACAGTTACATGTTTTTGGGGTTCGTGATATGGTTTTTGATGGAAAATAATGGACTTAGGATGGATGGGGGCATTACCAACATCTTTAGCTTGCGGAAGTATGCGATCGACAATGGGGCTAAGAGTGTTTTGGGAACTAGACTTGAGTTCATCATTCGATGGAGATGAAGGGGTGGTAGAGATCATGAAGATGGAGTTTTCCCAGAAAAGGTCAGTGATATGAAGGGAGGAGTTGTCGATGGTATCAGAGTTAGAAGTCTCTCCTACCAAGGGAGGTCTAGGTTCCATATCAGAAATAGATGCGGATGAAGATGCTTGTAGTGTGTATTCACTTGGACCTTATTCAGTGTACTTGATATGGAGATTTGGAACTTGGCTTTGCTAGGTGATGGCTCAAGTAAAGTGGATGGATCAACATAGGACGAAGATGGATAAGCTTCAGTGTTAATGGGAATATGATTAGAACTTTGATATTTGGCTTGAAAAGCTCGACAAAACTCAAATGGATTGGGATCGACATAGATAGTAACTTCAACACCGTTATATGGAAACTTGAGGCATTGATGGTACGTAGAAGGAATGGCTTTAAGGGCATGGATCCATGAACGACCAAGGATAATGTTATATGGAAGACCTTAATATCAAGAACTTGACAATGGGTGTTAGTAGTGACAGGACCAACTTGGATAGGCAAATGGATGGTTCCTTCAATATCTCTCTCAGCATCATCATATGCTTTGATGGTAATGACCTTAGAAGTATCAATGTTCTTCTCAGAATATCCTAATTAATTTATTAGTTTTAGAGAGCATATATTGAGACCAGCTCCACCATCCACTAGTATTCGTTTGATACGGAGTTGGTTTACAAATACTTCTATGTGGAGGGCTTTGTTATGTGATGGGTTAATGGATGGTCAAAGATCTTTGTCAAAGAAGGTGAGATGACAAGGGACTACAATGCTTGCTATCATAGATTGAAATTGTGTGGTATCAATATCATTAGGCACCGAAGACTCTTGTAATGCTTTTTCAAGGATAGCTTTATGAGTGGGGGATATGCGTAGCAACTCTAGGATGGAGATGTGTGTGGGAGTTTTGCCAAGGTGATCAAGGATATTATAACTAGAAGGCGGTCGAGGAGGATTGATAGGAGCTCCTTGAATGGTAACACATCCTCTTCAAGTAGCTACAACGCAGTCGGGTGCTTTGCCTTGGATAGTGATGGTAGAAATGTGAGCATGGTCAATGTAGCCAATCGTGGATGATTCATAGTTGTAATGGATAGCATTCCCATTATGAGGATTACTTGTCTTGTCATGAAGTGGAAGTGGATTTTTGAAAGCATCTAGATCATAGTTTGAAGTTGGTTGAGTTGCCGGTTGTGATGCTGGTGGTGTGATTTTAGCTAGACCTTGATTGATGCAATCTTGAATGACATGTTTTAAGTGTTGCAAGTATGGGTCTAACCGGTGTTGTCATTGATGTCAACATACTCATGTTGCATTAATGAGAAGGATTGGATGAGTTGTGTGCTGAGGATATTGAGAAAATTAGTCTCAATCAGGAATAGTGAAGAATAGTAATGATAATAAGGTAAAAGTGCAAGATAGGTTGAGGATCAGAGGATGCGGTTTAAAGGGTTTATAGATATAAGTTTTGAGATGCTCTAGTCAAGTTTTCAGAGGTCCGCATAAAGATCTGAAGAAGTTATGGCCGCTCAAGTAGAACTGGTTCCGGCAGGTGTTCAAAGGTGACAGAGTGACACAGATAGGTCCGGTGAGATCCGAAAATGCATTATCCCATTCTACGGATTTGAGGGAGTGTTGAGGAAGTCCTTGTGAAGTGTCAACTCGATTGGTTCATGGTTTGAAGGTTCGGAAGCTCCTACTTCTTTGTGACAGTGATGACAGACTGTGTTCTTGAAGTTCCAGATGAAGGAGAGAAGAATTCCAGTAAGCTGATAAAGTGCGGATGTTCTTGGTGACTCAGGAAAGGTTGTGGTGATCTTTGGATCATGTCTAGTTCATGTTGGCGGTCCGCATTGAAGTTAGAGTTTGGATTTGAGGAATAACCACCAGATGTTGGTGTTCTTCCTAAAACTAGCCGACCGGATGTATTACACGTCTTCCAGATGATCTATAAGTGTTTGCCGACTTAGATGATTGTTCCTAAGTCGATGCCTTGTATAAATAAGGGATTGTGAAGTCATTCCAAAGTGTGTTGTGTTGAGATGCGAGTGTGGTAGCGAAGAAGAGAGCGAAAGGCAGAGCAGAAGTTTTTGGGCTTTAATGGAACTGATTCAAGCATGGTGAAGATGCTATTTTCCAGTTCATGTATGTGATAATTATTTCTTTGTAGATAATGTGTCTCTTGTAGGCAATGAGCCTCTTGTGAGCAGTGTGCTCGGGCAGTGAGCCCTAATTGGCATGTGCCATTTGTTCTTTCTATTCTTCTAACAGAGAATACATTCTTGGGTTAATCACCCCGTGGTTTTTCCCTTGACTGGGTTTTCCAAGTCAAAATCTTGGTGTCTCATGTGTTGATGAGTTTCTGCTTTTGATTTGAATGCATTATGTTTCATGTTTAATATACTGCTAATCACTAAGAGGATTCAAGTGTGTAAATTTGAGAAAGTTTTGCACAACTGATTCACCCCCCCTCTCAGTTGTGTGCCCTAAGTCTAACATTAAGTGCACGAAACCATTTGTTTTATGTCCTTTTACTCTATGGTATTCACAATATTCATTCTCTCGCTTGGAGAAGTTTACAAAAGATTACCTCCATGGGTTCCCCTAGGGTAGTAAATTGTCGTTGAGGTGTGGATTTGCTCTTGGTCAATTTCATTGAAAAGGTTGATTAGCTGTAGGTGCGGCTTGAATGTTAATGGGAACTTTCACTGTTTGTATGTTCTTTGCATCCACAATGCCGTCATTAATGACATTTTTGTTTTTGTTCCAAAAGTGGGATTTGTCATTCGAATATTGAGGATTATCCTTGTTGTCTTTGAAAAACTTGATGGTACCCTTAGCAATTAAAGCTCACTCAATGGTGGTTCCTTTGGAGATGAGTTCGTCAAAGGTGCTAGCACTTTGCAATTGCAATTGGAATGAAGATTCTGGACAAAGATGTCAAGTTGTTATTTCTCAGGTATTTGCCATGATAATTTGCTAGCCATGCTATGCCATCATTGGGTAAATGATGAGAAAGTTTCACCATTGTGTTGTTTGTTATTGACAAGATCATTCATATTCACCTCATGTTCAATGTTGAAAGAGAAATGGGATCAAAATTTATTCTCTAATTCCTCAAAAGTCTTGATTCCCAGAGGTAAGTGAGAGAAACATTCAAGAGCTTGTCCCGCTAAGCTTTAGGGGAATAGTCTCAAGAGATATGTGTCATCCCAAGCAACATTGAGACATTCAACATAAAATGATCTAAGATGGTCATCTGGATTACCTTTCCCTTTATATTTGTCAAATTGTGGGATTTCAAAGTGTGGCAGAAAAGGTGTCATGTGAAGTGACATGTCAAATGGATAAGGGAATATGTCTCCCAATGAAAATGTCTTCTTATTTTGTCCCACTACCTTGTGAACCATTTGCTCAACATCCGCTTGAGATAGTTGTTGTTGTTGCAAAGGGGGTTGATGTTTTGGAGGTAGAGTGTAATATGGTGCATATTGTTGCTGCTGTGTATGAGGGCATGACCATATGTTGAGGTTGAGTGCTCACAATATATGTCAAAGGATTGGTATGTGACACATATGTATTTGAGGATTGCTGTCCTTGAGACACAAGTGGTGGTTGGGTATATTGTGATGGATTGACTCCAAGATTTTGCATCGCATAGGAGCTAGAGGATGGATTGATGTTGGTCAATGGTTGTGGATTAGAGGTGGGATTTGCATTATGGTAAGTAATGGAAGGATTGGTGGATGAGGAAGGATGGACACTTGGGTTTGTATTTTGGACAACATGAGTACCTTGAGATGGATTGGTATATGTCATATGTTGGGTGACAATGGGTAAGCTTTGGATTGCCTAAGACGGATTGATGTTTTCTGAGGGATTATATGGAGGTGTAGTGAATGATGTAAGTTGATCGACATAAGAGAAAGCGGTGCTTGGATAGGCTTGTGATACAATAAGTGGGTCACTCGTGTCAATGAGACTAACATTAGGGTTATATGGTGTGTTGGATGTATTCATGGAAATCATGGAGACCATATTGGAAGTGGTTGGAACATTAGTTTGGTGTGTGGTTTCCATGTATGTGATCCAATAGGAGTAGAAACTTGTAATGGCTGTGAAACTTGTGATATTGGAATGGATTGTGATATTGGGATAGCTTGTGAAACTTATGGAGTTTGTGATGTTGGTATAGCTTGTGAAACTTGAGGAGTTTGTGAGACTTAAGGCATGGATACGGTCATGGTAGAAGCAGGGGTATGTTGTGAAACATGGAAAGGTGGAAAGCTTAAATTTTGTGAAAGGTAAGGAAGTACCTTGGTTGGAGTTATCAAGGATTCTAAAGTGTACTCCCTACGTGGTGGGCTTGATGGTGTAGCAATAGGTAATGAGGGAGATGGATTAAAAGGTGGACGAGATTGTATGAATATGTCATGAGATGGTGTGGCTATAGTGGATGGTCCCTTTGCAACAACAATGGAAGTGTTTGGATCTTGTTTACGAATGGAAGATATGTCAAAGTCACTTGGTAACTTGGCTCCCATATGGGCTAATTGCAAGAAATGACGATCAGGATCAAATAAAATAAGTTTCTCAACTTGGTCCCATACGTGTGTGTCTCAAAATTCAGACAAATCCTCTTGGGATGACTCTTCATAGGTCGCTATAAATGGGTGATGTTGAACTTGTTGTGAGGATGAGGGTCTAGCGGTGTATCCTTCAGGTACAAACATGTAAGAAGGCATACCGGTTGTGAATTGAGTTGAATCTTTGAGGGGAGTTGATCGAGATTGTTGCATTTTGGCTTCCATTTCAAAATGCAATTTTGCTTCCATTTCAGCTCTATATTGGCTCCTAATTTGAGGCATGATGGTTGATGATGGAGATTGGACTATTTTCTCAAGGTTGAGACCCAAAAAGTTGATGGTTTTTTTGTTGGTTTTGGTTGGTTTGATATTTGGTTGTTGGTTTGATGTTTGGTTGTTGGTTGTTGGGATTGCTTTGTTGATTGTTTGTTCAGATCAACTTCCCTAGAGAATAGCTCACAAACTCAAGGGAAAAAGCTAGTTGATGATGCTATTTGCTGGTGTTGCTAGGGCTAAGTAAAGCCAAAGGGATGATGTTTGCTGTTGTTGGGTTGATTATTTTGATGATTGGTTGCTTGTTGGGGTCTGAAGAGGATGAAAGCTCACAAAGTCCAATGGTTTGGTATGCTCAAGATAGGAGATGATGTTCAGATGGCTGCAAATGATTAGCGGAATGTATGAAAGCTGATGACAGAGCTGAGCAATCTGAGAATGCAACTGGTTTGGCTGGGTTGATACGGATTGCTAATGTTTAACTAGAAGCGACAAGTAATAGCTCAAAAGTGACTTAGAAAAGGCCAAAAGCGATTACTAATAGCTCAAAAGTGATCTGGTTTTGTTTCAGATGACAGATTGCAATGTTAACCAGAAGTGAGTAGTTTCCCCAAAGGCGATAGGTTTTCAGTTCAAAAGCAAGCTCCTGCTTTTTAAAAGCGATGCAATGTTTGCTAGAAGCGAGCAGCTGTTGTTCAAAAGCGATCTAGTTTTTGCAAAAAGTGAGTAGCTGTTGTTTACAAGTGATCAGTTACAGTTTAGAGGTGATCTGTGTATGACAGGATGTGATTTGATGATGTTTTGACAAGAAAACAATGATTTCAGTCACTCACACTCACAACATTCACAAGCTTGTACAACCTAGGCTAGGAAAGGACTGTATTTGTTGATTCCCCTTGCCATGCCTATTCAAAGTGGATAGCTTCAGGATCTTGGTAGCACTGGCTCCCCTCCACGGCACTCACTTCTCATACATACCAAGTTCCAGGTTTCCCAAGGCTCACAAACCTTAGAATTGTCTCTGCTATCTCTATTAAGAACCACAAGAATCGGGGCAGCTTTAAAGGTCCCACATTTTGCATCAACAAATAGAGGGATTTTGGCTACTACATAAGGTTTCTAATAAGGGCATCCGTTCTGGTGGCTACAAGTGTGGTGATTCACTCCGTTAATGGAGGCTTCCCAGCCCAAAGAGGTTATGCTCAATGGGGTTTTAGGGGAAACATTCGTCGGTGTAACACAACAACACTCGTTTGTGGCTTTCGACACAAACACTTTTCTTATATAGTGGTTTGGAAGTGTTGGTGCCTGCATCATTTATTAGGTTCCAGGTTATTAGCTTGCAGGCACCTTCCCAGGATTTCATGAAATTTTTAAGTCTTGGACCCTCTCAGTGTTTTCAGCATCATCATGATATTTTGAAGGAGGGGGTCATTGTCATCATTATCATGTTCCCGGACATCCCCCTGATGTTTCTTGCATGGGTCATTTCTCGTCATGTCCGGATATCCTGTGGGGGTCATCATGCATTTGCCAACCCGACCTTTGCCGCGGGGTGATATTTTAACATCGGGTGATCTTAATCAAGATCATCCTGATGTTGGCGCTATGAAATTTCTAAGTATGACCCACTTTTCATCAGGGTTATCATATTTGAATATCAGGTGATCTTTGTTAAGATCACCCCGATGTTATTTTGTCACCTTATGTTTGTTCAACATCAAGATGCTGCTGATGTCATGTTTCTGCGGGGGTGATATCCGCTCGACCTTTGCCTTCATCTTTTTCTCTGCAGGATGATATTCTCAATATCGGGTCATCTTCTGAATATCACCCTTGCTCTAAATGTGATGATGACGTCATCAGGACATTTGCGGATATAGCGACGAGGTTTGTTATTAGGGTGATATCCGCTTGTCTATTGGCTTCATCATATTCCGAAGGAGGGGATGATATTTCTAAATATCAGTCATATTCAAACATCACCCTGATGTTACAATGAAGCTACAGTGCACCCTGATATTTCTATCAGGGTGATATTTCCAAATATCCGGTTATCTTCCAAATACCATCCTAATGCCGACATGATGGTGATGTCATCAAGGTCCGGGGGGCCATATTTTAACATCAGTCATTTTATGGAAATCCCCAGATGTTGCAAATATGACGATGACGTCATCCGGATATGAGGAGGTGCGTGATAGGCAAATATGCTGATAACATTAGCAGGATATGATGGTGACGTCATCAGGATGTTCATCGGCCAGACATTTGGTATCGGCTAAGCAGGAGGATCTTCCTTCGATGCATCAGGTTGTGCCGATGAAGGTGAATATCAGGTTGATATTTCACATGAAGGTGAGGATGGTCATCAGGATGATATTTAAACATCAGGGTGATATTTAATATCAAGTGATGCGGACGGCATGATACTTTCCCGTAGGGTGATATTTTCTGCGGGGTGATATTTCACATCAGGGTGAGCTCATGTAAATGATGATGCTGACGTCAGGGTGATATTGAGTATCCGGATATCATGCTACAGGATGATGATGATGAGGCTTATGCTAGGTGCCGTCAGGAGCAAAATCACCGACATTATATATGTAACCGGCCTAGCATATAAAGTGTTAAAAAGAGTGCTGCAGGGTGAATGTGGGATAATGCATCCTCATGATATTTAAAAGGAAAGTCAACATGATGTACCTGTGAGGCAAGGATATCTTTGCTCGCCGACTTTACAGCATGATCTACGCCGCAAATCTCGGTGGGAAGCAAGGTGATCGATGGCGACATTTGAAAGAAAGGTTTTTCTCAATGCATGTACGAGCATTTTGGCGGGAGGAGGTTTGCAAGGCACGCAACTACTGTATCCCAAGGCTGTGAGTTGGTATGCCATTAATGGTGAGATTACACAGAGGTATGGGTTGGAAGGACACGCCAGCTACTCGATTCAGACAGAAAATCATGACAGGGCGTTGTAGGTCAAGTTCTCACCTACCCCTTCCCTCCTTTCTGTGCGGCTGCATTGAATGTTTCCGACGCCCCTTGGCGATGCACTGCACCGAGTGATGTCTTGTGGACTGCCATGTGATTAATGAGGGAGTACATCATCCTGCTTTATAAGCAGATGATGCTACTCAATTCAAGGTTGTTGAAAACTGGACATATCTGGCTCTGTAATAAGATACAATTAGTTTTGGTTGCTTTGTGCAGGTGACCTTGTGAGTTTATGTATCTCTTGTTGTATGTTTCATGCATGAATCTACTAATTTCATGATTGGTTTTATATGAGTAATGCTGTATTTGCATGTGTTTTGTTATTCTATCTCCAGTATTGCATGTATCCTTCTTCTGAATCTAGATATCTAAGGGATGTCTGGGATTCTAGAATATAGAATTCCTATATTGAATGCTTGATCTTTCAACTTCTGCTCAAGGGGTAGATTAAAGTGTTTTCAGATTAAGGGTTGGGAATGATATAATGCAATAGGGATGCCATAAGTAGAGATAACTTAACACTCTATATTGAGAGGTATCTGTAAGTCAGATATCACACAAATCCCCTTGAAATCTAGTTTTATTGTGTTCATGCTGATCATTCATAGGTGTATGTCTACTGACTCCAAGCCCTGGATAGGCACCAATCTAGCTTTGCATTGAGATTACACACCAGGTCCTAGTTTTGCATCCAAACACATAAATCAAACTCATACTTCTAAATCAAACCAATAGGACCTTAGAAGTAGTTTAGGACCAAGATCCTCTGATTCACAACTGAACATAAGCCCAAAGCTAGCCCCTTTGCACTTATCTCACAGTTTTGGTCTTCATACAGGAGGATTTATCTGCTTTGTATCAACATCCCAAGCCAACCCACTAGCATATTCTCATGGGTATTGAAGAGGGAATACCCCCTAGGTTTTGCAGAGCCTGAAGAAGAAGAGGAGATAAAAATAGAGTCTATCTCCTACACTGTTGGCCCCTGGCCCAGAGATCCTGTTGATCACTGATGGCTACCTTGTAGGGAAATCTGGGAATGAACATCCAGTCAGGGAAAAAACCAACAGAAATTGGTGACTCTGCTGGGGAATATGAGGTGATAGAACCCTGATTTAAAAGAAAAATAATTCCTACTTGTAGGTGGCGACTCCGAACAATCTCCCAACCGGTAAAGTGAAAGTTTGTATGTAAGGGAGAAGATCCCTGCGTAATCCTTTATTTGAAGAGTTACCAGTAGAAGGAAGGATGATGTATAGAAGAAAAGGAACCATCTCAGTTAGTCATGAGGGTTCCCCCAGGAATAATGATGATATTCAGGACAACCCTAGGCCATCAGGACAGCATGTACCTTATTTTTCAAATGCAGAAGCTGATATCCAAGGTGCATATGAGAGGCAACAGGGTGGTAGTTTAAGAATGAGGTCAGAGGTGTTTCAAGAACGCCCTTTCCTAGATCCCAGTGAAATATTTGAAGAGGCTAAATCTCTGAGGGATGATGAAGATGATGACCAGAATGGTATGAGACCATCTACCTCCATGCCTAAAGAAGAACAGTTAGCTGAAGAGATCAAGAATTTGAGAGCTGAATTTGAATATTTGCAAGCTGTGAAAATTAGGGATGACATAAGACAGAAAGTGCAAGCTCTGAGGACTGCTCAACAGGATGTAGTCCCTACCCTTGATAATGTAGATGCCCTGAGGAACCAACATAGAAATGAAGTCCAGTATCAGTAAAATGATCAAAGACAGAATGCAAACAATGCTAGAGTACCATTAAATAATGTGAGAAATCTAAATGCTAATAGAAATATTAATGCTAATCAGTTTGATAGACAACCCATGCAGTTGGATAGATTTAGGTAGCTAGTTTTTGATGGTATTCCTGGTTATCCTAACCCCATTGACAAGCATGTGAGGCTTCAAGTGCCAAAGTTTTCAGGAAATAATACTGTGTCTGGGGAGGATCATTTAAAAGCTTTTTAAAATGTCATGGACAACTTTGAGGTTGAGCATGAGGATGTCTTTATGAAGTCATTCATGCAATCTTTGGTCGATGAGGCTAGAGAATGGTACAAAAATCTGCCTGATCAGAGCATTTCATCATGGGATGATTTCAAAAGGATGTTTAAGGAGCAATATGGTGACAAAATTGACCCTAGCTTTTTTGTAAATGAGTTCACTAGTATCACTAAAGGGTCCAATGAGCAGGTTGCAGACTTTAATGCTAGATTTACTAAAGTGTTGAACAAACTGCCACATCACATGAGGCCAAATGAACCAATGTGCATAATATTGTATATTAATGCTTTTGATGCCAAAACAGCATATGGGTTAAGAGATAAAGGTCCTGCTACTCTCAGGGATGCTTTCAAGATAGCAATAAATATTGAGAATAACACGAAAGCATCAGGTAAGAGAAACAGAAGGGATGATGTGAAAATTTTGCAGAATCCAAATAAACCTCAGAATATTTAAGGTAATACATCTGCCCCTGAAGACAAAATTGATAAACTGGCAAATATTGTTAAGGACCTAAGCTATAGACTGGCTAGAAGTGAAAAAGGGATAGGTCCTGATAGGCAAGTTTACCAAAGACAGGAAAAAAGGCCATCATTGCATGATATGCCATATAATACCAATTGGCATAATGGTAGGCCTGTATTGCCACATAACAACACAAATCAGAGAGCTCAACATACCAAGTAAACTCCTGATCCTTTGAAGAAAACTGTAAATATTGCTGATGATACTCCATGGTGCATAATTTGTCAGATGCCACATTCACAGTCACAATGCATGATTGCTCAATCTTTGTATGACAATGTTGTTTCTTGTGATGAATGCAACGAGCCACATTATATACAGGATGATGATGTTAACATGCTGTCCACAAGTAGGGAGCATCCTTCTCATAATGCAGATGAGAGTATAGATGATGAGATTCAGGCCTGTCAGTAGGTTTCTTATGATGAGGATAATGAAGATAGCTATGCATTTGCTTAGAATTCACACAACTTCCTGAATAACCTGCAGAGACCTTCTGATGAAGAGATTAGGGCTCTCATAGCTACAGCAGTGGCCTAAGTCAAGAGCAACTGTAACCTCAGAGGCAAAGCTCAGGTAAGTAACTCACACCAACCAGAGAGTACTTTCACAAGTTAGCCAGTGCATAGTCATAAAGGGGTTGAACCGCAAAAGAAACAGTGGGGCAACAACAAGCAAAATTTTAAGCAGAAAACAGGTCATGAATCTCAAGGACCAGAAAATAGAATTCCCCATGTTGAAGATCAAAACAAGAGTTCCCAAATCAAAAATGATTATTAGGGGACTATGAAGATAAAAGCTGGGTCATCTCAGGATAAAAACAAAGCCACAACACAAGCTACAACTGTGGTACAAGATTATGCTCCCTTTGATATAGCTCAAGTCCTCTCTCAAGTAAAGGTTTCTATCCCATTGATGGAACTTATGAAGGTTGAAGAAATCAAGAATAGGGCAATATCTTTAATTTCTGGAGTGCCATGTCAAGCTAAGCAAAATGATGAAGCCCAAGGTAAGAAGCAGGCCTTGTGCAATGAAGAGGATGAAGTCCCTGAAGTATATCTGGGGGTGACCATGACTAAATGTCCTTCACAAGTGGAGCCATTTTATGTATCCCTGGTTATAAATGGAAAAGTAATTAGAAATTGTATGCTTGATTCTGGAGCATCCACAAATATCATGCCTTTAGCCATCATGCAGCAAGCTGGATTGAAAATAGACAAGGCATGTGGAAAATGTTATGCTATGGATGCCAGAGAGGTACCTGTCATTGGAATCATAAAGGATGTGGATTTCAGATTGGGAGCATATCCAGAGAGGACCTACAAAATGAATATAATAGTGGTTGACATCAAGCCACAGTATGGTATGCTGTTGTCAAGAAGATGGGCAGCACTTATTGGGGGAAGTATGCAGTTGGACCTGTCATATGCTATGATTCCAATGAATGGAAGAGATGTCAAGCTGATTAGAGAGGAAAGGTCACCAGAGACGGTGGAGAATCAAGAATCAGAGGAACATATATGTTTTGTAGACACTAACTGTGAGAATTTCAGGGTTGTCTCAGATGATAAAGAGGATAAAGAAAAAAATATTTGCATTCAAGAGCTGGACTAGCAGGGTCTATGGACCATGTATTTTGATGGAGCTTGTGCAAAGGAAGGCTCTGGAGCTAGAGTTGTATTCCTATCCCCATCTGGTAAGCTCCTAAAATTCTCCTTCCTGCTAGGATTTACTTGCACAAACAACATTGCGGAGTATGAAGCCTTACTCTTAGGCTTAAATATTGCTCTCAAACATGGAATTAAGATGTTAAGGGTATTTGGGGATTCTGAGTTAATTGTGTCCCAAGTTAGAGATAGGTATGATTAAAACAATATAAGCATGCTGTTTGGGATACCATTGAGCTATTTGATGCATTTTCAATAGGCTGGGTAGAGAGATCAAAAAATGTCATGGCTGATTTCTTAGCCAATGTAGCAATAAGACCAGATGATATCACTCTATCAGATGTTACAAATGTTGAAGTTAAAATCAGACCTGCAGTACCAGAAAACATATGTAGTTGGCAAGTGTTTGATGATGACAAGGACTTGTTAAGATTTTTGCATTGCATAGATGAATATGAGAACCAAGAAATTGTTTTGCAAAACTTTGTAGAAATTGTAGATGGAAAAGAAACTCTTATGGGGAAAGAAGTAATTCAGTTGAAGACTAACAAAATCCCTAGAGGGTTAGTAGCTTTGGAAAGAGCTTTTGACAATAGAGACCAATTGGTCACAAAGATATCTCCCACAAATAAAGATGACTTAGAGGAGATAAATTTGGGGACATCTCAGCCCCCCAAGAAGGTATATATTGGCAAACAGCTCAAACCACACATTAGGAGCATGCTGATAGCATTACTAAAAAAGTATAAACATGTTTTTGCTTGGTCATATGAGGACCTAAAGGCCTATAGAGAGGACCTATTCCAGCATGAGATCCCTTTGAAGCTTGGAGCTAAGCCATTTAGACAGAAGCAAAGGCCTATTAATCCTACCTTAGCTCCAAAAATGCAAGAAGAACTCAAGAAGCTTAGGGAGGCTGGAATAATTGTGCCAATTAGACATTCAACTTAGGTGTCTAACCTTGTCCCAGTCAGAAAAAAGAATGGTGATATTAGGCTTTGTGTTGATTTCAGAAATCTGAATGTGTCTTCTTTGAAAGACAATTATCCACTGCCAAATATGGAGGTCATGTTATAGAAGGTGACTGGTTGTGAACTCCTATCCATGATGGATGGATTTTCAGGATACAATCAGGTGAAGGTAAAAGAATCAGAACAATTTAAAACTGCTTTCACCACTCCATGGAGAACCTATGTATATGTAAGAATGCCATTTGGACTAACAAATGTAGTTGCTACTTTTCAAAGAGCTATGGATGTTGCTTTTGCAGGGTTGATTGATTCAATTCTGGTCATTTATCAAGATGATCTAACTGCTTATTCAAAGAAAGAGGAGCAACATTGTATGCATCTAGAACAGATTTTCATTAGAGCACTAAAGTATGGCATTTCTCTAAATCCAAAGAAATGTGCTTTTGGGGTAGTAGAAGGGAAGCTCCTAGGGCATATTGTTTCCAAAGATGGAGTTAGGATTGATCCTGAACGAGTAGCAGCAATTGACATGATCCAGATGCCAAAAACAGTGAAAGGAGTTCAGTCTTTCTTTGGGCAGATTAATTTTGTCAGAAGATTTGTTCCTAACTTTGCAGAAACCACTAGGAACATCTCCAAGATGATGAAGAAGGATGCAACTGTCAATTGGGAAAGTGAAGCAATTGAATCATTTCAGAGCATCAAAGAAGCAATAAAGATGGCTCCTGTGCTAAAGTCTCCTAATTTTTCTAAGCCATTTCAGTTATTTTCATTTGCTTCTTTCCATACTATTGCTGCATGTTTACTATAGAAAAATGATGATGGTTTTGAGCAGCCCATTGCTTTTTTCAGCATGTCACTGCAAGCTGCTGAATTAAAGTATGACATCATAGAAAAACAGGCATATACACTAGTCAGAGCAGTCAAAAGCTTTAGGCCATATCTGGTAGGATCCCAGATAATTGCATATGTGCCTCATGCAGCAGTCAAGGATATCTTCACTCAGCAAGAGGTAGCAGGAAGAAGGTGCAGATGGATAAATAAACTGCAAGAATTCAACATAGAGATACAAATTACCAAGTTGGTAAGAGGACAAGGATTAGCCAAGATGATGGCACAGTCAAACTTAGAAGCATGCCAAGTCAATGCAGTCCAGAATGAGAATTTCAATGTATCAAAATATGAATGGTATAAGGACATCATTTATTACTTCCAAAATCTGAATTGTCCTTCCCATTTCAGTGATAGTCAAAAGAGGACCTTAAAACTACATGCAATCAGGTATGTTATTGTTCAAGGTGAGCTATACTGGAAGAACCCTGATGGTGTGCTGCTAAGATGTGTGGATGAAGGTGAAGCTAACAATGTTTTGAATGACACGCATAAAGGATTGTGTGGTGGACACTATACTGCTCAAACAATAGCTCATAAGATCCTTAGGGCAGGATATTGGTGGCCCACTCTCTTTTCAGATGCACAAAGGCTGGTAAGGAAATGTGACCCTTGCCAAAGGTTCTCAGGAAAGTTAAGATATGAAGGTGCACTGCCCCTTAGAACTGTAACTATGGATGCTCCATTTCAGCAATGGGGAATTGATTTTATAGGGGAGATTGCAGAAAAGTCAAGTGGGGGACATAGTTGGATTTTGGTGGCTACTGACTACTTCACCAAATGGATTGAGGCTATTCCAACTAAAAGAGCTACAAGTAAGATAGTGATGGATTTTATCCTAGAGAATATTATCATCAGGTTTGGAGTACCATTCAAGATAGTCACAGATAATGCTATGTGCTTCAGATCTGGTGAATTTGTTGATTTTTGCAACAAGTATGGGATAAATTTATCATATGCGTCACCATACCACCCACAAGGAAATGGTCAGGCAGAGTCAAGCAATAAAAGCCTCATGAAAATCATCAAGAGGATAGTGGATAAGAATAAGAGAGCTTGGGATTCAAAGTTAAAGTTGGCATTATGGGCTGACAGGGTGACAATGAAAAAAGCTATTGGAAGGTCACCTTTTGAACTGGTGTATGGTGCATCAGCCAGGCTGCCTATAAACAATCTCCTACCAGTTTACAAATTTATCCAAGAGAATGATGAGGAGATTGAAAATTCCATGACAGAGAGAATAAACCAGCTGGTTGCACTGGATGAAAGCAGAAGGAAGGCCCACCAAGTCAATCTCAAGAAACAACAAAATGTGAAGTACCTGTTTGACAGGAGAGCTGCAGAAAGGAAGTTCCAGATAAATGACTGGGTGCTTATCTGGAATGCAAGAAGTCAGGATAAGGGCAAACATGGTAAGTTTGAACCCTTATGGATGGGCCCATATCAGATTTGCAATACTCATGGGGAGGATTCTTATGTCCTCCTAAATGGTGAGATGTTGGAATTGCTTGTGCATGGTCAGTTCCTCAAGTTTTATTTTGCATACGTGATCTGCCTCTGTGCACATTTGTAAGAGTATGTGTATATTGTAAATATCTTGTACTGTTGGTGCTTTTTTGTGTTTTGTCTGGTCTGCCCGGAGGTCTGGTTCTCGTTGCAGCCTTGTGCCTGCATGTCCCCAATCGGAGCCACTATTGGTGCCTGCATCATTTATCAGGTTCTAGGTTATTAGCTTGTAGGCACCTTCACAGGATTTCATGAAATTTCTAAGTCTTGAACCCTCTCAGTGTTTTCAGCATCATCATGATATTTTGAAGGAGGGGGTCATCGTCATCATCATCATGTTCCTGGACATCCCCCTAATGTTTCTTGCATGGGTCATTTCTCGTCATGTCCAGATATCCTGTGGGGGTCATCATGCATTTGCCAACCCGACCTTTGCCGCGGGGTGATATTTTAACATCGGGTGATCTTAATCAAGATCATCCTGATGTTGGCGATATGAAATTTCTAAGTATGACCCACTTTTCATCGGGGTCATCATATTTGAATATCGGGTGATCTTTGTTAAGATCACCCCGATGTTATTTTGTCACCTTATGTTTGTTCAACATCAGGATGCTGCTGATGTCATGTTCCTGCGGGGGTGATATCCGCTCGACCTTTGCCTTCATCTTTTTCTCCGCAAGATGATATTCTCAATATCGGGTGATATTCCAAATATTGGGTCATCTTCTGAATATCACCCTTGCTCTAAATGTGATGATGACATCATCAGGACATTTGCGGATATGGTGACGAGGTTTGTTATTAGGGTGATATCCGCTTGTCTATCGGCTTCATCATATTCCGAAGGAGGGGATGATATTTCTAAATATCAGTCATATTCAAACATCACCCTGATGTTACAATGAAGCTACAGTGCACCCCGATATTTCTATCAGGGTGATATTTCCAAATATCATCCTGATGCCGACATGATGGTGACGTCATCAAGGTCCAGGGGGTCATATTTTAACATCAGTCATTTTATGGAAATCCCCTGATGTTGCAAATATGACGATGATGTCATCCGGATATGAGGAGGTGCGCGATAGGTAGATATGCTGATAACGTCAGCAGGATATGATGGTGACGTCATCAGGATGTTCATCGGCCAGACATTTGGTATCGGCTAAGCAGGAGGATCTTCCTCTGATGCATCAGGTTGTGCTAATGAAGGTGAATATCAGGTTGATATTTCACATGAAGGTGACGATGGTCATCAGGATGATATTCAAACATTAGGGTGATATTTAATATTAGGTGATGCGGACGGCATGATACTTTCCTGCAGGGTGATATTTTCTGCGGGGTGATATTTCACATTAGGGTGATGTGAATTATCAGGGTGAGCTCATGTAGATGATGATGCTAACGTCAGGGTGATATTGAGTATCTGGATATCATGCTACAGGATGATGATGATGAGGCTTATGCTAGGTGCCGTCGGGAGCAAAATCACCGACATTATATATGTAACCGGCCTAGCATATAAAGTGTTAAAAAGAGTGCTGCAGGGTGAATGTGGGATAATGCATCCTCATGATATTTAAAAGGAAAGTCAACATGATGTACCTGCGAGGCACGGATATCTTTGCTTGCTGACTTTGCAGCATGATCTACGCCGCAAATCTCGGCGGGAAGCAAGGTGATCGATGGCATTTTGGCAGGAGGTTTGCAAGGCACGCAACTGCTGTATCCCAAGGCTGTGAGTTGGTATGCCATTAATGGTGAGATTGCACAGAGGTATGGGTCGGAAGGACAGGCCAGCTACTCGATTCAGACAGAAAATCATGACAGGGCGTTGTAGGTCAAGTTCTCACCTACCCCTTCCCTCCTTTCTGTGCGGCTACATTGAATGTTTCCGGCGCCCCCTGGCGATGCACTACACCGAGTGATGTCTTGGGGACTGCCATGTGATTAATGAGGGAGTACATCATCCTACTTTATAAGCAGATGATGCTACTCAATTCAAGGTTGTTGAAAACTGGACATATCTGGCTCTGTAATAAGATACAACTGGTTTTGGTTGCTCTGTGCAGGTGACCTTGTGAGTTTATGTATCTCTTGTTGTATGTTTCATGCATGAATCTACTGATTTCATGATTGGTTTTATATGAGTAATGCTGTATTTGCATGTGTTTTGTTATTCTGTCTCCAGTATTGCATGTATCCTTCTTCTGAATCTAGATATCTAAGGTATGTTTGGGATTCTAGAATTTAGAATTCCTGTATTGAATGCTTGATCTTTCAACTTCTGCTCAAGGGGTAGATTAAAGTGTTTTCAGCTTAAGTGTTGGGAATGATATACTGCAATAGGGATGCCATAAGTAGAGATAACTTAACACTCTGTATTGGGAGGTATTTGTAAGGCAGATATCACACAAATTCCCTTGAAATCTAGTTTTATTGTGTTCATGCTAATCATTCACAGGTGTATGTCTACTGACTCCAAGCCCTGGATAGGCACCAATCTAGCTTTGCATTGAGATTACACACCAGGTCCTAGTTTTGCATCCAAACACATAAATCAAAATCATACTTCTAAATCAAACCATTAGGACCTTAGAAGTAGTTTAGGACCAAGATCCTCTGATTCACAACTGAACATAATCCCAAAGATAGCCCCTTTGCACTTATCTCATAGTTTTGGTCTTCATACAAGAGGATTTATCTGCTTTGTATCAACATCCCAAGCCAACCCACTAGCATACTCTCATGGGTGTTGAAGAGGGAATACCCCCCTAGGTTTTGCAGAGCCTGAAAGAAGAAGAGGAGATAAAAATAGAGTCTATCTCCACACTGTTGGCCCCTGGCCCAGAGATCCTGTTGATCACTGATGGCTACCTTGTAGGGAAATCTGGGAATGAACATCCAGTCAGGGAAAAAACCAACAAGAAGATCTTATCTTTTGCTCGTTACCGCTTGGGCCGTACCCCTTCTCAGACTAAGAAGGCAGGCCCTCTAAAAATAATAACAAGTTCTATGCATCCAAGATCCATTTGATAGGGAAGGGGAGAGGATACTTTTGCTATTAAATTTGGGTTACACACATGAACAACAAGCAATCAAAAAAGATAAAACAAGCACAGAGAAAACAATGGTTCCTTTTAAGCACCAAATCCAAATGTTCCTAGATTAGTGATAAAAGTGATATGTCTTGGACCGATCGAAGCTGCAACATTTATGTTAGTAGTTTCACAACCTCCTTTTCTTAGACAAATGATAAGATGCTACACAAAGAGATGATTAGTAACCAATAAAACCAAATTATGAATGACAGAACTAGAAGCAAAACATAGTTACCAAAGGCGATCAACTGTTGCTCCAAAGCGACCTGAATTCTGCTGAAAGTGAATTGTTATTGCTAATAAGTGATGCAGAAAAACTAAAGGAAAACTATTACTACTCAAAAGTGACCTGAATGTGCCAGATACGTAAAAAAAATCCCTGTTTCTACAAAAAACTATGGTCAGGGTTATGAAAAAGATGGCTAATAAAGATTGCAAACCCTAGAATGACAAATCAAATGGCTGCAATATGATCAAATAAACACCCTGCAACCACAGATTGATCAATTGGAAACCCTAGAATGGCAAATTGATGAGATCTCACAAAATTAAGGATGTTAGATCGATAGAATCAAAACCCTAATCAAATTGATTGGCAAATGATAGTATGATGATCAGGATCCTACAAAATAGATATTAAACCGTTGATTGGTCAGATGAAAATCTAGCAAAACCCCCTGCAAAAAGCCAGATGTTAACAAAAACCCCAAATTGCAAGAAGCGATCTAGACAGCTGGAAGCGATTAGTTTCTGGTTAGAAGCGATGCGAGCTTGACCAGAAGTGACCACTGTTGATGTAAAAGTGATCCAGAAAATGTTGAAAGCGGTGGATTTTAGCTAAAAAGTGATGCAAAAAATCTGTAAGCGACTAATTTTTGCTTAAAAGCAACCACAAATTGTTGTAAGCACTTCAAAAATCTAAACTTCACAAAAACAACTTCAAACAACAAAGTTAATCAAGGACGTGAGTCCCACTGGGCATGCCAAAATGTGGATAGGTAAAAATCAAGTTAATAAGATCAAGCATACGAATGAAAACCTAATCCTACCACCATCAAAGAATCAAATCCAAGTGAAACCCAAAGCATGCAATTCAGGAACAAGATCACCTAGATTTGTATGATTCCTTGTTTGTGATGTGGATTGCTTCTCAACAATGAACAATCATAAAGATCAAAGCTACCATGATGGATAGATGATAGTGATAATATGCTCAATGGATGCTAAAATGCTTAATATTCTCAGGGTGATAATGCAGACGCTATATGAAATTGCTGGATGATTGTAGTGTGGAATGAGAGGGTGTTTATATAGGCCTCAACCAAAATCAATCAACGATAGAGATTTGGTGGCTATGTGAACGGTTGTGATGAACTGATAATCATAGGTGAATGTGTAGATGACAAGTGGAGGAAAGAATAAGGCTCATGTGTGATCGTGTACATAAAAAGTACATGTGAAAGATATTAAATAAAAGATGTAGTACCACACATGTTTTAAATAAAAGATACACACATGTCGGCTTATGATAAAAGATGAAGATAAGTGATAAAATAAATTAATTAAATAAATAAAATTTAATTAATTAATTGAAAAGTGGGATTATGAAGGGATTTTAATTAAATAAATAAAATTTATTTAATTAAAATAGATAGAATTAAGACAAAATGCTACAAGATGTCTAGGTAATGTTTTTGACTAGGTGTTGCAAGACATGGACAAATTTGGAACAATTTTGGGTGTCTACAGATTATATCCTATGTTTTTAACAAATTAAATGAGGGAAAAGGGCCTTCACTAGATTACAATCATAGACATGAACACCAAGAAAAACTCTTCCAATAAAGATAAATAACCAAAAAGGAACACCATCAGTTGACCACTAAATCAAAGAAGGGAAGTCAGCAAAATAATTGACGCAAACAACTTAAACATGGGACACCCACAAAAGCATGAGTCACAACCAATATTGAAAAGATTCAAGGAACAAGATGCCCTATTCCAAAGTAGAGGAGCAAAATATTAAGGGATTTCAATCCATAAGAACCAACTTGAATGCTATAAGCAACCACCTATATCATTCAATCATACTCCATATTTCCATGTTTTGTAAATAAAACAACACCCCACAAAGACTAATTGAAGTTCTCTTTGTAGATCACGATCACCTTGTCTACCATCAAAGCCTTAGTGAAGGGAATTGTAGGGTTAATAGTGGGAAGAATATAAACAATTTCACACCAATGCTTCACATTTTCCATAGTGAAATGAGGGAAATCTCCACAAGGCCAAACTGAGCATATCCTAGACCATGAGGTAACATAATGAAGGGGAATCCTCAGAAAAAGCATCTCCATAAACATGACATTAAGATCCACAAAAAACTAGAGAATCCAATTTAGCAAAGTAGAAATCATATTTTGAATGTCATATGGAAGAGGTATGAAACCAAGATCCCAAACTAATTAGGAAGCTCCACCCCATTTGATAAGCCAAAGTTGCAAACATTTTTAATATTAAAAACAATAACAAATATCTTAGAACTGTTTGGGGAAACATGGATAACCCACCATTGGTCAAGATCAAATCCATAGTTCTAGGATCTTTGAGCCACATAAGCTCAAATCTAAATCTAGGTATCTTGGGAGAGAGGTCCCTTTTGAAGTTTAGAGTTATAGGATTAGTGATTTGATCCAAAAGCCACAATGAAATTTTTTATTCCATTTGCCAATCATTAATGAGCCAATTATTAGAGGTGAGAAACCTATCCAATCTAGCAACTATATTCCTAAAACCAACTCATTTGTTAGTTCAAGTGAAAGAGATAGATTGGGTTCAACATCCCATAAAATATTCAAGTTGACAAAGTTGGGAAAGTCAAATTGAGATTGGATAGGTCTAAGACTTTCCCTTGCTTCTCAATTTTAAAAAAATTACTTTTGAAGTTCCTAATGATGATGAAGGATTCATTTTGGTTTTGATTATGAAATATGGCTATTAATTATGTTGGAGCTACTGCTCGGTATAGAAGGTAGATTTGTCACATTTCCATTAAATGAATCCATTTTAATGCCTATTGTTGTTTTGTGTTCATTATTTCCTTCCCATTATCATGCTTCATCTTCATCAAATTTGACATTTCTACTAATTACAATTTTTTTCGTGATTGGATTGTAAAGTTTATATGCTTTTGGTTGATCACTATATCCCATAAAAATGCATTTTTTCCCTTTGTCATCTAATTTCTTCCTTTTTTTTCTAGAACATGAGTATATGCTATGCAACCAAACACTCTTAAGTGTGCTACACTAGGATTTTTATTACTTCATGCTTCTTGAAGATTTACACGATCACAAGCACTTTTTTTGGGGAATCTATTTATAAATATATTGTGTGTATGCTACTACTTTAGCTCAAAATTTATTTGCTATCCCTTTTTGTTTCAACATGCTTCTCATCATTTCTTCAATGACCTTTTATTTTTTCTTTCTACAATGCCATTTTTCTATGGTGTATATCTTGTTGCACAAATTTTATTTTTAATTCCATTTGTTGTGAAAATTTAAGAAATTCAATAGAAGCATACTTTCATTCTCTATTTGTCAAGGTTAAAACTTTTAAGAAGTGTCCACTTTATTTTTTCACTAATCCTTTGAACTATTGAAAATACCAAATGAATCTAGTTTTTGTCTCAAGAAAAATATACCCAAGCCTTCCTATTGAAATCATACATAAATGTCATAAAATACTTGCTATTGCCAATAGAGAGAGTTTCTAGAGGCTCACATAAGTTTGAATGCACAAGTTCAAGAGGATCTCTTGCTCTTCATGATTTTCCACCAAGAAATGTATCCCTATGTTGTTTCCTTGAAATACATCTTTTATAAATTTTAGTGGGTTGCTCTATCATGGGAAATTTTTCACCACGTCTTCTTATACAAGAAGCTTATCCCACTAAAACTTAAATGACCAAAAATTAGATACTAGATCCATGATTGAAATTTTATAACAGCCTTGAATGTAATAAATAATTCATTATGTATCTTCAAAGGAAAAACCTATTATTTGTCACAAAGAATTTTGCCATTAGCTTATTAAGTTCTCATTTCTAGCTAGAATTACACATGCTCTATTATCAAAATAAACTCTAACATTATTGAACTAGTTGCCCAATGTTAATTAGATAATTATTTAAACCAAGAACATAATACACATCAATAATATGCTTCTAACCTTATTTAGTCACATAGAAATGATCCCTTTTTCATTAACAAACTTTGTTAATATTCCCAACTTCACTTTAGATTTAATAGACTCATCAATATTTGAAAACATCTCCTTATTACCACTCATATGGTTATTACAACCACTATTTAAATATTATACTTCTTTTGTACTCTCTTCAACAACATTAAAAGTGATTTGAGCAAGGAACCATAGTTTTCATCTTCATCTTCATTTTCCTGACAAAAATTTGCATTGTGCTTATTTATATTAAACTACTTCTTACACTCATTAGCATAATGACCAAATTCCTTGAAACAATGACATTGGACATGAGATTTGTCATACCTTTGACCTCCATGTGCTTGACTATGGCTATTGTCCTTGTCTCCTCCACTTGCTTCATGGAAGTTACTACTAAATCTTTCTCCTTCATTATAACAGTCAATCTCACCTCTTGCAAATCCTCTTCCTTCTATGCCTCTAGTATCGGTTCCTCTTCCTCTTTCAAAACTTGAAGATACTTGTTGAAATTATCCTATTTTGATCTTTTCCTTGAATTATATTTGTGATTTAGGTGCTTATTCTAAAGAGGAATTGGTTGTTTGGTTTAACCTTTGTTTATATGTTTGCAAAAACCCTATTAGTTCATCAACATATAGCTTTAACAAATCCTTTGATTCTTTAGTAACAACAATAATAGGATAAAACCTTGTTTGCAATCTCCTTAAGATTTTCTCCACTACTCTTTGATCTTCTAATTGTCTCTCCATAAGACTTTACTTGATTAACCACACTCATTGCATGGGTTAAAAACTCATTTATCTATTCTAAGTCCTTCATTTATAGATTTTTGAACTCTTTTCTTGGTATTTATAATCTTACCAAATTTACTTTGTTGGTGTCTTGATAAGAATTTTGTAGACTATCCCATGCTTTCTTAGACTTTGTTGCTATTGTGACTTTTGGAAAATTTGATTCATCCATTGTTTGTTATATGAAAATAGGGATTTTGCATCTTTTTTTCTATTTTCTTTGAGAAGATCCTCCTATGCTTGTATTAAGGAATTATAAGCTGTTTGGTTTGCTGGCCCTCCCATAGATCTTGTGAACAAAATAATATCATCTTAATGCTCCAATAATCATAATTCTTACCTTTGAAGAGAGGAATTTGTGGTTGAGTGAGACTATTGTTTAAATTCATCATTGCAAATTAGCTTTCAAAAAACTTTAAACCTTTGCTTGATAACTTTCAATCCTTTCTTGAAAACTTTCAATCCTAGCTTTGATATCAATTTGTTGGAAATATTAGGTGTGCTTTGGTCTTGAATGTTCCCTATTCTTTTAAAAAAAATACTATTGTATTTTGTCAAAAGGAGAGTGAAGTTCATAAAATAGAGATGCACGTACAAAGAACAAAATATTGTTATATTTTATATAAATGCACAAAAATAGAGATTACAAACAGAAAATAAATTAGAATTGAATTGCTAAATGATGCATACAATTTATTTTGCATCTACTATTATTCACCATGCTCTACATACACAACCACATCTTTAAAAATACTAACATGTAAGTATTAAATCTATCCCTCTAAAAAAATATAAAATTATAGAGAATGTACATGACTTCTACATTAAACTAAATACATTCTAGACTATTTTAAAGTATGGACTTTTATGGATTAGATATATTCAATTAATATTACTTATATATTACGAGAGAGAGTCAAGCTTCCAACAAATGCGTCACTTAACAAGAGACACATTATTTCAGGTTCCTGCCATTGTAACGTTGAATTACTTACTGTAGAAGCCTCTCAACTTAATAAGTTTCAAGATTTAGTAGCAAAAACATTTAGATTAACGGTTAGTGTTTAGGGCATAGAGATTAGTGTTTAGTGTATAGTTTTTAGGGTCTAGAGTTAGGGAAAAGAAAATGATCGATATGAGCATTGAATCTTTCACGAGAGCTTATGGAGAATGAAGCAGTTGGATGTTGCTTGAAGTAGATCATCGTGTTAGACAAGAAGGACATGGTCAAGAGGAGTGCATTCGAAGTTATGGCCACCAAGCAAATTACAACTCCGTCATGTGAGAAGGTCAATGAATAACATACAACTACAAATCATTGTAAAAATATGAAATGCAAATATGGTTTGTAGCTTTGATCTTTACTCTTAAAGTCTTTAGAATCATATTTGTCAGTGATATCTAAAAATGGTAGTGCTTAGAAGCATTGTTGGAATTTCTTTTGCTAGGGTAGGGAAGATGAGTAGCTTCCCACCTTATGCCTTAGTCAAGTCCCTTGAGGAACAAGTTAGAAGACACACCAAGTAGAAATGCAAATGTATATGTCTACTCTTATGATCTCACATGTTGATGTAATGCTCTAGATAATACTCAAGTGATGTGAATGGTTGATACCTAGTAATTTAAAATGAACCAAGGATTTGTCTTTTTATACAACACTCTAGCATGCAAATTTGAATATTTCATGCATGAGTTGGTGGGCAATGACTAGTTAGAAGCTGGTAGGCTTAGGCTCAAATTAAATTTGGAAGGTAATCAAGTGGAGAGGGAGCTCTAAATAGTATAAGGTTTATACAATATGGCTCCGTGCATAGTCTACACTTGAGTCTTCCTTTGCATATCATCTATTGAAATTACCTTCTGAAGCTTGTGAATGTGGATTCGATTAAACTAAATTATTGAAGTGCAAGTTTTGCTATTATTGAAATTTACACAACAAAGAAATGAATGAAAAGAAGAATGGTGACAATAGCACCTTGTTATTGGTGAAGAATTACAAAGAAATTACAAAGTTAAAAATGTTGTTGATTACAAAAATGGTTTCAAGCACATTCTTATTAATTGACTTTTAATGTGGATACAATTTTGCATTTAGCAATAATTTCTAGGGTGAAATACCAAATTATATATATATAAAATGCATTATTTAAAATCTCATATAATATTAAAATTATAATTTATTTAAAATACAAAATATCATAAATAAAATATTTCAATAATTTTTTTATTCCTAAAATTTCACTTGTATTTCAAGGTAAAAATATGGCCATACGCTATCAAATTGGGTCCCACCATTGGAAATGGCAGGTGGGTAGGTGCTATGTATCCACCGGAAATTGTATTATTTTATTATTATTATAATTATGTACTTTCTCATCAAAATCGTAAATACAATACATACAAAACAACACTTGTGCTTGCACAAAATGTGGACGTGTTTGGAGATTAAAACTAGTTAGTAGTTATAACTTTCTCACAAATAATGAAATGTAATATACAATTGTTTAAATATTAAAAATATTTTAAAAATTTTATATAATTTTTAGAAATTAAATCATGTTCTACTTGAAATTCATTTAAACTTAAAATAATAGATATAAAAATAATAATCAAAATATATATCAAAATTTCTTTATTATTGTTTAATATAATAAAATATTTTTTATTTAAATATAATTATAATATGCAAAAACTGAATTATATGGAGAAGAGGTGTCACTTTGTGCTAGTACATTGGGTATCTTCTACTATTGTTAAAAAGTATTGCAAATTTAAAAGTAAATTGAATCTCTTGAGATCAAAGTAGTTTGTAGAAAAAAACACTTGTACACTCACACACCATATTATATTCTAACTCTTGGTCAACCTTATTTTTCACTTCACGGCATACCCGCTCATCACTTTGACATTAGCTACGGGGCTGCGGGAAGAAACCCTTAGTCCACCGCATTACCACACACACAGTAGGGTTCCTTGGCGGGCTGTTCTTAAATATCATCCATTTCAACAGTCAAAGGTCAATTTTGGCCAATAAAAATAGGACAAATATTTACCACTTTTTATTGTGAATGAGGTGTAAAATCCCTATTGATTGTTTAATCATTAAAGTGGATGATATTTAAGTAGAGTGTCCTTGGCTGGATTGCGGGAAGAGCCTCTCTTCAACGCAACACCGCTCATTGTTTGGTCTGGCCCTGCGGGGCTGCGGCAACATGTCGCAGAGCATTTCCAACCATAATATCTGACAAAATCCTCTTCAACACATCCATTTTGTGAATAGCCTACAAATCTATCGTGGCAGAAAAATGGTTCAGACGTCTTGCTTATGCTTCCACATTCGCATACATATCTATCGAGGTGCTGGCAATTACAACATTTGATAAAATCCTCATTCGATTAAGCTTTGATGGATATCTACACCCTTGCTGAAGAGAAGTTTACAGATCTTTGGAAGCTTTTGCCTGAATACAACATTTAGTCTTGCATCGAGTGTGTTTTCGCAAATGATTTTACCATCTTTTGACGCCAAAACAATATTTGCATCGAGTGTGTTTCTCACTCTATTCCAATTTGATGCTTGCAAATCTGTATATTGTAGATGGCCAATGCTTTATCAGATACAGAGATTTAGTTGGTCATGTATTACCCTTGTAATATAGATTATATATAGAACTATGTGACTTGTTTCCTCTGTAACTGATTGAAAAAATTGAGATGAATTTTATAAATCATTTGTTTAATCTCAGCCTGATGGGACTTGGGTAAATTTATGATTCCAATGCAGTTGAGTATCATGTGAATTATCTATCTTAACTATCTAAACATTTTTTCCAATAATAATATTTGAACACATAATAGATGTTATTTTAATTTCATAAGATGAACTTCACATTTACTCAATGATTTTGGAACACTTAGAACTATATGCTATTTTCTGCAAAACTGGTAGTGGTGGGATTGCATATTATTTACCATGCAGGGAAGAAAATGTACTATATAACCTGGGCTATATAGTTTGCACATTTCATACTCTGCAATATGGGGTTCCTACTACTTTCTGGGAGAGCTCTTAAGGTACTCTATTTTGGCAGAATGATACATCAAGTCATGATAACTCGAAGTAGATCGAAGGCTTGTTCAATAAATCCTAGAAATTGCTAAATTTTTACACCTGCCAATTGCATTTGCTTGAAAGTTTCTAAAGTCTTCTCAAAAAGTTCAATTTGTGCAAATCCTGCAATCACTGCAGTCCTTGAGACCACATTTCTTTGAGGCATTTTGTCAAATATTTCACATGCTTTGTCTATGTTCCCACATTTTGCATACACGTCTACCAAGGCAGTTGCCACTACAACATCTGACAAAATTTCTCTATCCTTTATGATTTGATACAAGTCTGCAGTACATATAAATATATGAATTTCAAGCGCGTCAAGACCATCAATAGACAGCACGTGAGACACACACATATCCAAGGTGATGAAGGTATATGGCTGCGATGATAGTTTCTTTAACATTTCTGTACGCCTTCCACCAAAATTATTCTGTTAGGCAGTGCACATGCTTTGTCCACGTGGTCTCTACCAAAGCATATCGATCACAACATGCATCCCAAGCAAATAGTTTTCCTGTTCCTGAATGAACAATTGCCCAGTCACTAGCTCTGTAGAGAAATAAGGAATATCGGGCCATACTACTGAGAAATACTTCCCTGAGCTGCTGATAGAAAACAGTTCACGAGCTTTTTCTATCTTCCACATTTTGCATACATGTCTACCAGAGAATTTCCAACTACAGTATTGGACAAAAATCCCCGTTTCATTATGCTTTGATAGAGGTCCATACCATGTTCCAATGTTCCCATTTTGGCACAGGCAGAGAGGATGCTGGCAAAGGTTTGTGGAGTCTGGCTTTACACCTGCCATTTGCATTTCCTTTAAAATTTCTAAAGCTTTTTCAACAAATCCATTTTGTGCATATCCTACAGCCATTGCATTCCATGAAACCATAGTTCTTTGAGGCATTTTGTCAAACAGTTCACAGGTCTTCTCTATGCTTCCACATTTTGCATACATGTCTACCAGGGCTCTTGCATCTACAAAATATGTCAAAATTCCTCTCTTTTATGCTTTGATGGATGTCCAAACCCTCTTCCAAAACTCCCATTTTAGCATAGGCTGTTTGTACACTGGCAAATGTGAACTGACAAGGCAAATGTGAATTGACAAAAAAACAAAACTGACCCAAAAAAAAAAAAAAAACCGATGTCAACTTCAGTACGTATAGCATGGTACTCACAGAGTGTCAACTTGGTACTCACACAGTGCTTCAATTATAGTGATCTTGCAAAATGAATTTAATACTCAATACTCATTGGTCAATTGAATTTTAATATAATTAAAAAATAAAAAATTTCATTTTCCAAATTATTGTTCACCCAATTGACCAATAGCACAACAGAGAAATTGCATTTATTAAATCATTAAAAAAAAAAATCAACTTTCAACTTTAGGGATTTTGCCAAATGAATTTAATACTCAATTCTTATTGGTCAACTGAATTGAATTAATTGCATCATACAAATGCAATAGAATTCCTGCCTTGGTAGGAACTAAAAATAGGGAAATGACAACAATGTCAAGCCAAGCAAAAATCCACTCTTCATTTCTATACTTCTATGTTTAAAAAAATATATTTACTCCCAACCCTATACTTCAAAACTTGGATAATTCCTTATTACCATGAAAATGAAACATGAAATATTAGGGTACTTCCTTATTACCACTCCATGAAACATAAAATATCAATAGTAAGTAGCAAAATGACAAAAACTTATAAAATTTTGTATTTGGGTTTTAGTTTAACAGCTTGCATACTTATTCTATTTTATTATTTTAATTAAATTATTATTATTATTAATTTTTGATCATTGAATGCTTTTGATTGGAGCTATGAACCAGTGAGACCGTAATATGGAGGACCTCACCCCTTGGAGGCTTGGACCTTCACCAATTATACTCAACCAATTAAACTACAACTTTTTAATATAATTTACTTATTTAATAATAATATGAAGTATTTTAATTTTTTAAAGTATCAAATCATTGCAATTTTTAAATAAATTCAGATATAACTTTTGGAGTCTAATAATCCTGCCCATTAAACCCTCCCCAACTAATAGTCCTTGAGAGGTGGTTCCACTCAAACAGTCCCTTATTGGCTTTGATCATTTATTAACTGTGACATTGCTCCATAAGCATTGACCTCCTACAAATATTAATATTTTATATAATTGTGAGATCGATATTTACAGTATTTTACACAATTTGGAGATAGATACGACCCTGAAATGCTATACCAACTTTCACTGTAAATGTCAACATTGCCTATCAAGGGAAAACTCAGCACACACTGGGGAAGGCTGAGCTTCAACTAAAATAATGCCAGTGCTATGGATTGCCATTTGCCACATGAAGGATTTTCTTTCAGCCTTGCATTAGGGTCAATGAGCCGAACCAAGCGGGCTAAAGCCCATTTTATTCCCCTCTCAAAACTCCATTTCTGTGCACAAACAGGTTTTTGTTTTCCCAAGATGGAGAAAATTGCACTGAGCAATGGGGAGGAAGTCCAATGCCCAGACTGTGTGAAAGCAGTATTAGCAGAATTGGTATTAACTTTCTTGTTTGTGTTTGCAGGTGTTGGATCTGGCATGACAATGGGTTAGAAGCCACAACTTTGTCTCAGTTTACATTTTCTTTTTCCTTAATTTGTTGTACCTTTGGCTTCAATCTGGGCATTAATCAAACATTAAGAGGTGGAATCATCCCTGCTCAGCGAGATTGTATGTTGAGTACAAGTGTCCAATTCACTATTGATTGTTTGACCATTAAAATAGACGATGTTTAAGTAGAGTAATGCCTGGATCGAGGTCTCCAATCTTTAAACCTTTCTATCCATCCCCAACAGAGACTAAATCCAAACCTGTCGTCTCAGTTTACATGTTTATATTGCTGCTTTCTAATTGACTGTTTAACTGGGAATAAGTTTGGTGTGTTGCAAAGAAGATGACAGGAAAAGGGTCCTCGGAAATATGCTTAACAATGGTGGGCTTGACCCACGCTTTTGTAGTGTTTGGAATGACTTCTGCGGGTTTTAAAATCTCAGGAGGACACCTAAACCCGTTGGTCACATTGGGCTTAGCAGTGGTCGAGCGCATCACAATTTTGAGGTCTCTTCTCTACTGGATTGCACAGTGCCTGGGCTCAGCAATTGCCTACTACTTGCTTGTTTTTCTCACCGGTGGCCTGGTAAGTAGGCCCAGATAATTTTCTGCAACAAAAACAAATCCTTGTTCTTTTGAAAAAGGATTCACAATTCCTAATTTCTTTTTTTGTTTTGAGTGAAGATAACTCCTCTGTACGCATTGGCGTCGGGCGTGAGAGTTTTCACTCTGGGGTTCTTCCATCAATTATGTTCGCCCTTTTTGTTCCGCCTTGGCCAGCGGAGAGTGGAAGGAGCACAGGCCATTAATTTACCATTTTCTTACTCTGCAAGATAATTTTTTTTATACGGAAAATAAAAATTAATTCAAATTTTCAGTGTGTGATTTGGGCACTGCGTATTTGTCAAGGAGGTTATAGGAGCTCTGTTCCGATCGCTGCCATTAATGATTTACACTTCATCTGGTTGCGAGAATAACTGATTCCTCCTGGGTTGGAAAAAGAAAAAGTTTATAATGATAATTATGGCTATTTAAAAGATGTTTTAAAAGTAATTGGTGTATAAACAATAATTATGGCTACTTAAAAGATATTTTTAAAGTAAATGGTGTTTTTAAACAGAAGGACTCATGTAAAATTTAAGTGTGTTCCTCCTTCCTTTTCCTTTAGTTTTAGTTTGGTTAAACAATTAATAACAATTTTACACTTCATCCACATTAAAAGTGGTAAGAGCCGATGACGGCATGGTTCGGTGGTTAAGTTGCTCGGTTGTAGTGGCGGCCACCAGAGTTCAAACCCCCGCTGGGCCAACGCTCGCAAGGCTTTACGCCTTCGCTGTGCCAATGAGCTCACGGGTTTGAAGTGTTCTTGCGAGGGGATGAGGTCCCCCATGTTGTGGCCAATGAGCTCGCGGGTTTGAAGTGTTCTTGCGAGGGGATGAGGTCCCCCATGTTGTGGCCTCACCGGTTCATTGCTCCTCCGCTGGGCCAACGCTCGCAAGGCTTTATGCCTTCGCTGTGCCAATGAGCTCACGGGTTTGAAGTGTTCTTGCGAGGGGATGAGGTCCCCCATGTTGTGGCCAATGAGCTCGCGGGTTTTAAGTGTTCTTGCGAGGGGATGAGGTCCCCCATGTTGTGGCCTCACCGGTTCATTGCTCCGGGCAAAAGCATTCGCGTGGAGCCGGAGGGCGTGTCGCACCAGCGTCGCCGGTCACGTTAAAAAGTTTATTTTTATTGGCCAAAATTAACATTTCACTGTTGAAGTGGATGATATTTAAGAATATCTAAACAATAAGACTGGTAAAATTTGAAGTGTTTTTTTAATTTTTTCTCTTTTCCTTTAGCTTGGTTATAAAGCACATTCTTAGGTTGTGTTTATCATCATGCCCAGATTTCTTATAAAAATTGAGGTGAATCTTGTATAAACATTTTTATATTTTCAAGGAATGACACAACATAAATGATAAATAAAAGATAAATAAATTATTAGTTAAGAAATATTAGTTTTCCACAATCTATAATTGTGTAGAATTTTTTAATTATTTCTACGTTTTGGATCACACCTTGCGATCCATCATCATGAATACTCAAGAAGAGTTCTCCCTTATTTTTAAACATTTTATATTTGTAAAAAAAAATTATGTTTAAGTTATTTGTATTGATGTTTTGAATCATATATCATGATCCATCATTAGAATGAAAGCAAAAGATAATTGCAACTATAGATATGATTATTTTTTACTTTCATTGTAATGATGGATCATGTGATCCAAAATGTTGATACATATAAATTTTATAATTTTTCATAAACTTTTTTCTCATTCTAGAACTTTTTACTTTCATCTTAATGATGGACCATATGATCCAATGGGTTGATACAAATAAATTGCATAGTTTTTTCATAAGTTTTTTCTCAATTTATATTCTATCTAGGTGAAAGTACATAAATGAGTCCTAATTTTGGGTCAGAAGAATCACTCCTGAAATCATATAGGTTCAATCAACGATAGGTTCGATTGAACTATCTTTGATTGAAACTAGTCAGGACAGCACATTAGTGGCACTGTGTGGCACCTAATATTAGGTTTAATCGAAGATGTGTTGACTAAACCATCTTTGATTGAATCCCCTTTGAGGTCTATAATAGATGAGCCTCACTAGTTATTTTGGCAGTTCTACCTACAAACCAAATGAGAGATGTTCTTGCATTTTGAGGACTTGGTAGAGGTTGTGTTCTTGAAGGTAGAAGTTGATTAGATCAAGAATAATATACCAACTATCTAGTGCCACTACTAGTTGATTGGTGTAAATTCTTGATATGATCCATGAGCCTTCATTGATAACATTAGGGATTCAATCCAAGCCCCCTTAATCTAGGGTTAGATCCAAGCCTCTTTAACCAAGCCTTTTGGTAGAAATTCAAGGTCAAGTAATATGGGCAAAAGATATCCTTTTGTATATATATATCCTTGAGGACCTATTGTGTTTTCATATTCTAACAAGATTTTGTGTGAAAGAAGCCATTTAATTTCTATGATTTGTCAAAAATGATGTAAACTTTGGATGCATTTACACAATCTCAAGCTTTTTCCTACAAGTTTTTAATTCTATTTGTACTCATGAAGTGACTCACCTTGATACAACTCTAGACATAATTAACAATATTATTGTCTTGTAGTCTATTATCATGAATTTTTTTGAGCTTTAACTATGATTGGTGTAAAAGAGTCATCCATAAATGGACTTGGTGTTTCTTCTAAAGCTGTGCAATGTATACATTTTGAAAGTAATCAAAATTGTTCTTCAAAGGAGGTTCCCACATCTCTCTTTTCTTATTAGACCCCTTTATATCTTTATCTTTAAAGTAATTTAAGATGATAAAGTTGCCTACCCCTTTTGATTATTGCTCTATTGGTCATCTATCTAAGGGAAAAGCTGTTGGTTTTGTGTCAACTTTTCAAACTATAATTGAAGAAGCAATAAATAATATTCTTCTAATGCATTGTGTGTCTCTACAAGTTTTTGAGATTTACCAATGTGACTGGTCTAGACACAAGATTCATGAGTGGATTCTCTATGTTTTTGGAGGGTGATAAAAAAACCTTGCAAATTATTCATGTGTTTTGACATCTCATTGGCATGCAACACACTTACATG
This sequence comes from Cunninghamia lanceolata, assembly GCA_027924645.1. Lineage (NCBI taxonomy): Eukaryota > Viridiplantae > Streptophyta > Pinopsida > Cupressales > Cupressaceae > Cunninghamia > Cunninghamia lanceolata. The sequence continues at coordinate 1,688,673 of BSBN01000135.1, read as the reverse complement.
TAAGTGATGTTTTTTGTGATGGGATATAGTTTGGGGTGTAAGATTGGATTGAATGTGTTAGTGATGAGATTTTCTAAAGGTGGAGTTTTTGATCTTTGTTCAAACAATGGTCTTGAGCTATGATGTATAGCTATCAAAGTGTTGATCCAAAGTGAGTCAAATAGGGATGATTGAAATCACTATTGTTGTAGACTAACCTTGTCAAGATGTTTAGTGTAGTTTCTAGATAGAGGATGATTGATCTTGATAGGGAAACTAACTAAATTGTTTGTTTGAATAGGAAGATATCAATGACACCTTTAGGAAACTTTTGTTTTTATTTGATTTTGGAAAGGTTAAGTATGAGATGTAAGGTGGAATGTTTGAAACGGGTATGGGACATATCTGTATGGTTCAAATGACTTCACAAATGGATTCTAAGAAGAAATGGGTATCCAAAACTGATTTTGCTATTTTTTGAAAACCTCGGGAATAGCTCACTATTATGGATGCGCAGGTTCAGATGCATAGGTACAGGGTGCAAATGCGCAGTTCTTTTGATTATATGCACAGTTCTGAATGTGCAGCTCTGTTGTTTATATGTGTAGCAGAAGTATATACACATCAAGATTTATCAGATGTGCCGTAGGAAGTTGCAAATGTGCGGATCTGCTAAAATGCCTGGATTTTGTTCAAGTTTGAGTGTTTTGGCATGTTTTTCAAGATAACCTAATGTTTTTATTGTGATAATTTTCTTTGTTCTTAGGCAAGAAAATACAATAGATAGTACAATTTGATGTTTGTTTGTGACATTTAGTGTTTAACATAATTTTGAAGACATGTACAATCCTAAGTGAGAAAAGATATTACTTGTTGAATCCCAACTTGGATTTCTCCAGCCACTTAAACAATGTGAATAGCTAGAAACTTGGTGGCACCGGCTCCCCTTACATGACACACACTTCTTAGGCACACCAAGTTTCATTCCGCTGAAGAGGAATTTCTGCCTCTACACATGAATAATGAAGATGTTGGGCAGCTTTAGAGGTCTAAACTCCTGCATCAACAAGTAAAAAGATTTTGGTTTCTAAAACAAATGGTTCTTAGTAACTTTGAGGGACCAACGCCTTGCGAGCATGCGGCAAGCTACTCAAAACTTTGACCAATCCTACTAAGAGTATCAAATACTTCACACAATGCAAAAATCATTTCCACAAAGTGCTAGTACACCTCTTTTCTATTTGGCACCATAAGGCAAGGTTGACGCTGGTTAGGACTTGGCTTTCGCCTTATCCCAATTATAGAGCGGGTCAAAGGAAAATTCTGCTTAAGGTCATTCCTTTTGGATGAAGCGCAATCCAAAAGCAGGCCTTGCTAAGGGTAAACAAGAAAAGGGTAGATGAGTCTAGCTTTTTGATCAGCCAAGATGTTGCAAGGGGAGAGCATATGCCTATCACCTTTGCAAGCATGACAAACACTTGTTTATTGACCGCCTAGATTAAACTAAGTGTGATTAATCTAATAACACAAAATGCCATATTTGCATGATAGCCTAAAAGGAAAGATAATCAAATTTAGCCTCTTAATTAAACTATGTGATGATTTGTTTGCGAGATTGGATGAGATTATTTCACCCTATTTATGCTATGTTTGGATTGTATGCAAAAATTTGTCCAATTAAACCTCTAATTTAGACTATGTGAAGATTGTATGCAAGATTGTACACAAAAATTTGTCCAATTAACCTCCTAATTTGGACTATATGTGATGATTGTATGCAAGATTTCAATGATGTCTATACCAAGCCCTAAAACCTGCAAAAACTAGTTGTCAGTTGTTTGAATACACTTCTTCGACGATCGATGATAGCTACAACAAGAGTTAGCATAAAAAATTATCAAAAAGACACTAAAATTGACTAATTTCAAATGTGCAGAAACAGATAATAGATGCACAATAGAATGAGTTATATGTGCAGAAAGACAAATGTGCAGCAAGAAGTGTCAGATGCACAGTAGAAAGTGGCATATGCATAGGACTGGTATTTTTCTTCACAGATGTGCAGGACTAGAACTCAAATGTGCAGAAACTACCTGTTATGACTGCAGGTACACCAAAAACTCAAATTTTGAAGTTAAAAATGGGGCAAGGCCCCACGGTGGGCACCAAAATGTGATTGATAATTTGAAACTACTGTAAGACCCTAATAAGATACCACAAATACTCTAGAATTCCTACTTAAATTCAATTCACCAATGAAACTAAGAAAAATATAGAAAACATAAGTTATACCTTGCAAACTAATTTATCCTTTTCATTCCATTGTCTCCTACCTTCTCAATGATCTTGTTGATAATGATATTGCTCTCAAAATTGTACTTCTTTTCTTTTTAAGATGACAATGAGATGAATGGAATTTGTGGATTTAAATGCAATGTAAAAGGATTTCTACTATGCTAATGATGAGGATGTGAAGCTAATGATAATAGCCATGATATTTATAGTGATATTAAGCTAGATGTTAATGCAACAATGATAAGTATGAAGCTAAATGATAATGCAACAATGATACTATGAAGCTAGATGATAATGCAACAACGAAGATTATGCAAATGGGGGGCCAAAGGCATGCTTGGAACTTGATGGAATTCTATAGCATGTAAGTACTATAGCTCTTGTGATGCAAAATGAAGGTGAGGAACTTGCTTTTATAGGCCAAGGAGGGCTTAGGTCCAAGTGTCAAAAGATCCATGGTGGAAGAATAAGTCTTGTCACATGTATGGTCAAGATCAAATTGGTTGGGATGAGGGAGATAAAGGTGGAAGATGTTCCTACTACGATGACAAGTTGGAGGAATATGTGGAACCATAAGCCACATGTCATGATGCTCATAAGGACCATTGAGACAAAGGTGGAAGACCATGAGAAGAACATGGATGAAGGAGTCTTTGGTTGTTGGAATGTGAGAGGGAATATAGGATTTAGAAGACAAGTGTCTTTGACCATGTTTGATGGTTGGGAAGAAATAAGGTGTTGAGGGGATAAATGACTAATTAAATATTAAGAATATTTAATTATTGGAGCAACACGGTGAGGTGTCCAATGATGTGGAAATGACAAGGATGGATGACATGGATTTTAGACATAGGACTTTGTCTTAGACTAGGAAATGATTAAATAATTTAGGATTATTTAATTAGATATGACATTAAAAGAATTTAGGATATTTAATTGTTGGAAGAATATGATGAATGTGAACCAAATAAATAAATTAGGATATTTATTTATTGATAGAAGAATAAGAATAAAATAAATATTAAATCCTTGACACCATTTGCCGGATGGGACAGGGTAATGAGGAAAAGTTGGCCAGACTTGAGAATACCAGGCCATTGCTACAAACTAGACAAAGCTGAAGAAAGGAAGAAAAACTGTGCCCTCACCAAATGGGTTGCCTTGCCTTCAGGAAGGCTGAAACTGAACTTTGATGGCGCGGTGAAGGGCAACCCAGGCACTTCAGGGGTAGGGGTCATTATTCAAAATTCTCAAGGAGACATAGTTTGGGCACTCTTGAAGAAATTGCCATCCAGAACCAACAATGAAGCTGAATTCTTTGCACTTCTACTTGGTCTGAGACTCTATAAAGAACACAATATAGTAGATTTGGACATAGAAGGCGATTCCTTGATTTGTATCAATGCCATAATTTCCAGGAGCATCTCAAACTGGAAATTGAAATACATAGTAGAAGCGATTTGGGAATGTCTCGATGGTTTAGGGAACATTTCCATTTCCCACACCTATTGAGAAGGGAATAAGGCTACTGATTTCCTAGCGAACTGGGCGTGCGTACAACAAGAGGAGACAGTTGTGGCTGAGTCATGTGAGCCTTGGATGGACTTGCCTATGGAATGACCATTGAGTTCACCATTGCTCAGTCGTCTAGAACTATAGAGATTTGGAAGATCTATTTTTAGTAGTGACGACGTACCTCAAGAATCCTTCCCAACTTTATAGATGGAGACCAAAGGAAAATCCATTCATCATCGGCCTCCATGGAGATTGATTGCATTTGCATTTGCCAGTAGGGAGAGGATGCGAGCTCAGAAAACTTAATGAACTTAGGGAATGAGGATACACCTGCGGAAGAAGGCCAGGGGGATCAAGCCAACCAAGACGAGATGCCAGAGGAATCTTGGATAGAGCAGATCAAATGACTGTTTGTGGTGTCCTCAGACCACATCGCAGAAGCCATCCTCAAGGTAATTGGTGAAGTCAACCTACCTGAAGGCCATGTCCATGACAACACCATGTATGAGGAATTTTTGGCCACCTGTGTTCTCATTATGGGCAGGAAGGCCCAAGGGAAAATAATGGCGAACGCTTTTGTGAATGTGGATATGAGGGAGGCTGCCATGGCAACTATATCATCCTTCAACAAATGCCCAACTAGGGGCCTAATTGGTGGAGTTTTTGATGCAACAGTAGTCAACAAGAAAGGAAAGTCCCCAACAGTCTCAGCCCAAGCCTTGGTTTTGTTCTGGGAAGGCATCTAGCACAACAACATGGAGACTTTCTCCTATTTTGTGAGTAATTATGTTGATCTTTTCTCACCTACCTAAGTGGAGAGGGCTGATAAGTTGGTTGAAGGCCTGCGTGTCTCATGCTGCCATATAAGAAGGTTTTTGTAAGAATTTTCAATATAATATAAAGGGAGCTACCCCCTATAGTAGCACTTATTAAGAAAAAAAAATTAAATATTTATTTAATTTGACTCGAGCCATTTTATGTGTATACAGTGATAAATATGGAAAGTTTAATTGTAATTTTTCAATTTCCCCCACCCTTCGCTATCATTCAAAAATTGTTTCAATAGTTAACTTTTCAACTAGAATTCAATATTGTAACTAAAAATTAAAAATAGGAAATTAGGAAACCTTCCTAGACTACTCAAATTGGAAATTGTCATGTAAATAATTACAGATCACAAGACCATTCAATGAAAGAATTACTATGTCAATACTCAATAACTCAAAACTGGAAACTAAATATCAAAAATCAAAAAGTCTTCTCATAACATTGAAAGTGCTAAACTGTGGACTTGAAAAGACTTAATTCAAATAAAAATAATGAAACTCAACATAAAAAAATAGTAGTATCTCTTTGAAATCATTTAGCCATAAAAGCAAGGGATTGTGGTGTAAAGGTATTGAGGTCACTTATAAGAGCATGGTCTGGATCTGTAGCTTAAGTATGGTGATGTTTTAGTGTGGGAATTACAAGGTTCATTTCATCTTGAACCATTGTTTACAAATCTTGACAAATGAAGACCAAGTTCACCTCATTCAACACTTGCAAAAAAGATTGAACAATTGTTCATTTAATTAAAATAATTGGGAAGAAAAATCAAACAAACATAAATCTCAACATAAGGGGGGAAATTAGCAGTATTTGGAAACCTAAATTAAAAAGAAAACTAATCTAATAGTGGAGATATAGGTGCTCTTGCTTCCACTTGAATTCATTTGATTTCTCAAAAACATTTCCATCATGCCAATAAATCTATTGTTTTCTTGAGCTAGGCACTCAAGATCTCTTATTAGCATTGTTCCTATTTCCTTAAGAGATTCACCACTTGCTCATGTAAAATCTTCATCCCTAGACTTAGTTTAAAATTTCCATCCAGTTGAAGAATAGACTCATCTAACTCAATTTGAGATTAGACCCACAACCATATCTACTTGTAAATTTTAAGTATGACTCCAAATCTATCACATGCATCTCTATTTACAAATTTGGAATGGATGTCAAACAATGAGGATGGCCATTGGCAATGGGCCAAATAATTATTTTTTTTATATTGAATTAAGCTTATTTATAAATAACATAGTACAAAAACACACAATAGAACATAGTTGCCATAAAAAAACCCAGATACATAATGGACGTAATTGCAGTTGACCGAAAGCACTTCATTGTGGACAAACTCATATGCTTGAAAGCTTTAAACATTATAAACAAAGGACTATGACTATTAATTATTAGGAAAAATATCACAAATCTTTATACCATGAAGCTTGTGCTACTCAAAGTGTGATGAAATTGTCCACACATTGTGATCATGCATCTAACTGTTGGTGTTTGGTGCCTAAACTCAAACTAACTGAATTTCGATCAACGATTTCATGTAAACAATCTAAAGATGAAATGTGTCCATGGGGAAATATGTTGAGCACAACACTTCATTTGCTTAAGGACCTAACAATTCACCATCAAGACCTCTTCAACATACCAATTGCACGCTAAAGTGTGATTGCCAGTTACTAGTACTTTTAAGTAATTATTATCACTTATATAAGATAGAAACTAATCGATTGACAACACTTGTTAAGGTTTACATTTAATAGCATAATCATTAAGAACCTCATCATAATGGACCTTCAAACTACACTGAATTGTGTGCAATTATACCCCAACAAAAAAAGATGAACACATTTGCACATATATTTTAAAATAGAATTGATGGCAATATTCTCAAATTGCAAAGGGAGTGAGATGGGGCCCTAAACAATTTACAAATATTTATTAGTAAACAAAAAAAAGAGAGAGGAAGTGAACATGTGATAAACCTTGGGTACTAGGGGAGAAGACCCAATAGTTGAGCATGTACTAATAGTTGTGAGGTTATTTGAAACAGTTTGATCCTTTAATAAAACATATTCTCAATATTGTTTAAATATAAAAATATCAATAGATATATAATAAAGTGTCATTCACTATCATTTAATTAGTACTTTTAGTTTAACTTGGCATTTGTCATTAATACACAAAAATATGAACAACTACTCATCATCTCTTACTAAAAATATATGTAATAGTGGTCAAGATCTAATTCTACATGAATTATAAGTCAATCTAATATTTGTACATAAATATTGTATTTTAAAATATTATGCTATTAAAAACAAATATTATGTCTTTGTCATCACATTGAATAGTTTGATTTTGTACAATCTATGCAACTCTAGTGTAAAATTTCTAATACTATCCAAATAGAAATTTGTTTCTTAATGAACAATATAGATTCTCAACCTATCATATGTAAGAACCCTAGATAATAAGTGAGTTCTTCTCTTTCAAGTAATATGCAATTAATGTTCTTTTTGTAGACCTCAACCACATATATTAAAATACCTACAAGACAAAAAGAAGATGTGAATCTTGCCATTTAGTACATAAATATTATTTAATACAAATTTCAAATAAAAAGTTTAAATATTAATATAGATTTAATATAAGAGCACCTCCATAAAATTTTAAATGGTCTCGAGCTATCAACATATGATGTATAGTAATTTAAATATCACATTGGACATAGATTGAAGCCATGTGAGTCACAATGTATTCAACATTCCTTCATGGCACCTTTGGAGAACTCTTTTCCTTTGTGCTCATAGAGAACCAAATGACATTGCCTACATCGTGTCCCATGGTGTTTTGCAGTTGTTTGGTATTTGTTGAGTGCTATTAGAGTAGCGACATCCATGGAAGTAACTTTTGTTTTGTGCAAAATCAACTACAAATTATTTGTATCATATTTCAATCTTACACTTCTTTTCCCCTATTTCCTTTCATTCTTCTACTTTCTTAAGTATTTTAAAAATCTTCCATGATATGCACAAACACTAAGTATTGTTGAGTCAAGCTCTGAGATTAATCCTTGCCTTAGATTTATCACTCCTGATTAGCCCACATTAAATGGATAAAAATGATGGAGAACCAACAAGTTTGTAGGGATTTATCCACATCACCCTTTGTAAACAACACTAATGAATCTCTACTAAGTAAAATATCTCCATGTGCTAAACAATTTGGGAACTACTAAATTTCCAACCAGGCTACTAGCCTTGTAAAATCCAAAATTTACTTGGTTTTTAACCTAATAAGATAAATTATTTAATGTGTGTTTCTTTTAATGGTTGTAGATATATGTCTTGATTTTACCATACAACTCACATCTCACAAAAGTCATAAAACATCTAAAGCATCGATATTTCGTTTCATTTCAAGTTGTTTTCAAGTTAACACACATGTCTTTTATTACCAAGGAAGAACAAAAATAGAAATGATATTGTTTATTTGTTCCAAAAAACAAACATTATTACTAAGACACTTTTAGAATTTATTAGTAGTAGTCATTAAACAAATGAGATTAGATTGTAAAGAGCACCTTTTTTATTATCTTTACCTCCCCACATTTGTTTTTGGTTTTTTGTGAAAACTGAAAATCTAACTAGAATTCAAAATTTTCCATACAATCATATAAAAATATGATAACAAGAATATATATTTAGTACTCAACAATCAAACAAAACTACTAATTTTAAGAGCTTTATTTAAATTCATGGCTCTATTTATGGATGATTTATATTATTATAGTTCTTCAAAAATGTAAAGAATTGATAGTATAAACATCGTGGCATTATTCAATCATATTTGCATGCTCCTAAATGATTTTGGTAAACCACATATCTCATTAATAAGACAATTGATGTTACTTCCAACTTTCATGGAGAAACATTTACACAAGCACCATGATAATTTACTATAAAGAAACCTTCTATAAGGGATGAGTATCAGGGATTTTTTTAGTGGCGAATCTTCACCAATTGGCGAATAGTTTATTTTCGCGAATGAGGAATTGGCAAATACATTACCACCGGCGGGGGGACCAATTCACCCAGTTTTTATGGAATTTTGGTCAAATGCGTTTCAATTCACCACCCTATTAATTTTTGAGTCATTTATAGTTAGTATTTTCGCCACGGTATACTACACAGTTCTAATGGTGATTTGCATGGAATTTTGGAGGCATGTTTTAATTCACCCACTTATTTGTCAATATCAATAAATGGTTGACAAGCATGAGGACCCAATTCGCCAATATCATTAAACGATTGACATGCACGAGGACCAATTTCGCCAGTATAATTAAACAGTTCACATGTATAAGGACCAACTTTGCCAATACCATTATAACTCCATGCTAATTGTAGGGCCATATTCGCCTAGAAAATTACTAAATATGTGTTTGATGGTGGTCCATTTCGCCTAACATTTATAAGTGTCCTATTAATAGTATGTGAGAATCGCCATATTATTATAATACCATTTGAAAATCTCACGTTATTTGCCAAATATGCATTAATATAAATGCATTTGAAACTCTAATTAATCCTTTAAGTTTACACATTTTGTTGAGATCAGCTCTCGAATCTTCGATTCATTCCAGATCATAGAGAAGTTACAACTATAGGCATTGGCGAGTCACTGAAAGGTAAGTGATCACTTCTTTACAAGTTTACTGTGTAATAATATAAGATTCATGTTGATTATTTATGTCTTTGTTACAGATGATAATAGATATTGATTGAGTAGGAATTAGGACTAGGGAGATATCTTAATCTAGGAGTCTAGGACCCAGGGATCTATATTCTATCATCTATGATTGCATCTTGAACAAAATGACATTATTTCTGTAGCTTTTAATTCGTGAGAGATGTCAAGCAAGAAGAAGTTGTCTGAGGGTGGTGAAGGGAATCAAGGGAGGTCAAGGCCATCAAAACAAAGAAACAATAACATAAAGTTGTACTTTGGCAATGTTGGCGGTCCATCGGATGTAGCTACAACATCATAACCTGTACCATCTATTGACTTGCGTCACAATGGCACGAATGATATTCCAGGGAATACCCAATGTAGTAGGAATGATGACAATGGCACCGATGATAGTCCAGGGAATACCCAATGTACTGGGAATGATGAGAATGCCGCAGATGATGTTCCAGGGAATACCCAATGTATCAGGAATGATGAGAATGCCGCAAATGATGTTCCAGGGAATACCCAAGGTAGCTGGAATGATGACAATTCCACAGATGATGTTCCAAGAACAAATGATAATGAAGCTAATGAAGTTATAGAAATCAATGAAGATGAAGATCCTGCAAGTGCACACAAGGGGAAAAGAAAAGCCAAATAAAAAAAGGGGTGTGAGTGTGAAATGTCAAGGAGTTTTCAGATTGAATGGGTGTCAAAATTCCCATTCATTGAACTGGTGGAGAATAAAAACAAAGATGAACCTCCCACATAATGCAAGTGTAAGATTTGCAGTTGGAAATATCATAGGGAGAACAGGTTGCAGTTAAAACTTGACACCATAGAAAAACATATTGGCAAAGTTTATGAAAAACAAATCATAGATGGAAAGGAAAAATCAGTGATAAGATGGAAAACGAAGGAAGAATGTCTTCATGTAAAGAATGTTGTCGAATATGAAGCGCATTTGCAAAGAAAGGTGAAGATTCATGCAGGTGGAGGTTCAATTGAAGCTCAATTTGGAAAGATGATGGGAGAATTACAAATGGCAATAACTATTCAGTTGGGTGTTGTTTTTCATATTTTGAGTAGAGGGCGTCCTATGATAGACTACCCTGAATATAATAGTTTATTATCTTTTGTGGGCGTTCCTAATTTTCCCAACACACACTGGTCAATAAACTGTGGATGGGATGGGCAAGTTCTCTTGCTGAGGTGGAAATATGTGATTTACAGGAAAAAATAAAAGAGTCAACTTTTATTGCTATATCTCTAGATGAATTTACAGCAATAGATAATACTTCCTAGGTATGTATGCTTGTGTATACTTTGGAAAATCATGTTCGCCAACCTCGTCTACTCTTTGTTTATAAAATGAAGGAGAATGCAACATCACAAAATCTATTTGAGATAGTTAAGAAATATTTGAATGAAATTGGAGGTATGGATGACTGCACAATTGCGAGAAAGTTGGTGTGTGTAGGGGCGGATGGAGCTTCAGTAATGCAAGGTCATAGGAATGGTCTGCGTGTGAAGCTACAAACTTCTATTTCACCATACATGATTAGCATTCATTGCATGGCCCACATAATGAATTTAGCATTTAAAATTGTGAGCAAGTTTCCTACAGTATCAAAAGTTGAAGATCTAGTCCGCGATCTCTACTCATACTTCTGCCAAAGTCCCAAAAGGTTTTTGAAATTTTAACATTTTGCTAAGAGAATAACTGCAGGAAACAAGCTTCTTAAGGATGTTGATACCAGATGGATCTCCTTTCTTGAACCAGCTATAAGAGTTTTTACAGAATATCAATCCTTGATTGGTTTAATGTACTAACATCACTTCACAGTTGACAGGGCTCCTGACCTCTTACATAGGTTAAGTGACATAGAGACACTCGTTTTAGCTGGTATTCTTCCCATGTTGGAGGAAATGAACATGCTTATGAAAAAAGCCCAAGAAAGGACTATGTATATTTCTGAATATACTAGATTGCGTAGAATGATATGCATGACCCTCGATAATCTATATCTATCAAGCTAGTCCTTCATAAGTCCAAAATTTAGCAGCTAGCATTTGATAACAAATGTGACCAATAATGCTAATTTTTTACTGTTTAATGATAGTGGGGAGTTATGTGTCTTTGTAAAGGGATTTGAGATACCAATGTACTTTTTCAACAAGGTCAAGCTCACTATCAGAGAAGAACCTGTTTCAAGGGGAGCTTTTGACAAGATTGTTAATTTTGTAAGTACTACTTTAAAGAATATTGCGAGATCTCTTTCCTTAGAGATTAGAGATCGATTCCCTCACGATGAACTGCTTGAAGCCATGTCTATAGTGTATCCTTAATATTGGGTCAACTGTGAGCCAACTAATTTTCACAACAAGATAAAGACCTTAACAAATCATTTTTGCAAAAGTATAGAATTCAATGGACAAGTAATAGAAGGAATTTTAAATCAAACTAAGCTCAGTGATCAATCAAGTCGATTTGCAAAATCAATGAGGGAACAATTTAAACTCATGGAGGCTCCCCACCAACATGGATCGATAACAAAGCTTTGGGCAACCTTAAGTCAAAGTAAAATATTGCGTGATGGATTATCAAAAATTTTCAAACTTGCTGATTTATGTCAAACCATGATATTGGGGTCGATGGAGGATGAGAGAGTTTTTAGTGCATTGGGGTTCTTGAAATCAATGATAAGATATAAACTTGACAAGAATTTAAAAAATTGCTTGAGGATGTATACAACTAGACATGATATCCAGAGTTTTCCTTTTGATAGGGCACTCGCAATCTGGAGGTCCTCATGTGAAAGAAGAGGGTTGTACAACACTTCAAACAATAATAGCATACAGGAAAGTGACACGATGAATACCAATGCCACATGTAGTGGTAGTGGTGATGATGAGATGCTCTTAAGTGGAGATATGGAGATAGAATAAATTGAAAAACATGATCAGGATGATTCTGGATATCATGGTCACAGGGAGGATCGGGAGAATCTGAATGATGAGATGATTTGGCAATTTGAAGGGATTTAGAAGCTACTAGGTATTTATATTGTATTACATGTTCCAAACTCCAAAATGTTGTTGATGGCATTTTATTTCAATTTGTCTATCTGTGATGTACATTTTTTTTTTTGATCAAAAAAATTAATATTTTCATTTATTATTGTGTGATTCTAATAATTTTTACAAGCATTCAACTAAATGTGAAGTAAATTTTCTTCTCTATAACCAAAATAGTGTTTCATTTATTCTCCTTTATTGCATTGTGATGGTTTTTTAAAATTCCCAGGCTCTAGCTCTTGGAAACTATAGAATAACGCATTGCATTACCATACTTTGATTAGTTCCTAAACCAACTCTACTTAAGAATCCTTGTAATCACTCAGAACACTCAATATCTTCTTAAAGCATTAAATTTACTCTGAGTAAAACCAATAAGATAAATATTCAAACACTAAATTTAGGTTCCTTAGTCATAGCATTTTATCAATTTTAAAATAGCAGACCCCAGCAGATTGTTCCATGATGTCCAGCAGAACATCCTGGTGGTGCTTCCTTAGGATTTAGGGCTTCTGGTTCGCTTGGTTTCATCTATTTGAATTTTGAATCCCTAAAATTATAAGTGTTTATGCTTTGTGCTTCCTGTGCTTTTTCTTCTTTCCCTCTGTTGACTATCTGTCGAAGGTTACCAGTCGCTTAAGTCACAACTTAATGTCTTCACACCCGTGAGTTGACTGATCCCTGATCCTAGCCTTACCTGTTGTCGCTCGTAAAAATCAAAGCCTTAAGTCTTAGGTTAAAGCTTAATAAAGCACATTTCGCAGCTTCATAGCACCTTTTCATGACATCACACCCCCCACCCCCGTGACCATGTGAAATGACTGCCATCTGTCAACTGATATGACAGTGGTCCACGGAAGAACTTTTGATCCAACAGTTGCGCTCCATCACAGAGGTATCTCTCTGAGGGGAATATTCAATGCGCTGTCGTGAGATGGTGACACGTGGCACTCCTCTATTAAAGAATTGAAAGCAAGTGGAAGGTGGGCGCGTGGGGGCTTAATCGCAACATCGCATGGTAGGTAAGTGGTGGGCCATTTCTGGCTGCAAAGTGTGAGGCACCACGTGTCTGGTCCAGACAAAAAGGTGATGTGATCTACAGAGGGGGTACAATTGATTCAGCTTATTCTGATTGGTCAAGGTCTTTTCAAAGGTGGTGACGAAGATTTTCAAATCTAGTCACGTGATCTCAGCCGTCAATTATAGAACGTAAGGAAAGGATCAACAGCCCCATTTCAAATTTCCTACGAATGAGGATTTTCAACTGTCTGCGGCATGAACTGAGTAATGGTCATCGTTGCCACCATTAATACTACAAATGGAAAGAAATCCAACATTATAAGGGCATAATTTAGGGCATTATTTGTCATTTTCGAGAGCACAGTTGCATTCCTAGCGAAAGGAGCTTCAAAACGAGCAAGTTGATGTGATTCCAAGCCTCTATTAGCGTCAAAAACTAGTAAGTTGCTTCTATTCCTGTGTCTCATCAATTCAACTATCTATTCATTTCAAAGTGTTCAGAAGTAATTTATAGTTGTAGAAGCCCTAAGTTAATTGCGTAAACACAGTTTAGAAGAATGAGTCAATCTAGTCAACCTTCCACCTCAAAACGTAGTCTAGATGAAGACCTCATGATCCAACGTCCCAGGTCATTGAGAAAAGTTGTAACAAGGCTAGGACAAGTAGGAAAAAATGATAAAATCTATGACTTGTGTGTGAATTGTAGATATGCTAGGATACTCGTATCAGCGTGGAGCCTATTTGAGCATTGGCATAACAGAGAAGACTATAGAGCCTCTATTTTCCATGCCTAGAAGCTTGATTTGGCCAAGTTGATTTGCTCCAATGTCTTTGTCAATCCAGACCTGGTCAGAGCAATTGCAAGTAGATATGACCCCAAAACTAGGTCTGTTCTGTCTGGAAATGGTTTTGTCATAATTAGATTCACAAAAACCTATATTTCAACTATGTTCAATTTAGACCCTGTTGCCAGTATGCCCATTGACCTGAATGTCTTCAGAGAAAAGTATAAGATTGTTAGATATGTATATAGATCTATCAATCTGGCCAAGCATAGACCAAGGGAAGTTAATGGAGGCCTGGTAAAAATTCCTGACAGAGAAGAGGAGCCCTTCCATTGTAAATTGTTCATGGAATATTTTGTCAGAACTTACCATAGTTTATGCCATGTGCTTGGGAGGGATGCAGCTAACAGAATGCCAGTATCCTTGATGATGATGGTAGTTTGCATTCAATATCTTGGAACCAGACATCCATATGACTATGCGGGTTACTTAGCTAAGAAAATGCACAAGCAGATGGTGACAATAATAAACAACCTGTATAGTGTAGGTCCTCATGTGGAATTCACATGGTATTCTTTGATGTGCCACATGATGCTATTCTCTCTGTCAGGCCACTGGCATAAAGATTTACATGTGAGGATGACAGATGAACAAGGCAAGATGATGCCAGTGCAAATGTGGACTTGCATGCTTGACATGCATTTTAAGGATGCTAGTTATGTTGTTTTTGAGGAACATTTTGTAAGGAAGGTCTTAGGTTTCTTGAAACCTGAGGGGGATAGAATACCTAAAGAAGTTAAGGATTTCTTGAGACCTTTGGAAAGGGCCCCACACTTGAGCATAGAACACAACTGGGGAGATTGGTTTCTGCATGCAAATACTACTTGCATCAGGATTTATGGGTGTGAGGATCCACCTTACACTTTGCCTAAGTTTGTGCCCAAGAGGCTTACCTTCATGGAAATCATAAGGCAATTAAATGAAGCTAACAAGGAGCATTTTAGAAAGCACAAGAAGGGGTCACTCATCCCTACTTCATTGAAGCTTAGTGATTTTATAACAATTGATAAGAATGGATTAGATCAGATTGGCTCCATGCTTCAGTGTTATAGGATGGATACAGAGCAAGTGAGAGCATTTAACCCTAAGGGTTTTATTCACAAAACAAGGTTGAAGGTCAGTAGGCCTGGTTATGCCCACCGAGTCATCTTCAATGAAGATATAGTAAGAAATTGCCAGTCAATGCAAGAGATATATCTTTTGAGAAATAAATGGAATGTAGTGATTGAGGGAGAGAGGATGAAGAGAAATGCCAATCGTGCATACCCTGGGGCTTATGTTGAAGTGCAAGATCCCATAATGAGAATTGAGATGATCTTTGCCAAGGTAGAGGAACTGATAGCTAATGCACCTGCAGGTGAGGAGAGGCCATCTTACCAACCAAGAAGTTCTAGGGGTAAGTATGTAAGAGAAGAAGAATCCCCTGATTCCCCTACTCCAAAGAGAGCAAAAACCATTGACCTTGAGGTAGAGGTGGAGATAGAAGTTGTGGAACAGATGGAAGAAGTAGCAGAAGGACAAATTCAGGAGCCTCCTCATCAGGTGAGTTCCCCATTAAGGATAAGGCCATACTCTTCACCAGATAATAGGTTGACAAGGTCAACAATTAACAATGAAGTTGATACAGAAGATATGAGAGTACTGGCATGTAACCAATTTATTGCAGATGATGCATTTGTCAGCACACTTGAATTCAGGTCATTTGTGCTGAGGATAAAGAATGAAGAATTTCAAAGGAGAATTAAGGAAGCAAGGAATGGTACTGACCCCTCTGAGTATGATACTATTACTCAAAGGGTTTTGAGTGAGGTTAATAAGGATATCAGTGCAATAACCCCAGAGGAGGGTAGGGCTCTTGTAGCTAGAAGCAACATCCTACTACTACCACATTGGACTCTATCAGATGCAATTGCATTTGATACCATAACAAGGGATGACTCTGATATGATAGAGGAACAAGTCAGCAAAGCTTTGTAGGGTGCTGCATTTGACCCAAGGTTTGAAACCTTGGCAATTTGGGCATTGGCCCCCAGTGATAAGAAACCAAAAGTTGGTTTGGAGGAACTGACTGGCAATGTCATAATTATAAGGGTGTCAGACACCCCTGCCCCTCAAGTTGCCAGTCTAAATGTGCAAACTGCACAACGACAATTAAACTGCAGAAAGACTATAATTAATTGTTGGAGAAATATGCAGTGGCCATGGCCAGGTTGAGCAAATATGAAGGGCAACCACAATTAGAGCCTGGTCCATCTTAGAGTCCCCCTATCATTCAGACTGCAGAGTCACTTCTAGTTGACACACAACCTCTCCTTTCAGAAATCAGAGAATTGAAGGAGGATAACAAAAAAATGAAAGAAGAAAAGGAGAACAAAGTAAAGGACATGGTCACCAATTTGATCAAAAATAGAGTGACCAAAATCTTGGCCAAAGTGGAGGAGGCTTGGAGGACTTACTCAAAATTAAGGATAGCCTATGAGAAGCATGAATCTGATAAGCAGAGACTATCAAGTGTGAAATCTAAGTGGCTACCAAGAACTTTAGAGGTCAGAGATTTTATTAGGTGTTCTAGATTTGATGCAAATGCACCTCCTGAGTTGAAATTGGTGTCAGATATACTAAAACATTTTGAGGATGTGGCCAGTTTTCAATTGAAATTGGATAAAATTTTGAGGGAAAATATGCAGGCAATAGAAACGATAGACACTAAATGGTTGCCACATATTTTGGAGGCTGATGGGAAGGCTAAGGACCTGGACAAGTGGAAGAAAGAAATAATATATAATGGTCATCAATTAATTACCGCTTGTTGTGATGAAGGCGATCCAACCATGCAGGTGCTGGGTTTATCACTTGACAAGATGCATTTGGTTGAATTAACTTTTGATATATTCTGCAAGAATGTAAAGTCTAGTTTGGATGCCAATTATGTGAGTCATAATGGCAAGATCACATAGGTTATCTCATTCCCCTGGCCACTTGAAAAGACATACAGTGAATGGAAGGACAAGTATGGGTCGTAGGATTGAACAGGCCAACCACCTTTTCCCCAGCATTAACAAGGTAGATCTTTAGGAGGCTACACATTTCCCAAAGTTCATCTACTCCTCTTTTCTTCTCTCAAATGAAATTAATATTCTCAACGCCATGTTGGCAGTGAATTGTATCCATAACCTACTTGAAATGACAATGTAATCAATGTTGAGTACACGTTCTTGGTCTATAAAAGAATTGTGTTACTCATTCTTGTGTGGTTGGAAGATTTTGGAAATTTTGAGAAGTAAATAAGATACAAGTACTACTTTGTAATGTTGTTGGAAGATTGGGGAAGTTTTGAACAGTGAAATATAATACAATTCTGATAGGTTGCCCATATTTCTGGAGTTGTAAGTTTCAGTTTCTTGCATGTTGCATGATTTTTCATGAGCATTTTATCAGTTCTAGATTGAAATATATGAATAATGTTGTAGCATATTATATTATTAATATACACCATTAGGAAATATTTAATATGAAGTGGGCAATTAAATAATACCGACAACTTCAACACATAAAAGGATTTTAGTGTTATATTGATTTTCAAATGAACATTGAAGGTCCAAAGGAAATTAGAATACATTGAAGATTGAAGTATTAAATTTACAATGTACAATAACTTGCTCAAAACCAACTCTGCACAATGCTCTCTTGGAACTTGGAAACACATGTTTTTGATTAGATAAGCGGCAAGCCAAGGGTGCCGAACCCATTACAAAGCAGCCCCTAGGGCACTCCAGATAGACAACAAAAAGAACGGATGCCAAAAAACTAGAGACAACAGTCCAATAGCCTAGTCATTCTGGTATTGATGTCATCGGAAACACATGTTACTAAATCATTGTATCAGCTTTTGTAGAGTGCTCCACTCTTCATCTGATGGAAGTGTAATTTTTCTTAACCCATGGTTACTGAGTTGTAACTGTGATAATATTTTATAACCGATATTGTTACTTGACTTGAATGTATCACTCAAAGTTTCATTCAAGGTTATCAGTGGCAGGATGGAATCCATAAAAATTGCCTCATCAAGATTTTGAGGAAACTGGTCCTTGTCGAAGTTCATTTTATCCTCCATCTTCTTTTTGAAAGCATCATTTCCAATGTATCAGTATGATGGGTCAAAAGCCACCGGCAAACCAAGATTTTTGAAGTGTTCTACATTTGTTTACAGTTGCTTTGTCAATAATACAGCTTGTACCAAAAGTTCATGTGCTTGTTCCAGCTTCGTACATTTTTCAATGATAGTTGAGGCCTTTATTGTGGCATCAATACGGTTATGAATTCCTTTGGATTCGAATTCTTCACCACTAGCTATGTAGATTGATTGCAAAATTTTGTTTGCATATGACTGTCTTGAAGTTGCCATGTCTCCATTTTTAGCAATGTATTGTTTGAGTGTATTACTACATAATACTAGATCATTAATGAATTCAAATATTTTAGACAAATAATCAATCCTCTTCATTATTTTCTCCCAAATGTTACTTTTTATATAAACCATTGTGTTTCTATATAATTTAGATACTTTGTTTTGGTAGGATTTTATTTCATTCTCTGCATTCTTCAATTTTTTCTGCAAATTTTTAGAGAATTTTCTCTCTCTCCACATTTTCTTGTCACATATTTCCTACTTTTTCTAATTGCTCTACTTTGGTATTGGCTTCAATCAAGGATTGTTTTAATTTTTTTGAATTGGTTGTTTGAATATCATAATTTTTTTTACTTTCACTTAACATTTTCTTCAGTTCATTCACTTCCTCCTCTGTCTGTTTATTCACTTCACTTGTAGATGTAGAGTCAGAGTTTTTTATCCTTGTCTCTAATTCTTTGGTCTTGTTCTCTACTCCTTTCCTCTTGGCTTTTTCACTTGCTATGTCTACCTATAACTTTCCTATAAGAGTCTCCAACCTGTTACGTAAATCACAAAGTCAAATTAAAAAGAGCAATATGAATGGAATTAACATCACTGAATATATTTTCCTTCTGTTGTAACTCAATTACTGGAAGATGTGACCTGTCTATCTTACAACTCTAATTTGTAGACAATATATTCAACAAGGTTACCAGGAAATTAAAAACAATCATACCTTTTTTTCTCTCTCTTGCTTTAGCAATGATGTGTACACCACTTCGTTGTTCTTTTTTGATACATTAATTTTGTCAGAATTTTTCATTCCAAAAAAATCCACTTAGATGGTGCTCACCTCATAGTCAGATTGTTGCATCTGGTCCTCTAGTTTATCTTCAACTTTGGGCACAATAATCATGTAATCCATTTTTTCATTTTCTGGGTCAAATGTAGTCAATACCCTGGTTGTTGCAGGCTCTAAAGTTGCAGTAGTCTCTATCTCTAGCACTTGCTTCTTGTGACTTTTAGATAATCTTTCTTTCTTTTCAAACTCAGCTTTGTAATCACAATCTGTGACACTTGACATAACTTTGAATGGCGAAGGAGTAGTTGTAGTTTTGGTGGCATCTCTAATTAATTGTGGTTGAGTATTAGCCATTCTTGTCCCAGTCACACTAACGCTATGAGGGGGATGCCTTCTCGAAACAAGTGCTTTGAAGTGGATGTGGAATCAAAACCTGCCATAACCTTTTGCTTCTTAGTCTTCACAAGGCCTTCCTCTTTAAGTTTGTCTATAGTTTCATTTAATGTTGTTGATGACCTCTTCTGAGTTTGTTGTTGCATCTCTTGCTAACCACTACTACTATTAATACCTGTACCATCACCAGATTTGCCACCAGTAGCACTAGAATGTCCACCATCTCCTACAAGAAAAGAATTAGAAACATGTAGATCAGAGGACCCTTGTGGTACTGTTAGTGATTAAATCTCACTCTGAGGATTTAAAGCTGGAACAAATCTAATCTCCTGATCTGTATGTGTATGCCCTTTGGCTTGTTCATCACCTCTAATGCCAAGTAGAAGATCATTAGGTTTTCTATGGTATACCTCTGGTACCGTCCAAATTCCTTCTCCCATGGGCCCCAAATGACCACCTTCATAACCCAATTTTTGGGCTATTGATGCCCCTTTATTATATGTTTGTCTTGTGTTCTCACTCATATGAGGTTTGAATACATGGGCACTAAGATCTTTGGGTTGGTTTTCATCCTCATCATCACTTTCAACATTAGTTGCTTGAGCTTTGGAGGGATGCTCTTTATCCCACAATTTGCTGAACTCTTAATCTTCTGAGACGTCTTCGAGATTTGCGGTTGCTTTTGGATCACTGAGATCCTTCCTCATAGACCAAAAGGCAAAATTTTTTGACTATGACCAATGTTCCTCTATACAAGCTTGTTTTGAGTCTCTGGAATTTTTGTTAACTTAGATTTTTCAGAAGATTTTGTATAGAAATTGTTGAATCTCTTGTTTGCCAGTGCATCTCTCTGTGTTTGTGGAATTGGATGCAATCCCATTATTTTTTATGACAATTTTTCAAAAGAAATACCTCTTTAAGCAGCAATTTCTTCCATGACTTTTCTCACCTCCTCTCAAGAATTCTTGTTTTTCAACATTTCTAGAAGGGGTTTACTTTCATGTTGAATTTTAGTTGGAGTGTTCTTATTGGCCACAAGCCTTCTTTTAATCACGTCACATGGGTCATACTGCCAGTGAAAGTCAACATCAAATTTAAAAAGTTGTAGAATTTCATGTGCCACTGTGAATGCTTTTCTCTCAAATGTGAACCCTCCACATGAAAAAGGTAAGGAAGGAAATATGCTCTTCTTTTGCTGACTAACAAAGTACAATTGATCAGTACTCTCCATCTATCGTATGTATTCCAATGCAAAAACCCTCTCTGTCACATGTATTGGAAGTTTGTGGGGCTGTGCTCCTGATCCCTAAAATCTTAGGATAGTATATTCCTCCATTAAGTACCAGTTAGCCAATTGTATTTCTTTTCCCAGTTGAATGCAATTTCTACAAGACTCGGGCAATCTAGGCATTTGAGTATTTGTAATGGTTTCATACAATGGAGCCAAAAAGTAGTCCACAAAATGATTGTAGTTCTTTTGATTATGATACATCTTTATATTATGGTCCAATCCAGTAGTCCAATTTTATCTTGCTGACACTGAATTTGAAGCTTGTTGTCCTGAAACATCCCAGCAAACTGCACTAGAAAAAATAGCACAAGTAGGTTGTGAACCTAAATGTCTTTCTGTTGGCACTGGGAGTGGAAGGTTCACTTTGGCTTCATTTAATCATTAAAAACTGACAATGCATGGATTCTACAATGTGCTCAAGAAATCTGTATTTAGTAGGTGACATGAATTGATGGATATTGTATACCATTTCAAGGAGGCTTGCATCCACTTCACTATTATTATCCAATCTAAGGCAAAACACTAGCATGGAAACAATATCCTGGACCCATGATCTAAAAATATCAATTTTATAAGGAGGCTTATGATTTTGATTGAGTTGGACACCATCTGCTGTTAAAGATTTGATAAATCTTTTTTTGTTATTTTCTCTAACTGCTTCATAAGCATTGGCAAGTTTTTCTAGGTTGATGAGGATTGCTCCACATTCTTCAGCGGTAAAACCCAACAATTTGCCAAAATATTCTCCATTAATGGGAAGAATTATTTCTTGGCTATCTTTTTTAACTATTGCTTTTCTTTTTTCATCATAATTCTAGGCACAGACCATGATAAATTCAAGGCAAGGGAAAACCTCAGGTAACATCAAGCGTTCCAATCCAACCACCCATGGTGCAGTCATCCCATTAATTGGTATTGGTTTTTTGGGTCAGGTTGCATAGCTTGTGCTTGACGTACCTTATTCTCCAATGAAAACCTAAGTACTGAGGTAAACCTTCCAAAAATTACAAGGTCATAAATATCATGGTATTCATCTGTAAAACCTGGGGCTTTAAACAGTCTGACATAGTCTATTTTTTCTTTTTCTTTGGTTTTCGCAATTTTTGGTCTGGTAGTGCTGGTAGACATGCTTGTAACCACTCAACCCTAAACCCCAAGATTGAAAAAATTGAAGTCTCAAGGACAACAGTAACAACAATAGTAATAGGAATAAAGTATTTTTGTATTTCACTTACTCGGAAAAGATGAATACACTGACACTGAGTGAATCTGTGGCATCGCACAATCGATATTAAAAATTTTGGTGCACTGCAATCCCCTTGTCACTTGAGTCCTTGACCCTCTTGCTTCCAAGTAGTATCAATTAAAATTGCTAAATGCTAAGTGCCAATTGTGAAGTAAAGCAAGTGAAATGTGGTAAATTCTTTTATTAAAGTTCAGTACAAGTATGTAGTTTTAGTTGTACACTTGTACTGGGTACTTCCACTTTAAAGTTCAAACGAAATTTAAGGATGGCATGCAAGTCTGCAGCCTGAATTAATTATTTAATACAACACGTACATCGAGCGGTGGAATTGAAAATTTGAAAACTATTGTATAATCTCAACCGTTGATCTTTGTAAATCTAACGACTCTTGATTGATTCCGGAGGTTTGAGATCGCAAGTCTAGCGCTTTGGACTTTTGTTCTAGAATTCAGCTACACCCATCCATTTGGCATCGAAACATTCATCGAAACATTTCGCTAGAGTTTCCAGCTCTTTTAATATTTATATGAAGTCGGGCCCACTTTGATGATATAATAACTAATAGAATAAAATGAACACATTAACATCATTGCATCAATAATAAAGTAGAAATTATATTAATCCAAAAAGATTTACACTTGGGTAATTATATTAATGCAAAAAGATTTACACTTGGGTAATTATATTAATACAAAAAGATTTACACTCGGGAAATTATATTAATACAAAAACCACTCCAACGGCCAACCCAGGCTCCAAAAACACACAACACCAGAGAGGCTACCATAGTACCATAGAAATCCCTAGCCCCTTGACTGAGTGACTCCTCGAAAACTTGCCACCCTACCACCCCTACATGCGTCAATTCGAATTTCCAGTTTTTCATACATGCATGCATGTGTGGGAGATTCAACCCACCACCCAGAATAGAATGCATCATTTGCAAATGTTAAAAGTGTCAATTCTTGACATGATTTATTCCACTTGACAAATGTTCATATTTCTTCATTCCAACACATGCAAAGCAATAACACCCTGCATAGCCACACACAAACAACATTTTCCATTATTCTTATTACTATTCTATATTTGTGAACTAAGAACTCTATCACACAGTTAAATTTAAAGTCATGAATGATCACAAAATAAGTACTTGGTAGCTTACTTTCTTCGCACAACTGCTGTAATGAAAGCCATTACTTGGAACTTTTACAGTCTATTGATTCTTCTACTATCTGAAACTTACTAATGCAATATAAGGTTGAAACAATAAAGACTATCATATATACATTACATGTACTGTCGTGACAAATGGGTAATAAATAACAAGCTACTCCATTTAATTGCCTTTGTTGTACCATGGAAATTTGCAATGGCTAATCTGTGTGGTTTGTCACGACTCACTTGCCATTAATGAACTTAATTGAGCATTGGCTAATCTATGCGGTTAAGTGCATTCAGTCAAATCAATTGTACCACCACTGACCATTTGATGAACCCTAGAACGAAAGATGAACAGTTGTAGTTCAAATCTGGAAGGTAGATCTCCAATGCTACACATTGCTAACAAAATCCTCCAGAATCAACTAGCAGTCGTTAGATATTATTAGATCAACGGTTGACATATATATAAAATATATAATATATTTATATTGATTATTGTGCAAAGGTCAAGGTGGCAGCGCGGCATAGTGCAAGTCCTCGACTATACAACTATAAATTTGGGAAATTGGGTGTGTCAGTACTTTTGCCCCAAATAGAACTTATGCCGTCGATTTGCGATCATCTGACAATCAAAATCTATTAGAGTATTTTCCATTTAATGTCATCCATGCCAGAAGTGACTTCTGTCCTTTCATAATAAATAAGGAATGTCATGAAAAGCACAATTGCACGTTTTTGGGAAGGCAATTTATGCAATTCTATACAACAGTACATGCCGTCGAAATTAATGCAATTGATGGAAACAATTCATTGGGTTTGCAACCCTCGCAGACACATTATTCTGCATTTTCAATTTTTCACTAGTGTGCTTTGGAGGAGCTTTGGACTGCGTCTTCTATAGGTGTTGAACACTAGCTTTCGCAACCAGGTTGGCTAATTTGTGCTCTTTCTTGCCCATTTCTTATAGTGACAAATTTCAACACTTTAAGTCAACTGGGTGGGAATTGGGAAGAACAATTATTTTTCATGAGTCCAGACTATTTGTTTACCCAAAATCTTTTGGAGATTTATTTGGCACCCTTAGTAGTTATAAAAGCTTTTGTTTATTGGTTTCTCAAACAAGTAAAGATGAAGCTTTTGTTTATTGAAAATGATTTAGCTAAGGTGAAGGATACCGAGCTAAGTCATATAGATTTTGACTTGCAGGATTTCTGGGCTCAGTTAGAGCAAAACCCTAAGTCACCTATAGCCCAGAAATTCCTAACAAGCAGGTTAGCTCGTGCTCAGGGTTTCCCACCTATTGTGCTATGTCCAAACCTAGTTGTTGCATGTGCAAAGAACTATTATCCTAATATTAAGGGGAAATTTCAAGAGCATGCTGGTTCTTCTTCTGTGCATAAAGAATCAAGAACAAGAGAGCAAGGAACCTCCCAGGCTTCTAAAATTCAGAAAGCTTCAACTGGAGTGGAGAAACCTCATCATAGAGTTGGTTCACAATCTGGTAGTGGTGGGGATGGAGAGCAACCTGAAGATAATAGGAAACTAAAACTAAAAGGTGTATGTGAACAGGATGGTCAGCCTGCATTCGTGAAACCACAAGCGAAGAAGAGGTTGGATGCCTTACAACAATTGCAAGTAGATCACATGACTTCTGTTGTGTCTCCTTCACCTGGTAATGATTCTTCCATTTATCAACAGATTGTTGATGAGGGCACTTTTAATTTTCATTTCTTGTTTGAGAATCCAGACTCCCTCGTATCAAATGAAATTCTTGTGCAAGATACTCCTAATAAGCCAGAGAGAGTTGTCTTGAGTGCAAGTGAGAGCGGTACAGTTTTGTCTTCCCCTTTTGGCTAAAGAAAGTTTTTGAGAAAAAGAGGAGATATCCCCCAACAACAGACATAAATGTGATGCTGTAACTACATCTAAGCCTAAGAAGGCTAAGAGGATGTCTCAGATGGTAACGGATTCTTCCTTAGGGCATAGGATCTTAGAGATTATAGACCCCATCGGGGATAAAAATGAAAATGAAGTCATAGAAGCAGATTTCAATATGACCAATATTGACATGGGTCCTCCTACAATGGAAGGTGATTTATATCATCTAAAATTCTCTCAATGCATGCTAGCAAAGAGAGTTAAAGCTTAGCAACAGGAGAATGCAAAGCTGCAAGCCCAGGTGAATTCTTTGACATCTTTTGTTCAATCTACTTTGAATATTACTTCTCAATCCTCTGATGCAACTCCGAGTGTTTCTATTGATGGAATGGATCCTAGCATGTTGCAACAAATCTGTTATAATCCGTAAAACAAATTATAACCCAGAATCAATTGAAAGAGTTAGAAACATAAAGTGTAAATGCAAAAAACAATAACAACGATACCATGAGATTGATGTGAAATGCTTGAATGGCAAAATAGCATTAGATAACTATCTCCAATATCGAATAAAAATACAAGCTAGGTAGCATGCTTATATAGACCAGAGAGAGGGAGGAGGTGGCAACACCGACCAATGAGGAGCAACCATCTATTGGACTAAAGATAGCAAAGTATCTTCCCAAGATAGCTAATGGATGCTCATATGTAGGAAGGTGACACCTCACAACCACTCACATAATAAGACATGCTTTATTAACCTAGGCAAACTTAAATAAATGTGTAGGAAAAACCTTATAATAAGGAATAAAAAACCTACACTAACACCCCCCCTTAAGCGTAGCTTAGGTGGGTAAAGAGATGGGTCTCGGCAAATCAAGCTTGATGAGGTACCCATGTACAATGAATTCTCCCCCAAAAGAGAAGTAGCCCCCCCCACAAAAGAGAGTACACCCCCTGAATAAAGAGAGAAATAAGGAGCTAAGAAGCCCCCTAAAAGGAGGACACCTACTGCACCCCAAGCAAAGATTGCAAATGAATGAACTTGTTCTCAATGAAGGGTTTGGTGAAGATGTCAGCTGTCTGATCTGATGTCGAACAATACTGAAGATCAAGAACTTGCTCATGAATCAGCTCTCGAATGTAGTGCATGTGAATCTTAATGTGTTTGGTCTGCTAATGATGGACCGTAGGCTTCCTGAAGGAAATACCAAACTCAGTGAGAATGTGTTGAAGCCAAATGGCTTCAGTAGCAACATTAACTGCTCCTCGATACTCAGCCTCTGTAGATGAAAGAACAATAGCAGACTACTTCTTGCTCGACCAAGAAATCAGACCAGAACCAAGAGAGAAGCAATACCTTGAAGTAGACTTGCGATCCTGAGAATCGCCTGCCCAATCTGAATCTGTGTATCCCACCAAGTCAATATCCACGCCTCTGGCATAATGAATCCCATAACTGTGAGTGCCCTATACATAGTGAGGAATCCACTTAGCTATTTTCCAATGCAGTTCATGTGGCTCCTGCATGAACTTGGAGACCAGGCCCATGGCATATGAAATATCAGGCCTCGTGTGAGTCAAGTATATGAGACTCCCAACCAATTGGCGATACAAGGTAGCATCTACCAAAGGTGAAGAACAAGAAGCCTCAAGTTTGACTCCTGATAGAAAGGGAGTCGGTGCAGGCTTACAGTCAGCCCTGTGAAATTTGGAGAGCATATCAAGAGCATACTTGGGCTGAGAAAGAAAGATACCAGCTGAAGACTGTGTAATCTCAATGCCCAAGAAATAGTGAAGAAGACCCAAGTCAGACATCAGAAAACAATCATGAAGGGCAGTTTTCACTGCCTTGATGGTGGATGAGGAACTCCCTGTAATCAGTAAGTCATCAACATAGAGAACAAGGAAAGTGAGAGTATCATCCTGCTGCAAAATGTAGACGTTCGGATCAGAATGGCACCGAGTGAACCCATCTGATAGAAGAAAGGAGTCCATCTTGGCATACCAGGTTCGAGGGGCCTGTTTAAGGCCATAGAGAGACTTCCGAAGTCGGCAGACAAGTGAAGGATCTTGGATGAACCCCTGTGGCTGCTCCATATATATCTCCTCCTGAAGGTCACCGTGAAGAAAAGCACTCTTCACATCCATCTGATGAACTTCCCAGCGATGGGCTGCAACAATGGCAAGGACAAGTCAGATTGAATTCATCTTGGCAATCGGTGCAAAAGTCTCAGAGTAGTCAATCCTAGGAACTTGGGAGAATCCTTTTGCGACCAAGCGAGCCTTATGTTTATCGACCGACCCATTTGCAGCAAATTTTGTTTGATAGACCCACTTGCATCAAACAAGTTTTCTTCCCTTAGGAAGTGGGACTAAATCCCATGTATGGTTCCTTTCCAAGGAACTGAACTCTTCCTGCATAGCAACATCCCACTCGGGGACACCAGAAGCTTCCCTAACGGACTGTGGATCAGAAGTTGAAGCAAAGAAGAGATGAGGAGCCTGCTTGAACTGTGACCTTATTCTTCTCGCATATGAAGGATCACCAACCCAATCACCTGCTGACTCCAAAGTCTGATGAGTCCAAAGAGGCCCAGTGGCAGGAGAATCTGGAGGAGAATCAGCATCCTTTGAATGATGACTAAGAGAGCAGGAAGATGAACCCTCATCATCGCCATCTGAAGTGGAGGAAGAAGACTCCTCAAGAGGATTAAGGTCCTCAGAAGAACTATCATCATGAAGTCGCAGTGTCTCCATGGGAATGAAAGATGGAGAAGTGGTAGAAGAAGTATCCTCCTCAAACTGAACACTCCTCTCAATAAAGAGCTCATGTGTGGTAGGGTGGAGTAGCCTATAGCCTTCAACACCATCTGGATAGCCAACAAATATGCAAGGCCTACTCTACAGATCCATAGCCTTGCATTTCTTTGTTGGAATGTGGGCCCATGCAGAAGACCCAAATACTCAGAAGTGCTTGACTGTGGGTTTTCGACCGGTCCAAGCTTGAAAATGAGTTACCCCCTTCACAGCTCGGTGAGGAACCTAGTTCTGGATATAACATGCACAGTTGATGGCCTTTGCCCAATACTGAGGTGCCAATGATTTGGAGTGAATCATGCAATTGGCCATTTCCTTCAATGATCGATTCTTTTGTTTTGCAACTCCGTTTTGTTGTGGATTGTAGGGAACCATGTGCTGAAGATCAATGCCCTCTGAGGCACAAAATTGATCAAACCTTTGGTTGACATATTCCCCGCCATTATCGGTGCGCAGAATCTTGACAACCTTCCCAGATTGTTTCTCTACAAAAGCTTGAAAGTCCTGAAAAGACTCAAAGACTTCAGACTTTTGTTTGAGAAAGTATACAAAGGTGTATCAGGAAAGATCATTGATGAAGGTCAATACATATCTAGCTCTGCTGAATGAAGGATGTTGAAAAGGACCAGCCAAATCACTGTGTACTAACTCCAAGAGCTGTGTGGCTCTCCGTGCCTTGCCTTTGTCAAATTTTTCTTTAGGACGCTTGCTAAGAATGCAACCTTGACAAACTCCATCAGAGAATCGAATAGAAGGCAACCCTGTAACCATGTCATGCTGACTGAGCTGCTGCAAGTAGTGATAGTTCAAGTGGCCAAACCGCTGATGCCACAAACGGCTCACCTCATCTGAGTGAGTGAGCAATGCAAGTGAAGGAGAATCGGGAACAAAATGAGAAAAGTGATAGAGCTGAGAATGGTTATCAACTTTTCCTATAGCAACTGTAGACCCACTGTGCAGATCACTGATAACCACTGAGTTAGGTGTAGATTCAACTCTCTTGCCGGAACCTGTATGGGTGATCTGGTAGACAGATAGGAGATTAGTTGACAAAGAAGGCACACAAAGAACATCATGGAATGTCCCATCACCTATGTCAACAGACCCTCTCACAAGAACTTCCTCTAGTGTATCATTACCCATAAGAATATTAGGCACAGAACATGACTCCAAGGATGAGAAACTTTCCTTTGTATGGGCCATGTGGTGAGAAGCACCTGAGTCAATTACCCAACTATCTAGTAGTGTAGCAACTGCAACAAGGGCCTTGCCCTTCCCCTTACTATATTTCGTGTTCTTTGAAGATTGTGAAGAATCTTCCTTAGCTGAATCCGGCACTTTGATATTATTCTTCTCAAGAAGATAAGTGAAATGAGCTATTTGCTTTTTCAAACACTTATCCTCATCATGACCAGATTTCTTACAAAAGGCACACTTTGTCTTCTCCTTTTTAGACATGTTGTTTTTAGAGGAAGACTCAGGAGCTGCATTGTTTGTAGCTTGTTTTGGACCTTGTTTCTTCTCTCCTTGATCCTTTTGTTTCTTATTTTGCTTTCCATTGCCTTTCTGATCTTTAGTGCCCTGATTTGCAGCCAAGACATGAGACTTAGAAGGCTTAATAGTGCCCATGTAAACTAATTTATCCTGTTCTTTAGTGAGTCTAGCAACAAATTCATCTAAAGAAGGCATTTTGTAGGTAGTCCCAAAAGCACTTTTGGTGGCATAAAATGTAGAAACAAACACTGAGTAGTTAGGACCAAGCTTAGAAAGAATACTTAAGATCAATTGTGGGTTTTTCTTTTCAATCCCACATTGCTTGAACTATAATCTAATGGCCTAAATAGCTTTGTGAAGAAGTCTTGTATTGTATCAAAATTACATGGATTTAACCCTATTAGCTCATTCTCCAATTGATGTCTCCTTAATTCATCTTATTTACCAAAGAGATTTTCTAAAGTAGTCCATACATCATTTGGTGTTGTAGCAGATTCAACATGAAAAAGAAGATCATGAGATACATACATGCATAGAGTTCCAAAAGCTTCATCTAGCCTGTTATGAAATTTAGGCCTTTCTGCAATTAAGGTTGGTTCAGTTTCTAGACCCATTGTTACTCTATATAGTCCTAACTTCTTAAGTTGGATAATCATCTTAGACTTGCACTCATAGTAGTTGTAGGGTGTTAGAATAAGCACTGTTAATTGATCCATCTTAATGCAGAATTAGATTGTTGTTGTTGTTGTGAGGAAAGAAAAGATGCAAGAATACACAAGACACCCCCCCTTTTCCACTCAATCAAAGAACCCCCACAAGAAAATTTGATTTGGCACTTTATATTTAGTGCGTTTACAATTTTCACCAGCAAGAAATACTGAGTGGACTTGATCTCAATGTTATTACAGATCCTCAAAAAGAGCATATGCTGAAAATAATATTTAGGGCCAATACCTAGTAAAATAAACAACACCATTGCAAACTATGCAAAAAAACATCCACTTTCAAAAAAAGAATTGCCTTGATCCAAGGTTTTATGCAAAAGTTATGCCTCTTCGGAGTTCCCAAAACGAGGACTGCGCAGTGTCCCAACTGAGAATCTACAATTTCTAAAAACTCTCTGCACTAAAATCAAAAAAAGACTACACTAGTGCATAGAGCATGAAAAAATAGCCAAGATAAAAAAAAATTTCATGAGAAACGGAGTCTGTATGAGCAAGAACGGAGCATTTGAAAACTGCATTCAAATTTGCAACTGCCAACGGAGAGGGGGTCTGTTGTAGCTTTTTGAGTTTGTTTTTGCAAAATATATAGTCTGCATGCAAAAACTAAAAGATACACAGATAATTTTTCTGCGCTGCGAACAAAACTCAGAAGGCGTTTTTTTTGCTGATGTACAAAAGATGTAGATCTAGTGTAAAACAGACGCCTTTAGCAACAAAAAATGACCCCAGCAACCAAAAAATGGCATGCAAAGGTAGAATCAGCTACCTAAGATAAGAAAAGGCATGCTACAACCTACAATACTGATTAAAACACCAAATATGCAAGCCGATTGACAGATTTGAGCAAATCAAGATTTACCAGATCTTCATAAATCTTTTTTGATTCTCCAGATCGTTCGAAAAACGCAAGAGAAGAGCATATGAGATTTTACAAGATCTCTACAAAGAATCTAACCTTACAAAACTCGCTCTGATACCATGTTAAAATCCGTAAAACAGATTATAACCCAAAATCAATTGAAAGAGTTAGAAACATAAACTGTAAATGCAAAAAATAATAACAACGATACCATGAGATTGATGTGAAATGCTTGAATGGCAAAATAGCATCAGATAACTATCTCCAATATCGAATAAAAATACAAGCTAGGTAGCATGCTTATATAGACCAGAGAGAGGGAGGAGGTGGCAACACCGACCAATGAGGAGCAACCATCTATCGGACTATAGATAGCAAAGTATCTTCCCAAGATAGCTAATGGATGCTCACATGTAGGAAGGTGACACCTCGCAACCACTCACATAATAAGACATGCTTTATTAACCTAAGCAAGCTTAAATAAATGTGTAGGAAAAACCTTATAATAAATAATAAAAAACCTACACTAACAAAATCAAGAGATATTAAACTCTAGGTAAGGCCATTGAGCAATGGGTAGAGCGAGTCACTATTAATGGTTTGTTGTACATCGAGGAGGTCATTAAACTATATCCCCTCCTTTGTAATAAAAGGAAAGGGTTAATTGTAGAGTTACGAAATTTAAAGAGGGAAGACAGAAATCTGCTCACAAACTTTACAGAGATACAAGAAATGATGAAAATTGATACAAATATTCTTGTAGCTGAGAAAATTTTTAATGATCCAAATGAGAATGATTCTGTGTCTTGGATAGATGCACTAGAGTGGAAAAGGTCTGTGCTAGGGGGTTTTAGTGGACAAATAAGAAAAATTTTGGCTCAACATTTCACTGATATGGCTGATCTTAAAAACAATTGTACCATCTTAGATGTAGAGATTTCAGATGAAAGTGGGAAGAACTTGCTTGATGTCAAGGAAGTAAAAAAATTTTTTAAGAAGAGGCTTACTAAAGAGCATGTTGCCATAGTTAATGGTGAATCACTAGGGAAGATTGGACATATAGCATCGTATCTCACAACTTTCAGGCGTGGAATGGATGATGTCTATAAGAGAGTAATAAGTGCGGAGAGAATGATAGATAAGTGGAAAGTTCGGGCAAAGAACACATGTACACCAAGTGCTAGGACTTTAAAACCCATAATTAGTTGGTTCAGGAGATACAAGGTGAAACTGAGAGCACCGGTGGACTTGACTGCTACTAGTGAATAGGACAAGGAAAATGAAGCGACTCAGGAGGAAGACCAAATGATTGCCACATGATGACATTTCTTAGTTTTATGTTATTTCTTTAAACATACTCTAAATACTCTTGTGGCAAAAGACTTATTATTATTATATATTTCAATATTTATATAATTTATTGTTACTATATATTTCTGTTATTTTCAATATATGTATTATGAATGGAAGCTTGAGGAGTTGATTTCTGAAGTCGTAAAGTTTGTGTCATAGTGGATGAATATGTATTCTTTTTATGTATCCTTTTGAATTTTCTTTTTTTAAATAATTATCTATTAATTTTCGTTAATTAGAATTGTTGTTACTTAACACTTGTCTTTATTTCGCAGACTTTATGTAAAAAGATGGGTGTGTCAAAACTACAGCTCGGAATGGAACTTCAATTGATGCCATTGATTCTGATGCCGTTGATTCTGATACTAAATAAACTATAAATTTGCCAAGAAGATTAGACATTATAATATAACATTTGATATTTTCGCCAGCTACACTATGACTTTTCAAAAAATTGCCAGCACAATCGCCAAATATTCTATTTTATATTTTTGAATATCTATATAATTCGCCACCTAATTTATATTATATTTTTGAATATCTATATAATTCGCCACCTAATTTATATTATATTTTTTAATATCTATATAATTTGCCACCCAATTTATTTTACTTTTTGGAATACAACTATAATTCGCCACCTAATTTATTAAATTTTTTGGAATACAACTATAATTCACCAAGGAATTTTTTTAAAAAAAAAATCTATATACAATTCGCCAACAAAAAAGACATTGTCAACAAATTTGAAAAAATTCACCAAGGAAATTAATGTTTTTTTTCCGAAATAGGCATAGATTTGCCAACATTTTTTTGGAGTCAGGCTAAGATTCACCAGGATTTTATAGGTTTTTTTAGGGGGGGTTCCTTAAAGTTATCCCTGATGAGTATAATTGTTTACTCTCGAAAAAGAGAATACCATGATAGAGTAGCTATATCTAGTGGCTTATTTGGAAGTAATTTGTGAAGAGTTAAAACAATAAAATAGAGAGAATAAAAAAGTAAGTTCTAATTAAGGCAATAATTTGTTTTAGAAATTTAATTTAAGGAGGTATGCCATAATTGTTAATGACTATAAATTTCACATTCTTTTTAATAAAAGTTTTGCATCATTAAATTCTTGTGAGATTCCATTATATTCTAGTTTATTATGGAAAATCTTCTACATGTTGCTTACTCATCCCTCAAACTCCCAAGCAAATAATCCATAGTTAAATTCTATTAATCCATAGTTAAATTCTATTGTAACTGTATTGTGTAGATTCATAAGGACATGATAACCACCCTTGAGACATGCCCTTAAGTGGATTCTACTGAGAGGATTAATCCTTCCCTGGACCTATCCAGTCCTTCACTGAGAGGATTAATTGCTCTTCAAAGGGCTTTGCTGCAACAAAATTAAATTCTCATTCCACATGGGATTTGTGGTTCTAGTTTGAGCTACCTTTGTCTTCAACAATTGGTTTCCAAATTGCACCTTAACATTGACATCAAGGAAATATTCTTTGTCACTAGGAAATAACTCTTGAGCTTCAATAACATCAACCCTTACATGTTAGAAATAAGAGCTTTAAAAATAAAAAGGAAGTGTCTCAACCTTGCATGGAAATGAAAGAGAGTGAGCCAAGAAAAGAAAATTTTGTGATAGGTGCAAAGCGGCTATTTTGAGAAGTATCTTTTGCATGGAGATAGAGATAAGTTGGCTATGAGATTTATGATGGGTGTCATTATCTTTATATTAGATGTTTCTAAAATGGAATGTTTTATCTCTAGAAGGTTCTCATATGCAATGTAATATTATATATATTGATACTTTGAAATAGTCGTTTTGTGAGAGTTTAGTTTGCAAGTCTGTATGCAGCCGAAATGCTTCCGAAATTCCTCTAGATTGAATTGAACATTTACCACTCCACCATTGTGAATTGTGGCAGCATCGGAATGCCATGCTTCTAAAAATGCTTCATCAGCCTGTTTACCCATCCATACGGCCGACAGCTCTATGCCTAGGATCTCCTCTTTTGTACTCCATCATATAGGTCACAGAGGTGCCAGGGGACTATCTGGAGGCACTTTGTTGGAAACCTCATTGAGATCCATAGCCACATGCCCAATAGATTCATCCTTGCCAAATTGTTTGTCCATCACCACTATCTCAACAGTGGAAGATTGTATCTTGTCCTTAGAGAATGCAAAAACCTGTTTCCACTCTGGATTTGCATTCTTCTCAAAATGCTTGGTGGTGCCTTTGTAGTTCAGTCTGACCTCCACATAGGGGTCACAAGTCTTGGTGGTATACATAGCCAAGAGACCACTGGCCGTCACCACTCTAACATAGAGATACCATATCTGTTTCACCATATCATAGGTGTTGGAGGTACTGTCGCTGCTGACCCATCCACCTGGGCTATTCTTAAACATCATTCACTTCAATAGTCAAAAGTCAATTTTAGCCAATAAAAGTAGGACAAATATTTACCACCACAACTCTCACATCTCTGAAATGTAGAGAGGTCTCCTTCAATTCATAATCCAAAGACTGTGAGTGAACCTTGTGCATTGTCCCTGGCTTCGGGTCAGGTCTTTTGTCTGCAACAATACGAGTTAGATCAAAATATCCATCATAAATCTGGCAAGGAGCGACAATCTGACTTGATCAAAATATCCTGCCTCCATGACCTGTGCTTGCCCAGACACGTTGAGCAACAACCATGCCCTCAGGCCTACGCTCTTCTTCGTCACTCCTACTCTGCTGCCTACGCTGCCGCTGCGTGGGCTGCTCTCTGTCTCTTTACCACTGCCATTAATGGCAGCCTTAGTTGCAGTAGCCGTCGGCATCATTGTCTTCAATTTTTTTACAAACAAGTCACTAGAAATCGATCACCACAATCACAATGGTTTCATTTCTTAGTTGGAAGACCTCAGCATGCCATTACCCAAGATTTTCTTACATCAAACATTGGATGCATCCTCTGCTTACTGAAAGGAAATCAGGGAAATGGGGTCAAAAAATTGGGTTAAGTTTTCTAACATTGGGCAACACATTAAAAAGTGTTTTAAGAGTGTAGGTTAAACTGTTTAACTTCTTAGTTGTATTGAAGACATGGTATTTCTGAAGTCTATGATATAAAATTGTAAAGCTTATAAATAATTGTGTATAACTTTTTTGTATCAACATTTGGGATCACACTGTTCTGATCAGACTCATCATCATAGTTTTAATTGTTTGTTTAGATTGTTAGGTATTAGAGATATTATAAAATAAGATTAAATAAATAATTTGAATATTCAAATGGATAAAATTAGGTGAAAAATATTCAGCTATTTTTTTTATTGAAACCATGCAAATATACAAATAATAAGCAGTAGAGTGCTGCAGAAGGAGAAATAAACTAACAAACTGTCAAAACAATGTCAAGAACATCAAGATACATTCTCATATGATGAAGCATCAGCCACAAGACATAAACAGCAGCATACAGTTTGTCTCTAATGAGGGATCTGCCCTGGAGAATGCATTTTAAAATACAACATAGATTACAATTACAAGGCAGTCCTCAAGGGCAGATGCCTTACAAACAGCAAGGATTCTTGCCTTCTATCACAAAATTAGCAGAAAGTCGTCACCGAGACAAAAATGAAGACCACTCAAAGCCTGCTATTGGTACT
Organism: Cunninghamia lanceolata; assembly: GCA_027924645.1. Taxonomy (NCBI): domain Eukaryota; kingdom Viridiplantae; phylum Streptophyta; class Pinopsida; order Cupressales; family Cupressaceae; genus Cunninghamia; species Cunninghamia lanceolata. The sequence continues at coordinate 1,652,289 of BSBN01000135.1, read as the reverse complement.
ATAATTTCAAATACTAGGTGTTGTAATTGTTACCCAATGGCAAGGGGTCAAAAAAGCTTTGTTTTTGACACCTTTTACTAGCCTACATATTTGAGGCATCATATTTGATGATGTGGACCTTAAACCCTAAGTTTTAAACAATAGACTTCCCAAATAAATTACCATAAAAAAAAAATTGAGTCCAATTTAAAATGATTTTGAGAGACATGAAGTTAGATACTCAACTATTAAGTCTCCTCATATGATCTGCTATTAGAGATCACATGCTCCATAACCATTGACTTCTACAAATTCTACTATTTTACACAGTTGTGATCACATCTACAGTGTTTTACGCCACAATGAGAAGGATGCGACCCTGAAATGGTATACCAGCTTTCACTGTACATGTCAATATTACCTTTCATAGACAGACAAAGCGCACGCTGTGGATCAATCAATAATACTTAAAAAAAAATGATAGAGTAATGGTGATCGTTACATGGAAAGATTCCTTTCACCCCAATAATTCATGCGCAGCGGTAGGCAACAACCCAGGAAGAGATCCTGCGTATCTAATTCTCTATTTATTCCTCTCTGCAAACTCCATTTATGTGCACGAGCAATTGTTTTTAAAATTGAGAGAAACAGAGATAGATTTTAAGCCATGGCCATCAGAGACACCGCTATATAAGAGATCGTTACTCAATTTATCTTACTTCAAGGAAGCCTAAAACCCTACCCTTTTGAATTCAACCCTGTGACCCTTCTCAATCGACCATCTGACCTCCTCTTAGATGGGAAAGATTGCAGTGGGCAATGGGGAGGAGCTCTGCCGCCCGGACTGTGTGAAAGCAGTATTACCAGAATTGATATGGACTTTCTTCTTTGTGCTTTCAGGAGTTGGATCTGCAATGACAATGGGTTAGAAGCCTCAACTTAATCTCAGTGTACATGTTTTTTTTAGAAGCCATCCCCTTCCTGGTAAAAGCCAACACGTTGTGTTATTTAGTAAAGGACAATCATGTTCTGTTCAACATGACATCCCCTGGTTAGATTGGACCGTTGAGCCGTTGGAAAACACAGACAATGGTCCCAGGTTCAAGCCTTGATTGAAATGCTGTGTCTGATTGAAAAGACAGTCAGGCACGGCCACAGAAGGCCACAGAAGTTATAGGATCAGTCCTATTGATTCCCCCTCTTTAAAACAAACATGTTGGTCGTTTATGTAGGTCAATTTTGGCCAATAAAAATAGTACAAATATTTACCACTTTTTGTTGTAAATGAAGTGTAAAATCCCTATTGATTGTTTGACTATTGAAGTGGATGATATTTAAGTAGAATACAGAGTGCTAGGTTCTCCAATAAGAGACGCACAGTAAGGGTTCTTTGAGGCTTTCCATCCATCCCCAACAGAGATGAAATCCAAAGCTGCAGTCTCATTTCAAATATTAATATTGCCGTTGCTGCTTTCTAAGAAATTTGGGTGTTTAACTGAGAATAAGTTTGATGTGTTGCAGAGAAGCTGCCGGTGGAAGAGTCGTCGGCAATAGGCTCAACAGTGGTGGCCTTGGCCTTGATCCACGCTTTTCTAGTCTTTGCAATGATTTCTGCAGCTTTTAACATCTCAGGAGGACACCTAAACCCGTTGGTCACATTGGGCTTAGGAATATTGGGGCACATCACGATTATCAGGTTGCTTCTCTACTGGATTGCACAGTGCTTGGGCTCAGCAATTGCCTGCTGCTTGCTTGTTTTTCTCAGTGGTGGCCAGGTAAGTATGCCAAAATCTTTTTCTGCTAAAAAAAATTCTTTGTTCTTGTGAAAAAGGATTCACAATAGTCATGTTTTCTTATTCTTTTGCTACTTTTTATTTTGTGTGAAGGTAACACTTGCGCAGGCATTTGTGTTGGGCGTGAGAGTGTTCGCAATCGGGAGCTTCTATGAATCCTGCTCGCTCTTTTGGGCCCGCCTTGGCCAGCGGAAAGTAGAAGGAACACTGGGTCGGCCCTCTCATAGGAAGCAGCCTGGCTGATTTCGCCTATAATGATATCTTTGTCTTTGAATTTTGCTGTTGATTGTTTGACCATTGAAGGGGATGATATTTAAATAGGGTGATTCGAGAGTACCTCCTATTCTAAGGGATAAACAATTTAAGAGGTTGTCAAGAAGTGAATTTGATGGATCTCCTCTCATAAACTCTTGCTAAATTGCCTTTACTTTTCTCATTCCCGTCTCTTTATATGTAATTTTCTTACACCGGCAATCTCACTCAATGTGCAACGAGTATGCTGTGGAGTTTGACAAGTTATGCAATTGATAAATAATTTGGAAAATACCAAAATGTAAACAATTTTGTTTTTGGGAAACACAGTGAATTTTAATACATTCACTGATTTATTGTGGAAATCAAATTTAATTCAATACAATTAAAAATCAAATTTAATATTGAATGTTAGATCTTGGCAATCTATGTTTTTATCTATTAATTGATCTTTGCATTAATCTTTAGGCTTTATGGATTTTCAAGGCCCACACCATCTTAAAGGGGAGTTGGTAGTGGCTTCCATAACTAACCAAAATGATTGGCATGAATTGTGGATTGAATCCAAATCTCAAGTTAGACATAAGTAATGTTTGAACTCCAACACTTTTGTTGTCAAGTACTACAAGAAAATGACAATGTAAAAGGAGGCCAATGCCTATCAACACTTCTTGAGATATATAATCGCTCTACCTATGACCCTAAAAATGAGTTTTCTAAAAATGAGTTTTCATTATACTTGGTGGCATTGCAAGTGAACTCCAACACTTCTCTTCTCTTATCAAGTACTAAAATAAAATAACAATGTCAATGGAGGCACCAATGCCTATGGACATGTTTTGAGATATATAATCACTCTATCTACAACCCTTCTTGAGATATATGGCCACTTTGCCTATGAGAAACTGAAGGCCAACCAGTATCTTTCACACAAGGAAATTTCTTCTTCAACGTGTTATGGTTGTGTATAGATAATCATTAGGTGTAACTTCATTCATATAATCTCTTTTTTCCATTGAGTTTGTTTTAATATAAATCTACCTCCCTACTTTCTCATGTTTTGATTTGTTTCGTCTTGTTATTTTTTTGAAATGTAAAGAATGCTTAACATGTTAATCTATTCCTATTCATATACATTTCCTTATTTAAATATTTTAAAAACTATCATACTATTAAATATATAGAAATAATAAACAAATAATTTACCCAATATTTAATCAAAAAAATCTAATAAAGATTGCTTTCCTATCTTTCATCTTTCAAAAACTCTTCTGAGGGCCTGCATTGCCACTTGCAAAACTAGTTCTACTTAATGAATTTCTTATTAAAAAATGTACATATCAATTTTTAAAAGTAAAATTAACTGGAGCTTAATCCAACTTGTATGCCCAATCTATAAGCCTAATTTCTTTCTGCAAACATATTTGAGCTTCCAGTGAGTTCACATGATCCATCCACCTTTGCAAGCTCCCTGTTGGAAAGCTGAGCAAGCTTGATCACATAAAGAGGCCGCCATTTCCAACCACCCACCTCCCTCCACAATGGTACACTGGATTTGCACAGGTACATTCTCCATGGAAAATGAGGGAAGTCAGCCACTGGGTGTCAACATTTCTGTGCAAATAGAATCCCCATGGTCACATGCCCAATATGAAACTGAGTCTTGGGCCTAATTATGTAGACATAAGCTAGCTAAAATGGATATTCATATTTTTCCCACATAGAAAATCACCAAACACAAGCATATTTCTAACCATTCACTCTGCCATTCAAATCTTTAGGCATTATCTCGAAGAATAGGGTTCTGATTTCAATCCTTCCTCAAGAGAAAACATTTTCACTGCTTTTCTCCCAAGTGAGAAAACTCCACTGCTCAGCCTTTCTCCATATTCATCCCTATTTTTTTTAACGAAGAATGTGCAATTGTTGCTGTGCACATAATCAGGCTGTCAATTGGCTGCAACCCGCTCTATTTTTTCCGTTTTCTTCCAGCTTTCCTGCATTGCATATTTGCCCAGAAGGTTAGCAATTGCACTCTAGGCAAAGCTGATCCAGGTCACGGGGCTAACTGATTCCTCCCGAGTAAAAAAAATCAAATCAAATTAGTTTATAATAATAAATACGGCTTCTTAATAGATGATTTAAAAGTGATTAGTGTCTGTAACATATAGGATTCTTGTAAAATTCATAAGACCCTGGTTTTGTTTGTTTTAGAGTCTAGTTGTAAATTATATTCTTAGATGGTGTTTATTATCAACATGCCCAAATTTCTTATAAAATTTGAGGCAACTCTTCTGTAAATATTTTTCTTTTCTTTGACAAATAACACATCACAAATGATTGTTTGGTTTTAAATCTTTTTGATCGTGGTTATGGCTGTTCTTTTGCTGTGGCTTTGCTGTTTTAGGCCTGTTTCTTTGTTGGTTCTGTCTCATGTGGTTGTTGGTTCTTGATTCTGTGTTCTTGTCTCTTGTGGTTGTTGGATATTCTTGTTGTACAAGGTTTTTGGGTCCTTTCAAAACCCTTTCCGATTCATAGCCCCTGTTAAAAGAGCCTATCTAATAAAAAACACACCACAAATGATAAATAAATTATTAGTTCATAATTCATTGCCTTGATTCCCTATTTGTTTATGATGATTAATTTGGAATTTGTAATTTAGATTTACATATCATTCACTCTTTCCTATGTTTAAACATGTTATATTCTATAGTGTATATGAGATTTTCATTGTCTATTAGATTAAAGAAAGTTTATGGAAAAACTATGTGTAATATATTTGTATTGATGTTTTGGATCACATACTATGATCTATCATTGGAATGAATGCAAAAGATAATCTGAATTATCTTAGATTATCTTTTACTTTCATAGTAATGATGGATCATGGAATGTGATCTAAAATGTCCACACAAATAAATTCCATAATCTTTCCATAAACTTTTTCTCATTTCATATTTTATCTAGATTACAATCAATGATTTAATCATCCTATCCTAGAGATCTATAGCAATGAAATGAATGTTTGGAATAATTGAAATGTTGAAAGAATAGAGTAGATGGATAGACCCTATCCCTAACAAGAAATAGAAACAAAACAATCATTTTTCTAAGAGGGCGTGGTAGTTCATGCTAGAGATAATCAAGAATACTAATATTGGCTTATGACAATTTAGGTAATTCCTCCCACACACTCTCTTCATTGTGACATTGTAGTAGCCCAAATAAGAACTCAAACATGAATAAGAAAAGCCAATAGTTCTCAAGACGTCTATGGTAGTGATATGGGAGTGATTACTAGACATTAGAAAGAAAATTAGAAAATGCCAAGATAGTTTGTGGGAGAACCTCAATTACCATTAATTATGAGAGTAAGAAATTCAAGAGGGTAACTATAAAAAAGAGTGAGGACTAGAGACTATGACATCAATTAAAAGAGGTGGTGGTAAGCAAAGTGTCAAAAGAACAAAAATAAGACCTTGCCTTATTAGTCAAGTCTCTCACTCAATAAATTCAATCAAGGTTGTCATCATCAGAGGAAATCAAAGATATAAAACGAAGTATTAGAAATATGCAAGGGCAATCAATTTGATATGGTGGTATTAAAGCAATAATGTGGAAGGTTCTTACCAAAGCTAAGGAATCCCTCAAGTTGTTGTACTATATGTATGTAAATTGAAATACTCTAATGAATAGAATGTTATAATTAGGGAAGGAAAATGGAAATAAGTCGTAAGAATTGGTAATGCACTTAGAAAAGTAGAATTTTTGGAAAAGGATCAAAAGTTGTGGGATTTATAAGATGTTAAACTGCAACATATTCAAAATTTAAAATTGTAATTATAATTTTTTTTGAAATATTAGAAATGAATTTTGCATTCTTAGAAAAAATTATATCATAAATAATTTTTTTTTCCTTATATATTACAAAATAAGACTCTCTTTTCTCAATATTCTAAAGAATGATGGATCAACAATGAAGTTGATAAAATAGGCTTAGGAAGAATTCGTAGCTCTAAAATCGACCTTATTAGAAGCTTCTTTGATGGCTAAAAAAGAACCATCAACAAATATTAAACCAATCGAAGCACTAAATAAAGGATACTAGTGTATTGTGTATAACATCTATGGATACTGTTCTTGTAGGCAGATTTTAGATGTTGTTCTTGCTACTCATGAGACTATTCATTCCATGGAAAAAAGTCGGATACCTAGCATGGCTCTCAAACTCAACATCTCTAAAGCTTACGACCGGGTTTCTTGGCAGTTTCTGTTCAAAATTCTTTACAAATTTGGTTTTAATGATAAACTCCTCATTCTTGTCAAGGAAGTTGTTACTACTGCAAAATATTTGGTTCTTGTGAATGGTATCCCAAGAGGGTTTTTCTCCCCTTCTAGGGGGATTCAACAGGGAGACCCTCTCTCTCCCTACCTTTTTATTATGATTGCTGAGGCGCTGGGTAGATCATTTTTAAACAAAGTCTCTTCTAAAGTTATCACTGGGATTAAACCGGCCACCTCCCTTACTCCTTTGATGATCCAACAGTTTGTGGATGATACTATTCTATTTGGCATTTCTTCCGTGGTGGAGGCTTCTGCTTGGAAAAGGTTACTGAATGAGTATGCTAAGGCTTCTGGGCAACATATAAATTTTTAGAAGAGCAATGTTTTTTTCTTCAATACTCCTGATGATTTTCAAAGAAAAATTGTTAAGATTCTTGGTTGTGCTGCTGCTATTCTCCCTTCTATTTATTTGGGCCTACCCCTCATTCTTAAAGATGTCACTCCTGCCTTTTGGCACAACATTATTGAAAGAACTCAGAGAAAGCTCATGGGCTGGAAAGGCAAACTTCTCAGCAATGCTGGGAACTTCAACTTTTACGAGCTTCCCTTCAAGGCATTCCCACGTACTTCCTATCTCTTTTTAAGATGCCTAGATACCTAGCTTAAAAACTGGAACAGATACAAAGGACTTTTTTATGGACTGGAATGGAGGAAAAGAAAAGGATTTCTTTGGTCAAGTGGGAGCAGGTCTGCTGTCCTAAATCTCATGGGGGTCTTAACATCAGGACTATCCAAAGCATGAATAAAGCTCTGCTGTCCAAGGTAATGTGGAACTTCATCAACAAAAATAAAGATTGGGGAGATATAATGAAGGCTAAATATCTCAAAGATTTTGATAGCTACTCGGTACTTCTACAAGAAGGTATTCCGCCAGGTTCTGCCATTTGGAATAAAATGCTTAAAACTAGGAGCATCATTAGAAAAGGAATGAGATGGAAATTAGGGGACAATTCTCTCATCAACTTCTGGGAAGACCCCTGGTTGACTAATCAGGCTCTCTAAGCCCAAATTGATAATAAAGATATTGTTGCCTTGGCCAAGCAATTTTTTGGCTCTAAAGTTAGTAATTACCTTACCCAAGACCATGGGGTTAAAAGGTGGAAGAATCTGTTACAATGCACCATGAATAACCTTGAGTTTCATCAGAAACTGAATATGGTTCAACAATTACTGATGGATATCAGACTTCCTTTATTCCCTCGGAAGGATGAACTCCTGTGGTATGCTGACAAAAAAGGGAGGTTCTCGGTAAAATCTGCTTACCTTCTGCTGGTGGAGGATGTCAACAAAGATGAGATATGGGAGAAAGTCTGGAATTGTAAAAGTCTTCCTAAAATTAACTTCTTTTGGTGGACTGCCACCCATAATAAAATTTTGACTTAGGATAACCTCCAACGCAGAGGGTTGCAGCTTGTCAACAGATGTGTTCTTTGCTGTAATCAAGAAGAAACTGTGGCACATCTCCTCATTCATTGTGATTATGCCCATGAAGTTAGGAGCAGAATTCTAGAAAAATTTGGTATATAATGGGTTTTTAACAGAGAGATTCGTGATTGTATCGCCAGTTGGAATGTTCCCCTTAAACACCCTTGGTTGCGGAAATTGTGGAAGCAGACCCTTCCTTCACTTGGGTGGGCCCTGTGGAAAGAAAGAAACAATAGGATTTTTCGGGACACTCATAGGTCTCTGATGCAGGTTTGGATTTCTTTATTTAAGGCTATTGTTGAAAATGTTTCTAATGCTAACATTAAACCTGCAGATCAACCTTTGACCAAACAGGAATCTTGGGTGGCTTCTAACTGGGGTTTGCTGAATCAAATCCTAGCTTTTGATGATACGAAACTTCAGAAAAGACTTAATACTATTTGGGCCCCGCCTAAGCCGGGGTGGTTGAAACTTAATTTTGATGGTGCTACTAAAGCTGATGGATGCGCCAGCGGAGGAGGTATAATAAGGGATGAACATGGTGATCTTGTTGCGGCTTATGCCGGAGGACTTGGAAAGCATTCTAACAACATTGTTGAGGCAATGACCCTCCTCTGGGGTCTCAAAGTGGCGATCTCTTTGGGGATTAGCCATCTCCACATACAAGGTGATTCTAAAATCATTCTGGATCCGGTTACCGGTCTCTCTACTTGTGGGTGGAAGCTGAGTGACATTATATCTGATATACAAACCATTCTCCATGGCATCCCAAATGTCTCTTTCTCCCATACTTATAGGGAAGGCAACTCGATTGCTGATGGTCTTGCCAACTTTGGTCAGGAATTTCAAATCTGGCGGGTTTGGCGCCAAATTAGTAGCATTCCTGGTCACATTGGAATGCTTATTCATAAGGAGAAGAATTCTATTATTACATGATGTCTACTCAAGTGTCGAGTGATGAGGTGGCATGTTTTTCCACCCTGTCTAGGCTTATGCACGATCCCCGTGCGAATTGGCAGCAGCGTCTGTACTCCCTTCATGCGAACTTAATTCTCATTATTTGGGTTGCGTTTTGGAACTTAAAGTATCATGATTGGCGTCGGCTGGTTTTTGTTCACATGAATATCGTTTGGTGGATTCCTCTGAAGGGTATTCTATAATTTATTTGTCTTCTCCTGCTCGGTATTGCGGCGTGGGCTATCATTATGGGTGGTGAAAGAATTCGCACTGAACCAAACACCTGTAATGAATTTAAAGAAAATGCCATTGTCTGGCATTACTGCAAGGGGGGGCATAATTCCGTTCCTGGAATGCCTTAACGAGCATGATGAGTCGTTATCCATCCAGTGTGCTTCTTCGTGGGTTGACAGACGGGTCACCATTGGCAGTGTCAGCTTTGAGATCTCAGAGAAAAGTATAGCTGAGGCGATAGGCTTATCCCTTAAAGGAATTAAGTTTTGAGAAAAATGAGGGTTTCCGACACGCAGAACCAGAAGCTTTTCTTGGGTGACGGTGAAGAGCTGGTACCCTACCAGGGAGGGTTCGAAAGGGCGAAGCTTCCTCAGCCATGGGCGGACATGTGCTTTTTAATCATGAAGTACTTCACCTTGGAAGGTCGTTATGCCAGGTTCTATTACTACCATCTTCCCCTGCTCAATCATTTTCGCAGAAACTTGGCTATTTGTTTCCCTTACTACCTGCTTTCTTCTTTAGAACACTCGGTTAAAATGGTTCATAAGAATTTAACCTCTAGGCCATTGGAGAAGCCTGTGCCCCTACACCAAGGCCTCATACACAGACTTTACCAGTTTCACTTGGCCCTGATGCCCCCTGCCACTCTCCGTCACCCAGTTGTGGAACCCTCCCCCAATACTCCATCGGCTTCTATCAAATGTGATTCCCTTCACACTCCTATGAAAAATAGTCATGATGGCCCGACTTCGGCCTCTGTGGAAACTAATACCCCCACTCTTGGGTCTACCTCTACCCCTAAGATGAAGGACTCTGTTAAGTCTAGGAAGCGGCTTCATCGCCTCTCTGAGCTGGCTGAGGAAATGGCTATTCTTAGCTCCCTCAAAGATAGTCATGAGACCCCTAAAGGTAAAAACATGTCTGCTGAGAATCTTGCTAAAAAGGCAAGAAAGGGCAAAGGGAAAAGCATATCCCATGGTGTCAGATGCTCTACCAGAATTGCTGGGAAGCCATCCCCCAAGCTTAAACTTATAGACTACTCAGAAAGTAACTCTGAGGCTTCTTCTCACGGTGAGGAGGCCGATAGTGATGATTTGAAGGAAATTTGCATGGAGAATCCTGTTTCTGGGGAGTAGTTTGATGGCCATGACTCTCTGCAGAATGATTACAGGGACAACCCCGAGAATGTGATTGGTACTGGTAGTGATAAAGATGAGTTTGACCATCAGAGCCCTGTGGAGGCCCAGTATGATACTGGCGAAGGAGAGGGGAACATGAATGAGCAAAATCCTGTCGGTGCTGAAGAGGTGGAATCGAACAATCAGTCTGTCCCTGAAGAGATTCAAGATGATGCTGTCAGGGCTACTGCTGAGGATGGCAATGTGAATGAGGGTAGGGACAGCAACTCTCTTTTTGCTGAAGTGACTCAGTTAAAGGACAAGATGGTGGCTCTGCAACTCAAGCTGTCTACTCTTTATAAGTTCATTACCCGCATGCTGTGCAGGTCTTCCATGATCAACTTAACCCTTTTGCAGGATATTCAACTTTTCTCCCAGGGAGCCGACAATGACAGAACTTAGGAGCTGGACAAAGTTTTTAAAGTTCTTGCTAAAGACTGGGAGGACTCTATGTCCTAGTGTGCCTTCTGCTATTTGTTTGCTGGTTTTTTGTTGTTGCTTACTATCTGCTGTTTGTAAGCTGGTGTTTCCTGGGTTTTGGTTCCAGGCTCTTTTTATTTCTTGAGCCTGTGCTTTTTCTTATGTAATCTCTGTTAAGGGTTTGGCCCCTTGTTTTTGCCGCCTGATGTAATAAAAAACATCTTTGGATACTTTGTTTGGGTTCACATCAAATGTGGAAGGTCAAAGGACCAGAATTTGTCTTATGCAAGCTTCATGTATTTAGCTCGTACGATTTGAGTTTTTGGGATGGGAAACATTTTGTGTATTTTAGTGATTAAAATCGATCTTAAATTAATTTTACAATCGAAGAACGTAAATGGGCATTTCTCTTTCCTAGTCTCATTTGAAATTTGAACAAGAAAGGCCCACTAACTTAAATATGGTTGAATATGGTATTTCATGTGAGAGGCTAGCGTCAAATTTTAGGTTAAGAAAGTCTAGAGGTGTTAATTAACTAAATGAATGTAAAAATTAGCAAGCTAAACCTTTGTTTTTGGTTTTTTACATGATATGAAAGTGGTTTTATGTGTGTTTTTCTCTTCTTTTGCATTTGTTTGAAAGACAAAATTTTATTAAATTGAAATTAGAATTTGCAATTCAAATTACAATAATCTAATGAAAATAAAGAGATTCTATCTAACTCAATGCTAAATCTGAGAAGTAATAACAAAATGTTATAGATCTAGGTAAGATGAAGAATTAATTAATGATTTCATTTGTTATTCTCCTCTAATGTCTTGGAAATAAACTATTCTAATAACTTGTAAACAAATATTGGAACCTCACACTTGGGATATTGGCAACCTAAGATATTGATAAAAAGATTCATGGCATGCATGTCTTTAGCAGTCCAAATTTTGTGATTCTCTCTTCTCTCTAGCCTGGGGTACTCTACTTGATGGAAGAAGCAAAGGGGATAGGAAATTGGACTCAAAGGGAAATGACTGGGAATGTTGTAGTTGCTATTTTGGGAGCTTAGGAGCTTCAAAAATGGTGATTGGAAGAACCTAGGGGTTGTATAGAGCATGAGTTGTAGGGATGACTTGGAATTTTGCTTGGAAACCTCCAAAAGTGGCTTTCTAACCTATTGCAATGACTATGAAAGAGAAAGAAAACCTTAGAAATTCTTTGAGGGAGACAACTAAAACAATAAAAGACCCTTTTTTAATCCATTTGAGGGAGTATAAATAGGTTTAGATTCATAATTAGGGGAACTAAAGGATTTTACAGACTTAGGTGCAATCTAGACCAAACTAGGCTTGAGTTTAAGGCCAAAATTAGGTGCAAGATAGATGCAATTCAAAGTTTTGACACTCCAAAAAAGATTAATAAAATCACTTCTTTTGCCAATGGTAAATCACTCAAGACTAAAATGGGTGATTCTACCATTTGAGAGCCAAAAACAAGGTTTTTAAAAGGCAAAAGGGGTATATAAGCATGTTGAAAGGTTAGCGAACATGAGAAAAGGGTGAAGGAGGATCCTACGAGCTGACTAAACACTTCCATAAAGACTATAAAGGATCAAAGTGAGTTTTATTCATGCCACGTGGATCGTGTGCTAGATTGTCAAATCATCATCAAACTACCATCTATGCCTATACAATTTTGGGCACTTATAGATTTAGTGAACAATTTGTTACTAGCATCCAAACCTTAATGCTCTTTTATGTGGCTCTTGAATGTCTAAATCAAGTATTTTTAGCATATATATGACATTAATCTTGACAACATGCTTTATACACTAAAAATCATTTATGTTATGATTATTTTAGGTCTATGTTAAGGTGTCTATACACAAGGGGTTCTTATTTTATACTTGTTGGGAAGCCCCTTTCTACATTTGAAAAGTAAGAGAGTATAACTAGGTAGAAAGAAACAATCTAAAGGTAGGGCACTCTAATCAGTGACTTGTGAGTTGCCAATCTATGACAAATTAATTGGTATATTGCCCCTTTTTTGTAATGGTCATGCTAAAGAGAATGGAACCACTACATTATAAAGGTAGGGGTTGCACATAGAGTTCAATATGGCTTATGCAAAAATATCTATTGGATTCTTAGTGAGGAATTGAACTCGTCAAGGTGAAAGGCCCTATGCCCTATAGTAGGTTGGCCCTATGGATAGTAGGGGGGCCTATTAAATAATTAATAAAAGATATTAAAAAGAAATTCACATCACACCTCAACGTTAATTGTATTTATTCACCAAAGTATTTTGAAAAATATTAAATCTACAAATCCTAACTTACTAGGAGAAAGAGTCGCATATTGGTGCACCCTAACTTTTGGGATCCATGTAGGCTTCCACATGAGACAAAGACTAGATTTTTTGACTCAAACACACATGTAATGAGGTGGACAGTTTAAAAAATTTCTTTTTAGGGGTTTCTGAGTCAACGTACACATGGAGGATGATGACAAGTGGAGACTCTTTTTTCCCTCATTAAGGTTGACCAAAGGTGGAGCACGAGGACCCTCGATGGCAGTTCATGATAACCAAAGTACGTGTTCACAACAAAAAAAATTGACACATCTCACTTAAACAAGGCAACATGAATCCACTACTCCACACTCCACTTCCTACCCTCCGCATTTACTTTGTCTACTTCTGCGTTGTGTGTATGGGATGGCACTAGGATTCTAAGAGATGACACCTTCAATGTTGTAGTACACAACATTAATCTTGCAATGACACCTCACTACCAACCCTCTTCTTCTAGAAAACTCACTTCATTTGGTACCAAATTTTGTTCACTTTTGCTCTCATTTGATCATGGCTTCCACGAGATTAACCAAAGCGGTTCTTGGTGCCTATGCAAAGGGAATGAGTTGAGGAGGTTGAAGTCTTCTTGTTTCTCATGTCAAAGGCCCCCATATAAATTTCTTTGACTTCAAGATGAGGTTTTCATACCTCACTAAGGTAATGGACTAGCTAGTTTATTGTTTTTTCACTTTTTTCTTGTCTCTCATGTGTTGTTTGGGCTTTTTTATATATATATTTTTTGTTTCGAAAGGCATTTCTTCATTTCACTTCTTTGTATGGTTGTAAATGGAAGGTGAGGTCCTCATACCTCACATATGTAAATTTCCCACCTAGTTTATTTTATATTTTTATTCCAAAGGAAATGCAACAACCCACTTTTGAGGTTGAAGATAAGCCAGTCAAACCAAAGTAGGTAGAAAAGGAATGTGAAGACAAAGAATCAAATGAAGAGAAGATGCAAACACCAATATCCATACAAGAAGAGAAGGATGGAAAGCCACCTTCTTCTGCTCCCAAAGATGTAAGTATTACTTCAAATTCAAATCCACTAAAGCATCTCATCTTTGTTTGGCCATTATTTATTGTTTGAGAATGCATTTCTTTCTTTTACTCCTATGTCTCACTATAAATGGAACTCGAGGCCGTCATACTTCATTAAGGAATATGACCCACTTATTTTTTCTTTTGTTTTTTGCTCCTTTCATTTATGTCGTGTATTTTTTAGGCCATTGTTTATTGTTTCAGGAGGCATTTCGTCATTTCACTCCTTTGTCTGGTTGTAAATGGAAGTTGAGGTCATCATACCTTAGTAAGGCAATGACCCACCTAGCCCATTTCTTACTCAATGTTTATTGTTTCAGAAGGCATTTCTTTATTTCACTTCTCTATGTCATTGTTAATGGAATCTCAGGCCATCATACCTCACTAAGGAAATGACCCACTACAACTATGTTCTTTTACTCATTTCTTCTCTATTGTGTTTTGTATAATTCATTGTTTATTTCATGGTTAAGGGGTTTAGGGGGCTTGATAGTGGTGCACCCTAACATTCAAGGTTCACATGGCCTTATACAAACCATAGTGTCTTGTTTTTGGTATGTGTTCTATTGTTTTGACATATGTTTCATTATTCTTTACTATTTAAGAAGGGATTTCTTTGTTTCACTCCTTTGTGTGGCTGTAAATGGAAGTTGATACCTCCTTATACCTCACTAATGCACTAACCCGACTAGTTTTTTTAAATTTTAAATTATGATTCTGATAATCTTGAAAGGAACAATAATGGTTGGTAGAATGTCCAATTGAATTCTTAAGGCTCTTTGTTTCTTTAACTTTCTATTGAAAATATTGTAAAAATAAAAAATGATGTTGAAGGGTGTTTGTTTGAAAAGTTAGTGCTTTCTGTAATGAAGATAGTTTGTAATATTTAATTTTTTATTTTCTAATTTCTTGTCTAGTCAATGCAAATAAAATTGTCTCTAGAAACAAAATTTATATGATATTGTTGCTTCAATTTACTTGTGTTTATGAACACCATTGTATGGTTATCTTCTGTGTTTTGTAACACATTTATTTCTTTTGGAAATTACACTCTTATATTCGAGCATCACTGTGACCTCTCCAATTTAAATTATAAATTTAAATTTTTAGTTCTTTTGATTGGTAATTTATATTAACACATTTTGTGGAAATGGGTAATCAATTTTTTATTGATTGTGAAACAAATTTAAAGTTGGGTTTGTTGTTGATTATCTACTTTGGATATCATGTGTAACATCCACGTTCTAAAAACATAGTAAAACCAGAAATTTACCATAGAGTAATTCAACAAGGCAAAAATAAGAGAGAGAAAATTTTTCTTTTATTTAACATATAATCAAGTAACAACAATTACAAGATTTCTCTTACAAATTACAATAAATCATATTGTCTTTCTCAATTACAGCATTTGCAAAAGTAAATCAATTACATAAACAAATTTGGAATAATTACTGCTTCTGAATATCTGACATCTTTATCACAAGCCCTGGCATATTTTATGCTTGGAGAGAGAGAGTATCTTTCTAGTGATTTACCTCCATCCACAGACCAACGGTCTCCCACACATCTTCCACATAGGAAGTGGTCCTACCCTTCACGAGGAATATAGACCAAAGGTGACTAGTGGTAATTTGCCTTCCCAAGTACATAATGTTGTATCCTACACAACTCTATCAGCCATACAACCCTAGATACCCTCTAGCTAAGTATGATTTCTGATAGGTTATGCAATCCAAATACAGTGAACCGACAATGCATGCAGAAAATGGATCCATTAATTTGGCCAAAGTTTTAATATCAATAATGTTCGTAATGAATGTGGTTGTAGTGTTCACCCACCCCTACTCAACTTGGATACTGTCGTATTCTCACAGTATATCCTCACCAACTATGTTTATGTAAATAGTTTAACATCCTGTCATGATAATAGTTTTCTTGACTTAGATAAGTCTTTATGACATAAATAATCATTTGGTTTCATATTCAACTCTAGGGTTTTCATAATAACTCTTGGATAATCTGATATTTCAAAATATCCATATCTCATATCTAAGAGACTAAGGTTTATAAATGACCTTTGGTTTAACTCAACCAAGGTTAAGAATATTATGGTTTTGTAATAGATAATAACTCCTATACAAAGGAGTATGAATACTTTCAACTTACTTTTACGTGATGTCATTAACCATCACTACTTATATACTCATATATGATTCTATACAAGGTCATTTCTAGATAGACTTAGTCTATTCCATTTTAATGGTTTACTATAATGTTATACTCATCAATATTAATAGAATAAACAATAAAGATGATCCTATGAAATTTATTCCATTTTCCAAATTATCCCTAGATCTTCTACCACTCGATTGGTTATACCATAGTTACCATAGATTACCAAGAATCTAAGTTCTTTTGATAAGGAATCGTTTTTGACACACACACACACACACAGATATATATATATAAACTAAACCAAGAATAGTTTTAAAATGATAATATAACCATTTAATACTTTAAACCATATTACTCGTAGCTGGTAGGTTTTCCTATCAAGTATCATTTGCACTAATTTTAATGGAACTCTATATCATGATTAACTTATATCTATATCATCGACTGGCCTCATATTGAAACTCACTCATTGAGGCGACTGGTTTACAAGGCTTTTGATAACTACGATATCCTTCTTTAAGTATATGATTACAAAAGTCATTTGGTTCTCCATACGATAGTTTGACAAGTATAATAGTTTTAAAACAATACGTATAGGGTCAACCTTGTGTGATAAGGAAATAGAATTCAATGATATTGCTTGCATCGGCCTTTTTAGGCTAAATCGATGCTCTCTAGTTTCCACTAAGTTAACTATACATAGCTGACACAGGTAACTAAGTTAAATCGATGATATTCTATTCGACATAGTCAGCTCATCTTGTTTTGAACAGATTACACAATGAACTTAAAGGATAACCATACTGGTATAAATGATTGCCCAAGACAAAGCAATACATAAGACTTAATAAATATTCAACTTCTTATTGCCTTTCAACACATAAAATGTAGAAATCTTACCTGGTAGCAGTGGTCAAAGCTGAGAAGGATTTGCAGATAGAAATACTTCTGTGGTCGCCCAAGAGAATCCATGTTATTTCCTTTCTCTAACTCATTATCCCACTGCTCACCTCGAACTATTTACAAAAACCTATCCTTCCAATGATAATGATTATGCAAAAATAACCTACCACTTACTGATCATGCCATCAACTTAGTTGAGTCATGGCTGTAAAGACTTGGTGAGACTCATAATGAGCCGCCTCAACTTTCATTCCCACTCTTGCAGTTTGAAAACACATTGAATTCAAAACAGTCTGCTTGATGATTCAGTTACAACCGATAGCTATTAAAATGCAAATCTTAACATATGTCGATGATTTGAACGCCCTTCGATGGGAGCTCAGAAAATGTGGTTAGAATACCACCACTCCACTTCCAAAGAGGCCGACAAGACATTAAAACCAATGTTTGATCATTTATTAAACACTTAAAGTAATTCGATCCACCACTCATTATAATGAAGGCACTCCTATTAGTAAGCCTTGTGCTGCTCAAGTGAGTAAGTATTATTATCAATCATGAGGTATTATCCTCAATTTGATGATTACATATATATTTGTTTATATAAATAAATATGGTTCAACATGGCACCTATCATATGTGATAGTTTATGCCTTGATCAAAATATGATAAATAATAATAAATTGAAAGACTTACAAATACTGTGGAAGGGTCGAGCTTGTCTCCCCTACACAATCTCTCGATAAATCACGTCATCTTGTCATGACGAGATCATCCTTGATGTTAAACGTCGACAATAAAACCTTAAGTGACTCAAGAATATTAACACAACCATTTTACAACAATGACGTAATATTCACGTTAATCATAAATGGTCAAAGTTCTACTCAGACGACGTCGTTTAGTTTACAAACAACTATGTCGACACATAACAACTTGACTAGAAAAGAATCAAAAGATATCGACTACCTGTCAATTAGATTCAAAAGCACACTGACAAGACAAGACTTACCCCTTACAATACTGGTTCACGTTTTCGTTAAACACTCATACTCATTTTGGAAAATAATCACTCATAACCCGAGGTCTATATCTCTCTCCTTGAAAGATACTCTCTCTCTCTCTCTCTCTCTTCTCTAAGAGTCATCTGAAAACCTGTAATCCTGTATCAAACTTGAAATCAATAGATTACGATCAGTGCATCATTATTCAAATAATAAACCAAATTCACATAATGCAATTATTAAATCGACATAACATATTCATTTCCATAATTCCATAAATGACATTCAATAGAATCTATGTCTTTCCTTGACATTAATCTAAACATCAAAATAGATTTACTTATATCCAAGTAAGAATAAAAAGTATTAGCAAGACAAATTTTGGGGATGTAACATATCCTTCACCTAAAGATTCATCGTCCTCAATGATATAAAGTATCAAAATGTAACTAAAAAGCAAGTTCATTGTTTTCAACTGGTAACAGTATTAAATAAATGAGGAAACTTCTATTAAAATTCATGGTAATCCTCCCATGTAGCATTTTCCTCAGTATATTGGTCCCATTGGACCTTGCACTGCAAGACCTCCCTGTTATGCAAGCGAAGCTTGCATGTTTCTAACACTTCGAGTGGCTCGATCATGACCACCCCTGGATCCTGCATTTGTAAAGAATTTCAATTTAAAATATGGTTATCACCTGCAATATATTTCTTGAAATAAGACACATGAAAAACATTGTGCATTCTAGACAAAGCTGGTGGTAGAGCAATTCTGTAGGCAACCAGATTGACCACTTCAAGTACTTTAAAGGGTCCCACATAATGAGGGGCTATCTTAGACGACTTCCCAAACTTAATAGAACATCTCTGAGGTTTGACTCTCAAAAGAACTTTATCTCCAACAGAGAATTGTCTCAGTACACGCTTTGCATCCACATAACTCTTTTGTCTATCATTGGCTTCTGCCAATCTTTTTCTGATTAGCTTAACTTTCTCTTCTATTTTAGCTAGCATTTCTGGTTCGATGCTAATCCTATCTTCTAGCTTATCCTAGCTTATAGGAGTTCAACATCTTCTTCCATACAATGCTTCAAATGACGCCATCTTAATAGCAAAATGATAGGAATTGTTGTAAGAAAATTCCACAAGTGGTAAGTATTCCTCCCACTTATATTGCTGATCCATGCAATACATTCGCAACAAATCTTCCAAAACCTAGTTAACTCTCTTAGTTTGCCCATCGGTTTCAGGATGATAAGCTATACTCACATTGAGTTTAGTCCCTAGCGCAGAGAACAAAGTTTGCCAAAACCTTGATGTTATACTCGCATTTCTATCCGAGATAATCTTTTCAGGGAAACCATGCAATCTAAATAGCTCTAGTATAAATTTGCAAGCTAACATTGGTGCTCCATCAGTCAAATTCCCTGGTATAAAGTGTGCTACCTTTGTGAGTTTATCAACCACAAATAAAATGGCATCATGTCGATTCCTATACATAGGAAGACCTTGGACAAAATCCATACTTATTGTTAAGGGAAAATTGGTGTAAATGAACAATCAATACAATATATCAATAATACCCAAAACTCAATGAAAAGGGAAATAATCAAGATCAAACAAACAAAGATGAAAACCTTTGCAAACCTCAAATACTTCATAGCTTCCATTGGTTGCCTATCTCAATCGATCTTGTATATGAATATGGCCCTCAGAAGGTGCACTTCCTTGCTATTTTCCAAGATTGTCAACGGAGAATGGCTGTGATAGTTTTATTGCAATGAAGATGAGCTTCACAATAATGATAATGATATGGTAACAAGTTGATCACAAGAAATGAAGGAATTGGTGCCAAAGTTGCACTGTAATTCCTGGAGAGTAAGTTTACTTAAAGCTTGGATGAATGAAATGGAGGAATAGGGTTCAATTTATAGACTTGAGAGAAAGAAGATCAACGGTATAGAAAGAATGAGAAGATCAATGGTATAGAACGATTGAGGAATGTGAGTGAATAGAAAGAGGACATGTGTCCTGCTCTATTTTGCATGAGAGGAATTAATAAAATAGAAGAATGAGTTAATTGAAGAGGTAAATTAATTAAAAATATAGATAGAAGAGTTAACTAATTAGAACTAGAGGATGGAAACTGCATGAGGATGAGAAGATATTTTTCTCAATTAAGTATTTAGAATATTCAATTGTATGTGCACAAGGATTGAATTATATTTAGAGATAACTCAATTTAGAAGAAATAGACAACTTAAATAAATATTTGATTTATTTAAATTTAGAGAAGATATTATTGCAAGAAACAATTAAATAATTGGTATTATTTAATTTAGAATGAATTTGGAAGAACTAATTAAATAATTTAGATTATTTAATTTGTTGGAGGAATTAGAAGAATTTAGGAATTTAATTAAATAAATTGATTTTATTTAATTGTTGGAAGAAATATGAATCAAATAAATAAAATTGTTTGTTTATTTATTGATAGAGGAATTAGACTTAAATAAATATTAAGAATATTTATTTAGACCGAGTCGTGTCATTTTTAGGTGTATACATTTTGCCCCTCTTTAATGCAATGTGTTTTATCACGTTGTTTCAAAGAATAAATTTTCTAATAATGATACATGCCCCAGTTTGCCCTTGGTATAGGTTTAACGACGATGGGATGCCCCCTTGGGAGATTGGATGGGAAGCAGGCAGAAGGACGTGAGACGGACAATCTCACGAAGAAGAAGGAAAAAAAATAGTTTAGGTTTGAAGAAAATGGGTTATGGGTCAGAAAAATGGGAAGAAACAGGCTTGGGAAGTAGTGATAGTCATCACACAGCCAGTTAGGGTTCACTTGCTATAAATAGGAACTGGGTCCACAAGCTTAGTCATTTGCACACTTGGCTTTAGTTGATTTGTCCTTGGGAGCTTACAAGAGCATAGGAGCATAGAGCAGTCAGCATTGAGATGGATATTCTGCGTGAGGAGTATTGCTTTGAGTGAGTTTGATGGTTTGATCGGCCAACTGAGGCAGGACCACCAGTATGTAGCTTGAAAAACTTCACCTAGGGTCATTTATTTGCACAATAACTGCTAGGAAAAATTAGGTAAAATAGATGTGCAGGATAGCAGTTTGGTGCATATGCTATGCAGAATTACGCATGTGTTTTTCTGCGGCACATTTAGGTGAGGAAACTACGCATGCACTTTGGCTGCACATTTATGGTATAGGTCAGCGCATGTATCAGGAAATTGCGCATGTATGCTGTATTCCAGTGCATGTATTTCGGTAGCGCATATACTAGGTATAGCTGCGCATATGATATGGATCTACGCATTTAAGAAATGCTACGGCACATCTACCAGAAGTGGTGCATTTACTGTGAAATTGTGCATTTACCTTCTGGTTCGATGCATATGTTCTAGATAGTCAGTTTACTTAACAAAATTGACTTGATTGGCATCTTGCTCGATGCGTCAATCGATAAGCTATCTCTGAGATTGTAGGAATCTAGTCAAGAGATGTTGCATGTTGTTTTGATCAATTTAATATGTTAAGTTAGTGATATGAGGCTTTAGATATGTTGAGCAGTTTTTAGGTTGACACATTGCTTTGCTTGTTTGCAAGAGGACATGCTTACGGAGGATTAGCAACATGTTCTATAATGGATGGTGGAGGATTATTAATGGTTTGATCTTCTATGCTTACTTGGGAGGCAAGTGTCTCATCAAGGGAAGTGGAAGTTGTTAGATCTTGGATGGGACTAGATGGGGTTATGAGCTCAGGACCATGGAATGCATAAAGTGGGCTAAGAGGATCATCATGGTCTGCTTGATCATAGATAGGCTCTTGATCGTAGATGGGATCTTGATCATAGATAGGATTTAGCATGATGGGATTTATGTGCTCTTGTATAGGTTCTTCATCAACAACAATATCTTGATCACAGAAAGGATAGAGGTTATGGGGAGGCCAAAATTGGATCTCTGGCTCATGTCGCGGATCAAGTTGCTCATGGATAGCTTCTTCATCAGAGGTAGTATCTTGATCATATAGGTCATGAATGGTTTGCAATTGGATTTCTTGCTCATGTATAGGTATAGGATCATCGAAAAGATAAAGGTTATGTAGGGGTCGGATGGGGATGATTTGATCTTGATTTAGACAAAGGTCGAATGTTTCCATACGTTTGAAATTGTGCTCTTGACATAACTCTTGGGTTGTTTGAATGGAAGTGGAGGTAGAGGTCTCTTGAATAGGATTTTGGTCAACAATATGAAGGTATGATGGACCTTGACTTTGGTTCATGGTAGGAGGTTCTTCAACATGCTTAAGGGGTTGTCGAGTACACGACGAGGTTGGTGCAATAGACATGTTTGAATGCTCTTTGATAAGGTCAAGGACCAGAAATTGGGGACATGGTTTATTCTCTGCTAGTAGTCCTTGGATCACATCCTTTATAGGTGTTTGGGTAGATGAATGAGATAATGGATGAGTGGATTTGGAACTCTCAGTAGCTTTTCTTTTGCTATGTAAATCTAGAAAACATTTTTCCCAAAATTCATCTGAGGCTTTTTTGGTTGCCCATTTAGAGCTTGGGGAACTTGATGGCGGTGTTGGCGTAAGACTAGTATGCTTTGGGATATGTGCCTTAGAAGTTGGTGAAGGAGGACTAGTAGACAGAGTGGTATACGATTTCCCACTTGAGGTGGTGTTTGCCTTGTCAAGAGTATCATTAAGACAGGACAAGATTGTATGACTTTGGGGTGAGGTATAGCTAGTACTGGCCTGTTCAGCTTTTAGGATTGCCAATTGTTGTTGTATAGCTTGAAGCTCTTGAGCAATTTCTATACGACCTTGGGGCGAGGTGTCTAACTTTAACTGTAATTTCAGGTATTTGAGTTCTTGAGCAAGTTCTTCTAATTCAGTTGTCATCTCCACAGAAACTGACACAAGACCGAAATGGGTACCCAGAAAGGTAGAAATTTTTTCCCAAAAGAGGTGGAAAAGCTCACTGTCACGGATGCGCAGAAACAGAGGATAAATGTGCAGTAGGTCGATGTAAATGCACAGTTCTGGCAGAGGATAAATGCACAGGAACAGATAGCAAATGTGCAGAAAGTTGAAGTAAATGCGCAGAAGGTCGAAAGAAATGCGTAGCTTTGGTTTTCTTGACTGTTTTTGCAATTTTTGGTACGTTTTCGGTGTTTTTTGGTTTCTTGGTTGCAAGATGGTCTGTTTGATCTGATTTTGTCAATTATGGCAAGAAGACATAGCAAACACAAAGAATGATTTCATGGTTTTTTTTTTTAGATTTTTGTAATTTTTTAACAAGAAAGCAAGTACAAATCCTAGGCTGGTTGTGACAATATAAACCAAATTCTCCCTATTTCTAGGTGAGGCATCTTCAGGAGGTAATAATCGCCCTTCCCTGCACAAGTTTATAGGGTTTTTTGACTACTAAAAACAAGGATGATTAATAAGTGCAACCATTCAAGTGGTTATACATGCGGCAACACTACTCTCTATTATGGAGTCTTCCAGCCTGCAAGGGTTGCGCCTTGGAGGGTTTTGGGGGAGGTTGGATGTCGGTATAACACAAATTCACTCGTTGTTTGAAGCTTTTGCTCCAAACACAATTTATTTATAGTGGCTTGGTAGAGCTTGCTTTTATCTTGTTACCACTTAAGGTCGTTCCCCAAGGAAGGACAGGTATCCAAGGGTAGGCCTCTCTAAAGGAAAAACACATGCGAAAATGATATGTCTAGCATTTTGGTCACCCAAGATAGGGGAGAGCATAGGCCTGGTATCATTCCCAAAAACACGAAAGATAGTGGTTCTTTTTCCCCTAGTTAAAAAGAAAAAGACTATATGAGCCATCTACTTTGGCACGCACGTGATTTGTTAACTATGAAGTGATAACAAGATAGCAATGGTTCAATTTTAGCAAGATAGAAATGTGCTTAACTTTGAAAGATAGCAATATAGCAATGATCCATTGATAGCAAGATAGCAATGATTGAGTTACCACCCTCCTAATTAGAACTATGTGAGTTTTGCATGAACATCCATTTACTTTCCTTTAGAAATCAAGATATGAGTTAACAAATGCAGCTATATGACTAAACCAGTGCCTACCCTGCAAGCAGATCAAAGAATATTCCTGCAAAAAAGTGTTAGCGTTAGCGAAAACCACAAGAAAACCCTAAAAATCATTGTTCAGAACAGATGTGCAACTTTAGAGCCTAGATGTGCAAAAACAGAGCTCAGAAGTGCAGGAGTACAAATGCACTAAGATAGAGGTCAAAAGTGCAGGAATATAGAGTATATGCATAGAATTAGCAGATGCACCATATCAGAGTTTAAATGCACCAAAACAGAGACTGTATGCACTGAAAGATTGGATGCGCCGGAACAGACAGCAGATGCATGTTAGGATGGGTCTAATGCACAGATTCCTCCTATGTATGGATTCCTAAAGTACAAAAACTTAGTTTTTGGGTTAAATTGGGGCTAGGCCCCATGGTGGGCGCCAAAAATGTTAAGGGAAAATTGGTGTAAATGAATAATCAATAAAATATATCAATAATACCCAAAACTCAATGTAAAGGGAAATAATCAAGATCAAACAAACAAAGACGAAAACCTTTGCAAACCTCAATACTTCATAGCTTCCATTGGTTGCCTATCTCAATCGATCTTGTATATGAATATGGCCCTCAAAAGGTGCACTTCCTTGCTATTTTCCAAGATTGTCAACGGAGAATGGCTGTGATAGTTTTATTGAATGAAGATGAGCTTCACAACAATGATAATGATATGGTAACAAGTTGATCGCAAGCAATGAAGGAATTGGTGCCAAAGGCGTGCTGTAATTCTTGCAGAGTAAGTTTACTTAAATCTTAGATGAATGAAATGGAGGAATAGGGTTCAATTTATAGACTTGAGAGAAAGAAGATCAACAGTATAGAAAGAATGAGAAGATCAACGGTATAGAACGGTTGAGGAATGTGCGCAAATAGAAAGAGGACATGTGTCCTACTCTATTTTGCATGAGAGGAATTAATAAAATAGAAGAATGAGTTAACTGAAGAGGTAAATCAATTAAAAAATAGATAGAAGAGTTAACTGATTAGAACTAGAGGATGGAAATTGCATGAGGATGAGAAGATATTTTGCTTAATTAAATATTTAGAATATTCAATTGTATGTGCACAAGGATTGAATTATATTTAGAGATAACTCAATTTAGAAGAAATAGACAACTAAAATAAATATTTGATTTATTTAAATTTAGAGAAGATATTATTGCAAGAAACAATTAAATAATTGGTATTATTTAATTTAGAATGAATTTGGAAGAACTAATTAAATAATTTAGATTATTTAATTTGTTGGAGGAATTAGAAGAATTTAGGAATTTAATTAAATAAATTGATTTTATTTAATTGTTGGAGGAAATATGAATCAAATAAATAAATTTGTTTATTTATTGATAGAGGAATTAGACTTAAATAAATATTAAGAATATTTATTTGGATAGAGTCATGTCATTTTTAGGTGTATACACTTATAACTTGTCATTTCCATCATGGTACATCATGCAGGTACAACAATTCTGCTGGGTGTTGATGCTCTGCTTTTACCCTCTGACATTCTAAACAGCATTCTACAAATCTTGCAACATCGTTCTTCATTCCTTTCCAGAAATAAAGAGGCTTAACATCTGCTAGAAGTTTGGTCACTCCTAGATGTCCAGAATAGGGTGCGGTATGAACTTCTTTCCATACTAGATCCCTTAATCCAGCTGAACCAGGAACATACATTCTACCTCTAAACCTCAATAGTCCATTTGACTCAAACAAAAACCCATCATACCTTGGGTCTCTAGGATTATCTTCTGGAGCCTGCTTAACCTACTCATAATAATCATCACCGGACAAATTTTGAAGCACCAAATCCTTGAAATTTCTACGAATAGAAACAATAGAAGATATATGTCTTCTACGACTCAAAGCATCAACTACTCTATTCTCTTTTCCTTTGATGTAGTTTATCTCAAAATCATAGTCAGATATCAATTCTAACCATCTCCTTCATCAAGCATTCAAATGCAGTTGAGAGAAAATATACCTAAGACTTTAATGGTCTAACTTAAGTACAAAAGTTTTCCCCAACAGATAATGTCTCTACATTTGCAAAGCATGAGTTATTGCTGCCAATTCTAGATCATGTGGTGCATAATTTTTCTCATAGGATTTCAATTTCCTTGACTCATATGCTATAACTCTCCCATCTTCCATAAGCACTCCTCCTAATCCTTCTCCCAAGGCATCTGTAATTACCTCAAATTGTCCTTCAGGATCAGGGACTTTCAAAATTGGAGTTGAAGCTAACTTTTCCTTTACGAGATCAAATGTATCCTGACATTTGTCTGTCCATTCAAATCTCTTTCCTTTCCTTTGTAGGGAAGTGATTGGACTAGCAATACTGGAGAAGTTTAGAACAAGCTTTCTATAATAGCTAGTTAGGCCCATGAAACTACGCACCTCATGCACATTTGTGGGTACAAGCCAATCCAGAATAGCTGTGATTTTTACAGGATCAACAGATATTCCATTAGCTGATATAATATGTCCTAGATATTGAATCTCCTTCTGGAAGAATGTACACTTTGATAGTTTTCCATATAACTTATGTTCTCTTAACCGTTGCAGAACCAATTGCAAATGCCAATGATGTTCTTCTTCATTTTTAGAGTAAATGAGTATACCATCTAGAAAGACTAGAACAAACTTGTATAAACAATCTCTAAATACACTATTCATGAGATTCATGAATGTGGCAGGTGCATTCATCGAACCAAATGGCAACAGTGTGAACTCATAGTGCCCATATCTGGTTCTAAACGTTGTCTTATGAATATCCTCATCCTTCAATCTTAACTGGTGATATCCTGATCGTAAATCAATCTTTGAAAATATAACAGCTCCAGGCATCTGATCAAAGAGATCATCAATACGTGGAAAATGATATTTGTTCTTTACCGTTGCTTTATTAAGCATATGATAATCTATACATAACTGAAGGGTTCCATCCTTCTTCTTGAAAAAAATAACTGGAGCACCCCAAGGTGAAACACTAGGTCTGATCAAACCTTTTGCCAACAATTCTTGTAATTGGGCTTTCAATTCCATTAACTCCGTAGTTGTCATACGGTAGGGTGCTTTTGATATAGGCTCAGATCCTGGTTTAATATCAATTGCAAAATAAAAAACCCTCTTAGGAGGCAGTCCTAGAAGTTCTTTTGGAAACACATCCTGAAACTCCTGAAGAAAAGGATACTTTTCTCCAAAAGATGAGCTAGGGCTTTCTAACCCTTCCTCCACTTGTTCCATTTTGACTACAAATAACTGACAACCTTTCTGTCTAACTCTTTTCAATTGCTTAGCAGAGATAGGTTTGATTTTAACTTCCCTTTGAATCCCTTGGAGTTGGATCTGATTTCCCAGATCATCTAAGCATTCAACCATTTTTGAAAAATAGTCAACCTTAGCTCTATGCTTCCACAACCAACTCATTCCTAGGATTACATCATAGGAACCTAAGGGAGCTACATACATGTTTACTTCAGTTGAGAAACTATGGAGATCAATCTTGTCTTCAAACAAACATTGCTCTACTTGAGCCTTAGATTGGTTAGCATATTCTACTAACCAAGGTTTAGACATGTATCTAGCTTTTCTAGGAAACTTATTCAAAATTCTAGGAGAAACAAAGTTTTCAGTGGCTCGTGTATCAATCAAAATAGATATAGGGACTCCAAACAAAGCACCTGTCATTTCAATGGGAGTGATTTGATACTCTGCTTGACAATTATCGAGAGATGTATGAATCCCTTGCTGGAATGCTTCTTGTTGAGTAGGTAGTGTAGTACCTCTTTGTTGACCATTTTGATTCTTGTTAGGGCAACAATTAGCATAATGGTCACAGCCACAAGTAAAGCATCCTCTTTTCTTATCTGAAGTCTTTCCATTGTTATCCTCATTCCTTTTGTAATTGCCATTCTTCTTCTCATTCCCAGATCCACCCTTGTTTTTCTGAGATCCTTTATCTTTTCTCTTGTTCTCATAACTCAAGTGTCATATCTTCTCTTGAATGGTTGGTTAGCAGGAGTTCCATTAAATCTCTTGCGGTTTCTATCATGATAAACCAAGATGGATTTCAACTTTTGCTCTTGCTTGATCGCCTTCTTGTACACTTGATCCATTGTTGTGGGACCATGTATGTCCACTTCTCCACCAATCCGAGCATTTAAACCCATGATGAATTTTTTGATCCTGAATCTCTCATCTTTTTGATACTGAGGAACATATTTTATGAGATGGGTGAATTTTTCTCCATATTCCACCACTTTCATATCTCCTTGACAAATATTCTAAAAATCAGTCAATTTCTGATCAAAATAGAGTTGTGGTAGCCATCTCTTGTGAAAGAGCTCCACGAACTCATCCCAAGTTACCCTCAGAGAGCTTAAATTCAATTCCATCTTCCTATTCATCCACTAGGTGGATGCTTCTCTTGCCAGTTGGAATGTTCCCTAAACTGCCTTGGTTACTTCCGAGTAATTTCTTATCTCGAAATGTTTTTCCATTTATGTCAACCAAGCTTCAGCTGCATCTCCAGTCACCTTTCCATCAAATTTTGGTGGAGTAACCTTCTTCATATCCTTTGAGAGTTCCGAGGTTAGTCTATCTCTTGCCTCTTTATGAGGTTTCGTACTCTTACTTTGATCTTCATGGTTCTCTCCACTTTCTCCATGAGAGTTTTCACCTCCTCCCTCAATATTCCCTTTATCATCCACTTTCTTTTCCAAATTACCCAGTCTTTTCTTAGTTTCCTCAAGCATGGTTATGATTTGGTCCAGCTTATTATTTGGCGGGTGGTTTCCCTCTTCACTTTCTCCTTGTTTAGTTCTTCTCTGAACCATGTTTATCATTTTTCTCACACCTAAGAATATTGAATTGTCTATTAGTTCATGATTATAATGCATCCCATTAAATCAAAACATAATAAACTCAAATCAAACAATAGTTTGGTACAAAAACAACTCTTTTTATTTATTTCATTTCAAAAGTATAGAATATTCTTCATTTATACAAGAAATGACTTCAAAAGTCATGCTCAAGAGGAGTATATCCTTCAGATTCATTTTTAGATACATAATCTTGAGATATATAACCTTCCGACTCACTATCAGACCTAACTTCTATGATCTCAACAGATGCGGGTATGCGGGGATCTTGCCTAACCATAGTTGTTTCCTCATTTGACATATATTCTATGATTTTAGTAGTGATCTTAACTCTTTCAATATTTTCCCTTCTCATTCACTTGATTCGAGTTAAGGCAGTCGCCAGGGTTTCAGTATCACTTAACCAAATGTCACTCTCATCATTAGTTCCCTCAAAAGTTTTGATAATAGCCTCACATTCTCTTTTTGCTTTAAGGAAACATTAACTCATGTTAATAGACTTTCTCATTGTCTTCGTAAGATGTACCATCCTGGCACAAAAATTTTCAAACATTAGCTAATCGCATAATGTTGACTATAGGTAAGCATAGTGGTCTCATAAGCCCTAGTGCTGAACTTGGTAGCTCTGATACCATATGTAACATCCACATTCTAAAAACATAGTAAAACCTAGAATTTACCATAGAGTGCTTCAATAAGGTAAAAATGAGAGAGAGAAAATTTTTCTTTTATTTAACATATGATCAAGTAACAACAATTACAAGATTTCTCTTACAAAATACAATAAATCATATTATCTTTCTCAATTACAACATCTGCAAAAATAATCCAATTACATAAACAAAATTGGGATAATTACTACTTTTGAATATCTAACATCTTTATCACAAGCCCTGGCATGTTTTTTGCTTGGAGAGAGAGAGAGTATCTTTCTAGTGATTTACCTCCATCCACAGACCAACGATCTCCCACACATCTTCCACATAGGAAGTGGCCCTACCCTTCACTAGGAATATAGACCAAAGGTGACTAGTGGTTATTTGCCTTCCCAAGTATATAGTGTTGTATCCTACACAACTCTATCAACCATACAACCCTATATACCCTCTAGCTAAGTATGATTTCTGATAGGTTATGCAATCTAGATACAGTGAACCAACAATGCATGCAGAAAATGAATGCATTACTTTGGCCAAAGTTTTAATATCAATAATGTTCGTAATGAATGTGGTCGTAGTGTTCACCCACCCCTACTTGACTTGGATACTGTCGTATTCTCGCAGTTTATCTTTACCAACTATGTTTACGTAAATAGTTTAACATCTTGTCATGATAATAGTTTTCTTGACTTAGATAAGTCTATATAACATAACTAATCATTTGGTTTCATATTCGACTCTAGGGTTTTCATAATAACCCTTGGATAATCTGATATTTCAAAATATTCATATCTCATATCTATGAGACTAAGGTTTATAAATAACCTTTGGTTTAACTCAACCAAGGTTAAGAATATTATGGTTCTGTAATAGATAATAACTCCTATACAAAGGAGTATGAATACTTTCAACTTACCTTTACGTGATGTCATTAACCATCACTACTTATATACTCATATATGATTCTATACAAGGTCATTTCTAGATAGACTTAGTCTATTCCATCTAAATGGTTTACTATAATGCTATACTCATCAAGATTAATAGAATAGACAATAAAGATGGTCCTATGATATTTATTCCATTTTCCAAATTATCCCTAGATCTTCTACCACTTGATTGGTTATACCATAGTTACCATAGATTACCAAGAATCTAAGTTCTTTTGATAAGGAATCATTTTTGACATATATATATAAACTAAACCAAGAATGGTTTTAAAATGAGAATATAACCATTTAATACTTTAAACCATATTACTCATAGCTAGTAGGTTTTCCTATCAAGTATCATTTGCACTAATTTCAATGGAACTCTATATCATGATTAACTTATATCTATATCGTCGACTAGCCTCATATTGAAACTCACTCATTGAGGTGACTGGTTTACAAGGCTTTTGATAACTACGATATGCTTCTTCAAGTATATGATTACAAAAGTCATTTGGTTCTCCATACGATAGTTTGACAAGTATAACAGTTTTAAAACAATATGTATAGGGTTGGCCTTGTGTGATAAGGAAATATAATTCAATGATATTGCTTGCATCAGCCTTTTCAGGCTAAATCGATGCTCTTTGGTTTCCACTAAGTTAACTATACATAGCTGACACAGTTAACTAAGTTAAATCGATGATATTCTATTTGACATAGTCGGTTCATGTTGTTTTGAATAGATTACACAATGAAATTAAAGGATAACCATACTGGTGTTGTTATATAGAGCCTAATCAGACTCAGAGGTTAAATTTACCCCACTTTTATCAGCGTGGTTTCCCCCCAAATTCCTATGGGGTCAAGGGGCAGTGCCCCTTGCGGGGGTTTGAAGACAGTACCCCTTGCAGGGTCCTCGAAACCTCGCACAATTTTTTATTATTTTATAAAGGCATCGAGAGTTATTTTTCTATTGGCCAACATAAAAAAACCCCTATTTTGTAAACGACATAAGGCTTGATAAAAGAGGCTAAGGATTAGGGTTTCCATTGATGTATTGTAGCATTTTGCAGTGGTATTGAGTTGCAAGGATTGCTAGTTGTAATCGTTTTGATTTACTAGATAATAATATTGGACTCTCTGTTGGTGGATGTAGCCCGAGTTTGGGTGAACCACGTTAAAATTGTCTCTCACTATTATTATTTCTGTGTGTTTTTCATTCCTCCATTTAATCTTTATTTGCATTTAATTGACATCTTCTATCGGCTAACCCTAACAATTGGTATAAACGATTGCCCAAGATAAAGCAATACAAAAGACCTAATAAACATTCAACTTCTTATTGCCTTTCAATGCATAAAATGCAAAAATGTTACTTGGTAGTGACGGTCAAAGATGAGAAGGATTTGCAGATAGAAATACTTCTGTGGTTACCCAAGATAATCTATGTTATTTCCTTTCTCTAACTCGTTATCCCTCTGCTCACCGCGAACTCTTTACAAAAACCTATCCTTCCAATGATAATGATTATGTAAAAATAACCTATCACTTACTGATCATGCCATCGACTTAGTTGAGTCATGGCTATAAAGACTCGGCGAGACTCATAATGAGTCACCCCAACTTTCATTTCCACTCTTGCAGTTTGAAAACACATTGAATTCAAAACAATCCGCTTGATGATTTGGTTACAACCGATAGCTAAATTAAAATGCAAATCTCAACATATGTCGACGATGTGAACGCTCTTTGATGGGAGCTTAGTGAATGTGGTTAGAATAACCACCACTCCACTTCCAAAAAGGCCGACAAGACATTAAAACCAACATTTGATCATTTATTAAACACTTAAAATAATTCGATCCACCACTCATTATAATGAAGGCACTCCTATTAGTAAGCCTACGGCTGCTCAAGTGAGTAAGCATTATTATCAATCATGAGGTATTATCCTCAATTTGATGATTACATATATATTTGTTTATAGAAATAAGTATGGTTCAACATGGCACCTATCTTATGTGATAGTTTATGCCTTGATCAAAATACGATAATAACAATAAATCGAAAGACTTACGAATACTGTGGAAGGGTTGAGCTTGTCTCCCCTACACAGTCTCTTGATAAATCATGTCATCTTGTCTTGACGAGATCATCCTTGACGTTAAATGTCGACAATAAAACATTAAGTGACTCAAGAATATTAACACAACCATTTTACGACAATGACGTCGTAATATTCACGTTAATCGTAAATGGTCAAAGTTCTACTCAGACGACATCGTTTACTTTACAATGACTATGTCGACACATAATGACTTGACTAGAAAAGAATCGAAAGATATCGAGTACCTGTCGATTAGATTCAAAAACACACTGACAAGACAAGACTTACCTTTTACAATGCTAGTTCACATTTTCGTTAAATGCTCATCCTCATTTTGGAAAATAATCACTGGTAACCCAAGGTCTATATCTTTCTCCTCAAAAGATACTCTCTCTCTCTCTTTTCTCTGAGATTCATCTGAAAACTTGTAATCTTGTATCAAAATTAAAATCAACAGATTACAATCAGTGCATCATTATTCAAATAATAAACCAAATTCACATAATGCAATTATTAAATCGACATAACATATTCATTTCCATAATTCCATAAATGGCATTCAATAGAATATATGTCTTTCCTTGACATTAATCTAAACATCAAAATAGATTTAGTTATATCCAAGTAAAAATAAAAAGTATTACCAAGACAAAAATTAGGGATGCAACATCTTGTGCCTAATAATGGTTACTACATTACACATTCAAGGTATTAGCAATGTTGGAAACCATTTCTACTAACACCATCTATGGTGTTAGTAGGGTTGGAAATCATTTCTGCTAATGCCATATGTGGTCTTAGCGAGGTTGGAAACTTATCTAATGCTTAAACCCTAATTATTCTTTTCATTTTTCCTTTTCATTTTTGTGAACACAACAAACTTATCTATTGCTTAAACCCGAATTAGGTTTTTTCAGATCTACATTTATTCTCAATTTTATATTATTTTCATATTTGTTTTATCCTTTAACCTTCGATATCCATTTATGCATCTATATACTAGGGTTTGGTGTTTCTTTTCGTACTTTATCTTTTGCCCACCCAATCTACCCTTGATTTGACCTAAGGTTTATAATTTTACCATTTAGGGAATATAACACTGTGGTCAGGGATTAAATTTGTAGTTGTATGTCCATATGAGTTATCAAATTCTAAGTTTAAACTAACATAAATTGTACACATTCCCTGTTGAATAGAAATATACTAATGATGTATGATTGTTTATCATAATTACATTTAGTTGTTTCATTGAATGCTTGGTAATGTAAGTTGTTACTACATTGATTGGGGATTAATGAAGTGGAACTTGTAAGTTGCTACCTTATGATATTGAATGAATTATGGTTTAATAATTTCAATTGGGATTTATCCTGATAGGCTAATGTTGGTTTATTCATAGGTCATACATCTTATAGCATTAGTGATATACCAATATACTAAACTAGGTACTATTTACCCAATTTTTATATTCTATGATAATCACCCATGACTTACTATTATTAACACATGCCAATTACCATGATATCAATCCACTATACCTTGTTGGAAATCAAGACTTCTCTTCTCTAATAATTATAGTCCTATTTATTAAAATTAAGGGGTACTAGAGTTTATTGTACTCCTTTACATGTGACCCTATTGAGGTATGAGAATCTAGAGTTATGAATGAATCCTTCTTTTAAAACTAAAGGGATACTCTATGCTACCACTATTAGGATATCACTTCATGATCCCCATCTTTGTAGGGCTAGAATGAGGGGGTTGTTTAAAGGGAAATTATGTTACCATTATATTATTGGTATCAAGTTCCTAATTGAGCATGATTTAACTACCCTTGACTTATATGTTTTCATTTTAATGCCAACAAAAGCATTGTTTAACTTCTAAGTTTAAGGTGTACTCTCTATTTTATACTCTCTTTTTTCTATTACTTGGTTTATAATATATGTAGCAATCCTTTTAGGAGGGACTAGTGCATGGTATATTTCCATTATTCTATAATATGGAGTATCCTATCAAGAGGTTAAACTCCGAGATGACTAGTCTCAAAGCATGTAAGAAATTCTAAGTCAAAATTGCATGTAGAAAAGTCGAAATTAAAATTACAATTGTGAAAGCCTAGGTCAAAATTGTATGAAGTGAAAGTTTGAAACAAAAATGTGTTGTGAAAGTTTAGTTCAAGCTTGTATGAAGTGTTAAGCATTGGGGAGACTTGGTTTTTGAAAAGCATATTTAGTGTTAAGCTATGGTGCACTGTACATTTGAGCTTGATATTTATATGATTTTTTTTTAAATTTTTATTTTATCATTCTTAAAATCCATGCATTGTATATTACATGTATAAGAACAAAAGAGTTACATATGAGTGTCAATGTAAGAGGTTGTATTTTTAAAATGGCAAGAAAAGCTAATACATTTGCTCTTGAACCTACTTGCAAAGATCCAACATCATTTAATAAGAATGGTCAATGTTAAAGTGGTGTTGAATGTTCAATGATGCATATTGCAACATTGAAGTTAGCATCACTTCATATCCAAGCACCATCCCATACATGTATCCATGGAACCATAGTGAGTAAATTCCATGGTGTGGGAGTAGACTGTGGAGCATGGATGGATTAATGTTCCCTTGTTTGATTGAGAGTTGTCAGTTTGTTTGTTGTGAACACGACATGGTGAATACATCCTCCAATCATCATGATATGCCACTGGGGGTCCTCCTGCTCCACCTTCAGTCAACCTTAAAAAATGAGGGGAAAAAAGGAGCCTCCACTTGTCCTTGTCCTTCATGTGTACACTAACTTAGACACCCCTAAAAAGGAAATTTTTAATCTGTCCACCTCACTACATGCATGGATGAGTCAAAATTTGTTGCCTTCTCAAGTACTAAACAATAAATACATAGTGGCCTAAACAATACACAACAGAGAAGAAAGGAGAAAAAAATAAAAAACTAGACCTTGATCATTGTCTTGGTGAGGTATGATGACCTCACCTTCCATTTATAGCCAAACAAAGGAGTGAAATGAAGAAATGTCTTCTCAAACACTAAACAATGTAAAGGCCATGTAAATCTTGAAAGTTGTGGTGCACCAATATCATGCCACCTAGCCTATGATTTCACACAAACAAGTTTTATGTTGTTTATTTGGGATTCACAATCACCTTGCACATCATTATCAAATTAGAAAAATCATTACATTGACAAATGGAAAACATAAAACTAAAATGTTATTGATTGGATATATTAACATACTTGTAAGATAAAATACAAAAATTATATAGTAGACATAGTTATGAATGACATGTAAAATCCAAAAAAAATACCTCCCTAGGCTACAATATCAAACTTGTGTGTGTACAATAATCACAGTCAAAAAACTAGAGAACCCATTTCTCTCAAACCATGGGGCAAAAGATAATGGACTTGATGCCACGGAGCTTGGCATTGCCTAGCTTCTTGACAAAGTTATCCCACCCATGTTCTCATCCCTTGTTGCTGGAAAATATTTTCATTGCAATAGAAAAGTGAGGGATGTGAATGTTCATCATTTCCCTAAACAATGTATGTTGTTTAGGTAAAGGGTTCAATGGATTGCTTAAATGCCTTTGTCTAAATCTCTCCTTGCCAACTTAAGTTCTTTTTCATTTCTTTCTTGGTCCCTTTGGATCCTCTCTTGGTCCTTTTCATATTCCTTATCCTACCTTTGTAAAAAAAATTGTTGTTCTCTTACTTTTAGTTGAAGGTCTTTATCTAACTTTGCTTGCTCCTTCAATTCTCTTGTAGCAATTCATGTTGCCTTTCTCTCCTCTATTTATTCTCTCTTTTTGGCTTTTATCTCTTCAATTTCTTTCTTCCTTTGCTCTTGCTCCATCAAAAGGTTCATGTAATCACCTACTGTTAGGAGTTGAGATTGTCAACTCAATCGAATTCCATTATCCTCGACATTCCTTGGTCTTTCCTTAACAATGTGAATAGGTAGTTTAAGGAATTGGTTGTTGTTTGAGTTAGTTTGGAATCTCAATGGCTGATTCAATTCTACATGACTTCTATGTTGACCTTCACTAGAAATTGGCCCATTATCCTAAGTTTCTCCCAAGTCTATAACATTATCTCCACCATCCCAACCTCCACAACCAACATAGTAATGTACCATTTTATCTACACATTTGATGTGGGTGGCGAAGATGTGAACGAAACCATCTTCTTCTTGGGAATTTATGGCTCTCTCCAATAACAATGATGGTTGGCTTGGCTGAGATGGAAGACTAAGTCCATATTCTTGTTGATCATGCTAAGTTTCTTCCATCCCAACATAGACTTCACCCTCCAAAGAAGTACTTTTAGGTGCATCATTACATTCCTCTACCACTAGTTTAGGTGTTTTAGAATGTAATTCTCTTGTTGCAAAGCCTAAAAGCAAGTTGTTTTCCACTTCTACTTCTGAGACATCAACTCCTAAACAACTTAGAATGTTCTACACTATAGAAGCATCATCATGTACACTAAACTAGAATGTCTCACCAGGATTCATGTCCTCCATAAGTGCATCAGGATTAAGTCGCATATACCTATCCTCTTGAATCTTGTCATGATGTTTATAATAGTCAACGATTTTTTAAATGACTTACTATCAAGTACTATAAATTCTTCCCTCTTAATTTCAATATTTGGAAACTTGGCTAGTCATGCTACACTTTAAGATTTAAAATGTGATTTGAATGTAAAAAACACTGACATCGAGTGGTTGTAGTTTGTGTGAAGTGTGAGCTAGTAGTGTTAGCAAATCAATCCCTAATGACCTTGCCTCTTGGATTATCATTATAGCCACATGGATTCCATGACCATCAAAAATCAACAAGTGGTTATTGGTTAGTGAGACACCACCTAGAACTAATCTTGCAAAGTGATGCAACCAGTTCAAAAATAATTATTTTGTCATTCATGCATGGGGTTGGGCGGCCATGCATGCACCTAGTTCATATCCAAAAATATAATTTTTGAGTTGTTTAAATATCTTTGAACAAATAAAAACCTGGTATGCTTTTTCCAACAACAATCACACAACATAATATGGTAATCCATTGTCTACTCTTTGATATGATATATGATACATTTTGGCTACCTCTTTTTTCCAACACCTACATGGCTCCATTTCTCCCTTCTTGAATGTTAGTTTCATCACATTTCACATTATGTGAGGACCATCTGGATTGGATTCATAATCTTTTGACAGTGTCATGTAGAATGTGTACACAACTGCAAGCCTCAGGTTTAGTGCTCTATCTCTATCAAGGCATTCCATTGTCCTCAATGTGAGTTCAAGATGATTCCTTTTAAAAACAATCTACCATGATTTACTAGGCAGCCCATCCTTAAATGGGTTGGGTTGTGACTGGTAGATTTGTACAACTTCTACCTTGAGATTGATAATCTCAAGCCTATGGCCCACTTCAACCATCTCTTTATACCATTCCATAATTAATGTCTCTTCCTCTGCATTCAAGATTGTAATGTTAGAAAATGTCCCCTTGGGGGCTTTTCCCTCATAAGGTTTAGCTCCCAGGTCTTTTGCATGCATTTCAGACATCTTAGTTCATAATTTGGCATCCCGATGGAATGAGACCTAGGTTTCATGGCAAATTGGACCTAGGAGGACCCTTTAAGTTGTACCCTGCCATAAATAGGGGGGAGGACTTGGGCGCCCGCGCCCTTGTCCTGCCTTATTTTGGGGCAACCCTAATTTTTGGGTGTTGGTCCCTTTGCCGAAATGATAAGTTTGAATTACGAAAATCTTGGCGGGAGTGTTTGTAGTTGCATATAAAAGCATGCTTAGGCATTCATTTAGAAACTAGATGGCAATTGTGATGTTCATGCATTCTCAAGGTGATTCAAGGCTTTCATTGTGTTGCAAGAGCATACTTGTGTGGTTTGTGTGTTTGCATTCGCAGATTTGAGCATCAATTTCCTCATGGAATGAAGAGCATCTTCCTCCCATGAGAGCTTCACTACAAGGTGACATTATGTTATGTTTTTATCATTGATTCCTTTGGTTTTTTCCTATGCCTCACAAGGGCACGCACTCTTTATATGACAATGATGTTCGGAGACTTAAGTGTCCTCCGGGGCTTGAGTGAGGCAAGCCTCTAAACACCACAACCCCTAAACCAAGTCTTGTGATTGCAGGTTATAGGTGTCACATTTGGGAAAAGTGAAGTTGCATGAAGGATTGGTAGGAATCAAGGATTCAGGATCTGAAGAAAAGTAGGACATCAAAGCATTTCCAGGACTTGGGCATTCACTCTAGTGTCCTTTGGAGCTGAGTTTCCAGAAACAAAAGTTATAGGGCTGATCAGTGTCGGAAGAAGGTCCGGATCCCGCAAAGAAACTGATACCTTGGACTTGGACGCCCACTCCAGTGTCCTCAACTATTTCACCTCAGAACCCTAAAAATAGATATTATGTGATTTGTTATTTTACTTCTGTCTGCAAGAGCATTTTCTGTTATTCGTCAGTTTATTGCCGTATTTGCATAATTAGGGATTTAATGATCAATTGAGCATAAGAGAAGAGAAATTGATAATTAAATTCCCTAATCCAAGTTTTCCTATGTCTCACAGTGACCTAGGGTATGATAGTTCTCGCCACTCGGCCCTAGATCCTTGAATGTAAAGTGGAGAGGAGGATTTAAACATTCAAAACACTAAACATTAACAAATCCAATTTTCTACTAAACATTTTGGTGAACCCATGTTTTTGGACTTAAATTGCAACTTGCTGAGTGTGTGTCTTCAGATTTGTATTGATTTCATTCATTCATATAGTCATTCATTTTATTGCATTGAGAAAATTTCAAAAAATTGAAAAATTTAGAAAATTCAAAAAAATTGCATTGTTTGGCTTACTGAATTGCATCAATTCTTTTTAAATTTTCCTAATTCATGATTTTTGCATCAAATCTGATATAAAATACAGAAAAATACAAAAATTCATTAATTTGCATTGCATTTACATTATTAATTTGCTAGGCTTTTGTAGAAATTTTGACAATTTTCATTAAACCTAGTAATTCCAAAATCTAGGGTTAGTAGGCAAAATCTTTTCTCAGATTTTTCTACTAATTTTAGAGGCTCATTCAAATTTTATTTTGGCTGTAGTCTTGCATTTTAGTGTAAATTTGCATTTATATTTAAAATATTTGCATTTTTGCATAGAAAATTTCAACAAAAACTAGCAATTTTGATGCATTTTCATTAAATTTGCATGGGCATTTTGCATGTTCAAGATTGAAAATCATTTTTCAGATCTGAGAGTAATTCATTTCCATCATAAATCAGACCTCACAACATTCACATAGCTTTTTGCGTCAACATCTCAAACCTAGGGCTTCAAAAACAACGATTTTCGTTAAATTTGGCCTTATCGACTCTATAAACTTGCACCATAGGCATGTTGTGAAAAGTATTTTTGCATTAATTTTCTGTTACAGGGTAATAATTTTCTTCCCCTCCTAAAAATCTTCACAACACCCTTTTAACGGGCTCTTGTATTGAATTTCAGAGAAAAACTACATATTTTAGCTATTTTGCCCTAGGGTTTGACCTAGTTTGCACTCCAAGCGTGTTGTGATCAATTTTATGGATTGAGGTGACTAATATTATTGATATTATTTTCTATACCTCCTAAAATTCCTTACAACACCCCTTTTTCTAGGTCTTGGAATTGAAAACCATGAAAAAATTGCATATTTTGCTATATTTTCACTAGGGTTTGACCTTAAGAGGCACTAAAAGCATGTTGTGTTGGATATTTTGGCACTAAGAGTCTGTTATTACTTATATTATTTTCTTTCCATCATCATTTCCCTCACAACACCCTTTGTTATGCTCTCTTGCATTGAATTTTGGTGAAAAAAGCGTTTATTTTGACATATTTTCACTATATTTTGATTTGGCATTAACTTGAAATCGCGTCAAGAGTGTGTTGAGAAGGATAATTTTGTTGTTTTGGACTGATATCAGACATAACTTTCTGCCCTTGACTTAAATCCCTACAACATCCTTTGTTTCATTCATTTGCATTAGAAAAAGTACAAAAAAAAAGCATCTAGGTCACTTTTTGCATGTAGTTTTGCAATTGTCTTTTGCATACTTTTGGAAAACTTTTAAAAATCTAATTTTGCATTCATTTAGAGACATATATCATGGCTACTTATTTGGAAGAATTGTTTTTATGCATCATAAACATTAATCATTTCTCTAAATTCACTGATAAACATGCTCAAGTTCTGGAACAAATAGCACACATTCATGATGTTGATCTCTCTATGTGCTCCACATACGAAGTCCTATGTTATATATCTGATTTTGATAGCTTCAGAAATCTCATGGGAATATATCCTTTGATATTGGATGATCTCACTAAATTCATGATCAATAATATATATATACTAGTGATGACTTCAAGATGTTAGATGAAGCCTTATACGACTTTATGGAACATTCTACTACGGCACCTATTGATAAAACATGTGATGATAACTTTGGTTTGCCTTATGATCCCTCTCCCAAGGTTGTTCCTCCTCATGAGGACACTTGGATACAAGAGGATGATTTCATTGACACGTCTCTTAAATTCATACCACCAAATCTTCATTCTAATGCTCACTCTGGCCAAGATGAAGCATTAGCAAATGAAGAGACATCACCACTTTGTCATTCCAATGCTCTCCCTGGACAAGAGGAAGCATTAGTAAATGAAGAAATCCCTTCAACAAAGAACATTCCATGGGTAGACAATGATCTTTCATCTAATAACAACAAAAACTCTATCATAATGCATGAAACCTCTATGGACCATCCTAGCAACCTTGTTCCTTTAGTTGATTGTTCATACACCTTGAATTTCACCAAGGAAGAGAAGACCTTTAATGTCCCTCCTTTGTTTGAATATTCAAGTCATTTGGACATCACTAAGGATGTAGCACTAGTGGATGTGGAGAAGTCTCTCACATTAAATCCCTTAAGGATGGATGTTGAGATCACTCAAAATAATTTGCTTCTCCCACCACCTAAGAGGATAGAGCATATGTGTGCCAATGAACTTCAACAAGAACACATTCCACCTAACATTGAGACAAACCAAGAAGCATTTAAGAATGAATAAAAGAATAATGACAATGACTTGGCAATTATACCTTATGTTTGGAAAGATGACAATGATTTTCTTGATGACAAGACTTAGCACGAAGACCCTACAAGTAAGTATCTCTAACCCTTTATCTCTCTCATGATGTGCTTCCCCCATGATGTGTTATGTGTTGTTTAGGCCTCCTGGGATGACCCCTGATTCTCTCGCAAGGTCTGGGATACTAGGAGACCACTTCTGTTGTGACCTTCTATTTGTATCATCATTCTTCTATATTGCCTCTCTCTCTCTGATTTCATTGTTGTGTTGTGTCTTACGGATATAGCGTCGCGGTTGGTGACTTGGGGGCACCCTCCTACATGACTGTCCCTAAGACACTTGTTTCTCCTCTCTAATTTATTATTTCCCTTCCTCTAGTGTTTCCATCTAGCGGGCGAATGATGACAAACATTTATACTGATGCGAACCTAGTGTCCCTTTCGAGAGCAATCAAAAAATGGACTTAGTTCCTAATATGATGATGGGGTTGTATATCTTATCCGATGCTTGGCTAGTGGAAGCACTCGTGCTTTCCGTGTAGTGAATTTAATGATGTTTCTGTCACATTTACAAACCTTAACAATACTGCTGCTCTATGCACCTTTGTTTGTCTTTGAATCTGGCCTTAGCGGTACTCGATTCAAAGAGCTTCGTGATATAGCCCCGCAGTTATTCTTGAACTCTGAATTTGTAGTATAACCTTGGCCCTTGTGTGGTTAATCATATGCATTGATGTTGTTGTTTATCATGATGTTGTAGACACTAACATGTTTCTTGTAGGGATGTGTTTATGGGAACATTTGGCGATCGTAAAGTACATGTCACCTTCGGGGGGCATGGGCTTTGCGAAAGTGTGTGTTCCCTTGTGTGTTTTCTTCCTACCTTAATGTGCTTGATATCGATAACTGATATCAACCACCTTAAGGTGGGGGCATATATAAGGTAAGTTGCTTGTTATAGATGTTAGCAATGTGTTTGACCTCAGATGCAAAGACCTGTGCCTTAGGGTAGTGCATCATGCATCTTGAGTTTGTTTGCAATCAATCAATCAATCATGTAAGCTGTCTACGGAGGCGGGATATCACGTATATCCTTTTTATCTTAAGCCCTCTACGGAGGTGGGGATGTTGTATTTCTCAGAGCAGATTGCATCATCCTGTCATTTTCAAAAGTCCTCTGCGGAGGCGGGGAGCGGTTCTGTGACTAACTCAACCCTTAAGAGTGTCTTTGGCAATTGTTGTGGCGAAGCCCAATCGTCAATGTGTGCCTATAATGTGCCTAAGATGGTGATGAGCCTAGAAATAGGGAACACACCATCGCTTGTCTATCGTGTTTTCTCCGTGTCTTCAAGTGTGTGTGTTTTGACGTGCTTGTCTTGTTTGGCGTGTTTGTTGCCCCAT
Organism: Cunninghamia lanceolata; assembly: GCA_027924645.1. Lineage (NCBI taxonomy): Eukaryota > Viridiplantae > Streptophyta > Pinopsida > Cupressales > Cupressaceae > Cunninghamia > Cunninghamia lanceolata. The sequence goes on along the minus strand of BSBN01000135.1, from coordinate 1,608,917 downwards.
ATGTAGAATAAAGATCAACGCCTTCGGGTGGTGCTTCCTGCATTTTGGGAGGTTTTGCGTGTCTTGCATGTGTGTTGCCCCATATATACAGAGACCTGCGCCTTAGGGTAGTGCATCCTGTATTATGGGAGGTTTCTTTACTTTCCAGTACTTACATTTGCATTTCATATATACGAGAAAAAGAAAAGAAAATATATCATTTCTATCTTCCATGCATTAATGTGTCTTCTATGCATTGACTATATTCTTCGTGTTCTGCATGACTGTAATTGTCTTCTCCGTGTTTTGCGTGCATGTTACTGTCTTCTATGTGATTGCGTGTCTTCTCCGTGCTTGATGTGTTTGTTGTGTTTGTGACCTTACTTTAATGCATGTATTGGCCTCACGTTTATACCGTTGGGAATTAAGGTGTCTCAACCTTGGTAATTCCTTTCATTATTTATGTTTGTATTTATTAATTCATTGCCTGTGTTGTAAATAATTGTAAATTCTATCTTGTCATGTTGTGGGATGTGGCACGCTGATGTGTCATCCTACATGGAAGATGACAACTTGTAAGTTTGTCCTCACATGAGGAGATAGGCGTCCCACTTAGTGGTAGGAAAATTTTTCCATGTGTTGGCATCTTGGATGTTGTGTAAGGGAATGTTGACCAAAACGGTTATGACGGATTCCTATGACTAAGTTATGACATGTAAGAGTCAGAAATAGAAGCTTGTAAGACAGGTGAAGACATGTGTCATGAAGCATCTTTGAAAAAAGACATATTTGGGCGCCCCAAGTTGGACTATGACATGTTGTAAGAGAATATGATATTTATAGCTTGTGTATGACAGATTCTCTTACAGCTGTAAGTTATGATAGCTATGACAGATTCTATGACAGTCGTAAGAGTCGTAAGAGCATCTGTCATAGCCCATTTTGGAAATAGGTGACCTCTTTGGGATGGGAGCTGTGGACAAGTGTCAGGAACATTCTACAATGTTGACCAAGTGTCCTTAGGCATGGGTTTTGGGCCATGAGGCCAAGTTGGACGCCCATTCCAAGATAGGTCCAATATTGCCTTGTATATTCTATATAAACAGGTGCTTGGAGGAGGAAAATTATTACAGGTTTTACAGGTACTATTATGCTGCTAGATTGACTCTAGACACGAGTGTCAAAGACCATTGAAGCTTGCATTGCAAGTGTATTGTAAACAACTTTCAGATTTGTTAATACACTGTGCATGTTTCTGAGTGTGGGGTTTTTCACCCAATAAGGGTTTTCCGCACCGTAAATCTTTGTCTCTCTTCTTCTGTCTTCTTTCTGGTTCATGTGTATTGCTGCAATATCTCGTTTATGTGTTTCATATTGCTATTATTGTAAGGATTAAATTGAATTTGTATATCTCTCCCCTCATTAGATTAGTGTAGGAAGTGATTTCCGCACACCTAGCTTCCTTTCAGTTGGTATCAGAGCTTGATCACCTTTGGTCCTAGTTGTTGCGTAGGAGTTTTTTGAGCTGATCTTAAGTTGAGTGGGAGTCTGTGCAAAACATTCTGAATCTTATTGCAGCAAAGAGATGGCAACCACATCCAAAAGGATAGAGGTGGGCAAATTCAATGGCACTAATTTCAAGTTGTGGAAGCTCAAGATGGAAGACATGCTTGTAGACTGAGACCTATGGGAAGCTATCGGTGGCACTAAACCAGCTGCAATGTCACAAGTTGATTGGGATCTAAAGGATCGGAAGGCTAAGGGTCTCATAAGACTTAGTCTTGCTAATTCTGTTCAGTTAAATGTCCATGAGGAGACTACTACAAACTTGCTTTGGAAGAAGTTGGGAGATGTGTATCAAGCCAAATCTTTGGTTAACAAACTTTTCCTGAGAAAGAAGTTGTATTCTCTTAGAATGGAGGATGGAGGATCTGTTTCTGAACATATGAATGCTTTCAACATGCTAGTTGCACAATTAACATCCGTTGGTGTGAAGATGGAGGAGGAGGATCAGTGTATGACCCTGCTTTGTTCTTTTCCAGACTCGTGGGATCACCTTGTCATGGCTATTGGAAGCACCACACCCACATTCAAAATGAATGAAGTGGTTTCTTCACTGTTGTTTGAAGAGATGCGGAGAAAGTCTTCTAAGGTAGCCAAAGAGGCTCTTGCAGTTCATGGAAGACCAAAGGAAAAAGGGAAAAATAAGGACAAGAAAGCTGATAAGGGTAGATCTAAATCCTGTGGGAGATCCAAATCTCCTGGAAAGTCCAAGGCTCTCTGTTGGAACTATGGCAAAACTGGGCATTTCTGAAAGGAGTGCAAAGAGGAGAAGAAAAAGAAGAAGAAAGCTCCTGATTCAGATTCTGACAAGTCACAAGATGATGGTGATGCCTTCATTGCAGCCCTGGCAACCCATGCATCTGATGATGTGTGGCTGATTGACTCTGGTGCATCATTCCACATGAGCTCGCATCGAGACTAGTTTACCAAATATGAGGAGTTCGATGGTGGAAAGGTGTATCTGGATGATGACTCTCATCTGAAGATTGTTGGTCGTGGAAGAGTCTCTATCTGATTCCCTGATGGACTAGTGAAGGGGATCTCTGGGGTTATACACAACCCAGGCTTAGCACGGAACCTGCTTTTTGTAAGTATGTTGAATGATGCAGGTGTGCAGGTTGTCTTTTTGAAAGGTGGATGCAAGATGAATAGAGGAGCTATGGTGCTTGCTAAAGGTACTAGGAAAGGTACTCTGTTTCAGCTGGAGGTATGCATTTCACAATGCAATAGTTCTTCTGACTCAAGAAAAAGGGCAGCAGTCACTTCATCCCCACCATTTGTTGTATCTAGTTCTGATGGTTGTAATCGTGCATTGGAAGTTAAGATTCCTTCTTAAAAGACAATGTTATGGCATAAGAGATTTGGCCACATTGGTGAGAAGGGTCTGTGTACCCTAAAAAGTAAGAACCTCATTGAGGGGTTAGATGATTGTAATCTTGAGTTTAACTTTTGTGAACATTACATATATGGAAAACAAAACCGTGTTCAATTTTACTCAAGTTCTCATAAGTCTTCTGGTGTGTTGGACCTTGTTCATTCTGATGTATTTGGTCTGTTAATGTTCCTTCATTATCAAAATATGTATATTTTGTATCTTTTATAGATGACTATAGTAGAAGGACATGGATTTATTTTCTCATAAGCAAATATGAAGTCTATAGTAAGTTTAAGGAGTTTAAAGCCTTTGTTGAAAATCAGACTAGTAAAAAAATTAAATGTTTGAGAAATGACAATGGTGGTGAGTTCTATTCTACAGAATTCGATAAATATTGCAAGGAACTTGGGATTGAAAGACATAAGACAACTCCATACACCCTGCAGAAAAATGGAGTTGTAGAGAGGATGAACATGACACTGATGGAGAAGGCTAGGAGTATGCTTAGTGGAGCTGACCTAGAACAAAAGTTTTGGGCTGAACTTGTTGCCACTGCTTGCTATTTGGTAAATAGATCTCCTACATCAGCTCTTGTTGGTAAGACACCCATGGAGGTGTGGTCTGGTAGAAAGCCTTCAGTAAGGCATCTTCATGTTTTTAGTTGTGAGGCATATGCACATGTGCCTCGGGAGAAGCAGTCAAAATTGGAGAACAAGGCTGTTAAGTGTATCTTCATTGGCTATGGTGTCGGTGTGAAAGGATACAAGCTTTGGGATCCTGTGGCTGAAAAAGTGTTGTATAGCAGAAGTGTCATCTTTAAAGAGCTAACACTTTCTTCCACTGTTTTACAGCCAGAGGAAAAAGAAAAGAAAGAGGATGTTGTTCAGTTTCCTGCTACCCCTAAGAAGGCTGAACAGAAAGACAATGTTGGACCTGATGATGAGGAGAGCTCTATCAGCTCAGATGAAGAAGTTGAACCTCAACCTCAGCTCTTGAGGAGGTCTACACAAATAAGAAAGCAACCTAAAAGGTTTGGTTTTATATTTCTTGATTCTAGTTGTGCTTATGCTTTGATTACTAATAGTGATGAACCTAGAACTATGTCAGAGGCTCTGGATATGAAAGATGCAGGTTCCTAGAAGGAGGCCATGGAGGATGAAATGGCTTCTTTGGAAAAGAATCAAACTTGGGACTTTCTGCCTTTGCCTGCTGGACGGAAACCCATTGGATGCAAATGGGTGTTCAAGAAGAAATTTGGTGCAAATGGCAGTGTTGAGAAATATAAGGCCAGATTGGTTGCGAAGGGGTATTCACAAGTGGAGGGTATAGATTATGGTGAGATCTTCTCTCCCGTTGCAAAGCTGACATCCATTCGATTCCCGTTGTCTCTCAACAACTTATGACTTGGAGGTAGAACAGATGGATGTGAAGACAACTTTCCTTTATGGTGACTTGGAGGAAGAAATCTACATGTCACAGCCAGAGCATTACCTGGTAAAAGGTAAAGAAAATTTGGTTTGCAAGTTAAAGAAGTCTTTGTATGGTTTGAAGCAGTCTCCTAGGAGGTGGTACTTGAAGTTTGATGCCTTTGTGTTGTCAATTAGATTTGTGAGATCGAAATCGGATCACTGTGTGTACTTTAAGTTTGACGGTGATCATATTCTCATTGTTGCACTGTATGTTGATGATATGCTGCTCATTAGGAAGGGTAAGAATATGATTTATGATTTTAAATCTTAGTTGTTAGCATGGTTTGAAATGAAAGATTTAGGGGCAGCTAGGTACATTCTAGGAATGGAAATCAGAAGAGACAAAACTAACAGAAAACTTTGGTTAAGCCAGAGCAAGTATGTGAAGACCGTGTTGGACAGGTTCAGCATGGCAAATTGTAGACCATTGTGTGTTCCTATTCTTTGGGGACAAAGTTGTCTATTGAGGATTGTCCAAAATCTCCTAGTGAGGTGGAGGACATGAGCAGAGTACCTTATGCTAGTGCTATTGGCAATTTGATGTGTGCTATGGTCTGCACAAGACCAAACATTGCCCAAGCAATGGGAGTCCTTAGTCGATTTATGGCTAATCATGGACGAGTTCATTGGGATGCAGTTAAGAGAGTGTTTAGATATCTGAGGGGTACTTCTGAGTATTCCATATTCTATCATGGTAATGTTACAGGACCTCTGCATTCTATTGATATTCGTGGATTTGTGGATTCAGATTGGGCAGGTGACATTGACGACAGACAACCTATGGTTGCTTTGTCCATGACAGAAGCTAAGCATATGGTAGAAACTCATGCTTGTAAGCAAGCTATTTGGCTTAAGAGATTGTGTTTAGATATTGGTGTTGATGCAGGTCAGATAACGATTAGTTGTGACAGTCAGAGTGTGATTTGCCTTGTGAAGAATCCAACTTTCCATGCCAGAACAAAGCATATTGATGTACAATTTCACTTCATGAGAGACATGGTAGAGGATGGGAAGGCAAATTTGGAGAAGGTAGTGATGCAGAGCGGATCCAGATAACATACAAAATAGGTTGAATAATCCTTGAAAAGCCCACAAAAATAACCATTACAGAGTATATCAGCCAGATAAGGTAGAAGTCACACCGAAATATCCATATTCTTGCCTATCGGCTTGACCTTATACTATCGGTCACCTTCAATATTCTCCCGCTGATATGTCATCTCACTCCGATGAGTGGTTTCTCTTATGTGCCCATCGGCCAGACAAACTTCGTCGGTCGCTAAGTGTAATGTCTCCCCGACCGCATCACTCATGCCGATGAGTCTAACAATCCCTTCCATCGATAAGACTTTCACTATCGGAAACACACAAATGCCTCCACCCGATGGTCAAACTCTCTCCGATGAATAGGGTCCATCGCCCAGACTTACACCATCGGTGTAGCCTTTTCCTCATCCGCCAATAATACATCTCATGCGGATATGCTTCTCCATCGGCCAGACTAATTCACTCTCTACCCGATGAGACTCAACACAACGCTTGGTCATCGATGAGACACCATAGCGTCGGCAGACTCCATACTTGTTATCCCGATGACATCTCTCTTGCCGATAGACCAAAGTACAATATCCTCGGCGAACCAAGATGCATCTTATGCCGATATCATTCCTTTCGTACATACATACAATGCTTACATGCATTAGGTGGGACCTGCGATCTCCTCTCACCATTGTATCTTATGAACTGTATGTTCGCCCTTACAACCTCCATATACATTTGATGGATATACACAGAATGCTTCTCACATACAAATGGAGTATACTCACAAATTGTATATTTGGTGATTTAACGCAACACCCATGCTGTTAATTGTTTCTACCACTTGCAACCGAACGAACAACCCACAGAAAACTACAGCAAACTATAGAACAAAGATAAATCTAACTACGTGGAGGTCATTCCACTGGTTTCGACGAAAACCACCAGTGGAATGACTCCAAATCGATGTTCTGTAATTAGACCAGGAACTAAACCTTTTCTATTCCTTCCAGAGATTATACATACAAATTGGTTTCTTTTCTCTTTCTGTTCGTTCGCTTCTCTCCTACACGAACAGAGACCAACTATATAAAGACTCTCAATCGACAGTTACACACGGTGGAAGGTGAATCACCTATAACCACCCTGCTAATCGGTTACAAACCTTTCAGACATTCAGTTCGGTTACAAATGGTAATGACACGTATACAAACTACTCAACATTATGCCGTTACTTGGCCATGTATGACTCCATGGGGCACGAAGGCCTTACAATATTACACTTTGGACATAACATAAAATGTATAGAATCCTCAGATTCTTAATGTCTTCGAGGTGCTTCTGCACCATACTCCCAGACTTGAAAAATTTCCATGTCCCATGGAAATGCTCAGTGAAAAGCCTGCAATATCTTTTGGCTTTCTCGATGTCTTCAATGCTAACTGGATGCCTCTGCTGCTTCTTCTTCATCCTCAACTGTGCCTTCTATCAATGGCTACCTCTGAAATGTAACAACTTAAATCCACTCCTTCATGCTACACCAACACATCTGTCCCTCACCTGGGAGTCCTCTCTCGCCTCCCTCCCCAAGACTTTTGGCGACACCAACTGGACCTCCTTCTCAGGCCCATGACAGATCTCTCATCTGCCTACTGTAGCGAGTGAATCAGCACCTGCAACTGGAAGTCAACAAAATTCCTTTCTAGCACACTTTCTTTCAGCTTCTTGCTTCTCCTACCTATTCAGGGACAGAATCAATACAACATCTCCTCCCAGAGCTTTTGCTAGCTCTGATACCAATTTGATGCAGAGCGGATCCAGATAACATACAAAACAGGTTGAATAATCCTTGAAAAGCCCACAAAAATAACCATTACAGAGTATATCAGCCAGATAAGGTAGAAGTCACACCGAAATATCCATATTCTTGCCTATCGGCTTGACCTTATACTATCGGTCACCTTCAATATTCTCCCGCCGATATGTCATCTCACTCCGATGAGCGGTTTCTCTTATGTGCCCATCGGCCAGACAAACTTCGTCGGTCGCTAAGTGTAATGTCTCCCCGACCGCATCACTCATGCCGATGAGTCTAACAATCCCTTCCATCGATAAGACTTTCACTATCGGAAACACACAAATGCCTCCACCCGATGGTCAAACTCTCTCTGATGAATAGGGTCCATCGCCTAGACTTACACCATCGGTGTAGCCTTTTCCTCATCCGCCGATAATACATCTCATGCCGATATGCTTCTCCATCGGCCAGACTAATTCACTCTCTACCCGATGAGACTCAACACAACGCTTGGTCATCGGTGAGACACCATAGCGTCGGCAGACTCCATACTTGTTATCCTGATGACATCTCTCTTGCCGATAGACCAAAGTACAATATCCTCGGCGAACCAAGATGCATCTTATGCCGATATCATTCCTTTCGTACATACATACAATGCTTACATGCATTAGGTGGGACTCGCGATCTCCTCTCACCATTGTATCTTATGAACTGTATGTTCACCCTTACAACCTCCATATACATTTGATGGATATACACAGAATGCTTCTCACATACAAATGGAGTATACTCACAAATTGTATATTTGGTGATTTAACGCAACACCCATGCTGTTAATTGTTTCTACCACTTGCAATCGAACGAACAACCCACAGAAAACTACAGCAAACTATAGAACAAAGATAAATCTAACTACGTGGAGGTCATTCCACTGGTTTCGACGAAAACCACCAGTGGATGACTCCAAATCGATGTTCTGTAATTAGACCAGGAACTAAACCTTTTCTATTCCTTCCAAAGATTATACATACAAATTGGTTTCTTTTCTCTTTCTGTTCGTTCGCTTCTCTCCTACACGAACAGAGACCAACTATATAAAGACTCTCAATCGACAGTTACACACGGTGGAAGGTGAATCACCTATAACCACCCTGCCAATCGGTTACAAACCTTTCAGACATTCAGTTCGGTTACAAATGGTAATGACACGTATACAAACTACTCAACATTATGTCGTTACTTGGCCATGTATGACTCCATGGGGCACGAAGGCCTTACAATATTACACTTTGGACATAACATAAAATGTATAGAATCCTCAGATTCTTAATGTCTTTGAGGTGCTTCTGCACCAGGTAGATACTTTGAAGAATGTTGCAGATGCATTGACGAAGCCAGTGAGCACAGAGAAGTTTAGATGGTGTTCGGAGTCTATGGACCTCTCAGCCTATAGCAGTTAAATCCTATTTTTCTATTGGCTCTTACAAGGTGTTCGACAAGTGGGAGAATGTTGGGAATTAAGGTGTCTCAACCTTGGTAATTCCTTGCATTATTTATGTTTGTATTTATTAATTCATTGCCTATGTTGTAAATAATTGTAAATTCCATATTGTCATGTTGTGGGATGTGGCACGGTGATGTGTCATCCTACATGGAAGATGACAACTTGTAATTTTGTCCTCACATGAGGAGATAGGCGTCCCACTTAGTGGTAGGAGAATTTTTCCATGTGTCAGAATCTTAGATGTTGTGTAAGGGAATGTTGACTGAAACAGTTATGACGGATTCCTATGACAAAGTTATGACATGTAAGAGTCAGAAATAGAAGCTTGTAAGACAGGTGAAGACATGTGTCTTGAAGCATCTTTGAAAAAAGGCATATTTGGGCACCCCAAGGTGGACTATGACATGTTGTAAGAGAATATGCTATTTATAGCCTGTGTATGATAGATTCTCTTACAACTGTAAGTTATGACAGCTATGACAAATTCTATGACAGTCGTAAGAGTCGTAAGAGCATCTGTCATAGCCCATTTTGGAAATAGGTGACCTCTTTGGGATGGGAGTTGTGGACAAGTGTCAGGAACATTCTACAATGTTGACCAAGTGTCCTTAGGCATGGGTTTTGGGCCATGAGGCCAAGTTGGACGCCCATTCCAAGCTAGGTCCAATATTGCCTTGTATATTCTATATAAATAGGTGCTTGGAGGAGGAAAATTATTACAAGTTTTACAGGTACTATTATGCTGCCGGATTGACTCCAAACACGAGTGTCAAAAACCATTGAAGCTTGCATTGCAAGTGTATTGTAAACAACTTTCAGATTTGTTAATACATTGTGCAGGTTTCTAAGTGTGGGGTTTTTCACCCGATAAGGGTTTTCGCCACTGTAAATCTTTGTCTCTCTTCTTCTGTCTTCTTTCTAGTTCATGTGTATTGCTGCAATATCTCATTTATGTGTTTCATATTGCTGTTATTGTAAGGATTAAATTGAATTTTTATAGCTCTCCCCTCATTAGACTAGTGTAGGAAGCTATTTTCACACACCTAGCTTCCTTTCATATACACACATTAAAGTGGGGGCTAAATGTAACGTCAGAAAATGTCCCCTTAGGGGCTTTTCCCTCATAAGGTTTAGCTCCCGGGTCTTTTGCATGCATTTAGGACATCTTAATTCATAATTTGGCATCTCGATGGAATGAGACCTAGGTTTCATGGCAAATTGGACCTAGGAGGACCCCTTGAGCTATACCCTGCCCAAAATAGGGGGGAGGACTTGGGCACCCGTGCCCTAGTCCTACCCTATTTTAGGGCAGCCCTAATTTCTAAGTGTAAGTTTGTGACCGTTATTTGGTCCCTTTGCCAACACGATAAGTTTGAATTACAAAAATCTTGGTGGGAGTGTTTGTAGTTGAATATAAAAGCATGCTTAGGCATTCATTTAGAAACTAGATGGCAATTGTGATGTTCATGCATTCTCAAAGTGATTTAAGGCTTTCATTGTGTTGCAAGAGCAGACTTGTGTGGTTTGTGTGTTTTCATTTGTAGGTTTGAGCATCAATTTCCTCATGGAATGAAGAGCATCTTCCTCCCATGAGAGCTTCACTACAATTTGACATTATATTATGTTTTTATCATTGATTCCTTTGGTTTTTGCCTATGCCTCACAAGGGCAAGCACTCTTTATCTGACAACGGTGTTCAGAGACTGAAGTGTACTCTGGGGCTTGACTGAGGCAAGCCTCTAAACACCACAACCCCCAAACGAAGTCTTGTGATTGCAGGTTATAGGTGTCACATTTGGGAAAAGTGAAGTTGCAAGAAGGATTGGCAGGCATCAAGGATTCAGGATATGAAGAAAAGCAAGACACTGGAGCATTTCCAGGACTTGGGTGCTCACTCTAGTGTCCTCCGGAGCTGAGTTTCCAGAAACAGAAGTTATAGGGCTGATCAGTGTCGGAAGGAGGTTCGGATCCAGCAAAGAAACTGGTACCTTGGACTTGGGCGCCCATTCCAGTGTCCCCGACTGTTCCACCTCGGAACCCCAAAAATAGGTATTCTATGATTTGTTATTTTACTTCCGTCTACAAGAGCATTTTTCATTATTCGTCAGTTTATTATTGTATTTGTATAATTAAGGTTTTAATGGTCAATTGAGCATAAGAGAAGAGAAATTGATAATTAAATTTCCTAATCCAAGTTTCCCTACATCTCACAATGACCTAGGGTATGATAGTGCTCGCCACTCGACCCTAGATCCTTGAATGTAAAGTGGAGAGGAGGATTTAAACATTCAAAACACTAAATATTAACAAATCCAATTTTCCACTAAACAAAGACTATAAGAGAACCTTTCTTTGAATTCAAAGTTATACCAACTAGCCAGTTTCTCAATGTGCTAGTAGGATTTCCTCATTTCTTTGTTGCACTCCTTGTTAAGATCCCATTATTCTTGACATCTTTAAGAGATAAATCCATGTCCTCTTTGGTCCACTCCTATTGCACTAAAATCTTCTTGGTTCTAACACCTGCATTAACTTGAACAACTACCTCAACTAGTTGTGCAGTGGCCTCATTAACATGTTGAATTTCTTCAGTAAAGTGGAGAGGAGGATTTAAACATTCAAAACACTAAACATTAACAAATCCAATTTTCCATTAAACAAAGACTATAAGAGAACCTTTCTTTGAATTCAAAGTTATACCAACTAGCCAGTTTCTCAATGTGCTAGTAGGGATTCCCCATTTCTTTGTTGCACTCCTTGTTAAGATCCCATTATTCTTGACATCTTTAAGAGCTAAATCCATGTCCTCTTTGGTCCACTCCTATTGCACTGAAATCTTCTTGGTTCTAGCACCTGCATTGACTTGAACAACTACCTCAACTAGTTGTGTAGTGGCCTCATTAACATGTTGAATTTCTTCATCTAGTGGGAATCATATGCCTCTTTTATGTGGAGGGAGTGTTGTCTTCAGTCTCTTTTTTCCATTTTGGGTCCACATATGGGCTTTTTCTTCATCTATAGAGATATAGAAGCCACACAATCATCACTATCAATGACTGTTAGGGAAAAAATTGGCTCATATTGAGCATCATTCTAGAAAACATTGACCGTTGGAACAAACACCCTTCAATATCAATTTTGAATTTTAGAATCTTTAGAATATTTTCATTAGAAAGTTAATGAAACAAAGAGCCTTGAGTATTCAACTAGACATTCTAGCAACCATTAAGCATTCAACTAGACATTCTAGCAACCATTACTATGTATTTCAAGATAATCACCTATGTTGATTAGGAGAGAGGGTTGGAGAGTGGTGCATCCTAACTTTTGGGGTCCGCATGGGATTCTACGTGATAGGGAGACACTTTTTTTTTTACCTTAGCCACAAGTGCAGTAAGGTGGACAATTTAATTTTTTTTGCAAGTGGATAGTGAAGACTTATATTCAATTTAAATGGTTTTAATATAACCATTAATAAAAACTAATTTACAGTATCTTTCACAAACAATAAAACTTTTGGTATACCATTTTGATTACCTTTGAAGTACTAGTTTGTAACTTGAGTTTGATAGTTCACAGTGATGGTTGAACATAAGATTAATTTGTAATTTGAGTTTGATAGTTTGATGTTTACTAAAAAATGCAAAGGTAACCTGAACTTATAGTAGTTACACCATTTGCAAATAACTATTCTAAATCTTTGTATTTATAGCATTTGTAGATAACTTGTTAATAGTGGAGTAAAGACATATAATCTCAAGACATATTTACAACATTTACACTATTAACAACATTTACAATGTTTACAATAGATACATAAAGTCAATACATATAAGTATAGTAAAATTAGTACAAAGTAAAATCCGTGTATAATGTAAAGTTAAAAGTATAGTCTAAGCTTTAGCCGCGTGCAAGAAGTATAGTATAGTTTAAACTCTATAAGAAATTTTTGTACGAGTTTTACAAAAATTCAATTAAAAAAAAATGTATTTGTAGCAAGATGTGACAAGAAATGTTGTTGATCTTTGCACTTACATTTGATTGGTTGAAATTGAAGTGATAGGATGGATCATGTGAGATTGAGGAATGAATGAATGGATTTGATGGATGTTAAAATTTTTGAATTTGATAATAAGCTTGATTAGTTGATTGCTTGTTTGGTCTAGAGTTTTAAATTTATGTCCTATTTTGATGGCTTGATTGGTGAGCCTTATAGCTTTAAGTGTGGTTCTTGCAGGCATTCATGGTGGAAATGACCAGTAGTTGGACAAATATTACTTGAATAAATTAAGATGATGAGGAGATATGGGATGTTGAATTTTGTTTGATGGGACACTTGTTAATGCATTTTCTTTATAATTTTTTTTTATATTTATAAAACAATATTTTATTATGGGTGGTTGGACAATTAATATGCAACTATTTTAAAGTTTCATGTGTATTTGTGACAATTAAAGGGTATATTTTAATATATAGACTTTATATTAGAAAATAAGTTCTCAAATCTTTTCAACAGAGCATGTGTACAATTTGTGTTAGTTTAGAATATTGGTAGGTAGATTTGAATAAGTCGTCTCTCTACCACCTATTTCAACAAAACAATAACTAATTAATAAACAATTAAAATATGAGCATGCATCCACTAAATACAAAATAGGATCCCAACTTATCTTTTTTGGTGGAATAAAGAGTAGATGTTAGTAATATTTAAAATATTTTTTGATTGAATATTAACTTATAACTTTGGATATATCTTGGTCAACTCATATACCAAGTATAGGACCCCACTCCACTATGGGGCCCTCTCCCCTATTCCTAACTTGGTTCATGCATATACTTTTGCATTTGTCAAAATAAGAAGAGAAAAAAAAAGTCACTTTTGTACATCCTTTACTTAATTAACTTTTATCATGTGCATATTACTATAAATTTCTTGTTTGAAAACTAGAAACACTATGCTATACCTATTTCATCTTTTTACACAATATTCATATTATATCTACAAGTACTTGCAATCATCAGACAACTAACTCTTCTTTCAATCAAACAATTACCACCTTAATACTATTTGAAGTTCTCATTAACTTGCACTCACCTTTTTATTCTATTGGTAAACATATTTGTCAACGTGAAATAACCTTTGAAAATGACTCGTTGCCCTTAGAGCAGTGACTAAATTGACCCAACAGTTGGAGAGATTACGATAGAACAACGATCTTCCTCTGCGTTTGAGAGGGGCAGCTCCCTCGTATGATAGGGATATTTGTAGATTTTTGTGTACTTTTATCCTGAAAGTACAAAAAGGAACTACCTCACAACTACCTAGTAACTACATTTTTGAAATAGAAAAAATATAATGAACCTTATTTTGGTTATATTTTACATCACTTTTCCAGAAATAAAGTTCATTTTCTAACTTTTCATTATAATAAGTGACATAAGTCACTTTTACAAAAAGGTAACTAAAATTTGTAAATTTTCGAGTTGTGAACTTTGCTGAGTTACTTTCCATCTTCGTCTGCTCCATTTTGACAATTGAACCTTGCCAAATCTTGACAAATATCTTGAGTATCTGAATCTTAGACTCCCGTGTTCGTGAACTGTGAAAATAGCATGTCTTCCACTGACAACACCAACACAAAAGTCATAGACTGAATAATGCTGCATATTTTCCTACTTGAACTTCATCCTTCCTACCCCCTCTCAGAAATGTACATTCACATGTGATTTTGCCTCCCCTTGATGCCTCTCTACCATTAGATTTATTTGCAAGAAAACCATGCACGTGCTTCTTCCCGTCGTTGTTATTAATAGGCAAGACCAACTTCACCAAAAGCAATATTATTTGCTAGAATATCTGCATATTTCTCTCCATTATTTTCATTCTAATTTATACTCAGCGCTACCTTCATTTTTGTGTTTAGCACCACTAATGCAAGAATCTTCTACACTTTGAAACATCAATGTAGAGGAGGACTCATCATTCAAGGTTCCTACAACATTAAGTATCTCATTCATATTCTTTCTTATTGAACTACTTGAGCTTGGTGGGTGAGATGGATAACCTCTCAAAATATCCTCTAAGGATCCTTGCATCAAACACTGGATTATAATAGCATTCATTGTTAAAAAGAGGATTATAACTGTCACTATAGTTCCACTCATATTCTTCCACTGGTTGTTAAAGAATAGTATCATTTAGCGAATCAAACGAATCCATTTGTATATTTAAGATTTAAGGAAGAGAATTTGCAATCACCGTGTCTTCTTCCAAATAGACTTCTTTATAGACACTGGTTATGTTCTTTGATATATCTCACTACTATTCTCCACTACCTTAGAACTCAAAGATGCATTAGTAAAGCCCATGCATTCCATAGTCCATAATCATCATAGTCCATGACTACTGCAATATCTTTCCAAAATCTTGTTTTGCAACCTCTAGGTGTGCAAAAGATGTAAGAACACTTGCAAATGTGACAAATCTAGGGGTGACACCTTCTAGAGTCATCTACCTATTGTTGTATGTAGGTATAGAAAATATGTAAATCTCTTTGCATGGGCTAGGCCGTCTTTACTCACACATCTATGTTGAGGCGTTGGCCACGGTCTTTTTAGACAAATGCCATTTAGAGTTTAGTGTGTAAAAGTTTGAGTTCTATTCTTTTTATTTTGTCCATTTGCAGTATCCCCACTATTAGTCTTAGCTTGTGCCTTCTTCACCTTTAAGATCACCGGGTGGCCAATTTCTATGCCATTTTCTTCTGTGGGTTTTGAGCAACACCAATCTAAATATTATCGATAGAAACTTCGACCATAGCTATATTGTTTGTAGGACTTATGTTCATATGTTATCTACAGTCACCAACAAAACACATCCAGTTTGAACATATCACGCAATCTTTAAAATTCATGAGGCAACATTTCTTTAAGGCACGGTATCAAAACGTTTGTTGATCTTGCCTATGCTTCCACGTTTTTAAAATCCTCACTACGAATCCGTTTTATACATATTCTTCATTTGAATTTGATTGAGAGTTTTGAAAACATATTCAACAAAACCATTATATGTCGATTTTGCAATCTTTGAGGTGTTCTGTCAAACAGTTCGTTGTTTTATTTGTGCCTCCACATCATACATGCATATATACGCCGGATCATTTCAACTGTTGCACACTAAGGCGAAATGATGGTGGAGTCCTTGGGGTTTTGGAGTGCCATACGTTATTTGAAAGCTCTCATTCTTCTGGGAGGATGCTGGCTGGCATCGTTAGCGGAGTCTCGTTTTACACCAGCAGTTGCATTTCTTTCGAAGTTTTTAAAGTCTTTTCAACACATCCACTTTATTCATATCCTGCGATCTTTGCATGCCATGTGATGACATTTATTTGAGATGTCTACATTTGCACCATCCATTTGCTTGAAGGTATCTATAGCCTTAACAAAAACCATTTTGTGCACGTCTTGCTGTCGCGGCAACCCATGAGATGACATCTGCTTTGAGGGATTCTGTCAAACAATGGCTGTCGTGCTTCTTTTGATTTGTGTACCATGAAAATTCGGTGGTTATAACTACCATGAAATAATGACCTTCTTGTTGCTAAGATTCCTTGCCTCACATGAATATCGACGGTTTTCATGGGACGTGGAGGTAGTTGGTGACAACATTTTCTTTAAATCTTTCTAAAACCTTGTCAACAAATACATTTTGTATAGTTCATTACCGCCATTATAGTCTACGACACCGCATTGCTTTGAGGCAAACTGTCAAACAGTTCATGTGCATTGTATGTTTATGAGGGCACTTGCAATTTATAATCTCTGACAAAAACCTCCATTTTTCATGCTTCGAAGGATGACCATACATTGTTCCAAAGGAAATTAAAAGGTTGTGGAGCTTGGTCTTATACCAACCAAATGCATTTGTTTGAAAATTTTCTGCCAGCTTTTCCATTTTATGTATATCTTGCAATTTTTGTAGTCCACGAGGATACATTTCTTCAAGGCATTCTGACAAACTGTTCACATGTATTGCTTATGTTTAGACATTATACATACATATCTGCCGGGGCACTTGCAGCTATGTCGATTAACAAAATCCGATTTAAATTATGCTTAAATGGCTATTCAAACCTTGTTCTAAACCTTCCATTTTGCCCCACGCTGAGAGGATATTGGAAAAGGTTATGGATATTGGTTTTACACCCGACAATTGCATTTATTTGAAAGCTTTTATGGCCCTTTTTAATACAGTCATTTTGCGCATATCCATTTCACCAGAGTGACTGAAGCTAACAAGAATCTCACTGGCTGGGAGGACACTAGTAAAGATTGTAGAACGTGGGTCTACATCTCCAAATTTTGTGGAGTCTGGCATTACACTCGCCATTTGTATTTGATTGAGTAGATCCTGAAACATTTTCAATAAACTAATTTTTCAATATCCTGCAACAATTGCATTTTATGAGATGGCATCTGCTTTGAAGCATTCTGTCAAACAGTTTGTGTGCCTTTCCATTCATTCCGTGCCATAAGTCCAAGTATCTTTCTGAGGCGATTTATCAAAAAGTTCATATGCCTTACCTACACTTCATCATTTTGCATTTGCAACGTTATATCTGGTAAACATTCATAGTTCATGGAGTTGCTTGAGACAACAAAGTGTATTTACTTCAGAAAAACTCTTATTTCTGAGATGTAAACTGTAATAATGGCGTAAAATCAAGTTTGTTGTGTTTTGAAAACCAGTCACCCAACTTATCCATGCTCCCGCTCCATTTCTAACTGTTTATAACCGTTTGAGAATCCACGTTTATACCCCCCTTTTTTTTTAAATGCATGGTGTTGCTTGTGGGAGAGAAATCCGCTTTCTGACCAATGTGAATGGACTCTTCAACTGCCAGTCATCACGTTCTATATTGCATGTGGTAAAAAGAAAGTGGTTTAAAATTGTTTCCTTGATTCAGGGAGAATTCGGTGGACATGGAAGAGCGGGCTTCTATTTTGCCGCAAATAGAAGTGGAGTGTTATTCTTTTGAAAATTTGAAAAACCATGACTTTTGGCTCGGTTAGCCAAATGTAAAAGTAAACTCCTGTGAGGATTTCTCAAAATCTTGTTTTTGAAACAAGTTTGCCCAAAGTGAAAGTGAACTCTTTCTTTGCAAAATCACGTCTTAGCTACAGGGTCGCCAAAAGTGAAAGTAATGTTCTAAAAGACTTCCTCTTCGTAAAAAGTAAAAGTGAAAAGTGAAAGTTTATCCAACGCAAGTTTTCACTTAGCTAAAAGTGAAAGTGAACATCAACTTAGGACAAATCAAAAGTAGACTCACTTAGTAAAAAATGAAAGTAGACTCAAACTTAGCGGAAAGAGAAAGTGGACGCGAGGAATAATATTACTAGGCCGATGCAACGTAAATTTTGACTTGGGATAATATTGAATGAACAAGACAAAGTATGACGTCTTGATAACAAGTTACCGACATGATTGACACGCACAACATTGGCAAATTGTAACCGAAAAGATGACTTGACGGAAGGTTTTGATGTGCGGAAAGTTTATATTTTGGGAAGTTGAAAACAAGGCCAACATATTCATATGTAATTTCTTTTAGACATGCAAAATATATTCTTTGATTATGCCATCTACCAAGGTTCAAATGATATCAAATTACGAAAACACCTTCCTTAGAAGTGTTTGTTTCTTGACACTTGGCAGTCTACGAAGGGCCTTAGAAGTACCTGCTACCATTTCAAAGGATGACGTCAGGTATACTCCACGGTGCAACCCTTAATGTTTATTAGCCGTTGTATTAGTCTTGTCAAAAGCGAATGAAGTGCTTTGTATTGAAGAAATGATGGGACATTGTAGCCTCTCTACACTTCTCTCAGGGTGGCGATTTCAGATGTACTAAATGAGCAGGCTTGTGCCAACGGTTTTGAAATTTGGTGCAGAGTGAGCATTTAATCCTAAAGCTTGTCATTCATCTGTGGAGTACATTTTTTGGCTGTTGGGTACATCTTTCCTTTGTTAGATGGTCTGACAACACACACAAGATCCACTGTAAACGGTTTGGTTTATCAATATAGGTATGGGTGGTTCTGCCACCTTTTTTTGAAAAAAAAAAAAAAAAAAAAACATTACAATTTTAATCTCAAATTCTAAAAATATAGCAATATGATTCTTGAGGGATATTCATTTTCCTTCCCTATTTCCAACATTCTGCTCATTAATTATTTATTTACGTACAGGTGCTACAACAATTTGAGGTATTCCTCAACATTGGTAAGAACATTCCACATTGTTGCTTTGATGGCCGTCATATGAAATTGATTGCCCTTGCATATTTCCAATACTTTTTAATGTCTTCGATCTTCTATGTATACCTCTTTCTCTTGTTTCTACGATGGTCTCTTGAGTGTATTGACTGAGAGACTTAACTACTAAGGTACTGCTCTTAAGTTTGCTCAAGTCATTATTTATTGAACAGTCCTTTATGGACTGTAGGACGGCAGTCTTGGGCTGTTATTAGTTTACAGCTGTAAGTTGTAGCTGTTAAAAGTTGGATATTGAACAGTTTATTTACTGTAGGAGGGCAGTTTTAGACTGTTATTGGTGGTTAATGCTGTTGCAGTTTTCAGCTGTCCTCTTACTTGTGCAACTGTTTGTTGTACTCCTGCCCTGTAATCCTTTGATATATCAATACAATAAAAAAAGGTTTCTTGGTCTGGGTCCCCGGGACACCATTGTTGTAAGAAAAAAAAAAAATGTTCGTGATCTTATTTTTGACCTTTTGACACCTTGATTACCACCGCTTTTAACTGATGTGTAGTATCTAATCCTCACTCTTTTTCTGTGGTTACCCTCTTGAGTTTCTTGTTCTCATAATTGAGGATAGCCTAAGGTTCTCCTACTAAAACTATCTCAACATTTTCTAATTTTCTTTCTAGTGTTTAGGGGAAAAGAGCCAATACTTGATATAGTTTCAATAGGTGAGATAGTATTTGTGCATTTAAGGCCCAATATTTTTAAAAGTTTAGCATTAGTAGTTATGACTTTAAGGTTGTTAGTGTTGACTATAAGTACTAATAAATAAATGAAATGTGCCCTTTCCATCTAAAAAGCAATCAATCATGTGATGTCACATCAGCACACCAACAAAACATGACTTAATGCATGCCTATTGGTCCACCCTTTTTTTTGGAACTATTTGACACCTCAACAAAAAGCATGCTGATGTGGCATCATATTTGATGATGTGGCCCTGAAACCTTAGTTATAAGCAGGGGCCTTGCCAAGTAAACTACTGTAAAAATTTTAGAGTGATTTGAAATTCACACGTATGATTTTGAGAGGCATGAAGTTAGGGTGCTCAACTACTTAATCCTCTCCCCTAATGATTCCTTCAAATTCTCTGATATTCCTAATAAGATATTTTTTGCACTGAACTCTTGGTTGGTAACCTTTGATTGCGGAGTTCAAATAATGAAACATCCTTTGGTGAAAAGAACTACTTGAACATACCAGCGAAAGTACCTACTCCAATATCACTACCATAGACATCTTGAGAGCTATTTGCTTTTCTTATTCATGTCCGAGCTCTTATATGGACTAGTCAGTGTGAGAATGTGGAGGGTACGTGGGAGGAGTTGCTTAAACTGTTAGAAGCTAATATCATTATTCTTGACTATCTGCAGCATGAAATACCTCTCCCTCTTAGTCAAATGGTTGTTTTGTCTCCATTTCTTGTTGGGGATGGAGTCCTCCCATCTACTGAAAGCTTTCAACATTTCAATTATTTATGAACATCCATTTCATTGCTATAGCTTTGTAGGGGAGGATCATTAAATTATGATTGTATTTCAGATAAAAAAATGAAATGATTCCATTAAAAAAAAATTCAATCAAATTGTTAAATATAATATTTATTTAATACATTATAGCATTCCCACATATGGAGCATTCCAGCATGTGATACCTGCCTCCTTTTTCTAGAATCTTCATCTCTATAGTGTTCTAGAAGCTGTTCTAGATTCTTCCAGAGATATACATGAGCCCTATAAATATAAGTCAGCCCATCACAGTAGATGTAAGTAAATATCTTCAGTTTGCTGCTGCTATCATAGTATACATTTATTCTTTAATATCTGCTATAAGTTATTTTATGTTTTTTTTTCTTGAATATGGTATCAGAGCAGGTGGTGGTTATTTCATTTTTATTTTTATTTTTTTTTGTTTTTTCCTTGAATATGGAATCAGAGCAGGAGGTTGTTATTTGATATTTTCCTCTCTATAAAGTTGCTACCAAAAGGTTACTTTTTGCCATAACCTAAGTTAATATTTTTAAGTTACAATTATTGTACGAAAAATTGTTCTTTTTCCTCAAGAAATTGTTCCATATTAAAGCCCTACTGCTGCAACAATGAGCAAAAGATTCTTCATAGCTGTGAATGGTTAGTAAATCTGCAGATTTTTTTTTTTTTTTATTAATTTTAATTTTAATTTTTATTTTTATTTTTTAATTTTTAAAAATCTAAGAGGTGATTGGACATAAATATTCGTTGAAATCCGGTGCAGCAAATCTTAGGTAACATTACTTTCCCATCCAAGAGGTGAATAGTGGAAGTTAAAAGCTATTACGGTTCCTTCAAAGCTCTCTTTTAATTTAATTTAAGGGGTTGAAGTAAAGTGCCTTATCATTTTTTAGGGCTGTGTTTATTTTGGGAGGTATTATACTTGTTCGAGCCATAGCTAAGTGGAAAAAATAAAATAATTATTTGGTGATTGAAGTTTTTTTATCTCTTCTCATATTAAAAAGAGAATTTATTAGAAATGAAGTTTAGTGGTATTCTTTTGTGGAAATTAAATTAAATGGAAATAATTATTATGATTGAGTGTTTGGTATGGAGATTTTCTAATACTTAAAAATTATTATGATTGTGCATCTCATATGGAGATTTTTTTAACACTTAAAAAGTTTCTATGAGCATGTTATTGTTGTGAAAAAAAGCCCCCCAAGTTCTAACTCTTACCACAAAATTGTATGATATGAAATTATCAAATTCACAAGAGCTAGCCCCTCATTTAAACAAATAAAGGAAAATAAAAATGGGCGTATTTCTCTTGGAAAGGATATAAATGATAAAGATTTTATACAAGTAATCTTACAAAGTCTTCCAAGATCCTATCAACCATTTATAAGAGGCCTAGATACTGCTGATAAATTAAAAAGCATAAAATATAGAGAGTTATGTGCTAAGCTAGTGTAGGAAGAAAAACGACTAGGTAAGGAAAGGGAATCTTTTAGCAATAAGTCTCAAGCCTTCCTGAGAAAGGGGAAACAAAACTACAAGAAGTCACAAGATAATCAACCAAGAGAGAAGAATTGGAAGCATGGCACTAGGTACACTTGATCTAAGGATCATAATGATAATAGGGACAAAATCAAATGGAAATGTAATTATTGTGGTAAGCTAGGTCACAAAGCAAATGAATTTTATAAAAGGATTAAGGTTACAGGAATTTTTTTTTCAAAAACCTTTGCTTCTAAAAGTAATACTCTTTGTGTTGCACTTAAATCAAATTGTTCTTACAAAGATGACTAGGTCATTGATTCTAGTGCTACACAACACATGTCTCACAATGAGGAACAATGTGAATCATTAAGTAATGATAGTAGTAAAGAGAAATATTATTTCAATGTGAATCATTAAGTAATGATAGCAATAAAGAGAAATATTATTAGGAAATAACAATGCTTTAGAGGGAATTGCAAATGTTCAAGTTGATAAGGGTGTGTTCAAAAAATGTGAAGCTAGTTCTAGAATTGAAAAAAAAATCTTCTTTTTGTATTCCAAATTGCAAATCAAGGATATAAGATAGAGTTCTACAATGAAAACTGTGTAATCAAGGATGTGAATGATAACTATAAATCACTACAATTAGTAAAGTGGAGAATGGATTATATAAATTTCAAGAATTTACTTTTAAGTGTGAAAATAAGCATTTTTAATATGATGACATCAGCAAGTTATGGCATGAGCATATAGAGCATGTCAAGTATCAAAGCCTCAAGATTATGGAGAAGTTGAATATAGTACATGGACTTCCTAAGATCTTGTCAAGACACAAGGTATGCATAGATGCGCTATGGGAAAGCAACATGTGGAAAGTTTCTCACAAGAAAAAACATGAAAAGTAGAAACTTCTTCACATTTTATGCATAGTTCAATGTAATGGGCCCTTTTAAAATACCATCGTTTGCAAGATCAAGGTATGTGCTCACATTCATAGATGACTATAGTAGTATAATTTGGCTATATTTTCTACAAAGGAAGGATGAAGTATTTGATAAGTTCAAAGGGTTTAAAGTTTTGTTAGAAAAGAAAAGTGGAAAATCTCTAAAGATAATAAGGATAGATAGAGGTACTGAATACATGAATCAAGTGTTCTCACACTTTTATAAACAACATGGTATAAAATAGGAATCAATTGTTTCCTATACACCTTAACAGAAATGGATTTGCAACTTCATTGGTGTTAGGTTGTTGTCGGTTGAAGCACCATTTTGTATAAGGTTCCAGACCCTTTCAAAATCTGGTTTTGTACAAGGTTTATGGTCCCTTCAAAAACAACTTAATCTTAATCAAAACAAAATGGAGTTGCAGAAAGAAAGAATAGAACTATCATAGAAATGGCTAGATGTATGTTACACTCTAGAAATATAGAAGTTGAATGTTATGCTGAAGCAATTCATGCTATAGTATATACTATGAATAGAAACCCTGCTAAGGCAATTATGAACATAATTCTAGAAGAGCCATGGAGTCATAGAAAGCCTATTGTCTCATTTTTTAGTCTTTAGTTGTAATGCCTATGCCCACATTCATGATGAGAAAAGGAAAAAGTTAGACAACAAAAGTGAGAAGTACATAATGATTGTGTATAGTGAGGAATCAAAAATATAAAGGTTGTATAATCCTAAATAAAAGAAATCCATATCAAAAGGAGTGCCATGCTTTGATAAAGATGTTGAAAGTGATCATTCTACTACATCATCTTCCTTTCCAATCTTAATTGAAGAGGATGAGCTTACTTATACTAATGATTCAAATCAAGGTGTATCATCTTCTACAGGAGAAAAAGGAATTCAAGTTGAAGCATCAAGTGAGAGTGATGATGAAAAAATAAGAGACAAGAAGCATTGAATAAATCTATTGAAAAGACCCTAAGCATCATTTTTCTAACTATGCTCTTATGACTAGGGTGATGCAGGTTGACACTCTAGGCACACATGTGGAAGCGAAAGGAAAAGTTGAATGGGAAGCAACTATGCAAGATGGGGACAACTCTCTAATAAAAAATGGCACTTGAGAATTGATAACTCTTCCAACAGATAAAAATTTGGTTGGTTGTAAATGGACCTACAAAACAAAGTTTACATCAGATGGATCTATTCAAAAGCACAAGACAAGGCTAGTGGCTAGAGGTTTTTCAAAAACAAATAGTATTAGTTCTATAATGAAACCTTTGCTTCAATTGATAAAATGACTTCTATTCGGACAATAGTTGCCCTAGCTGCAAATTTGGATGGAAATTTTATCAAATGGATGTAAAAAAATACATTCTTACATGTGGTGGTTTAAAGGAAGAAATTTGCATGCAACAACCACCTAGATTTGTTAAACTTGGTGAAGAACATCTAGTATGTAAATTGAAAAAGTCACTATATGGTATTAAACAAGCTCCAAGGGCATGGTACTCCAAATTAATGAATATTTTAGAAGCAAGGTTTAAAAGAAGTAAAGTTGATCCAAATGCGTATGTAAAGCATAGTGACAGTCAAATTGTTATTATTGTACTATATGTAAATAATATAATCATTATAGGAAATCATGTGCAATATATTGAAAACACTAAGGAACAACTCAAACAAGCTTTTGAAATAACTTATCTAGGGTTGATGCACTATTTTTTGGGTATGCAAGTATGGCAAGAAGAAGGTAGGATCATACTTTTTGAGACCAAATATGCTCTTGATGTACTAAGAAAATTCAAGATGCTTGAGTGTAAACCAACAAGTACACCACGTGAAATATGACTAAAATTGAGTGTAAACTCCACCTCAAGAAGAAAATGGATGGAAAATTATAGAAACAACTTGTTGGAAATCTCTTGTACTTACTATAACTAAACCGGATAATGTACATGTAGTTGGCATTGTATCTAGGTACATGGCAGAACCACATATTGACCATTAGAACGTAGCTAAAAGAATACTAAAACACATTTGAGGTACATAACAACTTGGAATTGAATACAAACATGGAGGAGAGCCTACTCTAGTAGGGTATACAAATTCTGATTATGCAAGTGATATTGATAGAAAATCCACTTCAGGATATATCTTTCATCTTGGTATTCAGGACCAATTTCTTGGGGTAGTAAGAAGTAATCAACAATGTCACTATCATCCACAAAAGTTGAATACAATGGTTCATCAAAGGCATCTTAAGAAGCATTATGGCTTAGAAGACTACTTGAAGAAATACACCAACCACAAGATTGTCCAACTATTATATTTTGTGATAATCAAAGCACTATCAAGCTAGCAAAAAATCTTGTGTATTATGCTAGCCCCAAACATATAGAAGTGCATCATCACTTTGTTTGTGACTTGATTGAAGAGAAAGTAGTGGAGCTGAAGTTTTGTGAAACAAAAGACCAAATTGTCAACATATTTATCAAAGCATTGCCTATAATGAAATTTGTCAAACTTCATGGCATGTTACATCTCAAAAAAGTACATATATAATTACTAATATAATAAATGTTGTGATCATCTTATCCAAATAAATATTATAAGGGTGTTGAAAATCTTATAATATTTATTTAATACATTATATCTAGAACATTCCAACATCTGGTACATTCCAACATATGACACCTACCCTCTTTTTCTAGAATCTTCCTCTCTAAATTGTTCTACAAACTATTCTAGATTCCTCAAAAACATACATAAGCCTGTAAATATAACAGTCACTCCACCACTATAGGTGTAAGCAAATATGCTTCAGGTTACTCTGCTACTGTCATATAATACATTTATTCTTTTATATATGCTGTAAAGTGTTTTTTTTGGGGTCATTTTATTGTTTTTTTCTCCAATACTAATAAAACAATGAAAATATCATATACAATATTTCAAAATAAAGAACGATATATAAATTTAAATCATAGGTTAAAGAGTTAATAATTATCATAAACCAAGAGGAAATCGAAGCAATAAATTATGAACTAATAATGTTTTTTTATCTTGTGTTGTATTATTTGTCTGAAAAAATATAAATGTTTACACAAGAGTCGCCTCAAATTTTATACGAAATTTAGGCATGTTGGTAATAAACACAATCTACGAATATACTTTACAACTAGACTAAAAACAAACAAAAACAAGGTCTTATGAATTTTTACAAGAATCCTAAAATTTAGAGACACCAACCACTTTTCCAAGATCTATTAAGTAGCTGTAATTATCATTATAAATACATTTTTATTTTTTTTAATTTAAGAGAATTGGTTAGCCCAGCGATCTGGATCAGCTTTGCTTAGAGTGTAGTTTTTTAAAAGCAGAAATCAAAATACAACAGAGGCCCCTGTAACCTCCTGGGCAGATGCACGATGCCCCTATTCACACTCTGCAAAATCCTTATTATTGTTTTATTTTGCAGATTTTTTGACGCAAAAAAAAATATATATTATCTAAGAAACCAGAAAATATTATAAAAGGATTTCCAAACAGCAACAACTGTCACTAGAGTTTAAAGGAAATAGGTTTACGGTAATCCTACCACCTTGAGGAACCAAAAGAAACCACAAAACTAACAAAAACAGAATTATCAAACCAAGTAATTATCAAAAAACTTCAAAAACAGCTAAGAATGTGCAGAAGACAAAAACCCCATTCCACAACTTTTTTATTTTGCAGAGTTAACTACAAACACAGTTAAATATTACAGGAAAACTCTTGACAACAGCTAAGAAAATTTCATACAGAAAGAGGGTGAAAGGGTGGATTCATCAACTTGTGAGTGCAATGAGTGACTCACAATTCTGGAATAAGAAAAGTGAAGGCAATTGAGCAAGAGTTTTATCAGGGAATTCATCCACTTCACTTGTTTAACAACCTGTTTATCCCTCAAGATCAGGGACTCTGGAATAGGTTTCAGTGACAAAGATAGTCTCATAGACAAAACCAGCGAGGCCACCGCCAATGAGAGGGCCAACCCAGAAGACCCAGTGCCCCTTCCACTGTCCACTGGCCAAGGCAGGCCCAAATGAGCGAGCAGGATTCATGGAAGCTCCAGAGAAGGGCCCACCTGCAAAAATATTGGCAGCAACCACCAATCCTATGCACAGAGGCGCAGTAGGCCCCACACTTCCCTTCTTGGGATCCACTGCCGTTGCATACACTGTGAACAGCAATGAGAATGTCAAGATAATCTCCCATATCACTCCTTGGAAGTAGGTCACTTCAGACGCCAATGCGTGCACAGGTGTTACCTTCACACAAAACCAAAAAAAGATTATTGTGAATCCTTTTTCACAAGAACAAAGGATTTTTTTTTTTAGCAGAAAATTATCTTGGCCAACTTACCATGCCACCGGTGAGAAAAACAAGCAAGTAGCAGGCAATTACTGAGCCCAGGCACTGTGCAATCCAGTAGAGAACAGACCTGAAGATTGTGATGTGCCCGCCCACTGCTAAGCCCAATGTGACCGCCGGGTTTAGGTGTCCTCCTGAGATGTTAAAACCCGCAGAAATCATTGCAAACACTGCAAAAGCATGGGTCAGGGCCACCACTATTAAGCCTATTGCCCCTTCGACCCCCAGCTTGTCTGCAACACATCAAACTTAGTCCCAGTTAAACAGCCAATTTTCTTAGAAAGCAGCAATATTAACATGTAAAATAAGACCGTGGGCTTGGATTAGGTTTCTGTTGGGGATGGATGGAAGGGCTTAAAATGCCGGCACGTTGAACACAACATACCTGTCCTTTACTGGAAAACCTAGGTTTCACATAAACGATGCTGGTGTTGATGAAAATTGCAGAAGCAAATGAAAAGATTTAAAAGACACAGAAGAACATAAGATTTACAGTGGTTCGCCTTCACCGAACCCAACAGCTGGCTCTGCTTTTGGGCTGGGATGGGAAGGACTTAAAGAACCAACCAGCATGTGGAACACCCATCTCAGCCTAGAGAAAGAGCCAGCATGTTATGTTGGGAAAGGCTTAAAGAATTAGCATGTTGAGCATCCACCCTGTCTAAGAAAGAGTCAGCATGTTATGTTGGGAAAGACTTAAAGAACTAGCATGTTGAGCATCCACCCTGTCTAAGACAGAGCCAGCACGTTATGTTGGGAAGGACTTAAAGAATTAGCATGTTGAGCATCTACCCTGTCTAAGAAAGAGCCAGCATGTTATGTTGGGAAGGGCTTAAAGAATTAGCATGTTGAGCATCTACCCTGTCTAGGTACAGAGTCTGTTTAATATGTTGGTTGTTTATGTGGGATCCAGGTTCTTTGGTAAAGGAGGGGTATGTTTTGTTCAAACATGACTTAAAAGTAAACAGCTGGCACGTTGTTTGTTATTTTTGGAGGTTAAAGGAGGTTTTCTTTTAACTTCCAAAATAACATACAAAGTACCAATTATTTAAGATCAACTTTCAACATACTGGCATGTTGTGCTCAAATTGCTGGTCGAGAGATCCAGGTTCTCCAGTAAAGGACAGGCATGTTGTGCTCAGCAGAAGAACTTAAAGAAACAGCATGTTGAGCACTCATCCTTTACTGAAGAACCTAGATTCCACATAAACGACCAACACATTGACCACAACGTGCTGACCCTTAACCTCGCTGAAATAACTTCTAAAACGAAAATGTAAAATGAGATTAAGTTGTGGTTTCTAACCCATTGCCATGGCAGATCCAACCCCTGCAAACACAAACAAGAAAGTCAATATCACTTCTGCTAATACTGCTTTCACACAGTCAGGGCGGCAGAGCTCCTGCCCGCTGCCTATTGCAATCTTCACCATCTTAGAGGTCAGGTGGTAGAATCAGGAAGGTCACAGGGTTGAATTCAAAGGGCTATAGTTTTAGGCTTCCTTGAAGTAAGTTAAACTGAAAACAATCTCTTATATAGAGGTGTCTCTGTTGGCCATGACTAAAAAACTATCTCTGCCTCTCTCAATTAATCAAAAAGTTGTTTGTGCACAGAAATAGAATATGGGGAAAGGAATAAATAGAGAATTAGAGTCGGCAGGCTCTCTTATGGCGAATGAATTATTGGGCTGAGAGGAATCTTTCCATGTGATGATCATCATTACTCCATTATTTCTTCAAGTATGATTGATTGGCTCCCCATTTTGGTCCGCAGCGTGCGCTTTGTTTGCCTGTGAAAGGTATGGTGACATGTACAGTGCAACTTGGTATACCATTTCAGTGTCATATCCATCTCATTATGGTGTAAAATATTGTAGCTGTGGAGATCATGATGGTGTAAAATAGTATAATTTGGAGAAGTCAATGGCTATGGAGCATGTGATTGCCAATAAGAGGTCATTGTCACCTAGGTGTAAAATTATTGCCCGTTTACTTTTTTTTTTGTATTTTTGTTTCTGTTATAAAATATTTGTAAATTGTTTAGTGCCCTATCTCCCTCGCCTTGCAATTTGAGAATATGACCATAAATTTAATATTAAAATATATGTACAATTGTGTTGACTCTTTATTTTGTTGGTACAATTGTGTACATTATGAAGGTCCATTACAAGCAACATCTATAATTAACCATTAAATTTGAACTTTAATATATATTATGGGTTTATTTCATGAGGGACCATTAAAGTTTGACATATAATTAAACATTTTGTAGAGAAGAGAAGTGCATATCCTTATTTTTTCACTTGTCTTACATTATTTTGTGTGGATAACTTTTGGACGGGCTTAATATTTAATTGGGCAATTTTAGTGCATTTGCTGACTATGAACACATATCCAACACTCTCATACATGTCATATCACTTAGTTTAGTCCTACCTTATCTATTTACTAGAGCATTGCACCCATCCTAGACTAGATCACACTCGCAATTTCTTCCAAACCTAATTGAAGCTATGATACTATTCATCTTATTTAAAATTCAAATTTCACGGTGTTCCAGGCTAAATCTTCTAGAATGTGACTATTACCCATTGGCCAACATGCCAAGGTTTTGAATTATGTATCTAGGGTTTGTATTTAAAGGCATCACCTTAGGTTATTCTACACGCATGGGTTATTCAAGACAAACTTGACAAACACATTCATATATAAAGATCTGTCACTAACACTTATAAGTTTCAGCTGTTAACTACTTTACTCACATCAGTGTCCAACACATCTGTTTATTTTGTGTATATCATTATTGAATCGATCTTGATGTCTAACTTCTAACAAAGAAGTCAACCACTCTTCCCCACTATTATAGCAGATCTCAACTATGCTTCGTAGCACATATCAGTTTTTCCTTACACACATATATACATCAAGCTAACCTCTTCTACAAGTACATGTGTTCTTCGAAATGTGATTCGAGCACAACGCGAATGAGTCAACTCCAATGCCAGACATGAACCGCCTCCTTGCTATGGGTGACCTCCAAGTCACTCTTGCTCTCATGGCAAAAGCCAGTTGAGTGGAGGCATAACCTGGGGATTGTTCTATTATTGTGGGAGTAGAGCATCGCAGAAGGCGGTTGTCGGTCTGTGGGCCTAGTATATATTTGTGCTTGACGAATGTGCTCTATGGTGGTTGTAGTGGATATAACTATATGACCTGAAGGGTCACTAGTTCTACGTCTCATGTTTGGATTCCTCACGTTCCAATGCCTAGTCCTAAGATTGTTTTCTCATTAATTACCTTAAGACGCTGCAATCTATTCTCATTTTCTTGGATGATTTGTTAAATGTGGTCTCTTTATTGAATGATTTGAAGAGTGTGTTCTTGCTCTTCTATTGTTTGTGTTGTGTTTTGAGGCCTAGGGTGTAGTTCCTCTATTTCGTTGAGAATAGCCTTGACCCAATCTTCCCTAACCCTTGGGCACATCGAATGCTTGAACTAGAGAGAGTTATGTTTGACCTAAGTTTGACTAGGGTTAACTTATGTTGACTTGAGTTGACTTTGACTTTTGGTCAAAGGTTTGTTTTGTTTTTGTTTGATTGTTGAACATGTAATGGACCTCGTGATGTGATCGAGGGTTTGACCTTGTTTGACTTGATGTGTATATCTCATGATGGAATCGAGGGTTAGGGTTTACATATTTCATCTCCCAAACATAATTGTAGTTGTGATCCTATTCATCTTATTTTGAAATTCAAATTTCACGGTGTTCCAAGCTAAATCTTCTAGAATGTGACTACTACCCATTGGCCAATATGCCAAGGTTTTGAATTATGTATCTAGGGTTTGTATTTAAAGGCATCACCTTAGGTCATTCTACACGCATGGGTTAATCAAGAGAGACTTGACAAATACATTCATATATAGAGATCTGTCACTAACACTTATAAGTTTCAGCTATCAACTACTTTACTCACATCAGTGTCCAACACATCTGTTTCTTTTGTGTATATCATTATTGAATCGGTCTTGATGTCTAACTTCTAACAAAGAAGTCAACCACTCTTCCCCACTATTATAGCAGGTCTCAACTATGCTTCTTAGCACATATCAGTTTTTCCTTGCACGCATATATACATCAAGCAAACCTCTTCTAAAAGTACATGTGTTCTTCAAAACATGACTCAAGCACAACACGAATGAGTCAACTCAAACAGCACACATGAACCGCCTCCTTGCTATGGGCGACCTCCAAATCACTCTTGCTCTTGTGGCAAAAACCAGTTGAGTGGAGGCGTAACCCAGGGATAGTTCTATTATCGTGGGAGCAGAGCGTCACAAAGGGCAGTTGTCGGTCTGCGGGCCTAGTATATATTTATGTTTGACGAATGTGCTCTATGGCGGTTGTAGTGGATATAACTATATGACCCAAAGGGTCACTAGTTCTACATCTCTTGTTTGGATTCCTCATGTTCGAACGCCTAGTCCTAAGAGTATTTTCTCATTAATTACCCTAAGGCGTTGTAATCTATTCTCATTTTCTTGCATGATTTGTTAAAGATGGTCTCTTTGTTGAATGATTTGAAGAGCGTGTTCTTGCTCTTCTATTGTTTGTGTTGTGTGTTGAGGCCTAGGATGTATTTCCTCTATTTCATTGAGAATAGCCTTAACTCAATCTTCCCTAACCCTTGGGCACATCAAATGCTTGAACTAGAGAGGGAGTTATGTTTGACCTAAGTTTGACTAGGGTTAACTTACATTGACTTGAGTTGACTTTGACTTTTGATCAAAGGTTTGTTTTGTTTTTGTTTGATTGTTGACCATGTAATGGACCTCATGATGTGATCGAGGGTTTGACCTTAATTGACTTGATGTGTATACCTCGTGACGGAATCAAGGGTTGTGTTTTTCTATGTTTCCTTAAAAAAATTGTACTTTTTATGTATGCAACTACTATGAATGCAAAACAACTTTTTTGTTCTTTTCCTAATTTTAATAAATAAAATTGTCTAATTAAATAGAAAGGGAAATATGAATGCAAATATATGATTTTTTTAATGCAACCTAATCTTACATTTTTTATATTTTGTAGTTCAATTTTTGGATCTATTCTAGAAATTGAAATTACTTTGAAATGAAATAACTTGAATTGAAATAGAATCTATGAATTGAAGCAAATTTAATCTAAGAAATGCTAATAAAATCAAATCAAAACCTATCAAGGAAAAAGCAACACAAAGATTACTTCCCCAAGAGCAAGAGAGTGATCTAATTAACTACTTGAAAGCAAAAAATACCAATATCTCTTTGGTGCATGAGCCTAGCGTATCATTAGAAGTCCTTTTGTGGCAATCTCCTCTCCTCTACAGTAGCGAGGATCTCCTCTTGGCAACAGGGATGAAGATGCAATTGATTTGAAAATGGATTGAGCTATGAAGATTGTGATGAAACAATTTGAGCTATTGAAGCACTATGGCTTGGCTTTTTTGAAAGCAATTGGCGAGGGTGATGACACTATGAAGCCTTGGAGGCTTGGGCAAACTAAACTAAGGAAATTAAAAGGCTCTCAAAGTCTTGCGAAGAGCATAAGCATGCTATGTAGAGCAAAAAGCAAGGCTGGAATGAGTATGCAACTATGAATTTGCCTCCCCTAATGCATATAGGAGGGGGTATTTATAGCTTGGAGAGGTTCATGAATGGTGGAGGTGATTGGTGAGTTAAATCCCTTGATTGATGAGTTAATATGATTGATTAAAGAGTAAACTAGGTTGATTAGGGAGTGAATTGGGCTCGAAAGCTTATAACTTGAGGAGGAATGGAGTTAACATGAGATTGATGGAGAGACAAGAATAACTCAGTTGGAGCTAATAATAGACTAATTGGGAGTGGAAAATGAGTTAAAAATAGTCCAGGCTTAGTTAGGGTCGAGTTATCATACAAATTAGAGAAAAATGGAGCTAATTTGGGCCCAAACTAAAGAGAAACTCGCATGCTTAAACATGATTGGGTCGCCCAGTTTGACAAGGCACCTGTTGCCCAAGGGAGATCCAGTTAAATGGCAAGGTCACCTAGGGGAATTTTGAAAGTCAAGATGGGTGACCTAGAAATAATGGGTTTTGTAGGTGTTTCCAGGGGCTGAGATTGGTCAGAAGGGGCTAAAGATGACTTCAAGACCCAGAGACAAGTTATCAAACCTCAAGAGGGTTGGTCACCCAATTTGCCAAGGCAAGTCACCCAGGGGAGATCCAGTTCAATCGTAGGGTCACCTAGGGGAGTTCCAAGAGTCAATATGGGTGACCTACAAAGGAAGAAATGGGTGATGAAATTGATGATGGGTAATGGTTTGGGAGGTTGATTGGAAGCTTTTAAAGGGTTGAAATGATTGAAAGGGGCTTAGGGAAGGTGAATTTCCTACCTTGTGATGTTGGTAGGTCAGATCGACAAGGTTAGAAATTGATAAAATGCCTTGTCAACAAAGGGTGAATGGTGAAGACACAAGACCTTAGAAAGTTAGTTTTTCCTTACACACATATATACATCAATTTTGGAAGTCAAGATGGGTGACCCAGAAAGAATGGGTTTTGTAGGTAGTTTTAGGAGCTAAGATTGGTCAAAAGGGGCTAAAGATGACTTCAGGACCCAAAGACAAGTTATCAGACCTCAAGAGGGTGGTTTGCCCAATTTTTGAGGGTAAGTCACCCAGGGGAGATCCACTTTAGTGGTAGGATCACCCAAGGGAGTTCCAGGGATCAATATGGGTGACGTAGAAAGGAAGAAATGGGTGATGAAATTGATGATGGGGAATGGTCTGGGAGGTTGATTGGAAGCCTTTAAAGGGTCGAAATGATTGAAAGTGGCTTAGGGAAGGTGAATTTCCCATCTCATGATGTCAGTAGGTCAAATCGACAAAATGCCTTGTCGACAAAGGGTGAATGGTGAAGACAGAAGGCCTTAGAAGGTTAGCTAGGGATAGGGAGACACAAACAGGGTAAAGAACTTTGATCCATGTGTCTCCAAGAAGAATGTTGCTAAGAGGTCTTATTTACATGCTTACATGTATGTGTTTAAGACTATAGCTCATCATCATATTACCATGTAGGCCCATGCGCATTTTTAGTGCTTAAAGTACCGAAGGTCCATCTTTATTCAAGATAATGGCATGCCATTAGGACAAAATCATACTATCTAGACCAAATTGTGGTAGTGTGCTTGCATCCCAAGGCTTCAAAATATCATCTTTTAATCATATCAGGGCTCTAACTTCAAATCTAGTTCTAGATTATCATCTGTGTCTCTCTATCACAATGTTTCAACATCCAAAGTCAACATGTTGATATTAAGGTAAGCACTTAATACCAACTTATTGGACCATTTTTAAAAAGTTTATTTATAGTCTCAACTAATTCACTTCAATCAATTTATTATACTTATCTCTTTATATATCTAATTTAAGAATTGAATTGATTTGTACTAATGTATTCCCTTATATATATTTGTAATGGGTGATTTATTTCCTCTACATTTTGGTGAAGTCAAACAATTTTGCATCACCTAGGGTTTTGACCTCCTTATTTCGTATTTTTCATCTAAATTTTTTCTATTTTTTAATCTTTATCTAAGATTCAATATATATGTAGGCAACTATTTCTTCTTTAATTTTTTATCTCCTGTATCAATTCACATTTTGCATGAACCCCATTCCATGTAGATACTTTAGAGTTAGAAGTCTAATTTTTTTTATTTGAAGGTTGGTTACTAGTGGATAAATATTAATCTAAAATAGAAGAGTCCTTGCAAAAGTTAACAAAATATTTTATAATTATAATAGAGAAATAACACGTAACACAAGATTTACCCTAGGAATCCTTTTCGATAAAAAAACTTGACAAACAACAACACCACTTTAATTAGATTCATAGTAATAAAATTATAATGCAATGAGAGAATTTGACCATGTTATCAAAGAGATCTTCAATTCTTCTCCCTAGAGTTATTATAGATGCACACACATGTCTTCCAACAACCTTATTTCATCCCATACCAAGCACTCTATAAATAGGAAAAAGAGAAACTAGAAAACTTGTATGGTTTCCTAAAACAATGCCCCAAATGATATTTCCCAAGGTGGGCCCCAAGTTTTACCCTACACCCAAGAGTCATTCCAACTTCTAAGGTCAACCCATATGCTCTTCATCTAATCCAAGTGCCCATAATGGATTGTCTTCATGTGACCAAGATTAAATACATTTTTATGTGGCCTGTTGCAAATAAGTGCCTATGATGTGTTGTCATTGATGTTAGCATATCTCTTTGTCAGAAACAATGCAGATCAGTGAAGTAGATTGCTCCGCATTTCCAGAGGAATGAATATCAAAGTATGCGGACCATATGGTTGTGTAGAGGATTGTCTGAAGTAGCTCCAGTTAAGATTTGAAGAAGCCATGGCCATCTGAGTAGAACCAGGTTTTGCAGTGTTCAGGAGTGACAAAATGACAGGAAATTAGTCTGGATTGCTCCGCAATGAAAACTTATGACCTGCAGATCTAGAGGCATGTTTGGGAAGTCAGTGTGTATCCTCAACTCAAGTGGTTCGTGGTTTGGAAGTCCGCAAGCAATCTTTCTAGGGTGACAGTCATGACATATAGTGTTCTTAAGGTACCGGAAGAAGATGCAAGTGATTCTGATGATTTAGAGTAGTGCGGATCTTATTGTTGAATTCAATGTGCTTGTGGAGGTCTCTAGATCATGTGCATGCTGTGTTGGAGGTCTGCATTACAGATTGAGCTTGTTGTTGAAGATTTATTCCTTGGTGTTGTTCTTCCCAGTCTTGGCCGACCGGATGATTCAAGCATGTTGAGAATGATCTAAGAGCAATTCTCTGGAGCATAGCGTGTTGATCAAAGAAGATTCAAGTCCCAGAAGATGTTTGGCCGACACTATAAGGATTCACATGTAATACTTTGTATCAAATCAAGTCTTCTAACTATAATAGTTTGTTAGGCCGACCTTGAAGAACACTTGTAATAAGATGTTTGTAAAGCTGACTTTGATGATCATTCCAAAGTCGATGTCATATATAAATAAGCGAAGTGAGGCCGTCAAAGGAGGGAATGTAATCAAAGATGTGGTAGAGTAGAGAAAAGTGTGAAAGCAGAGAAGAGGAGTTATGTGCTTCAATGGGAGTGAACCAGGAATGAAGAAGATGCTATTTCTAAGTTCATTCTTTCTGTGTTAAACATAAAATCCTGTAGGCAATGAGCCTCTTTGAGCAGTGAGCTCTGGGCAATGTGCCCTAAGGAAAGTGCCTTCCATTTCTTTTAAGTACTTTTAACAGGGTACAAATCTTGTGGGTTAACCCCCACCGTGGTTTTCCCTTAACTGGGTTTCCACGTAAAAATTCTAGTGTTATGTGTGTTCATCTTGTTTTTGCTCATGTGTTGTAAATTCATGCTTTGATGTTTGCATCAGTAATCTGTTTGAAAGTTGATAAAGAAGATTAAAAGAAGAAAAGGTTAAAATTGTTAGACAACTGATTCACCCCCCTCTCAGTTGTCTAACCTAATTCCAACAATTGGTATCAGAGCCAGTTCCTCTAAAAGAAACTTGACCACTTGAGGAGATCCAAGATGTCGACTTACAAAAAGGAAAGTCTGAGATTTGATGGAACAAATTACTCCCTTTGGAAGGTGTGCATGCAGTGTCATTTGGAATGTATGGGTGATGCCTTTTGGTTGACAACTAAGAATGAGTATAAGATTCTGAAGAATGGCCCTACAACTCTAGACAAACTCAAGGAAGCTAAATACAATATTCGAGCTAAAGAAGCATTGTTGAGTGCCCTGACTGATACAGAAATGACAAATGTTCTGGAATTTAAGACTGCTCATGAAATTTGGAAAAAGTTGGAAACTCTGTATGAAGGTGATAAATATGTCAAATGTGCCAAACTATAGAGTCTGAAGGATAAATACGAAAGGTTGATGATGAGTGAAGATGAAAACATTGCTTCCTACATGCAAAAAGTGAATGAACTTGTGACCGATATTAGGAGTGCTGGTGGAATATTGGAAGAATAAGAGATTGTTGCCAAAGTACTGAGATCCTTACCTACGACATACAAGCATAAAGTTGCTGCCATTGAAGAAATTAGGATTGTGACAACTGTTACAAGAGATCAATTGGTTGGTAAGCTTTCAGCATTTGAAATGAGTGAGTTTGGTGATTCTCTTCCTAAGATTGAATCTGCATTTAAGGCCAGTGTTTATGGAAAACAAAGATATGATCTGGGTGAAAGCTCTTCAGGAAGATCAAACAAATTTGAGAAGGCAAGGAAGGATCTTAAAGATGATGAAATTGAGACTACAGAACTTGAAGCCCTTATTGCCAAAAGATTGCCAAGAGGAACCGGTAAGTATGTAGGAAAGTTGTCTTTCAAATGTTTTGCTTGTAATAAGATTGGTCATTTTGCCTCGAGGTGTCCGGAGAGGGTTTCAAAGCCAAACCCTAATAGATCAAGGGCTTAGAAGAGATGTTACTATGTCCAAGAAGCTGAAGAAGGTGTCACTGATGATGAATCTAATAAGGGAAGTAACTCAAGAAATGAATGGGTGTTCATTGCCATCAAAGAAGTAGATTCGATATCTACTAAATCTACTAGCTGTGTGAATGTGGAAAGTACCTTGGCTGCTCAGATTAAAGAAAAGGATGAATGGTTGATTGACAGTGGATGCTCTCATCATATGACTAGTGATAAAAGTAAGTTCATAAGTATGGAAAGATATGAAGGAGGACTTGTAAAGTTTGGAGACAACTCAGCTGGTAAAATTCATGGAAGAGGATCCATCTCTTTTGATGGTAATAATAACACTAATGATGTTCTCTATGTAGAAGGATTGAAGCACAATCTTCTCAATGTTGGACAGTTGGTTGACAAAGGGTATGATCTCCGATTCAAGGATGGAAAATGCAAAATCTTAGAAAGCTCCAAAACTGTGATTGCATTAGGTACACAAACTAAAGGTAACATCTTTCATTTAAGTGGTACTGGTAAAAGTTGTTTGATTGCTTAGATTGATCAGAGTTGGTTATGGCATAGGAGAATGTGTCATGTGAATTTTGATAATATTATTAAGATAAGTTCTACTCAGGCTGTGAGAGATCTTCCAAAGCTTGTGAAACCTGTTGATAGCATGTGTAGAGAATGTCAATTGGGTAAACATAACAGAAATTCATTCAAGAGTAAAGAACAATTCTCAAGTGGACCATTGGAACTTGTGCATACTAATCTATGTGGTCCTGCTAGAATTAGAAGTGTTCAAGGAGACAGATATTTTATGTTGCTGATAGATGATTACTCTCGGATGATGTGGGTTACTTTCTTGAAAGAAAAATCAGAAGCCCTTGACAAATTCAAAGTGTTCAAGGTTATGGTGGATAATGAGATTGGTGTGAAGATAAAGTGTCTAAGATCCGATAGAGGTGGAGAGTTTAACTCCGGTGA
Organism: Cunninghamia lanceolata; assembly: GCA_027924645.1. Classification (NCBI taxonomy): domain Eukaryota; kingdom Viridiplantae; phylum Streptophyta; class Pinopsida; order Cupressales; family Cupressaceae; genus Cunninghamia; species Cunninghamia lanceolata. Next base: position 1,570,029 of record BSBN01000135.1, on the reverse strand, counting down.
GTTTGATTCATTCTGTGAAAAGCATGGAATAAAAAGATAGTTATCTGCTCCTAAGACTCCTCAGTAGAATGGAATTGTGGAAAGAAAGAACTGGACCATTCAAGAAGTTGATGGGACCATGATGATGGAAGCAAATGTTCCACAAGTCTATTGGAGAGAAGCTGTGAGTACTATTGTCTACACTCTTAACCAGGTGCAGATCAAAGGCAATTCTGGTAAGACACCTTATGAACTATGGTTTGGTCATCCTCCTACTATGAAATACTTCAAAGTTTTTGGTAGTAAATGCTATATCAAAAGAGATGAGGATCTAGGCAAGTTTGATGCAAGAAGTGATGAAAGAATATTTCTGGGTTACTCTACTCAAAGCAAGGCATATTGGTGCTTCAATAAGAGATTGAAAAAGATTATTGAAAGTGCTAATGTCAAGGTTGATGAAAGAAAAGAAAGACCTTCCAAGCCTTGTGGATATGATTCAGATGATCAAGATGAAAGTCTAAGTCAAGGAGATCAAGTTCAAACCTAGACTCGGATCCAGATTAATCTAGAAAATCTAGTGACTCAAGAAGCTAATGCAGATGTTGAGGAACAAGCTCAAGAATCAGAAATTCAAGTAATTCCCAAAACCCCCAGGTATGTAAGGTTGAATCATTTTGAAGATCAAATCATAGGAGACAAGAATAAAGGTGTTCAAACTAGAAGAAGAATTGTTGAAGATCAAGTAGAATATTGTTTGATTTCAAAGATTGAGCCAAAAAAAGTGAATGAAGCTTGTAATGATGACAACTAGGTAAAAGCAATGGAAGAAGAATTAATGCAAATTGAAAAGAATCATACTTGAGATTTTGTTCCTAGACCTGAAAACAAAAATGTAATTGGAATCAAATGGGTCTTCCGGAATAAACTGAATGAAGATGGTGAAGTTGTGAGAAACAAAGCAAGATTGGTATGCAAAGGATATTCTTAAGTAGAGGGAACTAGTTTTGAATAAAGATTTGCTCTCGTGGCAAGAATTGAAGCTATCAGATTATTTCTTGCATTTGTTGCATTCAAAGATTTCAAAGTTTACCAGATGGATGTGAAGTCAGCATTCCTGAATGGAGAATTAGAGGAAAAAGTCTACATTGAGCAACCGGAAGGATTCCAGTTGTCTGGTCAAGAAGATATGGTATGCAGATTGAGGAAAGCCCTATATGGACTTAAAGAAGCCCCAAGAGCCTGGTATGCAAGATTAGATAAGTATCTACTAAAGCTAGGATTTAGCAAAGGCACAGCTGATAGTAATCTTTATTTCAAGATTGATCATGAGCACATCTTAATTGTTGAGGTATTTGTTGATGATATCATTTTTGGTGGAAATGGAAGCATGTCTAAGAAATTTGCTAATCAAATGCAAAGTGAATTTGAGATGTCCATGTTTGGTGAAATGAATTTCTTCTTAGGCCTGCAAATCACTCAGTCAGATAAAGGTATCTTCATATCTCAGTCTAAACATGTGAGGGAATCATTGAAAAAGTTTGGAATGGAGGACTCAAAACCGGTAAATACTCCTATGGTAACTGGATGCAAGTTGAGTAAAGATGATGATTCACCTAAGGCAAATCAGAAAATGTATTGATCAATGATTGGAGGATTTCTTTATTTGACTCAGACCAGACCTGACATTATGAATGTAGTTGGACTTGTTACCAGATTTCAATCTGATCCCAGGGAATCCCATTTTATAGCAGTCAAAAGAATTTTTAGATATCTAAAGGGAACATCTGATTATGGCTTATGGTATCCAAAGGATAATGACTTCACTCTTCATGCATATATAGATGCTAATTGGGCAGGAAATGTGGATGATAGGAAAAGTACTAGTGGTGGTGCATTCTTCTTGGGAAGGAGATTGGTTTCTTGGTTGAGAAAAAAGTAGGAGGCAATATCTCTGTCTATTGCAGAGGCAGAGTATATAGCAGTAGTAAGCAATTGTACTCAAGTCTTGTGGATGAAGCAAATGTTGAAGGATATCAAAATTGTCTTTGAAGAGCCTGTTACAATCTTCTGTGATAATTCAAGTGCAATAAACATATCAAATAATCCGGTGTTGCTTTCAAAGACAAAGCACATATCCATCAAGTTTCACTTCTTGAGAGAGAAAGTAAGTGAGAATGAAGTCAAAATGGAGTTTGTTTCTTCAAAGGATTAGATTGCAAATATATTCACCAAGCCTCTGCCTAAGGATACTTTTGAGTATCTCAGATGGAAGCTAGGGGTTATTACACCTCTTGTTCAGAACTAAGATGCACTAGTGTGCATCAGTCCGGAGGAATTCAAAGTCATATCTTGTGATCCAAATTGATGTTAAGGAGATACTACTTAGGGGGAGTAGTCAGTATACAAATTTTGGAGATTAGTCTGAAACAAAAAGGGGGAGAAAAGATTGCAAATATGTGCCCTTTGCCATTGAAGTCAAAGGGGGAGAGAAGTCATGTGAAAAAATAGTTGCTAATGAAAGGGGGAGTAGTGAAGAAAGTGGTTGTAGGAGTGATAAGAGAAAGGGGGAGAAATCCTTGTCTTGATGGTTGAATCATTTTTTTTACATCATATATTGCCATCAATGACAAAGGGGGAGTTTGTTGCAAATAAGTTCCTATGATGTGTTGTCATTGATGTCAACATATCTCTTTGTCAGAAACAGTGCAGATCAGTGAAGTAGATTGCTCCGCATTTCCAGAGGAATGAAGATCAAAGTACGCAGACCATATGGTTGTGTAGAGGATTGTCTGAAGTAGCTCCAGTTAAGATTTGAGAGGCCCGCATGAAGATTTGAAGAAGCCATGGCCATATAAGTAGAACCAGGTTTTGTAGTGTTCAAAAGTGACAGAGTGATAGGAAATTGGCCTGAATTGCTCCACAATGAAAACTTATGATCTGCAAATCTAGAGGAATGTTTGGGAAGTCAGTGTGTATCCTGGAATCAAGTGGTTTGTGGTTTGGAGGTCCGCAAGCAATCTTTCTAGGGTGACAGTCATGACAGACAATGTTCTTAAGGTACCAGATGAAGATGCAAGTGATTCTAATGATTTGGAGCAGTGCAGATGTTATTGTTGAACTCAATGTGCTTGTGGAGGTCTCTGGATCATGTGCCTACTGTGTTGGAGGTCCGCATTGCAAATTGAGCTTGTTGTTGAAGATTTCTTCCTTGGTGTTGTTGTTCTTCACAGTCTTGGCCGACCGGATGATTCAAGCATGTTGCGGATGATCTAAAAGCAATTCTCTGGAGCATAGCGTGTTGATCAAAGAAGATTCAAGTCCTAGAAGATGTTTGGCTAACACTATGAGGATTCACATGTAATACTTTGTATCAAATCAAGTCTTGTAATTATAATAGTTTGTTACGCCGACCTTGAAGAACACTTGTAATAAGATGTTTGTAAAGCTGACTTTGATGATCATTCCAAAGTTGATATCATATATAAATAAGCGAAGTGAGGCCGTCAAAGGAGGGAATGTGAGCGAAGATGTGGTAGAGCAGAGGAGAGTGTGAGAGCAGAGCAGAGGAGTTATGCACTTCAATGGGAATGAACCAAGCATGAAGAAGATGGTATTTCATAGTTCATTCTTTCTGTGTTAAACATAAATCTTGTAGACAGTGAGCCTCTTGTAGGTAGTGAGCCTCTTTGAGCAGTGAGCTCTAGGTAGTGCGCCCTAAGGCAAGTGCCTTCCATTTATTTTAAGTACTTTAAAAGGGTACAAATCTTGTGGGTTAACCCCCACCGTGGTTTTCCCTTAACTTGGTTTTCACGTAAAAATTCTAGTGTTATGTGTGTTCATCTTGTTTCTACTCATGTGTTGTAAATTCATGCTTTAATGTTTGCATAATTAATCTGTTTGTAAGTTGATAAAGAAGATTAAAAGCAAAAAAGGTTAAAATTGTTAGACAATTGATTCACCCCCCCTCTCAGTTGTCCAGCCTAATTCCAACAATTGGTATCAGGGCCAGTTCCTCTAAAATAATCTTAACCGCTTGAGGAGATCCAAGATGTCGACTTACAAAAAGGAAAGTTTGAGATTTGATGGAACAAATTACTCCCTTTGGAAGGTGTGCATGTAGTTTCATTTGGAATGTATGGGTGATGCCTTTTGGTTGATAACTAAGAATGAGTATAAGATTTTGAGGAATGGCCCTACAACTCTAAACAAACTCAAGGAAGTTGAATACAATATTCGAGCTAAAGAAGCATTGTTGAGTGCCCTGACTGATACATAAATGACAAATGTTCTGGAATTTAAGACTACTCATGAAATCTAGAAAAAGTTGGAAACTCTGTATGAAGGTGATAAATATGTCAAATGTGCCAAACTACAGAGTCTGAAGGGTAAATATGAAAGGTTAATGATGAGTGAAGATGAAAACATTGCTTCCTACATGCAGAAAGTGAATGAACTTGTGACCAGTATTAGGAGTGCTGGTGGAATATTGGAAGAATCAGATATTGTTGCCAAAGTAATCAGATCCTTACCTGTGGCATACAAGCATAAAGTTGCTTCCATTGAAGAAATCAAGATTGTGACAACTGTTACAAAAGATCAATTGGTTGGTAAGCTTTCAACATTTGAAATGAGTGAGTTTGGTGATTCTCTTCCTAAGACTAAATCTGCATTTAAGGCCAGTGTTTATGGAAAACAAAGATATGATCCGAGTGAAAGCTCTTTAGGAAGATCAAACAAATTTGAGAAGGCAAGGAAGGATCTTGAAGATGATGAAATTGAGACTACAGAACTTGAAGTCCTTATTGCCAAAAGATTGCCAAGAGGAACCAATAGGTATGAAGGAAAGTTGCCTTTCAAAAGTTTTGCTTGTAATAAGATTGGTCATTTTGCCTCAAGGTGTTCGGAGAGGGTTTCAAAGACAAACCCTAATAGATCAAGGGATCAAAAGAGATGTTACTATGTCCAAGAAGCTGAAGAAGGTGTCACTGATGATGAATCTGATAAGGGAAGTAACTCAAAAAATGAATGGGTGTTCATTGCCATCAAAGAAGAAGATCCGGTGTCTACTGAATCTACTAGTTGTGTGAATGTGGAAAGTGCCTTGGCTACTCATATTGAAGAAAATGATGAATGGGTGATTGACAGTGGATTCTCTCATCATATGACTGGTCATAAAAGTAAGTTCATAAGTTTGGAAAGATATGAAGGAGGACTTGTGAAGTTTGCAGACAACTCAGCTGGTAGAATTCGTGAAAGAGGATCCATCTCTTTTGATGGTAAGAATAACTCTAATGATGTTTTGTATATAGAAGGATTGAAGCATAATCTTCTCAAGGTTGGACAGTTGGTTGACAAAGGGTATGATCTTCGATTCAAGGATGGAAAATGCAAAATCTTAGCAAGCTCTGGAACTGTGATTACATCAGGTACACAAACTAAAGGTAACATCTTTCATTTAAGTGGTACTGGAAAAAGTTGTTTGATTGCTCAGATTGATCAAAGTTGGCTATGGTATAGGAGAATGTGTCATGTGAATTTTGGTAATATTATCAAGATAAATTCTACTCAGGCTATGAGAGATCTTCCAAAGCTTGTGAAACCTGTTGATAGCATGTGTAGAGAATGTCAATTGGGTAAACAGAACAAAACTTCATTCAAGAGTAAAGAACAATTCTCAAGTGGACCATTGGAACTTGTGCATGCTGATCTATGCGGTCCTGCTAGAATTAGAAGTTGCAAGGAGACATATATTTTTTTGTTGTTGATTGATGATTACTCCCGGATGATGTGGGTTACTTTCTTGAAAGAAAAATCAGAAGCCCTTGACAAATTCAAAGTATTCAAGGTTATGGTGGAGAATGAGATTGGTGTGAAGATAAAGCATCTAAAATCCAACAAAGGTGGAGAGTTTACATCCGGTGATTTTGATTCATTCTGTGAAAAACATGGAATAAAAAGACATTTATCTGCTCCTCGGACTCCTCAGCAGAATGGACATGTGGAAAGAAAGAACCAGACCATTCAAGAAGCTACTAGGACCATGATGATGGAAGCAAATGTTCCACAAGTCTATTGGAGAGAAGTTGTGAGTACTGGTGTCTACACTCTTAATCAGGTGCAGATGAAAGGCAATTCTGGTAAGACACCTTATGAACTATGGTTTGGTCATCCTCCTACTGTGAAATACTTCAGAAGTTTTGGTAGTAAATGCTATATCAAAAGAGATGAGGATCTAGGCAAGTTTGATGCAAGAAGTGATGAAGGAATATTTTTGGGTTACTCTACTCAAAGCAAGGCATACTGGTGGTTCAACAAGAGATTGAAAAAGATTATTGAAAGTGCTAATGTCAAGATTGATGAGAGAAAAGAAAGACCTACCAAGCCTTGTGGATATGATTCAGATGATCAAGATGAAAGTCTAAGTCAAGGAGACCAAGTTCAAACCCAGACTCAGATCCAGATTGATCCAGAAAATCCAATGACTCAAGAAGTTAATGCAGATGTTGAGGAACAAGCTCAAGAATCAGAAATTCAAGTAACTCCCAAAACCCCCAGGTATGTAAGGTTGAATCATTCTGAAGATCAAATCATAGGAGACAAGAATAAAGGTGTTCAAACTAGAAGAAGAATTGTTGAAGATCAAGTAGAGTTTTGTTTGATTTCAAAGATTGAACCAAAAATAATGAATGAAGCTTGTAATTATGAGAAATGGGTAAAAGCAATGGAAGAAGAATTAATGCAAATTGAAAAGAATCATGCTTGGGATCTTGTTCCTAGACCTGAAAACAAAAATGTAATTGGAACCAAATGGGTCTTCCAGAATAAACTAAATGAAGATGGTGAAGTTGTGAGAAACAAAGCAAGATTGGTATGCAAAGGATATTCTCAAGTAGAGGGAATTGATTTTGAAGAAACATTTGCTCTCGTGTAAAGAATTGAAGCAGTCAGATTATTTCTTGCATTTGCTACATTCAAAGATTTCAAAGTTTACTAGATGGATGTCAGGTCAGCATTCTTGAATGGAGAATTAGAGGAATAAGTCTATATTGAGCAACAGGAAGGATTCCAATTGTCTGATCAAGAAGATATGGTCTACAAATTGAGGAAAGCCTTGTATAGACTTAAACAAGCCCCAAGAGCCTGGTATGCAAGATTAGATAAGTATCTACTAAAGCTAGGATTTAGCAAAGGCACAACTGATAGTAATCTTTATTTCAAGATTGATCATGAGCACATCTTAATTGTTGAGGTATTTGTTGATGATATCATTTTTGGTGGAAATGGAAGCATGTGTAAGAAATTTGTTGATCAGATGCAAAGTGAATTTGAGATGTCCATGTTTGGTGAAATAAATTTCTTCTTAGGTCTGCAAATCACTCAATCAGATAAAGGTATCTTCATATCTTAGTCTAAATTTGTGAGGGAATTGTTGAAAAAGTTTGGAATGGGGGACTCAAAACTAGTAAGTACTCCTATGGTAACTGGATGCAAGTTGAGTAAAGATGATGATTCACCTAAGGCAGATCAGAAAAGGTATAGATTAATGATTGGAGGATTTCTTTATTTGACTCAAACCAGACCTGACATTATGAATGCAATTGGACTTGTTGCCAGATTTCAATCTAATCCCAGGGAATTCCATGTTATAGCAGTCAAAAGAATTTTTAGATATCTAAAGGGAACTTCTGATTATGGCTTATGGTATCCAAAGGATAATGACTTCACTCTTCATGCATATATAGATGTTGATTGGGCAGGAGATGTGGATGACGGAAAAAGTACTAGTCGTGGTGCATTCTTCTTGGGAAGGAGATTGGTTTCTTGGTTGAGCAAAAAGTAAGAGGCAATATCTATGTCTACTGCAGAGGTAGAGTATATAGCAGCAACAAGCAATTGTACTCAAATCTTATGGATGAAGCAAATATCGAAGGCTATCAGAATTGTGTTTGAAGAGCCTATTACAATCTTCTGTGATAATTCAAGTGCAATAAACATCTCAAAGAATCTAGTGTTACATTCAAAGACAAAGCACATATCCATCAAGTTTCACTTCTTGAGAAAGAAAGTAAGTGAGAATGAAGTCAAAATAGAGTTTGTTTCTTCAAAGGATCAGATTGCATATATATTCACCAAGCCTCTGCCTAAGGATACTTTTGAGTATCTTAGAGGGAAGCTAGGGGTTATTACCCTTCCTATTTAGAACTAAGATGCACTAGTGTGCATCAGTCCGAAGGAATTCAAAGTCATATCTTGTGATCTAGATTGATGTTAAGGAGATACTACTCAGGGGGAGTAGTCAGTATACAAATTTTGGAGATTAGTCTGAAACAAAAAGGGGGAGAAAAGATTGCAAATATGTGTCATTTTCCATTGATGTCAAAGGGGGAGAGAAGTCATGTGAAAAACTAATTGTTGATGAAAGGGGGAGCAGTGAAGAAAGTGGTTGCAGGAGTGATAAGAGAAAGGGGGAGAAATCCTTGTCTTGATGGTTGAATCAATTTTTTACATCATGTATTGCCATCGATGACAAAGGGGGAGTTTGTTGCAAATAAGTTCCTATGATGTGTTGTCATTGATGTCAACATATCTCTTTGTCAGAAATAGTGCAGATCAGTGAAGTAGATTGCTCCGCATTTCCAGAGGAATGAAGATCAAAGTACGCAGACCATATGGCTGTGTAGAGGATTGTCTGAAGTAGCTCCAGTTAAGATTTGAGAGGTCCGCATGAAGATTTGAAGAAGCCATGGCCATCTGAGTAGAACAGGGTTTTGCAGTGTTCAGAAGTGACAGAGTGACAGGAAATTGGTCCGGATTGCTCCGCAATGAAAACTTATGATCTACGGATCTAGAGGCATGTTTCGAAAGTTAGTGTGTATCCTCAACTCAAGTGGTTTGTGGTTTGGAGGTCCGCAAGCAATCTTTCTAGGGTGACAGTCATGACAAACAGTGTTCTTAAGGTACTAGATGAAAATGAAAGTGATTTTGATGATTTGGAGTAGTGCAGATCTTATTGTTGAATTCATTGTGCTTGTGGTCTTTGGATCATGTGCCTGCTATGTTGGAGCTCTGCATTACAGATTGAGCTCGTTGTTGATGATTTATTCCTTGGTGTTGTTCTTCCTAGTCTTGGCCGCCCGGATGATTCAAGTGTGTTGCGGATGATCTAAGAGCAATTATCTGGAGCAAAGCATGTTGATCAAAGAAGATTCAAGTCCCAGAAGATGTTTGGCCGGCACTATAAGGATTTGCATGTAATACTTTGTATCAAATCAAGTCTTGTAATTATAATAGTTTGTTAGGCCGACCTTGAAGAACACTTGTAATAAGATGTTTGTAAAGCCAACTTTGATGACCATTCCAAAGTCGATGTCATATATAAATAAGCGAAGTGAGACCATCAAAGGAGGGAATGTGAGCGAAGATGTGGTAGAGCAGAATAGAGTGTGAAAGTAGAGCAGAGGAGTTATGCGCTTCAATGGGACTGAACCAGGCATGAAGAAGATGTTATTTCTCAGTTCATTCTATTTGTGTTAAACATAAAATCTTGTAGGTAGTGAGCCTCTTTGAGCAGTGAGCTCTAGGCAGTACACCCTAAGGCAAGTGCCTTCCATTTCTTTTAAGGACTTTTAATAGGGTATGAATCTTGTGGGTTAACCCCCACCATGGTTTTCCCTTAATCAGTTTTCCACGTAAAAATTATGGTGTTATGTGTGTTCATCTTGTTTCTACTCATGTGTTGTAAATTCATGCTTTAATGTTTGCATCATTGATCTTTTTGTAAGTTGATAAAGAATATTAAAAGCAGAAAATGTTAAAATTGTTAGACAACTGATTCACCCCCCTCTTAGTTGTCCGACCTAATTCCAACATGGCCTTCAAGCTTAAATGCATTTATAATGTTACATACAACAATTACCTAAGAAAAATTGGTCTACCCCATGTCTGGTGTCTCACTTTAAGTGAACCACAACTTCAAAAATTAAATATTTTATGTAAGGTGCACAATGCCTTTCCCAAAATTCTCCCACCTATTGTATACATTACATAAGAGGCCAAACATATACTTGAAACAAACTAGTTGCTTAGGGGAGACATCTCCTATAGCTTAGTCATGCACCATATGAACATTTATGTGCTCACTTAACTTCATCAAAGAATCTACAACATTCTCCAAAGTGTTCACCTTCTTGATCATCACCCTCTTATCCTCCATCATGTCACAAATAAAATGATTTTGCATATCAATGTGCTTTGTCTACATGTGAAAAGTAAGGTTCTTGGCCAAACTGATATCACTATGACTATCATAGTTTATTCTCATAGACTCCTATCTCAATCCAACATATGAACACATCCTTTGAAGCCACACTACCTCTTTACAAGCACAAGTAGCTTCCATGTATTGATCTTCTATAGTCAAAAGAGCAACCACAACCCACCTCTTTCTTATTTAACTCATTACACCACCAAACAAGTTAAACACATAACCACTAATAGATCTCCTATACAATTGATATCGACAAACTTTAAATATTTAAAACCATACTCAAATTAAGTCATCCTTGGTAGAATATATAATAATTTGAAATGTCAGACCCTCTTAACCACATTTCAATGTTGTTTTCTTATGTTAACATATATCTACTTAGGACTCCCACTACTTGGGAAATATCTAATCTAGTGTAGATCATCACATGCATCAATATACAAAGAGCACTTAAATGTGAATAATGTCCTCTATCTCCTCATGTGTCTTGGGATATTGATACATTGATAAATTTTATTCCACAAGAATTAGTGCATTCATTGGTTGTAGTCATGCATTCTAAATATATACATAATGTAAGGCCCAATCATTTCGTATGCATTTAATAGATTTAATGTTATATTAGAAAATTACAATTTATGTTCTAGAATAATTTTAACCTATTTTTAGATTATGTGAATACGGATGACAAATATTGAAGTGGAAGAGTCATCTTGGACATTACAAGAAAGAAAATGAAAGTTTGGTTTTAAAAGGGATTTCTCTGCTTTCTCCTAACATAGATGCTACAATTAATAAAAAGATTTTGAAATGGCCGCCTCTAGGTGCAGCTCAGTCACCTTGCATGTTTTAAACAGGAAGAATTTGGCTATCCAAGGGTATTTATTCTTGCTGAGGAATGTCATGATGGCAAGGATATTCGAAAGGATGCTGATTTGGGTGCTGAGGTGAGAGTTGGCAGAAGTACTTGCAATTCTTATTAATTTTCAAACTATATATATTAACAATTCATTTGTCTCCTACAAAGTTAATCACATTTATAATAATAGTAAAATGTTAAGTAGATCTCTAATGACATGGAAGCTAGTATTGTATAGATTGCGGTATGGTTCTAAGATCCTGCAAATATGTTATATTGAAGTTGATTCACAAGAAACTGGGATGGGTATGGGATTTTGTTATCTATTGTCTTCTTCATTACAGCAGGAGAATCCTCTCTGTTTACCTTCAAAATGTAGATTACAGGTTATTTTGATTGTTTCTTGATGCTTAGCATTCTTATTTGATGTAAGGGTTTTACCAATTACGACCTTGTTTAGCAGCGTAGCTCTCCTCCTAATTGTGAAGGATATTTAGGATATTATTCTTACATGCCTATCTTAGTCGCCATTCCTATTATTATTTAGTCATATCTCATGATTAACTCCTAAGAAGAATGGTAGTTTCCAACTTAAACTAGGTTATTTATAGAAATATCATTGTGTCCTTGACCAAGTGGTGTAATATAATAAATATTAGTTTTCTTAAGTATTACACTATATCAATGATGATATTGTTTTGAATCTCACTATGATGCAATCATTAGTTTATTATGGAGATTTGCTATCAATTCTATACATGTGCGATATAGGTCGAGATATATTGTTTGATTGTGATGTAATTTTTAGGAACTCTTGATGATGATTTATTGTTTATGTGCAATATAAGGGAAACTGGTATAAGATAAGTATTATGCTTCCTTTTGATAATTAGTAAAATCAATTTGGATAGGGAATCCATTTATTATGAATGTTATTATATTTAAGTATAAAAATAAGATCTAATGTTTAGCATTGGAGTAACTTGGTTACTAGTTTGAAGAAGATCAATTATGATAATTTTATGAGAATTTTGTGAAATAGGAAAACCTCAACCTACAATTGCCCTCAAGTATGGTTTGAAATGTGTATGTGTATCTAAATTTGAGATGATGACGATATCATGTGAATAATATCTTAGAAATTTTGATTTGTATGAAACTATCTTATGGTTGTGAGTTCAAGTCCTAAACTACAAAGTCTCTGCACTACACGTACGTAGGCAAGGCCAACATGAGCCCCCGAGACATTAGGTCAGCCCCTTCGGGCCTTAGGCATGTCATTTTATGAAATTGATATTGTTTAGACTATGCAAAAGTAATGTTTTCTTTTAGCGTGTAGATTCAAACCTGATAATTGTGCAGGATGCCAGAGCTGAGAAAGTATTTATTCCCTTACGAAGGGATGATTTTAAGATATCTATTGTAAATGTGTATAATTGTATAAGAAGCATTTGTATTTTGGGAACTCTTTACAACTTATCTTGGAATTTATTATTTAAAACAAGTAAATCTTCTCTTGTAATCGTATCTGTATTTTCATTATTTATGACTTAATTATTAATTTATCATTATTTACTAATATTTTCTTGAGTGGGCATTACACATAACAAATTCTAAATACATCTTCTAACTTCAACAAAATTTTATGTTATCTATATCTCCTAATATCTGTCTCTAAGATAAACTTAGTAGCCCCCAAATCCTTAATATCAAATTGAAGCAAAAGCTATAGATTTAAGCACTTTCACCATATCCTTGCTATTACTAATAAGGATCATGTCATCAACATACAAGACAAAGATAATGAATTGATCATCTAATTGCTTAAATAAACATAATAATAAAACTTTGTTCTAACAAATCTTGACTTGAAGCATAAGTATCTAACATTTGATGCCACATCCTAAGAGATCATTTTAGACCATGATGAGATTTCTTCAACCCACAAGTTACCAAATCTTATTTATATTTAACCATGAAGAGCTCAAGCTATGTTAAGTAGATTTCCTCCTCTAAATTTCAATGCAAAAAGGTTATACTAACATCCATTTGCTTAAAATCTAGGTCATACACAACAACAATAGATAATTCAAAAATCTAATGGAAGTTAACTTTTTTTATAGGAGAGAAAATCTCACCAAAAATATATTCCCACAATTTAGGAATAACCCTTATCCATTAGCCTTGCCTTGTTTTTTCAATCTTGCCACTAGAACTAAACTTCTTGAAATCCAATTTATAGTCAATAGGTAAATCCTAGGCAACCAAACCAACTCCCAAGTCCTATTCTTCCCTAAGGGGGCTATTTAATAATCCATGTCCTTCTTCTAGGACTTACTCTCCTTGATTATACTCCCTCATTCACAATTCTAGGCTCATCATCACTAATAGATAACATGAAAATATAATGAAAATCAAGTGGACTATACCTCTCATATTATTTTCTTTGTTGAGTGGACCTTCTCATGCTTGTAGTAACAGGTTCTTCCTCCTCATCAAGTCCTTCCTAAACCTCTAGTTCATCCCTAGGTGCAATATTGCTCTGTAAGGAAGCTAAGGTAGCGGAACAACTTCCTAAACTAATCTTGAGAGGAGGATAATGCAAAAATTTATAGATCTTTAACAGTTAAAAAAACTTAAACATAAATAAACATAGATATCATGCATACCACAACACAATGATTTATGTGGGGAAAACCCTTTCAGGAGAAAAACCCCACACTCCAAAAGCCACCCAATATATTATTCAAAAATCACAAATATTACAAAATACTTGCAGAGAAAGCTTCTCACAGGAGTATCACCACCAGAGATCTAAAGACAACACGACCGCTATCAGACACTCAGAATACATCATGATACTGCAATCGTAATACAACACCCTCATAAAATAGGGTTACCTTCTAGGACAAGAAAAGCCAACAAAATATCTACCATCATATCTAAAACCTAATAATGAACGATCCAAATTTACAATATATCATTAATGTAATGTATGTCGGCCATTTAACAGTTTTTGTTAACAAAAAAATGTTAACACACATCCCACTCCACTCCATGCTCCCATTGTATATTACACCTATCAATGTAACTAGGAAATATATATATATATATATATATCCTATCAACAATAAACCTTATATAATTGCAAGGTTGAGACACATTTTCCCAACAAATCTCCCACTTTTCTAACACCTTGCAAGAGCAACAGGAGGGAGTAAACATTGTCTCTTAATTTCTAGGGGCCAAAAGGCCCATAGTCTCTGAACACCATCTGAACTTTTTTGTGCTCATAGGCTTAGTTAAAGAATCATCAACATTCATCAAAGTCTCTACCTTAACCAACTTCACCCTGCCATCTTCGACCATATCTCTAACAAAATGATATTGTACATCAATGTGCTTGGTCCTGGCATGAAATGTCATGTTCTTAGTTAGATAGATCGCACTCTGACTGTCACAATAACTTGTCACTGCACCTTGTTTTATTCCAATATCTGAACATAGTCTCTTAAACCAAATGGCTTCTTTGCAAGAATGAGTAGCTACCATATACTCAGCTTCAGTAGTGGATAAATCAATCACAGCCTGTCGCTTACTCATCCAACTAATTGCACCAACAAATAAAGTAAACACATAAGCACTGGTGGATCGTCTACTATCATTATCACCTTTCCAGTCTAAATCCACATAACCATGAATATCAAGGGAAACATCGTCTTCAGTCAAATTACTATAACACAAGGAATACTCTGAGGTACCGTGCAAATATCTGAAGATTCTTTTAATTACATCCCAATGAACTATACCATGATTAGACATATATCTGGAAAGAACTCCCACTGCTTGGGCAATGTCTGGTCTAGTACAAACCATAGCATACATCAAACTTCCAAATGCACTCTGGTAAGGCACTTTGCTTATCTCTTCCATCTCTGATGGAGATGTTGGACAATCTGAAATAGATAACTTTGTTTCAACTGAAAAGGGAACACACAATAGTCTACAATCCTGCATGTTAAACCTCTATAAAATTAAATTGACATACTTACTTTGGCCAAGCCATAGCTTTCTATTCACTCTATCTCTTCTAATTTCCATCCCAAGAATGTGTCTAGTTGCACCAAGGTCTTTCATTTCAAATTAGTAGCAAGTTGAGATTTCAATTCTGAAATCATACTTTTCCCTTTACCAATAAATAACATATCATCAACATATAATGCAATAAACAGGAAACGATCACCATCGGTTTTATAATAAACATAATGATCTGATTTAGAACGCTCAAATCCCAAACTCAAAACATATGTATCAAATTTTTGGTACCACATCTTATGACTTTGTTTTAGGCCATACAAAGATTTCCTCAATTTGCAAACTAAATTACCTTTACCTTTCACCATGTAGTGCTCTGGTTGTGTCATATAAATATCCTCCTCCATGTCACCATGAAGGAAAGCAATTTTCACATCCATTTGCTCAACCTCTAAATCATAAGCAACAACAATAGAAAGCAAAAATCTAATGAATGTCATTTTTTCAACAAGAGAAAATATCTCACCATAATCAACACACTCAACTTGAAAGTAACCTTTCGCAACCGACCTTGCTTTGTACTTCTCAATACCTCCATTTGAACCAATCTTTTTCTTGAACACCCATTTGCAACCAACATTTTTCATCCTTCAGGCAATGGTACAAGATCCCATGTATCTTTCTTTTTCAAAGATGTCATTTCTTCATCCATAGCAATCTTCCAGGATTCTGCATCATTCATACCTAATGTCTCTTCTACAGATCTAGGTTCATCCATGTTAGTATTCAAAGCAAAAATACATCTCCAATCATCAGGTGAATACATTTCAGGTGGTTGTCTATGCCTTGTAGACCTATGAACAAGCTGAGTTGGAGATTCTTCCTCCTCTTCTGAAGATTCAGAGCTAGATGACCTCTCCTCAACTTCTTATCTATCCATAGGCCTCGATTCAACTCTCTCAAGTGTAGAAGGAAATTGAATCACATCTTCCTGTTTAATTTGTTTTGGCTGCAATGTAACAAAAGAAGGTTTAGTTTCTATAAAATAACACTTCTACTATATGTTACCTTCCATGCAATAGGATCCCAAAGCTTGTATCCTTCCACACCATAATTGTATCCAATGAAGATACATTTCACATCCTTGTTCTCCAACTTTGTTCGCTTCTCCTTTGACACATGTACATATGCCTCGCAACCAAAAACTCTAAGATGTCTTAATGAAGACTTGTGACCCGACCATGCCTCTATAGGCATTTTATCAACAAGAGTTGATGTAGGAGACATGTTAATCAGGTAACGGGCAGTGGCAACAGCTTCAGCCCAAAACCTTTGTTCTAGACTGGAGCACCACTCAACATACTCCTAGCCTTCTCCATCAATGTCATGTTCATTCTTTTTGTAACTCCATTCTGTTGTGGAGAATACAGAGTTGTCTTTTATCTATGAATACCACAATCTTTACGAAATCTATCAAAATCATTAGAAAAAAATTCACCGCAATTATCAATCCTCAAACATTTTATTTTCTTTCCAGTCTACAACTCAACCATTGCTTTAAATTCTTTAAATCAACTGAAAACTTTAGATTTAATCTTTAGAAAGTATACCCATGTCCTTCTACTATAGTCATCAATAAATGAAACATAATATGTGGATTTTCTAATTGAAGGAACATCTACAGGACCAAACACATCAAAATGAACAAGATCCAATACACCACAAGATTTATGAGAACTCGAGTAAAACTGAACGCGGTTTTGTTTTCCATAAATGAAATGCTCATAGAAATCAAACTCAAGATTACAATCAGATAATCCTTCAAAAATGTTTTTATTTTTCAAGGTGCTTAGACCCTTTTCTCCAATGTGGTTGACTCTCTGGTGCCATAACATAGTTTTCTCTATAGGTAACTTTGATTCAGAAGAAAGAGAACCCTTGGGTACCCAAAAGCCATGACCATCTGTTGAAGATGAAATCCTCACCTCTTCCATAGACTTTCTTTTCACAGAAGTACTATTGCACTCAACAGTGCATGCATCAAGCTTATATAATGTGCCATATCTGACACCTCTAGCAATCACCATAACACCTCTAACCATCTTGCATCTTGCATCAGAAAATACTACCTACACACCTGCATCTATTAGCTTGCTCAAATATAACAAATTTCGTGCTAATCCAGGGATATGCAACACACCATTAATCCTTTTTATTCTACCATCAGGAAACCTGATTCTAACCTTACCACGACCAACAATATTTAAATAAGAATCATCACCCAAGTACACCTTACCTCCATCAAATTCTTCATAGTCAGAAAACCAATCTCTATTAAAGGTCATATGAAAAGATGTACCTAAGTCAATTAACCATGCACCATTACCTACACGATTTGCCAAAACTACAATGAATGCATCACCATCTTCCTTCTCGGACTCAGAATCAGAATCAAATCTCTCATTTTCTTCTTTTTTTCTTTTTTGCATTCCTTATGAATATGTCCATGCTTATCACAGTTCCAGCAAACAAGTTTGGAAATGATAAGATAAGATAGAATGAGAAAGGATAATTAATGGAATTATCTAATTAATTTAATTAATTAGATGCATGAGTTAGAAATGGAAAGAAATCAAAGGTGATATATGAATGGATAATTAGCTAATTAAAAAAATATTTAATTTATTTTATTAGTGTTTGAATAAAGATGAATAATGAATTGATTAATTAATTAATCATAAATTATTCAGTTAAGGCTAGGAAAATGATTAGGTGATGGGAAGACATGGGAATGTGGATAGAATTAGGTGGAGTTAGGACGTAGTTAAATTTAGGTGTCTACACCCAAGACCCAAGCTCTGAATTACATGCCCCCACTAGGCTTCCAACCAACAAACACGGCTTACCAAGGCTACCCAATGTTTTCTAGACCTCAACAATCAAACCCTACCTTCCAGATGCAACCTAATCACCAAGCTCTTTCTACAAGGCTCATGTTCGAGGGAGTCTCTCCCTCTACACATGATCTCTTTTCAGGGACCTACCTCAAGTTATTCAAAATGTGATGCTATCACATCCTCTCCCCAAACTCCCTAAATTCAAAGGAGAGGGAGACCCTAACTCACACATTAAAGCCTACACTACCATTATTTGGGAACTCCTCCAACTCCTCCCTTGGGATGGAGTAGTTGCCAGAATCTTTCCGAAGACCTTAGAGGGAGTTGCATTAGATTGGTACTACCGAACTCCTAAAGCATCAATCCTTTCCTTATGCCAACTCATCGGTGAGTTTGTCGCTACTTTTGATATAACAAACTCATCAAGACTAGAATCTAGGAGTTCTTTAGTGTTAAGCAAGATCCTAATGAATCGGTGGCCCATTTTATAGTACAGAGACAAGTTCTCTACTCATCAACAAGCACGCCAGACATGGACCATAAGGAGCTCTATGATCTCTTCCTACACGCCCTAAATTGGGACATACGAGAAGGTCCAAAAACTCCCTTACAAGTCCTAGGAAGAAGCTCTCTAGTGGAAAGAAAATATATGGTGTTAATGGTAGGTTGGTGACTCGGAGGCAAAATAACAATGAAAACACGAATAGAAACAATAGCAATAATAACAACGGCAACAACCCCTCTCCCCCTAAAATTTTGAACAATCAAAGCGCTACAACAAACAAGGTCACAAACTCTCCACTATCTAAGAATGGCAATAACAATCAGAATTACAATACCAACAACTACTGTGGAGACAACTACTACTCAAACGCGGGGAGCCAAACTATTAATTTTGTTGATTAACCACCAAGAAAAAACTATAACCAAAGAGACAATAGGCTATTGAAATGGTGAGCATACAAAATACTCAAAACACTAAACCATTATTGCATGGTGATAAAAACATAGAATAATATATTATTGCATTTTTTAGGATACATTTTACATTGCTTTGCATTGGCTTTTATAGCCTTACATATTCTCGTGTCAAACCAACTAACCTACTTATAGGAATATAACTTCCATAAAACTAACATTTTAACTATTGATTTATTTATTTAATATCTAAACTATATACTAATAAGATGTAATAATCCAACATTCCCCCCCCTTATTACATCAATTTGAACAAAAGGCAGAACACTGCAAGGACTGAACACAATAGCCCTTCTGGAAACTTTGATGGATCGAGACTTAATTATCCACCAATTCTCCTCACTCACCCAGGAAACACCAAACTGAATTCACCAACGGGTCTCCTGATTGTCAAACTGCAAAATACTTGTGAATCAAGACATACTCAATTATTCACAAGAAAACACCAACCGACTATGTATCAAGACTTACTCAACTATCCACAGTATAAACGACATCCAACTATGAATCGAGACTAACTCAACTATCCACAGTAACTTTCCTCCATTTCTGGATCAAGACTAACCACAAATACATACCTACAAAACTATGGATCGAGACACACTCAATTATCCATAGATACAAATCATCAGGTATGTGGATCAAGACATACTCAACTATCCACAAACCAAGAACTGCCAAGCCCCCCTTCCTCCAAGAAGGGACACAAATTGATGGTGCTTCTCATGCAGTGGATAATCTTTAAGCAAGAAGCTAGCTCAAGATGATGAAAACTATGCCAACCTCTGGTGCCTCCTGCCTCCAATTGAACCTATTACACTTTACGCTCTATCCACCTAATATCGCATGTGACCCTTTGAAAGCCCTATCAAGTATACTATAGATGGTCTTGAGAGCACAAGCAACGTTTGATATATGTGTCCATGACAAAAATAAATAAAAAATAACAAGGTGTCGGATTCAACCGAAAATGCACCTTTTACAATAACTTCAAATACGACCTTCTCTCTTCTATTACAAAAAGGCATAAATTCTTCTATCTCCAATGAAGACCCTTATTTTAACTTTGAGTCTATGATTTTTCAATGAACTACAAAAAGTTCAACCACTTCCCTTCAATGCAGCAATCTTATTTCAATATTTGGCCCATATTTGTATTCTCATCATATTTACACATCCAAACTTCACACAAGAAATTAGGGCTAATATTTTGTGGTCTTTCGATACCTCTCTTTTAAATTTTTCTACTCCTTATAACCCTATCATCATTAAACTTCAACCATATTTTTAGTATAACTATATTACCGGACTATATATTGTGAATGTTGATGGCTTGGTCAAAATTGAAATCCCTTCAAACTCCGTGATAGTAGATTTGATGTCTTCAAATAGGTATTAGATGATTCTAAAGTTGAATATGCAGATTTCAATTGAATTTGTAGACATACCTCAATGCCCTCACAATAGTTGTATTTTTGTCCAATCGCCTGTTGCACATAAAAAGGGTAAATGTTCTTGTTTTGATTCACTATGTGAATATCTATCACTTAGAGGTGCCTGAAAACATGGGCATGGAATCTTGAGACAAACAACTCTTCCTTTGCCTGTATCATATAATCTTGGAGACTTTTTAGACTGATTTACTGATTTTTTGAGCCACATCCAGGATAGCGCAAGTAGGGCACAACAAAGTAAATCACAGCTTCTCTCACTGTGAGTTTTGTCACGTCCTTGTTGATAGTGGTGTTTTTCCAGGAATTCTCTCACAATCTACCAATAAAGAAAATAGTGGTTTTTGACTTCCTATGTGTGGATGGACAACATACAATCTGGATTGAATGCTTCTCACAACAGGCCAACATAGATCAACGTTATGTATCAAACATAGGCGCAATAGGCACATAAATCATTTAGTGCTCATAGCATCATCAGCGTGAATGAATGAATCAATAGCATCCCTGACCATTCCCTCCCTGAGTTGTGACTTTGCCACTTGACTCCATCTCACTAGGCCTGAGATCACAGCCGCTCTGATACCATATTGAAATGGTGAGCATACAAAATACTCAAAACACTAAACCATTATTGCACAGTTATAAAAACATAGAATAATATATTGTTGCATTTTTCGGGATACATTTTACATTGCTTTGCATTGGCTTTTATAGCCTTACATAGTCATGTGTCAAACCAACTAACCTACTTACGGGAATATAACTTCCCATAAAACTGACATTTTAACTATTGATTTATTTATTTAGTATCTAAACTATATACTAATAAGATGTAATAATCCAACATAGGCAACAAAAAAACCGCTTATTTGACGATAACAGATACAATCCATATCATAGTCACCTTCCACAAGACAAGGGGCAAGATACAAAGACATGTCGGGTGTATAATCGATCATTTCTAAACTCTGTGAAGAGCAACAATGCCTATTTGTGGATATGTTCACCTACAAGAACTCCCAAGTCACAACCACCAAGGGCCCATTGCCCCTCAAAACTCCAACCTATGGATTTACCAAAATCCCTTCACGCCACATGAACATAACAATGCCTTAAACCAACCCAATTCCTCAAATCCCTCCACATCAAGGTCAACGATCATCTCCCTCCCACAAGAATCCAATACACCCACTCAATTAAGCATAAAAGGAGAAACCAAGATGTTAGCGTTCATCAGGTTCGAAATGATGAAATTGAAGAGCCTCGCACAACTCCAAAAGTGGAATATCACGGGCATGTCTCCTCAGTTGACCCAACTCTAAGCCCTATCAACCCTTATGACCTAGTTGAGGATCTTAAGAAGATGTTCACAAAAATTCTATTTATCAACCTTCCAAGGAACTCTCCATCACATTGGGCAACCCTTTTAGAGGCTATAAGGTTAAAATATTTGACTCACATAACCTTGCATCCAAAAGAGCAAATTAACAAGGTCAACCTCAACCTTAGTCCACCAAATGTTGAACTACACAACCCAAGTTTCTTCTTTGACCTTAAGCAAATGCCTACAAGGGCTAAGCTGACCAAAAGAGGAGACCCCGCTTTATATTTGCAAGTGTGGATCTATGACACCTATATCAAAAGGACCATGTTGACAATGGGACGACATTCAATATTGTTCCCTTCTCCATTTTGGAGAGAATGGGATATGGCCATACCAACAGCATGGCCTGCAAAGACACTTTGTGTGGCTATGACAACTTGAAAGTAGCTACCATCAGCAAGATCATGTTCCCAGTTTCCCTTGCGCCAAAGATTGTCCAACGATGTTCTAAATCATTGACAAGGACACCAGCTACAACTTACTATAGGAGAGCCTGAATCCACATGAAGACAATTCCTTCTACCTTGGTCCATGAAATATGATTCCTTCATGTAGGAAAAATTTACATTGCAAAGAGAGATTTGGAGCCATTTAGTATACTCAAAATGGATACAACTAAAAAGTGGGTCAAAATACCAATCGACTACAAGCTCTCCACAAACAAGGTTGTGACACCCAATGACTGATATAAAGGACATTGCATTACTTATAACAGCAATTTGTACAATAGAATAGACATTCAAATTAAAGATTCGGATATACACTTATTGTTGTTTGTACTCAAAAAATATAAGTTTCAGATTTCAACAATAAATTGTCAACATACCAATGGGTGGCAAATGATATCAAAGGAACTCCATAGCTGGGTGATCAACTTCTGCACTGTCTTTGATGATATTTCCACCTTCCAAAGAGCCCACGTCACCTAAATCTTCAGACCATTGATTTGTATACCTACGCTTGGCTGCTCCTCAGTCTAAAACAGAATATTGTTGTTATCCTCTCCTTTAGGCAACGATTAAACTTGACTTAGGTGTATGTTTCCCTTGGGCTCTTATGACCTAGCTAAAAGTGGTGAACCGAACTCAAATAATCAAGAAATGACATGATAACCCTTGTGAAAGAGACGGCTGAGATATAAGAAGTAAGTCTAAGCACTAACTAGGCAGTGCTAGCTCCCACGTATTTTCCCAATCTTCAAAAGATTAATGAAGGCTTCCTAAGTCCACATCACCTTCCTTTCTCATCCACGACTCTCTCAAGAGGTATTGCGCTCCCTTCAAACTCACTTCCTTCATATATTAAAGCAACGGTTATCTGTTATTTGTAGCTGTGACCTCTAAGTGCTAGCTGTAGCTATTTTAAGAGAGATTTGGCACCAATAATCACAAGAAAATATGGCACTGGGAATAGTGTAAGATTCCCACAATCATCAAATAAAATACTCAATCAATTTTCAATGAAATCCTCCCTAAAACTTCAAATTTATATTTGCTTCCAAATTCATAAATTTGACAACAATCCTTCTCTGGAAACGAATAACCAAACTTGCACAAATGATATGACCTTCCGCACCAATATGTCGAACTCGTGACAATCTGCACACCTGTGAATCTCCACAAAAAATAGCACAACATTGCAGAATCAAATGGCAAAAATGTTATGCTCAAATGTGAACTCCGAATTGAATTCACCTCAATGCCTTCGAACCAGCTGTTCAAAGTTTTTTCACAATGGAAAATATCAAACCAAAAATAATCAAATGCATGCTCAAATCCTTCCTCCAAGCCCTTTTTAAAACAACCCTTGGCTTCTTCCAGAATCATCCTTTTTGGCCAACATTGTAAAGCTTTTTATTTTTCCACAAAAGTAACTTTTATTTTTTATTTTTTACTTAAAGTTACTTTTTAAATAAAATAATTAAATAAATATAAGTTTCTTTTTTTAAATAATTCAAGACAACTTATTTATTTATTTAATTAATTATTTTATTTGCTTGCCAGCAAAAAAAAACATTACAAATCCTCCCCACTCAAAGATTGCTTGTCCTCAAGCAATCACAACTCAACCAACAGAAAACCTACATGATCAGCAATAGTATACATGGATCCCAAATCAATCTAGGACACCTATGTGGCTTTCCATTTGATGAGCTGCGCTGCAACACACTTGCAAAGGAGACCTTATGCAATCTTCTCATCAAAAGAAAAACAATCCTCCGCAAATATTCAGCAAGTTTCCCAAAATTCTGAAATGTTCCACCATGTTTTTGCTACTCCACTCTAATATAAACTGAAAAATCTACATAGATGCTCTGTGTTTGCATTGTTACAGCCTTGGAATCATGGTAAAAATTATGTGAAAACATGTCCAAAGATGAGCCAACCTTCACCTATATTGGAAAAATGAAACATTTGCTTACTCAAAATTTCCATTCTAGCTGAAACTTGATGTGGCAGCTTGGTTGGAAGACCTTTCAATGTCACTTTTTTCCCTTCATGATGGAAGCTCAACTCCATTGTTTGAAAGTCTTGGAAAACTTTACCAAGTGATGGTAACCATTGCAATCCCAAAACAACATCATACCCATTCAAACTAATGACATAGAAATCATCACAAAATGTGTACTCACCAAAGTGAATGTTGAGTTTGTTGATTTTCTTCTTGCAAGGAATGGAAAAGCCATCAGCTACAACAACATCAAATCCTTCAAAATCCCCTGTATGCATTCCCCTCTTGAATACCAATCCTTAATCAATGTAGTTATGAGTAGCTCCACTATCTAACAATGCAACGACTCTATTTCCAAATAAGATACCTTGAAACCATAATGGGTTATACCTTTGGACTCCAGAAAGAGAAGCAAGTACACCTTCTTTGTTATCATTATCTTCAACAATCTTATCTTGCTCCTTTTTTGAACTCGCAGAAAACTTGGCTTCATTCTCCTCATCCTCATCTGAAATGGCCTCAATGTAGTGGACCTTGCCTCTTCCTAGGCAACGATGTCCATGCACCCAAGGCTCCTTACATGAAAAGCATAATTTCTTTTTCCTCAACTCATCCTTGAGTTCTTGACTTGTTTTATGTGACAAGTTCTTTTGAGACTGAACTTGGGGCTCTTCCTTTTGAAATGTTTTCTTTTGTTGCTTGGAAGGAGTAGTTTCAAGATCTAAAGCCATCTGAATTGCATCCTGTAGAGTAGTAGGCTTGAAAGCCTTCACTAAACCTCGCAGATTTTCAGTCAACTGTAATGTCCCACCCTACTTGGAAACATGTTTTTTCTCAAAACACCCAAAAAGTTTATTGACTTCTAACATGCATGTATTTTGTCAAACGCTTTGCTTCTATTTGAACCTTGATATGTTTCAATGTGTTTTTTTGTTTGGAATCATTCAATATGCAGATTGGAAGAAATTTGCTCAAGGAACAACTCAACAATGCATAATAAATTTCATAGACAATATAGCAAACACTTTGCATGAAAGTGAAATAACAATGAAAACTCAATCTGACCTTAACTCCAGCAGATTGTATTGATTTTCAATGAGTTAGCTTGCTGCTATACAAATCAGTCTTCAACAATAGAGTTAAAAGGCCAAAGATCATAACCCACAATGATATTTTGTTGTCAAAACAAACATACATACTGCTATAACTTTTATCAGAATGCTGTCATAAAGAGCTTGCTGTTGTAGCTGAGTTTCACACCTGCAATGAGCTCTCCAATTACATCAGCTATTCAATGCTTGACATACCCGATAATTGTCTTCAATAAATTGATACATAAATGATGCCAAAATATCAAGAATGAAGGCTGATAAAAAGGACTGATTTAATGCTTGTCTGCTGCATTTTATTTCTGATGTTGGTGATTGTTGTAGCAACCCAAATTATCTTTCAAAACATGCACTAGGCTCTTCAAATCCCTCAAACCCCTTTAGTTTCTTCTTTAAACAATAGCAAATACTATAGCGGTTACTATAGCAATACTATAGCGGGTATTGTAGTGGGTATTGTAGCTTGTGTCTTTTCCTTCTAATCCCTTCTATAATTTGCTTTGCTAAAATCTCCAAATAAATATGGCTCTAGGGCATAAACCCTCCAATAAACTCCATAGCAATTGTAAATAAATTCTTCAACAATGCCAAATAAATCTTCAATATAATCTCTGCGAGTATCTCCAAAATAGACAAATTTATCATTTGTCTCAAATCTTCGATAAATTTGATTTTCGCTAAACCCTTCTGCACAGTGCCAAAATCCTACAATGAAACACGAAGCGTAAACTCTGAATAAGTTTACCAGCAATCAACCTGGGAGGGTCTTTCACCACCGGGGTTGATCATCTCCAAGAGGGTTTTCGTCCTCAAGGCTAAGATGAACCAAGTTCGATCTCCAGAACCACAAGGGTTTCAATCAAAGAAATAGAATAAACTTCATAATCAAATGAGCCCCTTAAATGCCTTTTTATACTTTTTTCTGCCAAACTCTCCAAAAGCTTATATTTTAAAACTCACTTTTTAATTCAAACTCCATTTTAGCTCCGAAAAAGACCTTTTAATTAAAATAATGATAGTTTGACACACAATGTCTCTATTTTATGCTCCATGATTTAAAACATTTCATCCCGGATCCGATGAGCTATAACACTAAGATGCTTTTAAAATATTTTAAATAATATTTAGCGACCTTAGTAAAATAATTAAAATAAAGCTATTAATACACCCATTTTGCGGAAACTGCCGGAATGTATCAGAATTAAAAACTGACTGCACTGGAGTGATCCCGATGAAGAATAATGATAAACGGAGCCAACCGGGTGACTTACTATAAATAGACGCCCTCTCCAAGATTCTTGGAGAGCACACCAGAAGCCGGAAATCACCCCGGAAAGTGGCATATGAGTCCTCAAAACCCCCTAAGCTCATTGGAATCATCAACTCCTCTAATAACGTTGACACACATCCACAAGGTCAATGACAACTACACTGCAAGGGAACCCGAAAATGGGGACATTACATCAACCCTTCAACAAACAGCAATACAACTCTCTTTTCCGATATGTCAGGAACCATGACAACAAGCTTTTGGAACTCATTAATGTAAATATCAACACTTCCACTTTGTATAATTAGTGCCAACCCACGGAAATACACCTCTACATCTTTCCAATCAAATCTTGCAAACAATTTTTTGCTAAACTCATCATAGGAATGAATCAAAGCATGATTTTGTGTCACTAATCCATGATGCCACCAATCATATGCTACTTCCTCCAAATGCATGGTTGCAAACTTAATTGCCTCATCCTCTGGCATGGGTTTGAGTGTCAAAAATGTATCAAGCTTATGTATCCAAGCACAAGCGGTGCTTTTCCCACTACCATCAAAATTTGGAAGAGTTAGTTTACCCAAGGCATGTTGATATTCCTTATGTTGATTTTGTGGTTTTTGTTCCTGTTTTGCCTTCTTGTCTTTTCTTTGATTCATGAACTAATTTAAGGAAAGCTCATCCCTAACATGATCGAATAGTGTATGGTACTCATCATAAACAACTATTACTTCATCAACCAATGGTGTATCCTCCTCGGGTTGTGGTGCTTCTTCCCTTTGTGTGAAGGTTGGTTGAAATTGTAATGGTAAAAAACTTGATGTTGATATATTAAACAATAGAGAGCAATGCTCTATATAAAGAATTACAAACAGATCTTTCTAAAAATATAATACAGATGTTTCTAAGAGAAACTAACGCTAACAAAGCAATAGGAATTAGAAACAATCCAAACTAATACTATTACAATATTGACCATTAAATAAACTATCTAAATATTATTTTAATACTCTCCCTTAATGGTCAATCTATCAACTACACTAAGGTGCCCCCTAAATTTGACAAACTTATCCGAGCTCAGAGACTTGGTGAGAATATCTGCAATATGGTCCTCAGTTGGAACATACTGCAACATCACTGGTCCATCTTCGACAAGCTGGTGGATGAAATGGCAATGAAGTTCAACATGCTTGGTCCTTTCATGGAAGACTAGATTTTTGGCAAGTTTCAACACCCCTTGATTGTCATAGTACAAGGGTGAAGGCCCTGCTTGAGACATTTGCATGTCAGAAAGCATCCTTCGAAGCCAAACTGCCTCACAAACTGCTTTAACAGTTCCTTGATATTCAGCTTCAATCAAGGAAAGAGTCACTGCCTGTTGCTTCTTGCTGGTCCATGTAACTACACCTGTACCCAAACTGAAAACATACCCAGAAGTAGATTTCATGTCATCAACAGAACCTGCCCAATCTGAGTCTATAAAGCCAATCAACATAGGATCTTTGCACCTACCATACAGAATGCCAAAGTCAGAAGTGCCTTTCACATATCTCAGCACACGCTTCGCTACAACCCAATGTTCAACTTTAGGGGCTGTCATGAAGTGAGAGATGTAGCTCACAGCAAAACTGAGGTCAGGTCTAGTCGCAGTGAGATAAATGAGGCTGCCCACTAGTTGCCTGAACACTAATTCATTCTCCACAGGTGAATCTGATTTGGCTGATAGTTTCACCCCTTTCTCCATAGGTGTAGATGCAGGTTTGCAATCATTCATCCGAAACTTATCAAACAGACTAGGAGCATACTTGGACTGAGAGATAAAGATGCTACCATCTGTCTGCCAAACCTCTACACCGAGACAATAATGCAGAAGTCCCAAATCTGTCATGTCAAATGATTGACTGAGATTATGTTTGATCTCCTCAATCAAATGTTCCGAGCAGCCAGTAATGATCAGGTCATCAACATAGACAACAAGCAAAAGAATATCATGACCAGACTGTTTGACATACAGATTAGAATCAAAAGGACTCCTCTGAAAACCACGATCAACTACGTACTTATCAATTTGCATGTACCATGTTCGAGGAGCCTGTTTAAGGCCATAGAGTGCTTTCACCAGTTTGCATACCTGGTGTTCTTTACCAGCAACCTTGAAACCAAGAGCTTGCATCATATAGACTTCTTCCTGTAAATCCCCATTGAGGAATGCACTCTTAACGTCCATTTGATGGACTTTCCATCCAAACTGGGCTGCAATAGCGAGGACAATCCAAATGGTACTCATTTTGGTTGTGGGAGAAAAAGTCTCCTCATAATCAATGCCCTCCATCTGTGAGAACCCTTTGGCTACTAACCAAGCCTTACACTTATCAAGAGTTCCATCAGCCTTATACTTAACTTTATACACCCATTTGCAACCAATGGGCTTCTTCCCAGGTGGAAGATCGGAGAGGACCCAAATGTTGTTCTTTAGAAGACTATGATGTTCAACTTCCATAGCCTATTCCCACTCAGGTATGCCTTTAGCCTCTAAATATGTCTGAGGCTCAGAGATGCTATGAAGGTTGGCCATAAGAGCAAAATTAACTGTATTCTGTCGCTTGCTCTTTTTCCGAGCAGATCTACCCTCAATTAATTCATCATCATGAAGATCACCTATGGTCTTTTCCCACCATTTTAGTCGAAGAGTAGAAATACCAACATCTGAAACAGGAGGAACAACATCACCTGGGGTGGCTGGAACAAAGTCAGTTGGATGAGGATCCAGATTGTCCTGAGGAGGGGCGAGTGGTGGAACATTATGTTGAGGTGCCTCCACAACTGCAGAATACCTCCCATCAGGTAGAGCTAGGGGAAGGCGAACACCCAAATCAGAAGCCTTCAAAGGTTTATCCTCAGGGCTCACAATAGGAGAAGACAGATAAAAGGGCCCACTAGCTTCATCAACCACAACATCACGACTGAAGATGAGACGATCTGTATCTACATCAATCAGCCTATATGACTTATAATTCTCACTGTAACCAGTGAACATGAGTTTATGGCTCTTGGAATCTAGCTTGATGCACTTGGCATCTGGAATCCACACATGAGCAGTAGAGCCAAAGACTTTTAGGTGGCTGACCTTAGGCTTGCATCCAAACCAGGCTTCTTCAGGAGTCATCTTCTTAACAGCATAAGTAGGAGACCGCTTCAGAAGATAAACTGCAGTGTAGACTGCTTCAGCCCAGAACTTCTTAAGGACATTTCTATGCTCTAGCATAGAACTAGCCATTTCAGTAATGGTGCGATTCCAACGCTCAACGACACCATTTTACTAAGGGGTGTAGTGTGTGGTAAGTTGACACTTAATGCCATGTGCAGCACAGAAACTGGAGAAGTCAGAAGAACAAAACTCCCCCAATTATCAGACCTAAGAGTGACTATCTGAGAGCCTGACTCTTTCTCAACTAAGGCCTTAAACTGCTGAAATACACCGAACACCTCTGATTTGGTTTTAAGAAAATACACCCACATTCTTCTACTAAAATCATCAACAAATAATAGAAAATACTTGCACCCAGTAACTGAAGGAGTGTTCATTGGTCCACATACATCAGCGTGAACCAACTGTAATACTTTGGAAGCTCTCCATGTGTCAACATCTGAGAATGGTGTCTGATGCTGCTTTCCAACCTAACAAGCTTCGCATACTCCATGATTCTGAGTTTGAATCGCAAGTAGACCACCAACCAGATCATCTCTAGATAACTGAGAGAGATAATGCATATTTAGATGCCCATAACGCTGATGCCAGAGGTTGCTGATGGAAGTACTCCTGGCTGCCATGGCGTGCTCTTATGAATCACCTGAATCAACAAGTCTATAAAGACCATGATCCTCAAGTCCCTGAACAACTGTAGTGTGAGTCTCTCTATCAACAATGTTGCATGTATGCATGCTGAAAACAATATCTAGTTGAGGAGTGATGCATGATCTGACTAACTGAAAGGAGATTCAGCTCCATGCCAGGTACAAAGTATACATTGAAAAATATTAAATATCTCCCTCCAGATTGAATTTGCGTGTTGCCCTTTTCGACAGTATACTCTTCGCCTCCTCCAAAGATAACAGAATCTCTGAATGGCATGTACTCAATGAACCAATCTCAACAATGAGTGAAATATCGAGATGCACCTGAATCAATATACCAAGTAGAGGATTTAACACGGTCTGCTGGTCTCTTGGCCATAAAGGCATAGAAAGCAGACTCCTTCTGCTCAGTGTGCTCTGCAACATGGGCTTTAGGTTTAGACTCTCCTTGCTTGGACTGTTCAGAAGCTAAGAGTTTTCGGCAATCTTTCTTCGTGTGGCCATACTTGTGGCAATAGTTGCACTGAATGTTCTTCTTCTTGGAGGTGTCCTAGGATTGACCTTGACTGGTTTGCTGAGAGGGCTGACCTTTGCCCTTATTCTTCTGAAATGTCTTGGCAATAAATGCATGTTCCGTGGAGGATGAACTAGCACCGCTACCAAACTGCTGTCTCCATTGATCATGCTGCAGAAATTTGGTGCAAAGCTCTGGAAACTTCAAGTCAACATTAGTTGAGGTAATGTTGAGCATCTCAATAAAGTGCTCATAAGACTTTGGTAGACTCTTCAAAGTGATGACTACCATATCTTCCTCCTCCATCTTCCGACCAATTGCCTCCAACTGATCACGGATGTCCTTGATTTTTGTCAAGTGCTCCTGTAGAGTTGTCTTCTCATCCATCATCATGGAGAACAACATGTTCTTCAGAAAGAATGCTCGGCTCTTGTCGAATGTCTCATGAAGATCTTTCAGAAGATCCCATATTTCTTTAGCTATCTTGCCTGATGGTACTTGAGGCAGCTGATCATCGGTGACCGACAATTTAATAAGCATCACGGCTTCCCGATTCTGCTCATCAAATTTGTCTTGATCTTTACCCGCCGTTGGAGGGCGTGTAGTTTTGCCCAGAACAATTCGGTCAAGGCATCGATACTCAAATATGGTCATCATACGGTGCTTCCAGGCGTTGTAGTTGCGGCCGTTGAATTTCTGACTACCTTCCAACATAATGTTGGACAAAGAGGCCATCCTTCACGCTTTTTGAGGCACAAGAAATAGGCAAACCGAAGACGACACAAACCCTGAGACAAAAAAAGGCTCAAAACCCTAGCATGGATTTCAAGACAAATCCCGAGGTTAATCTGATTAACCCTAGGTCGCAGGAAAGACAGAGTCCAATACCCTAGCCGACGCAATTTTCTTTCAAATCCACAAAAAATGGAGCCGACATGAACTGCAAAGGACTGGCGCTTGGTCTTGAAGATGACCACGGGAGTGCAGGTGTGTAGGGCGCTTAAGCGCTTAAGTCCAAAGGACCACAGACTAGAGTGAGCCACTGGCACGGCGGGTGGTCAAAGCGCCAAGCACTGATTGCAGACCGTTGTCAATAGGAAAATCAAAACATCAACCAACAAGGAACAATCGCTACCCGCCAAGGAAGCTGCGACCACGACCTATTACATCCCTAACCCATGAATAGCTTAATTTTTATGATTACATGATAATCTGAAGGATTGATTAGTAGTTAGATTGTGACATTGTGGAAATGTCAAATTAATCACTACTTTTACTTTAATGATAGTTAGTTAAAAGATTTAGATTTAAATGATTATTTAATTATTATAGTTTATTGATCATCATCATATTATGATGCACTGATCATGATTTTTCTGGTTGAGTTGGATCAGGAAAGTGATCATCTTCCAAAGACAGGAGAGTATCATCCAGGAGGAAGGAATAGATGTTGGAAAATGGGAAGGTTGCTAGCCATCTGAGTGTTAGACTTTATGTCCTTTCGAGCCTTGCAAGTTTGCATAAGTTTCACTTGACTTGATAAGTTATTTTTCCCTTTAGGCGACTTGTCGATTTGGTCGTATCAACAATTTAGTACTGACTCGACTAACGACGGTCTTGGATCGTCAAATTAAGTCGAGAGTTAGTCTTGTTTAATTTTACCTTGTTGTCTGTAGCGAAGAAGGGAGAGCGACGCTCAATCCCTAAATCGGTCGGTGGCTCTATCTCCACGTAGAAGGATGTCGAATAACGACGTGGATTATTTAAGTGTTTATAGTGTCTTATGGTTGTGCTTAATAAATCTATATTTTGATGATATAAGATTGATATATAATATCAATTGATCCTATTATGTATAAGTATCAATATAGTTGTTGAAGGCATTTAGGAGGTTTATGCTCACCTTAGCTGACAAGTGTCATGTTTGTGTGAACCTTCTTGAGGAAGTAGGTCGAATGGAGAAACCACTCTCTCTCGCCACCTTAGTGGGGGTGGTAGTTGTCCATAATTTGAGGCATGCCTTTGTTGATAAGGCAAGAACCTTGGCTTTCGAAGGGTCTGCAGGGGCTTGGGTTTGTCATTTTTTTTCGAAGAGGGAGCAGGGAGCTATGCTCGGCATTCTTGAGAAAGAACAACGTTTTCGAACTGGATACTGTTGTGACGTTTTCACACATCGCCCCATTGCAAATGGGGACCCCCTCTTTTGCTCGCTTTTGCCGTCGTTTTTGCTTTGATCTTGCAGTTTCTTACCCGAATCCATGAAGCTAGGAAAGAATGTCCAAGCAGTTAGCTCACAGGGAACATTAGGAGTGCTTGAAGTAGTGAAGAAAAGGGCAACTCTCCTGAGGATGAATAATGCCCTACCTATCATTCCTCGATTAAATCTAGCCATTCCATGGAAGGAGTCCATCATTCCATGGAAAAGGGTCCAAATCATTCGCCCTCAGCATAAAACTCCTTGATGAACAAGGAATCTTATTCCAAAGTTCCTATCCAGGAATCCTATTCCAAAGTTCCTATCCAGGAATCCTATTCCAAAGCTCCTACCCAGAATCCTGTTCCAAGGTCTATCTGAATTCTTGTTCCAGAGTACCAATCCATGTTTCAAACTTCAGAATCTAAAGGTCCTTGTTCGCAATTCCATTGCGGTGGTCTTTGTCCTTACTTCTTGTCTAGGGTCCTACTCCAAAACCCACCATGATTTCTGTTCCAGAGCTCTTAATCCAGAGTCCAAAGAGTGCACCAAGGGCTTGTCATTCCTTGTCGAAACTCATCGATCCCTGACTTGAAGTAATGGAAGATTCCAAAGATAACTTCAGGGATTCCATGGTGAATGAGGCAGTTCCTCATTCCAAGGTATAAATCCTTGTTCAAATGTCAAGAGGCTTCATCAGATGCGAATAGAAATTCCACAGTTTAAGGCAGGAAAACCCAGGACCCAGTCCAACTTGATACTTGGAAGATCCTCAGGAAGGAATTCCTGAACTGGATATCCCTTGACAGGAACATCCCTGAACTGGATTTTCCTTGACAGGAACATCCCTGAACTAGACATTCCTTGACCCACTCCAAAATGCACCTCTGGGCAAGGATGATTTCTGGACAGGTAAATTCCTTCACTTAGTGAAATTTGCAAACAAGGAGTTCAAGGATCATTCCATTCCAAGATCCACCCTGAAAACTGACTTTTTCCTTGAAGGAATTCCAAACAGAAGAAGAATCCCTGAAACCTAGATGAACTTTGTCCTTGAACGCAAATTCCTGATACAACTAGATTTTTAGATTTTGCACTCCAGGAACAAAACTATCCAGGTCGCATATTCCATGATCTCCTGGAATTTGTGCTCCTAGAGGAAATTTGTCCTAGTCGCACATTCCGGACCCTCCTGGAATTTGCGCTCCTGGACAGCAGGATTCCAGTGCATTCTTGATCTAGTTTGTAGGTACCGACATGAAGAATCTTGTCTAGCTGGCAAATTTTACCATGAAAATGAGAGATTCCTTGAGGGGATGGAAGAAACGAAAACTCTGTATTTCACCATGAAAATGGGAGATTCATTGAGAGGGGATGGAAGAAACGAAAACTCCGTATTTCACCATGAAAATGGGAGATTCATTGAGAGGGGGTGGAAGAAACGAAAACTCCGTATTTCGCCATGAAAATGGGAGATTCCTTAAGGAGGATGGAAGAAACGAAAACTCCATATTTCACCATGAAAATGGGAGATTCCTTAAGAGGGATGGAAAAAATGAAAACTCCGTATTTCACCATGAAAATGGGAGATTCCTTGAGAGGGATGGAAGAAACGAAAACTCTGTATTCCGGATCCCGTGTCGCCATTAAACCTCCGTAAGGCAACTAGAGTTTACCTTCTGCAAATTTCACCGTGAAAAGGGGAGATTCCTTGGGGATGGAAGAAACGAAAACTCCGTGCCCCGAATCTTGTGTCAATGATCAAACCTCCGATGAAACAAACTAAAATTCACCCTTTGCCAAAATTAAACTAAAGGAAAAGGATAAGTCCTTAACCAAAATCCTGTTCCTATGGAATTGTGCGCCCTTGGGAGTTTTTTGTCAAAGGCAAAAAATCCTATTCCTCAGGGAATGTGTGCCCTTGGAAGCTTTTTGTCCAAGGTGCAAAATCCTATTCCTCAGGGAATGTGTGCCCTTGGAAGTTTTTGTCCAAGGCGCAAAATCTTGTTCCTCAGGGAATGTGCGCTCCAGGAGAAAATTGATCCAGGTCGCCAATTCCTTAACCTTGTGGAAATTGCACTCCTGGACAACTGGCCAACAGGAGGACTCTCCTAATAGAGTCATGGATGCAACTGAACAAACTGAACTCCAGAACTTGCAGGAAGATATGCCAGATGGATTCCAGTTCCCTCCGCAGGTGATTCCTGTCCAAAATGAAACAATTACCTTCATGAAATTCCTCAAAGGAAAAGATCTCCAAAACTTAGCAAAATATGGACAAAAGAATTTGGAAGGAATCCCTTACTGGAAGAAATCCAGGACATCAAGAAATCCCCAACATTGGAAAATCCCTGACCTCAAGGAATCCCCGACCTGGGCAACAGGAAATTCCTGTTGACAGTGAAAAATGCGACCTGGACAAGAAGGACTCCTAAACCAACTGGAAGTTGCTCCCTAACCTGGAAATTCCTCCTGTGCATGCCTGGTAATCTTGGAATGAAAAGAAAAGTTAGTCCAAGTATGAAGGATACCAGAAGGTGATGAAAATCCTCTATTCTGTTCAGGAGTTCATAAGTCAATTTGATCAATTATGCAAGTTTAGTTCCTATTTTATCTTTTGTTTGCATTACATTTAAGGATCTTGTTCATCATGACTACTCGAGGTTCCCCTTGTTTTGCAGGAATCCAAGACGAGGATAAGTTCCATGGGGAGGACGAACAAGGATGATCCAGGACAATCAGGATGAATGCGGAGAGTTCAGGCGTCGAAGGATGGCCATTTCAAGTTCCAAGACCTCCAATAACTAGATGACTACACATGCATACCAAGGGAAGATGAAGGCATTGCTCCATTCAAAGGCATTGATATCATCAGCACGCCCCTCTCTTCCAACACTCAACATGACTGGCACAAGGAAGGCAACGTCAAAGGATTCTAGTTCCGGACAAGAGGATCAATCCTTGGACAACTAGGAGGATGCACTTCAAGTTCACCATCCATCGAGAAGAATGAGAATCCACGCCAAGAGCAAGGATCCGTGCTGGTGCGAAGGAAAATACAGCAAGGATGGAATTTTAATTCCAAAGTACACAGCACCAAGACAAAATTCCAAGGATCACTCCAAGAATTCCATCAGGATTGACCTGATTTCCATCCTGGAAGGAATTCCACAGCAAAAGTTCCTTGACCCCCTGGATTACGCGCCTAGGAAGAAAATCATTCCTAGTCGCAAAATCCTATTCCAAGTGGAATTTGCGACCAGGACAAGTGGATTCCAGGACACCATGGAATTTGTGACCAAGGAGCAGGACAAACAAATAGTTAACTGGTCTCACCTACCAACCAAGCAGCTTAGTCAGTCTGGCGTCTAGGACAGGTGGTAGCATCAAATGGAGCCTATGACATTCGTCCCTATCTCTTTAGGGTTTGCATAGATTTCGAGGAAATCTGATCTTTTTTCACCTCCTTGTTTGCTAGCTAGCCTATAAATAGGTTGAGGATGCCTCATTATCTCCCTCTCTCTTTTCCATCAATCTGATGCTCCTAGAGCACCCTAGTAGTTAGCTTTCATTTCTGCATTGTATTTCTGAGCTGAAACTCCAAGGATTAGTTGGATTGTTGTAATACAGACTTCTGAAGCAATAATATATGCATTGAAGAATGGTGTTCATATATTTCTTTGGATTTTTGGCATGGTCTTATTGATTTCTTGGAGCAAATCTGAAAGATACTGAAGTTCTTTCTTGTATTTTCATGCTTTCGTTAGATAGATGTGATGGAAATGTTCTTGTTGAATGATTGAAGTTGATTTGTTCATACCATTTGTGATCTGTGGCTTGCAAATCACTTTGTATGGTTAGTCTGAACGTAATCCATGCTTAACTTCGATTGTTTCTGTATGATCAGTTCCATGTTCCATGACAGGACAGTGTGAAAATCTCTGCCTCTACCCCAGAAGATTGCACCATCCCTGCCTAGCTGTTGTCTCATGACGAAGCAGAGGACTGGTTCCAGTTTCCATCTTCAACAGCGGTCATTTCCATTGATTAGATTCCTGAACCCTTACCTCATCTTTTGCATTTTCCTTTAGATCTTCGTTAGGAATAGTCCGTAAGGAACCTCACTGAGAAATCATTCCCTATCCGGAAGTGGAACTAAGAGCCTACGCCTTGTTTTCCTTGGAAGAGATAGTGAAATCCAGGCCTTTCCATGGAAGAAACAGTGAAATCCCAGTCTCTCTGTTGGAGGAAGCAGTAGGTTCCAAGTTGTCCATTTGCGAAGGAGTTTCATTCACCCACCAATCCGAGTCCCAGGAGTGAATTCCATGTCCACAAAGGAGTAATCCCACATAAATCCCCCTCGTGATTACCAGCAAATCACATCATTCCACTGAGTCTATCCCTGTGCATGTCAAGACCTGACACAAAAAGAACCTTGGAGCAATCTCATTCGATCACGTAGTTCAGCGTCTGAGAAGCTTTATTCAAGAGAGGATAGAATACTCTGTGTTTTATTCTAATGTTGTTGCAGTCACAAAAACATCATCAACAGATACCTTTTGGTGACAGGGGTCTGTACTAAGGTAATGTGTATTCCCCTGTATTGGTTATCACTATGGATATTTACCTTAGTCATGAGCTGGTGTTAAACGGCCATACGGCCAAACTATTCTTATCTGTGTTAGGATTGTTGTGGCTACAGGCCATAAGGCCGAGTTTCTTTATTGTATTCTCACTGTTTGTATTGGTCGAGGCTCAAGACTGTTGGGCCGAGCTATCATCTTATTGATAGTCTATATATATATGATTGTAGCTACAAGCCGATAGGCTGAGTTTCCTTTTAAGATAGATAATCTTTACTTGGCTATTGTTCGAGGCTGTAAGGCCGAACTTCACCACAATTGATAATAGTCATGCTTTTATGATTCAAAGCCGAGCCATATAAATGTTATTAAATCTTTATTGACTATGGCTACAAGACGAAGGGCCGAGCCATAGAAATGTTGTTAAGTCTTCATTAACTACGGCTATAGGCCGAAGGGCCAAGCCATGTAATAGTTAACAAATCTTTAATGGACTGTCGTTATAGGCCAAAGGGCCGAACCTTTTATTTGTTGACAATCTCTGGTTAGACTACGGTTCAAGGCCGTTGGCCGAGTAATATATTTCAACAGTCTTTATTTGTATACAACTCAAGGCCTCTAGGCCAAGTATTGCCTTCCTGGAATCTTTTAATAATTATGGCTTATGGCCAGTAGGCCAAGCCTAAGTTTGCTCTTCATAATCTTTATTATGGGTGCAGATCGAGGCCGCTAGGCCGAGCTCGATGCATGCTATGAAATCATTGATACAACTGTGCTCCAAGCCGTATAGGCTGAGCCATTAACTCTTTGGAAAATAATATTAGTGTTCAAACTTGCACTACAGGCAAGGTCGACAGTATTCATGATATGAACATACAGTTTTAAACATGACTATCCTAATTAGTGATACGAATTGCATGTAGTCAAAACAGTTCTTTTACACTATAATATTGGACGTTAAGTCCAAGTTGGAATTTTGCTCATAGCACTTTGTGTATTGCTTACAATTTTTTTTGTTATAAGACTATTGTGAATAAATGAGGCAAGGTTTGCCTATGGTTTTTGGAGAGAAATATTAACTTTCTCAATGACACATTTCGAGTATGTAAACCATGGAAGTCTCGGGAAGGGGTGAACAAGATTCATTATTAGATATAATTTAAATTGGAATGAGGTGACATGGGTTCACGAATTCCTTGTTACTAAAGTAACCTTATTGGTCGAAACCACCTTAAGAGGGGAGTTGATTCGTTCCAGTGGGAACTATGAATCGAACTGATCATACTCGAAATAGACCTAGAGTGAATGGTCATTTTATACCTATTGTAGGAGATGACAGCTTATAAGTCGAGTTAGGGTGGTGGACATACGACAACGTTCAAAATGAAATGTCTATGTATGTAAAACTTTGGCCAAAGTAATGCATCCATCTCTGCATGCATTGTCGGTCCACAGTGCTCCAGATGGCATAATGGTCTCCAGAAGCGTCATACATAGTTAGAAAGAATCTATAGTTGTGTGACCGTGAGACATTATGAAGGACACAACACCAAATACTCAAATGGCTAACTTAACAGTTTCTAATATCTATCCCTTTCGTGAAGGGTCAAGCCACTTCTAGGTAGGAAGGTGTGCGGGGGACCGCCGGTCTGTGTTTGGTGGAAAAGCACCTAGATGATGCTCTCCTTCCCAAGCTAGAGACAAGCCGAGACTTATGGAGATTGATGTCATATGATCCAGATACAGTGTTTCCATTTTATGACTTGTTGGTCAATTGTAATGCTTACTCTGATATGTATAATACCTTGAGCATAATTTGTACATGCATAGTGAAAGATATTCTCTAAAGAAATGTATTTAATTTTGAAATTATAAGCTTCATTATATTTTGTTTATGAATATCATGCTTAATTGATAATCTGATACTGAAGTTGTATTACTTAACTTGAATTGGTTAATCAGGCGGTTAACTTTTATCATGATTAAGTTAAAACTATTATGTTAAATTTGTGGATTATGGTTGTGTATGTTACATGACCAAACCCCACTGCAAATCGCGACCAATAAGGACATGACTATTGAACACAAGGAAACCGAAATCACGTGAGCAGAGAGTAGAAGCCGAATATGTTACCGCCGACGAAGGAAACAAAACCGTCGACCAAAGAAAAAAAACTGCCGACCAAAACTTAAACCGCTCGATAAAAACTGCGACTCCAAGTTTTGGAACCGCCGAAGGATGGATCTTGGCAAAGAGTCAAAGGTCGTACGACGGTACGGATTTCACAAATCACCAAGAAAAAAAATTCAAAAATAGTTTTCCCGCTCTAATACCATGTAATGGTAAAAATCTTAATGTTGATATATTAAACAATAGAGAGCAACGCTCTATACAACGAATTACAAACAGATGTTTCTAAAAATATAATACAGATGTTTCTAAGAGAAACTAACGCTAACAAAGCAATAGGAATTAGAAACAATCTAAACTAATACTATTACAATATTGACCATTAAATAAACTATCGAAATATTATTTTAATAGAAATGGTCTATCCGATCAACCTGTATTGGTTCTCCCTAAATTATGATTACCTGTATTTTTGCCCTTACTTGTAGTATTCTGATTTATTCTCATGGTTTTCATATTTTGTGAAATTTGACCAATGGCTGCGATCAACTGTTGGTGTGACTGCATAAATTGTTGCAACATTTGTTGTTGTCCACGAGCAAGATCATTCAAAATACTTTCCACACTTTGAGTTTCATACCTCCTTCTATCTCTAGGACTTTTATTACCTGAACCACTTCCTCCTGTATTGATTGATTCAACCTCTGCTACAACTGTAAGTGGCTGCCTTGCTGCTAATGCTGTTGAAAATGTGTCCTCTTCTGGATATGGATAAGCTAGCTGAAATTGTCTTCTTTTCTGTTCTCTTTCTGAATATCTCTTGGCCCTATCACTAGTGTACATAACCCTCCAGGCTGACTAGATGCTAAGCTTTGATACCACTATAAGAAACCTTGTCTTATATTGGCTTCAAACCTCTTCATTTCCTGATTTTTAGTGTCTTGACATTTTGTCAAACACTTGGCATGCTCACTGGTATATCACTGTTTTCTGAGTTTTTAGTGTTTGAATGATTGTTTGTGATGGTTTTTTCAGTTTGTTTCATATTTATATACAATTGGACAACACTTTGCACATATAAACCAACAATAACACAACACCCAATAACTGATATAAAGGACATTGCATTACTTATAACATCAGTTTGTACAATAGAATAGACATATTCAAATTAAAGATTTGAATATACACTTATTGTTGCTTGTACTCAGAAAATACAAGTTTCAAATTTCAACAATAAATTGTCAACATACCAATGGGTTGCAAATGATATCAAAGGAACTCCATAGCTGGGCAATCAACTTCTGCACTGTCTTTGATGATATTTGCACCTTCCAAAGAGCCCACATCACCTAAATCTTAAGACCACTGATTTTTATACCTACGCATGGCTGCTCCTCAGTCTAAAACAGAATATTGTTGTTATCCTCTCCTTTAGGCAGCGATTAAACTTGATTCAGGCATATGTTTCCCTTGGGCTCTTATTAACTAGTTGAATGTGGTGAACTAAACTCGAATCATCAAGAAATGACATGATAGCCCTTGTGAAAGAGGCGGCTGAGATAAGAGAAGTAAGTCTGAGCACTAATTAGGCAGCGCTAGCTCCCACGTATCTTCCCAATCTTCAAAAGATCAATGAAGACTTCATAAGTCCACATCACCTTCCTTTCTCATCCACGACTCTCTCATGAGGTATTGTGCTCCCTTCAAATTCACTTCCTTCATATATTAAAGCAGCGGCTATCTGTTATCTGTAGCTGCAACCTCCAAGTGCTAGCTGCCGCTATTTTAACAGAGATTTGGCACCAATAATCACAAGAAAATATGGCATCAGGAATAGGGTAAGCTTCCCAAAATCATCAAATAAAATACTCAATCAATTTTCAACGAAATCCTCCCTGAAACTTCAAATTTATATTTGCTTGCAAATTCATAAATTTGACAACAATCCTTCTCTGGAAACAAATACCCAAACCTGCACAAATGGTATGACCTTCCGTACCAATATTTCAAACTCACGATAATCTGCACACCTGTGAATCTCCAACAACAATAACCCAACACTGCAGAATCAAATGGCACAAACGTTAAGCTCAAATGTGAACTCCGAATTGAATTCACGTCAACGGCTTCGAACCAACTGTTCAAAGTTTGTCCACAATGGAAAATATCAAACCAGAAATAATCAAATGCATGCTCAAACCCTTCCTCCAAGCCCTTTTTTAAACATCCCTTGGCTTCTTCTATAATCCTTCTTTTTGGCCGACATTGTAAAGCTTTTTATTTTTCCACAAAAGTAACTTTTATTTTATTTT
The DNA here is from genome assembly GCA_027924645.1 of Cunninghamia lanceolata. NCBI lineage: Eukaryota > Viridiplantae > Streptophyta > Pinopsida > Cupressales > Cupressaceae > Cunninghamia > Cunninghamia lanceolata. Next base: position 1,527,751 of record BSBN01000135.1, on the reverse strand, counting down.
TTATTTTTTTGACTTAAAGTTACTTTTTAAATAAAATAATTAAATAAATATAAGTTGTTTTTTTAAAATCATTCAAGACAATTTATTTATTTATTTATTTAATTATTTTATTTGCTTGCCAGCAAAAAGGAACATTACAATTGAATCCTAGAAAACATCATAATTAAGAAATAGTGTTATAAGAGAATAAAGACATGTTAAAAGCATAACCAGATGCAAGGTGGGAAACCGGAAATGATGGTTGTCATTATCAATCATAATAATGTTGTACTTATTAATATCACTAAACCAGCGACATCTTTGTGAGTTTATATTTTGTCAATGTTTAAGAGTTAGGGACATGGTAATAAGCAATGCCATGGGTTGAGCCTGGTGGCCCTTTCTGAAAGAAAATCAGCCAACTTGTCGTGATTCAGTTTGGCATGAGTTTGCTTGGAAGACAGAATAGGTCCAATGTCCATCATCAATGTCAACATTCTCCACTTCTTGATAGCATCCTACTCCCTATTAGTCAAAAGAGATCAAGAATCAGTTTCATTATTAATTTGCTACATCCCTTTTGTGGGCTTCCCCAACACTGAGTTCAATCCCAACAGCTTCAACAACATTATTCCTTTGGATAACTAGGCCATTAGCATACCAGAATAAATTTCTCTTATACTGGCTTCCACAAGATTACCTCTGGAGGCCAATCGGACAAAACTCTTATACAGTTCCTACAGGAGGTGGGTAGGGTACCAAACCTCATTACTTTGCTCTTGTAACCCCATGGAGTGATGTACGGGCTTCTTAGTTTTAATAAAAATACTTATCAACTGCTTTATGTCTGCATGCACTTTCACTTATCATAATGATCAAATTTTATTTCCAAAACAAAGCTGCAAATAATAATAGGCTATAGTAAAATTATGTAATTTATGCACATAATTAAAATTTAAAAATGGTGTGTATATGCAATCATAATTTTTGTAATACATAATTATCATGTGTTCAAAAATTGTAGTGCAATGCAAAAAAATGTGCATTTATAAAGAGTGACCAAAGTTCAAATGGCCACACTGCAATAATGGAGGGCATATGCGCATTTTGTACATACTTATCATTTATTCATCTTTTTCACAATTATAGTCTGTAAAAATTATCTCCAGATGGGCTACATAGAGCCTTACAATTAGCAGCTATTGGAAAGTCGTGTCTGACCACCACAAGCTATTCCCCCAACGAGAATCACTGTAATATTTTGTACAATTGATTCCTGAGTGTCACTATGAAAGGGTTAGGAAAAGTAAAACCAAAAAATTGATTTGGGTTGCTTTTGTCCAAGAAGGTATTCAAGGAGTTGAGACCAGAATGACTCACATGCAATGCAGTGAATCATTGTATTTCTTTTTTTGTAGATCGGTAAGTTGAGGGTGTCAATGGACCCTCAACCTCAAACCTGAGCAATAACTGGGCCCAGTCAATGGGACCACAAACAAGGGGCCCTGTCCCTTATCAACCAACAGTCCAAACCCACAAGCACAGCGGCCCAGTAGGGGCACAGGGCCCGTGAGATCACCCACCCTGTGGGGGCTTAAACCAGGGTTGGCACTAAAACAGTGCTACCCGCGGGCCGTAACCAACAAACCACACCCTCATCGGTGATCCGTGTATTTCTTTGCACTGCACTATTGTGCTTAGAATATGGAGTTGGTGGTAGAAAGCCAAATTAATTAAGGTATCATTACTTGATATTGTAATTTTCCCGGAAGAGTGGCCTCAAAGGAGGCTCAAAATGTTGGAATTAAAAACACTACACAGTGGTATCCAGATACATGTTATTATGCCTAACTGTGAAAATCTAAAATCTTTGATCAAGGTATCATTGCACTTGGATTATGGGCACAATGGCCAAATGTCCAAGTAATCAAGGCACTGTGCTGCTTGGGCTAGAAGGTTTTAAGCGACCATAAATGATTAATTTTCTCATTCAGTGCTTGTCTTGGAGATGTTGTTGGAGGTTCTAACACATATTTAGCATGCACACTCTGTATAATAATGCCAAGATTGTAGAACATTAAAAACAATCTTTGAGAAAAAACTGATTTCACAACTTTTGACTACTTTTTGTGTAGACCATATGATTTTGAAAGATTATAAATATGGCCTGGCAACATATGAACGGCAGGGATTGGTGTCTAGATTTACAATAACTTGATCATATATGTTGAAATGAGCTGAATTTTGATTTGTAGCAAGATGACACCAATCCATACACTCCCTCCAAAAATCAGATCAAGAATTATTTGTCCAGTCTTCCAAAAAAGCAAAGAAAATGTCAGGTCTGTTGGAGCTTGGAGGGTCAATTGTTTCTTTGGCAGATTGGAAAGCATCCGTGAGAAAACAAGCACTGCACAACGGAAGTTGAGACAAGTGAAGGACTTTAGGCACCCTTATAGCTCTAATACATTCCATGTTCAAGTTTTTACCTTGTAATATTTGCATCTGTAGATTGACAAAATAAAAGGCTGAACTATCTATTTCAATGCTGGAGATTTCCCAAACAGGGTTTCTCTAGGGTATATGTTGTCTCATGTGTGTGTTTGATGAGATTTGAAGTTCAGTACCTTGTTCAGTTCCCATTCGTTTATGCCTGTTCTAAATAACTCACAATTACAAGCCGTCAAACAGAGTTTTGGACAATTAATTCAGCATATTTCAGTAGCAAGGAATAATATTACCTAGCAGAGACCTGATTATTTTCTGTAATGGATTCTAAACAGCATAACCTGTAGGGTACCAGAAATCATGCCATATTTTAACCCTATACTGAATTTTTTTTATATAAAAAAGTTAAAAACAGTAAAAGGAAACAGGATATTACCAAAATTGCAAATTATACGCCATGATTGATTGGAGATCTAGTAACATTGATATAAACCTAATTAATTCAAATCTGAGTAATTGAATAAAAAAGGCATTTTTCTCAAGTAAAAAGAAAAAAGAAGATCCAAACCCTGGTCATCAAATTCATAAACAAAACAATACTGGAAGCTGGATCTTACTTCTGAGCAAATTTTTGTTCTGTGCTTGTGAGAGCCTATTCTAGAGTTCCTCTAACTTTAAAACATTCAAAATGTATTGATATGTCTCAATCTGCAAAACAATAGCCTCAGATAAGATTTTACTAACAAGAAGATCACCGTATCGGCGTATCCTTTATAAGAAGGCAAAATTAAATCAGTGGCAAACTTTTAGAAGTCAAGTGCACAAGTAGGATTTCATCAAAAATAGCGTGCAGTCCTAATCCACGTGGTACAAGGACAACATAAGGTCATCAGTTCCACTCTCAGCAGTGTTGGTGAACAGATTTTCACTATTTATTTATGTATGACCCGCCCAAGATATAATGAAAAGTCCACTCATAGTTGGAAAACTCAGCGAGTTAAGGAAAACTCGCGAGTTTTTTTTTGCTCCCGAGTTTTTCCCGCTTAAACTCGCAGAGTTTTTTTTTCTGAGTTTTTGAAAAAAACTCGGCAAGTCTTTGGCGAGTACCGAGTTTTTTTAAAAAACTCGCAGGTGCTTCAATAAAACGCAGTCGCGGCCTGTCAAATGAAAAAACAATCCATAAAACGCAGTCACGGCCAATCAAATGAAAAAACAATCAAAAACAGTGATTGGACAAGGCGGGATGAGCAGCCTCCATTGTTTACCGCAGATGAGATTCTTGATTTCAAGAGACAGGCAATGGAGGATCTAGGTGCAACAGGAGATGTAGGGTTGGAGGACATTCATGAGCATGAGGAGTCAGAGCAAGAGCCAAATAGTTCCAGGATGGTGGTCAAGCCTCAGCCACAGCCTTCCATGCGAACCGAGGAGCCATCGGCACCACGCACTCGCAGGACTAGAGCATCTACCTCTTCCCTAGCTGTGGCTAAATTAGGGAAGAGGAAGGCGTAATATGTTGTATTTACTTTTAGCATTTACTTCTAGTTTTACTATTTTCATTTTCAGCTATCTATTGTAATTTGTATCAGACTATCAGGCCTTCAGCCATTAGGATTCCGCATGAGAATGCGATTTTGTAATCAATTTGCATTGAAGTCAATCAAATTTAATAGAAAACACTTTTGTACTCATTGGATTCATCTTGTCATTGAATTTTGCAAAAAAAATGCGTTTCTAATGAAATTTTAGCAATTTTTTAAGTTCCCAAGTTTTTTGTCGAGTTTTTGCCGAGATTTCTCCAAGGTTTTTTTTAATCTCCAAAAATTGGCTTGCCGAGTTTTTTGCCGAGTCGAGTTTTCCAACTATGAGTCCACTAACACTTGGACAATTTTATGAATTGCCCTCTGAATTTTTTAGAAGGTACAACTTCCTTCTTATGATGAGTTTACAATTTTTCTGGTACGCTTTTAACCTGAAAGCGGGAAAGGAAGTTTTTACTAATATGAAAATGAAATAAAACCTCCCAATGCACTGCAAGCAGATTAAATGCAACTTATGATTATAAAATCACCAGAATACACCCAAACGTAAGAATGGAGAGAATCTGATAAATGAATAGCAAATTACTGAATCACCACCACCTTTGTATCGAATTCAAATGTAAGAATGATGTAATGTCCCCTTTTTTTGAGTGATCACCCATTGGAGTAAGCTAGCCTATTTTATTCCTGTGGGGTAGGTCGAAGGAGCAAGATAATATTCTGGGTAGCCAAATGATGTATTTGACTAATTTTGCCGGGTAATTTGATGATGAGAAATGGCTTTCCATATTTTTGTGATGTCATGGGAAAAAGGAAACAAATAAAATAAAAGTGTTTTCAAAGTGGACGACCTAGGAGAGGTCCTAAAAATGAATTATTAAGCCCTAAAAGGTGGTCGCCCAAGTTGGGAAAAAATAATAAAAATAAAATAAAATTATTTTCCATTCTTGGTGCCTAGAGGGAGGTCGGCCCTATGGGAGAAAGGAATAAAATAAAATAAAGGAATTTGCCAAGAGGAGGTCGGCCTTGAGGAGTCTATTTTGGAGGGCTATAAATAAAAGGTGTTTTGAAGTCATTTCATCATCTATCATTCACATCATATTTTCTATTTGAGTTTTATACTCTTGGCTGCAACTTAGGTTGGGCTTTCATTCCAAGGACGAAAACCCTTGTGAATGTGGTGAGTTGGACGAAACCCTAGCTCATCATTGTGGAGGACTCATCACGGAGTTCTACTTGTGCTTCATTGGCAACATTTCGAGGAGTTGAGCATCATTGCAAATTCAGAGTTGAAGATCAGAATTGGAGCAGCACTTGTGGTGGTATTCTGTGTGCACATTGCATTAGGTTTTATTGTAATTTGGAGCGCTACACTTGGAGCAGCATTCTTGGTGGTTTTGTGTTGATATTGACGTAGGGTTTCACCCTAGAATTGGAGTGCCACCATTGGAGAAGGGCAACTTGGCTTGAGGAGGGCGATTTTCATCATTGGACGGTTTTCTCAATCCCTAATTTACAGCGGCCATCATTTCTTGTGAGCGCCGCCCTTTGGAGGGTTTATTTAATCTTCATTCGCCATAATTTGGTATGTACAACCCTAGGGTTTAGGGCAGACTTGGACAGCAGCAGTTTGGGCCATGTTTGTCATGTTTGAGCCCTTGTTTTGGATGCAATTTTCAGACTTCATATTCTGATTTATAGCAGCAGACTTCTATTATAAAAATCAGACTTGTTGTGTGACATTTGATGAGTATATCTTGTGTATCTCATGGTGTAATTCATGTTTGTCATGTTTGAGCCCTTGTTTTGGATGTAATTTTCAGACTTCATATTCTGATTTATAGCAGCAGACTTCTATTATAAAAATCAGACTTGTTGTGTGACATTTGATGAGTATATCTTGTGTATCTCATGGTGTAATTCATGTTTGATGTAATCTTCAGTTGGTAGCATCATTTTTCATGTTTATTTGTCATGTTTGGGCACTTGGATGGTCACTGTGATTAATTGTTTGAAATCAGAAAAAAAAAATCAGAATTCAGAAAATTAGGGTTTTGAGCATAAAACTAAAATCAGAAATTTAGGGCAGAATTCTGAAATTTAGGGCAGATCCCGTTGGGGATATTACAAATGAAGACAACATCACATAGCAATATAAATATAACAGAGGCATGTTATCAATATTCCACACAAAAGAGACCTCAACTAGCAATATAACTATAACAGAGGCATGTTATCAATATTCCACACAAAAGAGATGTAACTTTCTATACTCCAAATGCCACACATTCAACATAAGAAAAATGGATAACAATACACAGAGATGATCGGCCCAATGTCTAACTTTCTCTCGTATTAATGAGCAAGAGACAAAGCATAATACTCTGTTCTCCGAAGAAATATTACACAGAACTGTATCAAAAAAATATCCCCCTTTCCTCCAAGATTTAAAACTAATAGGTATCAAATGATGTAGTCATGAAAATAATTTCACCAAAAGATCCAAATATTTCCTCACTCATTCCTTATATAGGAATAATATCAAAACTAAATAAGAGCCCCAACTGTTTCTTGAAAACATAATAATAAAAATAACTTATACTTCGTTTTAAAATTCTATAACGAGAGTAAAGTTTAATTAAAGTCTTGACAAATGTAATGTCCCACCCTAGTTTGGAACAATTTTTTCTCAAACACCCATAGAGTTTACTGACTTCTAGTGAGCTAACATTCCGTCAAACACTTTTCTGGTTTGATGTTTTGTTGTTGTTCTCAGTGTATTTCAATGCATTTGTGTTTGGGATCATTCAATGTGCAATATATAATAAAAAAATTTTCAAGAAACAACTCAGAATTGCATATAAATCTCACAGACATTAGATCAAACACTTGGCATGAAATAGGAATAACAATGAAGCACAAACTGACCTTAACTCTAGCAATAATATATTGATTTCAATGAGTATTTTTGTTGTTACAATATCTGAGATACTAGAGCATGATTACATGCCAAATAATGAAGATCCATAGCAATATATTGCTGCTGTTGCAAACTATACGCTGTTGTAGCTTGTTTGTAAGTCCCCTGTAGATGAATATATGAAGAAATCTACTTGCACTCCCTCCTCAATAGCTGGTCCAGCATACAATGACAATGAGAAGTCTGTTATACATAAGTAAATATGGTTGTGCAAAGCTTGGACAGCAATCCCAAACCTCCACGTGCAGCTCCAAAACCTCATACCCAGCGGCCAACAAAAGAAATGATGCTAAGAGGGTGGAATAAGCAGTACCAACCATTCCATAAGTCCCACGTCCCTCCAGCGCTCCAAACTCCTCACGCAACCTTCTAGCACTCACAAAAAGGTGTCATGCAACCATTATGAAGACCCACGCAACCATTGATATACTCAGCAAATACTTTCTAGAATCCTCCACAAATCACCACAACTCCCAAGTTTATCAAATAAATTTATTATTCAAAGAATCTCAATAGAATTTGCACAGTAAACCCTTCGCGAACTAATAATCATCAAATTCTCTAACCGGCAATCCTTCAGCACACTAGCAATCTTTGAATGAAATTGCTCCAACGGAATCCGAGGGTTTTCATCCCCAAACTCCAAATCTTCATCTCACTGTCGATCCCTGGATGGAACCGCACTATTGAAGACAAAGGGTTTTCGTCCTCAGCTTCAAGAAACCATTAGGGTTTTCGTCCCGCTAGTAAGAGTTGGCCACATGCACAATCTTGGAATCTCCAAAGGAAAATAAACAAACTTCTAAATATCCAATGAGCTCTCACAACCCCTTTTTATAAGCCTTTTAGGGAACTTCCCAACAACTCCCTTTTTAAAAACACTTCATTAATTTATTAAGCCTTGTAACTCCAAAAAGTGATTCATTTCACTTTTAAAACATTTCTGAGACTGAAAGTCACTTTTTAGCATCTCATTTTTTAAATCTCTTCTTTCTCTTTCCAACGAGCTATAATACTGAGGTGCCCGATTAAATATTTGAATAAAAATGGCAACCTTAATAAAATTAATTAAATATAGCTCAATATTACACCCAATTAGCGGAAATGGCCGAAATGCATCGGAACTGAAAACTGACTGCACAGGAGTGATCCCGATGATGAAAGATGATAAACGGACCTGACCGGGTGACTTACTAAAAATAGACGCTCCCTCCAAGAATCTTGGACACCACACCGGAAGCCGGAAATCACATCTAAATGTGGCATATGAGTCCTCCATACCACCTGAGCTCACTGGAAACATCAAATAACTCCTCTGATAATGTTGACACACCTAGAAGGTTAGTACCAACTACAATGCAAGAGAACCCGAAAATTGGGACATTACAGTCCACCCTTCCCAAAGATTGCTTGTCCTCAAGCAATGCCAACTCAACCCCTAAAACACCAGACTGATCCAAACTAAAACCAAATATGATCCCTCGTTCCCAAGTCAACCTAGGAGGTCTGTAACTCCATCTGCTCGAAGCACTATCCTGCTAGGCACCTGCACAAGTGACCTCTTGAATTCTTCCTGTAAGAAGAGCAACCAAACACTACAAGATCTCTGTCAACTCCTGAGATGCTTCCCCTCCATAATCATCAATTCGTGGCACCATAGGAGTAAGCTCGAGAAAGTTAGCATTAACTCTCTCATTTCCAACACCTTGCACTCCAACATAATGGCTGTCACTGAAAATTAATTTGTTGTCCCAATCATAAGTGCAAGCTAATAATAAGAAATAACAATTGTTAGGTGCCCGAACACCCATCCAACACTGAACCTGGTTAGCCAAACTTGTCATTCCCTCCATTTGAGGCCATAAACTAACCCTATCAAGTAGCTGCATGGACTGAGATTGCATAAATTTGCAACTGTTCAAGTCTGATTTTTCAAAATACATCACCCAAAAAGAAGAACAATCACTGCAACACTGAAAAACCTTGGCCAAAATGAATTTTCTGATTAATCCCTTGGCTGAAAACATCCTTCCAAGAGTCACCAACACAGAAGAACTCCGAAATTTGCTTAAAATCTCCCTCCAATCCACTTGCAGGAACTCTAATGAACTCATGAGATGACTGAAAAAAGAGGTAACAGCAGCATTATCATTGCTTTTTGGGTTCATCACCTTCCATGGTATGCTTCTTCCATCATCATTAGTCACCAATAGCCCACAAAGATGATCTTTTGCATAGATACTTACCCAAAAAGAGACTCCACCATGTTGATGTTGTGCTACTCTGATCTTCATGTGGACTCCATCTAGAGTGTATTTGATGATGCTTGAAACTTCAACACCAATGGTCTCCACCCCATCAAACACTAAACCACAATAGTACTCCTTTCCTTGTGGTAAACTCACAAGGTCAACCGTCAAACCATGATGATCCAATCCAATAAGGTTCACTGTAGGAAGCAAACCATCAACAATCTTGGGTGGTCCAATAGGCAATTCAACATGTTCCACCTCATAATTACACACCACATTTGGATCCCACATCTCTCTTGTGTTATCAAAATCAAGAGGTGCTCCATCATCCAACTCAAAGAGTGGATTATCAAAAGTTATTTCAGCATCCATCTCAAACAATGGGTTATCAACAAACTAAATACTATCAATATCCGCATGCTCAACCCAATCTTCCTGCTGATCTAAACTTCCACTTTTTGATTTCATGGAGAAATGAACTAGATCAAAATCCTCCTGAATGCTATCAAGCTCTTCAATCACTTGTTTAATTTTCTTAACCCTTTCCTCATTCTCTTTCTCCCTAGATTGTTTCGTTACATAAAGCTGATTTTTTGCTTCTTGAAGGGCCATTTGTACATTCTTCAAGGAATCCTTAGTTGTACTAAGCTCAAATGTAAGCTCATCTACCTTAGCCTCAATTTCCCTGTACAAAATCAAAGCCTCATTTGCAATCTTGGTAGCCATATCTCTATCATGGATCATGTGTAGGTAGGCTGATTTCACTTCCTCCATAGTGCTCTTAACCTATGCAAATCAGCAAGGAAAAATTTTTGCTCACAATGACCCCTTGGTGTGTTTTGAATTAAATTCTCCACATGCCTATGTGTGCCATCTAGTCTAGATAAAACTTGCACTTCATTTTTCAGTTGACACCAAGAATTGTGTTTTCCAATCGTGAGCATGTAAGGACAATGAGTTGTTATGTTGCAAGCAAGAATTAGAACCTTCTCCATACCTTTCAGCTGTGACTCCATGGCTGTCCCAAAACTCTTGTGCCTCTCCATCAAAGCTTGTCCCATCATCACCTTTTTAGCCATCTATCAATTTCAACTTCATGCATTAGATTTTCTGATTTGCATACAAGATTATGCCTTTCAAATTCAGATTCCTCAATGCTATTCTCTTGGCATACATTATGCTCTAAGGTAAGGACATCATCATGATCATAAGGAAATTCATCCCAATATGGATCCTCATTATACTTAGGTGCCAACAAACCCGGATCCCATGTGCTAAAGGGCTGATTGCTTTGTTCAAAGAAAAAATGTTCATTGTGCTCCTCAAGAGTGGATGTCTCTTTGAAAAAGGCACTCTCCAACTCACTAGTACAGAAATCATCATAAGCATCCCTCTTCATAGGCTTGGTTTGGAAGTCAAACCAAAAGCCACCTAAATTATCATTACTGGGATGAGATAAGGGATCATCGTCATTAGCTGATTTGAAGACATCATAATTATCCTCAACATGCTCTTCTCCTAAAGGTACATTAGTGATCTCAGCTATCCAATCATTAGTACTAATGTCATCAAGAAGGTCAATAGTCTCAGAGATATCACTGGATAATTCTAAACCTGAAATCAAGGCTGTTGTTTTATCATCTTCATTAAATATATCCTCAGCATATGTTGATGCATGCACTTCAATGGAGTCATTTTGGGGCTCTATCATACATACCACTTAAGATAAGGCATTTTCTTCAAGTTCTATAGCTTCAACCGTTTCTTTGTCCTCAACACCACTTGGCTGCAATAATTCATTTTCTTTATTGATGCCACATATGTGATCAGGTGTCCAAGTCCCCTGACATGTAAAGCAACATTGCTCTCTTCTCATTTGGTTCTTGCTCTTTTTGGGAGATCCTGTAACCTGTAAACCCAAAGAAATCAATTCCTCTTCAGTCAACTGGTTTTTAAACTTCTCAATTTTTTGCTCCACTATCCTTTTTGAGAACTCATGAGCTATAAGTGAGACATCCTGCTCCTTCCAAATGGCCAACAAGTCAAATTGCAACTACTTGGTGATATCATCATCCTCATTTAAAACCAAGCACAAGATAGATAGCATGGCTACTTTAACATTGTCTACATGATGTTCCTTGATTTTGGCAAAGAAGCATTGAAACATTTGGAGAATTAAATTATTACACTTAAGATCAAGCAAAATGACACATGACCTAACCTTAGCCATAATTTCTAAAATCTTAGCCCTTTTTTCAAAAGACGGGCTTCTGGTATCACCCAACCCATGAAAGCTTCCAATAATCAGCTGTAATATCTCCCTCATTACTTCATCATTGTAGGGTGCTTCAAGAGCTGAAATTCTTATAATTTAACTAATGCAAGTCTCACCTCATTATCTGGGTGTCTCAATAGCTTTGGCCTAACCAAAGAAAACACCGAAGGATTCATAGCTAGTTCCATTATGTGAGAAGGTGACCGATAAACCATGGTTAAACAATTCTCTACTTCCTCAAAGGTGCTGAAAAGAACTTCTTTTGACTGAGATAGATGTTCAAGTTTCTTACCTACATTGTAAAGCTTCCCACACATTTTTTTTTCTTCCTTTGCAATTTTTTATTATACCTTACCTTAATGTCCATGAAATCTGCAAATGAAATCTCAACTTGAAACTCTGCTCCCAATGCTATGTATTCTATATAAACTTCCCAAAAAACTACTTCATTGAGTGGCTCCATGGTGTTGTCACTGAATACTAACATGCTACTGCTGCAACTTTGTTATGTAGTCATAAAACTGAAGATCTGCAACAAATATTAATTTCCCAACAGGTTGGCAAGATACTCTATGCTCTGATACCACTGTAATGTTCCACCCTAGTTTGGAACAATTTTTTTCTCAAACACCCATAGAGTATACTAACTTCTAGTGAGTTGACATTTCGTCAAACACTTTTCCGGTTTGATGTTTTGTTGTTCTCAGTGTATTTCAATGCATTTGTGTTTGGGATCATTCAATGTGCAATATATAATAGAAAATTTCTCAAGAAACAACTCAGAATTGCATATAAATCTCACAGACGTTAAATCAAACACTTGGCATGAAATAGGAATAACAATGAAGCACAAACTGACCTTAACTCCAGCAATAATATATTGATTTCAATGAGTATTTTTGCTGTTACAATATCTGAGATACTAGAGCATGGTTACAATCCAAATAATGAAGATCCATAGCAATATATTGCTGCTGTTACAAACTATACACTGTTGTAGCTTGTTTGTAAGTCCCCTATAGATGAATATATGAAGAAATCTACTTGCAGTCCCTCCTCCATAGCAATATATTGCTGTTGTTACAAACTATACATTGTTGTAGCTTGTTTGCAAGTCCCCTGTAGATGAATATATGAAGAAATCTACTTGCACTCCCTCCTCAATAGCTGGTCCATCATACAATGACAATGAGAAGTCTGTTATACATAAGTAAATATGGTTGTGCAAAGCTTGGACAGCAATCCCAAACCTCCACGTGCAGCTCCAAAACCTCATACCCAGCGGCCAGCAAAAGAAATGATGCTAAGAGGGTGGAATAAGCAGCACCAACCCTTCCATAAATCCCACGTCCCTCCAGAAACACTCACACGCAAATCCCCTTGGCTCCAAACTCCTCATGCAACCTTCTAGCACTCACAAAAAGGTGTCACACACCCATTATGAAGACCCACGCAGCCATTGATATACTCAACAAATACTTTCCAAAATCCTCCACAAATCACAACTCTCAAGTTTATCAAATAAATTTATTATTCGAAGAATCTCGATAGAATTTGCACAATAAACCCTTCACGACTAATAATCATCAAATCCTCTAACCAGCAATCCTTTAGCACACTAGCAATCTCTGAATGAAATTGCTCCAACGGAATCCGAAGGTCTTTGTCCCCAAACTCCAAATCTTCAACTCACTGTCGATCCCTGGATGGAATCGCACTGTTGAAGATAGAGGGTTTTCATCCTCAACTTCAAAAAACCATTGGGGTTTTCGTCCCACTAGTAAGAGTTGGCCACATGCACAATCTCGGAATCTCCAAAGGAAAATAAACAAAATTCTTAATATCCAAATGAGCTCTCACAACCCCTTTTTATAAGCCTTTTAGGGAACTTTCCAGCAACTCCCTTTTTAAAAACACTTTATTAATTTACTAAGCCTTTTAACTCCAAAAAAGTGATTCATTTCACTTTTAAAACATTTCCAGCACTGAAAATCACATTTTAGCGTCTCATTATTTAAATCTCTTCGTTCTCTTTCCAACGAGCTATAATGCTAAGGTGCCCGATTAAATATTTTAATAAAAATGGCAACCTTAGTAAAATTAATTAAATATAGCTCAATATTACACCCAATCAGTGGAAATGGCCGAAATGCATCAGAACTGAAAACTGACTGCGCAGGAGTGATCCCAATGATGAAAGATGATAAACGAACCTGACCGAATGACTTACTAAAAATAGACGCTTCCTCCAAGAATCCTGGAGACCGCATCAAAAGCCAAAAATCATATCTGAAAGTAGCATATGAGTCCTCCATACCACCTGAGCTCACTAGAAACATCAAATAACTCCTCTGATAATGTTGACACACAACTAGAAGGTTAGTGTCAACTACAATGCAAGAGAACCCGAAAATGGGGACATTACAACAAGTATGAAAAGCATGAAATAACAAGAAACATTGAGAAGTCATGACAATTTATTCTCCTTTGCTAGTTTCATCAAGGTCCATCTGTTCATTTCCTTCCCCTTGATCGCTTTGATTGGATTTGACATCTTGACCTTCAGGTGTTGGTGGAGTACTCATTTTGGCTTTGAAAGCTCTGAACCTGTTTACAATGGGTGTGATAGCCTTGCCATTCTGTATAATTGTCATGTTCAGGCGTATTCTACACATAGCCAGAATATTGCCTGATTCCTCAAACTTTCGATGAAACTCTATTATTTCCTTTTTGAAGGTCATCAGATGAGATGCAACATTGCATAACCTGTCAATTGAGCTTCCATCAATCACTTCCTTATCCACCAATTCTCCTGTCACTAAATCTTTGAAACTCTACTTAATAGCACTAACATCCAACAAATTGTTTTCAATTTCATCCAATATATCTACCCCTAAGGCTACAACACTAGCTCTCAAATCCATCCGCTAAGATGTATAATTTTTCATGATTTTATTCAAATCTGTCAAACATTGTTTGACAATTAATAACTTACAATCAATTGCATTTAGCCCACCTGGATGACTCGTTATCTTCAACTTTATCACTCACTTCCTCGGACAGGAGGATACTTGAGTCTACCTTAATCATTTCCTGTAGGTCATTTTTGGCTACAATAAATAAGCTTTCATCTTTCTTTACAACTTTAATTTTAGATTGCACTTCCTTTTGTTTCAACGATATTTTCTCATATAGTAGGATTATCTCACCCATGTAGAGCATCCCCTCAACAATCAACTTCTCCACCCATGCTTCAGTGGCCTTTCCCAAAGCCTAATATTTACCAATCTGATCGATAACATCTGGGCTCACCCCCTTGGGGGTTTTCACTGAAGTATCCATCGCTACATCCAGGGGTTGTGCAGAAGTATCCACTATAGATTTGATGTGTCATGTCCCCATTTACGGAGTGATCACCTATGGAAGAGTTTGTTGGCCTATTCACCATTCTCATAGGCTAACTCTAGTGGTTAAGGAATGATTTATGGTTGAGCTAGGACCTTGCAGGCTTGGACAATAGAAAGTTGGCTCAAGTAGCTTTATTTCACTTGTATTTTTGGTTAATGGTATTTTATAATATTTTTATAAAGCAAAAATAATATTATATTTAGCCAAGGCGAAATTGAAGGATGGAAAAAGTGAAAATTGGACAACTTAAAGATGGAAATTGGGAAAGATGGAAAACGAATAAAATGTAATATTTATTTATATTTTATTATGTATATATTTCCCAAAGGAAAATCGACGCCACCAAGGAGAAGGAGAAAAAATAATAATAATAACAAAATATTATTATTTTCTCTCTCTAGCGCCGCCGCTCAAGGAGGAAAAATAATAAAAATAAATAATTTGGAGTTAGTTTCCTTGTCGGCTATGGATTTCAAAATTAATAAATAATGTTTTCTATAGGCGTCCAAGGGAAAAAGTATAAAGGGAGGTCATTGGCATCATTTTTCACATCTTTGATCATTTGATATTTTGCATATTGCTGAAAGTGATTTTTAGTTGGTTCAAGGAAGAAAACCCTTGAATGTTTGTGGTTTGGATGAAAACCCAATCCACAATGGGAGATGGATTCATGTGGAGTTCATCATTGTGCGTAACCGGAGGTTTTTAATGGAGGATTTGCTTCAATCAGCTAGGGTTTGATAAAATATTTGCAATCAACTAAGGTTGAAGATTGATATTCAGATTTGGTACTCATTTTGGCTTATTTTCATCAATAAAAGCTTGAGGAAGATTTCCACTTGGATCACTTGGCTTGAGAGGACATAATTGGCGATTTCATCATTCATGCATGGTCTGAAATTTTATAACAGCAGTCTGAAGTTTGATATTAGTTGCAGATCTGTGAAGTCTTTGGCAAGTACATTGAGGTTTCATTATCACTTTTGCTTCCTAAGCCTAATCGCTTCAATTTGGTGTATGGCCGCTTGGGATTTGAGGAGTTTCTTGGTAATTTGGCACTAGGGTTTTATGATCAGCTACAGTTACAGGTTATATCAGCAATTAGACATTGGTTTTGCCTCCTATCCTTCATCATCAATCATCTCTAGCAAGGCGTCAATCATTGGAACTCATCATCTTTGCATTGTCCTAGGATTTGATCATTATTGAGGCATTTTTGTACATCTTTGGAGGTCTGATTTGAAATCAGTCATGGCTGTTTGTAATCAGCGCTCACCTATGTATTTGATTCATGCAATTTCATGATCCAGGTATGTGAATAAAGAAACCAATTTCATATCTTTAATTTGAAATTGTATTTCCAGCTGCTCTATCTATTTTATGGTTATCATTTGTTGTCATATGAATGTTATATTTGAACCTTTCCATATTCATACTATAAACTACATGCATGTGAAAACAAATCATCAAAATCTCAAGTAAAACATCGGGAAAACAAATCAGAAAATTCTGGACAGCGAAGGGAAACATTTGGGTTAGATAAGATAGGGATCTTACAGTGGTATCAGAGCTTGGATCCTGCCAGCCTATGGGGTTATGAGCTACATTGATCCGCTTCCATATCATTATCATAGAAGAACAGGTACAATGGGAGATAGAAGAGCAGGTGATCCGCCCAGGGATGACATCGATGACATGATGAGAGATATGATTTCTAGTTAGCATATGATGGCAGCGGAACAGCATACCACAAATGAGAATATCACACAAATGATGGCAACACAAACTCAGATGTTACAGGTGTTGATGACTAATGTGAGAGTCAATCCGGCTAATCCAGATAATACAAGTGTTGGTAGTGTGGTTGGATCACCTCGTGCAAGGAGGACACGCACAACTACTACAGATATACCTATGCAGCCCACTTTTCTTCCTAGAGAAGAAGAGGTTGATGAGGAGATACAGGTTGAGGAGGAACCACCTTGTGATAAGGATTTGATATCTTTGGTTTATGAGTATGATGCACTTCCTGAGCATGTTAAGGATCGTATAAACTTCAACAACTACATGAACGAAAAGAAGGATACACGTAGAGCTAGGGTTGAGAAACAAAGAAGACAACAACCTAAGCAACCTAAAGAGTATAAGGATGCATTGACTAAAATTCCTCTACCTAACTTTGATGGCAGCGGCAAAATCAATGCTAGAGCATGGGTACACAAGCTTGACACTTTTCTTACACTCAAGCCTATGAGTGAGGAAAAGGCTATACACTTTGCTACTATGCATTTAGAGGGATTGGCTTATGATTGGTGGCACAATGGACTTGTTTCACAACATCATAACAGGATCACTTCATATGATGAGTTCACTAACAAACTCATTACAAGGTTTGACAGGAAGGATGTAGAAGTCTACTATAGGGATTTGGCCCAATTGAAACATGTTGGTAGAGTAGACTCATATGTTAATGAGTTTCAAAAGATTGCAGTTATGGTTCCCGACATGTCAGATAGGAGAGTGACTATGTTATTTGTTGAGGGATTGAATGATAGATTGAGAGGATTGGTCAAAGTTCATAGGCCAAGGGCACTTGATGAGGCCATTGAGCTTGCACTTGACCTAGACACTACTCCTACATTTACACCACAAAAGAAAAGTTTTAAAGGCTCAAGTTCTAATCCAAAAAAAAATTAATCAACCTAAGTTTATTCCTTCTTCTTTGGACAGCGAGGCAAAAAGTGAATTAAGAAGAAAGAAACTATGTTTTTCTTGCAAGCAACCATGGGAGCCTGGACATAGATGCCTTGGGAAAGGCAAGGTACATCTTATAGAGGTTATTTTAGATGAGGAGAGTGAGACTCATGAGGATACAGGTTCAGATCATGATGCTGATCATACGGAGCAGCAGCCTACATTGGAGCTTGAAGCTAATGATACAGGTGCTACAGGTCCAGTTACTATTGCATCTATTTCAGGAGTACCTAGGTATCATCCTTTTCGTGTGAGAGGTGTCCTTAAGGGACAACGAGTCACCTATCTGGTAGATAGTGGAGCCACACATAATTTCATTGATGAGGGTTTGGTTATGAGGCATGGTTTACAGGCTAAGGACTTTGCAGGTTTCACAGTGACAGTTGCAAATGGATTTACCATGAGTTGTCAGAAGAAGGTATCTCAGCTTAGCATTCAGATGGGTGATTATACTTTGACTAATGATTTCTACATGGTCGGACTTGGTGAGATTGACATTGTTTTGGGAGTCCAGTGGTTACAATAACTTGGCCACTGCATTCAGGATTTCCAAAAGGAGTTAGAGTTTATACATGATGGGAAGAAGATTGTGTTGAGGGCACTTTCTAATGGAGGACCCAGGGTTGTTTCAGCTAGACGTATGGAGACTTTGTTTTGTCATGATGATGTTGCATGGGCAGCCCAGGTTTTTGTATTTTCCAAATCTTCTTCTGATGGTCCACAGTATCATGTAGATATCCAATCAGTATTGGATAAGCACAGTATGGTGTTTGGTGATATTCCTCCAGGTAGACCACTAGATCGTGGATTTGAGCATGTGATTGAGTTAGAGGAGGGCACCAAGCCCATCAATATAGCACCATATCGACATCCTCAACACTTCAAGATAGAGATAGAGAATACTCTTAAGGAGTTGATAGATATGGGACACATTCGGCCTTCATCTAGTCCATTTGCTTCTTCGGTTGTTTTGGTGAAGAAAGATGGGATTATGTGGATGTGTATTGATTATAGAGCGCTAAACAAGAGGACAATCAAAAACAGGTACCCTATACCCAAGATCGATGAGCTACTTGATGTGCTACACGAGCCGTGTATTTTTCTAAGATTGATCTTCGTTCAGGCTATCACCAAATTCGTGTCCGTGATGAGGATATACATAAGACAACATTCATATGCCATTATGGACACTATGAGTCTCTTGTCATGCCCTTTGGTCTTACTAATGCACCCACTACATTTCAGTCTTGCATGAATCATGTGTTCAATAAGTAGTAGTGGAAGTTCCTATTGGTTTTCTTTGATGGCATATTGATATATAGTAAGACATGGGAGGAGCGTCTTCGACATCTTGATGAGGTACTTGGTGTTATGGAGGCCCAATCATTGTATGCTAAGGCTTCCAAGTGTGAGTTCAGGATGGAGGAGATTCTTTACTTGGGGCATGTGATTAGTGCCGATGGGTTTAGAGTTCATGAGGAGAAGATCAAAGCTATCCAGGATTGGCCTACTCCAAGGAACATTTCAGAGTTGAGAGGTTTCTTGGGTTTATGCAGTTATTACAGGAGGTTTGTTAGAGGCTTTTCACATTTGGCAGCACCACTTACAAATCTCACTAAGAAGGGGGCATTCCTTTGGTCGGATGAGGCATAGATGATTTTTGATTGACTCAAGGAGGTGATGAGTACCACTCCAGTTTTGGCACTACCAGATTTTACACAGTCTTTTGTACTTGAGTGTGATGCATCAGGTGATGGTATTGGGGCTGTTTTGATGCAGAATAGGCATCCCATTGCATTTGAGAGCAGAAAATTGAGGGATGTTGAGAGTCTTTATTCCATAGTTGGAAAACTCGGCTCGGCAAAAAACTCGGCAAGCCAATTTTTGGAGAGTCAAAAAAAACTCGGAGAAATCTCGAGAAAAACTTGGCAAAAAACTCGGGAAATTAAAAAAATTGCTAAAATTTCATTAGAAACACATTTTTTTGGCAAAATTCAATGACAAGATGAATCCAATGAGTTCATAAATAAGTACAAAAGTGTTTTCTATTAAATTTGATTGACTTCAATGCAAATTGATTACAAAATTGCATTCTCATGCAGAATCTTGATGGCTGAAAACCTAATAGTCTGATACAAATTACAATAGATAGCTGAAAATGAAAATAGTAAAACTAGTCTAGAAGTAAATACTAAAAGTAAACCCAACATATTACATCTTCCTCTTCCCTAATTTAGCCAAAGCTAGGGAAGAGGCAAGTGCTCTAGTCCTGCGAGTGCGCGGTGCCGGTGGCTCTAGCTATGGCTCCAGCTCTGGCAATGACTCCTCATGCTCATGAATGTCCTCCAACCCTACATCTCCTGTTGCACCCAGATCCTCCATTGCCTGTCTCTCGAAATCAAGAATCTCGTTTGCGGTAAACAATGGAGGCTACTCATCTTGCCCTGTCCAATCACTGTAAGGATCTATCTCATCCAAATCAATAGGATCCAGTGATTTGTCCTCTACCTTTTTTGTGCGCAACCGAAGGTTGTATTGCACAAAGACAAGGTCATTGAGGTGCTTTTGGGCTAGTTTGTTCCTCTTCTTCGTGTGAATGGCCTTAAACAAGCTCCAATTTCGCTCACAACTGGATGCACTACAAGGCTGGCATAGTATGCGGAGGGCAATTTTTTGGAGATGTGGGGTATTTCCACCCCAACTTTTCCACCAAGCCTCTGCAAATGAAGCTTCTTTTTGCTCTATGAAGATTTTGTTTTCAATTTGGATTCAATATTTTGCAACAAGAACCAAAAAAAATGATTAAACAAAAAGAAAAATGGAAAAACAAAAACTTACCTGGGATTCGAATTTGCCTTCAAAATCCGCAAAAAATGGCGTTTGAATCCGATCTTCTCGATGCCACAACGTTGCAAATGAACTATTTTTGCTTTGGGGGGGGGGTTTGCTATGTAGAGCTCAAAAATTCTAAATTCTGATTATGAAAAACCTTTTCTAGCCCCGGAATTTACATATACCTGCGCCCGCGAATCTCTGGAAAAAACTCGGCGAAAACTCGGCTAAAACTCAAAAAAACTTGGCAGAAAAACTCTGCGAGTAAAAGTCAAAAAAACTCTTTTAGAAAAAAAACTCGGCGAGTTTTTGGCGAGTTTGCCAACTATGCTTTATTCCACCTATGACAAGGAGATGCTTGCCATTATGTATGCTTTGGCAAAGTTTCGTCAATACTTGCTAGGTGCGAAGTTTGTGGTGAGGACCGACCACAATAGCTTGAAATTCTAAATTCTGATTATGAAAAACCTTTTCTGGCCGCGGAATTTACATATACATGCGCCCGCGAGTCTCTGGAAAAAACTCGGCGAGTCTCTGGGAAAAACTCGGCTAAAACTCGGGAAAACTTGGCAGAAAAACTTTGCGAGTAAAAGTCAAAAAAACTCTTTTAGAAAAAAAACTCACGAGTTTTTAAAAACTCAGCGAGTTTTTGGCGAGTTTGCCAACTATGCTTTATTCCACCTATGACAAGGAGATGCTTGCCATTATGCATGCTTTGGCAAAGTTTCATCAGTACTTGCTAGGTGCGAAGTTTGTGGTGAGGACCGACCACAATAGCTTGAAATACTTCTTAGAGCAAAAGGATTTGAATGAGAGACAACAAAAATGGGTCTCTAAGTTACAGGCATATGATTTTGACATCCAGTTTGTGAAGGGTAAGAAGAACATTGTAGCAGATGCACTTTCCAGGAGACCTACTATTTGCTCTTTGAGTGAGATTTCAGCTGATTGGAAATCTCAACTTTTAGTTGAGTATTCCAAGAATACATTTGCATGCGAGATCATGGATGGTTTGATTTAGTATGATAGATATAAGGTTGTTGATGATGTGATATATTATAAGGATAGGATATTCTTGGTACCTGAATCAAAACTTAAGTAGCAGATATTGAGAGCTATTCATGACACACCTCTAGCAGGGCATCTAGGGTTTTTCAAAACCTATAGGCAGATTAGAGAGAGATTCGCATGGTGAGGCCCCAAGGATGATGTATTGCAGCATGTTAGAGAGTGTTTGACTTGTCAGCAAAACAAGTCAAAGCATATTTTCCCTGCAGGTCTACTTCAACCATTGCCTATTCCAAAGCAGAAGTGCGAAAGTATATCTATAGATTTCACTATAGGTCTTCCGAAGGTACAGGGCAGAGATTGCATATATGTGGTTGTTGACAAGTTAACCAAATATGCACACTTCTATGCTATTTCATCAAACTATTCAGCACCGCAGGTTGCAAAGTTGTTCTCTAGAGAGGTGTTTCGTTTGCATGGCCTTCCAAAGACCATTGTCAGTTATCGGGATAGCAAGTTTATCAGTGTGTTTTGGCAGGAGCTATTCTGATTAGTTGGTACAAAATTGACACTGAGCACTAGTTATCACCCTCAGACAGATGGACAGACTAACATAGTGAATAAGTGGGTTGAGGGTTATCTTCGCAATTATATTGCAGGGCAGCAGCGTGCTTGGATTAGGTGGTTGCATCTTGGTGAGTATTGTTACAATACCAACTATCATATGTCAATTGGCATGTCTCCATTCAGGGCTTTATATGGCTATGATGCATTATCTTTCATGGATTTAGCTTTTGATGACAGTAGAGCTCCTAGAGCCAAGGAGTTGATGCATGATAAGAAGGACATCCTTAAGACACTTAAGGATAATATTTAGCAGGCACAAAATCAGCAGAAGATGTATGCTGATAGGCATTGTATTGAGAGAACATTTGATGTTGGTGACTTGGTATTTTTACGCCTATAGCCTTACAGTCATAGTACTTTAAAGAAGAGTGGTGTAGAAAAACTTAAGCCCCAATTTTATGGTCCCTATAGGATTGTGAGCAGACTTGGAGAGGTGGCGTATGAGCTTGATTTGCCAACAGGGAGCTGCATTCATAATGTATTCCATGTGTCATGCCTCAAAAAAGCATTGGGACAACATGTTGCTTCCTCTCCAGATCTTCCACCTCTTGATGAAGGTATGATATTGGTACCTGATAGTATCTTGGACATGAGGGAGCACAAGTTGCGTAGCAGGGTGATTAGAGAGTATTTGGTGAGATAGAGAGACTTGCCATTGGAGGATGCTACTTGGGAAGGTGAGCAAATTCTACAACATCCTAATTTGCGATTGCTTGAGGACAAGCAATCCCGAGAAGGGAGGACGGTCATGTCCCCATTTCCGAAGTGATCACCTATGGAGGAGTTTGTTGGCCTAGTCACCATTCCCGTAGGCTAACTCTAGTGGTAAGGAAATGATTTATGGTTGAGCTAGGACCTTGGAGGCTTGGAGAATAGAAAGTTAGTTCAACTAGCTTTATTTCACTTGTATTTTTGGCTAATGGTATTTTATAATATTTTTATAAAGCCAAAAATAATATTATATTCAGCCAAGGCGAAATTGAAGGATGGAAAAGTGAAAATTGGACAACTTAAAGATGGAAATTGGGAAAGATGGAAAACAAATAAAATGTAATAATTAATTATATTTTATTATTTATATGTTTCCCAAAGGAAAATCGACGCCACCAAGGAGAAGGAGAAAAAATAATAATAATAATAATTTATTATTTTCTCTCTTTAGCGCCGCCGCTCAAGGAGGAAAAATAATAAAAATAAATAAAATAAATAATTTGGAGTTAGTTTCCTTGTCGGCTATAGATTTCAAAATTAATAAATAATGTTTTATATGGGCGTTCAAAGGAAAAAGTATAAAGGGAGGTCATTGGGATCATTTTTCACATCTTTGATCATTTGATATTTTGCATATTGAGTATTTGCTCTTGGTTGAAAGTGATTTTCAGTTGGTTCAAGGACAAAAACCCTTGAATGTTTGTGGTTTGGATGAAAACCCAATCCACCATGGGAGATGGATTCATGTGGAGTTCATCATTGTGCGTAACCGGAGGTTTTTAATGGAGGATTTGCTTCAATCAGCTAGGGTTTGATAAAATATTTGCAATCAGCTAAGGTTGAAGATTGATATTCAGATTTGGTACTCATTTTGGCTTATTTTCATCTATAAAAGCTTGAGGAAGATTTCTACTTGGATCGCTTGGTTTGAGAGGACATAATTGGCAATTTCATCATTCATGCGTGGTCTGAAATTTTGTAACAGCAGTCTGAAGTTTTATATCAGTTGCAGATCTAAGAAGCTTTTGGCAAGTACATTGAGGTTTCATTATCACTTTTGCTTCCTAACCCTAATTGCTTCAATTTGGTGCATGGCCACTTGGGATTTGAGGAGTTTCTTGGTAATTTGGCACTAGGGTTTTATGATCAGCTACAGTTACAGATTATATCAGCAATCAGACATTGGTTTTGCCTCCTATCCTTCATCATCAATCATCTCTAGCAAGGCGTCAATCATTGGAACTCATCATCTTTGCATTGTACTAGGGTTTGATCATTATTTGAGGCATTTTTGTACATCTTTGGAGGTCTGATTTGAAATCAGTCATGGCTGTTTGTACTCAGAGCTCACCTATGTATTTGATTCATGCCATTTCATGATCCAGGTATGTGAATAAAGAAACCAATTTCATATCTTTAATTTGTAATTGTATTTCCAGCTGATCTATCTATTTTATGGTTATCATTTGTTGTCATATGAATGTTATATTTGAACATTTCCATCTTCATACTATAAACTACATGCATGTGAAAACAAATCATCAAAATCTCAAGTAAAACATCGGGAAAACAAATCAGAAAATTCTGGACAGCGAAGGGAAAAATTTGGGTTAGATAACACAGGGATCTTACATGATGTATGAGGTGAGCATTTCTACCTGCTTTTCCAGCAGTTCTGCTTCTTTTTCCTTTTCTTCCAGTCTCTTGGCAAGAATATCTACAGATAGTTTAGCATTGTGGATATCCCCTTCCACAGTAGGGGGTCCAAGGTCAATTTTACTTACATTGAAATCATCAACAAAAATATCCATCTCAGCTTTGTCAACCATCGGCTATGCTACCTCCACAAACTGATGTCTGGTAACTGGGTCAACCATCAATCTTGACATCCTTTTGACCTTTCTCGACTGAGAATCTGACTGCAATAGCCTGGCCACTAAATCGAACCCAAGATCTACCATTTGCTTATATTTTAGTTTCTTGCTAACAGCCTCCTTCAGCCATGTGGGAGAAGGTAATACAGGGTGAGAATCAAAAGGAGTATTTGGCATGCAGTCTCCTGTTGAGGTAGAGAAGGTGGAGAAACATTCACATTATGAGACACAATAGGAGGGGTTTGTTGTGAACTCACAGGCACATTATCCTTCACAGGTGCAGAAGGAATGTCTTGACTTTTTGTGGGTTGCTCCAGATTATCCTTTGGTGTTTCCACAACATCAATTTTAGGTCTTTTGATATTCAGCTTTTGCCTGGGTGGCCCTGAATCTCCTTCACATTGACCTTTCACTTTACCTCTTTTGTTGGGGTCCTCCCCATCACCATTATTTCCTCCTTGTGATTTGTCTTTGATCTGGTAACATGAACATTTGAAACTAGTCTTTGAGAAGCCGATGGAGTAGAAGCACATTGTCCTTTTACTTCTTGACCTGAAGGTAGCGTTGCAGTATGACCCACAATGTTTGCTTGTAGCCACCTCTTACTCTTTTCAAGCACAAAGGAAGACCTAACAAATATGTCTGTAATCTCCTTCTTCGACCACCTCAACCTTGGCAACGATTTATCTTTCTCTACATAATATCCTTCATCAATCATGTCAGAAAAATCATCCACAATATGTGGGAGATCCCACCCCAAATTGAAAGCCTGCATCTGAGTCATTGTTAGTCTCCTCCAATCCCTTCTCCGCACTTCATGCTCGTCAATGCAATCTTCCCAGAAATCTTTGAGATAGGGTTGGTGTTCATGTAGCAAGGGGTATACAAATTATCTTTCACAAAACCTTTGCTGTCAAAATATGGCCTAGAAACATATGAATGGAAATTAAACGACATAATTATGTCTACATGTCTGGCATCTTCATGTTTGTTGCAACGTTAATGAGTTAGTTGCAAAGGGAAGGAATACCCTTTCTTTTTGTAGTCATGATATTTCTTACTAGCTTGTGACATTTGCCTGCAGATTTCAAGAAACACAATATAATGTGGCATACCTAGGTAGCTTATAAGGTGATTGTTCAAAGCCCCCAATTCTGATATATGTGAATCTATCAAATTGAATAAAATAACTTCCATACTGCACAATGAGGTTAGTTGCCTTTGTACAAATTTTGAGACCAGGATTGCCATATATCCTCCTTGTATTGAACATTAGGAAAGCATCAATGACTCTCCTATAGTCTTTGTTGCCAGTTTCCTCCTGCAGCTGAGGGTAATAGTCATACACTTGAGTAGTATCAATGAAGTTGGTGGCATTCCTCAAGCCAAGCCAAACCCTCTGTGTGTTTGCCAAGACATAAAACAAATGAGAACACATGTGAAATTGGTTTTTCTTTATGAAATTCACCAGTTGATCGTGTAGATGATCACTGATTATTCTCGCCTAGTTAATATGCCGGTCACCGGCACATATCACAAGGATAAATTGGCACATCCATTCTATTAACTTAGACATCTCGACATTGCCCACCACTCTATGTAAGAGAGTGATAATGTCTAATATGTCATCTTTAAGAGAGCCCTCACCAAGTTCTTTGGAAGTTGTGATTGACCTTTCCTCTCTTTCTTACACCAGCTTTTTCCATCCACATAGTAGCCCCATCCGGTCTCCATAGACATGTCTGCATATTCATCCCAGACAGGTAATTTGAACGTGCTACTAATTGATTCAGCATCCAAGGTCACTACTACTTCATCCACTATTTTGACTTGCCAGGACTCCGCATGGTAAATCTCTATGCAAGCCAAAACTAAATCAGTACATTGGACTACAGGAGGAAAACCCCCAGCATGAGCAAGTCCACTTGCGAAGGTCTGCTCAGCTATAGGTTCCCGAGGGTCATTCCCCATCCTGTCCCAGAAATCTTTCATGTCAATATGTCCTAGGTCAGTATCTTTTATCTTGGCTAGTTTATTTCCAATTAAAGTAGATACATCAAACCCCTGATATTTATACTTCATCTTCACAAATTGTATTGCCCACAGGACTGAATAGTTAACCAGCTTCAACAGTACTTGGTAGTTCTCGGGAGGTAGTGGTTTTAGTGGAGGGAATTGGTGTTTCACATACACAATATTCATGAAACCGCAGAGTGATGCAATAGAACGCAGCAATTTCAAATATATATGAAATGATTTGAACTGAAAAGTGGGGAAATGTATGCCACCTACCTTATACGTTGTTGCTAACTGTAAGGGTGATTTCAAACCAATTGATGAGTATACAGCTCCAGCGTCAACGAGAAATCCGGTTGTTAAACGGTGAATAAAATGCCTTCCAAACCCCGTTTATATCCGCTTATTAGGACATCATTTCAATGCATTAATAATCCATTATAATTAATGTTTAGGGGTTAGTGGACATAGCACCTTTAAAATTTTATTTATCCGCAAAAGCTCCATCTCACGAACTCAAGGATGAGTGCCTTCTTTTTCTCTCTTCATCGAAGAATTACCCATTTATACACCCTCGCTCATCAACAAATTGATGGGTCGAAAAACAACCTCATCAGCGAGCTTAAGAGTTCGCAAACTCAATAGTTCATCGGTTATCATTTTGAGCAATCATTACTTATCTTCAAACTTCATTGGCCGCTTCATAAATCAGCGAACTCAAGAGTTCGCTAACTTTTCTTGTGAGCGACGAGACTTAAATAAAGATTTCCTTTTCATTGGCATGACAAGACTTGACAAATCTGACTCACAAGGCTATATGATCGGCCCATCAAGGAGTCAACAAACTGAAGAACTAGGAGATAGGGAACATAGGAAGACAAGGAAAGTTCGTGAAGCGAAAAGGATGCCGATAGCAAGGAAGACTAAGTCAGTGTTCTCTCCCATCGCTACATCGCTAGGTTAGCGAATTAACAAACCCAACGACAAAATTAGGGAAAGAACAAAGTTGCCGATCAAAGGAAAAGGAAACCTTTTGACTTGGAACAATATTACAATGGGTAAGAACACATTGAAAACAGACACAAGACCAAGTTTAAATTAAACAAGGACATTCTTGTTTATTGAAAGGCAAGGACAAAACCTTGGGTAACAAGCAGATGCTGCTATTGTATCTTCCTGCAAAAGGGAGAAGAATCAGTGTTGCACTTTTTGAATGGAATCCTGTGGAGGGGACTGCCACTTCTATTTTGTTCATCCCATGAAACATCTTACACCAAATAATACGAAGAAACTGACTCGTAAGTCTTAAACCCAGAGCACTGACTTTTATGCCAAGAGACATTCAGCAGTTGCTCAAGAAGAGGCCTGGATGTTTGCAGAACCCACACAAAAAAACTTCCAAATATTTTATGCCTAATGCCAGCTTCTGTATTATAAAATCATCCTAGATATTTACTGTTAGTTTCAATGCAGAGTTACCAAAAAAATGTACATGAGCATGAAATCCCAGATTACCTGAGATCAGTTTTCCACAACTCACTATATAATTTTCTCAACAAAAAATAATTTTAAAAAATATGGGACTGTTGCCTTAACACATTTTATGGCTCGGAGGATTTACTTCACTTGAGGCTAAAAGTTTAAAGGTGTTTAACATGAATTTAGAGCAGCATAATAATACGAGGAATTGTCCTGTCCAAATATCCTAGGTATAAATTGCCCTCACCATCAAAGAACTCAGGTGACCCATAATTCCAATGCATTCCACTCTTGGCAGATGCTACAACTATATCTTCCAAAAAGAAGCTTGCACTTCTACTGTATTTTAGGATAGGGAGAATTTACCAGACCTGAAAAGTTGATATATCTTCATTATGCTGTAGCATGATCCAAAAACTTGATGGTTTTAAAGATTGATTACATATCGTTTCTCGAAGCTTTTCTCTATTAAGCTTTAGAGAATAGTTTTGAGGCTTTGCAAACCTTGGCAAAAGTAGCCAAGTCCTGAGCCAAAGTAAGCCTTGGATTCAACTTGGGAGAGTGACTGCCCAACAAAAAAACGACATGAAATAAAGAAGTAGAAAATTCTGGGGGGTAGGCCTTGTATGCTGATAGAGACTGCATTTCTTGATTTGATATTTTGTTTGGGTCTATAAACTCTACTAAGAGGTTGCAGAAGTTTTATAGGAAATTGCAGCTTCTTGCGTCTACTGAACTTCTCTGGATTTTATTGAAAGCAAGGAACAATGATAATTTTCAGGGACAAAGGAGGTCATTTATGGACTTCTGCCATGAGCTCACTCTTTCCACTGTTGCCTTGCATGTTACTTTGATGTTGAAAATGCCCATGGAAGAGTTTTACAAGTTTCTTGCTCTGGGATTCATCACTATTCATAAGGACTACTTGGGAGAGAGTGCTCCACATGTGTGTCATTTTGTTAGAGGCCATCTGACAGTTGCTTATCCTACTGCTTCACAGAGTCCGAGGGATAAGATTGTCAGGTAACTTGAGCTCCCACCTGCCGTTTGTGTGGATGCCAACTTCGATAGTGCCTTGAATCAACTTTCTGTTGCTGATGTTGCTCTTAAAGCTTAGTAGGATAGGCTGGCTTATGCATTTGTGGATCATAGGGCTGAGACTTCCCTGGCTGAGAGTGAGATTTTGACAGGCTACTCCTGGTTTGAGTAGTTGCTTAACCGTCGTGCGAATGATATTCTGAAAATTGTTTTACAAAAGAATATTAAAGAGTAATTGGATCTGATTAGGTTAAGTCTTGTCAATTATCTGCTAAGGATCTGTAAGTTGTTTTGAACTGTTGTACTGTTCTGTATGGTGGCTGCCAGTTTGGCCCTAGACTCTTAATGTTGTCCCACAGTTTGTTTCTCTCCTAGGCCTGTGATGCTAGGGTTGAACTGCCCTTTGGGCCTATAGATTTTGTAAATTTTATTAACTTTTAGCAATATAATTTTTTTTTTTCTTTTTAAACCTTAATTATTCAAAACATGCCCCCTCCCTCCCTAGTAACATAAAATTTGTTCTGCTCTAGCAATGTAACATCCCCTTTTAAACCACAGCACTAAGTGCTCTGTCTACAGTTAGAATAAACAAGACTGGGTCTTTCAATCAGAATAACGCAACTAACTCTGTCTGCTGTTAAAATAAAGTCGGTTTGGGTTTTAGTCTCCTACCTGTCCATACCAATCAGTTAGCATCGCAATTAGGAGTTGTTTGGTTAGCTGCCCACATTTGAGGAAATTGATTGTCAGTTAGCTGCCACCATTTGTGGACTGACTTCCTATGATTTAGGATCGCTGGAAGCTGGGCTATTAAACAGCGCATAAGGCAAAGAGAAAAATTCTTTTTGAATATTACAAATCCAAAACTCAATTTCAGCTACAGGAAGGTGATGCTTCTACAGCAGCTTGCTTGGTCCTTGCCTTCAGGCGTGAACCTGGTCCTCTTGGGGACAAAAACCCTCAAGAGAATATATGGTGCAGGACAGTTCAGATTGTGCAGAGATTCAAGGATTGGCAGGACAAACAGTTGCATGACTGCATGTGTGTTACGGATACTTCAAGTTCAGAGTTCAGATCTGTATGCTGGGCATTTTCCTAGTGAGTTGTATTAGTTTAGTTGCTCCCCATTTGCATGTATGTCTCATGAAAATAGTATAAAAAAATCTCTGTTGTTAGAGATTTTCTGGTTTTCATTATTTGTATGCAATTAGTTTAGGACATCACAGCGGTGTCAGAGCTTTGATCTTGCCAACCTACAAAAAACACAGAGAAAAAAAAAACAACAAAAAAGGGAAACGCCCCCAAAAAAATCAGACTTATGTACTGCATGTTAGAGAGTGACAGGGAAACAAGATAACAACAGAGGTAAAGGAGGAAGCAAAAAATAGCACACGAGGATAGAGAGGAAAATGACAAAAGATGAAAGGGCAAATCTATTTCAAGATATCTTGATAGGAATTCAGTAAGGACAAGAAAGAACAGCAGTACTAATGGCACAATGTTACATTTCCAAAGTAACATGCAAAATCCAAGTTATACTAAGGCATATCAAAGAGTGTGAAGTTCAGCTTTGCATGACCGACCAGCGGTCAATCAAATGAGTCTCCCTCAAAAACCTGCTAAGCCAATGTTTATATGAAAGAATGAAAAACCAGATGCTCAGACAATTACTCAAGGGGAGTTAGACACACTTTTTGTGGAGTATCAAGAGAAATCGGATGATTTCAAGGCTACAATAAGTTTTTTTAACTATTTGGAGATACTTGAGAAGAAGCTCCACGGTGGCGGAACCCATAGTAGCAATCGAAAGGATGAAAGGTGGGACCTACAACAAAGGATGAACAAATTAAATGCTCCTACTTTGATGGCAGCAATAGAATATCTGCCTGGGCATGGTTGTAGAAGCTGCAGACCTACTTTACACTCAGCCATATGGTGGAGGAAGACGCCATTTAATTTGCCACATTGCATTTGGAGGGTGTTGCCTATGACTAGTGGCACCATGGTTTAGTCACACAAGGGCATAGTCATGTGAATAATTTTGATGATTTTAGTAAGAGATTGTTGGACCACTTTGAGCAAAAGGATGACAATGAGTATTTCAAGGAGCTTGCCAAAATCAAAGAGCAAACCTCTATGGATTTATATGTTGTTGAATATGAGTGAGTTGTAGTTATGGTACCTAATATGTCAAAAAAGAGAATCCAAAGTAACACAGAAATGGATATGGTTATTTTTCAAGACACCTAATAAGGATATATATATATATATATATATATATATATATATATATATATATATATATATATATATATATATATATATATATATATATATATCACAATTTTATAAGCTATTAGTGAAGATTTTCATTTTTTAGAAGCAATATAGACACAGTAAACTAAATAAAAATTAAAATTAAAAAATATAAAAAAAAATTAATAAAAAATAACAATTATAAAAATTAGAAACCAAAATTAATAATAAATCATCTTTTACTTTTGATATATACCCAGTCCAACTCAAAAATAAATGAAATTAGACTTCATCTTAAAGTTGCCTGTGACCTAACAGGTTGCTAATTATGTTTCCCGCTTCATCTAACAGGTTACTCAATTTTATCTAACAAGTTGAATGCTAAGACTATGGACCAAGCTAAAATTATCAAACAGGTTGTTCATTTTTATAGGTGACAACTCAATTTTCTACAAGTTGTCGAGACTTAGTTTATCATGCACAGAGAAGACATCTTACAAAAATGTTTCGTAATTTCATCAACATCTTACCACACAAGGATTTCATTGACATTCCATCACAGGCAAAGGATGGGTCACAACACACGCAAGCAAAGGAAAACACAAGAAAAAACAACATAGGTTTTCTTTTTCTTTTTTTACATTTCACCATGGATACAACACTATTTTTGGGGACGTTGAATCCAGACATATCTAGCAGGGCTTGAAATTTACCCTAAATATAGGTATGGTCAAGTATAGTATCCAAGTTGTATCTATATCCATACCGGGAACAGCAATACACGTACCAAGGGAGGGGGTTGGCGTATCTTGCAACCTTGAGGAATCACGTTTCTCTTTATCAAGGGTTTATTTGAGCCCCTCAAGGGTCTAGTCAAGGCCTTTGCCCCCCCCCCACCCCCCCCATCAGTGCAAAAGGTTATTAGGAGGGCTTTGACACTTGAGCCATTTGTACTAAGAAGCAAATTTTCATCTCAATCTCAAGCACCTACAGTAAAAAGGTAATTTTTAGAAAGGATGATTTAATTCATACACTCAAAGGGCTACAACTCATCCCATTGCAGCAAAAAAGATTGATGAGCAAACTAGAAATGAGCTTAGAAGGAAGAAGTATTTTTTGTGCAAAGAACCTTGGGAGCCTGGTCATAGATGTTTGGGCAAGGGCCAGTCCATTATATTGAAATAATTCATAATGAAGAGGAGACTAGCTATGAGACTGATAAATCAAAACAACAACATGCAACAAAAGAATTGATTGTAGGGCATGAGCCTAAGCAGTTGACAAGATATGATACTAGCAATAGTGAAGGGACACTTGCAACTCTTTCAGGAGCACCATGGTATCACCCATTCCAAATTCATGGAGAGTTATCCAAACAGAAGATTATTATGCTTATTGATAATGGGACCACCACAACTTTATTGATGAAGACCTTGTGGTTAAGAGGAGATTGAAGGTGGAGGACTCCTCGAGGTTCAAAGTCCCTGTCACTAATGGTTTCACTATCCCATGCACAAAGGTAATTTGACAGCGCAAGTTATCCCTTGGAGATTATAATGTATCTGATGATTTCTATGTTGTGGAACTAGGGAAAGCACACATGGTTCTAGGTATATAGTGGTTGCATTCCCTTGGGGAATTTTCCCAAAATATTAGTCCATGGAGCTGAAGTTTAAATATCAGGGTTAAGATATGGTACTTAGGGGCATTCTTGATGGGTCACCTCAGGTGATCATAGCTAAGAGTGTATGCAGCCAATATAGATTTTATTGAAAAGATTTTACAATTAAAACCCTAAAATCTAATATCAAATGCAACAGAAAGATAATGATAAACTATTGAAAATAAATTAAATGTTACCGAAATATTAAGAATGTGGTTGCTCAAAATTTTTTGCATAACTCCACTATAAATGTTGCCCAGGGTAATAAATGCAAATGAGTTTGATTTTTATAAAGTTTTGGGGACGGTTTCAAAAGTGGTTTGATCGGTTGAACGGGAAAAGGTAGGTGAATAACGAGTTTTTGGTTATGTGAACCGTAAATAATAAATTAAGTTTATTAATCTTAATTTATTATTTATAGGAGGATTTTAGGTTTAGTAAATAATAAATTAATTTTAATTTATTATTCACGGGATATGGTAAAAGGTAAAAAGATTTAATTAATTAATTAAAATTAATTAAACTTTAGGGAATTAAGGGTGGATTAAAGATAAATGGAAATTTAATTAATTAATTAAAATTAATTAAATTTCATGTAAAGGGAGGAATTAGGAAATAGATCATAAGTCAATTTTTTATGTCTACATTTTGCCCCTCTTTGAAATGATGTTGCAAAGCAATGTCGTTTCAAAGAAGATTAAAACATAAGTTTAGATTCAAATCTTGGGTAGGCTGGGGCTTATATGGGGCTCATAAAAATGAAGCATTGGTAGATAATGCCCCCTCAAGAGGATATGCAGGGACGAAGCAGGTGGATAGGCTCTTGAAAAAGGAAACAAAGGGGAGGATGGGGAGTTATGCTGATTAAACTTGGAGCAACCTGATGTTTGATATAGCACCTGACATTATGCACCAAGGTATAAAGACAAAGGTGACGATGTGTCCTGTGCCCCAGCGTAATACAACCTTGTCTAACATATGAGGAAGGAAACTTAGAGCATTAAAATCCTAATGCATAAAAGGTATGATATGACCTTAGATGCAAAGGATAATGCAAAAAGCTATTCCAACATACACAAGATATGAATATTAGCTAGAATGTGATTCAAATGCAACATGAAATGATGACACACACAAGCAAGCAAGCAAACAGGCACAAATGATTCAGAAACAAACAAGGTGTTGCCCCTATCAAGCTAAAAAAATTGATGATCAATTGGATTTGATTGATGTGATTGATTGATAGAAAGCGTTGTTGATGTGGGGACGATTTATCCCGAGAACAACGCGAGGATTGTGTTGTTGATAGGGGAACGATATATCCCGAGAACAACACTAGGATTGGGAACGATATATCCCATTGATGATGATGATTGATCAGGGTCGCAACAAAGCTAGGAACAAGACCATAGATGTGATTAGATAATTTGACCTGATTGATTGACATTGATTGGTATGGAAGGATACTTGAATGTGATTAATTTGATTGGTTGAGTTGATGGATTGATTGATTTGATGATTGGAGAATTGATTTTTTTGTATTTTGGGAACATTGTGATTTTTTTGGCTTTTCAAATGTTATGATGTTTTTGGATTTTTGGCATGGGATTGTGTGTAGATAGCCTTTGGATAGATACCAATGACAGGGGAAAACCAAACCACAAGGCAAGGATCAATAATGAATGGGGATGAACAATAGTGAATGCGATAGATAAAAGGTTGGATGGATGGGTACAAGGATTGGTGATAGGATAAAGGTAGGTGTCTAGATGGATAATGTATGGGAGATATATGATAGATGGATGGAGGGAGCCTAGGATGTGATCTTCAAGGACTACGTCGCATAGGAATAACCTGCCCCCACTCTATATATTATGACGTAGGATGTAACAAGGTGATTCTGATTAGGATGCATGATAGGGATAATGGTTGGAAAGTATGAATGGACTGAGGATGTAGATGGATGTATGGAGGATATTTTTAGAAATAAATGGATGGAATTGGGAGTATGACAAGAGGTGTCTAAAAGCATTCTTCAACATTTTGCCCCTATCCTCATCAAGATCAAGGAGGAGGAAGGGAAGATGGATGGTGCAGTTAAGGAAGGTACAACAAATATGATGGGTAAGGATGTCCAGATAAGATGGAAAATGATAGGATAGGATATGAGATGGGATAGATGTGACAACATGCCCCCAAGTGTAAAACACATAGATAATCACCTATGCATGACGCCTGTTTGCCAAGTTTTCATCATGGTACTTATCCAAGGCGCCTGTTTACCAGGTTTTCACCATTGGACGAAATGGTTTCTCTTTACTATTTTTTTTTTTTTGTAGGGGATAGTCGAATGGAATAGATGGGGACTCAAGATTTTGTTCCCATAGAAATGTCCCTAGATGGATAACTCACAGACCATGTCAAAGGTCATTATGCTCATAAATGTTAGTAGGGAATTGCATGAGAGGGTAATGGATTTTGAAGTGGATTATGAAAGGTTCATGCAAGGAATGATAGGGGATAGGAGAGTATGATGTGGATAATGATGGAAGGATAGTGGATGAGGATGGAGTTAAAGAGATAGATATGGCTTATGCAAAAGCATGGACTATAGGATTATGATGGAAGAAATGAGTAGGATAGCAGAAGGGAGATGGGAGGATGGAGGTATGTGGGAATGTTGTGGAGTGGAAGGGAACCAAGACCAACGGTTGCACACACCGAAATGGATTTTGAAGCTTGGAATGGGGATTTGGGATTAATGGAGATGTTATCTTAGGAATATGCCTATTTAGGTCTTTAGGAACCCAAATAGACTTATGAAGCTTAGGATTTTGTGATAGGGAGCGGGATGTTTGGGATTTTCGCATTGTGGATGCTCCATTTGAACTAGGTACTTTTTGCTTGGGGACCCAAACCATTTTGGTTTTGAGATTATCTTTTTGAGATGTGGACTTGGGTAGTTTCTTTGAATTTTGATTTTGCTTTGATTCTTCGTATTTGTACCATATGGCATGAGAATTATCGGGATTTTTGGCTTCATGGGTGGAGACATCCAAATTTTTATTTTTGAATTCCATAGGGGTGTTTAGGATAGCTTCATGTTTATTCAATGTGTACATTTGTTGATCATGATTAGGAATTGTAGGAGATTTATGGGAACGGGATGTATGAATGGATTTGTGCCTAAAGTGATAAGGAGATTGGAGGATGGGAATATTAGGAGTTGGTAGGAGTGGAGGTAAAGTGGATGGAGGGATGGTAGGAGTTGGTAGAAGTGGAGGTAAAATGGATGGAGGAAGATGAATGCTCACATTCTTTTTGGGTTTGTAGGATAATGGGGGAGGAATGGAAACATATGTTTTATGGGTGTGATGAGGTGTACCTAGTTTGGGCTTGGATGGAGTGGATTTAGGAGGTGGAAATGTGGTACCAACATCTTGATATTGCTTACCTTGGGGTGTATAACCAATACCATATGAGCGTGGAGGGACTTTGACATGAATAGGCTCCAAAATACCTTGTTCATGAAGGCCTAAGCCTTTACCTTGATAGTTCATGTTTTGGAGTATGCGGTGGATGATGGGACTAGGTGTGCTTTGGGAACTAGACTTGAACTCATTATTGGATGGAGAAGTGGTAGACAATGGTTGATGCTCTCCTAGTGAAGAACATTCATGGATGAAAGTAGCCAGACTAATAGGATGTGATGGCAGAGTTGAAATAGAATCAATATGAGATGATGAAGGAGCAATAGGATCTTGTTTATGCTCATTATGCTCATGAAGATTCAATGAATTTGTTTGATTATCTATGTGCTTGTGGGGACCAAGTGTCTCATCAAGGAAAATGGATGTTGTGGGATGATGGACAAGAGTGGTGGAGGTTTCTTGAGCATGGATAGTATTGGAACTGTGAGTGGAAGGAGTGATAAGCTCTTGATCATTAGTGGAAGGAGTGACAAGCTCTTGATCATAGACAATATCTTGATCATAGAAAAGATATAGGTTATGAATAGGTTGACTGAAAGAGCTTTGATCTTGATTTGGTAAGGAGCAAGGTTGATCATGCTTTAGAGTTGATTCTTGCCATAAATCTTGAGTTTGGATAAGAATGGAGGTTTCTTGGATAGATTTAATGTATGGTGGAGAGTGAATTGGGATTATGGTAGGTGGATCTTCAAGAACATTTGAAGGTTCTTGGATAATTTGTGGACTAGAAGATGGGATTGGAGAAATAGGCATGACATTTAAAGGTTCTTGGATAGGGATTTGATGGCATGAGGGTGGTGGTTGATTCCTTGCTAGTATCCAATGGATCACATCCTTCATTAGTACACGAGTGGATGCACAATATAATGGATGGATAATAAGGGTGGAAGGTCTAGGATTAGGTGTGATAGGAGTAGGATTAGGATCGGGTGGATGGACAAGAGGATTGGATATAATAGGATTGGGATTTGGGTTAGCTGGTGGGATGATATGATTGGCTGTGATAGGATCAAGACTTGGATTAGGCTTAGGTTGATGGATCATAGGATTGGGCTCAGGTGGAAAGGTTGATGGTTTAAACTTCAAGTGTGTTTGGTTTAATAGATTAGGATTTGGAAGGTTGGAAGGATTATATGATGGAGGTTCCATAGGGATGGATGGATGAGGACTAGTGAATGGATTGGTGTATGATTCCAAACCTGAGGTGGTATCTCCCTTGTCAAGGGTATCATTAAGATGGCTTAAGGATTCTTGATCTTGGTGCAAGGAGGGATTAGTTCTAGCATGCTCATGTTGTGGAGGATTTTGAGATGGATATTGAGAAATATTCATGAGATTGGTTGATGTAGAGAGACTAGGTTGGCATGATGATGGGGGTGACTCAGAATTTAGGTTGAATTTGTTGATGTTGTATGGATGATGGTGGTGAAGGTAACAAAGGCATTGATGAATGAGAAGGCTGGGGGGCCAATGGATTAGGATTGAAATTATATGGAATTTGTTGTTGTTGCATGGATAAAGGTATGGTGGATGATGTGTTAAATGAAGGTCGTGGTCTTTGGGCTAAGATTTGTTGTTGTTGAAGGAGGGCTTGTTTTTTTTTACTTTGTTGTTGAAGATATAAGGTGAGGGGACTTGGTATGTGTGAAGATGAAGCATGGGTAGGGATCTGGACTTGTGAGGTTTGAGGTAAAGTTATTGTTGAATAGGTATGGGGTATGGACGTGTTGGGTTGATATGAGTGATAGATTGGTTGTGATAAAGATTCATATGAGGTGGATGGAGATGACTCGTAGAGTTGGGGTGTTGACGTGGTAGGATGTTGAAATTGTGAAGACAATTGTGATAGTTGTGCCAATTGAAATCTAAGATCAGCCTCTTGTTGTAGTGATTGAGCGAGTTGTTGTAACTAAAGGACTTCGAGATTAATGGATGTCGAGGTTGAGACTTGGGTAGGATTATAATTTTGTGAGGTTGAGGGCATGGAAGAAAAATCTTGGGTTGTGTTAAGATGATAAGAATGTTCTTGTGGATAATGATCATCATAGATATGTTGAAGCTCTTATATTTCCTCATATTCTTGAGATGATAGTGATGTTGGTGGAGGCCAAAATGGGGAGATATATGGTTCATGGGTATCGAAATATGCATCATGATCTACCAAATTCTCATCATTAATATATCTAGGAGGGCCTCCAGGGAGTGTGAGTTTTGGTTCTAGACTTGTCCTGGATTTGTTGATGGTCACAACCATTTTGACAAATAAGGATTGGACTAGGTGGGAAATGGATGGATCAGTTGAAAGAGCTTC
This sequence comes from Cunninghamia lanceolata, assembly GCA_027924645.1. Taxonomy (NCBI): domain Eukaryota; kingdom Viridiplantae; phylum Streptophyta; class Pinopsida; order Cupressales; family Cupressaceae; genus Cunninghamia; species Cunninghamia lanceolata. The sequence goes on along the minus strand of BSBN01000135.1, from coordinate 1,488,808 downwards.
TTAGGATTCAAAGTGACAAGGTTCCACTTGAGATGTAACACGAGGATGAAAGGTTCCCAATTTGGAAAGTCAAGTTGATAATATAGGAGACAAATTGTAATGGTGATAATGATCAGGTATGCACACACATCAATCATATAAGACACACAACAATTTGATTGGTTGTTTTGTTTTTGATGATATTTCGATGTTTTGCAAACACTTGTAAACATGCACGATCCTAGGATAGGAAAGGACAATACTTGTTGAGTTCCCACTTGGTTTTACCCAGCTGCGCCTACTTATGGTGTATAGCTCCAGGAACTTGAGGCACGAGCTCCCTCTTACAGTGCTCTCACTTCTCAGGCACACCAAGTTCCAGGTCCTAGGACACACAGATCCTGAGGTACCTTGCTATCTCTGCCATAAGCCGCGAAAATATGGGACGGCTATCAGAGTTTCCTCCTGTATCAACAAATAGAGGGTTTTTGGCCACTAAACAAAAGGGTTCTAGTGTATATCCGGGGGACCGGCACCTTACGAGCGTCCAGCAAGCCACTAAAGGCTTTGACTAACCCTACTAGGAGTTTTAATATACACAAAGGTACACCTCCTTTCAAGCTAGCACTGTACGGTAAGCGCTAATACCGGTTAGACTTGGCTTTCGCCTTATCCTCAATTTATATAGCGGACCGGACGAAAGTACCGCTTGGGGTCGCAAATGAGTTCTCCTTGCGGATGTGTCTCAAGAGCAGGCCCACTCTAAGGATAACAAAAGCAAGGAAACACGTTGTTTTTGATCTCCCAGATCGCATGAAACGCAAGGAGAGAGCATACACAACGCCTTTGCCTCACACTCACATGGGGTTCATTTTAATTCCAAATCCAAATGTGTGGATGGTTATACAAAATGTCAAAGGAATGTCTTTGATTCTCAAGATCGTCGAATGGCGCAAGAGAAGAGCAATGCATTCAATGACAAAATTGCAAGCCAAAAGACATCGCAAACACTTGTTAATTTTAACCCTTGCTTATGATGTGATCTAATCTATAAAAAGAAGACACGCTGCAACACACTGATAAGTAGTTTGAAAAATTTGTCTTTGACAGGCGTATTGCTGCAATGAAAATGTTAGACCAAAATGAATGAACCTGCAAAAGTCCACACAAGAACGTTAACACACAACAAGAAGAAAATATTTGATGTTTGCAGAATGAAAGTCTGAATTTCAAATGATTATACCAGAAAATCTGAGATGAATTTGAGAAAATTACTTTCTCCACGATGTAGTTCTCTCAGTTATCTTTCCAACGCCTGTAAAAACATGAAAATATGATGAAAAACAAAAAAGTTATGCTAGTTTGACTGAAACAGCCTCCTAGGGCTAAAAAATTGGCACTCTGGGATATCTCTATCACTATTTTTGGCTATTTGAAAAAATCTTTTTCACATGCAATTTGTTGTTTTAGATAATCCTTTTTGATGTGGCAGTTTAGGTTTATGTTGGGGGTTCGTGTAATCATTAACCAATGTTTGCACAAAATTTGATCACATGAGGCAGTTCGCTGAACCGACGATTATAGCTATTGACACTTGGGGGTTTGAAGAAATGCAATTTGTTATCTCAAGCGGCTAAAGTCTCCACATGTTCACATGCAATAGTTTGGAATCTCTTGATTAGTGTGGTAGCTGTATTGCATTGCCCTCGTCATTGTAAATCAATTCAGCAAAACACAAGTTTAACAACAAATATGTTGACAATAAACATGAAGTCAAATCATTCATAAAATTGCAAATACACATTACGAGCCATAGATAACAATGAACTTTGGCGTCACAGCCAAAAGATTTTGGTAAGCGATTTGTAGATTTGAGACATGATACCACGGTTTATATAATTAAAGCAATGCCCCAACAAAAGAAACAATGAAAAGAAATCGTTGTTGTTGGAACAATACAGAGTTATTTCTGAATATCAAAACCCAAGAACATCTCACTATAGGAAGTTAACACGTCAACAAAAGAATCTTGCAATACCCTTTTTTTCAAGACCGACCTTGTAGCATATATTGTCAAGAAGAAAATCAGGGTCTTGATCGCCCAATCACTGTAGTTAGGCTATTTGCAGGTGGTTCTTTCTTACCAATTAGATTATACATACCGCAATACATTACACAAAAAGAGAAACAATCCCATCTTTTTGGCTGTCCATGGTATTATTGATACTCACGGTAAAAGAATTGTAATTTAACTATTTTGTGCTGACAGATGGTTTTTAGGGACTGCCAACAACTCTATAGCTACATGACAGGAAGTTAAAAAAAATAGAAACAATTAACTAACGGTAGCAACTATAACTGCAGTGATGACAGATTGGTGTATAAGTTTCTATGTTCTAAAAAAAAATCTAACCGTCACAATGAATGCATAAAATAAGACATTAAAGTCAAATATGTGACAGTTATGATTAAAATTTAAAGCAGAGTTCTAAGGATCAAACGTTGCAGCTTTAAGGATAACACCGCCAAAAACAGAGCTCTAAGCACGTGCACCCATAGGAGATTCAAAGATTATGCTGATAGGAATAACTGACAAGCTCAGATAACCAACAACTTCAGAAAATTGCCAAGCGTGAAGTTTTTGTATGGTATGAAACAATATGCTGACAGCCAACGAATTTAACAAGTCATTGCACCCATAAGACGTTCAAGGCATACGCTGATAGGAACTGATGAGAGGTTGAAGGGATACGAACAATTGACGAGTTTAGAAAAATTACATATAAATTATAGTAAGGCACATGCGCCTGTTAAGAAATTCAAGGAATACTCTGAATCAAACTGACGATTTTAAGCTCAAATGATCAGCATCAATAATGATTTAAACTATCTTTAAATGCCATAGAATTAACCGTTCATCTTGGATGCTATAATGGTGATTTGATAATCAAAGAGATTCAGTTAGGGTTTTCAATGATTATTTCATGCATATAAAACAAAGATTTATACAAACTGTTGTCCACAATGTTTTAAAAACAACGGTCAAATCTCTGCATGATAACCTTTAAATCGAGAAACAAAAGAAACCATAGGAAAACCGGGCTGTTCACAAGCAATTATGATTTCAAAACAACGATCAAATCTTTGCATATTCCCCTTCAAACCTGCAAAAACTCAACACCCAGAGCTTACACAAACAATTGATTATCAGAAGATGGGTTCACGTCGGGTTCACCATTGTATGCAGCCAATATAGATTTTATTGAAAAGACTTTACAATTAAAACCCTAAAATCTAATATCAAATGCAACAGAAAGATAATGATAAACTATTGAAACTCAATAAATTAAATGTTACCGAAATATTAAGAATGTGGTTGCTCAAAATTTTTTGCATAACTCCACTATAAATGTTGCCCGGGGTAATAAATGCAAATGAGTTTGATTTTTATAAAGTTTTAGGGACGGTTTCAAAAGTGGTTTGATCGGTTGAACAGGAAAAGGTAGGTGAATAACGAGTTTTTGGTTATGTGAACCGTAAATAATAAATTAAGTTTATTAATCTTAATTTATTATTTATAGGAGGATTTTAGGTTTAGTAAATAATAAATTAATTTTAATTTATTATTCACGAGATATGGTAAAAGGTAAAAAGATTTAGTTAATTAATTAAAATTAATTAAACTTTAGGGAATTAAGGGTGGATTAAAGATAAATGGAAATTTAATTAATTAATTAAAATTAATTAAATTTCATGTGAAGGGAGGAATTAGGAAATAGATCATAAGTCAATTTTTTATGTCTACAAAGAGTATGAAAAGGACTTTCTATAAGCGACAAGTCTCATAGGCAACCAGTTGGTTTGTGATAAAAGGCAAGCCTACTACTTCACCTTTGTGTAACCACACTTATCATGCTAACATTCAAACTATTTGGATAAGCATAGTATTGTGTTCAATGATATGCCTCCAGGTTTTCCACCAAATACGGGATTCCAACACATCATAGAGTTGGAGCAAAATACTAAGCATGTCATGATCACCCCCTATTGCCATCTACAAATATATAAAGAGGAAATAGAGAAGGCCATCAAAGAACTATTGGAGATGGGTCACATCAAACCTAGTTCTAGTCCATTTGCATCATTAGTGGTAGTTATAAAGAAAAAGGATAGTACGATGAGAATGTGTATAGATTACAAGGCCTTGAACAAGAAGACAATCAAAAACAGATATCCCATTCCCAAGATCAATGAGCTTATCGATGAATTGCATGGAGTTGCCTATTTTTCAAAACTTGACTTGTAGTCCAACTACCATCAAATCCATGTGCATGATGAGGACGTGCACAAGATAGCCTTGAGGTGTCATAGTGGACACTACGAGTTCCTGGTCATGCCATTTGGGAAAGCAAATGCACCAACTACTTTTCAATCAGTTGTGAACCAAGTATTCAATGCTCAATTGAGAAAATTACTTTTGGTATTCTTTGATGATATATTGATCTGTAGTAAAATTTGGGAAGATCACTTGAGACACTTGGATACAACCCTTGGGATATTGCAACAACCGGTCTTCTTTGCAAAAGAATCTAAGTGTGATTTTGGAGTTACAACGATTCTACACTTGGGTCACATCATTTGTGCTCAAGGTGTTCAAGTGGATCAGCAAAAAATCCAAGCCATTCTTGATTGGCCAACTCCTACTACATTGATTCATTTGAGAGGCTTCTTTGGCCTATGTAGGTACTATCATCAGAAATTTCTCACGGTTGGCAACACTCCTAACTGACATGACTAAGAAGGGAGCCTTATTATGGAATGACACAGCTCAAGAAGCTTCTGAGAAGCTTAAGAACGTAATGATGAGCTCATGCCCTATACTTGTCATTCCTGATTTCTCACAACCATTTGTTGTAGAGTGCGATGCTTCAAGTGAGAGGATTGGAGTTGTGCTAATGCAAAAGAGGCATCCCATAGCATTTGAGAGCAAAAAATTGAAAGCTCCAAAAAGCGTATTTTATGTTTATGGCAAGGAAATGCTTGCTATCATGCATGCTTTGGCTAAGTTCAAAAAGTACTTAGCATGTGGCAGCTTTGTGGTAAGAACAGATCACAACAATCTGAAATTCTTACTTGGCCAATGTGATTTGAATGATCGGCAACAAAAGTGGGTAAGCTTCAAGCTTATGAATATGACATAGAATATGTGAAAGGTAAAAAGAATATGGTTGTTGATGCTCTTTAGGGAATGCCTACATTCTACTCCATGTCTTCTATAATATGCTAAGAACACTTTTACTACTAATATTTTAGATAGAATTGTGAAGGATGATAGGTATATAGCATTGTTTCTCCAAGTTTCCGGAATGGGGGGACAAGGGGACGGGTTTCTAGGGACGGCAATTTTTTTCAAAAATTTAGGGGACAGCGAGGGGACGTCTAGGGGACGTCTATATATATATAATTAAAAATCTTATGTATTATAATATATTAATATTTATAATAATATTATAATAATCTTATTTGTTATAATATTAATATAAATAATAATAAATATATTAAAATTTAATAGTTATAATAATATTATAATAATCTTATGTGTTATAATATATTAATATAAATATTAAATAATAATAAATATACTAATAATATATATATATATACTACTAATAATAAATATATATATATACTAATAGTAATAAATATACTTATATATAATAATAATAATAAATATATAATAAGAGCACATTGTCCCAATTGGAATCTTTGTGTTTATTCAAAGAATGCACTGATATGGTTCAATAAGTTTGATTCAATATTTTTAAGCATTGTTATTGAGAGTAAAATAAGGTTGCAGAATGGTTAACTAATATAGGCATTAAATCAGTTATGTAATTGGAAATGTCGGAGCCAAGCGAAGAAGGCTTGGTTAGGGAGGATTCGGAGTCTGTGTGAAACAAGGAGAACGGTAGCGAAAGCTTGGATGGATTCGATGCAGCACGGGCCTTGGGCAGCCTTCTTCACGAGCTGGGAATGAGGAGACGACTGAGGAGAAGAGGGAGCAAATTTCCAGGATTACAGTTGGCAATGTTAATATTGCGATTACAGAGGAGATCCAAGACACTGCGATCCCAGACCACTTTCTACACTCCAAGGTGGACAGATTGAAAAAGAATGTTGTCATAGCAAAATTTATAGGGATCTGACCGTTGACGAAGAGGATCAAGAGATGGGTGGCTCAAACTTGGATGGGCATAAATCCAGAAATTAATATTTTGGCTCTGGGGTTTATTAAGATTATTTTCCAATTGGAATATAACAGAGATAAGATTTTGAAGCGCGGCCCTTGGTTTTTTGGGAACACTAGGTTATATATCAAGGCTTGGTCTCCGAGTTTTGATCCACATTCAGAGTTAATCAAGGAGGCGCCTTTATGGATCAAGATGTACAAGTTGTTGTAGGAACTCTAGACGAAGGAGGTCTTCAAGCTTATTGGGAGTACTTTGGGGGAATATATCCAGTGTTCAACTACAACTGGCAATAAGCAATTGGCCACTTATGCCCGTATTTGTGTGAAAATTGATTTGAGCAAACCTATAAGACATATCGTGCGATTGTCTTCAATATTGGGTGAAAGATTACAAGAAATTGATTATGAATGCTTGCCCATAAGGTGTTTTGGTTGTTGGAAAATTGGTCATCCGGCGAGGGATTGTGATAAAAGGAAGAACTCGAAGAAATTACAAAAGGATAAGGACCCTTCAGACTTTAGGAAAAGTGAAGAGGGGGAAGCGGGAGGGACCAAGGAGAAAACAATTGAGGCAATTGAGGCAAAGGAAGAGAAGATAAGAAATTCAGATAGGGCTCCTCTGAATACTAATGAGGAGCTAGGTGTAGAGGAGATCAAGAGGGATGCAGGGTCAAAGCAGGATCTAGCTAAGTCGGGGCAGATGACCCAGGAGAAGGAAAGGTGGGGGAGTTGTTAGTCCAGACAAGGTGGAGGTGTTATAAGATAGAGGTAATACTACGCCCCTGCTTCAGGGAAAAAGGATTGAAGGATCAAAACCAGCGACAGGAGTGCTATCCGTCAAGGATAGGGATAGTGACAATGATACTTGGGGAGGAGAGGAGAATGACAAAGAGAATGAATGGATGATTGCCACAAGGAGAACAAAGAAATTCAGGGGTAAAAATAACATCCCTTTAGATATGGGAGGTGCTAACAGTAGGGGAAGGAAGACAGAGGTTTCCAAAGCGAAGACAAAAGTGATAGAAGTGGGAAATGGAACTCAAGCATCTTTGAGGCAATTTGTGATAACTAGAGGCGAGCACCTCCCTGAATCCAGGAGATTATGAAGATCATAAGCTAGAATATCCAGGACCTTAATGGCTCGGAGAAACGCCGTTTGATCAAACGGCTGATAGAAGTAGAGTCTAGACATTATTTTAATCTGGAAGACTAAGTTGGAAGGGTAGCGACTCATCGAAATGATTCCGAGAATTTGGAGAAATGTTGAAGGAGTGGTCGGAGATGTTGTGGGCACAGCAGGTGGATTGGCTATTCTTTGGAACAAAAGCATCATTTCAGGTATGTTAGTGGAAGCTAATCATTTCTATTTGTCAGCTAGGTGTAAGAATGTTAGGAGCAATAAACAAATGATTGTTGCCAATGTTCCAGCACCCAATTTAGAAAAAGATAGAGTGGAGGTGTGGGAGTACATCAAGAATTTTAGGGAGATTATGAGAGGGAAATTTGGGTGGTGGGGGGTGATTTCAGTGTTGTGTTGACTCTGAAGGAGAAGAGAGGAGGCAGGGTTCAAAATAATCTAGGTTCTCTAGCCTTTAGAAGACTGTGTGAAGATTTATCTCTTACAAATATCAAACCTAAGTCAGGTTGGTTTACTTGGAACAATAAAAGAGTAGGAGATGATAACATTATGAATAGACTTGACAAATTTTTGGTGAACTCTAATTGGTTTTTGAACTTGGATTGCTTCCATTCAGAGGTGTTACACTTTGGGGGGTCAAACCATTGGCCCATTGCTTTACATGTGAATAGTGTCAACAAACCTAGGGGCATTCGTTTCAAGATGGAGGCCTTTTGGTATGAACACCCGGATTTAGCTCAGTTTCTGGAAGGATGGTGAAAGACAGAACATAAGGGCTCTAAGAGGTATATTTTATTTAACAAATTGAAAGAAGTAAAAAGACAAGCAAGATTGTGGAATAAGAATACAATTGGGGATCTTTTCAAGAATAAGGAAAAGGTGGAAACAGAACTTCAAAGATTGGAAAAGGACATTGCCTCAAATGGGCTAACTCCAGAAAAAAGAGGACAGAAGAAGTTGGTATGATCCAGCAACATAACAGGGTTTTACCAGTGTACCCCGAGGACGCGTCCCCCGGGTTTTTTAGGCATTTCCTCAAAGGGGAACGTCCTGGGGACAGGAGGACGGGGACAAAACGTCCCCCTGCCGTCCCAAAAATGCAGGGAAAAATGGGGACGTCCCAAGGACGGCCCCTCTGGTGCTAAGCCGTCCCCCTAATAATTTTAAAATTTCGCAGTCAAAAATCTGTATATTTTGCCCGGGGGCTTCTACGCTTCCACGAGCGACCAAAGATCTGTATATTTTGCCCGCATTTGGAGCCATAGTATATTTTGCTAGCATTTGCAGCCATAGGAGGTTCAAGGAAAACGCCGATAGGAACAACCGACGAGTTTCGTAAATTTTCTGGCGTGAATTTTTTTTATGGCGTAGACCATTCGGAGCGCGATAATGCTCACGTATAAAAGCCTATCGGTTAATAATTAGTATATATAATAAGTATATATATTATTATTTAATATTTATATTAATATATTATTATAATATTATTATTATTATATATAAGTATATATTATTATTTAATATTTATATTTATATATTATTATTTATAACAAATAAGATTATTATAATAATAATATTATTATTATATACCAGTATATATATTATTATTTAATATTTATATTTATATATTAATATTTATAACAAATAAGATTATTATAACATTATTACATTATTATTATTATATATATTATATATAGACACAAACGTCCCCTTGTCGTCCCCTCGCCGTCCCCTAAATTTTTGAAAAAAACTACCATCCCCGGAAACCCGTCCCCACGTCCCCCGTTCTAGAAACTCAGAGAAACAATGGGTTTTACAAATGGAAGAGATATTCTAGCAATAGAAATCCAGAGTCAAATGGTTGAGCAAAGGGGATAGGAACACTAACTTTTTTCACATAGGCACTAAGATTAGAAGACAAAACAACAGGATTTTGAAAGTTCAGACGCTTGAAGGACAAAACTAGAGGATATGGAGGCAATAAGGAGAGAGGGGAAGAGCTTTTTCCAACCTTGCTTGAAACTTCCCCTGAGGTGGATTTGGAGGCCTAGGGGGATATGTTGAGTAACATCCCAAGCTTAATTACGGAGAACAAAATGAGGCCTTACTTGCTCCTTCTCCCAGAGAAGAAATAAAGAAGGTGGTCTTTTCGATGGGGGCGAGGAAGGCTCCAAGCCCGAATGGCTTCTAAATCGAATTTTTTCAAAAACATTGGGATTTAGTGGCAGAGGATGTGTGGCTTGTGGTGGAGGAAAGCAAGGAGCATAGAGCCAGTTTGAAACCTTGGAATTCAGCATTCATTGCCCTTATACCGAAGGTGAAAGAACCGAAATACTTTGATCATACCGAACCATTGCTTTATGTAATGCAATGTATAAGGTGGTTTCCAAAGCCATGGAGATCAGACTCAAGGGATGTTTAAGAAGTATTATATCAAAGAAGCAGAGCGGTTTCTTGAAAGATTCGTAGATTTTAGATGGCATTGTAATTGCTCATGAAGCCATACACTCAGTCCAAAATAGGAAAGAAGGGATGACCATAAAATTAGACATGAAGAAGGCTTATGACAGAGTATCTTGGGAGTTTTTGTTAAGTATCATGAGGAAATTTGGGTTCAGTGACTCTTGGTGCAGATGGGTTCAAAGTTGTATTTCGTCTACCTCCTATGTTGTGTTGATAAATGGAGTTCCAAAGGATTTCTTCAATGCAAAAAGGGATTTACGGCAAGGGGATCCATTGTCCCCTTTTCTGTTTCTCATTATGGCAGAGGCGTTAAGCAAAAAGTTGAAAAAGGAGGTTGATGTTGGCAATCTTAGAGGCTTACAGATTTCTGGAGGTATCAGTAATGTCACACATTTACAATTTGTAGATGATACCTTATTATTTGGAGAGGCTATGGCTAGGGAGGCCCAAGTTCTTAAGAAGGTTTTGGTCCAATATGAAGCAGCGATGGGGTAGAAGGTAAATGAGTCCAAATCGAGTAGTTTCTTTTTTAAGGACCTATTGTGATGTAATCACACATCACCCCATTGCAAATGGGGACACCCTCTTTTTTACTTGCTTTCTGTCCTTGTTTTGCTTTAGATTTAGTTTTCCTCTAAGCTTGTAAGATTTTGATAGTGTTGGGTATCCAAGTCTCAACAATTTCTTGCCAAGAGGTCTATATGCCTTCATCCTGATGCATGTCACTGAGACCCTGAAAATGACTAAGTTTGATATCCTGAAAAAATGACTAAGTCTGAAATCTGGTGGATCCTCAGAAATCTAGAATCTGCATGCTAAATCCTATGGATCCAGGACCTATCTCAAACATCCTGGAAGTATATTGATAAATATTTAAAGTATAAGAAATTCTTAAACACATTTTCAATATACTTCCATTCAGGAAATCCAAAATTTGACTAAGGCAAGAAATTCCTCACTCTATGTCTAAACCCGCCCTACCTGGGCGGCCTCACAAGGTAGTCATGGACAAGGTCTTCACAAGGACAAACTCTCCACACAGAGCCTCCAAATCCGCCTAGGGAAAGTTAGGGCATTTTTAGGATAAATTTGTCAATTGAAGAATTGGATAGTAGTGACTGAGTCTGGAAATTAAGTTAAAATTGCAAATTTGAGAAGAAAAGCTCATTTGAAGGCAAAATCCACATCACCCTCTCAAACCCGTCCTACCTGGGTGGCCTAGAAAGGAGGTCTTGGATACAGTGACAATCACATGCCTCTTGCCACATGATACTCATGAATTCACCTAAGGAGAAAGTTGATGAAGTTTGATGGAGAGATTGCAAGTTTTTAAGGTAAACAAAGAGCTTTTGAAGGTAAATTCCAAGCCTCCCTCTAAACCCGCCCTACCTAGGCGGCCTCAAGAGGTCCTTGTGGATTGTATCACCTGACACATGAGGCACTCCAAACACTTACTCCAAAGCCGCCCAAGGTGAAGAACAACATAAATTGCAAAGTTTGATAAGTATGATCAAAATGACACCACAAGGATGAGATAGTCAAGTTGAAGGAGTAAGAAGTTTCTAAGTGACAAAAAATCCAAGACCTACTCTTAAACCCGCCCATACTGAGCGGCCTAGAGAGGTGAGCTTGGAGTTTTGGTGTCTAAGCACTGCAACTACTCTATCTTGACTCCCTAACTCATCATGATGCTTCACATGCTTGAGAGGATCATTCAAAGAGAGGGAAGTTTGAAAAATTGGCTAAGTCTTAAGGAAGTTGGAGAGAGAGATCTTCATGAGGAGAGGAATGAACCTTAAGTGAAGGAATCCACACCCTACCTTCCAAGCCGCCCATGCTAGGCGGCCTTGAGCTCTACACTTGGACAACTCCAGCTCCTCCACATCACACTCTCCAGACACCACCCTCAAACCCGCCCAAGGAGAAAACTTACCAAGTTTGCAGTATTTTGAGTTGAAGTGCAAGGAGATCATGAAGTTTTGATGAAAGTTCACAGGTTTGAATGTATTTTAAGGCATTTTGAGGAATAGTCCAAGGGTCACCTCTAAACCCGCCATACTTGGGTGGCCTCAAGAGGTGCCCATGGACTGTGTCTTGTCCCACATCAAACATTCCATACACTGCTTCTAAAGCCGCTCAGAGTGAAGACAATGAAATTGGCAAGGAGAAATCAATGAATGGATGAAAATGAAGCACTTCATAGGTGAGGTAATCAAGTCTAGAAGAGTGCAAAATGCTCTAAGTTGCAAAATCCAAGCAATACCTCCAAATCCGCCTTTCCTAGGTGGCTTTCACCATGACATGAGGACAAGGTCATTAAACATTCCAAATGTGTCATTCAACTTCATGTAAACACCTCAAAAAATTATTGAGTCTTGCTAAGTCTGGAGAAAGAGCTATCAAAGGAGGGAATGAACATCAAAATAAAGTTTTAAGTGATAAAATCCTCACACCACCCTCAAATCCGCCCATGCTAGGCGGCCTTGAGCACTTCACCTGGACAATGTCATCTCATTCACAAGACACTCTCCGCCTATCACCTCTAAACCCGCCTAGGCACTTAGGCATGGATTTCACGCGAAAGGGTATGTTTTGAAATGTCATTTTTTGATCCCACATGCATAAGATGAATGTAATTTGTTATTGAAAATCCTTTATATCAAGTCTTAATTTGATGTGTTTCTTTTTGTAGGTGATGGAGGATCCAAGGAGGTGAATGGCGAGAGCTCATACATGAGAAGTTTGGAAGGCGGAGGAAAGTTGCTCAAGTTTGTCATCATCACCACATGGAGGAGAGTTCTTGCATCAAGTTCATCTTACTTTGAAGACTTCGTAGACATCAACGCCACGCATGAGAAGGAGTCATCATCCAGAGTTGTCTACTTCATGTACATCCACCATATGCAAGTCTACTACAAGAAGTCACGCACAAGACATCTTCCACCTCAACACTCCATGAGTCAATGCAACTGTCCAGAGGCATGATCCTGCAAGAACAACATCACAAGATGAGAGATGAGCGTGATCATCAAAGCGATCCATGAGTTACATCAAAGACAACAAGAATAAAATATTCTACGTAAAGTGAACATGAGGTGAACCAGACTAGTTCGTGTGAAAATGCTGAGGTGGCACGTACACATCATCAAGCCAATCGCATTCTGCCATGTCATTCATTCAAAAGGGCCCACCATAAAGATGCTCCAAAGATGCTTATCACATTGGGAAATGTGCCTTCATTGCCTCTTTCATGTTCTAAAAATAGCAAATTTTGTAACAAATTGCCTTGTTGTCTCAATCTCGGCCGTTGATTGCTAAATCAATCTGAGCCATTCATTGTAATTCTTGAGCTCTATATAAGGCTCACTACTCTCGTTTGTAAGGGGAATCATGAGAGAAGATCATTAGAGGGGGACATTAGAAGATTAAGAAGAAGATCATTAGAGGGACATTAGAGGAGAATCATTAGAAGTAGAGATCAAGAAGGAGTAGAGTAGAGAGGAAGCTCTTCGAAGTCATGAAGAGAGACATGAGATTGTTGTAATCACACACTTCAAAAGTAATACAAGCTCATTGTTGTTGTTTTGCATGGTGATCTTGTGGCTTTGAAATGTTAGCATGGTTTCAAGTTCTTGAATATGACGGAGATGTGTTTCCAAGAAGCTTAGATAGTAGAGTAGATAAAGTTCATTGATGTGATGTATATGCTAAAGATATTTGATGAACTCCTCCTTGGTTCATACTTTTGATGGTTTGTCGCTGGCAAGTCATCGTGCAAAGTTAGCCTGAACTACATTTGCTTAAGTTCGATTGTGAATGCTCATTCAAACTACGCCAGTTGTGGGTGTTTGGATGGAGGTTTACAATATTAAAATCATTGAGTTACCTTTGGAGATTGCACCTGCTTCGTGTAATTGTTGGTTCTCCTGGTGAAGCGGAGTAAGGTTACACGAGGAATTTGTCTATCGTAGCATGTGCATTATATTATTGTTCTTAGATTAGAATCCTCTCAACCCTTTCTCTTTTTTCATTTTCTTATAATCAATTTGAAAAGTTCCATTTCATAAGGAGGAAGTAACTTGTTTGAATGGAGTGAGGTGACAATTCTATGTAAGTCCCTTTGTGACACAGCAAATCCCATCACACCACCAAGGCTATCCGTTGGAAATCACATACAAGGAACCTTGGAGGGTTCTTGTTTGATCACGTAGTTTAGCATTCGAGATGCTTTGTTCAAGAGAGGATAGAGCACTTGGTGTTTTATTCTAATGTTGTTGTTGTCAAGAAAACATCATCAATAGAATTGGTGCTAGAAGGAGGGCCGAACGGGGAAAGAACACATTGCTCCAGTCATCATTCATTTTATGCTTGCCTCTCCTCCTATCACTCAATAGAATTGGCGCTAGAAGGAGGGCATGATCAAGAAATATTGCTCCATTCAAAGATATTACTCCATTCGTTGCACGCCCTTCTCCTCCTAACGCTCAACAGAATTGGCGCTAGGATGGCGTGAACAGGAATTACATTACTTGAAGCACACGGATGAACTCTAAATTATGGAATTGGAACCAAGTGAGCTTTCAAAGAAGAATCCGAGATTTGCAAGATCTCTCTTATGTCGAAAATACAAAATGAGTAAAAAATCAGAAAATTCAAAACTAGACATGGATTTCTCAAGATCTTAAAGGCAATTTAATGCGGATCATCCTCAAGATGATGTTCTTCAGCTTTGGTGGGCTTTGAACACACAACTTCATCCTAAGAGCTTGAGCGACTTCGCATCAAGGAAAGGATGCAGAATTCACAACACCAATGGACATGAGGAGCTATATTGTCTAACATTTTTATCAAGGATGGAATTAGCATTGCAAGGCAAGATTTCTTTTTCATAGGTACATGAAAAGATTGTTTCTGCAAAGGTGGTGTTCGACGCCTTGTTTGACGAAAGAGACTTCTTCGAAAGTTTCAGGGAGATGATAAAGAAGAGACTAAGCATTGAGAAGGACCTTGTTGTGACCTAATCACACATCGCCCCATTGCAAATGGGGACCCCTTTTTTGAGCTCTGATGCTTTGCATTTAGTTTTGAATGATGTCTCTAGATTGTTTCCTGATGAAATCAGTGGCTAGGACAGAGTAAGTTGCATGGCCCCGGGCAAAGGAGTGTAGACGTAGGAAAATCATGATGATGACAACTCCAGCACTATGATGCATTTGGGTCATGGTGTGAAAATTAGACCTTCTACAGGCACTAAGGGAGTTGCTCTTGGACTCAGTTGGGTTTGAAACCATGGAGTGGTAAGGCATTGTCAAGTAAAATGGTTAAGTTTTCAATCAGGATTCAAATTACTCAACCAATGTGCCATCACCTAAGGAGTGAGTTTTTAGTTTCAAGAATGATTTTATCCGGAGCTCAAAATGATGATCTAATGCGCTTAGGATGAGGTGTCTATCTTGATTTATTCAAATGCACATTCAAATGGAGGATCAATTGGTCAACCAACGCGCCATTTTAAGACAAGATGAGTTTCAACTTCCAAATGATTCATTAACCAGAGATCAAAATCATCAACCCATGCGCCAAAATTGAATGGATGTTAGTAAAGACTAAACAAATATAAGAAGATTTAAAAGTCTAATCTCAAGCGCCTCAACTAGAGCACTATGTTTACAAAGGAGAAATGAGGATTTCAAAGAGAGATTGAAATGCTTAACTGGCGTGCCTCAACTACTGCGCCAAGAGTAATGAGGACAAAGTGGTGTCTCTTAAAGTGCTTGTCAAAGGGAGATCAGAAACATCAACCCTTGCGCCATGATTATTGTGCCAATGCCTAGAGGATTTGAAATGCATATCCAATGCGCCCTCCACAAGAAAGAAATGGTAAAGTGTTATAAAGCTTTCAAAGATGAGAATCCAAAACGTGGAACTAGTGCGCCACATCTACCATGCTAAAACTAAGAAGAGCACAAAATTCTGAACCAATGTGCCTAGATTGAAGTGGTTTACTTGCAATTTCAAAGATATCCTTCTATCGGACGCCAAAAATCTCAACCATTGCACTCCCTACAAGGAAACAAAGATAAGTTTTTGAAAGTATTCAACAAGGATTAAAAACCTCATCCGTTGCGCTCCATCCAATATGCTGATTTTGAGGAGTTTTTGATTGAAGACTTTGACAAGTTTAAGATCTTAAATTGCCATCTCATGTGCCTAGTTTAGTGCGCCCAATAGCAAGGAGATATCAGAAGTCTGATCTGCTGCGCCACTATTGGAGTATGGTTTAACTTAAGTTTTTGGCATTTTTTAACCAAAGTCCAAAATCTTGATCCAATGCGCTTGAAAGAGGTAGTTTTGATTGTTGATTTTATAACATCTTTCAACCAAAGTTCAAAACCTTGATCTGCTGCGCCAATTTCAAGCAAAGGTCAGATTTATCATCTAGTGCGCCAAGACATGAAGTAATTGCATCTCAATTTTTATGAGAACATTTAAGAGAAGATCAAAATTGTGAACTAATGCGCTACCTTGGAGCAAGTGGTTGAAATATGAAAAATGGCTAATTTTTAAACGGAGAACAAAATGCATAACCAATGCGCCCAAAGATGAAGGGATGAAGTATCTTGTTTCAAGTTTTAAGTGATCATTAAAACCTTCAACCAAAGCGCCATTTTAGTATCAGGTGAAAGTAAAACTTTAAGTGAAATATTAAGCGAAGATTGAAATCTTGATCCAATGCGCCACTTGTGGGGGGGATCTAGTTCAAGTTTCATGTGATCATTCAACTGGAGGATAGAATTGGCATCTAATGTGCCACTCTTGGTATGATGCTTAGTTTGAAATTTTTATGATTACATTTAGGAAATCAATCAATTTGGCATCCAATGCACCTAGGCTTGGAAGGAATATTAATTGTTTATAATGATTATTTTGTGTTATAAAGCCAAGTGATTGATTTTGTTTCTTTCTCTTGTGTTGCAAGAACATTAACGAAACTGAAAGAGTCATCATGCCGGAACATTTCATTATCCGTGACATCACCTTCAACATCTATTAATTAAGCTCCAAGTTCTATCAACTTCAAGTATCAATTAGCTTCTTTATCAATCATCACTTTAGGGTCAACATGGCCAATACACCCTTCATCTTCATCATCATCAAGCATCCCAAAGACATCTATAAAGCTTCAAGTTCCTCCAGTACATTCAAGTCTCCTTGAGAAGTCATCTACTCTACATATAAGGAAGATGTTATCATCAACATCTACACTCCAAAGGACTCTTTCAAGTTGGAGCATTTCATCATCTATATCAAGTTCAAGTATACACGGAAGGTACACTACTTCATCTTCAATGGCATCATGTCAAAGACACTTCATCCATTCAACTTCAAGTTCTTTCACAATCTTCAAGTCCAAGAGAGGTCTCCTACTTCAAGTCATGAAGGAAGCATCATCATCGTCTACTCTCTACTACTCTCTATCAAAGAATCATCCAAAGAAGATCCACTTACCTGCAAGAGAAGAAGAAAGTATACAAAGTCATGCAAGTGAGCAATATCTATCATACACATCCAGTTTTCAAGACAAGATCAACAAAGCATTCCCAAGCATTCAAGTATCAAAAGCAATTACATCGAAGACATCACAAAGATGATACAATTTGGGAATATGCCCACAGAACAAATTGAATAAACAATTGGAATCCATAAACTGAGATGGCACTTACATGGCATGTACATCATCATCATTCAATCATAGTTTGCCACATCATTCGACAAGAAGGAAGCCAAAGGGATGTCTATGTGGAAGATGCTCTAAAAGATTCTATTTTATCCTTATCTTCTTGGAAAACGTGCCTTCATTCCCTCTCTCATGTACTAAAAATAGCAAGTTGTAACTACCTACTAAGGTGGCATGATCTAAGCCCTTGGCTATCCGGATTGATCTTGGCCATTCGTTGTAATATGGGCTTCTATATAAAGGCCTTGTTGCCTCATTTGTAATTTATTAGATTAGAGATCAGATATAGAGTAGGGTAGAAGATACTCGAGAAATTTTCTGAGAGGACTTGAAGTTGTAAATATTTCTCAAGATTAATGCAAAGGCATTGAAGCCCGCTTGGTGTTAAGTGTTGTCTTGTGGAATCACATGGTTTCTTGTATCTTGATGAAGTGGAGAGATCTTTCAAGTAAATTAGAAATAGATTAGAAGTTCATTGATGTAATGTATGTTTGTGTTGGATATTTGATCAACTCCTAGCTCATGCTTTTAACATTCATCGCTGGTGGAGTGTTGTGTAAAGCTAGTCTGAGCTTTATTTGCTTGAGTTCGATTGTGGATGCTTGTTTGAGCTGCACCATTCAATGGGTGCTTATGTGAGCCTTCATGATTTGAAAACCATTCGTTTACCTTAGGAGATTGCACCAACTTCATGTAGTTGTAGACATCCTTGGCAAAGTGGAGTTAGGTTAATTAAGGAGTTTGTCTATTCACGCATCATCATTGCTTCATTGAACTTAGATTAGTTTCTAAACCTTATCTTTTTTCCTTTTTTTATCATTGATACATCGTGAATACTTTATCCACATTAAAAGGAGAAATAAGCTAAGTGAATGAAGAAGAAGTCTAATGTAAGTCCCTTTGTGATAATCAGCAAGATCACATGTCATCACTAAGTTATCCATCACGAATCATAAGAAAAGGAACCTTGGAGTTGTCTCGATTGATCACTTTGTTTAGCATTCGAGAGGCTTTATTCAAGAGAGAGTGGGATACTCTAGTGTTTTACTCTATTGTTGACTTGTCTAAAAACAATCATCAACAGACCTGCTTGTGGAAGACATGTTGATTCCTGATGGTTGGTGCAGAATACATAATGCAGTTCATTCAGAACTTACATGTTCTTCCTGTCAGGAAGCTATTCGTCAAGTGGAGGAGCAATTAACGTCGGAAGAAGTACAACTAAGGCTACACGACTTGTGGAGCAAATGTCTTCGAGAAATCAATTCACCACCCAAACGAGAAGATGTTCCCATGTTATTCAAAAGTGAAGACAATACAAGCAATCTCGATAATCAAGAAGGGAGCCATTATGCATATCTTCTTCCAAGTAAGAACGAACCTATTGAAGAAGTTCTAAAGAATACAAGCATCGAACAAGATGTTGATTCCTCCATCAAAGAAGAAAGTGATTTGAGTTCATTGCAAGAAGAAGAATTCCTTAATGAACACTCATTCATACATAAGGAGATCCTTGAAAATGAGTTGCACGAAGTACAAAAAGAATTGTTGGAAGATAATCAGTTGGATGCATTACAAGTAGCACTTCAAGCTATCATTGAAGAACCATCAAATAAACAGCAATTCGGAGGGGCGCTTGACACTTCCATCCAAGAGTTCCAGCTGAAGTTGTCTCAAGATGAACAAATTGAGGAACTGGAGGTCAAGGACACGAAGCAATTCGAGTTGGTGCTAAGCCCTTTATTGAAGATCTACAACGAACTAACAGGTGAAATGTTCCATGTTCCTGAATTTCAATTGTTTTCACCTTTTCATTTTGATATGCACACTATTGATTATAATGTTGATTTGCATGTTGCGGGTGCAAGTGGGATGATCCACCACCAACTTCGACCTCCGGACATGCTGGCAGGCGACGAGCATAAATATCCATTCAAAGGCGAAGAACACCAGGTTGTATCTTTCCTTGCTCTTAATTGGAAAGATTTTGAATTTGATGATTATGAATGTCCAAAAGACGAATATGAAGAGTATGAGTTTAAGTATGGAAATTCACAGAAAGCCACTTGTGTTTGGATAAATCATGGTCCTAATGAACTGCCACAATTGATAATCTTGTGTGAGATTTTGTCTAACTATGAGAATCATATCGTGCAAGATGTTATTTCTGAATTCAAAGATAAATTAGCAAAACTTCAAACTGTCACTTGCACATTGCTACTCTTGTTCATCCTGAGAAATCATGCTTGGTCATGTATATACTTAGGTCTTTTGAGTCGTGTCTTCTCTTTTTACATAGCTTTGCTTAGAGTAGGTTTTCCTTTATGTTGTTTTAGAGTAATTTTGCTATGTTCAGTTGGTCTTTGGTTTTGTTTGCTTTCCATAGTTTAGGTTGTTGGCTTTAGTGGTTAGTTGCTTTTCTGGGTTCCCAAGTTGTGAAAAGGCGATGAAGCTTTAAGAAACATAATCTGGTAGATGTTTAAGTTCATTTCTTTGATAAATATTCATGAAAGTCTTTTGAATCTAAGGATGATTTTCTCTAACTTTCTCGCAAGGTTAGGATCTGTACTTGACTCGGAAAGGAATTATGAATTGTGTCTTGACACTGATATCTTGCGATTACACATATCGTTTCCTATTGAATAATTGATTTCTCTTAGTCTTCTTTTGAGAAATTTGAGTCATGAATTGGAAGTTTATTGTGGACTCCATTGCTAGTGTTGAACAGTGTGACGGCTTGTTCACTGGAAGAAGAATCCATTGTTTAGCATGACTTGAAGTATTTAAGGGCCTCATAAATTTACACATCATTATAGTCCCGAAGTTCTAAGTGAGTCTTGGTGAGCTTGAATTAAGTAAGATAGTTCATGATTCCACTTCATTCCATTTTATTGCATCTATCCGTATGCTCCATATTCTATTTCAACCCATCACCTCACTTACATAATAAAAGCCTGCACTCCGTGATAAGCATTCCCGTTTCGCTCCATTCCATTGTATGCATTTCTCCATACCTCCATCTACTCATTCCATTCGCTCCGCCATGCCACTTCATGTACGCAATAAAAGCCTCCATCCATTTCACTCATTCCATCAAATAATGAACTCAAGTCTAGTGTCCATATCATATATAGTCCTATTGTTCGTTGCATACTCCAAAAGGATAAATTGTTAAGATAAAGGTTTGAGTCCTTTATGAGTTGAGCATTTGGGGTTTATCCATGTCAATATCTGCTCAAATGACCTTAGTCACCACAAAGAAGGTAGGGTCAAGATGTTGGTATTCCCATCCGTCCCGCTTAAATACAAGTCCATTGTTTTCATTATCCACCTATTATACATATTGTTTTCCCATTTCACCTTCGTCATTATGCAAAGTCTAAAAGCATATGACCACATACCTTTCACTATCCATTTCCTTTATCCATCTCCATCCATTGTAGCCGTCATTCCTCCACCCGTTTCCTAATCATGTTCAATGAATGTAAGTGTTGTCTAAACAAGAAGCTTGCAATTCCTCCACCCATCCCATAATTCCATAAAACAAATATTTGGATGCTTTTACTCATCCAGCAAGTAAATTCATATGAATCTTTATGCCTTAGAACACAAAATGCTAGAAATTCAACCACAGTTTATTGAAAGACTGTGATTCCATACTTCCAAAATAAAAGAGCCAAAGTAAAATCTAGGTATTTAAGTCTAAGAAGTTGAATCCAATAGCGGCTTCCGCCTCCAAAGTATCCATCATCACTCATTCCATCCCATTTAAAGTTCTAAGTTACTTTATCCTACAAACCAAAATCGAAAAGAAATTCTAAGTTCGTGAAGATTATGAAGATATCATTACGAGTTATCATCCATTCTCGTTCCCCATTATACATCCCTTTCCCATTTGCAAGCTTCGAAGTTTAGTTCGGTACGTACAAACGTTGATTGTGATTTCACTTCATTCTGTCCATCCCAGTACCTCCCACTATATTTCCCGCCATCCAATACACTCCACCATTACCTGGTCTATGTTTGGATATGCCCATCTGTTTGTTTTGCATAATCCACATCATGATCCACTATCCCCACTCACTTTTGTATCATTCGTATCCTATTTGTCATTCCTTACCAACACCGATGAATATACTGACTCGACATGGTTTTGTATGGACTATTGTTTTGTTTTTCACAAAATCAGATTCTTGAGTCTTTCCTATCCATTACCATGGTGAAAACAAAGGCAAAAAGGCGCCATGTGTAATTGTCATGAAAAAAACAAAAAATGATTTTTAAAAAAAAAATAGTAAAGAGAAATCCTTTCGTCCACAGGTGAAAACCACCTCTGGTGGCGCCTTAGATAAGTACCATGATGAAAACCTGGCAAACAGGCATCATGCGTAGAGACACACTGTCTCATTCCACCTATCCATCCTGTCATTTCCATTTCATATCATCACTATCCATTTAGCCCGTATGTATATATATATATATATATATATATATATATATATATATATCCTTCACTCGTTCGTCACCCATGAACTTACCTAGCTTAAGACAAGTGAACTCGGATAATCTTAGCTTCTAAGGGACGGAAATGAACACAATTGCACACTTGGGTCTTTCAATTATGAATGATTGTACTAGGCCTTTGATTCTGATTTCTTGATCATGTATTCATGTTTGTTCAACCTAACATGTGGGTGTACACGAGGTTTTAATTCGTTGATTCTTGTTTATCATTGGAATACTTGGGAGAATCAATGTTTGTTGAACACTGCACACACGGTGGTAATCAAAGGATGAAGTGTCTTAACCCAATTCATCGTTCTTTTCACTTTCGAGTGCATTTCTTAGCTAAGTGATTGAATTAGCACTAATTATCCGAAGTTTTTGGGGCTGGATTGAGTCTTTTTCTTTGAAATGCTCAGGAACATTTATTCGGATTGGCGCTAGATGTTGTGATGTAATCACACATCGCCCCATTGCAAATGGGGACCCCCTCTTTTTTTCTTGCTTTCTGTCATTGTTTTGCTTTAGGTTTAGTTTTCCTCTAAGCTTGTAGGATTTTGATAGTGTTGTGTATCCAAGTCTCAACAGTTTTTTGCCAAGAGGTCTATATGCCTTCATCCTGATGCATGTCACTAAGACCCTGAAAATGACTAAGTCTGATATCCTGAAAATCCTGAAAAAATGACCAAGTCTGAAATCTGGTGGATCCTCAGAAATCTAGAATCTGCATGCTAAATCCTATGGATCCAGGACCTATCTCAAACATCCTGGAAGTATATTGATAAATATTTAAAGTATAAGAAATTCTTAAACATATTTTCAATATACTTCCATTTAGGAAATCCAAAATTTGACTAAGGCAAGAAATTCCTCACTCTATGTCTAAACCCGCCCTACCTGGGCGGCCTCAGGAGGTCCTTGTGGATTGTATCACCTGACACATGAGGCACTCCAAACACTTACTCCAAAGCCGCCCAAGGTGAAGAACAACATAAATTGCAAAGTTTGTTTGATAAGTATGATCAAAATGACACCACAAGGATGAGATAGTCAAGTTGAAGGAGTAAGAAGTTTCTAAGTGACAAAAAATCCAAGACCTACTCTTAAACCCGCCCATACTGAGCGGCCTAGAGAGGTGAGCTTGGAGTTTTGGTGTCTAAGCACTGCAACTACTCTATCTTGACTCCCTAACTCATCATGATGCTTCACATGCTTGAGAGGATCATTCAAAGAGAGGGAAGTTTGAAAAATTGGCTAAGTCTTAAGGAAGTTGGAGAGAGAGATCTTCATGAGGAGAGGAATGAACCTTAAGTGAAGGAATCCACACCCTACCTTCCAAGCCGCCCATGCTAGGCGGCCTTGAGCTCTACACTTGGACAACTCCACTCCTCCACATCACACTCTCCAGACACCACCCTCAAACCCGCCCAAGGAGAAAACTTACCAAGTTTGCAGTATTTTGAGTTGAAGTGCAAGGAGATCATGAAGTTTTGATGAAAGTTCACAGGTTTGAATGTATTTTAAGGCATTTTGAGGAATAGTCCAAGGGTCACCTCTAAACCCGCCATACCTGGGCGGCCTCAAGAGGTGCCCATGGACTGTGTCTTGTCCCACATCAAACATTCCATACACTGCTTCTAAAGCCGCTCAGAGTGAAGACAATGAAATTGGCAAGGAGAAATCAATGAATGGATGAAAATGAAGCACTTCATAGCTGAGGTAATCAAGTCTAGAAGAGTGCAAAATGCTCTAAGTTGCAAAATCCAAGCAATACCTCCAAATCCGCCTTTCCTAGGTGGCTTTCACCATGACATGAGGACAAGGTCATTAAACATTCCAAATGTGTCATTCAACTTCATGTAAACACCTCAAAAAATTATTGAGTCTTGCTAAGTCTGGAGAAAGAGCTATCAAAGGAGGGAATGAACATCAAAATAAAATTTTAAGTGATAAAATCCTCACACCACCCTCAAATCCGCCCATGCTAGGCGGCCTTGAGCACTTCACCTGGACAATGTCATCTCATTTACAACACTCTTTGCCTATCACCTCTAAACCCGCCTAGGCACTTAGGCATGGATTTCACGCGAAACGGTATGTTTTGAAATGTCATTTTTTGATCCCACATGCATAAGATGAATGTAATTTGTTATTGAAAATCCTTTATATCAAGTCTTAATTTGATGTGTTTCTTTTGGTAGGTGATGGAGGATCCAAGGAGGTGAATGGCCAGAGCTCATACATGAGAAGTTTGGAAGGCGGAGGAAAGCTGCTCAAGTTTGTCATCATCACCACATGGAGGAGAGTTCCTGCATCAAGTTCATCTTACTTTGAAGACTTCGTAGACATCAACGCCACGCATGAGAAGGAGTCATCATCCAGAGTTGTCTACTTCATGTACATCCATCATATGCAAATCTACTACAAGAAGTCACGCACAAGACATCTTCCACCTCAACACTCCGTGAGTCAATGCAACTGTCCAAAGGCATGATCCTGCAAGAACAACATCACAAGATGAGAGATGAGCGTGATCATCAAAGCGATCCATGAGTTACATCAAAGACAACAAGAATAAAATATTCTACATAAAGTGAACATGAGGTGAACCAGACTAGTTCATGTGAAGATGCTGAGGTAGCACGTACACATCATCAAGCCAACCACATTCTACCATGTCATTCATTCAAGAGGGCCCACCATAAAGATGATCCAAAGATGCTTATCACATTGGGAAACGTGCCTTCATTGCCTCTTTCATGTTCTAAAAATAGCAAATTTTGTAACAAACTGCCTTGTTGTCTCAATCTCGATCGTTGATTACTAAATCAATCTGAGCCATTCCTTGTAATTCTTGAGCTCTATATAAGGCTCACTACTCTCATTTGTAAGGGGAATCATGAGAGAAGATCATTAGAAGGGGACATTAGAAGATTAAGAAGAAGATCATTAGAGGGACATTAGAGGAGAATCATTAGAAGTAGAGATCAAGTAGGAGTAGAGTAGAGAGGAAGCTCTTCGAAGTCATGAAGAGAGACATGAGATTGTCGTAATCACACACTTCAAAAGTAATACAAGCTCATTGTTGTTGTTTCGCATGGTGATCTTGTGGCTTTGAAATGTTAAGATGGTTTCAATTTCTTGAATATGACGGAGATGTGTTTCCAAGAAGCTTAGATAGTAGAGTAGATAAAGTTCATTGATGTGATGTATATGCTAAAGATATTTGATGAACTCCTCCTTGGTTCATACTTGTGATGGTTTGTCGCTGGCAAGTCATCGTGCAAAGTTAGCCTGAACTACATTTGCTTAAGTTTGATTGTGAATGCTCGTTCAAACTGCGCCAGTTGTGGGTGTTTGGATGGAGGTTTACAGTATGAAAATCATTGAGTTACCTTTGGAGATTGCACCTGCTTTGTGTAATTGTTGGTTCTCATGGTGAAGCGGAGTAAGGTTACACGAGGAATTTGTCTATCGTAGCATGTGCATTATATTATTGTTCTTAGATTAGAATCCTCTCAACCCTTTCTCTTTTTTCATTTTCTTATAATCAATTTGAAAAGTTCCATTTCATAAGGAGGAAGTAACTTGTTTGAATGGAGTGAGGTGACAATTCTACGTACGTCCCTTTGTCACACAGCAAATCACATCACACCACTGAGGCTATCCGTTGCAAATCACATACAAGGAACCTTGGAGCGTTCCTGTTTGATCACATAGTTTAGCATTCGAGACTTTTTGTTCAAGAGAGGATAGAGCACTTGGTGTTTTATTCTAATGTTGTCGTTGTCAAGAAAACATAATCAACAAGACCCTTGCTTGGAGTGCATAGAAATCCAGAGGATTTTGGGTTATGAGACTGATAAGCTCCCTAGTAAGTATCTAGGAATGCCTCTAGTGAGTAGAAGGCCTTCAAAACTGGAATGGAGCAGTGTGCTCAGCTGAATTCAAGGAATGCTTGCATCTTGGAAGGGTCGTTGGCTTCCCTTGGCAGGCAGAACCACCCTCATTAAGGCTTCAATGGCAGTTGTTTCGATTTATACTAGGTTAGGGTTTCAAATCCCTAGCAAGATAGCTAAGAGTATTGAAGATTTGAAAAGAGGATTCATGTGGAGAGGGAGCGAGGATAAATTCAAGTATAATTTAGTGAAGTGGAAAGAGATCTGTAAGCCAGTGAAGGTGGGAGGACTGGGGATCAGAAATTGCAAGGAAATGAACAAGGCCCTTGGTGCAAAGTTGGCTTGGAGAATTTATGAGGAAAGGGAGAAACTTTGGAGTAAAATACTGCAAGCTAAATATCTTCAAAAAAATATAGACAATTTATTTAATGAGGATTGCTCCCTTCCCAAAGGATCCAGCGTCTAGAACTTTCTCGAAACCTATAGCGGGATTATTAGTCCAAAAACGAAATGGCGATTGCATGATGGTAGGAAAATCAGGTTTTGGAGGGACTGTTGGTTGGAGGAGGGGGACTTTAAGGACACAAGGAAATACCTGCCTCTAGTGACGCACTTCAAGGAGGTTCGGGGGGAGTGGGTCATCAATTATCTAGAGGGAGATCCCCCGAACAGAAAATGGAAGAAACTATACACTCCTGGAGGAACTCAAAGGTGTATGCACAAAAAACAAGGAGAGGATTGCTAAATGGCCAGTATGTGGGCCAATTAGAAGACATGCTAATCTGGGGTGGCCAAGAAAATGGTAAGGTTTTGGTGCGAGGCGCCTTCCTCAACTACTCTTGCAAGTGGGATAATTCAAAACAGGTAGATAGCAAACTCTGGAATAAGCGAGGTATTCCTAAGGCTAATGCCTTCTTCCGGATAGCTTGGAAAAGAACAGCTCTAACCTTGGAGAGATTGAGAATGAAGGGCAGAATAGGACCATCTAGATGTGTAATGTGTGAAACAAATGAAGAGAATAATGATCATTTGTTTGTTCAAAGTGATTATGCCCGAAAAATTTGGTCTTTGTTTTTGGGAATGATGGGGCCTTTCATGGGTCCTCACAAAGAATATTCCTAGATTATTGGAGAGTTTGAGATTAAAGGTGGTTAGCCCTAGACTACAAATAATTTGGGATCTAGCTCCAACCTTGATAGTGTGAAATATATGGCTAGAGAGAAATAGGAGGATCTTTATGGATGCAAAGAGATCGGTGGAAAGGGTGTGGGATTTAGTGGAAAGTTCGATCGGAGAGTTAGGAGAGATTCATAAGAAAGGCAACTGGGAGATCAAGGAAAGTGAGAAAAGGTGGGGGGAGGCATGGCTACGGTTCAGATGGATTGATCAACTTCTAGTCCAATCAGATAATTGTATCAGCTCTATTAAGTGGAACAAGCTGAAAGAAGGGTGGATAAAGTTAAACTTTGATGGAGTAGCGAAGAACAATCCAGGCAAAGCTAGAGGAGGGGGGATTTTTAGGGACAATGATGGACAACCGATAGGGTTGTATGCTCTAGACAATGGATTTGAATCCAATAATCTGGTTGAGACGAGAGCGATGTTATGGCGCATGATGATTGCAAGAGAGAAGGGGCGGAAGAAACTGTGGATAGAAGGAGATTCAAGTCTAGTAATTGGAGCAATGAAGGGAGGAGACATCCAAAATTGGAGAATTGAGGCAATTTTAGAGGTAACTAAGTGGGTGGCTAAGGAGTTTGAGGAAGTCAATTTCTCTCACATGAAAAGAGAAGGAAATCGAGTGGCAGACTGGGCAGCTAATGAGTGGGTCTACTTGAAACGAGACAGAAGGGAAAACATTAAATGTTGGTGGGAAAACTTCACATACGAAGCCATTAGATTAATTCAGGAAGACATAAAGGAGGATCCACCCGATAAGGGGTAAGCACCCAAGCTGGTAGTATAAGGTGGGCGTTAGGATCACGAGGGTTGATGTTTGAAGGAATGATTTGTAATATCCCAAATCGAGATATTATTTTGGATTTACGGACTTTCCAAACTTCTAAATTCTGGATTTCTGCTTAAACCCTAATTTCTGAATTTTTTGAATTTCACACCAGACTGAAACAAACACTTATAACAGCCCATAAACCATGCCAAATCATCATATAATCAACACCAACATGATTGCCAACAAAAATACTTGAAATCCACAATCAAATATGCAATAAAACCACTTCAATTTGCAACCACAATGGACTGAAATATAAATCAGAAGTCTGCTGCTACAAATTCTGAATTAAACAAGTCTTCAAATACATATAGATATGATGGACACGCAAGCCAACATGCCCAATACAAATCCGTCATAAACCCTAAGGGTTGTGCATACCAAAATACAATCAAAATAACCTTCAAATGATGGCAAATGACCTCCAAGGTGTGGCGCTCCAATTATGGCTTGAAACCCTAAACCCTAGAATCTTCAAACACCAAGAAATCTTCTCCAAAACAAGGTGCAAGGTCTGCTAGGTCTGCTGCTAATGATGTCAATGATGCCAAAGATGCCAACAAACCTCCAACAATACTCCTCCAATGATGGCGCTCCACAAGTAGGGCTAAACCCTAAGCAAAAGATGACACATCCACCAATGGAACCTCCACAAACTAGGGCGAATCAGGTCTGCACTTCTGCTGCTCCAAATCTACAATGTCTTCAAAACCCTAATCCCAAAATCGCCTTCAACAATCCACAAATATGATCCTCCAAAGTGGCGCACAGGTCTCCACCAAAAACTCCTTCAAAAAGATGATTTATTTCTGCTGAAGGATGAGGATAAATTGCTGCTCCAATCTGCCCAATAAGGTCTTCAATGCAGTTCTAGAAATTCTGCTCCAAATTTGCACAAGTGCCGCTCCAATATGAAGACAAATTTCTGCTCTCAAAATAATTAGATTTCTGCTCCAAAAAGATGATAAAATGCAGATCCAAGTGATGTGATTTGATAGCCTTGAATCCTCCAATGGTAGTGAACCTATCTAGGGCAAAACCCTAGTTCCAATAGTCTCAACTCTCACAAATGCCACGAACCTGCTGTCCCAAAACTGATCTGAAAATCTGATTTTGCAATCTGCTCTTCTATTCCACGAATATCTCCAATGAAGTGCAATTGTGAATTCCGTATGAATCCACCTCCAAGATGAGATTGGGTGTTCGTCCAATCCACCTTATTTTCACAAGGGTTTTCGTCCTTGGAAAATAATGCAAACAAGTTGCAGATCCACGAAGGGAAATAAATGAAATAAGCTGAATGATGATTTGAAATGCCTTCCAAGACCTTGTATATATACTTGACTTTCACCTTTTTCCACTTGTTGGCTGACCAAGACAAGTTTCCATTATATTTTATTATTTCCTTCAAAGAAGGCTGACTTCCCTTAGGTAAAATTGGCGCTCAAACAAATTAAAGATTTGTTATACTTTCCTAGGCCGACCTAGGTACTTCACCTTCCTCTTTGTACTAGCCACCTTCTCTCAAAGGGCAATGTTTTAAAATTCACTTTATCTTCTTTAAGGCGAGCATCCAAACCAAGATATCAAATTCACCTTCACCAAAATATCCCTCAAACACCAATTTCCACGCTCCACTCATCTCCAAGATGGTTCGCCCCATGTGTAGACAAATTATTTTATTCAAGATAAAAGGCATCAAAGTCACCAAAAAAATATGACAAGTCATCTCCAATACTCAAAAATGCCTTCCAAAATATCCCTCAAGGACCAATTTCCACGCTCCACTCATCTCCAAAATGGTTCGCCCCATGTGTAGACAAATTATTTTATTCAAGATAAAAAGCATCAAAGTCACCAAAAAAATATGACAAGTCATCTCCAATACTCAAAAATGCCTTCCAAAAATCCCGAATTGTGAAAATTAGGTCATTAGATCAACAATAGTGATCACTCCAAAAAAGGGGACATTACATAATTTATCATTAAAACGGCAGCGATCTAGGTACGATCTTTTAAGTGATGAGACAAGGGGAACAGCATTCGGAGTTAAGACATGCAGTGGAAGCGGCTAGAGAAGGCAATTTCCTTTCTGTTTTTATGTTTTGAACAAGACGTAGTTTGGAGTGAGAGCTGTGTTGTGAGGGTTAGGCGTCGATGAAGTATGGCATCGGTTGCAGGGAAGAGACACATTGGAGGCCGCATCATGTTCCCAGATAAGGAGAAGAGGCAGGCAAGGGTGGCAAGAGGTCAAAGAGGAAAACGAGGGTGACAGGAAAGGAGGCTGTAGAAGATTTTATGAGTTTTGTTGAGAAAGAAATAGAGAATCCGTGTCTGAGGCATTGGATGGTGAGGATGTAGTGGGTAGTGAAGGATATGGATGGGTTGCCAAAAACAAGTTTGAGGGAGGCTGTGGCTGGTTTTTTGCTCGATCCCGGGTATACCAAGGGTAGGTGGAATGCCTTTGACGGGGCGCAAACCTTGGCATGTGCTTCGCTGATGGCATCCAATGGCCAGCACCTTTATGCTCCATGACGATTTATTGAAGGTGGATAATCAGATGGATGATTTTCATGATTGTTTACTGGATCATATCCAAGGGATAAAGCATCGACAAGCCTATCTTCAAAATGTGGTTGAAGCCTTAGTGAAGGGTCTTAAGGTGGCTCTCCTAGCAGATATACTGCCAGATATCAGGGACTGTTGCATGGTCGAGGAGGCGGATTCGGCTAAGGCGTCACCAAAGGTGAAGTTATGTCCGGTAGGCCATGTCAATTTGGAAAATTGTAATGATGGTGTGACAGGGGCGGGGCCTGCATAATTTGCCTTGCCCTTGGTAGGTTTTTTTTGTTAATAATGACTATGTTCTTAGCGTCTGAAGATATAGTTGTAAGACAGTTATAGGGGTTATAGGGTATAAATTTTTTGTTGAATATTGGACATGAATGGTGGTTGTTGTTAATGAATCGACACAGACTTGGCTACACAGAGGTTTTCTCTGGTTTTTCTCATGGTTCCTAGACCTAAACCAGGGTATATTTAACAAAAAACTAATAATAAATATATATACTAATAATAACTTTAAACTTTTAAAGCTTCCTCTGAATCCAAATGGCGGCTGCACAAATCGAAATTGCGAGTTTAAAACTTCAAAGAATGAAATCATTTTACTTTTTATATTCGCGTGTTCATTGTTTAGGGTTTTTTGACCTGCGTTTTTTTGGGTTGACCAACGAATTTTTTGGTGTTGTAGGGCACCCCCAAGACAGTATGGCATCCCTAGTTGAAGGATGTTCCCCTTGTACAGGGGGTGTCCCTGAGAAGTCCCCATTACGTTTAAACCGGGAATGGAGGGGGGTGTTTTGTCCCCGCCCTCGCATCCCCGAGGCGTCTTGCCAATCAGGTGCGGGAGAAAATTGGGGGGATGAGCCCCTGTGCATCACTGGTATATAAGGGCAGATGGTCTTATCTTATATAAGAACAAAATCTTCATTGTACTCGAGTTCCAAATGAAGGAGAAAATTATAAGGACTTTGCATCATGCCCCTATGGTTGGTCACCCAAGTTTCTACAAGACCTATAGGCAGTTGAGGGAGAGATTTTCCTGGAATGGCCTCAAGGAAGATGTTCTCAAGGATATTAGAGAGTGTATTACTTGCCAACAAAATAAGGAAGAGCATACCTTTCTAGTAGGTTTACTACAGCCTTTGCCCATTCCCAACTAGAAACGGGAAAGTATGTCCATGAATTTCATCACAAGCCTTCCTAAGGTAAACGGCAAGGACTACATTTTTGTTTTAGTGTATCAGTTAACTAAATATGCACATTTCTTTGCCATCCTAACTAAGTTCAAAGCACAACATGTAGCTGACTTGTTTTTCAAAGAGGTATTCCGAATACATGGTTTTCTAAGACTATTGCCAACGATAGGGATAGTAGATTTCTTAGCTCCTTTTGGCAAGAGTTATTTCATTTGACAAGCACCAAGCTCACTCCTAGTACCAATTGTCAGCCTTAAACCAATGGACAAACAAATATTGTAAATAAGTGGGTCAAAGGGTACTTGAGGAACTGTAATATCCCAAATGGGGATATTTGGCCCTAGTTTGGATTTCCGGGCTTTCCAAATAACCTTACTTCAATTTCTGCTCAAACCCTAGGTGACTGAAGTCTGATGTCTAACAATATTCAGATTTGCAACATGTATAACAGCCAATATAAAGCATCTTGAATATCAAATGTTCATCATACATAGTTCGCCCAAGCATAGGAACATATTACACCATGAAATACACCATTGCAACCATAACATCAACTCACAAATGAAGGAATCTGATATGCTGTTATATGCAGTCCAAAATGACAAGCATTTGACTAAGGCAAACAGCCACAAGTCACAAGTTACATAGCAAAGTATCTACTATCAAGTTACATACCAAATATGCCAAAATATGCCCTAGAAGGAGGGCGAATGAAGTCTGCCCTAGCTGCTGTAGCATGAAACCATAGCAGCCAATATGTCCTCCAAATCGCCTCCAATGTAAGTAGCCTTTACCTCCAAGAGGTGCACTCCAAGCTAGGGTAAACCCTAGTCCAATTCGCCCATGCTAGATGCTCTTCAAGATGATATAGAATTCTGCTCTTGATGATTGAAGCTCACTTGAATCCCCGTCATGGAATCCACAATAAGAGAAGCTAGATTGGCGCCCAACTCCTCCTTGGATACTTGAGGTTTTCATCCCAAGATCCTATTAGAGATCGCTCTCCAAAGTATGAATGAATGAATGCTAAATGGATAATTTTGCAATGCCAAGCGACCAAGTATATATATGCAATTTGCCTCCTTTCCCATAGGGCCGACCTAGGCCATTTAGCATGATATTTAAAATATGTTTTCCCTCCAAGAGGGTCGGCCCATGTGAATTATATCTCCCTCCATACAGCGCCCAAATAAATTAAATTAAAGATATAATTTATTATCATTTTTTCTTCCTCCTCAAGCGCTAGCATGTAGATATTATATTTTATTAAGTGCCTAGGGAATAATGGCAAGGGCGACCTCCATGATGATGCTAGTCAAAGAGTGAATGGTAATCTCCATGATACTATCAAATCGCCCAAGATGAGTAGTGATCTCCATGATGATGTCAAGTCACCCAAGGCAAGGTATCAATATGAAAGGATCCCAAGATGTAATAATGGCATCCATACAACACATGATGAAGCCCAAACTCCTAACACAAACCCATATGAAAGGCCCTCCAAATAGTTGGCTCCGAGGAAGACAAATCACCATATCCCTAATGAGTGCACCAAAGGTAACATACAAATATGACAAGTCATCTCCATTGCTCGTGATATCCTCCAAATGTCGCGGAGCAGGATGAAAGGCCCAAATCATCTCTAATGGCAACCATTCCAAAAATGGGGACATTACAGGAACTATGTTACAGATCAACAAACAACATGGATCAAGTGGCTGCATCTTGGAGAATATTGTTATAATACCACTTACCATATATGACACTGTTTATCACCCTATATAGCTATTATGCACTTATCTTCACCAATGTGGTGTTCACTGACAGCAAAGTGCCAACAGCCAGTGACATGGTGAGGCATAGCCAAGAAATTTTGAGGTCACTCAAAGATCATTTGCAATGGGCCTAAAATCAACAAAAGCTTTATGCAGACCCGCACTGCACCAAGAGATCCTTTGAGGTTGGAGATGTGGTCTTTCTACACTTGCAGCCTTATAGGCAGAATTCCATTAAGTGAAGTGCGGCTGAAAAGCTCAACCCCAGCTTCTATGGACCATACAAAGTCTTTAGGAGAGTTGGTGAAGTGGCCTATGAGTTGGAGTTGCCAACTAGCAACTAGATTCACAATGTTTTCCATGTATCTTGACTCAAAAAGGCACTTGACCAACATGTTGTACCATCAATTGATTTGCCACCCTTGGACAATGAGGGGAACTCATATTAGTTTCAAAGGCCATCATTGACATACAGGAGAAGAAACTGAGGGACACGACAGTCACAGCGTACTTGATCCGTTGGAAGAACCTATCTGCCGAGAATGCTACTACAGAGGGGCCAGAGATCTTCAAACATCCAACACTGCATTGCTTGTGGGCAAGCAATTCCAGGGAGGACAGATTTGTAACATCCTCTTTGAAACCACAACACTGAGTAAGTGCTCTGTCTACAGTTAGAATAAAAACACTGTCTTTCAATCAGAATAAAGTGTCTATGTCTGTCAGCTGTTAGAATAAGTCAGTTAGGAGATTACTCCATAAAATAAGGCAGCTGTTTGGGTTTTAGTCTCCTACACTCCGTACCAGTCAGTTAGCATCACAATTAGAGGGAGCTGTTGTTCATTTAGCTGCTTACATTTGAGAAAATTAGTTGTCAGTTAGCTGCCACCATTTGTGGACTGACTTCCTATGATTTAGGATTGCTGAGAGCTGGGCTATTATACAGCACATAAGGCAAAGAGAAAGCATCTTTTTGAGTATTACAAACCCAAAACTCAACTTCAGCTACAGGAAGGTCATGATGCTACAGAAGCTGGCTTGGTGCTTGAGGATGAAACCCTTCAGGTGTGATCCTGGTCCTCTTAGGGACGAAAACCCTCAGGAGAATACATGGTGCAGGACATTTCAGATTTGTCCGAGATTCAAGGATCAGCAGGACGAACAGTTGCGTGATTGCATGTGTGTTAAGGATACTTCAGAATTCAGAACTGTATGCTGGGTGTTTTCCCAGTGAGTTGTTGTAGTTCAGTTGCTCAGATACATTTCTGGGTTTGATCATTTGTGTGCATTTAGTTTAGGACATTGCAGGCAACATTCAGAAGAGAAAAAAATTGGATTTGCAACATGGAGCACTCTTTTATTGGTCAATATTTGAGGCGATTTTGATTGCTTTCTTCAATCCAAATCAGAGGTTCGATTCTATATTTTATAAATGTATCCAATAATAACGCAAAATAATCCATTAACATAGTAGTGAACGTGACTCGAGTTCAAATCACCTTAACCCTAATAAGTTAGCTCATAGCTTCAACGGACATTTTTCAAAGGTTATCATTACCCCACACAGCATTATACACAATACAGCCAACAATTTCCCGAGGACTTACGAAACGGAAAAAACAAATAGAAAAGTAGACTTCTTCTTTACAGTATAAAAGAATGGCAGTAGAAAAGGAAGTTACCATTAACTGAATTTTTTCGCGAGCACGCTCGATGAGGTTATGTCGAAAGGGAAATTATTTCTGGGGCGGCTTTCTCGTTTCTCCACACGCGTTTGAGAAGCTCCACGTTGGTGACGTCCTCCACTGTGTCAAATGTGAATTCATGCGTCCAAAATACTTCGTTCTTTTTTGCATTTGTATTATTTAGCGTTGAGGAAGACGGATCTCGTCCATTTTATGAAGAACATATGACAAATTTATGGGGGAAATGAGTTACAGAGTTTGCGAATGAGATAAATGGAATGGTTGCACTTGTGCCAAGACTCCTCTCATGTCGCCAAAAGATCCGTTATGTTGGCGCGGATGTGCTCTTTTTTTTAAAATATGAGGGGAATCGGAAGAAATTCGGCTGATTTTTTAAATCCCTATAAATTAGGCGAAAGTCTTCGTATAACCTTTTACTTTATTATGGAGTGCAATGTTTTCAAGGATATTAGGGACAAGTATACTAGCACTTGTACCTATAGGAGGTTCAAGGAGTATTCCCATAGAAAATTTTCAGGCGTGAAATTTTTTAGGCGTGAGACAATTTTCCGAGCACTAGTAGGCTGAACTTGTTGATTCTATATATACATCTATTGGGAACAATTTTCACAAATTTCATTGTCATATCACACAAAGATAAGGTTCAACAAGACAATTGTGAGATGATCCATAGATAATAATGAAGTACCAACTCTACAATTTGATAAGAATAAATTTGCTTTAGAAGTATATGAGGTTTTTATAGTTATTAAATTGAAAACAAGAGTTTTAAAAATTTGTGCCTGTTTTTTTGTTACACTAATATTTCAAATTATATTTCTTTATTTATCATTAATATAGATATATTAAATATATTTATTTAGATATGTAAAAGGTATTTTAAATAAAATAGTAAGTGAAATTATTAAAAAAATAATTATATATTTTAAAAACAAAATAGTAAGTAATATTATTAAAATAAGATATTAGTCTCCATTGAAATTGTTATTTAAGTGATATGTCTCAATATTTTTAGATAGATGTGTTTAAGATATATACCAGTAATTATTTTTTTTAACTTAAAGAGTTATTTTATTTTAAGAATGATGGTCCATTGATGCCATTGGTATAATGAGAGTAAATGATAGATTGCAAGATTATTTATTATAAAGTATCAAGAAATGTTGAGGAGGATAGAGAAATTGGAAAATAAATTAATAGAACTACAAAATTAATTGTATTAAAAATTAAAATTGAAGTTATTTATTTATTACGTATCAAAAAAAAAGTTATTTATCCATTAATGGCATAGTGCATTGGTTAAATCTTGGCATTGTTAATAGTGTCACCAAGTTTAAAACCCCCGCTAGGCCAACGAAGTTCCACACTTTGAGCCCCACTAGGCCAACGAGCTCATGGGCGAGCTCGTGGGCCTTGCATCCCCACAAGGCCCCTACTAGGCCAACGAGATCATAGGCTTAAAGCCCTTGCTGGGCCAATGAGCTTGCATGTTTGAACCACCAATGTTAATACAACATGTTCATGTTGTATTCATGCCAAAAGATGAGGTCTCCCAT
This sequence comes from Cunninghamia lanceolata, assembly GCA_027924645.1. NCBI lineage: Eukaryota > Viridiplantae > Streptophyta > Pinopsida > Cupressales > Cupressaceae > Cunninghamia > Cunninghamia lanceolata. The sequence continues at coordinate 1,452,029 of BSBN01000135.1, read as the reverse complement.
GTTGTGGCCTCACCGGTTCATAGCTCCGGTCAAAAGTGTCTACCTATCAAAAAAAATCAAAGTTATTTAACTTATCATAATAAATGGAAAGGTAGTTAATATTAGAACAGGTACTCCAGTTATTATTAATTGTATTGTAGGTTGTGTGTGTGTGTGTTGAAAATCTCCCCTATCATATGGTACAATCTTCCTAAAATTTTAATTGTATTTTACACTTATTATTAATTGTATTGTAGGTTGTGTGTGTGTGTGTTGAAAATCTCCCCTATCATATGGTACAATCTTCCTAAAATTTTAATTGTATTTTACACTAAAAACTGTCAAACGATAATTAAATTTAAACCCTACTTCAATTCTCTACTTAACATTAAGTTAACATCTTTTTTTAGATTTGAATTGTCTTTATAATAATTTAGAATAAAATTTTGATAAATATAAAATATTATTATATTTTTAACTATAATTTGTTGCTATGATAATTTAAGTTGAACATAGGTCACCTTAAAATGTATCTAAATTTAGTTACTATTAACCCTCCTAATAACATTTTAGGAAATAGAACTACACATAGATTCACTATATTCTTATAATTATAACGTCAGAAAATGTCCCCTTGGGGGCTTTTCCCTCATAAGGTTTAGCTCTCAAGTCTTTTATCTGCATTTAGGACATCTTGCATCATAATCTGGCATCCCGATGAAATGAACTCTAAGTTTCATGACAAATGGGACCTAGGGGGGTCCCTTGAACCTAACCTTGACCAAAATAGGGAGGGAGGACTTGGGCGACTGCGCCCTAGTCCTACCCTATTTTAGGTCAGTCCCAAATTTTAAGTGTCAGCTTGTGACTGTTATTTAGGTCCTATGCCGACACAGTAAGTTTGAATATTGAAATTCTTAGCGAGAGTGTTTGTAGTTGCATATAAAAATATGTTTAGGCATTCATTTGTAAAATAGATGGACATTAGATGATTACTAGCAAGCAATTGTGATCTTTTGGCATTCAAGGCATTCATTGTGTAGCAAGAGCAGATATTGTGTTGTTTATATGTTTGTATTTGTAGATTTGAGCATGCATCTCCTCATGGCATGAAGAGCTTCTTCCTTCCATGAGATCTTCACTACAAGGTGATATCATTTGTGTTTTTGAGCATTTATTATTTAGTTTTTGCCTCTACCTAATAAGGGCACGCACTCTCTATCTGACAACGGTGTTTGGAAGACTTGAATGTCTCTTCGGGGCTTGACTGAGGCAAGCCTCTAAACACCACAACCCCCTCCCTATTTTCCCATGATTGCAGGTTACAAGTTGAAGAAGCAAGAAAAGTGGAGCTGTAGGAAAGTGTTGCAGAGTGTCGGATTCACCTATCAGAGTTGAAAATAGGGCCCTGGACTCGGCGCCTGCTCATTAGTCTTCCAGATTCTGCAACAGAGAAATCTCTAAGACAGTAGGAATAGGTTGCCGATCAAGTTCCCAGATCCTGACAAAAATTAGGGCATTGGACTAGGGTGCCCGCTCATTAGTCCCTGACTGTTCCGCTTCCTGAACTTTGGAAACTGGTACACATTTGTCTATTATTTTACATCTTTCTGTAGTAGCATTTTCTGGTATTCATATGTTTGCTTCCATATTTGCATAATTAGGGTTTTAGTGTATAATTAAGCATAATTGGGCATAATTGACAATCTAATCACACAAATCCAAGTTTCCCTACATTCCTAAGTGACCAAGGGTCTAATAGTGCATTGCCACTCGACCCAAAGTCCTTGAATGTAAGGGTGAAAGGAGGATATACACATAAACCATCAAAAAACTAGCTATCCAAATTCCACCCTTTACAATAATTAAGAGTCAAGCTTCATTAGATTTTGTAAATGTAAAAGAATAATCAAAGGAGAAAGTAAAAGAATAGTCAAAGGAGAAAGAAAAAGGTTTATATAGTTATGATTTACTAGATTCTTAACTATAAGAAAACACTTCTTATGTAAAATCCTCAATTCTACTTTCACTCGTATTTAATGATTCCAAAATACTATTTGGATTTAAGTGAAATGTGTATGTCAAGTTTCCCAAATTTATAAATATAGAAGCTTGTGTTGTTACATGCCATTATTTTTTAAAACTCTCCAAATATTGATATCCCAGACCTTCTCATGTAAAGTTTTCTTAATGTGTTCCAATGGTATTCTAAAAATTCCTAAAAGTCCATCATGTCGAGATGGTGAATAAGCATCCTCCAATGGCCTTCTGAGTCAACAGTTCCTATTTGGCAAATCATGTTGACACAACAATTTACCTATTAAAAAAAATGTGTCAGAACTTGAATACGTTATGATGAACTACCTCTAAGCATAGTCATAAAAAATATTTATAATTTCTACAAACATAAAAATCTAATACTTAGCAAAAACTATAATTTTTGTTTATCATCTATCTACATAATATAAAACTTGTCTCCTAATTCACAATCTTGAACCACAAACTCCTATCTAAATATCCAAACCTTAACACGAGTAGTCCTGGACACCACCAACTAGGGTAAGCCAAAATCTTAGAGAAAGTTTTGAAATTCTAAGATGTTTCCATGCACAACATCTAGAATAGCTACATAATCAACAAAGTCAACATAGCCATTGATAAGAGAACATCCAATCATCAACTAAATACACAAAAGTTCCAAGTAGATCACATGTGCCAAAAACACGTAATTTATAGCTCTAATCTTCAACAATACTAGTACCGAATCAAATTTTCAATGACATGAACACATCAACAATGCATAGGTACTCAAGTGGAACATAAGCCATGTCATGAATCAAGAATCAAGATGTGTCAGGTATATATATATTAGAATATCATTGCAACCTCAAACCTTAGAAAATAATGATCATCTAGATTCTATTAAGAAGATATATACAAATCCCTAACTCAATCAATTAAGTCCTAGGAAAATCTATATACCATATATGATCACAAGTCTAATAATACACAAGGTATTAAAATCCATCTCCAAGCTTATTACAATTTATAGTTGTAATAAAAAAATTAAGTTGTGTTAAATTTGTTTACATTAATTAAGTTAGGAAATGAAAATGATGAAAACTAAAAATATAAGAAATGGAAGTACAGAATATAGAAATGAATGTCAAAATAGTAAAATATAATAGATAAGGAACCTGGAGACTAGCTTGAGAAGCTCACTAGCCTAAACGCTAGCTAGCACAGTGCACTATCATCTAGAAACGATAGAAATTTTGTGTTTATCTCTATAATTTGTTTTGGCCTATGCATTGGAAGACAAGGACACACAAAATAACATACCAGGTATACCCAAAATAAACAAAAAGAAGGGAATCAACTTAAACTAACTAGTTTAAATGAGATATAACCAAGCCTCCATGTTTTTGAATGTCTTGAGTGTTTGTAACTAGCACAAGAAAAATGTTTGGGACTACTTGGGAACTTGCCAAGAATGGTCAAGCCCCTATTTAAGTATTTCAACTTTCATGGGAAGTTAAAATAGAAAGAAGAAATCACATAGTGTGTGCTCTTATCCTACGAATGTTTATTCAGATAAGAACAACAAATAAAAAATGATCTATAAGTACTAAAATTCTAGGTCTACAAGGATCCAATACCTTAGTGTGTATGGAAGGAAAAGGGAGGTTGTAGTTCCACAATGCTAAATGAAAACAAAAGAAAATACAATACGATAAAATAGAAAAGAATAAGAGAGTTCAGAAAACCAATATTCACAATGATAATGGAAGATGCTTACAAAGCCATGGAGGTATAACAAAATGTTGGAATGTTGCAATGTACTATAGAGTGCTGCAAAATGCTATAGGTTGCAAAGAAGAGCTCAAGATTGGATGATGAATGGAGATTCAATCTTGGAAGAATGAGAGAGAAGCCTAATAATCATTCAAAATATAAAGGTGGTTGTTGGACTTCCAAAAATGGGCACAAGACAATTACAAAGGAATATCTGGAAGTTGGAAGTTCACTGGTGAGTCAAAAAAATAGATGATGTATGATTGTACAATCAAAGGATGGAAATTATAACATGCTCCAAGACTTTGTAGGATGGGAACAAAACATAGCACAAACATAGGGGACACATGATAGTAGATAAAATAGGTTTGAACAAACAAAAACATAACACAGCGCTAGCACTAGGAGTGGGTAAAAGGCCAAGACTAGGCTAAAATGATCCTAGAATATGCTATCGGAGTGGACACTAAAGCAAGGACAATTTGTAGTCTCAAAATTGTAGGGTATGCAATTTTTGACCTTTCAACAATATACCTAGATTTGTCTATATAATATCATAAAAATTTGTATTGAATAAGCCAAAATATAAATGGAAGTGTTCAAGTCACAATGCTTATGTAAAAATCCATGTCCAAATACTATTCCAATATCAAGTCCATAAGAAAATCAAATTATTGACTCAAGATCTATAAAAACTCTATCAAATCAACAAAATTGATCTCAACATCAATTCAAAATATGAAATGCCTCAACTCCAAATCTAACTCCTAACATTCCCCATGTTATATTTTAATTAAAAATATCTATATAGAACCCCCATGAAGGAAAAGTGATAGTCAATAATATAAATTCCATATCAACAACTTAAAATTATCCTATCTAAATACAAAATATATACTGCACTCTACTCAATGAAACCCTTTCAAGTTATCAGCATGAATCTTTAATTAGCTGCACTTTGGGATTTCAACTTAATGGGAAGAGTTTGTAAGTTGTCTTTTCATCTTTTGAACTTATTCATCATGTACAAGATATGGACCTCTTATCTTTCCCAAATCATCAACAAGGGGCATAAAATACCAATCTCATTGTATAGCCTCAAATACAAATAAAAATACTAGAGAAATAGTTTATGCATACAAAGTCTACATGTCCCACTCAAATTAGAGAGATATCCCAACCTAAAACATGTTGCTTGGCATAAGTAACTCTTCATTAAAATAGACAAAAACATCAAATAGTTCAAAACTTAGTATCCTCTTCCTCAAATGAATACAAGGAATTTGATAAGAATAAAAAAATGTGTTTGATGATCAATAAACTAAACAGGTATAGAAAACATCAAGTTGCATCCTCAATCATCAAGAACTAAGATCCAAAATATGCTATCCAAGAAATTGACTCAATTCTTTGAACATCCTTTGGTAAAAAAGATCAAATATATGTTTTACGGCAACTGAACCAATCCACTAAATCAAATAAAATCCATGGGCTCAAAATATCATAAGAGGGAAAACATTAAACTCTAAAGCCTCAAAATCTAAGACATGTAGATACATTATTAATCATATGCACTACAAATTAACATGTCATCATCTATGTGGATATGAGTAAACTTTGCAATTCATTATGTAGTTGTTCTCTTATCAAATATGTTAAGATGTGTGCCAATGATATCATTTACATCATCAAAACAATGATGGGATGCACAAGTATTATATAGACCAATACAAGTACAATCAATATCAACAACTTTAGATAGCACTAGTGAAATCACAATGAATAGTAGATAAGGATTTGGTAAAATTGGAGAAAGTGTTTCCATCTTCAACACTAGAATGTATAATGATCCACTTGGTCTCTATGGAAAATTTCTTGGTCATTAATCACAAATTAGGATGAAGTTAGTATAATTTTTCTTTTATTAATCATTTTTAAAGTTAATGTGAATATTCATTGCAATCATTTGGTTTAACTGAATACTCAGGGAATGACAATAGCTAGTTTGGGGTATCATGTCCAATAAAGGACATTCAAATACTTTAGCCAATATTGACTCTTATGTCCATTGGGTTTACTTGTCCATATGGGATGAATAAATTAACATAGCCAATTCAAGTCATTTCTATATTCATACAAGATAGACAACATAGTCAACCATATGGGCTCTTATATCTAATATGGTATAGCAATCACATTCATCCATATAGGCTCTTATAAGGACAACAATTTTAAATGTGCTCTAGCTAGAGACTTTGACTCTTTTGGGACTAATTTGGGTCCATGAGTTGTTCATCGAAAGGCCACAATATGCCCATAATAATGTGTCGAGGACTTTGTCAATCAAGAGATATATACAAGTATCTTGTACCTCACCTTAGATTTTAACCTACTCACCATTTACATGTAATCCACCTTAGAGATTATTCTAAGTATCAATGTCAATCATATTTTATCTTAAATATTCTCTTATATTTGGAGTTGATTTATGCTTAAGAGTAGTGTTATATGACCTCATAATGCTCTTTGCCCCTGTGTGTGTAAACACAAAAATCATGCACAGCCTCCATGTGGACCCCTACGATGATTCAAATCCCTATCACGTACATGTAAGCATGAAATAATGTACTTTAAGAAGCAAACCTCTTGATGACATGTCCTCTTTCTTGTCTTGTGTTGTTTCTTCTTTGTCGATTTCTCTCTCTCCCTGTTTGCGATGCTTTTCGACACTTGTTGCAACACTTGTCGACTTGCATTTTATGAGCTTTCGACCTTGCTCCTAAGCCTTGTGAGTGTCTTGTAGGTGAGTTTTCACCTTTCCCCTATTTTTTTCATCCTGTGCACCTCTAGAAGTCTTCTAGAGGTCCCCCCTATCCATCTCCCACTTTTAGTTTTCAGTTCTGCTCAACCAATCCAAATCTCCCCCTATTATTTCCAAATCTCCCCCGGGAGATCCTACAGGTGCAAGTGGATATTTGGATTCTTGCACATGACCGACCTATTTTTGGAGGCAAAACCCCTCCTTTTCTTCTCTTCTTGCATCTCCCAACTTGTTTTTCTGCAAAAGACCCTATCCAGCCCAGATCTCCCCCGGGCGAGCCTATTGGCAAAAGGGGCAACCCTGTCATTTTCACAGCTACGAAAAAACTCGAGTTTCTCACTCATTTTTGCTTCATTTTCGCCCATTTTTCTTCCAGTTTGCATGATTTTTGATGCCTAATATGGAGTTAACTATTTCATGCACCCACACATGAATAATTAGCTCCATTTGATCTCAAATTAACTCTTCAATCAATCGCATGCATTCCCTCACCTCAAATTCCTCTTCAATGATAAGCTATAATTGATTTATCACTCCATAGTTAGCTGAGTTCACTAGGTAATCAACCTTGTTAACTCCCCAATCATCCTTGTTAACTCATCAATCTAATGACTTAACTTCTCAGTCAATCCCATTCCTCAAACCTATAAATACCCCCTCCCTCAAGCACAAAGGGAGGCAAATTCATTGTACACACAGCTCTTGCCAGTTTTTGCTCTCCAACTTAGCATTCAAATGCTCTCATAGGACGAAGGTGCCTTTTGCTTTATTTGTTCAACCAAGCATCATTACACTACTTCATTCTATGCCATTGTGCTCAACCAAATCTCTCATTGAGCTCATTCAAGCTTCATCAAAGCTTCTTTTTGCTTCTTTGTGTCATTTTGTCATCAAGAGGATCTCCTGCTACCACAAAAGGACTCGAGGTTGCCATTATCAAGGATTTATGAGGGTAGTGGAGACACACAAATCTTCGTTTCTCTCAGTTTCATTGTTTATTTCAATTCATAGTAATTAGAAAACCAAATTTTCTCTTGGGAACAGTAAAACATTGCTTTTTCCTTTATAATTAGATCTTGCATGTTAGATTAGTTGTTTTCATATTTCTAGATCTAGATTATTAGAAGAAGCATTTTTCCCCTTTCTTTAGATTAGATTACTTCAAAACTATCAAAAACCCAAAAAACATAGATTAACTTTGCATCAGAAAAATCATATTAGATTGCATACATATTTCTCTTTCATAGATTAAAAGCACTTTTCATTTCCAAAATACTAAAAAAGCACAAAAAAATGTTTTGCATATCATTTATCTTTGCATGCATATAGAAACCCTAGAATAAACAAAGTTACAAACCCTCGATACCATCACGAGGTAACCATGGTTAAACGATCCAATCAAACACTCAATACCATCATGAGGTAAAAACAAGTCAAAACATAGTCAAACCCTAGGTCAACTAAAACCTAGGTCAAAACCCCAAATCTAGTTAAGGTTAGCAATCACACAACTACCTCTATCTTGGCTCACGAATGTGCCTAGGAGTTAGAGGAGAGTGGGTGAGGTCTATTCGTGACGAGATCTAAGAGATCAATCCAAGACCACAACAAGGATTTTTTGTTCTACCACAAGGAGACCCATTTGTCCTCTTATTGTTAGAAGAAACTAGACAACACCAGATACAATAAGAACTTGTTCAACATGTAGAAAGACAAGAGGACATAAATGAACAGAACCGCTTACCCACACAGAGGTGGAATTTAAGAAACCCTAACAGGAGAAGAGAAACTAGTGACCCTTTGGTTCATAGGGTTATCTCAACTGCAACTTCAATCAAATGAAACATACAACTTAGCTCACAACAACAAAGGCCATAGTACTTGCCAGCCCTCTCTGTGAAGTCTAGCTCTCCAACAAGCTAGACCTCCACCATGTCTCGCCTCCTCTCGACTAGCTACTTCCACGTGAGCGAGAGTGACGTGGTAGATCGCCTTGTGGCAAGGAGGGAAAGGTCTGTGTGCGTGCTGAAATCCAACCCGACTACCCCAAGCAACCGGAGTCATGATTTTGAGTGTACATATTTTGGTGAACTCGACGTGAACTACAAAGCCTTCTGGTTTGGTTGTTTTCATCCCATTGCATGGATCTCATTTTCATCATCATTGTCACATATGCTGTCAGCTTCACCACATATTTTGGTGAACCTGACATGAAGTACATAATCTTTTGGTTTTATAGTTTGCATTCCCATTTTAAAAAATAAATAAATTAGCAAAAGCTTCAAAACATTCTCACACCTTTTTTCATAGCCGCTTTAGCCGCTTCTGCTTCTATCACTTATGCCATCATCTGTTCCATTTATTTTGTGGTGTCTATGGCACCCCTGAATATGACAGAACCTAACTTAAACCAAGGGAACATTCCCTCAAGAGAACCAAAAACTCCTTCCTTCAATAGGTATGTACCGATGCATCTTGATGCGCCAATCACCAATTGTTATGACTACGACGATTCTGATTATGAACAAGATCAAAGAGAATCCAGGCGTTCTCTATATTTCAACAACCCTGCTTGGGAAAATAACCCGACCATACCAAATGTGCCACATAAGGCTAGAAGGACAAGGTCAGAGATACATCGACCCGAACAACCTTCCACAAGCACATCGAGTACTCATCCTGATGAGGACGTTAAACGGTTAGAAAAATATCTACAAAAAGCCAAAGACACTCAAGAGGCATTAAGGATTACCTTTCAAGAAGAGAAAAAAGAAAATGTTGCACGCGAAGAAGCACATCAGCATGAAAATACTTGAAGAGAACATCCTAGAAATGAAGAAACACCTAGAGTTGCTACTCTGGCAGATTTAATCGCAACTCTAGTGCAAAGAATTAGAATCTTGGAAGCAGAGGCTCCAGAAAGAAGGCATAAATCTCATGAACAGGACCAAGGGGCATCTCAAAATCCCCCTACCTCAGTTATTATTCACAAAATTCCAACAGCGACACATGTCTGAATGGGAATCCTCCTATTCAGAACAATCAAACAAATCCAACAATGGGTTATCAAAACCCACCTACGGGGTTGTTACTATCAACCCCACAATCTCAAAGTACCTTTCTAGGAACATATCTTGAATATTTGAAAGAACCGTTGGACCAAAACATAAGAAGCGTGCAATTACCTTGGCCATTGTCAAATCTTCCAAAGTTTAAAGGAGAAGGAGATCTAAATTCACACATTAAATCTTACACCACGACCATAAGAGAACTCCTCCCTTGGGATGGGGTCGTGGCAAAAATCTTTCTAAAAACTCTTTAAGGCATCGCTCTAGATTGGTATTATTTCTTATCAAAAGCTTCAATCCATTCGTTCAAATAATTAATTGGAGAGTTTGTCATGGCACTCGACATGAACAAACTTGTTAAAACAAGGATCAAAGAATTCCTCACAATGAAAGAAGAGCCAAATGAATCTGTAGCACACTTTTTCACCTGATGGAGGCAAGTCCTCTATTCTTCAACTAGCGCTCTGAACATGGATCATCAAGAATTGTGTGACCTCTTTTTGCATGCGTTTAACAAAGACATGAGAGAAGATGTTCAAAAATTGCCATACAAATCCTACAAAGAGGCATTAGAAAGTGCTTTGAGGATTGACCAAGCCACCATCAACAATGGTAGAAAGGTTTATGGTTCGAATGGAAAGTTGATAAAGGAAGACACGGGAAACAATATCTCTATCATTAAAATCCTTAAAAATAATAGGAGTACAACCACAGACAGTGTGACAGATCAACCCTCAATCAAGAAGATAAAAGATGATTACAATGGGAGAGATTACTATCCTCCTAACATAAATGCCATAGATTGACCTAGAAACAACGGGTACTACCCTCGAGACAATTATCAAAGTTGGAACCGCAATGCAAATAGAAACGAAAATGATGGAAGATATGAGAGACCCCATACGAGTTCAATCAACTTTGTTCTTTTCATAGAACAAGGGGGCACAACACAAAATCTTGTAGGGAATATAACAGATTCATAGCAAGGCTACTAGAAGACCAACAACGTTTGTTCATAGAAATGTTCTTAAACCCATAGGAGGTCACATTGAATAACAAAGACATAAGACAAAATCAAGCTCCAATAGCACCACAAAACGCAAATAGGGTCAGTGCAAGAAGTTGGGTCCACTTTTTGACCAAAAAGTGGAAGTGTTTTCCCTGATTTTTAGAATTTGTCACATTTGACCTGAATATTTGAGGCACTTAAAGATTGAATCTTTAAAAAAGTTAGTAATATGAAATGTAATACTCAGAGTCTAGTTTCCAAATATGTAATTTATTTTAATACCTAGATGATACAAATTGATTTTCAATAGGAATTTCTACAAACCACTGTTTAAAAGTCACTTTTTTTACCATACCATGCACGTGTACGACCAACATAATTTGACCTAAATAAAAGTATTTTTCTAAACCCTTTTGGGGAAAGATGTGTAGTACAATGAAGTTTGATGAGGATATTTCTTTATAATTATTTTCCAAATAATTTTTTTATTAATTTTTTATTGGCCCTAATTGCTGTTTTCAAAAACCCTCATGTATGGCCAACATAATTTGAGCAAAACTAATCATAAATTGATTTTTTTTTTTCATTGTGTAAAGAATGATGTGTAGATTGATGACATATAATTTTTTTTCAAAAAAATTTAAAAATTAAAAGTTATTAAAAAAATACAAACACCTAGCATTTCAAGTTTTTGGACTAGTTTGCTCATAAATTAATTAATAAATAGAAAAACAAGTCCAATCAAAAAAGAAATTACATATTTGAAAACTAGACATTGTCATCTATAATGGGTTTTAATTTTGTGAAAAAATTTAGAAAAAAATGTCATCAGCGATATAGGTAAACTCAGTCTTTTCTCTTGTTCTATACTTAGAAAAAAACTTGCAAGTCCAAGGCAAGGAGTTGGCGTACCATGCCTTTCCCAAGCCTAAGCTTTTAGGAACAGGTACCCATTTTAAAATGGGTACCTGTTTCTTCTGTATGGGAAAAAAAAGCGCACAGGCTTTTTTTTCAAATTCAAATATCTTTATAGAAATGGGTACCCGTTCCTAAATGGGTACCCATTTCTAAGGGGGTACCCATTTAGACTTGGGCACCCGTTCCTAAATAGGTACCCATTTCTGTCAGGATGTTTTTTTGCCTGCGACTTCCCCTCTATGTGGACCCAACTTCTTGCACTTACCCAACATGAGAATTTATCAGGACCCGTTCCCTGCACATAAAGATATAGAAACGACAAACCAAAACAAGACAACACAAAGTAGCATCCCCGTAATCCCATCACAACTGGGACAAAAATGAGAGGCTAGGATGATGGGAGTAGTCGAGATTATGTACAACGAAGAAAAAGAGGAAGACCACAAGGATGAAAATGAGCAAATAGAAGCATACGAAGGTATCATCTCAGTGGTAGAACCAATACCAGTTCCAATCGGATCCTATGAGCTCATAGAAGACTTAAAGAAAACTTATGCTCACATTTCATTTATTGATTTACTCAGGAACTCCCCTTCACATCGCTTAGTGTTACTAAAAGCAATAGGACTAAAATACCTTGACCAAATTACACCACCACCTAGTGAGCATTAAATCAATCACATGGACTATAATCTCAATGCACCAAACTCTGAACTCAAAGATCCAGGGTTCTTCAACTTGCAACAAATGCCTTCTGAGGCAGAGTTAACAAAAAAGGAGACCCTACATTATATCTTCAAATGTGGATCTATGATACGTGCATCAAATGAACATCAATTGATGATGGGGCTGCAGTAAATATAGTTCCTTTCTCCCTTCTAGAGAGGATGGGCTACGGACACACCAATATCACCTCCTCACGAGAAACCCTAAGTGGATATGATAATCTAAAAACTATCACCATAAGTAAAATTACCCTTCCAGTAACTTTCTGACCCAAAATCATTCCAACCACTTTCTATGTCAAAGATAAGGACACGAGATACAACTTGATTCTTGGAAGGCCATGGATACACAGAATGAAGGTTATGCCATCCACATTGTTTCAAGAAGCTCAATTTTTACACTTAGGGAAAGTATATGTCACAAAGGGAGATCCAGAACCTTTCAACATGTTAAAATCAAACACACCAAACAAACGCATAGGTATCCCCATACACTATGAACTCGCTACAACAAGTTAACCGTCCCTAATTCTACACCTCAGTCGATATGCATCAAACTAATAGAAATCCCAGAAAAGACCATAAACGCTGCAAAGATCAAAACCTTAGAGAATGAGCCATTACCAAAACAAAAGGAAATGGTTCCTAGAGATAAGACTATTGAAATCACGAAGTTGATCGAGTGAGATGGACCAATGCAATTTCCCCTAGAGATACTCATGATCGACATCCAAGAGGCCTACAAACTCTTCCCTTTCATAGGGGAGAAGCCTCATAGAATTGAAGGACCGATGTTTCAAACCACTACATTAGATTTAAGAAATGTGGACCCGCATACTTTCTCAGATGCTGAGGAAGACATAATGGAAAGTTACATACCATTATCACCGTTAAGTGAATCACGTGTCCCCGAGACACTAGAAGAAACATAATCGTACGAGCCTCTCACACCAACAGAGGATTCACATCAACCAGTGATACCCATGGAAGAGGTGCATTCTATTGAAAATAAATCAACCAATGCTATAGGGATGCTACCTAAGATGTTCATGGTATCCAAACCACAAGAAAAACCAACCACCTCTACCTCGGTTCAATCAAATGAACTCGGTGAATGGGAAGCACCTTAGGTACAAATAGAAATGGTTGAAATACTTCCCAACAAAGATGAAGAAAGTGAGGGTATCTTTCACAGAGAATGGAAGATGAGAGTGATATTCGGTGTTGATGACCCTGTCATTCTCAAACTTCCAAAAAGTTACATCGGATATGCCATGGACTTGAGACCAGAACTAAATGGGAGGACAAGTATAAGCTTTGTCCCTTCTGATGAGAAAAGGGAGCCACAAACTCCTCTTGAGTTGTTCCAATTCTTGCAAAGAATCCAAGAGAGACTAGAGGTGAAGATCTACGTGCAAGAACAATTTGACCTATTAGCAAAACTATTGAATTGTGATGGACTCCTGTATTGGACCCCCTCTCATCAACATGCCTTTTGAGACTTACTTCATCTCACAACGCCAAGAGAAGCCAACGAGTTGGTAGCAATAGATTCAAATGACAAACCCTACAGAAAAGGAGAACTTGTCTTAAGAAGAGGTAGCACGAAAAATAAGAAAAGAAGACGAAAAAGAGCTTTTTCAGAAGACTGGAAAGGCCCTTATATGGTCAAAGAAGACGTCAGAAATGGTGCCTACCTCTTGTGCACGATGGAGGGAGAGGAATTTGGTGAAATAGTCAATGCCTTTCACCTCAGAAAATACTATCTAAAAACCAAAAAAATCATAAAACATAAAAATACAAAAAAAATTATAAAAAAAAAATCAAAATGTCAAAAATAATTTTTTTCTTGCATTTCTGTATCATTCTGTTCATCTTGCATTACAATTAGTGACTTGCTCTTGCGCTATTTTCTCTTCAGTAAGGAGTCTAATGTTGTCTAGATATACGTCATCCTTTTAGGACCTAGAGATTCCCCATTTTCACAAATCACCATTATCCCCTTTTCATTTCTAGTGGTTCTAATCAAAGCCTAGCTCTTAGCTTTACACTGATCCCAGTCTTATGAGTCAAGATGTTAGGTCTAAATAATGTCAGTATTCAAACCTACAGTGTTCAAAGGAAGCTTGCAAGTAGACCTTCCCAATTCTTCCCTAGTAGTAGAGAAGTTCAACCAGATTACAAAAACTTTATGTGGCACTCAACCCCTTCTCTTTCTTGGCCAAAAACGTTAGAAAGATCAAAACTCTGAAGGAAGCAATCTAAGATTCGAGTGAATAAAAAAAAATGAGTGATCAAAACAAGAGAATTGAAAAGTGAGAATTTAGAGACCAAATTATTGCATATCAAAAGTTCCAAAAAGCATTCATTTCTTGAAAAGTCAAAAAATCCAAAAAAATGAGAAAATCAAGTGAGGAAAATACAAAAAAAGGTGAAAAAGCAAAAAAAGAGGAGAGATACCAAAAAAGATTGAAAGAGAGAAGATTGTTGAATGTCCGTACTCTTGGGTGGAGATCAGTCTAAGCTCGAAGCCTCAAGGGTGACATTCTAATAGAGAGAGAGGTACAAAGCACACACACGCACTAGCTGAGCAAAACCAAAGAGTCTAGTAGTCTCTATGATCATCTTCTATCTAGGGACCTTTGTTCTTTCCCATTTATCCTTTACCCCAGGTGTACTTTGCTTGTCATCTATGATCTAAGTCTAGCGAACACCAATAAAATTTGCTACTTGTCTAAAGTTGAAAGCTTATCAATTTGTCTTATATAGATAAGGAACAATTTTTAGCCTTTATTAAAGTCTAGAAATCAGAAACACTCCATGTTCATTCCCCCTCCCAACTTGAGTTTTCCTAAATCCTATCTCACAGCCTTGAATAGGTCTCTTATATCAGGACAACTCGCAATCCCCTAAATTAAAAATTGTATTTAAGAGCAGTCACATTGTCTGTTCCACATTGCATTCATGTCAAAAACAAGAAAAGGATTCTCAAAGCAATAAAGTCAAATGTCATATCTCATGACATTTAGTAAGAGTAAAAGTTTCATTTCAGCATTTCTTGTGTTCTTGCATTATCATATCATAAATTGCATCTGATATATGTACCACAAAAAATTACAAAAATATGTCATTGTTATCATACTTGCATCGTTAAAAGAGTTGAAAAGGTCAAACATAATAAAAAAGTTCCCAAATCTCCAACATGCACAAGAAATGAGTACAAATTCGATAGGGGAAAACCATAAAAAGATAAAATTTCATAGAAACATCTAAAGTTTACATATACAAAGGTATCAAAGAGCTAGGACAAAATGCTCTCAAAAGAAGTAGAGGCTCCCCATGCAAGGGGGCACGATTTTAAGAAAGGAATTCAAGGGCAGTTCCCTCCAATGGAACCCTCAGGACTTCGTCTCCTCTATCTATGAATACCACTCGTC
Organism: Cunninghamia lanceolata; assembly: GCA_027924645.1. Lineage (NCBI taxonomy): Eukaryota > Viridiplantae > Streptophyta > Pinopsida > Cupressales > Cupressaceae > Cunninghamia > Cunninghamia lanceolata. The sequence goes on along the minus strand of BSBN01000135.1, from coordinate 1,436,277 downwards.
GCTCCATGAGACCTATGAGAGTGAGGTGCCCTACTGTGAGCATGTGACTGTGAAGGCCCCACCATACTAGCATCACATCGTCCAAAATTAAGGCGAGCCATCTCTTAAAGTACCTGATTCTCACCCTTAAGGGTGTTAACCTGGGTCTTCAACTCTATATTTATCTGGCATCCATGATAGATAGGAGCAAAAATGTCAGTGTGTCGCCCTGTAGTAGGGGTATACCAGGGTCATCTAAAAGACGATCACGAGTCATCCTAGTGAAGGGAGAAGCTAATCCAACATTAATCTCATGAACAAAGTCCCTCCACTCTGACATTACTTGAAAGAGTGAATTGAAAGAAGAACAAGTCAGTTCCTAATGAAAAGAGAAAGGACAAAAGTACAAAAAGCAAATAGACTAAACTTACATGGATCACTAGGCTGCCAATCAGGGTCAAATTGTCGTATCACCTCATTTGAATGAGGAGGTCGAGGAACAATAGGAGGACCCTCAGGGATATCATGAACATCATCTGAATCGTCAATATCATCAAAATCCTCATCCTCTGGAAGGACCTCATTTGACAAATCATCATCATTTGGAACACAGTCCTCATTAGTAGACTCTGAGTCCATAGTCACAATTAGAGATCGGGAAGGATCCCCTCTCCCTCTCCTCTGTCCTCATCTTGAAACTCTGGTAATGAAGACTCTTGGAGTCAAAGGAGTCCAAATGATTGTCCTCTACCCAATCTCACCCATCTCCTAAATAGTCCTGTAGAAAGTAGACACTGGAAGCAAGTCCTTGCCAAACTATTGTGAGACACGATCAACTCAATGGGCCTCAACTAGACCATTACGTTTTGAAATCTTGGATACCTCGCAACAATACTCTTTGATCTCACCATCTCGGGCCTAGGATCCCTCCATGTCGTAATAAGGATCAAAGATCATGTCGTCATCGATAGGAGTATCAATAGTGGGTAAAGAAGCATCAAAGTGACCAACATGCATCCACCTCGCAACTACTCTCAGTAGGTGTCTATTTGGAAGCAGAATGAGCTTCTGATAGGGCCTCATGTGCTCAAATATCCATTTCATGATCAAAGAAGAGTACCTAAAGGCTAGAGCCTCTCGCCGTGAAATCTGATAGAAGTCTCTGTAAACCATGGCCAAGACGTCCGGTCCCCAAGCATAAACTGTGCCCTCCTCAATATCACAAATGATGGGTGCCCAACACCATCTCAGACAAGCCGAGGCCTTGTCTCCCGACAGCTTCGATGCAATCAACCCAATCAGGAACCTCCTCAAAAGCGGGATGCAAAGTCGTGGTACAAAGGTAAGTTGGACTCTTGTTTGATCCCCAGGGTGATTAACCCCCATGAACGCAACCCAAGAAGCCTTGTCCTCATAGGACTTGCTAGATGGAAGAACCAAAGGCTGTCCCCTCACAGGAACCCCAAGTATATGATACACATCATAAAGAGTGATGGTCCACTCTCTGGAGATCTACGGGAACCTAAATGTGTTTATGTCTGCATCTTAATAGGTCAAAATGTCACAGCATATACAAGATACAGGGTGAATCACAGGCACATGACAAACTCTAGCTAGACTTGCCCTCTTGTGAATAGCACGATCCTTAATACTCAACCAAGAAAACATCCCCAAGAGCCATCCCTACTCTCAGTAGGCATTCCATCGGATACACGTCTTGCAAAATCAGAAGAGAACTTTAGATTAGATCTCGTAAACTCATAAAAATCCCTAAAAACCATAAAACTATAGAAAACCTTACACAAAAAACTTGCGCATAACCTTCAAAATTTCAATAAACAAGCGAATACAACGGCCAAAACATGTTAGATCAGAGTGAAATAAGCATTAAATAACATCAAAATTCAGTCAAAATCAACCCAATAGGGTCGCCCCTGGGTGACCCTGATGTTTTGCAGGATCTCCCCTGGGTGACCCTACTTGACAAAAGGGGCGACCCTAGAGGAAGATCCCTCAACCAAAAACTACTCTAAAAAAGTATTTTTTGACTAATTTTAGAAAATGAAAAACTAAGCTTGCTCTAAATGACGAGACAAATACAATGCAATAGAGAAACTCATCACAAACAGATAATTTCAAGAGATTTTTCACAAAATTAAAACTAGGGTTTAGAGAAGGGTGTTTTACTGATTGCATACCTAATTCTCCACGGGTGAAGAAGAGGCAGCCATCTTTGTGATCTCCTCGATGATACCTTTCTAACGACTGCTCACACAAATGATTTCATCGCTGTTTCGCTCCAATATCATAATCTAGATTACATTGTTTGCCCCTAGCTCAGTTTCATTTATGCATTTTTAGACTTGTTCTTTGCTTTTATGCATTCGTTTCATGCATCATTTTGCGTGCTTTCATCTCTACAGGTTCGAACCAACAAAGGCAAACAACTAGTCAAACTCAAATGATCCATGGTAAGTTCATCATTTCAGTTTTCATTATTTGTTTTGATATATTTAAATGCTGGACTAATACTAGTTATTACAGGTAGAAATTGTGGGAAAATCAACAATAGGTAAGGCCTAGTTCGGGAACGGTACCTACCTTTCATGTAGACTACCGTCCTCGAGGGGGCAAATATGTAAGCACAAAAATCACGCACAGCCTCCACGAGGACCCCTATGATGATTCAAATCCTTGTCACATACATGTAAGCATGAAATAATGTCCTTAAGCAACAAACCTCTTGATGACGTGTCCTCTTTCTTATCTTGTCATGTTTCTTCTTTGTCAATTTCTCTCTCTCCCCATTTGCATTGCTTTTCGACATTTGTTGTGACACTTGTCGACTTGCATTTTCTAAGCTTTTGACCTTGCTTCTAAGCCTTGTGAGTGTCTTGTAGGTGAGTTTTCACCTTTCCCCTATGTTTTTCATCTTGTGCACCTCTAGAAGTCTTCTATAGGTCCCCCCTATCCATCTCCCACTTTCAATTTTTCAGTTTCACTCAACCAATCCAAATCTCCCCCTATTATTTCCTGATCTCCCCCAGGAGATCCTACAGGTGCAAGTGGGGATTTGGATTCTTACACATGATCGACCTGTTTCCGGAGGCAGAACCCCTCCTTTTCTTCTCTTCTTGCATCTCCCAACTTGTTTTTCTACAAAAGACCCTGTCTAGCTTGGATCTCCCCTGGGTGACCTAGGGTCACCTAGGGGCGACCCTACTGGAAAAAGGGGCAACCTTGTCATTTTCACAGTCGTGGAAAAACTCAAGTTTCTCACTCATTTTTGCTCTGTTTTCACCCATTTTTCTTCTAGTTTGCATGATTTTTGATGCCTAATATAGAGTTAATTATTTCATGCAGCCACACATGCATAATTAGCTCCATTTGATCTCAAATTAACTCTTCAATCAATCTCATGCATTCCCTCACCTCCATTTCCTCTTTAGTGATAAGCTATAATTGATTTATCACTCCATAGTTAGCTGAGTTCACTAGGTAATCAACCTTGTTAACTCCCCAATCATCCTTTTTAACTCATCAATCTAATGAGTTAACTTCTCAGTCAATCCCATTCCTCAAACCTATAAATACTCCCCTCCCTCAAGCACGAAGGGAGGCAAATTCATTGTACACACAGCTCTTGCTAGTTTTTGCTCTCCAACTTAGCATTCAAATGCTCTCACAGGATGAAGGTGCATTTTTCTTTATTTGTTCAACCAAGCATCGTTACACTACTTAATTCTATGCCATTGTGCTCAACCAAAGCTCTCATTGAGCTCATTCAAGCTTCATCAAAGCTTCTTTTTACTTCTTTGTGTCATTTTGTCATCAAGAGGATCTCTTGCTACCACAAAAGGACTCGAGGTTGCCATTATCAAGGATTTATGAGGGTAGTGGAGACACACAAATCATCATTTCTCTTAGGTTCCTCCATTGTTTATTTCAATTCATAGTAATTAGAAAACCAATATTGTTCTTGGGAACAGTAAAACATTACTTTTTCCTTAATAATTAGATCTTGCATGTTAGATTACTTGTTTTCATATTTCTAGATCTAGATTATTAGAAGAAGCATTTTTCCCCTTTCTTTAGATTAGATTACTTCAAAACTATCGAAAACCCCAAAAACATAGATTAACTTTGCATCAGAAAAATCATATTAGATTGCATACATATTTCCCTTTCATAGATTAAAAGCACTTTTCATTTCCAAAATACTAAAAAAGCACAAAAAAATGTTTTGCATATCATTTAGCTTTGCATGCATATAGAAACCCTAGAACAAACAAAGTTGCAGACCCTCGATACCATCATGAGGTAACCATGGTTAAACGATCCAATCAAACCCTTGATACCATCACGAGGTAAAAATAAGTCAAAACATAGTCAAACCCCAGGTCAACTAAACCCTATGTCAAAAACCCCAAGTCTAGTTAAGGTTAGCAATCACACAACTACCTCTATCTTGGCTCACGAATGTGCCTAGGAGTGAGAGGAGAGTGGGTGAGGGCTATCCATGATGAGATCGAGGAGATCAATCCAAGACCACAACAAGAAACATTTGTTCTACTGCAAGGAGACCCATTCGTCCTCTTATTGTTAGAAGAAACTAGACAACACCAGTTACAACAAGAACTCGTTCAAGGCATAGAAAGACAAGAGGACATAAGCGAACAAAACTACTTACCCACATAGAGGTGGAATCTAAGAAACCCTAACAGGAGAAGAGAAACCAATGACCCTTCACACCTGCTGATCCAACTGGTGTGCCAAGCATGTAGTCCGAGTGAGGAATGAGAGGACCTATAGATGCCTGCCTATTCACGCACGAGGTCATAGGGTTATCTCAACTACAACTTCAATCAAACGAAACATACAACTTAACACACAACAATAAGGGCCACAATACTTGCTGACCCCTCTCCATGAAGTCCAGCTCTCCAACAAGCCAAACCCCCTCTGTGTCTCGCCTCCTCTCGACTAGCTACTTCCACGTGAGCAAGAGTGACGTGGCGGATCACCCCATGGCAAGGAGGGAATGGTCCGTGTGCATGCCAAAATCTGACCCGACAGCCCCAGGCAATCGAAGTCATAATTTTGAGCGTACAATGTGTTGGGAACATACTTCATTCACTAGACTACCTGCGTACCTTGTATCCATAGGATTAAGGCATATGAGAACCAAGTGTACATATAAATGTAGTTCTATTTGATTCTATGTTTATGTAACTGTAGGGTACGTGCAAGAAGATGGGGGGCCAAAAAGGGGTCTTAAGTGGCCACTTTTTTTCTTTTATGAAATCAGGAAATACTGACCTTGGATGATAAATTGAGCATAGTTACACTCAAAATTTGAAGATGCAACAAAAGCAATGTTCGTAGTGCTCCGGGTCTACTTTCTAAACCATTAATTGTTTTGAAAATGGTATAGATTAAGGGGTTCAGAAAAGGGGGCCACAAAAATTGGTGTTGTTTCTGTCAAAAAAACATAACATAGAGTGTTTTGTGGCTCCCACAAAAGGTTAACTTTTTTTGGTATTTTTAAAATCACTTCGGTGAGAAATTAGCTAACATGTAGTTTATGCCCGATTTTTCTAATAATTTTTTAATGAATATTTGATTTTTTACTAATTTTCAAAGTGGACACATCCTAAAAAATAGAATTTTGGCCGTGCTACCCCTATAAATTTTGAAAACTAATTGAATTTTTTTTATATGTGTAGAATGGATTCTAGTTTATAAATTTTTTTTTTAAATTTCAATGAACGGTTAATTTACAATGAAAAAAAGACCAAACACTGGTTTTTGCCCAAAAACGGACACACAAACAAAAGAAATTAAAGATGAAAGGCTTAGCATTGTCAAAATGTGAAAAAAAATTACATCGTTAAATAGCTAAGAGAAAGCCTAACATTACCCAGGTGTTTGATTTGTTCAACCTTGAAATGCATGCAAATATGAGGGTTAGCAAGAACAAAATTATGTGAAAATCCTGTAGATTGTGCAAAAACATGTCTTTGGACATTGGGAAGGCACTCCAAGCCTTTGGGTTGGAAATCCAAAGCAAATCCCAAGCCTAAGTCTTAGGATTCCCAAAGCAAACTATAACATGAGCACGTTATAACGTGCTCACATTATGTTTTGTTTTGCATTTTTTCCCTTTTTGCAAAAGTTTGCCCGATGTTTGTCAAGTTTGACATAATGCGAGCGCATTATAATGCGCTTGTATTATGTCTCATTGTGAATGTTTTATGTTCAAGTTTACGATATGGATTGAGGGTATATAAGGCATAGGATGACTTGGATTGATAGTGTATGGTTTAGGTTTTAAGTATAGGGTTGAGGTGCAATATTCAGGGTTTAGGGTATAAGGGTGAGATTATAGGGTATAGGGATGAGGGTTTATGGGTGTAGGTTTCAAAGTTTAAGGTATAGGGTTGAGGGTTGATGGATTAGGGCTTAAGTATATGGTTGAGGGTATAGGGTAGAGGGTTGAAAGTTTACAATTGAGGGATAATGTTCAAGGTTGAGTGTCTAAGATATCGGGTTTAGGGTTTAAGGTTGAGGGTATAAGGCATATGGATGAGGGTTGAGGGTTTAGGGCATAAGTATAGGGTTGAGGGTATAGGGTATAGGGTAGAGGTTTGAAGGTTCAGGGATAATGTTCGAGTTTGAGTGTCCAAGGTTAAGTGTATAGGGTATAGGGTTTAAGGGTATCTAGGGGTTGAGAATTTAGGGTTTAAGGGTTTAAGGTTTGACGATTTAAGGGTTGAGGAATTAGGGTTTAAGGCATAGTGTTGAGGGTAGAGGGTTTAGGGTTGAAGGTTTAAGGGTTGAGGGTTGAGGCTTTAGGGCTAAGGGTTAAGGGATTAGGGTTTAAGGTATAGTGTCAAGGGTAGAGGGTTTAGAGATAGGGTTTAGGGTTTAAGGTTTAATGGTTGAGGGTTGAGGCTTTAGAGATAATGTTTAGGATTTAGGGTTAAGGGATTAGGGTTTAAGGTACAGTGTCGAGGGTTTAGGGATAGGTTTTAGGATTTAAGGTTTAAGGATTGAGGGTTTGAGGCTTTATGCATAGGTTTTAAGGTTTAGGGTTAAGTGAGAGACATAGATGGCTAAGGATCGATGGAGAGGTAGTCAAGGAGTGACTGAGAGACGTAGAGAGGGGAGAGGTAGACAGGTGAGGGGGAGACAAAGGTGAGACATAGAATAAAATGAGAGAGTGAAGTTGACAACTTGAGGGAAATATGGTTAAGCAGGAGGGAGAGAGGTGGAGAGGCAGGGAAATATCTAGAGATCCCTGAGAGATATAGAAGTGAGAGACCTACAATCTAGGGAGATAGGGGTGAGAGAGATAGGGGAGAGATGGGGGTGAAGCAAATAGGGGAGGAGAGGGGTGGATAAGGGTTGAGGGTTTAAGGCTTTAGGGTTTGAGGGTCAAGGGTTTAGGGTTTAAGGGTTGAGGGATTAGGGTTTAGGGTATAGTGTCAAGGGTTGAGGCCTTAGGGATAGGGTTTAGGATTTAAAGTTTAAGGGTTGAGGGCTAAGGATTTAGGGTTTAGGTTCAATGGATTAGGGTTTAAGGTATAGTGTTGAGGGTTGAGGATTTAGGGATAGGGTTTAGGACTTAAGGTTTAAGGGTTGCGGGTTGATGCTTTAGCGATAGGGTTTAGGGTTTAGGGTTAAGTGAGAGACATAGATGGCTAAGGACATATGGAGAGGTAGACAAGGAGTGACTGAGAGACGTAGAGAGGGGATAGGTAGAGAGATGAGGGGGAGACAGAGGTGAGAGATATAGAGGTGAGGGGAGAGATAGAAGAAAATGAGAGAGTTAAGTTGACAACTTGAGGGAAATATGGATAAGGAGGAGGGAGAGAGGTGGAGAGGAAGGGAAATATCTAGAGAGCCCTAAGAGATATACAAGTGAGAGGCCTACAACCTAGGGAGAGAGGGGTTAGAGAGATAGGGGAGAGATGGGGGTGAGGCAAATAGGGGAGGAGAGGGGTGGATAAGGGTTGAGGGTTCAAGGGTTTAGGGTTTAAGGGTCAAGGGTTTAGGGTTTAAGGGTTGAGGGTTTAAGGGTTGAGGTATTAAGGGTTGAGGTATTAAGGGTTTAAGGGTCAAGGGATCAGGGTTTAGGGTTGAGGTATTAGAGTTTAAGGTATAGTGTCGAGGGTTGAGGGTTTAGGGATAGGGTTAGGATTTAAGGTTTAAGCGTTGAGGATTGAGGCTTTAGGGATAGGGTTTAGGGATAAGGGATTACAGTTTCAGGTATAGTGTCAATGGTTGAGGGTTTAGGGATAGGGTTTATGATTCAATGTTTAAGGGTTGAGGGATAAGGCTTTAGGGATAAGTGAGAGACCTAGATGGCTAAGGGTTGAGAGATAGGGGAGAGATGGGGTGAGGTAGATAGGGGAGGAGAGGAGTGGATAAGGGTTGATGGTTTAAAGCTTCAGGGTTGAGGGATTAGGGTTTAGTGTTGAGGGATTAGGGTTTAAGGTATAGTGTTGAGGGTTGAGGGTTTAGGGATAGGGTTTAGGATTTAAGGTTTAAGGGTTAAGGGTTGAGGCTTTAGGGATATAGTTTAGGGTTTAGGGATAAGGAATTAGGGTTTAAGGTATAGTGTCTAGGGTTGAGGGTTTAGGAATAGGGTTTAAGATTTAAGGTCTAAGGGTTGAGGGTTTAGGGTTTAGGGATAAGGGATTACAATTTAAGGTATAGTGTCGAGGGTTGAGGGTTTAGGGATAGGGTTTAGGATTTAAGGTTTAAGGGTTGAGGGTTGAGGCTTTAGGGATAAGGGTTTAGGGTTTAGGAATAAGGGATTAGGGTTTAAGGTATAATGTTGAGGGTTGAGAGTTTAGGAATAGGGTTTAGGATTTAAGGTCTAAGGGTCGAGGGTTGAGGCTTTAGGGATAGGGTTTAGGGTTTAGGGATTAGGTTTTAAGGTATAGTGTCAAGGGTTGAGGATTTAGGCATATGGTTTATGATTTAAGGTTTAAGGGTTGAGGGTTGAGGCTTTAAGGATAGGGTTTAAGGTTCAGGGATAAGGGATTAGGGTTTGCGGTTGAGGGATTAGGGTTTAGGGTATAGTGTTGAGGGTTGAGGGTTTAGGGATAGGGATTAGGGATTAGGGTTTAGGTTTGAGGGATTAGGGTTTAGGGTTGAGGTATTAGGGTTTGAGGTATAGAGTTGAGGGTTAAGGGTTTAGTATTTAAGGTTTAAGGATATTAAGGGTCGAGGCTTTAGGGATAGGGTTTAAGGTATAGTGTTGAGGGTTGAGGGTTTAGGCATAGGGTTAATGATTTAAGGTTTAAGGGTTGAGGGTTGAGGCTTTAGGGATAGGGTTTAGGCTTTAGGGATAAGTGATTAGGGTTTAGGGTTGAGGGATTAGGGTTTAGGGTTGAGGGATTAGGGTTTAGGGTTGAGGGATTAGGGTTTAGGGTTTAGGGATAAAGGATTAGGGTTTAGGGTTGGGGGATTAGGGTTTAGGGTTGAGGGTTTAGGATTTAAGGTTTAAGGGTTGAGGGGTGAGGCTTTAGGGATAGGGTTTTGGGTTTAGGGATAAGGGATTAGGGTTTAGGGTTAAGGGATTAGGGTTTGAGATATAGTGTTGAGGGTTGAGGGTTTAGGGATAGGGTTTAGGATTTAAGGTTCAAGTGTTGAGGGTTAAGGATTTATGGATAGGGTTTAGGGTTTAGGGATTAGGGTTTAGGGTTGAGGAATTAGGGTTTAGGGTTGAGGGATTAGGGTTTGATGTATAGTGTTGAGGGTTGAGGGTTTAGGATAGGGTTTAGGGTTGAGGGATTAGGGTTTGAGGTATAGTGTTGAGGGTTTAGGGGGTGTTGTGGTATCAGTGATAGGGTCAGTGTGGATAAGTTGATCACTAGATGGGAGGGGATCGAGGATGGGGTTAGATGGGATGCTTAGATCTTGATTAGGATAGGAAGTTGATGTTTCAATATGTTTTGGATTAGACTCTTGACATAACTCTTGTGTTTGAATGGAAATGGAAGTGACTTGGATGGATGTGATAGGTGCTTGGATGGGCTCATCAACATGGCTACATGATGGTTCTTGACTTACACTTATGGTAGGAGATTCTTCAATAGGCTTGGTAGGTATTTTATTGCATGATGGTAATGGAGGGATATGTATGGTACTTGGAAGCTCTTGTTCATGATTTGTGGGCTTGGGCCTACTTGTGTTAGAGGGGGATGACATAGGATGAGAAGATTTGGATGACTCTATAGGTTTGATTTTGCCTTTATTTTTCACTAATATTCTTTAGAGAATATCCTTCATAGATTCTTTGGTTGATGGATTAGGACTTGGAAGGTTTGATGGTGGATTAGATGGTTAATTATATGGTGTATGGATGATAGGGATTGATGGATTGAGAGATATGTGGATCAAATGGTTAGGTGTAGGAGGGTTGGAGGGATACAATGATGGGAGTATAGGGATTTATGGATTGTGAGGTATATAGGATAATGGATGAAGGTATATAGGATAATACATACATAAATACAAGCATACATATATACATACAAGCATACATATAAGTATACATAAATACATATAGGCATACATACATACATACTTAATAACCTTAAACATAAAACATTCCAAGGGAGACATAATGCGAGTGCGTTATGTCAAACTTGACAAACATCGGGCAAACTTTTACAAAAAGGGAAAAAATGCAAAACAAAACATAACGCAAGAGCATTATGGCTTGGTGTTGCTAAGCCTTAGGATCAACATCTCCAAGCCATAACGCACTCACGTTATGGCTTAATATTTTTTTTAAAAAAAGTTGGCCACTTTTTTGCCTCCCAACTTTTTGTACCTGCCTTGTACAAGTGAGTAAGTAGCCTTTTCTAGGGCCCAGTTTTCCTAGATAGTTCTTCATTGACTAAGACCCACTTAGGTGAAATAATGAGAGAATCTTATAAATAAAATGAACTACTTTGCAAACTATTTTCGAGGAAAAAGGGGATAAGGGTTAAATCCTCCTTTCACTACAAAAATTCAAGGACATATCAACCGAGTTGAATCACACTTTTACAAGAGGATTCACCTATAGGTTAGGATTGTTGGCAAGACACTACTAGGTCACTTAAGTGTTGTCATTAATTGCAAGAAAGTGTATCCCAGACATCCGCAGTGAGTAATTCACTCTTATCGGAAGTCAGATTGAAGTCAAGATGGTCCGGAAGACAAGAACAGAGTATGCAACATGATCTGACAATCAGGTCTGGATCTCTCAGATGGTGTAACTCAGTAAGTTACAGACTTGGACAAGTTAAGAGGGGTATCATTACTATTGTACTCCAGAGATTTAGCCTATGGTGATTAAGGATGAAAAATATATGAGCATCTGAGTGTTGGGTTCCAGTCAAGCAGAGCAGACAGAGGAAGAACTGACCAACAAAGTATCAGACTTCAGTTTGGATGAGTAAAAGGTGTTGATCAAACAATTTGTGGGATTATACATTGTTGGCCAACATGAGTAATGACTTCTATGCTTAAGCTTTTGATACGCATCACAAATCAAGCATGGATTCAGCCGACAGATCAATAACTTGCAAATATCTTGAGTGTTCTTGTTGCTGACTAGAAATTTGATGAAAATCCTTGATGCGGATATATATACCAGATGGATTCCAGCATGTAAGTGTGTGTTGAATATGTGAAGAAAGAAGGTGTGAAGAAAAGCAGGGATAAGTGTGTGAACAACAATTCAAGTCCGATATGTGACAGAATAACAACATTGAACAGAGGAAGAATGAAGTGCATCAGATCAGTATATTGTGCCTAACTGGAACTAAACTCTTGCATATGTAGATGCTTCTCATCAATTCAAACACTTGATTATCTTTTGTAAGTTCTATAGACAGTGAGTCTCTTGTAGGCAGTGTGCCTCTTGTGAGCAGTGTGCTCAGGCAGTGAGCCCTAATTGGCAAGTGCCATTTTGTACTCCTTTATTCTTTAACAGAGAATACAATCTTGGGTTAGTCACCCTGTAGTTTTTCCCTTAACAGGGTTTCCACATAAAAATCCTTGTGTTATGTGTGTTGATTTTATTTATGTTCTTATGATTACATAGACTTTCATGTTTTGATATAACATTGAATATTGAGATAATGAAAGAAAAAGAAAATTAAGAAAATTTTGAGATAACTTATTCACCTTCCCCTCTTAGTTAGTTGCCTTGTTTTCAACAAGGCTATCACTTGGAACAATGTGGAAATTCAGAGATTGTCAATTAATATATCAATTTAATGCTCAAATACCATTAAAACCCTAATTATGCAAAATAATAAGTAAAACGATGAATTATGATAAATGCTTGTAGACTAAGGTAGTAGGCAAAGATTAGTTACTGATCATTTTTTGAAGTTCAAGATGTGGAATACTCGGGGACACTAACATTAGCACCCCTATCCAAGGTAGTGTTTTCTTCATGGAATCCTGATCTCCTTTTGATACTGATGATCACTGTATTTTCTATTTCTGTCCCGGGAGATGTGGAAGACACTGACACTTGAGCTCGAGTCCAAGGTAGGGTGATCTTCAGGATGTCAGAGCCTCTTTAGATGTTGATTGTCACTGTCCAAATGATTTCAGTGTTTTTAATCTTGGAGGACAATGGCATTGGTACCTGAGTCCTAGCAGTGCTTTTCTTCAGAGATTTGGAATTTGCATATTGTGTTGTGGTTCCTTACAACTCCACTCCATCCAGATGCAACACTTGTAACCTGCAATCACAAGGAGAGTGGTTGGGGTTGTGGTGTTTAGAGGCTTGCCTCAGTCAAGCCTTGGAGAGATATTCAAGTCTTTTGAACACCATTGTCAGATAAAGAGTGTGTATCCTTGTGGGATAGAGGCAAAATAAATTGATAAATGATTCAAACACAAATAGAATCACCTCGAAGGTGTAGATCTCACATATATGAAGGCTCTTCAACACATGAGAAGATGAAGCTAAATCTGCAATCACAAACATAATAAGAATGCTCTGCTCTACAACAATGAATATCTTGAATGCTCTAAAATCATAAGTTTTCCAAAAGTTCACAATCATCTTCTAGTTTACAAATGAAACCCTAAACATGCTTATATATGCAACTACACACATTCTCACTAAGAATTTCATAATTCAAATTTAAGATGTCAGCCTGGGACCTAATTAACGGTCACAAAACTGATATTTAAATTTGGGACCTGCCTGAAATAGGGCAGGACAAGGGTGCTAGCACCCATGTCCACATGTCCTTTTTCAAGGTAGGGCTAAGTGCCACAATGTCCTTCATGCTCCATGTGACATGGGTTTCAGGTCATGTTCTTCTAGGAGTTAGAATGAACATGTCAGATGCAAAACAAGGGACCTGGGAGCTAAACCTAGGAGGGAAAAGTCCAAGGAGACATTTTATGACATAACACAAACACAATCTAAGGATGTGTTTGATGATAAATTTTGATTGTGTGAATATTTTCATGTTTACCTAGAACACACGTTTGGTTTGAGGAAGATTTCTCATTCACTCGGACAATTAAGTTTTAGTTTTTCTTATTTCTTCTCCCGGTGATTTAAAGGGACGATGCCACAGACGTTGTTGTTACAACTATGTTAGGCCATAGATGTACTAGTTCAAGCATGTTAATGATTTTACTCGTAAACGTGAACCAAAGACATCATAAATACCAAACATTAAAAAAGGTTGATGGTTTTGTGTATTGGGTGTATAATACCCAATGCCTAAGAAATTACTTTAAAGAAAATCAAATACAACTTAAAATCAATCAATCCAATAATAATTTTTTCTCTTAATTAATATAATTTTAAATAATAAATTTAAATCAATTTGTACCAAAATCAAATCAATCAATTAATCTAATTCTAACTAATTATATTGAATGACAAATAACTAGAATGAAAAATTAGATCAATTTCCCTATCCTTATGAGATAAGAAGATCAATTTTACTTCGAGATACACATATATGTTCAACAAGATAATTGTTCATACCCATAACTAATCAACTAGAATTCAAAATACCTCAAACAGCATTATGCAATAACTAACGATGCAAGCAAATCAGCATAGGCATATAATTAGACAACAACTTGCTAAACAATCATTATGCGATCATTTTTCCAAACAAAACTTAGCCACTTATTTCCATAATACTCTTGATGTTATAAACTATACCTCATAGAGAGTTTATCTAATTAAATCAATTTTATTGTTTTGACATTGCAAATTTTGCTCCAACAAAGTAATACACAACCAAAGTTCTAAATTGTTTTTAATAGAATCCAAGTTCAAATACCACAATAGTATCGTATATTAACTCTAAATCCAAATATCACTAGAACCCAAGGTTATTAAATCTAAATATACTCATTTAGTAATATAATATTAAAATTAATTAAGTAATCACAAGATTCACGACATGAGTCTGCTTTAAGTTCCATTGTTGTATGGTATTAGCTTACTAGCTATTTTGGACTTAAAATTGCATCAGATGGATAGTAGTTCTTGTGATGGCATATCTTATTCTATTTGTAGCTTAATCTATGAGTCTTTTGCATTGCATCTTGTATTATTTTATTTAATGAACAATAAAGAGATTAGTATCATAGGTTGATTAACTTCTATTTAACACTCTATTTGAAAAAGAAGCCAAAATCAACCTAGTAACATTGAACTAATAGCAATCACATTAATTGTTATCTATCTTTTCATAAGTTCTACCCATTAGTATCTAGCAACATTGTAGATAGGAATAATGGTTGACTATCTTTCACACCTAGTTTATGTACTTGCTATTTATTTAAAAAGCATATTATTGTTTACCCTTAAATACAAATAATTAGATTTACATGCATATTTATAACCAATTATCTTTAGAATAGTCAATCCATGATTCAAGATTTTAGAGCTAACAATTCAAATAATAATTACTTCATAATCACTAGTAGGATATATATATATATATATATATATACACACACACACACACACACACCAAAACTGTGACTTATTATATATTGATTCATTAATTTTTCTTTCTTTTAGCATGCATTATTTAAAAACTCCTTAAGAAACTCTCAAACTTAGTTGCGTGGAGAGCATCAAATAGTAAAGTACTAAGTAACTATTAATAATCAATTTAATTTTCTCAAGCAAGAATATTATTAATATTATAATTTAATTTAATTTTCAAGTGTCAATTAAACTATTTAATCGTATTCATTCATTATTTTATTTTATATTTTTAATTTCACTTTATTCTCTTGATAATAATAAATTAAATTAATCTAATTTTATGCTAAAATTTCTGATAATTTACCACCCTAATCACTAAATCATATTAAATTAAGAAATAACACTTTCCTAATTAAATCATACACCTAATTAATACAAATTATTATCATTGAATTAATTAATCAACACAAATAATCATCCAAAAAAAAGAGTGATGTAGGAACTTCTGGAGGTCATAACTTTTGACCAGGAGATCCGTTGGAGCTAAATTTTGGTGGGCAGATGCGTCTTGAAGAGTTTATTATTAAAAAGCTCATAGAATAGAATAAAATAGGATATTTTTAATAATAAACTCTTTAAGATGCATCTGTCCATCAAATTTCAGCTCCAACGGACCTTCGAGTCAAAAGTTGTGACCTCTGGAAGTTCCTACATCACTCTTTTTTTAATGATTATTTGTGTTGATTAATTAATTCAATGACAATAATTTGTATTAATTAGGTTTGTGATTTAATTAGGAACGTGTTATTTTTTAATTTAATTTGATTTAGTGATTAGGGTGGTAAATTATTGAAAATTTTAGCATAAAATTAGATTAATTTAATTTATTATTATCAAGAGAATAAAGTGGAATTAAAAATGTAAAATAAAATAATGAATGAAGAAGATTAAATAGTTTAATTGACACTTGGAAATTAAATTAAATTATATAATATTAATAATATTCTTGCTTGATAAAATTAAATTGATTATTAATAGTTACTTAGTACTTTACTATTTGATGTTCTCAATGCAACTAAGTTTGAGAGTTTCTTGAGGAGTTTTTAAATAATGCATACTAAAAGAAAGAAAAATTAATAAATCAATATATAATAAGTCACAATTTTCTTTTCTTTATCATTTACATGTAAATACAAAATAATTATCTTTATTTTTGTGATCATGTTAATACATGCATAAGTTGTTTATTTTTGGGATGTTTAAAAGGCTCATTTATCTTCACTTTAATGTTAGTAGGAGGATCTCTAAATTTCATAGAATAGAATAAAATATAACAAATTTTAAGCTCTATAAAAGGAGATATTGGGTATGAATTTGGAAGAATATGGTGAATTGGGTTGAAGTGATGGACTTGAGGACTAGGTATGTATTTTTCCTTTTACCTTCTAGTTGATTGTGAAGAATTTTATTTCTCATCAATTAAATACCGTGAGTAATGATGAGGATGATATGGTGATTGTATTTAGGACTGATTATTATGGATGATTGTATACTTGAGTATGAGATCTTGTGGGATGTATTTGTGGACTCTTATCTAATTGTAAAAGTTTTAGGGAATTCATCTAGCAAGAAGAGGGAAGCCACTGAGTTTCTTGTGAATATCAATGCATCTAATTTTTTTAAGTAGGTATCAGTTACAATGTAATTCTCTTTAGATAGGTTCAAACAGTTGATGGAGACAGGGGCTACCTTCTATAAAGAAGATATAAAAAAATGACTTTTGTGCCTACAGCTCAAGAAATTTGGATCACAGGTTCTTTAATCCATACATAGATTTTCAAGAGGTATACAACAAGTTGAAAAAGGAGGAGATAAAATAAAATGAAATAGGTAAGCTTTGGGAAAACTCCATCCAAAACTTCAATGTGTCGGTTGACCAGTTAAAGGCTTCTTTGAAACTAAGGGCTATACCAGGAATGGATGTTTATGAATGCAATGATAACAGGTGCCATATCTAGGATCAAGAGGTTCCTTGGCATGTAGATCCTAGGGTGGAACTGAGGAAAGTTAATTCTGAGGTATCTAAGTGTGGAATAGAGCTGGACAATAGCCAGGGGTTTTATTATCAATACTGGGAAGTGCAGAAAGATGTAGGCCTAAACGCTGATATTAAGAATGTAGGGCAAGAAGTAGAGGATGAAGTAATATGGCAAGAACCTGAGGACAATGAGAATGTAGGGCATGAAACAAAGGATGAAGCAATGTGACAAGAACCTAAGGATAATGAAGACCGAATGACTGATATATACCAAGATCCAAATGAGATGAGTGACAATGACAGTGATGGACAAGAATCTAAGAATGCTTAATGAAGTGTTATAGAAGATACAAAAAATGGGAAACAGATGGAACTAACATGTGCTCAATGCAAATAAAGAGTCATATGTTTTTTGTGTTGTTGAATCCTAATTTTGATTTGAATTCAGTAAGGAACAATAAACACTTTTTTGGATTGAAGAAACAACTTTAGGTATTTTAAAGTGGTCTTCTTGACCACTTATATGTAATTCTCTATATTTTTGGAATGAAATATTAGTGCTAGATTCTTAATCCAAAAAAATCATCTAGTGGCTAAATTGTACTATGTTCATGATTTCTATACTTATATTAAAGACATTAAAAGATCCATATATTGAATATTTTGCATTAGTATCTTGCCTGAATGGCATTTAGTTTATGCTCTTTTTTATAACTAGTACTTTTCCAATCTCTTTTTGGTTGCTAAAGTTTTGTTCCCTATTAATTTCATGGTGTTATGAATAATGCCTTCATAGTATTGTTTAACTTACTAGATATATATGCTGATATTCATTATGCCTAATTAACTAGTGTTATGTTGAATGGATGGCTACCTATCATGTATTTACAATTAATGGCCTTTTTGAGAATTTATCCAAGCATGTCAATACAGGCTTGCATATTGCTTATCATAAATTTTGATATTATAAAATTATTTCTTTGTTGTTGCCCATTTGAAATAAACAATAGAAAAGAAATGAAGTTGAGTCCTCTAAATCTATCTAGACACATGAAAAATGAAAAAAATAGGATTTCAACTAAACTAAATTTTATTATCTCATTGGTATATGAATTCAATTTCATGGTATAACTTTGCTATTGCTCATAGTCGCTAGGAGACTTTAGTATATAGATGAGGATTCCAACCCCACATATTTTAGTGATTATATTGATATATAATATAGTTGTACACTTTTTTTTTTTAAAGAGGGGTAAAAATTATTAATAAAGAAACCACAAGTACAAAGCCAAGAGGGCGACTGCCATCAGAAACAACAAAAAACCAAAATAAAGTACCATCACCACAACCACCCCAACTAGAACTAGGAAAACAACTCCAACCCCAAAGCCCCAAGAAGGGACCTTGGCTATCCATCCATATCCTCTAAAATCATCCTTTCAAAATTTTGAACCCCATCTTGGGACAATCAGTCCCAACCATTAACATTCCAATCTCCCACATGCTCTGAAGCCCACTCAGCCAAGAAATCAGCCTCACAGTTCCATTCTCAAGGGACATGGACAAAAGAAACAAAGTCCATCGAGTGACTCAACTGGAGAATCTGTTGAACCACTGATGCCAATTGCCATTACACACCATTCACCACTCATTCATTCAACGAGTTAATCATAATCTAGGAATCATACTCATAGATAAGCCTGCACCATCCCAAAGCACACCCTCTTTCCAAAGCATATAGAATAGCTAGAGCCTCCATAAGATTATTAGTTTGATGCCCCTTATAGATAGAGAAGAGAAAAAGGATAGCACTAGAGCTATCCCTTCCTAATCCCCCAATCCTAGCATGACCAGGGTTTCCCCTAGAAGAGCCATTCGTATTAATCTTAAAAACACTTGGAAGTGGAGGGGACCACCTTCCATCTCTCTAAATCTCACTCTTAGAATGAACCCTTTTCCTAGACTAGGAAAAGTCTGAGTCGTCAACAACTAAAATCAAATTTTGTGCCACTTGTAACTCCCCAATGTCCAACTTAGAAGAAAGATCACACTTAGCTGCCAAGGTCTCCTAAAGCATACTAAGAATCCTTTGCCACACTTGTTGAACCTCCAACTTCCTCCCCTAGAAAATCCTTTGATTCCTTTCCAGCCAGAGCTGCCACAAAATAAAAGGACCAATATTCCAAGCCACCTGCAAAAAAGAAGCCTTAGCCGAGGGCCTGCCCAAACTTCTCCAAAAATCAACCAAAGAAGAACACATGCCTGCTTCTAAGCACCCCATCACATATGCCAAATCTCGCAGGCCAGAGGACACTGAAAAAATAAATGGGCCTAACACTCCTCACCACCATTGCAAAGGAAGCAAATAGAGGGGCCCTAAAAACCCCTTTTCTATAGGTTATCCCAAGTGAGGCAATGATTACGAGAAACCAACCAAAGGAAGTAATTACATTTTGGCTATCCAAAATTATTCCACACAAACTTCCACCAAGGAGAGACCATCTCCCCAAACTTCTACCTGTCCAACTCACGATATCCAGAGGCAGCTAAATACACACCTCTCAGATTAGGACTCCAAGCAAGGGAATTTCTCTCCCCCAGAGAACTATAAAATATGTCATCAAGAATCTTAGTTAACTCCTCCTGATCCACCAATAACCCCCCTTGCGGCCACTTAGACATTGTTTTTCATCTGCAAACCTCCACTTGACCCAAACACTGAATCGATTTGAAATGCTTCACATGACACCACCTCGCATTAAGAAATATGTTGCACAAGGGTTGTAAGTGCAGGTACATAGACAAGATAGGCAAGTGCCCATCCCAAGAATCATACCAAAACAAGGCCTTAGACCCCCTGTTACAAATCCAAAACAACCCCTGCTTAATTAAATATAGTTGTACACTTATGCATTTACAACCTTGCTCTAATTTAAAATGCCCCTTACGCATACTTGTACTCGCACATCTCCAACCAACTATAGTGTTACTTATTATCTATTGGGAAGTCCTGAGCAAATTCAGATAAATTTGGGGTCTAGAATCTTTAGTGGGTATTGAAATTCTATTTGATACAACTTGATTTTATTATTTTAGGTATTTTTGGCTATCTATTATACAAACATAGCCTTTGAGATGATTTATGTTTGTTTGATTTTAATCCACAAAAATACCCAACTACCTTCATCTTCCAAGTCAAATTCTCCAACTTGTATAGATCTCCTGTGTCTACGAACATGATCAGTCTCCTACACAAAAGCACATACCATTTTATTTCCTTCATTCCAACTATAGGGATCTTTTTAATTCATCTATCTTTCATTAATATTCTTACCATTTGAACCTCACTACACCTGCCCACTTCTACATAGATGTTTAAAAGAACATAAGGTACGTAACATTCTTAGGAGCCACATCAAATAATAGTGTCACTGTAAATACTCATAAGCCTATATTCATAGGTGATCTACATGCACCATGAAAATATGCCTGCTCATATAATTTGCTTGAAATTTTATAAAGCCTTTTTAATAAAATCCCTTTTGTGCATATCTTGCAATCGTTGTGTTCCACGAGGTCACATTTTTTAGGCATTATGTCCAACAATTCATTGTTCCAGAGCCCCCATTTCAGTACAAGTAGGAAGAACACCGGCATGGGTTGTTGAATCTAGTTTTATAAAGTTTTTGAAGCCAAGTTTGGTTATGCAACCTGGATACAAAAAGCATATATTTTTAATTTCAAATATTTTCGACTAGTTTCATTTCCAATTGAGATAATCAATATTTTAGACTTGAATTACTGAGACCAATGTTTATGTTGCAGTTTTGAGTCTTATTTCTTGAAGTTAATAATATAATCTAAATATAACAACACTATATGAGAGGACAAGAATTTAGATCTTCAAGTTAACTTAGAGTTATTCAACTTAGATCTTCATGCTAACTAGTGTAATTCAATTTAGATCTTCATGCCAAATTACATGTTATAATTGGATTTAGATCTTGACACCAATTTATATGTTATTGCTCTCACAAATGAGAGTGCAACCATTTGTTATATCCACATAATATATACCCTTCCGAGGGAACATATTGAAATGGAAATGGCAATGTTACTTTTATTAGAAGTTTTGAGTCTATTGTGTCTTATAATACAAGTTTATTTTATTTGGACTCAAATAATTCATTTTAGTTTAGGGATACCGATTTATAAAGACAAATTGTCAACAACCCTTACTAAACAAACTCTTTTGTAGACACCATTGACCTGATGAGATTAATTTCAAGTGTCACTCACAATCTTTGGATTGCATAATAGCCTCATTATTTTTATAATTTTATTCTAATTACTTCTATTGTACTTGATATGATTTCAAGCTACCTATCCATCCATGCCCATCAAAAAATCAACCAATACTTGATATGCCAGGCTAATCGTTTAGAAAGATGAATTGATAATTATATAGATTTTTGATATATATATATTCTTTAAAACACAACCTTTTCAATATTAAAATAAAAATGTTCTCATTTCACCAAAACACAATAATTACGTAAATATAACTATATGATTATATAAATATTATATATATATTATATTTATATATATATATGTATATATCACATACAACATTTTTCTCACAAATCCATAAATCCACATAACACAGATGACATGAAATCCATATTCACGTAAGTGACATTAACTCCTCCTAGTCCAATTCGATATCCCCATACTAGTGGGCAATACACTCATGAGCGTGCGTAGGTACGTCTGCCTATGTACAGTCATGCTCGTATCATCTCATATGTATTGAAATATCGTGGACTTGCACGAGTTAACCATTCCAAAATAAAGCTATGCAACCATAAACTTATCAAAAAGTCTTAAATCAACATGCAAGTTAAATCACATTTTTCACTCAAACATCCATACAATCACACCCAAACAAGCATTCAAGAAATAACATAGATTACTTACCACTACCCACACTGACTCGACATAACCTAGGTCAAAATAGGATTGTGTGTGTGTATTTTCTCAATCTAGGTTTCTCTAGGGTTACCAGACCAAGTCCTTCTCTTGAGTGATACTTCCCCTCCTTTTTAGAGGAGCAACCTGTTCTTGCATCCACTTAGATCACCACCACAGTAGTTAGCAGATCAAAATATAATAATTTGCTTCATACATTACTTAACAATAATCACTTTTAATACAAGACATTGCATTATTCCATTTTCAGCATATTCCATTCAAGATTGATAACACACAGATGCAAAGATTCATAGTCATTCAATTTTCAAACAAATTAACCAATCTAGGTAAATATTTAAATGGATAAAAACACACAGGGTGTAACAGAAAGGAATTAACTTGTTTGCCATGTTTTGGAGTGATAGGAGGTGTATTCTCTCCCCTCGCACCTTTGGGTGACCTTGGGGATCAAAATCCTACTCTCATTTTTTTGTTTTTATTTCATTGTTAACCCAAGGGGTATCATTTCACATATGCTTTCTCCTTGTGCTTCGTGCAATCTTGGAGATCAAACGTGAGTGGTATTCCTTCTAAGGGGCCTGCTAGGGGATTTCATCATCCCTAGGGATGACTTCAACCACGTGTACTAATGGGTTATTTAAAGGGGGAGAGCGAAAGTTATACCTCAATGGTGAACCCGACATGTCCAAATTAATCCTCGAGACCCTTGGTCCGTCAAGACTTGGTTTGGTGACATTTGTACCATATCATTATGGGATCCTATTCACATTTTGGGCCCCATGTACCTTGTGTATATAGGGGAATTCTTAGAATCCTTATCGAACCTAGATTAATACCTTCGGTCATCATACCTTGTGGTGCACCCCTACAGTAGGAGGGGAAGAAGCTCACACATATCATTATACTTGAGATAGGGCCTACTTTGGGCAAGATGAAAGTCTCCAAGATAAGGGTTATATGGCAGTACATGACCATATATTCCTATCTATCTAGGCTATAACATTATGGGATTAATGGGGGTGGGATTTACTTCTCTATTTTGAGTTGAGATTGACCCACGACCATTTCATGAGATCCACAAGGTATGTCACTCCCCACTTGAATAATTTATGTTTGTGATCAAGTGCTTGGTGTGTCTTTTTGTGAAAAACTCATGAAAGCCATATCAACCTTATTCCCAAGTGTCAAAATCAACCATTATGTTTGATTGTATGCATCTCTTGCCAAAAGTTTCTCATCAAACATTTACAATTTGCAAAAATAGAACCCTTTTAGCACCTATGCCTATCTCTTGGTTCTTATGACCTAAGTTTCGATGCCTATGATGGTTCAACACTTGTAATTCAAACCTTCATACTGAACAAAACTATCTGTTAGTGCCCTTACAGTCAACCTTAGTTCTTGTGTCAGAAATTTAGAATCTCACTCTATATTTCAATGCCCTTGACATATTTGTTAGCACCTATTAGAACAATGTATGTGCCTTCCACATAGCACCTAGGAACTATCTATTAACTCATGTGACCTTTGTCTCAGTGCCTATGCCTAAAATTTCAAAAATATGAGAGTAGCCCTTTTCATGATCAAAACCAGATATCCATCACAACATTTGACCATCCACCACATCCCAAAAATCAAAAAATCATCTCCACACTTGACATTAGAACACCATACCTCCATTAGGCTATCTCCATTTTTGTGAAATCATCACCTTCAATGTTCATTTGAACCTTGGCTTGTGACCCATTTAACCATCACACACAAACACATTTTCTTCATTATCATACCTTAACCTCCAACCAAAACCAACCTTGATCAAGTCATCCCATTTAACAATCCAAGTTAGTCATATTACCTTAATCAAATCAAGTAAAACTAATCATCCAAACGCAAACAACTCCAACCAAATCAAATCACATCATCCAAAATTAAAAATCCAACT
The DNA here is from genome assembly GCA_027924645.1 of Cunninghamia lanceolata. Lineage (NCBI taxonomy): Eukaryota > Viridiplantae > Streptophyta > Pinopsida > Cupressales > Cupressaceae > Cunninghamia > Cunninghamia lanceolata. Next base: position 1,412,328 of record BSBN01000135.1, on the reverse strand, counting down.
CATCACCTATCAAGTATACTGAGGTTAGAATCTAGATCTTTTTATCCTTCTCTAGTTTGCATTAGGCTTAATAAGTTGTCTATCATAAGTTTAGTGTGAATTAGATATCATCCCACTTGGATAATCTAGCTTAGGAGCTTAGACTACTCCTAAGTTGGTGGACTTCAAGAATCTTGTTTTGCTTGGTGCGTCTTCTCTATCCCAAGTAATACAATCCCATCCTCTTATTGCTTAGGCTCTTTGTGCACCCTAAGTAAGGAAGGTTAAAATTCCATTTAAAAATTTGCAAAAGGATCTAGATTTGAACTTAAGTTGTCCTTGATAGTACCATTATCCATCATCCAAATCTTAAAACCATCAATAAACCTACACACCACTATCTTCAAACACTCATCCACATCATCAATCCTTCAAATCCAACCATATCCTAACACAAGCCCACCATTTTATGGCTCCCATAACATGAACACAAGCTAAAAGAAAAATGGATTCCCGCTATCAACCCCGCTCTCCACATGGCTCTACCACTAGAAATATGGAGGGATATGTCAACCAACCTGAGATAGGTGAAACCTTCGTACTCACATATACTCACCCACCTTCATTGATTTCCTTAATGAAAAGGGGCTAGATGACAAATTTGAACAATTCCTTGACAATCATATCACAACCAGAAGTATCAGACCCTCTTTATGGCATGCTGCCACATATGATGCCATCCAATCCTCCAACTTCCTCCAACATCACTATTAATCCAAGGGTCCTTACCACACCACCCATTAACATAAATATATATAACATTCCTCAAAATATCTCTAATATCATTACCATCCCACAAATACTTCCCCATTTAGTCATCCCACAAAATATGACTATAACCCAGACAACATTGCCCCCTACCCTACTCTCACAAACACCTCTCCAATCTCAACATCCATCTACATCACAACCACCACTTCATTCTAAAAATCCCTTAACAAGATATATGCATCCCACACATACACAAACTCAACAAATGTATTATTCCACCACTCATCAACAACCCCCTAATGTTGCATCCATGCAATAGCTAAACATCACCTAACAACACCAACCACCACTTCAATCACAACACACATACCATTCTTCTACTTACACCCAAACACCCAACACTATGTCTATACCTCCACAACATCAAACATATGGATCCCCCATCCATTCACAATCCATGGGTCCACCGTCATCCAACCTTCAACAACAATATGTTATCTCATAACACTCACTACAACCATCACAACCACCACTACAACACACATCACAACCTCTCCTTGCCAATCCTTTCGGTCAAGAATGGAAAGAAATAAAAAATGCCCTCAAGAACCTTCAACTAGGGACCCAAAAGAAACATTATAAGTTCAAATACTTATGTCCCTACCCATTTGATAGAAACATGACAACCATACCTTTTCCTCAACATTTCAAGATTCCTAAATTTAATAAATACAAAGGAAAATGAGACCCCCCATTACCATATCAAAGAATTCTTTATGGCTTGCCAAGAAGTATCATATGACAATCAATTCCTACTTCATCTTTTCCCATAGAGGCTAGGAGGACAAGCTCTAGAATGGTTTGTGCACTTGCCTTAATGGCACCATCTCCAACTTCGATAACTTGTCAGAGAAATTTGTCGCTCATTTCTCATACAACATAGACCATGAGATCACCATGCTTGATCTTTGTAATACCAAAAAAAATGGTGAAAGTTTTTCTGCATACTTACAAAGATGGAGATCACTTACTAGTAGGCTACCTTGGTCAAGACTTGAAAAACAACTCGTCCATATCTTTATTCAAATTTTAAACCAAGAAATGATATTTCACTTACAAGTACATTGTGCATCAACCTTTGATGAGATCATAGACAAAGGGATCACTATTAAGAAGGCCCTTATCACAAAAGTTTGTCAAAATCTACAACAAAAATAACAATGATAAATCATCAAATGACAAACCAAAATTTTGGGCCAAGAATAAAAATGTTGTAGGTGACAATGCCACTAATTCTAAACACATTCACGTAGCTGCACCCAAGCCTAAAGAAGCATAGGTGGTACAAAATGTTTCAAACAATGTCTCGATACCATCTAGTCAACCAAAATGAAATCCTCCCAATAATCCAAAACATAAATACACTTCTTTAGGGGAACCTCTTGAAGTTGTGTTTCAAAAATTAGTACAAGATGATATGGTTGTGTTTCCCACAACCAAGCCTTTTGATGAAAACCAACCTAAGCTCACATGGTACAAAGATAATGAGTATTGTGAGTATTATCATATTAAAGGATGCTCCACTAGACAGTGTATGAAATGAAAGAACTATATCCAAGACATCGTTGATTGAGGTGATATCCACATGGAAGGAACCAACAATACTTCACCAAATAATGGCTTAGGAGTTTACCGGGATCCCCTTCCCAATTGCACTAACACTTCCTCATCCAATCCATCATCCACCAATCCTAACCCTAATAATCAAACCAATAACATCAGCTATAACAACGTTCCAGCTCCCTATGACAATGTAGTGGGTTGAATCAATTTTGACTCCACTTGTGTTGTCACCATCAAAATCAAAAGAAAATCCCTTGAATGTGTTGTCACCAAATGACACAGAGAGGTAATCAACAAAGGACCCTCTCCATCCTCCACTGCTATGGCTTCTAAGTATAATCTCCTCGATTACCTTGGGAAAATGCTAGCACAAATCTCTATTCTGGAACTTCTCAAGACATCCTCCATCCATCGTGACATCCTTGACAAAGCTCTTCAAGTGTCCTATGTCCCCACTGACATTCTACCTACACAATTTTCCAAAACCTAGTGGCCCAATTATCCTCTTCCTGCCTTCTCACTTTTAACCAATCCAACATGCCACCCATAGACTTCTCATAATAAAGCCCTTCATATAGAGGTTCAAATCACCAATCACAAAGTCAAAAGATTCCTCTTGGATAATGGATCTGATTTGAATAATGTACATTAAAATTCATAAAACTATTGGGGTATTCATTGGATTACCTAGAACCCTTGGTTATCTCCATCAAATCATATGATAAAATAGAATAAGAATTAGAGGGCACCATATGTCTTCCCATCAAAGCAAGTCCTCTAAAATTACCCACCTTGTGTCACGTGGTTGATCTTGACCTACCATACAATCTTTTCCTTGATTGATCATGGTTACATGCTAGGCAAGTCATCCCTTCCACCTATCATCAATGTCTAAAGTTTCTCATACGGTGTCAAAGTCAATATTCCCACCGATCAACAACCCTTTGAATATTGTAAAGCCTTGGAATTTGTCTATGACAAACAATTCCATTGCCTAAGTACTTATGGGAAAACCTTAAAGACACTTCATCCACTCCATCTACTACATTCATCCTTCACACACCTCCACCTCATCATCTACCCTGGTCCCTCAAGTATCCCAGGTCAATATCATAGACAAAGGGTGTAGCAAATATGAGCTTCATAATACCTTCCATGTGGAACATTTGCCTTTGTCCCCTCATTCCTTTGGTCTTCAAATACAAAAAAGAATTCAAGAACAAAGACATAAAACAAATGACAAGATCCTCTTCATTCCAACGAAGGTTTCTCAATAAGAAAAGGAAATTGAAGAGTCTTTAAATGATTGGTTATATCACGATGAAATAAAACTAGTGAAAGCAGACCTTGAATACTTCAAAGAGAAATATCTTGTACCATATCAAATGTGCAGTAAAATGCATTATCATGGAAAAAGACTTGGCATCAACTAGCAAGGCCTTACCAAACCAATTCCAGTATACGCTACATCCCCTAAACAATATGCCAAGTATTTTGGCTTAGGATATGCACCGCCCACTGTGAAAATCCAAGGTCCTACTAAAACTTTGATATATGTAGTCAAATCCTCTTCTAATATCGAAAGCATTGAACTTGTTGGGAATTAAGGTGTCTCAACCTTGGTAATTCCTTGTATTATTACATTATATTTATTCTTTTATTGCCTATTATATTAATTGGATGCAAATCCTATGTTGTCATATTGTGGGAGTTGGCACAGTGATGTGTCATCCTACATGGCATATGACCACATGTAATTTTGTCCTCACATGAGGAGATAGGTGTCCCACTTAGTGGTAGGAATATTTTTCCTTGTGTCGGCATCTTGGATGTTGTGTAAGGGAATTTTGACCATAACAGTCATGACAGATTCCTATGATGAAGTTATGACATGTAAGAGTCAGAAATAGGAGATTCTATGATAGGTGAGGACATGTGTCATGAAGCATCTTTGAAAAAGGCATCTTTGGGCACCCCAAGGTAGACTATGACATGTTGTAAGATAATATGCTATTTATAGCCTATGTATGACAGATTCTCTTACAGCTGTAAGTTATAATAGCTATGACAGATTCTATGACAGTTGTAAGAGTCGTAAGAGCATATGTCATAGCCCATTTTGGAAATAGGCAACCTCATTGGGATGGGGTGACTTGACAAGTGTTAGGAACATCCTACAGAGTTGGACAAGTGTCCATAGGTGTGGGTTTTGGGCAATGAGGCCATGTTGGACGCCCATCTCAATGTGGAGCCATTTTTTACCTTGTATTTGTTATATAAATAGGTGCTTTGGAGAGGAGATGTATTACAGGTTTGATAGGTACTGTTATGCTGTCGGATTATCTCCAGATACGAGTGTTGAAGACTCTTGCAAGAGCATTGGCTCTGTGACTGTATTGTAACCTTCATTATTTACATAATACATTTGAGCTGTGTTTTGGAGTGTGGGGTTTTTCACCCGTAAGGGTTTTCTCCACATATATCTTGTGTCTCTCTTCTTCTATCTCACTTTCTTGTGTATGTGTTTATTGCAATATCTCTGTTAGTGGGTTAACATAATCTGTAATTGTAAGGATAAAATTGAATTTGCACTCTCCTCCTCTCATTAGATTAGTGTAGGAAGCGATTTCTGCACACCTAGCTTCCTTTCAGAACAAACTATCATCATTGATTCGTGCAAAGATCTTGATCTCTCATGCATCTTCCTTGAAAATGCCATTTTCCTCATCAACCTTTCCCTCATCCATCCTAACCTCATTGACTGGGATCAACAAGGTGTTGATATGTTTGTCATTGATGTCAAAAGTTGGTTTGAGTTAATGATGATGATGTATGATCATGCATACTTGTTTGGTTGTCTTTGATGTCAGAGGATCATGACACACTTCAAGATGCCATGCTTAAGGATCATGCTACATTTCAAGAGTTCAAGTTGTCTTCATATGGGGTTCAAGGAGTTCCTCTGGTGCTGTTGATATACATGTTTATATGATAGTATGTCAGTTGTTGATGACATAGTCACTTCATGGTGGTAATGTCAAGGTCATTGTTTACTTCATGGTAGTAATGTCAAAGGTTATTGTTGTTAGAAGTCATTAATTTCATGATGTTGATGCTTGATGATCTCCCTTGTTCTCATGACAAGGCATGATAGAAGGTATGACAAAGACATGATAGAGCATGACAAGGTTGGTTCAAGGCTTCAAGGTTTGTTCCAACATGACATGATTACTTGCTTCATGAGGTACTATGGTCATAGTGCTGCTAGTGTGGATGATTCATGACAAAGTATGCAGTGCTTCATACATGGTTTCAAGTTGTTAATGCACAATGACAATGGTAGAGTGATAGGTCATTTGATATACCATCTTGTGATAGATCATCTGGTATCTTTAGTTGTTTATGATGGTATCTTTATGGTGATGGTTGTGGTTGTTTGATGATGGTCATAATGCAGACATGTATGCAACAATACTATTGTTATGTCATTTATATCAGATCAGTGTTTATGAAGTGCCAGTGATAGAATGACCTCAAACTGAAGGGCAATCTGTGAAGCATAAGGGTTCATCTACTTTGTCTTAGGTTGAAAACCCTAGATTTCCTAATCTTCCAGTATCACAAATCTTATCTATTTCTTGTCTTTGAATCTAAGTGTTTCTTGTCTATATGGTATGATACAAGAAATTAGGGTTTCATAAACATCCTCAAACCAAGTTTCTAAAAGCCTAATGCAACCTGAAACCCTAGGTCCTAATGGTTTAAACCATAGACTATCTTTATCAAAGCCTTTGTTGATAGGTAGTCAATTTATTTATGTTTTAATGTTGACTTACAGTAATAGGTTAGAGGTAACTTAAGTTATAACTTTAAAGGGTTTTAAACGTCAGTTGACTAGCCCCATTGACCTAGGGCAATCGACTCCATCTAGTAACTGCTATTTGGTTGAGTGCCAAAAGAAAATCAAAGGTCTACATTCGGTTGATAAGGGGCACAAAAGTTATATCAACGTTGCAGATTTAAACTACATAATCATCCTTCCTGCAAATATTTTGATGGGTGCTCAACCTTTTTTTCTTGTGTATGGAAGTTATTGGGTGGTTTTTGTAACTAGTTCTTTGTACTGAGGTTAGTGTTTTCAAACTAAAGTTGAGTTAGGGTTTTTGTATGAAATGATGAGTTAGTAGAGATAAAAAATAGAAAGATTTTGGTGTATATTCCTCTTGATGAAAATTTATCTCTGAGACATGTATGAAGACAAATTGATAGTGAGAGTTGAAAGATGTTGAAATGTCCACATGAATCTAAGATTTAACATCGAGCTAAAAGTGTGATATTGGCAGAGAATTTATTGTAGAAGGTGAATAAGGGTTGTGTACAAGAAGGAATAAGACAATGAGTATCATGTTTTGAAGCAGAGTTAGAAATGTTGATAAATTGAAGGTATTTCTTTGTGTGGAGGATGGAACTATGGATGCAAAGTAGGATATGGTGATTAATACAAAACATTAGAGATGATAGAAGTATAAATGTATGGCTTATTGCAAAGTTTAAAGATCAAGAAAAGGTATGGTATTTATGTTGAATTTATCACTATATTACATACATAGAAAATGATTTCATTATAGTAAAGGTGCATTCTGAAAGAAAGAGGTTCTTTGGTAGTCTAAAGTGTTGATAACAAAAGAATCATGGTCTGTATAATGTGACTATCATGATGGTTGTAGAACTTGTCTATGCATGGTGTTTGTTGAAGGAAATGTTTTGCAGAAGGGTCTTTATTCATGTATGTTAGATAGATTTGGTAATAGGAAAGTGATGAATCATGCAAAGAAGAATATGTTTGAAATGGATTGTTGTTCATGTTGTCTTTGTAATTAGGATGATGTATTGTTTCATTACTCTGTAAATGATGCCATTGAGATGTTGATCTAGGACACAGAGAGAGATCTTTACTTTTAATTGTTACATATATTTTATTTGTATGTTTTTGAATTGTTTTGACATTGTGAACAGAAGACAAATGTGAGGATTCTACTATGCAATGATCATGATACAAGAGATGAACAAAAGGGCATTATTATGGAGAATATTTTGTTGATCTAAGGTGTGTGTGTGTAGAGAGGGTAGAGGTATACAGAAGAATGTTTAATAGAGGGGATGTTTGGTTCATATTGATGCAAATCAGATTGTTTAGAATCAATGTTTGCATATGAAAAACTTGTCAAGTCTTAGGAGATTGATGTCTCAGATTCATTGAGTGAGGTTGGTGTTTCATTGGGGTTGGTGCCTCAAGCAGAGCATGTGGTTTATCATATGTGAATTGTACCTTGAGATTGATGTCTTGAAAACAATGTATTAGGTGTGGTTGTACCTTGAAGTGGGTGCTTCTAAACAATTGTATCTTCTTTCTTTTGAGGTTGGATTTGATTAGTAGACTCAAGTAGCTCTTAGTGGTTTTTTCCCTCATAGGGTTTCCACATAAATATTGGTGTCATGTGTGAATGTTTTCCTTGGTGTGCATCTATATTCTTTTCTTTGAAGAGTTTTTAAGATTGTTGAATAAACTAGTTTTTTGTATATCACTGATTCCCCCTGTCAGTGATAGTAAGTATTCCAACAATTGGTATCAGAGCTACATGTTCCTTGCAAAAGTCTAAGCAACTTAGGTGATCTTGGTCACGTAATACATATTATGGCGAAAAGAAAAGGACAAAAGAAAAAGGTTAGTGATAAGAAAAAATTTGGTCAACCAACCTCAAACAAATCATGTGATATATCTGAAAAAAGGGATAGTCTTGTAATTGAGCATGTTGATAAAGAAGAAGACAACATTAATGTGGAAGAATATAATGATTCTTAAGAAGAAGAAGTTGATTTTGAGGGAGAATTGATTTTTGCACTTGTTGACCTGAAACATGAAAGAAAAAGAAATGAAAAACTTAAGGTAAGACTTGAAGAATCTAATAAACAGCTCAAGCAGATATGAAATTATAGTTGGAAGAGTCTAAAAGAATTGAAGAAGTCACAAAATTGGACTTGGAAACAAGAGTAGAGGACTGTCAAAAGTTAGAGGCAGAAGTTGTGTCATTGAGAAAGCAGTTAGAGAAGGTGAAAGAAGAGTTAAACCAATCCCTTAAACATGAGCAAAGTACTGAAATTTTTGACAAGTTGATTCAAAGTTAGAAATTTGTGTCAAACAAGTTTGGGTTAGGTTTTGAAGGAGAAAAGGGTTACAAAGATGCTATAGTGTCCAAGAAGCCAATGAAATTGACAAGTATGTCAAAAGAAGCAACATATGAACAAGGAGAATCAAGCTCTACTTCCAAAAATCCTATAGATCAGAATGCTAATGAGGAAGGATACAGAAGAATTCATGATCCCAAGCAAAGTCTGAAAAGAAGGTCATCAACAAGACAAACTAGGTACAACCATTCACACTTCCATGGTTATTGTTATACCTGTAATCATTTTGGACATAAAGCAAATGATTGTAGAACACAAGTAAGAAATAGTTTTGAATTGACTTATTATAGAAGTCCTTATAAGATACATAATCAAAATTATGGGATTACATGCTATGAGTGCAAAAAGGTAGGTCATTGGGTTGTTGAATGCAGAAATAGGATAAGAAGAAATGATTATGCAAGGAGAAGCCTTATTTTTACTCTGGAATACAACATGGTTTGCTACAAATGTAATAATCTTGGGCATAGAGTACATCTTTGTAGATGTTATTTGATGAAGTCGTCTAGAAACAAAAGGGCAGAAACCTTGAGCAAGAAAAAGAAAGAGACTATAAAGATTTGGAGAAGAAAACAAGATCAAGAGAAGGATGATTCTAAACTTGTGCATATTGCAAAAAAGTCATCATCAATTGCATAAGATGTAGCATAAGTTTAGGGGGAGTAAGTAATCATTTGATATGGATTGAAGTATTTTGCATAATTACTTACCTTGGTGATAGTAGTATTTATCTCTGCATCAGAACAATGTTGGATGTAAGATCAGATGTTTTTTTGTATATCAGTGCTGCGTTCTTCAAAGATTAGGTACATCAGTGGTTTGTGAGCAATGCCAATAGATGAAGGTCAGATGCATCTCTTGGTGTTACTTTGTGTAATACTAATAAGACAATATGGACAGTTTTTGCATTATAAAAGTCATTTTCTGCATTATAGCTATCTTTGGTAGGTTATTATCATTGAGGTTTAATGAAAATTCAATGGTTGATCTTTGATACTCAAAAATATTAGTCCTTGATCCAAAGTCTATTGCAATTTTTCAAGTACTCAGTGAAGGACAATCATAACAAGGACTATTTATGGTTCATCTTTTGTTGGATATGTTAAGGTTATGGTGATGACAATAGTGTAGCAACACTGTAGAGATATTTGCGCTCATGAGAATGTTAAAGATTACAAATGTCAAGATACATGAAGGTGTTTTACCATTGCATGAGTCTTTGGAGGTCATGGTTTGGATGGTTTAGAAAGAAAAGCAACATGACAATGTTTCCAAAACTGTGTAAGAGCAGTGACAAAAACTACTTGAAAGAGCTCTAAAGACAAACAGTGATCATAGCATAGGTAAGTCAAAGCACTGTATGAGATGAGAATCTTGGAACAGGGTATGGCTTCCATCACTGTATAAAGGAAGAGGATTGTTATCAATGCAAGTGCTTTAGTAAACATGTAGGCAAAATGTAGAAAAATAGACAAGGTACATGAACTTATGAAAAAATGCCTGAAAGAAATGTGGTCTAATGGACTACCATGTTTATAGGATATGTTCAACCATGGATCTGCTAAAAAGGTCATATAAACTTCTAAGCAAATGTATGAGTATCATTGCAGATCGTACAAGGTTGATAATACATAGTACAAGAATACATGGACAGTCTCAATAAAGATGATAATTCTAAATGCATAGGACAGGAAAAGAAGGATAGTTTAATAAAATAGTGCAAGGATAGTCTAACAATGATGATAGGATAATATAATAATGATAATGTCAAATCACAGTTGTATCATGACAGTATTTGTGGATATAAGGTTTCTACTGTGGCAGAACAAGACAGTATTTGTAATGTAATCAAGCTTTGTAACAGTAGTGTTCATTGTATCAAACTATTTGTATCAGACAGTGACAGTGGTATTAGGGCTTACTAATGCATAGGGTATAAAGTCAATGCTCTTTCTTGAAACATGTCAAGAGTAGGTTTTGAAAAAGACAATAGTATGAAAAGTAACTGTGGATAGTGTCTTTGTATTTACTTTGCCATGCCTTGTTATGTTGAAAATATTCTTGTTTCAAAGAGTAAAATGTTGTTGAACATTGATGTCCAAAATCTAAGATGTAGATGCAAAGAGTGAAATGTTGTTGGTGGATTTGCATTGGTGACTTGTCAATGGTCTCATTTCATGACAATGATCTTTTATAGTGTTCATGATGTTTTCATTCTTATGTCAAATTGAAGGTTGTTGATTGGTGGTAGGTGGTAGTGTACTTAAAATAGTGGACATAATCCAGTCTGATTAGCATCAACATCGGCATATAAATAGGAAAGTAGGAGGATTGTGATAGTGATTGGTATTATTGTGTGTTGTCTCTATAGTGATAGTCTAACATTGTGGTGATAGTCTAATATAGCAAAATACTGGCACAAACAATGCAAAAGGTACTTGCATTGCAAGATAGTAAGATTAGTTAAGGACAACAGTCTTTATATCTCTGTGTCAAATAACAGTGACTTGAGGTGTCAAGTGCCTTTTTTCAAAGGTGCAATTTGATTGGTTGATATTCTATTGTTCATCTGAGAGTACAATACATGATTACACATAGGTACAATTCTAGCATGTTAGTCAGGGGGAGCCTTATTGAAGAGAAGATTATCTTATGCCTTTGTCCTTGATGTCAAAGGGGGAGAGATTGAGTGAGTGAGATGGTGAGATGATCATGTTTTGCCATCAATGACAAAGGGGGAATTTGTTGATATGTTTGACATTGATGTCAAAAGTTGGTTTGAGTTAATGATGATGATGTATGATCATGCATACTTATTTGGTTGTCTTTGATGTCATAGGATCATGCCATGCTTGAGGATCATGTCAAAGAATCATGCCATACTTTAGGATCATGCTACATTTTAGGAGTTTAAAGTGTCTTCATATGGGGTTTAAGGAGTTCCTCTAGTGTTGTTGATATACTCATTTATATGACAATATGTCAGTTGTTGATGATAGAGTCACTTCATGGTGGTAATGTCAAGGTCATTGTTCACTTCATGGTGGTAATGTCAAAGGTAATTGTTGTTAGAAGTCATTCATTTCATGATGTTGATTCTTGATGATCTCCCTTGTTCTCATGACAAGGACATGACAAAGCATGACAAGGTTGGTTCAAGGCTTCGAGGTTTGTTCCAACATGACAAGGTTACTTGCTTCATGAGGTACTGTGGTCATAGTCTTTCTAGTGTTGATGCTTAATGACAGAGTATGTAGTGCTTCATACAAGGTTTCAAGTTATTAATGCACAGTGACAATGGTGGAGTGATAGGTCATTTGGTATACCATCTTGTGATAGATCATTTGGTATCTTTAGTTGTTTATGATGGCATCTTTATGGTGATGGTTATGGTTGTTCGGTGATGGTCATAATGTAGACATGTATGCAACAATGCTATTGGTATGTCATTTATATCAGATCAGTGTTTATGAAGTGCCAGTGATAGAATGACCTCAAACTGAAGGGTAATCTGTGAAGCATAAGGGTTCATCTACTTTGTCTTAGGTTGAAAACCCTAGATTTCCTAATCTTTCAGTATCACAAATCTTATCTATTCCTTGTCTTTGCATCTGAGTGTTTCTTGTATATATGGTATGATACAAGAAATTAGGGTTTCATAAACATCCTCAAACCAAGTTTCTAAAAGCCTAATGCATCCTAAAACCCTAAGTCCTAATGGTTTAAACCATATATTATCTTTATTAAAGCCTTTGTTGACGGGTAGTCACTTTATTTATGTTTTAATGTTGACTTACAGTAATAGGTCGGAGGTAACTTAAGTTATAACTTTAAGGGTTCTAAACATTAGTTGACTGGCCCTCTGACCTAGGGTAATTGAATCCATCTAGTAATTGCTATTTGGTCGAGCGCCAAAAGAAAATCAAAGGTGTACATTCAATTGATAAGGAGCACGAAAAGGTATATCAACGCAGTAGATTTAAACTACATAATCATCCTTCCTGCAAAGATTTTGATGGGTACTCAGCCATTTTTTCCTGTGTAAGGAAGTTATTGGGTGGTTTTTGTAACTAGTTCTTTGTACCGAGGTTAGTGTTTTCAAACTAAAGTTAGAGTTAGGGTTTTTGTATGAAATGATGAGTTAGCAAAGATAAAAAATAGCAAGATTTTGGTGTATATCCCTCTCGATGAAAATGACAAAGTATGCAATGCTTCATACATGGTTTCAAGTTGTTGATGCATAGTGACAATGTGGAGTGATAGGTCATTTGGTATACCATCTTGTGATAGATCATCTGGTATCTTTATGGTGATGGTTATGGTTGTTTGGTGATGGTCATAATGCAGACATGTATGCAACAATGTTATTGTTATGTCATTTATATCAAATCAGTGTTTATGAAGTGTAAGTGATAGAATGACCTCAGACTGAAGAGTAATATGTGAATCATAAGGGTTCATCTACTTTGTCTTAGGTTGAAAACCCTAGATTTCCTAATCTTCTAGTATCACAAATTTTATATATTCCTTGTCTCTCTACATCTGAGTGTTTCTTGTCTATATGGTATGATACAAGAAATTAGGGTTTCATAAACATCCTCATACCAAGTTTCTAAAAGCCTAATGTATCCTAAAACCCTAAGTCCTAATGGTTAAAACCATAGACCATCTTTATTAAAGCCTTTGTTGACGGGTAGTTACTCTATTTATGTTTTAATGTTGACTTACAATAATAGGTCATAGGTAACTTATGTTATAACTTTAAGGGGTTTTAAACATAAGTTGACTAGCCACTCGACCTAGGGAAACCGACTCCATCTAGTAATTGTTGTTTGGTCGAGTGCTAAAAGAAATTCAAAGGTATACATTCAATAGATAAGGAGAACAAAAAGGTATATTGACACTACAGGTTTAAACTACACAATCACCCTTCCTGCAAATATTTTGATGGGTGCTCAACTGTTTTTGCCTATGTATGGTAGTTATTGGATGGTTTTTGTAACTGGTTTTTTATACCGATGTTAGTGTTTTCAAACTAAAGTTGAGTTAGGGTTTTTGTATGAAATTATGAGTTAGCAGAGATAAAAAATAGCAAGATTTTGGTGTATATTCCTCTCGATGAAAATTTATCTCTGAGACATGTATGAAGACAGATTGATAGTGAGGGTTGAAAGATGTTGAAATGTCCACATGAATCCAAGATTTAGCACTGAACTGAAAGTTTGATATTAGTAGAGAATTTACTACAGAACATGAATAAGGGTTGTGAACAAGAAGGAATAAGACAATGAGTGTCATGTTTTGAAGCAAAGTTAGAAATGTTGCTAAATTGAACGTATTTCTTTGTGTGGAGGATGGAGCTATGGATGAAGAGCAGGATATGGTGATTGATGCAGATCACCAGAGATGAAAGAAGTATAAATGTATGGCTTATTATAGAGTTTAAAAATCAAGGAAAGGTATGGTATTAAAAGAAGTGTGCATACTTTTATGTTGAATTTATCACTGTATTACATACATAGAAAATGATTGCATTATAGTAAAGGTGCAGTCTGAAAGAAAGGGGTTCTTTGGTCGTCTAAAGTGTTGATAACAAAAGAATCATGGTCTGTATAATGTGACTATCATGATGGTTGTAGAACTTGTCTGTGCATGGTGTTTGTTGAAGGATTTTTTTTGTAGAGGGGTCTTTATTCATGTATGCTAGATAGATTTGGTGACAGGAAAGTGATGAATCATGCAAAGAAGAATATATCTGAAATGGATTGTAGTTCATGTTATTTTTGTAATCAGGATGATGTATTGTTTCATTACTCTGTAAATGATGCCATTGAGATGTTGATCTAGGACACAAAGAGATCTTTGCTTTTAACTGTTACATTATTTTATTTGTATGTTTTTGATTTTTTTTGACACTGTGAACAGAAGACAAATGTGAGGATTCTATTATGCAATGATCATGATACAAGAGATGAACAAAAGGGCATTATTATGATGATTATTTTGTTGATCTGAGGTGTGTGTGTGTAGAGAGGACAGAGGTATACATAAGAGTGTTTAGCATAGGGGATGTTTGGTTCATATTAATGCAAACCAGATTGTTCGAATCAATATTTGCATATGAAAAACTTCTCAAGTCTTAGGAGATTGCTGTCTTAGATTCATTGGGTGAGGTTGGTGTTTCATTGGGGTTGGTGCCTCAAGAAGAGTATGTGGTTTATCAGGTGTGCATTGAACCTTGAGATTGATGCCTTGAAAATAGTGTATTAGGTGTGGTTGCACCTTGAAGTGGGTGCTTCTAAACAATTTTATCTTCTTTCTTTTGAGGTTGGATTTGAGCAGTAGAATCAAGCAACTCTTAGTGGTTTTTTCCCTCATAGGGTTTCCACGTAAATATTGGTGTCATGTGTGAATGTTTTTCTTAGTGTGCATCTATATGATTTTCTTTGAAGAGTTTTTAAGATTGTTGAATAAACCAATTTTTTGTATATCACTGATTCACCCCCTCTTAGTGATAGTAAGTATTCCAACACAAGGACCATCGCCTCTCGATACATTCCAAAGTGACGAGGCACTCACTTCATTCCTAGAACTCTATGACACCTCATGGTATGAGATAAGCTTGAATGCTAGTGCCTATTTTGGGGAAGAGGAGTTCCTTAACCCAAATTAAAAAAAATCATTTACTAGTGAAAACCTCTTTGAGGTGCTATCGGGCACAAAAGAGAAAAATAAAGATGTATCTCTTGGTGAAAACCTCCCTGAGGCACTAGGAGATGAGGAACTCCATCTTCCCCCATACCTTCATATTAGCAGGAACGTTCCACCATATTGATCGAAGGCACACAAGAAATCAACCTTGGTACTGAAAAGCAACCCAAGATCACCCATATTGCAGAAAGTCTCTACAATCCAATCTCTCATTCATAATTCAAGAGGCATCGAATGTATTTGCTTGGTCCTATGTAGATATGCTAGGATTAGATCCTTCTTTGATTGTCCATCATATTGTGGTACATCTAGATGCAAGTCTCATCAAACAAAAGATTAAAAAAAAATATCCTCAAGTTGCCATGATAGTCAAAGAAGAGTTGAAAAAATTATTGGAAGTGGGCTTCGTTCATCCTATAAAATATCTTGAATGGGTTTCAAATATTTTCCCTATTGCTAAGAAACCTGGGGACATTTGAGTCTATATAGATTTTTAGGATCTAAACAAAGCATGTCCAAAAGATAACTTCCCACTTCCAAAAAATGACATTATTGTAGATTTGACAACTGGATATTAAATGCTCTCTCATGTATAGTTTTTTAGTATATAACTAGATTAGAATTTCTCCCAAAGATTAACACAAGACAAATATCACATGTCCTTGGGGTACCTACTATTGGGAAGTCATGCCTTTTGGACTTAAAAATGCAGGAACAACATACCAATGTGCCATGTCCACTATTTTCCATGATATGTTGCATAAGATCATGGAAGACTATGTAGATGACCTCCTTAAGAAATCAAGAACAAGAGATGAACACCTTGAGGTATTACAATAGATATTTGAATGCCTAAGGGAATATAAGCTATGCCTCAATCCCAATAAATGTGTTTTAGAGGTTACAACAAGAAAACTCTTGGGTTTCATTGTCTCCTGCAGAAGGATTGAAGTAGATCTAGCTAAGGTCACCGCCATCATAGAAATTCCACCACCAAAGACTTTTAAATAGATTCATAGCCTACAAGGCAAGCTTCAGGCCATCCAAAGGTTCATAGCCCAACTCATTGATAAATGTCAACCATTTTCTCACTTTCTCCACAAGGAAGTACAATTCAAGTGGGACAAAAATTGTCACCAAGCATTTGACCACATCAAAGAATATTTGGCATCACCTCCTATTCTCAAGGTACCAATTACTAGAAAACCCATATTATTATACATATCAGTGACTTTATCAGCATTGGGGCACTCCTCACACAACATGATGAAATCAACCGTGAAAGGGGTATATATTACATCAATAGGACTCTTGTTGGCTATGAGCTTAAATACACACCTATGGAATGAGCATGTCTAGCTGTCGTCTTTAGCTCCCAAAAGCTACGAAACTACATACTAAGTCACTCAATCAAGCTCATTTCAAAATTTGACTCTCTCAAATACCTTCTTTCCAAAACATCACTCATATGATGAATGGCAAAATGGGTTATGCTACTCAACAAATTTGACATAAAATATGTGGACCGTAAAGCCATTAAAGGCCAAGTGGTGGCAGATTATTTGGCTGAAGCACCCTTTATTGACCATCAACCACTCTCTATTTCTTTTCTAGATGAAGCTATCCTCACAACAACAAACTCAACAATATGAAAACTATATTTTGATGGGTCATTCACAAGTCATGGCTTAGGAGCTATAATACTTTTGGTCACTCTCTAAGGAGACTACATTCCCAAGGCATATAGGCTTGCCTTTCAATGCACAAACAACATGGCCAAGTATGAATCTTTAATCATCAGTCTTAAGATAGAAGCCTAATGGAACATCCAATAGTTATAGGTCTATGGTGACTCCCAATTGGTCTTCAAACAAGTCAATGATGAGTACCACACTAAAGATGACAAGATGATTCCCTATAAGCAGATGGTTGATGAATACAAACTATACTTTGCCCACATCCAATTTGAGCAATTTCCTAGACTCCATAACAAAGAAGTTGATGCAATAGCTACCATTGGATCCCTCCTAGACATGCCCCATGATAGCCATCAATGTGAATTTCTTGTGGAACAAATCCTCCTGCCAGCATATAAAGTGACAAATTCAAAACTCATATGTGAGATAGTTGGTCCTGAAATCCCTTGGTATCATAACATTTACACCTATCTCCAACATCACACCATCCCACCTGAATTCTCTCACAAACATCAAAGAACCCTCATTTGCAAAGCTTCATGCTACATTACCCTCGCCATCACCCTTTATTGTGGAAGACTACACAAAATCCACATAGGTATCTCCGGTGCTCACACAAGCGGTATTGTCCTAGCTAAAAAGATCTTAAGTATAATGATGGAATATGATGCATGTGAGTATGTGAAGAAATACAAACCTTGTCAGTAACATGGGGACCTCATTCATGCTCCCTCTCCGGTATTGCAACTGATCACAACACCATGGACCTTTTCTCAATGGGGACTAGATCTTGTTGGCAAGATTTATCCCCCCTCATCTAATGGCTAGAAATTCATTAGCGCCACCATTGAATACTTTACAAAGTGGGTTGAAGCTATTCCCCTCACCTTTACCACTAGCTCACAAATTACTAAATTCATCCTTTACCACATCATTTGCCATTATGGTTTCCCCTCCACCCTTATCATAGATAATGGAAAACCATTTAAAAATAATGATGTTTGAACCCTTTGTGAACAATTCTACATTCAACATCATTGGTCCAC
Organism: Cunninghamia lanceolata; assembly: GCA_027924645.1. Lineage (NCBI taxonomy): Eukaryota > Viridiplantae > Streptophyta > Pinopsida > Cupressales > Cupressaceae > Cunninghamia > Cunninghamia lanceolata. The sequence continues at coordinate 1,394,255 of BSBN01000135.1, read as the reverse complement.
CCCATATTATTCACAAGGTAACAACCAAGCTGAGGCAACTAATAAAACCTTGCTCAAAATCCTTAAGAAAGTTAATGAAATTGGTCATGACTGGCACCTGCATATTCATCCATCCCTTTGGGCATACTGCACAAGCATTTGCAAACCCACCAGCACCACTCCATACACACTCATATTCGGTGCCGAAGTAATCTTGCCAATTGAGATCAAACTTCCCTCCTTGTGCATTTCCTTGCGTAACTGAGGAGGAATATTGTGTTGCGTGCATGCAAGAGTTAGAGCTATTAGATGAACAACACCTAAATGCCTTAAATCATCTCCATGCATACTAGAACTAGCTCCACAAATCTTCTAATAAGAAGCTTCATGCCAGAGAATTTGTTGTAGGGGACTTGGTCTTAAAAGAAAATTAGAAGAATCTACAAGACCGAGAAATGAAAGGCAAATTTGAACCTAATTGGTTGGGCCCCTATGTGGTTGTGTCTAAATATGGTTCTGGGGCATATTTCCTAGCCACTCCTGAAGGTGAAGAGCTTGAAGAATCCATGAATATCATTCATCTCAAGTGGTTCTATACCTAGGCCACTGAATACCCCATCAAAAATACAAAAAAAAAGAAAAATGTCAAAAATACAAAAAAAAATGTCAAAAATACAAAAAAGAAAAAAATGTCAAAAATACAAAAAAACCAAAAAGGCAAAAAAGATCAAAAAATAGTAAAGAGAAATAATTCATCCTATGGTAAAAACCACGACTTATGATGCTTTAGATAAGTGCCATGATGAAAACCTGTTCGCAGACGCCATGTGTAGTTTCAAATTGGATCTGCTATTCATCCCCTTTCATCATTCATTACAGTCCGTGTCCACCTTCCATACTAAAGGTTTGTACTGGATTGTTATTTACTCATTCCCTCTATCACCACATGCTAATCCATTCACCCCACATTTATTCGCATCAGGATCTTGGTAACTCCAATCTCTTTGGTTGTCCCTACTATCTGAGCTTGTTTATCAACCCTTCACACTTCATCGCCCCTAGACACCTCATTCCATCCCCCGTAATAAACACTCACTCCCATAATAAAAACATACTCATACTCACAACCATGCCACTCCAGCTTCATACTCACCTAGACTTGACACTCATACGATGAACATACTATGCATAACTATCAAAGCATCGAGTTTCCATCAAAATTATATGCAACAAGATCATCCTTGACCACATCATATTTCCTACACATCTATTTGCCTATCTTTTGAAGTGTCAAAACCATCATCAATCCCTACCTTATGGATGCATCCTTCCTACAATACGAAGAATCCTAAATCCACACAACTCTTAGCAAGAGATTTGATGGCTGTATATCCTGGTCAGTTGGTCTTTTTCTTGTTGATTTTTCTTTTGTCTCATTCTATGATTCCTTCAAATACCGCCCTAATATTTCTATATCTTGGTATGTTACAAAGGGCATGGAATGGAGCATAGTCATTGCTTTCATATGTCGTGTTTGTTGGGTGCTCTTATTACTCCAACTAATATTCATATCTTGTGTGTGTTGGAATAGCTTTTTGCATATCGGTCGTCCTTTTGCATCTAAGGCCATTCAATACCTTTTGTGCACTAAGGACTTATGCTCTAAGTTTTCTTCCTCACACATTTAGACAAGGTTGTATTATGTTGGGCATGTATAAGGTCATCATTTTGTTTACAAAGTCAAATCCTATGTACATGGGATACATTTCCACCTTGGTTCCTCATACCTTGGAGCATAACATCTCATGCTATGTCAAATTAAGTGCTCATGATCTATGTAATATTTTAAATGCATTCAAAAGATCTCCTACATACATCATCTTTTTGTTTTTCCCCCATCTATTTTAGCCCTAAGATTCAATTCATTATCCTTCCCATTCTCCTTGTCATCTCATTGTAAGGGATTGGATTGAATACCCATACCCCTATCACTAATGTTTTGACAAGCCCCTCCATTTACCTAAATTATCCTATGTGCACATGTTTTGTTCATCACATTTATCCCTGCCATTTTTCACACATCAAACCAAACCATCTATGATACCTAGTTCTCACTGCCCACCTTATTTAGTGACCATTTTCAGTGATTGTGCATCATGACCTACCAAAAAAAATCACCTTATTCATACATTCATTATATCCCATCTTTATCATTTACGCGTTGTCATTTCTATCCATATCATTTTCATTTCCATTCATAATATATGTTTATTAATTCAGGCCTCCATTTATGTCAATTCACATATCATCTCATTTCATCATCACCAAACATCAATAAAATCAAATCCATCCATAAACCATAATAACATCTATCATATATCCATATGCCACATAATCAATCTAACCATATCATTTCATTTCCACCCATAATATATGTTTATTAATCTAAGAATCTTTTCATATCCCATTTCCATCATAAACATAACAACAATATCCATCCATAATGCATTATCCCATCACAAACCCATAAACCATAACCCACTAACCTGCAAATCATAAACATGAGCATATCATCTCATCACAATACAATCATAGCTATCATGAATCCATCATAATCCCTAAACATAATCATAACATATCCACATCATAATCCATATCAACATTAATCCATAAAGCATACATCATAATGACATCATCACACAAATATTATCCAATCACATCTATTACCTCATATATCATCATCACACTATAAAAAACATAAAACCATAACCATAATCATAACATGAATACACCTAATAATAACCATCCATACATCATCATATCTCCCATAACATTATGAAATAAAATAACAACATAATCCATAATACATCATGCATCAATAAAACCATAAGAATGTCCATAATGCTGCCAAACCATGTCATCTCATATATATATACATCATTAAAAATGGTCATGATACACTGTCTATACAAAGGTTCCGCAAAGCTACCAGAATACCCAATGATCCCAAAGGCATATCAAGTATACATCAAGTCCAACCTCTAGACTGAACTACCTCCCCCAGAGGGTGCAAACTATGGTGGCTGCCCTGGCTGTGGTGGCTATCTTAGCTGTTGTGGTTGTGATGACTATCCAGGCTCTAAAGGTCCTACCCCCATTGTTGGTTGTACTACAAGAGGAGGTGGTCCCATAGGTTGACGAGATGACCCCGGTACTGACCTCTCTAATCACCTTGTGCTGTGAGAAGTCAAAGCCCCCAATTGGCTTCGGAAGCTCTCCCACCTGTTCGCTGGAACCTACCTCTAATAAAAAGCCCTGTAATGTTGAGCCTCTTGGCCCACTCACTCCAGGGGACTCTATAACCTCACCAACACATCAACCATGCTCATAACAATTGCCTGTCATGCCTTATCCCTCTCCTGCTAGTAATGAGCCATCTGTGTCTACATCTGGGTCACTATCCTTTGACCGCGTGTAACCCAGGCCTATAACTGTACAATTTGTGCCTGCAGCTACCCATCCCCCTACCCTATAGCCTAGCCTAGTTGTGTCTGTAGCTATGCTACTTGGCCTTGAAATTGTGCCACATATGCTCGAAGTGCCACAACCTCTTGTCCATCATCTTCCTCCTCCTCCTCTCCCTCCTCCATGTCCATCTCCTTTGTATTCACATCCTCCTCCTCCTCCTCGTCACTCCCTCCCCCAGCCTACTACTCTATTGGGATCATCAATTGAATAGGCTACTGCTGTGCCCACCATGCATCATATACTATCTTCATCCCTACCTCAGCCACATCTGGCCACGAATCCCAAGCCATTGATGCCAAAGCCTCAAAAGATTTTATGACTAACTGAGGATCAATAAGTACTCCCCATCTCGGTGCCTCCCTCTGCACTCAAGGAAACATTGCCACCTTCTATGAGACACCCTATGTAATGCCAAACTGGTGCAACACCCACTCTAACATGTACATGTCTACAATCTTTGCAGTCCTCCTGATTAGATATCGAGGTTGTCACACATATGCTAGATGAAGGGCATCATCCCTCCATACCTCACACTAGATCCATGCCCTACATGTAACCACTAACAGGTCGTCCAACACCCACCTTCAATATGGCAAGTCCCCCTATTGGCTGTGTCGTAGTATCCTGCTATACAAATATGCATAGGGTCTCCCTCGCCTCCACTCTCTCATTGTTACTAGCCTCATCACAACAATGTGCTCCCAGACCCATATGTGGAGCAATGTTACTCCACATCCCAGCGATGCTCCTGATCTATAGATGGCTGCATCCATGTTATGGTACAAGTGTGCCAGCACACATGACCCCCATGCAAAAACCACACCCTACTACACCATCTATTGTAGGATAATCCCCCAACCAATCGAGAATCCATGACATCTTTAGTTAGGAACTAGTATCCCTGAAATAATCCCTGCCATGAATAAGGGCAATATATACAATCTCCCCATTGCTCTCACCCACACCATCTATGACTGACGAGCACCAGTGGCATATCTGCTAGGGTAAACACCGATCTCAAATATTGAAGCTTACATCTATGATCATATATCACCTGCTCCTCATGGATGGGGATGTAGAGTATTCGCTACACATCCTCCAATGTAATGGTAATCTCCCCTGTCGGTAGTAGGAATGTGTAGCGCTTGCTCTACCACTGCTCCACCAATATTTTCATCATAGCTTGGTGAGTCTAGATCTCTGGCATATCTACCACCCACCGCAACTCCACCATGCTCAGGAATATCATATCAGTCCCCTGGAACCTATCTTGTAATCTAAAAGATGGTGGACATTGCTCCCACAATTGTAGCACATCTAGACCATCCTACAATAACCACAACCACGTTGCTAGTTCTTTAATACTTCCAAACCTTTCATTTTATTCCAAATTCCCCATAGGTGCTAATCCATTCTGGGTGCTACTCTCTACTCACAGACACTACACTCTTTGGCCTAGGCACTACATGGTGTATAGGCACCATTTCACTTGCCCTAAGCACTACTTGGCGCAAAGGTGCTAAATTCCTCCACACAAGTGCTAATCGGCACATAAGCACTGATCTACGTAACATGGGCACTAAAAAAACCCTTTTCTAACCACTATCATATGTGATAAACTACCTTTTCTTGGTGCTACATGCTGACATGGGCACTAATCGCTAGAGCAGATGCTAAACCCTAGACATAGGCACTAAGCCCAACCGCATCAATGCTATTGTCCTACTTTAGCATCTATAAACCCCTACTTTAGCCCCACATTTATTGCACCTAACCTACCCCTAATCCAAATCACAAGGCATGGATAGGATACTTACCGGCTCGCCAACAGCCGTAGGACAAAGAAACTCCCACACCCACTCTCTCCGATGTTCCTCTTATAGAATTTGCGCCATCTCCTCTTATCTCTAAATCACTTTCTTCTCGCTAAATCACCTTTCGTTAATTGGCTATGTACAAATGAGGAGTATAGGCCCCCCATAGCCCTATTTATAGTCGATGTAATAATAATTCTTCCCCTCCCTCCATTTCTTCTCCCCAGCCCCCTTCTTTTCAACCATTTTCTTCCATTTTTCTCCTAATCTTCATCTTTTCACCTCCTATTCCCTTCTGTCATTTCCGTTCCTTCTTTTTGAGATGTCGCCTGAGAAAAAATATATTTTTTAATTTTTTCCATCAATCTCTTGAGGGGGCATCACCTTATCCATCCTTTTCCTTCCCATCATATGACTGAGGAATTTTTTTTTAAAATATGATTTTATTTGATATACCGCCAACCCTCTCACTTATGATGCCACATCAAAGATGGGCAAAATGTAGACACTTGAAAATGGTCACACCATTTTCCAACCTCATCCACATAATTGGTCGACTTAAACTGAACAATTCCTCATTCCATCCATCACATATATTAATTAAATAATTTTAAATTATTTATTTAATATCTTTCTCCCATCCCATTTCATCGTAAAAAAAACTATTTATCACTCCACTTTCCACTACTATAGTCCAAAAACCAAATATTTATCCTAAAAGACTATAGTTCCCATCCATCCCAAAATTAAATAAATCCACATATTTATTTAATTTTCTTATTTTATTCACTTTTGATTACTTTTTGTAATCACCACCATTTTCCTCTTAAACATGTGCACATGGGTTAATTAAAATTAATCTAGGATTACATCCCTCCATGCTTGTAGAAGTCCACATGTCATTTTATGTACACACATGTACATGAAAAGTGGTACTTTGGAAGCATGGTCAAATCTTCCAAATAGTCCATTTGTCCTCTCACCCACTCCATGTGTCACTATTCACCTAATTTAAAATTCCAAGTGGCACTATTCTTCCAATTTTAAATTCCACTTGTCCTCCCCATCCAATTTTAAATTAGTCACAAAATCCAAACCATACCTTTTCATAAATGAGTCCTTACACCTCATCCACATACTAAATCCTAGCCATCCATCCATTCAAACTTGTTATCTCCACCATTGATCTCCCCTTGAATCCTGGAGCTCACTTTTTTTGCAATCTCCTCTTGACACTTGTCCATCTCTCCTTTCTTGATTTATCTCAAGCAATATGAGCTCAATCAAATCCTAGCCCTCCATTTGAGCCTCCAAAAATATAAATTGGAGCCCACCCGCCTCATTTTCACAACACTTTTGAATGCAATGAAACTCTACCTCTTTGAGCACTTAACATCATAACAATTAGAAATTAGCATAATCAATTAGGACACATCAAGGATTTAGCATAGTCATTAGGGTGCAAATTATAGTATTTTATGTGCTTGATCCTTAAGTCTAGTATTGAGGTTGTATTTGATTGTGGATTAAATAGGCTAGACTCATTATAGCTTGTTTAGTATGATCCCCATTTAATTGCATACAATATCAAAATGATGTAATCATTTTCTTCACTCCCAAACATGCCCATTCATCAATGGAGTTTTGATTTTTGATGTTGAACTTTAGAGGTCTCATTCTAGGCCATATTGGCTCCCTTTTTCAACTAATTTTTTGATCTAGGATTATTTTTTGAAAGATTCATAATGGTGTAAATAGTTTTTTTAAAATTTATTTTGGTCTTTAGATCTTCTAAAAATTATAGATTCTCATAAGTATTAATTAGTAGTTCTCATTTTGAAAACTTTTGGGGCTTCTTTTGGGCTCATACGGGCTCCTTTTTGGGTGAAATTTTTTTGAAAGTGTGTAGTTTTTTGTGTATTTTTCATTGGTGTAATATAATCTTATCCCATTCTATATCAAAATTATACTTTTAACTTTGCACAGGCCTAATTTAACATTTGTAATGTACTAAGATCAAGAACACTTTGCTAATTTGGCAAGTGGTAACTATAATCTCACTAAGTATAAAGATCCAATATCATAATTTGATGGGGGATTACTTATTGTGTAATTTTAAGGGGGTGATATTTAAATTTATTTTTCTTTTGTTAGTTGAGTCTCTTAATTGGTCTATAATGTGAATAATTTGAGAAGAATATTATTGTTATTCTTGGGTATTTTATCTCATCCTTCTATTATTGACTTGGAAAGAGAGAACTATAAGTCTTGGTGAGACTAAATTTTGAAGCATTTCAGATGGATTAATCTCTTTCCATCTCTATGGATTTGTCCCCAGAACAAGTACTATGTATCAATAGATTATATGGCAAGACAAGATTGATCATGTCCTCAGATTTATTGGTTGTAATGTTGACTACTCCAAAGCTCGTGTCGCAATTGACATTGAGTGCCCTCATGCTCTTTAGATCAAAATTTAGGAGATGCATGGAGATCTAATTGAGCCTCCATTCCCAAATAATCTTGCATTATATTATCTTATTCCTTTAGATGATTATGAGAATCCACCATATGACCATAAAATAGCTATGGTGCTTGATTGTCGGGAAAGTCATGAATGTCATGATGAGATAGTGACTTCTCCTGATGGTCCTCCTCCTCTAGAGACTCCTGTTGATTCTTTCGATACTATGACTCCTAATATAGATTTATAACTCGTTCATCTGCTTTATTTGTGTAATGTCAAAAAATGTCCCCTTGGGGGCTTTTCCCTCTTAAGGTTTAGCTCCCATGACTTTAATCTACATTTAGGACATCTTACATCATATTTTGGCATCCCGATGAGAAAACCCCTAAGTGTCATGCAAATAGGACCTAGGGGGACCACTTAAGATAGACCTTGTCTAAAATAGGGAGAGAGGACTTGGGCACCCACGCCCTAGTCCTGCCCTATTTTGGGTCAGGCCCAATTTCAAAGTCTCATCTTGTGACTATTATTTGGGTCCTATGCCGACACGGTAAGTTTGAATTATGAAATTCTTGGCGGGAGTGTTTGTAATTGCATATATAAGCATGTTTAGGCATTCATTTGTAAACTAGATTGAAATTTCATGAGCATTGGCATTTTGAAAGTGATTCAAGGCATTCATTGTGTGGCAAGGCAGATATTGTGTTGTTTATGTGTTTGTATTTGCATATTTGAGCATCCATCTCCTCATGGCATGAAGAGCTTCTTCCTTCCATGAGATATTCACTACAAGGTGATATCATTTGTGTTTTCAAGCATCTATCATTTGGTTTTTGCCTTTGTCCTCCAAGGGCATGCACTCTCAATTTTACAACGGTGTTTGAAAGGCTTGAATGTCTCTCTGGGGCTTGACTAAGGCAAGCCTTTAAACACCACAATCCCCTCTCCATTTTCCCATGATTGCAGGTTATACATTGAAGAAGCAGGAAAAATGGAGTTGCAGAGTGTCATAATTGTAGATTAGAACTAAAAATAGGGACCTGGACTCAGGTGCCCGCTCATTAGTCCTCTGGATTCCGCAACGGAGAAATCTCTGAGACAACAGGACAGGTTGCAGACTGAGTTCCTAGATCCTAAAAAAAAGCATAGCACTAGACTAGGGTACCCGCTCATTAGTCCCCAACTATTCTGCTTCCCAAACTTAGAAAATTGATGCATATTTGTTTGTTATTTTACATCTTTTTGTAGCAGCATTTTTTGGTATTCATCTATTTGCTTCTGTATTTGCATAATTACGGTTTTAAGCATAATTGAGCATAATCAAGCAATTAAATCACACAAAATCTAATTTTCCCAACATTCTAACTAACCAAGGGCCTAATAGTAGAGTCTTAATTGACCTAAGGTCCTTGAATGCTTTAAGGTGAAAGGAGGATACATGCAAACCAACCAAATCAAACTTTATCTCAATTTTACCCTAAACATTTTGGTGAACCTATGTTTTTCATGAATTTTGCACCTTGTCGAGTGTTTTTCTTCAAATTTACATTGATTTCATTCATTCATATCATCATTCATCTTATTTCATTGGAAAAATTACCAAAAAATTGGAAAATTGGAAATTTTTTTTAAAAAATTGCATTCTAGGGTTTCTATTTTGCATCAATTAATTTTAATTTCATAAAATTTCTGATTTTTGGATTAGATCTGAGATAAATTGCAGAAAGTTACAAAAATTCAATCATTTACATTGCATTTTCATCTTAAAATTGCTACAGTTTTGTTAGAAATTTTGAATTTTTCATATAACCTAGTAATTCCAAAAACTAGGGTTTGTAGGTAAAATCTTGTTTCAGATTTTTATACTAATCCTAGAAACTCATTAAAAATTTAATTTGGCTTTAGTGTTACATTTTAGTGTGAATTTGCATTTAGATTTCAAAAATTTGTATTTTTACATAGAAAATTTCAACAAAAACTAACATTTTTCATTGATTTTTCATTAGATTTGCACTTGCATTTTGCATTGTAGGGTTTGAAAATTATTTTCATATCTGAGTAGGATTAATTTCATCAAAAATCAGATTAAAAAATCTTCATATAATGTTTTGAATCCATTTGCATTAAGATCTCATGCCTAGGGCTTGAAAAACATTGATTTTCATTAGATTTGGCCTTATCGACCCTATAGATTTGCACCATAGGCGTATTGTGAAGAATATTTTTGCACTAATTGGATTTTATCAGGGTTATTATCTTCTTCTCCTCCTAAAAATCTTCACAACACCTTTTTATTGGTCTCTTGTATTGAAAATTTGGTGAAAAATTGCATATTTTTGCTATATTTGCCCTAGGGTTTGACCTAGATTTGCACTCCAAGCATGTTGTGAAAAATTTTATGGCTTGAGGTGACTGATATAATTTATATTATTTTCTGCACCTCCTAAAATTCCTTACAACACCTCTTTTGCTAGGTCTTGGAATTGAAAAATTGTAAAAAATTGCATATTTTTGCTATATTTTCACTAGGGTTTGACCTTGAGTGGCACTATAAACGTGTTGTGACAGATTTTTTTGGATTAGGTGGCTGTTATTACTGTTATAATTTTATTTCCATCATAATTTTCCTCACAACACCCTTTGTCATGCTCTTTTGCATTGAGATTTGGTGAAAAAATCACACATTTTAGTGTATTTTCACTAGGTTTGGACTAGTCATCATCTTAGATTTGCATCAAGAGTGTGTTTTGATGGATATTATTACTGTATTGGACTGATATCAGACATATTATTTTCTTTCCATGATCATTTTCCTTACAACACCTTTTCTTTCATATATTTTCATTAAAAAGGTACAACAAATCAAGCATTTTAGGTCATTTTTGCATATAGTTTTGCACTTGTCTTTGCATAAATTTGGAAAAAAATTTAAAATATGATCTTGCACTAATTTAATACATATATACATGGATTCTAATCACAATACCAACAATAGGTTCCCTCCTAGGCCTTACCTGAAAAGAAAGGTCCCCGAACCTGAAATCGTGTTTACACCTCATGATAGAACAATTGGAGACACTAAAGGACCTCTCTATATCATTGTGAAAATAATGGGAAATCCTATGGATGGAACCCTTATTGATCCTAATTTCATTACCAATGTAGCTACCGAAGAGTTTCTCTTTTCACATCAATTAATGCAAGGATCTTATGACCCTTCGGATATGATGATTAAGACACATAAGGGAACCTTTATATACACTTCTAGGAAGATATCATTGTTGGTCACTGTATTTAAGAAACATGTAGAACAATGGTTTGATGTTGTCCCTGTTTCTGACCTCTTTCATATAAAATTAGGACACCCATGGTTAAAGGCTATGAAAGTTGTTCCTTCAACAGTTCATAATTGTGTAAAATTTCCTTTGAATGGACAAGTGATTACTATCCCCCGCAATAAGTACAAAACTTTGGTTACAAGACAACATTGTACACTAGATTACTTTTGGGAGAGATCTAAAAAAGAACTGGAGCCACGGACAGACTTTAAATTTTTGAGCTATAGAAACTACAAAACAAAATTATTAGATCAAGTGGCCGATCCTCCTAGACAAGAAACATCAAAAGACAAACAACCCACATTTGAAGAGAATCCTAGATCGAAGGCGAAAGGACCCTATGATGAGGTTCCTCCCCTGTCATCCTTACAAGTATTGGGAGGTAATTGTCGACAACAAAACATTCCACGTAGACAAATGAAATTTGATCTTGGTGCTTCCTCCTCTAAAACACAAAAATCTATGAAAGAGAAAAACACTACCTTACAAGAGATAAGTGGTAAGACAAGAAATAGAAAGGCAAGAGAAAGGAGGAGGGGATGACAAGAATATGCCCAATGACTTGCATCTCAACAAGAAAACATTGAACCAAATATAGATAATCCTACAAAATGAGCAACTTGAAAACAAGAACAAAAGTTGGGCTATGGTACCTCATGTCCCACTTTCATCTAACATTCAGGATTGGGAAGATGACGATGATCTGCTTGATGAGAACACTTAGTTTGAAGATCCTTACAGGTAAGTATTTGTAACCCTTTATCCCTCGTGATGTGTTTCCCCTGTGATGTGTTATGTGTTGTTTAAGCCTCCTGGGATGACCCCTGATTCTCTTGTAAGGTCTGGGATACCAGGAGATTGCCTTTGTTGTGACCTTCTTCTATTTGTATCACCATTCTTCTATATTTCCTCTCTCTATTTTCATTGTTGTGTGTTGTGTCTTACAGACATAGCGTTGCGGTTGGTGACTTGGGGGCACCCTCCTATGTGACTGTCCCTAAGGCACTTGTTTCTCCTCTCTTATTTCATTGTTTACCTTCCTCTAGTGTTTCTATCTAGCGGGTGGATGACGAAAAACATTTATACTGATGCAGGCCTAGCATCCCTTCAGCAAGAAATCAAACATTGGACTTAGTTCCTAATATGACGATGGGGTTGTAATATATTATTCGACGCTTGGCTAGTAGAAGCACTTCGTGCTTTCTACGTAGTGATTTTGATGATGTTTTATCTCACTTACAAAACATAATAATACTATTGCTCCGTGCACTTTGTTTGTCTTTGAATCTCGCCTTGGTGACACTCGGTTTTGAGATTTTCATGATATAGCCCCATGGTTATCCTCGATCTCTGAATTCATAGTATAACCTTGGCTTTTTGTTTGATTGATCATATGCATTGATGTTGTTGTTTATCATGACTATGGACACTAACATGTTTCTTGCAGGGATGTGTTTGTGGGAACATTTGGCGATCGTAAAGTACATGTCACCTCTAGGGGGCATGGGCTTTGCGAGATCTCATGTTCCCTTGTGTGTTTTTTCCTACCTTAACGTGCTTGATATCGATACCTGATATCAACCACCTTAAGGTGGGGGCATATATAAGGTAAGCTATCTGTTGTAGATGTTAGCAATGTGCTTGTTCTCAGGTGCAGTCTTAAAGACTGGTGGCGATGAGTCCCTCCTACACTTTGAGTTTTTGTTTGCAATCAACCAATCATCAATCATCTTAAGCCCTCTGCGGAGGCAGGGATGGTGTATTTCTTGATGAGAGTGCATCTCTTGTCATTTTCTAAAAGTCCTCTGTGGAGGCAGGGAGCAGTTCTGTGACTAACTCAACCCTTAAGCGTGTCTTCGGTGATTGTTGTGGCAAAGACGAATTATTGGTGTGTGCCTGTAATGTGCCTAAGATGGTGATGAGCCTATAAATAGGAACACTCCACTTGTTTGTCATGTTTTCTCTGTGTCTTCAAAGTGTGTGTGTATTACATGTTTGTTCTCAAGCATAGTTTAAAGACCATTGGTGATGAGTCCCTCCTATGCTTTAGGATTTGTATGGCATGTATTGCGTGTGTGTTGCCCCATATGCAGTTTAAAGACCGGTAGCGATGAGTCCCTCTTGTATTATGGGTGGTGTGTTTACTTTCCTTGTACTTGCATATGCATTTCATATATATATGAGAAAAATAAAATGAAAAAGGAAAAGAAATCATCTCTGCTTCTCTGCATTCACTATATCCACTGTGTTTTGTGTGTCTTCAATACTGTATTCTTCATGTTTTATGTAACTATAACTGTCTTCTCCATGTTTTTGCATGCATGTTCTTGCCTTCTTTGTGATTGGCGTGTCTTCTTCGTGCTTGGCGTGTTTGTTGTGTTTGTTGACCGTACTTTAATGCATGTATTGGCCTTGTATTTATACATACATTAAAGTGGGGGCTAAATGTAATGTCAAAAAATGTCCCCTTGGGGGCTTTACCCTCTTATGGATTAGCTCATGGGTCTTTAATTTACATTTAGGACATCTTACATCATATTTTGGCATCCTGATGAGAAAACCCCTAAGTGTCATGGAAAATAGGACCTAGGGGGACCACTTAAGATAGACCCTACCTAAAATAGGGAGGGAGGACTTGGGTACCCGCACCCTAGTCCTGCCCTATTTTGGGTGAGGCCCAATTTCAAAGTGTTAGCTTGTGACCGTTATTTGGGTCCTATGCCAACACGGTAAGTTTGAATTATGAAATTCTTGGCAGGAGTATTTGTAGTTGCATATATAAGCATGTTTATGCATTCATTTGTAAACTAGATAGAAATTTCATGAGCATTGGCATTTTGAAAGTGATTGAAGGCATTCATTATGTGGCAAGAGTAGATATTGTGTTGTTTGTGTTTGTATTTGCAGATTTGAGCATCCATCTCCTCATGACATGAAGAGCTTCTTCCTTCCATGAGATCTTCACTACAAGGTGATATCATTTGTGTTTTCAATCATTTATGACCTCCAAGGGCACGCACTCTCTATCTGGCAACAGTGTTCTAAAGGCTTGAATGTCTCTCCAGAGCTTGACTAAGGCAAGCCTCTAAACACCACAACCCCCTCCCCATTTTCCTATGATTGCAGGTTACAAGTTGAAGAAGCAAGAAAAGTGGAGTTGCAGATAAGGGTTGCAGAGTGTCAGAATTGCAGATCAGAACTAAAAATAGGGACCTAGACTCGAGCACCCGCTCATTAGTCCTTTGGATCCCACAACAGAGAAATCTCTAAGATAGTAGGAACAAGTTGCAGATTGAGTTCCCAAATCCTAAAAAAAAGCATGGCACTGGACTAGGGTTCCCTCTCATTAGTCCCCAACTATTCCATTTCCCAAACTTCAAAAACTGGTGCACATTTGTTTGTTATTTTACATCTTTTTTTAGCAACATTTTTTGGTATTCATCCGTTTGCTTCTGTATTTGCATAATTAGGGTTTTAAGCATAATTGAGCATAATCAAGCAATTAAACCACACAAAATCCAATTTTCCCAACATTCTAAGTGACCAAGGTCCTGATAGTAGAGTCTTACTCGACCTAAGGTCCTTGAATGCTTTAGGGTGAAAGGAGGATACATGCAAACCAACCAAATCAAACTTTATCCCAATTTTACCCTAAACATTTTGAGTCAGCATCTTGAGATTGAGGATTTGATCATTCTAGCATTGACAAATACATCTAATGTTCACACTCAAGCATTTAGTGTGGATACTTTTGATGAGATATAATATGGTCATTTGAACCTTAGTATTCTTTCATCAACCAAGGTTCTAGAGACTTATATATATCCCATCTTCTCTATCTCCTATTGCTTTTGTTGAGTCTAATGTTGCTAAATCCTTGGCTTCTAATGATTCTTTGCAATAGGACCATATACATCTTCTTCCAAAGATAGCTCCTTGGGATGAGTACTAGACACTTCTTACAAGTTTGTTTTGTGAGTCCCTTCTTTTAGATTTGGAGGAAACTATTAAGGACATTCATCTCCTCTTTGAAGTTAGCTCCTATGGAGTTGCATCATCTTCTTTGGATGTCAAAAGGGCACATTCAAACCCTCTTATTATCTCTCCACCTATTCAATGGTCACAATTTGGCATTGGCATGGAGATCCTTGAGCAACATTCAAAGGAGTCATCTTTGTCTTTAGATCATGTTGTACATTTGTTTCCATAAGGTTCTACTTTGTCACTTCCTTCAGTAGGCATAGGACTTCTGATTTGATTGTGCACCTCTTGGCATTGACATGGTGACACTTGAGTAGCTTCTAGAGACATATTTTATGATCTTTCTTCCCTCATATTCCTTTTAGAATCGGAAGAAATCTTGCATACACCTTTGGATTTGTTTCTTCCTAAGGAGATAAATGTTGTTTGGTGGTTTTGGATAATATTCAACATTCATTATTGAATCTACCATCAATGCAAGATTACACATTCGAGGGTTGCATAATCTCACTTCTCTCTTATGAGAGAATTTTTTTCTTACACAGGGTTTTATGATTCTCATACTTGAGTGAGCAATAGTGAAGGAAGTTATCTTTGGAGGGTCATCTTGAGTCCTCCCCCTTCCTTTCACTCTCTTTCATGTTTTATCTTTTGGAGAGGGATTTTTTCCTAAGGGTTTTTCTCTATTTATCCATTTGTGAGATATTATTTTGTACATGGGTACCTCATCAAGCCTCATTTGTGGGACCCATCCTTGTTTTTTCCTCCCTAAGTTGCAATTAATGGGGGGTGTTGGTGTGAATGAGGTTATTTTCTATCCAATTTACCTCTTAGGTCCTTTTCACTCCTTGTTACTTAAGTTTACTTATAACATTCTTAGGACATTTTATTTTTATGTCTTAATTCATAAGAATAAGATACATGTTATAATCATATGTTGTCCTATGTCTCACCCTTGCCTATATATATAAGGGGTTTTGTAATCTCAATTGTATTGTATATTTATATCCTTTGATAGAATAGAATTATTCTCTCATTTTGGGTCTCTTTGTGCTTTCATTAAAGCTCCTTGATCATGGGTGACTATCTCCATAGCTAGATCTTGCATGGTATTTGTCTAACTCCATTATTAACCAATAAATTGATGCAGAAAGGGCATGCACACAACTCAACGGACCTACATATACTATATCAAGAAACCTAATGGCTATAATGTTTTACATTTAGATATGTCAAACCAGGGAATTGTATTCTTCTTGGATGGTTTTCATACTGTATGTATAGTCAACAATTCCTAAATTTTAATCTAGAAGTTGTGCATAGAAACAAACTATGGAGAAGGAAACATATTCTACTTTTCAAGGAACAATAGTTACTACAAGTAGGTAATGTTGTTAAGGAATAACAAATGCTTCATTCAGTAGAAAATAGTCTATGTAAATCATAATAAAGAAATAGTTTATATACTAAGTCAGTGATCACCTTGAACATTTCCTGATTCAATAAACCATAATAACTCAAAGAACTAATGATGTAATCTAACAATGTAGAATAACAATATTAACTAACAATGTAAACTAACAGCATAAACTAACAACATAAACTAACAAGAGAACTATAGTTACCTCAAGTGGCCCTTGCTTGAGTGACTGTAATCTCAACAAAATGTAAATTAGATCACTTCCATATCAACTACTCATTGACTGAATCCAAATTTATATTTCTCTTATTGAATTCTGAATGCAATACAATAACAAAACTTGACAATATAATCTCTTCTAACCTCTTTTTTGTCGTATACAAAATCTAACATATATAGACAAGATCCAAGTTTCCTAATTGAATTAAACTTCTAAACAACTATCCTACACTCGTCTATTCTCCCAAATATAGGAAGAAGACATTATTATTGTTCTAATTAGATTAGAAGTAAGAAACTGACTACTACAAAGATGATCAAACATAATAGTCCTACTATTCTTCTTCTTCTTATTCATTATGAAGATAATTGTAAATGAAAATAAAACATAACCCACGATTTGAGCTCCTTTTAATTATCATGACTTTGTTAATTATTGAAGACAACACCACCGAGGAGTGGGAGGAGTTATGGTTAAACCATGCCCACTCAACTCGGCATCCTTCTTCTTTGGTTGTGGGTAACTACACTCGTAGTTGTAGATAAGACACCTCTTTTGCAATGGGTTGATAGATGGTCTCCATCATATGTAATTGTGTGTTTGTTGCATAGGGGTTAGTTTCACCATATAATATTTATACATCACAAACTACCATGATTAATAGAAATTACTATCACATCTTATGAACAATCATTAATCAACACATAATCATTCACCAACATATCATGTACTATTCTTAATTTTTTCAAGTCTTAAAGATAATCATAAGCATAGACAATGTATGGGAAAGTCTGGGAATGTCTTTGAAAAGTATGAACTTAAACAAGAGAAATAGAAAAAGTAAAGCCTTATCACACCCCCAACTAAATATGTTGCTGGTCCTCAAGCAACCAAGGCCTCTAATTATATTGTAGAGCAATTTCTCTGTAATCTGTGGGTTCCATGACCCCTTGATCCTGCTTAAGATAGAAACCCTTCTATTCAGCCAACCGATTCCAATTGGCTCACTATGCTGCTTGAGATGTTTTATGTTCCTACCAATGTGGGATTGGATACAGAAGTAGGAGAGGATGAAATACCAAAGGAAACTAAGTAATTCCATGCTCATTGGCTGATTTGATATAAATGTGGGCCCTAATAATTGCTGCTAAGAAATTGAAGACCGAATGGGGTTTTTTCCTTATTAATGTTGGTGTCAACTCACTCCACCTACCTCTTGAGAAGTTTAATGCCTCTTTACCAGTACCTTCAACTAATTCCTTGAATTTATTATAGTCCACTACCCTACATTCAAGGAGTTTTGCTTCCACCTTAGGGTGTTCAATGAGATTAATCCATTCTGCCACTATCCTGTTGGGATCTTGGGCCTCTGCCTTGATTTTGAGGGGAATTGATTTCTCCATCTCATTATATTGTTGTTGAAGGGTCCCTCTCCTATGTTCATTCTATATGAATTATGCTAGGGATTTTAATTGCACATCCCTAATAACAATTAGGGCATTCCAAGTGGTATCATAAGGAATAGCTAATTCATGCAAATTAAATTCACATAACAGGTTTTGTATTTCTAGGGTAGCTTTTTGGTAGGCTATTAAAAACAAATTAGGTGTGAAAAGAGAAATGGGGGAATCACTGTATAGTTGACTAAACTAAAAACTCAAATATTGTTCTTGTATTTATAAAGGGTATAAACCCTTGTAGGAGGTTTGCATCTCATAAGTTGGACAATCATGTTTGCCATCCTATCTATTTTAAACTTTAGTCTTCTTATTTCTTTATTTTTGTCCTCAATCTTCTTGTTGTGCTTCTCCTTCATCTCATGTTGTTCCTTTACTATTTCCTCTATCTTCCCCCACAGTTGCAAAGTAATAGTTAACAAAGTTGATGGTGCAGCCTCTTCTTGATGATCATCCTATTGCACAAGCTCTAGACTTCTCCTATTGATTGCTATAATGGCCAATTGAGCTAGTTGGTCTAGTCCTGTTCCCTACTATTGGTAAATGTGCAACTAATTTTTCAATCTTTTAACTCTCTCATTTAACCCAATCTCCTTCTGCTAGTATTCTTGCAATTGTTTCTCCAATGCTGCAATCTTTTGTAAAGCCACCTGCAGCTCACCTATCTTTTCCTCTATTTTCTCCTCAATATCCAACAATAATTCTTTTGTTTGAATTTCATCAAAGGAAGCTGGTAAGTCTCAGTTTCTTGTATCAGGGGGAGGTTGATGTTGTTTCCTTGTCAACGTGAACAAGTCTTCTTCCTTTGATTCTATGTCATTTTCCACAACAATTGGTTAGGCTACATTCAACTATTCCCTGATAACAAACAAATGTTCCCTCTTAGAGTCTGTGTCAGATTGCACATCAACCACTTTCTTTTGTTTATTAGGAGTTTTTCCTCCTATAACTCCTTTCTCTCTTAGGTAGCCTGAGCACCTTGGTGGTTGAGTAGTCACTTTTTATTTCTTTTTAGATTTAGAGGGGGAAGAGGATGCTTTTCTCTTTTTAGTGGGCTTGGAAGTAGAAAGAATGTTTCTAGAAATCTTAGATGCTGTGGGTGATAAGCTAGTAGTTTTAGGCTACAATTTTTATTTTTCACATTGTTCAATGTGGTTATAGGATTGTGAGGTTGAATTTTCTAGCAAAGGGGTTGGTACTGGTGAAGCTGCAAGAGTGGGAGACTATGTAGGTTCATTTATGGAGTTATCATTTCATGGATTTGAATGCTTTGGAATGGTGTCATGGCTAGGGTAGGCAAAATCATTGGTTGGAAAGAGGCTACATGAGCTTCCTCCCCTTCCATCGACTATACATTCTCTATCCTGCCTCATCTTCCCCAAATGGTCCAACCCTTAAGGTTCCATCATCAATGTGGTTAACCTTAAGGAAATTTTCCCAAGGAATGTCTGGGAACTGAATAGACAGACTTCTCTTTACCAATAATATGACCAAACAATCATGAGATAGTGATGACTGGTTCCCTCTTCTCCTCTACTCAACATAAATTCTTTTTAATAGATTAAATAGGAAATTTGGAATGTTTACAACCCTTCCATGATGGAGATGACTCAATAGTTTAAAATGCACAATATATAGTAATGATTGTCTTCCATCATAGGTTAAATACTTAATGATGTAAGTAGTAACAAAAGCCCATAACTAGGATAGGGAAACATGTTTAGTACCTTGTGATGAAAAGTCTATTCTTTCACTCGATTGAACAAATTCAACCCTTGTTGCAATGACATCAAATTTTACAGGGAACTCCTCTCCAATTGTAGGTAACCACGTTACCTCTACAATAGTAGCCTTCAAAGAATCAACCAATAATCCCCTAACTATTGCTTTGTTATTCTGAAATGTCCTTGCAAACTGTTGAGTCATAGCTTCATTATATTTGATCAACCTAAGAAAATAGTCTAGCCATCTGGCTTGTTGGAAAATAGGCATACAATCTAGTTTAGTTAACAATCTTGTATGCTCTATAGGTTCTTTTCTGGTTGGATCTCCACCCATCCTATGATACTTCTTGGTTTCTTGTCTAGCTACAATTTCCTGCCCAATTTTTATAGGATTCTCTATTGTTGGAACCAATTTCACTTTGGAATTTTCAATTCATGTTTTCGCCAGTGCATTTACCAGTTGCTATATGCTTGACTATGTATGGTATGCAACGAATAGTCATTAATTATGAAAAGAGAGGTTTCAACTTAGGTGATGGTACATGAAATCATTTATACGTATGAAATCCCCCCAACTAAGGATGCATTTGTTTGCAAATATGAATATAGTGAGGATGTACAATAGAGAGAGTTCAAAGCATTGTGAATTATGCATATTAGTTGAATTAATGATTGTGTGAAGTAAGACTGCTATAAAAGAAATAGCATTAAATGTTAACTAATGGAAGGTGTGAGATAAATACCATTTGAAATGCTGATGTATATGGCGATGATGCATGCGAAGAGGTTTTGGAGCGGATGTGTTCAAAGAATGTGTTGAAGTAAAATAAGTGGATTTTGTTGGTTTTTTCCCAGACTAGATGCTTATTCCCAGATTTCCCTACAAGGTAGCCATCAATGATCAACAGGATCTCTGGGCCAGGGGCCAACAGTATAGGAGATAGACTCTATATTTTATCTCCTCTTCTTCTTCAGGCTCTGCAAAACCTAGGGGGTATTCCCTACTCAACATCCATGGGGATATGCATACAAAGGCTGGGATGCTGACATAAAGCAGATAAGTCCTCCTGTAAGTAGACCAAAACTGCAAGATAAGAGCAAAGGGGCTGGCTTTGGGCCTATTTTCAGTTGTAGACAGAGGACTTGGATCCTAAAACTAATTCTAATTTCCTAAAGGTTGTTTTAAAATTTGATTTTGATTTATATTTGGATGCAAAGTTGGACATGGTATATAACACTAACACAAAGCAAGATTGGTGCCTATCCAGGGCCTGGAGTCAGTAGACATACACCTGTGAATGATATGCCTGAATAACTAAAACTGGATTTCAGGGGGATACATATGATACCTGCCTTACAGATATCTCCCAATACAAAGTGTTAAGCTATCTATACTTATGGCATCCCTATTGTAGTATATCCTTCCCAATATTCAATCTGAGAACAATTTAATCTACCCCTTGAGCATAAGTTAAGAGATCAAACATTCAACACAGGAATTCTATGTTCTAGAATCTTAGATGTTCCTTAAATATCTGGATTCAGAAGAAAGATACATGCAACACTGGAGTCAGAATTAGCACAACACATGCAAACATAGCATTACTCATATAGGATAAACCATGAAATCAGTGGATTCATGCAAAAACATACCACAGGAGATACATAAACTCACAAGTTTTGCTGCACAGAGCAACCAAATCAGCTGTATTGCATTACAGAGCCAAAAATGTTCAACTTTTTATCACCTAAAATGAGTAACACTTCCAGCTTAAAAACTAGCCAGAGGGAAGCGTACTCAGCATTAATTACATGGTTGACCAAGAATCCCGCCAGATACACAGTATTAGAAAAATGGCGCTCAACGCACTGAATACAGCAGGTAGGGGAGGAGACAAGAAGGGATCTCGAGCCATGAGCCGCCAGCCGTGGATGTACAACTTCAGTCGGGTACCAGATCCGTCCACACCATCGCTCATACTTCAGTAACAACTGCCATTAATGTCCACCTACCTCGCAGCCATCGGGAAAACATCAAACAATGTATCACAACCGTTTCCCGCCAAAACACACTTCACCGTAGTTTCAAAATAATATAGGGAGATTAATCCCACATGCACGGTGCGGAGAGCCCCCTACCACTTTATACACGCGGCCACATGCATAATAAGCGTCGAGCGCTTTGCCACGCTCGACCCACGATCCTTCGCACAAAGCCTATCGCCAAGACCCAAGCCATCGGCACACCCCACAATTCTCCCGCTGACCTCATTTGTCTCACCGACAGCCACACTACACTCCACTCCATCGGTCAGAGACAGACCATCGGCCTAGCAAGAAACCCCTCTGCCGATAGAACAACTCTTGCCGATAACACATCGGCTCGCCACCTCTGTCGGTGTGACATACACCGTCGGAACAACCAAAATCTCCCCAGCCGATGAAGAGTGTTATGCCGATGCCTGCATATGCAAACATCCTCCGGATGTTCAAAAATCATCCTGACATTAGCATCATCATCCGCACGACCACCCTCATTGGCACAACCTGATGCATCGGAGGAAGATCCTCCTGCTTAGCCGATACCAAATGTCTGGCCGATGAACATCCTGATGACGTCACCGTCATGTCCTGCTGACGTCATCAGCATATCTGCCTACTGCACACCTCCTCATATCTGGATGACATCATCGTCATATTCGCAACATCGGGGGATCTCCACATGGTGACTAGTGTTAGAAATATGACCCCCCTCGGACCTTAATGACATCACCACAAATCGGCATCAGGATGATATTCGGAAATATGATGATGATGACAACCCACCCCTAGAATATCATGATGATGATGACCTCCTCTCCTTAAGAAAATATGATGCTGCAGCTGAAAAATGCTGAGGAGGTCCAACACTTAGGAAATTTTGGATTTTAGAGAGGGGACCATGCCAAAAACCTTGAACATAAATTATTACCAACAGGCACCTTGACCTTCTATCGATGACCCTTTTCTCCTTTCATTTTCCTTTATCACTTTTGTATATGCAAATCCAAATGCGTATACAACATATAGGGCGGACGTCAAATGTTATAGAATGAACAGAATATTGGTTCGGGTCTAGCTTGCATATATTTTCATTGCATATCTGAATGTATATTTTGTTTGTATGCTGAATATACAAACACAAACATACAAGCAGGGAATCTAATGAGAATATTCTAGATACATTCCTCCCCTGTATATTGAACATGTACAAACCTGTTTGCATAAGACTGCGGCAGGCCCCACCTAATGTATATCAGCCAGTGTATATTTTCCTTTGTATATGACCCGATATACAAAGTGGGAATATTCCCTTCATCGGCCAGACCAACACCGTCGGCTAAAAACACACCGATGATGAACGTTACGCTGATGGCACATCACTACCACCAATTAGATCGCCAAGAAGCCAACATATTTGACATGAAGAAAGTGTGTTGGATTGCAGAGTAGTATCTTGGTGACATGTAGCTGGAATGTACAATGCTGAAGAAAGAATGGTAGCATGCGGATGCCATGAATGAAGGTGCTGCAAGCCAGAGTGGTTGCATGCACGAAATTAGAAATATGCTGTGAAAGATGTAGTGGCTACATGGAGAAAGTAAACAAGGCCCATGTGAAATGGTTGCGGGTGCAACGGCTATAGGTCCCTAAAAAATGATGACAATTGTAGTGGTTGTAGGTGGAATGGTACAAGTCCCTTAAAATAGTTGAAAACCTTTGGCTATAGGTCATGTGAGTAGAGTGGCTATATGTTCCTTCAATGTCATTCAACTGGATGTGGGGAAGTTGATTTGGTGGAGCCTTGTGGTAATTTGTTTATTTTTATTATATATATATTATTTATTATTTATTTATTTACAAGGGTTAGAGAAAATCATACCTAAGGAATGACAATAGACAAGATTGTGGCTTCATCTGCTATTGTATTGCTAGGAACAATTGTGGTTGGAATGCATGTTGCATCTGGTAGTGAATGTTGTGGAACTTGTGCATCAACATGTCTTATCAATTTTTGGAGAAATTTTTCTTTATCCAATGGATTCTTGTAAAGTTTAAAATGGTGTCCATTAACCATGAGTTAAAATTTAATTAGATCAATTGTTGTAAGTTCAATTGCACCATTGGGAAAACTTCCCTAATTTCATAAGGACCCAACCATTTGGTATACAATTTGCCTTTGTGGTCCTTATCTGGAGTCTTATAGTAGGGCCTAGTCACCTGTTTGAAACTCTTTAGTTTTGTTGTATAGATCATGCCATTTGACTCTTTGTTTTTGGATTATTTCTGTGTGGTGAATCACTTCCATTCTTCATTCTTCTAAGGCATTAAGCTAGTGTAATTGATCTTGTTGAGCTGTACACAAATCCATCCCTAGTTGTATGGTAGTTATCAATGTTTTGTATTCAAATTCAATAGGGAGGACAACCTTTTTTCCATAGACTAGTTCATAGGGTGTATACCCTATTATGGTATTTCATGTAGTTTTGTATGCCCAGACAACTTCTGTCTGGCTTCCTAATCTTTTCTATGTAGTGTAGTTGTCTTTGTTAATATTGTCTCAATTTCCCTATTTGTGACCTCAACCTAGCCATTTAATTGTGGATGATAGGGAGTGGATTTCTTATGTCTAATTTCATATTCTTGATTCAGACTAGCAATCAGGCTGATGTGAACTGTGGTCCCTGATCTGTAACTATTTCCCTTGGAACTCCATATCTAGTAAATATTTCCTAACACAAGAATGTGGCCACATTATTGTCTCTTGCAACCTTGGGACCTTTAACTTCCACCCACTTGGTTAGGTAATCAATACATACTAGTATGTACTCTTTATTGTTAGAGAGAGGATCAATGGGCCCAATAAAATCAATGCCCCATTTGTCAAAGGGTGTAATCACCAATTGTGGCTGTAGGGGCATCTCATCACATCTTGTAGGTCTACCCATCCTTTGACAGGGGTCACATCTCCTTGTATAGATAATTGTATCTTTGTGCAGTGTTGGCCATTAATATCCAGTAATTAAGATCTTGAGTGTTTTCCTCTTGGCTACAAAATATGTCCCATAAGGTTCGTCATGACATGCCTTGAGAATGTCATATACTTCATCTTCTATGATACATCTATGCACGACATGATCGGGTCCTATGTAAAAGAGGTATCCAACTACCCATGAATAGGGAAGGTTTCATTCAACCAGATGGTGCCTCTCTCTTGGTGAAAGGTGTGGAGGTGTATTTCT
The DNA here is from genome assembly GCA_027924645.1 of Cunninghamia lanceolata. NCBI lineage: Eukaryota > Viridiplantae > Streptophyta > Pinopsida > Cupressales > Cupressaceae > Cunninghamia > Cunninghamia lanceolata. The sequence goes on along the minus strand of BSBN01000135.1, from coordinate 1,369,045 downwards.
TGCAACCAGATAATTGTCTATATCTGCATACCAAGGAGTTTGTATAGTTAATGCAAATAAGTGTTCATGAAGAAATGAGTCATCAATGACTAGATCTTCATTATATTTAGGGAGTATTGGAGAGGAAATCAACAACCACATTGGCCTTCCCAGGTTTGTCCATAATAGTGATATCAAATTCCTATAACATCAACCATCTAACTAGTCTTCCACTAACCACTAGTTTGTTCATTTGATACCTTATTGTTGCATGGTTAGTATGAACAAAAATAGGATACCCAGTGATATAATGTTTGAACTTATTGATTGCATAGGTAACAACTAACATCTCCTCTATAACAACATAGTTAAGTTTAGTACCTTGTAGATTCTTACTGATATAGTAAATAAAATATTCCAAATTTCCTTCCTTTTGTCCTAACACAACCCCTACAACAAAGTCAAAGGCATCTGTATGAATATGAAAAGGGATTTTTCAATTAGGTCCTCTGAGTATAGGTGTCTTTATCAAGGAATCTTTAAGAGTTTCAAAGGTTGTCTGACATGCAGTTGTTCAATCAAATTCAACATCCTTAGAGTAGGACAAATAGAGGTGTTGCTATTTTACTGAAATCTTTTATAAATCTCCTATAATATCCAGCATGCCCAAGAAAGCTTCTGACATCTTTTTGTTTTTGAGGAATAGGTAATGTTGAAATGAATTCAATTTTGTTGGGATCCACTTGAATTCCTTTCTTGGACACAAAATGGTTGAGTACTTTTCCTTCTTCCATCATCATGAAACATTTTTCATGACTAAGAGATAGGTTATGATCTTGACATCTTTGGAGGACTTTTTCAAGGTTTATCAATGCTTTTTCATAAGAATCTCCATAAGTGGTGAAATCATCCATATACACTTTTATAGAGTCATGAGAAAAATCAGAAAAGATGCTCAAAATAACCCTTTGAAATGTTGTTGGTGCATTACAGAGTCCAAATGGAAGGACTGAATAGGCATAGGTTCCCCATGAGAATGTGAATGTAGTTTTATCCTAGTCCTCTAGGGCTAATTTGATCTAATTATAGCCACTGAATCCATCTAGGAAAGAAAAATACTTCTTCCCATCCAAAGAATCTAAGACGTGATCAATGAAAGGAAGAGGAAAGTGATCTTTCCTAATGGTTGTATTTAATTCTCTATAGTCTACACAAACCCACAACTTACCTCCTTTCTTTGGTACTATGACTAGTGGGGATACCCATTGGCTATTTGTTATAGGATATATGAATCATACATCTAGTAGTTTCTGCAATTCATTCTTCACTATGTCTCTCATAGTAGGGTTCATTCTCCATTGAGGTTGCCTAACTGGCCTGCATCCTTCATTTCATATTCTAAGCATGCAAAGGGTAGGATCTATGGCTTTCATGTCATGATAGTCCTAGGAAAATGTTGTTTTGTGAGTTTGTAGCATGTTTATCAATTCAGACTATTGCACGGTTGTCAATTGATTATTGATATTAAGTGTTCTATTTGGTGTAATGTCAACTGATGTTGCATATGTCATAACATAAACAACATCTAGTCCTAATAATTTGAGGCTACAACTATGTGGTAGAAAATGATGGAACATGTGGGTAGTTGAAGCATAGGCTTGTGTGTTTACTGTGGGAAAAATATTATGTAGTGGGCAAGTCAAGCATACTAAACATGGGTCTTGATGTGGGTCCCTTCCATAAGTGTTCTATATCACATTGGAAAGCACTTCATCCTCATCCTGAATATTTAACAATGGGCTTCGTTCAATGGTCATTATTGTTTGGATAGAATATTGGTCAGTATGCTCTAGGTTTGGCTAAATAGACTATTCCATATCAGCAAAAGATTGTGCCGGGGCATAAAGGACCAATTTCTTAGTTATATTTCCATTGGAAATTATCATATTGCTAGACCTGCATCCTATGAAGGCATTTGTTGTTGCCAACCAAGGTCATCCTAGGATGAGTGGATACCCACCTAAGCTGGCCTTGGGTTATAGGACCATGAAGTTTGCATGGTATTCCCATGAGCCCAATGTGATTACCATATCTTCAATTATTCCTTCAGGTTTGACAGTTGACCTGTCTGCTAATTGTAAGACTGTTGGTGTAGGCCTTAAGTTAATCAATTGAAGATTTTTCATTGTCTCTTTTGTCATCACATTTATGGATGCTCCCAAGTCAATCAAAGTATTTTTTCTAAGAGTACCATTAATGTGCACAACAACTACAAGGTTGCCAAGATCTACATACTTTGGGACAACCGAGTTGCCTAACGTAATATCAACAAGTTGCCCTATAACATGCATTGTTTAGGGATCTTTTCTTTTCCTTCCTGGTTTCTTAAGGCATAACTCCCTTATAGTTTTAGTATATATAGGTACATCCTTGATAGCTTGGATTAAGGGAATTTTTACATAGGCATTTTTCAATTTCCCAAGGAAATCAAATTTAGGTTTAGGTTGAGGTGGTGATTTATGCATATTTAATCTTTTTGGAAATGGAGGGTTTCTTTTGTTGATTTCTTCATGAGGTGAGGTTTGTTCAGGAGGGCTATGCCAATTATTTGAATGATTGTTAGTGTTAGAGGTTGGTTCTTTATCAACAAGTTCCATGATAACTGGAGATGGAGGTCCAACAAGCATTTTTCCTGAATGTAGGTGAACATCACTAACTTCAACCGTATAAGTTTGGTATTGGATGGTTTCAATATTATAAGCCTATTGAACATGCTTGTTGTAAGGATTTGGTGCAAGTTGAGCGGGCAATTGAGTGGCTTTGGGTGGAACAGTCTAGTAGGTGAAGCTACATTTGACATAATGGTAGGTTGTTGAGGTAGGACTTGATGTGGCTACGAGTAATTCATATTTGGGTTTTGCCATAGCTAATTTACATACCATTGTTGTGATCATGTGTTTTGATTGGACTGCCATTGTAAATTATAATTTGAGGTTTGGAATGGCTGTTGTGGCCATACCCCTGCTGTTGGTTCTAGCCTAATGGCATAACTTCCCAAGACTGTTGTGGCATGTTATACGAAGATGCATTGTGCTAATTAGGGATGTTTGAAGCAACTCTTGGAAATGAAACATTATTGGACAAGGGGTCTTGAGGCATACATTATCGCTGCTTCCATGGCTTACATTGTGCAATATAAAACACCTGGCCTTCTTCATCCTCTAGGGTTCATAATTCTCCCTTCTCACTTCTTTCCTTAGAAATGCTAGCAATAAGTTTGCACTTACAGTTGGTCTTCTTTTGTTAACAATGTGGACAATATTCAACCAAAGCCGCCTCTGCTACCTCTTACTTCTTCTTCATGTGTAGGGTGTCCAGTTGAGTTGCTAGATGGATTATGATGTATTCCTTCATATTTGATAGGAGATTGCTAAGTTCTACCCTAGAGACTCCATGGATGTTTTTGTAGAAGACAGAGCTCTCAAGCCTCTATTTTTCTTCAAGTTGGAATGTGAACAGTTCCTATAGATTTGACAAATTTCATCAAATCCAAGTTGAGATATATCCCTTGATCTAATTAAATTTAGTGCATCCATACATTCTTCACTCACGCCTCTTAAGAATACCAATATGAGTGACTCCAGAGAGAGTCGATTCTGTCTTGACTTCTTGAGGCAAAACTAAAATCTTTCAATGTAGTCTTCAAGAGGTTCATCTTCATTTTGTGACATACTAAAGATGCCATCTCTTTTCATATCCCTTCCATGACAATAGTCTTGGCACTTTTGTAGAAATTTCTCCTTCATGGTACCCTAGTCTGCTACTAAATTTTGACCCAGCCCCATGAACCATCGCAAGGCTACATCTTTGAGGGTGGCCAGAAAGAGTTTGAGTCTATATGCATCTGTAGTGTAGTCATAGCTTCTATAGAGTACATCAAATTAAAAAAGGAATGTATCTCAGTCCTCAGTGATTAACGCATGAAAGTTTGGCAGAGCTGAAGGAGGTATATTCTTCAGGGTATTAGCTCTTGCTTGGTCTGTGATGGGAAATGCAAAGGTAACTAGCTCAGATGGATTATATACTGCCTCTTCTACCATTGTGTCTTGATGCCAAGTGGCAATATCTTCCAAATCTACGATGTCTTCTAGTCTAAGGGGTAGTTCAAATCTTGCTTCCCCTTCTTCTGTTGCACTGGATGGAAGAAATCTCCCTAATTGGTTTCTCTGTCACCACATGCAATGATGGTTGAGCTAATAGCTCTATTCTTGCACCATGTTAGTAGATAGTTGAGAAATGGGTTGAATATCTAAGTAATCATAATTGCTTGAAAAAAAATCCCATATCCTGTCACATCCCATTTTGATTAGTCTAGCACGATGACTATTAGGAGAATTTTTTTTCAAGTGAACCTATTATTTTTGTTTATCAGGTTATGCTACGCGCACAAATGATAACGAGATTTCTTTTAGAATGGAAATATCAACTTGCTTAAGGTTTCTAAAGGTTTTGAATGCGCCTTAAGAGTAAGATAACCTACCTCGAATCCTATATATATGTATATATATTGTGCATATTATGTATTAAGGGGAAAGTACGTGTACCCTAAACTTTTATTTTATCTAATCTTTTAAATTGAAAGGGGTGATGAGTGGTTAATTACCAATACTTTCATCCTGATAACAACCTTATGAAGGACTATTCCAAGAGGGAAAAGATATATGTGTGTGTGTGTGTGTATAAAATATATAAAAATATAAATATACATATATTATATGAGTAATATTAAATAAATAATCTCTTTAATTCATTTTTCATAAAACCTGATACAAATGTTGTCCCTTCCCTCTCCCCAGTACAACTAATTATTTACTTTAATAGAAGGTTTTGTTTGTCCCCATTAAACTGAGGAGCATTTTTTCTTAAAAAAATATTTCAAGGGCCGAGGTAAGTTATGTTCAAAAGTTGAACCATGCTTTCCAACCAGATATCCACTCCACAAGTGCTCAAAGGAATACAAGTATGGATATACAATATGATATGTAAGCTTCCCTCCTAATATATCGATTTACTACTACGAAAATAAAGTTCTTATTATCTTCTTCTCGGTCTGAAGCATTTTCTGTCAAATGCACTTAAATGGAAATAAAAGAATGATAAAACAATGATTAGACATTATTTCATTGGAATAAATTATTAAAAAGGGAAGGAACTAAAATTGGTTTACAATATATAACCTTGATGCCACCATTGGCCTTCCATGCTTAACATCTGGCAGATGCGTGGCTAGACCAGAATCTAGGAAAAATTATAAGGAATACTTGGCACCTTTTTATAAACGAAAATTGACATCAGCAACATTGGGAAGAGTGGTAAAGAGTTCTTTAAAAAGAGGTAAAAGTATCAGAAAGGAATGTTGGATGGGAGAGGAGAAGAAGATAGAACAGAGAAAAGTGTTTGGCTTTCAACAAATTGAGTAAGATATGTGATCTTAATTGGGCCTTGGCTAAATTATTCCTTTCAGTACGTTAGTTTTTCTTTTGTGCATACAGAGATTTGTTTGTACATTAATGGAATAATCAAGAAAATAGAATGCAATTGACTATAGTTTCAGGTAGATATATATATATATAAAATTTTAGAACAACTCTACCAGAATTTAAACCTATGAGCAAAACTTACAACTGCCAGTTATATTGGCTTTAAGTTTTAAAGACTTTTAAACAAAACCACATCAAACATATCCTGCAATTATGGATTTCAATAAGATCACTTTTCTTGAAGGCATTTCATGGAACATTTTACGTGCCTTGTCTATGCTTCCACATTTTTACTGCATGTCTATCAGAGCACTTGCAATTTCAACATCTAATAAAAATTCCCCTTCCGTTATGCTTGACGTATGTCTGTCCCCTGTTCCAAACTCCCATTTTGACATAGGCAGGGAGGATGCTAGCAAAGGCTGTGGAGTTTGGTTTTACACTAGCCAAATGCATTTTCTTGAAAGATTGTAAAAGCCCCTTTTCAACATATCCAATTTGTGCATATCCCCCAATCATTACGGAAAATCAAAACACATATTTTTGTGGCAATCCATCAACAATTCATGTATCTTTTGATAGGTTACCTTATTTTAATGGAATTTAATCAACTAATCCTTTTGTAAATATCCTACAAATTGTAGTTGAGCCAGAAATAAGGGAACCTAGTAAGAAAAAATCGCTGCACTAGCGCCTCTATGGAGCCATAAACTGCATTCTAATAGATTAAAGGGAAATACTTTGGTTTTAAAAAGGCTTGTCAATATTAGTTTTACCATCTTCATATCTTCCATAAGGGTTTTAAAATGGAAATCTTTGTTAGTTTCTAATCTGAGACATTAGGTAAACTGGAAGTAAATAAATTAAGTTGGGTAAATTACATACATTGCATAGTAAATTTTCCAAATCATAGTATGATGAAACAATTTATTAAAGTTGATTAAGCTTTATTGAAATGTTTGAAATATCTAATTACGGCTCAAATAGAAGAAATAAATATAGAAATATAAACTATATTGAGGAATATTATCTCGTGTTGAATGAGCTTTATTAAACTAATTAAATTCTAAAATTATTAAACTACGACTCAAATAGAAGGATAATAAATAAATTTATTTTTTCTTAAGTCAATATATGGAGACGTAGTCCTCAAGATTACAATGAAATCATGATAATACTAGGAAATTATGGAATAAATTCGAAGCCATAAGCCAAGTAAGGAGACATAAGTGTATGTGTTGATTAGGGCATACGTTCGAGATTTGAGAAAACATCTGTTGGGTATTCCTTATGCGTGGTTGATTCCTAACTTACTTTAAACTTTTTCCTTAGTTTTTAAAGAGTTATCAATTAAGCTATAAGGACAAGATTGGCCATTGAGTTAAGTTAGATTTGGACTTATAACGTAATTGTCATTATTTTGCACTTAACACTTTAAACCTTAAGGGTTTATGTTTTTTCTCTTAAACCATTTATTTTTTTGAAGGCTTATTTTGTACATAGTATTGAATATCGAATCATATTGTAAATTAAGTGCATTATTTTTTTACTCTTGATAAATATTCAATTAAGAATGTCTAAATGATTATATTAATGATAGAATGTTTATGGTCTTGATAATCATTGACTACATGATAATACTTTTGTTGTTGATCCTCTTGATGTGATAGTTGTCATTTAAAATAAAATTTGTTGATGGTTATGATATTGTGAATTATTTACCCTAGTTTAAGGATGATCTTATATGTGTTATTTAGGTGATAATCTAGTCCAAACTTCACAGTGGTGAGATGGTGAGACATTATTTCCACTATCACCTAGTATTAAATGGAATCAGAGAATTATGTTGTAGTTTGGATTAACCTCCTCGATGGATTAATCAGTAACTTTATTACCCTATAATTACAATATTTTTAAATTTAACTTAATGATAGTTATGGACTTATTCTTTGGATACATTTATCCTTCTGTTTGAATGTTAGGATATCATAATGAAATGATAAGACATTCTTGAGATATAGTCATTGATTTCTATTACATACACATTATAATTTATAGATCTTCTAAGATTTAAATGTGTAGAGACCTAGTGTACATAGTACATTTATCTATTACTTGAAAGAAAAGTAAGGATGGAGAGTTGTGTTTTCAAACTATGAAGCCTTTGTGCTTTCATGTAGGCAAGGCCATCTGAGCTGAGCCCCTGAGGCGTAGGTTTTAGCCCTAGGAATGGGTCCACATTTGTGTTTGTGAATTCTTAAGATTCTCGGTGAGAGATAAACCACTAAGCTAATTACTCAGGTAGAGTAAGTTGTAAAGCTCGATCTAATGAGTACACTGTTGTCATTTAAATCTTTAATTATTGGGATATTGGTGTATTATATGGGGTAATGTTACATGTGGTATCAGAGAGACCCAGGTTCAACACTAGACCTCAGTTTTGCTGAATAGTAGATAAGCTAACTTTAATTTGTTCTTGTGCCAGAATGGTAGGGAAAAGGACACAAAAATGAGCCAGGAAAACAAAAACCAAGAGCAAGACCAAAACTAATGTAAGGAAAGAAACCCCTTTTGAAAACAATGAACTAGTAAGGTATGCTGGGAGGGTTTGTCTTACCGATTTCAAATCCCTCGCTGACACACTTAAGTGTATTCAGCTTGAGAGAGAGGAATGGATGCAAGTAACAGAGAAAACAAATACCCACACAATTGTTAAACTCAATAAACCCTCTACTCATCGAGACATGCCCTTTAGATGTGGTTGTGAGGCACCTACTATAGGACAGGAGGTGATAATGGAGTACCTGCAAGTACATCCACCTCCCTCTTTGTGTTAGTAGATTCTGATAGGGAAGAAGAGCTCAAAGGGATCCCTCTATCTGATAGTGACATGTAGTCACATTTAAGAGGGTATTTTGTATTTAACAAAATACTGACTACTTATATGTAAAGAATTGATGATTATAGAATGTATGTATTTTGAGATGGCAACTGATGAATTGTAATGTGTGACAACTATATAAGTTGTATAAACCTATTAATAGAATGCTTTTACCATGTCTAAATTTTTTGATTCCATAGCGAACAATACATGATTGAGATTATGACTTCTCTAGATGATGACCTAGCCAATAAAGTCAAGAACATGATAATGGATTAGATATAAGTAAAGAAATTTTAAATTTTGCAACTTATAAATCTTATGTATCAATGATGACTATAAGTGTTGTATGAAACATGACTTGAATATGAACATGATATCTATATTTAGATATGTCTAGTGTTATACACATGGTGTAGTGTGTATAACAACGATGGACTTAAATGCTATACAAACCATCATACAAGACCGACACATGGTGGATTTCAAGGGAAACATGTTTTCCAATGAATTAAAATTATGAACAGCATTTGAATTTATAGTTGGTATCTATATGTTTGCATGGGCAATGGGTAGATATGCATGGTTAAATTCATTTTCATGTATGGCGACCTTGAGGAATTAGTTTCCTTAGGACGGGTTGGGCTACCTGTGTGGGGTAGCATAGGGAAGCTTGGCTTCATGGTAGGGTGGATGTCACTTCTATGATGCTCTCTCATCGTCGGGTGTATGAAGGGAGGAGCTAGGGTGAGAAACCATTGTTGGCAACATGGTCAAGAGACACTGCTGATATGTTGGAGATCTAATGTTGTCATTGATGGTAACAACTAGATATGATTGGAGATAGTTCTTGAGATAGGTTATGCATAGTATTTTTGGTCCAAAAAAAATGACTTAGTTAATTTGACCATGTGTTGGTAGTTTACTAAGGCAGTGACAGTGATTTAGCTAGTACTCCTCTGCAGATGAAGACTTTGGTTTGCAATTCTGGTATGTTGCATATAATTATTTGATAGTATTATATTCTAAGTTTCATGTCTTGACAATCTCCAAAATCCATACTGTGAATTACCTAAGTCCAAGTAAGCAAAGTTCAGTTAGGAACAGTGCAGAACACCTAAGTATTTTGATCCGCATTCCTCTGGTATTGATTGTTTTGATGTGCGGTTTGGAGGTGTTGTAAACACATATAAGAAGTATCTAATTCCAGATTTGTAGATTCAAAATTTCACCAGAAGATCATCTACAAGCTTCTAAGTATTGGCATTCAGTTTGACAGTACTTCACAAAGATAGAGTCATCAGTTTAGAGATCCACATCTCGCCATATAAGAATATTATGATCTATGGTTATGAAGGTATGATTGGTGATGCCTAATGAATGTTTGATATGAATTTTGGAGTCCCATGTGATCTGTATTAGAAGTTATGATATGATAGACAATATGGTTAAGAGTACACTCAAGTATAAGGCCGACACACAGTTGGATCGATGTGCGGTAGAGATATATTGTTTAGATCGTCATTCTAAGTAGTTCTATAATAGGTCCTGACCTATATGAAGGTTCTTGAATGATTGTATGGGTTTGTATTGTTGATGGTGCAAATAATCAGCTGAAAAGGTATAATCTTTGTGTACGTTTCATATCTAGGATGCCGACCTAGTTTTGAGTTAAATCAAGTGTTGCAGATATATATACTTGATAAATTTTGATGTTGGAGTGATATGTGGATGTGTATGTGTTGCGAAGTTGTTGTATATGTGATTCTTTTGATCTAAAAAGTGCAGTAAAGGTTCAGAAGACTAAAGAACAGAGCATATGTGATTAGGGTAGAGAAATAGGGTAGACATAATGAAGACCTTTGAATTTGTATATTGAGCTATAAATGGAACTGTATTCCAGCATACTGTGGATGCATTTGTAACATTTCTTTCTTGGTAGTGAGCCACTCTTTCTCTATCTTCTTTTCTTTATGACAACGAGTACTTCTTTGGATAGTGAGTCCTTGGACAATGAGTCCTTGGGCAGTGAGCCCTAAGCAGTGAGCCTTTTTGTAATCTAGTTTTGATACTATAATATATTGTGAGCTAACACTCACTGTGGTTTTTCCCTTTTTGGGTTTTCTGCGTAAAAATCTTGGTGTCTATGTGTTATGACTTTGTGGCTACTCTTCCTATGTTTATTTTTGTTTCATGTTATTGAATTTGGTAAATGGATTAAAGAATATGTGAAAGAATGGTTTTATAGAATATTGATTCACCCCCCCTCTTAGTATTCCTTGTGTTCAACACCATTGAGATGCCACTCATTTCTAAACTCTACACAAAATTTAAGATATCTACTTAACTCTTGATAGGCTTTGTACTTATAATTGGATAGAAAATTGAATGATGATAATGCTAGAGGTTATTTGTTTCAAGTTGTTTTGAAATAATGTTGTAGGAACATTATGATATCATTGGATTTCATGAGTATTAGAGAAATGGTTTCTTTTCCTAAGATAGTCATTCTAAAATTGTACTGCTTGAAGTAAGCTTCTTCACAATGTCTCATTTCATTTACATGCTTGGTGTAATTTGTTGAGAAATACAGTTGTAATGATCATGTTTTCTTTCTTTATTGGAGCTAGCATGGAATTAATGTGTAAAGCATATTGGGATTCAAATATACTTTCCCTAAATTCTTAAAACCACGATTGATGATAATTTTCAGTTAGGGTTTTATATGGTTGAATGAGGGTTCGATGTTACATGTGGACATAAATGATTGACAACACCACATGGGAAGCATGAAAGACACAATATACTAATGGGGTTATTATATTCTTTTGTGTCTACCAATGTGTAAATATGCACATAGACCTTTATGAGACAGTTGCCTTCCAATCGATAGAGGGTTAACATTTTAACTCAAACAAATGAAAATTGTGGAATGCTTAAGTCCATTATCAGTATTAAGCTAACAATAATTTGAGGTTTGATGGATGATTAGACCTAAGGATTGTGCTACGTACATTTTAAGTTTAGTGACAACATAGTCAGAGAATTAGACTGGAAAGTATGGTCAATACAACTATAAAGAAGTTATAAAACACCTGCAAATGCTACATTAGTTATGATATAGAATAAAGTTTAGTTTTGAATCCATGAAATTATGATAATTATCTCTTCATACTATAATCATCAAGATGATGACCAATCTTAGGGGGAAGGATGTCACATCCCACTTTGATTAGTCTAGCACGATGACTATGAGGAGAATTTTTTTTCAAGTGAACATATATATATATATATATATATATAAATTAATCAAGTTATGCTACGTGCACAAATGATAACGAGATTTATTTTAGAATGGAAATATCAACTTGCTTAAGGTTTCTAAAGGTTTTGAATGTGCCTTAAGATTAAGATAACCTACCTCAAATCCTATATATGTATATATATTGTGCATATTATGTATTAAGGGGAAAGTACGTGTACCCTAAACTTTTATCTTATCTAATCTTTAAGGGGTGATGAGTGTTGAAATGCATCAGACAACTGAGGGGGGGTGAATCAGTTGTCCCTAAAAGTTTGAACACTTATGAACATCAACACATCAAAAACTTATTTATTGTTATTCAGATTTAACCATGAAAGCATGAAATAAGAAGCTCAACACAATAACACGGTCAACACATGAAACACCATATTTTTTACATGGAAAACCCTATAAGGGAAAAACCACAGTGGGTGTTAGCCCACAAAAATAAATAAGTTATAGAAAAACCAAAAATTAGAGGCTCATTACCTTAGGGCTCACTGTAAATGTTAGGGTTCACTGCTAATGTTAGGGCTCATTGCCAAGAACAACTCACTACCAAGGATTGGTGAACTGATTTGGTAGCATCTACTTCATTCCTGAGTTTAGTTCCATTAAAGCATAATAAATCACCTCTGCTCTGCTCTTCTTACATCTTTGCACCTATCTTTTCATTTTTGCACTTCCACACACTTTTCACAACTACATTACATGTTTTTATACAACTCATCAACCTTGGAATGTACATCAAGGTCAACATTACAAACACACATAGAAAATAGGTCTGGACCTAATAAAGATTAGATAAGGGAAATATGTATGCGGATCACTTAACACCTTAGCTGGGACTCAAAAACAATCTTTCATGCCACAACATACTTCCACAATCTTCTATGCATCTCCGCAAGTAGTAGAAACAACCAGGTCGGCCAAGACTCATTTTATCATTAAATCTTCTAAGAACATTCTTCATCCATGATCCAAATTTTTCTTTGCAGACCAATCCAAATGTAGGAACATGATTAGGAAACATCTGCAAGTACATTGTCATCACCAAGAACAACCACATAATCTCTAACCACTCTGTCAAGAAGATTCTTCAAACTAGAGCACATAAACAACACTGCCATCTACTGTCATAAGGAAAAGATTGCTTGCAAACCACCAAATCATGAACCATTGAAGTTGAAGGCACTTAACAAAATTAACAACTTGATTCCAGAACCGTAGACTATGAAACTTCAATGCGGAGGGATACGGAGCAGAATACAATTTCTCTATCATTAGTGCATACCCAAAAAAAGTAGATTTTACTCTTGTGAACATAATTCACTCAAATCTCTATACCAGAGGCTCAAACTTGGAACATAGCATCTTCAGACATGCCTCTAAATAACCACCAATCCACAGACAAAGATATTCATTCTATAGGAAATGCAAAGCAAGCTCTTGGATTGATCTTCTGTAAACAAGGATACTCTGCAATACACTGTTTCCACTGCACCTCACTGTTTCCATCGGAGGAACTAATTTTCTCAATATCCTCAGCATCGGGATCACTTACTTATTATCTTCAACACTTGCATAGGCAAATACTAAGCATCTAACTCATAATAAAAGAAGAGTACAGTTGACACCAATGACAACACAGATCTGTTGACATCAATGATAACACCAGTTAGGCACATACTTGCAACAATGAGTGGTTAATTACTGATACTTTCTTCCTGATAACAACCTTATGAAGGACTATTCCAAGAGGGAAAATATATATATATATATATATATATATTTGTGTGTGTGTATAAAATATATAAAAATATAAATATACATATATTATATGAGTAATATTAAATAAATAATCTCTTTAATTGATTTATCATAAAACCTGATATAGATGTTGTCCCTTCCCTCTCCCTAGTAAAGCTAATGATTTACTTTAATAGAAGGTTTCGTTTGTCCCCATTAAACTGGGGAGCATTTTTCCTTAAAAAAAAAAAAGTATTTTAAGGGCCGAGATAAGTTGTGTTCAAAAGTTGAACCATGGTTTCCAATCATTTATCCACTCCATAAGTGATCAAAGGAATAAAAGTATGGCTATACAATATGATATGTAAGCTCCTCTCCTAATATATCGATTTACTACTAGGAAAATAAAGTTCTTAACATCTTTTACTCAGTTTGAAGCATTTTCCGTCAAATGCACTTAAATGGAAATAAAGGAATGATAAAACAATGATTAGACATTATTTCATTGGAATAAATTATTAAAAAGGGAAGGAACTAAAATTGGTTTAAAATATATAATCTTGCTGCCACCATTGGCCTTCCATGCTTAACATCTGGCGGATGCGTGGCTAAACCATAATCTGGAAAAATTTATAAAAAATACTTGGCACCTTTTTATAAAGGAAAAATGACATCTGTAACATAGGGAAGAGTGGTAAAGAGTTCATTAAAAAGAGGGAAAATATCAGAAAGGAATGTCAGATGGGAGAGGAGAAGAAGATAGAATAGAGAAAAGTGTTTGGCTTTTAGCAAACTGAGTAAGGTATGTGATCTTAATTGGGCCTTGGCTGAATTATTCCTTTCAGTACATAAGTTTTTTTGTTGTGCATAGAGAGATTTGTTTGTATATTAATGGAATAATCAAGAAATTAGAATGCAATTGATTATAGTTTTAGGTATATATATATATATATATATAATTTTAGAAGAACTTTGCCAGAATTTAAACCTGTGAGCAAAACTTACAACTGCCAGTTGTATTGGCTTTAAGTTCTAAAGAATTTTAAACAAAACCATATCAAACATATCCTACAATTATGGCTTTCAATAAGATCACTTTTCTTGAAGGCATTTCGTGGAACATTTCACATGCATTGTCTATGCTTCCACGTTTTTACTACATGTCTATCAGGGTGCTTGCAATTTCAACATCTGATAAAAATTCCCCTTCGCATGCTTGAAGCATGTTTGTCCCCTATTCCAAACTCCCATTTTGGTGCAAGCAGGGAGGATGCTGGAAAAGGCTGTGGAGTTTGGTTTTACACTAGCCAAATGCATTTTCTTAAAATATTTTAAAATCCCCTTTTCAACATATCCAATTTGTGCACATCCTGCAATCATTACGGAAAACTGGAACACATATCTTTGAGGAAATCCGTCAATAGCTCATGCATCTTTTGATTAGTTACCTTATTTTAATGGAATTTAATCAACTAATCCTTTTGTGCATATCCTGTAAATTGTAGTTGAACTAGAAATAAGGGAACCCAGTAAGGAAAAATTGTTGCACTGGCACCTCTATTCAGCCATAAACTGCATTCTAATAAATTAAAGGGAAATACTTTGGTTTTAAAAAAGTTTGTCAATATTAGTTTTACCATCTTCATATCTGCCGTAAAGGTTTTAAAATGGAAATCTTTGTTAGTTTCTAATTTGAGACATTAGGTAAACTAGAAGTAAATAAATTAAGTTGGGTAAATCACATACATTGCATAGTAAATTTTCCAAATCATAGTATGAGGAAACAATATCTTAAAATTGATTAAGCTTTATTGAAATGTTTGAAATATCTAATTATGGATCAAATAGAAGAAATAAATATAGAAATATAAACTATATTGAGGAATATTATCTCATGTTGAATGAGCTTTATTAAACTAATTAAATTCTAAAATTATTAAACTACGGCTCAAATAGAAGGATTACTAAATAACTTTATTTTTTCTTAAGTCAATATATGGAGACGTAGTCCTCAAGATTACAATGAAATCATGATAATACTAGGAAATTATGGAATAAATTCGAAGCCATAAACCAAGTAAGGAGACATAAGTGTATGTGTTGATTAGGGCATACATTTAGAAATTTGAGGAAACATCTATTGGGTATTCCTTAGGCGTGGTTGATTCGTAACTTACTTTAAACTTTTTCCTTAGTTTTTAAAGAGTTATCAATTAATCTATAAGGACAAGATTGGCCATTGAGTTAAGTTAGATTTGGACTTATAAGGTAATTGTCATTATTTTGCACTTAACACTTTAAACCTTAAGGGTTTATGTTTTTTTTTCTTAAACCATCTATTTTGTTGAAGGCTTATTTTGTATGTAGTATCCAATATCGAATCATATTATAAATTAAGTGCATTATTTTGTTATTGTTGATAAATATTCAATTAAGAATGTCTAAATGATTATGTTAATGATAGAACATTTATGCTCTTGATAATCATCGAATACATGATAATACTTTTGTTGTCGAGCCTCTTGATGTGAGAGTTGTCATTTAAAATAAAATTTGTTGATGGTTATGATATTGTGAATTATTTACCCTAGTTTAAGGATGAGCTTATATGTGTTAACTAGGCGATAATCTAGTCCAAACTTCATAGTGGTGAGATGGTGAGACATTATTTCCACTATCACCTAGTATTAAATGAAATCAGGGAATTATGTTGTCATTTGGATTAGCCTCCTTGGTGGATTAATCAGTAACTTTATTACCCTATAATTACAATATTTTAAAATTTAACTTAATGATAGTTATGGACTTGTTCTTTGGATACATTTAGCCTTCTATTTGAATGTTAGGATATCATGATGAAATGATAAGATATTCTTGAGATATAGTCATTGATTGCTATTACATACACATTATAATTTATAGATCTTCTAAGATTTAAATGTGTGGAGACCTAGTGTACATAGTACATTTATCTATTACTTGGAAGACAAGTAAGGATGAAGAGTTGTGTTTTTGAACTACGAAGCCTCTACACTTTCACGTAGGCAAGGCCATTTGAGATGAGCACCCAAGGCATAGGTTTTGGCCCTAGGAATGGGTCCACATTTGTGTTTGTGAATTCTTAAGATTCTTGGTGAGAGATAAAACACTAAACTAATTTCTTAGGTAGAGTAAGTTGTAAAGGATCTAATGAGTGCACTGTTGTCATTTAAATATTTAATTAGTGGGATATTAGTGTATTATATGGGGTGATGTTACATATCCTATGAAAGAAAATACATACATTAATCAAAATAACTCAAAAACTCTAAACCTTAGCACCATCCCTAATAGTGACACCAAAAATGTCTAACTCTATTATTAACCAATAAATTGATGTAGAAAGGGCATGCACACAACTCAACTGACCTACAGATCCTACCTACAGATCCTATATAAAGCATCCTAATGGCTATAATGTGTTACATTTAGATATGTCAAACCAGGGAATCATATTCTTCTTGGATGGTGCCCATATTGTATGTACAATCAAAGATTACTAAATTTTAATCTAGAATTTGTGCATAGAAACAAACTATGGAGAAGGAAAAAAATTCTACTTTGCAAGGAACAACAGTTGCTACAAGTAGGTAATGTTGTTAAGGAATAACAAATGCTTCATTTAGTAGAAAAAGAGTCTATGTAAATCATAATAAAGAAATAATCTATATACTAAGTTGGTGATCACCTTGAACATTCCTTGATTCCATAAATCATAATAACTCAATGAACTAATGATGTAAACTAGCAATGTAGACTAATATTATTAACTAACAAAATAAACTAAGAAGAGAAGTATAGTTACCTCAAGTGTACCTTTTTTGAGTAACTGTAATCTCAACATAATCTAAATTAGATCACTTTCGTATCAACTACTCATTGATTGAATCCAAATCTATATTCTCTTATTGAATTCTGAAGATGCAATACAATAACAAAACATGACAATACAATCTCTTCTAACCTCTTTTTTGTTGTATACAAAATCTAACATATATAGATAGGATCCTGGTTTCCTAATTAAATTAAACTTCTAAACAATTATCCTACACTCATCAATTTTCTCATAAACATAGGAAGAAGACATTATTATTATTCTAATAAGATTAGAAGTAGGAAACTAACTACTACAAAGATGATCAAACATCATAGTCCTACTATGATTCTTCTTATTCATCATGAAGACAATCATAAATGAAAACATAACATAACCCATGATCTGAGCTCCTCTTAATTATCATGACTGTGTCAACTGTTGAAGACAACACCATCAAGGAGTGGGAGGAGTTATGGTTAAATGATGCCCACTCAGCTTGGGATCCTTCTTCTTTTGCTGTGGGTAACTACACTCTCAGTTGTAGATAAAACACCTCCTATGCTATAGGTTGACAGATGATCTCCATCACAGGTAACCGTGTACTTGTTGCATAGGGGTTAGTTTCACCATATACTACTTATACATCACAAACTACCATAATCAACAAAAATTACTATCACATCTTATGAACAATCATTAATCCAAACATTATCATTCACCAACATGAATCATGTACTATTCTTAATGCTTTCATGTCTTAAAGATAATCATAAGCATAGATAATGTATGGGAGGATCTAGGAATGTCTTTGATAAACTTATGAACTTAAATAAGAGAAACAAAATAAAGTAAAGCCTCATCAGTATTAGAGCATTATGTATAGCTCTTATACTAAGGATATTGAATATGTATGCTTGTGTGTTTTAATGATTGAAACAATAATTAGAAGATAAGTGTAACATCAGAAAATGTCCCCTTGGGGGCTTTTCCCTCTTGAGGTTTAGCTCTCGGGTCTTTAGTGTACATTTAGGACATCTTACTTCATAATTTGGCATCCCAATGGAATGAGCCCTAGGTAACATGAAAAATGGGACCTAGGAGGACCCCTTGAACTTAACCCTACCCAAAATAGGAGGGAGGACTTGGGTGCCCGCGCCCTAGTCCTACCCTATTTTGGGTCAGTCCCAAATTTGAAGTGTCTGTTTATGACCGTTATTTGGGTCTTATGCTGACACAATAAGTTTGAATTACAAAAATCTTGGTGGGAGTGTTTTTAGTTGCATATAAAAGCATGCTTAGGTATTCATTTAGAAACTAGATGGCAATTGTGATGTTCATGCATTCTCAAGGTGATTCAAGGCTTTCATTATGTTGCAAGAGCAAATTGGTGTTGTCTACGTGTTTGTGTTTTTAGATTTGAGCATCCATTTCATCATGGAATGAAGAACATCTTCCTCCCATGAGATATTCACTACAAGGTGACATTATATTGTGTTTGTGATCATTATTTCATTTGGTTTTTGCCTCTACCTCCCTAGGCACACACTCTCTATCTAATAAAGGTATTCGGAGACTTAAGTGTCCTCTGAGGATTGACTGAGGCAAGCCTCTAAACACCAGAACCCCCTCCCAAAGTTTTCATGGTTGTAGGTTATAGGTTTAGGAGCTGGACAAAGTGAATTTGAAGGAAGACATCTTGAAGTGTCAAAATTGTAGAACAGGAAGAAAATCTACCCCCTAGCCTTGGGTGCCCGTTCACTAGTCCTTGAAGTTCCGTGATGGGAAAATCTCAGGAACAACAGGAAAGAATTGCAGACTGAGTTCTAAGATCCAAACAAACACTAGGGCCTTGGACTTGGGTTCTCACTCCTGTGTCCCTAACTTTTCCACCTCGGAACCCTGAAAATGGGTACTCTGTGATTTGTCATTTTACATCCCTTTGCAAGAGCTTTTTTTGTAATTCATCCGTTTACTGTCGTATTTGCAAAATTAGGGTTTTAATGGTCAATTGAGCATAAGAGAAGGAAAATTAATAATTAAACATCCTAATCCAAGTTTCCCTACATCTCATAGTGACCTAGGTTATGATAGTGCATTGCCACTCGACCCTAGGTCCTTGAATGTTAAGGGTGAAAGGAGGATTCAAACGTCTAAACACTAAAACATTAAACAATCCAATTTTTACCCTAAACATTTTGGTGAACCTATGTTTTTGGACTTAATTGCAAATTTATGAGTGTGTTTCTTCAGATTTGTATTGATTTCATTGATTCATATAGTCATTCATCTTATTGCATTGAGAAAATTACAAAAAAATTGAAAAATTTGAAAAATTCAAAAAAATTGCATTGTTAGGCTTACTAATTTGCATCAATTCTTTCTAAATTTCCCTAATTTATATTTTTGCATCAGATCTGATATAAACTATAGAAAAATAAAAAAAATTCAATAATTTGCATTGCATTTTCCTCATATAATTGCTAGGGTTTTGTAGAAATTTTGACAATTTTCATATAACCTAGTAATTCCAAAATCTACGGTTAGTAGGCAAAATCTTCTTTTAGATTTTTCTACTGATTTTAGAGGCTCATTAAAATTATAATTTGTCTGTAGTCTTTCATTTTGGTGTAAATTTGCATTTAGATTTAAAATATTTGCATTTTTGCATAGAAAATTTCAACAAAAACTAGCAATTTTCATTAGATTTGCATTGGAATTTTGCATATTAGGGCTTGGAATTCATTTTCAGATCTGAGATTATTTTTATCATAAATCAGACTTAAAATCATTCATATAGCCTTTTGTGTCAACATCTCAAACCTAGGGCTTCAAAAATAATGATTTTCACTAAAATTGGCCTTATCGACTCTCAAAGTTTGCACCATAGGCATGTTGTGAAAAGTATTTCTGCACTAATTGATTATTATCAGGATAATCATTTTATTCCCCTCCTAAAAATCTTCACAACACCCATTTATTGGCCTCTTGTATTGAAAATTTGGTGAAAAACTGCACATTTTTTCTATTTTTGCCCTAGGGTTTGGCCTAGTTTGCACTGCAAGTGTGTTGTGACTAATTTTATGGATTGAGGTGACTGATATAATTTCTTTTATATGATGTACCTCCTAAAATTAATTACATCACCCCTTTTTCTAGGTCTTGGAGTTGAAAAACCGTGAAAAATAGCCTATTTTAGCTATATTTTCACTAGGGTTTGACCTTGAGTGACACTAAAAGTGTGTTGTGATGGATATCTTATCACTAAGTGGCTATTATTATTGATATAATTTGATTTCCATCATCACTTTCCTCACAACACCCTTTGTCATGCTTTTTTGCATCAAGATTTGGTGAAAAAAGTGCCTTTTTTGACATATTTTCACTTTATTTTTCTTGACATTATCCTAGATTTGCATCAAGAGTGTGTTGTGAAGGATATTATTGCTGTTTTGGACTGATATCAGAAATATAAATTACTTCCCTTGATCAAAATCCTTACAACACCCTTTGTTTCACCTATTTGCATTGAAAAAAGTATAAAATTCAAGCATTTTAGGCTACTTTTGGCATATCGTTTTGCACTTGCCCTTGATATACTTTTGGAAAAACTTTTAAATCTGATTTGAGAATATAAACATTGTTGGAATTAGGCCAGACAAATGAGAGGGGGGAGGTGAATCAGTTGTCCCAAATCTTTAACACTTACAACTATTTCTTTATCACACAAAACTGATTAATGATATAAACATTTAAGCATGAATCATCAACATATGAGAAGAGACAAATGAACACATAACACTAGGATTTTTACATGGAAACCCGATTAAGGGAAAACCATGTTGGGGGTTAACCCACAAAGATTTGTACCCTGTTAAAAGTACTTTAGAAAAATAGAAGGCACATGCCTTTGGGTGCACTGCCCAGAGCTCACTGCTTAAAAGAGGCTCACTGCCTACAGGAATTAAGTTTATCATAGAGATAATGAACTGAGAAATAGCATTTGTTTCATGCCTAGTTCAATCCCTTTGAAAGCTCACAATTTTTGCTCTGATCTTCAACCACTTGTCTGTTATATCTTCATCCTTACTACTCTTGATCCTCTACACTTCTCTATCTCTGCTATGCTTATGTACTTAGGATTTTATCATTTTCTCACACACCCTTTCCACAACTCATCAACAAGTATTTATATGCTTCATCAACCTTGGAATGAACAACAAGGTCAGATAAACTTGACGTGGATAATTACACTGTCGAGCTGAGACTCAAATCCTCCTCTATCAACACGCCACGCTCCATAGAATGCTCTTAGATCATCCATAACATGCTAAAATCATCCAGTCAGTTGAGACTGGGAAAAACATCAACATCGAAAAGGAAAATCTTTAATAACGAGCTCAAACTTCAATGTAGACCTCTAACACAATAGCTACATGATCCATAGATTTCCACAACCACATTAAATTCAACAAAAACATCCACACTCCTCTAAATTATCAGAATCACTTGCATCTTCATCCGGAACCTTAGAAACACTGTCTACCATAACTGTCACACTAGAAAGATTTCTTGCGGACCTCCAATCCACCAACTACTTGAATGGATGATACACACTGACTTTCCAAACATGCCTCTAGATCTGCAGATCATCATATTACATTTCTGGAACAATACGGACCTCTTTCCTGTCACTCTGTCTCTTCTGAACACTGCAAAGCTGGTTCTACTTAGATGGCCATAGCTTCTTCAAATCTTCATGTGAACCCTTCAAAACTTAACTCAAGCTTCTTTAGACAATCCTCTACTCATCCATATGGTCTGCATACATTTATCCTCATTAATTTTCTCAATATCCTCAACAATCCGGTCTTCTATTCAGGCAGCAAAATAGAATACAATTAACACCAATGGCAACAAGGATATGTTGACATCAATGGCAACACCGCTTAGGCACATATTTGCAACAATCTCCCCCTTTGTCATTCATGGAAACATATGATGTGAAAATTTGATTTGACCATCAAGACAAGGCCTTCTCCCGCTTTCTCTTATCACTTATGCAATCACTTTCTTCACTGCTCCCCCTTTTATCAGCAACTAGTTTTTCACATAAACTTCTCTCCCCCTTTGACATCAATGGAAAAGGGCACATATTTGTAATATTTTCTCCCTTTTTGTTTCATATTGATCCAAAATATGCATACTGACTACTCCCCCTAAGTAGTATCTCCTTAACATCAATCTAGATCATAAGACATGACTGTGAATTCCACTAGACTGATGCATCTTAGTTCTGATAAGGAGGGGTAATAACCCGTAACTTCTCTTTGAGATACTCAAAAGTATCTTTGGGAAGAGGCTTAGTGAAAATATCAGCAATCTGATCCTTTGAAGACACAAACTCCAACTTGACTTCATTCTCATTTACCTTTTCTCTTAAGAAATGAAACTTGATAGATATATGCTTTGTCTTTGAATGCAACACCAAATTCTTTGAGATGATTATTGCACTTGAATTATCACAGAAGATTGTGACAAGTTCCTCAAACACAATTTTGATGTCCTTCAACATTTGCTTCATCCATAAAACTTGAGTATAATTGTTTGCTACTGCTATATACTCTGCCTTTGCTGTAGATAGGGAAATTGCCTCCTGCTTTTTGCTTGGCCAAGAAACCAATCTACTTCCCAAGAAGAATGTACCACCACTAGTGCTTTTTCTGTCATCCACATCTCTTGCCCAATCAACATCTATATATGCATGAAGAGTGAAGTTATTATCCTTTAGATACCATAAGCCATAATCAATTGTCCCTTTGAGATATCTAAAAATTCTCTCAACTGCTACAACATGGGATTCTCTAGGATCAACTTGAAATCTAGTAACAAGTCCAATTGCATTCATGATGTTAGGTTTGGTCTAAGTCAGATAGAGCAATCCTCCAATCATTGATCTATACCTTTTCTAATTTTCCTGAGGGGAGTCATCATCTTTACTTAACTTTCATCTAGTTACCATAGGTGTACCTACCAGCTTTGAATCTTCCATTCCAAACTTCTTCAACAATTCTTTCACATACTTGGACTGAGATATGAAGATACCTTTATCTAACTGAACAATTTGTAGACCTAGGAAGAAATTCATCTCACCAAACATTGACATCTCAAATTCACTTTTCATCTGGTCAGCAAATGCTTTGCACATACATTCATTTCCACCAAAAATGATATCATCAACAAAGACCTCAACAATCAGGATGTCCTCATGATTAATCTTGAAGTAAAGATTACTATTAGCAGTGCCTTTGCTAAATCCTAGCTTAAGCAAATACTTATCCAACCTTGCATACTAGGGTCTTGGGGCTTGCTTGAGTCCATACAATGCTTTTCTCAGTCTGCAGACCATATCTCTCTGACTAGACAACTGAAATCCTTCCGGTTTCTCAATGTAGACTTCTTCCTCCAACTCTCCATTTAGGAATGCTGATTTGACATCCATCTGATAAACTTTAAAATCTTTAAAAGAAACAAATGCAAGAAATAGTCTGACTACTTCTATTCTTGCCACTGGAGCAAAAATTTCTTCAAAATCAATTCCTTCCACTTGAGAGTAGCCTTTTCATACCAACCTTGCTTTTTTTCTTACAACTTCACCATCTTCATTTAGTTTATTCCGGAAGACTCATTTGGTTCCAATCACATTTTTGTCCTCAGGTCTAGGAACAAGATCCCAAGTGTGATTCTTTTCAATTTGCATCAATTCTTCTTCCATTGCTTTTACCTAGTTTTCATCATTGCAGGCTTCACTTACTGATTTAGGTTCAATCTTTGAAATCAAAAAAATCTCCTCCTGATCTTCAACAATTTTTCTCCTAGTTTGAACACCTTTACTCTTATCTCCTCTGATCTGATCTTCAGAATGATTCAGCCTTACATACCTGGGAGTTTTGGGAATTGCTTGAACTTCTATTTCCTGAGATTGTTCCTCAACATCTACACTATCCTCTTGAGTTTCTGGATAAATCTGGATCTAAGTTTGGGTTTGAAATTGCCTTCCTTGACTTTGACTTTCATCTTGATCATTTGAATCATATCCACAATACCTAGAATGTCCTTTGCTCTCATCAACTCTAACATTAGCACTTTCAACAATCTTTTTCAACCTCTTGTTAAAGCACCGGTAAGCCTTACTTTGAGTAGAGTATCCCAAAAATATTCCTTCATCACTTGTTACATCAAACTTGCCTAAGTCCTCATCTATTTTGATATAGAATTTACTACCAGAAACTTTGAAATATCTCACAGTAGGAGGATGACCAAACCGTAGTTCATAAGGGGTCTTACCATTTGATCTGCACCTAGTTAAGAGTGTAGATAGTAGTACTCACAACTTCTCTCCAATAGACTTGAGGAACATTTCTTTCCATCATCATGGTCCTGGTATCTTCTTGAATGGTCTGACTCTTTCTTTCTACAACTCCATTTTGCTAAGGAGTCCTGGGAGCAGATAATTGTCTCTTTATTCCATGCTTTTCACAGAAAGTATCAAACTCACCAGAGGTAAATTCCCCACCTCTTTTAGATCTCAGACACTTTATTTTCTCACCAATCTCATTTTCCACCATCACCTTGAACACTTTAAATTTGTCAAGAGCTTCTGATTTTTCTTTTAGGAAGGTTACCCACATCATCCGGGAGTAATCATCAATCAACAACATGAAATACCTATCTCCTTGCACACTCCTAATTCTAGCAGGACCACAGAGATCAGTATGCACTAGTTCCAACCATACTTGAAAATTGTTCTTTACTTTTGAAAGAAGTTTTGTTCTGTTTACCCAATTGACATTCTCTACACATGCTATCAGGTTTTACAAGTTTTGGAAGATCTCTTACAGCCTGAGTATAACTTATCTTGACAATGTTATCAAAATTCACATGACACATCCTCCTATGCCATAACCAACTTTGATCTGTCTGAGCAATCAAAAAACTTTTTCCAGAACTACTTAAATGAAAGATGTTAACTCTAGTTTGAGTACTAGATGGAATTTTAGTTCTGGATCTTTCCAAGATTTTGCATTTTCCATCCTTGAATCGGAGATCATAACCCTTGTCAACCAACTGTCCAACACTGAAAAGATTATGCTTCAGTCCTTCCACATACATAACATCATTTGTGTTATTTTTACCATCAAAAGAGATGGATCCTCTACCATAGATTCTACCAGCTGAGTTGTCTCCAAACTTCACAAATCCACCTTCATATTTTTCAAATCTTACAACTTACTTTTATCACCAGTCATATGATGAGAACATCCACTAGCAATCACCCATTCATCCTTTTCAAGAACCTAAGCAGCCAAGGCTCTTTCCACATTTGCACAGCTAGCAGATTTAGTAGACACTGGATCTTCTTTTTTGATAGCAATGAACACCCAATCATTTTTCAGTGGAACCTCCATGATCAGATTCATCATCTGTGACTCCTCCAACTTTTTGGATATAGTAACATTTCTTTTGACCTTTATATCTGTTAGGGTTTGGTTTTTAAAACCTCTCTGGACATCTTGAGGCAAAATGACCAATCTTATTACAAGCAAAACATTTGAATGGCAACTTTCCTTCATACTTACTGGATCCTCTTGGCATTCTTTTGGCAATAAGAGCTTCAAGATCTGTAGTTTCAATTTCATCATCTTCAAGATCCTTCCTTGCCTTCCCAAATCTATTTGATCTTGTTGAAGAGCTTTCACCTAGATCATATCTTTGTTTTCCATATACACTAGCCTTAAATGTAGATTTAGACTTAGGAAGAGAATCACCAAACTCACTTAATTCAAAAGCTGGAATTTTGCCAACCAGTTGATCTCTTGTAACTTTTGAGATAGTCTTGATCTCCTCTATAGAAGCAACCTTATGTTTGTATGAATTAGGTAAAGATTTGAGCACTTTTGCCATAATTTTTGATTCTTCCAAAGTTCCACCAGTACACTTGATACCACACACAGGTTCATTTATCTTTTGCATGTAGATTGTGATGTTTTCATCTTCACTCATCCTCAGATTTTCAAATTTTCTTCTTAGACTTTTTAGCTTGGCACATTTGACATATTCATTGCCTTCATAAATATTCTCCAACTTCTTCTAGCTTTCATGAGCAGTTTTTAGTCCAAAGACATTTGACACTTCTGAATCAGTTAGGGCACTCAACAAGGCTTCTTTAGCTTGAAGGTTATTTTCTGCATCTTTGGCTTGATCTGGAGTTGAAGGACCTTTCTCTGGAGCTTAATACTCATCATTGGTTATCACCCAGTAAGCATAACCCATGCATTGCAAATGGCACTCCATGTGACTCTTCCAAACAGAATAATTTGTTCTATCAAATCTTAGACTATCCTTCTTGTAAGTCAACAGCCTGGATCTCCTCGGGTTGTTAAGCTTCTTCTAGAGGAACTTAGCTCTGATACCAATTGTTGGAATTAGGCTAGACAACTGAGAGGGGGGGTGAATCAGTTGTCCCAAATCTTTAACACTTGCAACTATTTCTTTATCACACAAAAATGATTAATGATATAAACATTTAAAGCATGAATCATCAACACATGAGTAGAGACAAATGAACACATAACACCAGGATTTTTACATGGAAACCCAGTTAAGGGAAAACCATGGTGGGGGTTAACCCACAAAGATTTGTACCCTATTAAAAGTACTTTAGAAAAATAGAAGGCACATGCCTTCAGGCACACTGCCTAGAGCTCACTGCTCAAAAGAGGCTCACCGCCTACAAGAATTAAGTTTATCATAGAGATAATGAACTAAGAAATAACATTTGTTTCATGCCTAGTTTAGTCCCTTTGAAAGCTCACAATCTCTGCTCTGATCTTCAACCACTTGTTTGTTATATCTTCATCTTTACTGCTCTTGATCCTCTACACTTCTTTCTCTCTGCTTTGCTTCTATACTTCTCTTAGGATTTTATCATTTTCACACACACCCTTTCCACAACTCATCAACAAATATTTATATGCTTCATCAACCTTGGAATGAACAACAAGGTCGGCTAAACTTGATGCAGATCATTACACTATCGACCAAACATAAATGAGACTTGAGTCTTCCTCTATCAACATGCCACGCTCCATAGAATGCTCTTAGATCATCTGCAACATGCTAAAATAATCTGATTGGCTGAGACTGGGAAGAACATCAACACCGAAAAGGAAAATCTTCAATAATGAGCTCAAACTTCAATACAGACCTCCAACACAGTAGCTACATGATCCAAAGATTGCCACAAACACATTGAATTCAACAAAAACATCTGCACTCCAAATTATCAAAATCACTTGCATCTTCATCTAGAAACTTAGAAACACTGTCTACCATAAATGTCACACTAGAAAGATTGCTTGCAGGCCTCCAATCCACTAACTACTTGAATGGATGATACACACTGACTTCCCAAACATGCCTCTAGATCCACAGATAACCATATTACATTTTTGGAACAATCCAAACCTCTTTCCTATCACTCTGTCTCTTCTGAACGCTGCAAGGTTGGTTCTACTTAGATGGCCATAGCTTCTTCAAATCTTCATGTGAACCCTTCAAAACTTAACTAGAGCTTCTTCAAACAATCCTCTACTCATCCATATGGTCCGCATACATTTATCCTCATTAATTTTCTCAATATCCTCAACAATCTAGTCTTCTATTCAGGCAACAATATAGAATACAGTTGACACCAATGGAAACAAGGATATGTTGACATCAATGACAACACCACTTAGGCACATATTTGCAACAAACATGGCCTCTAACTGCAACAACAACAATAGGTTCCCTCCTAGACCTTATATGAAGAGAAAGGCCCTTGAACCTGAAATTGTGTCTACACCTCATGATAGAACAATTGGAAACTTTGAAGGACCTCTTTACATCACTGTGAAAATAATGGGAAACCCTGTGGATGGAACTCTTATTGATCCTAATTGCATGACTAATGTCGCCATTGAAGAGTTCCTCTTTTCACATCAATTAATGTAAGGTTCTTATGACCTCTTGAGCATGATGATTAAGACACATAAAAGAACCTTTATCAAGCCTTTGGGTAAGATATCATTGTTGGTAACACCATTTGGAAAACATGTTGAGCAATGGTTTGATGTTGTCCCTGTTTCGGACCTCTTCTAAATTAAATTGGGGCACACTTGGCTAAAAGAAATGAAAGCTATCCCTTCAACAATACACCATTGTCTAAAATTCCCTTTTGATAGACGTATGATTACCATCCCTCACAACAAATATAAACCTTTGGTTGAGAAAAGAATTACATATTGGATTACTTTTGGGATAAAATTGAAATACCTAGTCCTTCTATGCAAGAATCGATAAAAGATAAACAACCTGCATGCGAAGAGAATCCTAGACTGAAAGGACAAGGTCCCTATGCTAAGGTTCCTCCCATGAAATGCTTACAAGGATCGGGAGGTCATTATCAACAATAAAATATGTCACCTAGACGAATGAGATTCGATCCCTGTGTTTCATCTTCTAATTTGCACAAATCTACGAAAGATCAAGGCCCTATCTTACAAGAGATAAGTGGTTGAAGAGAGAGAAATAGAAAAGCAAGAGAAAGAAGAAGAAGAAGTCAAGAATATGCCATAAACCTTGCCTCTCAACAAGAAAACATTGATCCCAACATTCAACCAAACAAAGATGACCATAACAATGAACAACATGATGGGCAAGACATGAATTAGGCTATGATACCTTATGTCCCACTTTTTTCTAACGTTAGGGAGTAAGAGGATGACGATGATTTACTTAATGATGAGACTTAGCGCGAAGACCCTACATGTAAGTATCTCTAACCCTTTATCTCTCTCGTGATGTGCTTCCCATATGATGTGTTATGTGTTGTTTAGGCCTCCTGGGATGACCCCTAATTCTCCTGTAAGGTCTGAGATACCAGGAGACTACCTCTATTGTGACCTTCTTCTATTTGTATCATCATTCTTCCATATTCCTCTCTCTCTGATTTCATTGTTGTGTGTTGTGTCTTACAGACATAGTGTTGTGGTTGGTGACTTGGGGGCACCCTCCTATGTGATTGTCCCTAAGACACTTGTCTCTCCTTTCAAATTTATTGTTTCCCTTCCTCTAGTGTTTCCATCTAGCAGGCATATGACGAAAAACATTTATACTGATGCGGACCTGGTGTCCCTTTCAAGAGCAATAAAAAAATGGACTTAGTTCCTAATATGACGATGGGGTTGTATATCTTATTTGACACTTGGCTAGTGGAAGCACTCGTGCTTTCCGCATAGTGAATTTGATGATGTTTTTATCACATTTACAAACCTTAACAATATTGCTGCTCTATGCACCTTATTTGCCTTTGAATCTGGCCTCGATGGTGCTCGATTCAGAGAGCTTCGTGATATAGCCCCATAGTTATCCTCAAACTTTGAATTCGTAGTATAACCTTCACTTTTTGTGTGATTAATCATATGCATTGATGTTGTTGTTTATTATGATGTTGTAGACACTAACATGTTTCTTGCAAGGATGCGTTTGTGGGAACATTTGGTGATTGTAAAATACATGTCACCTTTGGGGGGCATGGGCTTTGTGAAAGTTTATGTTCCCTTGTGTGTTTTCTTCCTACCTTAACATGCTTGATATCGATCCATGATATCAACCTCCTTAAGGTGGGGGCATATAAGGTAAGCTGTCTGTTGTAGATGTTAGCAATGTGCTTGTCCTCATATGCAGTTTAAAGACCTACGCGATGAGTGCAGCCTGCATCCTGAGTTCAATTGCAATTAATCAATCAATCATGTAAGCCCTATGTGGAGGCATGATATCACATATATCCTTTTTTATCTTAAGCCCTCTATGGAGGTGGGGATGGTGTATTTCTCAGAGCAGATTGCATCATCCTGTCATTTTCAAAAGTCCTCTGCGGAGGCGAGGATTGGCTCTGTGACTAACTCAACCCTTAAGCGTGTTTTCAGTGGTTGTTGTGGAGAAGCTCAATCATTGGTGTGTGCCTATAATGTGCCTGAGATGGTGTTAGACCTAGAAATGGGTACACTCCATTGCTTGTCTGCTGTGTTTTCTCTGTCTTCAAGTGTGTGTTTGATGTGCTTTCTTTGTTTGGCGTGTTTGTTGCCCCATATGCAGTATAAAGACCTGTGTGATGAGTGCATCCTTCATTTTGGGAGGTTTTGCGTATCTTGCATGTGTGTTGCCCCATATATACAGTATAAAGACCTACACAATGAGTGCATCCTGTATTATGGGAGGTTTGTTTACTTTCCTGTACTTGTAT
Organism: Cunninghamia lanceolata; assembly: GCA_027924645.1. Taxonomy (NCBI): domain Eukaryota; kingdom Viridiplantae; phylum Streptophyta; class Pinopsida; order Cupressales; family Cupressaceae; genus Cunninghamia; species Cunninghamia lanceolata. The sequence goes on along the minus strand of BSBN01000135.1, from coordinate 1,338,391 downwards.
TTGCATTTCATATATATGAGAAAAAGAAAAGAGAAGAATCATGTCTGTCTTTTATGCATTAATGTGTCTTCTATGCATTTACTGTCTTCTTCGTGTTCTACGTGATTGTAACTGTCTTCTCTGTGCTTTGCGTGCCTGTTACTATCTTCTATGTGATTGGCCTGTCTTCTCCGTGCTTGGCATGTTTTTTGTGTTTGTGACCTTACTTTAATGCATGTATTGGCCTCACATTTATACATACATTAAAGTGGGGGCTAAATGTAACATCAGAAAATGTCCCCTTGGGGGCTTTTCCCTCTTTAGGTTCAGCTCGTGGGTCTTTAGTGTGCATTTAGGACATCTTACTTCATAATTTGGCATCTTGATGGAATGAGCCCTAGGTAACATGACGAATGGGACCTAGGAGGACCCCTTGAGCTTAACCCTACCCAAAATAGGGGGGAGGACTTGGGCACCCATGCCCTAGTCCTGCCCTATTTTGGGCTAGTCCCAAATTTGAAGTGTCAGTTTATGACCGTTATTTGGGTCCTATGCCGACACAGTAAGTTTGAATTATGAAAATCTTGGTGGGAGTGTTTGTAGTTGCATATAAAAGCATGCTTAGGCATTCATTTATAAACTAGATGGCAATTGTGATGTTCATGCATTCTCAAGGTGATTCAAGGATTTCATTGTGTTGCAAGAGCAGATTGGTGTTGTCTATGTGTTTGTGTTTTCAGACTTGAGCATCCATTTCATCATGGAATGAAGAGAATCTTCCTACCATGAGATCTTCACTACAAGGTGACATTATATTGTGTTTGTGATCATTATTTCATTTAGTTTTTGTCTCTACATCCCTAGGCACACACTCTCTATCTAACAAAGGTGTTTGGAGACTTAAGTGTGCTTCGGGGCTTGACTAAGGCAAGCCTCTAAACACCATAACCCCCTCCCAACATTTTCATGGTTGCAGGTTATAGGTTGAGGAGCTGGACAAAGTGAAGTTGCAAGAAGACATCTTGAAGTGTCAGAATTGCAGAACAGGATGAAAATCTACCCCCTGGACTTGGGCGCATGCTCATTAGTCCTTGAAGTTCCATGATGGGAAAGTCTCTGGAACAACAGGAAAGAGTTGCAGACTGATTTATGAGATCCAAACAAAAATTAGGGCCTTGGACTTGGGCGCCCACTCCTGTGTCCCAGACTTTTCCACCTCGGAACCCTGAAAATAGGTACTCTGTGATTTGTCATTTTACATCCCTCTGCAAGAGCTTTTTCTGTAATTCATCCATTTACTATTGTTTTAATGGTCAATTGAGCATAAGAGAAGGAAAATTGATAATTAAACATCCTAATCCAAGTTTCCCTACATCTCATAGTGACCTAGGGTATGATAGTGCATTGCCACTCGACCCTAGGTCCTTGAATGTTAAGGGTGAAAGGAGGTTTCAAACATCTAAACACTAAAACATTAAACAATCCAATTTTTACCATAAACAATAAGTAATTCAACTTTGTAGTGTAAAATTAAAACTATAGACATTTCTTATGAAGAAAGATAACTTCTAGGAAAGTGAAACAAAAAATCCAATGAACTAGATTTATAAATTAACAATAGAACTAAAATTTGAGAATTGTTGAAGTAAATGAAGAACTAATTTCAACCATTAAACTAAAAAAAATCCAATTATGGAAGCAAACCCCATTATTGGAAGAAATCTAGGAGAGAGAGAAACCCTAAAACCTAGTTCAAAAATCAAGTCTCGAAAAGAATGACAACACTAACAAGATAATAGATTAGTGGATTTATGTTAGAACTAGATTGTTTAGTATTTTGAGTGATATTTAACACATATTTGTTTCCTCAAATTCTATCTCTTGGATTTGGGAAATGTGTAATCTTTTCTTGTACTTGACTTTGTCACTAGAAGATGGATTTGTGTCAATTTGAATGATTGAAGTTGATTTATTATTGGTTGAATATTTTTGAGTGTTCATTGGGTTTGCTATAACACCTACACATTTGGTAAATTTTTGTATTACACTTCAAGATTTGTGATTGAGCCACTTTTAGAATTTGTTTTGATTATTCCTAGTGTATTTAAGGTCAAGTTAAAGTTATAGGTTGGCCAAAGTCTAGTGGAAACCTTAATGAATGGATTTGGGTAAAATGTTATGAAAGCACTATACTATGTTAGAACCACAATTTATAAGTCAAGATTGAAGTTTGCAAATCTCTGTCATGGAAAAAGGTTACAAACATAATTTATAGGTTAGGACCATATTCTTCAAGTTAGAACTATATTTTTTGTAAAATTATTTGAAAATACATGTTTTGATGTCCTAACTAAGTATTTTTTCATTTCTAATGTTAAATCTATCATAAAATAATAAGTACTTCCCATAGTGGAATCTTTCAAAAGATTACACAAGGTTGAAGTTGACATTCTTATCTAACTTTCTACCATAATGAAATTTGGATACTTGATTGTGAGTAATTGATGAATTTGTGAATTTGGTGTGTGTGTGTGAACATATTTTATTCTAAGATCAGAGGACAACTTGATAAAATCCACACATATAATAATGCCAATAAAAAATGTAGAAGATAGATCACACACAACACAAGAGATGTTTGTGAGCAAGGATGTCCTGATATACAATATATGTAGAAATAGAATAAACCCTTGAGGTAGGGTAACACCATACAATACTCCTTATGGAAGAAGCCACTCCATGTTGTATCTCTAGTAGATCCTAAAAAAATAACATACTCTTCACATATCCTTACAATGATATTCACCTTATTTATGTAGATCTACTTCTAATAACATAATGGAGGGGTAAACTATGAAACCTAATGTAGGTCTACTCATTACCAAATATAATTAATTACTCAATCTAACTAAATTAAGAGATTTGTGTCATATGTTGACATCACCATCAACCTATATACATTATAATATCATATCCCTAGGTACATACTATGCCATCCTTCTTTGACATGTTTTGTCCTTGAAACATGAGAATAATCTAAATAGTAAGACTATTGCAAGACATTGTAAATATGATGCCATGCCCTATTATCCAACCATCCATAAGTGATATTTGTAGTAGTATTATCTCGATGGTACCTAGATCCCATATTAATCCACATTTTTTTGTACCCCTCTAATTCCATTCTTTGTCATAGTAGGTCCTCCTTTCTGCCATGAATAGTCATTACGCCTATGATGCCAATGATTGTTATAGTTGCTCCATTGATTCCTTATAGATCCATATTGATTGGCCTATTGATTCCATGTAGTATCATGTGTACATTATGATTGCCTCCATCATTCTTGCCTCTCACAATTGTGTAGATAGTTATATATTGTATCCTTTGTTATCTTTGGAACCTTATTTGATTTTCACCATTTTGTGCCACTTGTTTTGTTGGTTCATGAAGAGAAATAGTATTTTAATCTATTTTCTTTACATCTTCATCCTCTTGTTTGACCTCTAATTCCTTGGTGCATTCCTCAATAGATTCTTGAACTCACTCTACCTTGACTTTCCTTATTCTCCATTATGTGTAATATATTGCAATGTAACTTTTTTATTTCTATAGCAAAGCTTCATGAACTTCTTTTGTACATTAAACTTTGAATGTAAAACATGTTTCTCCATAGAAAGCTTCAAGTCTTCAAAAATTTAAATATCCTTATCCTCTATTTGACTATCCTTGATTTACTATGCTCGTACCTATAGTTACTTAGCTATTTCCATGTCGATGAAGTTATGTTGCTAGGGTTTATATAAATAATAACTCTTTCTTTTTTAATACATCCATTGAATTAAAATATTGAATCTTCCTTCCTTGGAGTTAAAATGCATGTAATTTTATCCTTCATCTTCTCTTCATCATCAATTTCTTCTTCTTCTTCTTCTTCTCCTTCTATTGTTTCTTTTGGTACTGATATATCTAAGAAATCTTCTTCTAGTTCATCCAAAGAAGAAAATTCATTATGCAAAGAAGTCACAAAAAGATCAGGCACCATCATCATCTAATTCCTCTTCTTTAAAGGGGAACTCTCAGAAGAAGGAAAAACCAACTTTTAGTTACTACAAGAAGGTTGGTCATGAGGAACATTCTTGTCATAAGAATCAGATTAATGAGTTGAAGCATCTTCTAAAAAAGAACAACATTAATATGCCTTCTTCTAGTACTCAGCAATCCTCTACTCCTTACAAATCAGGCAAAGGGAAAGCAACTGTACTTGTTGCTACTGTAGACTCTTCCCAGTAGTGGATTTTTGACATGTGTGCATCACATCACATGGGCTCTATCAGAGAACAATTTTCTTTGTTGGAGCCTTGTTCAGTGCCCCACATTCTCATTAGGGATGACTCTCCTGTAGATGTCATTAGAAAAGGTTCTATTTATGTTGGCACTAGTACATTTGAGGATGTCCTTTGTGTACCTAATATGTCATCCAACCTTCTCTCCATTTATCAGATCTCCCAGAATGGAAGAAACATTTGCGTTCACTCCAGATTCCATTGCCATCAAGGATCTTGAAGATAATGCACTTCTTGCAGTTGGTAAGGCTAATCATGAGTCTTGACTATAGGCTTTCTCTCATTTTGTACCTGATTCACATTCTACTACTTTTTCTCACCCGTTCAGATTTTGTGAGCAAACTATGGCATGAGCGGTTTGGCCATCTTAACTTCAACTATCTTTAGTAGCTCAACATGTAGGATATGGTCATAGGTTTTCCTTAGATTAGTTTCTCCAATGGAGTTTGTTCAAGTTGTGCCTTGGGAAAACATCCTGAGGACAAGTTTGACAAAGGGAAGGCTTGGAGGGCTTCAGAAGTCCTTGAGCTAGTTCATAGTGATGTGGTGAGTCCATTGCCATCCTTGTCTTTTAGCAAGGCTGGCCACTTTCTCACCTTCATTGATGATTGCTAGAGGAAAATGTGAACAATAGCATTAAATAACTAAACAATCCAATAACTCAATGGAAATAAGACAAATGCAAGGAAACAAAAGATAATACCTTTGCAACTAGATTTACCGTGTGCTTTCCATTGTTGCCTATCTTTCTTTGATCTTGTATGATTTGGAGCTCTCAGAAGTTGTACTTCCTTGCTGTTAAGATGACAAAGATTGAACGGCTGTGATAGGGATGCGCAATGGAGATTAAACTACAATGCAACTCTGATGAAGATGGGTGATTGATAATGGGTTTATAATGCAAATGCAATGAAGGTGATTTTACCAAAGGCACGCTGGTACAATTCCTACAGAGTAAGATTACGGATGCTTGAGTGGATATGAAATGAGGGAATGAGGGTTCCTTTTATACGCTCAAGAGAGGCCAAATCCAAGTGTCAATAGATCCATGACTGGAAGAATTACCTGTGAGCTGTACGATTGAGGAAACTTGAGGGAATGTGCGCGAATCAGAAGAGGACAAGTGTCCAAGCTCCTTTCATGAGTTATGGGAGTTAACATAATAGATTGAAGAGTTAACTAAGATGATTGATCAGTTAATTGGGTTGATTGGGGAGTCAACATAATAGATTAACTAGTGAATACAATTGACTAATTAATTAACTGATTTGATTGATGAGTTAACTAATTTTGACTGGAGGATAAATAAGACATGTGGGTGAGGGAATATTAGCTAATTAAATATTAAAATATTTAATTATGTGTGCAACATGTTGAGGTGGAAAGGTGAGGTGGATTTATGAAATTAGGACATAGGATAGAGGAATTTAGGATTAATTAAATAATTTAGGATTATTTAATTATATGAGACTATAGAAGAATTTAGATGCTTTAATTAAATAAATTGATTTTTATTTAATTTTTGGGATAATGAATCGATTAAATAAATTAGAATATTTATTTAATTGATAGAAGAATAAGAATTAAAATAAATATTTAAAATATTTATTTAGTTCGACACGAGCCATTTTTAGGTGTATACATTTTGTCCCTCTTTGATGCAATGTGTTTTATCACGTTGTTTCAAAGATTTTTTTTTTTTTGTGATTGGATACATGCCCTAGTTTGCCCCTGGTACAGGTTAAATGATGGTAGGATGCCCCCTTGGGAGATTGGTCGGGTTGGACAGGATGACGGACGATCTCACGATTAGGAAGAATGATAAAGGATGGCTAAGAAAAATGGAGGATGCAAGATAAGGGATGGATGAAAGGGTCAAATGACATGTTATGCAAGATAAAATGATAACATACACAAGCAAGCAAGCAAGTATGCACAAATGATACAAGAACAAACAAGGTATTGCCCCTGTCAAGCCGTAAACCAAAGATTAATTGATAATGATTGATGACAATGTTTTTCATTGCGGGGAACAATATATCCCTAGATCAACACAAAGACGTGGGAAAGATATATCCCATTGATGATGACGATTGATTGATTTGGTTCACGACAAGATTAGGATCAAGACCACTAATTGTGATTGGATAACTTGACAAGATTGATTTAACAGTTTAAAACAACTAAGTATCCAATAACTCAATGGAAATTGATGTAAATACAAGTAAACAAAGATTATACCTTCAAAGACCGATTTACCTCTATGCTTCCATTGTTTGCCTATTTCTTATTGATCTTTGTGGTAATGGAGCTCTCAGAAGTGTGTACTTCCTTGCTGTTGAAGATGACAAGAGCAGAACAACTGTAGGTGGATAATGCAAATGGAGATTACACCATAATGCAATACTAATGGGGATGGATTGATGGAGACATGATTGGATAATGATTATGATAATGAGGTTGTGTAAATGCAAGTGGAGACAACTTTTCCAAAAGGCACGCTAGTATGATTCTTGTAGAGTAAGATTGCTAAAACTTAGATGGATCCAAAATGGGTGTGAGAACCTTGTTTATATAGGCTAAGGGAAGACCAAATCCAAGTGTCAATAGATCCATGACTGGAGGAATTACCTGTGAGGTGTACGGTTGAGGAAGGTTGAGGGAATGTGCACGAATCAGAAGAGGACAAGTGTCCAAGCTCTTCTTCATGAGTTATGGGAGTTAACATAATAGATTGAAGAGTTAACTAAGATGATTGAGCAGTTAATTGGGTTGATTGGAGAGTCAACATAATAGATTGACCAGTGAACTCAATTGACTAATTAGTTAACTAATTTGACTAGAGGATAAATAGGACATGTGGGTGAGGGAATATTAGCTAATTAAATATTAAAATATTTAATTATGTGTGCAACATGGTGAGGTGGAAAGGTGATGTGAATTTATGAAATTAGGACTTTGGGATTAATTAAATAATTTAGAATTATTTAATTATACGAGACTATAGAAGAATTAGGGGATTTAATTAAATAAATTGATTTTATTTAATTATTGGGATAATGTGAATCATTTAAATAAATTAGGATATTTATTTAATTGATAAAATAAATATTAAAATATTTACTTAATTCGACACAAGCCATTTTTAGGTGTATCCATTTTGCCCCTCTTTGATGCAATGTGTTTGATCATGGTGTTTCAAAGAATAAAAAATTTCTATGATTGATACCTGCCTCAGTTTTCCCCTGGTATAGGTTACTGACGATAGGATGCCCCCTCGGAAGATTGGATGAGAAGATGGGATGACAAGATGAGAGACAATCTCACGATGAGATAGGCTGACAGGATAGACTCGAGAAGAAATTGGTCGACGCGGAAGATAATGGATGGAATGAAAGAGCTGAATGACATGCTACGCAAGGTAAAATGATAACACACACAAGCAAGCAAGCAAGTATGCATAAATGATACAAAAACAAACAAGGTATTGCCCCTATCAAGCTGTAAACTAATGATTAATTGATAATGATTGATGATAGTGTTTTCATTGCGGGAACGATATATCCCTAGATCAACACAAAGATGTGGGAAAGATATATCCCACTGATGATGATGATTGATTGATTTGGTTCACGACTAGATTAGGATCAAGACCACTGATTGCGATTGGATAATTTGATAAGATTGACTTTACTCGATTGGTATGGATTAAGGATGGACTTGCATTTGGATCATTGCTTAGATTGATTGGATTGATTTGATGATCAGATGAATGAATTGGTTAAAGGATGAAATATTTTGGGAAAATAGATAAATGGACCTTTCGACACTTGGAACTTTTGACAAGGATGAAATTCTTATAATGAAATGCAATTTGATATGTATGGATGTGGATTTTGTCATCTTTGTATACAAGTTTTTTTGAAGTACTTTGTTTCATCATTGACCTTTTAAAATGTTGTAAGAAAATACAAGCATCTAGGTATAATTGAACCATGATGACCTGAGTATCTCTTACATGGGTTTTGATTTAGCAATTTAATACAAGCATCTAGTCAAGATTGAATCCAGATGACCTGAGTATTTCTTGTATATCAATAGACAAGGATTACACCTGTTTCATGTTTAGATCTCTGATGTCCTCGATGATCATTTTATTGATCATATCTTTAGACAAGGCTTCACATTACTAAAGATAAACCCACAAACAATAGACAAATAAAATAATCATGTTCCATCATAGCATCTCTAGTTTTTGACATCCCAGAGTAGCATAGGAGACACAATAATAAAAATCTTGATAATAAGATTTTAAACAACCATTAAAAACCTTCTTGCCATAGATATATGTTTTCATGCAATAACTTGATAGAGTCATGTTTGATAGTTTTAGGCAGGATGGTGTTGTCTGGTGCTATTTAAATGTCTTCTTGTCAAGATGATGTTTAAAAGCTTTCTTTACTGCACTGCTTGCTGTCTAGTGATAAAACCACGATCCAATTTGTTATCCTATGAGTTGTAGCATTCAAAAATCTAATTCACTAACTAGGTTGAGGATTTGCCCCCATTCAAGTAAAGGATCAATTATTATGGATGAATTGACAATAGACAACAAAGAAACGGGCCCTAAGGGATTGACCTAGTGCCTCGGGGGCTCATTGATAAACAACCTTGCCTACGTGATGACGCAGAGGCAAGGTAGTTGGGGGTGTGGACTTTGTGGATCTAGGACCTAGGCGATGGGAAATGGTGCGGATTCAAATAGACAAAAGGATGGGTGATATGGGATGGAATGGATCGGAAGCCTCAGGGGCTCATCAATGGTGGCCTTTCCTACGTGATAGCTCAGAGGTGATGTAGTTCGACAATGGTAGTAATGGTGGGGTTGTAGACGATTTGATGTTTATGGGATTTTCTAGATTTTGCTAATGTTCTGATGTTTTTGGGATTTTTGGATGGTAATTTGGATAGCCTAAATGCTAGACATCGATGACAAGGGAACAACATGGATAGGTAAATGGATGGGTGAATAGTGGACAATGGATGGGTAGGTAGAAGGATGGACAATAGGAGATAATGGATCAGAAATGCATGAAGGAGAGATGGACAGGAGAATTTAGGATATGATCTCCAAGGACTATGTCGCATAGGAATAAATCAGGATTTGACATGACAACGCTTATGACAAGAGGGTAATGGGATTGGATGGGTTTAAAAAAGATAAGGTACATCAAGAGTTTTTCCAAAGCATGTTTTGACAGTTTGCCCCCATATCTTTATCAAGATCAAAAGAGGAATGGAGGATGAAGGGACTCAATATGATAGGCATATGTAGGATAAAGATGATAGGAGGGTATGGTAAGATAGGATGGAAAATGATAGGGTCAATGAGACAATGTGCTCCCAAGGGTAAGTGACATAGAAGATCAACCTACACATGATGCTTGTTTGCCAGGTTTTCATCATGGTACTTATCCAAGGTGCCACCAAGGATGGTTTTCACTGTTGGATGAAGGGATTTTTTTTTTTTGAATGGGAATAGGTGGAATATAGATGAGAGGGACTCAAGTGCCTCGTTCCACAAAAGGTGATAGTTCTGCTAGATGGATACTGTCGCATGGAATATGTTAAGTCTTCTCATAGATGCTGGTAGGGGATTGAATGAAAGTGAGATGGAGAAGGTAGATAGCAGATTACAAAAGGTACAATAGTGGATTATGATGTGGATTATGTAAGACTTATGCAAGGATGGAGGGAAGGATTATGCAAAAGCATGGACCATAGGAATAGGATGGGGAAGATATGTAGGATAATAGTGGAAGGAAGGGGAGATGAAGGTATGTGGAAGTGTCATGGGATGGAAGGGAACCATGACCAACAACTGCACATACCATGATAAACATTGAAGCTTATGATGGGAAGGTGGTGTAGGAAGCGATGGAGATTTTTTCTTAGTGGATAGGTGATTTAGGCATTTAGGGACCCACATAGACTTAGTATTTTTCTGATTTTTGCTTGTCATGTGGGATGGAAGGATTTGAGACTTTTGGATGGAATGGGATTTTTGGATGGGAGAGGAGAAACTGGATGTTTGGGATTCTTGAGAGGTGGGTGCCTCATTTAACTTGATGGCTTTTTTCTTAAGTACCCAAACCATTTTGCTTTTAGACTTTACTTGTGAAGGTACGGGCATGGGTATATGCAGCTTCTAAGGTAATTACTTGTTTCTTGGGGACCCACACCTTTTTCATTTTTACTTTGAGGTGTGTGGGTGTATGCGGCTTTGAGATGGGTTTTTCTTTGATTCTTCAGATTGATTTTCTAAGGTATTAGGACCCTTAGGATTTTTAACTTTATGAAAGGAGGCATCCCAATGTTTATTTTTGAATCCAATAGGTTTGGTGGATTAAGTGGAAGCTTCATGTTGAGACAATATGTGCATTTGTCAGTCATGATTCGAAATGTGAGGGAATGTGTGGATGGATGGATTTGGTGTTGGGAGAAGTGATGGTAAAATGCATGGAGGGATGTTAGGAGTTCGAAGTAGTGGAGGTAGATTGGACGGTGGAAGGTGTATGGTCACATGCTTTTGGGATTTGTATGATAAGGGAGGTGGAATGGCAATATATGTTTTGGGGATATGATAGGATGTGCGATGGGAATGAGTGGATTTTGAAGGCATGGAGAAAGTACCAACATAATGAGATTGCTTTTCTTGGGGAGTATAACTAATGCCATAAGAGGGTGGAGGGACTTTGATATGGATAGGCTCTAAAATACCTTGTTCATGAAGGCCTAAGCCTTTACCTTGATAGTTCATATTTTGGAGTATGCGGTGGATAATGGGATTATGGGTGATTTGGACACTAGACGTGATCTCAATATTTGATGGGGAAGGTGAAGTGGTAGATAATGGTTGTTGCTCTCCTAAGGAAGAACATTCATGGATGAAGGTAGTGAGACCAAGGGGACAGGATAATGGATTTGCAACATGGTCGATAATGGATGGTGGAGGATCATTAGGATCTTGATTATCATTATGCTCACTAAGATCCAAGTTATTGGTTTGATCATCTATGTGCACTTAGGAGGCAAGTTTCTCATCAAGGAAAGTGTGTGTTGTTGGATCATGGATAGGACTATGTGGAGGATGGATAGGAGTAATGGAGGTTTCTTGCGCATGGATGGTTATGGGGTTATGGATGGATGGGGTAATAAGCTCTTGACCATGGAATGCATAAAGTTGGCTAAGAGGATCATCATGGTTTTCTTGCTCATAGATAGGATTAAGTGTGATATGGATGGGATCAATGTGCTTGTGTATAGGTTCTTCATCAATGATAATATATTGATCATAGAAAAGATATAGGTTATGGATGGGTTGGATTTCTTTCTCATGGATAGGTATATAGTCAAGTTGCTCATGGATAGCTTCTTCATAGGTAATATATTGATCATGGAAAAGATAAATGTAATGGATTGGTGGAGTGAAAGTGTTTTGATCTTGATTAGGACTAGGACTTAATGTTTTCACATGCTTAGGATTAGGTTCTTGACATACCTCTTGGGTTACTTGAATGAAAGGAGATGACTCTTGGAAGGTCTCTTGGTCAACAACATGAAGGTATGATGGACCTTGAATTTTGTTCATGATAGGAGGTTCTTCAATAAGGTCAAGGGGTTGCGGACTATATGAAGGGGTTGTAGGATTGGGCATGGCATTGGAAGAGTATTTTGTAAGTTCAAGGATAGGAATTTGGGGACATGGTTGACTCCCTGCTAGAAGCCCTTGGATCACATCCTTCGTAGGTGTATGGGTAGATGAATAAGGTAATGGATGGGTGGGTTTGGATTTCTCCATAGATTTTATTTCGCTTTTAGATTTTGTAAAGATTCTTTGGAAAAAATCATTCAAGGATTCTTTGGTTGATGTATTAGAGCTTGGGAAGTTTAATGGAGGTGTTGGTTTAGGACTAGTATGCTTTGGGATAGGCATTTTATGGGATGGTGATGGAGGACTAGTAGATGGAGGGGTATATGATTCTAAACTTAAGGTGGTATTTCCCTTGTCTAGAGTATTAGTAAGATGACCTAAGAATTCTACAAAGTTCTCATCAATACTAGGATACACAAAGTTCTCATCATTACTAGGATACACAAAGTTCTCATCATCACTAGGATCTACCAAGTTCTCATCATCATTAGGACCAAATTTTATGCCACCTAGGAGTATGTACGGTTTTGGAGTATGTCTAGATTTGTTGATGATCACAACCATTTTGATGAATGGAGATTGGACTAGGTTGAACTTATTTTCCAAGTATAAACTAGAGCAAAAAGGGTACCCAGAAACGGTTTTAGTTTTGTCTCAAAATATATGGAACAACTCTGTGTTGTGAATGCGCATCGTTAGATGCACATGAACATTTAGCAAATACATGGCCCTGTGCCATGTATGCATAACTCTGTATGTGTAGGATTGTGTTGTATATGCACGGGACTACGTTGTAAATGCATAGAAAAATTGTTTAAATGCGCAACAATACTGAATGCGCAACAAGAATTTGTCAAGTTTGGTTTGTTTGCACATTTTCCAAGGATGATCAAAAGTTTTGAAGTACTATTTTTGACTCAAGTTATTGTCAGAAAACACAATAAACAAGAAGTTTTCATGATTTTTTGATTTTTTTTGAAACAAGTTTTTGATAAATGAAAAATAAGCAAGTACAATCCTAGGGATGGCAAGGACAATATTTGGTGAGTTCCAACTTGGATTTTGCCCCAGCCACTTACATAAAGGTGTGATAGATAGTAACTTGGTAGCACCAAATCCCCTCCACATCACTCACTTCTCACACATACCAAGTTACTGTTCCTCTGAAGAGTTGAACTTTTCTGTCTCCACACTAAATGAGTGTATGACATTGGATTGTTCTAGAGGATTTTCCTCTTGTGTCAACAAATAGGGGTTTTTGGCATTCTAAAAACAATGGTTGTTCAGTATGGACATCTGTTTGGGTGGTTACACATGCGGCAATTCGTTCCGATAAGGAGGCTTCCCAGCCTGCAGAGGCTACACTCTACAGGGTTTTGGGGGAAACATTTGTCGGTGTAACACGACACCTGTTGTTTGCAATTTTCATCAGAAACACAATTTATTTATAGCGTCTTGGAAGTGGCTTGGCTTTACCCCATTATCACTTAAGGTCGTCCCACTTGGAAGGAAGGAATTCCAAGGGAAGGCCTCTTCTCAAGGTTACACATGCAAAATGACGAGTTTGGCCTTTTGGTCACCCAAAAAAGGGAGAGCATAGTCCTATCATCATTTTGAAAACATAGAGAACACTAGTTCTTTATCCCCCTAGTTAAAAATAAAGAAACTAAATGTGTTTAATCTACCAAGCACAATCCACTTGACTAGATAGCAATAACTTTGAAAGGATGGTTCATTTTATCCCTTAAATAGATCTATGTGAAGATTGTTTGTTGGAGGAGAAAAACAAATTACTTTCCTTTAATTTACTGCTAGATGAGTGATTTGTAATTGCAAGATTGACTTGAAATATTTGTTCAGTTTTTAGCCACCTAAGTTGGGACTAAGTGCAAGTTGTATGCAACAAATTAGTTTACTTCTTCCTATTTTAATCTAGATGAAATTTGTATGAAGATGTTAGATTACTATCCCTTAATCAAATCTAGATGAACTAAGGATGCAGGTAAATGACTAAACAACACTCCTACACTTGCGAGAAGATGTTAGTACATAAATCTTTGTGAAACATTACAATTTTTTTGACAACATTTAAATGCGCAAAAACAGAAGGTGAATGCATAGGACTACTTAGTATTTGTGCAGAAACATATATGCATAGAAAGAATTAATGTATGTGTATGTCTACTCGATGGATGCACATAAAGGATGGATGTGCAGTGATGTCTCGTAAATGCGCAAAAATATGGATGCGCAGCAGGAAGCCGTAAATGCACAGAACTAGAACATGGATGCGCAGAATTGGCCTATTACGATAGCAACTTCAAAGAAAAATCAAATGGAGGTTAAAATGGGGTGGTGGTCCCATGATGGGTGCCATAAATGTTAGAGGAAAATGTGAACAATAGCATTAAACAACTAAACAATCCAATAACTCAATGGAAATAAGACAAATGAAAGAAAACAAAAGATAACACCTTTGCAACCAGATTTACCATGTGCTTTCCATTGTTACCTATCTTTATTTGATCTTGTATGATTTGGAGCTCTCAGAAGTTGCACTTCCTTATTGTTAAGATGACAAAGATTGAACGGCTGTGATAAGGATGTGCAATGGATATTAAACTACAATGCAACTATGATGAAGATGGGTGATTCATAATGGAGACATGGTGATGATAATGGGTTTATAATGCAAATGCAATGAAGGTGATTTTGCCAAAGGCACGCTGGTAGGATTCCTGTAGAGTAAGATTATGAATTCTTGAGTGGATATGAAATGAGGGGATGAGGGTTCCTTTTATAGGCTCAAGAGAGGCCAAACCTAAGTTTCAATAGATCCATGACTGGAAGAATTACTTGTGAGGTGTATGGTTGAGGAAACTTGAGGGAACGTGTATGAATCAGAAGAGGACAAGTGTCCAAGCTCCTTTCATGAGTTATAGGAGTTAACATAATAGATTGAAGAGTTAACTGAGATGATTGATCAGTTAACTAGGTTGATTGGGGAGTCAATAGAATAGATTGACCAGTGAACACAATTGATTAATTAGTTATTTGATTTGATTGATGAGTTAACTAATTTTGACTGGAGGATAAACAAGACATGTGGGTGAGGGAATATTAGCTAATTAAATATTAAAATATTTAATTATGTTTGCAACATGGTGAGGTAAAAAGGTGAGGTGGATTTATGAAATTAGGACTTAGGATAGACGAATTTAGGATTAATTAAATAATTTAGGATTATTTAATTATATGAGACTATAGAAGAATTTAAATGCTTTAATTAAATAAATTAATTTTTATTTAATTTTTGGGATAATGAACCGATTAAATAAATTAGAATATTTATTTAATTGATAGAAGAATAAGAATTAAAATAAATATTTAAAATATTTATTTAGTTTGACATGAGCCATTTTTAGGTGTATACAATGATTATTCTAGATACACTTGGGTCTACTTTCTTTGGCATAAATGAGAAGCTTTTGATAGATTTCAGGAGTTCAAGGTTCATGCCAAGAAATAATTTGGGAAGGTTGTCAAGACTCTCCACATTGACAATGGCATAGAATATGTGAACCATCACTTTGAACAATTTTGCATTCTTGAAGGAACAAATCTTTAGCATATTGTCACCTATACACCTCAGCGAAATAGTGTGGCAGAGAGGAAAAATAGGTCCTTGAAAGAGATGGTTGGATGCATGATCCACACACACTCCCTTGCACCTGAATATTGGGCAAAAGCTCTCAATTGTGCTTCTCACATCCAGAATAGGGTTCCTTATAAGACATTGAAGGGTATCACTCCCTTTGAAGCCTACTATGGAAGGAAACCAATTGTGCAACACTTCAGGGTTTTTGGCTCTCCTGCATGGGCCCACATTCCTTCAGATAAGTGCAAGGCCTTGGAACCTCAGAGTTAACCTTGCATCTTTGTTGGTTACCCTAATGGTGTCAAAGGATATGTTCTCTTGGATCTATAGACACATGAGCCCTTCATTGAGTGAAGTGTGCAATTTGAGGAAATCTCTCCTAGCTCATCCTCTCATCTTACTTCATCCACAATGGATTCAGATAGTGACTTAGAGGATTTTTCTCTAGCTACCTCTACTCACATAGTTGATCATGAGGTTTCATCCTCCTCTTCACATAGTTTAGATTATGAGGCCAAGGATTCTCCTCCTCCATCTCCTACCATGCGTCATTTGGCTTGTCAGACACTTGAGTCTGCAAGAACGCTTGTTGGGGATCCTTTAGATACTCACAAGACTTGGTCATAACACATGGAGATTTTGCATTTCTACATTGCCACAGCTTCAGATCCACAATCCTTTCATGAAGCAT
The DNA here is from genome assembly GCA_027924645.1 of Cunninghamia lanceolata. NCBI lineage: Eukaryota > Viridiplantae > Streptophyta > Pinopsida > Cupressales > Cupressaceae > Cunninghamia > Cunninghamia lanceolata. The sequence goes on along the minus strand of BSBN01000135.1, from coordinate 1,322,005 downwards.
TAGGTATTTCTAAGTGGTATTCAACAATGGATGAAGAGTACAACTCCTTGATTCAAAACAAAACTTGGGATCTTGTTCCACTTCCTAAGGGAAGAAAAAATGGTTTGGTGTAAGTGGATCTATTGAACCAAATTTGCAGCAGATGGATCAATTGACAAGTTCAAAGCACAACTTGCGGCTAAAGGTTACTCTCAGGTTCCTGGTGTTGACTACACTTAGACCTTTTTCCCCATCAGCAAGATGAACTCCACTTTCCCAATACTTGCTATTGTTGCAACTCAAGGTTGGGTTGTACATCAGATGGAAGTGAATAGTGCATTTCTTCATGGGGATTTTCATGAGGATATTTATATGGAGTAGCCACAAGGGTTTGTTCAAGATTTTTCACTGGTTTGTAGATTGATGAAGTCTCTCTATGGCCTCAAATAGGCCCCACAAGATTAGTATGCCAAGATGGACTCCTTTCTTCTCTTAATTGGGTTCTCTAAATGCCACTTAGATCTGAATGTCTACATCTTGAGATAGGAGGATTCTCTTCTTTCTTGTCTCTTTATGTTGATGATGTGATTATCACTGGGAGCACTTCATCCATCATTGTGAGTGTCAAGACTACTTTGCACGATAGGTTAGCCATGACTGACTTGGGTCTCTTGCACTATTTTATTAATATTGAGATCACTCAAACCTCTTTTGGAATCTCTTTTGCACATCCCAAGTATGCTCTTGATCTTTTGCCTCATTTCACATGGTTGATTGTAAGCCTGCATCGACTCCCTTTTTGTCAAGAGTCAAGCTTGAGGTGAAGTGTTCCACATCACTAGTTGATGCCACTTCATATCATCATCTTGTTGGTATCCTCATCTACTTGACTCGTACTCACCCTGACATTTCATTTATAGTTGGCATTGTTTCACGCTTCATGACGGAGCCACATGAGCTTCACTGGAAGGCTACCAAATGCATCTTGCACTACATATAGGGCACTCACAGGTACAAAATTCACTATGTAGTGAGCACAAGTTCAAACTTGATTGGATACATGAATTTTGATTGTGTTGGTGATCTTGATGATCACAAGTCCACATTTTGGTATAGTTTTCACCTTGGTTTTGATCCCATTTATTGGCAGAGCAAGAAGAAACATGCCATTGCTCTTTCTTCGACTGAGGTTGAGTATTAGGAGACTACCAATGCCACCACTGAGGCTATTTAGCTTCAAAATATCATCACTAAACTTGGCATCACTTTTTAGAAGCCATCAGTCATCTATTGTGACAACCAAAATACCATCCAAATCTCAAAGAACCCATTCCATCATTAGAGGACCAAACACATTGAGATCTACATGCATTTTCTTAGGGAGAACTGATTCAAGAGCAGGTCATCAATTTGTGCTATTGTCCTACAACATAGCAGGTTGCTGATATCTTCTCCAAACCCTTCACTAAGAGAAAGTATGTCCATCTTCGGTCTCTCTTGGGGGGTCACTTAGCCCTTCCTGCTTCATCCTCTCATGGGGGAGTTTTTTCCCATTGGGTTTTCTCCTTCTTTTCTACTTGAGGGGATCTTTTGTACATGTGTACCTCATCAAGCCTTGTAGCTAGGACCCATCTTTGTATCTATGTATACATTTCACATAAGTTGCACTTAAGGGGTGGTGTTAGTGTGAACGAAGTTCTTTATCTAACTAGTTCATTTCCTAGCTAGTTCTCTATTTAGGTCCTTTTCACACTAGGTTAAGTTTACTTAGGGACTTTTTCATTTATCAAATATTTGTTATGTTCTTAGTCTCTTGGGTGGTAAATTCTATATATACTCACCCATTGCTCTCATATGAACATCTCATTCCATAGTATACTTTGCATTCTCTTGAGTTGAACATAATTTATTTAGCTCATATTTGATTTCTAGTTTATCTTTCCTTGATTTATTTGCATTCTTGGGTGGATTTTTAGCTAAATATTACAAACTCCACTATCTAGTGTATGGATATTTTTTGGTAATTTTTTATCAAATATTATTTATTATTAATTTTTGAATTAGTACTAACAAAATTTTTAGACCTATTTTATTCCATAACACATTTATCTTAGCATATGTATCAATTTTTTTTCCTTTTTCATTGAAATAAGGACATCTATGTGTAGTGTAGTGCATTTTTTGAGATTTTTCTAACAATTTTTTTATATTTCCTAGTGTCTTGAATATAGGCAATTTTTTTTCATAATAGACTTGTATCTATTATAAAAAAATTTAAAAATAAATATTAAAAAAAACATACTACATATTATAATTTTTGGAAAGATAATACTAAGGGCTACATACTTACAAAATGAAATTTCCAAATGACTTCATTTGATCCTCCAAAAAAGTGAAGCAAAATTGGTTTTTTTTTAGCATTTTGATAGGTTTAGAGGATACTCTATCGAGGGTTTTCATTAATCCTAGGGGAGTTCTATCCAAGGGGATTTGATCTAACCCCCTTCAATCAAACTACCTTAGATGGAACATATCTAGGCTTAAATCATTATTTTTTCTAAAAAATGTGATTTTAGGAAAAACTTAGGATGTCCCACAAGTGGGACACATTATCATGAGATCACCCAGGACATCTCCTCGGTGTTGGGCACACCCCTTCTTTGCAATGAAGAGCTAACCTTAGATTCAATGGAATTTGGTTTGCAAGCTTTAGGTGGTCTATTGATGCAAATTTTGGGGTGTCCCAAACTAGAAACTAGGTGTATCTTTTAGTATTTATGTTTTTGTGTGATTTCTAGTGTATTTGAGTTGATTTGGCACATGTTTTTCCATTTTTCTCCATGCTCTCTTCATTTTCAAGATAGGTCCATATTATGTTCTGATCAAAATTAGATTCTAAATAGACCCAAGAAAATTGGTACTTCTACCATCTTAAGGACTTCTCCTTAACCCCTAAACTTCTCCTTAGTGTTAAGTAAACCACACTTGCAGTGAAATCCCAAGTTCAAAAATTGATGAAATTTAGTTTGGAGTCTCTGTAAACAATCTTGAGCCAAATTCTAGTGGTTTTAATCTTTCTAGATCCACTTATGTCCACCTCCTTGTTGTTTTGTGCTTCCTAGATGTGTGTTCTTATTTCCATTGCATGTGTACATGTATTACAACCAAGTATTAGACCTAACTCCTATTTTTAGGTGTTATTTCCAAAAAAAATATATTTTGTCATTAATACCTATAAAATCCCCCAAAAGAAACTATTTCAAGCTCTTTCATTTTGTGAATCTTGACTATTCTTACTATTTTAACCTATTTATTTGCATGTACTTGGTTCCCCTTTTATCATAAAATGCAAAAAAAGACAAAAAACATCATTCTTGCATTCTTTAAATTAATTTGTATAGTTAAAATTATCCTTGTTTTCATTATCTTGTGTGGTGTTTCTTTCTCTTTGTTTTTAATAGTTGGCTTAGTTGATGCCCTTATTGTTTCATTTGGAAGAGAAAAACCCTATCCCACTAGGACTATAGCTCATAGAACTCCTCATTTAAATACACCCATGGGTAGTCCTTCCTCTTCTTCCTTCACCTCTATTGATGATATTATGCCTTTCTTCCCTATAGTAGATAAGATTAGACCAAGCTCTTCTCCATGTGGCATCTTGATAGTCCTTGTGCCAAAGGAGGGAACTTGACACCTTTACATTCATTATCATTTTATCAACACAATCATGGTGAATAATTGGTATCATTTGTCATGCATCGATGATCTCTTAGACTATCCTTGTGGTACAAAATACTTCACAAATATCAACCTCAAGTTAGGCTATCACTAAGTACAAGTTTATCCTAAAGATGTCTAGAAGATAGATTCAAAATCAAGAAAGGACTATATAAATGTGTGGTTATGCCTTTCAAACTAACCAACATACCAACAATATTCATGTGCATGATGAAAGACACCCTATGACCCTTCACCAACTCCTTTTTCATTATCTACTTGGATGTCATTCTCATATTCAACAAGACTTGGGAGGAAAATATGGAGCACATCTAGCACATTCTGGGCACTCTATGCCAGCACATGTTGCAAGCCAACTTTAGCAAGTGTATCTTTGGAATAGAACAAATTTAGCATCTAGGCTATATCAACAATTATGCAATAATCCATGTAGACCCATAGAAAATTAAGGTAATTCAAGATTGGTTGGCTTTTCTCAACCTCACAAAATTGGGTAGCTTTCTTGGATTCACCAACTTATATCATAGGTTTTTCCTTAAATTCTTGTACATTACTCATTCACTCAGTCAAATGATGCATGCCAAGGCAATATTTATTTGCATCCCTATGTAATAGAATGCTTTGGGAGATCAAACAACGTCTTTTTGTAGCACCTATTCTAGCAATGTAGGACATTCTACACTCCTATGAGATTTAGACCATTGCATCTGATAATGTGCTTAGCATAATACTCATTTAGCATGGACATCCATTTACCTACCATTCAAAGATATTTTGCTACATCATTTATCACTAATCTACCTATGAGAAATACTTGTATGCCATTATTCAAGTGGTTAGATAGAGACAACACTACATTCTATCTAATGAGACAATCATTCATTATTACCATTATATGCCACTTCCATTTTTGCACACATAGATCGAACTAGAAATTATGTTCCACATGAAGTGGATGTCGTTCCTTTAATAATTCCATCTAGTGATCAAGCATAAGAAGGGAAAAGATAATAAGGTAGTAGATTGCCTCGATCAACTATCAATCCACACATTCATCATAGTATTGGATTCACACGATCACAACTTCACCAATTGGGAGAACCTCTACTCAATAGATCCAAACATTGCATATACATACATTGTGCTCATACAAGGTAAATAAGTTGGTGAATTTCATCTAAGTGACAAGATTCTTTTCAATCTTACACATATTTGTGTTCTAGAATGTACATCTTGCTAAGAACCCATTTGAGAGGCACACAACACCAAGACAACTAGATAGTTTAGTGTTATGAATACTCTAGCATTGGTATAACAACATTTTTATTGGCTTCACATGCATGTAGATATTGTGTTCCATATCAAGTCCTTCATTCATTGTTGTTAAGTGTGAAAAAGGAGAATGATGATAACTAGCATGCCCACTAGATCAAACCCTCTTTCACAATAACATTCAAGGACAAGAACGAGCCAAATGACTACCAAATGAAGGTGGACTCAGCCATAGATCTTGTTCTCTTGTTTGCTACAGAAAGATGAGATTTAATCAAGTCTCTTTATCAAACCCTAGGTTAATATTACACTAAACCCTAGTTCTATGATGATCTGATTATAACAGAAGATGTACAATAGATATCTAGAAACCAATTGTATAGAGATGATCAAGAATATGATAGAACTTGTTTCCCAGAAGTAGAGGTGTCAAAGGACTATTTCAGGACTGCTCAAGTCTCGAATGATAGAATCTACAGAAATTGTAAACTAGAGAAATATTGTAGAGGTTGCCTTAATGCCAGACCTAGAGTTAGCAAGGGCAGAAAGACTAAGGTACCACTGCCCAAGTTTTGCACAGAGGAATATACCTATACCACTATCAGATCTTGAAACCTTGATTCTTGCTCAATCTTCCTATATCTTCATATTTCCCAGATCTCGCTTCTGTAACCTACACACAAGAAGAAGAGAAGGTGTTTGGGGGTTATGGTGTTTAGAGACTTGCCTCAGTCAAATCCCGGGATAGCATTCAAGCTTCCCAACATCGTTGTTTGATAGAGATTACTTTCCCTCATGGGCACAGAGGCTAAAAACAAAGATAATGATGATGAATCAAATGATGATAAACAACAATTATATCACCTATGTGATGATCCCTTTGAGAGATGAAGATCCTTCAACTTTCAAGGTGGATAGATGATAGCTTCATACCTGCAACAAACACACAATAACAACATACCAATCTACTCTAGAATCACAATGAATGCTCTTGCTTTCTCTTCTTCAAGATCATAAGTTAGGTATCTCTATCGTTCTTACAAATGAACTCAAAAACACACTTATATATGCTTTCCCGCTAATATTCATGAAAATAAACCATAAGAGCCGACAAAGAGAAACCTTTTTAAAGGTCCTAGGTCAGCATAAGATTATTTTATCCCCAACTAATCAGGGAAGACTTGGGCAGTGGTACCCAAGTCTTTGAGCCCCTTTTAGTTCTAAGATAAAGTAAAACATGGGCCCCTTATTCCCAATTTACATTGGTTTTAGGAAATTTTGCATCGGGATGAATATTTAGAATGTATAATGTAATCATGGGGACCTAAGAGGTAAACACAGAGGTAAAAAGACATGTGGCTACTTTTTACTCCATAACAGTTGCATTGCCAAGCACACAAACGAAAAGCTAGGGATTTATGTACATTTCTTACAATTCTACAAAGGTCTTGAGGATCTATCAACATGAATTCAATGAGTAGACTCCTTATGAAAAATATCAACTTGATGTAGTGGATATATTTTTTAAAATGGACATCATGGTTGCTTCCAAGAAAATCATTGCAATGCAGGAGATTGTGTCTCTTGTTTGTTCATGTTTGGGTGCATTTTAGATTACATACATCTATTGTATCTAATTGTGACCCTATATTCATCATCAAATTTTGGTAATCCTTGTTGGAAAAAGAGGGGACATTGACCACAATTATGGGCTTATTCTCTTTACAATTGTATTTATACCCTAATTACAGAGGGTACAAGAAGGATTAGAACTTGTGTGGTGAATTATAGAGTAGTGGAGTGGAGTACACATGTATGTATTCATTTAATACACATAACACATTGTATGAACCATCAAATATCTATTATATCAACTTACAACATACTATCATTAGTATTTCAAGGTATCTTCACTTTCATGTCATATCTTTCTCATTTACATATCATATATCACAATCTAATCTTAGTCTCTCTTCAATACCTTTCACTTCATATCTCTTTCTTACTTATATCTTTTCATCTTTATCTATTCGATATCTATCTTATACATGTAGTACATATATACATTGTTACACATAGGGACATGTCCCTCTTCTTGGTATGCCTCTTTGCTCTTTCCACGGGTTAGTTATATGTACCATATTTGTATTGTGGTGACTTCATCTTCTTGTGTTCTACTTGGGGTGTGTTCTGTGTGTTGCCAACCTTCGGCACCTTTGTGGGTTTTCACCATTGGCCTCTAGTAGCCTACTCTTTCAGGTTTTCAATAAAATGGATGTGATTTGGATCTACCCTACTAACATCATCCCTAGATAAATCCATGTGTTTCCCTCAAGACTTGTTGGCTATGTCTACTAGTCCTCAAAATGATGAGTTACACTAATAGATTTCAAAAGTTTGTATCATAGTAGTTCAAAATTCTACAAAAGTACAACTCATGTGGTAGAATGTTCATGTAGATCCCCCCTCTATTGCATATATGTATTATCCCATTGGAGAGTGGCCTACTACAATAGATAGATATGCCAATTTATTCTAAGTAATGTTGCATCATTTGCAGTAAAAAAGTCTAGAATCTTAATTTGAGCTTGTCATCTGCTTTGCATCCATTAGGAGCCTTGTTAGGTGAGCCAACCAAAAACTAAACACTTCCCTTATTCATTTATTCTAGGCTCTCAAACTCTCTCATTGATAATGCACTTGTTGGTATTGATTATGCAGGGTTTCAATTTGTACTCTAGTGTTCTCATCTACATCTTTTATTACGTCATAAGAGTTTGAGACTGGGATGATTTTATTTTCAAGGTTTTCTAGTTGAATTCCTAGTGCTTTTGTGGATGCGGGGTGACTTATGAAAATTGATATAAGTTATTGACATTGTTGCAAGTTCCCTACATATTATTAACCTCTATCTCTAATTTTGTTTACATGGTAGTGCACTTTCTTCTTATCTCTTCCACTTGTTTATTCTCTTGTTCTAACATAATCTCCTACTTTAGATTTTTCTTTTTTACTTCATTTTATTGTAATTCTACCAAGATCCTACCTATTACTAATTGTAGTTTTTGACCCAATGGTAATTTAGTATCTGTGCTTATTTGCTATAGGTGTGTTTGTACTTCTCCCGATGATTCTTTTATAGATTCATTAATATCCTAATATTATTTCAGGAGTCGCTCCCTCACCATTCTATGCATGATATCTCCTATCTTAAATTGTTGGATTGGGAAAATTTGAGAAGTATCTTCTTGTGGTCCTCAAGGTGAAAGTGTAAATAAAGTTGGTGGTAGTGTTACCACAAGTTGCAACTGCTTCTACTAGGATAAAAACTCCTTAGACTTTGCCTTTAGGTATAAGGATGAAGGTATTTATTGTGGTATTAAGACCTGCCTTGTTGAAATTTGTCATGGATTAGGTTTACTCATTATTAATTTCCCTTTGTCTTCCCCCACTTCTTTATGTAGTGTCTCCTTTTTCTCTTTTTCTTATTATTTTTGTTGTCTCCTCTTTTCCTTGTGTAGTTTCATCATGTTGATCCTTATCAAATTCCTCCACACTCACTACTTATTTCTTAACATGTATTTCTTTTGTTTTTGTTGCTAGTACTATGTTATAGGACTTTTCTATGGCCTCAATGGTCTCCTTTGTAACTCTTTGTTTTGTTTCCTCTGCATGTAATAAGAGAGTGTCCACTATTTACTTTGATCTTAATTATGTAATCTATATCTATGCTAGTTTGTTCTTGTTAGTAACAGAAAGATTTTCCACCTCTTATTCAAATACTTCCTTCCTAACATCATCTTCTAGTTGTGCCACTTCTCTTTTTTTATTACTATAACTGATTCCTTAGGGAATCCCTCAATTATGTCCATCATGGATTGAGGACTTCCCACAATATAGTCTAGCATTACTTCCACAATCACACGTTTGTTGGTTTTATAAACTAATGGATATATGTGCACTATAAGCAAAGGTATTCCTTGTGTAAATAAAGATCTATAGAACAATTGAGCATCCATTACATCTTTGTCTTCCTCTTGTATTTTCTCTATAGGGGTTTGTGTTGTTGGAAATGTCTTGGGCTTCTTATATTTTCTTCTCTCTAGTGTCTTTACCTTATCTAGTTGCTCCATTGTGACCCTTTGTAGTACTTATAAGAAAATGATTTGCTATGTGGGCTCTTCTTCTTTCTCTTACTCCTCAACAACAACTTGATTATATTTTTTCTTAGCTTTATTTTATTTTATTTTTAGTTGTAAGGATTTTTCCTCCCCTTCTTTTTTTTTTCAATCATTTGGAGGAGAGAATCTATTGCTTCTCTAACCTCTATTGATTCTTCTATGCCTTCCCTTAATTATTCTTTTTATGGTGGCGTGGTAGCCAATTTTATCCTTGTAGATAGTTGTGAAGATCTTCTCTCTAGCTTCTCTTCTCCTAATTTTTCATGACTGTTTGAATCACTAATTTCAAAATATGAGGATCTAGTTTTCAACCTATTTAACTGTCACACTTATTTACTACACTTCCCCCACCAATGAAGAATTGGATATCTCTATTACTTCTAGGGGTTGTTGATCCTTCTTGATGATTACTTCTATTGTAGTTTTTCCTTCCCCTTTTCTAGTTTCTTCTATGCTTTCATTTTTATCCTTTTGTCCACATTTTATTGTAAGTTCCAAATCTCTCAACTCATGGGTCTTTTGGTAATACTAGAAGTTCTCTTATGGTTGCTTAGACCACTTCATTTCTAACCTCATGCAAAAGGTGCAACACCCATGATGTGTGTGGCTCTACTACCTCTATATGGGTAATTCTTCTTTGTGTACTCCATATTTTCCCACAGTTGCTCCCTCAACACTTCACAAAAATATATCTCCTTTACGTTGGCCACCATTTCATGAGGATGACTATACCAATAGATAATTCTTCTCTATTATGTAATATATTTTATGCATCATGCCCATTGTTGTATACAACATAGCAAGGTTTGTGATATTATCAATGGATAAGTTTTGACCATCAAAAGTTGTGTTGGTTAAATCTATCACCTACTTATTTTTAACAATATCTTTCATGGGGAGTTCTCCTCTATCATACAATCCTGTCATCACCTTAATTGTCTACTTTGTGATTGGGTATGGTTGATCCAAATATATGAAGTTTGAATGAACCTATCTCATTATAATCCTGACCCACATTGGTTCCTCACAGAAATTAGGGAAATCTTCCCATGTATCCAATTTTAGTTCCTCTGTCCTTTTGTACTATGGGATCTATACTCTCTCAACCTTATAATGATTTTAACTCTTGTTAATAAGTGTCTGGTATTTTCAAATTTTTTGTGATCCATCTCTATTAATGACATGTGGATGTATTTCCTTACATCTTCTGCATATAGCACATTTGTTGACATGTTAGAGAAGGCTCCATCAACATCCACCTACATGGTCATCTAAGGATACTGGTTATACTTTATCCTAGGGTTATTCTCTACATCTACCAATATTGGAGCTCCCATTTTTAGATGGATTTTCTACTTTGTTCACCATAAATTTTGTTGGGAATTAAGATGTCTCAACCTTTGCAAGTTCTTAGCATTTAGTATTTAATTGTATATAATTTTTTTGCCTATTATTGTATTTTGTATGCAAATATGATTTTGTCACTTTTTGTTTGTTGGCATGGTGATGTGTCATCCTACATGGAAGGTGACTAAGTGTATTTTTGTCCTCATATGAGGAGATAGGCGTTCCACTTTGTGGTAGAAGACTTTCTCCATGTGTCAGCATCTTTTAGGTGTTGTAAAAGGTTTATGACGTGTAAGAGTTATGATAGATTCTTATGACATAATCTATGACATGTAAGAGCCAGAAATAGAAGACCCTGTTGGGACAGGAAAATTTAAAATTTTCTTATATTCCTACCCACCCATGTCTGACCAAATCAAAAAAAATTACACCCAAAATCATAATAATAACTGGTATATCCCATAAAAATCACATGATTTTCATCACAAATGGGTGTCTCACCCCTCAAACTATAATGTAATGAAGGGCTTCAGCTCCTTAATTTTGGTGAGACTTTGGTATTTTATTTATACCAATCCATGATCTTTTGAAACGGGCTAAATGTGTATTGGCAAAAGAGCTATGGTCAGAGAGAGAGTTTTAGATATCTTCGATGAGAGGAGTAACACCGATGACCTTTCATCGGAGATAGAATTCCCAGTCACACCGATTCAATCAAAAGTCAGGACTATTGGCATAAGAAAGCACTATCGGGGAATACTCCAAAAAACCCTCCAACCATAGAGATCATACCGATGAAGGAGTTTGGCATGACTCTTTCCGAACTACCCATAGAACTGGTGAAACTAATGATCATCAGGGAGAGATGCACATTGGGGCGAGAAATTAAAGTATCTCTGAATTCACAATGTCTCAGTGATAAAGTGACATTATTTCAGCTTAGGTCACACTGATATCTAGGAAGGATAAAAACCATCGAAAAAAGAAAACAAGTCAGAACAAAGCTTACAAGTCTTGCCGAAATGATGGTCACAATGATGAAGGGTGTCAGTGACACATTGTGGATGATCACTCCGATGAAGGATATAAAAGGGTATTGGGGAAACAATCATGATCGGGTAATTTGAAATAAGTCATCTTGATGTCCTATGTTACTCCGATAATGATAGTAGTAGCACTTATCGATAAGACTCTTGCCGATATTTATATCGGAGACACTTGAGACATCAGAGTAAGATGTTATTCCCACGGCGATAAAGCAAGTCAGATTGATGATAGCCATGCCCATTTCAATATCAGGTAGACCTCGAAATATCTTGCCGATACAAAATTGTATGTGTCTTTATAAAAGATGACATCGAGGAGATGAATGAAGGGTCACAACGATTGATCCACCTGTAAATATTTTGCGCCATATAAAGATATTTGATTGCCCCAATATTACAAAAGTCTTACCGATGAGAGAAGTTATGATGATGTGACATCTCATGCCGATCGTAAAAATTAATACACTAGAGTGATTAATTGTAGATTGAGAAGATATCCTCTGAAAAGCCACTCAAAGTCACTGCAATTGAATTCAAAGGAATTGTCTGAAAGAAGCACTCAAGCAGAGACATGGAGGAGAAAACAAGGGAATTCAATCATCACCTTAGATAACGAGTACTTATATACAAACCTCTATGTAGTAGCCTGCAATTTAAATTTCCTGTCCAAAGATTAAAATGGAGACACCAGTGAAAGGCAAGGGTAGGAAACAGTCAGGTGAAACCAGTAAACCCAAAAGACAAAAAATAGATAAAATCCTTGATGAAAAAGTAAAAGACAGGAAACTAAATCAAGATTTAGTTGACCAATTGTTTGGATCAACCCCTAAAGCCCGAAGGTCTGCACAACTTAGGGCAGAGGTGGAGAAAATAGAAGACAAGTGTAAATACTTAGGAAATGTCTGGACACCAATAAGAGAATATGAATTGCTTAGATTTCATTACAATAGGAGATTCAGAAATGTCCCAGTGTCTAATCCATGGCACTTGAATTTAGGAAAATTGGTCGTTCCTGATATATTTCTGAATGTAGAACTCCTCATACTCCTGGCTAAGAATTACAACCCTAGCCTCAACGCCATTTGCAATCCGCAAGGACAACCAGTTGTACATATATCTAAAAATGCTATTGGTGAAGAGTTTGATCTAGATGATTTATGTACTGTTCCAATAATTTATGAAGATTTGGATAAAGAGTACTGGAGAATGGATACAACATATAATGGCTAGATATTAACTCTTCACAGGCCCAAGGCCGAAGGAGAAACAGTGCCTCTTGATGACAATGATGGACCTCCATTCCATGTGTCATTGTTTGAACCTTACATACAATACACATATTACTATGTGGGCCAAGTGCTAGGGTCAGAGGTCCCTGATTTTATGACAATCCCTTTGATGGTAATAGCCATTGATATCCAATGCCACAATGCTAAGCAATTTGATTATGCTGCCCATGCTTTTGGAAGAATTGATTATGGTCTAACTACCATAAAGAACAATGCCCCATCAGTTTCTTTTGAGCATTACTCACTCCTTATGAACATGATACTATACTATGGCCAAGAAAAGGGACTATGGCCAAGTAAACTTAGAGTTGCTCCAGTGGACCAGAAGGGACATAAATCACCCGTGCAAATGTGGACGAGGATATGGGACAACGGGTTTGCCCATTCTAGTTATATTCATTTTGAAGAGTACTGTGTAAAAGTATTGTATAGATATTTCAATCATACTTGTGAATATTCACTGTCAAATGAAATAAAGAGTTTCCTTAGACCAAAGGATTTTGGTGGTCCTCCAATTGTCACCCACAATTGGGGAGATTGGTATTGTTTTGAAGAGTCAACCATGGTCAGGGTTTATGGTTTTGAAGACACCCCCGTTCATATTGCCCAAGACAGTTCCAGATAGAATTACCTACTTAGAGATAGTATGGCAAATGAACTGCTCTAATGTGATGCATTTGAGTGCCTATGATAAGAAATCCTTCATGCTCAGTAGTCTATGCTTTGGGGATTTTATTGTGTTATCTAAAGAAGGTTATGGCCTCATTATGGACAAATTGATGCATTATAATATGAGGCATGCAGAAGCAAGGAAGGGATTTGATCTTGAGGGATTTATTGACTTTGCAAGAAGGAAACAAAACCTCAGTGGATATACACATGTCCCATACCCACATGATGACATTATCAGAATATGGAAGAGGCTGGGATTAAACTGGTGATTGAGAAACATAATAGAGAACTAGAAGTGAAGAAGAGATAGAATTGTTATCCTTTGCTGATGAGGGGTCTGTAGAAGAAGAGGAGCCACATCAAAAGGCAACCACAATGTCCAAATGAAAAATTCAAAGCTATCAGTCTCTTGATATGGAATGTGATGAGTAGGGGCCTACTGATGAATATCCTAGACAATTAGCATATGATTCTTTTATTTCAAATGATCAATTTATTTAGTCTAAAGAGTTGAATCATTTTTATACAAATGCAAGGGTAAAGAGATTAGAGAATCAGTCGATGATGTTACAGCCAACAATGAAAGGCAATTAGTTGATATGTTAAGAACAACAGTGGACAATGAGTTGAAAGCTATGACTCCTAGTAAGGGTAGGTAGCTACTCAGAGAAGCAGGTGTTATGATATTTCCTGGGCTTGATCTAAATTCTACTTTAGTGTTTGATAGCTTTTTGCATAATACTGATGACAAATATAAGCTCACTCCTGAGGGTGTCACAGAAGTATATATGGGCACCAAATATAACAACAATAAAAATTCACTAATGATATGGGCCTTGTATCCTCCCCATAAGAAGACAACCATTATAGACACTGAAAAGGCTTTTGGGCATGTCATGACCTTAAAGGCAGGGGAAACTGACCCTTTGATCACTGCAAACATTGGCATTAATGTTGCAAAGTTGAATAAAGCACAAGCTCAGATGCTGATCAAAGAACAAGATGCATATAAACTGAGTTGTGAGAGATTAACAAAGGAAAATGATTATTTGAAAGATACTGTTAAGAGCACCTTTGGAGGGACAATTAAAAGGATAACTCAAGGAGAGAGTTCAAAAGGCGTCCAATCACAATCTATCGATCAGATATCTCAGACTTAGAGTGATACACTTGCAACAGTGCTACGAAGTAGGCACAATAATATGATGCATTGGATGAACAAATTTTGCGATATCTACTCTAAAAACCACAAGGTGATCCAAGAGCATGAGAGACTAAGCAACAGGCTTCAAGCGAAAATGCAGGAGATATAGAGTAGGGGTGATCCTGACAATGCAAGTATTTCCAGTGCAAAAGAATTGATTAAACAACACTAAAAGTATTATGACCAGCTTAAAACAGATGCCAAAGAATGTATTGAGGCTTCAAAAGTAGGTGTGCCTATGTTATTCAGAGATGACAAACAGTTGAAGAGTAAAGATGAATGGAACAAAGGGAGCCAGTTGATATTACATGAGATTCTGGAGGTTCTTAAGAATAAAGACTCTGCATTCAGTGAAGCCTGCAAGCATCTAGAAAAAAATAGTGACCATGGATGTGATCATGAGAAATGCTACTGAGTTTATTGATACACATTACAGTCAAGAGTACTTGGATCACATCGCTCAGATATACTTGTGGATAAGTAGAGCTTAGCATCATTTTCTTTACTGTTGTTATGTTAATTATCTTAATTCCCAATATACACTTTGAAGAGTTATGTCTCTTCATGAATATTTCTATATAAGTTGGACATATGATGGTGATTTATCATCAGAAGTAGGAAAAAATAGAAGAAGTTTATAATATTTAAAAGACCATGTTGCAAGTATTATATTAAAGAACTAAATTGAAGATCTCTAATTCTGTGGTGTTCTAGCATCAATTGTTTGTTGAAATTGTTCAATTATATGGTTGTCTCCAGTTCTGCATTTCCTTGTTATTCAAATTGATATATCAAGTATATATTTAATTTGTCAATGCACATTTGCTATATTTGTGTGATTGGGTTAATTGGTTTCCACAAAAAGAATTAAAATCCTTTTGGTTAGTCACAGTAATCTAGAAGTATTGGTTTGGATCATTAAGAAGAATCATATAATTAGGATTGTCATTCTGTCTCCAAGTTGATATTGTCTTTTGTTCTTGTATAATTCATTCAATTGGTTGCTTCAAGAAAGGATTAAAATTCCTTCTAGTGAATAACAAAAAATTTGATTGTGTCAGTTGGATTGTTAAGAAGAGTCTGTCAATCATTTCCCTGCATGTTTATACAAGTTATAAATAAGATATTGTGCCAAACAGTTAGAGTTATTGCCCAATCTATCACTGGTCTTAGATTCTCATTTGATTCTATTCACCCAACAAGGCACTGGTCTTACTTATAGTTAGATTAATTAGTTTTACCTTGATATTGCTTATACAATTTATACCAACCATATTCTATATAGTGGAAATAGAATTAGTTAGTGAGCTTTCATCTATCTTACACCTTTTGCCACTGTAGATAGAATCAATTCAAATAAATTCATTCAATCTGCTTCAACTCTCAAGGTTCATCCGCCTAGGTCTAGCATAACCACTAGTGTAGGGCATCAATAAGCCTATAGGTAAACTCTGTCGCATTAGTTCAAAAAATGTTGCCAATCTGATCATAGAGTCTGGTATCCTCTTAGGATTTGTAACTTGTATTTTTGAGACCTAACAAATTGGTGACTCTACTGGGGAGTTAAATACAAAGAATCTTAGTAAGAGACCATTCTTCATAGAGTCAGAAATTTCAAGAATACTAAGTGGTAACTCTACTGGGAAGAAGAATCTAGAAGAATAAATTATAAATTTTTCCTATTCACAAAAATAGGTTACAACTCGTTAATACCAAAATGGATGGTAGAAGATCCAAAATAGATGGGAAGAAATTACAATCATCCCCACCACTCAGGGCACCTTCTAAGAAAAATGCAACCTCAGGTCACTTTCATCAAAATAATGATCAAGACATCCAAGAGGATAATATAGAACAAACTATCATAACTCACAATAGTTTTACCCCTTTACATGAATCAAATGAGAATCTATCTCAAATTAATGGAGTAATTGATGATATTTTGGCAAAATACATACATGATCCTCGAAGACAACTTGAACTAGAAGTGAGAGCCATGAAGGAAATTGACCAAAGACAGGCTTAGTATGATTATGAAACATCATTGCAGCAGGGAGAAAGGGAAAAATATGGATTCTCAAATCAAGAAGTGAATAAAAGTCCAAAAAATATAAGAAGTATGAATGAAGCACAACAAAATGTGCTTAAGCTCTAGGAAGAACTTGAATTAATCAAGATAGAGGAAATAGAGAGGCTGTTAAAATAGGAGATTCAACATATAAGGAATAGGCCTAAAACAACTGCCCCAAAATACATACCTCCACATAGAGGGAATATTTTGAGGAATCTACAACAAAACTTGCATCAAAATACAAGTGGTGTTTCCAATCCACAAGCATCTAGAAGTCATCAAAATACCTTCCCTAATAATCCTAGACCACCTCTCATACACAACACCTCTCAACACATGGCTAATCCATACCCACCCCCTGGCCAATAGTATTGTATACCACAAAACCCTCATATGAATCCCCACACAAATCCACAACAGTAATATTCCTATCATCACCCCCCAGGCGGATATAATTACTACCCTGACCAACCACCCATCAATATTCCACCCCAAAACTTCACAAACACATGTAGACAGTTTGATCTGACTGGATATCAATTATACCCGTACCCTACTAACAGTAGTTGGAGGAATTTAGTTCCCAAGTTCATTGGAAACAACATAGTATTAGCCGAGGATCATATCCGAAGTTTCAATGCCTTTATACAAGATATTGTTATGGATTATGAGGATGTTAAGATGAGGTTGTTCATGATGTCTTTGACTGAAGATGCAAGAGACTGGTTCAAGAGCTTACCGGATGCATCAATCAATCCCCTAATAGATTTCCATAGTCAATTTAAGGAGTAGTATGACAATCAGTATGCCCCTGAGTTTGCATTACATGAGTTGATAAGCATCCAAAAATACCAAAATGAGTCAGTATATGATTTCAATTTGAGATTTTCCAAGTTACACAACAAAATACCACATGGATCTAAATTGATTGATCTAACAACATTAAGAATTTATTTGAAATCATTTGATCCTGAAATAGGGTATGAGCTTAGAAATCGGTGCCCTATGACTCTAGATGAAGCACAAAAAGTGGCATTGACCATCGAAAACAATAGAAAAGCTACAGGAATGGTTAGCAAAAGAGATAATCATAGAATTCCTCAAAACCCAAATAGTCAATAGAATAAACAAGAAGGTCAGCATAGACATGAAAGACCAAGGCTACATGATATGCCATATAATACAAATTGGAAGGATGGGAGACCTATTGAAAACAACAGATGGCAACATTATGACAAAGATACTCCTGACCCTCTAAAGAGGAATGACACACATATGGTAGAAGATAAACCTTGGTGTTTGGTATGCAATTTACCACATTCACCTGAATATTGTGTGGTGGCTAAAATAGTACAACAGGAAGAAGCATTATACAATTATAATAGAGATAATCACACAATAAACATGATGCAAGATACACCATACATGATAAATGAGGACTATTCTTCTACAGATGATGAGGGGTATGAATATGATGTGGAGAACCAAAAACATCATGTCAACATGGGAAGATAGGAAGTATTCTCAGATTAGGAGGATATCTATGAGGAACCTGCTTATTATCATAACAATTTATCTTATGAGCAGTGGAGAAAGCCCACTGAAAAGGAAAGGGAGGTTCTCACAATAGCTGCATTTGCCTAGGCTAAAAATGCATATAATTTAAGGAACATGACAGTGAATCTAGAACAGGGAACACCTAGGAGTGTTTTTATAAAAGACCAAAATTACAAAAGGAATAATGCAAAATTTTCATCCAGAGAAATAGAACAAATTAAGCCGAGCAAAATAAAAGATAAATCACCAAATTAAGAAAAAGAACATATAAAGACAGAAAAGAATGACAAGAATATGGCCCATTCATTTGACATTGCCCATGCAATATCTTAGGTGAAGATATCAGTACCACTTTTAGAAATGATGAAGATAGACAAATACAGAAATACAGTGGTTAAATTGATCTCAGGTATACCAAACCAAAAGTATAAAGAATCAAAAAATAAGACAAACAACGTTCACCAAGAAACATTCCAAATTCCTGAAGTATACCTAGGTGATACCCTAACAAAGAACCCCTCACAAGTGGACCCTTTCTATACCACCTTGTTAATCAGAAACATACTAGTAAGAAATTGCATGATTGATTTAGGCGCAGCCATGAATATCATGCCAATAGCAGTCATGAAAGAATTAGGGATGTGGGTTGACACAACATTTGGTAAGTGTTATGCGATGGACAATAGATCTATCCTAGTTGTGGGCATTATGAGAGATGTGGAAATAAAGCTAGCATCACACCTTGAAGTGGCCTATAATATTGATATCATTGTGGTTGATATTCCACCATATTATGGAATGATCTTGTTGAGACAATGGGCTACAATGGTAGGAGGAAATGTCCAATTAGATTTATCATGTCACAATACCATTTGGAGGCAAACAGATCAAGCTATGTAGGGAACCGAGATATGAGAACATCATAGAATGCTTAGACTAGAATCAAATAAATCTATTTTGTGATACAAATTTGGGAACCTTCAAGGTTGAAACAAGTCAACCAGAATCACATAATACTAATCTGATACATATAGAAGCTAAGAAAGAAGAGGATGGTGTGTGGAAAATGTATTTTGATGGTGCATGTAGCAAATTGGGAAATGGGGTAGGAGTATTGTTTATTTCACCGACAAGTAGAACTTTCAAATACTCGTTCTTACTAACATTTGACTACACAAACAATGTAGCAGAATATGAAGCTTTGCTCATTGGTTTGAATATAGCCATCAAGCATAAGATAAGAAAGCTGGCTGTATATGGTGATTCAGAATGAGTTACTTCCCAAGTGAGAGGAAAATACCTGTCCAAAAACAAAAGGTTGAAACAATATAGAAATGCAGTCTGGGATGATGTTGAATTGTTTGATGCCTTATCAATCAATTGGATTGACAGATTAAAAAATATTATGGCATACTTTCTAGTAAACATTGCATTAAAAAGGGATGATGCCACATTGGGGGGTATTACAGAGGTTGAATTCAAAACTAGACCCACTATCCCAGATAATATTCATACCTAGCAAGTGTTTGATAACGACACTGATATAATCAAATTCTTACATTGTGTTGACCACTATGAAAACCAAGAAATTGATTTCAATGCATTTGATGAAGAACATGATGGAAAAGAAACTCTTTTTGGTCAAGAGATAGTTCAGCTAAAAATGAACAAAATACCTAAGGGATTCATAGCATTGGAGAAAGTGTTCAATGGAGGTGATAGATTTAAAATGAAAGATACACCTATAATACAAAATGATCTTGAAGAGATTAATCTGGGGACACAGGCAGCCCCAAAGAATGTATACATTGGAAAGAAGCTCAGTCCCAAAATTAGGAGCATGCTTATCAACTTACTTAGGAAGTATAGACATGTTTTCACATGGTCATATGATGACTTGAAAGCATACAGGGAGGATCTTTTTCAGCATGAAATACCATTAAAACTAGATGCTAAACCCTTTAGGCAAAAACAGAGGCCTATCACTCCTACATTGGCCCCTAAGATGCTTGAAGAACTCACAAAACTAAGAGATGGAGCTATCATTAAACCCATTAGACACTCTTCTTGGGTTTCTAATTTGGTTCCTGTCAGAAAGAAAAATGGTGATATTAGATTATGTGTGGACTTCAGGAATTTGAACAAATCTTTTCTTAAGGACAACTATCCCCATCCTAATATGGAAGCAATATTGCAAAGAGTTACCAGGTGTGAGATGATGGATGGTTTCTCAGGATATAATCAGGTGAAAGTCAAAGAATCAGAACAATATAAGACTGCATTCACCACACTATGGGGAACATATGTGTATTTAAAAATGCCATTTGGACTCACAAATGCTAGAGCAACATCCCAAAGGGCAATGGATGTGGCCTTTGCAGAACTGATTAATAAAATCATGATAGTATATCAGGATGACATGACAACATATTCCAAAAAGGCTGAAGACCATTGCACACATTTAGAGAAATTTTTTATTAAAGCCTTAGAGTATGGAATATCATTAAATCCTAAAAAATGCCATTTTGCAGTGACAGAGGGCAAGTTGCTTGGTCACATAGTCTCAAAAGATGGAGTGAGAATAGAACCTAAAAGAGTAAAAGCCATTGACCAAGTCCCCATTCCTAAAAATGTAAAAGCTATACAGTCATTCTTTGGCCAAATCAATTTTGTTAGGGGATTCATATCGAATTTTGTAGAAATAGTTAGTCCCATATCAAGAATGTTGAAGAAGAATTCAGAAGTGAAGTGGACAACAGAGACATTGGAGGCATTTGCCACCATTAAAAAAGAAATCAAAGAAATTCTAGTTTTAATATCCCTTGATTTTAGTAAGCCATTCCAACTGTTCTCATTTGCCTCATATCATATAGTTGCAACAGTACTGTTGCAGAAAAAAGATAGAGGGCATGAACAACCCATTTCATTTTTTAGCAAATCCCTTCAAAATGCAGGATTGAAATATGACATAGTTGAGAAATAGGAATATGCATTGGTAAAAGAAGTTAAAGCTTTTAGGCCATATTTGGTGGGAGCTGAAATAATAGCATATGTGCCTAATGTTGCAGTAAAAGATGTATTAGTCCAAACTAAAGTCACAAGCAGAAGATGCAGATGGATCAATAGAATTCAAGAGTTCAATATTGAAATCCATATCACCAAACTAGTGAGAGGACAAGGTCTTGCTAGATTTATGGCTGAAAATAATCTCGAGGCTTCCCAGATATGTAATGTTACTGATGTTAATAACACTAGTTCTAGCATTGAGCATACTCCATGGTATACCGACATCATATATTATCTGAAGCACATGAAATGTCCTGAAGGGTATGATGATAACAAGAGGACACTTAAATTATAGGCTTCAAAATATGTATTTATTGAGGGAGATCTTTATTGGAAGAATAGGGATGGTATTTTACTGCTATGTCTAGATGAACATCAATCAAAACATGTCATGAAAGAGTTACATGAAGGTATGTGTGGAGGGCATTTCTCAGCAAAAATTACAGCCCACAAAATCCTAAGGGCTGGATACTACTGGCCTAAACTTTTTAATGATTCATATCATTACACAAGAAAGTGTGAAGCGTGCCAGAAATTTTTAGGAAAATTAAATTATCAGGGAGCACTACCCTTGAAACCTATGTAGGTAGAGGCTCCATTCTATCAATGGGGAATCAAATTTATAGGCAAGATTGTAGAAAAAGCAAGCGGAGGACACAAATGGATTCTGGTGGCAACAGATTACTTCACAAAATGGGTGGAAGCAATCCCAACTAAACAAGCAACAAGTAAAGTGGTGATCAACTTCCTAATGGAAAATATTATATTCAGATTTGGCACCTCGGTGAGGTTGATTACAGACAATGGAATGTGTTTTAGGTCTGATGAGTTAAAAAATTTCTATAGTACACATGGCATCACTATGTCCTATGCTGCCCCTTATCATCCACAAGCAAATGGGCAAGCAAAATCCAGCAACAAAAATCTTCTGAAAATTATAAAGAGAATGTTGGAAGGAAACAAGAAGACATGGGATTCAAAATTGAAAATGGTTGTGTGGGCTGATAGAATTACTATGAAGAGAGCAATTGGAAGATCTCCTTTTGAATTGGTGTACGGAACACAAGCAAGGATGACATTAGAAAATCTTCTACCAGTTTACAAATTTGTTCTCCAGGAAGACTTAGACATTCCTGAACCAATGGAGGTAAGATTAGAACATCTTGTAGAACTTGATGAGACAAGGAGACTGGCTCAAAAGCAAAATATCAAGTTACAATCACAAGTGAAATACCTTTTTGACAAAAAGGCCAAAGACAAGAAATTTGAGATGAATGACTTAGTATTGATGTGGAATGCTAGATGCCAGGAGAAAGGAAAGCATGTGAAGTTTGAAGCTTTGTGGTTGGGTCCTTTTGTTATAACTGGAAAATGAGGTGATGATTCTTACTATTTGCAAAATATGTCTGGAGAAGAGCAGGAACTGCCTATGCATGGGCAATTTCTGAAGCCTTTCTTTTCATAAAATATCAAAATCATGCATGAAGAGAATTAAGTGTTGCCAGTGCATGGACAACCCTTAAATAATTCTCAAAATACTTTTATTCCATGCACAGTAGTCTAGGGCAATCAAGAGAGATTAGGATCTGCCAGTACATGGACAGTCCTATGAATCTCTCAAACACAACAAAAACTTTTCCATGTACAGTAGTATAGGATCATCCCCGTTCCCCATCATTATCACTTCCATCTCCCATTCTCATTTCATTCATACAATTCTATGAAACCGTCATCCCCAATAAATAGAATATATGGTCTACTCCCCCAAGAGATCTGAATTCTTGTTATACCAACAAGGGGTATACATCCCAGATAGAGCCACTGTTGGGATAGGAAAATTTAAAATTTTCTTATATTCCTACCCACCCATGTCCGACCAAATCAAAAAAACATTACACCCAAAATCATAATAATAAATGGTATATCCCATAAAAATCACATGATTTTCATCACAAATGGGTGTCTCATCCCTCAAAATGTAATGTAATGAAGGGCTTTAGCTCCTTAATTTTGGCGAGACTTTGGTATTTTATTTATACCAATCCATGATATTTTGAAATGGGCTAAATGTGTATCGGCAAAAGAGCTATCGTCAGAGAGAGAGTTTCAGAGATCTCCGATGAGAGGAGTAACACCGATGACCCTTCATCGGAGATAGAATTCCCAGCCACACTGATTCAATCAAAAGTCAAGACTATCGGCATAAGAAAGCACTATCAGGGAATACTCCAAAAAACCCTCCGACAATATAGATCATACCAATGAAGGAGTTCGGCATGACTCTTGCCGAACTACCCATAGAACTAGTGAAACTAATGATCATCGGGGAGAGATGCACATCGGGGTGAGAAATTAAAGTATCTCCGAATTCACAATGTCTTAGTGATAAAGAGGCATTATTTTAGCTTAAGTCACACCGATATCTAGGAAGGATAAAAACCATTGGCGAAAGAAAACAAGTTAGAACAAAGCTTACAAGTCTTGCCGAACCGATGGTCATAACGATGAAGGGTGTCAGTGACACATTGTGGATGATCACTTTGATGAAGGATATAAAGGGGTATCGGGGAAACAATCATGATCGAGTAATTTAAAATAAGTCATCCCGATGTCCTATGCTACTCCGATAATGATAGTAGCAACACTTATCGATAAGACTCTTGTTGATATTTATATCAGAGACACTTGAGACATCGGAGTAAGATGTTATTCCCATGGCGATAAAGCTAGTCAGACCAATGATAGCCATGCCCATTTCAATATCAGGTAGACCTCGAAATATCTTGTCGATACAAACTTGTATGTGTCTTTATAAGAGATGACATCAAGGAGATGAATGAAGGGTCACAATGATTGATCTACCTGCAAATGTTTCGTGCCATATGAAGATATTTGATTGCCCTAATATTACAGAAGTCTTACTGATGAGAGAAGTTATGATGATGTGACATCTCATGACGATCATAAAAATTAATACACTGGAGTGAGTAATTGCAGACTGAGAAGATATCCTCTGAAAAGCCACTCGAAGTCACTGCAATTGAATTCGAAGGAATTGTCTGAAAGAAGCACTCAAGTGGAGACATGGAGGAGAAAACAAGGGAATTCAATCATCACCTCAGATAACGAGTACTTATATACAAACCTCTATGTAGTAGCCTACAATTTGAATTTCCTGTCCAAAGATTAAAATGGAGACACCAGTGAAAGGCAAGGGTAGGAAACAGTCAGGTGAAACCAGTAAACCCAAGAGACAAAAAATAGATAAAATCCTTGATGAAAAAGTAAAAGACAGGAAACTGAATCAAGATTTAGTTGACCAATTGTTTGGATCAACCCCTAAAGCCCGAAGGTCTGCACAACTTAGGGCAGAGGTGGAGAAACTAGAAGACAAGTGTAAATACTTAGGAAATGTCTAGACACCAATAAGAGGATATGAATTGCTTAGATTTCATTACAATAGGAGATTCAAAAATGTCCCAGTGTCTAATCCATGGCACTTGAATTTAGGAAAATTGGTCGTTCCTGATGTATTTCTGAATGTAGAACTCCTCATACTCCTGGCTAAGAATTACAACCCTAGCCTCAAAGCCATTTGAAATCGGCAAGGAGAGCCAGTTGTACATATATCTAAAAATGCTATTGGTGAAGTGTTTGATCTAGATGATTTATGTACTGTTCCAATAATTTATGAAGATTTAGATAAAGAGTACTGGAGAATGGATACAACATACAATGGATGGAGATTACCTCTTCATAGGCCTAAGGTCGAAGGAGAAACAGTGCCTCTTGATGACAATGATGGACCTCCATTCCATGTGTCATTGTTTGAACCTTACATACAACACACATATTACTATGTGGTCCAAGTGCTAGGGTCAAAGGTCCCTGATTTATGACAATCCCTTTGATGGTAATAGCCACTGATATCCAATGCCACAATGCTAGGCAATTTGATTATGCTGCCCATGTTTTTGGAAGAATTGATTCTGGTCTAACTGCCATAAAGAACAATGCCCCATTAGTTTCTTTTGAACATTACTCACTCCTTATGCACATGATACTATACTATGCCAAGAAAAGGGACTATGGCCAAGTGAACTTAGAGTTGCTCCAGTGGACCAGAAGGGACATAAATCACCCTTGCAAATGTGGACGAGGATATGGGACAACGGGTTTGCCCATTCTAGTTATATTCATTTTGAAGAGTACTGTGTAAAAGTATTGTATAGATATTTCAATCATCCTTGTGAATATTCACTATCAAATGAAATAAAGAGTTTCCTCAGACCAAAGGATTTTGGTGGTCCTCCAACTGTCACCCACAATTGGGGAGATTGGTATTGTTTTGAGGATTCAACTATGGTCAGGGTTTATGGTTTTGAAGACACCCCGTTCATATTGCCCAAGATAGTTCCATATAGAATTGCCTACTTAGAGATAGTACGGCAAATGAACTACTCTAATGTGATGCATTTGAGTGCCTATTATAAGCAATCCTTCATGCCTAGTAGTCTGTGCTTTGGGGATTTTATTGTGTTATCTAAAGAAGGTTATGGCATCATTATGGACAAATTTATGCATTATAATATGAGGCATGTAGAAGCAAGGAAGGGATTTGATCCTAAGGGTTTTATTGAATTTGCAAGAAGGAAACAAAACCTCAGTGGATATACACATGTCCCATACCCACATGATGACATTTTCAAGAATATGGAAGAGGCTGAGATTGAACTAGTGATTGACAAACATAATAGAGAACTAGAAGAGAAGAAGAGACAACTTGTAGAGATAGAATTGTTGTCCTCTACTTATGAGGGGTCTGCAGAAGAAGAGGAGCCACATCAAAAGGCAACCATAATGTCCAAACAAAAAATGCAAAGCTATCAGTCTCTTGATATGGAATGTGATGAGGAGGGTTCTACTGATGAAGATCCTAGACAATTAGCATATGATTCTTTTGTTTCAAATGATCAATTTATTCATTCTAAAGAGTTTAAATCATTTTTATACAAATGCAAGGGTAAAGAGATTAGAGAATTAGTTGATGATGTTACAGCCAACAATGAAAGGCAATTAGTTGATATGTTAAGAACAACAGTGGACAATGAGTTGAAAGCTATGACTCCTAGTAAGGGTAGGCAGCTGCTCAGAGAAGTAGGTGTTACGATATTTGCTGGGCTTGATCTAAATTCTACTTTAGTGTTTGATAGTTTTTTGTATAATACTAATGACAAATATAAGCTCACTCCTGAGGGTGTCACAGAAGTATATATGGGCACTAGATATAACAACGATAAAAATTCACTAATGATATGGACCTTGTATCATCCCTATAAGAAGATAACCATTATAGACACTAAAAAGGGTTTTGGGCATGTCATGACCTTGAAGGGAGGGGAAACTAACCCTTTGATCATTGCAGACATTGGCATTAACGTTGCAAAGTTGAATAAAGCACAAGCTTAGATGCTGATCAAAGAACGAGATGCATATAGACTGAGTTGTGAGAGATTAACAAAGGAAAATGATTATTTGAAAGATACTATTAAGAGCACCTTTGGAGGGACAATTAAAAGGATAACTCAAGGAGAGAGTTCAAAAGGCATCCAGTCACCATCTATCGATCAGATAGCTCAGACTCAGAGTAATACACTTGCAGCAGTGCTACAGAGTAGGTACAATAATATGATGCATTGAATGAACAAATTTTGGGATATCTACTCTGAAAACCACAAGGTGATCCAAGAGCATGAGAGACTAAGCAACAGGCTTCAAGAGAAAATGTAGGAGATACAGAGTAGGGGTGATCCTGACATTGCAAGTATTTCCAGTGCAAAAGAATTGATTGAACAACACCAAAAGTATTATGACCAGCTTAAAACAGATGCCAAAGAATGTATTGATGCTTCAAAAGTAGGTGTGCCCATGTTATTCAGAGACGACAAACAGTTGAAGAGTAAAGATGAATGGAGCAAAGGGTGCCAGTTGATATTACATGAGGCTCTGGAGGTTCTTAAGAATAAAGACTCTGCATTCAGTGAAGCCTGCAAACATCTGGAAAAAATGGTGACCATGGATGTGATCACGAGAAATGCTACTAAGTTTATTGATACACATTGTAGTCAAGAGTACTTGGATCACATCGCTCAGGTATACTTGTGGCTAAGTAGAGCTTAGCATCATTTTCTTTATTGTTGTTATGTTAATTATCTTAATTCCCAAAAGACATTTTGAAGAGTTATGTCTCTTCATGAATATTTCTATATAAGTTGGACATATGATGGTGATTTATCATTAGAAGTAGGAAAAAATAGAAGAAGTTTATAATGTTTAAAAGACCATGTTGCAAGTATTATATTAAAGAACTAAATTGAAGATCTCTAATTCTGTGGTGTTCTGGCATCAATTGTTTGATGAAATTGTTCAATTATATGGTTGTCTCCAGTTCTGCATTTCCTTGTTATTCAAATTGATATATCAAGTATATATTTAATTTCTCAATGCACATTCGCTGTATTTGTGTGAATGGGTTAATTGGTTTCCACAAAAAGAATTAAAATCCTTTTGGTCAGTCACAGTAATCTAGAAGTATTGGTTTGTATCATTAAGAAGAATCATATAATTAGGATTGTCATTCTATCTCCAAGTTGATATTGTCTTTTGTTCTTGTATAATTCATTCAATTGGTTCCTTTAAGAAAGGATTAAAATTTCTTCTGGTGAATAACAAAAAATCTGATTGTGTCAGTTGGATTGTTAAGAAGAGTCTGTCAATCATTTCCCTGCATGTTTATACAAGTTATAAACAAGATATTGTGCCAAACAGTTAGATTCCCATTTGATTCTGTTAACCCAACAAGGCACTGGTCTTACTTATAGTTAGATTAATTAGTTTTACCTTGACATTGCTTATACAATTTATACCAACCATCTTCTAGATAGTGGAAATATAATTGAGCTTTCATCTATCCTACACCCTTTGCCACTATAGATAGAATCAATTCAAATAAATTCATTCAATCTTCTTCAACTCTCAAGGTTCACCCGTCTAGGTCTAGTAGAACCAAAAGTGTAGGGAAATAATAACCCTATAGGTAAACTCTATTGCGTTAGTTCAAAAAATATTGCCAATCCGTTCATAGAGTCTGGCATCCTCTTAGGATTTGGAACCTGCATTTTTGAGACCTAACAGATCCTATGATAGTTGAAGACAAGTGTCAGAAAACATCTTGCATGGAGGAAGTCGGCACCCAAGTTTGACTATGACAGATTGTAAGAGAATCTTCTATTAATAGTCAATTGTGACAAATTCTCTTACAACTGTAAGAGTTGTCATATATGATAGATTTTATGACATTGTAAGAGCATCTGTCATACCTTAATTGGGTAAATTTGAGGTGCCCAAGTTGGGGGGTTGTAAGGGATGAAAGAGAATCTCTTACAAGTGTCATACGCATGTTTTATGGCTTTGGAAATTTGGTCACATGGATTTGGACGAGTTCCTTGTGTAACTTGCTCTAGAAGCTACTTCCATTCATACTACTTCTCTTTATATATAGGTGCTTGGAGTTGGAGATGTATGTTGTTCATTTTGCAAGTACAAAAATGCTGCCAGAATTACTCCAGACTTGACACTATGACTACTCCTGAAAGAGCTTGGCTTTGAAATTGTATTGTAACTGGTAGTGCCCACCTAGGTTTTGGATTTCAAGTATTCATTCGCAGGTCTTTCATGAAAAACCCAAAAAATTTCTAAGTCCTTCGGCCTTCACTTTTCATGCATGTATCTTTGTATATGCATTGTTGTTTGTATGCACATTTGAATGTACAAGTACATATGTACATTGGTGGGCCCGAAAATAAGTCAAATCGGCTTTAAAAAAAGAAAAAAAGGTGCAAAAATTGGTTGTATGCATCTTTGTATGCATATCGGGCTTGTATGTGCAATTCCGGGCGTGAAAAGTGGATGTACATTGAAGATTCTGTCGCAGATTCCTGGAATATTCCATTCTTGTATGTAAGGGTTTGCATGTATATTTTGTATATATATTTGATATACAATGGGTAGATACAATGGCGATATGCAAAGGAAATATACATCACCTGGATGCAAAGGCAGAATGTACATCGACAAACATACATGCAAGTCATTATGCAAAGGAAAAGATGCAAAGTCAATGTGCAAAGAAGGGATACAAAGCCTCAGGCCCACTAGTTGCATGAATAGGCGATTGTATGTTTGCACATGCAATCAAATATACAAGGCTAATATACAAAGGTAAAACATACAAGGCCCAGACGCGAAGGGAGAATTTGTTATGGCGGATAAATTTCAATCGGGTCCGCAGGTTGTATATTGTGCATTGTATATATGATATACAAGGAGATGTGCAAGGAGTTACATACAATGCTCAGACCTTATTGAAATTTGTAATTTGTTTCATAGTATTTTGGGGTCCGCAGTTTGTATGTTAGGCGCATTGTATATGCAATGTACAAGGTAATATACAAAAACAAGATGCAAGGCGGACCCGATTGAAATTTCAAATTGTTTTATAAGGATTTGGGGTCCACCTTGTATGTTGGTGATTCTATGTTTGTACAATCACATATACAACCACATATGCAAAAGAAAAGATACATTGGCTCGCTGATGAAGATGCATATACACAGCGATGGAGAACCAATCAGCGACTGCCATGTGTCTAGGGTCGGTTGTATGTATATGCTTTTGCATATACAAAATTTGAATGTGCATCAGGCGAAAATGGCAAAAAGGCAAAAAAGGTAAAATGGAAGAGGGAAAAGTCAACAATGGAAAAAGGGCACCTACATGGCGCGATCTCATTGGTTGTGGACTTTTCAAGGCATTTTGAGGCCATTGATCTTGGCGATAGGGAGGAAATCGATGGCCCGTTTCAAATCTTCAGTGCTGAAGTGTTTTTCTACGTGTTCACTGCATCATTTCAAGCAGGAAGAATTACAAAGCACGCAGTTTCCAGAGGCCACGGGTAGGTTATCCATTAATGATAGAATTTGCAGAGGTATGGGTCTTGATTGACAGGCTAGCTACTTTCTTCATGAGGAAAATCTCCATGCGGTGGCACACTTCCTGAATTCACCTGCTCCTTCCCTCTTCTTCCCCCTAGTGCATTCAATGTTTTGGGTGCCATTCTAAGGTGCGCTGTATCTGGCAGCATTTTGAGTTGACCATTGTACTGGTTGCTGAGTACATGTTCTTGCTATTTAGTGAACTGTGTTACTCATTTTTTTGGTTGTTGAAGACTTGGGCATTTTTTTGGAGGAAATAATGAAGATCAGAGCATTTCTTGGCTGTTCTATCTCTTTTGTGAGTTTATGAGTTGCATTTGAGTGCACCTTGCACATATGTTCAGTTTCATGTCATGTTTATATGAAAAATGCTTCTTTGCATGTGTTTAGTTGTTTGTCTCCATTTGCTGTATGCATTGCTTCTTCTGAATCTGGTTGCTAAGGGTTCCTAAGATTCTAGAATATAGACTTTCTGTATTGTATGCTTGATCTGTGACTTCCATTCAAGGAGTGGATTAAATTGTTTTAGATTAAGTATGAGGAAGAATGTATGTCAGCTGGGATATTTGTAAGTAGAGGCAGCTAAATACTCAGTCTTGGGTGGTGTTTGTAAGGCAAATACCAGTCTTAGCCCCTTGGAACTTGAATGCTAGTGCAAATCATTCTCTTGTATATGTCTAGTTGACTCCTTGCCCTGAGATAGGCACCGATATGCTTCTTTTGTAGTAGTTATGACCCAAAACCCCCTGTCTTGCATCCAAAATATAATACAAATCATTTCTTAATTCCAACCTATCAGTTTGTAGGAGTAGAAATAGGACCCTTGCATACTCTCATTCCTCAACCAGTTATATATGTCCAAGAACAGTGCCAAACTTGTGATTTATCATGCAAATCTTGGTCCAAACATGAGAGTATTCTACCTGTTGTTGTAAAGCTAAATCTTTTTGTCATTGGGCGAGTCAAGGTTAAATCTTTAGCTATAGGGATGCCCCCCTTGGTGCGGCAGAACCAGAAGTGAAGGGGAGGCAGCTCATGCAACCTCCTGTATTTGTTGGCTAAATCTGCCTGTGCATTGGAACTGGCAAACCCTCTGCTGATTCAGAGAGAAAGAACCAATAGTAACCATTCATTGATTACTATAATACGTTGAGTTGTGCTTTGGAGTGTGGGGTTTTTCACCCGAAAGGGTTTTCCCCACGTATATCTTATGTTGTTATAATTTGGAATTGTTCTTGCATTTGAAGCTATATTAATCTCTATATTAATTGTGTATCTTAACTGTAACTAAAAAGAACTAAGAAAAATTTTCTCTACTTCCCCTCATTAGATTGGTGTAGGAAGCTGTTTCTGCTTACCTTGCTTCCTTTCAGTTGGTATCAGAGCCTAGCTAGTTTTGGTCCTACCTGCTAGGTAGAGGGTTTTTTGTACTAATCTTCAATTGAGTGGGAGTCTTGTAGAGTATTTTGTGATCTTGTTGCAGTGAGAAGATGGCAAGCAAATCTGGGAGATTCGAGATTGAAAAAAATCAATGGAGGCAACTTTGAGTTGTGGAAACTCAAGATGGAGGATATGCTAGTGGATAGAGATTTATGGCTTGTGATATCTAACAGCAAACCTTAGAGCATGAAACAAGAAGATTGGGATTAGATGGATTGGAAGGCCATGGGTCTCATCAGGCTCTATTTGGCTGATTTTGTGCTCTTGAACATCCATGTGGAGAAAACTGCAAAAGAGTTATGGAAAAAGCTTGGTGATGTTTATTAGGCTAAGTCCTTGGTAAACAAGCTATTCTTAAGAAATAAAGTGTACTCTTTGAGGATGGAAGATGGCGGATTTGTGGTAGATCATCTTAATTCTTTTAATATGCTTGTTGCTCAGTTGATCTCTGTTGGTGTGAAGATGGAGGATGAGGATCGTTGCATGACATTGCTGTGTTCTTTACCAGATTCATGGGACCACCTTGTGATGGATACTGGGAGTACCACTACCACCTTTAAGATGGATGAAGTGGTTTCTTCACTGTTGTCTGAAGAAATGTAGAGAAAGTCTTCCAAAATGGTTAAGGAGGCTCTTACAGTTCATGGTAGGTCCAACGAAAAAGGAAAGAAACACAAGAAGAAAGAAGACAAAGGAAGATCCAAATCTCATGGGAGATCAAAGTCTCCTGGAAAGTACAA
This sequence comes from Cunninghamia lanceolata, assembly GCA_027924645.1. Lineage (NCBI taxonomy): Eukaryota > Viridiplantae > Streptophyta > Pinopsida > Cupressales > Cupressaceae > Cunninghamia > Cunninghamia lanceolata. The sequence continues at coordinate 1,289,350 of BSBN01000135.1, read as the reverse complement.
GGCCTTATGTTGGAACTATGACAAACCTGGTCATTTTCGCAAAGATTTAAAGGAGGAGAAAAAAAGAAGAAAAAAAACCATGATTCTAACTTCGACAAGTCCTCTCAAGATGATGGAGAAGTGTTTGTCGCTGCCTTGGCAACACATGCATCTAAGGATGTGTGGTTAATTGATTTTGGTGTATCATTTCATATGACATCCCACAGAAACTGGTTTTCAAAGTATAAAGAGTTTGATGGTGGGAAGGTGTACCTGGGTGATGACTCTCACCTGGATATAGCTGGCCATGGAAGAGTCCTGATCAGATTCCCTAATGGTTGAGTGAAGGGGATCAATGGTGTACTGCATATCCCTAGGTTGGCACGAAACCTACTATCTATAATAAAACTAAATGATGTGGGTGTTTAGGTTGTTTTCTTGAATGGAGGATGTAAGATGACGAGAGGAGCTATGGTGTTAGCTAAGGGTGTTCAGATTGGCACTCTATTTTAGCTTGATGCATGCACAGTTCAGTGCAATAGTGCCTCTATTTTGAAAAAGAGAGCTTCAAATTCTTCATCCTAACTATTGGAACTAGTAGCCAAGAAGATTGTTGCATCTACATCTGATGGTCATGCTTTCTGGGTACCCAAGGGTGCTCATTCTATGGAGATGAAACTTCCTACCGAGAAAACAATGTTGTGGCACCAAAGGCTAGGCCATATTGGTGAAAAGGGTTTGAGGACCCTGAAAAATAAAAACATTGTTGAGGGTAGGACTGATTGTAACCTTGAGTTTGATTTTTGTGAACACTGCATATATGGAAAATAAAATCATGTTTAGTTTTACCATAGTTCTCATAAATCTTCTGAGGTGTTGGATCTAGTTCTCTGTGATGTTTTTGGTCCTGTTAATGTTCCTTCAATTTCAAAATCTATATATTTTGTTTCATTTATTGATGACTATAGTAGGACATGGGTATATTTTCTTAGGAGTAAATCTAAAGTTTTTGCAAGATTCAAAGAGTTTAAGGTTCTTGTTGACAATAAAAAAGACAAGAAGATTAAATGTTTGAAAACTGATAATGGTGGTGAGTTTTGCTCAGCAGATTTCGACAAGTTTTGTAAAGAACAAGGTATTGAGAGGCATAAGACAACTCCATATACTCCTTAGCAAAATGGAGTTGTAGAAAGAATGAATAAAATGTTGATGGAGAGGGTTAGGAGCATCTTAAGTGGAGCTGGCCTAGAACAAAAGTTTTGGGTTGAAGATGTTGCTACTACTTGTTACCTAGTTAACATGTCTCCTACATCGATGCTCGTTAACAAGACCCCTATGGAGGCATGGTCTGGTAAGAAGCCTTCATTAAGAAACATTTGAGTATTTGGTTGTGAGGCATATGCACATGTGCCTAAGGAGAAGAGGTCCAAGTTAGAGAATAAGGTAGTTAAATGTATCTTCATCGGTTATAGTATCGGTATGAAAGGGTACAAGCTATAGGATCCAGTGGCCAAAAGAGTTCTATATAGTTGAAATATGATCTTCAAAGAGTTCAATCCTTCTTTTGTTGTTCTACAACCAGAGAAAGAAGAAAAGAAAGATGATGTAGTTCAACTTCCTCCCACCCCTGAGAAAGTTGAATCGAAGACACCAGTTGGATTTGATGATGAGAAGAGCTCTAGCAACTCTAAAAGTTTAGAAGAAGAAGATGAAGAACCTCAACCTCAACTTGTGAGGAGGTCCACAAGAATAAGGTGACAACCTGAAAGGTTTGGTTATTCATTACATGATTCCAGTTGTAGTTTTTCTTTGATTTCTAATGCTGATGAGCCTAGGACCGTAAGGGAGGCTATGGGTATGAAAGATGCAGGTTCCTGGAAGGATGCCATGGAAGAAGAGATGGCTTCTTTGGAAAAGAATAATACTAGGGACTTGGTACCTTTGCTAAAAGGAAGAAATCCTGTTGGATGTAAATGGGTGTTTAAGAAAAAGTTTGGTTCAAATGGCAACATTGAGATATATAAGGCAAGGTTGGTTGTGAAGGGGTATTCACAGGTGGAGGGAATTGACTATGGTGAGATTTTCTCTCTAGTTTCAAAGTTGACATCTATTCAGTTTCTGTTATCTCTTGCAGCAACATATGACTTAGAGGTGGATTAGATGGATGTGAAGACAACATTCCTTCATGGTGACTTGGAGGAAGAAATTTATATGTCACAACCAAAGCACTACATTGTGAAAGGTAAAGAAAATCTGGTTTGCAAGTTGAAAAAGTCTTTGTATGATCTTAAGCAGTCTCCTAGGATGTGGTACCAAAAGCTTGATGCCTTTGTGTTGAGTATTGGATTTCTAAGATTAAAATTAGATCATTATGTTTACTTTAGGTTTGATAATGATCGCATTCTCATTATAGCATTGTATGTTGATGATATGTTGCTAATTGGGAATGGTAAAGGTTTGATTTCTTATTTGAAGTCTTAGTTGTCAGCATAGTTTGAAATAAAAAATTTAGGGGCAGCTAGGTACATTCTGGGAATGGAGATCATAAGAGATAGAGCAAACATAAAACTTTGGTTAAGCCAGAGTAAGTATGTGAAGATCATGTTGGAGAGATTCAACATGGCAGATTGTAGACCTTTTAGTGTTCCTATTTCGATGGGGACAAAGTTATCTATTAAGGATTGTCTGAAGTCTCCTTCTGCGATGGAGGATATGAGTAGAGTACCTTATGCTAGTGCGGTTGGCAGTTTGATGTATGCGATGGTTTGTACAAGACCAGACATTGGCCAATCAATGAGAGTCCTTAGCTAATTCATGGCTAATCCTGGACAGATACATTGGGATGTGGTAAACAGAGTTTTCAGATATTTATGGGGTACTTTTGAGTATGCCTTGTGCTATCATGCTTATCCTACTGGTTCTCAGCATTCTGTGAGTATTCATGGATTTGTGGATTTAGATTGGGCAAGAGACATTGACAACAAGAGATCCACCAGTGCGTATGTTTTCTCTATGTTTGGTGGTGCTATTAGTTGGATGAGTAAGTAGCAACTTGTGGTTTCTTTGTCCATGACTGAAGTAGAGTACATGGTAGCTACTCATGCTTGTAAGCAAGCCATTTGGCTTAAGAGATTATGTTCTAACATTGGGTTTGATGCAGGGAAGATTACCATTTCTCGTGATAGCCAGAGTGCCATATGTTTGGTGAATAATCCTACATTCCATGCGAGGACCAAGCACATTGATGTACAATACCACTTTTTATGTGATATGGTAGAGGATGAGAAGGTGAATTTGGAAAAGATTGATACTTTGGTGAATATTGTAGATTCCTTGATGAAGCCCATGAGCACAGAGAAGTTCAAATGGTGTTGAGAGTCTATGGGCCTCTTGGCCCCTAGCAATTAAATCGTGCCATTCTGGTGGCTCTTGAAAGGTGTTAGATAAGTGGGAGAATGTTGGGAATTAAGGTGGCTCAACCTTTGCAAGTTCTTAGCATTTATTATTTAATTGTATTTAATTTTTTGCCTATTATTGTATTTTGTATGCAAATATGATTTTGTCACTTTGTGGGAGTTGGCATGGTGATGTGTCATCCTAGATGGAAGGTGACTAAGTGTATTTTTGTCCTCATATGAGGAGATAGGTGTTCCACTTTGTGGTAGAAGACTTTTGCCATCTATCAGTTTGGTGTTGCAAGAGGTTTATGACGCGTAAGAGTTATGACATATTCTTATGGCAAATCTATGACATGTAAGTGTTGGAAGCAATACAAATAACTGAGAGGGGGGGTGAATCAATTATTTTATAACTTCTCTAATTTTTACTTTCTTTTCTTATCTTAACAATTAGTGCTTTAACAAAACATGAAAGCATAAGCAACCACAAGAACTGAAATGAGATTAACACACATAACACCAGGATTTTTATGTGGAAACCCTGTTAAGGGAAAAACCACAGGGTGACTAATCCAAGATTGTATTCTTTGTTAAAAGAATAAAGGAGTACAAATGGCACTTGCCAATTAGGGCTCACTACCCGAGCACACTGCTCACAAGAGGCACACTGCCTACAAGAGACTCACTATCTACAAAACTTACAGAAGATATCCAAGTATTTGCACTGATGAGAAGCATCTAAATATGCAAGAGTTCAGTTCTGGTTAGGCACAATATACTGATCTGGCACATTTCATTCTTCCTCTGCTCAGTGTTGCTATTCTGTCACATTCCAGACTTGAATTGTTGTCCACACACTTATCTCTACTTTTCTTCGCACCTTTCTACTTGAACCATAACTACATCACACCCACAAGCTTGGATCTATCTGATATATATACCCGCATTAAGAATTTCCTTCAACTTCTTTGTTGGCATCAAGAACACTTGAGATATTTGCAAGTTATTGATCTATTAGCTGAATCCATGCTTGATTAATGATGCGCATCAAAAACTTAGGCATAGAAGTCATTAATTAGGTTGGCCAATAATGTATAATGCGACAAATTTATTGATCAACACTTTTTACACATCCGCATTGAAGTTTGATACTCTGTCAGTTAGTTCTTCCTCTGTCTGTTTTGCCTAACTAGAACCCAACACTCAGATGCTCATATCTTTTTCATACTTTATCACCAAAGGCTAAATCTCTGGAATATAATAGTCATGATACCCTTCTTGACTTGTCCAAGTTCGCAGCTTACTGAGTTACACCATCTGAGAGATCCGGACCTGATTGTCAGACCTTGTTACATACTCTGTTCTCATTCACCGGACCAAAATAATCTCCAATCTGACTTCCAGTATAGACATATTATGTACTATGGATGTGTGGGATAGACTTTGTTGCCATCAATGATGACACTTATGAAGCCACACAGTGTCTCTTGCCAATAGTAAGAGCCATAAATAGAAGATCCTATGAAAGGTGGAGACAAGTGTCAAAAAGCATCTTGCATGGAGGAAGTAGGCACCTAAGTTTGACTATGATAGGTTGTAAGAGAATCTACTATTAATGGTTAGTTATGACAGATTCTCTTACAGCTGTAAGAGTTGTCATATATGACATATTTTATGACATTGTAAGAGCATCTGTCATACCTTAATTGGGTGAATTTGAGGTACCCAAGTTGGGGGTTGTAAGGGATGAAAGATAATTTCTTACAAGTGTCATATGCATGTTTTATGGCCTTGGAAATTGGGCCACATGGAATTGGACGAGTTCCTTATGTGACTTGCTCTAGAAGCTACTTCCATTCATGCTACTTCTCTTTATATAAAGGTGCTTGGAGTTGGATATGTATGTTGTGTTAGATTTCGGGCAGACAACTGAGAGGGGGGGTGAATCAGTTGTCCAAAACTTTCTTCCAATTAAACACTTAAATCCATTTGTAATTCAGCAGCATAATAATAAATCAATCATGGAAACACAATGCATTAAATCAAAAGCAGAAACACATTAACACACAAGACACCAAGATTTTGACGTGGAAAACCTGGTTAAGAGAAAAACCATGGGGTAATTAACCCAAGATTGTATTCTTTGTTAGAAGAATAGAAAGAACAAAATGGTACATGCCAATTAGGGCTCACTGCCTGAGCACACTACTCACAAGAGGCTCACTGCCTACAAGAGACACACTATCTATAGAATAATAAGTATCACATACTTGAACTGGAGAATAGCATCTTCACGATGCTTGAGTCAGTTCCATTTAAGCTCAATACTTCTACTCTACCTTTCACTCTGCTCCTCTCTACCACACTCTCATCGCCACAAGGCACACTTTGAAATGATTTTACAACTCCTTATTTATACAAGACACCAACTTAGGAATTATCATCCAAGTCGGCATACATAATAGAGCAAGTACATAAATACAACATGACTTATTACAAAAAGACTTCACGCGGATCAACACACTGTCGGCTACACAGATCTGAGACTTCAATCTTTCTTTGGGAACATGCCATTCTTCACAGGACACCTTCCAGATCATCCGCAGGATGTGTAACTCATCCGGTCGGACAAACTTAAGAAGAACATCATCATCCGGAAGTAAATATTTAATTATGAGCTCAATATTCAATGCAGACCATCAACACGAATTGGACACAATCCAAAGACCTCCACAAGCTTGCCTGAGACATCAAGAACATCCACACTACTTCTTCTTACTGAAATCATTCTCTCCTTCATCTGGAACCTCAAGAACATAGTTTATCATCACTGTCATATTGGAATAGATGCTTGCAGACCTCCAGACCATGAACCAATTGAGTTGTCACTTCACATTGACTTCCTAAACACTCCACCAAATCCGCAGAACAAGATATTTCATTTCCAGATCTCACCGGACCTATCTGTATCACTCTGTCACCTCTGAACATCTGCCAAAACTGGTTTTACTTAAGTGGCCATAACTTCTTTAGATCTTCATGCAGACCTCTAAAATATTTACTAGATCATATTAAGACATATATCTGCAAACCCTTTGAAGCGCATCCTCTTATCTTCATCTTAGCAGGAATCTTTACCTCACTGTCTTCACTGTTCTTCTCTATTCCTGATTAGGACTAATTTTCTCAATATCCTTAGCACATAGCTCATCCAATCCTTATCATTAATGCAACAAGAGTATGTTGACATCAATGACAACACCTGTTAGGCCCATACTTGCAACATGTTGTTCATTTTGCAGGTACAGAAATGTTTCCAGAATTACTCTAGACTTGACATCGTGACTACTCCTGAAAGAGCTTGGATCTGAAACTATATTGTAACCATTCATTGATTACTGTAATACATTGAGTTGTGCTTTGGAGTGTGGGGTTTTTCACCTGAAAGGGTTTTACCCACGTATATCTTGTGTTGTTGTGATTTAGCATTGTTCTTGCATTTGAATGTGTATTAATCTCTATATTAATTTTGTATCTTAACTATAACTGAAAAGAACTAAGAAAAATTTTCTCTACTTCCCCTCATTAGATTGGTGTAAGAAGTTGTTTCCACTTACCTTGCTTCCTTTCAAAATTTCCCCTGAATTTCTATAATCTCTTTGTTTTTAGCTCACTTAGCTTCCACACAACTCCTTAATTATATTGTTTGCTTGTTTCTTTGCTATCCTTTTCAAACCTTAGCTTTTAGCTTTTTATGGTTCTCTAGGTTTCTTAGCGTCATTCCTGTTACCTGACCATGACTTTATCCTCCAAGGTCCTCTTATCACTTCTCACCATGATTCACAACTAAAATTCATTTCTTTGTAATAGCCAACTCTTCAATTTGCTTTGCAATATGATTTTGCACTTAGAAATTTTTGGTAATTTGCTTTTCTTGCTATGCAATTCTATATAGACCTCCAATGACACTTTTTGAATTAAATGATTCACCCACTTCTTTTTTCCTTTGTTTCCATTAGTCTCTATTCATGATGTGACATTAGTCCAACCATTGTATTACAAAACTACACTTTTAAATAATTGTACACTAACATACACTATTATACATAATTTGCATAACATTTCTTCTTTTAATTTCTTCTACCTCTATTTTAATCTCTTGAATGGTAGTGTTTTAGTTTGGCTCCATTCACATAACCATTCACTAGATCATCTTGTAAGGTCTTCAATTTCACAACTCCATAGTATGTTATCTCATCAATTTTGTATGGCCCAAGCCACTGCATTTTCATCTTTCTTAGCTTCTTAAATTTGTTTTCATTTATTAATACCATATTTCCCTCCTAGAATGTTTTGTTCCTTATTATTATGTTGTGCTAGTATTTCTAGCATCTTTTCTCCTAACTTTGATTATATGTGGTCAGTCATCTTTTCTCATCTAACTTTTCCAATTCTACTAGCCTTTCTTTTAGGTACTCTTCTTGATTTAATCTCAATTTTCTATCTAGCCTCAAATTTGGTATTATATATTGAATTGGGAGGGTGACATCCAACCCATACACTAGCTAGAAGGGAAAAAGAAAAAAATATGTTCAATCTTTTCTAAGATGTCTTTTATGCCCATAACATTCTTGGAATCTTGACACCCTAAACTGATTTAATCTCATTATGTAGTTTAGTAAGTGTAGTGCCTAATATTTTGTTGAAACCATTAGCCTATGGGTGATAAGGGTTGCTTCTATTATGAGTGATCATGAAATTGTCCAGAAGCTCCACAACAATCTTGTTAACAAAATGTTTTCCCTAGTCATTAGTTAGGCTCATTAGACATCCAAACCATGTAATTATGTTTTCATAGATGAACTTAGTGGTAATTTTTATAATGCAATCTTTAATAGCTTCAACTTCTATCCACTCGATAAGATACTCAATTCCTATTATAATAAATCTTGCATTAGATTTCTGTGTTAGAGGTTCAATGGGTCTAATGAAGTCAATTGCCCATTTTTTGAATGGGACTTGCACCATAACTGATTGCAAAGGCATCTCATCTCTTGTGGTAGGTCTCCCTACACTATGACATACATCACATAATCTCACATATATGTTAGCATCCTTGAACAAAATAAGCCATCATAATCCTGCGATCGTCACTTTTCTTGGTGTCCCCTCTCCAGAGTTATGGCCTCCTGATATTCCTTCATGGGCCTCTCTCCAAATATCTTTTCTTTCATCTTCTAGTATAAATCTTCTTATTACCTCATCTCTCCTAATAACATTTGATTCCCCCTCAATTAATGTGTAAGGTAATGCCTTCCACATTAGCCTATTTCATTCCTCTTTTGAACTTTCTGGTGGGAATTCCCCTAGTGACAACAATCTACTACCCCTCAACTCTTGCAGTACCACATTGACCTTAAATAGGTTTGCACTAGGAAACTCATCTTCAACTGGTCCTAGATCTTCAACATTATCAATATTGGTCAAGTAACTTGGGGCCTAGTGATGAGGTTGAAGTAGTGCTTTGTTAATACATCACCATTTACTTTTATCAATCCGGAGGTGTTTGGAGCTATCTACAATAAGACTTCTTAGAATGGGGGGTTTTGGTTGAGTGTTTTGGTGAATGGGACTTGGTTTTTTGGTCTTTCCAGAATTGAAAGTGCATGCAAAAATGAAGATCTATCTAATTTCTGAGAAATAAACACACTTTGCTTGGAAGGAAACTATATTAATTTGTTGGAAAGTAAACACACTTGCAGGAAGAGAAACTATCTTAAATTGCTAGAAATCAACACACTTATTGTAAAAGAAATTAATCTAACATGCTCAAAAAGTAAATGAAGATCAATTGAATCCACTATTATTCTACAACAATGAAACACTTTGAATATGACAATACTGATAAAGAATATATCTCTCTTTTTGGTGTTTTAGGATTTTTAAGAACTAACTTGCAGGGGATAGTTAACAACAATCACACATAACATTAAGGAAAAATTAACAAAAATTAAAACATAATTACATAGATACCAAATTATCGAGAGATCTTCCCTTAGATTGGGTAAGCGGGCCCTACTTCCCCAACTAGAGACGATCCTCTTTCTCAACTAACTTCTTTCAGTAGAAATTCCCCTTCATATTAAATCATAGTCCAGATATGGATGAAATTACAAGCATGAGGAATTTTCCTCCTGTTACAACAATCTAGCGATAACTATCTATGAAAACTTAGAAAACTTTGAACTCACTAGAAAGAAATGAATTGCTCCTACTTATACAGTCGAGTATTATTGGAAGAAGAAAACTAACAGTAAGTCTAACTGGAGCGAACTGGGAATAAAGTCAATTGCATGGTTTATTACAATCATAATTCCTAAACAGAATTGCAGATTAGAGATCTACATTAATTCTAACTGCATGGCAAACTAGATGATTCCCTTGAAATGGTGTGATGCAAGATGGTAGCCTCTTTAGTTGGGACTGAGGTCGACTAACCAATATTTTAGTTAGTCACCAAGATTGTGGCGATGTGGTAATGTTACCCTTCTTAGCTACATGATTGAAGCACAAGTTATGTTTGCACTTAAGGATGGACTTGTGGTGATCATTGACTCAAGGGGAGGATGATTTGAGGAAGGTTTTCAGCATATGGAACTATCCAAATGTTTAGGTTCTTCTTTGGACAGAGGGCTCCAGAGGGATTTGGAGACCATTGGTTGTTCATACTACTGCAAACCTTATAAAAACATTCACAAATTTGCACCATAATACATAAAATATGCACGTTTGAAATGTAATCCAGTAGAATAAAGCAAGAGATTTCATCAAAGGAAAGGAAAACTAAACATGTGCATATTCTAACCAAAAGACAAACATAATTATAATAATATGTTATTATATATGCCAAAGTGTCTAAGAGAGTTCTTAAGAACATAAATAACATGAAATAGATGAGTCAATTATATGGCTCATCACCTAGTTTATTTTTCTTTGATTTATCATGATTTTAAAGTCAAATTCTTGGAATAGTAATATCCAACAACATTTTCTCCCCTATATAATTGGTTTGTACATTAAGTATTTAAGGGGTTCATTATTTATGAATAATGTAAAAGGTGGGGATAGAAGGTAATATTTTAACTTATGTAAGGTATACACCATTGCCAAGGCCTCCCTCTTTGTAGTTATGTAATTTCTTTCAACTTGTGTTAGTTTTCTATCAGTGAATGCAATGGGGTGGCCTTTACTTCCTCTAGGTTGTGCTAGTACTATAACTATTGTAGTACTTGAGGCATCCACATGGACATGGAATAGGTGGATCCGGTCTAGGAAAACTAGAATGGGTGCCTCTGCAATCTTGTTCTTTAGTGTATCAAAGGTTACTTGACATTCTTCATGGTGCAAGGGCACCATGTCAAGTCATGTAAATATGGTCTTAAGTTTGGTTTAAGGTGTGTTGAGTCTAAATGTCCTCTAATAAGGTCATAATGGACCATTCATAATGTAATTGGAGTCATTTTAGTGCTTATGGTCATATTTACAAATATTGTCAAAGTGTTGTCTTGTAAAAGTACAAAAAGTGGAAGTTGAACAGTCATGGAACTCAAAAGGCAGTTAGAGAACCTTGAAAATTGTTAGAAATTCTTATATAAGGCTTGTATCATCATTGAGGAAGAGAGTAGATTTGGATATTATGAAGTTCTATTGAAGTTTGAGAGGGAAATTAATAAAGAACATAGTTTTCATGCCTATTTCTCTATTCTTCAATACTGTACGGATTGTACAGACCTGTTGAGGGTCTGAGATCACATGTGTTGGAAATTTCTTTGAGTCTATGTCATTATGGTTTTTGTTTCATTTATTTTCATGGAGTAAATCAAAAGTTATTGCAGTTTCTAGGAAAACAGTTTAAAACCCTAAACTAGGGTAACAGTGGCAAACAAAATTTGTGTTTCATTAATCTTGCCTGGTGGAAAAATCTAAATATTGGTGACATGGTTCTTTTATGTATTTTATTTCATATGCCAAAGTTGTGTACCAAAAGATGAAGGTCTCCTATGGATATTATGATGCCCTAAGTCTGTCCTGACTGCATTTTCCTGTGTTGTAGACTGGTAAGGGCAACAAAATGGGGATTTTTGTGTTTTAGTTGTTGAAACTAGTAACCATACTTGGTGTAAATGTTTGAAGGATTATATCAAGGAGTATTTTGATCCTTTTCAAGTTAGGGTTTGATGAAACTTTGAGTCCATTTGTTCAGTGTCCTGTTAAGGCAGAGTTGACAGTTAAGACAAAACTATGTTTTGCAAGATTTTGTAGTGTTCCATATTGAATGGTTTAAAACCCTTTTGAAGGTCACTTATTTTAGGTGTTATCATGTCAATAATGGTCGTTTTGAATTTTAGGAGGTCCTCATTATGTTGAATGACAAGGTTGGCAAGTTTGAACCGTTTCAAGGAAGCCTAATAGGCCTAAGGAAGGGTTTGTGATTTAGTGAACCTGGGATTGTTTCAGTTGATAAAAGTTGTGGATTTAGGACATTTGAGACCTACCAAGAACATTGGAGTAGAGAATTTTTATTGGAGGAGAGTTTACCTTGTGGTTGCTTTGGAAAACAGGGCTAATTACCCCTCTGTTCAGCATACTAGTCAATTTTAAGTGATGATGTTCCAAAACAAAGGTATGTGATTTTGAGATATGTTGAAGAACACCTTAATGGGTATTTGAAATGCTATTTATTTTGTGGGTTTGATGTTGTCTTAGAGAGATATGGCCAGAAATCATGGTTAGGAGACCTACTAGCTTTTGGTGCAGCCAATGAGGGAATGGTCAAGAATTGAAGGGGGTAGACTTTGGTAAGGGATTGATTTGGTTGTGTTTGGGTCCCTGAGGTGTAAAGAGGCCTGTGGTAACCTTGTGAGGTCAGAGAAGTTGGAAACGCAAGTTGTGCCCTTGAAGAAGGAAGTTGTCTTGAGAAGGTTTCTTGTGAAACTTGTAGAAGTTGCTTATTTGAGACCATTGTTGTGAAATATGCCTACAATAGATTGAGTACAAACCCCTACATTGCATCGCTTCAATCTAGTTAAAATTTATCTTATTCTTCTTCTTGAGTAGCTCTTCAATTGGATCTGTAATTGCCACATATCTCCTAATAAATTTGTGATGATAACTAGTGTATCTCATAAATGTTTTTAATTCAATAATTATTTTAGAGGGTGGTAGATTCAATATTATTGTAACTTTTAAAGAATCCACCATCATGCATTATATATAATGTGGATTAGAAGTATACCAAAAGGTACTACAAATGTACATTTTTTAAAGTTTAGAGCTATTTGGAGGCTTCGACATCTTTCCAACATTAGCCTCAAAACTTGGACACAATCTTTCATTAGTCCATAGGTTGTCCAATTATCTAAGTACACTTCTAAGAAATCATGGATAAATTCTTTGAATACATTTATCATTATTCTATTGAACATTGAAAGAGCATTATTTAAGCCAAACATCACTGTATACATGAATGAGGCCCATTCGATGGTAAAGGTAGTATTAGGTTAGTCTTTCTCTTGTATATTGACCTAATGGTATCTAGAGAATCCATCATTGAAGAAATATACTTCCCAGCTTGTGTCACATCCCCAAACTTTGACTATGCTTTACTTTTACTTGCATGCAATTAGTGGATAAATTTTCATGAATTAATGATTTGACATTTAGAGAAAATGTCAGGATAAATCAATGATTTCATGAGTTATGATTAGATGCGTAGAATTTGATATGTGATTAAATGTTATTGAGATTATTTAATTATGATGTATAAGGATTTACTAATGATACACTAATCCTAGTTTGTGTGATTATGAGTTGTAACTAGGAAATAGATTTCCACCTCCAAGAAAGGAGGGAGAGCATCATTGGAGAGAAGGGAATAGATGTTTGTAAAGGAACAAGTTTTTCCATTCAAGTCCTATGTTGTATAATTAGTGAACCCTCATGAGACAGGTAAGTAGTAATTGACTCTTCTTGTTTAAGTCAATCTCAACTCTTCTATTGTTGATTTGTCATTAAGGAAAGGTTTTCCGACGTCAAACCTTGTTTAATATGGATGAGTGATGTTCATGAAATATTAATGATGTTTAGAGTTTAACCATTTTCTTTTGTCAGAACTCTCTGATATTTTTTTTTCTTGTGATTACCGATTTAATTATATTGACGTTAGTACAAGGTTGCGAGGGGGGAGAAAACCTCAACCCCATACTTGCAATTTGTCACATGATTATACCAACACCCATACTTATGATATTGCTACCATTGTGTTAATATAGGTTATATTTTTTTATTATACATATAATGTATAATGTATAAGTAAAATTGTACGATATAGTCTTGAGTCCTCATCATATAGTGATAAGCTTATATTGTTTCAAAACCACTTCACTCATGTAGTGGGCACAACTCCACACTCCACAAAATGTGGAGAGAGTGGAGAAGCTACTGTTGAGTATAGGAGTGGGTGTTTCCATAGAAGAACTCGTCAGTTGTTGCATGCTCTTTTGGTGGAGTTCTTTTAGGGGAGAGAGGGGCAGTTATCCCCGTGGGAGGAAAGATTTGAGTAGTTTTCATTGTGAAGAGAGAGGTTTTCATTGCGAGATGGGAAGATGGGGAGAGAGGACGAAGATCAAAGGAAACAAAGATAAGATCATTCCATACTTTTGGATATTTAAGATTTCAGGTTTGCCATTATGTTGCAGTCATTTTATGTGATCTTTAGATTAAAAAATGCATTGTATGTATTTATAAACCGTGCTTTACTTATGGGTTGAATTGTTGTTTTGTCTATGTATAAACAATGCCATTATTTTTTGCATTCAAGGGATATACGTGAATACATATAAATTTACATAGTTAAGACTATGGGGGTGGTTGGTGAAAACCATGCCATCAAACTCGATACTCTCATAGTGAGAATTTTATTGCTGCTATAGTTTGACAGACTTTAATACGATATACCTGAGTATACTTTCTTCAATGGAATATTAACCCACCATGTTTTCTTTTCTCTGTCAAACCAACATTTGTCTATATCGGTGAGATATATGGTTGAATGTTTGAGACCAAGTATGAAACTTTCTTTTGTAGCAAAAGATTGAATATTTAGAGTGGAGTAAACTGCCCACAAGTAAACGAAACAAAATATACATGGTGACACAAATAGGTAACATAGTTTAAAACATGATTTCCTATAAGAGTTCTCGGTGTAATGTTTAACAGGTCAAAGTGGAAGAGGTCCATGGTAGACAAAATTTTTAGAGGTATCTATTCCTTCACTATTCTAAATTGTGGCTTTTGTTCCTGAATATATTCATGAGAATCACTGTTGAACAATGATTCCCAAGATGTAATTGGAGTGAGTACATTAATTATTCGATTTTTATTTTAAATATTAGTAAAAGAACTATGTTATGCTTGAAAACAAGAATATATTCGATTGTTGTTTGAACAACTGACCGAGACCCCATCTTACAAATCTCATGTTTGGGTTTATTAGTTTTGAGATAAATAACACATTCTACAGAATGGTAGTACTGTGTAAAACAAAAACTTTTGTTCTTTATTATTAGTAAAACGATAAGAAGACTGGTTCAATGGTAGTCTAAGAAAGACCAGGAGGTCGATAGAATCGTATTATACAATTATACTCACTTGACTTTGTTTGGCAAGTACTCTAGATGATATTTGAATAATAGAGTTGTTTCTTGACACCTAGACTATAAATTGGTTGTCATTGAAGTATGTTATGATATTCTTTTATCTACATGTAATAAGAGTACTAATGTTATTTTGTAAGAAGGTTAGAGAAGAAAAATCTCTAAAGAATAACCCTAATATTTTTAGTAAACATAAGATTCTTCTCATAGTTATGTTATCAATCCAAAACAAGTGTATTTATAGTCGATAAGGATTGGTTGAGGATTCTTAGCCTAAGATAAGTCATTGATAAAGTAATTCTCTATCTCAATATTAGACACCAAAGCCAAGAATATAAACTTATGAACAAGGTGTAGAGTGCAGGAAGTCATAGATTCAGTGTTGCAAGTTGCAACGAGAGGCTTTTTGAAAGACTATGTCCTCATTTTGAAACCATCCTTGGTAAGTCAGGTAGAATATGGGTGAAACTTAGTCAAGTCACTCTATGACTAGTATTAGTCAAACTAAATCCACTATGGGATGAGATAGTGTCCAAGTTGAGTTAGAGGTGTGTGAACTCACAACTATGTTCATTGTGAATGTCTATTTATATTGAATCTCTGGCCAAAGTAATGCATCCATATATGTATGTATTAGTCAGTTCACAGTGTCCAAATGGCATAACCAATCAGAATGATCATGCTTAACTAGAAGGATGTCTAGAGTTGTATGGTTGATTGAGCTACATAGGACACAACACTACGACTCAGATGGAAAAACTTGTTGGTTCTTTATATCTATACCCTTTGTGAAGGGTAGGGCCACTTTTAGGATGGAAGATGTGCAGGGGACCATTGGTCTGTGGTTGGAGGTAAAGCACTCGAGTGATGCTCTCCCTCCAAAGTAGAAGACTCGCTAAGACTTGTGTAAACAAATATCAAGATTCCAGATGCAGTACATTTCATGTTATGACTTTTGACAGTCAAAATTATGTGAAACTACTCTTATTGCCAAGAGAAAATATTTGTAAATGTAAAGTGAGATTTCACTAAAATGCTATCTTTGAATATGTTGTAATTTCAAACTTTAAAAATATTCAAAAAAGATATGCTATTGTTTCCTTTTCATTATGCAAATGTTTATATGTTTATAAACAAATGCTTGTGTTTAACATGTTCATTTACTTTTCCAATGAATTCGGTGTGTAAATTTGAGTAATATGAGAAGGCATGTTACAACTAGCAAATAATTTTAAGACTTCTTAAATAAATGGAGTGGTTAAGGTATCATGGACACAATCCTTGTTCAACTCCCTAAAGTTAATGCAAACTCTAATTTCTCCTATTTTCTTATGTTGGACAACCATAGGGATTATCAAGCCTGTGTCTCCCATTGGTTTGATTATTCCATCGACCAACATTTTATCTATTTCCTACTTTACTTTAATTTTGATATTAGGGTTCAACCTGTAAGGTCTCTTATTTTGTGCCTTGACCCCTTCAACTAAATTTTCATTTGTCATGCTTCCTCCTTAATCCCCTTTAAATCGAGGAAAGTCCTGGGAAATAAATGTTCATAATTATTTAAGATTTCCTCTAATTACATAGCTTCTTTCTCTCTCCAAAGTCTCCTACCCTATCCAGTTTATGGTCTCTAGATGTTATGTTTTCCTCTTTTAGTCTTAAGAGCTAATAAGAGTATTTAGATTTGTCCACATTCTACATCATTATCTCCCTTTCTTCTTCTTCTACCTCAACCTATAGGTTCTTTCGATCCTCTTCCTCATGCTCTCATTCACTTCCTCTTTTAGCCTTGTAAAAAAAATTCTACAACATTGCATTAGACTCATCCACCCATTCCACCAATTTCCAAATTCCCTCCTTGTTGTGGAGCTAACATTTTCTTTTTCTCTCCAAACTTCTCCCTTACTTTTGCTAATGGTGATTTTGTCACTTCTTTCATCTTCTCTAGTACAATGTTCACTAGTTTACTAGGATTATAGGTTGAGAAGGTTCTGTAAAAGTCCTCCTATACCATACTCATATTTATATTATTTCCCTCTTTTCTTGATTGATGTACCATGTTTTTACTATGGGAAATAAGGTCCAGTAGAACAATTGTACCCTTAATATTTCATCATATTATTTTATGCCATCTGATTCGCTACTGTAATGTTTCAAATGTATCTTAGGATCAACATCTTTGTAATATTTAGATGTAACTTGTAATTCCCCTTCTTTATGTATGTATCTTGTTTAAATTGAGTATAGGTAGTTCCTTCCATGTTCAAATCTTGGGTTTATGAGTGTGCCACCAACGTGTTGCACTACATACCAAGGTGGCATCTAAAGCTTCCCTGCTAAGTCTTCTCTTTCAAATGTTAGTTCCATATTTTCTAGATAACTTAGAAGGTCACCTACTCTTGAGTATTGAGGTAGTTTAATGTTTGAAATTCCCCTAGTTATGTGGTATACCTAAGGAGTTTGTAGTGTATTTAATTCTCTTGTATCATTGTTTTCTACCTCTTGTTGTTTGGTGTAATGTTTTCTTTTGTAGTTCTAGTTTGAGTTGTTTTATTGACCCTTCTAAGGCTATACACCTTCCTAGATCCTAAAACTCTTATGGCCCTTGCTCTCTCTATATATAATAGCTACTATCTACCTCAATACACCCTTCCAAATTGGGATTCTCATATGTTTCTATTATAGGGATTCTTCCTAGGGAGTATAGGTCTTTATAATCTTCTTTGTCATCTACTTCCTCTTCTTGCACTATCTCTTTCACTTATGCATTACTCATATCTATGTATAAGTGAATATATACTACCATATCCATTTCATGGAATATCAATTCTTCCTTTTGGGAGTCAAATACTCCATAATTAATAAACCATTCTTTGAAGTTTAGCAAGGCGTTGAACACATCAAAGGGCTCTTTTATTTTTATGACTTCAAAGTCTATCCTTATTGTTATTCCTAGTAAATTTACTTCTACATTTTTGTAGGTTCCTATGATGCTTATTGAGGTCCCATCAACCAACATGATGCTGTAGGGTGTCTTGTATAGCATTGGTTTTCCTAAAGATTCCCAAATTTTCCTAGGCATTATGCTTATGCCTGTGCCTAAATCTACCAATACTTTTTTCATTCACCTATCATGGATTCTCACTTCTATCAAAAAAAGGTTTGTTCCACTTTCTAGAGGTTCTAGTTTCTATTCTAACTTGTTGTGTTGTATTGGCCTCCTTGTGCTTGTTCCAATATTTGGTAAATTATCTTAGTTTTTCCAAGATGTTCTCTTCCTCTGTGGAGGTAGCTAGCTCCTTTAACAACATCACTACTTTTTGAAAGAAGCATGCCTTATGGTATTCCTCCTCTTTTTCTTCTTGGATAACCATTTTTCTCTACCACAAGTTCATGACCTATTTTTGTAGGAATATCTTTCACATTCTCTCCTCAAAATCCTCCATGACCAAATTGCTCTTTGTGGTATTTGCTTCACCTTTTGTAGTTATAGATGCCTTATACTTTTTATATTTTATTATGGATTTCTTTCATAATAACTATTTCCTTTCTAAATACTCCTATTCTAGTTACTCGTCTTCTCTCAATGGGTTTTCTCCTTCCTTCTTAACTTATTCTACCTCTGTCTTTGACATCACTAAGAATTTAAGGGATTCTCTTTATATAATCTCATAATTACTTTTTCCCCCCTTGGTGCATTTGGCCTTGTAGTGGATCCTTGGCCATTCTTGTAATACTACATTTCTCTTGGATAGCTAAATGAATCATGGCTAGCATCACTACAAAATCCACATGTCTTATTTTTTGTCTTCTCTACACTCTATTGGCATAGTTCCCTATCTCACTACATTTGTAGTAGGTTACATCTTCTCTTTTCCATTGGTCTTAGCCTCTACTTCTACTACATCCTCCTTTATAGGTATTATAGTAGTCCCTATTATCATTGCAATCCTCCTTATAGCTGGTAGAAGCTTAGTCATCAAGGGTTTGAGGTACCACATTTTGAATTATGTTGATCTTTTGCTAATCTCTCCATTTTGGTTGGTGGTACCCATAGTCCTATTGATGAAAAGCTCATTCTACTAGTCCTTTGGCTCTTGCCATACCCCTATGGTAGGGTTCATTATTCTTGCATCTATGATTACGCCAGGGCTTGTTCTCCTCTTCATCCATTAACCAAAATAATAATGAAGGGAAATCATTTGTTTGGTGATCATCCCACTCATAGTAAATATCCTACAAACACTCTTGTACTCTTTAGGGGTTCCACAGAGTCCACTCTTAAGTTTGTAGCTCTTTTCTTCCCTTCCATGACTAGGAACTCATTTCTTAGGTGCCCATTTGAAAAATAGGTACACCAAATTTATTCTTCCTTTTGTACCAATTATCATATCCTGATTGTTGTCTCCTTTTTCTAGAATTTATTGTTTAGTCTTCAATTGTTCCAATTGTAGTTTAAGCTTCTCTATCTCAGTGATTTCTTCTTTCATTTTCCCTTCTCTAGGGTTGTGTTTCAATCCAAGAAGCTAACTCCACCACCTCAGCATATGTTTCAAAGGTTCATCCATCCAAAAATGCCCTATAAGTAGGTAGTAACCTGAAGATAAACCATTCCACTTTTTACTTCTTTATGTGTGGTTCATCAAGTTTTATTACCCATCCTTTGAATCTTTGATCAAATTATTTTAGTCTCCCCTTTATTTTGTATCATGTCCCTCATTTTACTCACACTTTCTAAGGGAACTTCTAGTGATTGAAAATTTCTTAAGAACCCTTCCTTTAGGTTAGGCCATTCCTTATCATGATCTAGGTATACATTCATATACCATTTAAGAGCCTCATATCTAAGGTTTCCCACAAAATCATATATCTTGGTTTGATTCTCTCTCACTCTATTTCTCCTCCAAGTAGATTCTAGGACAAATATATGTTCAGTGGCTTCTTTTGTGTCTTTACCAAAAATTGGTAGTTTAATATGGTGTTGATCAAAATTATGTCGGTGATAGGCATCTTTGATTTGTCATTGTTGGATGAGGTTCCTCCTTCACTTACTTTTATGTCTTTATTTTCTATCCTTTTACCTCAGTCTCTCTTTACTTAAAGCACTTGCTCTTCCTATGACACCTACTAGCTTTCTACTATTTAACCAACTTCCTCAATTTCCCTTCTCCCTAGGAAATCTATCTCAAAGAATTCTTCCCCTAATAATTCTTCACACAAGACAATGAAATCCTTTCTATTTGCTTCTTCCTTTATTTAGGGTGTTCCACTAAATATATCTTTAGTTGAAACTCTTTGTTAGAAATGAAGGTGCAAACCACACAGCTAAAATTTGATTCAAAGCTTATTTATATCCTCTAAATAATGTAGAATCAATGGAGATTGCAATAGAAATAAAACCCACTACATAGAAATAACATGCATTAAGAACTGAACACATAACACAATATGTAACATGGAGAAAACCCTTTTGGGTAAAAAATGCCACAAAGAAAAGAGGCTCCAAGTTGTATTATCTTCAAATATGAGATTACAATACATGCACTTCCTTTTCTTCTTCAATCTTCAATCCAACGATGCTTGTTACTCTCAACTCTCCTAAAAATGTAGTACAAATATCCTTATAAAAGGGGGTTCCCTTCTAGGGAAAGAAAACTGACATAATATCGACTGTCAGATCTATGATAGATTTGGATCAGAGTATGGTTGTCAAGTCAAAATCTTAATTGGTGAAGCACCCCTAATTCCATGCCCTAGTTGAGCACTATAGCTCCCAATCCATCCTTTCAATGAATCCTTCAATTCATCATATCCCTTCATCTAGTCTACCAATCCATTTAATATTATTTTGCTTTATTGATTTGAGTATTTAGTTTCTCAGGTGTGTCATTGTCAATGAGTAATAAAATGATTATATGTCACTCTGTTGATATAATCTCAAAACTTTCCACACTCACAATACTTTCACAATTCTTAGAATTCTCCATATTCTCAATATTCTCACATTTCTCAAATTTCTCAACATCCTCAACAATAACCCTTCTGGTGTGCTCCAAATTAGCTTCCCTAGCCTTCTCCATTCTATTGCAATATCTTTCTTGTCTCTCCTAAATTTGTTTCAAACTCTTCTCTTCTATGCTCATTTCCATTGCCATCTTGATCTCTTCCACAATTTCTCTTGCTTTCCTAGTATCTCCTTTTTCCATGGGTATTTTTGATTTCGACTTTCATTAATCCTTTTATTTATCCATAATGGATCATTCTAGACCCACCTTTAGTGTTCGCATCTCTTTAGTATCCCTTTTAAGATCCCCCTCTTTCCATTCATCATCCCTTATGTGCCTAACCCATCTCACAAGATAAGACCTAGTGTAATTTATCGCAAAACATCAAAGATGCTTTATTTCTATCTATAATCCTTTATTATTGATGTTTTTCTTACCAAAAACCTTTTCCCTAAGTTTTTCCTTCCCTTACCCACTAGTAGAAAAACAAGAAAAAATGAATAACAAAACTATCAAAAATTGGTCATGTGGTTAGTAGTTTGGTCATGTGACCATTGGTAGTCTATTGCCAGTCATTTATCTTGCAACCAAATATATGACCAAACAAATTTTAGTCATTAATTTGGTAGTATATTTAGTCATTAATTTGGTAGTATATTTAGTCATAGATTTGGTAGTATATTTAGTCATCAATTTGGTAGTATATTTAGTCACGTGACCATTGGTAGTTTATTGCCGGTCATTTATCTCGTGACCAAATTTATGACTAAACAAATTTTTGTCATTAATATAGTCATTAATTTGGTAGTATATTTAGTCATCAATTTTTGTTAGTTGGTAGTATATTTAGTCAATTGGTAGTTTATTTAATTGTTTTTGAGATTTAAACATAAAGCACAAAAAAACATAATCAATCATTCATTTGCACATAATGAAACAACTATTAAGAAGGAAAAATACTAAAATTTTATTGAGAAAATGTGTTTTTACAGCAGATACAAGACTTAAATATGTCTTTGCTTTGAAAAATGTGTTACAAATTGTGTTTCTCAGTGCTGTGACGGAGAAAACTGAGTTACAATGCTCTATTTTTTGCTTATACAACTTTAAAACATGAAAGAACTACCTGCAAAATGAAGCCTAAATATTTCATCATGGGCTTTTACATCTCAAAATCTAAATAAATGTATCAAAACTCGCTTAATATTGCTAATTGTTGTATTACTTCTTGTTCTTTGCTGCATCTCCTACCTTGGTCTGCACAAACATAACCTAGCAATGCAATAAGTAAATTACCCCTTTGTAACAGAAAGCAAATAAGAAAATAAATAATATCGTGACAAGATTATAACTTATAGTTATACTAGCCTCACATATTTATAACTAAATATTAGTTATTTGCTTATTTGTCATAAGCTAAATCTCATAACTAGCCCTTAAACAATCAGAACACACAAATTCAATCTAGCTTAGTCCAAATGACTGAAATCCCTCTCATGTAAACAATGAAAGTGGCCATCTGAGATAAGGTTCTGCTAGCCTAACATATTGTAATGACTAAAGATTAGTTACAAACTTATTCCGTATATTTATAGGAATCAGTGCAGACTTGCTAGATTATGACCATATCAAAACATCAGTATATATGAGTTATACTATAGTACTATATTAGTATATATTAATGATAGTTATGCCAATTCACAACTAATATTTTTGTCTAACGATAAACAAAATGTTCAACAAACCAAAGTTCTAACTTGAATGGCAGGCAAGAAGTTTGAGACCGTGACTGTAAGAACCATAGTTAAATCATCTAGAAGCTTCTACTGGAAGTTCCTCACTGCTGCAAAAAAATGATTAACTATAAGCTGTTGAATAGCACCCAGCCATTGGAACTCTTACAAGTTCGTAAATCAAGCAAGCATATTTGAACATGACACCAACCAAACTAACTATTGTGGACATCTATGATGCTGCTAAATTTGTTGTATATAAAAAATGATTGTACCCACCATGCCCAAACAATTAAGGACCCAAATATTTAATTTCACTTGAAATGAAAAATGTATATCATAAACCATGCTGATTAAATAATTGATAGAGAGAATAGGAATACCATTCTTGATTTGTAATCCCATTCTGAATTGTCAAGGGCAATGCACATGCACGATCATAATATGGAACACCCTCTTCCTTTTCTTGAGGGGACTGATCCTTTGTCCCTTCCCTCAATTTTTGTTTTGTTGTATTGTCCATCCAATATGTCTGCCATAGAAACAGAAAGAGTTTGTATTCATTTATCACAAAGAAAGTCTTTTATAAAATAATATACTGATTATGGTAAATACTTGCAAGAGATCTCAAATCCATATCAAACACTAACATCCCAATAAGAGTAGCACAATATTTAACTGAGGAAGCAATTGGCAATGTTGGTACAAAACATAAGCACTGACATAAAATTTCTATACAAAACATGACGCAAGCATCATCACTGGTTAGACTAGAAAAGATATCAAATAGGTATTTCTAATTGTAGAAAATGGAACAAATCTAGAAGTAAGACTTAATAATCAGTGATGCAAAATGTGGAAGCATTGACAAGGCATGTGAACTATTTGGTAGAATGCCTCAAAGAGATGTCATCTCATGGAATGCAATGATTGCAGGATATGCACAAAATGGATTTTTTTAAAAGGCTTTAGAAACTTTCAAATAAATGCAAGTAGCAGGTGTAAATCCAAATTTGACAACCTTTGCCAGCATCCTCCCTACTTGTGCCAAAATGGGAGCTTTGGAATAGGGTATGTGTTAGATTCAAGACATACAATTGAGAGGGGGGGGGGATGAATTAATTGTCCAAAACTTTCTTCCAATTAAACACTTAAATCTACTTTGTGATTTAGTAGCATAATAATGAATTAATCATGGAAATATAATGCATTAAATCAAGAGCAGAAACACATCAACACATTAGACACCAAGATTTTGACGTGGAAAACCCGGTTAAGGGAAAAACCATGAGGTAATTAACCCAAGATTGTATTCTCTATTAGAAGAATAGAAAGAACAAAATGGCACATGCCAATTAGGGCTCACTGCCCAAGCACACTGCTCACAAGAGGCCCACTGCCTACAAAAGACACACTGTCTACAGAATAATAAGTATCACCTACTTGAACTGAAGAATAGCATCTTCACCATGCTTGAATCAGTTCCATTTAAGCCCAATACTTTTGCTTTGTTTTTCCTTCCTCTGTACTTTACCACACTCTCATCTCCACAAGACACCCTTGAAATGACTTTACAATCCCTTATTTATACAAGACATCGACTTAGGAATAATCATCTAAGTCGGAAAACATCTACAAGAACATCCGTAGGATGTGTAACTCATCCAGTTGGCCAAACTTAGGAAGAACACCATCATCCGGAAGTAATTCTTCAATTGCAAGCTCAAACTCCAATGCAGACCATTAACACAAACTGGACACGATCCAAAGACCTTCACAAGCTTGCCTGAATCACCAAGAACATCCACACTACATCTTCTTGCTGAAATCCTTCTCTCCTTCATCTAGAACCTCAAGAACACAGTCTATCACAACTGTCATAATGAAAAGATGCTTGCGGAATTCCAGACCATGAACCAATCGAGTTGTCACTTCACAAGGACTTCCTAAACACTCTACCAAATCCACAGAACAAGATAATGCATTTTTGGATCTCACTGGACCTATCTATATCACTCTGTCACCTCTGAACTCCTACCGGAACCAGTTTAACTTAAGCGGCCACAACTTCTTCAGATCTTTATGTGGACCTTTGAAATCTTTATTGGATCACCTTAAGACACATATCTACAAACCCTTTGAACCGCAACCTTTTATAGTCATCTTAGCTAGGGTATTTAGCTCACTGTCTTCACTGTTCTTCTCTGTTCCTTATCATTAATGCAACATGAGTATGTTGACATCAATGACAACATCGGTTAGACCCATACTTGCAACAATCTCCCCCTTTGTCATTGATGGAAACATATGATGTGAAAAACTGTTTTGACCATCAACACAAGAGCTTCTCCTTACTATCACAACTCCCCCTATCAATAACAACCATTCACAGGTCTTCTCTTCCTGTACTTCTCCCCCTTTGATCAGCAACCATTTGTTTTTCATATGTCTTCTCTCCCCCTTTGACATCAATGGCAAAGGGCGCGAACTTCTTTAGCATCATACCAGCTGCTCCCCCTGAGTAGCAGCTCTCCATCATCAATCTAGATCACAAGATATGACTATGATATCCACCGGACTGATGCACATCAGTGCACCTTAGTTCATCATCGGAGGGGCAATAACCCCTAACTTCTCCCTGAGATACTCAAAAGAGTCCTTAGGTAGAGGTTTAGTAAAGATATCTGCAATTTGATCCTTCGAAGGTACAAACTCCAATCTGACTTCATTCTTGTTCACTTGCTCTCTCAAAAAGTGAAACTTGATGGATATATGTTTAGTCTTTAAATGCAACACCGGATTCTTAGATATATTTATTGCACTTGAATTATCACAGAAGATTGTGATAGGCTCCTCATACTCCACTCTTTTGTCTCTTAGCATTTACTTCATCTACAAAACTTGAGTACAATTACCTGCTGCTGCAATATATTCTGCTTTTGTAGTGGACATAGATATTGCCTCTTGTTTCTTGCTCAGCCAAGAAACCAATCTCTTCCCCAAAAAGAATGCTCCACCACTGTTACTCTTCCAGTCATCCACATCTCCTACCCAATCTGTATCTGTATATGCATGAAGAGAAAAATCATGATCTCTAGGATACCACAATCCATACTCAACTGTTCCTTTTAGATATCTAAAAATCCTCTTGATTGCCATGACATGAGATTCTCTAGGATCAACTTGAAATCTAGCAACAAGACCAACAACATTCATAATGTCAGGTCTAGTTTGAGTGAGATACAATAATCCACCAATCATTGACTTGTACTTTTTCTGATCAGCCTTAGGAGAGTCATCATCTTTGCTCAATTTACATCCAGTTGCCATGGGAGTATTCATTGCTTTTGAGTCTTCCATCCCAAATTTCTTCAACAATTCTTTCACATATTTGGTCTGAGAAATGAAGATTCCTTTCTTATTTTGAATGATTTGCAGACCCAAGAAGAAATTTATTTCCCCAAGCATGGACATCTCAAATTCACTTTTCATTTGATTTGCAAAATTTTTACACATACTATCTCTTCCTCCAAAAATGATATCATCAACAAACACTTCAACAATCAAGATGTTTTCATGATCAATTTTGAAATACAAATTACTGTCAGTAGTACCTTTGTTGAAACCAATCTTCAAAAGATGTTTATCTAATCTTTCATACCAGGCTCTTGGGGCTTGCTTTAGTCCATACAGTGCTTTCTTCAACTTGCAGACCATATCACCATGATCAGACAATTCAAATCCATCCGGTTGCTCAATGAATACTTCTTCTTCCAAGTCACCATTCAGGAAGGTAGACTTGACATCCATCTGATATACTTTGAAATCCTTGAAAGCAGCAAAAGCAAGAAATAGTCTGACTACTTTAGTTCTTGCCACCAGAGCAAAAGTTTCTTCAAAATCAACTCCTATTTGAGAATAACCCTTGCAGACCAATCTAGTTTTATTTATGATTACTTTACCAACTTCATTTAATTTGTTCTGGAAGACCCATTTGGTTCCAATCACATTCTTGTTTCTAGGTCTAGGAACAAGATCCCAAGTGTGATTTTTCTCAATTTGCATCAGCTCTTCCTCCATTGCTTTAGTCCAATTTTCATCATTGCAAGCTTCATTCACTGTCTTAGGTTCAATCTTTGAAATCAAACAATACTCTTCTGAATCTTGAGCAATCCTTCTTCTTGTTTGTACACCTTTGCTTTTATCACCTAAGATCTGATCTTTAGAGTGGTTCAGTCTTACATACCTAGGAACTTTGGGAGTTTCTTGCACATCTGATTCTTGATCAGGATCATTAAAACTCATCTGTTCTTCCTAATTTATCGGATCAGTTTGATTTTGAATTTCAGAAGGGGCTTGGGCTCCTTGAATCAGAACACCATTCTGATCAACTTCATCATAGTCATAAAACCTTGAGGGTTTTTCAATTCCTTCATCAACCTTCACATTTGTACTTTCTATAATTTTTCTCAGTCTCTTGTTATAACACCGATATGCTTTGCTTTGAGTAGAGTAACCCAAGAATATTCCTTCATCGCTTCTAGCATCAAACTTGCCTAAATCTTCATCTCTTTTAATGTAACATTTGCTACCAAAGACTCTGAAATACCTCACAGTAGAAATGATGCCAAACCAAAGTTCATAAGGAGTCTTACCAGTATTGCTTATGATTTGTCCTCGATTGAGAGTATAGACTGCAGTGCTGACAGCTTCTCTCCAATAGATCTGATGAACATTTGCTTCCATAATCATTGTCCTAGATGCTTCTTGGATGGTCTGGTTCTTTCTCTGCACTACTCCATTCTACTGTGGAGTCCTAGGAGCAGACAACTGTCTCTTTATTCTATGTTTCTCACATAATACTATGAACTCACCAGATGTGAATTCTCCACCTCTATCAGATCTCAGACATTTTAATTTTAGTCTGGTTTCATTCTCTACCATAGCCTTAAATATTTTGAATTTCTCAAGAGCTTCTGATTTCTCTTTCAGAAAAGTTGTCCACATCATCCGAGAGGAGTCATTAATTAATAACATGAAGTATCTATCACCTTACACACTTCTGATCCTTGTCGGACCACATAGATCAGTATGCACTAAGTCCAATAATCTGGTAGAAGATTGTTCCTTGCTTTTGAATGAGACTCTGCTTTGTTTACCCAACTGACATTCTTTGCACAAACTATTTGTAGCTTTCACTAATTTTTTGATCTCTTACAGCTTGAGTGTTTCTTATCTTGATGATATTATCAAAATTCACATGATACATCCTCCTATGCCATAACCAACTCTGATCAACTTGAACAAATAAGCAACTTTTACCAATACCAACCAAGCGGAATATATTACCTTTAGTTTGAGTACCGGATGGAATCTCTATTCTGGAACTTTCAAAGATCTTGCATTTTCCATTCTTGAATCGAAGATCATAGACTTTGTCCACCAACTGTCTAACACTGAGAAGATTATGCTTCAATCCTTCAACATACAGTACATTACCGGTTTTGTTCCTTCCATCAAAAGAAATAGTTCCTCTACCTCTGATTCTACCAGCAAAATTATCACCAAACTTTACCACTCCTCCTTCATACCTTTCCAAATCTATGAACTTATTTTTGTCACTTGTCATATGGTGAGAGCATCCACTGTCAATGACCCAATCATCCTTTTCTTCAACTTGGGTAGCCAGAGCTCTTTCTACAACTTTGTGATTGACAGATTCAAAGGGCATTGGTTCTTCTTCCTTAATGGCAATAAACACCCAATCACTTCCGTATTTGTTCCCTGTCTCTGATTCATCATCTGTTACTCCTTCATTATCTTCTTCTTCATGAACATAGTAACAATTCTTTTGGAACCTTGATCTGTTAGGATTTGGCCTTGAAAATCTTTCTGGACACCTTGAGGCAAAATGACCAATCTTATTGCAGTTAAAACACTTAAAAGGCAATTTTCCTTCATACTTACCAGATCCTCTTGGCAGTCTTTTTGCAATAAGGGCTTCAAGTTGAGCAGTTTCTTCTTCTTCTTCTTCCAACTTGCTTTTTCATACCATGATAGTTTCCTTGAAGAGTTCTCTCCTAGATCAAACCTTTGTTTACCTTTTATAGAGGCATTGGATTTGAATGCAGATTCAGTCTTGGGGGGGCATCTCCAAACTCGATCAATTCAAATGCAACCAATTTACCAACCAATTAATCTCTTGTGACAGTTGTATGGGCTCTAAATTCTTCAATGGCAGCAACCTTGATTTTATAAGAAGCAGGAAGGGATCTGAGAACTTTGCCAACAATCTCATCTTCATCCAAGACTCCATCAGCACATCTAATGCCACAAACAAGCTCATTTACTCTTGGCATAAAAGTAGTGATATTTTCATCTTCTCTCATCTTCAGATTTTCAAATTTCCCTTTCAGACTCTGTAGCCTTGCACATTTAACATACTTGTCTCCTTCATGCAGAAGTTCCAATTTTTCCCAAATCTCAAAAGCAGTTTGTAGGTCAACAACATTTGAAAGCTCTGAATCAGACAGGGCACTTAGAAGAGCTTCTTTAGTCTGCAAATTGTTTTCAGCATCTATGATTTCATTTGGGGATTTCGGGCCACCCTATGGAGGAGTATACTTCGTTGAAGCCATGGTCCAGTACTGCATTCCCATACATTTCAAGTGACATTTCATGGGACTTTTCCAGAGATTAAAATTAGTTCCTTCAAACTTCAGACTATCCTTCTTGTAGGACTACATCCTGGATCTCCTCAAGTGGTTAAGCTCTTTTAGAGGAACTTAGCTCTGATACCAATTGCTAGATTCAGGACATACAACTGAGAGGGGGGGTGAATCAGTTGTCCAAAACTTTCTTCCAATTAAACACTTAAATCTAATTTGTGATTTAGCAGCTTAATAATGAATTAATCATGGAAACATAATGCATTCAATCAAGAGTAGAAACACATCAACACATTAGACACCAAGATTTTGACGTGGAAAATCCGGTTAAGGGAAAAACCATGAGGTGATTAACCCAAGATTGTATTCTCTATTAGAAGAATAGAAAGAACAAAATGGCACATGCCAATTAGGGCTCACTGCCCAAGCACACTGCTCACAAGAGGCCCACTGCCTACAAGAGACACATTTTCTACAGAATAATAAGTATCACCTACTTGAACTGGAGAATAACATCTTCACCATGCTTGAATCAGTTCCATTTAAGCCCAATACTTCTGCTCTACTTTTCATCCCTTTGCACTTTACCACACTCTCATCTCCACAAGACACCCTTGAAATGACTTTACAATCCCTTATTTATATAAGACATCAACTTAGGAATAATCATCTAAGTCGGCAAACATCTACAAGAACATCCACAGGATGTGTAACTCATCTGGTCGGCCAAACTTAGGAAGAACACCATCATCCGGAAGTAATTCTTCAATTGCGAGCTCAAACTCCAATGCAGACCCTTAACATGAATTGGACATGATCCAAAGACCTTCAAAAGCTTGCCTGAATCACCAAGAACATCCACACTACATCTTCTCACTGAAATCCTTCTCTCCTTCATCTGGAACCTCAAGAACATAGTCTGTCACAACTGTCATAATGAAAAGATGCTTGCGGACCTCCAGACCACGAACCAATCGAGTTGTCACTTCACAAGGACTTACTAAACACTCCACCAAATCCATAGAATAGGATAATAAATTTTTGGATCTCACCGGACCTATCTGTATCACTCTGTCACCTCTGAACTCCTGTCGGAACCAGTTTAACTTGAGCGGCCACAACTTCTTCAGATCTTCATGCAGACCTCTAAAATCTTTACTGGATCACCTTAAGACACATATCTACAAACCCTTTGAACCACAACCTTTGATAGTCATCTTAGCTATGATATTTAGCTCACTTTCTTCACTGTTCTTCTCTATTTGTTATCATTAATGGAATAGGAGTATGTTGACATCAATGACAACATCAGTTAGACCCATACTTGCAACAGTATGGACATCCATCATAACATAATGGAAGGGGGGTTTTTGTTAGCTATTATAGTTGGAACTGCTCTGGTAGACATGTATGCAAAATGTGGAAATCTAGATAAGGCACATGAACTATTTGATGGAATGGCTCAAAGAGATGTCATCTCTTGGAATGCAATGATTGCAAGATATGCACAAAATGGATTTGTTGAAAAGGCTTTAGAAATTTTAAAGCAAATGCAATTAGTTGGTGTAAAGCCAAATTCCACAACCTTTGCCAGCATCCTCCCTGCCTGTGTCAAAATTGGAGCTTTGGAATAGGGTATGGAAATCCATCACAACATAAAGGATAGAGGAATTTTGTCAGATGTTGTAGTTGCAACTGCCCTGTTAGACATGTATGCAAAATGTGGAAGCATAGACAAGGCATGTGAACTGTTTGATAGAATGCCTCAAAGAAATGTGGTCACATGGATTGCAATGATTGCAGGATATGCACAAAATGGATTTGTTGGAAAGACTTTAGAAATTTTAAAACAAATGCAATTAGCTGGTTTAGTTGTAGGTAATGTGACTTAATGCAACTACAAGTCTACAAGTACATGGCATTGAGTAGATTTGAGTAGATTTGAGTTGGTAATATATCTAGCCCCAGAGACATCAGTCTTCCATATTGCAAAGCTAAACAATTTTTAGTACTATTACATATACCTAGAGAGCTTGAAGATACATACATTGATGTTAATCCAATAGCTATTCATATTCTCAAGCAGTATTGTAGAATTGTAGAGAGATGATTGGGTAGGGGAAAAGATCCAATAGGTGAGATAGTTCCAATGGCTGAGAGAGTAGATATGCATTTAAGGCCTAATATTTTTTAAGTTTAGTACTAGTATATGTGCATTTAAGGCCCAATATTTTTAAATTTTAGTACTAGTAGTTGTGATTTTAAGGTTGTTAGTGTTACTATAAGTACTAATAATTAAATGAAATGTGCCCTTTAGATTCAAAAAGCAACCAATCATGTGATGCCACATCAGTCCACCAACAAAGCATGACTTAATGTACACTTATTGGTCCAACCTTTTTTTTGGGGAACTATTTGACACCTCAACGAAAAGCATGCTGATGTTGCATCATATTTGATGATGTGGCCTTGAAACCTTAGTTATAAGCAGGGGCATTACCAAGTAAGCTACTGTAAAACTTTTGGAGTGATTCAAAATTGCCACGTATGATTTTGAGAGGTGTGAAGTTAGGGTGCACCACTACTGGGTCCTCTTCCCTATTCTTAAACATCGTCCATTTCAACAATTAAAAGTCAATTTTGGCCAATAAAAATGTGGAAGCATAGATAAGGCATGTGAACTGTTTGACAGAATGCCTCAAAGAGATGTCATGTCATGGAATGCAATGATTTCAGGATATGCACAAATTGAATTTGTTGCAAAGGCTTTAGAAACTTTCAAGCAAATGCAATTGGCAGGTGTGAAGCCAAACTCCACAACCTTTATCAACATCCTCCCTACCTATGCCAAAATGGGAACTTTGGAACAGGGATGGACATCCATCAGAGCATAATGGTAGGGGGATTTTTGTCAGATATTATAGTTGGAAATGATCTGGTAGACATGTATGCAAAATGTGGAAGCATAGACAAGGCATGTGAACTATTTGACATAATGCCTCAGACAGATTTCATGTCATGGAATGTAATGATTACAGGATATGAACAAAATGGATTTGTTGAAAAAGCTTTAGAAAATTTCAAGCAAATTTAGTTAGCAGGTGTAAATCTGAATTCCACAACCTTTGCCAGCATCCTTCTCACATGTGCCAAAATGGGAGCTTTGGAATAGGGTATGGAGATCCATCAGAGCATAATGGAAGGGGGATTTTTGTCAGATATTATAGTTGGAAATGCTCTGGTAGACATGTATGTAAAATGTGGAAGCATAGACAAGGCATGTGAACTGTTTAACAGAATGCCTCAGACAGATGTCATGTCATGGAATGCAATGATTATAGGATATGCACAAAATGGATTTGTTGAAAAAGATTTAGAAACTTTCAAGCAAATTTAGTTAGCAGGTGTAAAGCCAAATTCCACAACCTTTTCCAGTATCCTCCCCACCTGTGCCAAAATGGGAGCTTTCAAACAGGGTATGGAGATCCATCGTAGCATAATGGAAGGGGGATTTTTGTCAGATATTATATATTCAAAGTGTGGAAGCATAGACAAGGCATGTGAATTGTTTAACATAATGCTTCAAAGAGATGCCATCGCATGGAATGCAATGATTGTAGGATATGCACAAAATGGATTTGTTGAAAATACATCACCCATTCTCCCACAGGCACTTCAAGTCATGCCTGCGGTGATGCGGGAAAGCCTCACATCACCGCATGCATGACTTGAAGTGCTTGCAGGAGAGCGGGTTTCAACATATAGTTCTCCCTCCCATTGTGTGATAGAAGATCGAAGGTTCCAGTCCCCCCAGGCCTTAAACACTATAAATTGTAATATACTCTAGGCCTAAATCATCCCAAGACCTATTCCGATGTAGTTGTATTACTACTATGACATACCAGATTGTACAATCTTCATGCTCGATCCCTGCAAACCAATCTTGTCCAGCCTGCAAGCAGGTCGAGACACAAAATGAGCTCCGTGTAAACACCCACAAAGACTTTAGAACCTAAAAAAGAAAAATGAAAATGGACCCAATGCTAAAAAATAAAGTCCCTCGTGACTTAAGGGACTGCATTGATTGAGAACATTTCAAAGGACAGAAGCCTCAGGAATCATCATACAGAATATTATCAGTGAAGGATACCTTTGATGATTGTAGGATTCATCATCATATTATCAGAATCTGCAAAGCCAAAAATGGTAGAACATAGAGGACATAAAAAAGTGGTACCTCATCCTTCCCATCCCATTCATTGATTCTCATCATTATAAAATTCGTGACCTTCCCCATTTATGTTAACATGAAATTTATTTATATTTAACAGGCAATGGAACATACCATAATCAAGAAAAAATGGTTCAGCTCCTTACTTACCTGTGCCCAAAATGTTCCCTGTTGCTCCTCTCACTTGTAAATTATCATGTTTGGGTGGATGAATCAAGGGTTTTTCTTTTTCCCTCTTTGTAGACTTTTTCCCTCTTTGCAGACTTCAAAATATTTAGTCACGTGGGAGGAATTTGAGAGCCAAAATTTCAATCTTTCAAAATATTTACTCACGCGGGAGGAATTTCTAGGGATAAATGGGTAAAACATTTATTTCAATATTTAGTGAATGTTAATTTTATATAATAATAAATATATAGTATTATATTAAGGGAGAGGGGCCAGTAGCCACCCACCCTAACTTCGCACACATCAAGCACATAGCTAGACATATTGAATTTTGATGATTTTTTTTGGGTTTTTCTGTATGTGACCGAAGAGCTTAAAGCTATTCTTTCATCTTCTGGGCACTTATGCATTTCCCTATAGGACACGTTATGTGGACATGGGTCAAAAAATGGTCATTTCAACATGTCGCCCCATACATCCGCACCGATGTGTCGGTAACCGCTCGCCATCACATTTGTTCACTTGTCTTAATTTCATTGGTTAATTTACAAATGTATTGGTGCATTTGTGAACATGTACAAATGTTGTGAGCATGTATTGGTGCATTTGTGTTAATTTATTTGGTTGGTATTTTACATGTATTGTTTCTTTTTAAAAATTTAATTGGGGGGTCAAGTGATTAAAAATATAGCGGTTATTGGGGTGTGGGTGGCAACTGGCTCCTCTCCCTTATATGATTAGATTTTTCTTGCAAATGCTTTGGTAGACATGTATGCAAAATGTGGAAGTAAAATCCAACTGAGGCATTACATTTAAAAAAACATAAAATAAAATTACTGACCATGGTGCGTAAGATTCGACAAGGGCACCATTGTCTTTGTCCACTTCATGCCAAGCTCTAAAAACCCTAAACCCTAAACCCTAAACACTAAACCCTAAACCCTAAACTTGAAACCCTAAACCCTAAACACTAAACCATAAACCATAAACCCTAAACCGTAAACCTGAAACCCTAAACCTGAAACCCTAAACCCAAAACCCAAAACCCTAAACCCTAAAACCCAAACCCTAAACATGAAACCCTAAACCCTAAACCCTAAACCCAAAACTTGAAACCCTAAACCCTAAACCTTAAACCCTAAACACTAAACCCTAAACCTAACCCTAAACGCTAAACCTGAAACCCAAAACCCTAAACCCTAAACCCTAAATGACCTAAACACTAAACCCCAAACCCTAAACCCTAGAACTAAAGTGAACTAAAATTATATAGTATATTTAAAAGATGTTTTATAATTAATAATTTTCTCTTTATTTTATTTGTATTAAGGAATCCTTAATACCAATTCCTCTAGGGTACCCTGCATCCATCTCCTTTTCATGTGGACTCTGCGTAGCATACAAAAACCCAAATGCTCCGATGCTTACCCCTGCCTTACCGGCTATTGCTGATATCCTGTGACACGTCGACCGCAACCACGCGGGGAATAGCTCTGTCGGAACAATGAAGGTGAGGGCCATGGCCCTCACCATGGCTCTCAATGTTCTGGCTCTGTTCTAATGAAACAAAATAAGTTAGGGTTTTAAGCTTTTCTAAGTTAGGGTTTACCTTTAGGGTTTCAACTTAAAGCAACGGGCGCCAAAAGTGAAATGGAGGTGGGTGCCAACGCCAAAAGTGAAATTTAAATGAAATACATGTATATGGTAGCCCATGTATAATTTTGGCGCCCATATTATAATAATAATAATATAATATTATATTATATAAAAATTATAATATAATATAATATAATATAATATAATAATATAATATTATAATATAATATAATATAATATTATATTATTATATAATATAATATTATATTATAATATTATATTATATAATATAATAATATAATATAATATAATATTATTATATTATATTATAATATTATATTATATAATATAATAATATAATATAATATAATATTATTATATTATATTATAATATTATATTATTATATAATATTGAATACATTATAATATAAATATAATATTGTAATATTAATAATATAATATTATATAATATATAATATATATATATATATATATATAATATCATATTATATTATAATACAACCCACTCCTTCAATTCAATTTTTTTTTTTAATTATCAACTTTAGGTTTGTTTTTTGCCCGATGACCAAATTAGTCATTTATTTGGTCATTTATTTAGTCATTTCAACTGATGACCAAATTAGTCATTTATAGCTATGTTGCAAAAAGTTTTAGTCACCTAGTCATTTATTTGCCATATTTCTACTAGTGACCACACACCAGGTCCGAACAATGAAACCAAAATATTGGAAAAGGATGAGGCACAGAGCGAAGTTGCAAAGTTTTGGGTTTATGCTCTTTACAGTTGTATTTACACTTCAATTATGGAGGGTAAAAGAAGGATTAGAACTTGTGTGGTGAATTACAAAGTAGTGTGGTGGAGTACAACACACAAAAATTAAAACTTAAACATGTATACATTTATCTTATACACAACACATAGTATGAATGATAAGATATCTATTATATCAACTTGCAACATACAATCATCAGTATTTCAAGGTGTCTTCACTCTTATATCATACATGTCCCATTTACAAGTTATATATCATAATACGCTCTTAGTCTCTCTTCTATATCTTTCACTTCCTATCTCTCTCACTTAAAATATTTTTCACCTCTATCTATTTCATATCTATCTTATACATGCAATACATATATGTACATTGTTACATATAGGGATGTGCCTATCTTCTTGGTATGCCTCTTTGCTCTTACTGTAGGTCGATTGTATGTGTCGCATTTGTCTTGTGGTGATTTCATCTTCTTAAGTCCTTCTTGGACAGGGATAACTTTAAGAACCCCCCCTCGGAGAAGGTGTATAAACCTAGAGAATCGTGTATACTTCTCGAGAAAAATATTAATTTTATTGGCAAATTTTTTCATTTTTCTGGGAAAAAAAATTGGCGAATCTTTTGTAATTGCTAGAGGTCTGTGGAAAATCCTGGCGAATTGTAATTTTTTTAAAACCAATAAAATATTTTCATTGGCAATTAAAACCTATTTTCAAACCAATAAAATATTTTCATTGGCAATTAAAACCTATTTTCAAACCAATAAAATATTTTCATTGGCAAATTAAAACTTATTTTTAAACCAGTAAAATATTTCTGTGGGCGAATTAAACCTGTTTTATAAATAAAAATGTTTTTGTTGGTGATTAAAATCTATTTTCAAACTCAAAAAAATATTTTCATTGGCGAATTAAACCAATTTTCAAACCAATAAAAAAAATCATTGGCGAATTAAGTATAGTTTCAAACCAATAAAAAATTAATTGGCAAAATAAACTATTATGCCAATAAAAATCATACCGTGTGGTGAAAATATCAAATGCTACATATTGTTTAATTCCAGGACAAATTTTCCACACATCTAAATTCCTTCGTAAAGTGTCTGGAATGGGGACAAGTGTCAACATATTTATTATGTCTGAAGCAAGATGTCAATGTAAATTAATATAACTCACGACCGTTCAAGGAATTTTTAATGGACGGTTGTAGTTGCATTTCAGAAGAAGATGTCTGAAACACTAGCCCTGTGACTTCAAACCTCCAGAATAACACTTGAACCATTAGATTTCCAAATATCAATGGTTGACATTTCATATGAGAAACTTAGCTTTTAAACCTCTGCGTAATCTTATGTTGACTTGCTACCTCTGGCCGCTGGTTGTCTAAGTTGAAACCCAAGCCATCAAAATTGTGTTGTTTACCGGCCCCTTTTATCTAGTCTTGTCGATCACTGCTTGGTGGGGAACATTATGCGTTAATAATTAAAAGGGGGTCAAAATATTTCATCTATTGTCTAAGTCTCGACCCCCATATTTTATGTTCCCATGTCTCGGTAACCTAGCAGGGCCCACTTTTTAAATGCTAACTATAGAAGAACGAGAAATATTTTGAAGTAGCCTTAAGAGACTTAAAAGGTGAGCCATTAAAGGTTTAAATAAGACACATGGGAAAGTCCTCGGCAAGATGATTTAATCTTAGCCGTCCAATGTTGAAGAATTTAAGTAGATAGGCAGATGGCTTGAGAAGTTAATGTGCGAGCAGGTTGGAGAGCTCAAGTTAATCCTAACTATTCCCTGCTAGCCCGTTGTTATAAGATGCATGGGTGATAAACCCAATAGGCTAACAGGCGAATGTTATATAGTAGAATTCACAACCTGAAGAGAAGGTGAGGTCTGTTGAAAGATGAGTAAGCAATTTCATGTGGCAGAAAACTTCATCAGGACCGTCCATCTTGCCATCTCATCAAGAGATCAATGACAAGAGTTTGAAATTGAGAAAGTGGCCATGGGAGTCGTTCTGCTTCGTGCGATTGAGCAGTAATGGTGGTTTTAACTCCATAAAGTAGTATTTTTGCATAATTGAAATTCGTCTAGGTGTTTTAAAGCATCTGGAGGCAATTTCAATCTCTTGGCGATCAAAACTAGGGTTTTCAAAGTGTTCAAAGTCATAAGTTAAAATCTTGCCTTATAAAATTCGCTGCTTGTGCTCACTCTCCTGATTTTTTCAATAGGAATTACTGGTAAATTTTCATTTCTTTTAGGGTTTTGCCTTCTTAGATTGTTGAACTACAAACTTTGAGCTTTATTGTTGCTTTAAGTTGGAACCCTAGTTGTGAACATGTAATTCTTGCTAAACTAAAAGCCTAATTTGCAAAATTCTCACCATAATGGCACCCCCACAAGCCCAAACCTCAAGCTCTAGAGAGACGAAAAGGCCCACAGTCCAGGACCTTCTTGATCAATTAAAGCCCTCCACTAACGACAAAGTAAAAGGTTTGCTTCTATTCCAGGGTTCCAAAATTAAAGAAGGCCTCATAGATAAACATGTCCATATCAAGGATGCCACCATACCACCTATAGGATGGTCATTGTTCAAGAATCGATTTGGGAACAGGAATTTGAGTGCTCCTATATGTAACCCCTAGAGATTGAACATGGGGAAATTGGTTGTCCCAAATGTCTACATGGATGTGGACTTGTCAAAAGATGTGGCAACTAGGTATGATCCTATCTCTAGAGTTGTCAAGACGTATAATGGGATCAAAATGGTAAAGATTAGTAGGGAAGAGATTGCTGAAGTTTTTCAACTTCATGAGTAGAATGATGATTTGGTAAAAATTGATTTGAAATCCTTTAGGAGTGAATACGAGAAGACAAGACACACCTTTAAAATCACAATGTTGCCAAATCATCTAGCATTAGTTGGAAAGGGAAAAGGGAGAATTGTTATTGGTCGATTAGATAAGGAACCGTTCCCAATAAAGTATTTTGCTCCATATTTTTAGAAAACCTTCTATTCTTTGTGTCAAATCTTGGGGTTTGATCTTGCTTCCGGCATGCCAATGGATTTCACGTATATGTCTGCTCATATCCAACACCCCGCTTACAACATAGTATATGACTTTGCTTCCTACTTGGCAGATAACATTCATGAGGGTTTATTTTCATTAAAGAATGGTAAAAATTGGGTTTAGTTTTGGTGGTACTCACTGTTAATGCACATGTTTTTATTCAAAAGGGTAAAATTCTTTGAGAATGATATGAAGTTGGAAAAGGAGGAGGATGGTGTTGAGCTGCTTGTCCAATGTTGGACAAGAATTCTAGACAAGGATGATATGAAGTTTGATTTTGTGGTGTTTGAGAATGTCTTTGCATCAAAGTTGAGGAATGACCTAATCTTGAATCCACCAAGGATTCCAACTAAACTACATGATTTTCTTAGGCCAAAAGAAAGGAGGTCTGATTTAAAAATTGATCACAATTGGGGAGATGTCATCCGCTATCCAGATTGTACAATTCTCAAAGTATATGGCACTATGGTTAGACCACATGTTATCCCAAGATATGTTCCAATGAGAATTGGATTCCTTGAGGTCATTTGGCAGCTGGGTAATGTTGAAGATGACCACTTGTTAAACATGAGGAAAGGAACCTTCTTCCCAACATGGACAATTTTTGTAGACTTTGTGATGATTGGTGGAGGGTGGAGAAAAATGGATGAATTACTCGAACCATACAACATGAGGAGAATGTGCCCAAGAAATCATGACCCTAAAGGTTTCATGGCTGCATTGAAAGCGAGGATCATAATCAGCCAATTCATGCATAACTTCTATTTCCTTGAAGATGTTATTAAGAACATCTTTAATTACCAAAAATAGGAGGACATGAAGGCAAAATGGATCACCTATGATAAGATGGTAAGGGAAAAATGGAAGACTAATCCGCAATATGACCCCCTGCGGCTGCCTCAATTCAAAAATGAATTGCAAAAAGTTGAATATATGCTCTAGAATTTTGAGCAAGTGGTTGGCAGGATGAAAGGAGAGAGATTGGTTGTTGACAAAGGAAAGGCTGTGGTTGGGAAAGAATAGGAAAATGATAAGGGGAAGGCCCTAGTGTTGGAGGAAAGGGCTTCCTACCAACCACCATAAAAGATTATAGTCTTTGCAAGGAGAAAAGGTATTGTGAGGAAGCAACAATCTATTGCCACCCCAACTGCATCTGAGGATTCTGAGCTTGAGGGGTCAAGAGATTCCTCACCATTGCATGAAATGCCACCACTGTCTCCCTAAGGCAAGAAGATCCACAAGAGATTGAGGTGGATTCACCTCCAAGAATTTCCTCACCACCAAGACAACCACTACCAAAGAAGCAAAAGGTTGAACAAAGTAGCTTGGTGGATTATCTAGATGACTCGAATGATGATATCATTGTCACTGAGGAGGATATGAGACAGGGAATGCCCTCTCCCCCTAGGGAGATAATAGAACTAGAAAGCAACCTCAAGTTGGGCAAGGTAGACCTCAGGGGGATGAGCAACACAGATGGCCTTAAGGAGGAAGCTTGGAAGACCTTCATGACTGATGATTCATTTGTCTAGACCCCTACTTTTAGAGAGTTTGCTTGGAGGGCAAAGAGAGATGAATATGTTGATAATGTTGCCAAAAAGAGAAGATTGCACTCTGAATTACTAGAAGCAATTATTTAGGCTAAGGTTTGAAAGGAAATGAAAGAATTGTTTCAAAAGATAATAGCTAAAGACGACAGAGAGTTGGTGAAGAAAAGCGGTATTTTATTGCTGTCAGAGTGAGATTTAGCCTCATTAATTGCTTTTGACACAGTGAGGAGGCATGACAGACCCTTGTATCAAACATAGGAGGAAGCAAAATTGGCTTTGTAGGGGTCTACTTTCAGCGAAGAATGGGAAACACTTGCTATTTGGGCATTGGCCCCAGGTGCCAAGGAAACCTGTAGTTGTTGAGCCTCCTCCAAACATAAGTGGAGGGCTAATTATTAAGAGAGTGTCCGATACCCCAACAATTGAGGCAGAAACCATGTTAGTGAACGTTGCCAAATTCACAAAGGCAACAGTGGAGAATATCACTGAGGAAAGAGATCAATATAGAACCAAGTATAATGACATGGTTGTAGAGTATAATGAGAGTCAGAAAAAGGTTGCCAAGTTGGAAACTGAAGTGACATTGTTAAAGCAACAATTGTAAAATATGCATGCTCATGCCCCAACACAAATTGACTCTATTGTCCTTCTAGAAGTTCAATGGAAATCATTCCATATAATATTGGAGATGCACCCCTTGCAGATGAGGAGCCAAGCACATCAGGTGCAGCTCCATCAAGTGAGCCTATTAAAGAGGAATTATTGGATCAAATTGAGGTGTACAAGAAATTGCTGTCATGGGTCAATGAATCAATTTATTCAAGTAATATGAAGATTGTAACTATAGTTCTTGAACACTTGAATAAAGGAATTGATAGGAGATTAATTAGCATTCATTCAAATTATTCTTGTATGTTTGATGTCATAAAGCATTTTGATAAGGATAAGGATGTTGTAACATCATTAATGGATACATGGATCCCTAGAGCCCAGGCATTAAGAGAAATGACAATTGCAACCAAGCATGTCAAGGATGCACCTCCTATCATTGTCCCAACTCTTAGGCTTGTAAATTCAATTAAGGATTTTTAGTGGGTAGTAGGTCCTTTGGAAATAAATATCAGGGAACTTGTCAAAAAGTTTGATGAATGGAAGTTTAGTTTGCTTCCTATTATTTTGAGTGAAAATGGTGGGGTTAAACCTCTACAATTGTGGAAGGACAAGGAAAAACAAATAATATCTGCTCAAGTTAAGCTCATCTATGACAATGTTGATTTAGATATGTTGAGAAGAAGCATGGATAAACTGATTCACACTGGCATTTTATTAGAGGAATTTGACAAGGAAGATAATTGAGTGGTTATCAAGCACACATCCTACAGGACTAAAGCAGACGAACTTATCAATTTCATTTGCCCAACAGAGGAGGAGTATCAGCTATGGAGGTCCAAGTATGTTGACACTTTAGATTTCTAAATTGCTGAATTTATAAAAGGAGATACAATACATGGTTGAGTATAATGCAGGTCTGGCCTTTGATATTATGAATGGTGAACCAAACAAGACATGGGAAGGCTGGGGTGCCTAAATTTATGAAGGTACCTTCCCAATCCATAGTCCCATCTCCAGAGTATGTAGGCCATTTTGTTATATAATAGTATATCACAATGGGCTATTTTCACCTTCAATTGAATAGCTTCATATAAAATGCTAAGAGATTAGATTTGTCAATTAATAAAATTTTCTAATTCTAGTATAGAAAGTCATTACATTCATTAGGAAATTCATGTACTAATAGTAAATCCTATTTTTTTTGTTTATTTTCCTTGGTTTAGACTGTAAAATAACAATATATATATTTACTATTTTCTTAGGTGCAAATTGCAAAATGTTTTTGATAAAGGTAAGTTGCTAACCTAGGAGTAGAACCTGATAATAATACCAAGAGGTAGCAAAGAAGGCACAGGGCCAGCAACAGCTGACAAACAACTGACTAACAGTTCAACCAAAAATAATTAACAAAACATATATCGAGTCTTTTTAAACAAGTCTGAAAAAAGTATAAAGCATAAACAATAAACCAACTAACTAAACAAGGCCTTCCAGTCATTAGTTAACATATTAAGGAGGTTTTTCTTGTCCTTCATCAGCACATCCACGTTACTGGTCCTATCCACCTGCGGAATAGTGAAGGCATCATCAGCATTCAGAGAGGTTTTTAGCATCAAATGGGTCTTCTTCACCCTATCTTCCATGACGGTCAATCAAGACTTAACATCAGCTAGATCCGCTTCCAACTTCCTGTAATCCATGTCTCTCCTGGCACTCATAACTTCTTTGTCTGGAGTCTCTTGCACTTCATTGTCCTCTTCATTAGTATCATAGAAGGAATTGTTCATAGATGTGAAATGACTCGCACCTTCCTATTCTTTCTCAGGGGTGACCTTCTCTTTCATTTCCCCCTCCTGCCCAATTTCATCCCCTTCAGACACGGTAGAGTACTCCACTAACTTTATTCCCTTATGAGGATCACCAACCACCCGTGAGGACCTTCGCAATGAAGGCCTTCTGGGCTTACCATCATTGCCTAAAGCCACCGCTTTGACAATAACAACATCATCTTTCTCCTGGGTCCCTTGATTTTTACCCAGCTCTTCAAATTCTTTCTTATCATCTTCCACACTGCATCTCTTTTTAATAGTAGAGGTATTAGCAGGGTTACCACCTTTGCGCTTCTTACTTTCTTGCACCAAGAACTTTCCTTTCAGATTACAAAGGCCTTCAACAGCACCGGCTTGAGACTTATCATGGGGGGTTTCTAGGGGTTGGGTTTGACTACAACCACCCGACATGGCTAAGGAAGTGGTTTTAGAAATAGGCAGGCTGGATAGAGGTCCTGAGGGTCCACTTAAGGGTTAGTTGGATGGGGAGGTGGGCTACGAAACCTTCGGTGAAGCCTTCTTAGCCAGTCTAGTACTCAAAGGAACTTTGTTCTCAGAATCATCATTCGAGCTTTCTACCATAGGTTTGGAAGTAGGGGTTTTAGTAGGATTCAAAGCAAGGTGATTATGGTATAGGTGAAAGATAAGACCTTAATGAAGGGGAACCAGTAGGGCCATAGGGTTTTCCTCCTGGACTTTCTTGAAATGTAGGATAGAGTTTTCAAGGCTTGACAACAGATAAGAAGGGAAATTCACCAGAGTTTTGTGTTAAAAGTGGTTTAAAAAAGCAAAGTGGTAATAATAAGATACCCTATACCTCCCCTCAAGGGTGAAATACTTCATGATTATGAAACATACCTAGTTCCATGGCGCAACCAATCTCTCCCTCTTGAAACTACCTTACAACTTGACTGGTTTCTCCCCCTCCTTGTAGAACAACTTTAGGCCTTCCATGTCCGGGACACGGGTTTATTTTTTGAGCCTATTACCCAAACATAGCAATCCAGTAGTAGTTGCCATTGAGGCCTCCATCACAAAAAAACTAACACCACCAATTTCCACTATGCACTTTCCGTCCCATGACTCGATAAACTAGGTCAACAAATTCTCATCGTATCCATTCAGTGACTCCATGAAAGCGGTGATACCTCCTTCATAGGCAATGTTCCACACTTGTTGATCTTCCCTGAACTCATTGCAGTTCATGGGTTATGTCCTCTCCTTCTCACCCCCCATAATTTTCACTCTCACGGTCATCAAGCAAAGAAGCTCACCACCGTAAAACACAATACACTTTCTATGAAAAGAGTTGCAGAGGATATGGCAGAAGCACAAGAACAATCCAGAAGTGTTGAAAAAAAGAAGCTTAATTTTCTTTAACCACAAATGCACATCTTTCCAAGTTTCGATGGTGTTTGAATCATAAATGT
Source organism: Cunninghamia lanceolata (assembly GCA_027924645.1). Classification (NCBI taxonomy): domain Eukaryota; kingdom Viridiplantae; phylum Streptophyta; class Pinopsida; order Cupressales; family Cupressaceae; genus Cunninghamia; species Cunninghamia lanceolata. The sequence continues at coordinate 1,244,570 of BSBN01000135.1, read as the reverse complement.
AGCCAGGTCTTAGCTCGTGTAAGCCACTCCACTTCTGTCCCTTGCAAGCAGGATGACAAGACATAAACCAATTCGTCTGCCACCCACAATTTGTATTGATTGTTTCAATGAACACAAAAAAATCATTATGCCACATCATATTTGAAGAGTGTGTTGGCTCTCCACCTCTATCCTTTGTGCCATGTCTCCCCAAAATGATGGGGAGGCCCGCCACATCACTACCTCTGTCACCCAGAATCATCATTTTACCTATCATGAGAAATTGGGGTCTCTCTTTGTATACAATCGATAATGTTATTTGACAAGTTGGTTAATCTCCTCTGACATCTTAGGGGATGAATATTGATCCCTAAGTTAGCCATAAGATCCACAACTTTATTTCCTTCCCTGTAGGTGTACATTAGGACTTTGTTTTCAAACTTTAGAAGAAGGCTCTTTATATCCTTAATGACATCCTCTAACTATCAACCAACACTTCCTTTCCCTTTGACTACATCCAAAATCATCATTGAGTCACCCTCCACAATTAAATTTTTAACATCTATAGCCAAGGCAATCTTTAGCCCCCAGAGGAAGGCCATAGCTTCAGCAGTATTATTAGTGTTTTCTCCAATGCTCCTAGTGAAAGCAGCAATCAGAGAGCCTTTCTCTGATCTTATAACCCCACCACTACTAGCCAACCCAGGGTTGCCCTTGGTAGCACCATCAAAGTTGAGTTTTGACCAGTCACTACGAAGAGGATTCCAAAAGGTGTTGGCTCTAGCCTTTCTCTTTTTGTCATCCACTTTGCAAATGCTTGCGAGTATGGTCCATCATTTGATAATGTTGATTTCTCTAGCATTGGGGAGTTTTCAGCAACTTTTATAGAGCTATTACTAACATTGTCTTGCAGCAGTCTAATAGTTGACTCAAACACATCTTTAGGACTTCTAAATTTTTCTCTAAAAATTCTATTATTTCTTTCCTTCCATATGCACTAGGATAAAATTGGGGGGGTCTGCTTCCATATTTCACGGCACATCAGATTAGCAAAGGGGGGGATCAATCCTCTAACCAGGTCCTCAAGGTTACCATTACTACACCAACAGATGTTAAGGAGATTTAGAGCCATACATCAGACCTCCTAAGCAAACTCACAATGTAAGAAAATATGAGAAGTAGACTCCTCTTTCATGCAAAGAATACATCTATTTGGGATTTGGAATCCCCTTAATTGGAGATTATCAATGGTAAGGGTTCTATTTTGGACAGCCACCCTCCAAAAGTGATTTGTTTTTGGCACAAGGTTATGGTTCCAGACATTCTTCCATAAGTTGTCACTGTCATGAGGGATAGTCAATTTATAAGCAGATTTCACCATGAACCTTCCTATCTTGTCTTCCTGCCAAACCAATGTATCATTTTGCGGGAAGAGAGGGATTCTACAACTTTTTAGGAGCAGCTGAATCTCTTCAGCAACATTACATAGTTCACCTTTACTTTGACAGCACTCTGACAGCCTAACCCAAACATAGCCCAGCTGGAAGTAATTCTTCACCTTGGTACCAAAGTGGTTAATAGCTAGATTCATCAATTCTTGAATGTTTTGGCATTTGTTCAAGGGTCCACCATCGATCCAACTATCCTCCCAAAATCTTATAGTATCCCTATCCCCTAATTTCCATCTACCGCCTTTTAGGAGCAAGTTCCTGCATTTCATAAAATTATTCCAGATGACTGAGCCTCTTGGGAAATTAGGGGAAAGAAGGATGTCTTTGGGGTTGAATTCCCCATATACTTAGCTTTCATGATTCTACCCCAATCCTTTCCCCCAGCAATAAGATTCCAACCAACTTTAGTTATGAGTATTGAGTAAATTTAATTTTCTTAGGCCTAAACCTCCCTGCGCTTTAGGTTTACAAACTTTATCCCAAGCAACCAAGACAAGTCTCTTGTTGTCTTCCATTCCAGTCCAAAGAAAAGTTCTTTGTATCTTCTCGAGTCTCTCAGTTAGGTATTTAGGCATTTTGAATAGAGTTAGGAAGTATATTGGAATTCCTTGTAAAGAGGCTTTGAGAAGTTGATACTTACTAGCTTGAATCAATAGTTTGCCTTTCCATCTTGCAAGTTTTCTCTATGTCCTTTCCATAATGGAGTTCCAGTATTCCAAGGAGGCATCTCTGACAGTGAAAGGTAAACCAAGATAAATTTTAGGGAAAGAACCCGCCGCACATCCCAGGATACTCATGATTTTTTGCTGTAAATCCATTAGGGTGTTGAAGAAGTAGATATGGCTCTTGTCAAAGTTGATGCATTGGCCAGCCGAAATGGCATACTCTTGCAGAAATTTTTTCCAATTCCTGGCTTCCACCATAGAAGCAACACCAAAAAGGATAGTGTCATCAAAAAATTGCTGGATGATCACAGGATCAGCTATTAAAGCAGGTTTAACCCCTTTGATGATCTTGGAGTGAAGAAGAGAAGAAAACCCCCTACACAAAGGTTCAGCCACAAGAATGAAGAGGTATGGGGATAGGGGGTCACCCTGCCTTAGACCTCTACCTGCATTGAAAAAACCTCTTGGTATGCCATTAACTAGAATAGAGTAACTAACAGAAGTAACACAGGTTTTGATTAGTTGCAGAAATTTATCTTGAAATCCCAATTTCCTCAAAATTGTGAAGAGGAACTCCCAGCTCACTTTGTCGTAGGCTTTAGATATATCAACTTTGAAAGCCATGCCCAGGCCTTTGCATTTTTCCATGGAATGTATGATTTCATGAGTAGTGATTGCAGCGTCAGTGATCTGTTTGCCTGGAACAAAGCCTTTTTGACAATTGTTGATCAGCTTCTCAAGAATATGTTGGAGTCTCAAGACCATGATTTTGGAGAAGATCTTGTACACCGTATTACAAAGACTTATGGGTCTAAAATCTCCCATACACCTAATCTCTTGCTTTTTGGGAATAAGAGAAATGAAGGTGTGGTTTAGTTGTTTTAGTAGCTTACTCGATTCAAAGAAATATCTAGCAGCTTCAGTAACATCTTTCCCAACAATTTCCCAGTATTCTTGAAAGAAAGCAAGAAGGAAACCATCAGGTCTTGGGGCTTTGAAAGCACCTATAAAAAAGAGGCTGGACTAGACCTCTTTCTTAGTTATACCTTTTCCCAGTTGAGCATTGTCATCCTCATTCATGAGGGTAGGAATGATATCAACAAGTTGCTGATTAATGCTACTATTTTGTGCTTTAAGGAAATTTTGGAAATAGGCCACTGCCGCTTCCCCAATCTATAGATCATTTTCAACCAAAACACATATACCATCTAGTAGCTTAGAAATATGTTTCCTTTTCCTTTGCCTCATCATGGATTGATGAAAAAACAAAGTATTTCTATCTCCCTCTTTCAGCCATTGTATCCTCGACTTTTGCTTCCAAAATATTTCCTCTTTTCCTAGTAGATCTTTCTATTCCTTTCTCTCCATCTCTTCTTCCCTTGCTATGGATTCAATAATATCTCCCTCTTCTAAACTATTTTGAAGCTATTTTAACCTCAGATTGATCCTTCTCTTTTCCTCAAATATGTTTCTAAAGTTGAATTTATTCCATCCTCTGACCTTCTTCTTAACCATTATTAGCTTCTGGGCCAGGAGAAACATAGGCATACCCTGTATGTCAATATTCCACCATTTTGTCAGCAAATCTTTGAATTTCGGATGTTTTGTCCACATTAATTCAAACTTGAAAGGGAAGGGGCCCTTATTGTTTCCATCATTCCAGGATAAGAGTAGCGGATTATGATCAGAAGTAGTTCAGGATAGAACATCAAGGGTATATGAGCTTAAAAATTTCCATCTAGCTAGAATCCCAACCCTATCTGTGATAGGTAAAAATCAACTCAATAAGATCAAGCATTACAAATGAAAACTTAATCCTACCATCATCAAAGAATTGAATCCAAGTGAAATCAAAAGCATGCAATTCAAGAACAATATCACCTAGATTGTATGATTCCTTGTTTGTGATGTGGATTGCTTCTTCAATAATGAACAATTATGAAGATCAAAGCTGCCATGATGGATGAATGATAATGATAATATGCTCAATGGATGGTAAAATGCTCAATATGCTCAAGATGATAATGTAGACGCTATGAGAATGCTGGATAGGATGTAGCATGGAATGAGAGGGTGTTTATATAGAGCTCAATCAAAATCAATCAACGGTGGAGATTTGGTGGCTATGTGAATGACTGGGATGAATTGATAGTCATAGGTGAATGTGTAGATGATAAGTGGAGGGAAGATAAGGCTTATGTGTGACTGTGCACATAAAAAGTACTACATGTGAAAGATATTAAATAAAAGATGTAGCACCACACATGTTTTTAAATGAAAGAGGCACACATGTCGGCTCATGAAGATAAATGATAATAGAAATTAATTAAATAAATAAAATTTATTTAATTAAAATAGATAGATAGAGATAAATAATTAAAGATTATTTAATTATAGGTTAGAATAAATAGATAATGAATTAATTAAATAAATATAAATTTATTTAATTAATAGAAGAAATAGGTGTTTTTGACAAATAGAGAAAATGCTCAAGTGTGTTAGACATGCGATATTTGATACTAATGATACAATGTTCATTAGAATGTTGTGTCAAAGAAGATATGATATTTGCTTGATAAACAAGGTTATGCCCCAGTGTAATTGGCAGGTGATGCCCCCTCGAGAGGTAAACTAGGCTAACTAGGAAGGGCTGGGTTGGCTCGTGATAAGATGAAAGGCTAGAAAAAGGGTTGACATGAAGAAAATGGGGATGGTATAGAAGAAAATAGGCTGTGGAAATGGGCTATAAGTAGGTCCTTCAAGGGCAAATAGGCTCATTTGTGCTTGTTGCCTTTTGAAATCTAGAGCTCCCTAGAGGTTTGGTGCTGCAAGAGTTAGAGAGCTATCAGGATGGTGATTCCATGTAGAGATCATTGTGCTGAGCGAGTGAGGACCCATGGGTGACTAGCAGGAGCAGGCATACTCGTATGTATCAAAACTTTTACTAAATGCGTGCTTTTTGTAGGCTAGAAGTGTAATAAATGCACACATGTCACTAGAAGTGACTAGGTGTTAGGATAGGTAGTTCAAGTCGCTTGTCAATCAAAAGCGATCGCTTATGGTAATATAGCTCGCATATAGGCTCAGAGTAGGCGCTTATGGAAAAAGCAAGTTGCTTATGGTCAATTAGGTCAAATAGATAGGCAAAATGCGCATAGGATAAAAACAGGTCGCTTATGGTAAAAAAATGGATGCTTATAGAAATGCAACTCGCTTTTAGCTGACAAGCACTCACATATAGCAGATAAGTCACTTTTAGGCAAAAAATGTGCACCTTTAGAGATATAGCTCACTTGTAAGCGACAGTTGCGTGCTTAGGGTAAATAGGTCATGTTTACAGAGAAAGCAAGTGCTTATAGTTAAATAGTTTACTTATGATCAAAAGACTAGTGCATATAGAAAATTGGGTCACTTGTAGTAAAGATAGTCAATTTTAGAAGGCAAAATACCACTTTGTTTAGCACAAAAGATTGATATGGTGAGCGGAATGATGCAGGATATACTACCACCATTGTTGTCACGAGAGCCACATCTGAGGGATTTGTGGTTGGTCAGATTACTAGATGCAGAGGAGAGGCTAGTGCTAGAGATCCTTGGATTAGAGCATGTATTGAGGCTAGAGCCAGTACAGGCACATCGAGGACTGATGACATGTATGGTTGAGCGATGAAGGAGTGAACACAGTTCGTTCTTGTTGCTGACGAGAGAGGCGACTATTACCCTAGAGGATGTGTTCCGGATTCTGCGAGTTCCAATTGATGGAGACTGAGTAGATTATGATCTCGACATGGGTCCAGCTGCATTTAGATGGTTATTTAGGACTCCAGACATTGGGGTGGAGGGCTCAGAGATTCCTATGGCTAGGATGGAGGAGCTATGTGATAGATTACAGTGGGTAGTGGTGGCGATCATCAGATGGCTAGTTGGAGACAGGCGAGCTAGAGGTTTTCCGGTTGGATGGGGGACAGTGATGGAGGGGATGTTCTCCTATGGTACTAGATATGCATGGACTGAGTGTGTACTGGGATAGCTGTATCATTATCTTCATGATTGTGCATATATGTTTGGAGCGAGTATGTCAGCTGGGGTTACAGTTTTGCATGTATGGGCATATGAGCACATTTTGGTGATGAGGCTAGATGGATGGGTGGCGAAAGTAGTAGGAGAGCCATATGCAAGGATGTATAGGGGAGCTCTTACCTATCAGCATCAGCGAGGGATAGTGTATTGGAGGTGGACATTAGATGAGATAGATAGGTTTGTCTTGAGGCCATGGCTATCATGTGAGAGATGGGACGAGGAGGATACAGAGCTTGTCTATGCTAGGCAGGCTAGATACATTTTTGGTCACAGCATATACATTATAGAGCACTATTTTCCTGAGAGGGTATTGAGGTAGTTCGACATCCCACAAGGAGTACCAGTAGGTGATGTGATTTTTAGGAGGACTCGGCAAGAGGTTTTTGATTGGGGGCTGGAGATTTTGGTTAACACAGCTTTGGTAGAGAGGGATGGAATACGACCAGTAGTATGGCAGTGGAGATAGGGTCCTATAGATACTGGGACACTTCCAGATTATGATGCATACTGGGTTACAGCTAGACCAACTCGGTTGACGAGGGTTGGGGAGATAGGAGAGATTGGGATGGAGAGGCCAGTGAGGAGGAGGCAGGGATGAGCTCCACCAGTACAGGTAGTTGTACCAACAACTTCAGAGATTCAGGGATAGGGGCAGGCTCAGGCATAGCCAGCAACACAGATGTTAGGGGATGATGATGTGGGTATTCAGCAGCTAAGGTGGAGGATTAGGGAGGAGAGGAGATGGAGGCAGCATGTGCAGATGAGGCTAAGGAGGGTGGAGATAGATAGTCATTAGGTGGTGATAGGATTGTGGCATGCTACAGCACAGGCTTAGACCTATCAGGCACAACTATAGGCTAGAGTGCAGAGAGGGGATGGGCAAGATGATGGTAGTCTTGCGAGGGTGACTAGAGAGAGGGATGCATCTATGCAATAGGTACAGATAATCACAACAGAGAGAGATACAACATTGCAGCAGATACAGACTATTAGAACTGAGAGAGATCCAGCCATACAACAGGTGCAGGCGATGAGGGCTAAGAGGGATATGGTTGTGCAATAGTTACAGACTATGACAGTGGAGAGAGATAGAGTAATAGATGCATTGGGGATAGATGAAGCCATTATGTACCTAGGTACACAGTTGACTCAGTCACAGGGTGAGTTGAGGAGGGCATAGGGTGAGGCTAAATACTATAGAGGCTTGTATCATGGAGCAGTGCCAGTGGAGTAGAGACAACCTAGCTATAGGAGCAGGTTAGGGACTTCAGCTTCACGAAGGACAGGGGGATCACGGTTTGTGGCTTCCGTGATGGGACCTCCTAGAGATAGGGGACCAGGTACAGGACCCAATGGTGGCGGATAGGGAGAGGGGGCTGCCAGTAGTCACTAGGGCTACCTTATTTTGTTGTAGTTTATTTTATCATGATGACGCTTATGAGCCAGTTGTACATACATTCTTTGATGGCTTATGGATGGCCCATGTTGTATTTGTAGACACTTGTATATTGACACATGTGATATATATATATATATATATATATACGATAGCTTTGGCTCTATGTGATGTTGTAATGATTATGGATGCACTTGTTTTATTATGTTATGCATTTTTGTATATTTTCATGATTTATATGGATGTTTATGCAAATGATATGAATATGAAATGGTAATAATGGAAAAGTATCATGCTAATGGTAATGAGGTTATTACGATAATGCAAATATATAGATGGTAATGAAAATGATATGAGCGTATGCATGTCTAACACACTTGTTTTGCAGGATGGGGAATGCAGAAAAAGGAAGATGGAGGGAATGATTGATCTTGGTTGAGGACTATATCAGCGTAGGATGAAATGGAATGGATGATATGACAGCTTTTTAAAGTAATTGCTCAAAAGTAAAGAAATGAAACCCTTATGTTTGATATAGCATATGGATGTTATGTACCAGGGTATGGAAGACCAAGGTGTCAAGATATCCAATGCAAAACTAGCATACTACAATCTTGTCCAAATGCACGAGGTCAAGATGTTGATCCAACACGCACAAGATATGAATAGCAGCTAGTGTTCTGAGATGGACTTTGACACTACAAGCAATGGTTTGAGGTTATCTCCACTATACATAGTGACACCTTGTTGGTTATATGTATGGAGATAATCTTAATATAGAATAGTCTCAAATGCATAAGAGACTATTTAGCTTCTCAAACGCAAGAGATATTGATATGTAGGATGCTAATCCCAACACGTACAAGAGACCAATACGTATAGGAAGAGAATAAGATCATTTTGCAAGCACGACATACGAAAGAAATATGACCATGCCCCATTCCTTACTTCATCGCAACATACCAAGATATGAAAGATCAAGGCAGTCTTGATTAGGCATAGGAAAGGGACAAAAGATAAATCAAAAGATAAAACAAAAGATACTGTCATCATGTTCTCTTGCCAAATTTAAGTGTTGTTGGATGGATTTAATCTGGCACCTTGTTGAGAGGAAAGCTGCATCCTGTTGAAGGCTGAAAGTTGATAAAATGATATAGCAAATGTTGGCTTCAGGAATGCAGACAAATAGCTTTTTGGCTTATCCATGATTTGTTAAAGTGCTTTAGCTTTCTCTAATACACAGTCTGCTTCTTACTTGAGCTAGTCAAAGAGAAGAAGAAGATGGGGGGCATCGTCTGTGCTTGTGTACTGGATACTTCCTTCATATTCCAGACTACCTACATACCCTGTGTCCATAGGATCAAAGCACATTACGATAGAGATGAGAATGATGAATATGTAGTTCTGGGTGTATTGATGATGTAAGTGATGAAATATAAAAGAAAGGGAGATGAAAGATCAAGGGATGATTAGAAGAAAGATGAAAGATGGGTGAGGAGAGAGGGGGCTATCGTCTTTGCCTGAATCAGAGTGCTTCCTTTGCATCTCAGATTGCCTACATACCCTGTGTCCACGGGATCAAGGCTTTGAACGATAGAGATGTGATGTAGTTCTTGCTTGTTGTGTTGATGGTTGATGTCAAAGGATCAAATTTATTGCTTAGCTTTTTGGGATGTTTTGATTTTTTTGGATTTTTGGGATATTTGATTTTTTTGGATTTTGGCTGCTATGATTTTTTTTTTGGATTTTTGCTATTTTGAATTGGGATGCTTACTATGTTTGAAGTCAGATGTGTGATGTGTTTAAAGTTGGATGTTTGCTGTGTTCAAAGTTGGATGTTTGTTGTGTTCAAAGTTGGATGTTTGCTGTGATATGAGCTAGAGCTGTGGGTATCCACTTCCAAACAAGGCTCAACAAGTGCCCCAAGTGTGGGATGATGTTTATTAGGAAGATGCTGCGACGGATGTGTTCATGCAGATAGTATGGCTAAGATGCCGAATGATATCTTAACCCACCTTGAAGTCCAAATTGTGAAAGCTAGCATGGTAGAGGCAAAGACGAAAAGGGATAACAATGTTTATACAGGGTGAATAGTGGATTATGATGTGGATTATATAGGTAGGATAGTGGATGATGCTATGAAAAGCTGTGATCAAACAAATGAAGTACATGATGGAAGCTGGCCTCTACACATAGCGCATGTTTGCTAGGTTTTCACTATGGTACTTATCCAAGGTGCATGTTTACCAGGTTTTCACCAGAGGATGAATTATTTATCTTGTACTATTTTGTTGTCACCCAAAGTGCCACAAGGTGGTTTTCACTATTGGATGGGTTTTTTTTTTTTGAAATACGTTGAGGCTCATGGGTAGAACTTCTTGAGATGAATGTTGTTGACTGGTTCATCCAAGGGAATGCCTTCAAGTGTTGAGAGAGTGTATGCACCTGATCCATAGATTGATGTGATGATAAAATGACCAAGCCAATTAGGTTCAAACTTGCCCTATTTCTCATGATGTTGCTAATTCTTTTGATTTCCTTTAAGGACAAGATCTCCAACTTGAAACTTTTGTTCTCTAATTTTCTTGTTGTAGTTGTGGCATAGACAATTTTGATAGACGTGGAGATGGTTGAGTGTTGTAAGACGTCATTCATCTAATAGCTCAAGATCATGGAGTCTAGATACTCTATATGCTTCATCTGAGATAGTATGTTGTAGAGATACTCGCAGAGAGGGAATCTCAACCTCAATAGGTAAAATAGCTTCAGTGCCATACACAAGAGCATAAGGTGTAGCACCAATGGGAGTTCTGATACTTGTTCTATAAGCCCATAATGTTGGATTAAGTTGTAAATGCCAATCACAACCAGCTTCAATGACTGTCTTTTTAAGGATCTTGATGATTGTTTTGTTAGAAGCCTCAACTTGGCCATTACTTTGTGGATAGTAAGGTGTAGAGAATCTGTGTTGGATATGGAACTTGTTGCAAAGATCTTTAACCTCTTGGTTTTTGAAGGGATGACCATTATCGGTGACAATGGCTTGAGGAACTCCATAACGACAGATGATATAGTGTAGGATGAACTTGGATATTTGCTTGCTAGTAATGTAGGTCATTGGTATTGCTTCCACCCACTTCATGAAGTATTCAGTGCAAGTGATAATGAACTTATGACCATTTGATGAGGTGGGATGGATTTTACCTATGAGATCAAGTCCCCACTACGAGAATGGCCAAGGAGTGGTGATAGGCTGAAGTTCATGTGCTAGTGCATGTATTAGATCCCCATGTTTCTGACACTATAGACATCTCTTTGCAAATTGCTGTGCATCTTTCTCCATAGTTGGCCAATAGTATCCAGCTCGTAGAAGTTTCTTAACAAGACTAGGGCCAATAGAATGCGATCCACAGACACCTTCATGTACTTCCCATAAGGCAACCTTTTCTTCCTCGGAATCAAGACATTTAAGAAGGATACCATCAAGACTCCGGTGATATAGGGTGTCTCCTAGGATAGTGTAGCGAGAGGCTCGACGGATAAAGGTTTTTTGTTGGGTATTAGATACTTGAAACGATAAGGTTTTATTGTGGAGATACTCATATATGTCCTCGTACCAAGGTGAATTGGGACCAACAATCTCACATATAAGCTCATAATGCAGTACTTCAAATGCTGGGATTAAAAGTTGTTCAACTAAAAACTCACACTTATGTGCATTGGACGACATATCTAGAAGAGATCCAATCATAGGCATGACATCTGTTGCTTTGTTTTGTAGCCTTGGGATCTGTTCAAAGGTGATAGTATCAAAGTATTTCTTGAAATCATTGACCATTATCTTGTATGGAAGGAGCTTCTCATCTTTTATTTGATACTCATCTAAGACTTGTTTGATAACCAATTGAGAGTCACCAAAAACCTGTAGCTACTTGATAGCCCATTGTACTGCCATGTGTAATCCTATGATTAAAGCTTCATATTTTGCTATGTTATTGGTACATGGAAATGCAATTCTGTATGACTTCGGAATACAATCTCCTTGAGGGGTCACAAACAATATCCCTGCTCCTGATCCATGTTGTGTATAAGAGCCATCAAAGTATAGTTGCCACAATGTTGGTGAAGTTAGATTGAACAATTCTTCATCAGGGAATTCTGGACATATTGGATGAATATCTGTGACAGGTGTTGCGGCTAACTAATCAGCAATGACTTGTCCTTTTATAGCCTTTCAATCCACATATTGTATGTCAAATTCACTTTAGATCATAACCCATTTTGCTAGTCTTCCCGTGAGGATTGCTTTGGAGAGAAGATATTTGAGTGGATCAACGTTAGATGTGAGCTTTGTTGTTTGGTTCAACATATAATGTCACAACTTTTGGGAAGCAAATACATGCTTTTTCCATAGATGAATAATTAAGTTCATATCCCACAAGAGTTTTGCTGATGTAGTAAATGGCTTGCTCATTTCCTGAATCATCATGCTGAGCTAAAAGAGCACCCAATGCTGTTGTTGTTGAAGAGATGTAGAGTAATATGGGTGATCAAGTATAGGAGGTACTAACACAGGAGGTGTTGCCAAATATTCATTTATTTTGTCAAAGGCCTGTTGACATTTTTCATCCCACTTAAAAGGTTCACCCTTGCGGAGGAGATGTTAAAAAGGATGACATTTGTCTGCCAATTGTGAGATAAACCTACGAATGGATTGTAACCTTTCTTTTAGACTACGAAGTTGCTTTAGATTTGATGGTGGAGGCATTTCCATGATGGCTTTTACTTTTTCAGGATCTACTTCAATTCCTTGTCGAGCTACAATATATCCCAACAATTTACTGGATGTTACACCAAATACACATTTCTTTGGGTTTAGCCTGACTTGAGATTTCTCTAGTCGATCAAAGATTTGTGCTAGTACCTGTAGATGTCCTTCTCTTGTTTTGGATTTTCCTCGAATATCATCAACATAGTCTTCCATGATAGTATGGAAAAGGTCATGGAAGATAACTGTCATGGCTCATTGATAAGTAGCTCTAGCATTCTTAAGACCAAAAGGCATTACAACCCAGCAGTATGCACCCCATGGACAAATGAATGATGTTTTATCATGATCTTCTTTTGCTATTATGATTTGGTTATATCCTGAGAATCCATCCATCAAGGATAGAATTTCATGTCTAGCTGTGAGATCTACAATGTTGTGTATGCTTGGTAGTGGAAAGTCATCTTTAGGGAATGCTTTGTTAAGATCTCTAAAGTCTGTGCAACAACGAACTCTTCCATCAGGTTTTGCTACAGGTACCAAGTTTAAAACCCATTCTGGATAATCAATAGGCTTTATGAACTTTGCTTTTAACAGCTTTTGAATCTCTGCCTTGACCAAAAGAGCTATTTGAGGATGCATTTTGTGCAATTTTTGCTTGACAGGTTTTACATTAGGAGATACTACTAGATGATGTACCACAAATGATGGATCTAGACCCAGCATGTCGGCATAAGTCCATGCAAAATTGACAGCTCTTTATAGGAAGAATGCTATGGAATTTCTTCTTTCCTGCTTTGATAGTGATGCTACCAAAAAAGTGATCTTCAGATTCTACTCTGTACCCAAGTTCATGTCTTGAGATTTTTCAACTAGCACTGTTGATTTTTCATGATAGTCGGTGGTGACTGGAAGATCAAATCCCCCATCCTTGGGTGCCTCAAGGAGGTTTTGACCCTTGGATACATCCTTTATTTTTACTTTTTCACTGTCAAGAGGCACCTTTTGGTTTTCACTTGGTGACCTATCTTTTTTATTCTATTTATTTCACTTTTGTGACTGAAGGATTTGATGCTTCCACCAAAATATGCTAGTTTAGGGAGATCCATCATGAAGCCTACTTTGTGATCACCTAATGGAATGCCTTGTCATAAGCCCATGAATTTGGCAATAGCTTCATCATTTTCAAATGTGTCCAATATCAATGCCCCCTATTGGTCCCAATCGACGAGGTCAGGATATACGAGTGAAAGGGTAATGGTCAAAGGGTTTTGGCTAGATGAGGTGGTGGAAATCATGAAGATAGAGGTTTCTTGAAAAAGGTCTGTGATATGAAGGGAGGAGTCATCGATGGTATTCGAATGAGAGGTCTCTCCTACCAAAGAAGGTTTGGCTTCTAGATCAGAAATACACTTAATGTCTTTAGAAGGCGGTACCTCCGGCTAATAGCCAAGGCCTTGTTTATTAAGCTTCTTAGACACAACAATGGGTTCAATAGGTCCTTGTTCCTATGATCCCAATCTTCCATGTCCTTTGTAACCCATGTTCTTAATGATACGGAACCCATTGTTATATCTCTCCACTTCAAGTTTTACTTGGTTGTTCTAATCAAAGAATATCCAAGAATTAATGTTATCAATGTCTTCATCATCGAGGAATCCACCTTTAATGAATACTGTTGGTGGGGCTTTATGACAGTTGTGGATGAAGAGGTCTTGGATGTAGAAGGCTTGCCATGAGATTTGGGAGATAGGGGAAGAGTTCCAACAAAACAAGATTCTTGCAATGCGTACTCACTCGGACCATGTTCAGTATACTTGATACGGAGATTTGAAGTGGACTAGCTAGATGATGGCTTGAGTAGAGTGGAGGGGTCTACATAGGATGAAGATGGATAGGCTTCAGTGTTGATAGGAATACGGTTAGGGCTTTGATATTTAGCTTGAAGATCACAACAAAACTCAAATGGATTAGGATCAGCATAGATAACGACTTAAACACCATTATGAGGAAATTTGAGACATTGATGGTATGCGGAAGGAACTGCTTTGAGGGCATGGATCCATGGATGACCAAGGATGATGTTATAAGGAAGGTCAATATCAAGGACTTGACAATGAGTGTCGGTAGTGACATGACCAACTTGGATAGGCAAATGAATAATTCCTTCAGTATCTCTCTCAGCATCATCATATGCTTTGATAGTAATAACCTTGGAAGTGTCAACATCTTTCTCATAGTATCCCAATTGTTTTATTAGTTTTAAGGAACATATGTTAAGACTAGCTCCACCATCCACTAAGATTCGTTTGATACGACATTGGTTTACAAACACTTCTATGTGGAGGGATTCATTTGTGATGGGTTGATGGATGGGCAAAGATCTTTTTCGCAGAAAGTGAGATGGCAAGGGGTTGCAATGCTAGCGACCATAGATTGGAATTGTGTGGTATCGATATCGTTAGGTACCAAAGATTCTTGCAATGCTTTGTCAAGGATGGCTTTGTGGGAAGGAGATATATGAAGCAATTCTAGGATGGAGATATGTGCGGGTGTTTTGCCAAGGTGATCAAGGATATTATAGCTAGAAGACAATCGAGGAGGATTGGCAGGTGCCCCCTAAATGGTAACACAGCCTCTTTGAGTAGTTACGGCGATATCAAGTGCTTTGCCTTGGATTGTAAGGGTAGAAATACGAGCATGGTCAATGCGGCCAATCATGGATGATTCATAGTTGTAGTGAATAGCATTCCCAGGATGGGGGTTACTTGTCTTATCATGAGATGGAAATGGATCCTTGAAAGCATCTAAGTCATAGTTTGAAGTTGGTTGATGGGATGGTTGTGATGCTGGCGGTGTGATTTTAATTAGACCTTGATCGATGCAATCTTGAATAACATGTTTTAAGCACATGCAACCATTGGTTTTGTGTCCTTTGACCCTATGATATTCACAATATTCATTTTCTTTGTACCAAGGAGCTTTGAAGACCGGTTCGCCATTTGGTGGTGCTTTAGGCAATATAACATCTCCCACTTGGAGAAGCTTACAAAAGATAACCTCCATGGGTTCCCCTAAGGGAGTAAATTACCATTGAGGTGTTGAATTTTGTCTCGATCAGTTTCGTTGAAAAGGTTGATTTGCTGTAGATGCAGCTTGGATGTTGATAGGACCTTTTACTGTTTGTATGTTCTTTGCGTCTACAACACCGTCATTAATGACATTCTTGTTTTTGTTCCAAAAGAAGGATTTATCATTTGAGGATTAAGGATTGTCTTTGTTGTCTCTGAAAAATCTTGATGGTGCCCTTAGCGATTAAAGCTTGTTCAATGGTGGTTCCTTTGGATATAAGCTCATCAAAGGTGCTAGCACTTTGCAATTGTAGTTGAAATGATAGCTTAGGATGGAGATTTTGGACAAAGATATCGAGCTGTTGTTTCTTAGGTATTTGCCATGATAGTTTTCTAGCCATGTTGCACCATCGTTGGGTAAATGAGGAAAAAGATTCACCATTGCGTTGTTTGTTGTTGACAAGATCAGTCATGTTCACTTCATGTTCAATGTTGAAAGTGAAATGGGATTGAAATTTGTTTGCTAGTTCCACAAAAGTCTTAATTCTTGGGGATAAGTGAGAGAACCATTCAAGAGCTTGCCCCGCTAAGCTTTGGGGAAATAATCTCAAGAGATATGTATCATCTTGAGCAACATCAAGACATGCAACATAGAATGCTCTAAGATGGTCATTCGGATTTCCTTTCCCTTTGTACTTGTCAAATTGTGGAATTTCAAAATGTGGCAGAAAAGCTGTCATATGAAGTGACTTGTCAAATGGATAAGCATATATATCTCCCAAGGAAAATGTCTTGATGTTTTGTCCTACCACTTTGTTAATCATTTGTTCAACATCCGCTTGAGATAATTGTTGTTGTTGCAAAAGGGGTTGATGTTTTGGAGGTGAAGTGTAGTATTGTGTATATTGTGGTTGTTGTTGTGGAATGTAGGTGGGTATGACCATTTGTTGAGGTTGTGTGCTCACATTATATGTCGAGGGATTGGTATGTGACACATATGTGTTGGAGGATGGCTCTCCTTGAGACACAAGTGGTGGTTGGGTATATTACGATGGATTAGCTCTAGGAGTTTGCATCACATGGGAAGTAGTGGATGGATTAACATTGGTTGATGGTGGTGGATTCAGAGTTAGAGTATAGTAAGCGATGGAAGGATTAGTGGATGAGGAAGAAGGATGGATATTCAGGCTTGTGTTTTTGACAACATGAGGAATGGTAGATGAAGATGGATGAACATTTGGGTTTGTGTTTTGGACAACATGAGGATTGGTAAATGGCATGTGTTGGGTGACAAAGGGTAATCCTTGGGTTGCATAAGACAAATTGATGGTTTGTGAAGGATTATATGGAGGTGGAGAGGGTGATGTAAGTTGATTAACATAGGAGACAATGGTATTAGGATATGCTTGTGATATAGTAGGCAGGTCACTCATGTCAATGAGACTAACATTGGGATTATATGGTGTGTGAGACAGATTCGTGGGAATAGTGGTAACTATGTTAGAGGTAATAGGGATATGATTGTGAGGTGTGGTTCCCACATGTGATGCAATAGGAGTAGAGATTTGCAATGGCGGTGAGACTTGGGATATTAGAATGGCTTGTGATCCTTGGGGCGCTTGTGAAGTTGGGATGGCTTGTGAAATTTGTAGAGTTTGTGGTGTCAAGATGGCTTGTGAAACTTACAGAGTTTGTACTTGCAAAACATGGACAACTTGTGATACTTGAGGCATGGATACGATCATGGTAGATGCAGGGTGTGTTGTGAAACATGGAAAGGTGGAAATCTCAAATTTTGTGAATGGAAAGGAAGTACCTCAGTTGGTGTTATCAAAGGCTCTATGATGTACTCCTTACATGATGGGCTTGATGGTGTAGCAATATGCAATAAGGGAGATGGATTGGAAGGTGGATGAGATTGGATGGACATGTCATGAAATTGTGCAACTATAGTGGATGGTCCCTTTGCAACAACAGCGGGAGTATTTGGATCTTGTTTGGGAATGGAAGATAGGTCAAAGTCGCTTGGTAACTTGGCTCCCATATGGGCTAATTGCAAGAAATGACGGTCCGGATCGGATAAGATAAGTTTCTTAGCTTGGTCCCCTATGTGTGTGTCTCTATATTCAGATAAGTCCTCTTGGGATTTCTCTTCATAGGTCTCTAAAAATGTTTGAGGTTATACTTGTTGTGAAGATGATGGTCTAGTAGTGTATCCTTCGGGCACAAACATGTAAGAAGGCATATCATTTGTAAATTCAGTCGCATCTCGAAGTGGTGTGGATCATGAGTATTGCATTTTGGCTTCTATCTTAGCTTGCAATTTTGCTTCCATTTCAGCTCTATATTGGCTCCTAGCTTGAGGCATGATGGTTGATGTTGAAAGTTGGACTTGTCTTGTCAAGGTTGAGACCCAAAAGGTGAGGGTTGGCTGATTGTTTGGTGTTGGTTTGTTTTGCTAGTTTGTTGGTTATTTGGTTTGCTAGTGGGTTGCTTAGTTGTTGTTGTTGGGTTGCTTTGTTGGTTGTTGTTGTTTGGTTGCTTGGTTGTTGTTGTTGGATAAACTTCCCTAGAGGATAGCTCACATGCTCAAGGGAAAAGATGGTTGCTGATGTTGTTTATTGGTATTGCTAGGGCTAAAGGATAATGTTTAGTTGTTGGTTTTGCTGGTTGGTTACTGTTTTGGGGTCTTAAAAGGATAAAATCTCAAAAGTCCAAGGGTTTGATATGCTCAAGATAGGAGGCAATGCTCAGGTGACTGTAGATGCTCAGAAGACT
This sequence comes from Cunninghamia lanceolata, assembly GCA_027924645.1. Lineage (NCBI taxonomy): Eukaryota > Viridiplantae > Streptophyta > Pinopsida > Cupressales > Cupressaceae > Cunninghamia > Cunninghamia lanceolata. Next base: position 1,226,382 of record BSBN01000135.1, on the reverse strand, counting down.
GTCAAAAAGCTGATAGCAGAGCTAAGGATGTTTGAAAGTGCTACTGATTGGGCTAGATAGATATTGATTGCTGATATTCGACTAGAAGTGACTGATGATAGCTTAGAAGCGACTCAGATAAGGCCAAAAGAGACAGATAATAGCTCAAAATCAATCTAGTTATGTTTCAGCTGACAGACTGCAGTGTTGACCAGAGGCAAGTAGATTTACTAGAGGTGATCAGTTACAGGTCAAAAGCAATTTACTGTTGTTTAAAAGCGACGTGGCTTTGCTAGAAGGGAGCTGCTGTGGGTTAAAAGTGATCTAGTTTTTACAAGAAGCGAACAACTGTTGTTTAAAAGTAATTTGGATGTCTATAGGTGAGTAGTTAAGGTTCAAAGGTGATCTGTGTCTGTCAAGAGATATGTTTGAATGATGTTTTTGACAAGAAAACAATGATTTCAGTCACTCACACTCACAACAATCACAAACTTGTACAACCTAGGCTAGGAAAGGACTGTATTTGTTGAGTCCCCTTGTCATGCCTATTCAAAGCAGATAGCTTTAGGATCTTGGTAGCACTAGTTCCTCTCCACGACACTCACTTCTCACGCATACCAAGATCTAGGTTTCCCAAGGCTTGTCCCCCCACCAAACCTTAGGATTGTCCTTGCTATCTCTACTAAGAACCACGAGAATTAGGGTGGCTTCAAAGGTCCCACATTTTGCATCAACAAATAGAGGGTTTTTGGCTACTACATAAGGTTGCTAGTAGGGGCATCCGTTCAGGTGGCTATACGTGTAGCAATGCTACTCTCCGTTATGGAGTCTCCCAGCCTTCAAGGGTTATGCCTTGGAGAGTTTTAGGGGAGGTTAGTTGTTGGTATAACACAACAACACCCGTTGTTTGTGGCTTTTGACACAAACACTTTTCTTATATAGCGGTTCAGAAGGACTTGTCTTTAGCTCATTACTGCTTGGGTCGTACCCCTTCTCACATCGGGAAGGCAGGCCCTTTAAAGATAATAACAAGTTCTCATACACCCAAGATCCATTTGATAAGCAAGGGGAGAGGATACTTTTGCTATTAAATTTGGGTTACAAACATGCACAATCAAGCAATCAAGAAAGATAAAACAAACACAAAGCAAACAATGATTCTTTTTAAGCACCAAGCCCAAATGTTCCTAAATTAGTGATAAAATAAAAACTCTTGGACCGATCAGTGCTGCAATAGCTATGTTAGTAGTTTCACAACCTCTTTTTCTTGGACAATCAATAAGATGTTGCACAAATAACTGATTAGTAGTCAAGAAAACTGAACTGTAAATGATAAAACTGAAAGTGACATAGTTACCAGAGGTGATCTACCGTTGATCCAAAGCGATCTAGATGTTGCCGAAAGTGAAATGTTACTGCTTAGAAGCGATGTGGAAAGACCCAGATGCGAAATAATAAGGCTCAAAAGCGATGCGGAAAATAAAGACGTGAACTGTTATTGCTCATAAGTGACCCAGATCTGTAAAAAATCAAATATAAACAAAAAAAAACCTAGTTTGCAGAAAGCGATCTAGACAGCCAAAAGCGATCAGTTTTTGGTTAAAAGCGATGCAAATTACGATAGAAGTGACCACTATTTGCTTAGAAGAGACGCAAAAAAGGATATAAGCAACTACTGTTTTCTCATTAGCGATCTAGAAAATGCTGAAACCGGCAGATTTAGGCTTAAAAGTGATGCGTATGTTCTGGAAGTGACTGGTTTTTGCTCAGAAGCGACTGAAACTTACTGTAAGCACTCAGAAAATCTGATCTTCACAAAAAACTGTAGTTAGGGTAAAATTGCAAATCAGGGCAAATGAATAAACAGCAATGATAAAACCCTAGCAATGCACAATGAAGCACAAGACAACATGAAAATCAAAATAATAAATGTAAATGCAAACCGATCTCCACGCTATGCTTGATTTATCTCCATTGCTCTTCTCCATCTCACATGAGCATGCAAGATTTTGAAGGATTATTGTTGGAGGAATGTTGGATGCTCACTTCTGCAGCATAACATTAAGATGAAGATGCTAGAATGAATGATAGATAAAGGATGCAAAGGCTCTAATGATATTTTGACAGAAAATGGTACTTGAAGCTCAATGCCTTTTTAGAAAATTTGACAGAATAAGGGTGCTTAAGGCTCAATGCATGCTAATGGCTTGTGAGGGGGTTGATTTATAGGAAAGACTTGGTTCCAATGGATGGCTAGGATCAATTGGGGCCTTAGATGAAATGAATGGATAGGATTAAGTTAGGTTTCCTTGCACATCAAGAAATTGTAGTCATATGACATGTGGCAAAGGAGGATGAGGCTTAGGTGTGCTTGTGTAGATAAATACTAAAATTAGGTCCCATTAGTTGTGCATGTGAAAGATAAAAGTTGTAACACATGATTGACTAGACAAGTGTTGGAATGTGATGAAAGATAAGTGTTTAATTCAAATAAAATATTTGAATTAGTTGGGATATGAGTTGGAAATTAATTAAATAAATAAGATTTATTTAATTAATTGGATAAATGAATAAAATGAGATAAGACATGATGTGGAATTAATTAAATAAATACAATTTATTTAATTAATTGGCTAAGTGAATGAGAATGGGATTTTAATTAAATAAATAAAATTTATTTAATTAATTGGATAATGGATTAGGGATGTAACAAGGTGTCGCTAGACATGGACAAATTTGGGTGTCTACATTTTGCCCCTCTTTGAGATGATGTTCGAGATGATGAGCTTTGTGTCAAGTAACATCATTTCAAAGAAGTTAAGGTATGGATAATTGATAGGGATGCTGCTGCTGATGATGATGATAGAAATGATAGGTTGGTGATGCCCCCTTGAGAGGATAGGTGGGTTGGACAAACACAGGTATGCTCTCGAAAAGAAATGGCTTGGCTACAAAAGAAAGATAGCTAAGGGAATGGATAGAAGAAATGGATGATGTGTTCTGCTGCAATGAAGGTGAGCAACCATGATGTTTGATATAGCACTAGACGTTATGCACCAAGGTATAAGGAACCAGGGTGATGTTGTGTCTCGTGCCCCAGCTTAATACAACCTTATCAAGATACAAGAAAGGAATATTAGCTGGAATGATATCAATGTGATACAAATGCAAGATAAAATAATAACACACACAAGCAAGCAAGCAAGCATGCATAAATGATACAAAAACAAACAAGGTATTGCCCCTGTCAAGCTGTAAACCAATGATTAATTGCTGATGATGATAGTTGAGAGTGTTGTCATTGCGGGGAAAGCTATATCCCTAGATCAACACAAGGTTGTTTGCTGAGTTGGTTGGCTAGTTGATTGACTGATTGATGTGGCTTACAACAAGGCTAGGATCAAGACCATGGATTGCATTTGGATAACTTGGCTAGATTGATTAACTTGATTGGTATGGATTAAGGATGGGCTTGCATTTGGATCTTTGTTTGGAATGGTTGGAAGATGATGAAATGTTGATTAGATTGATTTGATGAAGGATGGATGATTTGTTTTGATGGTTGGCTTGATGTGCTTTGGTTTTGATGTTTGCTATTGCTGGGTTGATTGTTTTGATGATTGGATTGTTTTGAATGATGATAGTAATGGTGTGATGATTAGAGTATCGATTCAATCTAAGCTTAAGCAAGTGTTCTCAGTGTGCTCAAAGGATGGAAAACAACAAAGTATTGCCCTTGTCAAGGCACAAACCAATGATTGATATGTTTGATTGTTTTGATAGATAGTGTTGTCATTGTGGGGAAAGCTATATCCCTAGATCAACACAAAGATGTGGGAACGCTATATCCCATTGATGATGATTGATGATTGTTTGATTTGGTTCATGACAAGATTAGGATCAAAAACTTGTTGATTTGGTTGGATAATGTTCCTTAATTGATTGGCTTGCTTGATATGGATTAGTGTGACTTGGATTTAAGATCATTGCTTAGATTGATTTGATCGATATGATTGGAAGAAGTGATTGATTGAAATGGATGCATGTTATTGATAGGAAGAATTGATGATGATGATGATTTGATTTTGATTGAATGTTGGTGGAGTGGATTGTTTTGGATGATGTGATTGGTTCGATCATAGTGCTTGGATTTTTCATTGGATATTTGATTTTTTGTGGATTTTTTTGAAATGTTTTGATTTTTTTGTGTTTTTTGAATATTTTAATTTTTTTGTGTTTTTGAATGTTTGGGATGTCAATGGATTTACAATTTGGGTAGCCGTTGTGCTTGATACCAATGACAAGGGAGAAAACCATGTCTAGGTGCAAGGAGGGATGAATGGGATTGGATGGATAGAAGTTTGGGCAACAAGGGATGGGAGGCTCATGCTAAATGGGTCGATAAAGGGATATGCCATAAAAGGGAAAGCTCATGATAAATGGATGGGGATAGGCTATAAGACGGAAAGCTCATGATATGGATACGCCATAGTGGATGGATCATAAGGGAGCTAGGATGTGATCTCCAAAGGCTATGTCGTATAGGAAGAATAACTTGCCCCATTCTAGGTGGTAATGCTTAGGATTTTTACATGACAATGTTCATGACCAAGGGATGACATGATGGATTGGATTTGGATGGGATGGATAAATTGTTAATGGATAGGACTTGGTTTGGAAAAAAAGGTATGTCAAGAAATATCCAAACATGTTTCAACATTTTGCCCCTATGTCTTCATCAAAATCAGAAGGCAGAAGGATGGATAAAGTTCAATAGGATAGGCATATTTACATAATGGCTAAGGATGGTAGGATGGTATGGTAATGGTAGGACAGGATAGGATGGAAACTGATATAATGGAATATATAGTTTGGAAATGGATAGGTTGGATGAGACAATGTGCCCCCAAGTGTAACTGTTTGATAGCCCATTGTACTGCCATGCGCAAACCTGTGATTAAAGCTTCATACTCTGCTATGTTATTGGTACAGGGGAATGCTATTCTGTATGATTTAGGTATGCAGTCTCCTTGGGGAGTGACAAACAAGATACCTGCTCCAGATCCGTGTTGAGTGTATGATCCATCAAAGTATAGCTGCCATCGTGCTGGAGAGCTGAAAGTAAACAATCCTTCATCAGGGAATTCGGGATATATTGGCTGAATGTCTGTGATAGGTGCTGCAGCTAATTGATCAGCAATGACTTGTCCTTTGATAGCTTTACGGTTCACATATTGTATGTCAAATTCACTCAAGATCATAACCCATTTTGCTAATCTCCCTGTGAGAAGTGCTTTTGAAAGGAGATACTTGAGGGGATCCACATTAGAGATGAGCTTTGTTGTTTGGTTCAACATATAATGTCGCAACTTTTGGGAAGCAAACACTAATGCTAAACAAGCTTTTTCCATGAATGAGTAATTAAGTTCATATCCCACAAGAGTTCTGCTAATGTAATAGATGGCTTGTTCTTTTCCTGAATCATCATGTTGAGCTAGAAGTGCACCTAATGCTGCGGTTGTTGATGATATATAAAGCAGTAATGGACGATCAAGTACAGGAGGTATTAACATAGGAGGTGTTGCCAAGTATTCCTTTATCTTATCAAAAGCCTGTTGACACTTTTCATCCCACTTAAAAGGTTCACCCTTGCGAAGAAGATGCTGAAAAGGATGACATTTATCTGCGAGTTGTGAGATAAATCTGCGGATAGATTGTAGCCTACCCTGTAAACTGCGGAGCTGTTTGAGATTCGTTGGTGGAGGCATTTCTATGATAGCTTTTACCTTAGCTGGGTCCACTTCTATGCCTCGTCGAGACACAATATATCCCAATAGTTTTCCTGATGTTACACCAAATACACACTTCTTTGGATTTAGTCTGACTTGGTATTTCTCTAATCGATCAAAAATTTGTGCCAATACTGGTAGATGTCCTTCCCTTGTCTTAGATTTTCCCAGGATGTCATCAACATAGTCTTCCATGATAGTATGAAAAAGGTCATGAAAAATAACTGTCATGGCTCGTTGATAGGTAGCTCCAGCATTTTTGAGACCAAAAGGCATTACAACCCAGCAATATGTACCCCATGGACAAATAAAAGATGTTTTATCTTGATCTTCCTCTGCTATTCTGATTTGATTATAACCAGAAAATCCATCCATCAAAGATAGCATTTCATGTCCTGCTGTAAGATCAACAATGTTGTCTATGCTTGGTAATGGAAAATCGTCTTTAGGACATGCTTTGTTAAGATCTCTAAAGTCCGTGCAGCAGCGAACTCGTCCATCTGGTTTTGCTACAGGTACCAAGTTTGAAACCCATTCTGGATAATCAATAGGCTTTATGAACTTTGCTTCTAATAGTTTCTAAATTTCTGCTTTAACCAATAAGGCAACTTGTGGATGCATTTTGCGCAATTTTTGTTTGACAGGCTTTGCATCAGGGAATACTGCTAAATGATGTACCACAAGTGAAGGATCTAGTCCTGGCATGTCTGCATAAGTCCATGCAAAATTTATAGCTCGTCTCAGGAAAAATGCTGTGAAGTTCCTTCGTTCTTGCTCTGATAGTGATGCTGCCAAAAAGGTGATCTTCGGATTTTGTTCTGTTCCCAAGTTCATGTCTTGTGATTTTTCAACTAGCACAGTTGATTTCTCATGGTAATCAGCGGTGACAGGAAGATCAAATCCCTCATCCTCAGGTGCCTCAGAGAGGTTTTCACCTTCGGATACGTCCTTTATTTTTACTTTTTCACGGTCAAGAGGCGCCTTGCGGTTTTCACCTAGTGACCTATTTTGTTGAATTTTGTTTATTTCACTTTTGCGACTGAAGGATTTGATACTTCCGCCAAAATATGCTAGTTTAGGTAATTCCATCATGAAACCTGCTTTGTGATCACCCAATGGGATACCTTGTCTCAAACCCATGAATTCTGCAATGGCTTCGTCATTTTCAAATGTATCTAATATCGGTGCCCCCTGTTGGTCCCAATCGATGAGGTCAGGATATCCGAGTGAGAGGCTAATGGAGGGATCGTGATGGCTAGAAGAGATTGCGGAAAACATGAAGATGGAATGTTCTTGAAAGAGGTCGGTGATATGAAGGGAGGAGTTGTCGATGGTATCCGAGTTAGAAGTCTCTTCTACCGAAGAAGATCCAACGTCAATATCGGAAATACACTTAATGTCTTTGGATCGCGGTACCTCCGGTTGGTAACCAAGGCCTTGCTTATTAAACTTCTTAGACACAATAAGGGGCTCAATAGGTCCTTGTTCCTGTGATCCCAAGCCGCCATGTCCTTTATAGCCCATGTTCTTGATGATACGAAACCCGTTGTTGTATCGCTCTACTTCAAGTTGGACTTGGTCATTTTCATCAAAGAATATCCAAGAGTCTATGTCCTCAATGTCTTCGTCATCCAAGAAACCACCTTTAATGAATACGGTGGGGGGAGCTTTGATAACAGCGGAGGATGAAATGGGCTTAGATATAGAAAGCTTACCGTGGGATTTAGGAGATAACGGAAGGGTGCCAACGCAACAGGATTCCTGCAATTTGTACTCACCAGGGCCATGTTCGGTATATTTGATATGGAGGTTGGAAGCGGCTTTGCTAGATGAAGGCTTGAGGAGATCGGATGGGTCGACATAGGAGGATGATGGATATGCCTCGGTGTTGAGAGGGATACGGTTTGGACTCTGATATTTAGCTTGAAAAGCACGGCAAAACTCAAATGGATTAGGATCAGCTTGAATGGTAACTTCAACACCCTTATGCGGAAATTTAAGGCATTGGTGATATGTAGATGGAACTGCTTTAAGGGTATGGATCCAAGGGCGACCGAGGATGATGTTGTAAGGCAGATCAATATCAAGGACTTGACAGCGAGTTTCTATAATGACCGGTCCAACTTGAATAGGCAATAAGATGATCCCTTCAGTATCTCTTTCAGCGTCATCATATGCTCTGATAGTTATAACCTTGGAGGTGTCAACATTTTTCTCAGAATATCCCAATTGTTTGATAAGTTTCAAAGAACATATATTTAGACCAGCTCCCCCATCTATCAAGACTCGTTTGATACGGCGTTGGTTAACAAATACTTCAATATGGAGGGCCTCATTGTGTGACGGATGCATGGAGGGTTGAAGATCTTTGTCAGAAAAGGTTAAATGACAAGGGGCTGCAATGCTAGCGACCATGGATTGAAATTGTGTGATATTAATATTATTAGGCACCGAAGATTCTTGTAAGGCCTTATCAAGGATAGCTTTATGTGCGGGGGATAGGCGGAGCAGCTCAAGGATAGATATGTGTGCGGGGGTTTTGCCAAGGTGATCCAAAAGGTTATAGTCAGAGAGAGGTTGAGGAGGATGAGGAGGTGCTCCTTGAACGGTAACTCGACCTCTTCGCGTGGTTACGGCACAATCAGGTGCTCCTTGGATGGTAATGGTAGAAATGCGAGCATGGTCAATGCGGCCAATGGTAGATGATGCATAGCTATAGGGAATAGCATTTCCAGCTTGAAGGTTATTTGTCTGATCATGAGATGGCAGTGGATTCTTGAAAGTCTCTAGATCATAGTTTGATGTGGATTGTTGAGCAGGTTGAGGTGTTGAAGGTGTGACGTTGATTAGACCTTGATCAATGCAGTCTTGGATAACATGTTTTAAGCGCATACAACCATTTGTTTTATGTCCTTTAACTCGATGATAATCACAATACTCATTCTCTTTGTACCAAGGAGCTCGAAAGAGTGGTTCGCCATTTGGTGGTGCATCGGGTAGAATAACATCTCCGGCTTGAAGCAGCTTTCGAAGAATAACTTCCATGGGTTCCACTAATGGTGTAAATTGTCGGCGTGGATTAGAAGTTTGGCGTTGGTTTCTTCGTTGTGGAAAAGACTGTCTTGGTGGAGAGGCTGCTTGAATGTTGATAGGAGCTCTCATAGTTTGGATATTCTTTGTATCAACAATACCGTCATTGACAACATTCTTGTTCTTGTTCCAAAAGCGAGACTTATCATTGGAATTTTGGGGAGAATCTTTGTTATCACGAAAGATCTTGATAGTTCCTTTGGCAATTAAGGCTCGTTCAATAATAACTCCTTTGGAAACGAGTTCGTCAAAGGTGCTAGCACTTTGCAATTGTAATTGGAATGACAGCTCAGGATGAAGATTTTGAACAAAGATGTCAAGCTGTTGTTTCTCAGGGATTTCCCATGATAATTTGCTAGCCATATTACGCCATCGTTGGGTAAATGAGGAAAAGGTTTCACCATTGCGTTGTTTGTTGTTGACAATGTCATTCATGTTTACCTCATGTTCAATATTGAAGGCAAAATGTGATCGAAACTTGGTTGCCAATTCGGAAAAAGTCTTAATTCCTGGAGGTAAATGGGAAAACCATTCGAGAGCTTGTCCTGCTAAGCTTCGAGGAAATAGTCTCAAAAGATATGTATCATCATAGGCAACATCGAGACATGCCACGAAAAAGGCTCGAAGATGGTCATCCGGATTTCCTTTCCCTTTGTACTTATCAAATTGTGGGATTTCAAAGTGTGGTGGAAAAGGTATCATATTAAGAGACTTGTCAAATGGATAAGCGCATATGTTTTCGAGAGAGAAGGGTTTCTTGCCTTGTCCTACCCTTTCATCGATCATCTGTTGGATATCGGCTGAGGATAACTGCTGTTGTTGCAAAGGGGGTGGAGTGTGATATGAAACATATTGTGGTTGCGGTTGTGGTATATGTGGAGTTGTGACAGTTTGTTGTGGTTGTGGGATGTACGAAGCTGTAACGGTTTGTTGGGGTTGTGTGCCCACAATGTATGTCGAAGGAGTGGTATGTGACATGTATGTGTTAGAGGATTGCTGTCCTTGAGACACAAGTGGTAAGTGGGTGTGCATTACATGAGAAGTGGATGTGGGATTGATAGTAGCAGATGGTTGGGAAGTTGGAATTGAATTCATGACATGGTAAGTGACGGAGGGATTGGTAGATACAACAGAAGGGTGAACATTGGGATTGGTATTTTGGACAATATGAGGATTGGTATATGTCATGTGTTGGGTGATATTAGAGAAGCCTTGGGTAGCATAAGATGGATTGATAGTGTGTGAAGGATTGGAAGAAGAGGACAGCATGGATGTAAGTTGATCAACATAAGCGATCTGATTGTTTGGATTGGCTTGAGAAATGAGGGGATCACTCATGTCAATAAGGCTAACATTGGGATTATAGGATAACATGAAGGAATTAGCAGTTGGTGTATGAGATGTGGTAGATCGCAATGGTTGTGAAGCATGGAGGACATGTGTTGTTGGAATGGTTTGAGAGGTATGCACACCATAAGATATGGGAATTGCTTGTGATGCTCGAAGTGTTTGTGCTTGCGTGACATGGACAGCTTGTGTGACGTGAGGCATGGAAACAGTCATGGTAGAAGGAGAGATATGTTGAGGGACATGAAAAGGTGGGATGTTGAGATTTTGTGACATGAGAGGAAGCACATTGGTGGGCACTATCAATGGTTCTAAGGTATGCTCTGATCGTGGTAACTCAAATGAAGCAACAAGAGGCAATGAGGATGGTGTTTGTGAGGTAATAGGAGATGATGTAACTATAGTAGATGGTTTATTCGCAACAACAGCAGTAGTGTTGGGATCGTGCTCTCTAATAGTGGATATATCAAAGTCTTTAGGTAGTTTAGCACCCATGCGAGCAAGTTGGAGAAAACAGCAATCAGGCTCAGATATCATGAGTTTCTCAACTTGGTCCCATAGATAGGTATCTTGAAATTCTGATGAGTCGTCTTGAGATTGTTCTTCGAAAGTTTCCAAGGATGGTGGAGGGTGCATTTGTTGTGAAGATGATTCGCCCCTAGTGTACCCTTGAGGTATAAACATATGAGAAGGCATACCAGTTGTGAATTGAGTTGCGTCCTTAAGAGGTGTTGTGAATTGTTTCATCTCAGCTTGCAATTTGGCATCCATTTCAGCTTTCAATTTGGCTTCTACTTCAGCTCGATATTGACTCCTAGTTTGAGGCATGATGTTGATGATGAAGTTGAGCTTGTCAAAGTTTTAAGACCCAAAAGATGATAGTTGGTTGATTGGTTGTTGTTTTGGTTTTGCTAGTTTGGCTAAGTTGCTTGGTTGATTTGGTTTGGCTGAGTTGTTGTTGGTTGTCCCTAGAGGTAGCTTAATCACTCAAGGGAAAGATTGTTGATGTTTGTTGGAGCTAAAGCTAAAAAGAGATTGTTTGCTGAAGCTAAAGCTGAAGGTTGTTTGTTGATCGAAATGATTGGATTGATGTCTGATTTGCTGGTTGGGATCTCAAAAAGATGGAAAAGTTCATGAGTTGTGATTGATTGATAAGCTCAAAATAGGAGACAAAGTCCAGGTGTTTGCTGTTGATCAAAGGTAAGTCTGAAAGCTGATGTTTGAGGTTCAAGCAAGCTGGTCCTGAGGCTAATTGAGCTGATGCACTGAGATTTGCAAGAATTTTAGCTACAGGCGACTGATGATAGCTCAAAGGCGACTCAGAGGATGCGAAAGGTGATTAATGATAGCCCAAATGCGACCTGGTTTAGTTTCGACAGAAAAATGCCAGTGCTAACCAGAAGCGAATGCTATGCCAGAGGCGATGACTGTTGGTTCAAAGGCGATTACTGTTGGTTCAGAGGCGACTCAGATATCCCTAAAGGCGACAGTCTGTTGTTCATAGGCGAGATTGTTCTGGAATCAGGCGAATAATTGTGGATTAAAAGCGACTTGGCTCAAACAATATGCGACTGGTAATGAATCAGATGCGACTTGGTTCAGACAGTAGGCGATCAGCTGTGGTTCAGAAGCGATTCTGTTCAGGCAAAAGGCGATCAACTACGGTTTAAAAGCGACTCTGTTTAAGCAGTATGCGGGCAGTTGTTATTTAAAAGCGATGCAGTTCAGGAAGAATGCGAGTCACTACAGTTCAGAAGCGATGTTGATGGTCTGTGCGAGCAGTTTAGGTTCAAAAGCGACTGTGTTTGTGTACCGGTGGTCTGATTTTTGCAGTTTTTTCAGCAAGAAAATAATGATAACAGTCACTCACACTCACAACAAGCACAAACTGATACAACCTAGGCTAGGATAGGACAGTATCTGTTGAATCCCCTAGCTGCGCCTATTCAAAGCGGGTAGCTCCAGGATCTTGATAGCACCGGCTCCTCCTTACATTTGCACACACTTCTCATGCATACCAAGATCCGGGATTCTTATAAGGCTTGACCCTCTCCAAACCTTTAGATTGTCCCTGCTACCTCGGCTAAGAACCGCATGAATCGGGGCCGCTTCAAGGGTTTTGCCCTCTGCGTCAACAGATAGAAGGTTTTTGGCTACTACACAAAGTTGCTAATAAGGGCATCTGTTCGGGTGGCTATACATGCGGCAGCGCTACTCTCCGTTATGGAGTCTGCCAGCCTCCAAGGGTTGCGCCTTGGAGGGTTTTGGGGGAGGTTGGCTGTCGGTATAACACAACTGCACCCGTTGTTTGTGGCTTTCGACACAAACACTTTTCTTATATAGCGGTTCGGAAGGACTTGGCTTTAGCCCGTTACCGCTTGGGTCGTATCCCTTCTCACACCGGGAAGGCAGGCCCTCTAAAGATAATGACAAGTTCTCATGCACCCAAGATCCATTTGATAGGCAAGGGGAGAGGATACTTTTGTCATTAAATTTGGGTTACAATCAGGCACATGCAAGCAATCAAAAAGATAAATCAAGCACGGAGCAAACAGTAATTCATTTTAAGCACCAAGCCCAAATATGCCTAATTTAGTGAAAAAAAACCACAAATCTTGGACCGATCGAACCTGCAACAGATATGTCAGTAGTTTGGTAACCTCCTTTCTTGGACAGATCGATAAGATGCTGCGCAAATACCCAGTTAATAGCCAAAAATCAAACTAGAACTGAAACAGGCTTGAAAACAACAGAGCTTTACCAGATGCGACCCACTGTTGATCAAAAGCGACCTCTATTATGTCATAGGCGAAAGACTGCAGATCATATGCGACGCGCAAAAACACAGTATGCGACGCCTGTTAGCTCATAAGCGATGCATATTTTCCATAAGCGATCGGTTGAGGGCTGGATGCGACCTGTTTCTGCAAAACACAGCCGATAAACAAAAACCCTAGCCTAGCAGGCGAATAATATTAGTCCATAAGCGACCCAAATATATTCAAAAGCGGCGTCTGTCGTCTCATATGCGATCGCAATATACCGGAAGCGACCTGTTGGAAGTCGAAAGCGACCTGTCTCTGCAAAACAAAAATCAAAACCCTAACCTGCACAGGCGAATATTATTAGCTCATAAGCGTATCATATCAGAATAAAAGCGTGCGCCGTTAGGTCAAAAGCGATGCGGATTTGTGCAAAGGCGACCCCTGTTAGATTAAAAGCGATGTGATTATGCGCAAAAGCGGCGGCTGTTAGATCAAAAGCGGCAAATACAGTCCCAGGCGATCATTTTAATGATAAAAGCGATGCGTTTTACCTAAGGCGACGACTGTTAGGTCAAAGGCGATCCAGAGAGGTATATGCGGCCTGCTCCAGCTCAGAAGCGACGCAGAAATCTCGAAGCGGCGGATTTTCCTTTAAAAGCGACTGGAATTTTCTGCAAGCACCTGCAAAATCTGATCTTCAAGGAAACAACTCCAAAAAATGAAGTTAATCAGGGACGTGAGTCCCACCGGGCGTGCCAAAATGTGATAGGTGAAAGTCAGGTGTGGAAGATCAGACATAGTCATGAAACCCTAACCCTACCATCATCAAGGAATCTAATCTAAATGAAGCCAAAAGAACAATGCAATGCCAGCATAACATCACCTAGACCGTGCGATTCCTTGTTTGAGAGGGAAATGTGGACTGCTTCTTCAACAATGAGCAATCACAAAGCTGAAAGCTGCCATTGATGGATGATAAAAGCTCAAATGCTCGAATGCTCAAGATGATAATGGAGTTGCTATATGATTGCTGGATTGCTAGATACTATATGAATTCTGGATTGCTAGATTTCTGGATGTCTCATATGGAATGAGAGGCTGTTTATATAGGACTCAACCAAGATCAACCAACAGTGGAGATTCAAAGGCTATGTGAATGGCTAAGATTGAAAGTTACTAAATTTAGGTCCAATTAGTTGTACATGTGAAGGATTTTAAATGAAAGTTGTCTTACAACACATGATAAATGGGAAATGGACAAGTGTTGAAATGTGATAAATGATAAAGGCTTAATTCAAATAAAGTATTTGAATTAGTGGGATATGAGTTGGAAATTAATTAAATAAATAAAATTTATTTAATTAATGTGATAAATGCATAAAATGAGATAAGACATGATGTGGAATTAATTAAATAAATACAATTTATTTAATTAATTGGCTAAGTGAATGAGAATGGGATTTTAATTAAATAAATAAAATTTATTTAATTAATTGGATAATGGATTAGGGATGTAACAAGGTGTCGCTAGACATGGACAAATTTGGGTGTCTACAAAAACAACTTCAAACAACAAAGTTAATCAAGGATGTGGGTCCCACTGGGCGTGCCAAAATGTGATAGGTAAAAATCAGGTCAATAAGATCAAGCATTACAAATGAAAACCTAATCCTACCATCATCAAAGAATCGAATCCAAGTGAAATCAAAAGCATGCATGATTGTATGATTCTTTGTTTGTGATGTGGATTGCTTCTTCAACAATGAACAATTATGAAGATCAAAGCTTCCATGATGGATGAATGATAATGATAATATGCTCAATGGATGCTAAAATGCTCAATATGCTCAACATGATAATGTAGACGCTATGAGAATGCTGTATAGGATGTAGTATGGAATGAGAGGGTGTTTATATAGAACTCAACCAAAATCAATCAACAGTAGAGATTTGGTAGCTATGTGAACGACTGGGATGAATTGATAGTCATAGATGAATGTGTAGATGACAAGTGGAGGAAATATAAGGCTTATGTGTGACCGTGTACATAAAAAGTACTACATGTGAAAGATATTAAATAAAAGATATAGTACCACACATGTTTTTAAATGAAAGAGGCACACATGTCGGCTCATGAAGATAAATGATAAGAGAAATTAATTAAATACATAAAATTTATTTAATTAATTGGAAAGTGGGATTATAAAGGAATTTTAATTAAATAGATGAAATTTATTTAATTAAAATAGATAAAATAGAGATAATTAAATAATTAAAGATTATTTAATTATAGCTTAGAAGAAATAGATAATGAATTAACTAAATAAATATAAATTTATTTAATTAATAAAAGAAATAAGTGTTCTTGACAAATAGAGAAAATGCGCAAGTGTGTTAGACAAATGCAGATGATAGGTAATGTGATATTTGATACTAATGATAATTAGGTCAATTTTGGGTGTCTACACTATCCAGTCTAACTTGAATCAGGTTCTTGCCTTTTCTCTAATTTGACCATGTAAACTTGCTGCCTTGTGGTTCCAAATCCATTAGGCCTTCTTTGTTTAAGAAATCATTCAAGTCCAGCATACTGTCAGTAAAGTCCATAGCCCCTCCCCTCTTTTCAGAGGGAAAGAGAGGGGTATTAAAATCTCACATCAGCATCTAGCAACTATCCGGCTCTCTAGATATGAGTGTAGATAGGGTATCCCATAGCTCCCGTCTCTGGCCTCTTTGATTCAGAGCATAGATGTTAATCAGGTTCCAAAAAAAGCTATTAGTCTCCATCCTGGTAGCCAAAAAGTTTTTGTTTTTCTTAATCATCCTTCCTTTGATAGTGCTACTATTCCACATGGTGATAATACCTCTCGATGCCCCACAAGCATCACTACCTAAGTGTTTAGCATTCATCCAAAGGCTTCTGGCAATTGACCGAAAACCCTCATTTTTCATTTTGACTTCTTGGAGCAGCAAAATGTCAGTTCTATTTTTAAAAATATAGTTCTTAACAAAAAATTGCTTATGATGGTTATTAAGACCCCTAATGTTCCATGACAAGATTTTCATTTAATCAGGCTTTTCTTGGAGCCTAACTCCAATATCTTTTGTCTACCCATAGAAATGTCCTTAGTAACTGCCTTTTGTCTTGTTTCTCTAAAAGATGGGTGACCTTGTTTAGTGTCATCACCCACATCCATCACTTTCTTTCCCGGGCCTCTACCCTTCTTTTTGATCATGCTTCACCCCTCCGAGCTAGCAGTGCTAGACTCAGCACCAGGAGTAAGTGTCACAGTATTATTGGAGGGGGAACCCTTTCCAATCTTCACTACCATACGAGTGTTTGACCTAGCCGACTCAGGGGGAGGGGCCTCCGAGGGAAGCACGACCTCGGAAGCAACTTGTTTTTCTAGGGGGTCATCTAGAGGGATTTCCCCATCTTCAAGACTTAAAGGTAGGGAGGCCATTCTACTAACGATACCTAAAATAGTCAGAGTATCATCAGGGGATGGCCCATTAGACTCCACATTGAGTGACTGAGTATTATCTTCAATAACAATAGTAGATTTATCTTTAGCAAGAGATTTGATCATATTCAGTAGGTCTTCCTTGAAAGGGTAGTCCTCCACATCCACTGCAAACTGAGCTTCCTTCAAGTGGGAGGGTTTGACTTTACATTGTGGAGCTAAGTGACCTTTTTTGTTACAGTTTTGATAATACATCGTGGAATTTTCATATAAGATAGTTTGATTCCATTGACCATAGTTGGACTTAAGAGTGATGTTATTAGGGAGAATTTTGTTTACATCAATGCTTACACAAATTCTAGCAAATACTAACCTCAATTTGTTTCTAGTTGTACCATCCAGGGTGATGAAGTGACCGAGCGAGTTAGCAATCCACATTGAAGATTTCTTCATCCCAGAACTCTAGAGGAAGGCCCAGGAGTCTAATCCAAACTGGAGCAGCTTTATTCAGATCAGCAACACTATCAAAACTAGGTTTCCACTTATAGAGGGACATGCTATGTTTCCCAAACATCCAGGGTCCTCCTGCTAGAACTGTTGTAAGATCTTCTCTAGCCGTGAATTTAAATAGAAACATCCCACTATTCATAGCATAAATAGTTACACTTCCTTTAACCCTCCACTTAGTGTTCACCCATTTTCTAACTGTGTCAATGTTAGGTTTGAAGGAAAAAAAAATTCTGACCAGTGCATTTTCCATCGAGGAAACAACCCTATCCATCACGACTCCCATAAGCTCAAGCTCAGGACCGCCGTCCACCTCACTCAAGGTTGGGGAAACCCCACAAGTCATCACTTTCTCCCCGGCCAAGGCCTTTTTCCAGGCATTGGGGCCCAAAACCTCATTACGAAGCATGTGAACAGAGGAATCTTCATCCCCCTCACAAAACATGTGACCCATAGGGTCCTCTGGTCCGTCCGAAATGTAGGGGACATACCCACTCCTTGAAGAACCCCCTGAGGGACCCCACACCAGCGGGTTCGGAGGCTCTCCTGGGTCATCGTCTGCCATCAAATTCAAATTCAAAAGCAAGAGGGAAAACGCAACAGGCGGGAGGTTGCAGAGCTAATTGTTGCAAATTGCAAAATGTTAAGTATATGTAAAGTATTGATTTAGGGAGTGTGAACCTGAGGTAGTATATGTAAAAGTTAATGTTTTGGTGATTATTGTATTATTCATTTATTGAATATATTTGATTTGAGATGATTTTGTTGAAATTAGAAAAAAAGAATTACTCCCTCTTTTTATAGTATTTATTATTAGTTTATTGTATATAAAATTGGTCGGATCTTACATATCAATTTACAAATATTGTGCTCCTTTTAATTCAAAATTGGTGATATGTGTCATGGATTGCATATGTAGAACATAGTTTGGAAACTCGATTAAGCATTATCTATATACTTAAGTCAAATCAAGTATAAATATTTGCATGCAGATTAAATTCACTTGAACAGATATATCATATCACTTAAATATTGGCACGCTTGGAAAGATATCCCAAAGCTTTGAAGTCAAGTGCCATTAATGAAGCCTCACTCTATTTAATGGAGCCCAACAATGCTTTCTCATACCAAAGATTGAAGCTAGCCAACAAAGAAAATGGACACACCAATTTGCCTTATAGAGCTGCAAAGGCAAATTGCTTTCTTGGGATTCATCACAAAGTTGAGGCTTAAAGCGATAATGAATTCTCACATAATTGCCCGTTTGTGCTTCCTGGAGTTCGAAGCTATGAAAATGGTGCTTGGGAGGGATTTCTTAACAAATAAGAATAGATACAGAGTGAATTCCAACATAGCTTCTTGGTTTTTGGCGTCATTGTTGGACCTTGGAGGTGTGAAGGTTGATATTCTTATTCTATTGCGAGAAATTTTCAAGCTAGATTTTCTAGGTAATGATTTGGAGGTGGTTCTTGGGGCAAGATGGGTGTAGGGATTCTATGGTCTTCTGACCTATCATTGGTGGTTTTTGGGGCAGAGATGCGTGTGGGGGTTTTGTGCCTGCCATTTCTTCTCAACATGACAGATGGGGCTCTCACCTGCCACTGTCACTGGGCCACCATCGGTCAGAATTTTCTAAGGTGCTCTTGAGCTCTTGACATGGAGTTGAATCTGGAATGGGTGTTGTGCTTTGCAGAGCTAGTGGAAATAGGTGATTTCTATGGTTTCCCTTAGCTAGTGTTTTGATTTTTGCTATGTAATTTTGATGTAATATTATCGTATCAGCAAGAAACTCTTGGGAAAGAATATGTAATACATGAGAATTTTTTGTAATATAATGATATGCCAGGGGCATAGCTATCCCCCAATTGTAAATTTTTTTGAATTAATATCAATTAGATATCCGTTTTACAGTTTATCGACAAAAAAAAAATATATATTTGCATGCAGATTTAAAACATAAATCAGTACAAAGGAAAAAAGAAAGTTGCCAGCAAATTGACAAATTACATTATAAACACTAAAAGTTTTCACTAAAATTAGATTTATATAAACAAACTATATGTTTATTGTTTATATCATAAATTACTCGACCGTTCGATGAACATTTGATGGATGGTTGTAGTTGCATTCTAGAATGAAATGCACATAGCGCTAGGCCTGTGAACTTAAATCTTCAGAATCACCCTATAACCATTATATTTACAAAGATCAATGGTTTAGAAATTGCTGTGAGCTGTCAATGCAGGATAGCTATCAGCCATGTACTAATTGTGTAGTCCGGAAGCAACACATTGACTTGACATTTCATTCACTTTAATGTTCATAAAAAAAGCAAACTTCTACTGCTAAGTGATTTTATTTTTAAGTGAGAGGGTTAGCACACGGGGAGATTTCAGATTGCTCATTGCAGTGCACTAGGTAGATTTCAGATTGTTCATTGCAATGCCACTTCCAACAAAGCCGGTAAGACAAAAGATAGAATTCCTAGGCTACGTTTCATCGTTTCTTAAAATCTTATTTTGTCAAACTTTTTTTTAAAAATATTATTTTGTCAAACTTTGGGTTTAGGGTTGAGAGAATTAAGAAAAAATAAGGACTTAAGAGGGAATTCACAATTTCACACTGTATAAGCATGTCTACCACCACTAGCAGACCGGACAAAGTTTTTGGGAGAGGCAGAGCAAGTTCAGATAGAAAAATAGATTATTCTGGATTGCTTAAAACTTCAGGTTTGACTAATGAATACAATGATATTTATGATCCTAAAATCTATGGTAAACTTACCTCAGAACACCAAATGCAAGTTAATAGTATTAATGCACCATGGGTAACTGGATTAGGGCACATGATGTTACATGAGGTTTTCCCTTGCCCAGAATTTATCATGGTTTGTGCCCACAATTATGATGATAACAAAAGAGCAATTGTAAATAAAGATACCATAGAATAAATTTTATCCATTAATGCAGAAGAATTTGGGAAAGTGTTGGGGTTTACAACCAAAGAATTTGGAGACATCCACATTGACCTAGAAAAGATTGCTATTGATTATGAAGCAGCGAATGAAAGGGACAAAAATGTTTTCCTAAATAAAATAGTTTAAGAAAGAAACAAGTTGAAAGGTAACCATAAGCCTCCTTATTGTTTGGAAATTTTTAGATCATGGGCTCAGGATACTATTTCCATGCTAGCATTTTTCCTCGGACTGGATAGCAATTGGGAAGTGGATACACGCCTCCTTGATATAATATCCATTATGGTATTGGTGTACATGTCAAATATAAATTTATTGAGCACATTGAAGAATCCATGCATAAACAATTTTTAATGATTAAAGGAGGTTCCACCAAGACATTTAGGTTCACAACCTGCTTGTGCTATTTTTTTCTATTCAAATTTAGTGGAATGTTTCAGACCAACAAGCTTCAGATTCAGCCCTATAGTAATGCTGAGGAAAATAAAATGGCTCCAGCATATGATTGGACAACTAAGATAAGGATGCATGATTCTCAAAGGAACTACAATCATTTTGTAGACTGCTTTTTATCTCCATTGCATCAAGCAATTACAAATAGTCCAATGCCTAGGTTGCCTATATCATGTAGAGATTGCATTCAACTCAGAAAAGAAATACAATTGGTTGATTGGTACTTATTGGAAGAATATATTGTGCTAAGATTTTATGGATGAGGAGTAGAGCCATACAAACTTCCAATACATGTGACAGAAAGGGTTTTTGCATTGGAATATGTAAGGAAGATGCAGAGTACTGATGAACTACACTTTGTCGATTAGCAAAAGAAGACCTTATTTCCTTCTTTACATGTTTCATGTGGAGGGTTCACATTGGAGAGAAAAGCATTTAAGGTGGTACATGATCTTTTGAAATTTTTTAATTTTGATGTTGTATGTCATTGGTAGTATGATCCACATGTGACACCATTAAAACAATGCTTGTGCCCAATAGGAATGCTACAAGTAGAATTCAACATCAAAGTAAACCCTTGCTTGAAAACTTGAGAAATAAAGATTCTTAGGATGAGGTCAAAATAATAATGGAGAAAACTGATGCTGAGAAAGGTATTTCTTTTGAACAATTGTGAGCAAAAAATTATGGTATTGCACCAAAATATAGGAGCACTAACAGAGAATCAAATCAAGAGGTACAACAATTTTTATGAAAAAAGTGATAAACCATCTATTAGAGTAAAAATGTCAGATTCTCTAGATAAGTCTATTACAAGCAAAAATTGGTCACAATAAAAAATTACTTCCTTTTGGTCTATGAGGAAGGAGGTAGGTGAACCAAGAACTGTTGTAGAGTATAGAGAAATTGATGAAGATGATGAGTTTAGCAAATTGTGGAATATAGAGCATCCCAATGAACATGAAGATGAAGAAATTGATGATGAACCTGATGATGATAGGGATGAACAAAGTAATTTCAAACTTGGTTTAAGTCAAGCCTAAAAAAAAGCATATACTTCAAGAGAATCCATAGTTGAAAATATGGGTTATCATGGTGGTGGTTTGGGATCCCAAGGACAAGGCATTTGGAACCCAATAGATTTAGTCACTAGAAAACCAATTGATAAACGAGGCCTTGGATCTGAATCAGTTGATAAAATAGACCAAGGGCATACAAGTATAGCTGAAATAATTCATTTTGTTAAAGTTTCAAATCCTAATCCTCATGGTTAGATGCAATCACAACTTGGACATGCCCATGGTGGAGAGCCTAGTGCGACTGGAACTGCCACTGGTGGAGAACTTAGTCAACATGTGCTACAATAGGTCCAACAACAAATTACACACAAGAGGACACCAATACAAGATACCACACAAACACTCAGTGATCAAGGGATACAAAAGAGATAAAGGATTATGACAGGTCCAAGTCCAACTACTAGTTCCACCACAAAGGAGTTATTTCCAGGCACTCCCCCAGTTAGTGTGGCTACAAGAGAAATTGCAAGTACTCCTATTCCATCACCATTCAAGCATTCCATTATTCCTACGTCCCCAGGATTTGATTACATTCAAGAGTTTAAAAAGAAATTAGAATTGTATAAAAAAGAAAAGAAGCAACTGATTGAGAGTGTGTCTACTGTAACTTCAGAGCCTGCAACAACCATGATATTACCCACATTTGACACAAATTCAAAAATCATGGAGTACACAATTATTGTTCCCACTGTTCAAACAAAACCAGAAAAATAGATGTATCGATTTGAATTTCAGGTCAGCAGTTTCCAATTTGATTTTTTTGGATTAAAAAATACTGACAAAATTAATATATTAGATAAGAACAATGAATTGGTGTACACATCATTGCTAAAGCATGAAAGACAGAAAAAAAAAAGGTTGTAGAATCAAATAGAAAAATTACAGACAGACTTAGCAAATGAGAAAGCAAACAAGAAAGCAGTAGATAACAAGAGCAATGAAGTAGAAAAAAGAATAAAAAATATGCATCTACATTAACAAGCAAAGAGGATAAACAAACAGAGGTGGATTTGAATGGACTGAAGCAAAGGTTAGATGAGAGAAAAAATAAATATGATGAGGAAAAATCCACTTCAGAAAAATTAAGACAAAGCATTGGGAAAGAAAATGAACAGTAGGAACAAAAATTGGAGAAAGAGAAAAAAAATGAAACATTGGTTGCAGAGCTTATGGAAGCAAAAAATGAAATAAAATCTTGTCAAAATAAGTTAACTGAATTTTGTAGACAAACAATGAGGCACATGAAACAAAGATCTGGGAGGAAATAATGTAGAAGATTGATCATTTGTGTGAATTGTTTCAATTGATTGATGCCATGAGACTACATCATAAGAAGCTAAGCAAATATTTAATGGACAACAAAAATATGCAACTGTAGGCAGAAGAGAAATCTGCAAATCAAGTTCTAGAAACAATCTAAAAAGCCAGTGACAATGAATTGATTTCAAAATGCATTACTAATCGGAATGAAGCCTCAACGAAGGTGGCATCTATCATTCAAAAGTATTCAAGAATGCATGAAACAACATAATTTGTGATTGAGGCCACAACAAAGATTAAGGAGGATGAAAGGTAAGGAACTCAACAAAGCTTGGTTTTCCATAGGCTTTTGGCATAAATGAGGGATTCATTGGAAAGGATAAGTTTAGAAAGAAGATGGAGGATACAAGGAAGATTGATTGGGACCAGTTTTCTCAGAACCCAGATGAGGAAAACTTTTTGGATTGCATCAAACCACTGATAATCTTGAAAGTATCTTCGGCTGAAACATTTAAGTCAGGATCCAAATTGAAATTCAATCATACATTGTTAACAAAAATTCAAGTCAGACAACATTAGCTAGAAGAAATGACAATTCCCCCACCTGAACAGTGGAATTTGCTAAAAAGCTATTAGAATGATTTGATATTGATAATATGAGTTTCCAAGTTCTAACTCAGCTCTGTGCAGAGTTGTCTTTGAGAAAGATTTTACATTGCCTCTATGTATTCCTTCATTTGAAAATCAATAGAAAGCTCAAATTCATTAATGTGTTGATGTTCAATTATCTGTATTATTTATTTAATCAATTGAATAAAAACTCTGGTTTCAATTGCTAGATACACATTCAATGATTGTTGATGTTCATTGTTCTATATGCCACTATTGTTAATATGTTAAGCTAATGTTATTTACCATTTCAAATGTTTTATTCACATGTCATTGAGACTGCCTGATATCCCTCTGGCTTCAACAATGTTTAGATCTACGATAACGGGGTAGTGGGGAACGGTCCAAATTAAGTCTGGGCCCATCAACTTGCATGCTATTTAACCTCCTTAGTCATCCACCTAGGAGCTTAACTTTTATTATCACTAGACGGTTAAGATTAAAACATCTTAGCACATATTTACCCATGTGCTTTATAATTCATTTACGTAGCTCACTGTTTAAAACCCAATGCAACTCCTTCGAAATATTTGACAAAAAATTTCATGTCATGTCTTCTAAAGTCTCTTCAATGGTCTAGATGAAGACACGCGTCATCTCCCTGCTATCCCTCTAAGAGATGAAATCTTTTGGTGGCCCCCCCGCAGGCTAGCGGGTAATGATCCAGATTGACTCTAAAGATGTTGATTTTCAATGCTTTGATGTTCAACACCTATAGTGGATGATAGGTCCCACTTTGATAGGAAACAGGTGTCACTAGTCCGCTATCCCTCTGGATTTCTTAAAACATTAATATTTTATTCAAGCGGGTTGGTGGAAAGTAGTCAGGATTTAATCTGCGAGATCCAGTAGCTCCCATTAATGTTCAAATATGCACATGCGAATTGTTTGTGACTTAAAAGTGGAAATCCCTCGGTTGACGAGACATTGGGGGTCAAGACTTAAGATAAAAAGATGAAATATTTAACCCCTTTAAACATTTTGACGATAATGTTCCCAACCATGTAGTGACCGATGAGACATGGCCAAAGGGGCCGATAATACTAATAGGTTTGATGGCTTAAGTGTGAACTTGGATGATCGGGAACCAACGGTAACAAGTCAACTAAAAATTATAATGCAAAAGGCTAAAAGGTTAGGTTTATGTATGAAATGAAGACAAACCCTAAACCCTAAACCTAAAACCCTAACCAACAGACCAAATGGTATGTTGTAGGAGTATATTTTATTTTTTAACCCAGTTGCAAATAAGGCATTGATCAAAATAATTCATAAACTATGAAAAATGATGCAGAATCACGTATCAAGTCAAAAACCAAAATTCTACTTTACTGCAAATTTTATGTTTTATACACAAATCAACTTTAGCAAGGAAATATTAAGCATTGAGTTTTATGATGAATCACTGAGTATATGTAAAACTTATCAGTATGACGTAATTAAAATATGAAATAATTAATAATATGTTAATGTATTCAATTTGATTCACAATTTCAAGGAATACAATATAAAATATCATCAACTATAGTTTTGGAATATGATTCATGAAATGTAGTATAAATACCTAAAAACCGCTAATTCACTTCCATTTCCCAAATTGAATCAGGGTCCTCAAACTAACGTTCAGATAAAGTAAAAGAGTTATCTTGATTCTGAGTCTGGTCTTCATTTTCTTCGTCTTGATTCTGAGTCATTGTCATTTGTCCCACCACCACCAGCATTTGAACTTGAAGTGTTGCACAACCCTCTTCTTTCGCATATGGACTACCAGATTGTGAGTGCCCTTTCATAAGGAAATTTTTTGACATTATAAGCACTTCCTAACACCCTCAAGTAATTTTCCAAATTCTTGTCTAGTTTGTTTCTTATCTTTGATTTCAAAAACCCCAATGCATTGAAAACTCTCTCATCTTCCACCGAACCCAATATCATTGTTTGACATAAATCAACAAGATTGAAATATTGTGATATCGAATCATGCAATATTTCACTTTGACCCAAGTTTTTCCAAGCCCTTGTTATTGATCCTGCTTCAAAGGGATTCTCCATGGCTTTAAACTAGTCTATCATACTTCTTGCAAACCGACTACATTGTCCTCTAAGCTTATTTCCATCTATAATTCCTTCTATTGTCTGTCAATTGCATTTTGCACTTTTTGAAAAGTATGCAGTCAAGATAGTTACTTTTTGATGAAAAAAGCTTGGGTTATCTCAGTGGCCTTGAACCCAAAATTGAGGATACACAATAGACATGGCTTCAAGTATTTCTTCTCGAGGGAATCGATTATAAATATCTATTGAAAGATTGCTTGCAATTTCCTTCAAATTATTACTAATAGATTCAACAATGTCGTCAAAATCTTCCTTTCTAATAGGTACTTCTCTAATAGAGCACCTGGCCATCTTACAATGGTGCATTGGTATCTCAAATCCATGTACAAAGGCACATAACTCCCCACTTGCATTAAACTACAAATAATTTTTAGGATGATTCAAATCTCTAATTATTTGCCACCTATAAAAATTTGGGCTTTGAGAAGTTAGATCTAGATATAAATTATCGAGTGCCATGCATGTCATTCTACGTAGTTTGGTATACTCATAGATATACATAGTTCTGTCTTGTGCTTTCTTCACAAGATTGTTCATTTCATCTAGCATGGGGAGAAGACTAGCTAAAGTTAAGAGTGTCTCTATATTGCTTAACGTATGTAAGAGGTTAGGAGCTTTGTCTACTACATTGCGATGCTCATACATTATTCCAATCAAGGATGGATATTCTAAAGAACTCGTTGCACTGGTCCATGCAAGGAGATCCATTTGGTATCAACATCCTTAAGAAGCTTTTTTCCCACTGTTATTCCCCCAGCAAAATTTTAAAATTTCGCAAAACGTTTGGGACTTCGGCAGAAGTATGCATGGAGCTAGGAGACTAGATTTTCAACTTTTGATACTGTAGGAAACTTGCTTACAATTTTAATTGCTAAATTCATTCTTTGGTCCATGCAGTGAATGACAAGCATGTATGGTGCACAAGTATTTTGTAATTTTGTGCAAAGACTAGTCCTATGTCCTTGCATTACTATAGCTCCACCAACTCCTACACACACCAACTTTTTGGCAATTGTCAAGTCATCCATACCTGCAATTTCATTCAAAGACTTCTTAACTAGTTCAAATAGATTTTGCGATGTTGAACTGTCCTTCATTTTATGAACACAGAGTAAATGAGCTCAGCGGACATGTTCTTTTATAGTATACACATGCATACAGACACAAAAAGTATTATCTACCACAGTAACTTCATCTAAAGATAATGCAATGAAGTTTGACTCTTTTACATTCTCCTTTAAATCTTGTTTTTCTACTGCAGCGAGACAGTTTGCCCATTCCCATCCAGCGTTTATTGACCAATGTGTGCTAGGATAGTGAGGAACACTCAAAAAAATAATAAATTACTATACTCTGGATAGTCTGTCATAGGACACCTTCTGGACAGAATATGAAAAACAACACTCATCTGAACAGTTTTTGCCAGTTGTGCTCCTTCCATTGCTTTTTCAAATTGAGCCTTGATTGTACCTCCACTTGCAACAAGCTTCGTCATTCTTTTCTTATGCTCATCATATTCCGCGGCATACTTCACATGAAGATATTCTTCCTTTGATTTCCATCTTACTACTGGTGTTTCCTTTCCATCTATGATTTTTTTTTCATAAACTTTACCAATATGCTTTTCTATAGTGTTAAGCTTTAGCTGCAATTTCTTGTGTCTTTTACATTTCCAACTACAAATCACACACTTGCATTCTATTGGTTGTTCATCTTTGTTTGCTTTCTCCATTGGTTCAATGAATGGGTACTTTGACACCCAATCAAGCTGAAAATTCCTTGACATTTCCCACTCGCACCCCAGTTTTGATTTTCTTTTTCTTTTCTTCATACCAACATCATCTACAGCGCCAGCGTTTTCATCCAAGTCAATTATCTCAATCTGGCTAACCAAGGTATCCCTTGGAACATCTTTTGTGGTATTGCCATCCTCATTTTGGCTAACCAGGGAATCCCTTGGAACATCTTTTGTGGTATTGTCATCCTCAATTTGGCTAACCGGGGTATCCCTTGGAACATCTTCTGTGGTATTGCCATCCTCATTCTAGCTAACTAGGGTATCCCTTGGAACATCTTCTACGGTATTTCCATCCTCATTCTGGCTAACCAGGGTATCCCTTGGAACATCTTATGTGGTATTTCCATCCTCATTTGACGAATGGCTTCTTCATTAATATTTGGTGCAAGAGTTGATGATGTAGTTCCATCTTGATTTGATGGATCAGAAACATTGCCAATTCCAAAGTAAGATTGTATACTAGCTCCACATTTTTGGTGTTTTGATGGCCTCCCAATCCCTTCACCACCCTGAGGAGTCTTACCCTTGTAACACTTGCGGCTTGACATCTTGATCTCTCACTTCCAAAAAAAGCTGAAAAAAATGTCTTCTTCTTTAAGGACATACTCATACTCATATAATATAGATCACATTCCCTACTAAATATCTTCTTTAAGATTGAAGCAAGAATAGAAAAGAGATAAAGAAATCTTATAAAACAAATACTATGAAGAAATGATTACTCACCTTTAAGTTTAGGTTTTCACTAACTTGCTATTCGTTAATGCAGGAATGCATGTGTTGTAAGTTTGTAACTTTTCCTACGATCAACTTCAAGGTTCCAACTCCAACTTCTGAAATCTGAATCAAGAGCTCACAATTTTAGAACTAAACAAAATGTGTAAGAATAAATTAGAGTTTCAGTTTTATTTAGATCAATCCATATTTGGTGAATTCCATGGGAATTCTAAATGGTATATTAAAACATTTGGTGAATCCCACATGATTGTATAAGGAATACGTTTAAGTGTTAAAGTATCAAACATCGACGGACTACATACTTTGTAATTTCCAAGGCGAATATGGTGCTATGATTAGCATGGAGGTGTCATGAAAATTGGTGAAATGGTCCGTCATAATCAAACTACTTGTAAATTTTAATTGGCGAAATGGGTCCTCACGTGCAATGACCATTTAATGGTGTTGGAGAAATGGGTCCTCACGTGTAGTGACCATTTAATGGCTTTGGCAAAACGTTTCCCGATACACAATGTTGTTTTAATAGTATTGGCAAATATATTATAGGTGATTTAGTACTTGCTTCCGAGATTCCAGGTGAAAATATTAGTTGGCCCATTTGAAACACATAGTTTGTTATGGCAAAAATATTACTTCATTGATTCTCATAAAATAAATCAATGGCGAATGGATATGCATTCAACCGATAATACGTAAAATCCAGGCAATTTGACCACCCTATTGGATGTGATTTATTCACCAATTCCAACTTGGCCGATCTACGATATTTTCCAATTGGTGAATATTCGCCACTAAAAAATCTTTGTTCTTAGAGTGTGTTTTGTGTGCTGCCAACCTTTAGTACCCTGCAGGTTTAAACCATTAGCCTCTAGGCCACCCTTTCATGTTTTCAACCTTTAGGAGTGGCACAACTTTTTCCTACCAACAATCCTTGAGGGAGAGATTGGATACACATTTATATCTATCTACACCATTCATCTATAAGCGAGTGGCCAAACAAAGGTGATCAATATTGTACTCTTGCATCTATTGTGCATTTATAATTGTACTCATCTATGTACTTGGGATGATAATTTGGTCTTCTTCCAACATTCCCACAATAGAGCTTTGCATAGTTCTATGAGGCACAATCCTTTCCATATGCGTCTTTACTTTTATCATGTAGCACCATTGGATAGATCCGACTATGCACCTCCACATTTGGACTCCTAAATACAAAGGAAGTGAGTAAAGATCAAACTTTTTTACACACATTGAGAGTGTTCACCAACATATTTAGCATATTCTCTCATGCCAACAATAGAAACACAAAGATAACCTTGACATGCATTGCATACATCACATTTTCAAGGTTGGTGACAAATTTTGGTTGTTGTAAGAACATAAATTACAGACCCTACAATTTAATTTTGTTGGAATGAGGTTTGTCATTGATCTCAAAAGGTCATTCATGGTCCATGTCATGTGATGTTCATGTATTGATCATGCTTAAGGAGGCTTGTCATGCTTATGGTCATGCTTCAGATGCTTTAGGAGTTTGTGTGTTGATTAAAGGAGTTTGGAGTTTGTGTGTTGATCAAATAAAAGGATTTTGTGTGTCAAAGATGATCAAACTTGTGCATCTTAGTGATAGTGATCAAAGGTGAGCATATCTTACACTAGGATGCATGACAATGAGCCTAGATTATCATCGGTTTATGTTGGCATGTCATGGTAGTAATGGAGTGCTCATTCAAAATGGTGTGGTCAGTATTCTTGGTTTTGCATTATGAAAGTATATTCTCTGCATTAGAAGAGTTGCCAGTTAGAATTGTTGATGTTGATCATCCTTCCTTGATGGTGCTTGATCTTTGTGTTGGTAATGCAAAGAGATTGCAAGGATGCAGTGCTTCTTCACAAGTGTGTTAGGAGATCGTGGTATTGATCATCAAGAGATCAGGAGATCTTGATTTGATTGTCATATGAAGTAGAGTTATGGACATGTAAGCTGAAACAATGTTTACTCATTCTTCATTATATTACATGTCATATTTCATATCTTAGGTGCCTAGTGACCTTTTATGTCCATGTTTCTTTGGTTGCTTTGTAGGGTTTTTCATCCCTATTCACTTTGCCTTGAAATTAACAAGGTCCTCTTCATTAGTTTTTATCTACATGATATTCCCTGTCACAAAGTATCTCAGGTCAATGTTGTTTGTAGACTTTAGAGTTTTGATTTATTTATATTATGTCTAAAAGCTCTTAAACCCTAAGTTTCATATTCCTAAGAACCCTAAAGCTTAAAGTTATCTTTATTTGTCCTCTGTCTTAAAACTAGGGTTTGCATATTTTCAAGTCCAAGGGCAAATTTGAAAATAGGGTTTATTATTTCCTAAAGACCTAATCACCTAAGAACCCTAAGTCCTAGTTGTCCAAACCCTACCTTAATTCCTAAAAGACATAAAACTTGACCATCACTAAAGTCATGCACTTTTGTTATATTTGGAAGGTGACTTGGTATTGCAGGTTAGTGATAACTTAAGTTACCACTTTGAGGGGTTGACTACATTGGGCAACCGACCTCTCTACCTAATGAGACCAGTTCCACCGATCACCTTATAATGTTTGGGTGCCATATAACTTATTGAGGGCTAAGGTTTAAAGTTTGATGGGCGTGAAATGGAGATCGATGACACAAGTTTAAACTATATTAAAATTGTAACAGCTCCTGCTCAAAGTTAAAGTTGATGGGTTCCTCCTTCTATGTGTGCTGCAGAGCCTTTTCAAGGCTATTTTTAACCAAGCAAAAAGGTTGCTTTTTAATGCCTGACATGCATAAAGCATGCAAAAGTTTTTTTTTCTCTATTTAGGAACCCTTCTCCCTATGCTGATGATGCTTTTGTAAATGGCATGAATTACCTCGTCTAAATTAAGGGAGATTAAATGTTTTTATGGGAGAGTTTTATTATGGTAGGAGATTCTTTTTGGAGATATGACTTTATGCAGATTATGGATGTTTGAGTGGACTTTGAAAATTGGTAGGTGGATTAATCTTTTGATAGAGAATCATGAAAAGAAGTCTATGTGTATTGCATAGTGGGTTTTTGAGTGAGAATACAAGTGTGAGTTAGGTGATTGAGAGAAAGTATTGTTTTGACTATGAAATATGGAGAGTGAGAGATGTTGTTGCAGGTGAATCATGCACAATGTGAGTGCATTATGTAGATATATATTGTTGCAAAGAGACATGCAGGAAATGAATGAAAGAGAGATGCAGATGAGTTGAGATAGTATGCAGATTGAGTTGACTATGAACGAAATACAGATTGTGTATGAGATGATTGAAAGGGGATATGCAAAGATCAGTGATTTGTATTGAACAGAGTAACCCTCTGTATACTTTTTGTTTTTCTAGGATTTTTGTAAGTGCTCCTATTACCAGTGAGGCATAGGATATGTTACTAGTGAGGTTTGTCAGTGAGGCATAGTTTGTAACCAGTGAGGTTTGCCAGTGAGGCATAGTCTGTAACCAGTGAGGTTTGCTAGTGAGGCATAGACTGTAACCAGTGAGGTTTGTCAGTGAGGCTTAATGGAGATCATGTTCATAGTGGTTTTTACCCTTCTGGGGTTTTCCACTCAATCATCTGTGTTATGTGATGTTCATAAATGTCTCTTATGCTTTGTTAATGCTTTCATGTCTTGATGCAATTGTATTGTGTTTCATGATCATGTTATATTGTTTTGGTATTATTGTGAGATGATCTTGTTTGAAGAATTAGTTTGATCAGATCACTGATTCACCCCTCTTAGTGATCCTTAGTATTTCAACAAATTTTACAATTTTTGTGCTCACTTTAATGTTTTTCCTAGTTTTCCCATTTTGACATGTTTTCCCTCTCCCCTTTGCTTGTCTCCCTTTCCATGTTTCATTTTTCCCTCTCCATATGCCTTGACCCCTTCCTAGGACCTATTTTCTTATCCCTATACTCCCCTTTCCCCTTGCATGTGTCCCTATCCCTTCTTATAAGCTTCCTTCACACATAAGCTACCCATGTCTTCATTTCCAAGGCGATTGCTCCAAAAATTAAATGCTTGTGTATCCCCTCACATTAATAGCTTAACTTTTCACCTTATTTCTTCCATAAAATTTTCATTTGATATCCAATTGAGATGAAACAACCTCCATTGATCTTGTTGTGATCCCATCTTCCTTCCCATTTGATCTCATCCAACTAAGGATATGCAACACCTGTGTCCTACCTCTCACAGGGTTGCATGTGTTCCGCCCTCCCATAGTTACAAAAATTTAAAGAGGCCTTATCCTAGGACAACTAAGTCAATTCAAATGATTCCAACTCAAAATAATAAAATTTGGCCCCCAAAATCTATAAAAGGAACCTTGAAGTACTTGTCTACCTTTGGAGCATCTTCATTAATATTTTGAGTTTATTCATGCATCATTTTGAGGCTATGGAGTAGCTTTGTGTGGTCTTATTCCTTCTTCTTTCCCTCTTATTGCCATTCATCTTCTTCTCATCTAATTTCCCTTCCAATTCACTCTAATTTTCATTAATCTACTATATTCCCTTTCCCACTTCATCCCTCTTCAAACCCACACCAAATTTGTTGCCTTTTGTGCCCATTTTTTCTTCCATTTCCTTCTTCCATCAAGTCCTTACTTTCATCCTTGCATCTCCTAACTTGTAAGCATATTAGGGGATTGAATTTATTTTAATTAACTAGTGTATTTTCATATTTGATTTTAGTTTATTATGCTATTACCATTGCCATGTGGATCTATATTTGAATTATCCACAATAGGGTTGGTTAAATTAGATTTACCTTTGACCTAACCACCTTTTAGGGTTTCTATTAGCACAATTTCAACTTATAGGTGATTTGTAAAAGAATTAGAGTAGATTGGGCAAGTAGGACAGTTTTAGGAATTAATCAACATATCAAGGAGAATCATCCCTAAAAAATTTAGATCATTCTATGATAGTTCACCAACGCCCCCATGGGTCACCTTGGCACTAGTGTCCTAAGGACACATATGCCCCTAGTGTTCATACCAACACAACTTTCCTCGTAGAAATATCAATCATACAACCATAAAATTTACAAGGGGGTTTCCTAACACTCTTTTAGGTATGTTCATCTTCTTACTTTCTATTTTTCCTTGGATCTAAGATTTCAAATTTTAGATTCTCTCTCCTCTTTGCATGTATTTTCTTTATTATTTTACATAGATTTTGTTGTCCTTTCCTCTTTTCTATTATTTATTACATCTGTAAGCACCTAGACTTGATGGATTTGACACCTATAGCACTGTATGTTGTGATAAGTTGTCATTAACTTTGCAATCCTAACCATTTCCATGTGTCTCCAAAGTTATTGGAAAGTGTTCTTGAACACATAGACACTTGAGAGATAAATTATTTATTATTTCACTTGGACATGTTGTAGTTACATTCTATGTGGTGGGACCCAATATGGGTGCCCATTTTGGAAGTGGAGCCCATGGAGACTTGGAGTTGACTTCTTGAAGTCCATGTTGACTTGGAGATAACTTCTAAGAGGTTGGACCCATCTTGGGCACTCACTTAGGAGGAGAATCCAATGTGGACTTGCAGTTGCTTTTTTGTTTGCATGAGTGGATAATGTTGATATACTTTGCATGAGTATTATGTGGGAATTCATGTTGGAGTTAGAGATGCATGATACTTGCATGTTGCTTGCATAAGCTTATATGAGCTTGCATGGACTTGCACGTTATTTCATGTTACTTGCATGGACTTGCATGTTGTTGCATGCCACTTGTATGAGCTTGCATGGACTTGCATGTTGTTGCATGTTACTTGCATGGATTGGCATGTTGTTGCATATCACTTGTATGAGTTTTCATGGACTTGCATGTTGTTGCATGCACTTGCATGTGCTTTCATGGTGTTGCATTTCAGTTGCATGTACTTGCATGTTAGTTGCATGTACTTATATGGTGATGCATGTGTCTTGCATGACACTCTAACTCAAGATTAGATTTACATGAATCTTGCATGATGTTACAGGTTGTTACATGCCTCTTGCATGATACAAATAGGTCGTTACAGATCCATATTGGGGATGCCAAGAAATGCATGTTGTTTGCATGACATTGGTGTGAGTTGGACCACTTTAGTTGACTGAATTAGATTGGGACTTCTTAGGCACCCATCTTGAGACTTTCAGTTCTACCTTGTTGTTGTCACATAACACTTCAGTTGACTAAGTTTGATTGGGACTTCTTGGGTACCCATGTTTGAGACTTCCAATTAAGTGTTGATTTCTACTATGCAGCTTTGGAGTTCACTATATTGGGCACTTGGTTTTTGCATGAGGATTCTTATCATGTTATTGGATACAATTCATTGTATTTTGAGATCCACGGCTTCTATATAATGATGCCTTTGGTTGGTAGAAATTAAAAAAATGATAGATTTTTGAAGTTGAAGGAGTAATGAGGTGTTGCCATAATTCATAGAGAATTTTAGTGTTCATGTAAACTTGATTACAAGAATTAATACAAGCATAAATATCTCTTTGGGTGTGGAGTTTTTTTCTACAAGAGTTTCTCCACGTAAATTTTGTGTCAACTTCCTTGATTAAATTCTTCATACCTTGTTCATTAAATTGGCTAAACACTAATAAATCTAAATTGGATAATTTCTTGAAATTAATTTTCAGATTTACAACACCACACATGATTAATCTTTAGATTTGGAAACATTTAAAAGCAACATAGCTGCAATTTTACCTTGCTCACACTTATTTTTTTCTCAACACTATACCTAATAGCTTTGACAATTTTGGCTCCAATTTTGAGCTAGATCACCATCCTAGGGCCCCCAATGCTCATACCAACACTAGTATCCTAAGGACCCTACACACCCCTAAGCCATAGGGGTACATTTTTCATGCAACCATTTACCTAAAATTTTTGCATGGACATATATTGAAACATTTCCATTATTTCTCAATAATAGACCACCTATCCCCAAGTTGATTTGTACCCTCAAATTTTTAGTTTTCTATCCCCTAGCTTAAGTCTAAATTTCTTATTCTTATTTTTAATTTTGTGTTTCCAAATCTATATTTGTAGTCATTTTTCCGTTCCCAACTCCCCTTGATCAAATTAGGTTAGATTTAGGCTCATTTACAAATCTTTTGATGCCATTTAGTTAATCTAATTTACCACACATTAACAAAGAAAATGATCTTTTCTTTTCTTTCATTTTGGTGAACCTATTTGAATTACATTTCAGCTTAGAATACATGCTTAGAATAGCATTAGTCTTGCATTCAATTATTCAATTGTGATCAATGGCTCATATCTTCCCCCCTACTTTCATCTTTGATCCTCATGCTTATCCTAATCTCTCTCTTACTTAATTCTCTATAATCACCCATCTCTTTGCCTTCTTCAATCGCACTTTGTCCTCTATTTCTCATAATCATATTCCACCTCACCATACCAAATACAACCCTCCCCCTACCTGATGCAAGAGGTACTCCCACTTGCTTAAACAATTCATAAACTCACAAGGCAAACACAAATTGCAGAAACAAATCTTAACTTGAACAATAACACAACAATCTGAAATCAAATCTCACCAATTACAATCAAAATTTTATCTTCAACCTTCAATGGCTTCCCTCTTACAATAAAATCAAATATGCCCTTTCTAGGGGCTAAGTCTTCACACAGAAAACTCCCTTCCAATCTGCAATCTTCCTCTTACTCCCGCAAGCAACCCATCACTCAAATCCTCTATCTCAACACAACACAATACATAAAATGCAAACAACTCATATTATTTTATTCAATTCAACATACAATTTTGATGCAAAAATTTGAAACAAGAAATTAGATAAATGACCTCTCACATCCTCCATCTTCAGGAATTACTCTTCCTCATGCTCTTTGTTCAATCTCCACAATCTCTACCACTAGGAATTTCCATTTATAACAGATTTCTTGAGTAATCTGTTTCTCTACTACCATGTCAAACACATTGACACCCACCTCCATCTCTCTATGTGGCACCTCTCATTCTTGGGCGACCTCCCCCTCTAAAAATTTTGAATTCTTTTTTTTAATGCTTTGCTCAGATTTTTTTTCTTCCCCTCAGCGCCTCCATTTGGTGTTCCAATTCCTCTTTTAGCATCCATTTATATTCTTCATTATTTATTTCAACCAACATTTCCCCCAAAACTATTTCATTTTCAAACCATAGGCCCTCCATATGTGGCGTCCCATCTGTTAATTAATGTTTGATGTTCCAAAATGCCTCATTAATGACATTAGAAAAACTCTCTAATTTTGGTGCTTCAATTTTTTTAAAATAAATGATTTGATTTCTTTTCTTTTTAATTTCAACAAAAACAATTTAATAATCTACTAAATACCTCATGAAGTTATATAATCAATTTTGAGAAAATTCCATTTAGGTGACTATGTCAATATGCGGAATCAGGGGCCGATAAGAGAAAAATTCAAACTTCTCATAATTGAACGAAAATTAGCAAGTAGGCTCGAAATGATGTCCCAAGGTCCCCTACAAAATTATTTTGCTCTGGTTTTCAAGAATTTCAAAATATTAAATTTTCCGTGAATTGTCAACACATTTTTTTGATAAACTTTTGGCATTAAAATTTCCCAAAACATGAAAGATATTACTCTGATTCTTTTTGCACATTTGGCATAGTGCCTCCAATAATGCCTCTGCAAAAGGGTTTTACTCCATCTCTTATGGTTTTTTTAGAAATAATTTTTGAAAACTGCATGCAGAGCCTTGAAAGCAATGAATCCACAAAATTTAAAATTTTGCAATTCTGAACATAGGAGAGCTTTTGGAATGCCGAGAGATGCCAAATGTGACCAACACACACCAAAATTGGAAGAAACAAATTGAAAATTTTTTTCGGTTGATGCCAATTGCCAATCCGCTCGGATGCTCCTGCATCACTACCTCACTCAAGCAATCCACATGTATAATTACTCCATCATCTACCTCATCCCTTCACAAGTGCTTTTCTTTACCCCCAAACTATATGGCTTGTGTTCCTTACACTAATGCAGTTTGGAGTCTTGAGTTTCTTTATGGCTAATCCTTGATGAGATCATTGGGATGTAATTAAGAGGGTTTTTAGATATTTGTAGGGTACTTCCAAATAATTTATTTGTTATCATGGTGATTCTACAAGGAACCAATACTAAGTGGATATTCGTAGATTCATGGATTCAAATTGGCTAGGATACATTGACAACAAAAGATTCACCAATGGGAACGTGTTTAGTTTATTTGGTAGTGTTATTAGTTGGATGAGTAAGTGATAGGATGTGGTCACTTTGTCCACTATAGAAGTTGAGTAAATGGTATCTACTTGTAATTGTAAGGAGGCCATCTAGCTTATAAGATCATGTTTTCATGTGAGGCTAAGTCAAGGACTATTAGAGTTCTTTGTGAGAATCAAAGTGTCATATGTCAAACAAAAAAAATGACCTTTCATGTGAGGTTGAAGCACATAGATTTCCAGTACCATTTTTCTCATGACATGATAGAGGATTGAAGGGTGATGCTAGATAAAGTTGACACTTTGCATAATGTTGCATATGCATTGACAAAGCCAATCAACATAGAGAAGTTTAGGTGGTGCAATGAATCTATCGGCCTCTCAACCCCTAGTAGATAGTTGACAGTGTTGGCATCTCCTTTGCTCTTGCAAGGTGTTTAACAAGTGAGAGAATGTTAGAAAAGGTGTCTCAACTTTGCATTCTAATGTTAGGAACACAAAAAATGCAATTTTTGGGCTATAGAACACAAAAATACAATTTCTAGGCTCTAGAGGTCAATTGTAGCCCTAAAAATGTCCAAATGGACCTCAATCAAAGCAAGCAAGTTATGGCAACATGGAGCTCTCTAAGATCTTCAATTTAAGAAAAGGGAGGCTCAATCAACATCTTGAATCAAAATTTATGGCCTCCAAAAGTTAGACCCCCCACATAAAAAATGTAAGAGCATCTATGATGCATAAGAGTGCTATAAAAGGTATTTGCACTTGTCCACCAGCTTATGACACACGTTATGACATGTCATAAAACATCTTTGGTTGGAGATAATGGAGCCAAAATGGAGTGTCCAAGTTAGTGAGTGGATTGCGGCGAGCTTATGATAGGTGTAAGGATTATGTTATTGTTAGTCTATGGACTCATCTTGGGATTTGGGCATTGGATTTGACTAGGGATTTGGGCACCATATTTTAGGTTGTTTTAGCTCATGGTTTTCTAATTATCATTTGATGGTTTCATGACTTACTTCTCATATTTATTGGGTGCTTGAGATGGAGGTTTCATAGTGAGTTTTGCAAGTACCATTATGTTGTCATAATTGCTCTAAATCTTTGATAGGTGATACTCTGGTGAAGACTTGAACTCTACAAGTGCATTGTAATTGTTGATTACTGAAAAATACATTGAGTTGCTTTGGATTGTGGTTTTTTTTTTTTTAAAGGGTTTTCCTCACATAAATCACTATGTTATGGTATATTATTTTTGTGTTTATTTCCTTGTAACTATATGGTCTTTTTTTTGCACATACCTCCTCTCATATATTAGTGTAAGAAGTGTCTTTTGCACCTCTAGGGAATGGCATGATTGTGGTAGCCGCTAGACCACCCTACCATAAACCCTCTTGGGCTCAGGGACTTCTATTGATCTAATTGTGGCAGTTGAATAGCAATGACAAAGATTGACGAAAGGAAAGAGATTTAAAACTTTGGTGTTGAAGCTTGAAGAAACCATGAGGAAGCAAAGAGGTAGAGTAAGTCTCATTGCAAAAGAGAGGTTGAGGGTTTTAACAATTGTTGGAGTACTAATTGTGAGAGGGGTTTTGAGACTTAGTTACTTAGTAGATAGAGGCCAAGCTTAGAACACTACAATAGGTCGTGAGGAATGGGAATCTCCTATCATCTCCATTACCAATTGGTTATCTTGTTCAAGTATGTGGAGCCCTTATATTTTCGTTTGATTTCTTTAGAAAAACATTGGTGAAGCAAATTAATTGTTATTATGAATTGTAGTGGAGAGCATAGGAATAGGATAACCCTATGCTATTGGGATATGGGTATACGGCCATAACTACCACGAACATGTTGATTTAGGTTTGTAAAAAGGGTCATGAATATATTCGTTATTTTCCTTTAAACCCTAGCTTCCCTATAATATGATGTTTAAACAAAAACTCTGTATTAGAAATCTGTGGTTAATATGATTGAATTTCTACTATGATCTATAAAGGAAAGTTGGGAAGAGAAGTCTTACGGCCTGTCAATCTAGACAATAGATTAATGGTAACGGGTTGTTGGCTTGCGCCTATATTATAAGGACCCTGCCTTTTTGGGCGTTGGGATGAGACAGAACATTCATATATCAATTCCTTTAGTATTGATATTTTGTAATAGTCATTCGAACCCTGACAAATGGTACAGTTTTTCAAACCTTGACTTGTAATATACATATTGGTTCTCATGCCAAAAGACATGTGCTCTTGTGAGTATTCAATAGGATTTGATCTTTGACTTATAAGAGCTTTATACTTCTCAAATCCAAACATGTATCAGTCATTATCCGTTGTTTTATAACAACCACTTAACCTGGCAAATATATACAACATTCCTTGATTCCTTGGATTTTGAAATGGTCATTAATCTTTGGGTATGCTATGACTACTTGATCTTTTGTATCAAGTATTTGGACTCTATGAATTGCTACGGTTGTTTGGTTCCTTTATTGTCACATCCATTGATATTGTAATAGGCAATACTCATCTATTTGTTGCCTTATAATAGTCAACTTAAACTTGTAAACAGAGAACAAACAGATGTTGGTAATTTGATTTCTATGATTTGAAATAGCCTTATGAACATTTTGATTTTAAGCACTGCTGGATCCTGTAACATGAAGCAATCACATGGTATTCTTAATATTGATTATGGCAGTCCTTGATCATCTATCATTGGATACTGAATAGGTTAACCAATCATTATGTACACACATTTACTCTGATATTCAGTCATTTGCAA
This sequence comes from Cunninghamia lanceolata, assembly GCA_027924645.1. Lineage (NCBI taxonomy): Eukaryota > Viridiplantae > Streptophyta > Pinopsida > Cupressales > Cupressaceae > Cunninghamia > Cunninghamia lanceolata. Next base: position 1,186,259 of record BSBN01000135.1, on the reverse strand, counting down.
ACTCAGAAAAAGATAGGATTAGGTTTGGGAAACAAATTATATAGAGGTATTATGATATAGATAACAGTCCTGTGTACAAGGGTTTGAGCTTTTAATTCAAAAACCCATGGTTCATAACTCTGATAAAAAACGCTTACCCATAATCAAAACAGTCATGTGTATGGTCTTAGAGTAAGACACAATAAACTTATATTAACATATAAACAACTACCTAATTGCGTTTTACCTATTAAGTATTTCAGAACTATCTTGCTCTTTGAACATTCTGTTGATTACTAAATTACTGCGTTGTCCCACAAATGATCAGGCTACTAATTGTGACAAAACATAATGTTACTAGAAGATGTTATTCATTGTTCCATGACCTCTATGGTATTAGTGGTTCATGCCTTATTAGATACATAATGACATTGATCTGTGTTAATATTTAAATTGTGTCAGGAAAGTGTAGGTCATGCCCTTTTCATTGTGTATAGCACTAGCATATTTATATTAAATATAATATATCTAAAGTATGCCGAGAGATATCCTTCTTGAGGCGCCTAATGTTAAAAAAATAGGGGCCTCGAGAAGGATGCATACTTTAGATATATTATATTTAATATAAATATGCTAGTGGTATTCGGAGTGCAAGCATAATCATAACAATAACACTAACCCTAATAATAACACTAACCCTAACCCTAAATTTGACCATGATTGTAATCTTGACCCTAATTCTAAATATATTATATAATTATATGAATTGTTATAATTACATAATATAATATTATAATATAGATAAGATTAACTATTATAATATTATATAATAATTTTTAAGTATAATATAATATTATAATATATATAATAATTAAAATTATATATTATATTATATAGCAATTCTAATTTTAATTATATTATTTATTATATTTAGGATTATAGTTAGGGGTTAAAATTAGGGTTATGGTTATTGTTTAGGTTAGAATTAGGATTAGGGTTAGTGTTAGAATTATGGTTAGAATTAGATTTAGGATTAGCATTAGTATTAGGATTACGGTTAGAAATATAATTAGGGTTGGGGTTATGGTTAGCATTAGGGTTAGTGTTATTATTAGAGTTACAACAAAAATTATGTTTAGAATTATGTTAAATATATTTAGTTTATAACCCTAATTCTACCCTAATTATAACCCTAATTTTAAATGTAACAAAAACCCTAATTATAACCCTTACCTTAATCCTAATTCTAACTATAATTTTAACCCTAACCCTAACCTGAATTTTAAGCCTAACTCTATCCCTAACCCTAACCCTAACTATAACTCTAATGCTTACCCTAATTATAACTCTAACACTAACCTCAATTCTAACCCTAACCCTAATTATAATCCTAACCTCATTCTAACATTAACCATAATCCTAACCTTAATTGTAGCCATAACCTTAACCACATTACTAATTGTAAGCCTAACTCTAATTCTAAGCCTAAGCCTAAGCCTAAGCCTAAGCCTAACCCTTATTCTAACCGTAAACATCACTCTAATTTTAACCTTAGCCCTAACCCTAACTCTAGCCCTAAGCCTAACTATAATTCAAAACCTAACCCTAACCATAATACTAACCTTAAACCTAATTGAACTTTAACTCTAATTCTAATTTGAACCCTAACCCTAACTGTAATTCTAATTCTTACCCCAATTCTAAGAGTAGCCCACCTTAATTCTAACCCTAAATCTAATAACAACCCTAATCCTAACTCTAGCCCTAACCCTAACCAAAAAATTGATTCTACTCTAATTATAACCCTAATTTTAAATCTAACAATAACCCTTATTCTAACCCTTACCCTAATTCTAATTCCAACTATGATTTTAACACTAACCCTAACCTGAATTCTAACCCTAATTTTAACCCTAACTCTAGCCCTAACCCTAACTATAACTCTAATGCTTACCCTAATTTAGTAACCCTAATTCTAATTCTAAACCTAACCTCAATTCTAACTTTAAGACTAATCCTAATTGAGACCCTAACCCTAACCTTAATACCTTAACCCTAATTGTAACCCTAACTCTAATTCTAACATTAACCCTAATTATAGTCATATCCCTAATTCTAATCCTAACTCTAGCCCTAACACTAACCCTAATTATAACTCTAATGCTTATCCTAACTCTAATTCTTACCCTAATTCTAATAGTATCCCACCTAAATTCTAACCCTAATACTAATAGGAACCATAATCCCAACTCTAACCCTAACCCTAACCCTAATTCTAATCATAACCTTGACTCGACCCTAACTATAACCCTAATTTTAAATCTAATAATAACCCTAATTCTAACCCTTACCTTAATCCTAATTCTAACTACGATTTTAACTTTAACCCTAACCCAAATTGTAACCCTGACTCTAGCCCTAACCCTAACACTAACTATAACTCTAATGCTTACCCTAATTTAGTAACCCTAAATCTAACTCTAACTCTAACATCAATTCCAACCATAACCCTAATTACAACCCTAATCCTATTCTAACATTAAGCCTAATTCTAATCCTAACCCTAACCCTAATTTTAACCGTAACCTTAACCACATTGCTAATTGTAATCCTAACTCTAATTCTAAACCTAACTCTAATCATAATTTTAAACTTAACACTAACCCTAACCCTTATTCTAACCCTAAACATGGCTCTAAATTTAACTCTAAATCTAACCCTAAACTTGATTATAATTCAAACCCGAACCCTAACCTTAATACTAACCTTAACCCTAACTAAACTCTAATTCTAACTCTAATTTGAACACTAACCCTAATTGTAAGTCTAATTCTTGCCCCAATTCTAAGAGTATCTGTAACATCCACTACCTAAAAACTTAGTAAAAACCAAAAATAATTTCACCAGAAAGTAACTTTACAAGGTAAAATGGGACAGAGAAAATTTTTCTTTTATTCAACCTAAAGTCGAGTAATTACAATTACAAGATACCTCAATACAAATTCAATAAACCATATTGACTTTCTCAAGTACAATGTTACAATAATAAATCAATCATAAATACCTGAATCAGATAATGTTTTACTTAGTCTCAATAAACACAAGTCTCAATAATATACTGCTTCCAGAATTCTGACATCTTTATCGCAAGCCTCGGCATGTCTTCTGCTAGAGAGAGAGAGTATCTTCCCAGTGATTTACCTCCAACCACAGACCGTCGGTCTCCCGCACTCCTTCCTAACTGGAAGTGGCCCTTCCCTTCACGAGAAGTATAGACCAAGGAGACCAGTGGTAATTTGCCTTTCCGAGTACATAGTGTTGTATCTTACACAATCTCTATCTATCATACAACCCTAGATACCCTCTAGCTAAGTATGATTCCCGATAGGATGTGCAATCCAGATACAGTGAACCGACAAATGCATGCAGAGACATATGCATTACTATGGCCATAGTTTCAATATAAATTGACGTTCACAAAGAACGATTTCGTATTGTTCACCCACTCCAACTCGACTTGGATACTATCTATTCCTACAGTTTGACTTGGTCATCTTTGTTTAACTTAAGACGTATGATGTTTGAACAATTGAGTCTTCCCGACCCATACATGTTTTCTTACACTGTCTAAAATCCATAGATCTGTTCAACTTTCTTTCCTTTTGAGGACTCTCGTTGCTTCATCGCAATTCCTGAGGTCCATGACTTATTGTATCATAATAAAAAAAAATAGATAGATTAATTACAACTAAGATGATAACCTTACCCAGGTTAAGCATTAAAGTCTAGGAATCTAATTCCCTTCTTGCAAGTAAGAATAATTTCACATAGTTAGGGCACTTGACCCTTCAATCACGATCTACATAATGATCTCAATATCTTATTATAGTAATTACCATATCAAGGTTAAATTTAAATTCAATTGATGAGTTTTGCCTAACTCAAACCTAGTCCTTCTGACTTAGGTGAATTTCATAAGAACTATCGTTAGTCCACAGATCTCATGGATTTACTTTTATACAAGGATATCTCTTTGTATCCTAGGTTCCATGACTTATCAACACTTAATTAAACTTAAGTCAATTCATAACAATCTAATAGGTTATCAAACCAAAGATAAAAATTATCGATAAGGACACGTCTTCCTTTGCACAAGTATTTAAAGGGAACACTATAATTTAGGGTATTCGACCTTCTTTGTCGACCCATATATAATCAACTTAAACAGGTTGTAATCCCAAAAGGTATAATTTATAACCTTACTCTACTGGGTCACTCTAGGGTTTTGTATTTCCTTTTTCCATGATAATGGAATATCAAGAATAGAGTTTAAGTATACAACTTTCCTTTTGTCTTCTTTTGACCTAAAGGTCATTTCGAAATAAGCCTAACAATAACGCCAAATGGTTCAACTCCAAGTCTAAGCTTCTCCCAAGTTTAGTTGGACTGTAACTGGTTGGCAATCCAATCCCATTTGTCATTCATTTGAAAACATGTTTAAAGTCCTCCTTTTTCATATTGAACTATATAGAGTCAAATATAAATGAGTGTTTTTATTCTAAGTTGATGTAGGGAAATCCATTCTCTTTGAACATCCCTAGAGAAAAGTATTCTCCTAATGACATTAAAAGTACAAGAGGATACTATCTTCGAGACATCTTAAGACTTGTATATTCTTCCCTGTCAAGTAAGAATAAACATTCATAGATAGAGTATTTGCTCCTTTTCATTGTCAATCTTTCTAGTGTTCACGTAGGTATAGAATATAAAATCTCCCTATCGGGTCAATTTATAGGTTTCATCTTTCTCATACCATCCTATTGGAAGAACAACCGTATATTTCTATAAAGTAACAATTTAGTGAGCAAAAGGATTAACCTCTAGGTCTTATGTTGACTACAAGGTCATTTCTAGGTTTCACCACTCTTGACTAGAAAGAAGATTGTTTTTCCAAGGTTTTAACCACTAAGAGGTTGTCCAATCCTTTATAACGAAGTTATTCTCCCTTTTCCTTGAAATCATATATATATAACTATCCTTGTGGTTCCATATAATTTTGATTATTGTCTTTGAATTGGCTTGATATCAAATAATGCAAAAAGACTAGTTTATACTATTGTCAACCTATGATTACTGTCGAAGTTGTTTCCTCTTGAACTCAAAGACTATAATATAAATCCCACTAGCTGTACGGCATTACTGACAATAAGATTTCACCAAATAACAAGAAGACTCTATCGCCCAACAAGTATATTAGACTCGTGGCTTACAAGAACATAAGAGTTCAATAATCAAAGAACCCTAAGACTTGTGTAAGTCTGTATTATTCGCTTGCACTTCAGTCAAAACTTCTGCTACAGAATTATCACGACTCTAAATACTGTGATGTTCAATTATTCTGAGCTACATCAGCATTCTAAACATAAAAGTTTCAGCCACTTTATCATCTGAATATGTCGGCCTCACAGAGAACAAGCATCGACTTAAAACTGGTTCAATAATTAATAAAGGAAACATGCAGCTCGTAAAAGTAATAAAAGACTTCATAAGCAAAAAGAACCTGAAAAGTTAACTACAGAGGATCCTTGATAGTCAGTGCTCGTCCACGAAGAGCTCTCATTTTTCATGGAGACAGCTTTACATAGCTTTCATCTATTAATAAACTCCAAAGCTCGCTGACAGACTATCCCAGCGCTCCCCTCTATTCTCTACCAGTTCTCTGCCTTTTAACTCATTCCCCAAACTCCCCACGGTGATAGAGATTACTCCTATACCCCCAGTTTTCAGTTTCTTAACAATAGCAAGCTCCCTCTAGTCATGTACAGTGAAGAAAGTCAAAAATGGTCTTTTCTCTCATTTTAGTTTCTAAAACCACCGCATAACTAATGCCTCTCCCCTCGTGCGCCCACCATGATGGAGTAAGAAACATTCATCTCCCATTCCACTATATTCTCCACCGCCATAACTCCTACACAGCTCCGCGAAGAAGGTGACCCACTCTATCTGCGGTTTCCTTTTGTTTCTCAACAACCACAGCCCCCTCAACGATGACAGAGCATCTGCATTTTCCTTAACGGTTACACTATTATCACAACCACATAACCTCCTACCCCTTGACCATGGCGAAGGAAAACAATCACCTTTAACTCCTCGGTTTCAAACCTCTCTCAACTGAGAATAACCCCTCCCACTCTCTCTACACGACTAGGAATGAAACCTTTTCTCACGGTTTCACTTTCTTTACCACCGAAAAGCTCCCCACGACTCCCGGATCTCAATGCTATTCCCTCTCCTCTGCCAGCTATCCTACCCTATAACTACCATGTTCCCCTTTGCACGGTGGAGCTACGGATCCCTCTATCTCCACGACTTGGTAAGTTGCAACGAGCTTGAAGAGTGGACCGCTTCAACAGGAAGGAGCTAGAGGGCATGCCTGAGATAGAGGCATTTCTGGTGCCACAAAACGTGAGAGAGAACAGCTACTAGAGAGTAGAGGATATCCCATGCGTTAAAATAAAATCCTCAACACAGTGAATGGTGGCATCAATCTCCCTCTGAACGCCCATCTGAACGTCCTTCTGAACGTCCCCTCACAGCAATCTTTCACAGCAAACTCTGAGGCTGATGGAGAGCTAGGGGTCGACTTGAAGGTGCAGGCCGAACGAGAGCCCCCAAAGGTGGTCGTTGGAGTGAGGATGATGGCCTGCTATGTCAACTTGACCACGAGTTGAAAAACAACCTCTGATATGAGCACCAAATAGGAACCAAGAAAGCAGAGGGTGGCCGGTTGATAGGATAACAACCCGTCCACTATACATGAAAATTGGACCACAAAACCATTGGATTCACCAAAACATAAATAAATGGGGCTCAAAAACTTGCGAGGTGGTAGTTTTAAATAATTAAAACATCCCTCCATACTCTTAACCGATCGCGAGTACCAACGATTGCCACCTTAGCAAAATAGTTTGGTCGAAAGTGATAATTTGGTGGTCTAAAACTAGAAAATAAAAAGAGTTATTCGAATGAAAAGACATCATAAAAAGAACTATTATGTGTTCCTTTACAACTTCGGATTGATGCCGACGACCAATTAGAATGGAGAAATACCTCACGATCACATAAATATAACTCATGTAATTTTGGCATATTCCCCCATATATTACGATAGAACAAGATATAACACGCCTTGGTTTCTAATTCGACGTCCGTCAAACTTCACAAAGAAAAGAGACTACAACAATGCTCAAAGCGTTTTACGACAATCACGACGGATTGGGCGTAACGCAACACAAGTTCGATGCGTTTTACGGCAATCGCGACGGATTGGGTGTAACACAAAACAAGTTTCCTACACCGTTAGATGCACAAAGTTGACTTCTCACATCTTTCGACTACGAGACGGGATTCACGAATCCGCCACAAAATAGGTTCAACTGTTGACGTTAAACGACGACAATATCGGCATCATCCAACTTGATGGGAACGTCTTAACGTCTAAGAGGCGACAATAAAACCTCGAGTGACTCAAGGAGATAAAAACAACCGTTCTACGTCAATGACATTGTTTACTTTGCAAACGACTATGTCGACTCACCATCGACTTAACTAAATGATAAACAGGATATCAACTACCTGTCGATTTAGATCCGAAAGAAAACTGGCAAGATAAGACTTACCTCATACGACTCATTGGTTCACATTATCGTTTAACACTAGACTTGTTTGGCAAATTGACCACTCGTAATCCAAGGTCTATCTCTCTTTTCTCGAAAGATACTCTCTCTCTCCTCTCTGAGAGTCGATACCCTGTAATCCTGTTTCACTTGTCATCAAACAATAAGAGATCAGTGCATCTTTATTCGATAAATTCAACTAATAAATCAAATCTTATATCACAGTTATTAAATCGACCATAACATAATCATTTCCCTAATTTCATAATTGATATACAATATAATTCCATGTCATTTCCTGTCATAAATCTATAACATCTCAACAAATTTACTTATGCCCAAGTAAAAAGTAAAAGTAAAGTAAGTTAGAAAATAGGGATGTAACAGTATCCCACATTAATTTTAACCCTAATTCTAATAGGAACCTTGATCCTAACTCTAACCTTAACCTTGACTCTAATCCTAACACTGATTCTACCCTAACTATAACCCTAAGTTTAAATTTAACAATAATACTAATTCTAACCCTAACCTTAATTATAATTCTAACTATGATTTTAACTCCAACCTTAACCTAAATTATAACCCTAACCCTAATCCTAACTGTAACTCTAATGCTTACCCTAGTTTAGTAACTCTAATTCTAATTCTAAACTTAACCTCAATTCTAACCCTAAGACGGATACTAATTAAAACCCTAATCCTAACCTTAATACTATACTTAACCCTAATTGTAACCCTAACCCTAACTCTAATTCTAACATTAACCCTAATTATAGTTGTATCCCTAATTCTAACCCTAACTCTAGCCCTAACCCTAACCCTAACTGTAACCCTAATTCTAATAGTAGCCCACCTTAACTATAACCTTAATACTAATAAGAACACTAATCCTAACTCTAACCCTAACCCTAACACTAATTTTATTCATAACCTTGACTCTACTCTAACTATAACCCTAATTTTAAATTTAACAATAACCCTATTTCTAACCCTTACCTTAATCATAATTCTAACTATGATTTTAACCTTAACCCTAACCTGAATTGTAACCTTGACTCTAGTCGGAACCTTAACTCTAACTATAAATCTAATGCTTACCCTAATTTAGTAACCATTTAATTCTAACTCTAACCCTAACATCAATTCCAACCCTAACCCTAATTATAACCCTAATTTGATTCTAACATTAACCCTAATTCTAACCCCAACCCTAACCCTAATTATAACCCTGACATTAACCATATTGCTAATTGTAATCCTAACCCTAATTCTAGACCTAACTCTAATACTAATTTTAAACCTAATGCTAACCCTAACCCTTATTCTAACCCTAAACATAGTTCTAAATTTAACCCTAACTCTAACCCTAAGCATGACTATAATTCAAACCCTAACCCTAACCTTAATATAAACCTTAACCCTAATTAAACTCTAACCCTAACTCTAATTTGAACCCTAATCCTAATTCTAAACCTAACCTCAATTCTAACCCTAAGATGGATCCTAATTAAAACCCTAACCCCAACCTTAATATTATACCTAACCCTAATTGTAACTCTGATGCTTACCTAATCAAATATGTTTGTAATCATAATTCTATCCCTAACTATAACCCTAAACTAAACCCTAATATTTTTTTGGTTATATATATTTGTTCTAATTCTCTCTCTACATAATAGTCACTACACAACACTTGTTTTATATAAAATTCTATAATTGATGTGATTAGATGTGTTGATTTGTTTTCAAAAAATTGATGTGATTAGGTGTGTTAATTTTTTCATCAAATTAATTATTATATTGATTGTTTGTAGGTAGAAATTTGTTATTTTCATTCCCTTTGTAATTAATTACTTTTTTAATGATTACTTCTTATATAACATTCCTTTCAATTTAAAGGTAAAGGTAAATTTGAGATATAAAATTGCTACTAACTATTTCATAATTAAATTGGATGAAGCTTAAGTTCCCCAATATAATTATAATTAAATTTAAAAAAGTTAATAATATCAAAACAAAATCCAATTAACTAATAGAGATGTTAAAAAATAAACATTATTGCAAATATATTATCTATACATTTCACAATTATCATAAAATTTAACATATTTTAATAATATAACAAATTTTCAAGTCTAATTCATCTTAATTCATCTTTTAATATAAAATCTTGTAGAAATAGAGTTCTTACATAGAAAAAATTAACAAATAAATATTTAGTGTAAGAAATAATAATTATAATATGTAATTGCTTCATAAAAGTTTCTCATAAAATAAGGAATGTTAAATGTTAGCAATAGAATTATATCTTATAAATGTACATAATTTTTTTTTAATATTTTTGTTTAAAAATTTACTTTTTTATTTTTTAAAAAACTTAATATAAACTGAATCTCCACACAATGAACATCCTTATCAATATAAGGGTTTCTTAATTGGAAACCTTTACAATTATTTTAAAAATAATAATAATTTATATAGATTGATTAATATAACTTTTTATATTAATTTTTTTTTTTAAATGAGTAAAATCAAAATTGGGCAAAATGAATAAAATAAAAAATTGAACATTCAAAGATAAAGAATAATGTATTTTTGAACATTCAAATATATTTTGAGAGTGTATTAAAATAAATAAATATATAATTTTATTTATAAAAATAAATGATTTTTTAAAATTTTTCTAATATAATATAAAGTGCTTTAGACTTTCATATATCTTTGAAAATTTATATTAAAAGATAAATATAAATTAATATATTTACATGAATTATTTTAATAAACTCAAAGAACTTTTATCTCCAGAAAGTAAAGAAATTTTAAAAACTTTTATATTCTATGAATTCATTTTACAAAGTTATAATTTATTCATTTCAGAAACTTTAGTAATTTATTGATTTTAGAAACTTTAATATTCTATAAATTCATTTTAGAAACTTGTCTAATTTATTCATTTTAAAAATTTAAGTATATATTCATTTTAGAAACTTTAGAAAATCTTAAGTAAGAAATAGGAATTTACTTCTTTGTATATTAAGACTAAAAAGTAAACAAATATTAATACATTTAAATGGTTTTTATAGTTTTTTTTATAATATTATAAAAAAATAGGAAAATAAAATAGAATACATCATATAAACAAAAACTAATAGAACCATGGCTTAAAAAAACAATATAAATATATACAAAATTCAAACCCTAAACTTTTAGCTTAAAATAATTTATCTAGGAACCAAACATCCCCAAACATCCCCAAAAGAAAGCTAAAATCTGTGCAGAACCAATCATAGGATATGCGCATACCCAACAAATCATTCAAAATCTGTGCATGCTGTTAGGGAAGAAATCCACTTTCAGTACCTGCAAAATATGGTGAAGATCAGGTTAATAAAGTTACTATTTACAATTCATTAGCAAAATATGGAAGGAAATCATTTGGAGGAAGTGAAGAATATGGTGCATTCGTATTTGGAATCTGCAGAGGTTTGCATTGAGGGAAAATCTCTCACAATTGCAGATGTTGCAGCCGTTGCGAGAAGGCCCAAAGTGAAGATGAAGCTGGATGCAGAGGCTGCGAAGGCACGGGTGGAAGGGAGCTCAAAATGGGTGATGAATCAGATTAATAAGGGCATAGACACATATGGCGTGACCACCAGCTTTGGAGCTACTTCTCACCGGCTTTGGAGGGACTCTTCTGCCTGTAGATTCTGCTCGGGCCGCGATGCTAGTTCGAACCAATACTCTGATGTAAGGATTCTCTAGAATTTGGTGGGAATTGTTGGAGACAGTGGAAAAGTTGCTCAATGCTGGAATTTCGCTGTCCTATATTGTTGGTTTGCTCACAGGGCGCCCTAATTCCAGAGCTACAATGGCCGATGGGGCTCAAATTACTTGTCTTGAAGCCCTAAAGCAGGTTGGGGTTGAAACCCCCTTTCAGTTGCAGCCAAAAGAAGGGCTCGCCATTGTTAATGGCACTTCTCCTAATCAAACACTCTTCTCCTTCCTCTTCCCCACCACACTCTTCTTCCACAGCTTCCTCCATCTCAGCCTTCTTTTCTGCATACAAACAACTAAGATAAACCATGAAACATTCATGCAAAAATTGTTATAAAGCCATTGCTTAAGAAGAGAAATGAAAATGGGTATTAAAAAAATAGAGACAAATAATGATACATAATGCATTTAATATGAGAAGGAAACTGAATGTAGACGGACAGTAAGGGACTGAATGAAATTTAGAAGACCATTCGAGATGGGAATTCTAGTCCTTAAAACCAGGAAGATTGTGGGGACTATTATTAGACTGTGTGGATTTGCAAAATATACCATGGTAATTAAAACCAGGAAGATTGTGGGGACTATTTTTAGGAGTTTTCTTTATTTGGCGTTGGCAATCTTTATTTATTTTAAATTTATATTTAATTTTTCATTTACAATTTATTTTGATTTTTTTGGGTTTATATTTACGACCAAAAATGAGTGCTCTCACCCTGCTACAATTGTAGTTTGCCTCTCGGCAAAATTAGAGGAAGTTATCATTATTATGCATATGATGATATGATATCATAAGTCACATTGTAAATAAAAATATTCATATGTTATCCATTATTTTTGTCATGATTAATGTATCAATTAGATATATGTATTTACTTTGTAAACTTTATAAAATATTGTTATATCTAAATTTGCATAGAAATTTGCATAGTCGCTTCTAAGGGCAGGTCCCATGTTGTTGTTTAATTTATTTGGCTAGCAGTCATGTTTAATTTTTTTAGGAGATATTTGTGGAGCTAGTAACCCATGAATTTTTTTTTTTGTTATGTGCAACCACATGGCATATTTTTCATTATGTAGTTGCTACATAACTTCATCTCCTTTTTTTCACAGCTTATTTTCAATCCCTAAAATGTAGCTGCTTCACTATAATAGGGATAAAAATCCAAATTATCCTTTATCCTTTATACAAATATAATAGGGAAAGATTCCAAATTATCCTTTATACAAAATTTAAAATTTGCATAAAATTTGCATGGAGTTACGTGTGCTACTCAAATTTAAGTAGAAAATCCATTTATGTAACCACATGGAGATATGGGGTAATAGATGTACTATATCTTAAGAAGTTGAATAAAATTTAGACAGCCTAGTTTACCTAAAACTATACAAATTAAAAAAAAGAGAGAAAAAAATCATAGTCAAACTTGATCATAGCATGTATGCCTCCATAACATGTGGGTTGTGGGAAAAATAAAAATACTTTGCACATGATAGCCAATTGTAACATGATGTTAACATCATAATAGAATTGTAGCATGAATAAAAATTCATATTAGTATGAACATAATAATGTATTAGTTTCAACAATGTATGAAGTTGTACTTATGGAAATTTTATTCTATAGGAATGATAGGTCAAAGAACATTTCAGTACTCTTTCTTTTGATAGGGAATAAGTGCAAATAGGTAACTACTAATAAAAGCTTCCAAAGGTGTTATTAGATAATCAAAAGTCACATATATAAATAGTCCTATCAACCAAACAATGTACATTTATGTTTATTTTTTATGAGATGAAAAATATGATAAATTAGATGTTATGCATAAATTACAATAAAGTTGCAATGACACCATTGAAGTGTAAATATAGATAATGTTAGCTTACCATGATACTAAAAAATGAATATCCTTTTTTTTTTAACTAACACATTAACTTTCAACGCAAATGAGAAAAGTTTACCAATATTAAAACTCATTTCACATTCACCCAAAATTAGGCATATATATATAAATGCACCATCCAGTATTGAATTCAATTTCCAATCAGGTTGCCCATTACTTCCCTCATGTGAGACTAGTGCAGAAATGTAGTTCATTTTCTGTTATAACTAAATTCACTTCTAGACAACTCCCATTGATTGCATTGTTCCTATTTGCTAAAGTTACACTATTTCCATTTTCAGGTGCACCTGGTTACATATTACAAAATGAGTAAGTTAATATAAAAATAAAACAAAAAGCTGACAGAACCCACAAAGAAAAATAGTCAGGAAAGCTGTAGTGAGCTTAAAAGATGGGAAATCATGAGATTAAAACAACCACCTAAATCCTATCGAAAGCATTGACTATATTTAAACTGAAGATTAAGTGCTAATGGCGAACAACCTTGGCCATATTTAACAAGTTTTAAATTCTATTTAATAGCTTTTCAATGCAAAAGTGAGAATAACCAAAGCTAGAACTGGCTTATGAAAACAATTCCATAATGACAACATGAGAAGAGTACATATGATAAAGACATTTCAGGAAGAAAGCACTGCCACCTGCATGACTATTCTTTAAAGACTCCATTTTAAGCTCCATTCTGAGGCATCTGATCTCAGATTATATTAAATTCAATACCCCTCAATATTAACCATTTATGAATGAACAGATTCTGCAGACATTTGAACAAATCTTTTTCTGACCGGATCTTCCTTTTCTTGAGCAGCATAGTGTTAATTTTTGTGTAGCTTGGACAGGTGTTCTAGTCTCGGGTGGAGATTACGAGGCTGGAAACACAGCTAGAATAATTATCTCCATACCTAGATAATTGATTTCTCGAGAGACTTCTAGATATTAGGGTTTAGAGTCTAATTAATCCTAGCCATTGATTAAAATTAAATCATGGCCATTGGTTTCCAATGAGGGGATTATAAAAGAGGATCAATAGGCATTTGGAAAACACAGATCCGAGAAGTATTTGCAGCGATAGCAAATAAATAAATTTGCGGTGATAGCAAATTGATTTGCAGTGAAAGCAAAGGGCGCAGTGATAGCATTGGAGAGCAGTGGAATTGCCGGAGAAAGAAAATATTGCCGGAGCAATTTCAGCAGGAACAATTGAGGGAAGGGAATTTACAGGAAAGAAATTTCCAGAGCTCTGCCAGTAAGAGGCAAGCAATTTTGTATCTCTTGATTTCCTGTAGTTGAATAAAATTCATATCTGCTGACTGGTTTTCCCTTCGGGGTTTTTCCAAGGACAATTTGTCCAAAACATTGTGTTGATTTTATTTTTCTATCTCCGTGATTTTTCCGTGAAGTTGCAGCTGTGTTATTATTTAATATTTGCTGTAAATTAATTAATTTTTCGGCAGCCAAATAATCTTATAAGATAGGAAATTAATAATCAGTAGCTGCAATAGATTTTTCACATGGTATCAGAGCAGATCTGAGTGCAGAACAGGCACAGGGAGAAAGGAAAAATAATCTAGGGTTTATAAAACCTAGTTTGACCTCTTCAAATTATTATTTTCTTTTGAGATGGCCTCAGTAGGTTTAAGAGATCAGGACAGATTGGATGGAGCCTCAAATTTTGGTGTCTGGAAAGCCAGAATTTCTTTATTGCTGGAAGAGAATGGTATCAAGGATTATGTGACCACTGTTGTACCTGTACCTACAGACGCAACACAGCTCGTAGCATATAAGAAGGAAGATGCCAAGGCAAGGAGGCTGATTCTTGACGGTGTTAAGGATCATATTGTTCTGCATATTGCAGAGTTAGATACAGCAAAGACGATGTGGGACGCCATTATGAATCTGTACCAGAATGCTACCCTTAACTAAAAGCTGATTCTCAGAGAAAAGTTAAGGAATACCCGGATGAATAAGGGAGAAGACGTCACAAGTTACCTCACCAGACTTAGACTTGTCAAGGATGAATTGGCAGCTGTTGGAGACAAACCAAAGGATGATGAGCTAGTACGAATAGCCCTGAATGGGTTTACTAAGCAGTGGGATGTCTTTGTTCAAGTTATTAATGGACGAGACACCTTACCAAGTTGGGATCGACTATGGAGTGACTTCACTCAGGAGGAGCTTAGACTAAGTCTTGTCAATGGAACCAGCAGTAATAGTCAGAAAAGTGAGGTGGAACAGGAAAACGTTGCCCTAGCAGGAAAAGGGAAAGCGAAGAAGGGGTCTGGCAAAGGATCAAATTCAAAAAGTGAGAAGAAGAAGGACTTATCTAAGATCAAATGCTATGGCTGTCACGAGTTCGGCCACTATGTCAGCGATTGCCCACAAAGGAAGAAAAATGAAAAGAAGGGCAAGAAGCAGACGACAGCTTCAGCAAGTGTAGATGAGCTTTCTAGTAGAATGGAGGATGAGTTTGCACTCATAGCTTGCCTGACTAGCTCAACCTCACAGGGTGTTTGGTATATAGACAGTGGGGCGTCATTTCATATGACAGGAGTTAGGGAGTACTTCTCTAGCTACAAGGAGGATGACATCAGATTCCAGATTCAGATGGGGAACAAGTCCAAGTGCAATCCAGTTGGGAGAGGGACTGTTCTATTTCAGAGGGAGAATGGCAAGCCTATTTCCATTCATGATGTGTTGTATGTGCCAGGCTTGGGCATGAATCTAATTTCCGTATCTGTCCTTCAGGATAAAGGCTACAATGTACTCTTTAGAGGGGCGCATGTTTTAATCAAGCATAAGGATTGGAAATCACCCATAGCTATTGGAGTTAGGAGCGGCCGACTTTATAGGTTGCAGTTTGATACTCCTAAGGCACTAGTGAGCAGCAGTAATCCTAGAGATCAAGGAGAGCTATGGCATAGAAGGATGGGCCATATACATCATGGAGCACTTAAATTGCTTCGTGAGACAGTGACAGGTGTTCCAGACGTGAGCACAGAGCATGATGATGTATGTAAGGGATGTGTATTGGGGAAGTTTGTGAAAGTAGCTTTTCCAAGGAGTGACACCAGATCCAAGGGGGTTCTTGATCTAGTACATTCAGATATATGTGGACCAATGTCAACGAAGTCTCTCAGAGGATATGAGTACTTTGTTACTTTTATTGATGATTTCTCCAGGAAGACCTGGATATACTTCTTGAAGACCAAGGATGAGGTCTTCAGTCACTTCCAAGAGTTCAAAGCTCTTGTGGAGAATTCGACAGGCAGGAAGGTAAAGGTTCTTCGGTCAGACAATGGAGGCGAGTACAAAGGGAAAGAGTTCCAGGAGTTCTGTACCAGGGAAGGAATCAAGAGAGAGTGGACCGTTCCTTACAACCCGCAGCAGAATGGGGTTGCTGAGAGGAAGAATCGTTCTATATCGGAGGCAGCAAGGGCTATGTTGTATGACCAAGATATGCCACGATACTTATGGGCAGAGGCATGCAGTACAGCAGTATACATACAGAACAGGGTTCCACATAAGGTATTGGGCAAGATGACACCAGAGGAGGCATTCTCAGGGAAGAAGCCAGATGTTAGTCACTTCAGGATATTTGGGAGTTTGGCATTTTGTCACATTCCAGGGGCTACACGTTCCAAGTTAGATCAGACTGCAGAGAGAGGGTACTTTGTGGGGTACAGCGAGACCTCAAAGGCATATCAGATATTTATTCCAGGGACCAAGAGGATTATAGTCAGGCGTGATGTCAAATTCATGGAGGACAAGGCATATAGGAGGTCCAGAGATTTGCCAGCAGATGATCAGAATGAGCAGCCAACAGAAGCTCCAAGGATTGTTCAACCAGAACAGGGGCAGCGAAGCACGAGTACAGTTACTAGTACAAGCACAGGCTCAGGTGCTGAGAGTTCGCAGAGTATGGAGCAACAGATACAACAAATCCAAGAGATGCATCAAGAAGATATGGAGTTTGATATTTCATCCTCTATAGTTGACAGGAGGAACCATGAGGTTCAACAGACACATAAGGATACTCAGGAGTTTGTGGGAGCTCCTAGGACGAGTAATAGACAGCGGAAACAACCAGCTAGGTATAATGACTATGTGGCATTGGTTAGTCAGTTGGTAGATAGTGAGCCTTCTAGCTATCAAGAGGCTGCACAGCAACAGGTGTGGCAAGATGCGATGGTTGAGGAATATACCTCAATAATGCAGAATGATGTGTGGGAGGTTGTGCCTAGACCGACAGATAGGGCAGTGGTTGGATCACGCTGGATCTATAAGATTAAGCATGGTGCAGATGGTAGCATCGAAAAATACAAGGCAAGGTTCGTGGCCAAGGGGTTCACTCAAAAGGAGGGAATAGACTATGAGGAGACATTCGCTCCAGTGGCCAGGTATACTTCTATACGAGCCGTAATCTCACTTGCAGCGCATATGGGATGGCAGATCCATCAAATGGATGTCAAGACGGCATTTCTTAATGGTGAATTGTTAGAAGAGGTATACATAGAACAACCAGAGGGCTTTGTAGCACACAGCAGCGAAACCCACGTGTGCAGATTGAAGAAAGCTTTGTATGGACTCAAGCAGGCTCCCAGGGCGTGGTATGAGCGCATTGATAGATACTTGCAGGGAATAGGCTTTGTGAAGAGTGAGGCGGATGCTAACCTCTACTACTTGGTGGTTGGGGGTGAAATTCTCATTCTTGTTCTATATGTGGACGACTTGTTTTTAACAGGTTCACTGGGGCTTATAGAGGAGTGCAAGAGGGACCTTGCAGCAGAGTTCGAGATGAAGGATTTGGGGCTTATGCACTACTTTCTAGGCATGGAAGTGTGGTAGACAGATGGAGAGATTTTCCTTGGACAAGGGAAATACTGCATTGAAATCTTGAAGAGGTTTGAGATGCAAGATTGCAGAGCCATGTCTACACCTATGATCACGAATTGGAAGAAGGTAGACACATCCAAGGAAAAGGATGTAGACCCCACCTTATACAGGATGTTGATTGGATCTCTCATGTATTTGGTCAACACTAGGCCAGATATATCCTTTGCAGTAAACTCTCTTAGTCAGTTCATGGTTGAGCCGAAGAGAGTGCATTGGATAGCAGCAAAGCATGTGTTGCGGTATTTGCGTGGTACAATCGAGTATGGGATCAGATATGCTCAAGGTGATGGTATCAAGTTGATAGGCTATACTGATGTAGATTGGGCAGGTAGTGCGGTGGACAGGAAAAGCACTTCAGGGTGCTACTTTAGTTTGGGATCAGGAGTTGTCTCTTGGTACAGCAGGAAGCAAAAGTCTGTGGCTCTGAGTTCTGCAGAAGCAGAATACATAGCAGCTAGCATGGCAACGTGTGAGGCTATATGGCTTCGGAAGTTGCTAGTAGCCTTGTTTGGTCAGAGGGTTGAGACTACAGTGATACACTGTGATAATCAGAGTTGCATCAGATTATCTGAGAATCCAGTGTTTCATGATAGGTCTAAACATATAGACATCAGATATCATTTCATCAGGAATTGTGTACAGCGGAGGGTTGTTCAGCTACAGTATATACCTACAGATCAGCAGGTAGCAGACATTTTGACAAAGGCATTGGGGAAGGCAAAATTCATCTTCTTCAGAGGTAAGTTGGGTGTTATGCAGAACACCTTCCTCGCTAAGAGGGAGTGTTAATTTTTGTGTAGCTTGGACAGGTGTTCTAGTCTCCGGTGGAGATTACGAGGCTGGAAACACAGCTAGAATAATTATCTCCATACCTAGATAATTGATTTCTCGAGAGACTTCTAGATATTAGGGTTTAGAGTCTAATTAATCCTAGCCATTGATTAAAATTAAATCATGGCCATTGGTTTCCAATGAGGGGATTATAAAAGAGGATCAATAGGCATTTGGAAAACACAGATCTGAGAAGTATTTGCAGCGATAGCAAATAAATAAATTTGCGGTGATAGCAAATTGATTTGCAGTGAAAGCAAAGGGCGCAGTGATAGCATTGGAGAGCAGTGGAATTGCCGGAGAAAGAAAATATTGCCGGAGCAATTTCAGCAGGAACAATTGAGGGAAGGGAATTTACAGGAAAGAAATTTCCAGAGCTCTGCCAGTAAGAGGCAAGCAATTTTGTATCTCTTGATTTCCTGTAGTTGAATAAAATTCATATCTGCTGACTGGTTTTCCCTTCGGGGTTTTTCCAGGGACAATTTGTCCAAAACATTGTGTTGATTTTATTTTTCTATCTCCGTGATTTTTCCGTGAAGTTGCAGCTGTGTTATTATTTAATATTTGCTGTAAATTAATTAATTTTTCGGCAGCCAAATAATCTTATAAGATAGGAAATTAATAATCAGTAGCTGCAATAGATTTTTCACACATAGCAATCCTGGAAAATAAAGCTTTCGTTCAATCTCTTTGGAGTGGGAGGACAAGAAAGGAGAAGAGCAATTTCAAGAAGATCAATGAATAAAATCCCAAAACAATAAACACAAAAAGAACCGGTAGAATGCACATTCGAAACACTTTTTTCTTCAAATGATCCTCGTTGTTTTGCAACAGTTACTAGGAATGCCATTAATTTTTTTTTTTTTTAAAGTGAAACACTCTTAAAATTATTAATTTATTAAAAAAAATTGAAATGGAAAATAATAACTTATCTTGAATAGATTATCATATATTTATTAAATATTTTTTATCTCCAGGATTAATAAATAAAAAATAAAATTATTTTTAACAATTAAAAATTTGGACTACTAAAATTTGAGAGTTACAAAGAAAGTTACATAATAATAATCTATTGACCAAACAAGTTTGAAATAGTTAGCCAAGACATCAAGAATGAAAATACTATCATGTTGAAAAGAAATATATAGACATCACTTAATTAGTCCAAGGACTTGATAGTACCACAATCCATCCAATAAGTCATTCATTTTTTCTTGATTTAAAGGCCTACAAAATCATTTCAAGAAAGAGATGACTTGGTAAAAAAATCTCTCCATATGTATTATTTTACTTAAGTTTTTGTCAAACCAAAAACCTTTCCATGTAAGAGGTCTGATAAGTAGAACTTTATTTGATGTATTGGATTTTGATAGCACACTTCATGCTCCGTCCACTCATGCATTCTATCAACTAAGTACCTGGTTACACCACATAAACAATCTCATATAGACCTCCTGACAGAAACCAAGACAGTAAAATAAGCAACTCTATGAAAGAGTATTTTCAGATTAATAACCAGTGGTCCAGAAACTTGCAATAAACACTCAAAAATGTTGTCTACAAGACAACAGGGACTAATTACCACAATGCATCAAGATTTCATCATAGGGGACTGTGTCATTCAAGTCAGTAATAGCCAGCACACACATATCAATACTCAAACCCTTAACACCAATTTCTATTAAGAAGGAACATATTACAAATGTCTTTGATTTCATACAATGCCCAGATGGATTTGGGCCCTAGGGAATAAACAATCACCTATTACAATGATTGTCATGCCTCCACCCATTCTCAACATTCCAAACTCTTACCTTCTTGGCCTTTGTTTCCTCTATTTATTCTCCTCTTTTTTGTCAACCTC
Organism: Cunninghamia lanceolata; assembly: GCA_027924645.1. Lineage (NCBI taxonomy): Eukaryota > Viridiplantae > Streptophyta > Pinopsida > Cupressales > Cupressaceae > Cunninghamia > Cunninghamia lanceolata. Next base: position 1,165,335 of record BSBN01000135.1, on the reverse strand, counting down.
CAGCTTTCTATCTGTCTTTGCCCTTGCACCCACCGCCTTTCTCTATTTTTAGTCTCCTCCTTACCTTTGCATTCAGCCTACTCACCACACCTCAACATTTCTTTGTCAACAGCCTCTCATTCTCCTTTCGGCCTTCATTCTTCCTTTAGCTCGACCAACTAATCTTTGGTCTTCGGCCTTCATTTTACAACTCTCCTTTCGACTCTCACCCAATGGCCTTTCTTTCTGATTGGCCTCTATTTCCCTCCTTTTCAGCCTGCTTTGATCAGCCTCCTCTCTTCTTCTCTGTTTGGCATCTTCCACTATTGGCCTCCCTCTTCAATTATAATGTTGGGCCTTTCTTTTATTGTTGCCCCTACTAAATGTTCGGCCTCCTCTACATTTCGACTACTACTTGCCTCTTAATGGCTGCCTCTCTTCATAACCGCCACTTCTCTCTATAGTGAGAATCTTTTATTACCACTCATTCTCCCTTCTACAATCGTTACCAACATGTTGCCACTCCACCACTTTCTAACTACTCTGTAACTGCCACAGAGTGTCTAGGTTCCTTCCAATCGTCATGCATTTAGCCATCACGTTCAACCACTTCTCTTCTTTAAAACTGTAACTAGTGACAAGAAGAATAAATGACAGGAGACTTCTTAGCTAAATTTATACATTGGCTGGCGACACGAACTTGATATCATGATAGGAGAAACCATAAGGTAACAAACTTATTCCTGAAAGAAAACCAACAAAACCAAAAACTGCAAATGACATCAAAATTAAAATTTGTTAGAAGCACGATGCCCCTGCATCAAACTCCCTAGGGAACAAGATCATGTGCTCCTGCACATGTGGTTCTTCCCTACTTAATTAATCTTTTCTTCCACTTCTTCCAGCAACTTAATGCTACTGCTGCCACATTCCTCCGACTCTGTGGTTGATTATTCAATTCTCCACTCATGACAACATTTCCCCCATTCATCATTCTCCTTCTATTCTTGCATAGCCAGTTTTCAAAGATTTTAATGCCTTCTAGTTTACTCATTCCACATCTCTGCATAACAACCCCTATTTCAGTTGCACACTTCATCACATTTGCATTTCCTACCACCTCACTTAACACATTTTCCAGCCAATTATCATCCATAGCCAACTGCTGCAACACTAGACCATCCTCAGCTTCATTATTTACATCCCATAACACTAAATCTTTTGTTAAATCTGCCTCTTTCTTAACAACAATCCCTTGATCCTTCACCATGACTTCCATCTGCACATTGACCATTGTTCCACTTGTTTGTATTCCTCCAATCTTACCATTCCACTCCTTTACAATGGTTGCATACTCTTCCCATAAATCCCTTTCGTGTTTCCACTTGTTGCTCTTCCTTCTAATTTTATAACTGTATTAGCTTCACCATCCTTTTGTGTGTCTTCTTCTTCCTGGGTTATTGTTGCTCTCTTATCTAAATCTACCTCTTTATTTTCCTCTTCCTTTCTATACCCCTTGGCATTCACAAGATTTCCACCATTTCAAGTACTTCCATTCCTCTTTTCCTTAACCTTGGTGATGACTACAATCTCATTCTTTACCTCTTCACGATTCTCATTCTTCCGTGCTTTGATTGTTACCTTGTTTTGCTTTGCATCACTCTTCATCCACTGGAGCTTTTCCATTTGCTTTTGTTTATTTCCTTGTTTCTTACTGTATTTTCTTCTCCTCATGTCCTTCTCATCTACAAGACTCCATAACTCCATCTCATATTCATAAATGCCATCTACACTATTCATTTCTAAACTCTTATCTTCAACCACTGTATCTATAAATTTAAAATCTTCACAATTTAATTCAACCGAAGCAATTTTCTTACCTTTTATCTTGCATTTATCCTCCTCTAACTTCCTCCAAGCTACTCTTGTAACCATTTCAACCTCATTCTTTCCTCTTATTTCAACTTCTACCAGCATGTCCTCTTCATGGCTTTCAACTTGTTGGCTTTGGCTACCCTGCTGCCACACCCTTTCTTCATTCATGATTCTAATAATTTCTTTATGTCTTCCATTCTCGTGCAAGGTTTTCTTCTCACCATATTCTGCTGCACCAACTCCATTGGCTATTGTCCTAACTTTCACCATCCATACTTTATTATTGGTCGGATGTCCTTTCATTGTTGCACTTGTGCTTCTCTTTCCTTGTTCTATTTTTAACTTCAAATCATCTTCCTTAGGCCTCTTTGTTGGCCAATTCACCCTCACATCTAGTTGCCATTTATTCATCTGCACAACTCTCATTCTTTCCACTTGCTTGTCAGCATAATCAAAAGCATTTACTTCTTTATTTGTTAACGGTTTCCCCATAACCACTTGTTTTTCTTGCCAATATGGGACTATATACCCATGATCCTTACTCACATTTGTATTTTTGAATTTCTTCCTTCCCTTATCAACTTGTCTATCCATATTCACACTTCTATTTACATGATCTAAACTAATATATTCCTTGCCAAAATTAACATTTTGTTCTTCTGTTACCGGCTGTCCCAAATTATTTCTCACCTTGGCTTCATAGCTTGTTGACTCTTCTATTTTACAAGACTCCTTTTCTTCATCTGTATCATCTTGTAGGGCATCATAGAACTCCATGGCTTCTTCATCATCTTTTTTATTTTGCTGGACATCTTCAACTTTAAACTCTTCTTCATTCTCAGGTACTCTATATTGTACCACTGCTGCAACTAGTCCTCCCTCATCTTCAACTCCTTCCTTGGTTGCTATTCTTGCTTCCTCTCTCCCCATAATCAAGGTCTCATTCTTGACCTTTCCCAATGCATTCTTCCAACTTGCAATCACATACTTAAGGACAACATTAGACAATAAAACCAGAGACCACAATGTCTCCATAAGTGTCTTCTTTAAGGACACTCTCCTCTCTTCGTTACATCTTCCCTTAAGTGCTCCTTTCTGCACTTTTTCTTCTCTCCTTTCCTTTAAGTTCTCCATTATGAGAACTTCTTTGATCTCATTCAGTCCATGTTGCTCAATAGGCAACTCTCTGTTGTCCCAAACTCTAGGGGATCCTCTCTTACTCTTATCTTTTCCTCTTAAGGATTCTATATTCTGCCTTTTCCTCCTCTCAACAAGCTCCCTTACAAGCCACTTCACTTTTCTCGTTATTAGCCATACCCAAAAATATTCCTGGCTACTTTCCTTTAGCCATTTCTGCCTTTCAGTCATGTATTCTTTTAAGTCTCGTCTCAATGTTGCCAGCTCTCTTTCAAAATTTGTATTTTGCTTCTTCATGTTTTCCAGAACTTATCAATCTGCTTATGTGTTTACACTATTTGGTGGTGCTATTAGTTGGATGAGTAAGCGACAACCTATGTTTGCTTTGTCCATGACAGAAGCTGAGTATATGGCAGCAACTCATGCTTGTAAGGAAGCCATTTGGCTTAAGAGATTGTGTTCAGATATTGGTGTTGATGCAAGTCAGATTACAATCAATTGTGACAGTTAGAGTACAATTTGCCTTGCCAAGAATCCAACTTTCCATGCCAGAACAAAGCATATTGATGTAGAGTTTCACTTCATGTGAGACATGGTAGAGGATGGGAAGGTAAATTTAGAGAAGGTAGATACTTTGAAGAATGGTGCAGATGCATTAATGAAACCAATTAGCACAAAGAAGTTCATATGGTGTTCGGAGTCTATGGGCATCTCGACCTATAGCATTTAAATCCTGTTATTCTATTGGCTCTTACAAGGTGTTTGACAAGTGGGAGAATGTTGGGAATTAAGGTGTCTCAACCTTGGTAATTTCTTGTATTATTCTCATTGTATTTATTTATTTATTGCCTATTGTATAATTTGGATGCAAATCCTATGTTGTCATATTGTGGGAGTTGGCACAGTGATGTGTCATCCTACATGGCATATGACCACATGTGATTTTGCCCTCACATGAGGAGATAGGCGTCCCACTTGGTGGTAGGAATATTTTACCATGTGTTGGCACCTTGGATGTTGTGTAAGGGAATGTTGACCGAAACGGTTATGACGGATTCCTATGACAAAGTTATGACATGTAAGAGTCAGAAATAGAAGCTTGTAAGACAGGTGAAGACATGTGTCGAGAAGCATCTTTAAAAAAGGCATCTTTGGGTGCCCCAAGGTGGACTATGACATGTTGTAAGAGAATATGCTATTTATAGCCTGTGTATGACAAATTCTCTTACAACTATAAGTTATGACAGCTATGACAGATTCTATGGCGGTCGTAACAGTCGTAAGAGCATCTGTCATAGCCCATTTTGGAAATAGGCAACCTCTTTGGGATGGGGTGTGTGGACAAGTGTCAGAAGCATCTTACAATGTTGACCAAGTGTCCATAGGCGTGGGTTTTGGGCCATGAGGCCAAGTTGGACGCCCATTCCAAGACAAAGCTAATTTCACCTTGTATATTCTATATAAACAGGTGCTTTGAGGAGGAGTTGTATTATGTGATTGATAGGTACTGTTATGCTATCGAATTGACTCCAAACACGAGTGTCGAAGACTATTGAGAGCTTGCATTGCAAGTGTATTGTAAACCATATTCATTTTGATAATACATTGTGCAGGTTTTCGAGTGTGAGGTTTTTCACTTGATAAGGGTCTTCCCCACGATATATCTTGTCTCTCTTTTTCTGTCTTCTTTCTGGTTCTATGTGTATTGCTGCAATATCTCTATTATATGTTTCATGTTGTTGTAATTGTAAAGATTAAATTGAATTTGCATAGCTCTTCCCTCATTAGATTAGTGTAGGAAGCGATTTCCACACACCTAGCTTCCTTTCAAAGTGTAAGGAATATGTTATTGTTAGTCTATGGACTCATCTTGGGATTTGGGCATTGGCTTTGACTAGGGATTTGGGCACCATATTTTAGGTTGTTTTAGCTCATGGTTTTCTAATTACCATTTGATGGTTTCATGATTTACTTCTCATATTTATTGGGTGCTTGAGATGGAGGTTTCATAGTCAGTTTTGCAAGTACCATTATGTTGTCGTAATTGCTCTAAATCTCTTATAGGTGATACTCCAATAAAGACTTAAACTCTACAAGTGCATTGTAATTGTTGATTACTGAATAATACATTGAGTTGTTTTAGATGTGGGGTTTTTTTAAAGGGTTTTCCTCACATAAATCACTATGTTATGGTATATTGCTTTTGTGTTTATTTCCTTGTAACTGTATGGTCTTTTTTTTGGCACATACCTCCTCTCATATATTAGTGTAAGAAGTGTCTTTTTCACCTCTACTTCCATTTAGGTAACCATGTCATCATTCTAGGGAATGGCATGATAGTGGTAGTAGCTAGACCACCCTACCATAAACCCTCTTGGGCTTAGGGACTTCTATTGATCTGATTGTGGCAGTGGAATAGCAATGACAAAGATTGATGAAAGGAAAGAGATTTAAAACTTTGGTGTTGAAGCTTGAAGAAACCATGAGGACGCAAAGAGGTAGAGTAAGTCTCGTTGCAAAAGAGAGGTTGAGGGTTTTAACAATTGTTGGAGTATTAATTGTGAGAAGGCTTTAGACCTGGTTGCTTAGCAGATAGAGGCCAAGCTTGAAACACTACAACAAATCATGAGGAATGGGAATCTCATATCATCTCTATTATGAGTTGGTGAGCCCTTATATTTTTATATAATTTCTTTAGAAAAACATTGATGATCTTTGTTTATGAGCCCTTATATTTTTATATAATTTCTTTAGAAAAACATTGATGATCTTTGTTTATGAGCATGTTAGTTGTTATGGATTGTAGTGGAGAGCATAAGACTAGGATAACCCTATGCTATTGGGATATGGGTATATGGCCCCTAGCCACCACGAACATGTTAGCTTCAACCATGTTGATGTGAACATAGTCATGGATATATTCGTTATTTTCCTTTAAACCCTAGCTTCACTGTAATATGATGTTTAAACAAAAACTCTGTATTAGAAATCTGTGGTTAATATGATCGAATTTCTACTATGATCTATAAAGGAAAGTAAGGAAGAGAAGTCTTAAGGCCTGTCAATCTCGACAATAGATTAATGGTAACGGGTCGTTGGCTTGCGCCTATATTATAGGACCATGCCTTTTTGGGCGTTGGGATGAGACAGAACATTCATATATCCATTCCTTTAGTGTTGATATTTTGTAATAGTCATCGAACCCTGACAAACGGTACAGTTTTTCAAACCTTGACTTGTAATATACATATTGGTACTCATACCAAAAGACACATGCTCTTGTGAGTATTCAATAGGCTTTTATCTTTGACTTATAGGAGTTTTATGCTTCTCAAATCCAAGCATGTAACAGTCATTATCCGTTGTTTTATAACAACCATTTAGCCTGGCAAATATATACAACATTCCTTGATTCCTTGGGTTTTGAAATGGTCATTAATCTTTGGGCATGCTATGATTACTTGATCTTTTGTATCAAATATTTGGACTCTATAAATTGCTACAGATATTTGGTTCTTTTATTGTCACATCCATTGATATTGTAATAGGCAATACTCATCTATTTGTTGCCTTATAACAGTCAACTTAAACTTGTAAACAGAGAACAAACAGATGTTGGTAATTTGATTTCTATGATTTGAAACAGCCTTATGAACGTTTTGATTTTAAGCACTGCTGGATCCTGTAACATGAAGCAATCACATGGTATTCTTAATCTTGATTATGGCAGTCCTTGATCATCTATCATTGGATACTGAATAGGTTAACCAATCATGTACACACATTTACTCTGATACTCAGTCATTTGCAAACTCAGAAAAAGATAGGATTAGGTTTGGGAAACAAACTATATACTCAGAAAAAGATAAGATTAGGTTTGGGAAACAAATTATATAGAGGTATTATGATATAGATAACAGTCCTGTACAAAGGTTTGAACCTTTTCAAAAATTCATCGTTCATAACTCGGATCAAAAACGCATACCCATAATAAAAAAACAATCAATGTGTATAATCTTAGAGTAGGACACAATGAACTTATATTGACATATAATACCTCATTGTGTTTTACCTATTAAGTATTTCAGAACTATCTTGCTCTTTGAACATTGTGTTGATTACTAAATTACTGCGTTGTCCCACAAATGAGCAGGCTAGTAACAGTGACAAAACATAATGTTACTGGTGGAAGATGTTACTCATTGTTCCATGACCTCTATGGTATTAGTGGTGCATGCCTTATTGGATACATAATGACATTGATCTGTGTTACTATTTAAATTATGTCAGGAAAGTGTAGGTCGTGCCCTTTTCATTGTGCGTAGCATGACTGCCAACAATGAGGAAGATGTGGCTTATGGGGGCCACCTTCTCTCGTGTGTTTCTATCCATTTTACATACAATTAGAATTATTATGCTTTGTGTTCATATAGAGAAGTTGTAGGGTGTGTTATGGGAACATTCTGCCATTTCTAGATAGCAGGTGAGCATGTGCTTCTATCTCATGTACATGTGCACAATGGTGCCGTACATTTTTTTAAATAGATGTAACTAGACCATAGTAAGAAGTTTCACTCTTTTGGGCTATCTTAACTATTAGGAGATGAGGGTATAGTTGTATCTTATCTTAAATCCTTGACTAAAGTATTTTGATATTGTTGTTGTAAAGTAGGTTGTTAACCATCTTACAGTGTATATGGTTCTCATCCATAACCTCCCTCGTGAAGGTTAGGGTTTCATATATTTTGGGCGTTGCAAAGGCGAGTTATGTTTAGATATAGACATATTTATCAAATTTAGTTATGTTGATTTAATGATTTATATGATTCATATTATTGATACTAATGATGATTATAGTGTAGTGTTGATTTTTTATTTGTTGCTAACTCCTTTACTATGCAAGTTCTCATGTTCCCCAAACACACTAATTTAGATTAACTATTAGATGAAGTTATGATTATTATATGTATGATGATTTAATATCCTAAGTTACATTATAAATTGAAATATTCATATATGTTATATATTACTTTTTTGTCATGATAGTCATGTATAATGTACCAATTACATTTATTTATTTACTTTGTATATTGAATCAAAATTTTAATCCGCATATTTCTAAAATATTATTATATCTAAATTTGCATAGTGGCTCCTAGTAGATGCACTATATCCTAGAAAGTTGAATAAAATTTAGACAACCTAGTAAAAACCTAAAACTATACAAATAAAAAAATAGAAATTTTTTTAATCAAACTCACATCTGGAGGTTAGGTTGTGATAATAGTATATATGTCTCCATAACATATGGATTGTAGTGGGAAAAATAAAAATGCTTTACACTTGATAGCTACTGTAACATGTTGTTAACATCATAATAGAATTGTAGCATGGATATAAATTCATATTGGTATGAGCATAACAATGCTTTAGTTTCAACCATATATGAAATTGTGGCTTATGGGTGGCCATCTACTCTCATGTGTTTGCCTCCATCCTACACACAACTAGAACTATTATGTCTTGATTCCACATAAGAGAAGTTGTAGGTTCAGTGGTTTGGGAACACCCTACCATCTGGAGATAGTAGGTGAGCATGTGCCTTTATCCCATGTAATTACATCATAGTAAGAAGTTTCAATGTTTAGGCTATCTTAACTACTAGGAAATGAGGGTATAGCTATACCTCATTCTCAAATCCTTAGCCAAGTTATTTTGATATTGATATTGTTAGTAAGTTGGTTGTTAGTCACCAAACACTAGACACCTCAACATGTGATTCTCATCCATGACATCACTCGTGAAGGGTAGGGCCCATGTATTAAGGGTGGTGCATGGAGGAGCTCATCAAGGCACTATGATTGAAACAAAGGTGCTTGCATGATGCTCTTTTCCCTCTTCTTGGTCACACATCAACAACATTAGGTAGATGGTAAGATTTGTTCAGATATGGACATCTTTATCAAATTTAGTTATGTTGATTTAATAATTTATATGATTCATATTAGTTGATGATTATAGTGATAGTCTTGATTTTTATTTGTTGTTAGGGGGTTCTCATGTTCTCTAGACACACTATTTTGGATTAACTATTAGAAGAAGCTATGATCAATTTGATATCCTAAGTTACATTGTAAATAAAAATATTCATATGTTATCTATTTTTTTGTCATGACACTCATTCCAATTAAATTTATTTATTTACTTTGTAAACTTTATAAAATATTGTTATATCTGAATTTGCATAGTGGATTCTAATAGGTGTACTATATCCTAGGAAGTTGAATAAAATTTAGACAACCTAATTTACCTAAAACCATACAAATAAAAAAGAGAGAGAGAGAAAAAATCATAGTCAAACTTGATAATAGAATATATGTCTCCATAAAATATAGGTTGAGGGAAAAATTAAAATGCTTTGCACATGATAGCCATTGTAACATGATGTTAACATCATAACGGAATTGTAGCATGAATAATAATTCATATTAGTATGAGCATAATAATGTATTAGTTTCAACAATGTATGAAATTGTCCTTATGGAAATTTTATCTTGTAGGAATGATAGGTCACCAAATCAAGAACATTTCAGTACTCTTTCTTTTGATAAGGAAGAAGTGAAAATAGGTAACTACTAATAAAAGCACCCAAAGGTGTTATTAGATAAACAAAAGTTACTTATATAAATAGTCCTATCAACTAAACAATGTACATTTATGTTTTTTTTTTATGAGATGAGTTGAGAAAATGATAAATTAGATGTTGTGCATAAATTACAATAAGAGGATGAAATGGGACAACCCAACTGCACTTAATAATCATTCTCCCTTACTCATTTTAATCATCCAAAAAAAACTGGTATAAAACTGCATTAACACTATTGAAATATAAATATAAATATAAATGATGTTAGCTTACTAAAATGCTAAAAAATGAATATCCTATGTTTATTTTTATTTACTAACACATTAACTTTCAACACAAATGAGAAAACGTTACTAATATTAAATTAAGTATATATATAAATGCACCATCCATTATTGAATTCAATTTCCAATCACGTTGCCCATTACTTCCCTCGTGAGACTAGTGCAGACATATAGTTGATTTTCCTTTATAACTAAAGGATAACTCCCATTGATTACATCGTTCCTATTTGCTGAAGTTACACTATTTCCATTTTCAGGTGCTTTAACTATTAGAAGTTATGATTATTATACATATGATGATTTGATATCCTAAGTTACATGGTAAATAAAAATATTTCTATGTTATTATTTTTTTGTCATGACAATCATGTATAATGTATTTATTAGATTTATTTATTTATTTTGTAAATTTTATAAAATATTGTTATTTCTGAATTTGTTTAGTGGTTTGAGTGGCTGTTTATTTGTGTAGCTAGTAATCACATGGATATATATATATATATATATATATATTTGCTTATTTTAAAGAGTTATCTTAATTTGTAGTTTTTTACTATATAAAAAAACAAAAATAAATGATCTTAATTATTTTAATTTTGAAGAAAATAAAAAAAAGAGGGAAGGGAATATATGCAGCCATATGACATATTTTTCATTATGGAGTTGCTGCATAACTTCAGTCCCCTCTTTTTTCATAGCTTATTTTCAATCCCTAAGATGTAACTGCTTTACTATAACAGGGGAAGATTCCAAATTATCTTTTATACATGGTTTAAAATTTGAATGGGGTTACTTGTGCTCAAATTTAAGCAAAAAATCCATTTATATAATGACATGGGGATAGGGGTAATAGATATACTATATCCTAGGAAGTTGAATAAAATTTAGACAACCTAATTTACCTAAAACTATACAAATTAAAAAAAGAGAGAAAATCATAGTCAAACTTGATAATAGCATATATGCCTCCATATGGGTTGTGGGAAAAATAAAAATGCTTTGCACATGATAGCTATTGTAACATGATGTAAAACATCATATGGAATTGTAGCATAAATAAAAATTCATATTAGTATGAGCATAATAATATATTAGTTTCAACAATGTATGAAATTGTACTTATGGAAATTTTATCCTATAAGAATGATAGGTCACCAAATCAAGAACATTTCAGTACTCTCTCTTTTGATAGGGAAGAAGTGCAAATAGATAACTACTAATAAAAGCACCCAAAGGTGTTATTAGATAACCAAAAGTCACATATATAAATAGTTCTATCAACCAAACAATGTACATTTATGCTTATTTTTTATGGGATGAGTTGAAAAAATCATAAATTAGATGCTGTGCATAAATTACAATAAAGCTACAGTGACACCGTTGAAGTGTAAATATAGATGATGTTAGCTTAGCAAGATGCTAAAAAAAAATGAATATCCTATTTTGTTTTTTTACTAACACATTTGTGACAAATGAGAAAACATTACTAATATTAAAACCCATTTCACATTCACCCAAAATTAGGCATATATATAAATGCACCATTCCTTATTGAATTCAATTTCCAATCAGGTTGCCCATTACTTCCCTCATGCGAGACGAGTGCAGAAATGTAGTTCATTTTCTGTTATAACTAAATTCACTTCTGGACAACTCCCATTGATTACATCGTTCCTATTTTGCTAAAGTTACACTATTTCCATTTTCAGGTGCACCTGGTTACACATTACCAAATGAGTATGGTAATATAAAAATTAAAGAAAAAGATGACAGAACCCACAAAGAAAGATAGTCAGGAAAGCTGTAGTGAGCTTAAAAGATGGGAAATCATGAGGTTAAAACAACCACCTGAATCCTATAGAAAGCATTGACTAGATTTAAACTGAAGATTAAGTGCTAATGGCGAACAATCTTGGCCATAGTTAACATGTTTTAAATTCTATTTAATAGCTTTTCAATGCAAAAGTGAGAATAACCCAAGCTAGAACTGGCTTATGAAAACAATTACATAATGACAACATGAGAAGAGTACATATGACATGGCACTTCAGGAAGAAAGCACTACCACCTGCATGACTGTTCTTTAAAGACTCCATTTTAAGCTCCATTCTGAGGCATCCGATCTCAGATTTTATTAAATTCAATACCCCTCAATATTAACCATTTATGAATGAACAGATTCTGCAGACATTTGAACAAATCTTTTTCTGACCGGATCTTCCTTTTCTTCAGCAGCATAGCAATCCTGGAAAATAAAGCTTTCATTCAATCTCTTTTGAGTGGGAGGACAAGAAAGGAGGAGCAATTTCAAGAAGATCAATGAATAAAATCCTAAAACAATAAACACAAAAAGAACCAGTAAAATGCACATTCGAAACATTTTCCTCTTCAAATGATCCTCGTTGTTTTGCAACAGTTACTAGGAATGCCATCAAATTATAAATAAAAAAAATGAAACTCTTAAAATTACTAATTTATTAAAAATTTGTGAGGTAGAAAATAATAACTTATCTTAAATAGAATATTATATATTTATTAAATATTTTTTAATGGGAGGATTAATAAATATTAATTTTAAATATAAAAAATTAAATTAAATTATTTTTAACAATTAGAAATTTGGACTACTAAAATTTGAGAGTTACAAAGAAAGTTCACATAATAATAATCTATTGACCAAACAAGTTTGAAATAGTTAGTCAAGACATCAAGAATGCAAATACTATCATGTTGAAAAGAAATATATAGACATGGCTTAATTAGTTCAAGGACTTGATGGTACCATAATCCATCCAATAAGTCATTCATTTTTTCTTAATTTAAAGGCCTACAAAATCATTTCAAGAGAGAGATGACTTGATAAAAAAATCTCTCCATATGTATTATTTTACTTAAGTATAATTTTTTGTGAAACCAAAAACCTTTCCATGTAAGAGGCCTGATAAGTAGTTTATTTGATGGATTGGATTTCAATCATATAATTACCTTAGAACATTCAAGGACATGGTGAAATAAATATAAGAAATTTAATCATTGTATTTAGCTTAGGATATCAAGATTCCACAACATGATATAAAAAGTTTATTGCTTGGAAATATATATATATAACTTCAAGATAATTAAGAATATTTTGAGCTGTTAGCACCAACCTAATAATCTGAGTTATCCCCTTGAAGGTGAAGGGACACACTTAGCTGTGAATTCACCTTAGGAAGAAAAAGGGAATTTGTGACATTTAATTTTTAGTATTGTGTATATTGTACACTTTATTAAATAAAGCTATCAAAATCAAGCATTCCTAGGCATTCCATAGTGTGTATTTTTATTCCATGATTAAGAGAGTTGCACATTCTAGTTAGGGGAGGCATGTGTAATTCCATAGTAGTGTTGCATTTTTCTACCTCTATATTTGCTTTGTACTTGTTTTGTAGTGAAAAAGGAGGAGAGGACAATAGGGTTTTGATGGTGATTGGGTTTAGATCCTCATTTCACAACAAACATTCAAGGACATATCAACTGAGTTGAATCTCTATTAAGCGAGAGCATTCACCTAACAGGTTGGGCTATCAATTGGAACGATGTGGAAACTCAGAAATTGTTAACTAATGCTTTAATGTAATCTTCAAATGTGTAAGAAACCCTAATTATGTAGAACAATGAATAAACTGGTAAATTACGACAAATGCTTGCAGACTAAGATGAAGGACAAAGATTGGTAACTGACTATTTTTTGAAGTTTGAAATTCAGAATATTCAAGGAAAATTCCTTGGGCATCCAAGTCCAAGGTATTATTTTCTTCGCAAAATGCAGAACTCTTAGCACTGATGATCATTGTTCCGTCTGTTTTGGTCACTAGAAATGCGGAGGACATTGCCCTAGGTGCCCTAGTCCAAGGCAAGCTAATTTTCAGGATGTCGGGGCTTCTTCAGATGTAGAATGCCACTGTAACACTGATTCCTATCTCTGAAACTCTGGAGGACATTGCCCTAAGCGCCTATGTCCCAAAAATGCTCCATTCTACTTCTTTCTTTCAGATCCTAAATCCTTGTCGTCTGCAACCTTCCTCTGCAGCTCCACTTTGTGAAACTCAGCACCTGTAACCTGCAATCACAAAGGAGTGTGGTTGGGGGTTGTGGTGTTTAGAGGCTTGCCTTAGTCAAGCCCCAGAGAGACATTCAAGTCTTCCAAACATCGTTGTCAGATAAGAGTGTGTATCCCTACGGGATAGAGGAAAAATCCAAATGATAAATGATTCAAACATAAACAAATGTCACCTTAGGAGTGTAGATATCACATAAACGAAGGCTCTTCAATCACATGAGAAGATGAAGCTAAATCTGCAAGCACAAACACAATAACAATGCTCTTCTCTACAACAATGAATATCATGGATGCTCTAAAATCACAAGTATGCATAAAGTTCACCATCATCTTCTTCTAATTTACAAATGAAAATCTAAACATGCTTATATATGCAACTACAAACATTTCCGCTAAGAATTTCGTAATTCAAACTTGAGATGTCGACATAGGACCTAAGTAACCATCATAAAACTGACATTTAAATTTAGGACTGACCCAAAATAGCATAGGACTAAGGCGCAAGGACCCAAGTCCTCCCTCCCTATTTCAGTCAAGAATCATCTCAATAGCACCCCCTAGGTCCTATCTGTCACAAGACTTCAGGGTTATCTCATCAGGATTCAAAATTAACATGCCATATGATCTAAATGCATTCTAAGGACTCGGGAGCTAAACCTTAAGAGGGAAAATCCCCCAAGGGGACATTTTCTGACATAACATTTAGCTCCCACTTTAATGTATGCATGAACACAAGGCCCATACATGCATTAAAGTACGATCAACAAACATAGCAAACACACCAAACACATTGACGACAGTAACAGGCACACAAAACACAGAGAAGACAGTTACAGTCATGCAAAACATGGAGAAGATAGTATTGAAGACATGCAAAACAAAACGAATACAGTGAATGCAGTGATTATTTCTTTTTTCATTTTCTCATATATGAAATTCAAATGCAAGTACATGGAAAATAAACAAACAACCCAAAATGCAGGAGGAGCTCATTGCCACCAGTCTTGAAACTGCATATGGGGCAATAGACACGCAATACAAATCTCAAAGTGTAGGAGGAGCTCATCACCACTAGTCTTGAAACTACACTTGAGAACTAACATGCCATACAAATCCCAAAGCATAGGAGGAGCTCATCGCCACCAGTCTTGAGACTATGCTTGGGAACAAACACGCCATATACACACACATGGAAGACACGAAGAAAACATGACAAACAAGCGATGGAAGGAACCTATTGTTAGGTTCACTACCATCTCAGGCACACACTCACAATTGGGCTTCGTCACAACAACCGCCAAAGACAATCTTAAGGGAGGATACACCAACCTTGCCTCCTTAGAGGACTTTTAGAAAATGATAGGATGTGCACTCTCCTCGAGAAATACACCATCCCCACCTCCGTAGAGGGCTTAAAGTAAAAGGATATGCACGATATCCTGCCTTCATAGAGGGCTTATTGATTGCAATATAGAATAAAGATGTGCACTTGCTCAGAGATATAGCATCCCGCCTCCGCAGAGGGCTTACAAACATGCTTCGTTAGTACCAAAATCATTAGACAGCTTACCTTATATGCCCCCACCTTAAGGTGATTGATATCATGTACCGATATCAAGCATGTTAAGGTAGGAAAGAAAACACACAAGGGAACACAAGCTCTTGCAAAGCCCATGCCCCCAAAGGTCAAATGCACTTTACGATCGCCAAATGTTCTCACAAACACACAATATTCTGCAAGAAAAGGTTAGACATCTTTCCATAAGATAATAACCACGTCACATGATCAAAAAATGATGCTTATACATAATCACATCAAGAGCTAAGGTTATACCATGAATTCAGAACTTGAGTATAACTATGGGGCTATACCACAGAGATCTCAGAACCAAGTATAAGCAAGACAAGATCCAAGATAAACAAAGTGCATAGAGTAGCAGTATTGTTATGGTTCATTAGTGCGACAAGACAACATCAAAATATCACACAGATTGATTCTACTAGCCAAGCGTCGAATAATATATATCAACCCCATCGACATGTATGGACTAGGTCCATTTTTACTTACTCGCTGAAGGGACACGTGGTTCGTATCAGTCTTATTTGTTTTTCGTCATCCACCAGCTAGATAGAACCGCTGGAAGAAGGGAAAAAATAAATCAAGAGAGGAGAACAAATGCCTTAGGGATAGTCATGTAGGAGGGTGCCCCCAAGTCACTAACTGCAATGCTATGCCCCTAGGACACAACACACAACACTGAAAATAGAGGAGAAGATCAATATAGAAGAATGATGATACAAATAGAAGAAGGATCACAATAGAGGTGATCTCCTGATATCCTTGACCTTACAAGAGAATTAAGGGTCATCCTAGGAGGCCTAAACAACACATAACACATCATGGGGAAACACAACATAGAGGTAAAAATTTAGAAAATACTTACCTGTAGGGACAACCGAACTAGTGGTTGTTGACGAGCAAATCATCGTCTTCCCACTCTTGAATGTTAGAGGAAAGCGGGACATAGGGGACAAGTGCCCAACTCTTATCATTGTCTTTAAGTTCATCTTCATTAAGATCTTTATTGTTTGTTTCAATGTTAGGTTGAATGTTTTCTTGTTGAGTTACATTTGATTAGGCAAAAGCTTCTCTTCTATTCCTCCATTCTCATTCTTGTCTATTCCTTCTTGTCTTACTATTTATCTCTTCCAAGGCATTGTTATGTTTTTCCATAGGAGTTTGCACATTAGAGGAGGAAGCACCATGTTCAAATTTTATTGGTCTCGATGAAATGTTTTGTTGTCGATGAACACCTCCCAATCCTTGTAAGGATGATGGAGGAGGAACCTCAACATAGATACCATCTCTCCGTGGACGAGGTGAGTTATGAAACTTTTCCTTATCCACTTCTATCATGCCAATTATTTCATCATAGTCATAAAAATCTTGTTTTATTCTTATTTCATTTTGTCATTTTCCTTTTGCTCTAAGGGGATCTTCAAATGCATGTTGCTCTTCTCTTATTGT
The DNA here is from genome assembly GCA_027924645.1 of Cunninghamia lanceolata. Classification (NCBI taxonomy): domain Eukaryota; kingdom Viridiplantae; phylum Streptophyta; class Pinopsida; order Cupressales; family Cupressaceae; genus Cunninghamia; species Cunninghamia lanceolata. The sequence continues at coordinate 1,148,284 of BSBN01000135.1, read as the reverse complement.
TTGTAAAGGAGGCTTGGCCACTGTAGTTAGTTGTTTTGCTTTGTATCTTCTATATTCTAGGAAAGATTGGTCTCTCCATGGCTCAAGGTCTCTATCAAGGCATAGCCAAAAGTAATCAAGAGTGAAGTTCTTGTCCTTAGCTGGAGGTTGATATGAATTATAGTGGATACTATGTATCTCGCCGTACAAAGGGAATTTTATGCATTTGTGAATAGTTGAGGGGACGACATTCATAGCCTTAAGCCATGGATGTCCTAGTTTTACATGGAAGAGGTTGGATAAGGGGATAACATCAAATAACTGATCCACAACTTCATCATATACCGAGACCAATAAGGTTATCTTCCCAAATGTATTCATCAAAGCTCCATTATGTGTTTAAATTCTCAAATTTGATGGTTCATAAGAATATTGTACCAAATCACATGTTTAAGAAGGAACTCTTCTATAACCACATTAGTCATGCAATTAGGGTCTATAAGTGTTCCATGCATAGCTTTTTCCATTATGTTCACTGTAATGTAAAGAGGCCCTTCAGTCTCTACCATTGCTTTGTCATGAGGTGTAAATGTTATTTCAAGTTCAGGGGCTTTTCTTTTGAAATAAGACCTAGGAGCAAACCTAGCATTATTGTTGTATTGAGAAGCCATGTATATGTTTTGAAATGAATGCCAAATCAGATTTCAAAAGGTTTTCAAAATTCATCAAAGCTCCATTATGTGTTTTAATTCTCAAATCCGATGGTTCATAAGAATCTTGTACCAAATCACATGTTTAAGAAGGAACTCTTCTGTAACCACATTAGTCATGCAATTAGGGTCTATAAGTGTTTCATGCACAGGTTTTTCCATTATGTTCACTATAATGTAAAGAGGCCCTTCAGTCTCTACCATTGCTTTGTCATGAGGTGTAAATGTTATTTCAAGTTTAGGGGCTCTTCTTTTCAAATAATACCTAGGAGAAAACCTAGCATTATTGTTGTATTGAGAAGCCATGTATATGTTTTGAAATGAATGCCAAATCAGATTTCAAAAGGTTTTCAAAACTTATGTTGGGAACAAGTGCAAAAGTATGCATGAATATGACCTAAAATGCTTGATTTTTCAACTTTTTAAAAAAAATTTCAAGAGGGACAGAGAATATTAAGCTCAATATCAACCCAATAATGCAATAATATGCTTCACAACACGCCTATGATGCACTTCTAGAGAGACGATACAGTCAAATCTAGTGAAAATGCAATGTTTTCAAACCCTAGACATGAAATTTTGCAATAGAGACACTATGATGAAAAAATACAGTTGGAAATTATACCTAAATGAGTGTTTAAAATAGTAGTAAACTCTAAAACAAGATTTTAACTACAAACCCTAGCTAATGCAAAAACTAGGTTATATGAAAAATGCACAATTTCAAGCAACTTTTAACAATTTAAGCATGAAAATGCAATCCAAATGAATGATTAATGATGAATTTCTATAATTTAAATTAGATCTAATGAAAATGATAGAAATTGAATGAAATTAAATGCAAATTAATTCAAATTATTTGAAAATGCAAGCCTAATATGCCAATTATTTTAAAATTTTCAATTTTTTCAATTTTTTTGTAATTTTTCAAATGCAATAAGATGAATGAATACAAATCTATCACACAACACTCAGTAAGATAAAAAAATTAAAAAACATGAGTTCACCAAAATGTTTTGTAGTGAAAAAGGAGAGAAGGACAATAGGGTTTCGATGGTGATTGGTTTAGATCCTCCTTTCACAATAAATGTTCAAGGACATATCAACCGAGTTGAATTCTACTAAGCTAGAGCATTCACCTAACAGGTTGGGATGTCACTTGAAATAATGTGGAAACTCAAAAATTGTTAACTAATGCTTAAATGTAATCCTCAAATGTGTAATAAACCCTAATTATGTAAAATAGTGAATAAACTGTTAAATTATGACAAATGCTTGTAGACTAAGATGAATGACAGAGATTGATAACTGACCATTTTTTAAAGTTTAGAATTTCAAATATTTGAGGACAATGACCTAGGTGCCCAAGTCCAAGGTGTTGTTTTCTTCACGGAATGCAAAACTCCTTCCGGCACTGATGATCATTGTTCCGTCTATTTTTGTCACTAGAAATGCGGAGGACATTGCCCTAGGTGCCCTAGTCCAAGGCAAGCTGATTTTTGAGATGTCAAGGCTTCTTTAGATGTAGAATGTCACTGTAACATGGATTCATGTCTCTGAAACTCTGGAGGACATTGCCCTAAGTGCCCATGTCCTGAAAATGCTCCGTTCTGCTTCTTTCTTTCAAATCCTGAATCCTTGTCATCTGCAACCTTCCTCTGCAACTCCACTCTACAAAACTTGGCATATGTAACCTACAATCACAAAGGAGTGTGTTTGGGGGTTGTGGTGTTTAGAGGCTTGCCTTAGTCAAGCCCCAGAGAGACATTCAAGTCTTCCGAACATCGTTGTTAGATAAGAGTGTGTATCCCTGTAAGATAGAGGCAAAATCCAAATGATAAATGATTCAAACATAGCAAATGTCACCTTAGGAGTGTAGATCTCACATAAATGAAGACTCTTCAATCACATGAGAAGATGAAGCTAAATCTGCAATCACAAACACAATAACAATGCTTTGCTCTACAACAATGAATATCATGGATGCTCTAAAATCACAAGTATGCATAAAGTTCACCATCATCTTCTTCTAGTTTACAAATGAAAATCTAAACATGCTTATATATGCAACTACAAACATTCTCTCTAAGAATTTTGTAATTCAAACTTGAGATGTCAGCATAGGACCTAAGTAACGGTCATAAAATTGACATTTAAATTTAGGGTTGACCCAAAATAGGGAAAGAATAGGGCACGAGCGCCCAAGTCCTCCCTCCCTATTTCAATCAGGAGTCATCTCAATAGCACCCCTAGGTCCTATTTGCCACAAGACTTCAAGGTTTTCTCATCAGGATTCAAAATTAACATGCCATATGATCTAAATGCATTCTAAGGGCCCGAGAGATAAACCTTAAGAGGGAAAAGCCCCCAAGGGTACATTTTCTGACATAACAGTACTTAGAGCTCAATACCAAATCGACAAGACATAACATTCCATTTTGAGGTTTTCTCACATTAGGTTTTCCTAAGGTAGGTATTATGACCTTATTATTGTGCATTTGTGGATTTAAACTCATTTTCTTTTATGTCGTTTAAATAAATTGTCATAGAATGTATGGACTATAGATATGAAACGACACTTTAAGCACAACATAATGAAGTAGTGGCTAAAATATGATTCATATAACTTTGTAGAAGATTTATACATATTCACACATTCAGTTTAGACACAATTAACTGATGGGATAACTAGTTATTTTAGCTTTTATATACAAATTTGGCTCGTCTATGTTGAACATTAACTAGGTTAGATGTTATTGGCAAAGCATAGGGCATCCAATAGAACCTATTGTAGGTTACCACAAAGGGCATGCAGAGGATAGAGCCAACACATAAAGAGGTATTTTGAGAAAGGACACAACTCTATGTAGATATATAGGAGATACATGTTGGAAGTTTGTCATTGAAGTTTGTATTTTGGCAACATGAACTAAATGAAGAGACTAATGGATATTGAAGAGCATGACAGTGTATGGTGTTGTCATTGATGGCAACCCATTATAGAGATGTAGTAGTGCTGGTTCAGATAAGACAAAAGTACCAACTAATTTGTAGATTTGTCCAAGTCCCAAAGTATAGTCTTCATTGTTCAGTGAACTATTTTTTGGGTCTACATTGCTCTACTATGAATAATTTTGTCAAGCGGTTCTAAGGTAATTTTGGTGCATACTGAAGGAGTCTAAATTCAAAGTTTAAAGGTTAGAAGTCCTCCCTAGTTGAAGATAGAATTGATAGAGTATCAGACTCTGAAATGATAGTATAATGGCAATATTAGTGGTATGTTGGAATGCTCTGCATTCCACTGCAAATGAATGTTTTGCTATGCGGTTTTGAGAATAAGTTTATAGATATCAGAGATATGTGTTCTCCAAGTGGCAAGCATTTTGGTGGTCCGCGTGTTGAGTTGTGAGTAAATAGTTGGTTCATTCTATTGTTACTTCACCAGTGGTGTCAACCCAAAGGTTTTGAGGTTGTATGGAGTTGAGTTATGTATGGAGCAAAATTATGGGAGTAATTATAGGTTATGTCGACCTATCTTAATATGTCACATTTTGATTCTCTCCACAAAGCATATAAGGTTGAGTTTTGAGCCGACATATCAAGAGGCCACATGGTATATCTATTTATGCCAACCTGTTTGATGTTTTGCTTGATTGTGATATATATACAACATTGATTTCTTGTGTGGAGTGAGCTAAAGTGTGAAAAAAACTAAGCGTGTGTGTGCAAAATTTGATGTAGAGAAGGGCAAGATAAGATTGTAGTGAAAATGAAGTGTGTTAAGTCAATATTTTGAGCTTCAGTAGAATTGTAATTTTTAGCGTAGGTCAGATGCATTGTTAACAATTCTTACTTGGCAGTGAGCCACCATTTCTTCTATCTCTCTCTATTCAAGATAGTGAGTCCTTTGATAGTGAGCCACCAGCAGTGAGCATTTCTCTTTTGGATAGTGAGTCCACCATTTTGTATCAAACTTTGTAACCACTTGCAATATATATATATATATATATAGTGAGCTAATCCTCACCGTGGTTTTTCCCTTTCTAGGTTTTCCACATAAATCTGGTGTTCTTGTGTTCCTTTGATGCATGCTTTCTATGTTCCTTTCCATTAGTACAAATTTATTATAATGCATTAGATGGATATTTAAATTGTCAAGGTTTTAAAATGACTTTTTAGGGAATTGTAACATCTACGATCCAAAAACATAGAAAAATTAAAAAATTTACCATAAGTAATCTAACAAGGTAAATTATGAGATAGAGAATTTTTTTCTTTTATTCAACATATAATCAAGTAACTACAATTACAAGATTTCTCATTACAAAATATAATAAACCATATTGTCTTTCTCAAGTACAATGTTTACTAAAATAAGTCAATTACAAATATCTGCATTAGATAATGTTTTACAGGGTCTCAATAAACACAAGTCTCAGAGATATACTGCTTCCAGAAATCTGACATCTTTATCACAAGCCTCGGCATGTCTTCTGCTAGAGAGAGAGAGTATCTTTCTAGTAATTTACCTCCAACCACAAACTAAATATATCCTATTGGGTCAAGTTAAGGTATTGACCTCCCTATTCCATCATAATGGAATATCTACAAAATCTTAAAGGTACATATCAACCTATAAAAACATAAAGGTATATTAAATATTAATAACCCAATTGTGTCTAAACTTGGGTTTAGTCTTCCCATTTCAAAATAATAACAAACCTTCTATTTCAGGTTCAAAAGGGGGTTTTAAGTAAATGATCATTCTCTAGCCTTCTTTCAACTAACACAAATAGTTGTTTCAAATTCTTCTAAACAAGATCATTTCCCATTTTCAAGAAATCCTTAGTTAAAGCCAAACAAATGTTCTAATCAAGTTATACATTGACTACAGTCATCTTGATACCACTAGTGGCTATTCAAAGTACTCATTGCCGAAAGGTTACTCTTCCAACTATGTACTATGATGTCAATGAACCTTGCTATATAATTTTGGGCAATTCAAGGAAACTGTGATATCAATTCCTGGTGCTTTAGCATCCTTTTTGACAAAGTCTTATGCACTAAATCCCATTGATCAAAGGTTTATTTAGCCTATTTCCAACCCAATGGAAAAACAAATAGATTGAGTCCTAGAAGTAAGAATGTTGTAAGAAGATTATCTATTAACTCACATATGTCTTTCAATCCATGATTAGATCATTAATACAAGTATTTCCTTAGATTTATCTTCCCAAGGCTCAAAATAGACCTAAACTTTGACAAAGTATAGTTTAACTCCATATTTGATGGACTAATTCCATTACTATCTAAAAGAATACCCAAACTCTGTTTCTCTCTTTTACCTCAAAATGAGCTATAACAAAGCTAACATGCAAGTGTACTTGTCTCAACCTGCTACAGAGAATTCAACCCACCTCGAAACATCATTAGAAGCAAAGTAAAATTCTTAAGGTAAAGCTTGTTACCTATAACTAAAGTGTTCTTCCTATTAGAAGGAAATCTAGATCACCATAGTTATCCTAGACATGTTAAACCTACCTTTGACATAAGCATTCTTAACATAACGAGGTCATTCAATTTTTATCAAAAAGGTTGTTCTCCTTTACAATATTAAACTTATTTAGGAATAGCTTTATGAATCTAAAAAGAATAAGTTATCGACTGAGATGGATTGTTATTATAAAATGAAATCAGATTGAGATAAGAGTCTATTATCTCATTTCTATGACTTGTGGGTTTATCACTTAAGTAGTCTCAAACATAAAGTTGAAGTCAAATGCCTTTTATCTATTATAAAACTAGAAGAAGGAGGTCATTTAAGCGACGAGTCTTTAAATCGCATAAGCCTATTTTGACTCACTATATCCAATAGTGGTGACAATTATTATAGTGAGATATAAGACGTGTTCTTATACGCTATTAAGGAGTATACATTAAATCAACAGATATATTAACAATATGAAATTCATAGCCTTATTACAATGTTAAACTATTCCTTAAAAGTTATGATAAGTAGATGAAACTGTGTCCTTCTCAGTTAAGAACTTCCCTATTAACTATATATATATAAACACATATACCTACCATAATAGATGGCATCGACCATACTTATTTCTGCCATAGTCGATGGCATTGGCTATAAAGAACACTTAAAACTACTTGTAGATCAAGAGAAATCATGGAAGTAAAGAAACTAGTTTTATATACAATGAAAGTATATTGACTGAGAAAAGAACCTGTTGTGTTTCTCATGGTCACAGGTAGTGCGTGGTTGCAGTCTATTCCACAGACCATTACCACAACATCACCCCCTCTTGATAAGAGTCTCTAACAACAATATTTTGCCCTCCCCCCAGAGAAGAATGGTTCCCATCTAAAAGTATGGTTCTACGACCATCACATAATGATCCCACTATCGTTCATTAAAAACCTTTTCCTTTCAATTATCGGGTTCTACAAAAATGATAACAACCAATTAAGACTCCACTTGATGCCGCTCCTACAAAATAGTCTCCATGACTCTATTTGAGAGTCGTCCCTGCCCACGTCTAACTGATATAAACTCTCCACTAAAAATTAGTTAAAATAGAATCCTTTTCATTTGTTGCAACTCTACTCAAGAGAACTTATGTGGTTCGAGCATGACGATGGGAGGGAATACGTGGTATATCATACCACCTTCTTTATCGAGTCCGACACCAAAAGAACACATCTTGAGGTTTCATTAAACAATAACTAAGTGTTTGTCAAAACAACTTTATTTAGAATGTGAAGGCTTCATAATACCGTTTAGTTATCTCTTGAGTAATTAAAACCACTACTCAAAGGTTTTAAAAACCCTTCTAACAAAATAATAAACATAATAATAATAATAATAATAATCCTTGACCATATTTAAGCTTTGATCAAAACATGTTAATAATAATAAGTCGAAAGGCTTACGAGTAATGTGAGAGGGTCGAGCTTGTCTCCCCTTCACAGACTCTCATTAAATCACATCGACTTGACTTGATGAGATCGTCGTAAGATGGTAAATGTCAACAATAAAACACTAGGTACTCAATAATAGCAACGCAACTATTTTATGACAATCACATCATAATTTTTACGTTAAATATAAAGGGTTATTGTTCTTACCCAGATGACATTGTTTACTTCACAAACGACTATGTCGACTCACATGCAACTAGACTTAGAAAAGATTCGAAAGATATCGACTACCCATCAATTAAATTCAAAAGTATACTGACAAGACACGACTTATCTCTATTGACATTGGTTCACATTTTTGTTTAACACTCATACTCATTTGGAAAATAAACCACTCGTAACCTGAGGTCTATATCTCTCTCCTCAAAAGATACTCTCTCTCTCTCTTCTCTGAGAGTCATCTAAAAACCTATAATCCTGTTTCAACTTGTAACCAAACAAATTATGATCAGTGCATCATTATTCAAATAATAAACCAAATTTCATAATGCAATATTAAATTGACAATAACATAGTCATTTCCATAATTTCGTAAATGACATTCAATATAATCCATATCATTCCTTGTCATTAAACTATAACATCACAACAGATTTACTTATGTCCCAGTAAAAGTGAAAAGTTTAGTAAGATAGGAATTGGGGATGTAATGGGAATATTGATTCACCCCCCCTCTCAGTATTCTGGGTGTTCAACAATTGGTATCAGAGAAAGGTTCCTTCAATTGGCTTAATTGTTGAAGTAGATATTGGAGGTTGAACACATGACAATGAGAAAGTTTCCTATCCCTCCAGAAGAAATTCCTACGGAAGGATTTATTGAAGAAGACTTTATGTTTTACATGAATGGATAGCTCAAATTAGCCCTTGAAGATCTAGAAAGAACTCAATGTGAGTATAGAGATCTGAAAGAAAATATTAAGGAAGTAGATGAATGCATCAAGAAGTTGAGAGAGCAAAATAAGAAGTTCAAAGAAAGATACAAGGAAGAAAATGAAAAGCATAATGAGACAATCACCAGTCTAAAAATGCAAATTGAAGAAGAAATAAAGGCTAAAGAATGCTTAAATGCAAAATTGAAAGACAATTTTGAAAAATGCTCAAGGCTTGAACAAGAAATTGTGGTCTTAAAGACAGAACTAAAGAAAGCAAAGAATCAAGAAGACAAATTCAAGAAGAGCTCCATCCTGCTTGATGAAATGATTGCAAGTCAAAAGGATCCTAAGAATAAAGAAGGATTAGGATTTGAAAAGGGTGAAAGTTCAATGGCAAATCAAACTTCAAACAATGCTAAAAACAAGAACAATAACCAAAGGAAGATTGAAGATAAGAAGGGTAATAACAGACAGGTTTGGAACCAAAAGAAATTTTTCAAAAGGCCATCTATCAAACATCAGTTGCACAAAGGTACTCTGGTTCCTATTACTCTTACAATAAATTTAGACATAAGACTATGGAATGTAGAAGCAGAATGAATCAGAATGTTATATCATAATTTTTCGATCAGTATTTTACATGCAAAAGATTTGATCATAGAGCTAGTGAATGCAGAAATCAGATGATGAATGGGTACAATAATGGTATGATATTTTAATATTTCAATGGTTATTATTATACATGCAATAGATTTGGGCATAAGGCTAATCATTGCAGATCTAGAATGAATGGAAGTAAGCTTGTTCAAAATGTCAGATGTCACAAATGCAATAAATTAGGACACATTGCTAAGTTTTGTAGAAGTAAGAATGTGAAGGTTTATCCGGTAAAGAAGAGTGATCTAGTGAAGAATGTGGATATGGTAGAGATGAAGAAGAAATGAATAAGGTTTGGAAAAAGAAAGAAGAAAATGAAGTGAAGAATGAGTCTATGCCAGCCTTTGGTGTAGATGTTTCCTTTGGAAACTAAGTAGAAATCTTTGGCTTAGGGGGAGTTTTAAAAGACAATCTTTAAGCCCCTGCCAAAGATATGGTGTTGATGCCTTCAGCATGTGGATATGAGGTGTAGGTTGATATGCTTGACCTATTGGAGAAGACACCGATGGAAAATGTCATGTTGCGGAAGTTTGTGGAGCAGTTGAAAGTGACTATGCATTATAGTTAGGGTTTGACAACTTTATCAATTTGAGCATTGAATGCGATTTAGGTTATGTGAAAAGTTTTATAAGTAATTTCACTTAACAAAAGATCATTTGCAAATGAGCATTCAAAGAGAGAAGAGCAGTGAAAGTGCGAGGCAAAGCTTTTGAGAATTCTTGTGCACAAAACCATAACCAAAAGTGATTGAAAGGTATTTACATACTTCTATCTTGCCCTAAGTTTTTAGAAGTATTTTGAAAATGTATACCCCACAAGTTGTAGAGGTTGTGGACCAACCCTGTCCAAAGTTCAAATGACACCTTTTTAAATCCTTGGAGATGGATCTGGAAGGCTCTTTTTTGAGTATTCTATATGGTGTAATGCATACAGAGGATGTGAGGATCTATATCCACACAAAAATAGAAGAGCATAATCATGAAAAATTGGGAGAAGTGTGGGTAAATGAGTTAACTGATGATGATTTTGAGCTGAAAACTAAATTTAAGGGTTTGACAGAGAAGAACCTGGATGTTTGGAATGATTTCCCTATTTTATGTTATGAGGATGCTTGGGTTAAGTATATATTGAGCCGCATTCATGACAAGTTTATGTGGTTGGATCTTTTGCACATGATCAACAAGGAAGCTATTAGGGTTGTGACAGGGTTATGCTCCACCAGATCAATTCTGACACTGAAATCTATAAAGAATGATGTAGTAATGAAGCTCATCAGTGTGAAATTTGACAAGCATGCCCTAACATTGAATGATATTGAAGATCCTATAGTAAAGTATGCTTCCATGATGATTGGATATAAGATCTTCTTCACGAACAGAGAGAACTTTGTATCGGCCACCACAATACACATAGCCTATCAAATGGTGAAAGAAAACAAAGACATAGATTTGTGTGAGCTCCTAAGACAACAGTAGATGGAGAATTTTTAGAAGACCAAAGAATCTTGGTACCCCTTTCAGTATGGCAACCTAATTATATACTTATTGTTATACTTTCTTAGAGAGATTCTTGGTACAAAGAATATTGTGTTGTTGGGTAATATTCTAGTTGCAATGCAAATTAGAGACCACTTAAGAAGTTTGGGTAACTTAGAAACTCAAAAAAATGCATTATGGGGTTTCTTCAAGACATTTGAAGAGAACATACAAGCAAGGGAAATAATTCCAAAATGTTTTGTTGAGAAGTATATCAAGAATGACATTATCTTCATGGTGAGCAAAGATGAGTGCTTTATGGAAGGAGTGGAACCCAAAACAGTCTGGATTCTAGAAATGGGATATGAAGTGATAGAAGACATAATCATAGGACTTGTAGACTTAATATTGAGAAAACCAAGAGATCCTTTTATAGATAGATTTGGAACTTATGAAGAGAAATCCAATGAAGTGCACTTGAAGCACAAGGACAATGAAATAAGGGAAAATGTTGAGAAGATGAGGACTAAGTTAGAGGAGATAGATTCACCAAAGAGCCCTGTAGAGAAATCCAAAGGCATATCTTCCCCACCAGAAGGGTCTCCTAGAACAAGAAGGTCAGTTAGGACCTCTACCTCCTCTCCTACTATTCCAAAAGCCTCTGGAGCCATACCTTCAACAAGTTCAGAGAAGAAAGCATCATGCAGTGCCTCTATACATCAACAGCCTCCTAAGAGGAGAGAGTAAAAGAAAAGGCCACAAGAGAGAAGTACATCAATCATGATGATGAAGAATAAGAGGAAGAGGAAGGACCTAAGTTGGTCTAGAAGAAGAAGAGAATGTCTCAAGCCTCCGGAGAAGAGACAAGTGCAAAGAAATAAAAAATTGACACAGAAAGTGAAGAAGAGGTTGAAAAGGAAGGATTTATCTTCAAAAGAGAGAAATGTAATCCGATGAAGAAGAAAAGTCTACTAAGGGTAAAGGCAAGGGGAAGAAGGACAAATATCCTCCAATAAGGGAACACAACCCTTTACAATTAGATGCATTATTAAATAGCATTTTAGAATTTGGTAGCTTGAAACAAACTGCAAAAATGTATCCTAAGTCAAATAATGAGGATAAAGCTACCATTGAGGAAGCTATTGTGAAGTATATAGTTATATTTAATGCTAGCCTAAGTGACATTGAGCATCAGCTTCTAGATGACTTGAAAGAAGTCCTGAGTGCAAGAAGACAAAAAGCAATTGAGGAAGATGCAAAGATTATGACTTTTGTCTTGGAGAAAGTTGGCTCTTTTCTCACTAATGAAGATAGAGACAAATTAGCTCAAATTTATAATAGGGAATTCAGAACACAATAGAGAGTTAGCACCATGATGAGAAGGGACAAGGAAGACATAGAGAAATTAAAGAATGAAACAATGCAAAAAGTTACAGATCTAGCTTTGGAGTTGATCAAACAAAATGAAATGGCATGATGTATCAACTCCGAAAGTCAATGAGCTTGCTACTAAAGATAATGTTCAAGAAAATATTATTACAAATAACCCTCCTTTAATAAAGGAAAATATTGTTGAAGGAGATAAAAATGATAATGTAACTAAGACTGCTCCAGAGAAGGAAAATGGCCAAGCAAAACAAGAACTACCTCTTCTAGATATGCAAAAGACTACAGAGTAGAAGGAAATAGAAATGCAAGAGAACCCGAAGAAATCTAAGGAATAGAAGAATGAAATCTTGCCCCCTCTGGAAGATAAGAAGGATGTAGAGGAAGAGAAAGTTGTTCAAGACTGTGGGGAGAAAGAAAAAGATAAAAAGGAAGAAGGAAGCTCTCAAATGGTTGAAGAATTCACTGATGCATTTGGAGATTCTTTGAAAAATCTATTGGATATGCAGTTTTAGTTTCAACCGGTGGTGTTAGCATAGTTTCTACAAATCCCTATATAGCAAGGACAGGTTGACATGGACAAAATATATTTCTTGCATAAACTACAACTTGGTGATGCATTTCATGCCTCTGCAAGAAAGGAAATTATACAAACTCATCAAAAGAATGCTGAAATGATTGATGAAGTAGTAAAAGTACTGCAAGATAGCCTTCTCAATGTAAATGTTGACAACTCTTTATCTGGGGTGGAGTAGCTAAGACTACTAATTGATTCCTTTAATGAATATTCTATTGGATTAGGGGAGAAGTTGGAAAGGAAATAAATGATAAGATAAATGACAAAAGATTGGCAGATGCTTCCAACAAATGCACTATTTCACATGGTAAGTTGCAGAGCAACTTAAAAGATATTCAAGATTGTGTTGGAGAAGCAAAAGCCTCATTTCAATTTTGTTTGACATGGCATGTTTCCACTAAGAGCATAAAGGACCACATGGACTCAATAGAGTCTTAGATTGCTCATACCTCTGGCATTTATGATCTGATGGGAGATACAGATAGAACAACAAGGTTAGTAATTGATAACCTACATGGACAATTCTTTTAGCTACAAGAGCAAAAAGAGAAGATAATAATGTAGTACTGTCATCTCTGAGACATAGTAAGTGCAAGGCTTACTTCTTTAACTAGAATTTTGGCTGATGCAGAGAAAATTCTACAACAGAATCTGGTACTCAGTTCTCCAAATGAAGGTGAAGAATTCTAAGTGAAGCTTCTCAAGAATTAGTGTGAAGTACTTGCCTTTGCTAAGAAGGAGTGGGAAATAGAAAAAAAGGATCAAGAGGCACACCTTGCAAAATTAGAGGAATCTAATCAAGGTAGTTTGGTCTCCTCAAGCTAAGTTGTACATTTTTGTTCTATGTAAATAACTTTTCTTGTTACAATGTACATATGCGAAATATTTGTTTTCATAGTTAAAAGGAGTTTCTCAAATGTAAATTATTGAAGAAATGTTGAGTATAAGAGTAAAGCAGTAAGCAGGAGTTAGTATCATGTACATACATATATATCTTCATAAGGGGAGAACTATACATGTCACCTAAAAAATTTTAAGGGCCCCTTTGCCCTTGATGTCAAAGGGGGAGAAGATTGGAGAAGTTTGAGTAGTGTTGCCATCAATGACAAAGGGGGATATTGTTGGAAGTTTGTCATTGAAGTTTGTGTGTTGGCAACATGAACTGAATGAAGAGACTAATGGATATTGAAGAGCATGATAGTGTATGGTGTTGTCATTGATGGTAACCCATTATAGAGATGCAGTAGTGTTGGTATGGAGAAGACCAAAGTACCAACTATTCTACAAATTTGTCTAAGTTCTAGAATACAGTCTTCAGTGTTCAGTGAACTAGTTTTTGGGTCTATCTAGTCATGTTGTTCTAAGGTAATTTTGGTACATACTGAAGGAGTCTAAATCCAAAGTTTCAAGGCTTGAAGTCCTCCATAGTTGAAGATAGAATTGACAGAGTGTCAGACTCTGTAATGACAATATAATGGAAGTATTAGTGGTATGTTGGAATGCTCTGCATTCCACCGTAGATGAATGTTTTACTATGCAATTTTGAGAATAAGTTTATAGATATCAGAGATATGTGTTCTCCAAGTGGCAAGAATTTTGGTGGTCCACATGTTGAGTTGTGAGTAAACATTTGGTTCATTCTATTGTAACTTCACCAGTAGTGCCGACCCAAAGGTTTTGATGTTGTGTGGAGTTGAGTTATGTATGGAGTAGAATTATGTGAGTAATTATAGGTTATGTCAGCCTATCTTAATGTGTTACATGCTTTGATTCTCTCTGCAAAGCATATAAGGTTGAGTCTTGAGCTGACAGATCAAGAGGTCACATGGTACATCTATTATTTTGACATGTTTGATGTTTTGCTTGATTGTGGTGTATATAGAAGATTGAATTCTTGTGTGGATTGGGCTAGAGTGTGAAAACAACTAAGTGTGTGTGTGCGAAATCTAATGCAGAGAAGGACAAGATAAGATTGTAGTGAAAATGAAGTGTGTTAAGTCGGTATTCTGAGCTTCAGTGGAACTGTAATCTTTTAACATAGGTCAAATACATTGTTAACAGCTCTTACTTTTCTTCTATCTCTCTTTATTCAAGATAGGAAGTCCTTTAGCAATGAGCCACCAACAATGAGCATTTCTCTTTTGGACAATGAGTCCACCATTCTGTATCAAACTTTGTAACCAGTTGCAATATATATATATGAGCTAATCCTCACCATGTTTTTTCCCTTTCTAGGTTATCCATGTAAATTTTGTGTTCTCGTGTTCTTTTGATGCATGCTTTTTATGTTGCTTTCCATTACTACAAATTTATTATAATACATTAGATGGATATTTAAATTGTCAAGGTTAATGAATTTTTAGGGAATACTGATTCACCCCCCTTTCAGTATTTTGGTGTTCAACACATGTAAGCAATGAAAAGTAAGCATGTAAGAGTGTGTAAGTATGAGATAGATATGTGTAAGGCAGAGACTCAAACCTTCTAGAATGAATGTATATGTACCAATTGATGATAAATATATATAAAGGAGATATACAGGTTATGATATATGTATATGTGTCTTATGAATGCTTTACTTAACTTAGATTGTACCGCATAACTAATTTCCTTAATGTTTATCTATGATTCTCTCATTGTCTTACTGGGGTACTTCAGAGACTTGACTGAGGACCAAATCTTTGAACCAGTTTCCCTCCCATTTCTTGCCAACATTTGGTTTTGTTGCCAGGACCCTAGAAAAGGATAGTGAAGAAAGGAGAGGATAAATAGTAAAAAGGAAAAGTGCAGAGTAGTACAAAGTAAGGAAACTGGAGTGACAAGAATTTTTTTATGAACTGCAGAAGATTTTGAATTCTCTTAAGTTCCTACCCTTATGAGAGGGGGGCAAGCACTTAAGGGGATGGAAAATGGAATAGGGGGAGGATCTGAAAAGAGCCTTTAAAAGATGTAACTCTTCAAGGTGAGCCAACCATGGGATACATAAGGATTAATATAATTCCATATCAAAAACACCCATGGTAAAAGGGGATAACAAAAGATTAAGCAAAATCAATGAAACTATACTAACCAAAATGGAGATAAGTAGAGAGGAGAGACAAAAAAAAATCTAGGAATGTTAGGAAAGATACCACAGAAAGATGGAGAAGGCAATAGAAGCAAGTAGAAAATACGAAAGAGAAATGATGGAAGAGAAGAATCAGTTGGATGAGTGTGCCAATGAGGGTGTTGATAAGCGCGCGAAGGTGGGTGCTATCAGAGAGAAGGATATAAAGGGAAAAGAAAGGATGGATGAAACAACCATAGAGGCTACCACAAAATTGATACAAAGAGATATAGAGAATCTTGAGCCTATCACAATGCATATTGACAAGGCTACAAAACTTATAAAACTATATAGGAGGAAGAATTGATGCATATGATCAATTAAGAAGTATGTGGAGGGAAGAACATAACCAAACCTGGCCCTACTATAAATATATAAAACTCCAAAATTTTAACCTAATTTTGCTAACATTCAAATTAGAGTTGACAAACAATGGGAAGAATTACTAAATCCCATATGGAACCTCCAACCCTTAAATTTGGATGCCGATTACCTAGACCTCCTGGTTAGTAAATCAAAGTATAATACATATTAGAGAAGATGTGGTATATAAAGGGATTAGTTCTAAAAGTATAATACAAAATAGTGAAAAGTCACCTACTAAAAATGTAATGTGGTTAGAAATGAAAAAGTATCCTCGAGAATGAAAAGGCAGTTTGAAGAAACAAACCCCCTCGACCAAGAGTCACCCTAGGTGCCTTATAAAGAAAGAAGAATTTTAAGAAAAGATCAAGTTGATAGTGAGAAAGAGAGAAGAGATTAAGAAAGATTTTGACGCAGTCATAGATGGAGAGTCTAATGAAGGACTATCCAACCATGCAATCTCATAATCCCAATAGAAACATAATGGGAACACACACATAACAATTGCATAACACAATATCCACAATCGTAGGACACAAGATTTATCTTGGGAAAACCCTAAAAGGGAAATACTTAACCTCCAAAAGATTACTCCTTATATATTATTAGATCTTTAAACACTTTACATTTGCCTCTAGGGATTTCTTACGTGCTTGGCCATAGCCCAATGTTTGCAATAAGAATATACATATAGATAACTTGTACATCATCGCATTAGTATAAATCTTTTTATAACCTCATATCTCTTAATAACATGTAATTCCCCCTCAATCAATGTGTAAGGTAATGCCTTCCACATTAGCCTATTTTTTTCCTCTTTTGAACTTTCTGGTAGAAATTCCCATGTTGACAACAGTCTACTACCAGTCAACTCTTACAATACCACATTGACCTTAAATAGGTTTGCACCAGGAAACTCATCTTCAATTGGTCCTAGATATTCAACATTATCAATCTTGGACAAGTAATTTGTGCTCTAGTTTATTTTTCTTGAATTTATCATTATTTTAAACTCAAATTCTTGGAATAGTAATAGCCAACAACATATTCTCCCCTATATAATTCGTCTGTATATTAAGTATTTGAGGGCTTCATGATTTATGAATAATGGAAAAGATGTGGATAGAAGGTAATGTTTGAACTTATGTAAGGTATACACCATTACCAAGGCCTCCCTCTTTGTAGTTGTGTAATTTCTTTCAAACTTTATTAGTTTTCTATTGGTGAATACAATGGTGTGGTCTTTACTTCCTCTAGGTTGTGCCAGTACTACATGTATTGTAGCACTTGAGTCATCCACATAGACATGGAATAGGAAGTTCCAGTCTAGGAAAACTAGAATGGGTGCCTCCACAATATTATTCTTTAGTGTATCAAAGGTCACTTGACATTCTTCAGTCCAGTTAAAATTTATCTTACTCTTCTTCTTGAGTAGCTCTTCAATTGGATCTGTAATTGCCACATATCCTCTAATGAATTTGTGATGATAACTAGTGTATCTCATAAATGTTTTTAATTCAATAATTATCTTAGAGGATGGTAGATTCAATATTATTGCAACTTTTAAAGAATCCACCATCATGCATTACATATATAATTTGGACTAGAAGTATACCAAAAGTTGCTACAAATCTACATTTTTTAAAGTTTAGAGCTATTTGGAGGCTTCAACATATTTCTAACATTAGCCTCAAAACTTGGACATGATCTTTAATTAGTCCATAGGTTGTCCAATTATCTAAGTACACTTCTAAGAAATCATAGATAAATTCTTTGAATACATCTATCATTATTCTATTGAACATTGAAAGAGCATTTTTTATGTCAAACAACATCACTATATACATGAATGAACCCCATTCGATGGTAAAGGTAGTTTTAGGCTAGTCTTTCTCTTGTATTTTGACCTAATGGTATCTAGAGAATACATCAATGAAGAAATATACTTCCTAGATAGCAAATAATTTTAAGATTTCTTCAATAAATGAAGTGGTTAAGGTATCATGGACACAAGCCTTATTCAACTCCCTGAAGTTAATGCAGATTCTAATTTCTCCTATTTTATTGTGTTGGACAACCATAGGGATTAGCCAATCTGTGTCTCCCATTGGTTTGATTATTCTACCGACCAACATTTTATCTATTTCCTATTTTAATTTAATTTTGACATTAGGGTTCAACCTATAAGGTCTCTTCTTTTGTGTCTTGACCCCTTCCTTCAACTAATTTTTCATTTATCCTGCTTCCTCCTTAATCCCCTTAAATTTGAGGAAAGTCCTAGGAAATAAATATTCATAATTATTTAAGATTTCCACTACTTACATAACTTCTTGTTCTCTCCAAAGTCTCCTACCCTATCCAATTTATGGTCTCTAGATGTTATGTTTCCTCTTTTAGTCTTAAGTGCTAATAAAAGTATTTAGTTTTGTCCACATTCTACAAGATTATCTCCCTTTCTCCTTCTTCTACCTCAACCTATAGGTTCTTTGGATCCTCTTCCTCATACTCTCATTCACTTCCTCTTTTAGCCTTGTAAAAAACTTTCTACAACACTGCATTAGACTCATCCATCCACTCCACTAGTTTCCAAATTCCCTCTTCTCCTTGTGGAGCTAACATTTTCTTTCTTTCCCCAAACTTCTCCCTTACTTATTCTAATGGTGATTGTCACTTATTTCATCTTCTCTAATACAATGTTCACTAGTTTACTAAGATTATAGGATGAGAAGGTTCTGTAAAAGTCCTCCTACACCATACTCCAACTTCTAGTTTTTTCCCTCTTTTCTTGATTGATGTACCATGTTTTTACTATGGGAAATAAGGTCTAGTAGAACAATTTTACCCTTAATCTTTCATCATATTATTTTATGCCATCCCATTTTCTAGTGCAATGTTTCAAATGTATATTAGGATCGGCATCTCTGTAATATTCAGGTGTAAGTTGTAATTCCCCTTCTTTATGTATGTATCTTGTTTTAATTGAGTATAGGTAGTGCCTTCCATGTTGGAATGTTGGGTTTATGAGTGTGCCAAAAACATGTTGCACTACTTACCAAGGTGGCATTTAAAGCTTCCCTTCTTAAGTCTTCTCTTTCAAATGTTGGTTCCATATTTTCTAGATAACTTAGAAGATCGCATACTCTTGGGTACTGACGTAGTTTAATGTGTGAATTTCCCCTAGTTATATTGTATACCTAAGGATTTTATAGTGTATTTAATTATCTTATATCATTGTTTTCTACCTCTTGTTGTTTGGTGTAAAGTTTTCTTTTGTAGTTCTATATTGAGTTGTTCAATTGACCCTTCTAAGGCTATACACCTTTCTAGCTCCTAATACCCTTATGGTCCTTACCTTTGGTTCATTTAGAAACCATGCTTCTATCACATCCTTTCTCTCTATACTATAATAGCTACTATCTACCTCAATACCCCCTTCCAAATTAGGATTCTGGTATGTTTCTATTGTAGGGATTCTTCCTAGGGAGTATAGGCATTTATAGTCTTCTTCATCATCTACATCCTCTTCTTGTACTATCTCTTTCACTTATGCACCACTCATATATATGTATAAGTGAATATATACTACCTTATCCTTTCCATGTAATATCAATTCTTCATGTTGGGAGTCAAATACTCCATAATTAATAAACCATTCTAAGTTTAGCAAGATGTTGAACGCATCAAAGGGCTCTTTCATTTTTATGACTTCAAAGTCTATCCTTCTTGTTATTCCTAGTAAATTTACTTCTAATTTTTTGTAGGTTCCTATGATGCTTATTGAGGTGCCACCAACCAACATGATGTGTTAGGGTGTCTTGTGTAGCACTTGTTTTCCTAAAGCTTCACAAATTTGCCTAGGCATTATGCTTATGTATGTGCCTAAATCTACCAATACTTTTTTCATCCACCTATCATGGATTCTCACTTCTATCAAAACAAGGTTTGTTCCACTTTCTAGATGTTCTAGTTTCTATTCTAACTTGTTGTGTTGTATTGGCTTCCTTGTGCTTGATCCAATATTTGGTAAATTATCTTAGTTTTTCCAAGATGTTATCTTCCTCTATGAAGGTAGCTAGCTCCTTTAACAACATCACTTATTTTTCAAAGAAGCGTGTCTTATTGTATTCCTCCTCCTTTTCTTCTTGGGTAACCATTTTTTTCTACCACAAGTTCATGACCTATTTTTGTAGGAAAATCTTTCACATTCTCTTCCTCAAAATCCTCTATGACCAGTTTACTCTTTGCGGTATTTGTTTCACCTTTTGTAGTTACAGATACCTTATACTTATTATATTTTATTATGGCTTTCTTTCATAATAACTATTTCCTTTCTAAATACTCCTATTCTAGTTATTCATCTTCTATCAATGGGTTTTCTCCTTCCTTCTTAACTTATTCTACCTCTGTCTTTTGACATCACTAAGAATTTAAGGGATTCTCTTTAGGTATTCTCATAATTGCTTTTCCCCCCCTTGGTGCATTTGGCCTAGATAATTCTTCACTTGTAGTGGATCCCTGGCCATTCTTGTAATACTACATTTCTCTTGGATAGCTAAATGAATCATGGGTAGCATCACTGCAAAATCCACGTGTCTTATTTTTGTCTTCTCTACACTCTATTGGCATAATGCCCTATCTCACTACTTTTGTAGTAGGTTACATCTTCTCTTCTCCATCGGTCTTAGCCTCTACCTCTACTACATAATCCTTTATAAGTATTACAGTAGTCCCTATTATCATTGTAATCCTCCTTATAGCCGGTAGAAGCTTAGTCATCAAGGATTTGAGGTACTACATTTTGAATTATGTTGATATTTTGCTAATATCTCCATTTTGGTTGGTGATACCCATAGTCATATCTATGAAAAGGTCTTTCTACTAGTCTTTTGTCTCTTTCCATATCCCTATGGTAGGGTTCATTATTTTTGCATCTATGTTTATACCAGGGCTCGTGCTCCTCTTCATCCATTAACCAAAATAATAATGAAGGGAAATCATTTGTTTGGTGGTCATTCCACTCATTGTAAATGCCCTACAAACACTCTTTGTCCTCCTTAGGGGTTCCACAAAGTCCACTCTTAAGTTTGTAGCTCTTTTCTTGCCTTCCATGAGTAGGAACTCATTTCTTAGGTGTCCATTTAAAAAATAGGTGCACCCATATCCTGGTTATTGTCTCCTTTTGCTAGAATTTCTTGTTTAGTCTTTAGTTGTTCCAATTCTAGTTTAAGATTCTTTATCTCGGTGATTTCTTCTCTTTTATTTTCCCTTGTCCAGGATTATGCTTCAATCCAAGAGGCTAACTCCACCACCTCAGCATGTGTTTCAAAGGTTCCTCCATCAAAAGATGCGAGCTATATGTAGATAGTAACCTGAAGACAAACCATTCCAACTTTTACTTCTTTATTTGTGGTTCATCAAGTTTCTTACCCATCCTTTGAATCTTTGATCAAATTATTTTAGTCTCCCCTTTATTTTGTATCATGTCCCTCATTTTACTCACACTTTCTAAGGGAACTTCTAGTGATTGAAAATTTTTTAAGAACCATTTAGGTCAGACCATTCCTTATCATGATCTAGGTATACATTCATATACCATTTAAGAGCCTCATCTCTAAGGTTTCCCAAAAAATCATGTAGCTTGGTTTGATTCTCTCTCACTCTATTTATCCTCCAAGTAGATTTTAGGACAAATATATATTCGGTGGATTCTTTTGTGTCTTTACAAAAAATTGGTAGTTTGATATGGTGTTGATCAAAATTATGTTGATGATAGGCATCTCTTATTTGTCATTATTGGATGGGGTTCCTCCTTCACTTACTTTTATGTCTTAATTTTCTATCCTTTTACCTTAGTCTCTCTTTCCTTAAAGCACTTGCTCTGCATACCACACCTAATAGATTTCTACTATTTAACCAACTTCATCAATTTTCCCTTATCCCTAAGAACTTATATCTCAAAGAACTCTTCTCCTAATAATTCTTCACACAAGACAATAATCTCCTTTATATTTGCTTCTTCCTTTGTTTAGAATGTTCCACTAAATATATCTTTAGTTGAAACTCTTCTCTATTAAACTAGCACAAGGGATGACTCATGGTCCAAGGGGTTCACCTCTTCAAGGTGTCACTTCATTTTAGATGGGGTTTTTGATAAATTTTCATCAGCTAGTGACATTTCATTAAATAATATAGGATTCTCCCATCCTTCTCCAATTGTCTCAATTGTGTTGATGGCTAGGTCTTTGAACATTTCCCTTAATTTGTCTTTCTTTGCATCCCTCTTTCTTTCCTTCAATTCCAAATTTTCCATCATCTTTTCTCTTTGTAATCCCACACTTTTGCTTACCATATGGTTTAAGTATTCTGCAATGAATTCCATAGGTTTTAGTTTTGTAATTAGAGTTAATAAATCCTCAAACCCACTTTTAATGGTGATCCTAATATTTGATAGATTTGGTTCAAAGTATGGTTGTTAAGTCAAAATCTTAAATGGTGGAGCACCCCTACTTCCATGCCCTAACTGAGAACTATAGCTCCCAATCCATCATTTCAATGAATCCTTGAATTCATTATATCCCTTCATCTAGTCTACCAATCCATTTAATATTAATTTTCTTTTATGATTTGGGTATTTAGTTGCTCAAGTGTGCCATTGTTAATGAGTAGTAAAATAATTATATGTCCCTCTGTCGATAGAATCTCAACACTTTCCACAGTCACAATACTTTCACAATTCTTAAAATTCTCCATATTCACAATATTCTCACATTTCTCAAAATTCTCAACATCCTCAACAATAACCCTTCTAATATGCTCCAAATTGGCTTCCTTAGCCTTCTCCATTCTATTGCAATATCTTTCTTGTCTCTCCTAAATTTGTTTCAAACTCTTCTCTTCCATGCTCATTTCCATTGCCATCTTGATTTCTTCCACAATCTCTCTTGCTTTCCTGGTATCTCCTTTTGCCATGGGTATTTTTGATTTGGTCTTTCATTAATCCTTTTATTTATCCCTAATGGACCATTCTAGACCTACCTTTGGTGGTTGCATCTCTTCAATATCCCTTTCAAGATCCCCCTCTTTCCATTCATCATCCCTTATGTGCCTAACCCATCTCACAAGATATGACCTAGTGTAATTTATCACAAAACATCAACTATGCTTTATTTCTATCTATAATTCATTATTATTGATGCTTTTCTTACCACAAACCTTTTCCCTAAGTTTTTTCCTTTCCTTACCACACACTAGGGTCCCAACAATGGAATCAAAATATTGGAAAAGCATGGGGCAAAGAGCGAAGTTTTGGGCTTATTTTCTTTACAGTTGTATTTATACTTCAATTATGGAGGGTAAAAGAAGGATTAGAACTTATGTGGTGAATTTTAAAGTAGTGTGGTGGAGTACAACACACATAAATTAAAATTTAAACATGTATACATTCATCTCATACACAACACATAGTATTGTTGATGATTGTTTTGATGCAATCATAACAATAAGTTAAAATTCACATATAATGAACTGAAACTATACTTGAAAGATAAGAAGGAATCATTTGAGATTCAACTAATCCCAAGTCTACAATGGTTCGGTTGGTCAAGTTCAGTTGGTCAATGTGAAGCTGTAATGTTCAAGGGGCCTTACGTAGTTTAGGGTTGTTTGGTGGTTTAATGGACTGAGAATATGCAAAAAAAAAATCATAGATTTCAACAAGTATTTTGTTCATTTGCATACAAGTGTTACTGTGCTGCAAGTTCAGATGGTTTTCTTGAATTATTGCAGCCTTCTCCTTTATACATTTATGAAAACTGTCTACTTTTAACTCTGTTATGCATGCTTCTTCAAATTTGAGACAATTTCCTTTAGATTTCTACGTTTTCAGCTAAATATTTCAGATGGGTTGGGAAAAGTTAGAAAGATCTAATCTACACCTCATTTAATCTACCGAAGGATCTAATTGTTTCTGTTATGCACTATGTAAATACTACAATAATTTGATCAAATCCACAGTAAAAACCTTAAATGCAAGTTTTGAGCATTTTCACAAACATACATTTAAAATTGCAAGCTCTCAAAGAAAATATTTCAAAACATAAAGAAGAGCCGGAGAACACTCAGAAGATAGATGCAGAACTCCAGATTCTATTGTATTAGAAATGAATAGTCATACATGATTTATAATGTAGGAATGACTCTTAGTTTCATTGATCATACTACAGAGAACTTACAAGCTTTACAGATACAGTAAGGCAGCCAGACATTCCACGCGCACCTTACTGCAGACAAACAAGCGACCTCCTTCTTCTACTTCTAATCTAAACTAAGCTAACTTGCTGTGTTTTCCTAAAATCCTTGTTGTAGCCCCTGTTGTAAAGTATTTACAGTGTAGAGAGGCACAATATATAGACTTTCTGGTTGTCCTCAGTATAGCAAAAAAACCTAACTACCTCTGGTTCAAACCCCTGGTTATAGCAATAAATACAGATGAACCAGTCCTCCAAAATATCTCTAAGCAGTGTCAAATCTGGGCAAAATATTGCCCCTTCTGAGAAGTTCCGGCAGCTTGGCAATAACTTCTGTTTGTCTGTTGCAATAATGCTCTTAGTTGCAACCTTGTCCTTCACTTGAATGGCCTTGACTTCCTCGCACTTCATCCTTAGCCTCCTGCTCCTGAGATCAGATTTCCTTCCTCCATGATGTCACTGTGTTGAAGTTCCAGCTACTTCCTCAACTGCAAGCCTGCAAGACAAGAGAAGCAATAAGTATCAATTTATCAAATAAACAGCAGGAGATTAAAATAATGTTTAAATCCAGGTGATTGTGCAAAAAAATATGGAAATCGGGTCCAAAAAACCTCCAAAACGCGTTCAAAAACGCATACAGACTGCTCAAAACCATCGGGTCAACTATCGTTGACCAAGAAAATGCCACGGGCGCCAAAAATATAGTTTAAAATTTCCATCGCTATGCATTTCCTGCCTATCGGCGTGAAACTGTCCATCGGCGTGTCCAAAAATACATTGGCCGATGCTCGCTATTTGGCCGACGACCTTTTTCTATTGTTTATTCCTTTGTTTTCTATCATCGGCATGTCTTACATTATCGGCGTGACAAAAAACCTCTCCGCCGATCACTATGGTTTGGCCGATGGCCTTTTTGCTTCATTCATCCTCTATCGGCTTGTATTTCCCTTCATCGGCGAGAGATTCGCCATCGGCGAACTCTATATTCTTTCCGCCAACCATTCTCTTCTTACCGATGTCCTTTATCGGTATGACTCTTACCGACGACCCCCTCATTGTTCTCCATCGGCGTGAGATCGCCCATCGGCAACTCACAAACTTCCTCTGCCGATGGCCATACCTTGGCCGATGTTCCTTTATCGGCAAGAGTTTCACCGATGTCTATTTCGTAATGCATTCGACCAAGTCTTTCTCCTTTCAAAACCTATGTATATCGCGATATACAAGCCATTAACTCCATTTGATAACCTTTCAATTCCGGCGTTGTATATTTTGATTGTATATCGCCAATATACAAGCCCACGAATATACAAGGATTTAACCTTGTTTGATAATTACTTCGGGTCCGGCGCTTGTATATGGCGCTTGCATCTTTCACACTTGCATGTGAACAGTGCCATGTATATTCCACATTGTATATTCCGCTTGTATGTTAAAATATACAAGCGCCGAATATACAAGCAAAAAACCTGTTTTGATAAGTTTTTCGGGTCCACCATTGCATTTGTGCGTTGTATATTCTGCTTGTATATGAAAATATACAAGCCCGAATATACAACGAATTCTCTCCATTTGATAAGCCTTTCGGGTCCAGCATTGTATATTTGTATTGTATATTGTCTTGTATGTTAAAATATACAAGCCCGAAATGCAAAAGCGACCAAGTATATACAAAAAATATGACTTTGCACATACAAAGGACTTTGTATATGCCAAGCGATAGACAAACCTGAATGTATATTTTACTAAAATGATCATAACTTGCAAAATATGGCAAATTTTAAGATGGTTCAAAAAGCAACCCTGGCTCATTTTTCACAAGGAATCCAACCATATCATGCAAGGGTACTGAAAATGCATTTTTCCATATTTTTAACAAGGTTTGCAAATTTGACTCTTTTTTCCCTTTACCACCAAGCAAAACAACACAAGCAGAAGCAAAAAGCAAAGCAACAGCAGGGGTCCCCATTTTGCTAAGGAGCACAATGGGGTGTGTTGTGAACACAACAAGTATGAATGATAAAAAAATCTATTATATCAACTTGTGGCCTACAATCATCAGTATTTCAAGGTGTCTTCACTCTTATATCATTTATATTGTCACATCCCAAATTTTGACTATGTTTTAATACTTTTTACTTCTATGTAATTAGTAGTTAATTATGCATGATTTAATGATTTGACATTAAGTGAAAATGTCACCCGAAAAATCAATATCATGAGTTTATGTTTATATGATTAGAATTGATATGTGATTATAAGATGTTATGATTTCATAAGGTTTATGAATTGACTAACGATACACTAATCCCAATTTGGTGATTGTAAGTTATAATTAGGAAACAAGTTTTTCCACTCTCCCAGAAAGAGAGAGGGAGAGCATCATTGGAGAGAAGAGAATAGATGTATAGAAAATAATAGTTTGTTGCCATCTAAGTCTCATGTTTTCACAATTTAGTGAACCCTCGAGGTCAAGTTTGGTAATTTGTGTTCGACCCTACTAGTCTAAGTTTGGTGTTGACTCGATAGTCATTGATTTGTTGACAAGATCCACTAAGTTTATGTTTTGTCATAAACCAAGTCAATAAGTTTGACCGTTGACATGGAAATGGTTGATAGTTGTTAGTCCTTGTTTCATATGAATATAGTTTATATTCAAGAGTAAATATTATTAATGGTTAAACTATTTCTATAATGGTAATTCTAATATCAATTCCATTATAATAACCTATTTATTTTAGGTGTTTTAAGCAAGATTGAGAGGGGGAGAATACCTTGACCCCGTTCTCATATCTTGTTGAATGATAAAAAAACAACGTTAGAATATGTTGTATATATATATATGTATAATGTGATCTAAAAGTATAAGTTTATACTTGATAGACATTTAATTTTTGAAGGACCATGGTATGGTTGCATATTCAATGCTAATTACTACATGAATTTTTGAATACTTAAACCTCCTTCACTCCACGATGACTTGGAGAGTATGGAGTAGTGTTCCAAATTGATTACAAAGTGGTCTTTAATTATCATTAACTCCTTTTTTATATGCATGCCACCACCGAGAGCCTAGATAGGCTTATTTTTAGGAAGCTTAAACCACGGGGGAAGATAGTGGTTATAAGACTTGTAAGAGGCGATGCATGCAAAAGAAGGGGGTATGTAGGAAGTCAGCCTTAACGGTGGAGAATTTGGTTATCATAGAGAGTGAATAGCTTTGAGACTAAGAATAGTTGCAAGAATAACACAGAGTAAACATAGTTGTCGTATCCACCATAATTGTGAACAATGAGCCTATGTGAGAAGAAAGACTAACACTAAGGAGATTCTCACGAGACTCGGTAGTGAACCTATAGAATACTACAAAAAGCTTTGTACAGAGGGACGACAATAGGGTAGAAAGATTGAAGCTTGTCAAAGATAGGAAGACAAAGAAAACTTGCTTACTCCTCCAAGTCCTATCAAGTTCATTGTTTCCTTGAAAGATTTATGATAGTTTAAGAATAGTATGTTTGTATTCAGTTCTATAGCTGAGTTTCTATGGACAATAGAAGTAAGTTATATCTATATTTATATGGATGATAGTAAAAAAGTGTCTTTGTGTGTTTCTATGGTCAATAGAAGTAAAATATATTTGTGTTTATTTGGACGATAAAGCTTAGACTATATATGTGTATCTTTGGTTGATAGTTTTAGATTATCTATGTGTGTATATGACCAATGAACTAAGTATATCTCTATCAATGTATGAGGTAGATAAGCCTAGCAAATTCCATGTACATAAGGTTGATAAGCATACTATCCTACTATGAGATTACTCAGCTGATAAGCTTTGTAGATTACTTAGTAAACTTAAGGCCAAATAGCCTTTGCAATATGTGTTTTATGGTAAAGACTAGCTAATATTTGTACTCTATTAGTATTTAGAGATAAGTGTATCTTTGTTTAGTATTAGGGACTGTATTTCCTTATTATATTCAACGTCTTGAGTATGAGATCTCATTGGTTATTCTATAGTACATAGAATGTTTAACCTATACATGTCGTAGGGTCTTATTTGGAAGTAGACTGAAAGACTATGATCTCAACTTATAGCTACTGTGTATTATTTTGTAAACCTTGGCAAATTGAAAGGCCGAGTAGATTTAAACTTAGAATATTTTAGTTAAGCAGAGATGCTAAGGAAAGTTAAATATTTTTTGTGGTCTTCATAGAACCCTATTTAGACTTAGTAGTCAAAGCCCTGTGAGTCTAGAAAGAGATGGTTTATATCTCAAATGTTTTTTATATATAAGTTTTATTGATTGTGATCATAAGGTTTTGTGATAAATAACCTCTTATCAAGAGCAAATAGAAAAGATATTGATATCTTCAATAATATCCAAGGTCGGTGATATGTTATCAC
This sequence comes from Cunninghamia lanceolata, assembly GCA_027924645.1. NCBI lineage: Eukaryota > Viridiplantae > Streptophyta > Pinopsida > Cupressales > Cupressaceae > Cunninghamia > Cunninghamia lanceolata. The sequence continues at coordinate 1,119,510 of BSBN01000135.1, read as the reverse complement.
CTTTGTATTTAACAATTATAATATAGTATATTCACGATATTCAATGGATATCATGCAGGAGTTCATAACCTATTCTATAACGAAAGATAGTGAACTTAGAAAGACCAATAAGATTGAAAGTATTATACTATGTTCAAAACTATTTGGATTATAAGATTGACCTTAGTCAAGAATGTTTATATTATTAATAGTGTACTTGTATTCTATGTATTATGAGTAACGAGGATTTGAATAATGCCTAAGTGGTCTAGAGGAGACTAGAGGGTACTATAGTCTTGTTGTATTATTATATTATTGTACTTGGATTCTAAGTAAGTAGTGGGAAACTAAGAAAATGGAAATTGATCCATTAAGCTATCATAAAGACTATGATAGATCCATAGATGTATTCTTGCTTTTGGAAGCATATAATCACTATTTTTCTGAATAGAGATTTCAGTGAGATAATGTCTTTATGATACTGAAGTGACTATGTTACAACATGGATACAAATTTACTTATATGAAATAGAATTCTTCCTTTCATATTGTAATACAAATCTAGGGGAATGGGTGAACCAAGAATGTGGAAACCTAGAGTTTTGATTAAAAACTATTAATTATGTTAAATCATCTCAAGAAAGAGTCTGCTAGGAGATATATTTAAACTTCTCCTATGTTGCAAGATTGAAACTATTAATCCAACTCAAGGTTATATACATACTAGGAGATGGGAAGTTATAGTTCTCATAATATATGTTTAATAGAACATATTTTAGTGCTAAGTGCACAGAAGACAAAGTTAACCCAATACCCAACATTATTGTTATAACCAACTCGAAGTAGGACATGTTGGGAGATTCAAAACTCAAGCATTATGATGATTGTATGTATGATTGTTTTTAAAGGTTTATGTGGCATATATACAAAGGATGTTATTTATATATATATGTATATATATATATATACACATATATATATGTATATATATATATGTATATGTATATGTATATGTACATGTATATGTATATATACATGTATATGTACATGTATATGTATATGTACATGTATATATATACATGTATATGTATATATACATGTATATGTACATGTACGTATACATGTATATATACATATACATGTATATATATATACATATACATATACATATACATACATATACATATACATATACATATATATACATATACATATATATATATATATACATATATATATATATATACATATATATATATATATATATATATATATATATATGAGTTCATAACCTATCCTAAATTGAAATTCGATGAACTTAAGAAGACCAAGAAGTCGAAAGTATTTTATTATCTTTTAAGACTCAAACCTATTTAGATTGAAAGATTGACTTAGTTCAAAGATTAGATATAAAAATAATAGTATTCATTAAGATATTATATGAATGAGGATATACCTCATATACTATGTTTATTCATGTTATGTGAAATATGAATTCAAAAAATGCCTGGTGGTCTAGGGAAGACTAGAGGTATTTGTTTCCATGTTATATTATATAATGTTCTTATCTTTGGAAAGCAAGGGTATTTGGTATTTCCATGTATTAGGTTAGAGAAGTTACAACCTGAGCATCAACCTAGAAGGGTCTAGAAAACTTAAAACTCTTAAGTCAGCTATGATATTGTTTTTATATTTTATGGTCGATAGTGAATGGTCAAGAAACCATAGAGCTAGATAATTCAATTTAGAAAGAGTCTAAGAAGTACATTGTTAAATTTAAGTGATTTCTTGATAGAGTCAAAACTTGACTTATAGTACAAAAGTGTTTAATATTTGAGTAAGAGAGTAGAATGACAAGAAGTCATAGACCCTAGAAATTGCAAGTATACAAAGAGGGACTCTCTGAAAGGTTGGAATTACATAAACCTATATACTGCATGTATATCCTAGATTAAGGATTAGTTCTAAGTCAAATTAACTAGGATTTGAATATAGTAAAGACGGTTTTATGTCTAGAGTTACTAAGTGAAGAAAGTCAAACTGTAGGATGAGATAGTTTCCAAGTTGAGTTAGAGGTGCGTGAACACACAAATGCATTTATTTCAAACATCTATTTATATAGAAACTTTGGCCAAAGTGATGCATTTGTCTCTGCAGGCATTGGTTGGTTCATAGTGTCTAGATGGTGTGACCAGTCAAAATGATCATACTTAGCTAGAAGTTTGTCTTGAGTTGTATGGTCGATTGAGTTACATAGGACAAAACACTAGGACTCAGATGGAAACTTGTTGGTTCCTTATGTCTATACTCTTCATGAAGGGTAGGGCCACTTCCAGGAAGGAAGGTGTACGGGGGACCACCAGTATGTGGTTGAAGGTAAAGTGCTCGGATGATGCTCTCCCTTTGTAGCACAAGACTTGCTGAGACTTGTGACATAGATGTCAAGATTCCAAATGTAGTACACTTTATGTTATGAATTATGATTGTCAAACTTATGTAAATTTATTCATATTGCCAAGTGCAAAATATTTGTAAATGTAAAGTGAAATGAATTCACTATGATTCTATTTTTGAATATATTGTAATTTAAAGGTTGATAAATATTCAGAAAACAAATGCATTTATTTCTATATGGTTACGCAAATGTTAAAAGAGTATTTCACTCGTGTTTATCATGTTTCATTTACTTTCTTAGTAAATTGTTGTGTAATTTTGAGTAATATGAGAAGGCATGTTACATATGGTATGAGAGCTACCAAGTTCAACACATGGACCTATGAGCTCATTATGAGAAAACTTGTCAGTATTCAACAGATTGGCTAATGTTTAAAATTGGTTTTATGCCAGAATGGCATAGAGAAGAATCAAGAAAACTATTAGGAAGTCTATTTCCCAGCACTTACCCAAGTTAGTATTGGCTATATGTGTTGTCATTGATGTCAACATAGCATACATTGATGTCAACATAGCATACACTAATGTCAAGAAAGCAAGATATTGTTCTTGGTTGCATATTCCTAAGAAAGAGAAAGCTCATGATTGAAGTCATAAAAGCTATATCTCTAATCAAAGCAAAGTTGAGTTTGAGGCCTTATTAATATGGGAATTAGAAGCACTAAAAGAATCGGCTGTTAATTAAGGATGTCTAATGGTTTGAAGCATGTTGTATGGTCAATTCTACTATTCCTGAGTTGTAAATGGTGATGCAAAGAAGACTTGGCCTCTGGAAGAAGATGACAATCCTTATTTTAGAATGTCTACTCTTTGAAGACTATCCAGAAGATTGCTCTGCATTTTCATCATTTTTCTATTCAAGTTCTATGGTTTGGAACATAGCTTCATATAATGTTGTTTTATGTATGGTCCAAGTTTGATGATTTTTTCATCACCGAAAGGATATTTTTCTACTGATAGCTTGAAGATAGAGTTGGTTTCTGTAAAGAGGTTCCTAGCAGGGTGATTGAATGCTCTGCATTCCTCTGCAATTGTAGATATGGCCATGTGGTTCTGAAGTTGTATCAAGAAGACAAAAAAGGTGTTATTTCCAAAGTTTCAAATCATAATTCCCTCCGCTATGAAAGTTATATATGATAGAACATCAGCATGTGCTCTAGCATAATAGTGCAGTGTTAAAGACCCACTGGAATAATTGATTTAGAACTTTCAAAGGTAAGAGGTTGTAGCTCAGCTCAAGAAGTTTGGAATAAACTTGAAAATATTTATGAAGGAGATAAGAAAGTATAGAAAGCAAGGACGTAATTATTTAAGAATAGATTTGAATCCCTAAATATGTTAGAAGATGAAAATATTACTGGTTACATGCTCTGGATGAATGAAGTAGTCAATGGTGTCAAAGGTCTTGGTGGATAAATAAAAGAAGATGAAGCTCTGAAAAAGGTTCTGAGATCTCTTCCCAAATCTTATAGTTCCAAAGTATCTTCTATTGAGGAGACTGTTGACTTGGATACATACTCTTTAGACCAAATGTTTGGGACCCTTACTACTTTTGAAATGATAGAGTTTGACATTGATGTTCCAAAGAAAGAAGCTACTTTCAAAGTCAGTAAAAAGATAAAGGATGAGACTGCTAATGATGATGAAGCAAACTTTGTAATAACTCTAAAGAAAGGCTCTGGAAAATACAAAGGTAAGTTTCCCTTCCAATGTTTCAATTGTGGAAAGGTTGGTCACTTTGCTTCTAAATGTCCTCTTAAAGAAACTAGGAGAAGTAACAGAAATAGTAAATTCAAAAAGAGTTTGTTTTCCATAGAAGATAGGTGTTCTTCAGAAGATGATGATCATGATGATTCAAATTATGAAACACTTTTCTTGGCCATGAGTGTTGGTGACAAAAAGAATGAGGTTGGAAAATATAGAAAAATTGATACCTTGTAAACAGTTCAAAGCAATGAAAAATCAATGGTTGTATGGACTGCCTTCCATGCAAAAGAAGAAACCAAAGCCTAGGTTATTGACAGTGGTTGTTCAAATCATATGACTAGTGACAAAGAAAAATTTATGAGTCTTAAGAAGTGGGATGGTGGAGCTATTAAGTTTGGAGGTGATGAGTCAACCCAAATCTATGAAAAAGGTGTCATATCTATTGATGGAAAGAATAGGATTGAGGATGTTCTCTATGTCAAAGGATTACAACACAATTTTCTCATTGTTAGTCAGATGTGCAGGAAAGCTTACAATCTTAGTTTTCATGCTAATGGTTGTGAAATCAGGAAGGCAGGATCTGGAAAGCTAGTTGCAGAAGGTATCGAGACATGTGGTGATATTTATCACTTGAAAGAAGCAAATGGAAGAACATGTCTGTTAACTCAATCCAGTGAGTGTTGATTGTGGTACAAAAGAATGTGACACAACAACTTTGATAATATGGTAAGAATCATCTCAACTCATGTAGTGAGAGATATGCCTAAGATAATCAAGCTTGCAAACACTGTATGTAAGGAATGTCAAATGGGAAAGCAGACAAAGACAAGTTTTAAAAGCAAGGAGTACTCATCTTCAAAGCCATTGGAGCTGATTCACACAGACCTATGTGGACCTACAAGAGTAAAGAGTCAACAAGGTGAAAGGTATTTTATGTTGTTCATTGATGATTATTCTAGAATGTCTTAGGTTACCTTCTTAAGAGAAAAAACTGATGCTCTTGATAAGTTTAAATTTTTCAAAGCTTTGGTTGAAAATGAAATGGATACTAAGATCAAATGTTTAGGGTCAGATAGAGGAGGTGAGGTTACTTCAAATGAATTTGAAAATTTTTGTGAAGATCATGGTATTAGGAGGCACTTTTCTACTCCTAGAATCCCTCAGCAAAATGGGGTAGTGGAAAAGAAGAATAGGAATATACAAGAAATGTCTAGGGCAATGTTGAAAGATGCAGATCTGCTTGATGTATACTGGAAGGAAGCAATTCACACTGTTGTCTATCTAACTAACAAAGTGTAGTTAAGGGTCAATAGCTCTAAGACCCCTTATGAGTTGTGGTATGGAAGACCTCCCTCTGTTAGATACTTCAAGATCTTTGGAAGAAAATGCTATATCAAAAGAGATGAAGAAGATCTAAGAAAGTTTGATTCAAAATGTGATGAAGGAATTTTTCTTGGTTACTCAACCACAAGCAAGGCTTATAGATGCTACAACAAGGGGTTGGGAAAGATGATTGAAAGCACAAAGGTCAAAGTAGATGAAGAATTGTATCAGTTCACATACGATGCAGAATACACCGGATCTGATATATTTCCTTGTGTTGCATATGAAAATGGGGATGATCAAATTGTGTGTTAATTAGATTCAATTAAACCCTTCTTTCACACATACATTCAAAGACATAGATTGAGCTAAGTCACAACTATGATAGAGGACTCAACTACATGTTTGATGTCACTATGAGATTCTTGGAAAGATAGAATAGATTGATATTTTGTCAATACCCTAATCCGATTAGGGTTAAAACCCTAATTATGCAAAATCGTAAACAAATAGATGAAACCTGACAAATGCTCAAATAGGAAGGCACTAAATGTAGATTAGAAACATACCAGAATTTTAATTTTGGAAAACAAAAACTTTGTGGATGAAAGAGGGATCACCCTTGTCCAATGTGGCACTTTTTTCGAAGGTCAGGAGCCAAATATGTTGTAGATTGTATCCTTCTAAGAGATTTCTGACAATTATAAATTGGAGGACAAAAGAGGGGTCTCCCTTATCTAGTTAGGGATATTTTCTGCTACTTTCTTCAGATCTAGAATCCTTATGCTCTTCAATGGTCTCCTACAAATCCTCTCTACAAGATCTGACACCTATCAGTTGCAATCACAAGAGACGGGTTGCAAGTTGTGGTGTTTAGGAGCTTACCTCAGTCAAGCCCCAGAATGGCATTCAAGCCTTCTAAAACCATTGTTAGATAGAGAGTGTGTGTCCTTGGTGGATAGAGGCAAAAGAAAATGATATGATAAAATGATTGAAACATAAAGTATATGTCACCTCAGAGGTGAAGCTCTCACGGGGAGATGAAGATCTTTCACGCCATGAGGAGATGGATTGATGAAGACAAATCTGCAACAAACAAGTACAAACACAACACAATACTGCTTTGCAACACAATGAAAGCCTTGAGTATCCTTAGCACAAGATCACAAGTTTGCATTATCCATCTAGTTGTAAAATGAAGTCCTAAACATGATTTTATATGCATTCCCGCTAAACTTTTATAATTCAAACTTGAGATGCCGACAAGGGAAACCTTTTTAATGGTCACAAGCCAACATTCAAATTTGGGACCTTGACAAAATAGGGTAGGACTAGGGCACATGTGCCCAAGTCTAGGGGCCTATTTTGGATCTAGATTAAGCTCAAAAGTGTCCCCTAAGTCCCATTTGTCGTGGGATTTGGGGGATTTTTCTTCAGGATTCATTTTTAACATGCATGATTAAATCTAAGGGACTCGAGAGCTAAACATAGGAGGTAAAAGTCCAAGGGGACATTTTATGACATAACACCTTGCATTGAAGATGAAGAAGTAGAGGAAGTGAAAGAAGAAAAGGAACAGGAACCTAACAGATACCTAAGACTCCAACAAAGTATGTTCAGAAAAACCACTCAGCAGAACAGATGATTGGAGATAGAAATGAAGGTGTGCAGACAAGGAGAAGGTTTGAGAAGACACATGAGCAAGCAAACTTGTGCTTATTATCAAAAGTAGAACCTAAGACCTTTGCTGAAGCCAGCAAAGATGATGGATGGATAAAAGCAATGGAGGAAGAACTGGATCAAATTGAAAAGATCAGGCATGGGAATTATTCCCCAGACCAGCCAATAAGAATGCCATAGGAACAAAGTGGTTGTTCTAGAACAAGCTAAATGAAGAAGGTGATATTGAGAGGAACAAAGCAAGACTAGTATGCAAAGGATATACTCGATTAGAAGGCATTGACATTGAGGATACTCTTGCTCCAATAGCCAGGATGAAGGCAATTAGAATGTTCCTTGCTCTTGTTGCTCATAAGAACTTCAAGGTGTATCAAATGGATGTTAAGTCAGCATTTTTGAATGGTGACCTAGAGGAGGAGGTGTAAATTGAGAAACCAGATGGTTTCTAGATATAAGAAGATCTGGACATGGTATGCAGACTCAAGAAGGCTTTGTATGGGCTCAAGTAGGCACCTAGGGCTTGGTATGCAAGATTAGACAAGTACTTACTTTAGCAGGGCTTCAAGAAAGGTACTACAAATAGAAATCTTTACATAAAAGAAGAAGGATACATGATCGTGATAGTTGTAGTTTATGTTGATGATATATTTTTGGAGGAAATGATAATATGTGTAAGAGGTTTGCAGAGGAGATGCAAAAAGAATTTGAAATGTCCATGATTGGTGAAATGTCATTCTTCCTTGGTCTTCAAATCTCCCAGCTAGATGGTGGTATCTTTATTTCTCAAGCTAAGTATGTTAAAGAATTGTTGAAGAAGTTTGGTATGGAGGATTCAAAGCCAGTGAGTACTCCCATGATCACTGGATGCCACTTGAGCAAAGATGATGAGTCTTTGGAGGTAGATCAAATTGTCTATAGGTCTATGATTGGAGCACTATTGTACTCAACTGCTTCTAGACCTAACATTATGCTTGCAGTATGTGTGGTTGTGAGATATCAAGCCAATCCTAAGCAAACACATGAGAAGGCAGTGAAAGGATATTCAGATACTTGAAAGAAACTCCTGACTATGGTCTATGGTATCCAAAAGGTAATGACTTTGATTTGAGTGCATACATTGATGTTGACTGGGCTGGTTGTGTTTATGATAGAAGAAGCACAAGTGGCAGTGCTTTCTTTCTAGGAAGTAGATTGGTTTCATGGTAGAGAAAGAAGCAAGATTCAATGTCCTTATCTACTGCAGAGACATAATATATTGGAGCAACTTCCTACTACACACAGGTGTTATGGAGAAGCAAACTCTGAAGGATATCAAGGTATTGTATGATGAACCTATTCCTATTTTGTGTGATAATACAAGTGCTATCAATATTTCCAAGAATCTAGTGATACATTTCAAAACCAAGCACATAGAAATGAGGTATCACTTTTTGAGAGAGAAGGTTATAGACAAGGAAGTGAAGTTGGAATATGTCCCAACAAAGGATCAAATTGTAGATATCTTTACAAAGGCCCTTGCAAAAGACATCTTTGAGGATCTTCGGTAGAGTTTAGGAGTAATTGCTCCTCTCTCTTCTTGCTAAAGATGCATAGTGATGCATCTATCCAGGGGGAGCTCATGTTATATCTTTATCCTAAACTAATGATGGCTACCTCTCAAGGGGAGCAGGTAGTGGTGACTAATGATAGGGGTGGCTTGCAAGGAAAAGTTTGTAGATTTATGATTGTTGATAAAAGGAGAATGAGCAGGTATTGGATCCCTTTGTCCTTAATGTCAAAGGGGGAGAGAGTCAAAGGGGGAGCATATGTTTCCAAGAGATTTTTGGCTATATGTGTTGTCATTAATGTCAACATAGCATACACTAATGTCAAGAAAGTAAGATACTATTCTTGGTTGCATATTCCTAAGAAAGAGAAAGCTCATGATTGAAGTCATAAAAGCTATATCTCTAATCAAAATAGAGTTGAGTTTGAGGCCTTATTAATATGGGAATTAGAAACACTAAAAGAATCGGATGTTAAGGATGTTTGATGGTTTGAAGCATGTTGTTGTTACTAAATTTTGTTCACACTAAATTTAGTTAGACCTAATTGCAGTTGTTTCAAAAGGAATAAAAGAAAACTTTCAATTTATTGTATTTAATGAATAGTTGATGTCTTGACAAAGCAAATGAAGATCAGTTATCATGATAACCCAGCAGTCCAATTAGGACTATTGAATCATCATGATAAGTGATTAAAATGTCAAGAGATCAAACATTCAAGAAATACAGTTGATCTAAAATAGTTTTATCTTTCAGGAGTTATAAGACAATTTGATTATTCAGATGATCATATTTGAAAGAAAGAAAGAAAAATATTTATTTAAACTATCATTTCATGTCATATTTGGAATATACATTTAGTATCTGTTACTCTATCATATGCATTGATTAAAAAGAAACATACATTCATCAAGTGCATAAGATAAATTAATTGATTATGTTTAAAAGAAGTGTTCAAATGTGTCCCACACAAGCTGTGGGAGTGACGAAACTAAGCAATGCAGAAATATGCAAGCTATACATCTGATGACAAAGAAATGAGGAAGAACACATGATAAAATTAAATATCCATCTTGCTTGAGCAAAGTTGTAATGAAACAACTTGCACAATATCTAAATATAATAGAAAATATGCTGTAAATACTTGATAATAATATGCCACTTCGAGGGGGCAACCTCCTAATCCTTTTTGAGGGGGATACCTCCAATAGTCTTCAGTAAGAACACAATACTCAATATGATATGAAATGAGACTCACTACCTCCTATATATACCTATTTATGCCTAGGATATCACCCAGGCCGACTTAGATAGCCCTATAGAAGCCTTAGGCTGACCTAAACAACTAAATAACAATATAATAATGATAATATGACTTAATTAAAAGTTAAGATAGCCACAAGCCGACTATTCATAACCATATACACTATAGAAGTAAGGGCATAACAAAAGTTGATATCTTCAGTTGGTTGTTGAACTTGTTGATCTTGATTTTAAGTCCTCATCTTTAACTCTAGTTGTATCAGGTTAACCTTAAAAAAATTGGGAGAAAACCTATTAGAGCTCTGAATTTTGATATTATCATATGCTTTTATCAAGCAGACATATCAACTTGTCACATCATGCATTTCATATGAAAGATCAAATCAGATATGTGCCATAAATTAGAATATCATACAGAGGATCAATCAACTTCATAAGGTGCATTTTTATGCTAACTTGTTTGTTCACTGTGTAGGTATAGGAAAAGTAATGTTGCTAATTTGAAGACATTAAAACATGTGGAGAAAATGTGGCTCCCACAAGGGTTGAGCCCAGCATGTTCCCTTTTCTATTCATTTGAAAAGGATATTGAATAAAGACAGGATGCATCATTCAAAGTTAATTTCATGCATCATAAAATCAACTTGCAAGAAAAGTGTGTCATCATGTTCATGAAAAGGAGTAGTTGCCCCTATAAACTATGTTCACCTTGATTACAGTTGATTAAATCAGATTAGATATATTCAAAGTGCCTAAGTCAACTTGACATATTGCAGAAAATAGAAGTCCAGCTATGAAAGGCACTTTCTTATTTATACCATCATTAAAATGCCTTAGTGTTGTCATGTTTCATGCCACAGTTTCATAAAATCAGACTAAAGATATGATAGAAGCATGCAAATGAAATTAAGGATAGACTTGTGATCATGTAAAGAAGACAAGTGCAGATCAACAAGTCTAGATAACATCAAGTATAGGTGGGTAATCATCCATGATAGCTGATAGAAGCATCTGACAAGTGGCAGATACAGGAGACTAGAATGTTAAGCTACCGGTTAACAATTATGCCTTCAAGATTATTAAGTCTTTTATCATATGATACTTTGAAGCTACAGGAAGGAGAAGGATATACATGCTACAGGAGCTATCTGAAGTATAGAAATCATTTGAATGCATGTATTTATTTTCATCTCATATGATTAAATACTATGAACAACTAACAAGTGTATGCTACAGTACAAATGAATACTACAAGAGTTCAAAGTACTCAGCTACAAGTGAAGATAAAAGAAACAGAGTCATGCCTTGAAAATACCAGAGCTTGTATCATTTGATATAGTTGAAACTACAAAAGATATATGCATTATTGACTATGACAGTCATAAAAGAGAGATCAAATGACAAGCTATAGTTCCATGTTCAAGACAAGGAAGAAATGCATGTTACAGCCATACTTCTGAATGATACAGGTTGAGATTTCATAATTCATGCATTGTAGCTTCTAACAGATACAGTCAAGAAGAAAAGAATAAGATCAAAATCAAGTTCATATATTCATGTTATCTCTTGAATTCAATATAATTGATACAAGGAAAAGGATTTATAGTGTCAGGCATATGCCATGTGAATGCAGTGAAGAAAAAGGGAGAAGATACATGATATTCATAATCAGGAGGTTCCTTATGCACAGAAAGTGAGGTAAAAGGCAAGGCCAACATCATAAAGAGCATCTGACAGGTGACTAGGTTTATGCTAAAGGAAAATAAATGTCAAACCAATTCCATGTTCAGGAAAGAGAAAGCATGAACAGTTACAGGATAGTTATTGATGCCCAGAAATATCAAGATAATCACTTGAAGGAGTTATAGAACCAAAAAGACAAATTACCAAACAACAAAAAGTAATTGTTGTGTTTAAAATTTGAAACCCTTGTTACAGATTTTAAAGTACTAATGTCTTATTGCATATGCAGAAGTATCAAAAAATGCACAGGGAAGAAATACAGAGTGATGGTAGTGACAGTGAGGGCTTCTGCATGCACAAAAAGGAGTGAACCCTTGTCAAAGTTTTAAACCCTAATATCATTTTTGTGTTTATAGCCAAAAGGGAGTAATACAATGAATCTACATCCAAGGCCATAACAAGAGACACATTTCTTGTGCCTAAAATGAAAAACCCTTGTCAAAGTTTCAAAAAACCTAGTGCCATTTTTGGTTTACAACAAAAAGAAAATGATACAGTGCATATACAGGCATAGCCATGGAGTAAAGGAGTTTCTATACACAGTGAAATGAAACCCTCATTTCATAGTTTAAAAAAGAAAGAACCCTCAAGTTTTTTTGGATTAGAGGTCAAAGAAAATGTTGCAGAATACATATCGTGCCACGACCATGATAGAAGGAGAGTTTTATCAAAGGCAAAGATACCCAGTTCATATCCTTCAAAACCCTTTCAGTTTTTTCAAATATACAATGTCAAGAGTGTACAGTAAAGAGAGCAAGCGAGCTTAACTTTCAGTTGCAGAGGAGGAAGAATTGACATGGCCACGGCCTCTTTTGAGGTTTTTACCATTTTTTTTGTCATAGTTGCAAGTTTAAACACAAAGAAATCAAGAATGGTGTCAAAGAAAGTTACAAAAGAAAGAAACCAGTATGGCCACGACCATTAAAGCTAAAAGACTACAGAAAGTAATGAAAAATGCCAGTCAAAGCTACACATATCATACTCAGTTTTTATGCCATCTATTTTACTGAGGAAATGCAAGTTTTCAACCACAGAGGCCATCGAATGGAGAGAAAAACCAAAGGACCATCAAACCCTAAGCGGCTGTATGAAATGTTGCAAACTCAAAACAAAATAATGTTAAATGCAAAATGAAATATCTTTTAGGGTTCTTTTTGTTTTGTTCAATGGAGCTTCTTCTCTTTTCTTTTTTTTGACTTAACAAAAAGAAAATCATTACCTTATCCAAAATGCAAACCATGGTCAAGACTTGAAGGATGAGATTCCCCAATGATCATGAATTGAAAGGGCCAGCATCATAACACTTTTTGCACCTGATTTTATTTCCTAAGTCAAAGGATGATCGGTATCATTAGAGGGTAGGGTTTCTCCCTTATAAAATTTCAAACAACCTTTTATTCGTTGTGGTGGATCAAGAATGTGGTCAAAGATACTCAAACAACACATGGTCAAATATACCTTATCTTCTTGTAATCAAAGTTTCCCATTCATAATACAAACTCATGCAGGATGACTGAATATGGTCAAAGGGAGTTTTCATGCCTTGTAATCTTATCATCCAAAGTCAAAGGTAAGAATTCATATGAAGACAATATAAGGTTACAAGATGGCAGAGGCTTATCATTAGGGTTCTTTCTTTGCATGATGGAGTTTCTTGTCTCTTTGAGAGAGAAAGGTATTTGCATGAAGGTATAAGGCATATTGCAAGGTGGCAGAAGCTTGTATTAGAGTTTGATTTTTGCATGATGGAGATTATATGGCAGTGAGATGGTATTTTTGACATTGTAAATGGAGTAATAAGGCAGAGTGTATCATTATTTTTACCTTAGTGCATGGGGAGTGATAAGGGATATTTTTTTTGCCTAAGTGTTTTAAAGCATTTTGATATTGCATGTGGAGTGATAAGGGTAAAATTTTCCCTTAGTATATGTATCATGCAAATTAGGTGTTTTTCTCACATGGAGATATATGGGGATTTTGTTTTCTTCAAAGTCCTATTTTTTGCTCAAAACATGCAAATTAGGCAAGTGTAATTGGAGAGATAAGGGAATTATTTTCTCTTTCATCATGCATGATTTTACAAATAAATCAATGTAAGTAAATAATAAAGTAATATTCTACAAATTACTTTATTATTTTTCACAAGTTGTAAAATTAAAAAATAATGCAAGTTGTAACTAATAGTAAAGTAATTATCCTAATTACTTTATTATCCACTCACATCAATTTTGCAAAAGCAAAATCATGCAAATTGATGAGTTGAGTTAACTGAGGCTATTGAGGGACTTTTTGCATGATTTGGGGAGATATTTAAGAAGTTTTTGGTCAACTTCTTGGTCAAACATATGGAGGGGATCAACTTGGAGCTATTTTTGCTCAAATTGTGGCAGTTTAGACCCTTATTTTTAGGGATTTCTTGGTTTGCTCGTGGATTACTTTTGAGAGATTCTTTTTAGAGAGGCAGTTAGCTGCAGTTCTATTTTTCTATTTTGTATGCTTCTTGGAGAGAGCAAACTATATATTGTAAAGAAAAACTTAGTTTTTGCTAGTTCTTGCCTTTTTGTTCTTTACACTTTGAGAGAGGTTTTGTAACTCATTGATTACAGATTTTATAGAGATTACAGAAAATTATAGGTTCAATTTCTTTGTTCTTCATGCAATATTTTGCTTTATTTTTCATTGAAATCAAGTGTTTGTCTTTCCATTGATGCTACTTGTATGGATGATTTGATGAAATTTTAATGTGTTTTAATATCGAAACCTTTAAAATTATTGTCTCATTCTTATTTGTCAGTGTTAGGCATATTGATATCACAGGTCTTAGGTTGTGTTACTGAAATCCTTTCTTTCATGTTGTGAAGAATCCTTTTCCTTCATAAAGAATAGTTTTTCCAGCCTTCCTTAGAAATATTTTTGTGATATTTATGCCAAGATTGGATTGTGTGGGTCAGATTTCTGAAATCTATTGTGAACTAGATTTGCATTTTTTCCATCCTTATTAGGTGCATCACCAAATTTTATAGCTTTGTTACCATATGGTTTCTTTCTTACCCTTTTCCAAAATAGAAATCATAGTTTCAAATAGAATATTTTAAGGGAACCAACCCATAATCTGGAGGTTCAAACTCATTTAAGGTCACCCATAGCTTGAGTTTGTCCCCATGTTTCGAAGGATTGCAGAGTTTCATAGCTTTGCATAAGGGTACAATCCTCATTGACAACAATTGTGTGGTCTATCCTACTATTCTTGAGTTATATATGGTGCTGCAAAGAAGACTTGGCCTCCGGAAGAAGATGACAATCCTTATTTTAGAATGTCTGCTCTTTGAAGACTGTCTAGAAGATTGCTTAGCATTTTCATCATTTTTCTATTAAGGTTCTGTAGTTTGAAACATAGCTTCATACAGTGTTATTTTATGTATATTCCAAGTTTGATGATTTTTTGTTCACCGGAATGATATTTTTCTGCTGACAGCTTGAAGATAGAGTTGGTTTCTGTAAAGAGGTTTCTAGCAGGGTGATGGAATGCTCTGCATTCCTCCGCAGTTGTAGATATGGCCATGTGGTTCTGAAGTTGTGTCAAGAAGACAACAAAGGTGTTACTTGTAAAGTTTCAAATCATATTTCCCTTTGTTGTGAAAGTTATGTATTATAGAACGTCAGCATGTGCTTTGGCAGAATAGTGCAGTGTTGAAGACCCACTGGAATGCTTTGTATTCCTCTGGAAGTGAATGATTGACCTTGCAGTTTTGTGAATATGTTCTTGGATGTGCATGGTGTGTCTCTTTTCTATTTTGGGCTTTTTGGTGGTTTGCAGCTCAGTTTTTTAATTGACAGTCTGGTGCAGTGTGTTTTGGATAACAAAGTATTTGCAGAGTAAATGTTTGAAGTTGTGTGGCACAATTCTTTGATGTGTGGTGGGAAAGGTGTGTATGGGGTTGTTTTATTAGTCATGTGAACTCATCTAGAAAATTTTCATGAAGATATTTCTTGTCTCCTATACCGCACAAGGTCTTCAAGTTGATATGGTCGTTATTCTTCAATTCTTCGTGAGATTTCCTTAAATTTGTCTTATTTTCAAATGAGCAGAGTGTGCAGATGTAATTCCTTGATGATTGAAGTAGTGAAGGATGTTTTGGATCTAGTTAAGTATGTGTTGGGGTTCGCAAGGTTTGGAACTTCTACTGGTGTAATGTGTTGTTTTAATTAGGAGTTATCTTCTACACATTTCATAGTGTGTGTTGTCTAGTTGTCTTGTAAATGTATTTTTCATGTTGTATTTGGCCTACAAGAAATGTAATCAATGTAATATCATGTATAAATAGTGAAACAAATTGAGTTAGGAAGGTATGATTGCAAGTTGATTGTAAAATATTCGCAAGTAGATAAAAGATAGAATAAATGCATTATTGATGTGTGACTAAAGGAGAAAGAGCAGATGTTGTTGATGCTACCCAGATTCATCTTGAAGACATATTTGTGATAGTAATCAAGTATAGAGCATTCCTAATTGATTAGATATTTAGAAGAAAGAGTGTGGAGGTAGAAGTACAATCATCAGGGTGTGAGCTTCAATGACAATTTTTAGATAATAAGAAAAGACTATTATACTACATTCTTTTGTATTCTTTCCAGGGAGTAGAAGCTTCCTTGGGAGTGACCCTAAATCAAAGTTACTTAGGGAGTAGTAGCTTCCTTGGTTTAAATCCCCTAAAATAAAGTTATTATTTGAGCTTCATATATTGTGAGTTAATTCTCTCTGTGGTTTTTCCCTTCTAGGGTTTTCCACGTATATCTGGTGTTATGTGTTTTGGTGCATTGTGTTAATCTTTCATGTTCATGTTAATGTTGTGATGTTTATGTTCTGATCTACTCCAGATAAGATAAAGTTGTTAAATTTGAAGATTGATTAGATACCGATTCACCCCCCTCTCAGTATCCTGGTGTGTCTAATAGTTAGTGGTTAAGAAAGAACCAGCTAAGGAGGTAAAACTCCAAAAGTATTTTAACTATGCATAGGGTGCATAGCTGGAATATTATGAGACTTTTGTTAATGATCTTAAGCATATTTGGCTAGAAAGGAAACAATGCTACGAAAATAGTCAATAAACTGTGGTCGGTTGAATATGGTAACTAGACTAAAGCTCAGGTAGAGCAATGCCTTTTAGAAGCTAAGATTGATCTTCCTAGTTTTTCCTCAATTAAGGTAAATTTTTTGTAGCCCCCTCGGTTCATATGATGTTATCTTAGGAATAAATTGACTATGGAGGCAAAGACCAAATGTCGATTGGTTTGCATAAAAAAAGTAGTTGAGTGTCTAGATTATGTAGGAAACAAAGTCTTTTTGCAAGGCACTCGAAGAGAAGTCAAGATTAGACCAATCTCTGCTATGCAACTGAAGAGGGCTAGGAGAAAAGGTTGTCAAATTTTTGCAGTCAAAATGGAGCAAGTAGAAGAGGATCTTAGTAAACAAAATGTACCTTTGGAGAACTATCCTTTCCTTCAAGATTTTTAGGATGTTTCCTAGATGAACTTCTAGGATTACCTCCAAAGGAAGATTTTGATTTCTCAATTGATATAATACCTAGATCTGAGTTGATTACAAAGGTGCCATGCCATATGACTACTATGGAGTTAATGGAATTTAAAGCCCAGCTTCAGGAGATGTTGGCTAAAGGATTGATTAGACCAAGTGTTTCTCCTTGGGGAGCACCTATGATCTTTGTCAAAAGAAGGATGGAACTTTACGTCTATGTATAGACTATCGTATGCTTAACAAAGAACAATAAAAAATAAGTATCCTCTACCACATATTTGTGAACACATGACTACGTTTATTCCAAACATCTATTTATATAGAAACTTTGGCCAAAGTGATGCATTTATCTATGCATGCCATGGTCAGTTCATAGTGTCTAGATGGTGTGACCAACTAGAATGATCATACTTAGCTAGAAGTTTGTCTAGAGTTGTATGGTTAATTGAGTTATGTAGGACAAAACACTAGGATGCAAATAGAAACCTATTGGTTCCTTATGTCTATACTATTCATGAAGGGTAGGGCCACTTCTAGGAAGGAAGGTGTGTGGGGGACCGCCAGTCTGTGGTTGGAGGTAAAGTGCTCAGATGATGCTCTCCCTCTGTAGCACAAGACTCACTAGTCTTGTGACACAAATGCCAAAATTCTAGATGTAGTACACTTCATGTTATGACTTATGATTGTCAAACTTATGTAAACTTATTCATATTTCCAAGTGCAAAATATTTGTAAATGTAAAGTGAAATTAATTCACTATGATTCTATCTTTGAATATGTTGTAATTGCAAGGTTGAAAAAATATTTAGAAAAGATATGCATTTATTTCTATATGGTTACTCAAATGTTAAAAATAATAAATTTACTCATGTTTATCATTTTTAATTTACTTTCTTAGTAAATTGTTGTGTAATTTTGAGTAATATGAGAAGGCATGTTACATATGGTATTAGAGCTACCAAGTTCAACACATGGACCTATGAGCTCATTACGATAAAATTTGTCAACATTCAATAGATTGGCTAATGTTTAAAATTGGTTTTATGCCAGAATGGCATAGAGAAGAACCAAGAAAACTATTAGGAATTCTATTTCCCAACACTTACCCAAGTTAGTGGTTAAGAAAGAACTAACTGAGTAGGGGGTGCTGCCACAATAATGGGTTACACTTTCTGGGACATCCTGATTTTTGCTTAAATCACATATTTTTAGAAAATATAATGATTTAATCCTTGAAAGGTTCCATTTAAAGGATTTTAATTGAAGAGGGTTTGATCAAACCCCCTTAGATTCAAACCCCCTTGGATAGAACCCCGCTAGTTTTAAACCATACCTACAATGGAGTCTCCTCTACACCTATCAAAATGCTGATAAAAAACCACTTTTGATTTACCTTTTGGGGGATCAAATGAATTCATTTAAAATTTATGTTTTGTAAGTATGTATTCTTTATTATAAGCTTCCCAAAAAGTATAATTTTAAATATATTTAATTTGATTATTATATTTATTTTTTATTTTTTGTGAATGTAGGTTTTTCACCGAACATCAAGTTCTCTGTTCTACACACATGGAAAATTAGTAAATTAGTGAAAAAAAATTATGAGAAATATCTATGCCCTAGGTATTGATGTCCTTGTTTCAAAAAAAAAAAAAAGAATTTTGATACATAAAGAAAAAGTTATGTTTTACGAAATCTGCCTATGTCTAAATTATAATTGGTTTGACTTTAAAACTTAATTAAAAAAAAATTCAACAAAACATCATGAAACCAAATGCATGCCCTATATATCGGTGTTACCAATCTAAATTCAAAAGAATTAGAATTTTATCCTTTGTAGAAAAAAAGTTATGTGCTATAGAATACACATCACTTTAAAAAAATGTTGTTTACTATTAAAAACTAGTTATCAAAGGAGATGCAAAAAATTTTACAATTTAACTCCATTTTTTTTTCAAAAAATATATTTAGAATCTACAAACAAAATATCACAAATCACTAGTTCACATCATCTTCAAATTCCTAATGGTTTAGCGGCTATAGGTGTCAGAAAGTGAAGATTTAGTTCAAAATGTTGATTTCAATGTCAAGTTTGCCCAAAAAGTGTAACCCATTATCGTGGGATGACCTGAGGTAAAACTTCAAAATTATTTTAACTACGTTGAGGGTACATGGCTAGAAGTGTTGATGTATGTTTTTACACATCCACAGTAGAGTTAAAATTCACAAATGAACCTTAGCTGTCTTGGAAGAATGAAGAATTCACTAAGAATTCTTAATCTCAAGTTTATGTATGGTTAAGGTCTTGACCATGTTGGATAGGTCAGCAGTTCATTGTGAAGTCGTTTGTTCAAGGGGCCTTACGTGATCTAAGTGTTATGTGGCAATTGAACTTGTTCAATTTATGTAAATAACAACAAATTATTGAAATGAGTGATACTTTGCATATATTTACCATTCTCTTACAAAGCTTTACATGAATTTCAATAAACATGCTCTGTATTTCTAATTTCTATGAAAACTGCTAAAGATCTATGAAATTCACAATTATTTATTTGAATCAATATTAATTTACTTATGATGACTGTGTGTATGCTAATTATTTACTCTTTTTAAGGAAAAGATAGAAAATGTTAGAGTTAAGAATAATGTTTAACAGGATAGAATGCTCTATTTCTTACATATCATGAATTTGCTAATCCTGAATCAATTCAATTGTCATTACATCCACACATGAAAATCTTGAACAATATCACAACCATGCATATGGAATTGCAATCTTTAAAAGGTAAACATACAAAATAATGCCTTAATCAGATAGCATTCTGGAATAGACATAGAAATCCAATGTTTGCATTCATTTCATATGAGAAAGTCACTTCAATTTTACAATGTATATATGGCTTCAACTGAATTAATCCACATAAACAACTCACAGACGTAGTTATAGATACATCAAGGAAGTAGTACATTCCTCACGTTCCTTCATGCAGACATAGGCGACCTCCTTTCTACACTACTGATGCTCAAATTATTCACCAAGAATCACTTCCTTTTGCACTCAAAAGTAAAATTGCGAAGCTAAAGTCTTATTCTAATTGCTACAAATCCCTGTGTAATTATAATACAAGTAGTAAGGGTCTTTATATAGGATAGACACCTTTCCTACGGTTACAAAATGTAATTAGTGGTCCACATTCAAATTCATAAGATCAACGGTGGAAAACATTTCCCATCCTTCAAGATATCTCCTAAGAATATTCCTTTTGGCACAAAGGATGCCATTAGGATCTTTTAAAATATTTGACTTAACTTGACCAAGTACATTACAAAATCACAACAAAGTATAAAATATAACAAATAGTGAATACACGGCCTATCCACTATCACTGTCATCTTTAATCTACATATCTTTGTTCTTGTCACTCATGTATTGTGTGAACTTTCTAGCTAGAGAGGATATAGAAGAACGACTGGTCCTCTGAGAAGCATCCTAGGTGTATTTTTGCATTTCAATGCTAGTCTTTAATGCTTGGGCTTTGTTCTCCCGGTCCTCTATTCTCTTGTGATATTTCCTAATCTTGGCACTTAACTTCACCATATTCTCCATTTCTTCTTCATCCATATGATTCACAGGATCATCAATGCAGCGTTGAAATTTACCCTGGAACTCCATAATGGTTGTATCTATATCAAATACCTGTACCTGATGGCATGGGTGCTTAACCAAATCTTCTACCATCTTTACATGCTTTTTCAATAACCCTTGAATATTATTTTCCATTTCATATATATTGGCCAAATAGGGCCTCAATATGCTTTCTTCATATTTGAGTTCCATTTTCATTTTAGGAACCTGAAATATCTCCTACATTGTCATGATACCATCATTCACTAAGGCCTAAGTATGTCTCTCCAAAGCCTTGATTTTATTTAATTCATCTATGTTTTGTCTTATTCTATTTTGGCACTTTTTCCCAAGGTGTACACAATTATTCTTCTCTATCAATGTGGCACTCCAATTGCTGATAGCAAATTTTATTACATCTCCTTTCTGAAAGAATGATTTCACCAAACTCTCTAGCATGCTAGCCTCATGTTTCTTATTCTCTATCCCTTCTACTTGTTCCTTAGAAAGAATGGTTAACTCAGGCACCAATTCTAGTATATTCTATGTAGGGTCAAATATCACTTTGATAAGTTACTCATACTAGGCAATTTGCCTTTTCAAACTCCCTATTTTCTATTGATCTTTTCTCAACCTATTGGTAGTAAGCTTAGTCATTTCTTGCAGCTCTTCAATGTGTTGCTCTCTATTTACATGACCCAAATCTACACTTATCACCTTGTACTCATCTGCACTTATTACTCATTTCTCTTTATCTTCCTGTGGAATTGCTATTTGCATTGTCCTTCCACCTGATGAATCCCTCTTTATGGCAGACATTATCCTGGCCTTTCACCTGTTGGATATTATTGCCACACATTATCACATGTTTGATGTCTCTTCAAAACAAAACCCCATCAACACCCAAGTGAACAACATTATGATCATTATCAACATATCACTTGCATGAGCACTTTGACACCAAATGACAACTGACTACATCACAACATTCTCATCAATATATCAAGAGCATGAGCACTTTGACATCAATGACAACTGATTGCATCACAACATTCTCATCAATATATCAAGAGCACGAGCACTTGCATGAGCACTTTGACATCAATGACAACTGACTGCATCACAACAATCTACACTTATTACTCTTTTCTCTTTATCTACCTGTGGAATTTCTATTTGCACTGTCCTTCCACCTGATGAATCCCTCTTTATGGTGGACATTGTCCTAGCCTTTCTCCTACCTCTTCTCCTGGCTTCACTAGCTAATAAGGCTTTGATGTCAATTGGTGCCACCTCAAGTGTTGTATCCTATCTTATATCAGATTCCAACCAAGTGGGCACCTCCTTATCTGTATATGTAGCCTTCTCATTCAACACATCTTCATGAACTCCTTCTGTGAACACTTCCTCTTCTTCATGCTCTTGCTCTTGTTGTTTTTGTGGTGATTTTTCATGTTGTTGTTGTAATGAAACTTGTTGTGGAAGGACTTGTTGTTGTGTAGCTTAAACATTTTTTGTATTTTACTATTCCTCCTCATTAGGTACCTTAGGATTAGGACCCTCTTGTGGTGATTCATGTCTTTCATCCTTCCCTTGTTCCTCCATCTCATCTATAGACATGCTCTTTTGATTGGCCTCTCCTTGCTCATCCTGTGTCTTTCCCATATCTACACTTTCTTCTTCCCTGACTTGATTCTTCAATATTTGATGAGCTGCTTCCTTAACCTCTTCCATGATATATCTAGGTACTATATTCTCAAAAGGATCAATGATTTTGATACTTTTCATCACTTGCTTGGAGAGTAAAGGAGACCTAGGCCCTTGCTTGTCTTCTTCTTCTTCACTACTCATGTCAAGGTTATCCTCACTGTCTTCCTTTTCACCTTTTTCCTCATCTCCCTCTACCTCCTCAATTTGGTCCACATCTACTATTTCTACCTTGGTAGATGGTTGGGCTTTAGATGTCTTGGCTACCATCATTTATTCATCCATCTCTTGTTTAACTTTAACAAACCCTTTCAATTTCTCTTGTTGAGTTTGTTCTGCAGCCAGGGGTACCTCCAAAGGTTTTTGTTTGGATGCCTACATAGACACTGTAGGTGTGGATGGTGATTGTGATATCACCTCTTCCTGTACTAAACCCTACCCTATTGAAGAAATTGCCACATCTAATGTAGATGCTCCTCCCTTAGTAGATATAAATATTCCTTTAAGTATTGCCACTGTTATCCCTAATGCATAGGGGTCCATTATTGTGGCTCTTGTGTTGATTTCAGCTATTTTAGCTTCCAACACCTGTCTCTTTCTTTTCAGAAAATCATCAAACTCCTTTTCGTTTTCTCGACTTCTCTTCTTACCTTTATTGTAAGTTATTGCTACTCCTTTTGCTTTCAACTCTTCTATTCTCTCTTTTACCCACATATCTAAGTATGCAAACATTGACCTTGAGACATTCTCCAATGAAATTTCCTCAGGCTGACCCCAATCAGGTCCAGTCTAAACCTCTTTTGTGTTGTCATATCCTAAATACAAAGTATTATCATCAGCATATGCAATTTCTTATGGCACTTCAACTCGTCCCAGTGTTCTCATCTGATCTAGCGTTAATTTTTGATGAGATCTTTTCCTAACTTCAATTTCACTACCACAGTCCGCCCAAAAATCCTCAATGTGAGGTTGATGCTTGAATTTTTTATCTATGAAATTATGCAGCCTATTGAATGGGTCAAAAGGTCAGACTAGATCAAACATTGGAAAACCAAATAAATAATTCAGCCTATGATGTTTTGGCCACATCCTCACTAAAACATTGATACCTCCCTATCACAAAGGGGAGTTTGAGGTTACCCCTATTAGACCTAGTTTTATACATCTTATATCCATCAAGTATTTGCCTTATGAATTCTAATAATACTACTTTGTCGGATGTATATATTGGTAATCTGAAAGGCTTTCCTCTAAATCCTTCAGTTCTAATGTATGTAAATGTAGAAAACTGGATGTACTAGGTACTATGCCATGTGATCGCATTCTTTGTTGCTTCAGACAATCTTTGGTCTTTTTCTCCTGTCAAAATCCTCACTAGATACATAGAGAACACATCATTGACCCTTATCCAATTCTTTCCTACATTTTGTGGTTGTAGGTCAGGGTTATGGTCATACACAATAGTTTGTCCTGGCTCACTTCCCAATGTGCCTACCCTTAGTATTCCATTCAATTGCAAATTAACATCATAGGAGTACACAATGTATGATGACTTGAAGAATTTCTTGTGTTTATTAAATCTTATGGCATGTGCATAAATGGCATTACTGATTTCCAAGGCCCAATGTACATACCCAGTCTCCTCTCTAATGAATTGTATGACTGAAAACATCCAAGGCTCAAATGAAGCCATGTCTTCTAACCCCATTACTCTGCTCAATAGAGTGATCATGATATACACGTCTTCTTTGAAATCTATCCAGTATAGATTCTTAGGCACTTTCGCAGTTGCTTTTGGATTTTTGTCTGAGGGGTACCACCCATAAAATATGGCACTTTTACATGTTGCCTCCTCCTTAAAATCTATAGCATACCTTTCTACATCCACTTCTTTCATTTTTCTATTAGTTCTTAACCCAAATGTTTCTACTATCCCATCCACAGACAAGTCTGAGAATACCAATCCATTATGTTTAACCTTCCTGGATTGAAAATCATATCTCTACAAACACTTGATAACCAAATCCCTAGCCTCCATGGCTTGTGGAAAACCTGCGGCCCTGTACAATCTAGCATCCCCAATATTTTTCATTGCTAAGAGCACACCAGGCTCTTGGATTTTATTTGATATTTATTCAGAATCAAAATCTCCAATTTCAGTATCCTGTGCCCTGTGCGAACAGTATATGTTTGTAGGATAACCTCTGACTGTGAACTTCTCCTTAATTCTAGTTTCCTTCTTTTCGACCTTTTTAGCCATTTTCTCCACTTTCTTCCCTTTTGGTGGCATCCTAAAAAGATATACATTTATTTTACAACCATGTCTTACGTTCACTAGGGTTTTTTCCCATGCATATTTAACATTTAACTTTAACCCTAAGCTTCTTTTCATTGGCATGATATATATTTTCCTCACTGAGCCTAATTTATGATTTTATCCCATTAAATTACACTAACTAATGAGATTAAACTCATTTTGTTATTCAACTATAATTACTATATACAATTTCGTAATCGCATTCTGTAAAATACCAGTGAGGTTTTAGAAACATACTTGTATTTTGCAACCCGCTGACTTTAAGAACTTTGACAAGAAATTTACCATTCAATTCCATGCAGTCTCCGTTCCCAAACTACAAATCTCCTTTTACCGTAGCTCTATAAAACACTCTGCAATTTCAACTCTTGCATGCAACTATGAAAGTTAACATAGTCAAATTTCCTTTTACTTCCTTTGAATTCTAGGTTTTCAGTAGTAGTTGTACATTAAATGTGGTAATTAATGCATGAAATTCAATTTAAGTCTTACTTTTCTTGTTTAGTTCATATTTTGAACCTTGTATCCATTAATCCCTATGCTTTTGAATTTTGTATATCACATACATGCAACTTTCCTTTCTGTTTATTGTATATTGAATTTTGTATATCTTATATATCATCAAAATATACAAACTCGGATTCCAGTGGGTTTGTAAAACAAATTGGAATTAATTTTGATTTTGGCTTTGTATTTATGTCTTTTGTATCAACTTCCTTTGTATATCGCATTCATACATCCCCAACATACCTATGTGGTCCCTACCCAATGCATACAATATTTAAACCTTTCATTACATTAGTTTTGCCTATACTTCATTTGTATATCCTCATGTATATCTTATACATGCATAGATACAAATATCCTCAACGTTTAAT
This sequence comes from Cunninghamia lanceolata, assembly GCA_027924645.1. Taxonomy (NCBI): domain Eukaryota; kingdom Viridiplantae; phylum Streptophyta; class Pinopsida; order Cupressales; family Cupressaceae; genus Cunninghamia; species Cunninghamia lanceolata. The sequence goes on along the minus strand of BSBN01000135.1, from coordinate 1,093,752 downwards.
TCTTAACCTTCTGTTATTAATAACTATACTTTGCCCCGTATTTAATGCTAGATTCAAAATCATGATTCAAATCAAGATAAACTAAAAAGCATATCTAAGGCATTTAATCCTACTTGACCTTTGGCACATACGAATTAATTTTCTCAGTGTTGGGGTGACGAGGTCGCGCGAATTTCATTAATGGTGATCATTTGGTTGATCAGATGTGGCTCTATTTAACAAAATCGATAATGAAGAATTTCATTTCATTCTTAGAATTCTGCCAATGGTGATCATGAAGACCCCTATCTGTCTTCATGGTGCCAGAAGGCAAATTGCTTTTCTTGGTTCCATTACAGACTCACGCCTAAGGAAGCTTATCACACAGCATGATGATCCTAGGCTTCACTCTCTTGAAATGGAGGCAATTAAAATGATTTTGGGTAAAGATTTCCTTACCAATGAGGATAGGTACCAAGTGAATTCAGACATAGCTTCACGGTTCCTTGCCTCCCTTCTAGACCTAGGTGGTAACAAAGTAGAAATACTTCTGTTGTTCATAAATATTTTCAGGGTAGAATACTATGTTATAGACCTAGATTTGGTAATTGGGGCTGAGCTTGGAGGCTGTATTCTGCATGCCTTGGAGCTAACAATAATATCTGTTCCTAGTGCTATAGTTCAAAGATTACCTTTTCTATTGAATATGTCCGATTTGGCTATGGGACATCACCGTCAATGGGTGATTGTTGGGCGAAATTTCTTTCACTTCTCCGGTGGATTGGGCCCGGTGCAAAATGGTGACTGGGTGACACAATTTGCAAAGTTGGTCAAGGCTGGAGATTTTTACAGGCTTCCCTAGCTCTGGTAAGCTTTAGTCTCATTTCGATAGTATTTTTGGGAACGTCTTGACAGTCAAACAAATCTTAGATGACCCTTTTTTGAATCTGGGATTGTATCTGCACTTTAGATACAAACACCTATACATGTGAATATTTTGTAAGTTGAATGATAGGGGAAAAATTCCCCTAACTGTAAATTCTCTTAATATAATGAATACAATTACCTTCTCAATGATTAACTGACCCAAACAATACCGTGCTTAAATCTGTGTATGCACCTTTCATTTTTGTATTTTTAATGCATGCACTCATATATACAAATGCAGACTCTAGTGTATTTCATTTCAGTTAACTTTTCCGATCGTGTCTGTTTCTGCATTTGTACATAAGATACAATATGATTAAACATATGAGAACACATGCATTTACTTTATTTCATAATTTGTTTTAACTTTACTTTCGGGTCCGGAAGTGTATCAAAAAGCATGAGAGAAATCATGTATCTAACATACAAATGAATAGTTCATGACTTCTTACACCACTTTGAATTTATTTTGATATCCTCCCATGTATATTTTGCATTTGTATTTCCAATACAAGAGTTGTAACATACAAAATACAATTGTGGACTTCAGTGTTTATACAATTCATTATAAAACATCATCAGGTGAATTAATTTTGATGTATACCATATACACCAATCAATAAACAAAGCAACCTAACAAACCAAGAAGCATAAAATATACACTCAAATAACCATGTATATCAAATACATGTTGACTGACACCAATTAGTGTTTACTTTTCACAAAACCAAGTATAACTCCCAAAATATGCAAAATTTTTAGATGATTCAAAAAGTAATCCTGGCTGATTTTTCATGCAGATTCTAATGATGACAACCATTTACTTCCTAGCACTGTGTAACTCCCATTTCTCTCTAGTACTATGCATTTTGAATTTTCAAGTATTTCAAGCACCAAGTATAGTTTCCCTTCACCACCAAGCAAGACCAAACCACAAGAAAGCAACAACAAACAGGGTCCTCATTTTTCTAGAGGGTAAAATGGGATGTGTTGTGAACATCACAACAGGAAGATTCTGAGACTTTGGCTAATTCTCTTAAGCACATTTGGCTAGAAAGGAAACAATGCTACCAAACTAGATAAACCATGGTCAATTGAATATGCTAACCAGACTAAAGCTCAGGTAGAGCAATTGTGAGGCCTACCTTTTCATTCCCTTATATTTGACTACTTTATTTTATTGTTGATGACATGTATTAGACTTATGGGACTGTTGATCCTGAATTTCAGGACTATTAGACTTTATACTTTATATGGATTTATTATGTTTAGCATGATTACGATGTGATTAGACTTTGATATTGATTCATTGATGATGTTAGACATATGATTTATATTATGATGTTATTGGGATATTATTCATGTGGTGTTAGTTAGAACTTTATTATGTGATTCTATCTTGGGATGGATTTTTGAAATGCAAATTTAGAATTTGATTACAATGTGATTCATTGATGCTTATATATGATCATGTGATGATGTGAGTGTGTGTTTCACTTTGCTTCATCTATTATATACATGTGGGATTAACATTTCATTTGAGTGCGCAGGTGTTTCTAATGAAGCCACGGATAGTCGGAGATCTTCCCACACACTATGTTATTTTCCCATGTGAAGTCGATCTAGTTCCAAGAGGAGCCAAGATCAACTATGTTTGCATGATGAATTTTTGTAATGATGTTGCATGGTGTTAGTTGGGTTAGGTCTACCCTTATTTTATTTGACTTCTAATTGGTGTTGTAAGTTGTAATGTCATTTGAATTTTATATTTTGAGTTTTAATTTTTGATACCCCTTTTTTATGTGTTTTTACTCAACCTATGGTGCTCAAAATGGGTTAAAATTGACCCTGGGTTATACCCCTAGGGTCTAGGGACCATTTGAGCTTGTATAACCTTAGGTAAACTCCCATTTGGTCAATTTAACTTCACCTTGAAGTAAAGTGACGAAAATAGAAGTTTGGGAGGGAGAGGAAGAGTGGGTCAAACACTCAACCTCTTCCTTTCCTCTTCCCTAGGTTGGGGGAGTCTTCAAGACCCCTTAATTGTGGAGGACTCAACTCCAAGCCTCTCCCACAATTGGTGAGGGTACCTTGGGGTTGAGTGGGCCTTCTTAGGAGGAGAGGATTGGGGCACATGTGGTACCCACTCCTTCTTTGGCTCCACCTTTCTCTCCCACATATTTAAGAGAGAGCAAGTGGATGGGAGAAAGACTTGGTGGAATAGGTGGATGACATGTGTCACCACCCCATTCCAAGAGTCTTGCTAGTAGTTGGGTGGAGGAGTGAGATGGTGACATGTGTCACCTCCCCATTTCTCAAGGCTCATGAGAAGAGCCTATTTTAATCCCTCTTGAAGAGAGGGAGGAGTTTGTTTAATCTTTTCCAATTTTTTTTGAAATTTTAATTGTTTTGGGGACAAAGTTAGAGGGTAAATTGATGGCTCAACTTGGAGAAGGAGTTAGAGGAGCTCTTCTCAACTATCTTCCATTTGGGCTTTATAAGGTAGGATTCAAGGCAAATGCCTTTCCTTATGCATTTTTTTTACTTGCATGTTGTGTGTGTGTGAGTTTCATTTTGTTGTTTTTACATTGTTGTTGTGGAAAAAAATTAGGAATGGGAGTTGTGAGAGCCTCTCCTACTTGGGATAAAATGCTCAACATGTGTGGGGTGGGGGAGGAGTGAACGTCCTTGGGGTCACATCCTTGGTTCTATGGAGTTTAGCCTTGAGGGCAAATTGTGAAATTGAACAATATGTGTATATGAGAAATTTGTGATATGGCTTGAGAGCCAAGAGAAAGTTTGTGAAATCATGTTTATGAGTGTGGGCTTGAGGCCTTGAGAGATTTATGTATTTGGGAAGTTTTTTGGAGTGACACACTTGAGTTGAGTGATGTCCAGTCCCCTACCCCATTAAACTCATCTTGAGTGAGTTTTTGTCATATGGAAGCCATGGGAGTATTCTTGTTTGTGTGTTGAATGAATTTGTCGTTAAGTGGTGTGTGCATACTTTGTGTGAGGATGATCTCCTAGCTCGGGGTGACTCATGAGTATGTCAATGGTAGGGAGGAGAGCAGTTTGAGTGGCTTCTTTTCCCTTCCTTGTGTTTTGTGCAAGTTTTCTTTTGGAGCTAGGTGGTGATGAAGAAATTATTATTGTCCATATGAATTGTTATTTTTGTGCTCTTGAGAGAGCATGGCCATGAGAGGCCTTGTGTATCACCTTTTAAATTTCAAAAGAGGAGAACCTTGTCCTCTCTCTCAAGTTGTATGAGTTATATTGTTACTTGTGTTGTACTAAACTATTTATATTTGAAAATAGAAGATTTAGTTTTGCAGATTTTAAATGCCTTATGATTTAAAGAAAAGTAGAGCACTAAAAGAAAAGCATGTTTATATTGGTTTCACTTGTATGTTTAATTTTAAAAAATGGGATAGTTGTTGTTTTATTGTTGTGAGACAAAATGAAATTCTACATTTTTCTTAGGAGAAGGAAAATTTAAATGTTGTTGTTATTTTGAAGGAATGAACTAAATGCTTCTATTTAGAAGAAAAATAAATAAATCTTAAGAAGAGTTGTTTTCATGTTGGCTATATTATGTCATTATCAATTTTGTTTCTTTTTTGTGGAAGAAATGTTTAGTCCATATTTAATAGAATATTTGTTTTTACAAAAAAAAAAATTGTGTGCATTTGCTCAATGTTAATATGTTAAAGATAAAAAAAATCTTTTGCTCTATTGCATTCAAAAAAAAAAATTATGTGGATTTGAAATGTCACATACTTGAATATATATATTTATAAATATATAATATATATAACCATGTGTGTATATATATATATTTGAATATATATATATATTTATAAATATGTTAAATAGTAATCTGTAAAAAAAATTATGTATATACAGCAGTGGTAATAAATATATATATATATATATATACAAATATATATATAACCATGTATATATATATACACATATATTTGAATATATATATTTATAAATATGTTAAATAGTAATATTTTTCTGTTAACTGTAAAAAAATATGTATATACAACAGTGGTAATATATATATATATACTCTAATTTATTTATTTTTGCTGTTATATATTTAAACTGTGAAGATGAAATATATTAAAATTGAGTTTTATATATATATATATATATATAAAGATGAAATATATTAAAACTGAGTTTTGTATTCAAACTAAGTGTATATATATATATATATATATATATATATATATATATATATATATATATATATATATATATATATATATATATATATATATTGTAGACACCTAAAAAATATCTCCATCGTCAAACCGACTCCTGACATCCCTAAACATACCAATTCCCCTTCTAATCAATTAATTAAATTTTTATTTAATTAATTATCCATTCATCACCTAATTTTTCATCATTCTATCCCCAACAATTAGATTAATTTTATTAATTCAATAGTTCAACTTTAGCCAATTGATTAAATAAATATGCAATATTTATTTAGTTATTTTCTCCCTCCTCACTAAATCTAATTAATTAGCTAAATCATATTTAACTAATTAATTTAGCCTATTAATTAACCTATCCCTACCCTAGGTAATTAAATAGTCATTATTTAATTGCCTACCCTAGCCTATCTCATCCTAGCCTTAGAATTAATTAAATAAAACCTTATTTAATTAATCTTAACCTCCTATTAATCCATTCCCTAATTTCTTCTATCCATATTAATTAGGCTAATCACCCTAATTAAAGTGGTCAAACCTAGCTTAACACTCTTCCCCACATCCTCCAAATAAAAAATTGAAATATATCCCACATAAATCAATTTTTTATACACATGTGTCCAACATCACATTTAATACCCCTTACACCCCTTACACATGCCATACTTCATTAATATCCACTCTTCCCCAAATAAATTTTTAATTCATTTCACCCTTCCCCATGTGAATTTTTAATTCACAAATAATCCATGTCACCCAACCTTATTTAATTCACTCCTTTCCCAAAATAAATATAAAATTCATCTTTATTCCTAGCCCTCCATCCTCCAAGATGAAATCTAGGCCCTCCACATCATCTTCATCCTCCACCATTGATCTCCCAAATCAATCTCAACCTTTGGATCAAAATCTCTCCAAAATGCCTATAAATACAACATCTACCAAGCCATTTCATCATCCAATTTCTAAGTAATGTTACCATGCCAAAAAATCTCTTGAGCTAGTTTGTGAGTTGCATTTGATAGAGCATTTCACATTGAATCGATTATCTAGGGTACATCTAGGAGCTCTTGGGTGCATGCTTCTACAACCCTATCTTGGATTTGTGAGTCATAGTGAGGTATAACATTTGTTTATATGCACTTGTTTTGTGTTTTCTATCTCATTTTGATTTCACTAATCACACTGACATGCCTGGTGGGACCTGCGAGGTCTCAATCTAATTATATTTTTGTGATTTTTTGTTGTTTGAGTCATGTTTTGTAGGAGTGGTGCTATCTACCTGTGCAGTGGTGCCATTTGTGATGCATTTCAGCGCTATTTTCTGTTTCAGCGCTATTTAACATGGCACTTTTTTTCTTAGATTTTACTCACACATTCTTCTGCTTGTTGGTTTTTCTACCGTCTTCCTAGGTTTCTTTGCTCTCTGTTTTTGTAGACATCATGCACGAAGAGGGGGAGGTCATGCCAAAATTTTCTTGAGAACCAAATACACCATTTTTTCTTTCATCCTGTTTTGGTTTCCATTCACTAGGTTGACAAGACTAACAACCCCCCTTTCTTTGCAGTCTAACCCTCTGTTTTGGTTAGGAAGACCTTTGTTTTGCAGGCCTGACAAGTTCAACCTCGTATCAGCACTATCAGCACTCAGAGTAGTGTTGTATTACACTGTCGACTAGACCATTCAAACGCACGCGTAGTGGTGCCTTGTTACATACATATTAGCGCCATATTTAGTTTTAGTGCCTTATATAATATATTTTAGCGCTATCTATTATTTTGGTACATTTTGTATCTCGTTTTAATGCTATGTTGTATATCAGCGCTATATGTACATATATCAGTGCTATTTTCTAGGGCAGTCAAGTTTTTAGGGTAGTTTCTGTCAGTAGCACCATTACGGTCGAAGGTGGTGCCATTTGGTCTCTGTTTTAGCGCTATGTTTACAGGCTAACTTTGGGTTCTGTGCAAGGACTGAAAAGTTGTTTGTAGGTCATCACCATCATTCTAGAGCCACTAACAAGTTCTTGCAGGGTTTTTCATCTTTAGATTAAACAAACACATTTAATTGGTTCTTAAAAGGAATCCTTATATGTTAGCTTAGAAACAACATTTCAATTTGGTGCACTAAAATTGATCAACAACAAACAAACAACAAACAAAATCTTTGTGTGCCTTAGCTTAAACAACATTTGAATTTAGTACTCTAAAATTGACAAGTGTTTTCCAACAAATCTACAAACATTTCAATTTTGGGCTTAAAAAGAACCACAAAGTGCATCATCACTCATTAGATTAAAATGAACAATAATCTACATTTTTCACTCATCTAAACAAGAAAACAAATCAATTGTATGAAGTGTTTTGTGATGATGTCTGTGTGGTGAAAAGTGTATGCTCTTCCCTCGCACCATTGGCGATCTTGGGAATCAAAAGCATCTCACAACACTTGCATAAATCACCCCCAATATAATCCAAAGAACTAAAAATGAACCTTGTTTAGTGTAACCCAAGCACAAAATATACGTATGCTCTCCCCTCCCATCCTTGTATGAACTTGGGGATCAAAAGTATTTTTGTGGTTGTGTTGCTTTTGTTAAACCTTTAGAGGGCCTGCCACCCTGCTTCGAAAGGTGGGAACGACCAAAGCGGCAACAAGTTAAAGCCAAGCTCTTTTGAGCCACTATATAAATAATGTGTTTGTGACGAAAGTCACAAGCAACAGGTGTTGTTGTGTCATACCGACAGCTAACCTCCCCCAAAACCCTCCAAGGTGTAACCCTTGGAGGCTGGGAAACTTCATAATGAAGAGTAGCGATGCCGCATGTATGGCCACCTGAATGAATGCACTTACTACGAACCTTTGTTTTAGCAAGCCAAAAACCTTCTATTTGTTGACGCAGAAGGGTAACCTTTGAAACAGTCCCGATTCATGCGGTTCTTAGCCGAGGTAGCAGGGACAATCCTAAGGTTTAGTGAGGGACGAGCCTTCATGGAAACCCAAATCTTGGTATGCATGAGAAGTGAGTGCACTGTAAGGGGGAGCCGGTGCTACCAAGATCCTGGAGCTACCCGCTTTGAATAGGCATAGCTAGGAGATTCAACAAATAATGTCCTATCTTCGCTTTAGGTTGTGCAAAGTGCTTGCTTAATAAAATCACACATCTTTTCACAAACAAAATCTTGGTTATTGTGTGTTATTGTGCTTAAAGTGCTTTCAAGAAACTTGCCAAGAGACAACAAAAATCATTCGATCAAACTTCATATCAATACAAATCCAAATTTGTCATCAAAATCCATCTTTTTCATAGCCTTGACCAACACTGACCTGTTTCAACTCCATCTCTGTCTATTTTTGACACTATTTCACCTATGGATCGGCACTATTTGTAGACTAACCTGCCTAAAACTAAGACAAATTTCATTGTGATCTTGAGCACCTATCTGACCATAATCCATAATCACCTTCCCAAAAATCTGTCAATACCCCACCCATTTTCTTCTAAAAAATTCTAATCATACCTTCATTTTGACCTTAGAGAGTTAATCATTATCATTATCAGACCCTTTGCTATACCATAATCCACTCAATTTTATATCCATTCATCCTCATTAATCTTTGCATATCTTTTTGGACCAAACAAACATCCTTGCCACAAAAAAAATCATTCCAAAATCCTTTCACTTCTCTCATCAAAAACACATCCAAAATTTTCTAAAATCCAAACACCCATCAAAGAACCATCAACCAACATCTAAAACTCATCATCCCTTTGAGCTAAGGCTAGATCTAGATTTCATCTTTTACATCATGTTTTGCTTGGAGAGTCATTAGTCAACCTTTCAAGTAAAATAATCATCCTTCTTTGTGTAAGGTCACTAGTCTACCCCAAACAAAGAAAAACATCCATATGTGCAACACAAAACTAGATCTTACCTAAGCTCATTCCTTGATCTAGTTCATCTAAAAATATCACCCTCCAAATCAACATCAAAATCCCTTCCATCAAATTATCCTCAAGCAAACTTCATCAATCGTCTATCATTTTGATCTAAATTTTTGTAAAGATCAATATCACCCCCTCTTATCATCCTTAGATTGACACTTTTTTCAAAACTCAACTCTTAGAAGTGAAAATCTATCATTTATCACACTACAATCACCCTTTCATCTTTTACTCCATTCCACTACCACATCCTCTTTGGGTCCAACAAATCAATCTGGATTCTCTAAGGTCTCCATCCCCCTTTTTCATCCACTTCAGAATCAAATCCATACACTTGCATGCCCATAACTAGATCACAACACAAGAAGAATCAAGCAATGGTAGACTTTGGACAATATATGGGCATAGGAATACCTAATACCAACGAAAACAACCTACCAATCAACCAAACACACAACCCACCTTCGGTCTTTCAAATCCCGACATATTATCCCAATGAAAACCCCTTCCATTTCTTGCAACCACCACCACCACCACCACCCAATCCAAAATGTCACCATCATGTCCCATGATGATCAAGATGTCTTGAACTTTACACAAGACACCGATAACATGGACATGCTTGACAAAGTCCTAAGGTCAAATCCAAATAGATATCTTTACTACCTCCTTAAAATTGGTGCCCAACCACCCCACAACACGACATCATCCCAACCATCCACCTCTAACATCAATCCTACCACATCCTCCCAACCATCTACATCAAACACCCAACCTATCGTCTCTCAAACCTCAACTCCTGCCGTATCTACTGCCCCCACAAGCTCTAATGTTACCACATCTACAATCCCCACAAGTGTCTCCAAGCCTACCACCTCCCAACCCGTCATCACATCCACTACCACAGCTAACGTAAACTCTTTCGTTCCACAAATCACCTTGGGCATTCAAGGGAACCTCATGCACGTAAGTGCTTCCACAAGTGTGCCTCCACTCAACCCTCAAACCATAGCCTACATGAGACAATTCTTTTTACAACCACCTTACAACATGACCAACCCATCTAACGTCAACACATCTCACAATCCATCCAACGTCAGCCCATCCAATGTCAATCCGTCTAATCTCACGTATCTACAAAACCCCGTAGCATCATCAACACAACATCATCCCAATCCTCAAATACCTCCCCATATTCTCTAACAAATCCATGCTTACAAATAACATCTCGCACAATTCAACCAAAACACCAGCCCATAGTACCAAAACACGATCTCCCAAAACCTCCAACATCAAATCCCACCCAATCTCCAACATCTCATCAATCAGCAAACCTACACACCACAACAGCCACCAACCTCAAATCTCACAAGTGTTGTACAATCCTTTATTCAAAAAGTAGATGATATACAAACTGGAGGCAAATGCAAGCATTATTCTTTTGAGGATATTTGTCCCTATCCATTTGATCAGACACTGTACATGCCCCCTTTCCCCAAAAATTTTGAAACACCCAAATTTGACAAATACAAGGGAAAGGGAGATCCTAGGGATCATCTTAGGGAGTTCTACCTCACTTTCTTAGAAGTCTCGAAAAATGATACATATCTAATGAGACTATTTCCAAGAAACCTCGATGGTCAAGCCGCTGAGTGGTTCGCACATCTTCCCTCGGGCATTAGGTCTTTCCCTGAGCTCGCGGAAAAATTTGTCAATCATTTCTCCTATATTTTTGAACATGAAATATCTATGATAGACCTCTGCAACACAAAACAAAAGAGTGGAGAATCCTTCACTTCTTTCTTGCAGAGGTGGAGAGACCTAGCAAGCAAACTCCCTTGGCCAATTCCTGAGAAACAATTAGTCACCATGTTTGTGACTAACCTAAATCAAGAAATAGGGTTCCTGTTGTAAGTATGGGCCTAACTAGTGTTGTCATTGATGTCAACATACTCCTATTGCATTAATGATAAGGATTGGATGAGTTGTGTGCTGAGGATATTGAGAAAATTAGTCTCAATCAGAAACAGAGAAGAACAGGGAAGACAATAAGGTAAAAGTCCAAGATAGGATGAGGATCAGAGGATGCGGTTTAAAGGGTTTGTAGATATGTGTCTTAAGGTGGTCCAGTAGAGATTTCAGAGGTCCACATAAAGATTTGAAGAAGTTGTGACTATTTAAGTAAAACTGGTTCCAGCAGGTGTTCAGTGGTGACAGAGTAAGACAGATAGGTCCGGTGAGATCCAGAATTGCATTATAAAGTTCTACGGATTTGAGAGAATTCCGAGGACATCTTTGTGGAATGTCAACTAGATTGGTTCATGGTTTGAAGGTCTACAAGCATCTATTCCTTTGTGACAGTGATGACAGACTATGTTCTTGAGGTTTCAGATGAAGCAGAGAAGAATTCAAGTAAGCAGATGAAGTATGGATGTTCTTGGTGATTCAGGAAAGCTTGTGGTGGTCTTTGGATCATGTTTAGTTCATGTTGGTGGTTCGCATTAAATTTGGAGTTTGCTTTTGAAGAACAACTTTCAGATAATGGTGTTCTTCCTAAAACAGGCCGACCAGATGAGTTATACATCTTGTGGATGTTATTGTGGATGTTTGCCAACTTAGATGATCATTCCTAAGTTGATGTCTTGTATAAATAAGGGATTGTGAAGTCTTTTGAAAAGTGTCCTTGGTGAGATGAGTGTGTGCTAGCAAGAAGGAGAGTGAAAGGCAGAGCAGAAGTATTGGGCTTAATGGAACTAATTCAAGCATGGTGAAGATGTTATTTTCCAGTTCAAGTAGGTGATACTTAATTCTTTGTAGACAGTGTGTCTCTTGTAGGAAATGAGCCTCTTGTGAGCAGTGTACTCAGGCAGTGAGCCCTAATTGGCAAGTGCCATTTTTGTTCCTTCTATTCTTCTAATAGAGAATACTTTCTTGGGTTAATCACCCCGTGGTTTTTCCCTTAACTGAGTTTTCCACGTCAAAATCTTGGTGTCTTTTGTGTTGATGTGTTTTTGCTTTTGATTTGAATGCATTATGTTTCATGATTAATATACTGCTAATCACTAAGAGGATTTAAGTTTGTAATCAGAGAAAGTTTTGCACAACTAATTCACCCCCCCTCTTAGTTGTGTGCCCTAAGTCTAACAATTGGTATCAGAGCCAAGTTCCTCTAAAAGGAGCTTAACCGCTTGAGGAGATCTAGGATGTCATCTTACAAGAAGGATAGTCCAAAGTTTGATGGGACCAACTTTGCTCTCTGGAAAGGTCGCATGAAATGTCACTTGCAGTGTATGGGAATAGCGTATTGGTCCATGGTTACAAAACAGTATGTACCTCCACAGGGTGGTCCGACAACCCTAAATGAAATCATAGATACTAAAAACAATCTGCGGACCATAGAGGCTCTTCTAAACACAATATCTGATTCAGAGCTCTCAAATGTTATTAACCTACCAACTGCTTTTGAGATTTGGAAAAAATTGGAACTTTTGCATGAAGGAGACCAGTATGTTAAATGTGCAAGGTTACAGAGTCTAAAAGGGAAATTTGAAAAACTGAAGATGAGAGATGATGAAAATATTATTACTTTTATGCCAAGAGTGAATGAGCTGGTTTGTGGAATTAGAAATGCTAGTGGAGTCTTGGATTAAAATGAGATTGTTGGCAAAATTCTCATATCTCTACCTGAATCTTACAAAATTAAGGCTGCTACCATTGAAGAATTCAGAGCCCATACACCTATCACAAGAGATCAATTAGCTAGGAAACTGGTTGCATTTGAAATGACAGAGTTTGGAGATGACCCCCCCCAAGACTGAATCTGCATTCAAAGTCAGTGCCTCTGTAAAAGGTAAACAAAGGTTTGATCCGGGAGAGAACTCTTCAAAGAAACTTTCATGGTATGAAAAGGTAAGAAAAGACCTAGAAGAAGAAGAAGTTGAATCTGGTCACCTTGAAGCTCTTACTGCAAAAAGACTGCCAAGAGGATCTGGTAAGTATGAAGGGAAATTACCTTTTAAGTGTTTTAACTAGAATAAGATTGGTCATTTTGCCTCAAAGTGTCTGGAAAGATTTTCAAGGCCAAACCCTAACAGATCAAGGTTCTAAAAGAATTGTTACTATGATCATGAAGAAGATGACAATGAAGGAGTAATAGATGATGAATCAGAGACAGGAAACAAATCCGGAAGTGAATGGGTGTTTATTTCTATCAAGGAAGAAGAACCAGTATCCTCTGAATCTGTCAATCATAAAATTGTAGAAAGAGCTCTAGCTGCCCAAGTTGAAGAAAAGGATGATTGGGTCATTGACAGTGGAAACTCTCACCATATGACAGGTGACAAAAATAAGTTTGTAGATTTGGAAAGGTATTAAGGAGGAGTGGTAAAGTTTGGTGACAATTCTGCTAGTAGAATCAGAGGTAGAGGAACTATTTCTTTTGATGGAAAGAACAAAACTGAAAATGTATTGTATGTTGAAGGATTGAAGAACAGTCTTCTCAATGTTGGATAGTTGGTGGACAAAGGCTATGATCTTAGATTCAATAATGGAAAATGCAAGATCTTTGAGAGTTTCAGAACAGAGATTGCATCCAGTACCCAAACAAAAGGCAATGTCTTCCATTTAGTTGGTACTGGTAAAAGTTTTCTATTTGTGCAAGTTGATCAGAGTTGGTTATGGCATAGGAGAATGTGTCATGTGAATTTTCATAATATCATCAAGATAAGTAATACACAGGTTGTAAGAGATCTTCCAAAATTAGTGAAACCCACTAATAGTTTATGCAAAGAATATCAGTTGGGTAAACAAAGTAGAGTCTCATTTAAAAGCAAGGAACAATCTTCTACCAGTTTATTGGACCTAGTTCATACTGATCTTTGTGGTTCAGCAAGAATCAGAAGTGTGTAAAGTGATAGATACTTCATGTTGCTAATTGATGACTTTTCCCAGATGGTGTGGGTAACCTTTCTGAAAGAGAAATCAGAAGCTCTTGAGAAATTCAAAATATTCAAGCCTGTGGTAGAAAATGAAACCGGATTAAAATTGAAATGTCTGAGGTCTGACAGAGGTGGAGAATTCACATCCGGAGAGTTCTTAGAGTTCTGTGAGAAACATGGAATAAAAAGGCAGTTGTCTACTCCTAGGACTCCTCAGCAGAATGGAGTAGTTGAGAGAATGAACTAGACCATCCAGGAAGCATCCAGGACCATGATGATGGAAGCAAATGTTCCTCAGATCTATTGGAGAGAAGCTGTCAATACTGCAGTCTATACCCTCAGTCGAGTTCAAATCAAAAACAATACTAGTAAGACTCCTTATGAACTTTGGTTTGGCATCACTCCTACTGTGAGGTATTTCAGAGTTTTTAGTAGAAAATGTTACATTAAAAGAGATGAAGATCTAGGAAAGTTTGATGCTAGAAGTGATGAAGGAATATTCTTGGGCTACTCTACTCAAAGCAAAGCATACCGGTGTTATAACAAGAGACTAGGAAAGATTATAGAAAGTACAAATGTGAAGGTTGATGAAGGAATTGAAAAACCCTCAAGGTTTTATGAATATGATGAAGATGATCAGGATGGTCTTATGTTTCAAAGAGCCCAAGCCCCTTCTGAAACCCAGATTCAAACTGATCCGGCAAATCAGGAAGAAGAGTTGAGCTTCAATGAATCTAGTCAAGAATTAGAAGTGCAAGAAACTCCTAAAGTTTCCAGGTATGTAAGATTGAACCACTCTAAAGATCAGATCATAGGTGATAAAAGAAAAGGAGTACAAACAAGAAGAAGAATTACTCAAGATTTAGAAGAGTGTTGTCTGATTTCAAAGATTGAACCTAAGACAGTGAATGAAGCTTGCAATGATGAAAATTGGTCAAAAGCCATGGAGGAAGAACTAATGCAAATTGAGAAAAATAACACTTGGGATCTTGTTCGTAGACCTAGAAACAAGAATGTGATTGGAACCAAATGGGTCTTCCGGAACAAACTGAATGAAGTTGGTGAAGTAATCAGAAACAAAGCCAGATTGGTCTGCAAAGGCTATTCTCAAATAGAAGGAATTGATTTTGAAGAAAATTTTTCTCCGGTGGCAAGAATTGAAGTAGTCAGATTATTTCTTGCATTTGCTACCTTCAAAGATTTCAAAGTGTATCAGATGGATGTCAAGTCTGCCTTCCTGAATGGTGACTTGGAAGAAGAAGTGTACATTGAACAACTGGATGGTTTTCAATTGTCTGATCATTGTGATATGGTCTACAAATTGAAGAAAGCTCTGTATGGACTAAAGCAAGCCCCAAGAGCCTGGTATGAAAGATTGGATAGGCATCTTTTGAAGATTGGTTTCAACAAAGGTACTACTGACAGTAACTTGTATTTCAAAATTGATCATGAAAGCATCCTGGTTGTTGAAGTGTTTGTTGATGATATCATTTTTGGAGGAAGAGATAGTATGTGTAAAACTTTTGCAAATCAAATGAAAAGTGAGTTTGAGATGTCCATGCTTGGTGAAATGAATTTCTTCTTGGGTCTACAAAGAAAGGAATCTTCATTTCTCAAACCAAATATGTGAAAGAATTATTAAAGAAATTTGGGATGGAAGACTCAAAGCCAATGAACACTCCCATGGCAACCGGATGTAAGTTGAGCAAAGATGATGACTCTCCCAAGGTTGATCAGATAAAGTACAGGTCAATGATTGGAGGATTGTTGTATCTCACTCAAACTAGACTAGACATTATGTAGGTTGTTGGTCTTGTTGCTAGATTCCAAGCTAATCCTAGAGAATCTCATGTCATGGCAATCAAGAGGATTTGTAGATATATAAAAGGGACAGGTGAGTATGGTTTGTGGTATCCTAGAGATCATGATTTCTCTCTTCATGCCTATACAGATGCAGATTGGGCAGGAGATGTGGATGACCAAAAGAGTACTAGTGGTGGAGCATTTTTTTAGGGAAGAGATTGGTTTCTTGGCTAAGCAAGAAACAAGATGCAATATCTCTATCTACAACTGAAGTAGAATATATTGCAGCAGTAGGTAGTTGCACTCAAGCCTTGTGCATGAAGCAGATGCTAAGAGATATTAAAGTAGAGTATGAGGAACCTATCACAATCTTCTGTGATAATTCAAGTGCAATAAATATATCTAAGAATCCAGTGTTGCATTCAAAGACTAAGCATATATCCATCAAGTTTCACTTTTTGAGAGAGCAAGTGAACAAGAATAAAGTCAGATTAGAATATGTGTCTTCCAAGGATCAGATTGCAAATATATTTACTAAACCTCTACCTAAAGATTCTTTTGAGTATCTTAAGGAGAAGCGAGGGGTCATTGCCCCTCCGGTGATGAACTAAGGTGCACTAAGGTGCATCAGTCCGGTGGTTATCACAGTCATATCTTGTGATCTGGATTGATGATGGGGAGCTGCTACTCAGGGGGAGCAGCAGGTATGATTCTAAAGTGTTAAAATTGCAAGTATGTGCCCTTTGCCATTGATGTCAAAGGGGGAGAGAAGACATGTGAAAAACAAGTGGTTACTGATCAAAGGGGGAGTAGTTAAGGGAGAGAATACATGTGAATGGTTTTTGCTGATAGGGGGAGTTGTGACAGTGAAGAGAAGTGCTTGTCCTGATGGTTAAAATAGTTTTTCACATCATATGTTGCCATCAATAACAAAGGGGGAGATTGTTGCAAGTATGGGCCCAACTGGTGTTGTCATTGATGTCAACATACTCCTGTTGCATTAATGATAAGGATTGGATGAGCTGTGTGCTGAGGATATTGAGAAAATTAGTCTCAATCAGAAACAGAGAAGAATAGGGAAGACAATAAGGTAAAAGTCCAAGATAGGATGAGGATCAAAGATGTGGTTTAAAGGGTTTGTAGATATGTGTCTTAAGGTGGTCTAGTAGAGATTTTGGAGGTCCGCATAAAGATCTAAAGAAGTTGTGATTGTTCAAGTAAAACTAGTTCCGATAGGTGTTTAGTGGTGACAGAGTAAGATAGATAGGTCCGGTGAGATCCGAAATTGCATTATAAAGTTCTGCGGATTTGAGGGAGTTCTGAGGAGAATTTCAACTAGATTGGTTTGTGGTTTGAAGGTCCACAAGCATCTATTCCTTTGTGACAGTGATGACAGACTGTGTTCTTGAGGTTCTGGATGAAGTAGAGAAGAATTTAAGTAAGCAGATGAAGTATGGATGTTCTTGGTGATTTAGGAAAGCTTGTGGTGGTCTTTGGATCATGTTCGGTTCATGTTGGTGGTCCGCATTAAAGTTGGAGTTTGCTTTTGAAGAACAACTTCTGGATAATGGTGTTCTTCCTAAAACAGGTCGACCAGATGAATTATACATCTTGCAGATGTTATTGTGGATGTTTGCCAACTTAGATGATCATTCCTAAGTTGATGTCTTGTATAAATAAGGGATTGTGGAGTCTTTTGAAAGTGTCCTTCGTGAGATGAGTGTGTGATAGCAAGGAGGAGAGTGAAAGGTAGAGCAAAAGTATTAGGCTTAATGGAACTAATTCAAGCATGGTGAAGATGCTATTTTCCAGTTCAAGTAGGTGATACTTAATTCTTTGTAGACAATGTGTCTCTTGTAGGCAGTGAGCCTCTTGTGAGTAGTGTGCTCGGGCAGTGAGCCCTAATTGGCAAGTGCCATTTTTGTTCCTTCTATTCTTCTAACAGAGAATACTTTCTTGGGTTAATCACCTCATGGTTTTTCCCTTAACCAGGTTTTCCATGTCAAAATCTTGGTGTCTTCTGTGTTGATGTGTTTTTGCTTTTGATTTGAATGCATTATGTTTCATGATTAATATACTGCTAATCACTAAGAGGATTTAAGTTTGTAATCGGAGAAAGTTTTGCACAACTAATTCACCCCCCTCTCAGTTGTGTGCCCTAAGTCTAACAGTTCCATCTGTAGATCCTTTGTGCGTCTACCTTTGAAGAAGTCATTGACAAAGGTACTACCATAGAAAGGGCCCTTATCACCAAGGGCTCGATCAAATTATATGACAACAAGTCCTACAGTAACAATAACAACAACAACAACTCAATATCAATGTCCCTAATACAAACAACAACAACACGCAATCAAATGAAAAGTCACGCTATTGGGAGAACAAAAACACCTTGAACAATGGTGTCACTGATGTGAATGTCATTTAACATGTACAGAATCAAACACCCTCAAGTACATGTACCTCTAATGTAAATATCCCAAGGGGCCAATCTAAACAAAACAAACCTTGAAGACAATTCACACCTTTAGGGGAACCAATTGAGGATATCCTTGATAGGTGTCTAAAGAAAGGTTTGATAACTCTCCCACCTGTTAAACCCCACCAAGAGAGTGAGCTCAAAGTTGCGTGGTACAATGAAAATAATTATTGCGACTACCACCACTTTGTGGGCCATAAGACCGTTGATTGCATGAAATTAAAGCATTGTGTGCAAGACATCATCGATCAGAACAAAGTCAATCTTGAGAAAAGCACCCAACCATCAGCTAACACTAATTTAGGAGCTTACAAGGATCCACTACCCAATCATAACAATGCCTCATCATCTAATCAAGCCTACAACGTCACCCCACCTCTCGCATCCTATGACTCTATTGTGGGGCGGATAGAACCATCGTCTAACCATATCAACACAATCACCATTCGGGCTCAAGCACCTAATTGTGTCATCACAACCTGTTGTGGCCATGTATCCATCCACACAGCCCCTACCACTGATCAAACACTCGTATCCATGTCAAACTCCCTACCTAATCGTCTAACTATGTGCCCATCGCCTACCAATTAGTACAACATCCTAGAACATCTAGGAAAGACCCCTACGCAAATCTTCATACTTGAGCTACTCCACACGTCACCTCTCCATAAAAAAGTCCTTGATAAAGCACTCTTGGAAACCCAAGTTCCCACCAACCTGAATGTGAATCAATTCCAAGCCATGGTGGGCCATATCGTCATGCCTCACCATCTCACCTTCTCAAAAAAAGATCTTTCTATATCTAAAAACTCACATAATGATGCCTTACACATCGAAGTCTGCATCCACAAGCATATCATCAAGAGAGTCATAATAGATGGTGACTCCAGCCTAAACCTGTGCACTCTTAAATTACTAAAACACTTGGGATACTCAGATGTGGTTGTAGACACTAGTGAATCTATAACAATCAAAGGGTATGATGACACTGAATGACTATCTGAGGGTACTATCAAGCTCCCTATTCAAGTGGGACAAAAGATAATGGAAACAAAATGTCAAGTCCTTGATCTTGATCTCCCTTACAACATTCTTCTCGGCTAATCGTGGATCCATGCCATGCAAGCAATCCCCTCTACATTCCATCAATGTCTAAAGTTCCCTCACAACGGCATGGAAGTAACTATCTATGTTGACCCTGGCCCCTTCCAATACTACAGTTTCTTGGAAGGCCATGACCACACCTTCTGTCAATATAACAAAGCCATCACAAAAGCTAACCCCACAACATCCACCTCGTACATTGACCCCACCAACATTGCCACCACTTCATCCCAAATACCTCCACCGCCTGAGGTCAAGATCAAGATTAGTGACATGGGATGTGGGGAATATGACCTACATGGTACCTTTTGTGTGGGCACGTTACCCAACCCTAAAATGTTTGGTATCCCAAAGAAAGAAGAAGCCAATATAGTTGTCATCAAATGTAAACCATCACCTACCTTTGAGAAGAAACATCTCTTGGATCAAGACGTGCTTGAGGACATATCATCCTGGCTATATAAAGATGAGGAAATAGAGAAAGAAGCTCCCACAATACTAACAGAGATCTATGGTAAAGGGTCAGAGATTGTTAAAAACATGGGCTATAAAGGACAAGGCGGTATCAGCCTTCATGAACAAGGGATTGTGGAACTAGTCCAAGCGGCAATAAATCCTTATACTTAGGGGTTAGGATATGGTCAACGACAATGTATCCTCACTACTAGAAAATGTATCCTAGCCGAGGTCACTACGGTCTCCCTTAGAGTCGATAATGTCAACGAAATGGGCCATCAAGACTCCTTTAGTGACTTCGCTGAACTCCTCAAATCATCCATATGTACCATATACACAGTCACCACCCTAGCCTCTTCATCCAATGACTTACCCCTTGTATACCCAGATCTCATAGACTAGGACCAACAAGGACCTCCTGTCTTCAACGTAGCACCAAATGATGAAGCAATCGCTGAAATGATGGGGGTTAGAGATCACTTCCCCCTGGGAGATCATAAAGCAGGATACATCATGGAACTTGATACAGCTTCCTATTTTGGGGAGACAACCCCTGCTTCCAGTCACAAAAATATAAAAATCAAACATGGATCTGATGGTGAAAACTGCTCCGCGGTAGTGTTAGATCCCAAAAAAGTAAAAATAAAGGGCGTATCTCCTGGTGAAAACCTCCACGAGGCGCTAGGAGATGGAAACATGGGCCTTCCTGAGATAGAAAAGGTATACCCCGACAGATCACCCGTCCTAGTAGAGCCAGCTCAAGAGATGAATCTTAGGATGGAAGAAGAGCCAAAAATCACCTTCAGGGCAAAATCTCTCAGTGCAATGGAGTAGGAAAACGTTTTAGCCTTCTTCAAACGTAGAAATTGTAATTATGCGTGGACTTATCCAGACATGCCAAGGCTCAATCCCACTTGGTCATCCATCACCTTGCAATGCAGCCTGATGCCAAACCAGTGGAATAGAAGCTGAGAAAAATGAACCCTCAGGTGGCCCTCCTAGTCAAAGCAGAATTGAAGAAACTAATGGACGTCGAGTTCATCTGACCAATTGATTATCCTGAATGGGTTTCCAACCTAGTACCAGTAGCCAAACCTGATGGCCGAATATGTTGTTGCACCAACTTCTGAGATCTTAACAAAGCATGCACGAAGGATGACTTCCCTTTAGCAAACATTGACATGATAGTGGATCTTACGGCAGGACATGAGATGTTATCCCTAATGGATGGTTTTTCAGGGTATAATCAAATTAGGATTACGGAAGAGGACCAACATAAGACACCCTTTATATGTCCATGGGGGACGTACTATTGGGTGGTAATGCCTTTTGGCCTAAAGAATGCTGGAGCCACATATCAACAAGCCATGACTGTCATCTTCCATGATCTTTTCCACTATATCATGGACAACTGTGTGGATGACTTGCTAGGAAAATCAAAGATAAGGGAGGAACACCTAGATGTATTAGCGAAGATCTTCGACCAACTGGAGAAATACAATGTTCACCTAAATCCAAAGAAATGTGTCTTTGGGGTCACCTCTGAAAAACTTTTCAGATACATAGTCTCCAGAAGGAGAATTGAGGTAGACCCCGCAAAAGTCAAAGCCATAATTGAAATGTCTCCTCCAAAAATACTAAAATAGCTAAGAAGTCTACAAGGGAAACTCCAGTCCATTCGTCGGTTTATTTCTCAACTTGCTGATAAATGTCAACCGTTCCAACATCTACTCAGAAAGGATACAACTTTTGTCTAGAACACTTAGTGTCAGGCTGCCTTCAACCAGCTAAAAGAATACCTAGCTAATCCTCCTGTTTTGACTCTGCCAAGGCAAGGAGAACCCCTCCTATTATACATCTCAGCAACAGAAATAGCTATTGGAGCCTTATTAGCACAACACGATGAGCAAGGGAAGGAAAGAGCCATATATTACATCAGCTGCACCCTGATAGCCTATAAGCTAAACTATACACCAATTGAACGAGCATGTCTAGTCCTAGTCTTTACTTCACAAAAACTAAGACACTACATGCTCAGTCACAAAACCAAGCCCATCACCAAGATCGATCCACTAAAATATCTGCTGAACAGAGTTGCTCTTGCTAGAAGAATGACAAAATGGGTCATGATCCTCACTGAATTTGACATTGACTATACTAAGAGAAAAGCTATCAAAGGATAGATTATCGCTGATCAGTTGGCTGAAGCACCAATTCCTATAGAATATCCTACACTAGCAAAGTTTCCTGATGAAGCCATCTTGACAATAGCACCGGAAACAAAAACATGGAAAATGTACTTCGATGGGTCATATACACACAGAGGCTCATGGGTAGGCATCTCGTTTGTTACCCCTCAAGGTGACACCATTCCCAAGTCATTCAAAATTACATTCCCATGTACCAACAATGTGGCAGAGTATTAGGCCCTTATCACAGGTCTTTGAATGGCAATCAAATGGAGAATTGAGAAGTTGTCAGTGTATGGAGACTCTCAACTGGTCATCTGGTAAGTAATTAACGAGTACAAGACTAAGGATAATAAACTCCTGCCTTATAAAAAGATGTTCGATGACTTTAAAGACTATTTTGATGACATCCATTTTGAACAAATCCCAAGGTTAAACAACAAATCTACATACGCCATGGCCACCATCAGATCCCTGGTCGAAATGAAGAAGGATAGCAAGAAGTGTGAATTCCTAATAGAAGAGCTCCCTATTCCAGCATATGATGTTCCCCAATTGGAGCTAGTGTGTGAAGTCATTGGTCCCCTATCCCCATGGTATCAAGAAACTTATCTATATCTCCATGATAACATCATCCCTCCTAACCTATCCACCTCACAATGAAAAACTTTCATCCACTGAGCCTCCCGCTTCACCCTTGTAGGAGATACCCTATACAAAAGGAGTCTTGATGGCACGCTTTTATGATGTTTAGACTCTAGGGAAGCTATAAAGTGGCCTTACAAGAGGTACATGAGGGCATCTTTGGGGCACATTCAAGTGGACCTACTCTCGCTAAAAAGATCCTGAGGACCAGATACTGTTGGCCAACCATGGAATGAGATGCCTACTGGTTTGTAAAAAAATGCTTGCCATGTCAACAGCATGGAGATCTCATTCACGCACCAGCAAAAGAATTGCAACCAATCACGGTGCCATAGCCTTTTTCATAGTGGGGGCTCGACCTCATAGGCAAAATACATCCACCATCATCCAATGGTCATAAATTCATCATCACAACTACCGAATACTTTACTAAGTGGGTGGAAGCAATACCACTCACATTCACCACCGAAACCCTGATATCCAAGTTCATCCTCCATTATATCATATGTCGTTATGGTATCCCTCATTCCATCATCACCGATAATGGAAAACCATTCAAGAACTAAAAAGTTTGCACTTTGTGTGAAAAATTCCAAATCCAACACCACTTCTCCACTCCATATTACCCTCAAGGAAACGGTCAAGAAGAAACTTCAAATAAAACTATCCTCCGCATTCTAAAGAACACAGTTAATGAAGACAGCCGTGACTGGCACCTCCAGCTTAACCCCGCCCTATGGTCCTATCACACAAGCATCCGTACCCCCACAGGAGCCACTCCATATTCCCTTGTATTTGGATCCAAAGCCATTTTACCTATTGAGGTCAAGCTCCCATCCCTAAGAGTATCTTTGCAAAATATAATAAATGATGAGGAATACCGAGTCCCAAGGTTGCATGAGCTAGAATTACTGGATGAGAAATGTTTGAATGCTTTAAACCACCTATAGGCCTATCAAAATCACCTCAGAAGAAGCTATCACAAGAAAATCAGAAACCAAAAATTTGAAGTAGGTGACCTTGTCCTTATGGAAAACCAAAAAAACTTGTAGGAGCACCCGAAGAAAGGAAAATTTGAGCCCAATTGGCTAGGGCCCTATGTCATCACAACCAGCTATGGATCAGGAGCATACTAGCTTGCAACACCTAAGGGGCAGCCTTTGTATGGGCCTATGAACATTCTACACTTGAAGAAATTCTATGCATAACCCATCAAGTACCCCAAGCAAAAATCAAAACAATAAAAAAAATCAACAAAAACCTGAGTGCAATAAAGACTTCCAATGGTGAAAATCACTTCAGTGACACCTTGGATTGGTACCATGGTGAAAACCTGTTTCAGGTGCCATGTGTAGTGGCCGGTTCTACCATCTAATAAGTCATCTTTCCGTCACAACACTCCTTATTGCACACATCCCATTGCTTGGAATTTTGAAACATCAAATCCTATCGCCCACCCCGCAATATTCCACCCAAGGCTAATTCATGAAATGAGGATCCTTATAAGCTTCCTTTTGTACAGCTACAAATCAAAAAATCCAAAAATAATAGAAAATCACAAAATCCAAAAAATCCTTCGTAACAATTCATCGCAAATCACCCCCATACATCGATCTCGCTGCAACTCGCGACCTTCAACATCCATCAACCCTCAGTATCACACCCATCCTAAACCATTCCCACATCATCAAGTCATGCCAGAACTACATATTCATCTCACCCGCATCTTGAAAGTACCTTGATCCCATGGACACAAGGTATGTAGGCAGTCTGGAATATGAAGGAAGTATCTAGTACTTAGGTACATAAGATGCACCCATCCAACCCATTTGGATGGTCCCCATTCACTAAGCTTGCTAGACCCAATAAATGATACACATGCTAAGTATACGCTTGAAGCATGGTCCCTAACGTAAAAATCATCAATCAACATACCAACTATAATCCCACACATGGCCTGACTATCCTTTTTCCCACCTTTCAAAAATTATCCAACAAAATCCAACCGATTCATGTCCTAGGATATATCATTCCTACAATGGACAAGAATCTGTCATCCTATCAACATGTATCTTGACAAGAACACACAATGGCTATTTGTATCTTTTTGTTGGTCTTTTTTATTATTGATTTTTATCTTTTTGTCTCACTCTAGGTCATTTCCAAAGCTACCTTGATCTCATTATATCATGGTAAGTGGTGGACAAACACCTAGAGTAGACATCGTCATTGTTTCTATATGTTGTGCTCGTGGGTTGGTTTCATTACTCCAAGAATAGTATTCATATCTTGAGGCTTGGGTCGATTCTAGCATGATGTACCTCATTCGCATATACAGGCATCAATACCTTATATGTACTATTAGTACTCATCGCTGTGAGTGCCCTTCCTCAGCCAGGCAGGGTTATACTACCTTGGGCACGCATGAAATCAACCTATTGTTTGTGGGTCTACTCCATGCAATCGTGGGATATATATCATCACCTAGGTCTTGTGAACTGTATCCTATATTGCTATAACAAACTAAGAAATGCTCTTAATTAATGTTATGCAACTACTGTTATTAGCTCAAATCATCTTGCTAATCATTTATTCAACTATACCATCTGGGCCTAGACTTCGTAATCATCTAGCCTACCCTCCCTCTCGCAAATCCCCTCACTAATCCCACTCCTCCAACTTATTCTCACTCAACATATCCTAAGCCAAAGTAAATCCCCCCTTAATGACATGGTGTTTCATGACCTAGCAACTCCCTCATTAACCATCCCACTCCCCCCCTCCTAATCTAGTCGCAACCAATCATATCTGTACCCAATCCATCCATCCTTATCCTCTCCCCACCTATTCCCCTATCACATAGCCCCACCACCCAGGGTTCAACAAAGAACATCATGTGTATCAAGTCTTAATCATCTCACATATCCTTTAATTTGCATAATCATTTAGGTGCATTTTAGAATCATTTAGTTTGTATATCATAATCATTTAATTTGCATAATCATTTAGGTGTGTTTTAGAATTATTTAGTTTGCATATCATAATCATTTAATTTGCATAATCATTAGGTGCATTTTACAATCATTTAGTTTGCATCTCATAATCATTTAATTTGCATAATCATTTAAGTGTGTTTTAGAATCATTTAGTTCGCATCTCATATATCATTTAACTTGCATTTCATTTAGGTACATTTTAGAATCATGTAGTTTGCATCTCATATATCATTTAATTTGCATATCATAATCATTTAATTTGTAAACACTTAGGTGCATTTTATAATCCTTTAGTTGCATATCATAATCATTTAGTTTGCAATCACCTAGGTGCATTTTAAAATCATTTAGTGAAATTTCATAAATCATTACATTCCATTCCATAATCATTTAAATTGCATTTCATATAATCACTTAATCATTATATTGCATTCCATAGATCATTTCATAATCATTTAGTTACATTTACTTGCATAGCATAATCATTTAGTTACATTGCCTAATCATAATCATAATCATTTAGCTACATTTTATAACCATCTAGTTGCATATCCATATTTCCATACATAACATGTGTTTATTAAGATAAACATACATTTCCATTGCATTACATTTTACATCCATAATAAATGTTTATTAATCTAAACATTTATTTGCATTCTACATCATAGTCCATAAATCACAAACATACATATATCAAAATAAGTAAACCATCATTACATCCATCGTGTTACATCAATAGGTACATCCATAACATCAACATAATAAATTGCATAAACACATCCATAGCATATAATCCATAAATCATACTACATCCATCAACATAAGCATCATCATAATCACATAAAAGCATCATAAATAAACAAATAAGCCATCAAAAAGCATCATTTCATATATTATCATCGCAAAAATATACATCACTCATGTATATACATCAAAAAATATATGTCATGATACAATGATATATACATAGAGGACCCTCTCTCTGACTCAGTGGGGGATCCTGGTCTTGGTGGTGGTTGTGGATGTGGCTACGGCTGAACCTACACCCATGTAGCCTGCTAAGGCACATGTTATGGGGGACCCATCAGCTGCTGAACAGACTGAATTGATCTAGATCTGTGTGACCTAGACGCCTTGAATCCACTGAGCTGACTATAGCTCGGTGCACCCTGCTCTGTAGGCACTGCCACATGATAGAGGCCCCGATAATAATCCATCTATCCTCTAGCCTCTAACAATTGTCCCTATACCTGAGACAACTGTTCCTGTGCCTGAGATAACTGTGTCTACATCAATGTCAAAAATGGGGCCATACCAACACCTGATGCCTGTAAACTACCCATCGTAGCCTCTGCCTGCCGAGCTTTGGCAAGTGCCGCATCCCGCTCTCCTATCAAAACCACTATCTCACCCTAAGCCTGGGCTAATAGTGCCCGCAACGTAGCCGCTTGTCCATCTATACCATCTAACAGTGCAACTGTACCTCGCAACTGCACTAACTCTGCCTCGCGACTCTCTAAAGCCTCATGCAAGCTGGCTACCTATGCCCGCATAGTCTCAACCTCCTCCTCTCCACTCTGAGGCCGCCGACGAGATGCAAACCCTCGAAGCCCTGACTCTCTACCTGCCACTGAGGTACCCGCCTCTGCCTGCTATCCTGCTGCAATAGCCTACTGCTACTATGATACCTATGGTGTGGGTAGAACACCCCTACCTACCCTCAGTTGTCCCCCATGCTGTCAAGGTCCTCCCTACCTCTGCACCACTCTGATCTGGACCTACTCAATAGGTACCTACTGTATAAGTACCCTTAGTCACACCTGCTGCTTGGGCACCTGTGAACTACCACCCGCCTATCCCTCTCCCCTGAGCCCGACCTGTCTAGCTGCTGCTGCTGCTAACACATCCGTCGGCTCCCCATCTCTCCCAATCTCCCTCTCCTCCCCATCCCCTCCAACCTCCACAAGGTAGTCTGCAATAATCTCCTCACCCTCCTCCAGGAAATCATCTCCATCATAATCATCATCCCCATCATCCTCGGACTCCTCATCCCCTGATGCTGCTGCCTCCTCCGCGGGGACTACCTCATCTGCAGGGTCAGTGAACTGAGTTGGTCGCCACATCCGCCACCATATCTCATACGTAGTAGTGTCTACATCCCTGACCACACTCTACCAATCCCACATCAATGACTCCAAAGCTGCAAAATCCTCCAGGGCACCTTGGGGCTATATGGTTGCAGGCCAATAACGGACATCTCAACAGGTCCATGATAAAATTGCCATTTGTTGTGGAGCATCCTGTCGTAACCCAAACTGCCGCATAACTCATGACGGTAGATACATATTGATCATGTGGTCCCCTCAACCTATTAGGTAGTGCTGCTAGAAAGTGAACGACATGTGAACATCATCATCTGGCCATGGCTCCACTTCGATGTATGGTCGCTAGGTAACTCAAATGATGTCATCCAACACCCGTCTCCAATATCGAACCTGCCCAGTGTATGTATACTCAGCATCTCGATACAAAAAAACAAAGGCCTCAAACTGACGACAATAGTATCCACATCTCAGCCGAGTGACTGGAATATGCTCCCAGATCCACACATGCAGCAAAGTAACCCCAGTTGATAAAGCTGAATCATAATGATAAACCACTGTATGCATCTCATGATAGAGTTGTGCCAACATTGCCGGTCCCCAAGCATAAATGGTCTCATGTCTAACCATCCCCTCAATCACCTCTCCCCATCCAACTAGAAATCCCCTGCCCCTCCTATCGGGCATCACTATGCCACCAATCAATGCACACAGGAATAAAGCAAAGTGGTCTGCACCCACCACCAATGTCCCCTCATAGCTCATCTCTCTCCCGTCTACTCACAAAGCCATGTGATCACGGCCAAATACTCTAATCAAGGCCCTTCGTCCCCTCCTCGTGTCGTATGTCACCCGACGACCATGAATTGGTAGCTTGAGGATGCAATAAACATCCTCAAGAGTGATAGTGATCTCGCCATTAGGAAGCAAAAATGTACAAGTCTCTGGCTGATACCGCTCTACAACCACTGTAATTAGAGCTCTATAAGCTCACAACACTGGCATCAACGCAACTGTCAAAATCCCTAACCTCGCCAGTCAAGCCCAGGCGGCATCATCAAACTGATCAAATAGCGCCATCACGGACGGCACACGTCGCTCCCGCGAGGACACTATAAATGACCTCATATCCTGCATCCACAGTTTACTAGTAAAAAATCTACCTATCTTTTTCCAAATCCCTCCTTTCTTCTAATGTTGAAAGCCAAAAAGAGACCATATTTTGCGCCATTCCTAATGATGGCACTACCACATTTCCCTAGGGTGCTAATTCAAAATATAGTGCCACTACGCAGCCTTTTCATGCCATTTATACAAATGGTGCTACCCTTCCATTTGGTGCCAATATAAAAAATGGCGCCACCCCTCTTGACAGCGCATATATCATCTATTGCGCTACTCCTCCACATGGCGCTAATCCTAAATATAGTGCAACTATCAAACATAGCGCTTATCTAGAAGATTGTGCTACCCTACTCCCTAATTGGTGCCAAAACGCCAAAATCCTCAATCCTGCACACATTGTGCTAATACAGAGGATGGCGCCAAAATGTTAAGTATATGGCACCAATCCACCTCTACTCTACCCTAGCGAATAGCGCCAATCTAGAGGATTGTGCTAATCCTCTTCTTTTTTGTGCCGCGCGATCTTGTGATAGTGCCACGATGCCAATCCCCAATTCTCGAAGCCCAAAAATGTGACAAAATCAAAAAATCACAAAGCTAGGGTTAGGCCCTACCTAGGGTCCAGGCTCCGGTGCCCAGCCATATGATTGGAAATGTTTAGAAATGTGGATGAGTCGCGGGAACTTGGGATTGTGCTCTACCATCTCTCATTTGCTCCTTCTCAGGAATTCAATGTGTGCAAATGTGGCAACCTTAGGGCCCACTAGTCTAAATATAGTAAGGCATGTCATCCTTTCGCCCACTCTTTTTCCCCTCCAAGGTGTAGATCACAACCTTTTTCCTCTATTTTTCTTCCCGTCATCTTCTTTTTCTATCCTCTATCCAACCTTCACTCCCGTCATGTCCTTTCGAGAGCTCGCCTAAATTTTTTTTTATTTTTTCGGCAACCTCTCAAGGGGGCATCCCTCACCCATCTTATTCCTTCTCGATAGCTGGGGCATATTTTTCTTTGACCTAACGCCACTTCCTTGCTAGGTCTTAATGCCACATCAAAGAAGGACAAATGTAGACACCTAAAAATGTCTCCATCGTCAAACCAACTCCTGACATCCCTAAACATACAATTCCCCTTCTAATCAATTAATTAAATTTTTATTTAATTAATTATCCCTTCATCACCTAATTTTTCATCATTCCCCAACAATTGGATTAATTTTATTAATTCAATAGTTTAACTTTAACCAATTGATTAAATAAATATGCAATATTTATTTGGTTATTTTCTCCCTCCTCACTAAATTTAATTAATTAGCTAAATCATGTTTAACTAATTAATTCAGCCTATTAATTAATTTATCCCTACCCTAGGTAATTAAATAGTCATTATTTAATTGCCTACCCTAGCCTATCTCATCTTAGCCTTAGAATTAATTAAATAAAACCTTATTTAATTAATCTTAACCTCCTATTAACCCATTCCCTAATTTCTTTCAGCGATATTAATTAGGCTAATCACCCTAATTAAAGTGGTCAAACCTAGCTTAATTCCCTTCCCCACATCCTCCAAATAAAAAATTAAAATATATCCCACATAAATCAATTTTTTATACACATGTGTCCAACATCACATTTAATACCCCTTACACATGCCATACTTCATCAATATCCATTCTTCCCCAAATGAATTTTTAATTCATTTTACCCTTCCCCATGTGAACTTTTAATTCACAAATAATCTATCTCACCCAACCTCATTTAATTCACCCCTTTCCCAAGATGAATATAAAATTTATCTTTATTCCTAGCCCTCCATCCTCTAAGATGAAATCTAGGCCCTCCACATCATCTTCATCCTCCACCATTGATCTCCCAAATCAATCTCAACCCTTGGATCAAAATCTCTCCAAAATGCCTATAAATACAACTTCCAAGCCATTTCGTCATCCAATTTCTAAGTAATGTTACCATGCCAAAAAATCTCTTGAGCTAGTTTGTGAGTTGCATTTGATAGAGCATTTCACATTGAATCTATTATCTAGGGTACATCTAGGAGCTCTTAGGTGTATTCTTCTACAACTTTATCTTGGATTTGTGAGTCATAGTGAGGTATGACATTTGTTTTTATGCACTTGTTTTGTGTTTTCTATCTCATTTTGATTTCACTAATCACACACACACACACATATATTTTATTAAAAATGCTAAAAAAAAATAGCAATGATTGTTATGCTGAAGAGGGCGGACTGAGTTTTTGTTGTAGATACAGTTTAAAAAAAAAAGATGTAGTTTGGGGGGGTTCGAACCCCCCCACCGACGGCTATTTCCTTTGGAGTGTGGGGAGGGGCCGAGCCCCACCCACACTCCACTGTAGTGGAGTGTGGGTGGGGTTTGGCCCCTCCCCACACTCCCCCTTACCCCCGCGAGCCCATAACCCCCTCTCCGCCAATGGCAATCGCAGCTCCCTCCGCTGCCCTAACACCTCCCCACACTCCCCTTACCCCACGAACCGTCCCCTCCATCGCTCCTTCGTTCCCACAGACCTGCCACCGCTACCCAAACAGCACCACCTTCCATGTGTTCTGCCGCCCAACTCCACACCACAGCCCTAGACTTACAAATTACCTTTGTTAGATCTTGCCATATAAATAAATAATATATATATATATAAATCAAAATATATATATAAATAAATAAATAAATAAATAAGCATGTATCCTTCCTGGTGTGGCGGTCATGAATGGCTCATCCATTAAACCTGCAACACCAAAACAAACCATAGAAAGAAGATGTGAGATGGAGAAAGGAGAGAGTGAGGAAGACAAAGTAGGGTTAGGGTTTTCTTTTGCCCTTAAGGAAATTATTTTTTATTTGAGAGGATTTTAGGGCTTGGTAATTTAAAATTATTTTTTTTTTAAAATTCCCACTCCTTTTTATTAATTCTTTCATTTGTTTTATATTCTTATTTTTTTAAAAAAAGAGTTTAGAGATAATTTTAAAAGATGTGGGTAGTTTTTTAATCTTGTTTTTTAAAAGTGGCTAATATTATTATTTGTTGTTTAGGGGTAAGGTAATTTATTAAATAGGTTAGTTTATGGCTAAATGGAATTTATAGAATAATGGTTTTAATTTGATTATTGCAAAGGGATTTTATTGGTTTATTTAATTTTTACTCCAAATTAACTATTGAGATGTTTTTAATTTAAAACAATGGAATTAATCAATGGCTTGCAAACCTTTATCAAACAAGCTTAGTGGCAATTTAGTTGTTATTAGTTTAGTAATTAATTTAATTAATCTAGAGCAATTTTATTAGTTTAATAAAGATGTCGTTTTAATCCAACTTGGAAACCTAGTAAACTATCTAAATGAAGTTAGTATAACATGCTTCTATGATCTGGTCTTCCAAGAAATTAGGAATAACGTAAAGGATGCAGTGATAGCTCTGATTGATAGAGAACGTGATGGAGAACAAATTGATCGAGCCTTGTTGAAAAATGTTATGGGCATCTTTGTAGAGATTTCATTAATGAGTTTTGGGGTTTTTAATTAATCTAATTAACTTTTCTACCAATTTAACCAGTGTAACGTAGGTAATTTAAAACCAACCCAGTAAACTTTCAATCAAAATTAGTTTTATTATAATAAACCCTAATCACGCCCGTGAGACGTTATACTGCCAGATTTTTTCGAATAGTAAAATTTAACCTTGCTTAGGATTAAATCATTGTTTTTGTTGGTTATTGACATCATGTTTTGATATTAAATATATTTCTCTTGCACTAGAATTTGGCTTTTGATTTTTACTTGTGTCAAAAGTCCAACATCCACTCAGGCTAATCCAGGGTTTTGATCTTTGATCCTAACCCTATTAGCGACATTAATCACGTCGCATCGACCCCCTAGTTGGCCTTTATCACGTAGAGGAATGTGTAAGTGAACACATTACCCCGCCTTCAACTGACATGTTTATGCCTTATGTGTAACGCCACTGAGCACGCTTACGTGTGTGAGGTGGTTTCTTGGGAAGCGTGGAAATTTTTTTGGTATTTCATGTCATGACTACATGACAAATGTGGACATGACACGTGTGATGCGTGTCATGACTACATGGGAATTGTGGGCATGACAGCAATGCTTGTTAGAAGCCGAGATTGATCTTCCTAGTTTTTCCTCAACTAAGGTAGATTTGTTTGTAGCCCCCTTAGGTTCCTATGATGTTATCTTAGGAATAAATTGGCTATGGAGTCATAGAGCCAATGTCAACTATTTTGCAAAAAAAAAGTAGTTTAGTGTCTAGATGATGTAGGAAACAAAGTCTTTTTGCAAGGCACTCGAAGAAAAGTCAAGATTAGACCAATCTCTACTATGCAACTGAAGAGGGATAGGAGAAAAGGTTGTCAAATTTTTGTAGTCAATATAGAGCAAGTAGAAGAGGATCTTAGTAAACAAAATGTACCTTTGGAAACTATCCTTTCCTTCAAGATTTTCAAGATGTTTCCCAGATGAACTTCAAAGATTACCTCCAAAGGGAGCTTTTGATTTCTCAATTGATATAGTACCTAGATCTGAGCTAATTTCAAAGGTGCCATGTTGTATGACTACTACGGAGTTAATGGAATTTAAAGCCCAACTTCAGGAGCTATTGGCTAAAGGATTGATTAGACCCAGTGTTTCTCCTTGAGGAGCAATTATGATCTTTATCAAAAGAAGGATGAAACTTTGCATTTGTGTATAGACTATCGTTAGCCTAACAAAGCAACGATAAAGAATAAGTATCCTCTACCATGTATTGATGATCTTTTTAATCAGATGTGTGGTGCAACAATGTTCTCTAGAATTGATTTGTGATCTGGATACCATCAGCTGAGGATAAAAGATGAAGACATTCATAAAACAACTATCAAAACAAGGTGTGGACATTATGAGTTCATGGTTTTACCTTTTGGACTTATGAAAGCCCCTGCTACATTCATGAATTTGATGAGCAATGTTTTCTGAGATTGCTTGGATAAATTTGTTCTAGTGTTTCTATATGACATTCTTATTTATTCTAAGAATAAGGAAGAGCACTTGTAGCATTTGCAGTTAGTTCTGTAGCGGTTAAGAGAGCATAAATTGTATGGGAAACTTTCTAAGTGTACTTTTTTAAAAAAAGAAATACAATATCTAGGGCATATAAAATCAACTAAAGGGATTTTAGTAGATCCTACAAAGATCAAAGCTATACTTGAGTGGCCTGTGCCAAAGAATGTGCATGAGATACGTAGTTTCATGGGGTTAGCTAGATATTATATGAAGTTCGTTTTGAACTTTTATAAGATTGCAAGCCCAATCACTTCACTTCAGAGAAAAGAAAAGCATTTTGACTAATAAGAGAAATGTTAGGAGGCATTTGATTAGTTAAAAGAAAGATTGACAACTGCACCATTATTGAAAGTTCATGATCTGGAAAGTCAATGTGTTGTCATCGCTGATGCCTTAGGTGAAGATATAGGAGGAGTTCTTATTAGAATGGGCAAGTGGTAGCCTATGAATCTAGGAAGTTGAGAGCATATAAGCAGAATTATGCTCCTCATGACTTCGAGTCAATAGTAGTTGTGCATGCTTTGTAAGTGTGGCAACACTACTTGCTAGAAATAGGTTTTGACTTGAAGACTGACCATCAAGGTCTTAAGTATATATTTTCACAGCCTTATCTGAATGCTCAACAAAGAAGATGGTTGGAATTGATAAATGACTATGACTTTGAGATAAGTTATATCAAAGGCAAGGAGAATCAAGTAGCAAATGCTCTTAGTCGATGGAGGCATATCTCTTTAATTGTCTCTATCCACTCTAATTTCAAGGATTTAGTATTACAAAATTTTGCAATTGATGATTTTTATGAGCAAGATAAGAAGGCTTTATCAATAAATCCTAAAGACTCAAAGTACGATGGGTTCTATTTTGAACCAAGTGGGCTTTTAAGATATAGAGGAAGGATGTATGTTTTAGATTCGACAAAATTAAGTAACCTTGTGAGGAAGGAAGTTCATTCCACACCATATTCGGGTCATCCAGGAGTAACTAAACTCCTAGCCAATGTAAAACCTCTTTATTTCTGGAAAGGAATGAAGAATGATGCTACAAGATTTGTAGCAAGTTGCCTAGAGTTCCAGAGAGTCAAGGATGAGCATCAGCATCCAAAAGGACTTGTGTATCCACATGATATTCCAGAGTGGAAGTGGCAAGTTATTAGTATGGATTTTGTGCAAGAAGTTTTTAGATTGTATGGAGTTCCTGGGAAGATTATCTCAGACAGAGATGTGCGCATGACATCAAGTTTTGGAAAACTTTGTTTTCAGTGCTATGAACTCAATTCAATATAAGCTTGGCTTATCACCCTAAGATAGATGGTTAGACTGAGAGGGTAAATGAAGTTCTAGAAGATTTGTTGAGGATTTATTGCATGGATCAGTAATACAAGTGGGAATAGTATCTACTGCTTGTGGGGTTTGCATATAGCAACTCGTATAAGTCTACTATCAATATGGCTCCATTTGAAGCATTGTGCAGAAGAATATGCCAAACTCCTATAAGTTGGGATAAGCTAGAAGATAGGATTAGTATTGGTCTAGAGATGTTATCAAAAATGGAAGAACAGATTAAGTTGATCAGGGAAAGGTTGGCGGAAGCAAATGATAGACAAAAAAGTTACGTCTTGATGCCAAGCATACACCAAGGCAATTCTCAGTTGGAGAAAAAGTTCTTTTGAGGGTCAAACCTTAGAAAATTTCCATAAAGCTTGGAAAGTTTTCCAAACTAGCTCCTCGATATGTAGGACCCTTCGGAGTTCTTGAAGTCATCAATCTAGTTGCCTACAGAATCACTCTACCACCAACTCTTCCCAGGATGCATAATATTTTTTTTTCATGTTTCATATTTGAAATGTATATAACAGATGACAATCATATTCTTGATTGAAATGCTTTACAGGTACAGGACCCAGGAGTGGTCATGATCGAGCCTCTCAAGGTGCTCAAAGTTCGAAAGCTTTGTTTTCATAACTGAGAGGTTACTTAATGTAAGGTCCAGTGGGACCAATATGCAAAGGATAATGCCACATAGAAACATTACCATGATTTCTATCAGAGATTTCCTCATTTGTTTTGGATACATTGGATCATTGAGGATAATGAATCTTATGGGGGAGATATGTCACATCCCAAATTTTGACTATGTTTTATTTTTTACTTCTATGTAATTAGTAGTTAATTATGAATGATTTAATGATTTGAAGTTAAGTGCAAATGTTAGGAAAAATCAATGATATCATGAGTTTATGTTTATATGATTAGAATTGATATGTGATAATAAGATTTATGATTCCATGAGGTTTATGAATTGACTAACGATACACTAATCCCAGTTTGGTGATTGTAAGTTGTAATCAGGAAATAAGTTTTTCCACTCTCCCAGAAAGAGAGAGGGAGAGCATCATTGGAGAGAAGAGAATAGACATATAGAAAAGAACAATTTTTTTTTCATCTAAGTCTCATGTTTTCATCGTTTTGAACCCTCGTCAAGTTTGGTAAGTTGTGTTCAACACTACTAGTCTAAGTTTGGTGTTGGCTCGACAATCATCAATTTGTCAACAAGATCAATTAAGTTTACATTTTGTCATAAACCAAGTCAGGAAGTTTAACCGTCGACATGAAAATGGGCAATAGTCGTTAGTCCTTGTTTGATATGAATATAGCTTATATTCAAGAGTAAATATTATTAGTGGTTAAACTATTTAATTAATGGTAATTCCAATATGAATTCCATTATGATAACCTATTTATTTTAGGTGTTTTAAGCAAGATTGAGATGGGGAGAATACCTCGATCCCATTCTCGTATCTTGTTGAATGATAAAAAAACAATGTTAGAATACATTTTATACTCTAATATTATGTTGATATATATATGTGTGTGTGTGTGTGTGTGTGTGTGTGTGTGTGTGTGTGTGTGTGTCCATATATTTAATGTGATCTAAAGGTATAAGTTTATACTTGATAGACATTAATTTTTTTAAGGAACATGGTATAGCTGCATAATCAATTCTAATTACTACATGAATTTTTGAACACTTAAACCTCCACTCCATGATGACTTGGAGAGTATGGAGTAGTGTTCCAAACTGATTGCAAAGTGGTCTTTAATGATCATTAACTTCCTTTTTATTTGCATGCCACCACCGAAAGCCTAGATAGGCTTGTTTTCATAAAGCTTAAACCATGGGGGAAGATAGTGGTTATAAGCCTTATAAGACGCGATGTGTGCAAGTAGAAGGGGGTATGTTGGAAGTTAGACTTAATGGTGGAGAACTGTTTATCATAGAGAGTGAATATCTTTGAGACTGAGAATACTTGTGAGAATAACATAAAGAGAGTAAACTTAGTTGTTGTATCCACATTAATTGTGAACAACAAGCCTATGTGAGAAGAAAGTCTAACACTGAGGAGATTCTCACAAGACTCGGTAGTGAACTTATAAAATATTACAAAAGGATTTGCAGAGAGGGACAACGACAAGGTAGAAAGATTGAAGCTCATCAAAGATAGGAAGATAGAGAAAACTCGCTTACTCCTCCAAGTTCTATCATGTTTCATTCTTTCCTTGAAAGCTTTATGAATGTTCTATCAAGTATGCAAAGAGGGATTCTCTGAAAGGTTAGAATTACCTAAACCTAGTTATTGCATGTATATCCTAGATAAGGATTAGTTCAAAGTTAGATTGACTAGGATTTGAATATAGTAAAGACAATTTTATGTCTAGAGTTACCAAGTGAAGAAAGTCAAATTGTAGGATGAGATAGTTTCCAAGTCAAGTTAGAGGTGTGTGAACACATGACTATGTTTATTGCAAATGTCTATTTATATAGAAACTTTGGCCAAAGTGATATATTTGTCTCTGCATGCATTAGTCAATTCACGGTGTCTAGATGGCATGACCAATGAGAATGATCATACTTAGCTAGAAGTTTGTCTATAGTTGTATGGTCGATTGAGTTACATAGGACATAGCACTAGGACTCAAATGGCAACCTATTGGTTCCTTATGTCTATACTCTTCATGAAGGGTAGGGCCACTTCTAGGAAGGAAGGTGTGCGGGGGACCACTGGTCTATGGTTGGAGGTAAAGCACTTGGATGATGCTCTCCCTCTATAGCAGAAGACTCACTGAGACTTTTGAGATAGATGTCAAGATTCCAGATGTAGTATACTTCATGTTATAACTTATGATTGTCAAACTTATGTAAATTTATTCATATTTCCAAGTGCAAAATATTTGCAAATGTAAAGTAAAATGAATTCACTATGATTCTATCTTTGAATATGCTCTAATTTCAAGGTTGAAAAATATTCAGAAAAGATATGCATTTATTTCTGTATGGTTATGCAAATGTTAAAAAAATATATTTCACTCATGTTTATCATTTTTCATTTACTTTCTTAGTAAATTGTTGTGTAATTTCAAGTAATATGAGCAGGCATGTTACATATGTCCCATTTATATATTATATATCATAATATGCTCTTAGTCTCTCTTCTATATCTTTCACTTCCTATCTCTTTCTCACTAAAAATAATTTTCATCTCTATCTATTTTATATCTATCTTATACATGCAATACATATATGTACATTGTTACACATAGGGATGTGCCCATCTTCTTGGTATGCCTCTTTGTTCTTACTACAGGTCAGTTGTATGTGTCGCATTTGTCTTGCGGTGACTTCATCTTCTTATGTCCTTCTTGGAGTGTGTTTTGTGTGTTTTCAAACTTTGGCATCCTTACAGGTTTTGACCATTGGCCTCAAGGCCACCCTTTCATGTTTTCAACCTTTAGGAGTGGCACAACTTGTTAGATCTAGGGCACACAACTGAGGGGGGTGAATCAGTTGTGCAAAAACTTGCTTCCACTTCAAACACTTGATTCTTCTTTGTTAGTTAACAGCATATCAATTAACCATTCATGAAAGCATAAAACATAAAGCATAAACACCGGAGCAGATAAACATCAACACATTAGACACCAAGATTTTGACGTGGAAAACCCGGCTAAGGGAAAAACCATGGGGTGATTAACCCAAGGATTATTCTCTATTAGAAGAATAAGAAAAATGGATGGCACATGCCAATCAGGGCTCACTGCCCGAGCACACTGCTCACAAGGAGGCACACTGCCTACAAAGAGACACACTGTCTACAAAGTGATAAGAATCACAAACTTGAATTAGAGATTGACATCTTCATCATGCCTGGATCAGTTCCATTTACGCCCAAAACTTCTACTCTGCCTTTTGCGCTTCTCTTCACTACCACACACTCATCATACACGACACACTTCAAAAATGAATTCACAATCCCTTATTTATACAAGGCATCGACTTAGGAACAATCATCTAAGTCGGAAAACACCTACAAGATTATCTGCAAGACATGTAATACATCCGGTCAGCCAGACTGAACAAGAACATCTTCATCCAGAAGAATATCTTCAATTCTGGGCTCTAGCACTGATGTGGACTGACAACACAACCTCAACATGATCCAAGAACCTTCACAAGCTTGCCTGAATGACCAGGTACATCCACACTTCCTCCACTTACTAAAATTCTTTTCTTCTTCATCTGGAACTTCAAGAACACAGTCTATCCCTACTGTCAAACTGAAACAGGTTCTTTCAGACCTCCAAACTATGCAAAAACTAAGATGACACATCACAAGGACATCCCAAACACTTCATCTAATCCGTAGAATAGAACAATGCACTTCTGGATCTCACCGAACCTTTTTGTAACACTCTATCACTCCGGAGCATCTTCCGGAACCGGTTCTACTTGATCGATCACAACTTCTTCATATCTTCATGCGGACCTATGAAATCTTAACTAGAACATCTCAAGACTCATATCTACAAACCCTTTAATCCGCATCCTCTGATCCTCAACCTATTGAGTACTTTGGCTTTCTTCTCATCACTATTCTTCATTGTTCCTAATTGAGACTAATTTTCTCAATATCCTCAGCACACAGCTCATCCAATCCTTGTCATCAATGCAATATGAGTATGTTGACATCAATGACAACATTGGTTAACCTCATACTTGCAACAATCTCCCCCTTTGTCATTGATGGCAACATATGATGTGAAAAACTATCAAGACAAGAACTACTCCTTTCTGTCACAGCTCCCCTATCAGCAACAACTCTTCACATGTCTTCTCTTTCTTTACTGCTCCTCCTTTGATCAATAGTCACTTGTTTTTCACATGTCTTCTCTCCCCCTTTGACATCAATGGAAAAGGGCTCATACTTGCAATTTCAACACATCAGAATCATACTAGCTGCTCCCCCTGAGTAGCAGCTCCCCATCACCAATCCGGATCACAAGATATGACTGTGAAATCCACCGGACTGATGCACATCAGTGCATCCTAGTTCATCACTGGAGGGGCCATGACCCCTAACTTCTCCCTGAGATACTCAAAAGAGTCCTTGGGAAGAGGTTTAGTAAAGATATCTGCAATCTGATCCTTAGAGGGTACATACTCCAATCTGACTTCTTCCTTGTTCACTTGTTCTCTTAGAAAGTGAAACTTTACAGATATGTGCTTGGTCTTAGAATGCAACACCGAATTCTTGGAATATTTATTACACTTGAATTATCACAAAAAATTGTGATAGGCTCCTCATATTCTACTTTAATGTCTCTTAACATCTGCTTCATCCATAAAATTTGAGTACAACTACCTACTGCAGCAATGTATTATGCTTCAGTTGTAGACAGAGATATTGCCTCTTGTTTCTTGCTTAGCCAAGAAACCAACCTTTTTGCCAAAAAGAATGCTCCTCCACTTGTACTCTTCCTATCATCCACATCTCCTGTCCAATCTGCATCTGTATATGCATGAAGAGAAAAGTCCTGATCTCTAGGATACCATAGGCCATACTCAATTGTTCCTTTTAAGTACCTAAAAATTCTTTTGATTGCCATGACATGAGATTCTCTAGAATCCGCCTGGAATCTTGCCACAAGACCAACAGCCTGCATTATATCTGGTCTAGTTTGAGTGAGATACAACAATCCACCAATCATTGATCTGTACTTTGTCTGGCCTACCTTAGGAGAGTCATCATCTTTGCTCAACTTGCATCCGGTTGCCATGGGAGTATTCATTGGCTTTGAATCTTCCCTCCCAAATTTCCTCAACAATTCTTTCAGATATTTGGTCTGAGAAATGAAGATCCCTTTCTTTGATTGAGTAATTTGCAAACCCAAGAAGTTCTTCATTTCACCAAGCATAGACATCTCAAACTCACTTTTCATCTGATTTAAAAAAGTTTTACACATACTATCTCTTCCTCCAAAAATGATATCATCCACAAACACTTCAACAATTAAGATGTTTTCATGATCAATTTTGAAATATAAATTACTGTCAGCAGTACCTTTGTTGAAATCAATCTTCAAAAGATGTTTATCCACTATTTCATACCAAGCTCTTGGGGCTTGCTTCAATCCATACAGTGCCTTTTTCAACTTGCAGACCATATCACCATGATCAGACAATTAAAATCCATCCGGTTGCTCAATGTATACTTCTTCTTCCAAATCACCATTTAGGAAGGCAGACTTAACATCCATCTAATATACCTTGAAGTCTTTGAAGGTAGCAAATGCAAGAAATAATTTGACTGCTTCAATTCTTGCCACTGGAGCAAAAGTTTCTTCAAAATCAATTCCTTCTATTTGAGAGTAGCCTTTGCAGACCAATCTATCTTTGTTTCTGATTACTTCACCAACTTCATTTAATTTGTTCTGGAAGACCCATTTGGTTCCAATCACATTCTTGTCTCTAGGTCTGGGAACAAGATCCCAAGTGTGATTTTTCTCAATTTGCATCAACTCTTCCTCGATTGCATTGGTCTAGTTTTCATCATTGCAAGCTTCATTTATTGTCTTAGGTTCAATCTTTGAAATCAGACAACATTCATCTAAATTTTGAGCAATTCTCCTCCTTGTTTGCACTCCTTTGCTTTTGTCACCTATGATCTGATCTTTAGAGTGGTTTAGAGTTACATACCTTGGAACTTTGGGAATTTCTTGCACCTCTAATTCTTGATCAATCTCATTGACACTTATCTCTTCTTCCTGTCTTGCCGGATCACCTTGACTTTGTTTCTCAGAGGGGGCTTGGATACTTTGAATCTGAACATCATTCTGATCTTCTTCATCATATTCATAAAACCTTGAGGGCTTCTCAACTCCATCAACTTTCACATTTGTACTTTCTATCATATTTCTCAATCTCTTGTTGTAACACCGGTATGCTTTGCTTTGAGTGGAGTAACCCAAGAAAATTCCTTCATCACTTCTAGCATCAAACTTTCCTAGATCTTCATCTCTTTTGATGTAACATTTGCTACCAAATACTCTGAAATATCTCACAGTGGGAGTGACACCAAACCAAAGTTCATAAAGAGTCTTACCAGTATTGCTTCTGATTTGAACTCGATTGAGAGTGTAGACTACAGTGCTGACAGCTTCTCTCCAAAACATCTGAGGAACATTTGCTTCCATCATCATTGTCCTGGATGCTTCCTAGATAGTCCGGTTCTTTCTCTCTACTACTCCATTCTGTTGTGGAGTCCTAGGAGCAGACAACTATCTCTTTATACCATGCTTCTCACAAAAGTCTATGAATTCACCGGATGTGAATTCACCACCTCTATCAGACCTTAAACATTTCAGTTTCAATCCAGTTTGATTCTCTACCATAGCTTTGAAGATTTTAAACTTCTCAAAGGCTTCTGATTTCTCTTTTAGAAAGGTAACCCACATCATCCGGGAATGATCATCAATCAATAACATGAAGTATCTATCACCTTGCACACTCTTGACTCTTGTCGGACCACATAAATCAGTATGAACCAGTTCCAATAATTCGGTAGAGGACTGATCCTTGCTTTTGAATGAGACTCTGCTCTGTTTACCTAGCTGACATTCTTTGCACAAACTATTTGTAGGTTTCACCAATTTTGGAAGATCTCTTACAGCCTGAGTGTTGCTTATCTTGATGATGTTATCAAAATTTACATGACACATCCTTCTATGCCATAACCAACTCTGATCAACTTGAACAAACAAACAACTTTTATTAGAACCAACTAGATGGAAGATATTACCTTTTGTTTGAGTACCAAATGCAATCCCAGTTCTAGAACTTTCAAAGATCCTGCATCTTCTATTTTTGAACTGGAGATCATAACCTTTGTCTACCAACTATCCAACACTGAGAAGATTGTGCTTCAATCCTTCAACATATAGTACATTACCAATTTTGCTCTTTCCATCAAAAGAAATAGTTCCCCTACCTCTGATTCTACCAGCAGAATTATCACCAAACTTTACCATTCCTCCTTCATACCTTTCCAAATCTAAGAACTTGTTCTTGTCACCTGTCATATGGTGAGAACATCCACTGTCAATGACCCAATCATCCCTTTCTTCAACTTGGGCAGCCAAAGCTCTTTCTACAACCTTATGATTGACAGATTCAGAGGATATTGGATCTTCTTCCTTGATGGCAATAAACACCCATTCATTTCTGGATTTGTTTCCTATTTCTGATTCATCATCTGTTACTCCTTCATTATCATCTTCTTCATGAACATAATAATAGTTCTTCTGGAACCTTTGTCTGTTAGAATTTGACCTTGTAGATCTTTCCGGACATCTTGAAGCAAAATGACCAATCTTATTGCAGTTGAAGCACTTGAAGGGTAATTTTCCTTCATACTTACCAGATCCTCTTGGCAGTCTTTTTGCAATGAGGGCTACAAGATGAGCTGTTTTTGCTTCTTCCTCTTCCATGTATTTCCTTGCTTGATCATACCATGACAGCTTCCTTGAAGAGTTTTCTCCCAGATCAAATCTTTGTTTGCCTTTCATATAGGCACTGGCTTTAAATGCAGATTCAATCTTGGGGGGATCATCTCCAAACTCGGTCATTTCAAAAGCAGCTAGTTTCCCAGCCAGTTGCTCTCTTGTGACAGTTGTATGGGCTCTAAATTCATCAATGGCAGCAACCTTGATCTTGTAGGCAGCAGGAAGGGATCTGATAATTTTGCAAACAATCTTATTTTCATCCAGAGTTCCACCAGCATTCCTAATTCCACACACCAGCTCATTTACTCTTGGATAAAGGTAGTGATATTTTCATCATCTCTCATCTTCAATCTTTCAAATTTCCCTTTGAGACTTTGCAACCTTGCACTCTTAACAAACTCATCTCCTTCATGCAGAAGTTCCAGTTTAACCCAGATCTCATAGGCAGTTGGTAGGTAAATAACATTTGAGAG
The DNA here is from genome assembly GCA_027924645.1 of Cunninghamia lanceolata. Taxonomy (NCBI): domain Eukaryota; kingdom Viridiplantae; phylum Streptophyta; class Pinopsida; order Cupressales; family Cupressaceae; genus Cunninghamia; species Cunninghamia lanceolata. The sequence goes on along the minus strand of BSBN01000135.1, from coordinate 1,049,434 downwards.
TTCTGAGTCAGTCAATGTTCTTAGAAGAGCTTCTTTGGTCCGCAGATTGTTTTCAGCATCTGTGATTTCATTCAGAGTTGTCGGACCACCCTGTGGAGGTACATATGGTTTTGTGACCATGGACAAGTATGATTTTCCCATACACTCCAAGTGACATTTCATGCGACCTTTCCAGAGAGAGAAGTTGGTTCCATCAAACTTCAGACTATCCTTCTTATATGACGACATCCTGGATCTCCTCAAGCGGTTAAGCTCCTTTTAGAGGAACTTGGCTTTGATACCAATTGTTAGATCTAGGGAACACAACTAAGAGGGGGGGTGAATCAGTTGTGCAAAAACTTGCTTCCACTTCAAACACTTGATTCTTCTTTGTTAGTTAACAGCATATCAATTAACCATTCATGAAAGCATAAAACATAAAGCATAAACACCGAAGCAAATAAACATCAACACATTAGACACCAAGATTTTGACGTGGAAAACCCAGCTAAGGGAAAAACCACGGGGTGATTAACCCAAGGATTATTCTCTATTAGAAGAATAAGAAAAATGGATGGCACATGCCAATTAGGGCTCACTACCCGAGCACACTGCTCACAAGGAGGCACACTGCCTACAAAGAGACACACTGTCTACAAAGTGATAAGAATCACAAACTTGAATTAGAGATTGACATCTTCACCATGCCTGGATCAGTTCCATTTACGCCCAAAACTTTTGCTCTGCCTTTCACACTTCTCTTCGCTACCACACACTCATCATACATGACACACTTCAAAAATGAATTCACAATCCCTTATTTATACAAGGCATCGACTTAGGAACAATCATCTAAGTCGGCAAACACCTACAAGATTATCTGCAAGACGTGTAATACATCCGATCGGCCAGACTGAACAAGAACATGTTCATCCAGAAGAATATCTTCAATTCCAGGCTCTAGCACTGATGGGACCAACAACACAACCTCAACATGATCCAAGAACCTTCACAAGCTTGCCTGAATGACCAGGTACATCCACACTTCCTCCACTTACTAGAATTCTTTTCTTCTTCATCCGAAACTTCAAGAACACAGTCTATCCCTACTGTCAAACTGAAATAGGTTCTTCCAGACCTCCAAACTATGCACAAACTGAGATGACACACCACAAGGACATCCCAAACACTTCTTCCAATCTGCAGAATAGGACAATGCACTTCCGGATCTCACCGGACCTTTTTGTAACACTCTATCACTCCGGAGCTTCTTCTGGAACCGGTTCTACTTGATCGATCACAACTTCTTCATATCTTCATGCGGACCTCTGAAATCTTAACTGGAACATCTCAAGACTCATATCTACAAACCTTTTAATCTGCATCCTCTGATCCTCAACCTATTGAGTACTTTGGCCTTCTTCTCATCACTGTTCTTCATTGTTCCTGATTGAGACTAATTTTCTCAATATCCTCAGCACACAGCTCATCCAATCCTTGTCATCAATGCAATATGAGTATGTTGACATCAATGACAACACTGGTTAACCTCATACTTGCAACACAACTTTTTCCTACCGACAATCCTTGAGGGAGAGATTGGATACACGTTTATATCTATCTACATCATTCATCTATCAACGAGTGGCCAAAGAAAGGTGGTCGATATTGCACTCTTGCATCTAATGTGCATTTATAATTGTACTTATCTATGTACTTGAGATGATAATTTGGTCTTCATCCATCATTCCTACAATAGAGCTTTGCATAGTTCTATGAGGCATAGTCCTCTCCATACGTGTCTTTAATTTTATCATGTAGCACCATTGGATAGATCCGACTATGTACCTCCACATTTGGAGTCCTATAGACAAGAAGGGAATTGAGTAAAGATCAAACTTTTTTACACACATTAAGAGTGTTCACCAACATATTTACATATTCTCTCATGCCAATAATAGAAACACAAAGAGAACCTTGGCATCCATTGTATACATCACATTTTCAAGGTTGGTGACAAATTTTGGTTGTTGTAAGAGCATAAATTACATACCCTGCAATTTAATTTTACAATTTTTGTGCTCACTTTGGTGTTTTTCCTAGTTTTTCCATTTTGACCTATTTTCCCTCTCCCCTTAGCTTGTCCCCCTTTCCATGTGTCATTTTACCCTCTCCATGTGCCTTGACCCCTTCCTAGGACCTATTTTCTTATCCATATACTCCCCTTTCCCCTAGCATGTGTCCCTATCCCTTCGTATAAGATTCCTTCACACATAAGGTACCCATGTCTTCATTTCCAAGGTGATTGCCCCAAAAACTAAATGCTTGTGTATCCCCTCAAATTAATAGCTTAACTTTTTACCTTATTTACTTCATAAATTTTGCATTTGATATCCAATTGAGATAAAACTGCCTCCATTGATCTTGTTGTGATCCCATCTTCCTTCCCATTTGAGCTCATCCAACTAAGGATTTGGAGCACCTATGTCCTACCTCTCATAGGTTGCATGTATCCCACCCTCCCATAGTTACAAAAATTTAAAGAGGCCTTATTCTAGGACAAATTAGTCAATTCAAATTATTCCAACTCAAAATAATGAAATTTGGCCCCCAAAATCTATAAAAGGAACCTTGAAGTACTTGTCTACCTTTGGAGCATCTTCATTAATATTTTGAGTTTATTCATGCATCATTTTGATTCTATGGAGTATCTTTGTGTGGTCTTATTCATTGTTCTTTCCCTCCTATTTCCATTCATCTTACTCTCATCCAATTTCCCTTCCAGTTCACTCTAATTTTCATTAATCTACTATTTTCCCTTTCCCACTTCATCCCTCTTCAAACCCACACCGAATTTGTTGCCTATTGTGCCCATTTTGTTTTCCATTTCCTTCTTCCATCAAGTCCTTACTTTCATCCTTGCATCTCCTAATTGGTAAGCATATTAGAGGTTTGAATTTATTTTCATTAACTAGTGTATTTTCATATTTGATTTTAGTTTATTATGCTATTGTTAATGCCATGTGGATCTATATTTGAATTATACATAATGGGGTTGGTTAAGTTAGATTTCCCTTTGACCTAACCACCTTTTAGGGTTTCCATTAGCAAAATTCCATCTTATAGGCGATTTGTAAAAGAATTAGGGTATATTGGACAAGTAGGACAATTTTAGGAATTAATCAACATATCAAGGGGAATCATCCCTAAAAAATTTAGATCATTCTATGATAGTTCACCAACGCCCCGATGGGTCACCTTGGCACTAGTGTACTAAGGACACCTATGCCCCTAGTGTTTATGTCAACACAACTATCCTCAGAAATATCAATCATACAACCATAAAATTTACAAGGGGGTTTCCTACAACTCTTTTAGGAATCTTCATCTTCTTACTTTCTATTTTTCCTTGGATCTATGGTTTCAAATTTTAGATTTTCTCTCTCCTCTTTACATGCATTTTCTTTGTTATTTTACATAGGTTTTGTTGTTCTTTCCTCTTTTCTATTATTTCTAACATCTATAAGCACATAGACTTGATGGATTTGACACCTATAGCACTCTATGTTGGGATAAGTTGTTATTAAATTTGCAATCCTAACCATTTTCATGTGTCTCCAAAGTTCTTGGAAAGTGTTCTTGAACACATAGACACTTGAGGGATAAATTATTTGTTAATTATTTCATTTCAACATGTTGTAGTTACATTCTATGTGGTGGGACCCAATATGGGTTCCCACTTTGGAAGTGGAGCCCATGTGGAGACTTGGAGTTGACATCTTGAAGTTCATGTTGACTTGGAGATAACTTCTAGGAGGTGGGACCCATCTTGGGCGCCCACTTTGGAGGAGAATCTAATGTGGACTTGTAGTTATCTTTTTTGTTTGCATGAGTGGATAATGTTGATATACTTTTAATGAGTATTATGTGGAAGTTAACATTGGAGTTAGAGATGCGTGATACTTGCATGTTGCTTACATGAGCTTGTATGAGCTTCAATGGACTTGCATGTTATTTGCATGTTGTTGCATGTCACTTGTATAAGCTTGCATGGACTTGCATGTTGTTGCATGTTACTTGCATGGACTTGCATGTTGTTGCATGTTACTTGCATGGATTGTCATGTTGTTGCATGTCACTTGTATGATCTTGCATGAACTTCCATATACTTGCATGGTGTTGCATTTTAGTTGCATGTACTTGCATGTCAGTTGCATGTACTTATATGGTGATGCATGTGTCTTGCATGGCACTCTAACTCAATATCATCTTTGCATGACTCTTGCATGATACAAATAGGTTGTTATAGATCCATATTGGGGACACCAAGAAATGCATGTTGTTTGTATGACATTGGTTTGAGTTGGAGAACTTCAGTTGACTAAATTACATTGGGACTTCTTGGGCACCCATCTTGAGACTTTTAGTTCTACCTTGTTGTTGTCACATAACACTTTAGTTGACTAAGTTTGATTGGGACTTCTTGGGTGCCCATTTTTGAGACTTGCAGTTAAGTGTTGATTTCTACTATGCAGCTTTGGAGTTCACTATATTGGGAACTTGGTTTTTCCATGAGGATTCTTCTCATGTTATTGGATACAACCCATTGTATTTTGAGATCCATGGCTTCTATATAATTATGCCTTTTGTTGGTAGAAATTAAAAAAAAAATGACAGGTTTTTGAAGTTGAAGGAGTAACGAAGTGTTGCCAGAATTCAAAGAGAATTTCAGTGTTAATGTAAACTTGATTACAAGAATTATACAAGCATAAATATCTCTTTGGGTGTGGATTTTTTTCCCGCGAGAGTTTCTCCATGTAAATTTTGTGTCAACTTCCTTGATTAAATTCTTTATACCTTATTCATTAAATTGTCTAAAGACTAATACATCTAAATTGGATAATCTTGAAAGTAATTTTTAGATTTGCAACACCACACATTATTAATTTTTAGATTTGGAAACATTTAAAAGCAACATAGCTACAATTCTACCTTGCTCACACTTGCTTTTTTCTCAACATTGTACCTAATAGATTTGAAAATTTTAGCTCCAATTTTGAGATAGATCACCATCCTAGTGTCCCCAATGCTCATACCAACACTACTATCCTAAGAAAACTACACACCCCTACGCCAGAGGGGCACATTTTTCTTGCATCTATTTACCTAAAAAAAATTCAAGGACATATATTGAAACATTTCCATCATTTCTCAATACTAGACCACCTATCCCCAAGTTGATTTGTACCCTTGAATTTTTAGTTTTCTATCCACTAGTTTAAGCCTAAAATTTCTTATTCGTATTTCCAATTTTGTGTTTCCAAATCTATATTTGTAGTCATTTTTCCATTCCCAAACTCCTCTTGATCAAATTAAGTTAGACTTATGCTCATTTACACATCTTTTGATGCCATTCAGTTAATCTAATTTACCACACACATTAAACAAAAAAAATGATCTTTTCTTTTCTTTCATTTTGTTGAACCTATTTGAACTACATTTCAACTTAGAAGAAATGATTAGAATAGCATTACATTTATTTTTCTTTGTTAGTCTTGCATTCAATTATTCAATTGTGATCAATGGATCATATCTTCCCTGGTACTTCCATCTTTGATCCTCATGATTAGCCTAATCTCTCTTACTTAGCCCTCTATAATCACCCATCTCTTTGCCTTCTTCAATCAAAGTTTGTCCTCTATTTCTCATAATCATATTCCACCTCATCATACCAAATGCAACCCTCCCCCTACCTCACTCAAGGATTCCACATGTACAATTATTCCACTATCTACCTCATCCCTTCACAAGTGCATTTCTTTACCCCAAACATATATGGCTCGTGTTCCTTACACTAGTGTAGTTTGGAGTATTGAGTTTCTTTATGGCTAATCCTAGATGAGATCATTGGGATGTAATTAAGAGGGTTTTTAGATATTTGTAGGGTACTTCCAAGTAATTTATTTGTTATCATGGTGATTCTACAAGGTACCAATACTAAGTCAATATTCATAGATTCATAGATTCAAATTGGCTAGGATATATTGACAACAAAAGATTCACCAATGGGAATGTGTTTAGTTTATTTGGTTGTTTTATTAGTTGGATGAGTAAGTGATAGGATGTGGTCACTCTGTCCACTATAGAAGTTGAGTAAATGGTAGCTACTTGTGCCTGTAAGGAGGCCATCTAGCTTATAAGATTATGTTTTCATGTGAGGCTAAGTCAAGGAGCTATTAGAGTTCTTTGTAAGAATCAAAGAATCATATGTCTAGCAAAAAAAATGACCTTTCATGTGAGGTTGAAGCACATAGATTTCTAGTACCATTTTGTTCATGACATTGTAGAAGATTGAAGGTTAATGCTAGATAAAGTTGACACTTTGCATAATGTTGCATATGCATTGACGAAGCCAATCAATATAGAGAAGTTTAGGAGCTGCAACATGAATAGATATGGGCCTCTTAACTCCTAGTAGATAGTTGACAGTGTTGGCATCTCCTTTTCTCTTGCAAGGTGTTCAACAAGTGAGAGAATGTTATAAAATGTGTCTCAACCTTGCATTCTAATGTTAGGAACACAAAAAATGTAATTTTTGGGCTATAGAACACAAAAATACAATTTCTAGGCTCTAGAGGCTAGTTGTAGCCATAAAAATGTCCAAATGGACCTTAATCAATGCAAAAAAGTTATGGCAATATGGAGCTCTCTAAGATCTTCAATTTAAGAAAAGGGAGGCTCAATCAACATCTTAAATTAAAATTTATGGCCTCTGGAAGTTAGACATCCCACATCAAAAATGTAAGAGCATCTATGATGCATAAGAGTGCTATAAGAGGCAGTTGCACTTGTTGACCAGCTTATGACACATGTTATGACATGTCATAAAACATCTTTGATTGGAGATAATGCAGCTAAAATGAAGTGTCCAAGTTAGTGAGTGGATTGCAACGATCTTATGATAAGTGTAAGGAATATGTTATTGTTAGTCTATGGACTCATCTTGGGATTTGGGCATTGGATTTGACTATGGATTTGGGCACCATATTTTAGGTTGTTTTAGCTCGTGGTTTTCTAATTACCATTTCATGGTTTCATGATTTACTTCTCATATTTATTGGGTGCTTGAGATGGAGGTTTCATAGTGATTTTTACAAGTACCATTATGTTGTCATAATTGCTCTAAATCTCTTATAGGTCAAGACTTAAACTCTACAAGTGCATTGTAATTGTTGATTACTGAATAATACATTGGATTGCTTTGGATTGTGGGTTTTTTTGAAAGGGTTTTCCTCACATAAATCACTATGTTATGGTATATTTCTTTTGTGTTTATTTCCTTGTAATTGTATGGTCCTTTTTTTGCACATACCTCCTCTCATATATTAGTGTAAGAAGTGTCTTTTTCACCTCTACTTCCATTTAGGTAACCATGTCATCATTCTAGGGAATGGATGATAGTGGTAGCAACTAGACCACCCTACCATAAACCCTCTTGGGCTTAGGGACTTCTATTGATCTAATTGTGGCAATTGAATAGCAATGACAAAAATTGATGAAAGGAAAGAGATTTAAAACTTCGGTATTGAAGCTTGAAGAAACCATGAGGAAGCAAAGAGGTAGAGTAAGTCTCATTGCAAAAGAGAGGTTGAGCATTTTAACAATTGTTGGAGTATTAATTGTGAGAGGGGTTTTGAGACTTGGTTACTTAGTAGATAGAGGTCAAGCTTGGAACACTACAATAGGTTGTGAGGAATGTGAATCTACTATCATCTCCATTACCAATTGGTTTTCTTGTTCAAGTATGTGGAACCCTTATATTTTCATAAGATTTATTTGTTACTAAATTATGTTCACACCTAATTTAGCAAGGCCTGGGTTGCAGTTGTCACAAAAGGAGATAAAATAAAAAAAATTAAGTGTATAGTCACTCAGTCAAATGCCTGATATCTTGGCAAGAGAACAATAGAGGATCATTTATCAGGATAATGTGACAGTCCAATTAGAATTGTCAAACCATCCTAATAAATGAAAACTGGTCTAATGACAAGAGAGTAGACATTCAAGGAATGACAGGTATCTAACTGGTTTTATCTTGTAGTTCTAATGTTGAATTATTCAAATATCACAGTTCAATACAAAGAAAAGGTATTTATAAACTGTCATTTCATCATCATGTTTTAAACATGTGTTTCAAATCAAATTCAATTATTTTATCCTATGCATTTGATTCAGAAAGCAAACATACACAAATCATTGCATAAGGTAAAATAATTGATTATATTCAAGAGAATGTTTAAATATGTCCCACACAAGCCGTGGGAATGACTAAACTGAGCCAATGCAACTAAGCATACAAGCAATACATTTGATGATAAAGAAAGGGAAAAGAACACATGAGGAAAGTGGATCTCCATCACTGCCTTATCGTGAAGGTTGATTCTCCTATCTAGCAGCTTGGTCTTCATATCTTCATCTTCTTGCTCCTGATCAGGATGGTGGACCTACAAGGTTGGAGAAAGGTTTTGTTAGAAGCTTCAAATATACAAATTCATCATATGCTTTATCAGTAGATATATAAACTTGCAGTCATTATGCATTAAAAAATAGTTGGATCAAAATCAGAAATGTGCATTAAATCAGATCATCATGAGAAATCAATCAACTTCCAAAGGTATGTTTTTATGCTAATTTGTTTGTTCACTATGCAGGTATAGGAAAAGATATGTTTCTGATTTGAAGACATTAAAGCATGTAGAGAAAATGGGCTCACATAAGGGTCAAGCCCAGCATGCTCAAAGTAATGCCAAATGTATGCACAGATATTCAATTGAAAAGACAAATAGCAATTTTACATCATGTTCCTGTTATGCCACAAATCATATCTCATCAATTATCAAAGTGCAAGAGAAGAAGTACAGTTATGTCAAGAAGTACAGCTATAGTATTTGAGATAGGTACTTTTCCCATCTTTTGTCATGAATGAAGTGTAATATTTCTATTTGGATGCATGATAATCAAAGAAACGGTCCAATAAATGCACAAGATAGTCAAATACCATGTTATTAAAGGGGGCAGTCAACCATAAAGGGACAATCACTTTTATGTTGAAACAATGAGCAGTCATAAGGTAGTTCTTAAATATCATCCATTCTAATAGACAAAGTTGGTTTGAGAAAATAGAAATAGAAAAAATATTTGCCACTTGTATTATGACATGTAAACTTGATAGGTAAATGATTGACCAGTGAAATGGATGATATTTAAATAAAGAAACCCACATTTTAGTCAACTAGAGCAACAGTTATCATTGCTATGAAGATTTATTAGAATGAAGATCATTGTGTAGTCAGCAATAAAATAGGACAAGCATTTAGTAACAGGTATTTCCCACTTTTTGTTGTGAATAAGGTGTAGAACTGTTATTCAATGATCAAGGTACAGTCATGTTTTATAAAGATAGAATAGTTAGTTCAAGTGGGCAGACAGTCATACAAAGGCAGTGCAATGCAAAGGAGATGAACTCATAGGTCTAATAGAGGATGCACAATGATCAGTAGTCATACTAGGAGCAAGGAACATTAGCCATGTTAATACATTAGCTATAGTCATGATAGTCCTCAAAGACAGCAAAACACCTTAAGAAAAGTTGTGAGAATAGCATTCATTGAGTACAAGGATTCATCAAGGAAAAATTAGAATGACTATCATACAAGAGGGACATAGCAACATGCATAGATTCCCCACAGTGTATAATAAAGACCGAGATGCTTAGATGCCTCCAAGATTTATAAGACTGTTGCAGATAGTTTTGTGTGTGCACAAGTAAAGGCAGAGACACAACACAAAGACAGTGAAGGAAATCTTATCTAATAATCTTTAGAAGATAGTAAGAAAAGCAATCAAAGTCTCTAAAGGGACAGTCATTTTGGCTAAGACAATCAACATGACTATTTGAGCATGATAAAGGGGGCATTCCACATGCATCAATGATTTTCATAAACAAAAGAACGTGAGCAATTCCTAATACAATCATAGAGACATAATGAAGTTTAGCAAGAATAGTAGTAGCAAAGAGCAGCTTACTGATCTATTCAAAATCAAGGACAACCATGAAAGTCTTAAATAAAGAGAAACAATTCCACAGACCTTGCAAAGATAGTCAGCAAAAATAGGACAAATATTTACTACTTTTATTATGAGTGAGGTATGAAAGTTAGTCATGATCATGACTATCCCAGTAGTGATGTAGATTATCCATGAAGTAAAATTAAAGAGCACTGATTGAATCCATTTCATACTCTAGACGTTAAGGTCTTTGCCAAGTCAACAACACAGTATAATGATCATATTTGATCATTCATAAACTTTATCATGCCTGAAGGATACAAAGAGCTAAGAAGATACAATACATGCAGAAGGAGGTAAAGTATGTCAAAATACAATGGTGGAACCTGAATCAAAGATGCATACAATAATAGTAATGAGGTTTCAAATGGGGTATTCATTTACAGTGCTTCCAAGACATCCATGAGGATATGAAACCAGTAGCAAGCCTTGGTAGAAGTAGGAGACAATAGAATATAGAAGCAAGGTAGTAAAAAATAGTCATAAATGATTGTGTCAAATAATGGAAACACAATTATCTTTTTTGTTTTCCATGATATAGTGGATGCATAGAGAGGGTTTTGTTATGACATCACCAACTTACAATGATGAAACAAATGAAAAATATATCCTTACCCTATTGTGGTCATACCATGAGCAGAAAATAGAAAACATTTAAGGAAATATAGTTCACAACTTCTCTTTCTAAGAATTTTTCACAAAACCCTTACAGTCTTTGTGTCATCAAGACTAAGCAAGAGCAAAGAGAGTATAAAATACAGGATACAGTGAAGTATATGGAAAATCAGTGAAATAAGCAGCCTATCTTCCCTTATTTCTTTATGCTAAAACAGAGAAAAGCAAATATGCAGTAGATATAGAAGGAAAAATAGAAGATTTTCAGCATTATGTTCTATAAACAAAAGTCAAAAAGAAGGTAGCTATAGGAATGCTCAGCAAATAGTGCCTTTTTCTATCATTTTTGTAGATAATACAAAGATACAGAAGGAGAACTTACCTGAACAGAGATGGTGTTGAAAATAGCTCGAAGAACGACAGTATAAACCTCCAAAATACTCTTAAAAAATGGCTTCCAACCCTTGCATGTTGGCAGGCTCAGAGCAGCCATATGGAAAAGCAAAGTGAAAAAATGATAAGTTTAGGGTTTCGATCCACCTTTTGGTCAAATGTCGATAGCATCAAGTTTATTTTTTGACTTCTTTCTTTTAATCATTGTTATCCATAAAAATTGTCCTAGTCAAAACTTAGAACTCTCATCATACCTAGTGCTTATGTGAAGGAGCCCGTGGGGCCATGGATTTGATTTGTTTTTCTTAAGAAGTGAAAAGACCAAAGCCAAAAAGCCCAATGATGCCAAAGAGCCCGTGAAGGGTCTTTTCATAAATCAAATGATGCCTTTGTTTAAAAGTCTTTTTGACTTTAGAAATATGATTGAAAATCACATGTACATACATGAAGAAGTAATGCATGATGCATGTAAATTGCATAGGAGTTATAAGGTTCTAAATGCATGTATGTTGCTAGGAGATATAAGGAGATGCTAAGGTATAGTGCTTATTTTTGGATGGAGTGATAAGGGATTTTCATGTAGCAAATTATACATAAGACATGTTGTTGGGAGTGATAAGATATTAAGACACATATTGACGTAATTTAATGATGCAAGAGGTATGCAAGGGAGTTATAAGGTGTTTTGCATGATGTAGTATGCTTTTGCATGGGAGACATAAGGGGATAAATGGAGATCTTTTTTGCATGCATGAAGGCTTATTTTTGTCTTGGCATCATAATTGATGCATTAATGTAATCATGTAGGTTCAAAAGGAGACATAAGGGGTTATTTTTGTTTTTTATCTTCTAAAGGGCAAATACATCCAATTTTGCATCATTTTGCAAATAGATTAATGTAAGCAAGTAATAAAGTAATATCATTATAAATTACTTTATTATTTTGTCACAAGTTGTAAAATAGATGAGATAGAACAAAATGTAACTGATAGTAAAGTAATCATGCAAAGGATTACTTTATTATTTGCTCACATGTCCCAAAATCATGCCAAATTGAGGGATATAGTTAACTGAAGACTTTGGAGCTTTTTTGCGTGGCTTGGGGGTCAAAATTGGAGAGTTTGGTCAACTTTTTGGTCAAACATATAGAGGAGAGCAGTTTGGAGCTATTTTTGGTCGATTTGGGACAGTTATAGCCCTTATTTTTAGGGATTTTCTTGTTTGCTTGTGGATCAATTTTGAGAGCTTATTTTTAGAGGTAATTGACTGCAGTTGACCTTCCTAGGTCTTTTGGAGAGGGCTGATTATATATTGTAAGAAAAAATTAGGTTTTTCTAGTTCTTGCCTTTTTTCTCTTTACAAGTTTTGAGAGACAAAGAAGGTTTTGTAACTTATTGCAGATTTATAGAGATTACAGTAGGTTACAGGTTCTATACTTTCTCTTTTATGCAATTGTTCCTTTATTTTTTAGCTTAATCAAGTGTCTGCCTTCCATTAATGCAGCTTTTGTGAATGATTTGATGAGATTTTATTGCGTTTGAACATCATAACCTTTAAAATCATTGTCTCATTTGTACTTGCATGTGTTAGATAGCATTGAAAATCATGGGTCTTAGGCTGTGCAATTGGAGTAATTTTCTTTTATGTTGTGAAAAACCCTTTTCCTTCAAGAAGAAAATCATTTCCAGCCTTCCTTAGAATTAGTTATGTGATCAAACTACCAAAAGTGGTTTGTGTGGATAGATTTTTGAGATCTATTGTGAGTTAGATTGTCAGTTTCCATCAAATTTAGGTGCATCACAATACTTTAGATTATAGTTTTAGTGCTTTTAGTAGATCCTTTTAACCCTTTTCCATATCAAAGTTATAGATCCATTGAATATTATAAGGGAACCAGCCCATAATCTGGAGGTTCAAGCTCACCATAGGTCACCCACAGCCTAAGTTTGATCCCATGTTACACAGGATTGCTGGGCTTCACAGCTCTGCATAACGGGTGCAATCCTACTCGTCAACATTCTTTAGAAAAACATTGATGATATTTGTTTATGAGCATATTAGTTGTTGTTATGAATTGTAGTGGAGAGCATAGGAATAGGATAACCCTATCCTATTTGTATATGGGTATACAACCACCTAACCACCACGAACATGTTAGTTTCAACCATGTTGGTGTAGGTTTGTAAAAAGGGTCATGAATATATTCATTATTTTCCTTTGAACCCTAGCTTCACTATAATATGATGTTTAAAGAAAAACTCTGTATTAGAAATCTGTGGTTAATATGATTGAATTTCTACTATGATCTATTGGGAAGGGAAGTCTTACAGCCCCTCAATCTAGACAATAGAATAACGGTAACAAGTTGTTGGCTTGCGCCTATATAGGACCTTACCTTTTTGCAAACTTAGAAAAAGATAGGATTAGGTTTGGGAAACAAATTATATAGAGGTATTATGATATATATAACAAGGATTTGGGCCTTTTCAAAAACCCATTGGCTCATAGCTCCAATAAAAAAATGTTTACCCATAATCAAAAATAGGTGTATACTATAATAGACTTAGAGTAGGACACAATAAACTTATATTGACATATAAACAACTACCTAATTATGTTTTACCTATTAAGTATTTCAGAACTATCTTGCCCCTTGAACATTGTGTTGATTACTAAATTACTACATTGTCCCACAAATGAGCAGGCTAGTAACTATGACAAAACATAATGTTACTAGTGGAAGATGTTATTCATTGTTCCATAACCTCTATGGTATTAATGGTGCATGCCTTATTGGATACATAATGACATTGATTTGTGTTAATATTTAAATTATGTCAAGAAAGTGTAGGTCATGCGATTGGGCCCTTTTCATTGTGCATAGCATGACTACCAACAATGAGGAAGATGTGGCTTATGGGGGCCACCTTCTCTCGTGTGTTTCTATCCATCTTACATACAATTAGAATTATTATTCTTTGTGTTCATATAAAGATGTTGTACGGTGTGTTCTGGGAACATTCTACCATTTCTAGATAGCAGGTGAGCATGTGCTTCTATCTCATGTACATACATGCACAATGGTGTTGTGCATTTTTTTTAGTAGATGTAACTAGACCATAGTAAGAAGTTTCATTATTTTGGGCTATCTTAACTATTAGGAGATGGGGGTATATTTGTACCTTATTCTCAAATAATTGGCCAAAGTATTTTGATATTGATGTTGTAAAGTAGGTCGTTAATCACCATGTGGTTCTCATCTATAACCTCCATCATGAAGGTTAAGGTCTCATGTATTTTGGGCATTGTACAAGGGAGTTTGTCAAGGCTCTATAATTGGAACAAATGTGCTTGCATGATGCTCTTTTCCCTCTTCTTGGTCACATATCAACAACATCAGGTAATTGGTAAGACTTGTTTAGATATAGACATGTTTATCAAATTTAGTTATGTTGATTTAATGATTTATATGATTCATAATATTGATACTAATGATGATTATAGTGATAGTGCCAATTTTTTATTTTTTGCTAACTCCTTTATGGATGTAGGTTTTCATGTTGTCCACACACACTAATTTAGATTAACTATTAGATGAAGTTATGATCATTATATGTATGATGATTTGATATCCTAAGTTACATTATAAATTGAAATATGCATATATGTTAGATATTATTTTTTTGTTATGACATGTATAATGTACCAATTAGATTTATTTATTTACTTTGTATATTGAATCAAATTTTTAATTGGCATATTTCTAAAATATTATTATATCTAAATTTGCATAGTGGCTCATAGTAGATGCACTATATCCTAGAAAGTTGAATAAAATTTAGACAACCTAGTAAAAACTTAAAACTATACAAATAAAAAAATAGAAATTTTTTTAGTCAAACTCACAACTCAAGGGTAGGTTGTGATAATAGCATATATGTCTCCATAACATATGGATTATAGTGGAAAAAATAAAAATTATTTGCACTTGATAGCTATGGTAACATGCTGTTAACATCATAATAGCATTGTAGCATGGATATAAATTCATATTGGTATATGAGCATAACAATGCTTTAGTTTCAACCATTCATGAAATTGTGGATTATGGGGGGCCACCTAGTCCCATGTGTTTCCCTCCATCCTACACACAACTAGAACTATTATGTCTTGAGTCCACATAAGAGAAGTTGTAGGGTCAGTGGTTTGGGAACACCCTGTCATCTCGAGATAGTAGGTGAGCATGTGCCTTTATCCCATGTACAACTGCATATATCATACATTTTTTAGTAAATGTAACTACATGATAGTAAGAAGTTTCAATGTTTAGGCTATCTTAACTACTAGGAGATGAGGGTATAGTTATACCTCATTCTCAAATCCTTAGCCAAGTTATTTTGATATTGATATTGTTAGTAAGTTGGTTGTTAGTCCCCCAACACTAGACACCTCAACATGTAGTTCTCATCCATGACATCACTCATGAAGGGTAGGGCTCGTGTACTAAGGGTGGTGCATGGAGGAGCTCATCAAGGCACTATGATTGGAACAAAGGTGCTTGCATGATGTTCTTTCCCCTCTTCTTGGTCACACATCAACAACATTAGGTAGATGGTAAGATTTGTTCAAATATGGACATCTTTATCATATTTTGTTATGTTGATTTAAAAATTTATATGATTCATATTAGTTGATTATTATAGTGATAGTCCTGAAATTAACTCCTTTACTGATGCAGGTTCTCATGTTCTCTAAACACACTACTTTGGATTAACTATTAGAAGAAATTATGCTTATTATACATATGATGATTTGATATCCTAACATTGTAAATAAAAATATTCACATGTTATCTATAATTTTTTGTCGTGACAATCATGTATAATGTACCAATTAGATTTATTTATTTATTTATCTACTTTGTAAACTTTATAAAATATTGTTATATCTGAATCTGCACTGTGGCTTCTAATAGATGTGCTATATCCTAGGAAGTTGAATAAAAATTAGTAAACCTAGTTTACAGCATATATATGCCTCATTAACATATGAGTTGTGGGAAAAATAAAAATGCTTTGCACATGATAGCCATTGTAACATGATGTTAACATCATAAGGAAATTATAGCATGAATAAAATTCATATTAGTATGAGCATAATAATGTATTAGTTTCAACAATGTATGGAATTTTAATCTTATAGGAATGATAGGTCACCAAATCAAGAACATTTCAGTACTCTTTCTTTTGATAAGGAAGAAGTGTAAATAGGTAACTACTAATAAAAGCACCCAAAGGTGTTATTAGATAACCAAAAGTCACATATATAAATAGTTCTATCAACCAAATAATGTACATTTATGTTTATTTTTATGAGATGAGTTGAGAAAATGATAAATTAGATGTTGTGCATAAATTACAATAAGAGGATGAAATGGAACAATGCAGATGCACTTAATGATCATCGTCCCTTACTCATTTTAACCATCCAAAAAAAGCTGGTATAAATCTACAGTGACACCGTTGAGGTGTAAATATAAGTGATGTCGTTGAAGTGTAAATATAAGTGATGTTAGCTTAGCACAATGCTAAAAAAAAAAATATCGTATTTTTATTTTTATTTACTAACACATTAACTTACAACACAAATAGGAAAACATTACTAATATTAAAACTCATTTCACATTCACCCAAAATTAGGCATATATATAAATGCACCATCTATTATTGAATTCAATTTCCAATCAGGTTGCCCATTACTCCCTCATGTGAGACTAGTGCAGAAATGTAGTTCTTTTTCCTTTATAACTAAATTCACTTTTGGACAACTCCCATTGATTACATCGTTCCTATTTGCTAAAGTTACACTATTTCCATTTTTAGGTGCTTCACTATTAGAAGAAGTTATGATTATTATACATATGATGATTTGATATCCTTTAAGTTACATTATAAAAAAAATATTCATATGTTATCTATTATTTTTGTCATGACAATCATGTATAATGTGTTATGTAGAAAAGAGTGATCTAACCTTAGGAGTTAAACTAGGTCAAAATCCTCTTCTACAAATGTTGAGACACAAACTGATCTTGACTTCTACCCTTGAGGGAGAGCCAAACTACAGGGGTTCTGCCTCTTTGTTGTATAGATGAGTGTTAGACCAAATTCAACCAATCTAGCTAGGGCACAAGATCAAACCCTATTTGAGAAAGATTAGGCTACAGACAACTGTCAGAAGCAATATCTGAGAAACTGATTGAACATTAGAGGCAAAGAAACAACTTTCAAAACTTGGATTTGGTGACCAAAATGCATAGGACTATAAGCACCAAAACCATGCACGGCCTCCACGAGGACCCCTATGATGACTCACATCCTTGTCACGTACATGTAAGCGTGAAATAACATCCTCTCAGCAACAACTCTCTTGGTGATGTGTGTTTTTCTTCCTCCTTGTGTTTTCCCCCTTTGTTGTTTTCTCTCTATTTGCTTTTGATGCTTTTCAACACTTGTTGATTTGTGTTTCCTATGCTTGCAACCCTATCCCTAAGCCTTGTATGCATCTTGTAGGTGAGTTTTCACCTTTCCCTAGTGTTTTTCATCCATTCCCACCCCTAGAGGCCTTCTAGAGGTCCTCCCTAGCCATCTCCAACTTTTGATTTTCATTTTCACTCAACCAATTCAAATATCCCCCTATTATTTCCAAATCTCCCCTAGGAGATCCTACTTTTGCAAGTGGAGATTTGGATTTTCACACATCATTGGCTTGTTTCCAGAGGTAGATCTCCTCCTTTTCATCTCCTCTACCATCTCCCACCATGGACTTTCACCCAAGTGCCCTCCTTTGAGGGTCACCCATGGGTCGCCCCTGGGTGACCCTAACTGGTGAAAGGGGTGACCCATGGGCGACCCTATCGTGTTTTCATTTGCAAGTTCACTTGAGTTTCTAGCTTAAAATAGCTTTGTTTTCTCCTTTTTTTCTTCCTGTTTTCATGGAATTCCATGCCAAAGATAGAGCTCACTATTTTGTGCACCCACACATGCATAATTAGCTCTATTTCATCCTTAGTTAACAATTCATGTATTCTAATGCACTCCTCTTTCTTCACTTCTTCTTGAGTGATAAGCTTTTACTGGGTAGATCACTTCAATTTTAGCCCATATCACTCTTGAGTCTTCTAAGTCAACTCTCCAATCAAATTGAGTTAACTCTCATTCTTCTTCTCCTCTTATCCCTTCTTCTAACCTATAAATACCCTCTCATCAAGCACAAAGGGAGGCAATTTCATTTGTACACACAGTTCTTGCAGGTTATTTCTCTCCAAATCAAGCATTCTCATGCTCATACAAGACATAGGATCCTTTTGCTTTTATTTGTTGTCTCATCTAGCTTTCATACAAGCTTGTTTCGCGTCCATACCCTGCTCACATCACAAGCCATAGTGCTTGAATCAAGCTCTCATTGAGCTCATTTTAAAGCTTCAAAGATTATTTTGCTTCTCTATTCTTGTTGTCGCCAAGAGGATCACCCTGTTGCTACAACAGGATTATAGGTTGCCGATACAAGCATATCTGAGGGTAGTGGAGGCTCACGTGTCTCCAGGTTCCTTCATGTTTTTTTTTCATTTCATAGTAATTAGATAATCAAAACTTTTCTCTTGGGATAAGTAAATACATGTTTTTTCCTTGATAGGCTAAGTAGATTTGCATTGTTAAATTAGTTTCCCTTTCCAAAGTTCATAGATTAAAAGCAATTCACTTTCTTAGATTAGATTGATCCACATATTCAGAAGACAAACAAAAACATAGAATACATTGCATTAGGTAACTTCATCATAGCTTACATATATTTTCTAATTCCTAGATTAAGAAAAAACACTTTTGATTTCAAAAAACATAAAAAAGCACAAAAAGATGTTTTGCACTCATATAGGCTTGCATGCATATAAAATCTAAAAAGAACAAAAACATTAGCCATGTAGAAGGTTTACAAACCCTTGGTCTCAACACAAGGTCAACTTCAGTCAACTTTGGTCAAAACCCTTGGTTTCATCACAAGGTCAAACAAAGTCAACATAAAGTCAAAACCTTAGGTCACATAAACACTAAGTCAAAAACCTAGGTCAAGTGATGCAGAGGCATCCACACTAAAACATTAACACATAGCATGGATGTCTGCAGCCCATCATCATCATCATCATCATCATCATCATCATCATATTTGACTTAACACTATCAGCATCATCATATTTACTGTCGCCGACCGATATCCTCCTGATGACAAGCCTTCGCCCTTTCGCCTGTCAGCAGCATCATCATATTCAACTACCGGCAGCATCATCATGTTCCGCAAGCGCGAACATCCTCCTGACGTCCACTGTTCACTTCAGCGACAACTTCCGTCTTCACTACCTTCAGCATCATGATATTCAACATCATGATAATCAACAGGATAAAGAACATCCGGTTCCTTCCATTTATCCTGATGATGACGATCCTTAACTCCTCGCACCGTCCTCTCGATGCTTGCGTCACCCCGATATCCTGATGACGTATATCCTGACGACGATGACGTCACCCGCAGCTCCTCAATATCCTGCCGCTCTGAAATATCCTGATGACGTATATCATGATGATGATGACGTCATATCCTGCTGTTGGCCAAACTTAGCTTTTTTCGGCCCGCGATCAACCCGATCTTCTTCCTTATGCCGATACGCTCCTCTTCGGCACCTCCTGATGATGATCACCCCGACGCACATTCACTTTATGCACTCAACTGCATCATGCTCATCTTCACTTATCCGGATGACGATGCCCGAAGCGACTGCAGGATATTCACCAAAATACCCTGATGATGCCGTTTTGACAAATTTCCAGCCTTAGCAGATTTTCACTGTTCTGATCCGCCGAACCTCCTGGGATGACTCGATCCACTTCCAGGGTGATCTTCCAAACTCTATCAGCTCGACCTAGCACATACCCATGCTAGGGTCTTCAACATCTCTTGACGGCGATCCTGCACACCTGCATGCAAACAAACAAACTAAAACCTAACCTACTGTACATAACCATTCCACCGATCAGACGAATCAACGGTGGAATGGATCAGCGAATCCATGAAACCACCCAAAACAGCAAATCGATTACACAAAGGAGATCAAACAGAAAACGAAGACAACAGGATCTCTTATTCGATTTCAAAAGATGCTATTACAATATTCAGTCGCTCTCTCTCTCAGCAAAGCCTGATCGATGATATCTATAATATCAAACGATCCTCATGCTTAAATAGATTTTCCTGCGAGTACTATTGACCCGACTCCAAGCGGCTGGGAACTCTCTAGGCGGCTGGGAGATCCAACCGGACCTACAGCATGACAGCTGTCTAACAAACTACCTAAAAATAGTAAAACATGGTCAGCATGATCTTAGTACAGTCAGCATGACCTTATTACATGCATTTGGTCTTATCAGACCTTCTTGGAAAACATAAACAAGACTCAAACTAACTAACTGCCTCATGAAGGCCAGCTGTCAGGTAGGTGCTCCTGCACCATCAAGTGAAGGTTAGCTTAAACCACCTCTCTCTTGTCTCGAGTCATGAATGTGCCCTAGACTTAGAGGTGAGTGGGTGAGGGCAATCCTCGATGAGATAGAGGAGATCCACCCTAGACAACAACAAGATCAACTAGTCATACAACAACAAAGAGAAGAATTTAGACAACTCCTGATACAACAAGTAATCATCCAGCAACATGAACAACAACTAAACATTAATGAGAATAACAGTCAAACCACACAATGTTGGAACATCAGAAACCCAAACAAGAGAACGATGATAGTTAGTGACCCTTTGGGTCATATAGTTATCTTTACAACCATGGTCACAGAACACCGCATCCAAACAAGCACACAACAACATAGGCCCCATGACTGATCAACCCCTCTCTGCGAAGTCCAGCTCTCCAACAAGCCAGACCACCTCCGTGTCTCACCTCCTCTCCACTAGATACTTCCACAAGAGTGAGAGTGACATAGAGGTTCACCCCTTGGCAAGGAGAGAAGGGTCCGTGTGCGCGCCAAAACTGACTCAACCGCCCCTGGCCATCGAGTCGTGATTTTGAGCGTATAAGGACCAGGGCACTTGGGCACCCTAGGCCTCTTTTAGGGTTTACAGAAACTCTCACTTTTGTCAGGTCTACACCTATAATATCTCTCATCTCTCAAGATGGTATCTCCTGAAACCTATTTGTCTGCTCTGCACATAAGAAAGAAGAGGAAAATGTTTGTGGCTATATAGGATCTTGCCTCAGTCAAGCCCCTGTTTCAGTATTCCTACCTCACATATAGCGAAGATTAAATCCATATGTCATGTGTACTCAAAAATCCTAAGTGTGAGCAATAACATGCAAGATCTAATCAAATAATAACAAACCCTAATCCTATATGACTCAAGAAAATAAGAAAGAATGTCTCACTCAAGGAAGCTCATAATTGCACCTCAAGGATGAAGATTCATGGAAGGTTTGCATAATAAGAAGGTGATACAACCATACCCTTGGCAGGTACTCAAGACAAACTCAAGTTGGTGGTTCCAACCCTTCTCCCAATCATGTAAAGTGCTTTAACCTAGGAGCCAATGAGATAGACTCAAGATCTCATCTCCTAGCCTTCATACAAATCTCTCCAAGAGAAAAGTAGAACTCCACTTGAACAAAAACTTGTAATAACACAATGGCATAGAGAGCAAATAGCAATAGAGAGCTTTTCCACATTCAAAATCAATCTTGTCATCTAGTTTTAAAATGAGGTGAGTCACTTACTGTTATACAAGGCTATAGAAAAGAGTAATTAGGATTAAAATGCTGACATAATGCGCTAGAAAACAAATTTGAATTTAGGGTCGGCCTAAACAACACCAAAGCCGACTTATGACTTTAAATTGCCTACCTAAAAATAGAAAGGACCAAGGCACTTGGCCGCTCTGGGCCTGGGGCAAATTAAGGCTTAAGTCTGCTCTTAATCTGGGGCTAACTCTAAATCTTGATTTATTTCTCAGGGTAATGACGAAACTTTAACCAGAATCATGACATTTTCTATAAACGGGGCCAAAACAAGGTTTTAAGGTGGACCTAAAAATGGACTAGGCTTGGGATCACTAAAGGGAGGAGCCAAACATACTGAAACTGTGTCTGCACACAAGTGTACACAATTTATGACATAACATAATATATCAAATAGATTTATGTATTTAGTTTGTAAACTTTATAAAATATTGTTATATCTAAATTTGTATAGTGACTTCTAAGGGCATGTCCCCATGCGGCTGCTTAGCTTATTTTGGCTAGTTGCTTAATTTTTTTAGGATATATTTGTGGAGCTAGTAACCCCATGAATTTTATTTTTTTTTTTGCTTATTTTAAGAAATTATCTTAATTTGTAGTTTTTTACTATATAAAAAACAAAAATAAATTATCTTAATTTAGAAGAAAATAAAAAAGGAGGGAAGAAAATATATGTAGTCACATGGCATATAACTTCATCCTCCCCTTTTTTTTCAAGGCTTATTTTCAATCCCTAAAATTTAGTTGCTTCACTATAATAGGGAAAGATTCCAAATTATCCTTTATACATAATTTAAAATTTGCATGGGATTACCTGTGTTACTCAAATTTAAGCAAAAATCCATTTATGTAGCGGCATGGGGACATGGGGTAATAGATGTACTATATCCTAAGAAGTTGAATAAAATTTAAACAGCCTAGCTTACCTAAAACTATACAAATTTTTTAAAAAAGAGAAAAAAATCATAGTCAAACTTGATAATAGCATATATGGCTCCATTACATATGGGTTGTGGGAAAAATAAAAATGCTTTGCACATGATAGCCACTGTAACATGATGTTAACATCATGATGGAATTGTAGCATGAATAAAAATTCATATTATTATGAGCATAATAATGTATTAATTTCAACAATGTATGAAATTGTACTTTCGGAACTTTTATCTTATAGGAATGATAGGTCACCAAATCAAGAACATTTCAGTACTCTTTCTTTTGATAGGGAAGAAGTGCAAATAGGTGCAACTACTAATAAAAGCACTCAAAGGTGTTATAAGATAACCAAGAGTCACATATATAAATAGTCATATCAACCAAACAATGTACATTTATGTTTATTTTTTATGGGATGAATTGAAAAAACAATAAATTAAATGTTGTGCATAAATTTCAATAAAACTACAATGACACCTTTCAAGTGTAAATATAAGTGATTTTAACTTAGCAAGATGCTAAAAAATGAATATCCTATTTTTTTTAATTTTTTTACTAACATATTAACTTTCAACACAAATGAGAAAACATTACTAATATTAAAACTCATCTCACATTCACCCAAAATTAAACATATATATAAATGCACCATCCATTATTGAATTCAATTTCCAATCAGGTTGTCCATTACTCCCCTCATGTGAGACTAGTGCACAAATGTAGTTCATTTTCCTTTATAACTAAATTCACTTCTGGACAACTCCCATTGATTACATCGTTCCTATTTGCTAAAGTTACATTATTTCCATTTTCAGGTGCTTAACTATTAGAAGTTATGATTATTATACATATGATGATTTGATATCCTAAGTTACATTATTTTTTTTTGTCATAACAATTATGTATAATGTATCAATTAGATTTATGTATTTAATTTGTAAGCTTTATAAAATATTGGTATATCTGAATTTGTATAGTAGTTTCTAAGGGAGGGTCCACATGCAGTTGTTTAGCTTATTTTGACTAGCACTTAATTTTTTGAGGAGATACTTGTGGAGCTAGTAACCCTATGAATATTTTATTTTTTTGCTTATTTTAATTATCTTAATTTGTAGTTTTTTATTATATAAAAAAAACAAAAATAAATTATCTTTATTATCTTAATTTAGAAGAAAATTAAAAAAAAAAGAGGGAAGGAAATATATGCACCCACATGACATATTTTTCATTATGTAGTTGTTGCATAACTTCATCACCCTTTTTTTCTAATTTCAATCCCTAAAATATAGCTGCAAGATTCTAAATTATCCTTTATACATATTTTAAAATTTGCATAGGGTTACCTAAGCTACTCAAATTTAAACACAAAACCCATTTATGTAGCCACGCTGCATGGAGTAATAGATGTCCTATGTCCTAAGAAGTTGAATAAAATTTAGGCAACCTAGTTTATCTAAAACTATACAAATTTTTAAAAAAGAGAGAGAGAAAAAATCATAGTCAAACTTGATAATAGCATATATGCCTCCATAACATATAGGTTGTGGGAAAAATAAAAATGCTTTGCACACAATAGCCATTGTAAGTCCAGGGCTTAAATTTGATGGCCTATGACCATATTTAGGCATTTTTGTTGTAAAATACAATCAAAATTTTAAATAGATTGTATCACATTAAAAGAGAGATTTTAGGCAAACCATCAAAATTTATATAGGATTATGATAATATATATATTTAAGTTATACATAGATTTATTATACTAAAATATGCTTTAGTATTTTAAGGGCACATTCAAATAGATAACCGTCATTAAAAAATTTGTTGATAGGTAGGGTGACCGTCAAATTTAAGCCCTTATTGTAAAATGGTGTTAACATCATAATGGAATTGTAGCATGAAAAAAAATTCATATTAGTATGAGCATAATAATTTATTAGTTTCAACAATGTATGAGATTGTACTTATGGAAATTTTATCCTATAGGAATGATAGGTCACCAAATGAAGAACATTTCAGTACTCTTTTGTTTGATAGGGAAGACATGCAAATAGATAACTACTAATAAAAGCACCCAAAGGTGTTATTAGATAATGAAAAGTCATGTAAATAGTCCTATCAACCAAACAATGTACATTTATGTTTATTTTTTATGGGATGAGTTGAAAAAATGATAAATTAGATGTTGTACATAAATTACAATAAAGCTACATGACACCCTTGAAGTGTAAATATAGATGATGTTAACTTAGCAGAATGCTAAAAAATGAATATCCTATTTATTTTTTATTTACTACCACATTAATTTTCAACACAAATGAGAAAATATTACTAATATTAAAACTTATTTCACATTCACCCAAAATTAGGCATATATATAAATGCAATTTCCAATCAGGTTGCCCAATACTTCCCTCATGTGAGACTAGTACAGAAATGTAGTTCATTTTCTTTTATAACTAAATTCACTTCTGTACAACTCTCATTGATTGCATTGTTCCTATTTGCTTAAGTTACACTATTTCCATTTTCAGGTGCACCTGGTTACATATTACAAAATGAGTAAGTTAATATAAAAATTAATCAAAAAGCTGACAGAACCCACAAAGAAAAATAGTCAGGAAAGCTGTAGTGAGCTTACAAGATGGGAAATCATGAGATTAAAACCACCACCTGAATCCTATAGAAAGTATTGACTATATTTAAACTGAAGATTAAGTGCTAATGGCGAGCAATCTTGGCCATATTTAACATGTTTTAAATTCTATTTAATAGCTTTTCAATGCAAAAGTGAGAATAACCAAAGCTAGAACTGGCTTATGAAAACAATTCCATAATGACAACATGACAAGAGTACATATGACAAGGCATTTCAAGAAGAAAGCACTGCCACGTGCATGACTATTCTTTAAAGACTCCATTTTAAGCTCCATTCTGAGGCATCTGATCTCAGATTTTATTAAATTCAATACCCCTCGATATTAACCATTTATGAATGAACAGATTCTGCAGACATTTGAACAAATCTTTTTCTGACCGGATCTTCCTTTTCTTCAGCAGCATAGCAATCCTGGAAAATAAAGCTTTCATTCAATCTCTTTTGAGTGGGAGGAAAACAAAGGAGAAGAGCAATTTCAAGAAGATCAATGAATAAAATCCCAAAACAATAAACACAAAAAGAACCAGTAGAATGCACATTCGAAACATTTTCTTCTTCAAATGATCCTCATTGTTTTGCAACAGTTACTAGGAATGCCATCAAATTATAAATTAAAAAAAAAAGTGAAACTCTTAAAATTATTAATTTATTAAAAATTTGTGAAGTGGAAAATAAACTTATCCTAAATAGAATATCATATATTGATTAAATATTTTTTAATTGGAGGATTAATAAATACTAATTTTAAAAATATATATATATATATATTTAATGATTAAAATTTTGAACTATTAAAATTTGAGAATTGCAAAGAAAGTTCACATAATAATAAATTATTGACCAAACAAGTTTGAAATAATTAACTAAGACATCAAGAATGTGAAATACTATCATGTTGAAAAGAAATATATAGACATCACTTAATTAGTTCAAGGACTTGATGATACTATAACCCATCCAATAAGTCATTCATTGTTTCTTGATTTAAAAGCTTACAAAATCATTTCCAAAAAGAGATGACTTATAAAAAAACCTCTTCATGTGTATTATTTTACTGAAGTATAAGTTTTTGTGAAACCAAAAACCTTTCCATGTAAGAGGTAAGAGACCTGATAGGTAGTTTATTTGATGGATTGGATTTCAATCATATAATTACCTTAGAACATTCAAGAACATGGTGAAATAAATATAAGAAATTTGACCATTATATTTAGCTTAGGATATCAAGATTCCACAACATGATATAAAAAGTCTATGCTTGGATATATATATATATAACTTCAAGAAAAGTAAGAACATTTTGAGTTGGTAGCACCAACCTAATAATCCCATTTACCCCCTTGAAGGTGAAGGGACACACTTGGCTATGAATTCACCTTAGGAAGAAAAAGGGAATTTGTGACATTTGATTTTTAGTATTATGTATATTGTACACTTTATTAAATAAAGCTACCAATATCAAGCATTTGTAGGCATTCCATAGTGTGTATTTTTATTCCATGATTAAGAGAGTTGTGCATTATAGTTAGGAGAGGCATGTGTAATTCCATAGGGGTGTTACATTTGTCTATCTCTATATTTGTTTTGTACTTAGAGCTCAATACCAAATCCACAAGACATAACATTCTATTTTGAGGTTTTCTCACATTAGGTTTTCCTAAGGTAGCTATTATGACCATATTCTTGTGCATTTAAACTCATTTTCTTTTATGTCATTTAAATGAATTGTCATAGAATGTATGAACTGTAGATATGAATCAACACTTTAAGCACAACTTATTGAAGTAGTGGCTAAAATATGATTCATATAACTTTATAGAAGATTTATGCATATTCACACATTCCATTTACACACAATTAAATGATGGGATAACTAGTTATTTTAGCTCTTACATACAAAGTTGGCTTGTCTACATTGAACACTAACTAGCTTAGATGTCTTAAATATTGGTATTTGGTTGGATATCAAGAGATATCGACCATGAAGGCAAAGACACTAATATTTAAGGTATATTGATGTTATCTGATTATTTGAAACAAATAAGAAAGATATATATTAATAGTACTTGAAATATCACTTATTTTTATAAGAAAAACCTACTTCTAGGGAGTCCAAAATTACTTTTTGAATCAAATCCATGCACCAAATGATCATTATATATTCTAATTTTATTTTTTTCCTAATAATATAATTCCTCTTATGGATGAAAAATATTTATGTTTCACAATTCACAAGTCAATTTTTCAAACCATAAATATTTTTACCATCTTTTAATGGTATTTTCGGCTTTTCATTTTTCTACTAATATAAATATTGAAAAAAAAAAAAATAGCCCATGTGCTACTATGTAACGTTTATTTTTATAGTCTAATTTTTGAGATCACCTCCTCTAGGTGCAATAAATACTTATCCATCTCACAAAAGAATGTGTTATAACTTTCACACCCCCATCTCTCATTATTTAATGTCTCTTGGTATAAATAGGCATGTTGGTTAGATTTCACATTAAAAAATATACTTGAATTAAGGAGAAGACCTAAATATGTATTCTTTAAAAAGCTAGGGTGAAGTCGAAGGTATGAGATGATTAGTCCACAAGCTACTTAGTGAAAGCCTTGAATCATGAAAACATGTTAGGAAAAGAAACTTTGTAAATTGTGCAATTTTAAATATATTGAAGATGGCTTATTTCCTCTGCACTAAGATATGTTTATGATGATTAGTTCATATATTTTTAATTTGAATCTAAATGCTTATTAATCAACTATCTCTATAAATAAATTGGGATTTTTTTTTTAAAATATTCTTTCTTTAAGGTGTTACATGAAAAGAAAAAATCTTTTAGTCTCATTTTTCAAATGCATTACTTTTTCCCCTAAGCACTTATCCGTAGAAGAATCCAAAGATTGGAAATAAATTTCAATTAGAAAGAGTCCAAAGATTGCAAGGGTTAGTGTTACTAAGTCACTTTTTTTGAATGGATTGAAAGCAAATTATATTGTTTACACATTTTATTAGATTGTACAAATCACTTTATTTAGCTCTTAGACAAAGAACAATAATTATATGTACACTTGGTTACTAAATAACATAATGTGACGAGTTACTAAATAAAACAAGGAGACCTTTATTCATCTTTAATAGAAATAAATAAATGACTTTTAAAATTGTCATCATCATATTCACATTTAAAAATATACTTTTAATCAAGAAAAGGCTTGTAAAAAATAAAAGTGCATACCTTGCACACTTTTATACCTTTATTTTGTCATTTGCACATATGACATAAATACATAGTTGTAGTACTCAATTTGATATATTTGGTGGACAAATCAAATTTTACTTAGAACCCATTAACGAAAAGCCATTACAAACCAGCTTAGTATGGACCGATCTATATCCCAAGGTTATTTATCACCCTAGACTAGGCCATGTGGTGCAACCTAGTCCACCTCATTTAAATTTCAAATCTCATTCTCCAACATCTATCCTTTTGAAAACTAGTTGATATCCCATGGCTAGTGTGCCAAAAACTTTGAATTGTGCAACTATATACATGTATCTAAGGATAGTCCTAGGTCATTAAAATCCAACGAGACAACTAGGCAATCATAGAATCACACAAAAGTCATATTCAATTCAAGAGCCCTCAAAGGTTGAAGCTATATCTTTGCACTACACCAGTTCATTAGCACATTAGACTTTGCATTTGCATGCTTATAGCATCTTGTTCTCTTAAAAGAGTTTGACTAATATCAAAGCAACCCCATTATGCTTCGAAGCACAATCACATCCATAACCAAGTAAAAATGTGAGTACAAGCAAATTCAAAAGGCTATTCTAGCAAATAACCAAAGTGCATCAGAAGGCCCAATCTAAAACTAGACTACATGACACGATCCTATCTACATCAATATAATTCTCTACATGATTATATCACATCATTCTAATCACCGTTTTATATCTCAATTCCAAACTCTTATCCACTATTAATACATATAAATCAATCAACCACCAAACACCCCTATCACACGCCAAAAAACAATTCCTCCTAAAATGTCAGCTCGAAGCCTCTTTTTTTTTAACCCATCCCTCCTTGTAGAAAGCTAGGCATTGGTGAAGGTATGAGATGATTGGTTCATATTGACATTGAAAAACACACTTTTAACTACTCCCCATTGAAAAAAATAACTAGATGGCTTGGTAGGTAACTTCGTGAAACTCCACCCAACAAAACAACATCCGAGGTTTTCTAAACTACTGCAGGTAAAAACATGAGCTTAAAGGTGCAATTAGAAGGGTTGTGGCAATGACACGTGGAAATGGGTCCAACCAACACAATATAAGGGAAGAAGAAAAGGAAATGTAGGGTAAGAAGGTACCTCAATCACAAGCAGACAATAAAATAGACAATGGAAAAGTGAACACTCACATGTGACTTCCTTCCGAAAAGTTTCTACAATTTAAATAACTCTCACTGCAAAATAGAAAGAACTGTACATAGTTGTTTTAAATAGGACCACACCCACTACATGTTTTTTATTTTATCTAGCTCACATTTAATGAATGCCCCCCATGATAATATATGTCTATGAATATTACCCAAAATATATATATATATGGGTGGGTGTTTTTTTTAAAAGGCCCCGTGATAATATATGTCTATGAATGTCACCCAAAATATATATATACATGGGTGGGTGTTTTTTTAGAACATAAGTTGAGATAGCTTAACCACTAGAAGAATAATACATCATAGGTATCAAAAAAGTTTGAAATTTTCTAAATTTAGCAATTTTTTTTAATATGGGTGTCCCACCAAACATGGAGGTTAGTTAGTAAAGCATATACCAAGTGATGAGAGGAACTAGTTTCATTTATCTTGGGCTTCTTAAATATAAAATCTTAATTATAAGATTCTTCTTTATAACAACTTAATTTGTTTTAAATTTAATAGTTTTATTGGTTTGTGGACTTATGGTTCATCTCACCTAAGTCCTTAAAGAATATGTGTGGATTATAATTTTTTAATTTCTTTATATATGAATTTGGTACATTTTTTAAAATGAGTGCAAGCTTGGTCCAATGGGTTTTAAGTGAATTTAGACATCAATCTTCTAAATGTATAGTGTGACAACATGACTCTAGATCAAAGCTTCTTTATTAATGTAGGAAAATAAAACCACTACATTAATTCAATTTAATTAATTATATTTTAAATTAAATGAATTGAGATTGTGATATTGATATTGATAAATAAAAGAAGAGTGTTGGAGTATGCTTATCTTAGTGTGGTCGGTTGTCTTTGTATTAGTCTAATGTATTGTGACTAATGTAAATTGAAGATCAAATTTGGAATTGGAATAGCATGCATAATACATATACAGACATATCCCTATGTTTCTTCTCTCTAGGATGAAATCACACGCTATTCAATCACCCTAGCATGGTTGTGTTTCATAGGCACAACTTTATCCTCTATAACCATAAACCTCAAAAAATTGTGTACCTACAAATGAGATGTTATTTTAGGCTAATGCAATGTTTATGAACACCTTAGGGTGTTTGTTATGCAAGGATTGAAGTGTGGAATTTACTTAATCCTTAGTAAAACCTATTTATTGTTTTCACAAAATTGAAGACAAAAAATACAATCATGCAAATACCTAGATGTTGTAGTATTTGTTGATGATTGATGTAATTTATAAATGTTGCTACTTGATAAATGCACTTGAGGAAGCTTTTTAATAATTGTTCATCATTTGAAAATCATCATTACTAATGTCATAGGGCTTGTCTTTAAATATGACATCCTAAGCATTCAATCAAATATTTTGATGCATAAGCCAATGAGGCAATGGTCTAAATTGGTGAAAGAGTTAGCTCAAGATTAGCAAGAGATGTTTTTAAATTTAGGCTATGCAATTGTGTATGGAGTTCTATCTGAGGGACATAATCACATCCATGTTCCAATCTAGGATGTGAAAGTGAGTGAAATGAGATATACGAATGGATGGAAGCTAAAATGGACTAATAAAGGGATGGTTTCAAGGTTTTGTCAGCTTATGTGTAAGAATGAATTAAATTTAGTACCATAATGAAACTCTAGGCTCTTTACAAGCTCTTATCCATTATGAGGATCAACGATGGTGGTGGTGGTTAGTGTGTTACTATTGGTTTCTTGTCTTAATAGGAAGGTTATTCATCTATTGATGAGGAACGGTAGAAAATATATTAGAGGAATGAGACAGTGTGTAATTAGCTCTTGGGAGGCTCATAGATGGGTGTATCCAATGTATATTTGTATATAATGATCCTAAAACTTTAGAGTTTGTTAAGAGCACTTTAGGCGAATCAGTTCTTATGACAAGGAAGCACTCTAAGATAGTGATAGGAGGTAATTTTATAGCAAATCTTATATTTTTCATTATAGATGCTTATGTGAGATTATGACAATTGCAATTATTTATTCCTAAGTAGTTTTTAAGCACCACTTTGGCTAATGGAGAGGTTGTGTTTGAGCCTGAAGAAGCCTTTGGTGGCTAGGATTGAGGGTAAAGGCTCTGCCTTAACTCCTACTATGGGTGGTGGTAAAGAAGTTAAAAATGCAAAGCTAAGGTGTGAAGTGGGTGTCCTTAAGGATTTCTATGGTGTAGGAAAAGTACTCGTAAGCTTGCATGTTCATCATCATCACAGTTACCTTGAGGTCGATAGTGATTTCACCATTCCTATTTTCTATGGCCCATCTATTCGTAGATCTTGCCATCATAAAGAAGTTTGTTATGGTATGTGTTTCATGGACCTCATAAGCCACTGCAGAGGAAGATCAGGGCAAGTGGATGATCAATGGGTGGAAGAGGTTGTTGACGATAGTGATTTCACCATTCCTATTTTCTATGGCCCATCTATTTGTAGATCTTGCCATCATGAAGAAGTTTGTTATGGTATGTGTTTCATGGACCTCATAGGCCACTACAGAGGAAGATCAGGGCAAGTGGATGATCAATGGGTGGAAGAGGTTGTTAATACTTTGCATGTATCTCTGGTATGCAAGGAATGATGATTTGTTGTAGGAGCTAGTCTAGGTAATGGATCTTGTTAGTTTTTATTATGGTTTTTTAATTTAGCATGTCTTGTACTTTTCATTTAGTTCATTCTACAATTGGCCTTGTAAGGGTTCTAGTTATGTAGGGTTTTGGGGTAGTCCTTTGGTTCTAATTGATAGTCATGCAACTTTTTGGAAGATTTTCATGTGATGTATGTTTGTAACTCATTTTATATTTCTATTTCAAGGATGGAGAGCCCTACAAATCCCCCACTAATTTATATCTAAAAAATGTTTTCTTTACATTTCTTTATTTAAGTACTTGTAATAGCGAAATTAGTATACCTATGTTAAATCCCATTTGTTAGGAATTGCATGGAGAAGATATCAATTAAATGCAAATAAAGATTAAACAGAGGAATGAAAAATACATAGAAATAATAATAGTGAGAGACAATTTTTAATGTGGTTCACCCAAACTTGGGCTACATCCACCAATAGAGAGTCTAATATTATTATTCAGCAAATCAAACTGATTACAACCAGCAATCCTTGCAACTCAATACCGCTACAAATGCTACAATATAATATCAACAGAAACCCTAACCCTTAGCCATTTTTATCAACACTTATGTTGGTTACAAAATAGGGTTTTTTTTA
Source organism: Cunninghamia lanceolata (assembly GCA_027924645.1). Taxonomy (NCBI): domain Eukaryota; kingdom Viridiplantae; phylum Streptophyta; class Pinopsida; order Cupressales; family Cupressaceae; genus Cunninghamia; species Cunninghamia lanceolata. Next base: position 1,016,172 of record BSBN01000135.1, on the reverse strand, counting down.
TGTCGGCCAATAGAAAAATAACTCCTGACACCTTTATAAAATAATAAAAGTTGTTTGAGGTTTCGGGTGCGGTGCCCCTTGACCCTGCCCTGTATCGCAACAAGGAGTGTGCCAAGGGCGCTAGCCCTTGACCCCATCTTGGGGGCTACCCCAAACCCCCATTAAATAAGTTGGGGGGAAACCGTGCCGACAAAAGTGGAGAAAATTTAACCTCTGAGTCTGATTAGGCTCCATGTAACAACACCATTTAGTTTTGTGCCCACCTTGGAGAATGTTTTTAATACATATACATATTAACAAGTAGCACACTCTTATGCTAGATTTGGCTCATGTCGTAATCCCTATCCATTCCTTCTTCCTTCCACTGACACTTATTGATATTCATTCTTCATTCACCCTCATTTATTATGTACTCCATTCACACTTAGCTCAATAAATTTGCTCCCTACCTCTATATTATTACTTCCTTGTCTATATTCATTTTTGTACCACTCTGAGTTGATCCCGAAGCATGTAGGAATGAACCTCAAATTCAAATATTCAAATTTAAATTACAAATTTCCTACCCCTTTTCACTAGTCATTGTGAGCTAACTTAGTACACATTTGTGCAACATGTTACTATGTCTTGGTATTTAAAGACATTTAATGTGCCATTAATTCATATGCAAAACATAAGGTCAAACAAGGACAGATTATTAGGCTACATTTCAATTTCTAAGGGAGAAAAATTATAATCTATATTATTTGCATATATGCCACTTGCACACTTGTGTATGCTATCTTTGAACCTTCACTCAAAGTTGTAAAGTCCATAGAACCAAAGGTCTAGCCTAGTAGAACTTGACCCTAGTGGTCTAGCAGATTCCCTTAAGGTGTTTATAGATATAAAAATCCTTACAATCTTATTAAATATCAAAAATCAGAGCGAACATGTTTCAAGATTCTAAGTTATATTCTAGCTCAGATCTGCACATCAAGGATTAAATTTACAGCATTCAAGATCAAACCCACAATGCTTGAGATTGACCCTCAAGGTTTTTTGTACTTTTTCAAATTCTTAAGACATATATTATATAGAGGGCATAATTTTTAGGATAGTGACAAATTTATTTTACACATCATTAGTATTATCTCCACACCATCATTCCTAGAGCTATGCACCTAATTCCTCTCATTTAGTTATTACATTTATTATTGTCACCAACGCAACTCTAAATTTAATCTAGGTTAAATGTGTGAAAACTTTTTGCATTTATTTAATTGGCCTAGATTATGTAAAGCATTTTTTTTTTACATTTTATTTGTGAACTTGACTTTGCTTACATGACCTAGAGTTCCCCCTAGGGTTTCTCCTTCATTTGGGTTTTCCATATCTATATCTTTTATTGTTTTATCATAGTTTTAGGTCTTGTTAGGGTTTCTATTCTCTATTCTATTGTACTTTATTGCTATATTTTTGTTTAGATTTTTGTGGCACATTGATAAACATTATTTTTTGTCCACCCTTGCTTTAGCCTCTAGGGTTTACATTTTACACGTGTTTTAGATCTAATTATTGATTGATTTTCTAACTTTTATCATCCCTTAGTTCATTTTATCTATTTTATCCTTAAGGTTTTTAAGAGTTATTTGTACACTAAAATATCTTCCATCTCATCCCCCTTATTTGTGAGGGAGTGCTTGTTTGAATCCCCATATGGCTCAATCCATTGAAAATAGTGTCTCTAATTATGTCCCTAGGAGCAATGTTGCTACTATTATAATTGAGAATGAAAATAAAGAATATGATCACAATGAACATGTGGCCCAACAATAGTTTGCACATGAACTTGCTAGCTTGGCAAATGTTGAAAATCTATAAAATGAGTAGATATGATTGATAATTTATTCATCAACAAACCATTTGGATTAAATATCTTGTAAACCATTGGTGCTAAGTTTATTGGTCCTAACTCTTTGACTAGTGCATCTATCCATCCTCCTCTATCCACAACCATGCCTTCGTCTACCCTTGTACCATCTCTTGACTTTGTTCTGGGCTAATATAGTCTACCTCCTAATTTTACTCCCTCCACCATACCTACATCTCACATGCTATTTTTTATATCCACTCCTTGTTCACAACCAATTACTATTCCCCTTACCACTTCCATCACTCCTACACCTATTGTTCATACCATTCCTCTGACTAGTGTCATTCCTACTCCTACTAGTGCCTCCACCCTACCCACATCCTACTCCATACCACTTTTGGTTCCTATACATACACCTTGTTATGTATCTTCATTTATTCCCATGCCCTATTATATTCACCATTCAACGCCTCCTTACCTATCTCATACCCAACCTTCTTCCATGGCTTATTTTGTAGATCATACATATAGCCATCCTAATTGGCCCAACCTCTTGGTTACCATTCCCTCTACCACTCTAGATGTACTATTTCAAAAGATTGATAAAGTTCAAAAAATAGTTGATAATATGTTTAGGGAGGTAAGACAATGAAGAATTTGTTGAGGCTAGAAATCTACCATTGGTATTCAAAATTGTTATGCATCCTCTATCCATAGGTTTTGTGGCATCTTATTTTTTTATGTCTAATGGCAAAGGTGGCCCTAGCGTGCACGTTGATGTTCCTTCATTGTTACATGTTTAGACTTTGTGTGTGATGATAGGCTCTTGGATAAATGTTTTCCTATAAAATTGAAAGACTATTCTAGTGAATGGTTCTTCTCATTGCCTTATGGGTTACATATTCATTTTTTGACTTGACCAAGGAATTTTTAAAGTAATTCAAAGTTAATATGGGCCTTAAGATTAGTATTTTTAATATATTTGAGTGTTCCCAAGGACCTAATGAACACAACAATGATTATGTCATACAATTTCAATCTTATGTTCCATATTGCATCATCCCTTAAATGATTTAAAATTGCAAAATATCCTTATCAAGGGATTGTTTAAGCCAATTGTTGATAGTGTTTAGTTTAACAACTTGACATTTTTCATGGATTATCAAGTAGGTAGTGTTTTTTGTAGTGCATCAAATTATGTGATGTTTTATTAAATTTCAATTGCATAGTTTTTGAGTCAAACTCATTGACCAATATTTCATGAGTAGTGGTTCGCAAGAACCCATCTCATGTGAGCATGAATGGTCCACTTAGCATGTAGGTGATACTCATAGGGGTGAAGCATTGAGACTTCTTGGGAGGTCACCCATCCCAATACTACTCCAACTCAAAAGTGTGTTTAGATTCAACCATTTTGAAATGTGCAAAAAGATCCATGAAAAATGTATGCATTATTTTATTAGGATTCAACTGCATAGATTTTGAGCCAAATTCATTGACCCATATTTCATGAGTAGTGGTTCACAAGAACCTATCTTCCATTAGTATGAATGGTCCACTGTGCTTGATCTTGGGGAAACTCCATGGTTAAGTGTGCTTGAGTTGGAGTAGTGCTTAGATGTGTGACCTCTTGAGAAGTCCCAACTCTTTACACTCATGAGTGTCACCTAGATGCAATGAGTGTTAAGTGGACTATTCATGTTCATGGGAGATGGGTTCTTGTGAACCACTACTCATGAAATATAGGTCAATGAGTTTGACTAAATTACTATGCAATTGAATCCTAATAAAAGATCACATACATTTTTCATGGATCTTTGTGTGCATGTTAAAATTGTTGCCTATGAAGGATCAAACATTTAATTATAAAATTATGAAATCCTTTCATTATTTAGGTTCCTCATGGGTTTAGAAAATATTTACACACAAAGCTTAGGTGAGATTTTATAACATCTTATTTTGTCCTAAATAAGTGTAGCTAGAAAATGTCCAAAGAAGATATGAGTTATATGTAGGAAAGTATAGTATTAATTTTTAGATATTATCTCAAGGGGAACATCATTGTGCCAGAGAATTAATCATTGTCCAGGCGTTTAAATGTCTTAAGAACATTTTTTTTGCATAAGAATGCTTAGTTTGTTTGTTCACTTTCAAATCAAATATTTTGTATGTTGGAGCTTTGAGCAGAAAAGTAATGTAGGTTGTTGAAGAAGAATTTTGGAAAGAGATATTTTATTTTTTTATAGGGCCAAATCAAATATTTTATTATGTAGAATGGAACAAAATGAGAGTGAGGTCACATAAAAACAATTAGTAGATCTAATTTTCTTTCTTGTTGCAAAGTAGGGTAATAGTTTACAGGGAAATAAATGTTAGTTATAGGAGCAACCTTAGGTATATTTATATGTTATAAATGTAAATTTTTTTGAGAAGAAAGGGTTGGTCGCTAGGTCTCTTGGCTAAATTTGTATATAGTGTCCTCTAGTCTTAGTTTATTATAGAGTTTCAAATTTTAAGTTCAAGTCTTTCAGTAGTGCGTGATTACTTATTTTGTAAATCTGGAGAAGGTGCTTGCAAGAAAAAATCTTCTCCATGATCTAAATGTCTCCATAAGTGTCTAATAATTTCAAGGAATTTGACAAATCTTTGAAGCTAAATTTGCTAGCTTATTATTTTTTTGGTTAGTTTACTATCACAACAGTTGTAAAAGCTTTCCATTAATATTATTTGGGGTTGTTTGTTCATTTTTGGATGCCTAAGAATGTTTAGTCATGTGAAGATCTCGAGTCTTTGACTTTATGTTTGAGTGAAAGTGTGGCTATACTGGTAGGATCTCATATGTGTTAGGTTTGTGATCCATAATAGTTTTATAGTTTGTATTTTTAATAATTTGTACGAGGCATGCATCTCATTTATGAGACACCTCCTTAGTTTTCACCTTTTTAGTATTAGTTTATTTTATGATTTGTTAGTTGCTTAGGTTTTTTTGAGTCACTTTTCTATATGGTGGTTTAGGTAGTTTCTCATGGGAAGTGGCTTATATAAGCCAATGTAAAAGAAGTTATCAACACAACTCCTGCATATAAAATTTTGGAGGTTTCATTGATAATTTCAAATGTAGTTTTTTATCTTCTTTATTTTCAACAATGGTATTAGAGCATTCATTATGTTAGGGTTGTGGAAGAGGAATAGAGATGGAGAAATTACTTGTAAGAAGCGATTAAAATTTGTTTGGAGAATTAAATGTTTTTATAAAGTATTGATCTGCTGAAAATTGTGTTGAAGAGTTAAAATTTATAGTTCTTGTACATTACAATAAGTGAGGGTGTTAAATGTTAAAAACTATTGTAAAGGTTATTAGAATTCAAGTTGGGGCATTCAAAATTATTGTTTTGGTGTGGAAATATGCTTACGTGGGACGTTGAGGCATGTTGGGCAAGTGTTGCAAAGGCGTTAAAATCTGCTATAAAGTGTTTCAAATATTCTTTTAATATTTGTTTTGGCAGCTCCATATTACTATGCTTGCTAGAGAATGGCGTGCGCTTTTACTTTGTTAGGTGGAAAATGGCGTTTGCCAAAGAATTTTGCTGAAGTATCTCATACGTCGGAAATGGTGGTAGTCTTGCTTACGTTGAAAGTAAAAACTTATTTTGCATGAAAAGAAATTGTCTTTAAGAAATAGGTTTGAATACAAATCAAATGTTTTTCAACAATGAAGGGTAGAGGAGTTGGTTGGCAATCATTTTATAAGTCACAAAGGGGAGTCATTACGAGTTTAAATCATTTGTGAACACCAGTTGATTTTTTAAAATCCGGGGGTTAGTTGGGGAAGGTTGATTCAAAGAGATAAGGTTGTGTTTGAAATGTATTGATCTTAAGATCAAATGTTTGTATAAGAACTTGTTAAAGGGTAAAGGTAAAATTCCAGTAGTATTTCTATTTTTTGTTGTCTTTCTTTGTGTTACATGGTTAAAATAGTGTCTCATCTCATAAATAAGGACACTAAACACCTTAAAATTACAAATAATGGACCATTAACAAGAAAAACACACTAGTTTTTAATAATCTTCGGGATCTAATTGAAAAATAGCCCACACCCCCTATAGATGATAAATTACTTGAGATTCAAAAAGGAGATAAGAGGGCACTTGCACTATTAAAATCTTATTGTTCTCCACAAGTTATCATTCACATAGAAGCCATTAAATCTAAAGCTTGGAAAACACTCAAGGACTTGTATGACAAAAAACTAGCATATAAGAAAATTGATCTCCTAATGCAGATGTTGAATACTAACTTAGCATTGATAAAGATGTTTCTAAATACATTTCTAGGATGAAAATTTTGAAACGGGAAAACAATACTACATGAAGGAAATGGATGATAATATGCTAATCTCTATTATTTTGAATGGACTCAGTTCAAATTATACATTTTTAGAAATGTTGCAACTTAGTGGTAAGATAAATAATACAACATTTGATTCCATTTATGAATTGCCAACTTAACATGAACATTAATTTGCAAAGAAAAGTAGTAAACCTACAAAGGATGTTTACTTTACAAAGGTAGGAAAACACATAGTAGAGAAGAGACGTGAGAAAATGAAGCATTTCAAAAGCATTCTCCATATTCCTCCAAACATAAACACTGACATAAGCATACATATTCTTTCCAGCCTCATTATTACTAAAGTGACTCTTCCTCATCTACCAATTCTAGCAATCACACAAGAAAGCAAAAATGCTATAACTATGGTGGTATAAGACACTATGTTGATGTATGCCCTTCTAGAAAACAAACTTCTAGATATAAATAGAAGGTAGAAGCACATTATGTTGTTCACTCTAGTATATCTTCTTCTAATTGCTTTAGTTACTCTAGTTATTTTGACACATCATCTAGAGAAGAAGCATCCTACATAGCCAAAGAAAGTATTTTCTAAGTGATAGATTCTACAGGTCAAAATGGAGGTTGGAGGATTTTTTCCCTTCTCTAGTTAGCTTCTTACTTAGAGAATGCACACATTGCTTGAGAGGCATTTTGGTAGGAGTTTTTTACTTTTACTATTTTGGTGTTGTGGTTTAGTATGTTCAGTTTTGGTTTTCTTTTGTTAAGCCTTGATAAGTAGGAGATCAAGTTGTTTGGATTTTTTTTTTGCTACAGGGACTTCTCACCTCTCAACTAATAGTTGAAGAGACTATATTGGCCTTTGACCGAGGCATTGGTGATTGTACAAGTTGAGAGGGATTTCTAACACTACTAATGTTGAGCATCAATGTTGGCCATTAGGGTAGATATGACATAAAGTATTGAATAGCCAAGTTAGGCTTCTGTGTGGAGCTTAATGGGTTGATATAGTTGAAAAACCATGAGTGTGCTTATACTACAATATGGGTACAAAATGGTTAGAGCGGATGAACATGCCGGGCAAGGTGTTCATCATTCATGTCACAACTTGTGGGGTTGCAGGCTTCTATGTGAAGCAACATCAATTAATCAGTAGTAGGATATATGGTGTGTCAGTTTGTAGGTGTGATAGAGACTATTGGATGACATCATAGTCATATGCTCCAAATTATTTTTTGGTCCCCTTTGGATCAAGGGGATTTTTTAGGTTTACGATCCAAAATAATTTTATAATTTTTACTTTTAATAATTTGTATGGGGCATTCATCTTATTTATGAGACACCCCTTTACTTTCACTTTGTTAGTATTAGTTTATTTTATGCTTTATTAGTTGCTTAGGTTTTATTGAGAGTTACTTTTCCATATGGGGGTTTAGGTAGTTTCTCATTTGAAGTGGTTTATATAAGTCAATATAAAAGAATTTATCAATACAATTCCCACATATAAAATTTTGGAGGTTATATTGATAATTTCAAATGTAGTTTTTCGTCTTCTTTATTTATAAAGAATATGGATTTCTAGTTCTTTGGTGTATATTGATTTACTACATGTTTTTTCAATGCTTTATGGTTTAACTCTATTGTCAATGGATCAAGAGACTAGTCCTATTCTTAGCTATTTGATCAAACTTTTAAATGACAACTCGTCTATCCATTGTTCTAATAAATTATTCATAATTTATGTTGTACCAGTGTACATAAATTTAGTGCCACATGCCTTTGCTACATCCATTGAGAGCCTACACTTGTGAGTCATTTTTAGAGAGTTATGCATGTTTCTAGGTGTAGCTAGGGTAAAAATCAAGGCTAAATCATAAACAATAAATAATTAAACCCTAACAAGCACAATGAAGTACAAGATAGCATAGAAATCGAAATCACAAAGCAAACCGAAATTGAATCTCTACACTAAGCTTGGCTCTGCTCCATTTCTCTTCTCAATCTTGCATAGGAATGTAAGATTTTGAAGGATGAATGTTGGGTGCTCATTCCAGCAGCATAATGATACTTGGAAACTAGATGATGAGATGCTCTAATGTCATTTCGATAGCATAAGGTTGGTTGGCAACTCATTGATCAAATGGCTTGGTTGAGGGTTGATTTATAGGAAATGATAGATTTGAATGTATGGCTGGGATTGAAAGACTAATTGAACAATGTGGATGACTAGGATTGAATAGGGTTTCCCACTCCATAAGGAGTTGTAGTTATGTGACAAGTGTAGGGTAGACCTAATTTAAATAATATTTTATTTAAATTAGTTGGACATGTGAAGTGTATTAGATGAAAAATGTACTATGTGGCATGTGTTGCAATGAGATGAAAGGTGAGGGCTAATTCAAATATTTTATTTGAATTAGTTGGGACATGTGAAAAGGAAATTAATTTAATTAATTAGAAAGTGGAATAAGTGGGATTAGGAGTGGGATTAGGACAAAATGTCACAAGATGTCTCTAGTAATGTGTCGACTAGGTGATTGTAAGACATGGACAATTTTAGATGTCTACATTCTGTCCCTCTTTGAGATGATGTTACAAATGTTGTGACTAAGAGAAGTAACATCATTTCAAAGAAGCTAAGGTATGGATAGAGGAAAAAGATGATGAAATGGGATGATGATGCCCCCTCGAGATGATAGGTGGGTTGGACAAACATGGGTAGGCTCTTGAAATGAAAGGGATTGGTTAAAGAACAAAGATAAGGGAATGGATAGAAGAAATGGATGATGTGTTATACTGCAATGAAGGTGAGAAACCATGAAGTTTGATATAGCACTAGACATTATACACCAAGGTATAAGGACCAAGGTGACAATGTGTCTCGTGCACCAGCGTAATACAACCTTGTCTAACGTATGAGGAAGAAAACTTAGAGCATTAAAGTCCTAATGCACAAAAGGTATGATATGCCCTTAGATGCAAAGGTTAATGCAAAAAACTATTCCAACATACACGAGATATGAATATTAGTTGGAAATGATTAGGATGTGATAAAAATGAAGATGAAAATGAATACACACACAAGTAAGAAAGCATGCATGCGTAAATGATTTAAAAATAAATAAGGTATTGCCCTGTCAAGCTGTAAACCAATGATTTATTGATTTATTGATGATAATGATGATAGTGTCTGGTTTTAGGAAATGAAACATGTCGTATAAGATGCCTAGTCTAGTTTTTTACGATGCAACATCTTGTATAAGACAATTGATTGATTGATTGATACTAGTGTTGTTGGCCATGCGAATCAACACTAGGATTTGATTGATTGATTAATTGGTTTGGTTTACAACAAGGCTAGGATCAAGACCATTGAATGCAATTGGATAATTGGACTAAATTGATTAGCTTGATTGGTATGGATTGAGGATGACTTGCATTTGAGTTTATTGCTTGGATTGATTGATTTGATGGATTAGTCTGACTTGATGAAGTGATTTGATGTGAAGAATTGGGAAATTGATTGATTGTGATGAATTGAGGCATTGGATTGGATAAATTGAATTAAATGATGATTTGATAATTGATTGGAAGAATTGACTTGATTTGAAGAACTGATTGATTGATGATTGAATTGATTTGATTGGTTGAATTGAAGGAGTGATTTGATTTGATTTGATGTGATGATTGGATGAATTGATTTGGTTGATTGGATTGAGAATTGATTTGAATGATGATTTGAAGAATTGATTAATTGATTTGATTTGATGAGTTGAATTGATTGGTTTTGATAAGGATGAATTGAACTAGTGATTGGATTGGATGAATTGATTGAGTGGACTTGAAGAATTGGATTGATTGAATAAATTGATGACTTGAGAATTGATTGAATTGACTGATGTGAGGATGATGATTGGATTTGAGTGATGTGATGAATTCATTTTATTGCTTGGATTTTTTGTGGAATATTTGATTTTTTTTTATTTTGAAATGTTTTGATGTTTTTTTGGATTTTGGGGTGTATTTGATTTTTTTGGATTTTGATATGTTTTGATTTTTTTTGTGTGTTTTTGAAATGTTTTGATTTTTTGTATTTTTGAATTTTTTTTTGGATTTTGACATGTTTTGATTTTTTTGCATTTTGGGGATTTTTTTATTTTTTTGTGTTTTGGAAATGTTTTGCTTTTTTTTTGTGTTTTTGCAATGTTTTTTATTTTTTGGATTTTTGAAATGTTTTTTTTTTTTTTTGGATTTTTGAAATGTTTTGGGTTTTTTTGGATTTTTGAAATGTTTTGGAGGTGTCAATGGATGACAATTTGAATAGCCTTTGTGCTAGATACCAATGACAAGGGGAAAACTAAGCCTAGATGCAAGGAGGTAGGTGGGATTGGATGAATGGATAAAAGGATGGGCGAAGTGGAATGGATGGGTGCACCATAAAAGAGCTAGGATGTGATCTCCAAAGAGTATGTCGCATAGGAATAACATGCCCCATTCTAGGTGTTATGCTTAGGATTTGACATGACAAATATTATGACAATAGGATGATGATAAGATGGATGATACGATTGTTTGGAAGGGATGAGGTATATCAAGAGATATCCAAAACATTTGTCAAAATTTTTGCCCCATATCTTTATAAAGATCAAAAGAGGAAGGGAGGATGAATGGACTCAATATGATAGGTGTATGTATGTATAATGGATAAGTATGGTAGGATAGGATGGGAAATGGTATGATAGGATGGAAAATGATAGGTTAGAATGAGACAAGGTGCCCCCAAGTGTAAGTGACATAGAAGATCAACCTACACATGATGTCTATTTGCCAGGTTTTCATCATGATACTTATCCATGGTGCCACCAAGGGTGGTTTTCACCATTGGATGCAGGGATTTCTCTTTACTTTTTTTATTTTTTCATTTTTTTTACTGACTTTTTTTTAATTTTTGAATGGGATAAGTGGATATGGATGAGAGGGAATAGGGACTCAAGTGTCTAGTTCCATGAAAGGTGATAGTCCCATTAGAAATGAATGTCATTGCATGGACCATGTCATTATGCTCATTAATGTTGGTAAGAGATTGTATGAAAGGGAGATGGAGTAGGTAGATAGTGGATTATGATGTGGATTATGTAGGACTTATACAAAAGCATGGATGAAAGGCTTATGCAAAAGCATGGACCATAGGAATAGGATGAGGAAGATATGTAGGATAGTGGATGAAAGATGGGGAGATGGAGGTATGTGGGAATGTCGTGGAATGGAAGGAAACCAAGACCAACGGTTGCACACACCGTGATAAACATTAAAGCTTTTGATTTAAAGGTGGTGTGGGAAGCAATGGAGATGTTTTCTTAGGGGATGGATGATTTAGTGATTTAGGAACCCACATAGACTTAGAATTTTTATGATTTTTGCATTGTTTGTGGGATGAAGGAATTTGATATTTTTGAATGGAAGAGGATTGTTGGGATTTTTGAAATATGGATGCTTCGTTTGACTTGACTTCTTTTTTCTCTTAATGAACATTTTGATCTCTTATTGAACATTTTGTATGTGTGCAAAAAACTCCACTACTTTAGCACTCTAAATTTGAGTATCCTTTTTACCCCTTAACTTTGCTAAACCTTTTGAGATACTTACATACATTACTTAGAAAGGTGACTTCCCTAACCTCCTATAGATTGATATATTGTAGGTAAACCCAACCTACACTAGCACAAGACTCATTGTTTGTGCTTATCTCCTACCAAACATCTCATCAAATTCCCCAAGATTCTATTCAAAACCTCTATTTTCCCATCAGTTTGTGGAGGATACGCTAAGCTCAAACCTAACTTAGTACCCATCCTCCTACATAGTTTCCTCTAAAAGTGACCAATAAATTTGGTGTCATGGTTTGACACAATGCTCCTTTAAGTAGACCATTCAACTTGATAACTTCTCTAAAAATAGGATCACAATATGTGATGCATCACTTATCTTTTGGCACAAAATGAAATATGCCATCTTGGACAATATATCCACCATTACAAACATTGATTCATTATCACCCTTGTTATGGGAAATCCTAGGAAAAAATCCATGCATATGTCTTCCCAAGGCTTCTATGGTATTGGTAAGGGCTGATATAGTTTGGTGTTTTGATAGTTCTCCTTATCAAGTTGACATACTTGGAATTTCTACACAAGATTTTGCACCTCTACTCCCATCATCAAATAATAATATCATCCACTAAAGAGTGTCAATGATTTGTTCACTTTGAAGTGTCCAACTATTCCACCACTATGATTTTTATCTAATGAAAATCTCCCACATTGTCCCTATAATATGCATGGCTATTTCTTCTAAAACAACAAACCATCATGAATGAAGTATCTAGCCACTATGTTTGGTCCTTGCTAAATGGGTTATGACATGCAATCCATGCTTCTCCAAAATCTACATTTGTTGGATACAACTCTTTCATCTCTTGAAATCGTGTGACCTCAAGAGAATATGCTAAAACAATGGAGCAAATATTCAATACACCAAACTGTAGGTAATACAATGAAAGAGCCTTGCTTATAAAGGCAAGGATGAGAAACAAGGAGTTGTAGTCATGTGACAAGTGTCACATTCCTATCACATGTGATAACTAGAGGATAGGATGCTAACTAGAGCACATGTGTAGGATAAGACAACTCACTACAACTATCAACAACTAGAAACAACTAGAAACAACTAGAAACATTTAGTAGACTCACTAAGTCAACTTAACATGTGAATTAAGTGTGATGTGTGAATATTATTTAAATAATAAATAGTTAAATACTATGAATTATTCACACGGGGGAAATTGACTAAACTAGTTAGGAAAAACCCCTATTCACACCAACACCCCCCTTAAGTGCAACTTAGGGAGTAGCAGACTAAAGCAAAGATGTAATGATGGGTCCTAGCTACTAGGCCATGTTAGATACCCATGTACAACAATTCTCAAGTGGAGAAAAGGAGAAAACCTTCTGGGACAAAACTCCTCTCCAAAAGTGAGAATGCATAAGACAAATGGAATGAAAGATGTGATGGAAGGAGGACTCAAGACCCCCTAGAACTACATCCAACACATATGTATAATCAATTAACCCCCCCAGGAGTACAAGTGTGAGACTATAGCCCACCCCCCCCCCCCCCCGACAATGAAGTAGCTCATGTGTTGATGGTGAATGCCTGAAGAAGAATGTTGAAGAGAATCTAAAGTTGACAAATAATTCATTCTTCCCCTTAGGAAGAAACATGTCCAAAGGCTAATGTAAAATAAACTCCATCTCAAGGTATGAGGGAAAAAGCCTCATGATGTATGATGTCTCTAAAACTGCTCATGTGTTCACATGTCACAACCTAAAGATGTCATATGATTAGGTATTGCATGTCTAATCAAAGAATATGACAATCCAAGACAAGATGAAAACTCAAGATCATCAATCTCCAAAGATAAAGAATCCTTTGAATGATGCTCAAGATACTCCAACACAATGCCAAATTGTGAAAAGTAAAGAGAAGAGGAAGGTGCCCTCACATCTGAAGTAGAAGAATCATCTCCTTCAAAGAGGAGATGACTATCATTAATTATGTCCTCCAAGTCATCAAGATAGGACTCACAAAACAAGTCTGAAATACATGTCAAGTACTCATCCCATAAACCTATATCTATAAGACAAAGAATATCTTGCTCAAATGAAGTGGATGAAGCTATGATAATATCAATCTCTGAAGAAGCAGGAGGAGGAAGCTCAAGATTAGTCTCAGGAACTGAAGTAGATGCAAGAACACCAAGGTTCAAGTGACTAAACTTCTCCTTACAAACATGATTCGCACTTGATGCATGAGTTTGAATATCAATCATTGGTTCTACATCATCATCAGAAACAAAATGGGAGAATGTATGCAAGCGAGATGCATGATCAACCATCCCAATAACAATGATAGTTCTACTCTCCAAGTCCCGTATGATCACAGAATCAAGAGTGAACTCAACTGTCTTCCCTACAGCACAATGAGTAACTTGATAGATGGAAAGGAGATTGGTTGTCAAGGAAGGTACACAAAACACATTGTTGAAAGTACTCTCACCAATATCAATAGTTCCTTTTCTAGTTGCATGCATGTATGTATTGTTACCCACCAAAATAGGTGGCAAAGTACATGACTGAAATGAAGAGAACATCCTTTATGAAGAGGCCATATGATGAGAAGCTCTAGATTCAAGCCATCTATTTGACTAAAGACTTATTGAAGAAAAAAGTGCCTGTCCTTTTCCTTTGGTTGTCCCAGTGATAAATCTTGTTGTCTTTGGTGGCGTAGATGATGATGGTGTCGAAGAAGAATAATTGGGTAAAACTGATGCTAATGAAAGATACTCAATGTTATGTTTTGAAGAAGTTGTGACATCTCATCAATTTTTTTCTCATAACATTTAGTCTCATCATGTCCCAATTTCTTACAATAAGAACACTTTGGATTCTTCTTCTTATTGGACTCCTCTTTAGAAGAAGAGTTGGGGGTTTTATTTGATTCTTTCTCTTTCTCATTAGAATTTGAATCCTTTTGTTTCTTTCCCTTATTATTTGAAGCCTTAGGATCTTTTGTGATTTTTGTTGCAACTAGAGCCTGTGATCTAGGAGACTTCAATGTGCCCATGTGTAGTAGCTTGGCTTGTTCTCTAGTGATTTGTGCAACAAATTCCTCAAGTGAAGGCATAGTAAACTCACTACCAAAAGCATCCATTGTAGCATAAAATGTAGAAACATAAACTGAATAAGAAGGACCCAATTTTGCAAGAATAGATAGAATCAATTGTTCATCTTCTTTCTCAAGACCACAATGTTTGAGTTGCAACCTAAGAGACTTAAATTTGGTGAAGAAATCTTTGATTTGGTCAAAACCTTGAGGATTAAGTGCAATTAGCTCATTCTCCAATTTGAACCTTCTCATTTTATCTTGCTTGCCAAAGAGATTGTCTAATGTTGTCCAAATTTCATTTGATATTTTACAAGACTCAACATGAAATCTAAGATCTAGAGAAATAGCAAGACAAAGTGTGCCATAAGCCTCATCTCTTATATCTAACCATTTTCTTCTCTCAGTAGCACCTAAGGGTTCAGGATCCATGCCTAAAGTTATTCTATGTAACTTTTGTTTATACAATAGAAACTCCATGTTTTTCTTTCATTCATAATAATTATATGAAGTTAAAAGTGGAATTTGAGGCACATCCATGATGAAAAAGAAAAACAACAATACAACAACACCCCTTTACTATGCAAGAGAGCCCCCTCAATTTGTTGTGGCACTTTATACTTAGTGTGATTTACAATTGTCCTCAAGGGACCAAAATTGGGAAAACAATCAAAATCTCCTACAACAGAGATACAAGTGATATTACAATCACTCACACTGATTTATTACAACAAAAAAATCCCTTCAAAACAAGTTTCACTTCCTCAAGTCTCAAAATTCCCAAGTTATCACTCAAAAGCCAAAAAACTGACAAATTGAATTAAATGAACTTGGTACTGAATCTGAGAAAATTGCATGGACGGATTTGAAGAGCTCCTGAATACCTTTGTTACATCCCCAATTTTTGTCTTGCTAATACTTTTTACTTTTACTTGAACATAAGTAAATCTATTTTGATGTTTAGATTAATATAAAGGAAAAACATAGATTCTATTGTATGGCATTTATAGAATTATGGTAATGCAAATGTTTTATTGATTTAATAATTGTATTATGAGAATTTGGTTTATTGTTTGAATAATGATGCACTGATCATAATCTATTGATTTCAAGTTTTATACAGGATTACAGGTTTCAGATGACTCTTAAAGAAAAGAGAGGGTATCTTTCAAGGAGAGAAATATAGACCTTGGGTTATGGGTGTTCATTTGCCAAAATGAGTATAAGTGTTTAACAAAACGTGAACCAATATCGATAGAGGTAAGTCATGTTTTTTCAATATAACTCTTAAGTCTATTCAACAAGTAGTCGATATCTTTTGATTCTTTTCTAGGTTAGTCGTATGTGTCAACATTATCGTTCATAGAAGAAAATGACGTCTTCAAAGTAGAATGATGTCCATTTACGATTAATGTAAATCTTACGTCAACATTGTTGCAAAATTGTTGTGTTAGCTTCTTTAAGTCGTTGAAGGTTAAATTGTTGATATTAAACTGTCATATGATGATCTTATCAAGTCAAGTTGACGTGATTTAACAAGAGTTTGTGAAGGGGAGACAAGCTCGACCCTTTCACATTATTCGTAATCCTTTTGACTTAATATTATTATTATCATATATTGATCAAAGCATAAATGATCAAGTAAGGTAGTTGTCATGATAAACCATTACTTCAATATATATGAATATATATATAAATATCAACTTGAGATTAATATCTTAAGATTAGTAATTGCTTGCTCAATCATGGAGCAGTTGTAGGCATATTCGTAGGAATGCTTTTCTTGTCTCAAGTGATGGATCGAACTATCCAATGTGATCACAAAATGATCAAACAAGTGGTATTAATGCTTGTCAACTTCTTGAGAGGAATTCATGGTGTTTTAAACCACATTCTCCATGCTAAGTGGCCACCCTCTCGACATTTGTTAAACCATACATCTTATGAGGATTCGGTTGTAACCGCAACTTTAGTGGATTGTTCATGTATACTTATGTTTCTAACTGTTAAATCATGGGCAGTAATGAGGAAATGACTCTTTAGGAGTTGTGGTTGAAAACCTATAAGGAGAATGACTCTATGAGAGTCGAG
The DNA here is from genome assembly GCA_027924645.1 of Cunninghamia lanceolata. Classification (NCBI taxonomy): domain Eukaryota; kingdom Viridiplantae; phylum Streptophyta; class Pinopsida; order Cupressales; family Cupressaceae; genus Cunninghamia; species Cunninghamia lanceolata. The sequence goes on along the minus strand of BSBN01000135.1, from coordinate 999,155 downwards.
GGTGGATGTCATGCTTAAGGTTATTTGCTGTGGGTAGCAGGTGTGAAGAAACGTCTTTGTGAAGGAAATATACATCGGCCTTTAATGTCTTGAGGAGTTCGTAGCCTGCAAACTCGGTCATCCTTTATAGTCGTCGCTTGTCAGGTTATCTTTTTCTGCATATTATGCATTATAATCAATGTAGAATCAAATTTCTTATGTAATATTCACTGTAGTGTTTTGTATGCAGTTGTTCAAACTGCTAGTAAGGCTAAATCATAGAATTCAATGTGTTTTTTACTCAAAACCAACGGTGTTGACTATGTTAGAATCGCTATTCTAAGTGATAGATAGTTTTGTTAGTAAATTGCTCGTTATCATACAAGACATTCGATAGCATCGAGTGAGCCTTGTTGGCTGATGCATCCTAATATCATTAGATTTTGAAACCAGAGCACCATGAGCCGAAAACACACAATATGTTTTTAAAATTGTTATCATGTCAAAACTATTGTGTAGTGATAGTATGATCATTGCATTTCGCATGCCCAAATAAGGTTATTTTTGTAGTTATTATGAGCCTTATAAGCTCAAACCAGTCACTTTGATGATTGTGATTTATCATATAACAGATCAACTATGTTCTTATAAGTTTAATCATGCAAAAGACATTCAGTGTTTTTAGTGCAAAATGAAACTTTGGTAGGTATACTCTTTACCTATGAGTAACACGGTTTAATCATTAAGCTGGGTTGATATCGATTTAAAACATTCTTTGTTTAGTTTTATGTCAAAATGAATTCTATTCAAAACCTAGATTCTTAGTAATCTTTGGAAAACCATTTTATCTAGTCGAGTGATGGGAAACCAAGAATAGATTGGTAAGAGAAATAAGAACCATATGACAATCTTTATTACCTATTATATTAATCATGATGAGTATAATATTGTTGGAAATCATTATGATGGGAATAGAGAAGTCTAAACTTGAATATTGCATAGTAACGAAACATATATATATGTATATATTATATAAACTTTGTGATTAGCAATGATATCACAATAGGAGAAAAGGAATGTACTCATACTCCATTGCATAGGAGGTAATATATTTTCTGGAACTATATTATTCTTAATCTTGATTTAGTAAACCTAGGGGTCATTTTAAAACCTTAGTCTCATAGTTATGAGGTAGGATTATTTTGAAATATCGATTAAAGGTTGCAATGAAAACCCTAGTATCGAATATGGAAACAAATGTTTAGTTATATCTATATGAACTCGTCTAAGTCAAGTAGACCATTGCTATGAAAGATATTAAAACTATATATGTAAACATAGTTGGTGAGGATGAAACTATAAGAATATGACAATATCCAAGTCAAGTTGGGGTGGGTGAACATTTCGACCACGTTCAATATAAGCATTATTGATATTAAAACTTTGGCCAAAGTAATGCATTCATTTTCTGCATGCATTGTTGGTTCACTGTATCTGGATTGCATAACCTATCAAAAAATAATACTTAGCTAGAGGGTATCTAGGGTTGTATGGTTGATAGAGTTATGTAGGATACAACACTATGTACTCAAAAGGCAAATTACCACTAGTCACCTTTGGTCTATATTCCTCATGAAGGGTAGGGCCACTTCCTATGTGGAAGATGTGTGGGAGACCGTCGATCTGTGGATGGAGGTAAAACACTTGAAAGACGCTCTCTCTCTCTCTCCAGCAGAAAATATGCCAAGGCTTGTGATAAAGATGTCAGATATTCAGAAGCAGTGACCTTTCCAAATTTGTTTATGTAATTGAATTACTTATGCAGAAACTTGTAATTGAGAAAGACAATATGTCATATTTGTTTTATGTAAGAGAATCTTGCAATTTGTTGTTACTTGATTATATGATAAATAAAAGAAAAAATTTCTCTCATTTTTTTTACCTTGTTGAATTTATTTCATGGTAAGTTCACTATATTATTGTGTTTTTAGAACGTGGATGTTACAACCTTTCCAATGCCACAAGAATTATGAAAATCAAAGATTGTGGTTGAAAGTTGTGAGCTCAGAAGCCAAAAATGGAGATCTATCTTCAACCTGAAATAAATGTTGTCAAATAGAAAAATGTGGGAAAACTACTATCACCACTATGAAGTAGACTCTGTCAGCTTTCTGTCAATATATGGTTTGCTCGATTTCGATACCCTAGGAAAAAGTTATGCAAAAAATAAAAAAAGCCCCCTTTAGGGCCTTGAGGGGCAAAACAGGCCCCTTGGTGCACTGTAGCGGTGGCAGGTTGGTGGCCGCTGGGCGGCGACATCGGTGGAGGTGGCTGAAATGGGCTGAGTGGAGCTGGGTTGAGCGTTGGATTTGGGCGGTGGACTACAAATTATAATAATAGTTTTTTTATATTAAAAAAACTATTAAAAAATATATTTAAAAGGGTTTTCAAAAAAGTTTGTGGGGCCGAAGCCTCCACATAGGTCGGTGGAGCTTCAACCTAAGGCTCCTGCTTGCAGCTAGCCTTGGCAGGCCCACATGACCTATATAGGCCTATGCGGCTTGGCAGGGTCGTGCCTACAATGGCATAGGGGTGTCATTGTACACCGCCCTGCTTACAATTGAAAAAACCTTTTTTTAATGATTTTTTTAACAACTGAAAAATCCTTACAATCCGCTTGCAGAATATTAATAAAAATTACCATCGTATTTATTTACCCCGACACAGAAGATTCTGATGCTGATGCTTGCAGACTGTGTAGGAAGATTCTGTCTGATATAGAAATGGTACGGCCGTACGAATTTTCACCAAAGCCCTAAACAGGGGCAAAGAAATCACCCAAAAAATTTTGAGCTCTGATTTTCATGATTTGATAGGTGATCTATACAGATTTGAGCCTTCTAATTGCAATGGTGACGTCAGAATTGACCCAGGGTGCTCCTAAAACACTGCTCCCAACAAAATCTCTCCAATGAAGGAAGGAAATTATAGATTTAGCTCTGATACCATGTAAGAGTCAATGTGATTCAACAAGCCAGGGTCCCTGCAATCAAGACAACCTTCCACACTAAGAGAAAAGAGAATATGCTAAAACAATGGAGCAAATATTCAATACACCAAACTGTATGTAATACAATGAGAGAGCTTTGCTTCTAAAGGCAAGGATGAGAAACAAGGAGTTGTAGTTGTTGCCGATGAGGATTGAACCCTTATGAAAAGATGTGAAACTCTGAAATCCTTTGAAACATGGGGACAAACTCAGGCTGTGGGTGACCTATAATGAGTTTGAACCTCCAGATTATGGGCTGGTTCCCTTAAAATATTCTATTTGAAACTATGATTTCTATTTTGGAAAAGGGTAAGAAAGAAACTATACGGTAACAAAGCTATGAAATTTGGTGATGCACCTAATAAGGATAGCAAAAATGCAAATCTGGTTCACAATAGATTTTTTAGAAATCCGACCCACACAATCCAAACTTGGCATAAATATCACAAAAATATTTCTAAGGAAGGTTGGAAAAACTATTCTTTATGAAGGAAAAGGATTCTTCACAACATGAAAGAAAGGGTTTCAGTAACACAACCTAAGACCTGTGATATCAATATACTTAACACTTGCAAGTAAGAATGAGACAATAATTTTAAAGATTTCAATGAAGAATAAAGGAAAATATTGTGTGAAGAACAAAGAAATTGAACATGTAACCTATTGTAATCTCTTATTAAATCTGTAATCAATGAGTTACAAAACCTCCTTCTCTCTCAAAGTGTAAAGAGCAAAAGGCAAGAACTCAAAAAATGAGTTACAAAACCTCTCACTCAATGTGTAAAAGAGAAAAGAATGCCAGAACCAGAAAAACCTAAGTTTTTCTTTACAATATATAGCTTTCTCTCTCCAAGAGGCATGCAAAATGAAACTGCAGCTAACTGCCTCTAAAAATAAGTCCTCCAAAGTGATCCACGAGCAAACCAAGAAATCCCTAAAAATAAGGGCCCAAACTACCACAAATTGAGCAAAAATAGCTCCAAGTTGACCCTCTCCATGTGTTTGACCAAGATTCCTCAAATTACTCATCAAATCATGCAAAAAGTCTCTAATTAGCCTCAGTTAACTCAACTCATCAATTTGCATGATTTTGCTTTTGCAAAATTGATGTGAGTGAATAATAAAGTAATTAGGATAATTACTCTATTGTTAGTTACAATTTGCACTATTTTTTATTTTACAATTTGTGAAAAATAATAAAGTAATTTGAAGAATATTACTCTATTATTTTCTTATATTGATTTATTTGTAAAATCATGTATGATGAAAAGAAAAATAATCTCCTTATCTCTCCAATTACACTTGCCTAATTTGCATGATTTGAGCAAAAATAGGACTTTAGAAGAAAAATAAAAATCCCATATGTCTCCATGTGAGAAAAACCCCTAGTTTGCATGCCATATGCATTTAAGGCAAAATTCTACCCTTATCACTCCATTTACAATGAAAAAACATTTAGGCATGAACAATATCCCTTATCACTCCACATGCACTAAGGAGAAAATAATATCACCCTCTACCTTATTACTCCATATGCATACTTATGCCTAATGCATACATATTTATCATTTACAAATCAATGCATTCCTTATATCTCCCTTACATACATATCTTCATGCACAAAGCAATACACATCAATATCCTTATAACTCCCTTTGCATCATATAACACCTTCGAATCATGAGTTTACAATACTTACCTTTATGCAAAAAAAGGTCATAAAAAGTGAGGCATCGAGCCTTCACTTTCTATGATTGCAATTTTTTGACTTAGTAAAAATAAAGATTGAAAATCTTGGTCTCACGGGCCCCTGGCATAATCATTAGGTATCTTTAGACCTGAAAGGTCTTGACCACGATATGGATAAAGTTTGCAATGATTTTTTTAAAAATAGTCAAAAGATGGGAAAAGAAGCTCATCGAGCTCTTGGCAAAACAAGGGTTTGAAACCCTAAAAGTCATTTGTATGTCTCCATTTCGTGCTCTGCTCTATCGCTATCGCCATGCCGGTTGAGGGTTTGGCTCCTTTTGTGGTTTTTCTTGCCATTTTGATGGTCGTTCTCAGTCTTGCACTTGGTATTTTTGGTGTAGGGATGAAGGTGAGTCTGTTTGAGCTTTTACTTGGCATCTTTTGGTCATTTCTTCATTATTTCATTTGATATTCATGCCGCGGCTTGTATAGCTGTGTGTTGAGTCTTTATTTGACACACCCTCTGTTATATTTTCTTGTTTGGGTCTCTAGTATGTGAGCATCATTTTGACATTCTTGAGAAGGAAAACAAAAGAGAAAGACACGACTTCTCCATAGCCATGAAAGGTGAGCTCTCTTACTATTACTAGCTCTCTTTCTAGTTCAGTTCGACCATAAACAATGAAGAAGTATATTTGTTTTACCTATATACTTTGTTTTGATAGACAAAAGATGGCTTGATAGTCATGGCCTACATATTCTTCATCTGGGTTTTCTCTGCAACAAGTTTATTTGATTTTTTGTTGTTTACAAAATAGTGAAACCCTAGGGTTTCAAGCTATTTTGTTCTCCTCCTTGCTTTCGATGAAGACTGTCACATTTTCCCATCTGGGTTTGCAAAAAGCTCTATATTTCATTATATGACTGAAACATATATTTCATTGTGTAAAAGAAACACTAAATCTCTCAAAGCTATTCACTTTTTCTTTCTTGATTTTACATGAAACTCTGGGTTTTCATAAAAACACTCATCTCGGTATGAAAGAAAATAGATAATCTTTATTGTATTTTTCAAGAAGTGATAAGGGTTTCATTGTAACCCTGAACCTTTCACTCTCTTGTAACTCCTTTTGCACTCACTGCATACTGTATTTCTTGCAAAAATGGGGTTGTAACATAACAACAAAGAAAAGGATGGTTGTGTCAACCCAACTAGATTTTATATTTAGTTGTATCTCCTTTATCTTCTGTCAAATGTCAATGTTCTTGACTTATATGATCCTTTTTGTCTTTTCCATCATGAATCATGCATGTTGTTCCCTTATGTATCCACTGTATCATTTATCTGTTCTTATGCTTGAATAGTGAGGTGAAAATGAAACCTCCTCCTTTTGACACCTATCAATGAACATGTCATTTATTATATTCTTTGAAACCTGAAGGCATTCTGCATACTGGTCTTGTACTTGCAAAAATATTGAGGCATCTGGAAAATATGAGACATATTGTCTGTTCAATTTGGAGCTTTTGTATCTCATACTCTTATGTTCTTCACTCATCTCTGCCTTCTTTGCATATGATATGATACTTGTACCCTCTTGATCTTTATTATTGGCTTCTCATGGCTTGGATAATGATTGTATCTTGGTTGTTTGATCATGAACTGCTTTAGACATGACTACCCCTTGTGCTTATTACTTGTATCTATATGCTATGACTATCACTCTTAAGTTTAGGCTGTCCTTTATCATGGTTGTCACCCTTACGTGACTGTGCATAGTAAATGTGGTTGCTTCATGATTATGTGGTTGTACTTGTTTAACCTTTTGCAAGGTATATCTCTTTTGGCTGCCTCATGTACTGTTGACCAGTCTGTATTGTAATTGTTCCATTACTTTGTGATATTCAATCATTCTTAGATGATGTATATGACTGTAGATAAATAAAAAATAGTGCCTCTATTGTTCCATTCTTTTACTATTCATTGATCTATCCATATGTAATATGATTTTGACTTGATGAAAGCCAGAGGCTATATGCATCTGTTGCTTCATTATCTTGACTGCACCTTTGTATACCTCATATTTGTATTTTGAAAAACTAGAGACATTATCTTTCAGCCATCTATAGACAATATGCATTAGTTTTTAAAAACAATGATCTTTCCTCTTTCTGTTGTTCCATTGCTTCTAGATGGCTGTGATCTTTAAGGTGCTACATTTCTACTCAGGTGCATAGTTGTAACATGATATGTTTGACACTTGTACTCTCCTGTAGCAAATCATTTTTACTTTTTGCATACTTGAATAAATGCCTATGGCATCCTACATTGTTGTTACCTATCTCTTTCATGTATTCTTCAAGGCATTTGATGTTGGATTATTATGATGCTCACCCATTTATGACTGCCATACTTATTGCATATATGTGAATAGCAGAAACATACTTCAATCATAATCAGAAATGAAGAATACCTTTCATAACTGTACTTCATCTTTTTTTATCATTGTACCCCTGTCTCTTCTGCATATCAGTCTCTCTTGAATAGATGTACTTTTCATCCTGTGCAATGTAAATGACAAAAGGAACATAGTTTATAGGAGCAACTGCTCCTCTTCATTTCTTTTATGATTCCACTTTGACTGCACCAATGATGGTTGTTCTATGCAATCTGATGTCCTTCTTGAATGGATAAGAAGGGAACATGCTAGGCTCAACCCTTGTGGGAACTACATTTTTCTCCACATATTTTAATGTCTTCAAATCAACAACATTGTTTTTCCTATACCTGCATAATGAATAAACAAGTTAGCATAAAAACATACCTTATGGACTTGATTGATCCTCTTCATGATATTCTGATTTATGGCACATGTCTGATTGACTCTTTCATATGAAATGCATGATGTGACAAGTTGATATGTCTGCTTGATAAAAGCATATGAAAATCTTAAATATCTGGAGCTCTTACAGGTTTTTTCCCAATTTTTTGCAGGTACACTTGATACAATTGGAGCTAAAAATGAGGACTAAAGATATACTGTCAACAAGTTCAACAACCAACTTGCTCAGGCAATGATGGATATTTAATTTTATCATGTGTTCATCATTTCCTTTATCATCAGATATATAGCTTGCATATGTTTGTATTGCTCAGTTTCACTCCCATGGCTTGTGAGGGACACATTTGAACACTTCTTTTAAACATCAGTTAATTTATCTGATGCACTTGATGTATGTATGTTTTCTTTTCAATCAATGTGTTGATGCTTAAAATTGCACTGTTTCCAACACCAACATGGGAAACTCTGAGACGTGGGAATGCTCCTTAGAGTGACCTCCAGATTTTTAAAGAAGCTGGCTCTTCTCTCTCTCAAATGTATTTTGGGAAAAGGGATAGAAATTAAATGGAAAACACAGATGCAGTGAAAGAAAATTTAACTATGGCGATGCGCCTGAGTATGATTCGTTCCTTAATATTAAGCATAGTGAAGCTATTTTTAGGATTCAATTACATTAAAGAGCAAACAATGCATGATCAATGTAAAATATAAAACTAATAGAATCAAAGGCTCACAACTTAGAAGATTTTGCAATAACACAGAAAATATCAGCAACGACACAGAACTCAGTCTTCTTATTAATTTTCCAGTTACATAAAAGGCACAGAAACATGCACAGCTATACACACTTTCTGAATCAAGAAAACAAAACAAAGGCAAATGATATTACTGGCTACAGCACAAGTCTCCCAGAAATTTCGTAAAATCTCTGATAACAATCTATATGCAGAAAAATCTTTTTCTATCCTTCTATCTATCTTTAAATCTGTGATCTGGACCCATATTTATAGCATAGGACTGGCTCAAGATTGCCCGCACGATCAAATCCCAACGGTCCAACCGAACTGGAACTTAACTGGAAGTGTCTGACAGAAGATATCTTTTGGATCTGAAATAGTTAGCCTCTCTGCCAGTTCATTGGCTGAAACAAATACATGTAACACTCCTTCCCTTTAAATCAGGTAGGGACACCTGGTAGCTTCCACTATCTTTTGCGACTATAAACCCTTGAGACAGATGGCACCTTTCGCGTTACTTACTTGAAAACTGTCTCATTCTTCAGGAAACACCAGAAAGTGACATTTGGCAGCGTCCGCACGACTTGCAAATAGATACGTGGCGGCTTTCGCTTCAACTTACTCTTTACCATGTCTTTGTATTAGGAGTGCTCCGCCTTTGACATCTATCACAGTCCGCTGCCCCGAAACTCTTATCACTTACAGAAAATGGGACCCACTTCACTTCTTTCCCGAGCAACTTCAAAAGGGGAATAGGGACAGATGGCACCCTTCGTGCAACTTTTGAAGTGATACGTGGCGACTTCCGCTCAACTTAAAGAAACCTTACATTCCTTTTGAGAGTCTTGCGGAAGATGACACATGTCAGTCTCCGCTTTGCTTGCAACTTCATTAGAAACTTTATCAAAACTTCTGCGGATGTTGCCACCTGGCGCTTTCCACGCGACTCTGAGAAACACTATAAAAATATTCGGGACTCATTTAGATTCACGCGGACGATGACACTTGTCACGTTCCGCTTATCTTAGCAACTCCATAGGGGCCCACCACAGTCTTTACCGCAACATTGAGAAACAAAAGGAAGAAACAGTAGATGTTGACACTTGGCGTGCTCCGCAGATATTACAAGGGACACGCGACACTTTCCGCGTAACTCAAAGAAACTTATTGAAATCTTCCGCATCTGCCACTTGGCACCTTCTGCGTAGGGAGAAACTTATAAAAGGGGCTTTTGAAACTCATGAGAAACAGAGACGCAAATGTCGACACTTGTCAATTTCTGCTTTACTTGAAACATATACGGGGCTCCATCCGCGTTACTTAGAGAAACTTTATAAAGTGTCCCTGTTGATGACACTTGGCATGTTCCACGCGACTCTGAGACTTAGGCGAAAACCCTTACGGTCAAACTACACGGCCAAAACTGAAACCCTTACTGTCAAAACTGGAACCCGCACAACCGCAATGATACACATGCAACTAAAACAAAGTGTAGAGTAATTTACTCTACAGTTCTTGGCGACCCCGAGGACTTTTGAGCCTGCTCAAAAAGAATCCAAAAAAATATAAAATGTGGCAAAGATCACAAATTCTATAAGGCTGTCTAATAAACAGACCATTCTGTTGGATCTAGGGCATACAACTGAGAGGGGGGGGTGAATCAGTTGTATAAAACTTCTTGCTCTTTCAAACACTTGATTCTTTGTTGTTAGTTAGTAGCATATCAATTAATCATCCATGGAAGCATAATACATAAACACAAGAGCAGATAAGCATCAACACATTGAACACCAAGATTTTGACGTGGAAAACCCAGTTAAGGGAAAAACCACGGGGTGATTAACCCAAGAATTATTCTCTGTTAGAAGAATAAAGAAAAATGAATGGCACATGCCAATTAGGGCTCACTGCCCGAGCACACTGCTCACAAAGAGGCCCACTGCCTACAAGGAGACACACTGTCTACAAAGTGATAAAAATCACAGTCTTGAACTGGAGAATGACATCTCTACCATGTCTGGATCAGTTCCAATTAAGCCCAAAAACCTCTGTTCTGCCTTTCGCACTTCTCTTCGCTATGCCACACTCATCCACACACCACACTTCGAAATGAACTCACAGACTGCTATTTATACAAGACATCAACTTAGGATCAAACATCTAAGTCGGCAAACAATCATAAGAGTATCCACAAGATGAATAACACATCCGGTCGGCCACCACAAGAACATTCGCAGGATGAACAACTCATCCGGTCAGCTAAACAGAGCAAGAACTTCATCCGGAAGAATAACTTCAATTCCGGGCTCTACTATCAGTGCGGATCAGCAACACAACCTCAACACGATCCAGAAAACTTCACAAGCCTGCCTGAATGTCCGGATACATCCGCACTTCCTCTACTTGCTGGAATCTCTTGTCTTCCTCATCCGGAACTTCAAGAATACAGTCTGTCGCCACTGTAGAAGGTACTTCCGGACCTTCAAAACATACATTATCAATGCGGACCAATAACACAATCTCAACATGATCCAAAAACCTTCACAAGCCTGTCTGAATGACCAGGTACGTCCGCATTTCCTTTACTTACTGAAATCTCTTATCCTCCTTATCCGAAACTTCAAGAACACAGTCTGTCGCCACTGTCATAATGCAAGAGGTACTTCCGGACCTCCAAATCATACACAACTCGAGATGGCACATCACAAGGACATCCCAAATACTCTTTCCAAACCGCAGATTAGGATTGTACAATTCCGGACCTCACCGGACCTTTCTGTGATCCTCTGTCACCTCTAAGCACTTGCCGGAACCGGTTCCACACAGACAGCCATAACTTCTTCAGGTCTTCATGCGGACCTCTGAAAACTTGACTGAAGCATCTCAGGACTCATATCTGAAAACCCTTTAATCCGCATCCTCCGGTTTTCAACCTATCCAATATATTTGCCTTCTTCTCATCACTGTTCTTCACTGTTCCTGACTGAGGGTAATTTTCTCAATATCCTCAACACACAGCTCATCCAATCCTTCTTGTCAATGTAATATGAGTATGTTGACATCAATGACAACACTGGTTCACCTCATACTTGCAACAATCTCCCCCTTTGTCATTGATGGCAACATATGATGTGAAAAACCATCAAGACAAGAACTTCTCCTTTCTGTCACAGCTCCCCCTATCAACAACAACTTTTTACATGTCTTCTCTCCCCCTTTGATCATTAACCACTTGTTTTTCACATGTCTTCTCTCCCCCTTTGACATCAATGGCAAAGGGCTCATACTTGCAATTCTAATACATCAAAATCATACCAGCTGCTCCCCCTTAGTAGCAGCTCCCCATCATCAATCCGGATCACAAGATATGACTGTGATATCCACCGGACTGATGCACATCAGTGCATCTTAGTTTATCACCGGAGGGGCCATGACCCCTAACTTCTCCCGGAGATATTCAAAAGAGTCCTTGGGAAGAGGTTTTGTAAATATATCTGCAATCTGATCCTTGGAGGGAACATACTCCAATCTGACTTCTTCCTTGTTTACTTGTTCTCTCAAAAAGTGAAATTTGATAGATATGTGCTTAGTCTTAGAGTGCAATACTGGATTCTTAGAAATATTAATTGCACTTGAATTATCACAGAAAATTATGATAGGCTCCTCATATTCAACTTTGATGTCTCTTAGCATCTGCTTCATCCATAAGATTTGAGTGCAACTACCTGCTGCTGCAATGTATTCTGCTTCAGTTGTAGATAGAGATATTGCATCTTGTTTCTTGCTTAGCCAAGAAACCAATCTCTTCCCCAAAAAGAATGCTCCACCACTAGTGCTCTTCTGGTCATCCACATCTCCTGCCCAATCTGCATCTGTGTAAGCATGAAGAGAGAAATCCGGATCTCTAGGGTACCATAGACCATACTCAACTGTTCCTTTCAAGTACCTAAAAATTCTTTTGATTGCCATAACATGAGATTCTCTAGGATCAGCCTAGAATCTTGCCACAAGACCAACAGCCTGCATTATATCTGGTCTAGTTTGAGTGAGATACAACAATCCACCAATCATTGATCTATATTTTGTCTGATCTGCCTTTGGAGAGTCATCATCTTTGCTTAACTTACATCCGGTTGCCATAGGAGTGTTCATAGGTTTTGAGTCTTCCATACCAAATTTTCTTAACAATTCTTTCACATATTTGGTCTGAGAGATGAAGATCCCTTCTTTTGTTTGAGTAATTTGCAGACCCAAGAAGAAATTCATTTCACCAAGCATAGACATTTCAAACTCACTTTTCATCTGATTTGCAAAAGTTTTGCACATACTATCTCTTCCTCCAAAAATGATATCATCCACAAACACTTCAACAATCAATATGTTTTCATGATCAATTTTGAAATATAAGTTACTGTCAGCAGTACCTTTGTTGAATCCAATCTGCACAAGATGCTTATCTAACCTTTCATACCATGCTCTTGGGGCTTGCTTCAATCCATACAAAGCTTTCTTCAACTTGCAGACCATATCATCATTATCAGACAATTGAAATCCATCCGGTTGTTCAATGTAGACTTCTTCTTCCAGATCACCATTTAGGAAGGCAGACTTGACATCCATCTGATATACCTTGAAGTCTTTGAAGGCAGCAAATGCAAGAAGTAATCTGACTGCTTCAATTCTTGCCACCGGAGCAAAAGCCTCTTCAAAGTCAATTCCTTCTATTTGAGAGTAGCCTTTGCAGACCAATCTAGCTTTGTTTCTGATTACTTCACCAGCTTCATTTAGTTTGTTCCGGAAGACCCACTTGGTTCCAATTACATTCCTGTCTCTAGGTCTGGGAACAAGATCCCAAGTATGATTTTTCTCAATTTGCATCAATTCATCTTTCATTGCTTTGGTCCAGTTTTCATCATTGCAGGCTTCATTTATTATTTTAGGTTCAATCTTTGAAATCAGACAACATTCATCCTGATTTTGAGCAACATTCCTTCTAGTTTGTACACCTTTGCTTTTGTCACCTATGATTTGATCTTCAGAGTGGTTCAGTCTTACATACCTTGGAATTTTGGGAGTATCCTGCACTGCTGCTTCTTGATCAGGCTCATTCAAACCTATCTCTTCTTCCTGATTTACCAGATCAGGCTGACTCTGTCTCACCGGAGAGGATTGAGGTCCTTGAACACTGTCTTGGTCATCTTCATCAAACTCATAAAATCTTGAAGGCTTCTCAATTCCTTCATCAACTTTCACATTGGTGCTTTCTATCATCTTCCTCAATCTCTTATTGTAACATCGGTATGCTTTGCTTTGAGTGGAGTAACCCAAGAAAATTCCTTCATCACTTCTAGCATCAAACTTTCCTAGATCTTCATCTCTTTTAATATAACACTTGCTACCAAATACTCTGAAATATTTCACAGTAGGAGTGATGCCAAACCAGAGTTCATAGGGGGTCTTACCGGTGTTGTTTCTGATTTGAACTCGATTGAGAGTGTAGACTGCAGTGCTGATAGCTTCCTTCCAAAACATTTGAGGAACATTTGCTTCCAACATCATTGTCCTGGCAGCTTCCTGAATGGTCCGGTTCTTTCTCTCAACCACTCCATTCTGCTGTGGAGTCCTAGGAGCAGACAACTGTCTCCTTATACCCTGCTTCTCACAAAAATCAATGAATTCACCAGATGTAAATTCACCACCTCTATCAGACCTTAGACACTTTAGTTTCAATCCGGTTTGATTCTCTACCATAGCTTTGAAGATCTTGAACTTCTCAAATGCTTCTGATTTTTCTTTTAGAAAGGTAACCCACATCATCCGGGAATGATCATCAATTAACAACATGAAATATCTATCACCTTGCAGACTCTTGATTCTTGTCAGACCACAGAGATCAGTATGTACTAATTCCAATAGTCCGGTAGAAGACTGATCTTTGCTTTTGAAAGAGACTCTGCTTTGTTTACCTAGCTGACATTCTTTGCACAAACTATTTGTAGGTTTCATCAATTTTGGAAGATCTCTTACGGCCTGAGTATTGCTTATCTTGATGATGTTATCAAAATTTACATGGCACATTCTTCTATGCCATAACCAACTCTGATCAATTTGAGCAAACAAACAACTTTTATTTGAACCAACCAGATGAAAGATATTACCTTTTGTCTGAGTACCGGATGCAATCTCAGTTCCGGAGTTTGTAAAGATTCTGCATTTTCCATTTTTGAACCGGAGATCATAGCCTTTGTCCACCAACTGACCAACACTAAGAAGATTGTGCTTCAATCCTTCAACATACAGTACGTTACCTGTTTTGCTCTTTCCATCGAAGGAAATAGTTCCCCTGCCTCTGATTCTGCCAGCAGAATTGTCACCAAACTTTACCATTCCTCCTTCATACCTTTCCAAATTCAAGAACTTATTCTTGTCACCAGTCATATGGTGAGAACATCCACTGTCAATAACCCAATCATCCTTTTCTTCCACCTGAGCAGCCAAATCTTTTTCAACAACTTTGTGATTGACAGATTCAGAGAGTATTGAATCTTCTTCCTTGATGGCAATAAACACCCACTCATTTCCGGATTTGCTTCCTAATTCTGATTCATCATCTGTTACTCCTTCATTGTCATCTTCTTCATGAACATAATAGCAATTCTTTTGAAACCTTTGTCTGTTAGTATTAGACCTTGCAGATCTTTCCGGACATCTTGAAGCAAAATGACCAATCTTATTGCAGTTGAAACACTTAAAGGGTAGTTTTCCTTCATACTTATCGGATCCTCTTGGCAGTCTCTTTGCAATGAGGGCTTCAAGTTGAGCTGTTTCTGCTTCTTCTTCTTCCATGTCTCTTCTTGCTTGATCATACCATGACATTTTCCTTGATGAGTTTTCTCCCGGATCAAATCTCTGTTTGCCTTTCACATAGGCACTGGCTTTGAAAGCAGATTCAGTCTTGGGAGGATCATCTCCAAACTCGGTCATTTCAAATGTAGCTAGTTTGCCAGCCAGTTGTTCTCTTGTGACAGTTGTGTGGGCTCTGAATTCATCAATGGCAGCAACCTTGATTTTGTAGGCAGCAGGAAGAGATCTTAGGATTTTGCAGACAATCTCATTTTCATCTAAAGTTCCACCAGCATTTCTGATTCCACATACCAGCTCATTCACTCTTGGCATAAAGGTAGTGATGTTTTCATCATCTCTCATTTTCAATCTTTCAAATTTCCCTTTCAGACTTTGCAACCTTGCACTTTTGACAAACTCATCTCCTTCATACAGAAGTTCCAGTTTAGTCAGGATCTCATATGCAGTTGGTAGGTCAATAACATTCGAGAGATCTGAGTCATTCAATGCACTTAGAAGAGCTTCCTTGGTTCGCAGATTGTTTTCAGCTTCTGTGATTTCATTCAGAGTTGTCGGACCACCTTGTGGAGGTACATATGGTTTTGAAACCATAGCCAAATATGCTTTTCCCATACATTCCAAGTGACACTTCATGCGACCTTTCCAGAGAGTGAAGTTGGTTCCATCGAACTTCGGACTATCCTTCTTGTATGACGACATCCTGGATCTCCTCAAGCGGTTAAGCTCCTATCAGAGGAACTTAGCTCTGATACCAATTGTTGGATCTAGGGCATACAACTGAGAGGGGGGGGTGAATCAGTTGTATAAAACTTCTTGCTCTTTCAAACACTTGATTCTTTGTTGTTAGTTAGTAGCATATCAATTAATCATCCATGGAAGCATAATACATAAACACAAGAGCAGATAAGCATCAACACATTGAACACCAAGATTTTGACGTGGAAAACCCGGTTAAGGGAAAAACCATGGGGTGATTAACCCAAGAATTATTCTCTGTTAGAAGAATAAAGAAAAATGAATGGCACATGCCAATTAGGGCTCACTGCCCGAGCACACTGCTCACAAAGAGGCCCACTGCCTACAAGGAGACACACTGTCTACAAAGTGATAAAAATCACAGTCTTGAACTGGAGAATGACATCTCTACCATGTCTGGATCAGTTCCAATTAAGCCCAAAAACCTCTGTTCTGCCTTTCGCACTTCTCTTCGCTATGCCACACTCATCCACACACCACACTTCGAAATGAACTCACAGACCGCTATTTATACAAGACATCGACTTAGGATCAAACATCTAAGTCGGCAAACAATCATAAGAGTATCCACAAGATGAATAACACATCCAGTCGGCCACCACAAGAACATTCGCAGGATGAACAACTCATCCGGTCGGCTAAACAGAGCAAGAACTTCATCCGGAAGAATAACTTCAATTCCGGGCTCTACTATCAGTGCGGATCAGCAACACAACCTCAACACGATCCAGAAAACTTCACAAGCCTGCCTGAATGTCCGGATACATCCGCACTTCCTCTACTTGCTGGAATCTCTTGTCTTCCTCATCCGGAACTTCAAGAATACAGTCTGTCGCCACTGTAGAAGGTACTTCCGGACCTTCAAAACATACATTATCAATGCGGACCAATAACACAATCTCAACATGATCCAAAAACCTTCACAAGCCTGTCTGAATGACCAGGTACGTCCGCATTTCCTTTACTTACTGAAATCTCTTATCCTCCTTATCCGGAACTTCAAGAACACAGTCTGTCGCCACTGTCATAATGCAAGAGGTACTTCCGGACCTCCAAATCATACACAACTCGAGATGGCACATCACAAGGACATCCCAAATACTCTTTCCAAACCGCAGATTAGGATTGTACAATTCCGGACCTCACCGGACCTTTTTGTGATCCTCTGTCACCTCTAAGCACTTGTCGGAACCGGTTCCACACAGACAGCCATAACTTCTTCAGGTCTTCATGCGGACCTCTGAAAACTTGACTGAAGCATCTCAGGACTCATATCTGAAAACCCTTTAATCTGCATCCTCTGGTTTTCAACCTATCCAATATATTTGCCTTCTTCTCATCACTGTTCTTCACTGTTCCTGACTGAGGGTAATTTTCTCAATATCCTCAACACACAGCTCATCCAATCCTTCTTGTCAATGTAATATGAGTATGTTGACATCAATGACAACACTGGTTCACCTCATACTTGCAACACATTCAACATCAGAGAGTCCCTGTTTATTTTGCAGATCCTGGAAAGCTAAATCAAGGTTAATGATGTCCTTGTGCGAAAAACTCTGCAAAACATGAACTGCAGCCTTCAATTGGAACTCAAGCTGGGCCATGGGAATCAAGATAGCTTCCACTTCTGGCACTGATGAAGAATCTATTAAACCCTAGAAGACTAACTGATCATTTTGTCTAGCCAACAACAAAGGCTTAATCTCATCCACCATTATCACAGTGTTGCTATCAAGAAAAGGGGAGGGAAGACCCAATTGCACCAGATCTTCAATATGCTTCTTCATGTCTTTCACTCCCTCCTTTACCACATCTAGGAGCTCTTTACAAGTAATTGCAGCAGAGTTGCAACTGAGGACTTCATTCACCCCTTTTGCAGCAATCATTCTGTCACTGATCCCTACTGTTGATAATGTCTCATCAGTTGTGTCATACAGCTTCTACAGCAGCAGTTGAGAATCTGAAACTCTCAAGGAAACAGTGGACAAAGTGGCCTGAACTGAAGTCTCTACCTTCTCACACAGTTGTTGTGCATGTAGCAGGAAAGTTAAAGAAGGTTTGAGCTGAATAATCTCCTCAGAGATTCTTTTCCACTCTGATACATACAGCTCCTTAACCAGGTTGAACACTCCTACATTCTTTGGCCTATTAGCCAACTCAAGTGTCAATTACTTTATTGTTTGCTGCTCGGCTTGAAATTGGGCCTGAATTGCAGCAACATTATTTTGTTCCTTCAGCAACTGCTGCTGAAACTGTGTGGCTTGTTGGGTGGAATCCTGATATCTTTTCTGTAGTGTGGCCTTTTCCTGCCTCAGGGTAGTCATTGCAGACTTTACTTGTATAAGCTCCTCTTTCAAAGAAGCATTTTGGTTCTGTGTAACCTGATGAATCTGACAAGAAACAATATTTTCAACTATTTATTGAGGTTCTCTATTTCATCATTTTTTGATTTAAGCTTTGCAATAAAGTTGCCACAATGTGCCTTTTCCTAAGCTAAATCAACCTCCACTTTCTGCAACTTCCTTGACAGTTTCAAATAATCAGTAGCTACAATAGAAGTGGTTTTATTCAGCAGATCGACTCTGTCTTGTGGCCTAAAAAGTGACATATCCATAGCCACTGCACTCATTGTATAATCTTGGGGCTACATCTGCTCATTGGCCTGACTACATTGGGTGACAAATGAGTCACAGTTAGCTACTACTGGATTGGGTCAAAGAGTGACCTCATATGTGGTACAGCCTAAGCTTTATTATCTTTCTTCCGCTTTTTATCCATCCGGGCTACCCTAGCCTTCTTAGCAGTGTCTTCTTGAGCTTGGAAGGTAGGAGGAGAGGCAATATACCCGCCCGCAAAAGGATGACCCTGAGGCAAGCCATAGGGAATAGCCAAATGTTGGCTAGGTGGAAACTAGGAAGGTATTCTCTTTGGAATAGAGGGGGAAAGGGAGGCAATGAGGTGGCCTGTGATGACATGGCCTGAGTAGTAATAGGTGGGGCAAATTGGGAAATTGGCACAGCAGAGGTGGCAGGGGATAGTATGTGGCCAGTTGAGATTGCCACCCCTATAGAAGAAGAAAAACACTGGGAAGAAGAAGGAGAAATAGCACTTACCTAAGGAGCTGCAGATGTGGCTGGTGGTTTCTGTTATAGTTCTACCTCTTCATCTGAATCAGGTGGCAAGTTCAGCTTCCTATGTTTCCTTGGCCTCTCTTCTTCTTGTTGTGCCTCCTTCTCTTCAACATTTACCACTGTTGCTAGTGGCAATGACACAAAACTGGAAACCCCAGTCACTGAAACTGATGGAGAAGCTCTGGGTGGTGATGATACCACACTCTTTTGTTTCTCTATGGCACTGAGAGATTGGGGCTAGACAGTTACAGTGGTTGTAGATGAAGTTTGTCCGGTTGCCTACACTATATGAGTGGATTCTGCTTGTCCTTCTGACTCTCCACCCTATGTTTGACTATCAGGGCTAGAAACTGGAGAGGGATGCCACTCGTCCCAAATGGACTCCCATTTTTCATCTATTTCAACCTTGCCAAAAGAGTGAGTTGGCTGAGAGATCTCCTGCCTATATTTCCAATAGGCTTCTATTTTATCTGGCTTCCATTCCCTGTCCTTTAATAAATTTTTCTTCAATCCAGTGCCCATTCTGAGCTTAGGGTCATAGACCCTCTATTTATTATAAAATGTTTCCCATGGCCTGGGACCCTCAAAGGGCAAATCTGTCAGTTCTACATACAAATCGGGAATATCCTCCTTAGGGTTTCTTCTGTCTTCCCAAAAGGGACGACCCTCATGCACAATGTTGGCACCGACATTGTTGTCTTTAACCCATAAAGTTATGAAACTGCTTAGGTCATATTTCCATTTGTCTTCTATGAGAAAGAAGCCCAGGACAGCTAGTTTCCTTAGCAACAAGTGCTCAGCATCCCTGACCAATAGGGCCATGTTTTTTCTTACCCACGGGATATCATACATTTTATTTTTCTTCCTTTTGGTGCCATAGTCATTGTCAACCATAGACACTTGCCGGGTGACCTCTAGAAAAGCTAACCTAGGAGTCAAAATCTTAGGTAGCAGCATTGGCTCTCCATTAAAACCATGGACTCTAATGATGGTGTGATGGGACCCAAAGAAATAGTCACAGGGAATAGAGCAATTTGCCATGAGGCCCTTGATGCTTGGTGTTAACCTATTTTCTATAGACTCGGGGCTTAGGTGGCAAAAAGCAGGGGCAACAAAAAGTTCCCAGAATTCATAGGGATTAGATGTTTCGGATAAGACATGTCTCCATGCGGACATAGGAATGGTCCTATTGTGACCGAAACTTGGGTCATACATATTCAGATGCATATATTGGGAGAAGATGGCAGGGTTTTGATATAACATGAGGCGAAAAAAATAAGAAGAATACCTGAAAACCCCTGTTGATTTGAAGTGGGTGAGTTGGTCAGCCATTGAATAGGCAATCTGCTCAGAGAAGTCCAACTGAAACTCCTGGGACTTGTCCACAGTCTTTAATCTGAACAGAATGGCGATTTGCAGTCATATACAGTAATGTCCTCCTTCATTCCAAAGATAAATGCCATCATAGACAATGCTTCTTGGCTTGCCTGAGCAAATTGTGCCCTTCCTGCTGGTAGCACTGGCATTTGGGTGTTTTCATCTCCCAGCTGTAACTCTGAATTGAGAAACCTCAATTGATGATTGACGTTTGCCCATGTTTTCTGCATTTTGGCAATGGTGGGAAACGTGGCTATCTTGTCATGGTATAGGGCCAACATGTCCCTAATATCCTTTGGTGTAATTTGCACCATGAAGGGTCCCTTTTGTATGGTGCTTGAGGGTGCATGAAACAATTATGCGCACATCTCAATCAGGTCGGGGCATGAATGTACACTTGGAACAATAAATTTTGCCAATTGAGATGTCCATATCCTCATTCTGAATGTTTCGGATTATTTAGCCTTGGCCTTCTAGATACATCTCTGGTGTGCCCCTTCTTGCAGAGCTTTGCTAGGATTTTGAAGTGCTAGGTCAGAGATACCATCTATGAAATCCTTC
The DNA here is from genome assembly GCA_027924645.1 of Cunninghamia lanceolata. Lineage (NCBI taxonomy): Eukaryota > Viridiplantae > Streptophyta > Pinopsida > Cupressales > Cupressaceae > Cunninghamia > Cunninghamia lanceolata. Next base: position 978,166 of record BSBN01000135.1, on the reverse strand, counting down.
ACCTTAGCTGGGTCGACCGCATACCCAACCTCGGGGACCCTAGTCCTTGGATAGGTCCTTAAGGGTTGTGCAGGGGCCGAAGCATATGATTTGCTGGTGAGAAGCTGATCAATGGACTTGTAAATCCACAGCCCTTGTTGTGAAGACTGTGCCTCTGCCATATCTGTGTCTATACTGGAAATTGAGTGAACCTATGTAACCAGGATGAAAGCTTTGCAACAGGGAAGAACTCTTACTAAGCAAGTTTCGCTAGGAATGGAAATGTAGGTAACAGGAATTTACTTAGTAGAAGTAGAAACAAATGAGACACAATTAAGCTTTAACTTCAAATATTGGGGTATTGATGACTCATTAAGCTTCATAAATGGCATTAAAGCAGGAAAACCGTTAGTAAATCTTATGAAATCTGCGTGGGACAGAGTGTCATACACATCATAAAGTGGTTGCATAAAGTGGTACTTTGGGGAATTTTGGGCATTGGAAGAGATTTAGTGAATGCGAGGGTTATGAGAATTTAAGAGACTTGAACCGTGGCCACATGTTCACAGAACACTTATTTAAAAGAAAGAGTGGGAAAACAAAGCAACAAGGAAAGGGAAACTATCTAACTATAATACATGGGAGATATTGCTTAATTAAAATGTTTCAGGTAGATCCCATTCACAGGAATCTCCACAGGTTCACCCTCCATTGTTTCAAGCTTGAATGAATTTTACTATTTACAGGAACGAATTTTGTAGGGGCCAGTCCACAGTGATTCAAATTTGTTGTGTCGACCCGGCTTAGCAGATCTCTCATCCCATTTCAAAACAACTGAGCCTACTTCAAAATAAGGATTTGAAGTCTTTTTATCGAAACAATCTTTGATTATCTTCTGATGTTTCATTAATGACTCATGTGCTATATCCCTTTTTTCTTGAACTTCCAGGAGCTCAGCAAGTCTGACCTGCATGGGGCCTTTCTCTTCAATCTCAATCTATTTTAATAACTGGAGAGCAGGAATCTCCAAACTCAGGGGCATTACAGTAGGCTTACCATAGACCAATTCATATGGGGACATCTTTGTCACTTGCTTAGGTGTAATCCTATTAGCCCATAGTGCTATATTAAGCACTTTATGCCACTCTTTGTGATGATCAACCCCTATTCTCTTAATAAGTCTAATCAGATTCTTGTTGGTTGATTATGCCAAACCATTACCCTGAGGGTAATAATTTGAGGACGTTTTCAGATAGATTCCATACTTTAGTGCAAAGTCAGATATTTTTTCCCCTAAAAATGCCTTAGCATTATCTGAAATTATGGTGCGAGGAGGCCCAAAGCAGGTAGTGATACCCTCCAGAAAGTCTAGGATTACCTTTTGAGTTGCTTATTTTAGTGGTACTGCTTCACTCCATCTAGTAAAGTAATCTGTGGCAGTTAGAATCCATTTGTGTCCCATACTTGACACTGGATTGATCATTCCAATGAAGTCTAGACCCGATTGAGCAAAGGGTTCATCAACAATTATAGGACTAAGGGGCATTGTTGCATTCCTTCTCTTCCCCACATAATACTGACAATATTGGCACTCTTTGACTAGTTGATAACAGTCTATAAATAAAGTGGGCCAGAAGTAACCTGCCTGGCTTATCTTTATAGCTGTTGTTCTTGTAGAAAAATGTCCACCTGAGACTCCATGGTGCATTTCATGTAGTATCCTTTGAGCCTCATCTTTCTCTATACATCTTAGGAGTATACCATCAGTATTTCTTCTGAAAAGAACTTGGTTAATTAAAACAAAATGGACCCCTTGCTGCCTATAGTATCTCTTCTTGTCATGAGAGAGCTCTTTTGGGAAAATCCCATGTTTCATAAACTGGATTCTGTTTGTGACCCAGGAGTGCTGATCAATTTCTTGTATCCTTAATACCTTTTCTTCCTTTGTTTCTTCAATTATCATCTTTTCCATATCTTGTGCCATGTATTGGCACAATCCCTTGCCTCTGATAAGTTTAGTTGGTCTGACCTCCACATCATATTCAAGAATCTTTGTTATCCAGTTTGCTCTTTTCTCAGTGATCTCTCCTTGCATAATGTATTCTCTGACACTCGGATGAGCTACTAGTATCAGAATCTTATTTCCTGTAACCATGTGTCTGAATTTCTTAAGGGCTTTTACCATAGCATATGCCTGTTTCTCCACAAAGTTGTATCTGGCTTCATTCTCCCTAAGAGTCCTTAAGAAAAAGGCTATTGGGTGTTCTCCCTCTTGGTGATCATCTCTTTATGTTAGGATAGCAGCAACACTAAACTCTCCTCCATAGACATACATTATAAAAGACTTAGAGAAGTCTGGGTTCTTAAGAACTGGGGGCTGTTGAAATTGCTTTTTTGACTTCCTCAAAAGCTTGTCTCCCTTCCATAGTCCATTTGAAAACTAGGTCTTTCTTCAGCAAAAGTGTCATTGGTCTTATGAGGCCTACAAAGTCTGATATGAACCGACTAACAAAATTTATCTTTCCTAAGAAGGACTGAACTGCTTTCTTATTGACTGGCAAAGATAGGTTCATTATAGCATTGACTCTTTCAGGATCTATAGAGACTCCTTCTTTAAACACTATATGCCCTAATAGTTTACCTTGAGGTACTGCAAAAATGCATTTCTTAGGATTTAGGGATATTCCAAACCCTTGGCACTTCTTAAAAACAGATTCCAGATGATCAAATGATCAACAACATTCTCTGAAAAAATAGTGAGATCATCAAGATAAATCAGAATGATTTTATTTATAAGTTCTCCAAATGCAACATCCATTGCTCTTTGAAAAGTGGCTCCAGCATTTGACAAGCCAAATGGCATCTTGGCATATGCAAACGTTCCCCATTTGGTAGTAAATACTGTCTTGTGTTGGTCTTCATCAGCCAACCAAATCTGATTGTATCCAGAGAAACCATCTAGCAGAGAAAATCTCTCTGATCCAGCCACAGTCTGTAAAATTTGTCCATAGAGGGCAGGGGGTAATGATCTTTCAGAGATGCCCTATTTAGGTCTCTGAAATCCACATAGAGTCTTATGTCCCCATTCTTTTTTCTGACTGGTACTAGATTGGATACCCAAGTTGAGTGCTTAATTGGAAAAATTATTTTAGATTCTAAGAGTGTCTGCAACTCATCCACCATTAGAGGTTCAATCCATGGATTCACTGGCCTCTGCTTCTGTCTGACTGGCTTAGATCCTTCAGTCAGTTCTATGGTGTGCTGAATGATGTCTCTATTACAGCCATGAAGGTCTTCATAGGTCCATGCTATTACTTTATCATATTTTTCACATAAATCAATTAACCTTTTCCTCTCTTGTTGAGTAGTAAAATTCCCAATCTTTAGTTTTCTCCCTTCACTCACTTGTATCTCAGAATAATCTGCTTTATTTGCTTGAAACCTCTTCTTCTCTAAACTTACATCTTCTGGGTCAAATAGGTTTTCTAAAGTAATCAAGCCTTTGGGAAGCTTATTGGTCTTTAATTGAATAATTTGGTCTCCATATGCTTCTTCAATTTTGAGTTGCAATTGATCAGCAAACTCCCCTGACTATTGCAAAAATGAAAGTACTTGAAAATCATTTTCAAAGACTTGCTAATTTTCATCATTATCTGGGATAGTTGGCCTTACTATAACTTTGACTGACTCATTGTTGACTAATAGATCAGTTGCTGGGTCAAACTGTGAGCCAATCTGTGCCATCCTATCTACCTCTGAGTTTTGGGCTCTAGGGACTACTTCAATATTGAAAGCTTCAAAATCATCTATTAAGTCCCAAATTCTGTGTCTATAGGATCTCATCCTTACATTTTTGGCTACTGCCTTTTCTCTTATTTGTTTCACCACTAGTTCTAAATCTCCTTTGACTATCAGATTCTTTACTCCCCTTTTCTTGGCTAACATGAGCCCATGTACTAAAGATTCATACTCAGCATCATTGTTAGTATAGGCAAATTAGAAATGGATAGCTCTTAAAATTTTCTCACCATTTGGAGCAACAAGACAAATTCCTGCTCCAGCACCATTTTTACTTCTAACCCCATCAAAATTTAGGGTCCAGATTTCTGAGTCTTTTTTAGATTCTTGAGTCTGTGGTGTTTCCTCCCTTGAAACATTTGAGATTTCATGGTCTTCATCAAATATGACATAAGTGCCCAGACCAGTAGAGTCATAATTTCCATATGGGTCACTTTGCATCATAGTCAACAACTGGTTATTTTCCTCCTCTTGGTCATGTTCAGTCCAGTCACCTAACTCTTCAACAAAGACTCTTTCCTCTTTATTCAGCATAGCATGAGCTGCCTCTAATTTTGAGGTTGGTTCATTTGTGATGTGATCCCTAGATAATGACTCAGACAGTATTTTCATTTTTGTACCATATTTGGTTCTTAGGATGAGGTGAGACCAATCAAGAGACATATTACCTCCTATCTTGGCTGTAAAATCTCTGGATAGGCATAAACCAAAAATAGGAGGAATATCTATGACTACCACATCTTGATTCACAACTATATTAGGGCAAGTATACAATTGCAATGGGAGTTGTTCAATTTTCCCTATTGTTTGCACTGATTTCCCATCCAGCTGCATAACTCCTCTAGCAAGTGGCTCATACTTTATCTTTAAAGCATCTGTAGGCATTACTGTAGTACTAGCTCTAGAGTCTATCATTGCATTATGTAACAGTTTCTTCCCAACTATCAAAGTCAAATAGAAGGGCTCTGGTTTGGATTTGCTTACCTCTGGTGCATTATTCAAAAGGGCTGTTGTCTACAGAGGAACAGTGTCTTTGAGCTTTTCTTTATCAGCAGGTCCTCCTTTGGCACCAATATGTTTAGGCACTGCTTGGCACTGCAGAGCTTCTTGCAACAGTGTCTTTTGCTCAGGAATAGCTAACATGTCCCATATTGACACGTGGGTTGGGGTCCTCTTTAGCTGATCCACCACATTCACAGGTCCTAGCATTTGGGTTCTTGGATAATAAGGGTACCTTGCTTTCTCAAGAACTTGCCCTGAAGTCATTTGATTTTGTACTGGCTGTGGCACTTCTTGTCTAGAAACTATATTCTAATGACTCACAACCTCATTATTTGTGATCTCAGGCTGTTCCATCATCCTTCTCTTGGCTCTAGTGTAGTAATCTGATTGTACTAATGGCTTCTTGGAAGTAGAAGCTTCGTTCAAGAATATTGACTCTTCATCTTCAATCCATGAAAACAAAGCATGTTCAGGGGCTTTTTCTTCTTCTTGCTATAAGGACATTCCCTGCATCTGAGCCACTAGGACTAAATTTTGCACACCAGGGGATTGGTAGGGTTGAGTGTCAGAAGTATTTGCAAATTGTCCATCTACTCTTCTTTGCTCTGCTATCTTTTGCTGTAGATTACCCCTGGGACAATCTTTGGGCATATGAGCATTATTACAAGGGAAACACCAGGCATTGGTGCCATCTGCATAATTATTCTGCCCTGGGACAATCTCTTTGTTTGGATTAGGAGGAACAGTTTGCAAGGGTGTAGGAACTGTAACTAATTGGTTTGATGGCTGAGGGTTAGTTTGTCTTTGGGAACCTTGATATTGATTTGGCTGAAACGGAGGTCTATTCCCTTGGTAGCCTTGATATTGGGGTCTAGGATAAGGATTCTGCTGTCTTTTTAGGTTAATTATCTCATTAGAAAATGTCCTTAAGATGTTCTTGACATCATCCATCTCAGAGGACTGGACATGGACAGCAGCTTTAGCAGGTTGTTGGGGAAATGTATACATAAACATAGGTGGGGTTATGGTATTAGGGGCTTCTTGAGGCAATGGTAAGGTGATCTTTGGAAACATGGGCATGGGGGGCCTTGGGGGCAACTTTCCAGCATCTATTAAATTATTTTCAGCTCTGACTGCATAGTCATAGGCTTCTGGCAGAGTCTGACCTCCAAGTGACTGAATCATTACTGATATATCTGAATTTAGGGCTTTAAGATAAAAAACTATAGCCATACCTGGTAATGGTCTTGCTGTAGCAAGAATTCTTTCCCAAGTCTTTTGAAATCTTGAATTGAAATCAGTCATTGCTTCTTGTGGTGCCCTTTTGATAGTAATCAATTGTTGCAACAAAGAAGATTTATCACCCTTTTCTTTAAATCTTGCAAAGAAAGCATCTCCAAGCTGATCCCATGTAGATATTGTATTTGGGGTCAAAGATCTGTACCAGTCCAGAGCCTTCCCCTTAAAAGAAGCTGCTAACAATCTTATAGCCACATTCTGCTGAGTGATCACATGTATTGCACAGACATCAGATACATCCTGTAGATGCTCTTCAGGTGTTTTGAAATCCTTTCCACTGAATTTGGGCAGAGCCTTCAGGGCATTTGCTGGAATAGGATCCCAAGTGGCAGGTGGTACTGGGAGAATTAGGGCACTACCAGTGTTCTAATTTGCATAATTCCTTGGGGCTATAGGTGCTCCCATGTTTGCTCTTCGTGTTGCTGTAAACTGATTGACCCTTCTTCTTGGATTAGTTATCAAAGGTGGTAAAAGAATACCTAGGTTCTCAGCAGATTGAGCTCTTGTTACAGGTCCACAGCTTTGACTCCTTGTAGCTCTTTGGTTCATACAGTCTTGAAAGAAACTTCAAGAATGGTCCCACCGGACGTGCCAAAAACTGTTGATGCTTAAAATTGCGCTGTTTCCAACACCAACATGGGAAACTCTGAGACGTGGGAATGCTCCTCAGAGTGACCTCCAGATTTTTAAAGAAGCTAGCTCTTCTCTCTCTCAAATGTATTTTGGGAAAAGGAATAGAAATTAAATGGAAAACACAGATGTAGTGAAAGAAAATTTAACTATGGCGATGCGCTTGAGTATGATTCGTTCCTTAATATTAAGCACAGTGAAGCTATTTTTAGGATTCAGTTACATTAAAGAGCAAACAATGCATGATCAATGTAAAAGATAAAACTAATAGAATCAAAGGCTCACAACTTAGAAGATTTTGCAATAACACAGAAAATATCAGCAATAGCACAGAGCTCAGTCTTATTATTAATTTTTCAGTTACATAAAAGGCACAAAAACATGCACAGTTATACACACTTTCTGAATCAAGAAAACAGAACAAAGGCAAATGATATTACTGGCTACAGCACAAGTCTCCCAAAATTTTTGTAAAATCTCTGATAACAATCTATATGCAGAAAAATATTTTTCTATCCTTCTATCTATCTTTGAATCTATGATCTGGACCCATATTTATAGCATAGGACTGGCTCAAGATTGCCCGTACGATCAAATCCCAATGGTCTAACCGAACTAGAACTTAACTGGAAGTGTCTGACAGAAGATATCTTTTGGATCTGAAACAGTTAGCCTCTCTGCTAGTTCATTGGCTGAAATAGATACATGTAACACTCCTTCCCTTTAAATCAGGCAGGGACACATGGTAGCTTCCGCTATCTTTTGCGACTATAAACCCTTGAGACAGATGGCACCTTCCACATTACTTACTTGAAAACTGTCTCATTCTTCAGGAAACACCAGAAAGTGACATTTGGCAGCATCCGCGCGACTTGCAAATAGATACGTGGCGGCTTCCACTTCAACTTACTCTTTACCATGTCTTTGTATTAGGAGTGCTCCACCTTTGACATCTGTCACAATTCGCTGCCCTGAAACTCTTATCACTTACAGAAAATGGGACCCACTTCACTTCTTTCCCGAGCAACTTCAAAAGGGCAATAGGGACAGATGGTGCCCTCCGCGCAACTTTCAAAGTGATACGTGGCGACTTCCACTTAACTTAAAGAAACCTTACATTCCTTTTGAGAGTCCTGCAGAAGATGACACATGTCGGTCTTCTCTTTGCTTGCAACTTCATAAGAAACTTTATCAAAACTTTTGCGGACGTTGCCACCTGGCGCTTTCAGCGCGACTCTGAGAAACACTATAAAAATATTCAGGACTCATTTAGATTCACACGGATGATGACACTTGTCACATTCTGCTTATCTTAGCAACTCCATAGGGGCCCACCACAGTCTTTACCGCAACATTGAGAAACAAAAGGAAGAAATGGCGGATGTCGACACTTGGCGTGCTCCGTAGATATTACAAGGGACACGCGGCACTTTTCGCGTAACTCAAAGAAACTTATTGAAATCTTCCGTAGCTACCACTTGGTGCCTTTCACGTAGGGAGAAACTTATAAAAGGGGCTTTTGAAACTCATGAGAAACAGAGACACTAATGCCGACACTTGTCGATTTCTGCTTTACTTGAAACATATACGGGGCTCCATCCGCGTTACTTAGAGAAACTTTATAAAGTGTCCTGGCTGATGACACTTGGCATGTTCCGCGCGACTTTGAGACTTAGGCGAAAACCCTTATGGTCAAACTGTGCGGCCAAAACTTAAACCCTTACTGTCAAAACCAGAACCTGCACAACCGCGATGATACACATGCAACCAAAACAAAGTGTAGAGTAATTTACTCTACACAATGCATAGGATAGAGTAACATATATTGAATATATGTTTCAAATATGACATGAAATAATAGTTAAATAAATATCGTTCTTTCTTTCTTTCAAATATGCTCAACTGAATAATCAATTTGTCTTATAACCCCTGAAAGATTAAAAAGTTTAGATCAATTACCTTCCTTGACTGTTTGATTTCTTGACAATCTAATAACTTGTCATGATGATTCACCAGTCCTGATTGGACTGATGGGTTATCTTGACAATTGATCATTATTTCTATCTTGTCAAGACATCAAATATTCACTAAATGCAATAATGTTAAAGTTTTCATTTATTCCTTCTGAAACAACTGCAATTAGGTCTAACTAAATTTAGTGTGAACAAAATTTAGTAACAGTAGTCATGTGACAAGTGTCACATTCTTATCACATGTGACAACTAGAGGATAGGATGCCAACTATAGCACATGTGTAGGATAAGACAAATCACTACAACTATCAACAACTAGAAGCTTACCAATCCATGAAAGCTTCTAAATTCAAACAAAATCACTAATGTTGTCGAATCTACAATTGTCTTCACTCCCTCAAGGTCTATCTTTAGTAAATCCTTTGAAATTACATGTAACATCCCAACTGGAATATTAAAAAAAATTGAACAAAATTAAGCAAATATTCACACTTTTTTTAAGAGAGGAGAAAAATATATCCATAAACAATATATTCACAATATCCAAATATAATGTACATAATTCAAAAGGAGGTCACTTCACATGTGACTAACAATTATACAAATTGCAATGGTCGTATACTTACAACTTTCAATCTTATCGACTTCATTTACAAAATAAGCGATGTGTTCTTTGTTCACTAGTCTTTGGCAGTCAACTTCAAGAGAGAGAGCATCATCCTGGTGCTTTTCCTCCAACCACGGATCGATGGTCCTCCACTCACCTTCCTTCCTAGAAGTGACCCTACCTTCATGAGGGTAATAGATAATGAGAATCAATTGATTCCATATGCCATCTAAGAACTAGTGATGTGTCCTAGCTAAATACAATCAGGTTTACAACTCTAGTCTAGCTCTAGCTATGTATGACCCATTTTGATTGTTCAGCTATCTGGTACACCGTGAACCAACAATGCAAGCAATGACTTTTGTATTACTTTGGCCAAAGGTTCATATATATAAAATTCGTATGTTCACTCACTCTTTTCTCGACTTGGAGACAACATTCTTATTATACATTTATTTTCTTTATACATAACCACTCTCTCTTGGTCTTACTTATACCACATTAGTCATAAAGACATAAACCCTTATCTACTAGTCATTCTTGACAAGTCTAGGGTGAGAGCTTAGATGAATGGTGTAAACATTTATTGAGTCTCTCTTTGCATCCTTACAATCATGGGTCTATGATAACCTGTCATTTACTCAATTACTTATTTGCCTATTCCCCGACTCTCTCATAGTCATATACACATACAAGGTTTACATTCAAGCCATATAAATTATCTAATAAAGACTCTATTTGTCTTAACAAATATTCAACTCAGAATTTGTTGACATAAAGCTACCATACAATTAAATACTCCTCTTTATGTATATCAAAGGGAGAACTCCAACAATCACATTAGTCTTAATCTTGACTTATTGTTGGCATAAAGAATTTTCCTTAAGACATTCTTATGACTAAATTAGGTCTAACATAAATAATAGAGTAGATCTTTTATACTAACTCTTTAAGCTTTCAAAATCACATCTTCAATCCTATTAAACCACTACTGGTAAGGGAAATATACTTCACGAATGATCTTCTCTTAGATCCTTCTATAGACTTGCTATTGATCCTTTTTGGTTAATAAATCTAAACTTAGTTTTCAATATCAATCAATCTCTTAAAGATATGGGTTAAACTTTCCACCCACAACCTTCATGTTGTAGCAAATTTGGCTTAGATGAAAACATAGTCGAATTAACTTTATTTACTTAGTCAACCTTTATATAATATCATAGTCGACCAATTACTTTATACTTATAGTCGATCTCCTTTATTATGATCCCAATCGACCCCTATTATTTGTTCACAATCGGTCTCTGATACTTGTTCATAGTCGGCCTCTAATATCAAGATCACATTCGATCTCACAATCGACCTTTGATATTTATTCACAGTCGGTCTAAGATATATGATCACAGTCGGTCTCAATTTGGTTTTGCTCCTGGCTTGAGATGTATCAAACACTTATCTTCAAAATTGTTTTACTATTGGCCTGAGATGTATCAAACACTCAGCCTCAATATTGTTTTACTATTGGCCTGAGATGTATCAAACACTTGGCCTCAATATTATTTTACTATTGGCCTGAGATGTATCAAACACTTGGCCTCAATATTATTTTACTATTGGCATGAGATGTATCAAACACTCAGCCTTAATATTGTTTTACTATTGGCCTGAGATGTATCAAACACTCTGCCTCAATATATATATCATAATATAACCGGCCATATGCATAATGCATGGTCTTGTTATATACTCAGTTGGCCATCAAAATGTATAGCCTTGTTATATCCTCAACCGGCCTTCATATTGCATGGCCTCGTTTTATACTCGACTGACCATCTTATTACATGGTCTCAACTATATGACAATTTAGTTTACTCATACAATCATATGATTGATACTATCCTTTTTAACATATATACAACAATCTATAAAGAATGTACTATGGTATGTCAAAGATATGCAACTCTCTCTTAAACTGGGTATCAATCTCATAACATTTGCTAACGACAGATGATACTTACATATGCAGAGGTAAACCACAGATGAAAACAGTCAACAATAGGTTTTCTACGTAATTTTACTTATAATTTCAACGAGTGTAAGGTAATACAAATATACATATTATCATTTCAACAGTGTAATGATGCAAGAGCATCTTAGGCAAACGGGCAATTCTGCATCACCTAAAAACATTTCATTTTCATTTTGGTTTGGTTTTAGTTTTGGTTGGCTCCTCTTGAAAGTAGATATGGAAAAGACATTCAATGAGAAAAAATTATAATATTGTTTTACGCATATGCTTGCAGTGGTGAAGACTCATAAGATTTAGCTGTGTTTGGCATCACATTCTCGATGCCATACATATAAAATTGTTCCACAATTTGGGAACTACGTAGTTATCAATAAAAATGCCAAAGAACATTCTGTGAAGGGCTAAATACTACCACAAAATTGTTGAGTTAGAGATGGAGTCCTGCGGTATTGTGGGAACATCTTTATCTTACCATCACCCTGCAAGAGCTTAGGAGCTCGCCGACAGTATAGCAGGAGCTTATAAGTTACTGCTAGCTTGCTAGACTTCGTGTTGAAGCTTGCAGTATGGCAGGGAGCTAATCTTCCACCACTGCCAACCTGCCATGAAAGTGTAGACTATCTGTGGGACCGTGGAGGAATATATCACCGTTGTAAATTTAAAAACCGTCATTCATAGTGGGTTCATCCTACATGTCTTGGGTATCAAAGGGACCATTTAGGCCATTGGACTTCCACGTCAAAGATGATGGTTGAACTACCATCTTGGCCATTATAAAAATCAACACTTTGATAGTTAACACAGAGGGAGAGAGAGCAGAAGAAGTAGAGGGGATAACGAGAAAGAAAAGGAACCAGTTGTTGGGTTCTCAGTTAGATACAGAGGTGGTCAATCATAGAGAGAAGGAAAGAATGATTTGAGAAGCTCTCGATGGCTAAGTAGATAAATTTTGTATTGTAGATAGATACATATTATATTGCAGATGTATGTAATCACTATTTAATTAAATAAATATCATTTAGGTTCCATTTGTTGTGGACTATTGTGTATTGTGTTTATCTGTCTACATTGCGTCAAGTGGTATCAGAGCTAGTTATCCTGAGTGTGGAGAGTATCCACCAGGATTTGTGGGAGTGAGTAATGGTTAAGGAGTGCTCAAGAGGATTGTTGTGGGTGTGTGTGGAGTCCCAAATGATTGAGAGCTAAAGTTGTTGATTGATAGAGATGTCGCCATGAAGAGGAAGACACAAAATAGAGGCAGTGTTGGAATAGTTTCGAGATAGGCTAATGGAAGATATTAGAAATGATATCAGAAATGAAGTGAGACTGGCTACTGGTAACGCCAGAGATTTTGAGAATGAAGAAGAATCTGAAGAAGGAGAAGAATGACCAGAGGATGTAGGGGAAGAGAGATTTTTGAGAACTCTTTCGAGAATAACAAAGAGCAGTAAAGTAGATGTGTCAAATTTCTCTAGAACATTAAATCTAGAAGAGCTAATTGATTGGATTGTAGAACTGGAAGAATATTTTGAATTGGAAGACATTAAAGACCCTCAGAGGGTTAAGATAGCTCAAACAAAATTGAAGGGATATGTTGCGTTTGTTGAATTAGGTCCGAACAACTGAGAGGGGGGGTGAATCAGTTGTCACACAATTTAACAATCTCTTTCTCTTAATCTTCTATTATAACTTATAATCAAAACATTTCATCATTAATCAATAAAAAATGAGAAGAAATGAAAATAGTACACTTGACACCAAGTTTTTTGATGTGGAAACCCAGTTAAGGGAAAAACCACAGTGGGGGTTAACCCACAAAGATTATACTCTGTTAAAAGTATTACAATGGGGAATGCACATGCATTCAGGCTCACTGTCTAGAGCTCACTGCCTACAAGAAAGAAGAGTTAAAAAATATTTGAATTGATATTTGGCATCTATCAATGCTGGAGTTTAGTTCTAGTTAAGCATAGAAAACTGACTTGATACACTTCATCTTTACTCTCCTCCTCTTACCATTCTACTAGCATCTAAACTTTGATCTCTACTTCTTTTCACAATTACTCCATGGTTGCAACGCACACACACACACCAAAATCATCCAATTCCATCAGGTATATATATCCGTAGAATGATCTACAATCTTTTTACCAGTCAGCTTCAAGAACATTTACAACTTTGTATAGTAATTTGCTCAGTCGGCTAGATCCATACATAATATGAGATGTGGATCAAGACTTGCACTCACAGATCATCAATCATGTTGGCTACCATCACTGATTATCACACATTTCCCAATAAACAACTTCTATACATCTAGAGTTAAGATCATTTGCGAGGTCGACATGTTCTTCTTCTGTCTATTTTGTCAAAGTGAGACCTGATACTCAGAAGCTAATATCTTTCGAGTCCTTCATCTTTGAAGGATAAAACTATGGATTTAGAGTGTCTTGACAATTCTTGCAACTACCTCAGATCCACAACAAACCATGCCTTTCCATCGGAGAGATCCGGATCAAGATACCGGACCCTGTCATCTGCTCTGTTCCTGACGGCCCAGACTTAGATAAATTCTAATTCTGACTTCTGGTGTGAACAAATTGTGTTATGAAGATGGATGGGATGATCTAAGTTACCATCAATGACAACACCTATCATGCCTAGTAGTGTCTCTTGCCAACAATCTCCCCCTTTGGCATTGATGGCAACACTTAGTGAAAAATGACTAAGTGTTGAAATGGCTCCCCCTTAGCTTGTGCTTCATACTGTTATTCACACTACTTTCTGGTGCTCCCCCTTAGCTGGATTCCTCATTTTTCACTGAACTTCACTCCCCATTTGTCATCAATGGAAAAGGGTGCGGTCCACAAGCCAAAATTCTCCAAAAAATTGTATATAGGACCGCATATGTACAAGTAATCATTCTGTTCACATGAACTTGAGAATATCTACAAAACTATTTTTCAATTGCACAAGTTTAGAGGTCCAAGTATTCTTTATTCCATCCAAAATAGAGATGTTTCCACTTAACAAAAATGCATATGCTTCTGCCTTTGTCAGATCTGAAGGATTGCTTGTTTGAATTGCAGTCTGAGCTTCTGATAAGGCATTAAACATAGTTTCTAACTTGGGGGCAATTAATTTCAGGAGCTCACACATTCTCTTCATATTGTTACTTTTCTCTTTACTAAGCCTCTTTATCTCATCTATCAAGCTAATTACTTGACATTCCTGACTTATAGGTGAAACTGTTAGAGGATCAAAAGTTTGTGAGAGATTTGACAATTTTTGTTCTTGTTCCTTTATCTTCTTCTCAATATCCTCACTAATTCTGGACCATGATAGACAGAATTTGTACATATCTCTTCCATCATTCAAAGCATTTTGAATACTCCTTATGCTAATGTCGAGAATCATCCTATCATTTCCTATTAGATTTCGTACTTCACTAAATTTCTTATCCAGAAACTCTTTCCGAACCTTTGCCTCTGTAGATTTTTTAAAGGATACAAAATGGGTATTTACAGAACTTACAAGATTTTTCAGATGTCTGGATGGGGAATCAGATGGACTCTTCTGGTAGGAGGGCATTAACTTCTCCAAAATCTTGGTTGCAAGCCCCAGTAGCTCATTGTCCTCCATGCGGAACTTTAACATCTTTTCTCTAGCCTTTACTTGGGTGAATGATGCAATTTTCATCAATTGAATTGGAGAGAGAGCATCTGGATTGGCTAATCCTTGGAGTAGTTCAGGCTCATCAAGCTCAATCATCACTTTTTCAAGAAGATTTTTCACTGCATCTGTAATGTCTCTTGCAACATTTTTTGAACCATTCTTTTGTTCATCAGATTTCTTAGTATTTGCTTTAGGTGTTTCAACATTTGCACCATCTTCTTCTACTTTGTCTTTCTTTCCTTTTTCCTCCTCTTTCTCTACTTTATTTTTCTCTGTGTTCTCTGCAGAGGAACTCTTTCATGTTTGTTCACAAATTGCTACCTGATCCAGAGGGCTCTATGTAGTAGCAATATTCTCTTCTTTTCTAGAATGATCAGGTGGAGTTACTCCTGCATCGACAATTTTGTCTATCATATCTATGTTCTCCTGATTGACTTGTTCATCTTCCTAGACTTCTCCAACATTCAGATTTGATGAATCAAATCCAACCTTAGTCTCTTCATAGGTTAACTCTGGAGGATCTAAATTAACACCTTGGTCATCAATTCTTTTGTTAATCTGTTCTTCTGGAGCTTCATGTTCTAGAACTGGAGGATTGACTTCTTCTACTTGTTTCTCTGAAATAATATAATATTTATCTTTGTCTAAAGCCTTTCTTAGAATTTCTTCTATTTCTTTTGCAATTTCCTCAGTTTCACCAAGCATAAGTTTGTTCATCCGGACTTTGCTTTTGAATTTATCTTTAACTTCTCTGAGGATTTTGTCTACTTCTCTTCTGTCATCACAGGGCACAAAGTGGAGAGGACGTACTCTCTGAGTTCCATGTCTTTATCCTTAGTTGCTTCTTTCCTCATTTCCAGTACTTTCCTTAAGCTTTTAGGGAGTTCTTGTAAAATTTCCAATAGGGCTCTATTGAATTTATTCAAATATATGATAATGGCATCTTCCAAAAATTTCTTATTTGCTTGATCAATATTATCATAGTAAACTCTGATAGGTTTTAAATTTCTATGAACAGTGATTGTTTTTACAATTTCATCAATAGTCATAGTGACCTTACTAGTTACTTGCTTTTACTTGCCTTATTGCTCCCGGAAGGTTGGTCTTCAGAAGTCTTTGAAGTTCTGGCTTTCTTGGATCTCATTTCTTTCACTTCTTCATTTGTCTCTATCTCCTCATCATCTTTTGTGCTCATGTGGGTTCTTGTGGCCTTCATTTTCTTAGTGGATGTGGACTTGAGTTGCTCATCAAGAGTTGCAAAACTCCTTGTCTTCCTTGAGGAGCTTGGTGGGACTTTCGGAGCGACTGTTGGCTCACTTTTTGCTTTTTCTTCTATAGTCTGCTCAGTGCTTTTCTCCATCTTTTCAATTCTTTCTCTTTTCTGCTTTACTACTTCCTTGGTTAGGCCAATGCTCTCAGCATACCTTTCAACTTGTCTATGTACTTTCCTCTTGGTCTCCAGCTGTCTGAGCTCCACATGCAATTTTAGACTCAGTTCCTTGTAGGTTCCAAACCTTTCCACAAAGTTATCTTTAGGTGTGCTCAGAAGATGCTAAGCATACATATCCAAAACTCTTCCATACACTTCATAACCCATAGGCATTATCCAAACTGTCCTTGGTTCTACAGCTTCCATCAAGCACTGATCTATGCCAACCATAAAACATATGTCATTTTCATACTTCTCCACAATTAATTTAGGGATTCTTTCCTTTGCTTGCATTAAACTCTAGAAGTTTTTGAAGTAGCCCCAAATGGCAGTCTTTTGGGCTTGTGAGTCACCAAGGCTGAGAAGGTGATCTCGTATTTGCCATGCTACTGGTCTGTCAGTTGTCCAATGCACACCTTGAATTCCAAGTACTTCATTCATAAAATAGAAGAAAAAGCATATAATCAAGGAACCATATTTGAAGATATTTTTCCTATCTTTCTTTATTTTGCTTAGATTCTCAATCAACTGATTCTGTAGTAGATAGCAAAGATCATAATCAACATTTTCCTTTACCATTTGATAGGCTACATATATTGCAATTCCGGAGATAGAATTTTCCCTATTGGAATAGTAAATCTTGTACCCAATCACCATGGAGGCAAATTTGACATTAGGTTCTATGATATCATTGATGGTCATTGCCCTTTTGTCAAACTTGGCACCGGTAGCTTTAGTCACTGTCTAGTTTTTCACGACTTTCAACATGGGTAATCTGTCGGAGGAATTTAACCTAGTTATAGTCTTGATAATATCCTTTGTACTCTTATGGTTTCAATAGCCACATGAACTCATTGTGTATTCAGCTCAATACATACCGAACCCATTCATTTTCATCAAATATCAGAAACTTAATGACTTGCAGAAAGTGTTTTCTTTCTAGGGCTTTGTATTCTGGTTTTAATTTATGGCTATCATCAGTTAAGTAGTTGTTGAGCAAATCCAAGAGTTTCAGGTTTCCAAATTCATTCATGTTACAGTGGATGTATGCCCTAACGTCTTCAACATGTAAAACCCCATATGGAACACCCGAAAAGGCATCTAGCGGTTCGCCTTAAACAGATTTGTAAGGATGCTTCTTAAATTCAGGACGGGGCCTTTCAGTGACATCAACAACTAAAGGTGTAGCCATTTGTAGAGATTGAGAATTCATGAGATTTCGTGGAAAATAGAAATACCTTGTTCCACAGGTTAGGGTTTTACTTGAGGATCCTCTTCGCACTTCAATTCTTGAGAATCCTTAGCTTAGAGTTCATTCACTTCTTCACTTCTTGCTTTCTTCTGATGCAAAGTGATCTGACTGGGGAATGAATGACCCTTTTATGCTCTGCAGCACTTAATTTTTCTTTTTAATAAATACTCTACCCTAGTACATCTAGTTACTCTATTGTTGAACAGTTTCTCATGAATTATTCTACAATTTGTCATATCCACCCTTTTTCTTCTGGAAATCCTTTCAAATGATCTAAACCAATCCAAGATCTCTTTTCTCACTGTGCCAGATTCAGGCACTTGCTTACTAGCTGGGGAATTTTGATTTTTATTGCAGCTCCCCTTGAGCTAGAGCTCCTAATTTAATTACCTGAGGAATTATTTGCACCGGATTCTGGTGCAAACCCATCACTGTGGTTCACAATTGCTTTCTTCACCCCATGTCTCACTTGTTTCATTATGGATCTCATTCTCTTCAATTTTTCTTTTGCCTTTGTCTTGTCTCTGCTCATTTGGTTTTCTGTTTACCAGACCTCTTCCTTCATTGGTCCTACTTCTGCAGAATCTTGCAAAATGACTAGATCAGTTACAATGGAAGCACACAACATTTCTGTGCCCATTTGATTGATTTCCTCTTGATCTGCACTAATTGGCCATATGTCCAAATCTATTGCATGCAAAACATTTGCCATTGAAAGAATTCCTATTTCCTCTATTTAATGAGTCATTCATTATCATACCTCTACATTCATTGGATTTATGACCATACCTCTTACAATTGAAGCATTGTTCGGAGAAGGATGGATTATTTTGATTTAATCTACTTTTACATTGAGTGGCTTTAGGATCAAATTTATTGCACTTGAAATAATTTAAATTGAAAGATGGATACCTTTGAGCATTAGGTTGTCTTATCAGAGGTCTTCTAGGTCTGTTTCTCTCATTCCTTGGTTGAAAGTTTCTTTGTCCAGATATGGAGCTTTCACCTTTCTCATATCCAAGACCATGCTTGTCTTTAACCCTTTTTTGACCCTCAAGTATTGCTTCAAGTTTAGTTGAGCTTATCTTGAACTTCTCCTTGTATTCATTTACAACTTCTAGATCATGTCTGAGAATGACAATTTGTCTTTCAAGATCTCTTTCATTGTCTTTGCTTTCTTGTAGATCAGATTTTAGATGACCAACAATACTGTCCAATCTGTAGAATTCACTAGTTCTTTCTCTTAGAGTTTGATTTAAATCTTCTTTAGTCTTCTTCCTTTACTCAATTTATTTGGTAAACCTCATTGCCCCAAATTCCATCTCAACTTTTAGAACAACAACTTCTTTTGATAGCTTATCACACTCCTTTGTTTTTATTCCAAAGCTTGATTCATGCTATTTTCTTCAGTTAAATTGGATAATTGCAGAAGTAGCTCCTTATTCCTTCCCAAAGACTTCTTTAATTTATCTTTTAACACTTCAATGGTATCATTAGCATCCTTGATTTCATCTTTCAGATTAGATATTTCTACTTTGGATTGATCAAGATCTTTTAGAGCCAGCTAAAGTTGATCCTTAAGTGACCCTATTGAAAACTTCTTCCAAGATCTTTCCTCAAGTTGTTAAGCTTCTTTTAAGAAACCTTGCTTTGATACCAATTCTTGAATTAGGTCCAAACAACTAAGAGGTCGGGAGTGAATCAGTTGTCACACAATTTAATAATCTCTTTCTCTATCTTCTTTTATAACTTATAATCAAAACATTTCAGCATTAATCAATAACACATGAGCATAAATGAAAATAGTACACTTGCCACCAAGATTTTTGACGTGGAAACCCAGTTAAGGGAAAAACCACGGTGGGGGTTAACCCACAAAGATTATACTCTGTTAAAAGTATTACAATGGGGAATGCGCATGCATTTAGGCTCACTGCTCAAAAGAAGGCTCACTGCTTACAAGAAATAAGAGTTACAAAATATTTGAACTAATATTTGGCATCTATCAATGCTGGAGTTTAGTTCCAGTTAAGCATAGAAAACTGACTTGATACACTTCATATTTACTCTCCTCCTCTTACCGTTCTGCTAGCATCTGAACTTTGATCTCTGCTTCTTTTCACAATTACTCCATAGTCGCAACACACACACCAAAGTCATCCAATTCCATTAGGTATATATATCTGCAGAATGATATACAATCTTTTTACCAATCGACTTCAAGAACATTTACAACTTTATATAGTACTTTGCTCAGTCAGTTAGATCCATACATAATATGAGATGTGGATCAAGACTTGCACTCGTAGATCATCAATCATGTCGACTACCATTACTAATTATCACACATTGCCCAATAAACAACTTCTATACATCTAGAGTTAAGATCATTTGCAAGGTTGGCCTGTTCTTCTTCTATCTGCTTTGTCAAAGTGAGGCCCAATACTCAGAAGCTAATATCTTTAGAGTCCTTCATCTCCGAAGGACAAAATTGTGGATTTAGAGTGTATTGACAATTCTTGCAACTACCTCAGATTTGCAACAAACCATGTCTTTCCACTGGAGAGATCCGAATCAAGATACCGGACCCTATCATCTGCTATGCTCCTAACTGCCCAAACTTAGATAAATTCTGATTCTGACTTCCGGTGTGAACAAATTGTGTTATGCAGATGGATGGGATGATCTTAGTTGCCATCAATGACAACACCTATCATGCCTAGCAGTGTCTCTTGCCAACAACATTATGGTGGAAGGGATTGCAAAGAGAGCGAGTTGCTGATGGAGATTCTAGGATAACAAGATAGAATCAGATGGTGACAAGACTAAAATGTAAATTCATTCTTGGTGATTATGAATTGGAATTATTCAAATAGTTGTAGAACCTGAAACATAAAGACATGAGTATAAAAGATTACATGAAAGAGTTTTATAAGTTAGCCATTCAGTTAGGGAGACATGAGGTCGACAAGAAGAAGGTAGCTAGGTATGTGAATGGCTTACGATATAACATTTAGGATGAGATGAGCATGGTGAAGTTGACTTCAGTGGAAGAAGCTTACCAATATGCATTGAAGGCAGTAGATAAGGTAATGAGAAAGCAAATAAACAATTCTAAAGGTCGAGGAAGATTTGCAGCTGAGAAAGGGCAAGCAACCAACAACAAAGGAAACCAAATTGAAGAAGAATCCAATCCCAGATCAAGCCAGGAAATGGGCTACAATACGAAGGCAAAAGATATATCAGTTAGAGGGCGTGGTAGCAGTAGCAGATGTTTTATGGGCAAATGTTATCAGTGAGGAGAAGTTGGACATCATGCTTATGAATGTCCTCAAATACAAGAAGGCAGCGAGAGGAGCACAACAAGAAACCATTTGACACAAGAGGATGCAGAGAGTATTGCATCCATGAAAGGTGAAGATCTTGAGGATGGTAAATCTCTCATGATGAGGAGAGCGTTAGTGAACTTGAAGGTGGCAGAGGAAGAACCATCCCAATGAAGGAGTCTCTTTCGAACTATGTGCAATTCTGGAGGTATGTGCTATAAAGTTATAGTGGATAGTGGTAGTACGGATAACCTAGTTTCTGAGGAAATGGTAAACAAGTTAGGTTTAAAAAGGTGTAAACACCCTAATCTATACAAAGTTTCATGGTTGCAAGAAGGGCATGAGATGATGGTGAGTGAACAATGTTTAGTTACTTTCCAGATTGGTTCTTATAAAGATAAAGTGTTGTGTGATGTAATGCCTATGAGTGCTTGTAATGTGTTTTTGGGTAGACCATGTCAATTTGACAAGGAGGCCATCTATGATGGCAAAAAGAATGTGTACACCATCTAGAAAGATGGTCAAAGTATGTATTGAATCCTCTTAGGGAGAAGGTGAGGCAAATCAAAGAATCCAACTCCATTGTTTGTTGCAGTGTTAAGAAGCAATGAATAGAGAAAGAGGAAGAGGTTGGACACCATGATTTGAAGACATTCAAATGACATGTTTCCAATGAGAACGACAGATTGGACCTCAAGTTCTTATAGCAACAGCATAAAGAGGAAAGAAATATAAGTCCAAAGGTATTTAAAGGATAGCAAGGTGAACCAATAGCAAGTAATTTAGAAATTCAACTTAGTATAGATTAGGCTGACTACTTGAGTGTGAAGAATGGTGAAGGACGGAAGGATGGTAGAAGGAAAGCTCCCATGGACAAGGAGTAGATTTGGATAAAAAATAAGCATGGGATTACAATCCCGTGCACATCTCAATGTCCCCAAGCTCTCCAACTTAGAAACATTTATTTACCTGGGGTGTCTGATGCAAGAGCATCTCAAGTGAATGGGCAATCCTACATCACCCAAAAATGTTTCATTTTTGTTTTGGTTTGGTTTTAGTTTTAGTTTTGGTTGGCTTCTCTTGATAGTAGATATGGCAAAGACATTCAATAAGAAAATATTATAATATTGTTTTACCCATATGCTGGTAGTGGTGAAGACTCATAAGATTCAGCTATGTTTGGCATCACATTCACGATGTCGTACATATAAAATTGTTCCACAATTTGGGAACTATGTAGGTATCAATAAAAATGCCAAAGAACATTCTGCGAAGGGCTAAAGACTACCGCAAAATCGTTGAGTTGGAGTTGGAGACCTGTGGTATTAAGGGGACATCTTTATCTTACCGCCATCCCGCAAGAGCTTAGGAGATGGCCAACGGTATAGCGGGAGCTTATAAGTTATCGCTAGCCCACTAGACTTTGTGTTGAAGCCTGCGGTATGGTGGGGAACTAATCTTCCGCCACCGCTAACTTGTCGTGAAAGTGTAGACTTATTGTGGAATCGCGGAGGAATATATCACTGTTGTAAATTTAAAAACCATCATTCATAGTGGGTTCATCCTTCGTGTCTTAGGGTATCGAAGGGACCATTCAGGCCATTAGACTTCCATGTCAGAGACGATGGTTGAACTGCCATCTTGGCCATTATAAAAATCAACACTTTGACATTTAACACAGAGGGAGAGAGAGCAAAAGAAATAGAGGGGATAACGAGAAAGAAAAGGAACCAGTTGTTGGGTTCTCGGTTAGATACAGAGGTTGTCAATCACAGAGAGAAGGAAAGAATGATTTGAGAAGCCCTCGACAGCTAAGTAGATAAATTCTGTATTGTAGATAGATACATATTATATTGCAGATGTATGTAATGACAGTTTAATTAAATAAATATCATTTGGGTTCCATTTGTTGTGGACTGTTGTGTATTATTTTTATCTACCTGCACTGTGTCATATAATAATAAACTTGCCTATTCTCTGCTATAGGTAGCACACTAACACAGTCCTTTGTGTCCTTCGTTCCTTTTCCTCACTCTCTTTTTCTTTTTCTTCACCACTTTTCCAAGTGTTGTGTTCTCTTCCAAAACACTCACCTCCCTTTCTAAAGGATCCACCACTCCACATTTATGGTGCATCAATAAAAGCATCATTATACCATACTTTACTTACCCCGCGGCTTTCTCCCACTTTCTACATGTAGAAGATAGTGGGGAGTATGGGGCTATTGCTCTCCTTCTCCACTCCCAAGCATCTAGGGAGTTTGCTGGAAGAATAAGGAGACTTCCTTGACTAACATAATTATTAACTATAATAATAATAGTATAAACAATAATAATAATAACAATAACCTTGTAAAAAGACATAACTTACATATCTATTGGATGTCGGTACTATGTAATTTTGAACACTAAATGTGTTCATTTGAAGCACAATTATCGACAAAGAATCCTCATTCGATGGCTAAGATCTTGACAACAAAACTAATCATGTTTAGTCAATTTACACACGTTGACTTATCTTCGAAAAGTATACACCAATTTTCTATCAAACAATGAAAAGGATCTAATAACCTTCATCTTAACGACAACATTACTGACAAGAACAACGTACTCTCTCTACTAAGTACATGTGTGTGTATTTCTAGATGGTTGATGGGGAGCGCATAGCGAATACCACAAATCGATGCCCTAATTTCCTGCAGTCAACAAACTAACAGTTGAGCTACTGATTCAACTCCATCAACCAAGTCTCTCATCCTTCTCTAAAGCCCCGATGGCATTTGCTCTTAGGCTCGCAATCTTTGGTCGATTCACCAAAAATGTCGTCGCACAGTTTTCCTCCTGTGAACCCTAGCACATGAAGATGCTAGGACATCCCTACTGCAAGAAACCCTCGGTCTGAAACATCTGCACTATTGAACAGGAAAATAAGATAGGAAACAGACATATATGGTACATTGAATCCATTCCACTGATTTTGACAGAAATCTCACTAGTGGAATGCTTCATAGCGACATACGACAACAATGGAAAATGCGAAACGAATGGAAATCTACAGTTACACGATTTACAGTTGTAAAAATGGAAAACAAATGGACAGAACAGAAATGCTTTATTTCTCCTGAACACAATGCAATCACATTCGATCTGGTTACAATAATCATCATTCAGTTCATACTTTTGGGCATTTAACAACTCGCCCTGAGTAGTACCACACTAGCTCCAAGTGGCTGGGAGACAACCGACCAAAACTACCCTACTGCCTTATTTTGGCATTATTGCTATTTTTAGCATTATGCGATTACAACTTGACAAATGTCCCCTAAGTCACTTGGGACTTTACAAAAAATAGACCTAGCTACAAACTAAAAATGTGATTTTCGAGGTGCTCCTGCACCATACTCCCTGGGTGAAAATTGTCTCAAGTCCTCTTAGAGACTAATTATTGCAAATCACCACCCCACTTTTTGATGTCTTCTTCCAGCATCCATGTGGCTTCGAAGTTTGGAAGTCCTTGCCATTTGACCAAGTGCTCAAAATATGTCTGACTTTGGGTCTTCTTGGCTATCCTACTATCTAAGATATACTCCATCGTCGGTGATTCCTTGGGTGGCAAAGACTGCACCCACTCTGCATTGTCTTGAACAGAATCTATGGTACCTTGGCCTGTATTAGGACTTCTATATAATGTCAGATCAACAGCATTGAAGATAGGTGAAATAGCAATGTCATCAGTGAGTTCGATTTTGTAAGCATTAGAACCATATTTTTCTAGAATCTGACAAGGGCCAATTTTTTGCATCATCAACTTACTGTGGCTACCCTTGGGTAGTCTATTCTTATTGAGATGAACCATGACCATATCTCCTACTTGGTACTACACATCCCTTCTTCTTTGATCCACTCGAGCCTTGATCTTCTGACTGTCTTGGTGTAGAGTATCTCTGACATGTTGATGGATCTCTTTCATAGCCTCTACAAATGTATCAACATGTCCACTCCTTTTGTCCAACCCTTGAACATCTTGTAATTCAAAAATTCCTCTAGAATGACTACCATAAGCAACTTCAAAAGGACTTAAACCTATGCTTCTGTTTGTAGAATCATTATAGGCATACTCTGCTTGTGGGAGCACCACATCCCAACTACTACCATGTTCCCTTATCAAACATCTCAGCAGATTGCCTAAAGACCTATTGAAAACCTCAGTTTGACCATTAGTCTGAGGATGATAGGCTGAACTAAAATACAAATTTGTACCCAATCTATTCCACAAGGTTCTCTAGAAATGTCCCACAAATTTGATGTCTCTGTCAGATACAATAATCAAAGGTAATCCATGAATCCTGACAATTTCTTTAAAGAACAAACCTGCAATGTAACTAGCATCATTGGTGGTCTTACAAGGAATAAAGTGCGCCATTTTGTTGAATCTATCTACCACAACAAACACACTATCATAACTTGTCCTTGTCTTGGGCAATCCCATCACAAAATACATACTCAAACTTTCCTAAGGTCTGTTTGGTATGGGCAAAGGTTGGTACAGTCCTGCATTGGTTGAGACTCCCTTTGCTCCCTGGCAAATCATACAACTCTCAACAAACTTTTTGATATCAGATTGCATCCTAGGCCAAAAGTAAACCCTTCTGACAAGATCTAAAGTCTTATTGAGCCCAAAATGTCCTCCTAAACCACCACTATGTTTTTCCTTCACAATATTATCCCTCATTGAACACTTAGGGATACAAAGTTGACTTCCCTTAAACAAAAGTCCATCCTGCAATGTATAATCTGAAAATTCATTGTGGAAAGCATTGGCAAACTCGTTGCATGCCCTGTAAATCTCCTTAAAATCTTGGTCCTCTCCATACAATCCTTTGAGTGACTCAACACCCATACTCTATAGCTGCACTTCTTGCATTGTCAACACTCTTCTGCTTAAAGCATCAGCAACCTTATTCGTTATTCCCTTCTTATGTTGGATGATGAAGGTGTAGGCTTGAAGACTTTCTACCCATTTCATGTGCCGATGACTGAGCTTTTCCTGTCCATTCAAAAAACTGAGAGCATGATTGTTAGTGTATACAATAAATTCCTTAGGAAGCAAGTAGTGCCTCCATTTTTTTAGAGCTTGTACCATAACATACAACTCTAAATCATAAGAGGAGTATTTCCTCTTGGCTTCATTTAACTTTTCACTGAAGAAGGCTACTGGTCTTCCTTCTTGGCTCAACACTGCTCCTATGGCCAGTCCACTTGCATCACATTCAATTGTGAAAACCTTACTCAAATCAGGCAACACTAAGACATGGAATTTAGCAACTTTTTGTTTCAGATTCTCAAAGCTCCTATCTGCTTCTCTTGTCCACACAAACTTCATCTTACCTCCACCCTTGATCATCTCCAACATAGGTGCACAGATGTCACTGTAGTTCTTAATGAATTTCCTGTAAAATGTGGCCAACCCATGGAAACTTCTGACCTCTCCAGCTGTCCTGGGTGTAGGCCAATTCAAAATAACTTCTACCTTGGAAGGATCCATTTTCAAATCACCCTTAGAGATGACAAAACCTAGGTACACCAATTCTTGTTTCATGAAGTCACACTTTTCCAAGTTTATCAGTAATTTCTGATCTTGCAGCCTCTTCAAGATGATCTCTAGATGTTTCAAGTGCTCTTCCTTGCTCTTACTGAATATTAAGATATCATCAAGGTAGACTACCACAAATTTGCCTATGAATTCCTACAACACCTCATTCATCAGTCTCATAAAAGTGCTAGGGGCGTTTGAAAGACCAAACAGCATCACAATCCACTCATACAACCCTTCATTGGTTTTGAAAGCCGTCTTCCACTCATCCCCCTCTCTTATCCTTATCTGATGGTACCCACTCTTCAAGTCTATTTTAGAGAAATAGGTAGCACCTCCCAAACAATCCATTAGATCTTCTATTCTAGGAATAGGAAACCTATATCTGATGGTTATCCTATTTATTGCCCTAGAATCAGTACACAGTCTCCATTTCCCATCTTTCTTTGGGGCTAAAACAGTAGGTACTGCACATGGACTAAGACTCTTCCTTATCAGCCCTTTGTTTAGGAGTTCTTGAATCTGTTTTGCTATCTCTTCATTCTATTGTGGTGTCATTTTATACGCTGCCTTATTAGGAAGTACTTCTCCTAGTATGAGATCTATCTGATGGCTAATGTCTTTGATTGGTGGTAGGGAATCAGGTATATCCTTTGCAATCACTCCTTTGTAACTGTCAAGCAAATCTCTGACCTTTTTAGGCCCTACTTCTCTCACACTTTTCTTCTTTTCCTCCTTAGGCTTCACAATCAAAGAAAAGCCTACTCTATCACCTTCCTTTAGTGTATCCATGAATTCTTTTTCTCCTACCAACATTACACTAGACCCTACATGTTGTTGATCCTCTTCTACCAATGATTGTATCCTATAAGTCACACCATCCTTTTGGAATGAGTAAGCATTCTTTTCTTTGTCATGATGAGCCTTTCTGTCAAATTGCCATGGCTTGCCTAACAAAAGATGACAAGCATCCATTGGAAGGATGTCACACAAAATCTTGTCTCTATACCCCTTAATGCTGAATTCTACCCATGCATGTTCATTGATGAGTACATGCTGCCCCTTGTTCAACCAACTGACTTTATATGGACTGTTATGGGGTATCTTTTCTAACTTCAACTTATTCACTGCTTCCAAAGATATAATGTTATCAGTAGAACCAGAGTCAATAATGACTTTGCAAACCTTACCTTGGATCTTACAATTGATTCTAAACAAAGCCCTTCTTTGTGATGGTTCCGCCTACGTTGGTTCCTTGAGCAGTGTCCTCTTGATCATCAGATTCTCTCCCATTTTTTATTCAAGATTCACTTCAGGAGATGTCACACTCCTTGCATCTTCTTGAATCAAAGTGGTTCTCTTCTCACCACCATGAGAAGTTGAGGCCTTCTCTGGACACTTGTATGCTGGGTTCCCTATCT
The DNA here is from genome assembly GCA_027924645.1 of Cunninghamia lanceolata. NCBI lineage: Eukaryota > Viridiplantae > Streptophyta > Pinopsida > Cupressales > Cupressaceae > Cunninghamia > Cunninghamia lanceolata. The sequence continues at coordinate 950,154 of BSBN01000135.1, read as the reverse complement.
GATTATAGTTATAACACCTCATATTGGAGAATTTAGATCCTCTACCTGATCCATTTGTCCCACCTCTTCCATTAGGCCTTCTTCCTCGGTAGCCTCCTCTGCTACTTGAGTCCCCAATTTGCTCTTCTTGGCCAGACTCACCACTAGACCTCTGGTTAGGGCTTCTTCCTCCAAAACTACCTCTGCCTCTGAAATTCCTTCCACCTCTACCTCTATTGTTCTGCTCACTCTTCCTCTTTATCTTCTCTTCAGCCCTTAAGGCCATCTAGAAACACTTGTTCACTATGTCTGGTGCTAAGATGCTGATCTCATCTTGAATGTTCATCCTTAGGCCATTCAAATACCTGGCTACCTTCTCTGACTCTTCTTCTTGTCTCTTTGATCTGAGACTAAGTTTATGAAACTCTTGTGTGTATGCATTCACATCAAGGTCTCTCTGTCTGAGGTTCTGCAATTTCTTATACATCTGCACATCATAGTCCAGGGGTAAGAATTGTGCCTTGATTTTGGTCTTCATCCTTTCCCAGGAGGTTATCATATTTTTCCCCTCCTTGACTCTCTCTCCTTGTTTGTAATTCCACCATGCAAGAGCAGATCCCTGCAACCTTGCCTTTGCCAACTTAACCCTCTTATCATCAGGGATTTCTTTATATTCAAAATGATTTTTCAATGCCTCAATCCAGTCAATCACTTCTTCAGCTTCCATAATTCCACTATACATAGGCAACCCATGTATGGTGTCCCTATTGACTGACTTTAATGCATTTAAAAATGCCCTCTGGTCTGTTGGTATCTCCTCTGTCTTTTTACTGGTTTCAACAATTTCTGCATCGCCTTCATCACTATCACTTTCATATTCCCTCTCTTTGCCTTTAGACTGCTTGAACTCTCCCAACTTAGATGCAAGCATCTCCTCGATCAGCTTCTTGACGGTGTCTTGCGACATACTTTTGGGAGGCATCCTCTCTGCCTTTGTCTCGCTTTCTTTGTCTGACATAAACATTCATAGACAACACCCAAATGCCAACACTCTTGCAAATCCTCAATTCAATTTTCAGCCCAAATCTTTTTTTGGGCTCTGATACCAATATGATGGGGAGCGCACAACAGATACCACAAATCGATGCCCTAATTTTTCGCAGTCAACAAACTAACAACTGAGCTACTGATTCAACTCCATCGACCAAGTCTCTCATCCTTCTCTAAAGCCCCGATGGCATTTGCTCTTAGTGAGGCTCGCAATCTTTGGTCGATTCGCCAAAAATGCCATCGTACAGTTTTCCTCCTGCAAACCCTAGCACATGAAGATGCTAGGACGTCCTTACTGTGCGAAACCCTCGGTCCGGAACATCTGCACTATTGAACAAGAAAATAAGACAAGAAACAAACATATATGGTACATTGAAGCCATTCCATTGATTTTGACAGAAATCTCACCAGTGGAATGCTTCACAGCGACATACGACAGTAATGGAAAATGCAAAATGAATGGAAATCTACAGTTATGTGATTTATAGTTGTAAAAATGGAAAACAAATGGACAGAACAAAAATGCTTTATTTCTCCTGAACACAATGTAATCACATTTGATCTGGTTACGATAATCATCATTTAGTTCATACTTCTGGGCATTTAACAACTCGCCCTAAGTAGTACCACACTAGCTCCAAGCGGCTGGGAGAACAATCCAAGCGGCTGGGAGACAACCGACGAAAACTACCCTACTGCCTTATTTTGGCATTATTGCTATTTTTAGCATTATGCGATTACAACTTGACAAATGTCCCTTAAGTCACTTGGGACTTTACAAAAAATAGACCTAGCTACAAACTAAAAACATGATTTTTGAGGTGCTCCTGCACCAATGGTATAAGGATCATTGCATTCATGCAATCTATCATCCTCTCCATGGTGATACTCTCTCTCCTCATATCAGAGGGAAAACAACATTGTTCCTGTATCCACCTCGATTACATAATGATAGTCCATTTCGTCATTTTAACCACGTGTTCAATAATGACATCATATACAATTATCTCTTGCATATAAATTAATATAAAACAATGCATTTCCCATCATTACTATAATTGTAATATTTTCTCTGACTAACTATCTGTCTCCATGAAAATATTAAAAATAAATACATTAATTTAAAAACGGGGCCTAACATTACAAAGCCTAAATACACCAACTCCTCCTTCATGAAGTTGTACTTATTCAGGTTAATTAACAACCTCTCCTCCTTTGGCCTTTATAGAACATGGTGCAAATGCCTCGTATTCTCCTCCTTAGTTAAAATAAAGATGAGTGTATCATCTAACTAGACACACTATAACAAAATTACCCATGGAAGAATTCAAAATTTCATTCATGAGGCTCATGAATGTACTTGTGTGTTAGTCAACCAAAATGGAATAACTAACCACTTATACAAGCCTTCCTTCATCTTGAAGGATGTCTTCCACTCATCTCTTTCTCTAATGCAAATATGATAATAACTACTCTTTAATTCAATCTTGGTGAAGTATTGCACTCCACTCAAGCAATCCGTCAAATCATCCATCCATGACAATTAAAATCTATACTTGATGGTGATCTTGTTGATGGCTCTAGAATGAGTTCACATCCTCCACTCTCCTCCTTTGGGTACCAACACTACCAATACCATACATAGATTGAAAATCTCCATTATCAATCCATTTTGTAGCAACTTTGGCACTTGGCAATTCATCTCTTCATTCTCCTTTAGGCTTAGCTAATACATAATTTTATTTGGCAGACTATCTTTAGATATCAAATCTATGTGATGATTGATACTCCTTTGTTGTATTAACCCTTTAGGTATCTCACTTGAGACTATGTCTTCATAATCCTTCAACAAATCCTTTACTTCTTGTTACAACTCCTACAATATTGTGTCTTCCTACGTGACTTTAGTAATCAATACAAACCCCACTTCCTTTGTCTTTGAAGTGTTTAGGAGATCTTTTCTTGAGATCATCATGGCCTTGAACTCCACTGTATATTCTTCCTTTGGATTCTTCAAAGGATTGAACGCATATCTCTTGTCATCCAAGTGACAAAGTTCTATGTGTTTGCTTGCCCATCATGTACACATCCTTCCTATCAAACTATCAGGGTCTTTCTAGAATAAAGCTTGACATATATCTTATAGGTGCCCAAATTTTAATGGGACTACATGGCAAGTCTATTGATGACCAAAGATCTTGTGAATAAGCCTTTAAGGCATGAAATATATAAAAATTGGTATTTGATTGACATCTCCAAGGTAAGATACCATGTGCCAACCTCCCAAAATTCCCCATGTGTAAGCTTGTGGTAAATTATTTCTTAACTAGATGGTAAGCTTGCATAACTCTTTGGTGTAATCCTTTATATTGAACTTGCATTGTAACATATTTTTGAGATTCTCCAATTGGTAGTCTCTTGACAAGAATTTACCTCTCAACTTGGTATTCATTTGGTCTCAATGAATGGTCTTCTCCTTGCCACACTTTATTATCTCTAGCTATGACTCCTTCCACCATAATGCAACATATCCTTTAAACTTAGTTTGAGCAATCTTCCCCTATATTGGTTTGAGATGTCTTCAAACTCAAAATACTCCTCCAATTCACTGATTATGTATCGATCCAATCCTCTGGATTTGGTGATCTAGAAAAACTTAGCACATCCATCCATGTACCTTTGTCAATCCTTTAGCTAGATTGCAACAACCTCTCCTCTTGTGTGTCTAGATTTGGAACTTTAGCTCACCCTTAAACTTCATCCTCACTTTGTTCCTCATCTTCTAAGTTACTATGATCTCCCCTCTAGAAAATCCTTTGTGTCAATCTTCTTCCATCACATCTAATCTCCTTTGTATCAATCTTAGTAATTTTGTGACTTCGTTCAATCTCCTAATCACACTAATGACTTTGACTCAACCTCTACCAATAACTCTTCTGGGTGGCAATATCATTGTAGGCTTGAAAAATTTGAGGATGCAACTACAAGTTACACCACACACAGATCAAGCTCTTGGATCCTTAGGGAAATTCATAGAGTTTCAACTTCAAAAGATTAAATCTAGATCTAATACCACTTGATGCAAGTCAAGCTCTAAGAATACAATTGAGGATTGTCAAGTCGAGTAGTATAGCTACAAACACTAAAAATAGTTGTTGAAAACACTAACACATGGATGGATCACCAATTCTAATATAAAATGACAAAATTTAATTTATTACATAGGGCATAAGGCTAAAACAATTACACAATGGACCTCTTTCATTTTATAAACTTGCATACCTCAAATAATTGAGAGATGTCTTACAATGCCAAAAGAAATGCCTTTTTATACATAGCTTGGTCACAAAAATAGCTCTTTACAATCCCCATAGAGTCAAACAACCCTCTACATTAGGTGTCTCATTAGAATTTTAACCTATTTGCTCCATGTGGATCAATACGTATGTTGGATCTTTGGAACATGTTACATTTCAAATGAATGATGTTTTCTAGTAGCATAAAACTTGATCTGCCTTCTGATTGGCCTAGGTAGGTTGGTGAAGATTCTAAAATCAAGCATGTGCTAGCATCAAACTTGATTTTCCTAGCTAGCTTGGTGAAGATTCTAAAATTAAGCATGTGCCACTAAGGCAAGGATTTAGTTCTCTAATGACTCCTAGACACATGGTCCAAGGGCTCAAACCCACAACATGAAAGATTCAAAATCCGATTCCAAAAGTAGGGCACAAACAAGTACCCTTAGATGAAAACCTAAAATATTTAAGGAATCCTTATGAAAGTCAAAATTTGAAAGATCAAGCATGTAGATCCATGTTGCACAAAGTCCTGTGTTGAAAGAACAAGGTTACAAGCCATTGTCACACAAGTCAGATTGTTTGACAAGGTGAGAGAAAATGTGAAAGGACCCCTCATGAATAAGTATGAAAATAATGCAACAACACAATCCTTCCACGTCACTACATTTGCATTAATAAAACTACATAAACATACAAACAAAAGCACAAACTCTAATTCCAAATGCACAAAAAGAATTTGCAAAACAAAGAAAACAAAAAATAAGAAAAAACAATTCTTTTTGATTGATACACAATTGCCTATAGATTAGAGATGCTCTTGCATCAGTTAGTCTATGAGCCACATCACTAAGGAAATATATCTAATGTATAAAGGAAAAATTTCAAGTTTAGCCAAAATAATTAGGCAAAACTAATCATTTTTCATTGAAGGCTTTAGATAACATGGAGAGAAGAGTTCTATCAACTTAGTCCCAAATAGTACTATGAAGTCTAGGACCCCAAACCTTACAATTGTACAAGATTGTTGGTGACACTAAAATTTGGAAGATACACAATCTTCTTTAAGCATCTTGGAGTTAGGGTTGAACGAATCTTTTTCAAGTGTATTAAGTGTAACATAACCCTTGCATAATTTCTCTTTTGTAGTACGAAGCATATATATTGTAGGTTCGAAAGGAACACCCAGATACGATAAGAGGAAACCACTTGAACAAACCAAACTTTATTTGTAAACAAGGTTCATTACTTGTGCTTCCTTCTTAATTGTATTCTAAACCACGACTTTTGTTTTATTGAAGTTCATTTGTAGAGCATAAGTATCACAAAATAAAATAAAAATGTTCATTTGTAGAGCATAAGTATCACAAAATAAAATAAAATATCAAGATGTCATGGTAAGCCTATAATAATATGTGACCTATGAATGATAACATTTGTAAATAATAAAATAGCAACAATTATATCATATAGTATACAAACATCATTTATTTTGCTTGAATTTCTAATAATGTACTCTAATTCATCTATATAAAGACAAAATAGAAGTAGGGAAAGCCACCAACTATGTTTGACACCAATAGTGCTATTAATATCACTTGTAAAACTAACCAACTAAGCTCTCCTAAATTGCCATTACAAAAATAACCAAATGCCTTAAATTTTGTTAGTCACAAAATTGTTGGATTAGAAGATTTCTACCATGTGGATTACTGGAAAATATCTAGGTATAGATAGTGCTTGTCAATTGAACCCTTACAAAGATCAAAATGCGGACCGGGTGAGAACTTTTAGTCATAGAAGCAATTCCAAGACATCTTTTTTGGGGCATATTTAACTTGAGGGAAAAGATATTTTTTTAGAAGTTTATAGGAAGGATCTTTTTTTTGGGATTTTTTAGCCCGATCCTTTTGTTTGGGATTTTTAGCCGCAAAAGAGAAAAAGAGGAGAGGGGAGACCAAAAGACTAAGCAAACAAACATACTCATACACCACAAATGAACAATTATGCTAAGAGAAGGACCACTTCCATTATGACATCATCCCATTAACATAATAAAAATTATATAGCCTTCCAACTAATGTGGGGCAAGAGGCTCTAGCCCATAGGTTAGTACTTAAAATGACTTAAGTTCTGATAAACCAAATGCCGAGACTAGAGATGTTGACAGTATCCGTTGCGTGGCCTCTTTTCTAAATCAGAGCTGTACACAATATTTAAAACCATGAAAAAAAAACATATTATTACAGGCTTGTGCATTTTTAAGTAATGTAAGGATACCGGCTATAGACGGTCGACCTAGCGGCCGGCAGCCGACAGCTTTACCGGTTTAGGCGGTCTCGGGACTTGGCCACCTCTCCCTCTTTTACGGTTTCCGCCTTCTTTTGCGTAAAATGTATGTGTGTTGGGACTTTCTTTACGTGTTTTTCAGTTCTGACGTGGACTTCTTTTACACAACTTGGCCGTGTCTTTTGCTCTTCCTTAACGCATTTCCATCGGGCTTAGGTATTTGCTTATATCTTACAAATGTCTTGTTTTTGAACAGGAGCTTTTTGGCTTTAAATAATTTTGTTGAGCCACTGTTTTTCTTTAATTTTATTTTTTTTATGTTTCTTTCTGGGTATGTGAATTGAGTGCATTGTTTGAAGGATTTTTTTCTAGCACTTGGGTGGGTGAGTGTTTTTTGTTTGTTTTGGTTCCATGATGTTAGGCTTTAGAAATGGTGTTTGAGGTCCAGATTGTGGCACAGAGGGGCATTCAGTGTGAGTAGAGCAGAAATCTGAGTATAACAGATGATGGTTAGTGGAGATAATAGTGGCAAAGTTATTCAATGCTGATTAGAATATGGTAAGGGAAGGCAAGGTAGAGGAAAGAGAAATCTATGTTTGATAAACAAGAGAGAGAGTTGTATAGACAGCAGCAGAAAAACAGGGGCAAAAGCTTGTTGGGTACAGAGTTATTATACAAGTCACTTGAAAACCCACTTGTGAAAAACAAGAAAACGTTACAGATTCCAGAATGTGGAAGGGTGTTAAATCTAGCATAAAGAGCTCACACAGGGCAGAGCAAACTTTTAGAGGAGAATAAAAGTTTGCTTCAAACTGGAAACTCCAAGAGTGGTACACACATTTTGGAGAGGATATAGAATAGATCAGACCCACAAGGAGTGTATACCAGGATCAGAGCCAATAGCCAAGGAGCACATTTTGGGGCCTCAGATCAGTAACACCAGGTGGGTGTTAGCTCAGCAGTAAAACACTACATTTTGAGAACACCCAGATCAGCTTCACCAAGGGGGTATAAACAGAGCTCTAAAACACGACATTTTTGAAAGACACCCAGATCAGAGCACACCCAAGTGGGTATTAAGAAAGCACTGGAAAGTTTCATTCTGAGACACCCAGATCAGACACAAAACGCAGTAGACCTTAAAGAGGGATATACATTGTGAGGCAGTCCAGCAAGGAGTTTAGCAGAGGAGTGAAGGTGAGTGGAACTTGGAAGACAGTTCTTGTAATAGCCAAAGTGAGAGTCTATCCATGTCTGGAGCAGCTAAAGTTAGGGCCACCCTAAACATAGCAGATTCAGAAGGAAGGCCGGTCCTTCGGCCAGCAGCAGGGAACAACACCCCATCCTCTCCTGGGGAGGGTGTTCCTGCAAAACCCACATCAAAGCCTGTAGCCAAACAACACCCATCGAAGAATCCCAAAACCCCACCTTCTGATAATGAGGCCAAGCCTGCTTCTACTTCCCCTAAGATTATTTCCCCCATTTCGCCTGCTAAGGCTTCGAAATCCCTTCCTTTAACCAATGAGTCCAAGACCAATGCATGTGGAAAAGGGCCTCTCAGAAATGGCGTCTCCAAAAGTGTGGCGGGGGGTAAGTCCCCCAGGCTGAATTGCAGCTTCGACAGTGGCATAAAGCCATCTTCCATCAAGGGGGGTAGCATTAGCTTTTCCCTTACTGCCTCTTCTTGCTCTTCTTCAGAGGGTTCTTCTGACTCATCTTGCAGCCTTGCTGCAACGAAAAAGGCGGCTTCCTTGGAGCTCTATGCACAGAGAAAACTCAAAATCGCACAATATGGAAGGAAGCAGAGCTCCCCAAAGCTTGTGAAAGTGGCCCCAGATGACATTCCCATGTCTCCTCCTCCCGAGGAAGCCAAGAAGAGATGTGGGTGGATTACTTCTCAAAGTGGTAAGGATTTTTAGAAAGTTTTGCTCTTTGATTTTGTTCTATCATGCTGTATGCTGCACACAGGGAAGGGATTTTGAGTGTAATTTGATAAGGCAGTCTATTTTCACCACTATATATCCGGTGCCTTGTCTGTTGCTGTAATGTGTCAAGCCTCATTTCATTAGTCATTTTTAAATTTTTTTTTTTTATCACCAAAGTGCGTGGTTGAGTTTATGATTGATGTTATGAACTGCATGGATTGTGCCGATACGATCTCAAGGACATTGCGCGCAGAAAAAGGGAATTCAGGGGTGTATTGAAGGCTGCGTTGCGGCCTCATTTTATTAGTTTCTTTTCTTTTCACTGAGATGTATGAGGATGTATGAGGTATTGCTCAAAGAAATATGGGCATGTACCAGTTTCAACTAGGTTTCAGATACTCCACAGGTTAAAATTAACTTTTGCGTTGTATCTGTTAAGTGTGGGTGATTGTGAGAGTCTCTACTCTATGATTTTAGTCCTTAAAAGCTGATCTATTAGACTAATGTACAGGCTTTTATGCCTCTGGGCTGTAATGTTGAGTAAATTTTAGCCTTCCATGCTATGTGTTCTAGCTGCGGTTTCGTTTCTTAGAATTCATAGGGTTCTCACATAGTCTGATTTCTAAGCTGCTACCCAAGAAAATTAGTTGCTTTTTATTTTTCAGGAAACAGCTTATTCTAGAGACATGATGTACACAAAGCCTGGTTTAAGTATTGCTTCTGTTAGAAAATTATCTTTGCTAAATGAGGTGAAGTATTATAAGCTATCTGATGACGTTTGTTACTCAAAACCTATCTATGTTGCATTGTAGTTAGAATAAGGCCCTGCCCACTAAGATTCTTATATGAATTGCTTTTTTCCTGCTTACAAGAGTAAGTAGCCTTGTATGTGCTATTGAAGAGTGTTTCTCAGCTCTTATATTTCAGAAGTAGATTACTAATTATACTCATATGATAAAAAGTCATGTTTCACATATTTCTATCAGTGATAGCTGCTAGATATTCTCTTTGGAACGTTTTCAGAATTGCCTATTTTCAGCTGCATTTAATTTAATTTCCCATTATTTCCTATGTGTGCCTGTGATGTCTGACAAGAAATTGAAGAGTATAAATTAATGTTTTGGATGTGTCATTGCTCTTAAGATTTATTTTAAGTTCCATTGTTTGGTATTGTTGCTCTGCGAGACTTTAGATATGGGATCTCATTCTATGATTTATACCTGTGGAAGACTTTGGTGTGCTCTTGCCATGCCGCTGCCTTTCAGGATGTGTGAGGTATGGAATAAAAAATAAAAATTAAGAGGTAAATTCTTGTGTACGGCACATGGGGGTATGGTGCATTAATAAAATTATATATTCCCTTTTAATATGACTGTTAATCCTTGCTATCATATTTTTCACTCTCTTGAACTGGAGTGTAACATATACATCTTGATAGGAAAAATGTGTTATGTGCATGAATGTGTTTTTCATTAACTTTTTATGCCCAACATTTCTCACAATTTCATTGGTCTTGTCTGTCACCTTATGTTTTGATTATTAAAGCTTGCATCTTATCTTTAGTTTGATTTCCAGTTTTGATATTCTTTAGATGCTTTTGCAAGTTTAATCATATTTATTACGTACATTTGGGGCTCATCTGGGGCTCTCTACAGGTTCTGATTTAACTTTTGATTTAACAAGTTCTTACAACTCTGGGATTTCTTGGTTGCTTGAAGAATTCTCAGGTCTTTAATATTTGATAATATTTATCTTTTCATGTACATGTTCAAGTAGGATTCTGACATGCTCCATATAAAATTTGGTGGTTACAGATCCAGCTTATGTTGCTTTTCATGATGAAGAATGGGGCGTACCAGTTCATGATGATAAGTAAGTTTCCCAAGTACTTTGATGAACTTGGAAAAGTTTCCTAAGTACTTTGATGAACTTGGAAGTGATTTTTATCAAGAACTTCTTATTGAATCTCTGTTCACGTTTTCTTGGGACTCTTATGCAGGAAACTATTTGAGCTACTTGTGCTATCTGGTGCTTTAGCAGAACTCAGCTGGCCAGCTATACTCAGCAAGAGGGACAGCTATAGGTAGTTTAGCTTTCCACCTTTGATTTAATAGCCTGTCATGATCTGCAGGCAGAAAGTATGTTAAAACGGAACATAGTTGAACACCAGCACACAGCTAAACACAGGAATATGTTAAAAAGGAATATTTTTGAACATCAGCACACAATTAAAGACAGGAATATGTTAAAAGGAATATATTTGAACACCAGTACACTGCAAAACACGGGAGTAGAAAGAAATCTGGAAGTCACATATGCTAATCAACAGTTTATCTTTCAAGAAATCTAAAATCCAGGATCAACTTGTAAATTTTATGTGACAGCCTGCCATATGTCTTACACAACCTGCAAGAAAATGAATGAATGGAGGAAAAAGTCTTGATTTTTTTTGGCAAAGATGTATAATAGGCCATTCTCTTAAAGAATGCAAACCAACACACAGACTGTATAAAAACGTTGTGTATGATGTACACCAAAAATAGTGGAAGTATAAACTTTTTTGAAAAATAGAAAGCATTTGATTGCTACGAGGAAAATTAGATTTAGAGGTTGTTTATTTTAATCATATGGTAAAAACCTTGCGACTGTCTGGAAATTCTTTGCAGAGAAGTGTTTTCAGGATTTGATCCTGTTGTTGTGGCAAAATATGACGAGAAGAAAATAAAGTCTCTAAAGTCAAACTGCAACATAATGTTCAATGAAGGGAAGCTTCGTGGTATTGTGGATAATGCTAAAAATATCCTCAAGGTATGATTATGTTATTTAAGTCACTCCTATAACAAATTGCTTTGTATTCAATTGTATGCCAATTTTAGGAAGAAAATTAGATGTTTTGAATTGGATATACTGATTTTTTTTGTTCTAAATGAATCCAGATTATTGAGGAGTGTGGCTCATTTGATAATTATTGCTGGGGTTTTGTTAATCATAAGCCAATTGTCAATAAATATAGATACCCCAGACAAGTTCCAGTGAAAATTCCCAAGGCAGAAGTAATCAGCAAGGATCTGGTGAAAAGGGGGTTCCGATCTGTTGGCCCTACAATCATGTATTCTTTCATGCAGGTGACAGGAATGACAAATGACCATCTTGTGAACTGTTTTAGATATGAGGAGTGCAACATGCCTTTCAATGAACAGCAATCAGGGTATCACAAGAAAGATTATGTAGATGATACTTGCAAAAAAGAAGTTGAAAGATTGGTCATATCTATTGAAAATTCAACCCCCTTCCAAGATTGTCATGAGGAGGCTTGAGTGTTTATCATGTACTTCTACTCTGGGTTCTGTTTTTCATTTGAATTTTGCAAAAATAAACCTTTTGTACTTAATGTTACATTTTATGGAGTAGGAAGAAAGGAGGCATATCCTGAACATTCTGATCACTGGCTACAAAGAGAGACCTACAGAGGTGCAATTGGATGAAATTTGAAAATGTAAAATGCACATTATTTTTTCTTCACATATCTCAGCTGTTTATCTGAACAGCAGTGAAAAGTCACTTGACTTGGCTGCTTTTAATCTTGGAGGTCCTGAGACTTGTGGATTGTACAGAGACATTTGTACTTTGTGGACAGGTGTTTTGTGTATGACACAAATGTTCTAGCTCCTTGGCTGCAGGCAATAGTATATTCTAATGAAGAGTTGTATAGAAGTGAAGCTGGTATACATTTTGTAGATATACTTCAAAATGAAAGAGGTGCTTTTAGAAATCCTTTTTGTGCTATTACAATTTGATGTCGATGTCGTGAGATTAGCTGGTTGGGATGGATTGTGTGAATATTTTGGATTGTTGACTCTTATATCACAAATGCGACAGAGTTTAATAGATTTCTATGTTTAGCAGTGATGTTAATTCATTACAGCTTGATGGTGTATACATTAATAAAACAGCTTGGCTTAGAAAACATAGGAAGTGTCACAATGTATGTTGTAATTTTACAATTTCAAACCATCTTTAGGACTTGTCAATATACAGCATGCAGTTTTCTGTACACTAGAAGTATGGTTGCCTGCTGGTGTTCTTAATAGCAACTTGACTGATGCACAGGTAAAGGAGAGGATGTGCATTTTCTACAAATGTCTATTAAGTTGTCCTTTTACAAATGCAGAGTCTGAGTTTGTTCTTGATATATGTTAATAGCCACGGAAGTTGCAACTATATTTTCTCCATCCATCTGGAGCATGTTTGAACAAGTGCTTGCAGCCTAGTAAGATATGCATATTTTTGCTCTAATGCCTGATGCACATATGTGGCATTACTTATGTATTCATGCTATCATTCATACAGACGATGGGAAATCTCTATTATGAAGTAATAAAATAAAAAACAAACAAATGTTAAATGCAAACCAACTACTCACAATTAAAGCATAAAATTATGAGTAAAAATCAGAATGCAATAAAGACACAATGTCATTGTGTCCAAAGAAAAGCAGAACATGGTTTACAAATTTTTGTTTAGTTCAAGCATGTGCTGAAGTTATTAAAGTTTTCAATGGGCCTCCTCTGCATTTGAGCCTTCTCTCGGTTGGAGGTCCTTCAAAGCCAAAGTGTTGAATTTGAGTGTCCTAGCAAAGTTAAGTACAACCCATGGTGTGCATCATAGGAAAAACGAGATAAATTGTATTAAGTCATGTGGTAATAACTATTACAATTTTAAGGACAAGGTACCAAGAAAATAGTAATTTTTTAAATGCAAACGAAGAATCAGACATTGACCTGGAATAAACTGTGGGGGTCAATTGTCAACATTCTAAGCTAGAAAGATAATTTATTCCAAGCCATTGTCTTGGACAAAAATGTGGATAAAATCTATTGTAAATAATCTTATTCTTAGGAATTTCATTATTCTCACGAGCTTATTTTTACACAAGGTAACTCTTGTGGCCTGAAGTTCTGAAACCTAACGATAGCTCTGTTACTTTGGGGAGTCGTAACATGTTGGTAGTCTCGAATGTAACATGGGCTTAAAGTGATAAACTACAGACCAATGCATTACAACCAAACTAACCATTTTATTACAACCAAACTAACCTTTTTAGTCACTAACTTATGTGAGGAAGCTAACTTGAGCAGTGTTTATATCGGTAGACATCAGATTTTCACAGTCCATAATATATTATGATGAGTGTTTCAGGATTAAACTGTGTTGTTTTTTCCCTCAACGTTTCAGATCACACTCTATGATCCATCATCAGGAGAATAGAAAGCAAGCAAGAGAGGAAAAGTGTTTATATTAATTTGTATTGTGGTCAAACTGAACTTTTGCAGGCAAAAATCATCAGTTACCACCATATTTATAATCCTCCCTTGATATTGCTTTAAGTTAAAGGGTGATGAAGGTTTAAGAGTATTAGTCACTCTGGTAGATTCAGGGTGGCCTTAGGATCTTCCTCTGTACGCCGAGAACTTTTAATTACTGAAGAATAGAAGCTAGCACTAAAATTTAAAAAAGAAAACACGACCATAATCTTTATATGGTATATGGCTTGAAGCGCTTTTTAACAACCCCTGTACATAATGTAAAGCAAATGGACTATACTCAATATAGTGGAAATGGACGAATGCTGTAATGTTTCATAAAAGTACCAAGTGGTCTTTGCAAGTGAGAGAAATGAAAAAAGTGTGAACTTCGAAACAGCTCCAATGTCACATTTTTCGTTGGACTTGTCTACATCAAATTGTGCACATCAATTTGGTCATTCTTGTCTATTTGAGAGGATACTCATCATTCTTAAAAAAGAATACTAAATTTCTATGTCAAATCAGTTATGGTATGGTCCATCTGAGTGCATAAGCCTTTTTTGAAAGAACTATTCCACTTTTAGGCCCTCCTGAAATGTTACAGTTTGGATTTAGGAATGAGACTGGCTACTATCAAATTGGCATCTAAAAGCATTGTTATGATTCTTCTTGTAAAAGCCAAATGATTTCTGCATCAAATTGGCCATTTGTCCTTTTGAGAGCATTTTCTAAGAAAGAATTCGCTCACCTTTAAAGATCACCCTTCTTTTTAGATATTTGTGGTATGTTACGAGATTGAAATGCTGGTACATAATATGAACTTGACATTATTCCTTAGCATATGTAGAGATTCAATTACAAATGTGAAAAACATACTTTTCTATTGAACGCTCCCATTCTCGAGCCATTTATCATATCCAGTGGCATTATGAAATAGGTTAGAAAAGTTTGATGCATTATTCTTGACATTACCAAGACGGTGCTTGGGGAACTATTAAAAATATTTAAGATACAATTTAAAATAAATCGTGAAAGAGAAATTAAAAAATATTGTTTTGCCCAGAGGCATTCTATAGTCACAGCAGGGTGGAGATGAGAGCACTCATTTTCTAAATATATAGCAAAAAAATAAAAAATAAAAAATAAAAAAAGGAATTTGAAAAAATAAAAAATAAAAACTAATAAAGAAATTGGGGAAATAAAAAATAAAAACTAATAAAGAAATTGGGGAAATAAAAAAAAAAAAAAAGGAAACCCAAGGAAGAAAAGGTGGAGAAAGAAAATAACGAACCAAAAAAGAAATTGAAAAAAATAAAAATAAAAATAAAAAAAGAAAGTGGAAATGGTTGAAGGAAAAAAAAGTGGAGAGGCATACTATAGAGATTTAAAATATAAATATACTATTAGTTTTTGATAAAGGTAAGCAGGGATTTTGAAAGGGCCCTGACCCTTGTACAAGAGAAAAGATACAACAATGAAGCCCAAAAAAACTAGAAAGACCAACAAACAACAGAGCAATGCAGGACTAGCCCAACAACGAGACAAACAAACAAAGGGTCAAGGACCCCAACCAACCCAACAAATGTAAATCAGGGTGGTTTGAAACCAATTTTTTCCAAAGAGCTCTGAGTACATATCCTAAATTTGACAATACCCTCAAATCTCACCTTTTTGGAAGACCTAGAACAATCCAAAGGGCCACTCGAGGTCCCAGTATCGCATTGCACCTCAGCCAAAGGAGTCACCATCACATCTCCATTGTCTCTATTTCGATTATCTCTCATATTAGCTGAAGGAGTCCTCTTTCTAGCACTACTATCTTCAGAAATTCCCTTGTTTTCCATCATAGGTGCATCCACAAAAGGGGGGATGCACTCCTTTCTCTTCCAAACAGGATGTTGCTTTTTTCTACTTGGACAAGCACCGTTAAAATGACTAGCTTTGTGACAGCTAAGGCAAACAACAAGAGAGTGTTCAAACTCAATCTGCTGAACCCAACTACCAAACTTAGATAATAAGGTAATCCTTGAGAGGAGTACCTTATCAGATTCTACAAACACACAAAATCTAGCAAACAGAAGGTGTCTTTTAAATTTTGTAACTACATCAGCCCCAACAAATTGCCCAAAGGAATTGGCAATGCCCATAAAAATTTCCTCGTCCCAGTATTCCAGGGGGAGATCTGGCAACCTGACCCAAACTAGAAACTTCTTACTACAATCCACTAAAGGGTTGAAGCACGGTGACCAGCTTTGAAGGCAAAGACCATTTTGCCCAAGAAACGAAGGACCAGCAAGGATCCTTGAGCAATCCTTAGAGTTTGAAAAGGAGAACAAGAAGAAGCCATTTGGCAGAGCAGTCTCCTCAACCTGCCCCCTAAGCCTCCAACTTCAAAGCGTCCACCTTCTAACCACATTGATATTGGGGCAATTTCCACAAAATCTCCCAATAAGCGAGTTATAGAGCCATCCACCAGCCCTTTCAACTAGCGAATTAGGGATGACGATTCGGCTATCCGCCAAAGCCTCTCCCCTAGTAGCATCAATGACAAGTATATGAGAGATATCAACAATCTCCTCAGCCTGTGTGTTAACCTCCAACGCAGCTCCAGGCTCCTTCCTCACGACACCAACAACATCCTTAGGGAAGTCGACACCTGCCTCAACAACCGTGTCGTGCATGCACCCTTCCTCAAACATAGGATTAACAACATCAACAACCCCATCAGCATTTGTGCAAGACGACTGCACACCCCCTTTCAGACCGTTATCACTGGAGACCCCAGAAGAAATGATGCCCACAAACGAAGCCATACTCCACAAAACCCCCGAGATAATAGGGGCGTCCATACTGCCCAAGCCAAGCTTGACAGACATGGAGGAAGCAGCAGTAGGTTTTTGGAGAAGAAACCCCCGAGAAAGCCCACAAACAAGATTGCCCTGCCCAGCAGAGGAGGGCTGCCGCGACCGAGAAACGGATTTCTAGACCTCCAACCACAAATCCAACAAACTTTCATCTTCTTCCTCATCAAAAGAGGTCGCCCACTCTTTCGGAATCTCCTCATCATCGTCGTCTGGGTCATCCTCCTCTCCTCCATTGTCAGCCTCCCTTGCAACCAAAAACCCTAAATGGCCGCTCCCGCTCCCACTCATTTCAAAAATCTCATAAATATACTATTAGTTACTTTGTTAAAGTTTTAAGTTTTTTTAAAAGAGAAATTAAAAAATATTGTAATTAGTTACTTTATTTAAGTTTTTTTAATAGGAGAAATTAAAGAAGTATTATAATTAGCTAATTTATAAATAGATAGGAAGATGTTACATGACCAAATCTTATTTCTAAGTTTTTAACAATTTATATGTTTTTGATTAGATAAGTGGCAAAAGAGGGTGCTGATCCCATAACAATAAAGCCTAAAAGGTGCACCAAAAACTATAATAGTTTAAAATAAACCATCAGAGTTTAAGCTTAAAACTAGTAGAACAAAACAAGTAGAAACAACAGAACCAGCAGTTTGACAACAGACAAACAGAAGACACTAACAAGCCACCAACGACTAATTAAACATTTTGTCCCAGTCATCAACCAAAAACTAGAACACGTCCAGGTAGTCCTTCAACTTCTTGCCTTTCTTGCCTTTGTCATCCAGCTCCGCCTCCTGAAGAACAACTAAGGTCGTGGCAGATCTGTGCATCACCTTAGCAGAGAATTTGGCTAGGGCGCTGAATTTCTGATCCAGATTGCAAACCCTCACTGTTAGGTCTTTGATCTCTTTGTTCTTACTGATTTTGGCACCTTTTTTCTGATTACCTTTACCTATACCTTTCTTCCCCTTCTCGGAACTGACCGAGTTCGAACCATGAACGTTAAGTTCTAGGAAGTTGCTGGGTCCCTCATCTTCCACCACTATCTTATCACTTTTAATTTCTTTGTTAACAGAAAATTCACCACCCAAGAATTCAGTCTCTGCCACCTCAGTGTCAACCTTGTTATTTCCTTCAGAACCAGTGCCATGCTGCTCAATTTACATCCTTTGGTTCTTCTCCTTCGACTCTTCCTCACCTTGCTGACCCTCCGAATCTTCCTTATTCACTTCCTCAGTCCGTTCTTCCCCTTGCAGCTCACCATACTCCATTTTCTGCATGTCCTTAGTCATCTCCTCCACACGCAGCTCCTCAGTAGTGGTTTTCCTTTTCAAAGCCATCAGCTGCTGGGGCATGGGTGCCAGCTTAGCAGTAAGCCTGGAGGATCTTCTAGCTGAGGGAACCCTAGGTTTGCTGTCCGTAATGGTGTAGTCTTCATCTACACTTTCAGTATTCTCACTTTCCTCCTTCAAACTAACTTCCTCCACCATCATGGGCTTAGAAACCCTAGTGTCACTATCCGTGCTCCTATCATGAACCAAGCCGCTACGAAATTTCTTAAGGGGGTAACCTGAGCAGGAGTAGAATGTAAAGTTTTCCTCTTAGTAGGGGTAGCTGTCAAGGATTTAGGGGCAAGGTCATCAGTGAAGGGATCAAGGCTAGCAATCACTAAGGGTTTCTTTTTACCAGTTTTGACATAGGGCTCCAGGGTGATTTCAGTAATGATCACCGGATTGTAACTTTCCTTGGCGGCCTTGGGCGAAGGGGGTGGCTCAAGTTTGGCCAGGGTGAGGGCTTTGGGAGGCTAGAGAGCAAAGTTGAATTTATATAGCCTCATAATGAGCCCCTGATGAAGCGGGAGTTTAAGCTTACTAGGGTCCAGAGCGTGATGTTCCTTAGTAGTGATAATGGATAACTCCAGGGAGAAGAGGAGGTAAAATGGGAGGCTGATAATCTTACTACGTTTGAAATGATTTAAGAGCGCGGAATGATAGTGAAAAAACTTTCTAAACCTTCCTTCCAGAGTAAAGTATTTCATAATCATGAAACATACCTCATCCCAAGGTTGAGGAAGCTTCTGCCTGGCGAAACCCCCTTGAAGGCTGTACAGGACCTCATCCTTCTTAAGGAAAGTCTTCATTCCCTCATTGTTGGAGACTTTGCTTTTCCTTGGGTGCTTGGTAACATCAAAGGGCATGCTGGTGGCCATACCAATCCCCTCCTTAGAGATGTCAATAGTCACATTGCCCACCTTAGCCTTTCTATTATTATACGAATGCAAGAACTGAATAGATAGGTTCTTGTCATAACCTTGAAGGCACTCTAGATAAGAAGCGACACCCCCTTCTTGACATATATGCTAGATAGTCTCATTTTGTTTAAACTCTTCACATGACTCTAGCTCCATGCATGTTCTATCCCCCCCATCACACAGTAGGCAAGCTTAAGCTGAAAAATAATGGAGACAATAGACTTAGTAGAGCAGGAAGTGAGAAAAAACTTAACAATTAAGCCTCTGCGATTCCCATTCACAACAATGCCTTTAAAAATGGTAGTAATGATTTTCATAGCCTTGTTGTCGGCCAAGGTGACGTACTTGCTATAATTCATCTGTTGCGGACTATTAAAACCTTTCTTCTCATAATCAAGGATCAATAGGTGGTCATCATTATTGTTCGTGCTGCGTGGCATCGAGAAGTCCCCGGACTTCACGTGCCTAGACAGGTGGAACGTCTCCTCGGGCCACCAACTCAGCATGACTTTAGTGCAATCTTTGATCTACAGGCTATAACAAGTACAAATAAGAAGACACATCAACGCCTTCGTGGTACTACTAATAATATCCAGCTGGCAAGGGACTCTAGCCCTCTGCTGAATACTCATATTAACCTTAGTGCGGTGAGGGTTTAAGTTCATGGGTAACTAGGGTTAGGACTAGAGTCTTTGTCAATAAGATTTTGAATTTGCTACGGGAGGTTTTTTGCGCTTCTCCAATAATGCCAAGTATCCAACCTCTGACCCAAGTTGGCCAACGCATTAGCTGCTTTATTTCCCTCCCTATAAACATGTCCAACCTCCTTATGAGTTAACCCGGATAGAAGGCAGATGATATCTTCCGTTATGTTTTTCATTTTCCATCCACTGGTAGACCTCCCCTGAGCCACGTCAATGATAATTTTGGAGTCTCCTTCGACTTGAAGCTTATCCATACCCATTTCATGCACAATTTGCAGGCCTTTTAACAATGTTAAACCTTCTACAACATTATTAGATTGGATACCGATCACTCCCGCATAGGTAGCCAAGCATGCACCATCACTATCTCTAAAGATCCCGTCACCACTAGCCAGACCTGTATTCTTTTTTTTGCTCCATCGAAATTGAGCTTGGACCACCCTCTGGGGGGGGCTTCCAATGAGTTTGAAGTCTGGAAATCTTTTTAGAATTGTCAACCTTGTTCATATCAGCTTTCAACTAGTAGTTCTTGACAATCTGAGTTTCCACCAGGGTAGGAGGATTCTCTGCCACCTGCAAGGTGCAGGTGGATGTGTTCTCAGCAACGTCTCTGCAAAAGGAGAAAAACACATTGTTAGCAGGTCAGGTTTTATCCCAAAAAATATGGTTATTTCTTTCCTTTAACACACTCCACCCAAGGTGGGGAGGTATTTGTCTCCAAAGTTCCCTTATCCTAGGGTGAGAAAAGGGGGAGACCCAGCTTAGGGCAAAGTCCATAAAGTTTTCCAGAAAAACCTAATTAAACTCAAGTTTTTGGACCTAAATCTTCTTGGAGAACTTGCAATGGAAAAGGAGATGCTGCACAGACTCTTGTTCCTTGAGGCACATGACACATCTATTAACCATTTGGAACCCCCTTTTGTTGAGATTATCAGTGGTTAGAACCTTATTGTGTGCCACGACCCACCAATAAAAGTCAATTTTGGGAATAAGTTTGCTATTCCAGACTTTCTTCTAGAACTGGTTATCCTCTCCACTGTTGGCCAGCAGATGGTAAGCTGACTTAACTGAGAAGTTACCTTTCTAATCCTGGCCCCATAGCATTTCGTCTTCTCTTTGAAAGACCGCGATTCTGTGAATGTCAAGTTCCTTTTGAAGTCTCTGGCATTGAAGCCTCTCACTCAGGTTAAAGCTGCAATAAAAAATGACCTTCCAAGTCCTCTGATTATGGGAATGACTAGTAATGTAGTTGTAGACTGAGTTACCAAAATGGCTAACAACTCTTTCTTTGATGCTAATGTATCTTCTGTCAGATAGGGGACCCTCCCTTAACCGGTTATCCTCCCAGAACCTAATTTTGTCTCCTTTTCCCAGTCTCCACTTGATGCCTTGCAATAACATGTTTATGGTTTTAGTCATTTTGTTCCAAATGATAGAGCCTTTGGGAAGGGAAACTCTGTCAAGGATATCGATATTGGGATCATTCTGAAGGTACTTGGCTTTCATAATTTGAATCCAATCTTTCTCCTCTTTAAGAAATGTCCATCCAACTTTGGCTAGTAAGGCTTTGTTCATTTTGTGAATTCTTCTGATACCTAGCCCCTTGCAACTTGGGCAGGCACACCCTATCCCAACCAATTAGGGAGATTCTTTTCCTTTCCTCCATTCCAGTCCACATAAAAGTTCTTTGAATCCTTTCTAATTTATTTGTCATGTACTTAGGAATTTTAAACAGGGAGAGAAAGTAGGTAGGAATACTTTACAATGAAGCTTTAAGAAGCTGGTGTTTGCCTACTTGAATGAGCAATTTACCTTTCCAACCCTCCATCTTCTTTTGCATACGTTCCAAAATCGTATTCCAGAAAGTCAAGGTCACATCCTTCACAGTGAGAGGCAGCCCAAGATAGGTGGCCGGGAGAGTGCCCTGATTGCATTGAAGAATGTTTCTAATCTTGATTTGGAGGTCCTCTTTTGTATTGAAGAAAAACACATTACTCTTTTCATAATTAATGCTTTGACCAAACAACTTCGCATACATGTTGAGTAGGTCCTTCCACCTATTGGCCTCCACCGAAGCCGCACCAAAAAGCATAGTATCATCGACAAACTGTTGGATTGCCGATGACCTCAGGGTGGATGCAGCTTTGACTCCAATGAGGGAAAGCCTTTCCAGGTGGGAAAGGATGTTTCTTCCTAGGACCTCTGCCATCATTATGAATAAGTAAGGAGAGAGGGGGTCACCCTGGCGAATCCCTCTGCCTGCTTTGAAGAATCCCCTAGGGGTACCATTAACCAAGACCGAGTACTTGATCGTGGTGACATAAGCCTTCATCAACTTAATCATCTTGTCATTGAAGCCAAACTTCATAAGGACTTTAAATAGGTAGTGTTGATGGTGGTTTTAGCATGCAACAACGCAGGTGTGATTGCTGGTTTCACACCTCTCTTGAAAAGTATCTTACCCTAGGTAAGACTACTCCAAGGATAATACAACTAGGTCTTAGCTTGCTTGAAATCTCTCAGTTGGTATGTCTAGCTGTGCCTACAAGGGGTCTCACATGTAGTCTACAAATCTTCAGGTTTGGGGCAGCAAATACACATGAACCCTATTATGATTTGTAGCTGAAAAACAAGATAAAATGCTGCTAACAATTCCTATTTTAACAACTAACAACGGTTTTAAAGAAAATGCAAAAGGTGTAGGGTTTAGAAGGGCCCTAAGTGACATTCACAATGCCAAGGTTATCTTTAGTAGACAAACATTCCAAACTTTGAACCAGCTTTCTGAGTTACCAAACTGAAATGGGTGTTACAGTGCTACAGAAAACGATGCTATCTTCAATGGAGGTCAACAGATTTTCAGATCGCATTCATTTGTTAAATACCCAATGAGTGGCGCAACTTAACTTGTGAAATGCAATTGAACTTTAGCACAAATGATCAGCCCAGATTAACTTTGCACAGCTATTTACCATCGGCAAACAGCTAAAAGTATGGACTTAGAATGTTCATCAAATACTTCAGCAAACCATGAATATTATGAAAGCACAACTAATCTAACTATGGGAGAGCAAGATGCAAACCATGAAAACCAAAAGATGAATCAACACAAGACACAAATTCTCAGATTTACTACAGAAACTTGCTTTGTATTAGCTCAAATGGCATAGTGTCAACAATTCGGTATCAAAATCTCTCTTACAAAAAGTGGAAATGGCAACCCTTTATATAGAATGTAGCATACCCTAGCCTTCAAATGAACGGTGGAGATTAACTCAACATCGACGGTCTAGATTACATGGCATTTAATGAGATACATCAATTTGTTACATTTTTGGATTTGCCTTTGTCTTGTAGGAAAAAGACAAAATACAGGTTGCAAATACATTGAATCTGGACAAAATAGATATCCATTTGGTTATACATGATGAGAAGTCAATTTTCAAGGCCTAATAAAGCCAAAATAGAGTCACATGACACTTGAAAACTTGAGCTGATGTGGATCCACAGGATTCCAAGCGCTGACTGAATCAAAAAGGAGTATTTGGCACTTTATTAGTGAAGATATATCCAATTGGATGCTTGTTGGACTGATTCTTGATGACTGGCCTGCTGGGACAGCTGTATGCATGTCTTGGTGATCCGATCCAAGGTCATTTAAGTGGCATTTTGGGGAAAATATCAAAAATATAATTTTTTGTATTTTCTACATCGTAGTAAATTACATTATCGGAGGCCTTCGGAGTGGAATGGGGGATCGAAACCTGTCGGTAGCTTGGCGTTAAGCCTAAGTAGCTGGGTAGCTCAAACTAGACAACCGATTTATCTTTCCAACGAGTCCAAGAAGTTTAAATTCTGATAAAATAGCTAGGAGTTATGACCCCCGGACTGGATCACTAGGACATTGGACTGGATCTGTAGGAACAACAGTGATTTGGCTGATCTTCTATGTCTTTTAGCTCCTAAGACTCATCTTTATCATCTTGGACATTATACTGACTTCTTTTTGCATGTGCAGTAGCAATTTGGTTGATAGAATGTCGATTCTGCATCTCTAGATCAGTACTGTATCTGCGTGTACATCCTTCCAAGACGGCTCCAGTTGGCTCCTTTGTGCTCTCCAAGACCTACAATTCACAATGTAAAGCATCAATTTCATCTTAACAAGTCATTTTTCATCAATTTGGATCAAAACATGTCCATTTGCAGTCACGAATCAGTAAAAAACAACTCATTGTCAATGTCACCTTCTTATAAACAACCTCTTAAATCTAGTGATTTTTGCATGATTTTCTGTATTTTTCATCATTTTTGAGTACCCATTTGGCCAATATATTGATCTAGGAAGTTTTTGCAGTCATTAGGATCCATTTGCAGACTTTAATTTCATGTTTTTCTAGCATTTTCTGTAAAAAAGCGAGATTTTTGGGGTTGTCCGACCTTCCATGTGCAGTAGCATTAATTATCGTAAAACGTGCCAAAAATCCACACAAACTTGATAAAATGTTCATCGTGATATGACAAATAGATATGCAATTCAAACCCATCAAGAAAATCCCATTTGCACCTTAAAAAACCCAATTTTTGGCCCAAAATACCAAAAAGTGCTAATTTGAGGGGTCACTGACTTAGCGGGGATTTTGGGGTTGTCCGACCTTAGTGGGGATTTTAGGTTCATCCGACCTTTGCGCAGATTTTGGGGTTGTCCAACCTCAGCACGGATTTTGGGTTCATCCAACCTTTGATGGCTTGCAAGTCGGTCGGAGGTCATTTTAGCGCAAGTCAGTTGACCATGATTTTAGCGCTAGCTTTGATAGATGCCGCCGGCGGGGATTTTGGTTCCGACCGACTTAATAGTGGTTTGAAGGAAGTCA
Organism: Cunninghamia lanceolata; assembly: GCA_027924645.1. Classification (NCBI taxonomy): domain Eukaryota; kingdom Viridiplantae; phylum Streptophyta; class Pinopsida; order Cupressales; family Cupressaceae; genus Cunninghamia; species Cunninghamia lanceolata. The sequence continues at coordinate 925,616 of BSBN01000135.1, read as the reverse complement.
GTTGGAGGTCATTTTAGCACTAAGGTCGGAGGGCAATGATTTTCGCGCAGAAGTCCGCGAGAGAGGTTTTTAGCGCCGAAAGTCGGTAGCGACTGTTTTTAGCGCAAAGTCAGTTGATTCAATATTTAGCGCTAAGGTCGGTAGAGGCTGTTTTTAGTGCTTTTTGCAGTTGGGGTCATTTTTAGCGCTAGATTTTGAATTAGCCAGGGCGAAAGTATATTTAAAAATATATTTAAGTTTTCTTATACTTTAAATATTTTTAAATATACTTTCAGGATGTTTGAGATAGGTTCCAGATCCATAGGATTTCATATGCAGATTCTAGAATTTTGAGGTTCTACCAGATTTCAGACTTAGCCATTTTTCAGGGTTTCAGGACCGTGTATCATGGTGAAAGCATATGGACCCCTTAGTGAAATCTAGTGGAATTTGACATGATTTTGCAACTCTAAGACCTGGAAACTAAGAATTTCAACATGAAACATCCTGTAGAAGCACTTTCAAGGATAACATCCAGTGACATAGGATTTTTTGAGCAAAGTGCAGTAACACCCAATTCTAATGCAGAAGGCAACAAATGGCTATTTTTTAAGCACAAGACTACTCAAGACCCTTCCAAATCAATCATGAAAAATATCAAATGACTCCAAACATGCAAAAATACTGAAATTTGAAGCAAATCATGCACTCTAAGCACAAATCCACCTTCTCATTATCATAAGTGGCAAACGTTGAGACTCCAAGCCAAAGCAAAAGAGGGGGTCTCCATTTGGCAAAATGGGGCATGTGTGTAAGGCACAATAGGTAGTCCCATGAGATTCTGTCATAGGCTTTAGAAATATCCAGTTTGAGGGCCATGCTCGAGTTATTGCTTTTTTCCATAGAATGGAAGATCTCATGGGTCGAGATAGCAACATCCAGAATCTATCTCCCAGGGACAAAACATTTCTGACAATTCGAGATGAGGCTGTCCAACAATGGTTAGAGTCTGAGGACCAGAGTTTTCGTGATAATTTTATAAATGGTGTTGCAAAGACTAATGGGACAGAAATTTGTCATACATTCAGTGATGTTTTTCTTGGGGATCAGAACAATAAAAGTAGCATTAATCTGTTTAAGGAACTTATCTGTCTTGAAGAAGTTTTTAACAGCTGAGGTAACATCAAATCCCACAATATCCTAGAAGTCTTGGAAGAAGGCCAGGGGAAACCCATCCGACCCAGGAGCTTTGAAGGCCCCCATAGAGAACACAACTGCCCTAACTTCCTCATCCATAACAGGTTTAAGGAGCCCATCATTATCTTCCTCTGAAAGGATTGAAGGGATACAATCCAAAAGAATGTTGTCATTGCCACTATCAGATCTACAATTTTTTTCCGCTAGGAAGTTGCTAAAGTAATTAGTGGCCATTCTTCCCAATTCCCTATTGTCCTCAACTTGTCTGTTCTATTCATCCAATAATCTTGTGATCTTATTTCTTTTTCTGTGTTTCATAGCTAACTGGTGGAAGAAAGCCGAGTTCCTATCTCCCTCCTTCAACCATTGAATCCTAGACTTCTATTTCTAGAAGATTTCTTCTCTTCTAATTATGTCCTTCAGGTTTTTGACAAGATCTTCTTCAGTTTTATAGTTAACTTTGGAACCATTGCCCTTAGCCATCTTATCTTGAACTTCCATGAGACTTTTTGAGATGTGTTTTTTCTGATTCATCACATTCCCAAAGCAAGATCTATTCCATCCCTTAACCTTATTTTTGACATATATGAGTTTTCGTGTGAGTCTGAACATTGGAGATCCATGTACAGGCTCTCTCCACCATTCAACAATATAGTTTTTGAAGTCTAGGTGAGTAGCCCACATCATTTCAAATCTAAACGGGAAAGGGCCCTTAGGACTTCCCTCAGCCCAATCAAGGATAAGGGCATTATGATCAGAGATAGTGCGAGGAAGAGCATATAGGGTAGAATTTTGAATCACATTCCAATTGGAGGAGACTAAGAATCTATTAAGCTTAACCTGGATTAGTTGGTCCCCCCATCTTCTTTAGACTAGGAAAAAAGTTGGTTTTTGACTTCTAAGTCCATAAGCCCAGTCTGACTCAAAAAGTCCGCTAGGTCCACCATGCTATCAGAGTAATCCATAATTCCCCTAGTTTTTTTCGAGGGGTATTGAGGGGTGTTAAAATCCCCCCCACCATCCATAAAGTTCTTCTCTCATCATTGATTTTAATGCTTAGCTTTTCTGCCATTTTTGGTGTTGGGGGCATATATATTGATCAACTTCCAGGTTTTTTTATTCATCGTGCATATGACTTCTAGGCTATTCTTACTATGAGAACAATAGCTCCCCACAACATTGTATTTGTTCCACATGGTCACAAGCCCCCTAGACACTCCCTTAGCAGGACTGATAACATAGTCCGCCATGGCCAGATATTGCTCACTATCTTTCTAAAAATTTCCTCAGACATTTTAACTTCTTGAAGCAGTATAAAATCCACCTTGTTGTCATAAATACAACTCCTTATCATGAGTTGTTTCTGGGGGCTATTAAGACCCCTCACATTCCAAGTGATAATCTTCATTTGCGTATTTTTCTGGAGAGAGCCTCCAGGGTGCTTTGCCTCCTATTGGCCATTTCTTTGGTTGCTTCCCTTGATCTGGTTTTGCTCTGGGAGGGCCGTCCTTCTCTACCTTCAGTACCCACATCAGCCAATTTCTTGTTAGTTCCTTTCCCTTTCCTCTTGGGAGTGATCCACCCTCCTTGGGAACTAGTATTGGCTCCAGGGGAAAGAACTCTGGTGGGAGGTTTAATGGCTTTCTCTAAACTTCCTTGGACCACAGGCTATGGATCCACTGATTTCTGGGCCCCAAAATCTACATACTAGTTCCCGTCCAAACTTTCATCCCTAGTGACCAAATTCCTAGGGGACACATCTTCCGGAGTTAGTAACTCTCCTATTTCATCTGAGTGTAGGGGGGATTTTTCTTTTCTTCCTGAGTCTCCTCTAGATCTAACTGTGGCTCCTGATGTGGGGCCTCTACCAGACCTTCTTGAGCCAGGTTTTTAGTCCGGACATAATTTCTGTTTGAGGTTTTGATAATTTCCAGCAAGTCCTCTTTGAATGGGTACTCTTCTTCCATTTTTCCTCTACCAAGCCTTGTTTGTCAGGAGGCCTTGGTTTCTTGCATTCCATGAACATATGTCCCTTTTTGGAGCAATTTTTGTAGAAGGAAGTAGAGTTTTCATACATGAGTTGTTGCTCCTAACAACTATATTTTGACTTCAGATTAATAGTATTAGGTAGAGTCTTAAGAATATCTACATTAACACAAAACCTAGCAAAGACCAACTTGGTTTTATTTTTGGTGCTACTGTCCAATGCAATGAATTTGCCGAAGGAGTTGCCAATCCAAGTGAAAATCTCCTCATCCCAGTATTCCAACGGGAGTCTAGGGAGTCAGACCCATACAGGAGCCGATCTATTGAGTTCCGTAGCTACGTCAAAACCTGGCTTCCAATATCCAAGGCATAGGTTGTATTTGCTGTACATCCAAGGCCCTCCCACCAATATCGCAACCAAATCTTCTTTGGCCGTGAAATTAAAGAGGAAGAGGCCTCCTGACATTGCACTAGTTAACACACTGCCTTTGAGGTGCCATCTAGTGGAAATCCAGTGGCGCACCATGTCAATGCTGGGCCTAAAGGCTTGGAACTTGCCAACTAGGGAGAGTTCCAAGGATGAAGTTATTTTGTCCATCATCCGGTCTGGGATCAAGAAATCTGTTCCGTTCTCAAGTTTTGGCTGCACTGGGGCTTCAGAATCTTCTACATACCTACTAGACTCCCCTAGCAGGGCCTGTTTCCAAGCCTTGGGGTCTAAACCCAAGGCTGGGGAAATGGGCTTGACAGGACTGACCATGTGAGTACTGATGTCAATAGGGATCACTGACGGGCCTAGAGGGGGGGCAGGGGGCCCCTCTGGGCTGACGACCTCCATGACCGAAGCGCGTTCAAACACATTTTCAAGCAGGAAAGTTGCAGAGCAGGTTAATGCTAAGGCTTTTTTTTAACAATTTATATGTTAAGCAACAATATTTTAAGTCATTGAAGAGGTGAAAATTGTATCATTTATACTCTTTCTTATTTGTTTTATTTTTATTTTTATTTTATTTTATTTTTTGTCTTTAGTGCAATAGTTTAATGTTCAAATGGTGTATTTGTATGTTAGAGTTGACATTCAACTTAAATTTGATCTAAACACGAATTCCACTCCCTAGTGAATTTAGATCCCATCTTTTATTCTTCTATTTTTAGTCATAGGTTAAGATTGCACGTGGGGTTCTGAATTCAAGACCACGAATACAGCATTGAATCCCAACTTCCAAAATCAAATTTAACCATGAGCTTAAACCAACCCAACTTCAATTAACCATTACTCATCAATGTTAAGGCATTGGATAAAAAGGATAAAGTCCTAAGTCATTTAGACATTCGAAAAGTGATCCATTCATCTCTTATCCCATCATCACTTTATAATCATGTAGATCATTGCATCAACATTTGCAGTCATAATAATAAATATATTAGGTATTTGCATTTTGCTTAGCATGTCTTTGGACTTTTCAAAACATTGCTGAATCAATCTAGTAGGGCTTGATTGTGATCAAGGCCAAGTTAGGACTAGTAGGCTCTATTGACGCTTTTAAGCACCACCTAGTCCCATATAAATGAAGGTGAATAGATTTTTGGAGATCGAAAGTTCCCCATTTTAGTTTAGAGCTACATGTGTCGTTCTAAACCTTGACAAAGTGCATGCCATTTCTTAGTCTATTGGAGCTATAATATCATAGATTTAATAATAGAAGTCTGAGTTGGATCACAAAGTGTGCGTTACAATAGAACATTTATTGTTGCATATAGAGATAAGCACCTCTATCCTTCTTTATCAATTTTAATATTTATTTTAGTATATATTTCTTGTTACATCCCTAATTTTTGACTTTCTATACTTTTACTTTTACTGGGACATAAGTAAATCTATTTTGATGTTTAGATTAATGACAAGGAAAGATATGGATTATATTGAATGTCATTTTAAAAATTATGGAAATGATTTTGTTATTATCGATTTAATATTTGCATTATGAGATTTGATTTATGATTTGAACAATGATACACTGATCATAATTTGTTTGGTTACAAGTTGAAACAGGAATACAGGTTTTCAGATGACTCTCGGAGAAGAGAGAATCTTTCGAGGAGAGAGATATAGACCTCAGGTTACGAGTGGTTATAAGTGTTTAACGAAAATGTGAACCAATGTGTTGTAAGAGGTAAGTCTTGTCTTGTTAGTTTACTTTTGAATCTAATTGACAGGTAGTCGATATCTTGATTCTTATCTAGTCAAGTCGATTGTGAGTCAACATAGTTGTTTGTGAAGTAAACAATGTCGTCAGAATAAAACTGTGACCATTTACTTTTAACGTAAATATTACGACTTAAATTGTTGTAAAATGGTTCTCTTATTTTATTAAGTCTCTTGACGTATTATAAACGATTCTTGAACATTAAGACATTTTTGTCAAGTTAAGAATATGTGATTATTGCCGACGAATTGCGATGGGGAGACAAGCTCAACCCAACCATATTATCCGTAATTCCTTGTTTAAAAATTGTCATTTTATTAATTAAACTATGATTATCTAATATAGAGGCGATGTTATGAGAATTATATTTGATGTAATCAAATATGTGAATGCCTTAGCATCGAATGAGGATAATACCTCATGTTGAGTCATTAACGTAATGCTTGAGTAGTCGAAGGCTAAATTATAGTAGAGTCTTCATTAGTGATAAGTGGTGGATCGAACCACATGATAAGATCATTAAAAGATCAGTTGTATTTTTAATGAAGTGTCGGCCTCATCCTTACAAGGATGACTGTGGTTTTAATTGCCAACCGAATGAGCCATGGAGTTTGGCTATCTCCCATCGACATGTGGGAATTTTGCAAATTTTGTGGATTCAGTTGAAACCAAATCAGTTGGAAGACTATTTTGGAATTTATTATTTTATCAACTGAAAAAGAGTGGAGGATATGAATCGCACGACTCATCAAGAGTCGTACTGTCATCCATAAGGTAACGACTCATGAAGAATAGAAAAAAAGAATAGGAATCAGATTATGTTTTTGGGGAAAAGAGGTACGCTGTTATGATTAGAGAAGATTATAGGAAGAAGGAAAAATGACATTGATTTGGAGAAGTTAACATAACTCTTAGAAGAGAACGACCTGAGAGGAGCCAAAAGAAGAGAAGCATTACTATTTGTGTATTAGATCTACTTAGGTTTGTCCATACTGTTCAACATAACATAATAGAGGTATGTTATTCTCACTCCAACTGTGCATATTTTCTTAAGATTGTGACTAAGAGAATAACATGAGCCGAGTATTATTTCATAGTCTAGTGAATTCATTTTTAACGAGGTTCAATGTCTTTCATATTTATTAGACTTCCTCTCATATAGAAAATGTAGAAGCGTAGTGTATGAGGGGGTTTATAGTTTTTACTACAAACATTAAACTGGGTGGTTTTGAAGAAGGAACCTTAGTCGAATAAGTAGATGCTACGTCAGTTAAATTTGGCGTAAGCTACTGGATAACCAAAGTCTATATTCAACCTTAATATACTTTTGCCATAGAGATATTGTGTAATGCTAGTATTCTTTTACACACATAGAGCATAGTGTAAAAAATAAAACATAGACCTATGCTACCATGGAGAAGAATCTACTCCATGTTATATTAGTATTTACATATGTCCGTATGAAGAGTTTATTTAAAAGAAATATTTTGATTTGCTCATAATGGTGAAGCATATACATCGATAAGTAGACTCTTATTAAGGGGAGAGTAATGTCTATTAGAGTTTTATATATTCATACTCACTTAGAATAAATAAAGTTTGACACAGTTTATCCATGCCTTTATTTCCTTGTTTACTATTGGATTTGATGTTAAACAACTCTTTTATGACAAGAAGAAATTGTACGTCATATGATACTTAGACGTTAGTAATCTCATGCTTTAGTTGTAAGTAGTTATTTATTTCATTAAGAGAATACTTTACTCAAGGGATGTTCAAAATGAGTGGATTTCCTACATCAAACATAGATTATAACTCTTGTATAATATTGTTGACCTTGAATAGTTCAGCATGCTAAAAGAGAAAAATTTAACTGGAAATTCATGAGGATAGCAAACTAGAAATGTCTATCACCATTTTGGAATCAAGTTGAGTCTAGTTAAAGTCTAGAAGTGGGTAAATCCTTGGGTTAGTTATAACTAAGGTTGTTTTGTAAGTAAGAAATAACCTTGTATGAAAGATTGGAACAACCTTATAGTCAAAGAAGATTTTAGATAAAACTCTAGTTTAAACCTAGAAGGGTTAAAGACTATTTAAACACCTTTATGGTTATAACTCGTTTTAGTTATCTTATGAGGGTAGACATTAAAGGGTTGAGAACCCTAAATAATAAATGTTTCTTTAATCTTGTTGAAAAGAGATTTGTTCTAGTCGATAATGTTTGACCTTAGGTAGAGGAACCTATTTGTCTGGATACAAGTCGACTTGAGGTATAAGTCATAAGCCTCGGGTTTTGCAAGCATGCAAGAGGTATTATTAAATGGTTAGTCAACCATAAAGTTTATTATACCTTATTAGTCACAATTTCTCTTAACTATTATTTGTCGATAAGTGATGAGTCTCAAATGTTACAAAGATGCAAGGAGATACCCAAGAATAGATAATCATTCCATAAGGTTTATGGAGCGACGATAGTGTCTCGTGAATCCACCTAAGTCAGAAAGACTAGGTTTGAGTTAGGTAAAACTCTTTAGTTAAACCTTAACTTGACCAAATAAGGTATTTATTTATTTATTTATATTTGTGATCATTTTATAGATCGTGATTGAAGGAACAAGTAACCTAACTATGTATATCTATTCTTACTAGTAAGAAAGGAAATAGTTTCCTAGACTACGATGCTTATCCTGGGTAAGGTAACCATCTTAGTCATAGTAAATTGATTAAAAATCCTTATGAGTTAATAAGTCTTGGATCTTAGGTATTGCAATGATGCAATGAGAATCCTCGTAAAGAAAGGTAGTCAAAAATGTCTATGGAATATAGGCAGTGAATGTAAACTTGTCTAGGTCGGAAAGACTAAAATATTGAAATTGTCAGGACTTTTTAAGTTAAACATAGTTGACCAAGTCGAACTGTAGGAATATGATAGTATCCAAGTCGAGTTGGGGTGGGTGAACATAATGACAACGTTCATTACGAACGCCAATTTATATTGAAACCATGGCCATAGTAATGCATATGTCTCTACATGCATTATCAGTTCACTGTATCTGGATTACATAACCTATCAGAAATCATACTTAGCTAGAGGGTATCTAGGGTTGTATGATTGATAGAGTTGTGTAGGATACAACACTATGTATTCGAAAAGGCAAATTACCACTGGTCACCTTTGGTCTATATTCCTCGTGAAGGGTAGGGCCACTTCCTATGTGGAAGATGTGTGGGAGACCACCGGTCTGTGTTTGGAGGTAAATCACTAGAAAGATACTCTCTCTCTCTAGTAGAAGACATGCCAAGGCTTGTGATAAAGATGTCAGATTTCTGGATGCAGTATATCTTTGAGACTTGTGTTTATTGAGACTATGTAAAACATTATTTAAGACAGATATTTGTAATTGATTTAGTTTTGTAAACATTGTACTTGAGAAAGACAATATGGTTTATTATATTTTGTAATGAGGAATCTTGTAATTGTAGTTACTTGATTATATGTTGAATAAAAGAAAATTTTTCTCTATCTCATTTTACCTTATTGAATTACTTTATGGTAAATTTTTGTTTTTACTATGTTTTTAGAACTTGGCTGTTACATTTCTAGACTCAAATCCTAAATCTAAATTATTACTTTTTACTCATAAACCTAGTTAAGGCACCTAAGAGCCAAAAATAGAGCTTTTATGCCCATATTCTAGTATCTATAAGCTCACCAGATCCATCTAAGTAAGAGAAATTATCTTTCCATAATTCAGTCACATCCTATCTCGAAGATCTACCAAACAATTGCATATTTCATGAGGTGTGAAACAAGCAATAATGCCATGTAGAGCCATCAAGAAAATTATCAAATTGCCACATATTATCAAAACCGTGCTACACATTCAAAGTGTATGTCATGCTATAAACCATAGATCATCGTATACACACCGAAAAGAGATGAAACCACCATAACCAAAAACTAGTAGAAGCACATAGGGGTCAGGAGGGGCAAATTACATTGGGCTCTCCATCCCCAAATGATGCAGGTCAAAGTTTAGGGGTCTTATCAGGCAACTAAACCAAGCAACAAATGACAATACACAACAAAGAAAACTATATGATTTTATTCATAAGCAAGGAGAACATTACAACATGAGTACAATTGGCTTCACACATGACTTGGCTGAAGCCTTACAGCCATCCAATACTCAGATCAGATTGATCTTAGCCTTCCTTTGACAAATCTAGCAAATCTTCTAGAAGCTCAAAAATGTACTATGAAATGTCAGCTTGGAGAAGTCAACCGTCGAGAGATCCAGCATTGGAAAATCTACCTTAAGAAGTGTGGAATCTGACTATTTAGAGACATTTGAGGTGGCCACCAATTTCATCATGGGCATATGATACATGTCAAAACTGCAATTTTCTCTTGGACATGCCGTATAGACAGTTAAAAACTAAATTTGGTCATTTTTTGGCACTTGCGGCGATTTCGAGCTTCACTGGACATTGGGTTGCACAGAAAGCGGGCATTCAGGTCCTAACCGGATAAAATGGGGAATCGAGCCTTAATCGAACAAAGCAGAAGATTTGGGCTTCACTGGATATATCTAGTGTCCGGTGATATTAGCACAAAAGTAGTCCAAAGCAGCAAAGCAAGAAAAGCGGGGTCACCGGCTATGCAGGATTTTAGGGGTTCAACGGACATATCCAGTGTAGTGTGAATTTAGCGCAAAACATCATCTGAAGGTCTTAAGGTGGAAAAGAAAGTAACCAAATCTCATTAGAGGAGGTGGGGGTTTGAGGGTTCACTAGACATGTCCAGTGCTGAGAAAAACCAGTGCAAGTCCTGTGACAACCAAAAATGTTGCAGATCCTGTGACAGTCCAAAACTCCGCCAAGGCATAACTTGCTCGATTTCCATAAGATTTTCTCCAAATTTGAAATGAAGATACCCATTTGGATCTTCTTCAAGATCAAATCATCACTTGGCCAAAATATTAAGGAAAATTCTCTAGAAAATGATCAACTCTTGCAACAAAACAAAAGGCAAAAAACAAACAAGCAAGAAAGCAAAAGAAAATATTTTTGGTTTATGAGGATTGATCATGAACCTAGATGCTCTTGCATCACCAAAGTAAGAGTGCAAAATAGTAAAAGTATATGAACCAACCCACAAGACTGATGACCCTACTACATACCAGATAAAATGGGGGAACATGGAAAATTATGCAAGCCCCAAAGCCCTTACATTTTTTGCATTTGGAGATTTTTTGGGAGGAGGGATCTCCACTAGATCATCCTCCACTCCATCATAGCATTGAAATTCCATATTTGAAGCACCAAAAGATAGCCCGAGCTTCATAACTTTAGCTATCTCTTCCAAATCCTTGTGAAGCTTGTGTTGCTTTGCCAAAATATCATGAAAATGACATAAATAACAATCAAAGAAAGTTTCATCTTGGTTTCTAATATCTTCAATATAATTAAGAAGAAGGTAAGTACTTGTGACTGTAAGCACCAAAATCACGCACAACCTTCACAAGGACCTTGATGATGACTCACAATCCTTGTCACGTACATGTAAGCGTGAAATAATGTGCTCTTAATAGAAATTCTCTTGGTACCATGTGGTTTCTTCCTCCTCTTGTTGTTTCCCCTTTGTCATGCTAACCCTTTCCTCACTTTCGACATTTTTTGACACTTGTTGATTTTCATTTTAGGACTTCATCCCAAAGCCTTGTATTCATCCATTTGTTGTGATTTAACCTTTCCCTAGTGTTTTTCACTTATTCCCACCCCTAGGAGCCCTCTAGAGGACCTCCCAAGCCATCTCCCACTATCAGTTTTCATTTCAGGTCAAACCATTACAAATCTCCCCCTATTATTTCTAGATAGCCCCTAGGAGATCCATCTTTTGCAAGTGAAGATTTGGTTTTTGACCCCCTTATGACCAGTTTTTGGAGGCAGTTCACCTCCTTTTCCCCTCCTTCTCAATCTCCAACCCTCATTTTCACCCTGGAACCCTTCCTCTATGGGTCGCCCCCAGGTGACCTTGACTGGTGAAAGTAGTGACCCTATCATCTTTTCCATCCATGAAAGAACTCAAGTTTTTGGTCAAAAATAGCTTCGTTTTGACTTGTTTTTTCTTTTGTTTGCATGGGATTTTGTCCTAAACTTAGAGTTAGTTATTTCATGCATCCATGCATGTATATTTAGCTCCTTTTTATCTTTATTTGTCAACCCATGCATTATTTTAACTCCACTTCTTCTTGAGTGATAAGATATATTAGCTTGTTCACTCCCTAGTTAGCCTAGATCACTCTTGTGTCTTCTGAGTTAACTCTCCAATTAAAGGGAGTTAACTCTCCATCCTCTCCACCTCTTTTAGCCTCTTCAAACCTATAAATACCCCCTCCCTCAAGCACAAAGAGAGGCAATTTCATTTGTGCATCCAATCTATTGCAAGTTTTTGTTCTCCAACTAGCATCCATATGCTCATATAGGATGTTCGAGACTTTTGCTTTTATTGTTGTCTCATCAAGCTTTGCTAAAAGCTTCATATAACATTAATACGTTGCTCAAATCACAAGCCACAATTCTCATTAGCTCACATTGAGCTCTCATTCAAGCTTTCAAAAGCTTCTTTCGGCATCCCTTTTTCTATTTTTACCAAGAGGATCACCCTGCTGTTGCAAGAGGACATGAGGTTGTCCATACAAGGATCTATGAGGGTAGTGGAGGCTCACACGTCTTTTATTCCAAGTTCCTTCATGCTTTTTCTTTCATAGTAATTAGAAAATCTCAATTTGCTCTTGGAAATAGTAAATGCATTTCCTTGATAGGCTAAATAGATTTGCATAGTTAAAGTTAGTTTGCTTTTAAAGTTCATAGATTAGTTTTATTTCAATGCAATTTCCATTTCCTAGAGTAATTGTTCCAAATATTTAGAAAACAAAACAAAAACATAGATCAATTGCATTTAGATAACTTCATATTAGATTGCATCCATATTTCCATTCCTAGATTAGAAAAAGCACTTTATTTCCATAAATAGAAAAAAGCACAAAAATGTTGTTTTGCACTCATATAGGCTTGCATGCGTCCAAAAACTGAAAAGCACAAAAATATTAGGATCACAGAAAGATCACAAACCCTTGATTCCAACACAAGGTCAAGCTAAGTCAACATTGGTCAAACCCTTGATTCCAACACAAGGTCAAATGCAAAGGCAAACCTTAGGTCAAAACAAACCCTAAGTCAAATCAAAAAGATGGGGGAATAGGGAAAATTATGCAAGCCCCAAAGTCCTTAAATTTTTTTACATTTAGAGATTTTTTGGGAGGAGGGATCTCCACTAGATTATCCTCCACTCCATCATAGCATTAAAATTCCATATTTGAAGCCCCAAAAGATAGTCAGACCTTCATAACTTTAGCTATCTCTTCCAAATCCTTGTGAAGCTTGTGTTGCTTTGCTAAAATATCATGAAAATGACCTAGATAACAACCAAAGAAAGTTTCATCTTGGTTTCTAATATCTTCAATATCATTAAGAAGAAGGTAAGTACTTGTGACATTGAAAGGATGGTTTCACAATTGAGTGATTACGTTGGGTTAAAGACATTTCGTCATCTGAGGGATTGACCTGGGTCTAGGAGGAGGTTGACCATGGCTTCTCTAATACCAACACATGGGGCTCCATCCATCTGCCTTGCTAGTTCCTAGATCTAAGAGACCTAGGCCCTGAGGTTAGGGTTAGAGATCTCCCACTCTAGATAGTCTATGAAATCCTCCAACATTCTCTTGCTACCCACCCTTAGCCTATGAGGTCTACCACTCTCCTCCTTCCCTACAGTTTATCCTAGTGTCATCCACTTGCCCTTGGTTCGGTCAGAGGAGAATGCCATAATTGAAATCAACTCTCATTTCAATGCAATGGAAACCAGTTGCAGAGGCAAGGGATTAACATGTACTTAGCTATCATTAGGCCAAATGATGCCATACCAAGAGATCTCCTTACAAATTGAATTATTTTTCTTCAGCTCAATCTCACCTCATGATTACGAATAAGGATGATGACTTAATGGCCATTACATTGGCAATCTGGAAAATTAATGACTCGTCTTTTTAAAATCTCTTCAAATCCATTGACACCCCACCGCCACCTTACCATTATTTTTATCACCCCTTATCAGGTTTATATCTAAATTAATTAATTAAGCACTTGATTATTACATATATTAACGTAAGATACTTTTAAAAGTCCTTATTTTTATCTCTTCAACTGTATTATCTCTCTAATTCCATTACTTATTTAGATTAAAAAATATTTAATATTAGACTTCACTAATCTATTTAAACTATTGAAACTTTTTTGATAGTAAATTCCAACCCACCTCTTCAAAACATGTGAAAATATTTGATATTAGACTCTTTGTTTAAACTCTAGGCTAATTTTATTGACACTAAACATAAACACAATGATGGCTTCAATATTAATAAAAAGAAAATAATTATTAAATAGGAGGATGGAGAACCTTTCCTAAATATCTTCATACAAATTTGACTTTTAGTATGTCAATCAAAAAGCTCACTCCAAACAAAGATAAGAATACCAAATAAAATAATACAAGAATTTAGTGCAAGAAGAAAAACATTTCAAAGTAGTTCTTAACTTTGCTTAGGCAAGCTAAAAAAATATTGAAATTCACAATGATTGGAATTGCTATTTTAGAGTGTTATGTATTTTTATGTAATCTATAATAGGATTTAGTTTTGTATTTTATGGCACTTTTTTAGATAGTGATTTACTTTTTTCATGTTTAAGAAGGTTTTGGATAGTATGGAACATTCTTTGGTAGAAAATATACCATTCTAGGATTGATTTTGGTCACTGTGGGCCTCATAAATGTAGTTATGTTTCAAGGGAAAATATTGATTATTTGGAACAAAAATTTGAATAAGTTGTGCAATTTCAAAAAAATGACACCTCATTTCAAGTCTTGACGTAAAAGTTATGGCTCTCGGAAGAAGTAATTTAAAGAAGGTGAATGCAACATGTTACAATCAAACTCAAGCTTACAATCAGACAACCCTTCAACAAGGTTTTTATTTTTCAAGGTCCTTAGACCCTTTTCTCCAATGTGGCCAAGTCTTTGGTGCCATAACATAGTTTTCTCTGCAGGTAACTTTGATCTAGAATAAAGAGCACCCTTGGGTACCCAAAAGCTATGAACATTTGCTGAAGATGAAACCCTTATCTCTTCCACAGATTTTCTTTTCACAGAAGTACTATTGCACTCAATAGTGCATGCATCAAGCTTATATAATGTGCCATATCTGACACCTCTAGCAATCACCATAGCACCTCTAACCATCTTGCATCCTGCATCATAAAATACTACCTGCACACCTACATCTATTAGTTTTCTCATAGATAACAAATTTCGTGCTAATCCAGGGATATGCAACACACCATTAATCCTTTTTATTCTACCATTAGAAAACTTGATTCTAACTTTACCATGGCCAACAATATTTAAATGAGAATTATCACCCAAGTACACCTTACCTCCATCAAATTCTTCATATTTAGAAAACCATTCTATATTAAAGGTCATATGGAAAGATGCACCTGAGTCAATAAACCATGCATCATTACCTACACGAGTTGCCAAAGATGCAATGAATGCATCACCATCTTCCTTCTCAGACTCAGAATTAGAATCAAATCTCTTCTTTTTCTTCTTCTTTTCTTCTTTGCATTCCTTACGAATATGTCCAAGCTTACTGCAGTACCAACAAACAACTTTGGACTTTCTAGGAGATTTGGATCTCCCCTTGGACTTGGATTTATTACACTTCTCATTCTTCTTGCCTTTTTCCTTAGGTCTTCCACGAACATTTAGGGCCTCCTTGGCACTGATGGATACCTTCCTCCTCATCTCTTCAGAAAGAAAAGAACCCACTACATCTTCAGTCTTCAATATAACAAAAGTACTTCCAATAGCCATAACAAGAGAACCACATGAATCAAGCAAAGAACAAAGCAATATCTGACATTTCTCCTCCTCATCCATTTTGACACCAACTGATGCCAATTGAGCCACTAGCATATTGAATGCTTCTAGGTGGTCTGTAATTCATCCACCCTCTTCCATTCTCAAGGAATACAATTTATTTCTCAAGAAAATCTTTTTTACTAGAGATTTGGCTTGATACATCTCGCCAATATTCTTTCATAGTTTTTGTGCAGAGGTCTCTTCATGGACATTGATTAAAATAGAGTCTTCCAAACACAATCTGATTAGACCCTTGGCTTTGTTGGGAATTAAGGTGTCTCAACCTTGGTAATTCCTTGCATTTATTTATTGTATGTATTTATTTATTGCCTCTTAATGTATTTTGGATGCAAGTCCCATTTCGACATCTTGTGGGAGTAGGCACGGTGATGTGTCATCCTATGTGGAAGGTGACCACATGTAAGTTTGTCCTCACATGAGGATATATGCATCCCACTTAGTAGTAGAGGTATTTTTCTATGTGTCGGCACTTTGACTAGTGGGTAAGTGAATCTTGACCGAAATAGTTATGACAGATTCTTATGACAGAATCTATGATGCATAAGAGTCGTAAATGGAATGTTCTATGACAGGTGAATACATGTGTCACAAGGTATTTTGGAAGAAGGCATCTTTGGGAACCCCAAGGAGGGTTATGACATGTTATAAAAGGAATATGCTATTTTTAAGCTGTTATGATAGATTCTCTTACAACTGTAAGAGTTGTCAGTTATGACGGATTCTATGATAGTCGTAAGATGCATAAGAGCATCTGTCATTGCCCAACTTGGGAATAGTTGACCTCATTGAGATGGGGTGATGTGACAAGTCTCATGACCATGCTGCAGTGTTGGACAAGTGTCCCTAGGTGTGGGTTTTGGGCCATGAGGCCAAGTTGGATGCCCATCTCAAGGAAAGTTCATTTTTGCCTTGTAAACTTCTATTTAAGCAGGTGCTTGGAGTGGAGATGTATTATGTGATTGACATGTACTATTATGCTGCCAGATTGTCTCTAGAGACGAGTGTTGAAGACTTCTATAAAGACTTGCATTGCAAGTGTGTTGTAAACTTCATTATTTAGATAATACATTGTGCAGGTTTTAGAGTGTGGGGTTTTTCACCTGTAAGGGTTTTCCCCACATTATATCTTGTCTCTCTCTCTCTCTCTCTCTTGTCTTACATTTTTGTGTTGTGTATTGCTATAATATCTCCATTGTTATGTTAACATTGCTATAACTGTAAAGATTAAAATGAATTTGCACTCATCTCTCCTCTTTAGATTAGTGTAGGAAGCGATTTCCACACACCTAGCTTCCTTTCAGTTGGTATCAGAGCCTGGCCAGTTTTGGTTCAAGTTGCTGGGTAGGGGTTCTTTGAGGTAATATTAGGTTGAGTGGGAGTTTGTATAGAGTATTTTGAAATCTTGTTGTAGGAAGGAGATGGCAGGCACATCTGGAAGATTAGAGGTGGAGAAGTTTAACGACACCAATTTTGAGTTGTGGAAACTTAAGATGGAAGATATGCTTGTTGATCGAAACCTATGGGAAACCGTTGATGGGACAAAAACTTTGGCAATGTTACAAGCTAATTCGGACCTCAAATATCAGAAGGCTAAGGGTCTCATAAGACTCTGTCTAGCTAACTCTGTCCTATTGAATGTCCATAAGGAGAAGACCACGAAAGAGCTTTGGAAGAAGCTAGGAGATGTTTATTAGGCCAAGTCCTTGGTGAACAAGCTTTTTATTAAAAATAAGCTATTTTCTCTGAAGATGGAAGACGAAGGATCTGTTGCTAACCATATGATTGATTTTAACATGATTGTTGCTCAGTTGACATCTGTGGGTGTGAAAATGGAGGAAGATCAATGTATGACCCTGCTTTGTTCTTTACCGGATTCGTGGGATCATCTTGTCATGGCCATCGGAAGAACTACAACCACCTTCAAGATGGATGATGTAGTGTCTTCACTATTATCTGAAGAATTGCGGAGAAATACAATAGAGTCAGCCAAAGAGGCTCTTGCGGTTCGTGGAAGACCCAAGGAGAAAGGGAAAAAGAAGGACAAGAAAGGTGAAAAGGGTAGATCCAAATCTTGTGGGAGATCCAAATCTCCTAGAAAGTCCAAGGCTCTTTGTTGGAATTATGGAAAAACTAGGCATTTTTGAAAGGAATGCAAAGAGGAAAAGAAAAAGAAGAAGAATGTCCCAGACTTAGATTCTGACAAGTCACAAGATGATGGTGATGTCTTCATCACAGCCCTGGCCACCCATGCATCTGATGATGTGTGGTTGATTGATTCTAGTGCATCACTCCACATGACCTTACATCGAAGTTGGTTCACGAAGTATGTAGAGTTCGATGGTAGAAGAGTGTACTTGGGTGACGATTCTCATCTGAAGATTGTTGGTCATGGAAGAGTCTCAATCTAATTCCCTGATGGACGAGTGAAGGGGATCACTGGGGTCATGCACATCCCAGGGTTGGCACGGTACCTACTTTCTATAAGTAAGTTGAATGATGCAGGTGTGCAAGTTGTCTTTTCAAAGGACAGATGCAAGATGACTAGAGGATCTATGGTGCTTGTGAAGGGTACTCAAAGAGGTACTTAGTTTCAGCTGGAGGCATGCAATTCACAGTACAATAGTTCTTCTAACTCAAAGAAAAGAGCTACAGTCACTTCATCCCCACCATTGGAACCAACAGTGAAGAAGTCTGTTGTAACAAATTCTGATGGTAGTGCATTTTGGGTACCCAAGGGTGCTCATGTTCTGGAAGTTAAGCTTCCTGCTGAAAAGACAATATTATGACATAAGATATTTGGCCACATTGGTGAGAAGGGTCTTAGAACCCTGAAAAATAAAAACCTCATTGATGGGTTAAATGATTGTAATCTCGAGTTTGACTTTTGCAAACATTGTATATATGGAAAGCAAAATCGTGTTTAGTTTTACTCTAGTTCTCACAAGTCTTCTGGTGTGTTGGACCTTATTCATTCTGATGTGTTTGGTCCTATTAGCGTTCCTTCGATTTCCAA
This sequence comes from Cunninghamia lanceolata, assembly GCA_027924645.1. Classification (NCBI taxonomy): domain Eukaryota; kingdom Viridiplantae; phylum Streptophyta; class Pinopsida; order Cupressales; family Cupressaceae; genus Cunninghamia; species Cunninghamia lanceolata. The sequence continues at coordinate 907,168 of BSBN01000135.1, read as the reverse complement.
ATATGTATATTTTGTATCTTTCATAGATGATTACAGTAGAAGGAGATGGATTTATTTTCTTAGAAGCAAGTCTGAAGTCTTTAGTCAGTTCAAAGATTTTAAAGATTTTGTTGAGAATCAGACTAGTAAAAAGATTAAGTGTTTGAGGACTGACAACGGTGATGAGTTTTGTTTGGCAGAGTTCGATAAGTTCTGTAAAGAGCAAGGGATTCAAAGACATAAGACAACTCCATACACCCCGCAGTAAAATGGAGTTGCAGAGAGGATGAACAAAACACTGATGGAGAAGGCTGGGAGTATGCTTAGTGGAGCAAGCCTCAAACAAAAGTTTTGGGCTGAAGCTGTAGCCACTGCTTGCTACCTAGTAAACAGGTCTCCTACATCAACCCTTGTTGGTAAGACACCTATGGAGGTGTGGTTTGGTAAGAAGCCTTCAGTTAGACATCTTTGTGTTTTTGGTTGTGAGGCATATGCACATGTGCCTAGGGAGAAAAGGTCAAAATTGGAGAGCAAGGCTGTTAAGTGTATTTTCATTGGCTATGGTGTCGGTGTGAAAGGATACAAGCTTGGGGATCCTGTGGCTGAAAAAGTGTTGTATAGCAGAAGTGTTATCTTTAGAGAGCTAACACCTTCTTTTGTTGTTCTACAGCCAGAAGAAATAGAAAAGAAAGAGGATGTGGTTCAATTTCCTACTACCCCTGAGAAGACTGAATCGACAGACCTTGTGAGACCTGATGATGAGGAGAGCTCTAGCAGCTCTGAAAGCTCAGAAGAAGAAGCAGAACCTCAACCTCAGCCTTTGAGGAGGTCTACATGAGTAAGGAAGCAACCTGATAGGTTTGGTTATTCATTGCTTGATTCTAGTTGTGCTTTTGCCTTGCTTAATAACACTGATGAGCCTAGAATTGTGATAGAGGCTATGGGCATGAAAGATGCAGATTCCTGGAAGGAGGCCATGGAAGATGAGATCGCTTCTTTGGCGAAGAATAAAACTTGGGACTTGGTGCTTTTGCCTAAAGGACAGAAACCTGTTGAATGCAAATGAGTGTTCAAGAAGAAATCCGGTGCAGATGGCAATGTTGAAAAGTACAAGGCCAGATTGGTTGCGAAGAGGTAAACACAAGTGGAGGGAATTGATTATGGTGAAATTTTCTCCACTATTGCAAAGCTGACATCTATTCAGTTCTTGTTATCTCTTACAATAGCTTATGACTTGGAGGTGGAACAAATGGATGTGAAGACAACATTCCTTCATGGTGATTTGAAGGAAAAAATTTACATGTCATAGCTAGAGTATTACATAGAGAAAGGTAAAGAAAATTTGGTTTAAAAACTAAAGAATTCTTTGTATGGTTTGAAGCAGTCTCCTAGGATGTGGTATATGAAATTTGATGCCTTTGTGTTGTCGATTGGATTTCTGAGATCAAAATCTGATCATTGTGTGTATTACAAATTTGACAATGATCACATTCTCACTATTGCATTGTATGTTGATGATATGCTGTTAATTGGTAATGGTAAGAATATGATTTTTGATTTGAAGTCTTAGTTGTCAGCTCAGTTTGAGATGAAAAATTTAGGGGTAGCTAGGTACATTCTGGGAATGGAAATCAAAAGAGACAGAGCTAATAGAAAACTTTGGTTAAGATAGAGTATGTGAAGATAATGTTGGATAGGTTCAGCATGGCAAATTGTAGACCATTGTGTGTTCCTGTATCTTTGGGGACAAGTTATTTGTTAAATATTGTCCAAAATCTCCTAGTGAGGTGGAGGACATGAACATAGTACCTTATGCTAGTGCGGTTGGCAGTTTGATGTATGCTATGGTCTGCACAAGACTAGACATTGCCCAAGTAGTGGGAGTCCTTAGTTGATTTATGGCTAATCCCAGACGGGTACATTGGGATGCAATAAAGCAAGTGTTTAGATATTTGAGGGGTACCTCTAAGTATTCCATATGCTATCATGGTAATCCTACAGGACCTCTGCATTCTATTTGTATTCATGGATTCGTGGATTCGGATTGGGCAGGTGACATTGACAGCAAGAGATCCACCGGTGCTTACGTGTTTACTATGTTTAGTGGTGCAATTAGTTGGATGAGTAAGTGGAAACCTATGGTCACTTTGTCCATGATAGAAGCTGAGTATATGGCAACAACTCATGCTTGCAAGGAAGCCATTTGGCTTAAGAGATTGTGTCCAGACATTGGTATTGATGCAGGATAGATTACTATTTGTTGTGACAGTCAAAGTTTGATTTGCCTACCAAAAAATCTAACTTTCCATGCCAGAACAAAGCATATTGATGTATAGTTTCATTTTGTACAAGACATGGTAGAGGATGGGAAGGTGAATTTGGAGAAGGTAGACACTTTGAAGAATGTTGCAGATGCATTGACGAAACCAGTGGGCACAGACAAGTTCAAATGGTGTTTGGAGTCTATGGGCCTCTCGACCTATAGTAGTTAAATCCTATCATTTCCATTGGCTCTTACAAGGTGTTCGACAAGTGGGAGAATGTTGGGAATTAAGGTGTCTCAACCTTGGTAATTCCTTACATTTATTTATTGCCTATTAATGTATTTTGGATGCAAGTCCTGTTTCGTCATCTTGTGGGAGTTGGCATGGTGATGTGTCATCCTACGTGGAAGATGACCACATGTAATTTTGTCCTCACATGAGGAGATAGGTGTCCCACTTAGTGGTAGAGGTATTTTTCCATGTATCAGCACTTTGACTAGTGGGTAAGTGAATCTTGACCGAAACAGTTATGACAAATTCCTATGACATAATCTATGATGTCTAAGAGCCATAAATGGAATGTTCTATGACACGTGAAGACATGTGTCGTAAGGCATCTTGGAAGAAGGCATCTTTGGGTGCCCCAAGGAGGGTTATGACATGTTGTAAGAGGAATATGCTATTTTTAGGTAGTTATGAAAGATTCTCTTATAGCTGTAAGAGCTGTCAGTTATGACAGATTCTATGACAATCGTAAGATGCGTAAGAGCATCTGTCATTGCCCAACTTGGGAATAGGTGACCTCATTGGGATGGGCTGATGTGACAAGTGTCATGACCATGCTACAGTGTTGGACAAGTGTCCCTAGGTGTGGGTTTTGGCCATGAGGCCAAGTTGGATGCCCATCTCAAGGAAAGTTCATTTTTACCTTGTAAACTTCTATTTAAGCAAGTGCTTGGAGTGGAGATGCATTATGTGATTGACAAGTATTGTTATGTTGCCGGATTGTCTCCAGATATGAGTGTTGAAGACTCCTGTAAAGACTTGCATTGGAAGTGTGTTGTAAACTTCATTGTTTAGATAATACATTGTGTAGGTTTTGGAGTGTGGGGTTTTTCACCTGTAAGGGTTTTCCCCATGTTATATCTTGTCTCTCTCTCTCTTTTGTCTTACATTCTCATGTTGTGTATTGCTGCAATGTCTCTATTGTTATGTTAACATTGTTGTAACTGTAAAGATTAAAACAAATTTGTACTCATCTCTCCTCTTTAGATTAGTGTAGGAAGCGATTTCCGCACACCTAGCTTCATTTCAAGCTTTATATACCATAACGTCATACTAAGTAGCCAAAGTAGGATTTGCAGGCCTTGAAACCTTCTCATCAACAGCATCCCATAGATCTCTATCTATCATCATATCCTCCATCTTCAACTTCCACATTTCAAAATTATTTCTAGATGATTTATCCACTTCTATTCTCCTTGATGAACTTGCCATCTAAAAATTCCTGCAACAAGATCACAAAGTGTCTTCTGCACAAGCACCCACTCAAATCTGGATTAGTTCAAAAAACCTAACAACCCACAACTAGATTAGCTCTGATACCACTTGTAAGGAAGCTAAGGTAGTAGAACAACTTCCTACACTAATCTTGAGAGGAGGATAATGTAAAACTTTACAGATCTTTAACAGTTACAGAAACTTAAATAGAAATAAACATAAATATCATGTATACCACAACACAGTGATTTACATGGGGAAAACCCTTTTGGGAGGAAAACCCCACACTCCAAAAGCCGCCTAATATATTATTCAGAAATCACAAAGATTACAATATACTTGCAGAGAAAGCTTCTCACAGGAGTATCACCACCAGCGATTCAGAGATGATAGCATGCATTTGACACATGCATGCTTGGATTCCCACATCTAATCAACTTCCACAGACCTCATATCTCAATAGTGACAGGCACCATGTAAGACCATTAATATTACACATCAACAGTCAATATACACAACTTGGTTAGGCAATAGAAATATGCAAATTAGCCCATACAACTTATTCTACATGCGACAGGAAATAAAATGTTGTACTCATCATAGAGACTGTATTAACAAAGGCAATAGTGGACAATATTTGTATATCATAGATCAACAATAAAACATTATTCAGTATTATGAAGAACTGATTACATAAAACTTGCATTCATACATTGCCTATTGTCTACTTCCCTATTCTACCCTTCCCCTATCACTCTTCTTGTTGCTCTCTTTCTTTCTTCTACAATCATCAATTTCCTATAGTTCGGCCATCTTTCTTCAAATCGGCCTTCAATCTACATTATACTTAGCCATCGATTCTTGGCCTTCAGCCTTCAATCTGCCCATCAATTCTCAGCTTCAGACGTCTGCCTCCTTGAATGACCATCACTCACATTTAGCCCCATTCCTCTTCGTTCCTTCCATTGGGCCAATAGCATCTTCAATATTTAATTGAATCGGTCTCTATCTTCTGGTCTGCCATATTTACTATGCTTGGCCTATTTATTTGCAATGATTTGACCTCCTCTAAATCAACCTTCATCTCTCTTTTCTTATAACTGCTACTCCTCAACTACTTTGTCTTCTGTCTGACGCTTCCCATTCTCTCTTTTTCTTGCAAGGATTGCTATTTTATTCCACTGTCTTTCTATCATAACTCCCCCACTCTCCACCTACTTGACTTCTTGCTCTACCAGTTTCTAATTATCTTGTAATCGTTGACCAACCTCTTCAACTTCTGACTGCCCTCATTGCTGATTCAACAAGTATACCTGTTGGTTTCACTAAGAATAACTGCCAACAACTAAAACCCCTTTTTTTGAAACAAGTTACTATCACTCGGGTGATAGGATCCCCTTACTAAACTGTGGCTCACATATTAAAGATGACAAGAGTTCTTTGGTTCATCTAATCTTTCCATAGTGATAGGAGCTCACCTTACAATCACATGAAATAGAGAATCACCACTTACTGACCAAAACAAACAAGAAAACAAAAACTAATTCAATGCCCCTACATTAGACGCCCCAAGAGACAAAAATCATGTGCTCCTGCACATGAGGCCATTAATTAGAACTTAACTACTATGTTCCTTTCTTCCGCTTCTTCCACAATCTGTTTAGTACAGTTATCACATTCCTCTAGCATTGCTGTGCCATTCTCATTGCTCCCACCATAGCCAACCTCCTTCGAAATTTCCTTTCCCACTCAGCCACATATAAATCAATACAAATGATTCGAAATATATTGTCTAATTGCCCTTCATTCTGATCAATCTCATTCTTCAACAATGCCTCATTTTAGACTTCACCACATATATTACAAATCTCAAACTTTTCACAAAAGTATGCAAATCTCTCCTCATATTGCTGTCCTAACTTTCCACAATTTAACAAATCAAAACAAAATAAAACAATGTCCTGATATAGGACCAAGAATTTTACCTTCTCTTGCATCTCTGCAATAACTTCTTTATCATAGACTTCAATCCTCATTTCCAAGTCCTTTGCTGTTGCATTTGTATTCACGATTTCCTCAACATGTTCCTTCAATTTGGTCATTGATTCTTTTGTAGACTCATCTTCAACTGGATCACCTGCTGTCCTCTTATTTAAATTTGTGTTTTTATTTCCATCTTCTTTTTCGAGAATCTTTTTCAACCTCAAGATTTTCACAAGTCCTTACACTTTCATTCTTTGTTTCTTTATGGCTTACACCATTCCAGATCACTGCTACCCTTTTTTGCTCTTCATCCTTCTTACCCCACTTGAACTTTTCATCATGGCTCTTTTGATTTCCTTGTTTCCTTTTATACTTCTTCCTCCTCATTTAATTCTCATCTAGAAGCCTCCACATTTCCATTTCATATTCACAAATAACATCTTCACCATTCATATCTACTCTCCTCTCATCTTCATCCATCAAACTCTTATCTTCAACTATTTCATCTATTAATTGAAAATGTTTACAAACAATTTGTTTACCCTTCGTCTTGCAGGCATCCTCCTCTATCTTCCTCCCAGCTACTTCATTCTCTTCCTTCCTTTGTATGATGCTTGTCAACATAGTTGTGCCTTCATCACCTCCTTTCTGCTGTTCAGATCTCATGGTATGCTTTTTAATGCCATTTTTCTTTCCATCTTCATGGTGTACCACTGTTCCTTCTCGGTCTTCTTCATAGTTTCCAGCTTGACTCATGCTATCCTACTGCAATGTTTGCTCTTCCTCATTCAACACATTATTTTCTTCTTCATGGTTTCTATTCTCTTGAGAGGTTTTCTTCTCACTATATCCTGTTGCACCAACTTCATTTTCTGTTGTCCTAGACTTCACCATCCAAACCTTGTTTCCTATGACTCTAGGCTGCTAACTTTTTATTATTGCACTTTTCCTCCATGATCTATGATCTATTTTCTGTCTTAAAACACTTTCGTTACACTTCTTTTCTTGCCAAATTGTCCTCTCATCTTGGCTCCTCTCTAATTCTGAGATGTTTCCCATGTTTGTGATAGTCTTACTATCTTGAAATCCATTACGACCAGCATCTTGTTTATACTTTCTATGCTGCCCCTTAAGCCAACATGACACTATATAACCATGGTTTTCTTTCTTTCCTTTATGCATTTGGAAAACCACACTCATATTTCCACTTTTAAGACCAAAACTAACATTTGTATTCACATGTACCTCTTCTTTGTCCTGTTGTCCAGATTTGCTATCATCCTTGTCTTCATTGCTTGACAATTCATCTTCCTGATAGACTTCCTCCATTTTCTCTGCAACATCTTCTAGGGCAACTTGAATTTCATAATCATTATCAACATCTACATTATCATTTGAAATCAATATCAGACTATTCTTTTCTTGACATTTAAATTCATTGCACTGTACCTCTTCTTGCTGTACTATTGCAATTTGGCTTGCTCTTCTTTCATCTTCATCTTCTTCTAAGGGTGCTTTGCTAGACCCTTCTCTTGTGCACTCCAAGGTCTCTTTCCTAACCTTTCCTATTGTACTCTCCACACCTACATACACATTTGTAAACACAATATTAACAAACAAAATAAGAGACCACAATGTCTCCTTTAGTGTCTTCTTCATGGACACTCTCCTCTCTTCATTACATCTTCCTTTAAGTGCTTCTTTCTGCACTTTCTCTTCTCTTCTTTCCTTTAAGTCCTCCACCATGAGAACCTCTTTGACCTCATTTGATCCATGTTTCTCAATAGGTAATTCTCTGTCGTACCAAACTCTCAGGAATCCTCTCATACTCTGATCTTTTCCTCTTAAGGCTTCTAATTCTGCCTTTTCCTCCTCTCAACAATATCTGTTATAGGCCATTTCACTTTTCTTGTCATTCGCCAGACCCAAAAATATTCTTAGCTTTCTTCCTCCAACCTTTACTGCCTTGCAAACAAGTATTGTGCCAAATCTTTTCTTAATACTGCCAGCTCTATTTCAAAATTGGTACTTTGCTTCTTCATGTTTTCCTAGCTAAGTTGCTTCACTTCGATGATCTACTCAGCACTTAGAATCTTCTGCACTTTGATACCACTCTAATAGCATGCATCTGACACATGCATGCTCAAATTCTCACATCTAATTGACTTCCATAGACCTCATATCTCAATAGTGACATGCACCATATAAGACCATAAATATTACACATCGACAATCAATATACACAACTCGGTTAGGCAACAGAAATATGCAAATTAGCCCATACAACTTATTCTACATGCGACAGGAAATAAAATGTTGTACTCATCATAGAGACTGTATTAACAAAGGCAATAGTGGACAATATTTGTATATCACAGATCAACAATAAAACATCATTCAGTATTATGAGGAACTGATTACATAAAACTAGCATTCACACATTGCCTATTGTCTACTTCCCTATTCGACCCTTCCCCTATCACTCTTCCTGTTGCTCTCTTTCTTTCTTCTACAATCATCGGTTTCCTACAGTTTGGCCATCTTTCTTCAAATTGACCTTCAATCTGCATTATACTCAACCATCGATTCTTGGCCTTTGGCCTTCAATCTACCCACCAATTCTCAACTTTAGATGACTACCTCCTTGAACGACCATCACTCATGTTTGGACCCATTCCTCTTCGTTCCTTCCATCGCGCCAATAGCATCTTCAATATTTAATTGAATCAATCTCTATCTTCTGGTCTACCATCTTTACTGTGGTTGGCCTATTTATTTGCAATGATTCGGCCTCCTCTAAATCGGCCTTCATCTCTCTTTTCTCATAACCGCTACTCCCCAACTACTCTATCTTCTGTCTAACACTTCCCATTCTCTCTTTTTCTTGCAAGGATTTCTATTTTATTCCACTATCTTTCTATCATAACTCCCCCACTCTCCATCTACTTAGCTTCTTGCTCCGCCAGTTTCTAATTATCTTGTAACTGTCGACCAACCTCTTCAACTTCTAACTACCCTCAAGTTGCTGATTCAACAAGTATACCTGTCGGTTTCACTAAGAATAACTACTGACAACTAAAACCCCCTTTTTTGAAACAAGGTACTGTCACTCAGGTGATAGGATCCCCTTGCTAAACCATGGCTCACATATTAAAGATGACATGAGTTATTTGGTTCATCTAAGCTTTCCATAGTGACATGAGATCATGTTACAATCACATGAAACATAGAATCACCACTTACTAACCAAAACAAACAAGAAAACAAAAACTAATTTGATGCCCTTGCATCAAGAGACAACACAATTGCTATTAGACTCTCAGAACATATCATGATACTGTAGCCGTAATACAATGCCCTCATAAAATAGGGTTACCTTCTAGGGTAAGACAAGCCAACAAAATATCTATCATCAAATCTAAAACCTAATAATGAATGGTCCAGATTTACAATATATCATTAATTTAATGTATATCATCCATTTAACAATTTTTGTTAACAAAAAAATGTTAACATGCATCCCACTCCCCCCATGCTCCCATTATATATTACACCTATTGGTGTAACTAGGATATATATATATATATATATATATATATATATATATATATACTATCAACAATAAACCTTATATAATTGCAAGGTTGAGACACATTTTCCCAACAATCATTACATAGATTGAATCACACACAAAGAACCTTTCATAGATTTTTGCGAAGGGGGAGAAATGGGATTCCCTTCCCTCTTGGGGATAAATCAATAAAATTTCTTTTCTTTTCAAATAACATCTTCACAACAGAAATCTCCTCAACCCTTCATTCCCTCACACTACCATAACTCTTCAACAGAACACCTCCATCACACCATAACCAAAACCAATACAATCCTTCCATCAAGTACAATACACATCTCCATTTTACAACCCTTCAACATATCAAACCCCCACAACCTCCATATTTCACAATAGCCACAACCTCCCCAAGAGAGGCTCCACACCTTCCTCAACCCCACATGAGACAAGCTCTCAACCCTCAAGCGAGATTAGCTCCCTTTACACACCCAAACCCCCAAAACACACATGCAGGCCAACATTGCAACAGAGATACATTCTACAGAAAATATCATACAACTCTAGTTAATTTTTTTTCACATAAACAAAAATCACAGCCATAGCCAACATTTACCAAAATTGAACAAGAATTTTAAAGAAATTCCAAACCCTACCTTGGCTGTCCAAGTTACCAAGAAATTAGGGTTATAATCCAACAAAATCTTTAAGCATTCAGAAAATTTCCAGCCATAATCTCTCTTTCTTCCATTGCCATATCTTTCTAGCCAATTCTACACTTCAATATCCTTTCGAGCACAAAGATTTAGACAAAGAGGAGAAGAAAACCAAACTCCAACACACACGCACACACACAACATGAGGAATGATTCCAATTCTCCTCATAAAATAGATTTTACTCACAACCTTTCAATTTCCCCCAAATAAAAAAATCAAAAAGCAATATTAATAATAATAAAATAACTTTTAAAATAATCCACTTTAAATTAAAATTAAATAACAAATAAAATAAATTTCCCTCCCACACTAATATTTAAACATAAAATCAAAGTACCAAGATAATAAATCCAAATACCCCTGACAAAAAACTACTTGATTTTACGCAACGAAATATAAAAATAAATCAATTAAATTGGGCATTTGAATTATTTCCATACTAAAGGAATCTGGACTACTTACCTGTAAAACTCAATTTTGAACATCAGTACATCACATAAAGTATAGCCAAAGCAACGAAGAATACAATACTAATTATTTAAAATATCCATCATCAATTAATTATTAAATTTCACAATTCATAAAAAATACTTATTTTGTGGAAATTAAATACATAATTGTAAATACTTCATAATTAAAATATTTTATTAAATTAAAGCATATAATATTATCTACAATCCAAAACGATGTCTAAACACACATAAGTATATGAAAAATGCATATCAAAACACATAAGTCCATAATCTGAAAAATAGCAATAACAACCATGTCCAATCACACACATCAAAATAGACAACTATCAATACTATCATATCATGATCTCAAAGGCAGTACTAGCTAGGCCTCACATTCTCCCACTCTAATATTAGGCTTCCTCTTGGAAGCCATCAAAGAGATAAGGAAACAATGATCTCATCTGGGCTAAATTCTCCCATGTCGCAGAAGACTCATCTTAGAGATCCCACTGGACCTTGACCTAGTCCAACTATCATCCTCATAGGGCCATTGTTCATCGATTCAATATGCAAATGACTCCAGGGTTAGCTGTCTGTCCTACGCCACCTGTAGAGCATCCCATTCAATAACATGAGATAAATCAGGTACACACTTTTTAAGCATAGACACATGAAAAACATCATTGATATGGGATAGGCTGGGTGGCAATGCTAAGCGATATGCAACCAGACCAATCCTCTCCAAGATCTCAAAAGGACCAACATATCTTGGTGCCAACTTAGAGCCCTTTCCATAACATTTATAACTCATATGTGGTCGAACAGACAAGAAAACTCTATCCCTGACTTGGAACTCACGATCCACTCTCTTGGTGTTGACATACTACTTCTGTCAGTCTTGTGCTATCTGCAACTGCTCATGATTCTGGGTCACCTCTTGCTCCATCTCACGAATAAGCTTATGGCCTACTGCTACATCATCCTCTAGTTGGTCCTAACTCAGTGGCATCCTACAAGGTCTACCGTATAAGGCCTCATACGGTGCCATACCAAGTGAACTGTGATACCAATTATTATATGCAAACTCTACTAGGTACAATTGCTCCTCCCATCGAGACTGTTGTTCCATAACATACATTTTGAGCATATCCTCCAAGACTTGGTTCGCTCTCTCCATTTTCCCATTTGTCTCCAAATGATAAGCAGTGATGAAATTAAGTTGAGTGCCCAAAGCCTGCTGTAGAGAAGTTCAAAAAGAAGAAGTGAAAACAAGATCTCTATCTAAAATGATCCTCCTCGAAATGCCATGAAGTATGACAATGTCATATAGAAAAACTTTGGCTACTAAAGGAACATTGTAGGAAGAACTCATTGGAGAGAAATATGCCACCTCAGTTAATTTGTCCATAGTCACCATGATTGCATCGTGTCAACATGCAGTCATAGGAAGACCAATAATTAAGTCCATTGATATCACATCTGATTTCCACTTTAGAATCGCATGAGGGTACAATAAACTGGCAGGATGTTGGTGTTCCGCTTTTACTCTCTGACACTCAAGGAAATGAGCAATACACTCTGCTATATCCTTCCACATCCCTAACCAAAAAGTATAGTTTCAGAAGGTCTGTATGCATCTTCTTAACTCCTAGGTGTGCTACATATGGTTCTTTGTGAGCCTTGGAAAGAACCAACTCTTTGAGGTCACCCATAGGAGGAACATAAATATGTTTGCAATGTCGAAGTAAACAATCATCATCTACTGAATATCCCTCAAACTTGTCCTTCAATGGACCCTTAAACTAGATAATCTCTCTATACAAGGCATCCTATGGTAAAAAACTCCAAAATATGCTCCCTACGATCTGTCTTCACCGTCAAATAGAGCAAGTCATGTCTTCGCCTACTAAGGGCATTAGCCACAACATTCTCTTTTCCCTTAATATACTAAATCTCAAAGTCATACTCGCAAATAAAATCCATCCATCGATGATGCCATGCATTCAATTTAGGCTCCAATGATCTGAATGCAACTCAAATCTATGCCCAAGAAGAAAATGATGCCATTTTGTCAAAACATGAACCACAACAGCTAGCTCCAAGTTGTGAGTCAGGTAATTAAGCTCATGAATCCTCAACTTACAAGACTTGAAGGCTATCACACATCCCTCTTGCATAAGAACAACTCCAATACTCTTGATCAAAGCATCAATGCAAACAAAAAAATTGCTTGTAGGATCTAGAATTGCTAAAATAGGTGCACTGATAAGTTTCTCCTTCAAAGTCTAAAAAGCGCTCTCGCATTGCTCGATCCAAACAAGTTTCTTGCCCTGTCTCTAGAGTGAGTAATCAAATGTGCACTCCTGGAAAAACCTTCCATGAACCTCTTGTAGTAACCAGCTAAACCCATGAAACTCCTAACCTCCACAACATTAGTGGAAGCGGGCCATTCTAGAATAGCTTGAATCTTAGAAGGATCTACTAAAATCCCATCTCCTGATATGATGTGCCCTAAATACTAGATTTCTATCTAGAAGAATTCACATTTAGAAAGATTGGTGTATATCTGGTTCTCTCTTAGGCACTGTAATACTTGCCGCAAATGCTCCTTATGCTCCTTTATTGTGCAAGAATAAATCAAAATGTCATCTAGGAAGATGACCACGAATTGATCCAAGAAACTGCATAAAACACCATTCATCGGGTTCATAAAGACTGTTGGGGCATTGGTCAAATCGAAAGGAACAATAGTGAACTCATAGTGACCATATCACATGCAGAAAGATGAGAAGGAAAAACATCGATGAACTCTTAAAGAATAGGATGATCATCCAATGAAGTATTTGGCTTTTCCTTTGATCTATTGTTGATAGAGATATCAAAGAATTGACACCCCTTCCACATACAATGCTTAAGCTGCATGGTTGAAATCATCTTGAGCGACACTGGTCTCTAAATCCCTGAAACTTCCACTTATTACCAACATCATCCAAACAATTAGTAGACTTGTTGTGACAATCTAACTTAGCCTCATGGGTATTCATCTAGTCCATACCCAAAATCACATCATAAGATCCTAAGGGAATCACCCTGAGATCTACTAAAGTAGAGAAAGTTCCAAATCCTATCTGACAATCCTTGACTAAAGAACTAACAAACATCCTGGCTCCCGAAGCTAACTCTACATCCCAATTAACATCTTGCTTAACAACCACTAGCCTGCACTTCTCCATTACTAACAGAGATACAAAGGAATATCTAGTCGTAGAATCAAAGAGTATGGAAACAACAATATTACCAATCTTACTTGGAGTCTCAATGACTGAAGCCTGATGATCCGCCTGCCAATTGTCTATCGCTACAAAGACTCGGTGAGATTTACCCACATCTCCAACTGTAGGCTCAGAAACTGCCGCCTGGTGCCCTAATGTAACTACACTGTTCTGAAAACATTCTTGAGAAATATGCCCCATACCTCCACATATATAATAGGGACCCTTATGTGGTGATAGAGTCTGAAAAGCTAGTCTACTAGAGCTAAGCTGACTGCCTCAGAATCTTTGCTGAGTACAAGTTGGCCCCAAAAACTATGTTTGAGGCTTCTAATCTCTTACACGATGGAACCTACCAAGACCTAGTTGATCCTCCTTGAAAGCACTTAGCCTTTTGTCCTTGCTGCTGTTGCTATGGTGCTGACCTAACATGAAAATAATTAGCTTTGAATCCACTCCTAGAAGGTACAGAAGGACAAGAGAAATTACAATTTTGCTAAGATTGATTCTGATGATGATCTCTGTTATCATGATGCTTAGGCTAGATTTTTTTAGCAATAGGGGATTTCTCTACTGCTTGTCTCAAAGTTGAGGGCTTAGACAAATACATAGGTCCTACAATACCATGGTTAAGACCTCTAATGAAGTGGTTGACCATCAATTTTTCCTCTTGAATATAGTCAACATACTGCAACAATTCTAGAAATTTATTCTCGTACTGGGCTACTGTGAGTCCTCTCTACTGGAGATCATGAAAATAATTAATTTTCTACTACTGGAAGTGTTCAGAGATGTATCTTTTCCTAAATATATCCAAGAAAATCTCCCAAGTAACAATATCCAGAGTCAAGTGCCCCTTTCTCTCCTCTTGTCGCCAGCAAGTAGTAGCATTATCCTTAAGCAAATGAATCACTAGTCTCGCCCTAAGGTTACTTCCATAGGTTTTGAGTGCAAAACATTTCTCAAGACTTAGCAACCATGATTCTTCCTCTGTTCCATTAGTAGAACCAGAAAAGTGTTGAGATTGAAGGTGAAGAAATTCCCTAATCTTCTTATCTACATAAATGGAAGCATCCTGATCTACTCGTGTAAAATGAGGAGGGGGTACATAATGTCCTGATTCACCCATCCCTTCCTTTGAATTCTTTGCTCTTCCTCTACCAGGGCTTCTACTACACTCTCAAGGAATAGAGTGGTGCTCATCTGAATGGTGTTGCTCATGATTAAGATTTGGGTTAGTAGTAGGTGGAGGAAGTCTATCATGTATGACATCCACCAATTACTGCAAGGTCTGAAGTATTTGGGGCCCATGGTTGACATGCTCCTTAGAATAATTTGATTTTGATGGTGTGCAATGATTGTGCCTTCATCAAGGAGGCATTCTACAATCAAGAAACAAGGTTACACAATTACTACATTTTTCCTTAGAGTTCCCAAAGTGTGGCAACCTAGGGATTTGATACCTAATGTCATGCCCACCCTTAAATAGCACTGAAAGTTTAGACAAGAACACAAAAATGAGCAAAATTTTTGTTTTCTCTAAATACTATGTTTAAACAGATTGTTGAAAGGTTTACCTAATGCTCACAAAACTCTTATCGATGCGGAGATGAGAACCGGTGAGAAAATTATTTGTTTACAACTAAACAAAAGAAGTTTGTGTAAATCAGTCAATTTAATCTATTGAAGATAAAATCATGAAATAAGTGAGCCTAAACAATTAAATTGAGTGAAACTGAAACTTTAGAATCATAAAGTTTATTCTATTAATTTTTCTAGCATCCATAATATTATTCTACATTTTCAAGATCACAACTAAATGAATCAACACAATTGCTTTCATCAAAATTAAATACAAGAATCACGAATTCTAACATAAATGAACATTATTATATTAATGAAATATCATTTTATGATTGCAATTAACAAAATAAAAAAATAATATATAAAATCAATTACAAAGACTTTAGTTGCTATATACACTTATGAACAAAATCAAATCATTTAATTTAAATCTCTAATCATATCTTACCAAATATACAATTATATATATATCCATATATATACATATACTATATTCATACTAAGTATGAAATATATATATATATACACACACACACAACACAATTATAAAATCTGGAAATGATTTTGCAGCATTTATAAATACTTCTACATATACACATATATTATATATACACATATATATCTGTGAGAATCACATAATATATATACATATACATATGAAATATACATATTTGATAAATATAAATATATATATACAAATTTTATAAAAGAGAAACATGAAATATAATGTTCGTTGTATTGAGGCGACAACAAGAATAAAGCACAGTATATAGAATGTTGGTCGCGGCTTCTAGTGGGCGCCAAGGCCTGGCTACAACCAGCCTTAACTTTGAGATGGAGGAGCCGTGGGAAGTCACTGTGGTATCTGTGGATGCCACGACTACCGCCATGACTTAACCACAATTAAAATCAAATAAAATTGCATTCTAAACTGCCATTTGATACATAGTATAAATAATAAATGTTATCCCTATTTTCACAGGGTATAACATTAACTTAATTTTCCAGTGATTTTAACAATAGCAATCAATTACAATGTGTAGTATAACAATCTCTAATCCTTTGTATAATATAGGGTGATTTATAAATCAGATAACAATATTTATTAACAGGAAAAATAGGTACAAATTTTATAGTTATTTCAACTGTTGCAAAAGTGTTTTCTTCTTCAATATCTAAAAAAATTTATTCATGTATCACTGTTTTGACAACATTAACAGATTGAGGCAAACTCAATAAGATTTTCTTCCACAGAATATAATTCATATATTCTAATCAAATTTTCTTTCAATATATATCTTTTTATCCACAATGCAATTCCATAGTAAACCTGCACACACACAATTGAGTAGCCCAGTCCCTCTCTCCTCCCAGCCATAGGACTTGTATTCCCAGTCCACCCTCGAGTGGGAGACAATTTCCAAATGCCCAAGTAAAATCCTTTCAAAAGAAAATACAAATTAAAACCAAATCATTACACAGATTGACTCAGACACAAAGAACCTTTCACATATTCTTGTGAAGGGGGAGAAAGGGGATGCTCTTCCCTCTTGGGGATAAATCAATAAAATTTCTTTTCTTTTCAAATAACATCTTCCCAACAGAAATCTCGTCAACCCTTCATTCCCTCATACCAACATAACTCTTCAACACAACACCTCCATCAAACCACAGCCAAAACCAATACAACCCTTCCATCAAATACAATACACCTCCATTTTACAACCCTTCAACATATCAAACCCCCACAACCTCCATATTTCACAATAGCCACAACCTCCCCAAGAGAGGCTCCACCCCTTCCTCAACCCCACACGAGGGAGGCTCTCAACCCTCAAGCGAGATCAACTCCCTTTACACACCCAAACCCCCAAAATACACATGCAGGCCAACATTATAGTAGAGATACATTCCATAGAAAATATCATACAACTCTATTTTATTTTTTTCACATAAACATAAATCATAGCCATAGCCAACATTTACCAAAACTAAACAAGAATTTTAAAGAAATTCTAAACCCTACCTTAGCTGTCCAAGTTAGGATCAGCCAAGAAATTGGGGTTATAATCCAACAAAATCTTCAAGTAATTAGAAAACTTCTAGCCATAATCTCTCTTTCTTCCATTGCCATATCTTTCCATCCAATTCCGCACTTCAATATCCTTTCCAACACAAAGATTTAGACAAAGAGGAGAAGAAAACCAAACTTCAGCACATACACATACACAACATGAGGAATGATTCCAATTCTCCTCATAAAATAGATTTTACTCACAACCTTTCAATTTCCCCCAAATAAAAAAAAATCAAAAAGCAATAATAATAATAATAAAATAAATTTTAAAATAACCCACTTTAAATTAAAATCAAATACTCCTGACACAAAACCACTTGATTTCACGCAACGAAATATAAAAATAAATCAATTAAATTGGGCATTTAAATTGTCTCCATACTAAAGGAATCTAGACTGCCCACCTACAAAACTCAATTTTGAACATCGATACATCATGAAAAGTATAGCCGAAGCAACGAATAATAAAATACTAAACATTTAAAATATCCATCATCAATTAATTATTAAATTTAATAATTAATCAAAAATACTCATTTTGCAGAAATTAAATACATAATTGTAAATACTTCATAATTAAAATATTTTATTAAATTAAAGCATAATATCATCTAGAATCCAAAATGATGTCTAAACACAAATAAGTATATGAAAAATGCATATCAAAACACATTAAGTCCATAATCCAAAAATAGTAATAACAACCATGTCCAATCACACACATCAAAATAAACAACTATAAATAGTATCATATCATGATCTCAAGGGTAGTACCAGCTAGGCCTCACAGTTTCTCTTAGTTTGGGCCCAATTTAGCTCCATTTTTCCTCTAGTTTGCATGGATATTCAACCCTAATTGAGCCTAGCATATTTTTAACTATTTCTCGACTCCCAATCACTCTATTCTTAGCTCCAACAAAGCTTTTCTTACATCCCTTTCTTCTCATGCTAACTCTCCTTCCTCCATGAGTGATAAGCTATCAAGCTTAGTTTACTCCCTAATCAAGCTTGTTCACTCCTCAATCAATCTTGTTAACTCATCAATCGATTAAGTTCACTCTTCAATCAGCTCCACCCTTTGTGACCTCTCCCAAATTATAAATACCCCCCTCCTATATGAAATATGGGAGGCAAATTCATTGTTGCAGACTCTTTCCCAACTTTGTTTTTTGTTTTCCATAGAATGCTTATGCTTTTCGTAAGACTTATGAGCCTTTTTCTTTCTTAGTATAGTTTCCAAGATTTCAAAAGCTTCAATAGCGTTGTTATTCTTGCAAATTGCCAAGTCATAGTGCTTCATAGCTTCAAGTAGCTCAATTCAATCAATCGGAGCTTCAATAGCTCAATCATTCAATCAATTGCACTTCATCCCTATCACCAAGATGAATTCACCACTGTTGTAGAGGAAAGGAGGTTGCCACAAGGAATTTTGAGGATACGTCAAGCTTATGCGCCAAAGATAATTTCAGGTTCTTTATATGCTTTTGTAGTTAATTAAATCACAATTTTACTCTTGGAGGAAGTAATCTTTATGTTTTATTTTTCCTTGATAGTTTTAGATTTGATTTGATTAGCGTTGATTAGATTAGAATTTTTGCAATTCATAGATTAGATTTCAATTCAAGTTATTTCATTCAAGCAATTTCAATTCCTAGATTAGATTAAAAAATCTTCTCACAAAATACCAAAAACATGGTTTAGATCTTGCATTTGGAAAATTCATATTAATTGCATCCATATTTCAATTCTTAGTTAAATAGATCAGTTTTATATTCAAATCAGAAAAAGAACAAAAAAAAAAATTCTGTTGCATTCATATTAGTTACATTCATACAAAAATACAATAAACATTAGAAAACTTAGAAGAAAACCCTCAATCTCATCACAAGGTACAATTCAGGTTCAACAAAGGTCAAATCGTTGATTCCATCATAAGGTATATTTTACAAAACAACATTTCACAAAAAGAGAAACAAACCTTTGACCTCAAGTCAAAGTCAACAAAAATCAACTCATGTCAAACTATGTCAACAAACCCTCTCAAGCATTCATTGTGCCCAGGGATAAGAGGAAATTGGATCAAGGCTATTCTTGAAGAGATAGATGAAATCCACCCAAGACCACAACACGTACAATAGACCATAGAAGAGAAAGAACACACTCTTAGGATCTTCCAACAGAGAGACATCATACAACAACACATTCAAATAGATGAGGATAGGTTACAATGCTCTAGACTCATCAATGAGCAAAACAATCTACCCACTAGGTGTTGGAACTTAAGAAATCCTAATAGGAGACATAGAATTAGTGACCCTTCGGATTATGTAATTATCTCCACCACAACAATCCTAGAACAATATCTTCATATAGCAATCCATACTAGGCCCATAGATTGACCAACCACTTTCCATGACATTTTTCTTCCATGCAAACAAAACCACCCCCAGGTCTCATCTCCACTCAACTGGCTCTTACAATGAGAGTGAGAGTGACTCAGAGGTCTCCCATAGCAAGGAAAGGGTTCGTGTGTGATATCGAGGCTGACTCATCCATGTTGTGTTTGAGTCATGTTTTAGAGCATACAATTATTCAAGAAACTTGGACACATCAAAGAACAACTAAAAGGCTAGAACAAAAGCCATTTCAAAAACATTTTTGAAGAAAAAGAAAAAGTGGAGACTAATTTGGCTGCTCCCAATGAGGTGATTATTCAAGATAGAATGGACCAAGAGACATATCTAAAAGAAAAGGAACTAAAACAGAGATATGCATAATTATTGGCTTGGGAAGAGATGTTTTAAATATAAAAATCTAGGGAATGCTGGCTCAAGGAAGGTGATATAATTCAAAGTTTTTCCATAATTCCACCAAGGTAAAGAGAAACCAAAACAAAATAATCAAAATCAAGAATAGAGAAGGAAGCATGGTGGAAAAATTGGATGACATTTATGAGGTGGCAGTCGACTATTTCAAAGAACTCTTGAATGATTCAGGGCCTATAAATGCACAATCCACAATCAGTTCTGAATAGAATTCTAAGTCTAGTGAAACTCAAATAGAATAAATTTTTGAGACAAACTTTCATGGAAGAAGAAATCAAATTGGCTATGTTCCAATTGGACACAGACAAGGCCCCTAGCCCAACTAGATTTCCTGCTAGCTCCTATAAGAAATGTTGGAAGATAATTGGAAATGAAATGGTGGAGGTGGTAGAAGAGGCAGGAAAGAAACCTACCATCTTAAAGGATCTGAATAACACATTAATTGTACTGATCGCCAAGAAGAACACAGTGGAATCCATGGATGATTTTGGACCAATTTTACTATACAATACAATATACAAGATAATCTTAAAAGCCATGGCTAATAGAATCAAGGTGATTTTACCTAACATCATTTTAGAAGAGTAGAGTGTTTTCACTCTAGGGACTGGAGGTGAATTATAGATGGAATAATTATAGCTGATGAATCCATCCACACAATAAGGAAAAGCAAGGTATAGAGATGATAGTAAAGTTGGACACTAGGAAAGCATATGAACAAGTGGATAGAAATTTCCTTCTAAAGGTTTTGGAAAGAATGAATTCTATATAGAATGGGTCAATTGGATCTAGAGTTGTATTTCTTTCCCAAGATTTTCAGTGTTGATTAATGGCAATTCTCAAGTATTTTTCACATCCTCACAGAGACTTATACAAAGGGATCCTTTGTCACCCTTTCTATTCATAATAATGGTTGAGGCACTTGGTAAGTATATACAGGAAGAAGGAAATATTGGTATATCAAGCCTCATGACAACATGTTAATTGGAGAAAAATATGAGGTTTTCTTCTTCAACATAGACTTGAGAAAACAAAAAAGAGATAGCACACATTCTTGTCTTCAAAATTTGTTATCTACCAAGTAAGTATCTTAGAATTCCTCTCTTCTCTGGGGCAAGTAAGTCTTCAAACTGGGACCCTCTCATATCAAATTGCAATACCAAAATGTCATCACATGTGGAAGGGAAAATGGCTTTCCTTGGAAGGCATAATCCTAATGCTTAAGGTATTCATATTTACAATTCTCATATAACTTTTGTCCTACCTTAGAATGCCAAATAAAATTGATGACATCATTAAAAAGAAAATGCAAGCTTTCTTTTGGAAAGGCACCTTAGAAGATAGAAAATTCTCACTAATAGCTTGAGAAAAAATATGCAGTTCAAAAGTGGCAGATGGAGTTGGCCTCTGAAAATGGTCAATTCTCAACACAACATTGGGATCAAAACTGGTCTGCAACTTATACTCAAAACTACATCTCAAATGGGCTAGAATTCTACAAGACAGGTACAAACCCAAAGAGAATTCTCACAACGGAAAATCCTCCAAGTCGATCTACAATATGGAACTTTCTACTATCATACTCACATATTGACTATGATCCTACATTTATACATCTTTTGAGTTACATCGGGAGCATCATGCCTTCCCTTTTACATTTTGATCTATCATTGTCACATTAGTATGTGGGAAACATCATGTCTTCCCCTTATACATTGTAGCTTCATGGACATATCTTTATACTTGAGGCTCGATCATGCTTTCCCTTTACACACTCTATTTACTATTGTTATATCCTACACTAGGGGTATGCCCTATAGTTTTGATTTCTTTTCATTGTTCTAGTATCATGCCAACATTTATATTTTCTTCACTACTAGGGACTTATTGCCTTACCTATGCTAATGTGTGCTCATGCTCTTAGATTCCATGTTGGGGGTATATGCCACTCTAGTGTTTCATGTACTTATACAAGTGTTCTTGGTCATTGAGGGTTGCGTCATCATCATTTTATCATATTGGGGGAAACATCATTATTCCTTGACACCATCTCCAACCCACCTACTCACCACACACATGATGTATTCTTTTTCATCCATTGCTATACATGCTTACATAATTACATGATTATATAATACATGTCTAGATTACATTTAATCATCATGTACTATTTCCCCCTCTTACAATTAGCTTTTGTAGACAGTTACATGTGCTAACATAGATTCATCTTTAGTTCCAATACATACACATAAGAAAAACTTACACAAGATACCTTGCAAGGTCCGTTACTTTAATAGACACTCAGTAATATCCTTTGATGTCTAAACATCTACTTCACATGAATGTTTGTGACTACTACATATTTTTAGATGCATGACTATTCTAGAATTCACATGCACCTCAAAGTGTGGGCAAAATGTAATGGAGAAATTTACATATCCATGCCATTTTTATTTAGTTTTGGGCCCATTTTGAGGAGAATGCCTTGTGTAAAATAGGAATTAAACTACCTTTAACTTCTACATCACATTACATATGAGCTAGAATAGAAAATGCTAACTTACAAGAAACATGAAAATAATTTACAAAAACAAGTTACAAAGTTGAAAATAGGAAGAAGAGTGGAACCTGGAACCAAATGAAGGAAGTCATTGTCTAAGACACTAACATGTCACGTAGACATCCATGCGTAGTGTTGTCATTCCTACAACCAAGAAAACATGAAAATCCACCAAATAGTTCACCCAATCTGCAAGACCAGAAAAGGGAACACAACAACAACCAAATAATAGTTGAAATAAAAATAACAAAGATTTAACTAAGTTATTTAAATAGGATGAAGAAATGACAAAGAAAAGGAAAAGGAAGATATCACCAAACTCCCAAGATGCTGGATATCTTCACCCGAAGAAACCTATAGCTGGAAAGAACAAGAAAGATTATTGGGGTTGTTTGGGGGTTTATCTTTATGCCAAACCCTTGCTTTGGTATTTCTACCTCCACAACGGCCAAGATAGATAAATAGAAAATAGCCCGTGTATTCTTAATCTAAGTGCATCTAGAAATAAGAACAATGACTAAAATGAAAGATTGAAAGGATGTGAATATCCCAAGGTGCTCAGGGGTACAATAAAAGAAATGCTTACAATGAAACAAAAACAATATCACCTGCAGAGGCTTGAGGAAGCCAAGAGGACAAGAGAGCTGAAGGAGAATGTTGTAGGAATGCTATAGAGAGCTATAACATTTGAGAGAGATGTATGTGTGTAAGAGAGAGTCCAAAAGAGAGTCAAGAGAGTGTAACAATGAAAAGATTGATCCAAAAAGAGAGGAAGAGGAAGAGGTTGATGAGACATTTCAAGCCGTTACCATTGACCCACGGAAGTGACAAGTGGCAAAATGTTCAAAAATGACCACCAAACAAGAAACTATCACGGGATGCTAGCGCATCGCGCAGACGTCCGCACGAAGCGCTAGTGTTTGGACAGTTTGGGCTCAAAAATGATGAGACACTAGAAGATCACAAGGATAATACAAAAGTGACAACAAAACTTAACAAAAAGAATAAGAAACAAGGCCTAAGCACCATGGGAAGGAAAAAAGCTAATGCAAGGGCTAAAATGATCTTACAGTTAAACCAAGGGAATGGACACTAAAGCAAGGCCAAAATTTAATGTGGAATTGCAAGGGTATGCAATTTTTGATGTTACACCTTGATACCTAAATACAAATGACAATTTTGTGCAAAGTTGAGTCCCTTGCCCTATGCCACCTACCTACCCATTACATAGTGACACACTCTTATACACTTACCACTTAGCCCCCATCCATATGTTTACATATCCCTATACATTTGCCCTATTTGCTTAATTATTATACTTATGCACATGTACATATTTCCATACACATGTTACCCATTTTAAATTTTGGCCCCTTTCATGTTCTAGGCCAAGTTTATGGTCACAAACTCATCCTTCCCAAATCCAAAATTTAAATTCAAATTTGATCGACTCTTGCCTATACCCATCTTGCTAGGGTTGACTAAACACAAGTTTGCTTGATGTATTGCTATGTCCTTGTATTTAAAGGCATTCAATGCATTCATTCTAATAATCTAGAATTAGCAAGTCTTCTCTCACTCTAAGGAACATAAACATTTGGATTTATTCCACTAAAAGGAATGCAGATCTACAAAATTATTTTAGGAGCAAATGCATGACTTAGAGTATTAATATTTAATCATTCATACACATTTTTCCTGGGTTGAACTTTAAGAACATGTCCCTTTGTGACATAATGACTACCCTACCAAGGTATTCAAATAGTGCTAGCCCTCAAACATTAAAAAAAAAAAACCAAAAGACAAAGGTGCATTGGAAGAAGTGAAGAACATAAGTTTGCAAATTTCACAATAAAAATTTGCAAGTGTGAGACACATTTGTGATCACAGACCTATTCCTTATTCTCATATTTATCCTTGCACAAAGCAAACAAAAATTCCTGATTTTGAAGACTGTTATAATCCATGTTAGATCCAAAAGTCTTCAGATTTTTATACCATTCTAAATTGCATATATTCTTCGGTCACAAAACTAAGTACACATTATTTAGTATACTTTACTTTTCTAAAATAACTACTACAAATTATTAGATTTATCAATCTTGACCAATTAATTAGTCTAAATTAATTGTACTTATGTATGCATTTTATTTGATTACCCTAAACTTTCTTAAACTACATATAAAGAAAGTTTATTTTCCTTTATATGTACATATTATTGTTGTCATCCTAATAAAAATATTTTGTATATTAATATTTATTTAATTCTATTGAATACTTTGATTCTATAACTATTTATTTTATTATAAATCAACATTATTCAATTAAAAGGAAAAAAACGAGAACCACATATACCTAAAACCTGTCTCACTTAGGGGTATCATCAAAGACAGGATGAAATTTTTTATGCCACATATGCTATTAGACCATATGATGTTATGTAGATGTTAGTTGAGACACAAACTTTGACATAAACGTAAACATTGTTGGGACAATAATCACACCCACTTCTGTCATTTCAAGATATGTGATTTTCTCGAAAAAGCCCCTGTTTTGAACTTCTTTGGATGCTTTTCAATTATTACAAGTACCAAACAATTATGGGGTTTGGACCCATGAAACTATGTGTATATATATCCATATTTAAACGTGGGCCATATATGTTATGAGTATCCACCAAAGTGGGATTAGCTCCAAACTTGAAACGAGTAAACAAACCCTTACCTAATCAATGCCAACAAAGGTCCTGCATTAGTGCAACCAGCCCTAGTTGCAGGGCAAGTTCAATAAAAAATAAAATAAAAAATCCTTTGAAAATATCTTGGTTCAAATGTGTTGGGTAGTACCTATGTTTTCTCATGCCTCCACTGACATCAGACCTCGGGAGGCATTACGGCTCGTAGAGGGGTTTCAGTGCTTCATTGGTTTTTATTAAAAAGGAAAAATGTTGGTTTTGTTTTTTCCTTTGTTACATTTTTTTTATTGCACCTTATTTTAAGGTGGTCAGCATAGATTGTTAATGCGTTGGTATTTTATGTTAAAGGTGGGTCCCGTAGTAAAGTGTTGGTATGTTTTTTATTGGTGGCGTTAAAATTTGATGTTTATTATGAGTAGATCATTATGGAATGTGGAAATTTGATGTCTATTATGAGTAGATCATGTTCTTAATGGTAAGTATTAAGTTTTAAGAAGTTTAATTAGTACATTATGCTTTTAATGGTAAGTATTAAGTTTTAAGAAGTTTTAACCAGTACATCATGCCCTTAATTCGTCGATAGGTTTTTATATGTGAGAATTATAGTGCTCGGAATTGTCTCGCGCCGTAAAAAAAATCATGCCGGAAAATTTTCTAAACTCGTGGGTTGTTCCTATCGGCGTATTCCTTGAACCTCTTGTGGGTGTAAGTGCTAATGGTAAGTATTGCTATGTTGGCTACAATATGTTTGTGATATAAATTCTTCTTTTCTTGAAGGGTTTAAATATATTTTGCTAGTTATCTCCTTTGAGTGTGTATTTTAAAAGTTTCTTTTTAAAGATAGAGGGTTAATTATCTATTTTTAATTTATTTTAGACAGTTGTTTCTTAAATGTTTTTGTGAATATTTGTAAACAAACTTTTTTTTTTTTTTTTTATATAAACAACTTAGGTTAGTTAAATAAATGCAATTAATAAGTATGAAATTAACTTAGATTATTAGAGCAATGATAGATAATTGTAATAAATATACAAAAATTAAATGTGATGGATAAGGATACTTACCTCTAGAATTGATGATGGCATGTTGGAGCCATTTGCTATTGTCCAAAAATTAATCTCCTTAGTTTGATGAATGTGTTAGAGTTTATGCAATCTCAAAATTTTGTGTGGTTCAATCTCGAGGGTTGTGGGGTCAATCTCGAGTGACACGAACTTGGTCTAGCACGCTAGATTGAAATATGTCATGCGAAAATAAACTAACATAATGTAATTTAGTAAACTTGCTTGCCTTTGCCTTCCTGATAGATAAAAGTGTCAAGGTGGTGTTTAGGAACTCCGCTAGGAAGATTATTGTCTCGATAAGTGAGCATATTCTCCTAGGTAAATCCCCTTGGTTAGTCGGATGCTAATAGTAAATATTGAAGACAACATTCACCAACATGCAAATGACCTATATGTAGATGCAATTCTTTGTCCCTTTGAGAATCAAAGTGTTTTTGCTAATTGTTCTTTTGGTCTCCCTCAATCTTCTATTTTCTAAATGTAAATTAATTGAATATTGAATGCATTTAAATAGGTCATGACATAAGAACATGTCACACAAATATGTGTCAAGTTAGCTCATAACAAATAGTAGAAAGGGGCTCGAAAGTTGAAATTTAAATTCAAATATTTAAATTTTGGGGTCATTCTTCCATGCCTTGAGATTGAACTAGGTCAATCCCAAATATTGTAGAAATAAATTAGGGGATAAGATGGTGATCTCAAGGTAAGGAGTGAATGTATGGAACTAAGTGTAAATGAGGGTGTAATAATGGCGAGTAAATGGTGAATGTATAAGAATTGGTGTAAATGGGGTTAAATAAAGATGGGTAGGGGTCTAGTCATGAGCCAAACCAAGCATAAGAGTATATCATTTGTTGAACATGTTAATGCATTGAGACATTTGACCAAGGTGGGCACAAAACTAAATGGGAAATAACATGGGCTAGTAAATTTCATCACTACATTTTCCCCCATTGTGATGTGCATGTGAATCTAACATGGGCATGCATTTCAAAGTATATGGACATTCTCAGCCAACATGAAAAGTAAATATATAAACACTCACAAAAGGATACTATCTTTGAAAAGGGATACAATAATTCTTCTTGCATTCTCCTTGGTATGAGCACTCCATAAAGACTTACAACACAATGAAAAGATATGCAATGTGCAGCTCCTACCTCATAACTAAAATAAGCACAAATTACAAGTTGCTTCAACTATCTAGACAAATGAAAATTAGATAAAAGAGATATAAAATTTTTATTGTATAAAAGGTGAAATGAAAATAATCCATGAGATGTGACAATATGATATGGATCCACATGATGTAGCCATGTGACAAAACTCCATGCGATGTGGAAATGTGATAAAGTGTATGCTATGTGGAAAATGATATCAACACTCTACATGATGTAATACTATGACCAATCTTCATATGATGTGGAAAACACAATGAATCTCTTTGTGATTTCGGCATGTAATGTAATTAATATCCATGTGATGTGAAAATATTATAAATCTCTCTATGATGTGAGTGCATAATATGATAAATCTCCACATAATGTGGAAAATATGATAAATCTCCATGTGATGCAGATGTGTAAAACAACAAATCTCCATGTGATTTGGCAATGGGATAAATCTCTATGTGATGTGGGTGTATCATGAAATGAAGATTCATTTATATATGATGATGAGTCTTTGTATAGAACAAGTCACTATCTAAAAATCTCAACTATAAAAATCATTAGTGTTAATATATGCCCCCTTCAATTGGTTGGATGTAAGGAATCGAAGGAGAGGGGAAACAACACGCGATAAAAAGAGTAAGGTAATCAACATGTAAAAGTGTATTATTATTTAATAAACATGTAAGATTATAAATTGGTGATACACATCAAGGTTTAAAGTTTTCCCCAATAGAGGAAAGCATTAAAAACAAAGATGACCCGAAAGGCTAGATAAGGATCATTTAAGCATATATATATATTCAAATCAAAAGATCATTATGTAAAGTACAAATAAGTATGATATAAGCATGAGATTATGTAAAGATGGTTTCCCCCAATATGGGTAAGATGATGAGATGAAGATGGTCCTAGAGGCAAGACAAGGATCATGAGAATATCAATGGGATGTAAAAGATAAGGTGACAAAAATGGTCTCAATTTTGTGATCATAAGCCCCAGTAGCATAAGAATGAAAACATGGGCATGCCAAGATTATAAGCATAAATTGACAACCATGGACTCATATTTAGGTAGACATGATAAGAATAAGACAAGTTAATGTAGGTATTGATAAAGATAATAGTAGTCATGACATATAGAAGACATCACAAGCATGTAGCATAGATCATGAAAACATGTGTAAACATGAAACAAGTGAACACCAAAAGTTGGAACATCGAATATGGGAAATGATATAAGTTAAACTAAGCATATGTAGAAGCAAACAAGGAAACATAAGCAAGTTTGGAAAAACCAAAACATGACATTTGAGGAAGTATAGGTGATAAACTTGAAAATAAGATAAGGAAGACGCCCTCAAGTGGGGAAACAAAGCATAATACATAATAAATAAGGTGAGATGATAATAGGAGACACACAAAAAATGTGGCATAAACAAGAGGCTAAAGTGTAAAGACACACAAGGTAAATGGATGAATACACACAAAGGATCACAAAATACATAGCACAAGAAAAATGCTAAAGTAGAAATGATACAAAACACAAGGAAGAAGTGACATGAACAACATAACACATGTTCAAAAGTCACTTGTGTCAACATGCACCATTACA
Organism: Cunninghamia lanceolata; assembly: GCA_027924645.1. NCBI lineage: Eukaryota > Viridiplantae > Streptophyta > Pinopsida > Cupressales > Cupressaceae > Cunninghamia > Cunninghamia lanceolata. The sequence goes on along the minus strand of BSBN01000135.1, from coordinate 877,839 downwards.
TGTGTCTTTGTGCCATCCACATGCTAATTATGAACATGGAAACATAAAAATGAAGCCAAAAAAGGAAAAGAAAATCACAAAATGTGATAGGTAGTGAGAAGGATAGGTGAGGATATCAATGAAGTCATTCTAAGATAAACATTGCCTACTTGATAATCTCCACCTTACATTCTTGTACTCATTTTTGTGTTCACCCACCTAGTTGTGTCTTAGGACTATTTCACTTGTTTCTAACCTTTTCCTTGATCACAAAAGGATAATGCAAGTAGTCCCAACCTTAGTATTGATCCATTTATCAACCTTAAAAATTTGGATCCTGGACTCTTCAAGGATATTTGTGCTTCCCAATGCTAGTGTCTAGATACCCACACTACCCAACATTAGTGTCTATGTTCAATATTCAAAAAGTAAATTTACTTGCCTATTCATGTCGTAATCCTTGCTACCTTTTCAATGGTCATCTTCTTATAATTTTAGTGTAAGTAGACTTTTAGGCTCCATAAAATCTAGTCTAGAAGAAGTTAAATAAAAATATACCTCTCAACACAAGTGATTTGAACAAACTTTATCAGAGATAGTAGGGAAACAAAGCTACACATCGAAAGATTGTAAGTTTGGGACTCCACCATAGTATTTTAGCCATGTTTCTTGTCTAATATTTTTCCTCATTCATTCTCTCCTAGTTTCATCTCCTCATTTCTCATGTTGAAAGCCATATAACTCCATTTTCTTATCCTCCTTTGAAGCTAATCCTCAAATCCTTGTCCCAGCATTTTCTTTCAAACTTGTAAAATTTTCCCCATCCTTCCTCTTGCTTGCATCCTTCATTATCATCCTTATCACCCTCTTGAGTCTCTATTATATCACACATGTGTTTAGTTTACCTCTTAGGGCTTGTTAAGTACTGTGAATATAAATTTATGTACACACACCTCACAAGTTGTCACTAGGTATGCACACACTAAAATATTTCAATACTATGCTTTGTGGAGGTTGAATATACCAAATAGGGGACTAATTGAGGTAGTCTCCTTTATAGCACACCCTTTTCCCCTTGCCTCAATCTTTAGCTCAATATTCTCATCTTCTAGATTAGACATGACCAATTTGTGAGTAGCAATAAGATTAGAGAATTAAGGCAAGCAAGTTTATGCATTGTATAATGAGTAGAGCCATGAACACTTGCACTCTCGATAGGCACTTGTGCCTCCTATGCACTACAACAATACCATTGATTAGAAACAACACCCCCTAGTGTAACTACAATTAACTTAGATTTCACAATCACAAATAACCCCAAATTTTCACTAGAGAAGCATTTTATCCTCCTTAGTCTATTTTTGGAGTTCAAATCCTTATTTTTCAAGTGCACATGTTAAATTTATGCATTTCATTTATGTCTAAATTCTACTTATACTTTACATTTCCTAGCTCCTATATTTATTAGCTTAGATCATATTAGACTGTGTTTAATTATGTATTTTTATTTTTTGGTTTTATTTCTTAATAAGTATATAGAAAGCAAGAAGACTTTTTCTTGACTAATAAATCTAGGAATACTTCTTTTTCTATCTTTTATTTGGTGAACTTGACAATCCTACACCTTATTTTCTAATGTTTATGTCCCAAAACAATTAGTAGTTCATTTCCATAACATCTTTTCATACATATTTCCTTCTTTTGAACACAATATTCTCTCTCTCTCTCTCTCTCTCTCTCATAACTTCTTCCTTTTATATTTACCCCTTCTTTCCCGAGAATCCCTACTTCAACACCCATTCCATTGCAACTCTTCACTTCTGTTCACCTTCATCCCATTATTTATCTCTCCTCCTAAATCTATTTCTCCTATAGCACCTATTTTGTTTTCCTCTCTTCATCTAAAATTTCTTTTTCTACCCTTCATTCCTTGTTACTTATCCTTATATCCTCCAACACATGCTTTCTTTGCTGGAGGCACCACATGCATATCTCTTCTCCTCTTCTCTTATAAATTATTTCACACACTTTCCCACATTCACATATTTCTTTGTCCACTACCCTATGGATCTAGTAACCCTCACCCTTTTCCATCCCCCTACTCTTAATTTGGTTTCCTCATTAAATATTTTTACTTATCTTTCCTTGTCTCTTCCTTCCTCTCCCTATACCGCTCCCCCCTCATCTTTCTTCTCCCTATCCAACTCATTTTTATCACTTGCTCGATCATCCATTTCTCTTTCCCTCTCTCTTGTCTCAAATCCTTCATAATCCTTCATAATCCTCATCTCTTCCCCCTTCTCTATCTTCCTTCTTTCCTCCTCTTTTCTACTCTCCTATCTCCTCTTCCTTTACCTCTTTTCTTTTCTCCTCTTGTTCTTCTCCCTACTCCTATCCTTGGGTTTGCCATAATATTTTATTTTAAATTCTCCCTGTAGACACCTAAAATTGACCATGTCCTCATAACCCTTTGACATCCCCTAGACATTCATCTTACAAAACATTGTCCCTTAATCCCTTTCCCAAATTAATTAAATGAATTACATTTATTTACTTAATCCATTTCCTGCATCACCTAAATTAAATAAATAAATTATATTTATTTAATTTATCCTTTTTTATCCCTTTTAGCCAAAATTAATTGAATAAATCTTTTTTATTTAATTAATTTATCCTCCCATAATCCCCTCTCCAATAATAAATTAAATAATATTATTAATTAATTTAATTATTGAGAGTCACATGACTAGCTTGTATTCATCCTCATCCACTTGCCACAATCAATAAATGAGTCTTGCCACAAAAATTAAATTAAGTTTTCAACTCCACCATTCATTTCATACTACATCTCTCAATTCTAGCCATTCACATTAGGATAGACCCTAGAAGCTTCCTTTGTTTCCCTAGAAATCCTTATCCTTGCCCTAATATGCTCTAAACCAATTCTAGCCATTGATCTAATCTTTGAATCCTAGCAGGTTCATTCATCATATATCCAACCTCTATAAATCAAGCCTCAACCAAGCCATTTTGACATCACATCTTCATGAAACACCATGTTGTCAAAATCATCCTAGCCCTCCCATTATCATATCCACCATATCTATCCTCATAGATCTCTCATTATCATATCCATCATCTTTATCTAATGTCATGCTGCATAAATTGTGAGTAATCAACATTCATACCTACCCTTATCATTGAGCATAGCCATTGTAAGGATGGTGTATTCCAATCAGCTCTATCTATTGGAAATAAGTAGTCAAGGTTGAAGGTATTACATTGATTTGTTTTATCTTTTTATGTTATTTGCCTTGTCTATTTTTTGTTCTTCACTCCTGTTAGGGTTAACTGATAGAAGATATCAATTAAATACAAATAAAGATTAAACAGAGGAATGAAAATACACATAAATAATAACAATGAGAGACAAATTTTAACGTGGTTCACCCAAACTCAGGCTACATCCACCAATAAAGAGTCTAATATTATTATCTAGTAAATCAAACCAATTACAACCAGCAATCCTTGCAACTCAAACCGCTGCAAAATGCTACAATACATTTTTGGAACCCTAGCCCTTAGCTGCTTTTATCAAGCCTTATGTCAGTTAGAAAAATAGGGTTTTTTAATGTCGGCCAATAGAAAAATAACTCCAAACCCTCACAAGGGGCGTTGCCCCTTGACCCCATTAATAATTTGGGGGGAAACTGCGCTGATACAAGTGGGGTAAATTTAACCTCTAAGTCTGATTAGGCTCCATATAACAACTCCCATTAAATTGTTCTTTCTTAGATGAGGTTCATCCCTATGCTCATTTGGGTAAATATGATGGTAATGGAATCTAAAGTTACACATAAAACACTTTTTGTCTTATATAAATCTTATTTGTAATAATGATGATTCTTTGCTTGCTATTTTTTCCCTTACTTTACATGGTGATGCAGATAGATGGTTTCATGCATATAGTGTGTCTTACTCATATTTCAATACAAGACTATAGTTTCCTTTGTTTATTACTTCTTATATGTGTCATCCTTCTTCACTAGTAATTTTTGTTGCACTTCAAGTCTCCTTGCTCTAAATCTCATAAACTACACATATGGTTCTAGGTCCTAACAAGACTTATTATTTTTACAAGGGACTATAAAAATAATAAGATGTCAAAAGGGTCAACAATGTGGGGTATTACATGGAACAATTTGTGTATGCCAATTAGTACCATGTTTTTCAACCATCTTTCTTGAGATTTATTCAATTGTTCTATTGGTGGCCTCAACTTGTCCATTACTTTGTGGATAATATGATGTTGAAAATCTTTGTCCTATGTGGAATCATTCTAATAATTTCTTTACCTCTTTATTTTCAAATGATGTATTGTTATCTTTTACAATGGTGTATGGAAGGTCAAATATGGAAATAAGATTTTCCATTATAAAATTACAAAAATCAACGATGTGGTGGCTTTTTAGGTATAACCTTGACCCATTTCATCTATGGTAGCAATGATAAATGTCCGTCCTCTAAAATAGGTTGGGGCAATTTTACCTACTAAGTTGAGTCCCCATGTAGAGAATGGATATGGTGATCTATAAGGAGGAAGCTCATGGACATGTGCATGTTTTAGGTTACTATATTTTTGGTGTAGGAACATCCCTAGCCTAAAGCAATCTTGTGTGCCAAAAAAATAATCTAATGTTTGTTTGTATCGTAAGTGTTTTCATTATTTCCCAGTTGCTTTCCAATAAAGTGTAACAAATTTTTGACATTGCATTCCACTATATTTGTTTATGTTTTTAGTCAAGATTCATATCTATCTCTATAGGCACAATCAAAATCCAACAACTTTGCAATGACTTTTGAGTATCTTGAGTTACAAATGGGAATAAAAGTTCATTAGAAGATTTTGTACATTCTATCTAAGGTTCATGAAGATCTGATCACCACATTTATGTTTTCTATCTTGAGAACCTAAATTAGACTTGGTAATGAATAACACAACCTTGTTTCAGACTTGTATCAGGCTTACGAATCTTATGACAATTCCTAAGATTCCCTATTTGAGTCCTAAAGGGGGTCATGTACAAAACTACATTGCATTTGAAGGTTCCTACCTCAAGGTGCATCCTTGAAGGTGAATATTCATATTACTATTGAACCTATACACTACAAAAGGTGATGCATCCAATTCCAAGGATGGCTAAGGTGACAACACAATAGTGCCTTCCACTTTTTGGACTAAGTGGGACACTCAAATAATCATTTTAAATAAAATTTTCACTTTCTATCACTTATAGCAAGCAAACTGTTAAGAATTTAAAGATGAAATTTCATGTGTAGATTTTAAATATATATTTAAAAAAATTAAGACACAATTTGTTTCATTTTTTAAACATTTGTTAATAACTTATTTTTTAAATCTTTATAGTATTTTTAATGAGTGGTATTATGCTATCCAACACAACTTTTTTCTAGAAATAAGATAAATTTATAATTTCTTAAATATAGATCAATAATACTAATACTTAGTGCTTGCATATATATCAATAACACTAATATTTAGTGCTTGCATATTTTTTTAATAATCATTTGTTTCATATTTTATTTATTATTAGTTTTTAAATTAAGATTAATTATAATTTAGCGTAATATTATGCCATTTAGCATAATTTTTTTAAGATATATCAAAATTATTATTATTTTGTTGAAACAAGGACATTAATGAAAAATGCTATCATATTTTTTAGAATTTTTCTATTTTTATTTATTTTTTCACATGCATTAAACAAAGACCTTTATGTTTGGCAAAAAACCTATGTTAACTAGAAAAGAGAAAATAAATATAATAATTAAAAAAATATAGTACAACTTATACTTTTGGAAAGCTTACTCTAAGGTATATGATCTTGCAAAATCTCATGTCATGGTGACTTCATTTGATTGTTAAAACCTTGCCCTAAATCATTATTTTTTTGTCAAAAACTAGGTGAGTAGAAGTTGGAGGTTAACCCAAGGCACTTTTTATGAATAACCTTAAAATGAAGAAACTTTGATCAAAGGACCTTCTTTTGAAGGCACCTTTGGTCAAAGGCCCTTTGTTTGAAGGTCCCTTCTTATAGGCGTTACATGAATTTGCATGTAACATTTAAAAATGGGAAAAAGGACCTTCTATTGAACCACCTCCATTCGAACCCTATTTACATGTAGATGACTTGCACCTTTGAATGAATGGCTCATTCAAAGAAGAATCTTCATTCAAGGTGTTCAACAATTTTTTCCTTCCAAGACTATTTTTGGTACCCCATCCCATAAGTTGGACACACTTTATGCTTCCAACCACTATTGATCAAAACATTTATATTGGGACTATTGATCCTTATTACATTCCTCTAAGTTGGTGTAACATGTTTCCATGAGGCACATACCATTTTACACCCATGTATGTAAGTAGAGTTTGATATTGTTTGAGGACAACAAGCGAGACAACAAGAAAAATAGCCATGGTAGAATATACAAAACATCACATGTTTTGGAAATAGACCACATAATAAGAGATCAAGCTAAGTGACAGCACATGAGACATGATTTTGTAAGGAAACTAGAGGAAAAGTCTAGTTCTAAATTCTTAAAGATCCCATTGATATGATTGAAACACATGATTGAGGCCTAGCATGTTGCAAGATAATTAAAGCTTCTTTGTAACTATGATTTTTTACATTAATATTCACACTTTATCTAATAATTTTGTTGTACATTATGTTTTTAAAATTATATTGCTATTGAATGTTGTGAGTTTACTTTTTGCTACATGGTTAATCAGTCTTTAATTGGAACCACCAACCTAATATTGTGTCAAATGGTGTCATAGCAACAAGTTTGTGAATCTTGGAAGGAAGTACTAGATTATCAAAGCATGGTTTGTGAACCCAAGGTTGATCTTCAAATCAGTTCAAATTAAATGTAATTGTACTTGACATCATGAAAGAGAGTCTTCCAATATTGAGTGGTTGGGTAGAAGATTTTGAGGTGTGAATCCTCCAACACTACATTATTGGGTAAAAGATTCATTGGAATTTGGATCTTCTATTAATTGGTTATTAGGGAGAAGATTCATTGGTATTGGTGAGCTAGTTGTGAACAGATCATTGACTATGAAGTAGTTTGTACCAGGGAAATTTCGTCAAGATTTGAACTCAACAAATGCTTCCTTGAAGGATGGAAAGGGGTCAAGGTGTAATCCATGTTGCACAATGCATTGAGGGTATGTTTAATATGATGAGAAATATTTAGATCTAGTTAGATTTTGTTAAAGAAGACCACATAAGAAGTCCTAACTCTAGAGTTGATGAAAGTGAGGATAAACAAGAAATTGGAAAACTAGATCTAGTTGAACATTTTAAAGAAGATAGAGAAGAAAAAATGTTTTAAAGCAATCTGATGTAGGAGCATCTAGGTCCATGAGAAATCAGCATCAACCAAAAATATTTCAGGTATTCAATTTTAGTTTCTGTTTAGTTTTAGTTGTGCTTTGTCTTCTTTTGTGTTGGTTTTGTTCTTTTGCTTCAGGTGGTAAATTCATGTTAATTCAAACAAGTTAAGAGCATCATCATGTAGAAGAGCCAATTGGGTATTTCTAGTTCCAATTTGGTGAAATTTGGCTGAAAATTGGCTAAGTTATAGCCAGTCGAAGAATTTCTTAGTTCATGAATTGTTTAGTTCACCAATTGAGCAGTTAACCGATGGCTTGGTTCATCGACAAGCAATGTAGCCGATAAGTTTTGGAGTGTGATTGCATTTTTCATCAAAAATGAACTTTAAGCAAGTCTTCTTCGATATCGACAAAGTTTAAAGTTTGAAAATGATGTAGTGTAAGGGGTTCAGTTTACTCGCAAGGAAACATATTTCATAACAATGGGCTCAAAAGAGCAAGTTTCACAAACAACCTTCTCAAAGGCAACTTCCTTCTTCGAGGGCATAACTTGGTTTCCAACTACTCTAACCATACAAGGTTAACATAGACCACTTCACATCTCAAGGACCCCAACACAACCACAACTAACTTCTTACCAAAGTCTGCCCATTCAATTCTTGTCCCTCTCATGTATAGGCTGCTCAAATGCTAGTAGGTCTCCTCAGCATGTTTTTTGACCTTATCTCTTGAAGACAACATCAAACCCATAGAAGAAATAGATTTTTAGATACCCTCTAAGGCCTTACACAACATATCAAAGACTCAAACAAGGTTACTTTGGAACATATCTCCCAAAAATAGACTGTTATGCTGGAAAAGAGGGGTAATTAGCCATGTTTTACAAAGCATCACCTCTCTAAACACTCACTTAACCCCAAAACACCTTTGACAGTCCTTCACCAGGTCACAAATGACTTAAATCAACAATTTTTGGCACAAGAAAAGTCTTGGAAATCATCAAACCACTAACCCCCCTAATTAGGCTTACTAGTTTGGCTTCAACTTGTCAACTTTAACATTTCATACAAGGAATACTTCCCAAGATTTAACACCACTTTCATTGTCAGAAGGTCTGGGCAAGAGAGTTTTGTGGTTGTGTGCAGGTTGGTGGCCAAAAGACTAGGTTGAGGAAACGTGGAAGGACCTCAGTGAGGCAAAGAAGTTAAGAAGCAAGCTCAAAGGGACTTGCTTGAAGAGAAGATGGATTTGTTCAAGAAGTATTTTCAGGTTGAGGGTTTACAAGTGAAGAAGCAAAACAAGGGAAAAGAGGAAGAAGAGATGAAAAAGAAAAGAGAGGTAAAGAAGAAGGAAGAGGCAAAGAAAAAGGAGTTTGATCAAGAGATCAAGGAGTTAAAGCAAGCCATGGAGTAGATGAGAAAAGAGATGGAAGAAGTTGAAAGGAGAATAGCACTTGAGGTGCAAAAATGACATCTACAAATAAAAAAGAAGGTGTCATGACCCATTCACGAGATTGTTCAAAGAAGAAGACAAAGGAAAGCATTAAAAATAGATGAGGAGTCATTGCTGATAAAGGAAGAGGAACCTGAGAAGGATGCAGCCAATCCAAGTCATAAGGATGATGAGGCAATAGGTATGAAGTGTAATTTTCTTTTGGGAAGAAGTGATATTGAGTTTCTATCAAAGTTTGACCTGTTTGAGGAGGAATTGATTTTGGAGAGAAATGATGAGAGAGAGAAGGTCAAAATTGATGTTGGTAGAGCAAAATTGGCTTAAAAGGCCTGAGGATGTGATGTTTTCTCTATTTATTTTCAAAGGGGACAATTGGTTTTCAATTTTGGGTATTTCAAGGGACTATGATTTTAACAAGGCAGCAAGTTTAGTGGCTGAGTATCAGATGGCCGAATTGGAAGGCAAAAGGGTCGAGGTCATCTCACAAGGAAACAAAGATGAGGAAGAGACACACATACTATTTATTGGTATTGCAAAAGAATATAAAACAAGGGTCAAAATGAAGTTGATTAGGGAAGAAATGGAGATGAATCAGGACACAAAAGAGCAGACTCAAAGCGACAAAGCAAATAGAGGACCAAATGGCTTTGACATGTTGAAGCCTAAGGTGAAGATGAAGAACATAAGGATCTGTTTCAAGAAGTAGACCATAGAAGACTACAAGGAGGAGCATTTAATGATGAAGACTTGTTACTACATTCAATCCAAGAGGACTTGAAGTTTTCAATTGGCCGGGAGTATGGTGCAGGAGCACCCTAGCAAGTACATGCCTCCATGAGGCAATCTTAGGTTTTGATTTAGTATTGATGATCTCATGATGTATTAAGGTCTAAATGGCCACTTTAAGTTGGTTTTAAGTCCTAGGAGGTCAGTTTGAGTCCATTTTGCAAATTTTGTAAAAGTTGTCTAAAAAGTGCAAAAGTCATATTGTCAAATTGCAAAAAAAAAAGAGAAATGGAATGTGAAGGGTCAAGGGTATGTAGAAGTTGATGAGTTGGTTTGTAAATGTAGGGACAAGTTTGAAAATGCATAAATAACTTGAATCCATCATTGTAAGGGTGGGTTTTGAAGATCTTTGTGATGAAAGACATTTGGAGATAAAATAATACAAGAAAAATTAGTTTTTCTAAATTTTTGACTATTTTTTCATTGCTACCGAGGATGGTACAGACAGGTACAGCCCCCAAATGGCATGAAATTAGATTTTTTGGAAAGGATTCTGAATAATATTTCATTTGCAACTGGTTGCATCATTTTTTATTGAGTTTAGCAAAAGTTACTTCCATTTTACTAAAAGCAAGTTTGAATACCCTAGTTTAAGGGTTTGATAGTATAAAATGGAGTTGTAATGTTGGGTTTTGGTCAAAACTAAATGTGGCCACCTTATTCAAGGTGACTGAGTAGTCCTTGAAGTGATTTGAGGTTTGGGTGTAGGATTTTCAATAACCCCCCCCCCCAACAATACAAGCATAGAATGAGGGTTTTGAGGTTAGGGTACTTGGTGGAGTCTTCTATTGCCAAAAGTTGGTGATTTATGCCTTTTGAAGTCTACCTAGTGGATTGGGATTGGTTCTGTGAGTTGGGAGGAAGATTTGAGAGGTGTTGCTTTGTAAAAGTGGCCTAATTAGGCCTATTGACAAACTAAGTCAGTCACTTTTTGAGCCATTTGTTCCAAAGTAACCAATACTGAATCTAAGATATGTTTTAAATCAGCTTAATGGGTATCTAAAAATCCCATCACAGTCTTGAATAGAGGTCTGAAACAAAAGTTATGATCTTCAAGTCCTATTTTGAGGGCTACAAGGACTATGGCAGCTGGTGAGCAAAATACTGAGTGAAGAGTGCAGACTTGGGTAAGAGCTTGTTATGGTTGTGTTTGAGGTCCTAAGAGGTATGAAGAGCTTTGAAAACCTTGTTTTAGTTCAGAAACATTGAAGACCCTAATTTTGTCTTTTAGAGGGAGAGATTGTTAGAGTGGAAGCCTATGAAACTTGAAGAATTTGTGGGTATGAGCCCATTGTTGTGTAATATGTATCCTTTTGAGTGAATGTGAATCCCCTGTACTACATCAAAAAACTTCATTTTTTTCTAATAACCTTTAGTGTCAGTAAAATCTCTAGTTTGCGAACCCTTAAGTTTGCTGATAAAACATTTCGTTGATAAGCCTTCTCAGGGTTGAAGTCAAAGTTTGTTGGTTTGTAAAGAGAAGAAATTGCTGATCAAAGAAAAGGTTTTAAGACTTTGGCTAGTTTATTGGTTCCAAAAGTTGCCGATTCTCTGACAACCACGTAAATAGAGTTGTTGATAATAAAACAAAGGCTTCATAAATGACATGTTTTGCCAATGAAAGGAGTTGATAGCCTAACACTTAGTATCAGTAAAGTTTAGGGTTTGCAACCTAGTTCGTGATTCCTAAAACTTGCCGATATGCCGACAAGGTTCGAGGAAGTTAAATTTTTCTAATAACTAAAGACTTATACCGGCAAATAGTTAGTTTGTGAAATGAATACTTTGCTGATAGCATATGATGGAGAACAACTTAAGTTAGCGAAGGGCTATTTTTACCGACAATGTGTATCAGGAAATGTCTAAGTTTCTGAACATGAAAAGTCATAGATAAAAGACCTTGATGGATTAGGAGTATTGTATCAGCAACTCCCTAGTTCGTAAAACAAGTACTTCTCTGATAAGCTTGTTGGCAAAATGTCACTTTTGCCGACAACGTTACTATGTGGTGCATCAAGCTGTCATGGAAGATACAAATAGTTCGTGAAAAATAGACTGCCTATGGATTCATAAATATAGGGTTTTATCAAAAGGCATTTGTTTCGATAATCAAACAGTATTATCATTAATATGTTTATTAAAAGACTGTTTGAACACCTTTTTGTTCGGTGCCATAACTGAATAACTCCATAACTGTTCAACTCCCACTCAGGAAGAATAAAAGGTGATTGTCATTTTGTTTGGGGAGATTTCTTAGAGAGATTTATCAGAGAAGATTCCTTAGGAGGGGAATTCCTCGGAGGGGGGGAACAGAGGTGAGATTGTTGCAAATTAAGGGTTCCGCTTAGCTTAGAAGGGTGTGTTTATTTCTTGCAGAATAGAGGTGGAATGATAGTAGATTGGGGTGATCTTTGTATTCATTGGGAGGCGATTTGGTGCTATAAGCACATAATCGATTGGGTATTGCATTGTAAAGCCTAAGGTTGAGGCCTAGAAGGCCAATAAGTTTGTAATTACTGGTGTTATGTCAGAAAATGTCCCCTTGGGGGCTTTTCCATCTTAAGGTTTAGCTCCTGGGTCCTTAGAATGCATTTAGAGCATCTTGCATGATAATTGTGAATCCCAATGAGAAAACCTTGAAGTCTTATGGCAAATAGGACCTAGGGGGTGCTATTTTGATGATCCCTAAACAAACATGGGAGGGTGGACTTGGGCGCTAGCACCATAGTCCTGCCCTATTTTGGGTTAGCCCTAAATTTAAATATCAGTTTTATGACCGTTATTTAGGTCCTATGCCAACATGTCAAGTTTGAATTACGAAATTCTTAGCAGGGATGTTTGTAGTTGCATTTATAAGCATGTTTAGATTTTCATTTGTAAACTAGAAGATGATTGTGAACTTTAGACATATTTGTGATTTCAAGATATTCATTGTTGCAGAGCATAGCATTGTTATTCTATCTGTGATTGCAGATTTGACTTCATCTTCTCATGTGATTGAAGAGCCTTCATTTATGTGAGATCTACACTTCAAGGTGACATCTATTCTATTTTTGATCATTTATCAACGGTGTTTGGAAGACTTGAATGTCTCTCCGGGGCTTGACCGAGGCAAGCCTCTAAACACCACAACCCCCAACCACACTCCTTTGTGATTGCAGGTTACAAGTACCAAGTTTCATGGAGTGGGGTTGCAGAAGGAGGTTACAGACAACAAGGATTCAGGATCTGAAAGAAAGAGGACAAAGTTCAACATTTCAAGACACGGGTGCTAGTGGGAGTGTCCTTCAAAATTACACACACAGAAATAGACTGAATAGTGGCAATTAGCATTTGAAGAGCTCCCAACACCCTCAAGATTATCCGGCATTAGACTTGGGTGCTAGTGGCAGTGTCCTCCACCTTTTCTGGGGCAGAAACAAAAGATACAATGAATATCAGTGTCTGAAGAAGATCCAGATTTTATACAGAAAATAATACCTTGGACAAGGGTTGTAGTGGAGGTGTTCCCGACTGTTTCGTATTTCAAACTTTAAAAAATAGTGAGTTAACAATCTCTGCCCTTCACCTTAGTCTAAAAGGATTTGTCGTAATTCATCAATTTGTGTACTGTTTTGCTTGTTTAGGGTTTTAAGAGTATTTAAGCATTAACTTGTGATATTGTTTGATAACATCTGAGCTTCCACATCATTCCAAGTGATAGCCTAACCTATTAGGTGAATGCTCTCACTTAGTAGAGATTCAACTTGGTTGATATGTCCTTGAATGTTTGATGAAAAGGGATGATCTAAACTAAATCAACCACATTCAGAACATCCCCCTTTTTCATACAAAACATTTTGGTGAACCTATGTTTTTGAATTTTTGGCACCTTGCTAAGTGTTGTGTGATAGATTTGCATTCATTCATTTTATTGCATTTGAAAATACAAAAAAAAATTGAAAAATTTGAAAATTGGCATCTTAGGCTTGCATGTTGGCATAATTTGAATTAATTGGCATTTAATTTCTATTATTTTCATTGGATCTGATTTAAATTACATAAATTCATCATTTACTATTCACTTGCATTGCCTTTTTCATGCTCAAATTGGTGAAAATTGCTTAAAATTGTGCATTTTTCATAAAAACCTAGTTTGACATTAGCTAGGGTTTGTAGTTAAAATCTTGTTTCATATTTTACTACTATTTTAAACACTCATTTAGGTCTGATTTCTAATTGTAGTGTTGCACCATAGTGTCTTTCTTGCAAAGTTTCATGTCTAGGGTTTGAAAACCTTGCATTTTCACTAGATTTGGCCTTATTGTCTCTCTAGAATTGCATTATAGGCGTGTTGTAAAGGATTTTGCTGCATTATTTGACTGATATTAGGGTTATAATGTTCTACCTCTCCTCAATTTCCTTACAACACCCTTTCTATTAGGCTTCTACATTGAACATTTGGTGAAAAATTACATATTTTAGGTGTATTTTCACTAGGTTTTGACTTGTCATCACTCTAGAATTGCATTAAATGTGTGTTATGAAGGATATTGCTGCATCATTGGACTATTATTAGGAATATTATTTTCTGCCCCTCATCAATTTCCTTACAACACCTTTTCTTTTAGGCATTTGCATTGAAAAAAGCAAAAAATCAAGCATTTTAGATCGTAAACAAGCATAAATTGGTGTTGTTTCATTGCATTCATCTTAGATATCTTGAATTCTAGGTCTTGCACTCATATTCAAGCATATACTCATTTTTCATTTGAAATTTTTGCATCAATTCATAGCATTTTGCGAAAATTGGCATATTTTTAAGTACACATTGTGTATTTCAAGACTAGGTGTTTATACACTTTGTTCACATCTTTTGATCAAAACCTTTAAAATCATTAACGGGGCCTTGTTGTGTAGTACTCTTTGCTCCTATCCATTGTGTTTTTTGTGGACTCTGTGTGTCTTTTAGTACCTGTTTCCCTCAAACAAGTGCTTTGGTGTGAAACAATCTCACTTACTTGGCCTTGTCATGTTTGTTGTGAAATTTGTGTGTATTTGAATTCCTTCAATAACCCAATTTCCTCAAACTTTCATGATGGATACTTCTTCTCATTCATATTTGGAAGCTTTGTTTGCATACATCATAGACATTGATAATTTTTCCAAATTTACTCATGAATATCCTCAAGTCTTAAAACAAATTGCATATATCTATGATGTTGATATTTCTGTGTTCCGCATATGAAATCATTTGTTATATATCTGATTTTGATAGTTTCACAAATCTCATGGGAACATAACCTCTGATATTAGATGATCTCACTAAATTCATAGATAGTAATAAATATGTTAAATCATTTAGTAGTGATGACTTCAATATGTTAGATGAAGCCCTATATCACTTTATCTGTATTGGACATTCCACTACACCTCCTATTGATAATACATGTGATGATAACTTAGGTTTACCTTATGATCCCTCTCCCAAAATTTTTCCTCCTTATGAGGACACTTGAGGCAAGAGGATGATTTGATTGACACATCTCTTAACATCATACCACTATCTATTCATTCCAATGCTCTCTCTAGCCAAGATGAAGCATTAGTGAATGAAGAGCTCCCATCACCTCTTTATTACAATGCTCTCTGTGGCCAAGATGAAGCATTAGTGAATAAAGAAGCCTCTCCAACCAAGAATATTCCATGGGTAGACAATGAGCTTCCATCTAACAACAATAAAAACTCTCTCCCTATCATAGTGAATGAAACCTCTATGGATCATACTATCAATCTTCCTCCTTTAGTTGAATATTCAAGTACTTTGGACATTACTAAGGAAGTAAAACCCCTTGATCCCCTTCCTTTGGTTAAATGTTTAGGTCCCTTAGATATCACTAAGGATGTGAAAAATTTGATTGCATATTCTTTGCACACCACTAGAGATACAATCACCAACAATTATCCTCACAACACTTTACCTTCCCCTCATTCCTATGCTCTTTCTTCAAAAGATGCAGCACTAGTGGATACAAAAATGTCTCACATTAAATACCTTATGGATGGATTTTGAGATCACTCAAAACAAATCACTTCTTCCATCTCTTAGGAGCATAATGCATAAGTATAATAATGCAACTCAACAAGAAAACATTCAACTTAACATTGAATCAAACCTAGACGAACTTAACACTGAATGATTTGAAGACAAGAACAAAAGTTGGGCTATGGTACCTTACACACCTCTTTCCTCTAGAATTTAGGATTGGGAGAATGATGATTTGATCATTGATAACCTCTAGCATGAGCATATCTATAAGTAGGTATTTCTAACCCTTTACCTCCGTGTTGTGTTTCCCCCATGATGTGTTATGTGTTGTTTAGGCCTCCTAAGATTACCCTTGATTCTCTTGTAAGGTCAAGGATACCGAGAGACCACCTCTGTTGTGACCCTTCTTCTATTTGTATCATCATTCTTCTATATTGCTTCTCCTCTATTTTCATTGTTGTATGTTGTGTCTGACAGACATAGCATTGCAGTTGGTGACTTGGGAGCACCCTCCTACGTGATTGTCCCTAAGGCACTTGTTTCTCTTCTCTTGATTTATTGTTTACCTTCTTCTAGTGGATCTATCTAGTTGGTGGATGACAAAAAACATATAACACTGATACGGACCTAGTGTCCCTTTAGCGAGAAATCAAAAAATGGACCTAGTCCATACATGACGAGGGGGTTGATATATATTATCTGACGCTTGGCTAGTAGAATCACTCCATGTGGTACTTCAATGTTGTCTTATCACACTTACAAAACATAACAATACTGCTACTTTGTGCACTTTGTTTGTCTTGGATATTGCCTTGCTTGGATCTTTATGTGAATGATTACACACATTGTTGTTTATCATGATTATATGGTTGCTAACACCTTTTCTTGCAGGAAATTATGTGTTTCTGGAAACATTTGGCGATGGTAAAGTACATGTCACGTTTGGGGGCATGGGCTTTGTGAGAGGTCGTGTTTTCTTCCTACCTTAACATGCTTGATATCGGTACATGATATCAACCACCTTAAGGTGGGGGCATATATAAGGTAAGCTGTCTAATGATTTTGGTACTAATGAAGCATGTTTGAAGCCCTCTGCAGAAGCGGGATGCTGTATCTTTGAGTGAATGCACATCTTTATTTTTATATTGAAATCAATTAAGCCTTTTGCAGAGGCGGGGATGGTGTATTTCTTGAGGAGATTGCACATCCTATCATTGTCTAAAAGTCCTTCGAGCAGGCGGGGTGGATCTGAGACTAGGTGATTGTTGTGGCTAAGTCCAATTATCGGTGTGTTCTTGTAATGTGCCTGAGATGGCGGCAAACCTAGCAATAGGTTTCTTCCATTGCTTGTTTGTCGTGTTTTCTCCATGTCTTCCATGTGTGTGTGTATGGTGTGTTTGTTCCTCAGTATAGTTTCAAGACCAGTGACGATGAGCTCCTCCTATGCTTTGGGATTTGTATGGCATGTTTATTCTCAAGTGTAGTTTCAAGACTGGTGGCAATGAGCTCCTCCTACACTCTGAGAGTTGTATTGTGTGTCTATTGCCCCTTATGCAGTCTCAAAACTGGTGGCAATGAGCTCCTCCTGCATTTGGGTTGTGTGTTTACTTTCCTTGTACTTGCATTTACATTCATATATGAGAAAATGAAAGAAAAAATCACTGCATTCACTGTATTCATTGTGTTTTGTGTGTCTTCAATGATGTCTTCTCCATGTTTTATGTGATTTTAACTGTCTTCTCCATGTTTTATGTGTTTGTTATTGTCTTCAATGTGTTTGGTGTGTCTTCACTGTGCTTGGCATGTTTGCTGTGTTTGTTGACCTTACTTTAATTCATGTATTGGCCTTGTGTTTACACATACATTAAAGTGGAGGATAAATGTTATGTCAGAAAATGTCCCCTTGGGGGCTTTTGCCTCTTAAGGTTTAGCTCCTGGGTCCTTAGAATGCATTTAGAGCATCTTGCATGATAATTGTGAATCCCGATGAGAAAAACCTGAAGTCTTATGGCAAATAGGACCTAGGGGATGCTATTTTGATGATCCTTGAACAAAAATGGGAGGGTGGACTTGGGCGCTAGTGCCCTAGTCCTACCCTACTTTGGGTCAACCCTAAATTTAAATGTCAGTTTTATGACCGTTGTTTAGGTCCTATGCCAACATCTCAAGTTTGAATTATGAAATTCTTAGCGGGAACGTTTGTAGTTGCATATATTAGCATGTTTAGGTTTTCATTTGTAAACTACAAGATGATTGTAAACTTTAGACATATTTGTGATTTCAAGATATTCATTGTTACAGAACAGAGCATTGTTATTGTGTTTGTGATTGTAGATTTGACTTCATCTTCTCATGTGATTGAAGAGACTTCATTTATGCGAGATCTACACTTCAAGGTGACATCTATTGTGTTTTTGATCATTTATTATTTGGATTTTTCCTCTATCCTGTAGGGATACACACTGTCATCTAACAACGGTGTTTGAAAGACTTGAATATCTCTTTGGGGCTTGATTGAGGCAAGCCTCTAAACACCACAACCCCCAACCACACTCCTTTGTGATTGCAGGTTACCAGTACTAAGTTTCACAGAGTGGAGTTGCAGAAGAAGGTTCTAGATATCAAGGATTTGGGATCTGAAAGAAAGAGGACAAACTTCAACATTTTAGGACATGGGTGCTAGTGGCAGTGTCATCCAGAATTGTAGACATAGAAATAGACTGAACAGTGGCAATCAACATCCGAAAAGCTCCCGACACCCTGAAGATTATCTGGCATTGGACTTGGGCACTAGTGGCAGTGTCCACCTTTTCTGGGGCAGAAACAGAAGATACAATGAATATCATTGTCAGAAGGAGATCCAGATTCTGTACAAAAAATAGTACCTTGGACAAGGGCGCTAGTGGAGGTGTCCCTGACTATTCCATATTCCAAACTTTAAAAAATAGTGAGTTAACAATCTTTTCCCTTCACCTTAGTCTAAAAGGATTTGTCATAATTCAACAATTTGCTTACTGTTTTGCTTGTTTAGGGTTTTAAGAGTATTTAAGCATTAACTTAAGATATTGTTTGATAACATATAAGCTTCCACATCATTCCAAGTGATAGCCCAACCTGTTAGGTGAATGCTCTCACTTAGTAGAGATTCAAATTGGTTGAATGTTTGATGAGAAGGGAGGGTCTAAACTAAATCAACCACATTCACAATATTCCCCTTTTTCATACAAAACAACTGGTGTTGTGAATTTTAATAAAATAGTTTCATATTTGTTTATGAGTTTATGTTTCTAATGTGTTGTTGAGCTGCGTGATTGGGTTGCCTGGTAAGTTTCTTTGGTCACGACTGCACCAAGTGGTATTAGAGCTAGGTTTTGAGTGTGTAGATAGAGCGCCGAACTGAGGCAGTCTGCACCAAGACCTTGTTGCAAGCATGGGCCTAACCAGTGTTGTCATTGATGTCAACATATTCTTGTTGCATTGATGATAAGGATTGGATAAGCTGTGTGCTGAGGATATTGAGAAAATTAATCCTAATCAGAAATAAAAAAGAATAGTAAAGACAGTGAGGTAAAGATCCTAGTTAAGATAAAGATCAAAGGGTGCGCTTCAAAGGGTTTTTATATATGTATCTTAAGATGATCTAGTAAAGATTTCAGAGGTCTACATAAAGACATGAAGAAGTTATGGCCACTTAAGTAAAACCGGTTCCGGTAGGTGTTCAGAGGTAACAGAGTGACATAGATAGGTCTGGTGAGATCCGGAAGTGCAATATCCTATTCTGCAGATTTGGTGGAATGTTTAGGAAGCCAATTTGGATTGACAACTCAATTGGTTCGTGGTCTGGAGGTCTGCAAGCATCCATTCCAATATGACAGCGATGACAGACTATGTTCTTGAGGTTCCAGATGAAGGAGAGAATGATTTCAGTAAATAGAAGTAGTGTGGATGTTCTCTGTGATTCAGACAAGCTTGTGGAGGCCTTTGGATTGTGTCCAGTTCATGTTGGTGGTTCGCATTGAAGATTAAACTCACAATTGAAGAACTACTTCTGGATGATGGTGTTCCTTCTAAGTTTGGCCGACCGGATGAGTTACACATCCTGCGGATGATCTTAAAGATGTTCTATAAAGTATTGTGTGTCCCTAAAGAAAGATTAAAGTCTCAGATCTGTGTGGCCGACTATGTGTTGATCCGCATGAAGTTGTTTTGTAATAAGTCATGTTATATTTATGTATTTGCTCTGTAATGTATGCCGACTTGGATGATTGTTCCTAAGTTGATGTCTTGTATAAATAAGAGTTGTAAAGTCATTTCGAGAAGGTGTGTGGTGTGTGAGTGGTAGAGAAGTGCGAAAAGCAGAGCAGAAGTATTGGGCTTAAATGGAACTGACTCAAGCATGGTGAAGATGCTATTCTTCAGTTCAAGTATGTAATACTTATTATTTTGTAGATAGTGTGTCTCTTGTAGGCAGTGGGCCTCTTGTGAGTAGTGTGCTCAGGCAGTGAGCCCTAATTGGCATGTGCCATTTTGTTCTTTCTATTCTTCTAATAGAGAATACAATCTTGGGTTAGTCACCCCGTGGTTTTTCCCTTAACCAAGTTTTCCACGTCAAAAATCTTGGTGTCATATGTGTTAATGTGTTTCTGCTCTTGAATTGTTGCATTACATTTCCATGATTGATTTATTATGATGCTACTAAATTAAGAAGAGAATTTAAGTGATTAATTGAAGAAAGTTTAGACAACTGATTCACCCCCCCTCTTAATTGTTTGTCCTTAATGTAATAGACTTGCGGGTGGAGAGTGAAGAAGATGTGTTGTTTGAGGAGTTTGAGAGAATTGTTGTAGGTGTGCAAGGAGTCCTGAGCAATTAAGAGCTGAGAGAAGACATTGAAACCACCAAAGAGAGTTGATTGTGAGAGTGATTTTTGTTGTGGGGAGGAGACCTGTAACTGGAAAGAGTTTTCTGAATTGATGTGTACCTCTAAGTGTGTGTAGGTTGCAGAGAGTTGGTTTTGTTGTGTGGAAGAGAGTGTTGGGCGTAATGTCTTGGAAGCCAGGAGAATGTTTTATGATGAAGAAAGAATTTCTAAAGCCACAAAAAGAGAAGCAAGAGCCCATCCAAAGGAACAATGTGTTTCAAACTATTTGCAAGTCAGGTGGAAAGTGTTGCAGAGTGGTTGTGGACAATAGTAGAATAAATAATTTGGTATCACTAGAGATGGTCGAGAAGCTGAGTTTGAAGAGAAGAAAGCATCCTAACCCTTATAGTATTTCTTGGTTGCAAGGAGATCATCAGATATGGGTAAGTGAATAATGTATTGTTGATTTTCAGATTTGTAGATATAAGGATGAAATTGTATGTGATGTAGTACCTATGGATATATGTCATGTTTTGTTGGGGTGACCTTGGCTGTGGGATAGAGAAGCTATGCATGATGGTAGGAAGAATATGTATAGCATAATAAAGGATGGGGAAGAATATTTTTTGAGTCCGTTGTAGGATAAGCAAAAAGAGGTGGCAAAACAAGTTGAGGATGTGAAGACTGAAGAAGAATATATACGTATGAAGGAGTCCAATTATTTTTCTGACAGAAATGTGTTTGCAAGTGATGTTGTATATGCAGGTAAAGAGGGTCAAGAAGAAAGAAGCAGTGAAGAGATTGCAATAGTATGCCATGATGAAGGCGTGAAAAGAGAGAGCGAGAAAGAGGGAAGTGCGGTAGTAAGCAGAGAAGTTGCAACGAAGATTGTCGAGGATGAGAAGACAGAGTATGCAGCCATGAGTCCTTTGGAGGAAATGAAGGTAGTGATAGTAGTGGATGGTGAAAATGAAAACATTACAGCGAATGGTGAAGAAGGAAAAGTTGTAGCATCGAAGAAGGATGAGGTGATTTTTGATTTTGAATTCACTTATGATGATTTACCTTTAATGGTGGGAGTAAAAGAGGTAGTGAATGTAGGGGAGCAAATGGCTGTATTCCATTTAGATTGTATGCAGATGCTACAGGTTGTGTGGATGAGATCTATTGGAAAGAGGAAATTTGGTGGAGGAGGTCGGGTGATAGTGGGTTGGATCCCATGAAAGAGGAGAGAAGAGGAGAGAGTATTTGGAGGAGAAGAAGAGAGAGCCTTTGGCAGAGGAGGACGGTCTACAGTGGATGTGAATCCATGAGAGGAAGGAGGAAGAAGGTGCACACTTGTTGGAGGAGGACGATAAGTGTCCCAGCTAGATGCTGGAAGAGGCGAAGGAAGAAAGATTTTGATGAACTTGTTACAGTGATGGAGATTGCTACAGGTTGTTCGTAACCTAGAAGGGTAGTTCTACTATTTATCTCCTTTTTGTGACCCCATTCTCACAAACTTTTTACTCAGAGTGTCTAATGTAGGAGCATCCGGGTGCATGAACAATCAACATCAACCAAAAATATTTCAAGTTTTCAGTTTCAGTTTCTGTTCAATTTTTGTTATGCTTTGTCTTCCTTTGTGTTGGTTTTGGTCTTTTGCTTTAGGAGGAAACTTCATGTTAATTTGGCCAAGTTAAGAGCATCATCATGTAGAAGAGCCAATTGGGTATCTCTAGTTCTAATTTGATGAAATTTGGCTGGAAATTGGCTAAGTTATAGCTAGTTAGAGAATTTCTCAGTTCACAAAGTGTTTAGTTCACCGATTGGGTGGTTAGCCGATGGATTGGTTCACCGATAGGCAATGTAGCCGATAAGCTTTGGAGTGTGATCACATTTTTCATCAAAAATGAACTTTAAGCAAGTATTCTTTGATATTGACAAAGTTTAAAGTTTAAAAACTTCACTTTTTGTCGATAAGCTTTAGTGTCAGTAAAATCTCCAGTTTGCGAACCCATAGGTTCACCGATAAAACATTTTTCTAATAAGCCTTCTCAGGGTTAGAGTCAAAGTCTGTTGGTTTGTAAAGAGAAGAAATTGCCGATTAAAGAAAAGGTTTTAAGACTTTGGCTAGTTCGCTGGTTCCAAAAGACGTCGATTCACCGACAACCATGTAAATAGAGTTGCTGAGAATAAAACAAAGGCTTTGTAAAATACATGTTCTACCGATGAAAGGAGTTGATATCCTAACACTTATTATCAATAAAGTTTATGGTTTTCAACTTGGTTTGTGATTCCTAAAATTTGTCGATATGCTGACAAGGTTCGAGGAAGTTAATTTTTTCTGATAACTAAAGGCTTATACCAACAAATAGTTAGTTTGCAAAATGAATACTTTGCTGATAGCATACGATAGAGAACAACTTAAGTTAGTGAAGGGCTATTTTTACCGATAAGGTGTATCTGTAAATGTCTAAGTTTCTAAACATGAAAAGTTACCGATAAAGGAGCTTGATGGATTAGGAGTATTGTATCAGTAACTCCCTAGTTCATAAAATAGGTACTTCTTTGATAAGCTTGTTAGCAAAATCTCACTTTTGCTGACAACGTTACTATGTGGTGCATCGGGATGCTGTGAAAGATATAAATGCTTCATGGAAAGATAAACTGCCTATGGATTCATAAATATAGGGTTTTATCAAAAGGAATTTATTTTGATAATCAAATAGTATTATCATTAATATGTTTATTAAATTGAAACATCAAAAGACTGTTTGAATACCTGTCTATTTGGTTTCATAACTGAATAACTCCATAACTGTTCAACTCCCACTCAGGAAGAATAAACGGTGATTGTCATTCTTGTTTGAGCAGCTTTCTCAGAGCAGATTCCTCAAGAGGGGAATTCCTTGGGGGGGAGGACAAGGGGTGAGATTGTTGCAGATTAAGGGTTCCACTCAGCTTAGAAGGGTGTGTTTATTCCTTGCAGAATAGAGGTAGAATGATAGTACATTGGGGTGATCTTTGTATTAATTGGGTGGTGATTTGGTGCTATAAGCACATAATCGATTAGGTATTGCATTGTAAATCCTGAGGTTGAGGCCTAGAAGGCCAATAAGTTTGTAATTACTGGTGTTGTGAATTTTAATAGAATAGTTTTAGATTTGTTTATGAGTTTATGTTTTTGTTGCGTTGTTGAGTTGCATGATTGGGTAATTTGATAAGGTTCCCTGGTCACGACTACACCACAATCTCTAGTATTAGTTAGAAAACTAAGGTGGATATTCATAATTATATTGGTAGTTTAAATCTTGAAGAATTGGTTGATTCGATAATTAACTTAGAAGATTATTTTGAGTATGAAGATATTGTTGATCTTGATAGAGTAAAATTTTCTACTTGACTAATTTGAAAGGTCATGTTACTATTTGGTGGAAATAAATTCAGTTAGGGAGGAATAGAAAATGAAATCCTAGTATTGAAAAACAATATAGAATGGTATATAAATTTAAATCTAAATTTATTCTTGTAAATTATTAGTTAGAATTCTTGAATAAAAAAGTTACAAAATTTGAGACAAAAACATATGATTGTGAAAGATTATTCTAAAGAATATTATAGGCTAAGAATAAGAGTAGGTCATAATGAAGAAAATCAAGATAAAATGGTTAGATATATCAATTTAATGAGAGGATCTATTCAAGAAGAGCTTAATAAATTAACTATGCAATCTGTTGAGGAAGCATACCAATTAGCCCTAGAGGATGAAGAAAAGTTGAATCGCAGATTTCAATATAAGTAGAGCAAGTGAGGAAAAGGTGGTAAATTCCCTAGAGGAAGATATGAAGGTAGAGGAAGATAAGTATATAATGATGAAGAAAAAATGAAAGATGATATCGTAGAGATAGATCTAATCAATTTCAACGAGATAGAGATAGATTTGATTTTCCTAACTGTGAGGGGGAAAACAGGTTAATCCAAGAGATTATTATAAAACCCAAACATCTACAGAATATGAAGATAAAAGGAGATTAAATAACAAATAATACCTTCAACTTTTTACCTTTCACCTTCTATAGTTTGCCTATCTTTCTTTGATCTTGATTGTGAAGCCCTCAGAAGCTTTTGCTTGCTTGCTTGTTGAAGATGACAAAGGAAGAATGGCTGTGATACTTATGTATTTGAAGATGAGCTTCAAATACAGAAATGGATTATGAATGAGGATGCTCAAATGGGAGTAGGGGTGCCAAAGGCGCGCCGGTATCTCTGTAGCATAAGTTTACACAAAATCCAGATATGAAATGAAGAGAAGAAGGTTGTATTTATAGAAGGGAGTGAGGGAAGATCAATGGTTGAGAAGAAAAGAAGGGATCAATAGAGGAGGATTGTTGAGGAACATGCATCCAATAGAAGAAGGACACATGTCATTCCAAAAGCAGCTTAGTTGAGTTAACTCCTCTAAGATTTGATTTTCTCTATTTTAAGAAAAGATTTGCTTTAAAGATGCTTTAAAATTGATTTTGTTTTTTGTAACTCAGAGTTTTGCTTTTGTGTGACAAGAGGAAGGTTATTTTTGGAAGATAAGAATGATTTTTCGAAGAGATAGAAAGCATAATTAAATAAATGAATTTATTTAATTATTTTATAGATAATTGAAAGGAATAAATAAAATATAGAAATATATTTTATTTTGTGAGGATTTTTGATTTTATTTAAATTTGGAAAAATAAGAAATTATAATTAAATAATTAAAATTATTTAATTATTTTAGAAGAATGAAGTTGGTGTAAGTGATTTTAATTAATTAAATAAAATGTAATTTATTTAATTAAATGAGAGGAAGTGAATCGAATAAATAAATAAATGTATAGAATGTGACTGATGAAATAAATATTTAAAATATTTATTTAAGTAGAGTCATGCCAATTTTAGGTGTATACATTTTGCCCCTCTTTGATGCAATGTGTTTTATCACGTTGTTTCAAACAAAAAGAATTTTTGACAGTGATACATGCCCTAGTTTGTCCCTGGTACAATTTTAACGATAGGATGCCCCCTCGGGAGTTTGGACGGGAAGAAGGCAGAAGGCGTGAGACGGACAATCTCACGAAGAAGAAGGTGAAAACGGGTTAGGATGGAGAAAAATGAGATATGATTCAGAAAAACAAACATGGGAAGTAGCCACAGACGTCATGCAGTCAGGTATGGGTCACTTGCTATATATAGGTGCTGGGGGCACATATTCTATTCATTTGCACACTTGTCCATAGTTGATTTGTCCCCTGGAGAGCTTAGGAGAGCATGGCAGCCAGAGAGATGGATATTCCTCGCGAGGAGCACTAGTTTGAGCGGATTCGATGGTTCGATTAGCCAACAGAGGCAGGACCCCCGGTATGTGTTTCTTCAAAATTTGTCAAAAGTTGATTTTTATGTGCATTAATGGCTAGGGAATCCAACTGAGACAGATGCGTAAAAACACTTGTTTTGCGCATATGTGCCCCGAAATGGTGCATGCGTTGCGGAATGACGCATTCACACCTCAAAGTGATGCATTTGTTTATTATGTGCATTTGAGCCATGAATGTGTGCATTTGATTACTTTTGCACTTTTGAGCTATTAAGTGGCGCATGCATCCAAAAATTGCGCATATGTGTTTTGAATGGGTGCATATGCTAGTGTTGCGCATGTGATCCCTGAAATGGCACATTTGATTTGAAATTGCACATTTTATATAAGAAGTGGCGCATGTGCCAGAACGGCGCATACACGTCAGAAAGTGGCACATTCACGGTGAGGTGGCACTTTTGGTATGAAACGGTGCATTTGCCACATGGATTGGCGCATTTGCATTTAGGGAAATCAGTTGACAACGAAATTAACCCAATTGGCATCCTGATCGATGCGTCAATTGATTAGCGATCTCCGAGATTGCCGAGAATCTAGTTGAGAGATGATATGCTATTTTGATTAATTTGATATGTTAAGCCAATGATAGGATAGCTTGATTGCTTTGAGTAGGTCTGATATGGATATGGATTTCACTGACGGTATGCGTTACTTGGTTGCAGGAGGATATTCGGGACGTTCTTACATCACGTGAGTAGTTTCCGTTACCATTGTTGCAGTGATATATGTTGACCGAGATGGATCGGGGGGATCTAGGTGCTATGGGTTTGTATCATGTGCTCTTCATGCCTGAGGTTCGCATGAACCGGGCGATGGTGACTGTAGCCATGGAGCGATTCCACAGCGAGGATGGGACCTTCCATCTTTCGACGAGAGAGATGGCCATTACTCTGGAGGATGTCTATCGGATTCTGCACCTCCCTATTCAGGGAGAGTTGGTTGAGTACGAGTCACAGCGTGACACTGGGCTGGAGGAGTGCAGGTGTGTTTTTGATGATCCAGAGTTGGCGGGGGAGGAGATCTCATGGCAGGACATGTATGACTGCTATGACTACTTCCCGGGCATAGTGGTTGGACTGATCGGTGGCGTAGTATGCCCCAATAGGAGATCGCACAGCTTCCCCATTGGCTGGGGATGGGTACTAGAGAGGATGATGACAGATGGGACGCGATATGCTTGGGGTGTGTGCATGCTTGCACACCTATACAGAGACATGCATCAGGTAGTGTACCACTGAGGCTCTGGTTTATCAACAGGCGCGTCTCTCTTACAGTTTTGGTTGTGGGAGCACATTTCTATCACGCAGCCGAGATGTGTATTTCACAAGCAGAGGGGTGAGCCTTATAGTAATGGCTATGCAGGTGTGATTTCCCAGCACAGGCTGGGGAAGTTGGAGTACTAGAGGCATGCTTTTGATGGCGTAGATGCAGTTGTTTGGCGGCCGTACATTGACTGTGAGGTATGGGATGATGAGGCAGATGAGCTGCCTTATTGCTTCCAGACAAGATGGTTTATTGGCAGGACTCAGTATATTTTGGAGCGACAGATTGTCAGCCGAGTTTAGAGACAGTTTGGCCGTGTATAGGGCAGACTGCAGGGCGAGGCACGTTTTTCTAGGACTCACACAGAGAGGTATAGGTGGGGTCCTGTGGCTTCTTATGAGGAGGCATTGGCCAATTTTCAGTAGATTCCCTATGCAGCCTGGCTGATGAGGAGAGACATAGTAGATGCTGGCATGACGCCAGACTATGAGGAGTGGTTCGTGGCACACCCATTCCTGAGATACTCAGGGCCAGGTGAGGTGGCCCCTCGTTTAGACGAGGGTGATTTAGCGGATGAGGGTGCAGCTGGCAGGGGGAGGGGAGGATGGAGGAGGAGGAGGAGAGATCAAGGAGACGATGGTAGAGCGAGACAAAGGCAGAGGGTTGGAGAGGGACCTGTGGGCTAGTAGGCAGTTGGGCAGGCACATGCACAGGTGGTCCAGCCAAAGATATCATAGAGATAGATGCTGTTGCCACAGCAGGTGGTACAGATGATACAGGCACAGGTGCCAGCGCAGTAGGTGGCATAGGCAAAGCAGGCTCCACAGCCTGATGTGCAGCAGTAGGTTCTGGTTGGACTACAGAGCTAGGTTAGGCAGCTGAGGGCTCACCTGAGAGCAGTAGAGTCATGGAGAGAGTCAGATGCGACTCAGCTATTAGAGTTGACTAGAGAATGAGACGCAACCCTAGCCAGCATGTGGGCTATGGGGGCAGAGAGGGATGCAGCCGTGATGGCCATGGGCACAAATGGGACATCCAATTTTTTTGTTTCACAGGTGCAGCAGGCACAAGCCCAGGTGGTCCAGGTGTAGGGTGAGCTGACTAGAGCCCAGGCACATGCTTAGTATTACAGAGGGTTATACCATGGAGCTGTGTCAGTAGAGCATCGTGCACCCAGTTTCAGGACCCAGTCGGAGGCAGCTCAGAGAGCAGGTGCATCACGGTCTATAGGATCAATGAGGGGTCCCCAGTAGTCAGGGGGAGGTAGAGAAGAGGGCAGTGCAGGGAGCAGTGTGCCCCGACAACAGGGTTAGGCAGCCCTGGATACTTGCACCATTCTTTGATTTGATGTACACATTTGAATGGCCGAGATAGCCTGTATATGTATTATTTTTTCCCTAAGACATGTATCACCATTTTTATTGTGCCTTGTATACGCTTATGACATGACTATGAGAGATTGGATAGAGATTTTGATATGTTGTACCTTTGGACATGTTTTTGATGCTTTTATATGATGATGCAGTGATTGATATTCTATATGCTCATGTGTTCTATGTTGATATGCTATGGATGCAATCTATCTGATGATGTTGTGCTTATGTGATGCATACGAGATGGACTTTGTATGATTTGATATGTAAAATGCCAATGTGATATGCTATGGATATGATTTATGCTGCTCTATATGTATGTTGATGATGCTTTTGTTTATGTTTTTGATTCTTGTGAGATGATATATGGATGCAAAATGCATGTGGGTGACCTAAGTGATGTAATCATGTAAATGACTAGCTCATGTGATGTGATATGCAATCTATGCTATGTATTTGATATGTTCAAACGTACTCAATCGACATAGGTGATGACATAGGAGGAAGAAGAGATGAAGAAATACTGACTTTCATTTGATATACTGTAGGATTTATTTATTGCATGGATGATATGGATTTGCTAGATATGAGATGGCTATAGATGTGGATTGTCATCTTGAGATTTTTGCAAGGTTTTTGCTTTCATCATTGGGCACTTTTTGGTATTTTCTGCTTTTTGAAGTGTTGTAAGGAAATACAAGCATCTAGGCATAATTAGACCAAGATGACCTGAGTATTCTTTAAATGGATTTTGATATAACAAGTTGGTACAAGCATCTAGTCAAACTTGAATATAGATGACTTGAGTACTTCTTGCATTTCAATAGACAAGGATTGCCCCTTTTCATGTTTAGACCTCGGAGTCCTCGATGATCTTTTTGCTAATCATGTCGTTAGACAACAATCATCACATTACTAAAGTTTAATCCACAAGCAACAGACAAAGAAAACAATTATGCCCCCATCATAGCATCTCTAGCTTTTAGCATCCTTGAGTAGCATAGGAAGACATAATGACAAAAATTCAAGACCTTGTAAATTGACCTGTTGACAAAACATTCTTGCATTAGCTGTGTCTTTTGCCATAATTGATATAGAATCAGTTTTAGTGTTTTTGGTATGGTGCTCTGCTTTGGACAGGTTGATGCTTTGTGCCAAGAATTTTGTTTGAGGAAGCTTGTGTTTGCTGTGCTTGTTTGTCTAGTGAAGGGTTTCGCAATCCTTATTGGTATCCTCTGAGAAAAGTGTGGCATTCAAGAATCCAAATCCGCAACTAGGCCGAGGAGTTGCCCCCAGTTTAGACAAAGATTGACTTATTATGGCTGAGACGACAGACAGACATGGGAGACGGACCCTAATGGACTGACCTAGTGCCTAGGGGGCTCATTGCTAAATGGCCTTGCCTATGTGACGATGCAGAGGTAGCGTAGTTTGGGGTAAGCCCTAGCGGACCTACGACCTAGGTGATGGTAAAGTGGTGCGGAAATAGCATGGACTCAGGTTGACAGAAGGACTAGATATGGAACAGACAGGACCGTGGAGTGGAGTGAAGTGAAATGAAGTGAAGCAAAGCCTCGGGGGCACATTAGGAATGGCCTTGCCTACGTGATAACTCAGAGGTGACATAGTTCGACAATGGTCCAAAGGACTGGGTCCAGATGGATGATACGATAGACACAAGAGACATGAAGTCAGAATAGATGGAGGAATTGGTTTGTTGCAGATAGCGCCTGTTTACCAGGTTTTCACCACTTACTTTTACTTGCACGAGAAGCTAAAAGCACACATGATGCCTATTTGCTAGGTTTTCACCATGGTACCTATCCTAGGCACTTGTTTGCCAGGTTTTCACCATAAGATGATTTTTTTGTTATTTTCTCATTTTTTAAATTTTTTTTCTTGTTTTTCAGCACTTTTTTATTTTTTATTTTATTTTTTCAGGACTCTCTTACACTGGGGTTTTCAGGTATAGAACTTGCGAAGGTGCATGCTGTTGATAGGATCATCGAACAGTTCACCTTCAAATGTAGCCAACTGATATGCCCCCGATCCATAAGCTATGATGATGACATAGGGACCCAGCCTGTTAGGTTCAAACTTTCCTTTTTTTTTCTCTGTCTTGCTGATTTCTTGGATTTTCTCTTAGGACTAGGTCACCGACTTGGAATATCTGGGGTTTTACTTTGTGATTGTAGCTTCTAGACATGCATTGCTGATATGCTTTCAAGTGGTTAAAGGCCTGTTGCCTTCTCTCTTTGAGCAGCTCTAATTCTTGGAGTCTGGTTACTCTGTATTCTTCATCTGATATGAGGCCTTTTAATGAGACTCACAAGGATGGGATTTCAACTTCAATGGGAAAGATAGCTTCAGATCCATAGACTAGGGAGTATGGTGTTGCACTTGTGGGTGTGCGGATGCTTGTACGGTAGGCCCACAGTGCGGGATTCAGTTGGACATGCCAATCACGGTCGGCATCATTGACAATCTTTTTAAGGATTTTTAGAATGGTTTTGTTTGATGCCTTAGCCTGGCCGTTGCCTTGTGGGTAATATGGGGTTGAGAAGCGGTGCTGGATACAGAATTTGTTGCATAGTTCCCTGACATCTTGGTTTTTGAAGGGTCGTCTGTTATCCATGATAAGGGACGAAGGGACACCATAATGACAAATGATATAGTTCAGGATAAATGAGGCAATTTGTTTGCCTGTGATGTTGGCTAAGGGCATGGCTTCGATCCACTTCATGAAATACTCGGTGGCAGTCATAATGAATTTATGGCCGCTTGAGGAAGGAGGGTGGATCTTGCCCACTAAGTTGAGTCCCCATTGACAGAAAGGCCAAGGATTCGTTAATGGCTGTAGCTCCTGCGCTGGTGCATGGATTAGGTTCCCATGGATTTGGCACTTTTTGCATTTCTTTACAAACTGATAGGAGTCTTGTTCCATAGTTGGCCAGTAGTACCCCATGCGTATGATTTTCTTGGCGAGGGTAGGGCCACTAGAGTGAGCCCTGCATATACCGTCGTGTATTTCATTCAGGGTGGTTTGATGTTCCTCACTATCAAGACACCTAAGGAGAGTACCATTGAGACCTCAGCAATACAGGGTGTTGGTGACAATGGCATACCGGGTATTCTCTTTTAGATAGGCAAATATTTTACCATAGAGAGGGGAATCGGCCCCACGATGTGGCATATGATATGGGATTCTGGGGTGTCATAAGCAGGATAGGACACTGGCTCTACTAAGAACTCATATCGTGTTTGATGACCTGGAATGTTGAGGAGAGATGCAATTGTAGCCATTGCGTCTGCAGCTTTGTTCTCGATCCTTGGTATTTGTTCAAAAGATATCTTGACAAAATATTCTTTGAAGTCATCTACCATTCATTTGTAAGGAATCAGTTTCTCATCCTTCGTTTGGTAGTCGTCATTCACTTGGTTGATGACTAACTATGAGTCCCCATAGACTTGAAGTTCCTTGATGTTCCACTCAACTGCTAGTTTGATATCGATGACCAAAGCCTCATATTCCGCTACGTTGTTAGTGCAAGGGAACATTAATCTGTATGACTTTGGAATAGTGTCGCCATTAGGTGTGATTAATAAGATACCTGCCCCCGATCCATGTTGAGTGTAGGAGCCATCAAAGTACATTTTCCAGTTTGCTGTGTTGACGTGGAAGATAGATTCATCTAGAAATTCAAAGCTCAGGGGGTTCTCATCTGTTAAAGGTGCATCTACTAGTTGATCTGCGAGCACTTGTCCTTTTATCACTTTTCTATCCACATATTCAATCTCGAACTCGCTGAGGAGGATGACCCATTTTGATAATCTACCTGTTAAGGCAGCGTTGTTGAGTAAGTATTTCAGTAGATCAAGTTTTGCCACCAGTTTAACAGAGTGTGATAGCATGTAATGTCTCCATTTTTGTGAGGCAAATACAACAGATAGACATGCTCTTTCTATTGGTGTGTATTGCAATTCGTATCCCACGAGTGTTCGACTAATGTAGTAGATAGCCTGTTCTTTTCCATCATAGTTCTGTTGAGCAAGGAGAGCTCCCAGGGCCGTTGGTGTAGCTGAGATATACAGTAATAGAGGCTTGCCCTAAATTGGTGGCATTAATACTGGTGGCTTCATTAGGTATTCCTTTAGCTATTGAAATGCCTGCTCACATGACTCGTTCCATTTGAATGATACATTTTTGTGTAGCAGATGAGAGAATGGGTGGCACTTGTCTGCTAGTTGGGAAATGAACCATCTGATAGACTGTAGTTTGCCCTGTAGGGATCTCAATTGAGTCAAATTTTTAGGAGGTGGCATCTCGATTATGGCCTTCACCTTGGCGGGATCAACTTCGATACCATTTGCAGACACTATGTATCCCAGTAGTTTTCCTGATGTAACCCCAAACACACACTTTTTTTGATTAAGTCACACATTGAACTATTCCAGTCTGTTAAAGATCTTGTCTAGTATTGCTAGATGTCCTGCTCTTGTGAGAGACTTTGCTAGAATGTCATCGACATAGTCTTCCATTATAGTATGCATCATATCGTGGAAGATTGTTGTCATGGCTCTCTGATATGTTGCCCCAGCATTTTTCAGACCAAACGACATAACACACCAGCAATAAGTGCACCAAGGACATGTGAAGGTAGTTTTGTGTTGGTCTTCGGGTGAAATCTTTATCTGGTTATATCCCGAGAAACCGTCCATGAGTGACAGCATAATGTGTCTTGCCGTGAGATCGACAATCATGTCTATGTTGGGCAGGGGGAAGTCATCTTTGGGACAAGCTTTGTTCAAGTCTCTGAAATCATTGCAAATTCTGACCCTACCATCTGGTTTAGCCACCGGTACTATATTCGAAACCCATTCAGGATAGTCTATAGGCCTGATAAATCTGACGTCTAGCAGTTTCTTTAGCTCTTCCTTTACCATGAGGGCCACATGTGGATGCATCTTTCTGAGTTTTTGTTTGATTGGATTAGCTTCCAGAGTTATAGATAAATGATGCATGATAAGATTTGGATCTATCCCTGGCATGTCAGTGTATGTCCATGCAAAGTTGATCTGTTTTCTTTTGAAGAAATCTGTAAATGCTAGTTTTTCATGTTCTATTAGAGCCTTTGCCATGTGGACCATTCTTGGATTATCACCTGTGTTGACATTGATTGCTTCTGCTGGTTCTATTAAGATTGACGATCTCTCTTGATGTGTAAGATTGGGGAGAGGGTCAAGCCTTCCATCCTTCGGTGCCTTAGAGAGGTTTTCACCATTGGATACGTCTTTATTTTTACTATTTTGATGATCTAACACTGCCGTGGAGCAGTTTTCACCGTTAGATCATTCTTTTATCTTGATGTTTTTATGACTGAAAGGCTTGGCACTCTATCCAAAATAGGCCTTCTCGTTGAGTTCAATAGCATAGCTAGCTCTGTGGTCTCCTGCAGGTATGTGATTTCTAAGCTCAAGATAATCGATGGTGGCTTCATCATTTTCAAAGGTGTCTAGCTCAGGGGTGGTGCCTTCTAGGTCCTAGTCAATAAGTTCAGGGTGTACCAAAGGTAAGAGATCATTAGGTTGGTCTGGTTCAATGGCATTGATGGTTAGGATAGAGTTATTCAAGGAGCGGACAAAGTCTGCGATGGTACTCTCTATTAGTGGGTCCGTCAAGGGGGGAAACATTCCTTCTTCATGATTTTCACTATTGTTGCTATGCGGGTCAGGTTCTAATGGCCTAGCCCTTGGACCTTGTCCCTCGTTGTCATGGGTTGGGTCGTACTCATGGACAACGTCAATATCCTTTTCGTCACAAGACATCTCAGAGAGGCTATCCCATTCATACTTGTTAGAATCAGTTTCACTCCCCAGTTGCATTCTCTGAATTTGTTCAACCAGATTGCTAGTGGATCCTTCTAGTTGTTTGCCTTTGTTCTTGTTGGTTCTGTTGTTTCTTGGTGCTCCAGTGTAGCCTAGCCCTGTAGTGTCTCGGGCCATTAGGGTATGAGGTTGGATGGGCTTAGTGATGCCATCCTTTCTTGAACCTAGTGGACCGTGTCCTTCATACCCCATTCTCTGTAGCATTTGAAAGCCTTGACCATATTGTGCCGTTTGTATAATGGGATGGTTATGTTGCGTTGAGGAGCTACCCTCATCTTTGTACAGCTATTGTAGGATATCTTTTTCATCACTTTCATCTTCTAGGCTTCCCCATTTCACAAATGGTCCTTTGGTTGGCTTCTCTACTGTTGGTGTTTTTAAGATAGGTCTCCCATAGGATCGAGGAGATAGAGGCAGTTGTGCCAAACAGATGGACTAGGATACTGTGTACTCAGCCAAGCCTTTATCTTTGAGTTGGAGTTTAGGTTGAGATGCCCCTGAAGAAGAAGCAAGTGTAGTTGGGTCACCATGAGAGGAGGATGAAGTAGAGGCACGGTTATTGGGGATCACAACTTCTGGTTTGGGCTGAATGGAGTTGCAGTATTGATAGGTGTTAGGATCACCTTGGATGGTAATCTCTTGTCCTTCATGTGGGAACTTGATACATTGATGGTATGTAGAAGGTACTGCTTTCAAAGCGTGTATCCATGGTCGCCCAAGGAGAATGTTGTATGCCAGCTCCATGTCAAGGACTTGACAAGCTACATCTTTCACTACGGGGCCCACCCTGATTGGTAGGGTAACAATTCGTTTAGATGTTCTTTCTTCCTCAACATAGGCTTTTATGGTGATTTTTCTTTTCAGATCTATAGCCTTCTTTGAAAACCCCAATGTAAGGATTAGATTCAATGTGCAGATATCCAAACCAGCCCCTCCATCTATTAGGACTCTTTTGATCTTGTGCTTGTGTATGAAAGCTTCAATGTGAAGGGAGGCATTATGGGGTTGAGTGATAGATATATCATCCTTCTCAGTGAATGACAGGGAGTGCGGTGAGGTGATGTGACCGACCATAGTTTGGAATTGCTCTTCAGCTAGGTTTGTGGGAACGGAGGCTTCTGCTAAGGCTTTGTCAAGTATAGACCTATGAGAAGGAGACAGACACAGAAGTTCCAACATGGAGATGTGTGCAGGTGTTTTGTGGAGTTGATCCACGATACTGTATTGACTAGACAGGGGAGCAGAAGCTCCTCTAAGGGTGACCCTGTTACTACGGATAGTAACATTGCAATTCGGATCCTTGTTGATAGTGATCACATTGATGTGTGAATCACCTTTTGAGATATGGTTAACAACATAGTCGAAGCCGACATTTGTGTAGTTTGCGTTGTTAGAGCCACTGTTATTTCTTTTGGAAGGTCCTCCCTGCTCGTAGTTCGGAAGAGGATTCTTGAATGCCTGATGATCGCTGTTGGAAGTATGTCTGTAAGATTGTCCGTTAACGGATATTTTGTTTTGTTCTATTAAGTCTTGGATTATATGCTTGAGTGCAATACAATCTTTTGTCTTGTATCCCCTATTTCGGTGGTATTCGCAGAAGTCATTGTCGTTCCACCAGTGGGGTTTGACCTTTGGTTCGTACTCTCGTGCTGAGGGAAGCGTTATGAGATTGTTGGCGATTAGCTTCCGTAGGGCAATTTCTATTGACTCATCCAAAGGTGTGAACTTTCTCCTAGGCTGAAAGTTGGTGAACCTAGATTTAGTATTTCTTGGTTTGTCTTGCGGGGGGTTATTTTGAGGTGTTGATAGGTTGCAAATTGGTTGCTTAGGTGCTACATTTTTGGCATCCACCACCCCATCATTCACAACGTTCTTGTTTTTCGTCCAGAATCTAGGTTTGTCATTGTTGGTGTTGGTATTAGGAGTGTCTTTATAGAGCTTGATTTGACCTTTCGTGATTAGGGCTTTTTCTATGATGAGGCCTATCTCAATGACCTTGCTGAAAGAAGTAGGACATTAGATTTGGATTTGGTAGCTTAGGTCCGTTTGTAGATTGTGGATGAACATTTCTAGCATCTGTTTCTCCGTCATTTGGTGTGGGCACTTGCTTGCCATTTGTCTCCATCTCTATAAGAGGGCAGCAAAAGATTCTCCTCCTTTTTGTTTGGTGTTACAAAGATCCAATATTGAGGTGTCGTGCTCAATATTGTAAGAGAAGTGGGTGACAAATTTGTCTACAAGCTCATTGAAGGTTTTAATACTGGGTGGCAGTCTGGAGAACCACTCCATGGCTTGCCCACCTAGGCTTCGTGGGAAGAGTCGCATAAGGTAGGTGTCGTTATGTGCGACCTCGAGACAAGCAACATTGAATTCTCTGATGTGATCCCTTAGGTCACCCTTTCCTCGATATTTATCAAACTTAGGCACCTCAAATTTTGAGGGGAAAGGTATCATGAACAAGGTCCTATCAAAAGGATACGGTGAAATATCCTCTAGGGTGTAATGTCTTGTCGATGTTCCCATTTTCATGTCTGAAATTTGTTGTTGGAGATCATCATATTTTTGGTTCAGGAGTCAATTGTTGCTTTGCTCTTATCCGTGGGTATTTCATCATGTCTACTTCCTTCAGGGATTCTTTCTTCATCAGTTTCTTCGAGAGCCTCCATGTCGTAACCTTTAGGGAGTTTGACTCCTAGACTTGCTAGATGTAAAAAGAATTTTGTTGGGTCTTGGGCAAGCACTTTTTCTAGTAGGTGTTGAAATTTTAGATTATGTTGCATTTGAAGGATCTCCTTTGTGGAAATTTCCTCGTCACTTTCGTGACCATTGAAAACACTTTTCTCTGCCATTTCTAACTGTTTTTGTTTTTGTAATCTTGTTAATACCATGTAAGGGTAGTAAAGAGATGGGATGAAATGAGATTTTGAGCAAGGTGCTAGGATGAAACAAGGTTTTAGCAAGGTTCTTCTTAGATCTAGGTGCTGTCAAACAAAGTGGGATATACAAAAGCGATAGTCAAAAGCTAGGATGTTAGGAATCTGTTACTTGATGTTGACTAGCTTTGCACAACCCCCTAGTGGAGTTCCGAAAGGATAAGTAACCCTTGATATTGGAGCCTCACTAGGTTTTTGCTTAAGATTTTGATTTTGATCAAGAATAATTTGGCTATAACCTTGTTGGAAATTTGGAAAAATATTTTGGTGAGATTTTGGATGGACAAACAGCTATGGTGCGGAAAAGAAGGAGAAATGGTTGATTTGCAAGGTCTCCATCAGATTTTGAAAAATTGAAACAGGTTTTGAAGATGGTTTTTGAAAAGTTTTCAACAATTTTGCTCTTGGAAGGTACTGAATTTTGTTCTCTGGTTCAAATGTGCAACAGTTTAAATGCGCAACAATAGGAGTCAAATGCACCAGAAGTCAGAGTGAATGCGCAACTCTGTGTTTGCTTAAATGCGTCGCCTAATCAAATGCGCAATAAGTCGAAGCAGAAGCACAATAAGTTGAGGCAAATGCACAATTCTAGCTTTTGTTTAAATGCGCTGCCTAATCAAATGTGCAATAAGTTGAAGTAGAAGCGCAAGAAGTCAAGGCAAATGTGCAATTCTGGCTTTTTTGCTTGTTTTCTCCAAATTTTGGAAAAAGTTTGGATCGTTTTTAGGATTTTTGTTGTTTTTGGTTTGAAAAACTTGGTGTTTCTGATGATGTTGATGTTCAATTATGGCAAAAACACAACAAACACATAGAAGCTTTTCATGATTTTTATCTTTTTATATTTTTTTGTATTTTTTGGACTATTTTGACTCAAAACAAGTACAACCTAGGCTGGATGTGACAATATTCGTTGAATCCTCTAGCTATGCCACTCAAAGCATGTAGCTCCAAAATCTAGTAGCACTGGCTCCCCTCCACGGCACTCACTTCTCACGCATACCAGATTTGGGTTTCCTTAGGATCATCCCCACACCGAACCTTAGGATTGTCCCTGCTACCTCTACTAAGAGTCACTTGAATCGAGGCCGCTTCAAGAGCTCTGCCCTTTCCATCAGTGAATAGGGGTTTTTGGCTTGCTACACAATTGGTTCTTAATCAGGGCAACCATTCGAGTGGTTACACGTGTGGCGGTGCTACTCTCTATTATGGAGTCTCCTAGCCTCAAAGGGTTACGCCTATGAGGGTTTTGGGGGAGGTTGGCCATCGGTGTAACACAACAGCACTCGTTGCTTGAGGTTTTCACCCCAAGCACAATTTATTTTAAGTGGCTTGGTAGGGCTTGGCTTTAGCCTGTTACCACTCAGGGTTGTTCCCACTTGGACAAGCATGCATCCAAGGGTAGGCCCCCCTAAAGGTTTGACAAATAGAATGACAAGTCTGGCACTTTGGTCACCCAGTTAAGGGGAGAGCATAGGCCTATTGTCATTCTCAAGCACATAATACAATGGTTAATCCAACCTAGTTAAAATTAGAAAAACTAAATGGGCTACTCTACTTGTGCACTCACACGATTGTTAACTTGGAAGTGTTTAGATCATAGCAATATTCATTTCCCGTTTGTTAACTTTGAAAGTGATTAAGACATAGCATTGTTCATTTCCCGTTTGTAAAGATAACAGTGGTTAAACTAGAAAATAAATCAACAATGCACCGATAGCACTAAGGTTCAGTTACTTCCTTCCTAGTTAGAAAACTATGTGAAGTTTGTTATGAAATGCACTTGTTACTTTCACCCCTAGTTAGTCTAAGTGAACTTAGGAAAAATATCTAGATGACCTAATCCAGCCACTACTCCTGCAAAACTGACGTTAACTCAACATGCAAAAATTAGAAACAGTACAACAAAAAGGCATAAGACAGATGCGCAACACTGCAGCCTGAATGCATAGAAATAGGGAGTGTATGCATCTTTGTACAAAAGCACAAGAATAGAAATCAAATGCGCAAGACTCAGAGGTATATGTGCAATAACAACAGATGCACAAAAAGATAGGGTAAATGCGCAACTTGGATAGATGTGCAATTAGACAGAGTGTATGCGCAAGTTGAACTCAGGTGCCAAAGCCAGGGTTGGATGCACAACTTTGGAGGTTGGATGTGCAACTATGGAGGTTAGATGTGCCAGAAAAGCAGATGCGTAGCCTCGGGAGGTGTATGCACCGTTTCAGAAGTCGAATGTGCAAAAACTCTCTGTCAGAGACCTGTTCGTCACCTATATGGACCTGCCTTCAAGAAAACTCAAATTTTTTTGATTAGTAGAGGGGCAAAGGCCCCATGGTGGGCACCAAAATGTGAGGGGGAAAATAGGTTAATCCAAGAGATTATTATAAAACCCAAACATCTACAGAATATGAAGATAAAAGGAGATTAAATAACAAATAATACCTTCAACTTTTTACCTTTCGCCTTCTGTAGTTCACCTATCTCTCTTTGATCTTGATTGTGAAGCCCTCAGAAGCTTTTTCTTGCTTGCTTGTTGAAGATGACAAAGGAAGAATGGCTGTGATACTTATGTATTTGAAGATGAGCTTCAAATACAGAAATGGATTATGAATGAGGATGTCCAAATGGGAGTAGGGGTGCCAAAGGTGCGTTGGTATCTCTGCAACATAAGTTTACACAAAATCCAGATATGAAATGAAGAGAAGAAGGTTGTATTTATAGAAGGGAGTGAGGGAAGATCAATGGTTGAGAAGAAAAGAAGGGATCGACGGAGGAGGATTGTTGAAGAACGTGCATCCAATAGAAGAAGGACACATGTCATTCCAAAAGCAGCTTAGTTGAGTTAACTCTAAGATTTGATTTTCTCTATTTTAAGAAAAGATTTGCTTTAAAGATGCTTTAAAACTGATTTTGCCTTTTGTAACTCAGAGTTTTGCTTTTGTGTGACAAGAGGAAGGTTATTTTTGGAAGATAAGAATGATTTTTCGAAGAGATAGAAAGCATAATTAAATAAATGAATTTATTTAATTATTTTATAGATAATTGAGAGGAATAAATAAAATATAGAAATATATTTTATTTTGTAACGATTTTTGATTTTATTTAAATTTGGAAGAATAAGAGATTTTAATTAAATAATTAAAATTATTTAATTATTTTAGAAGAATGAAGTTGGTGTAAGTGATTTTAATTAATTAAATAAAATGTAATTTATTTAATTAAATGAGAGGAAGTGAATCGAATAAATAAATAAATGTATTTATTTATTGATAGTAGAATGTGACTGATGAAATAAATATTTAAAATATTTATTTAAGTAGAGTCATGCCAATTTTAGGTGTATGCACTAACTATAAAAGATCTATGACAAGGAAAGTGAAAGATATGAAAGAAATATAGTGGTTTCCTCTAAAGGGATAACATATTTCATATGTGGCGCTGAAGGACACAAAGCATTTGAATATACTCAATCCCAATGAAGCTATGATAGACGATTTGGAAGAACCACAAGAGAAACACATGCTGATGAAGAAAGAGTACAACATGAAAGAGAAAAATATGCTAGATAAAGTTGAGTCATTATCGATGAGAAGAGATTTGTTAAATCCTGCAAGAGGTTTGAATGAGCTAGTATAAAGGAAAAATTTTGTCTACAACCACATGAAAATCAAGAGGTAAATATTGCAAGGTAATCATTGATAGTGCTATTATTGGTAATTTGTTTTCAAGTTAAATGATCAAGAAAATTTAAATTTAAAAAGGTGTGAACATCCTAATTCTTATAGAGTATCTTGGCTGCAAAAGAGTCATAGAATTCTATTTAGTGAACAATGTGTTGTGAAATTTGAGATTGGATAATATGAAGAAGTTTTGTGTGATATCATGCCTATGGATGTTTGTCATATTTCTTTGGTAGACCATGGTAGTTTGATAGAACAACTGTACATGATAGTAGAGAAAATACTTATAGATTGATGAAAGATCGAGTGGAACATGTAACGATACACTTGAAAGTGGAAATTGAAAGAGTAGCAACCTTATAAGAGTGTTGTCAGTTAATAGTAAGTAGTTTTTCAAAGATCTTAAGAAAGAGAAAGTTTGTTTTGTTGTACTTACTAAGTGTATGCACATAGAAAGAACCACAAAGGTAGATGAAACACCACAACCTAATATTTCTAAATTATTCGAAAAATATAGTGACATAATTTCTAATAATTTACTTGAAGAATTACAATTGGTAAGAAGCATAAGCAAGTTTACCTATCTAGGTAGCTTATTGATTAACACCATCTAAAGTTACATAATTCCTAGACAAGTAGAAGAATTGTTGAGGAGAGGATTGATAAGAGAAAGTTTAAATCCATGTATGGTAACAACAACTTTAATATCAAAGAAAGGAGGAAAATAGAGAATATGTACAAACCACAAATAAATAAACAAGATTATTGTCATGTATAGATTCCCATTTCCATGGATGGATGATCTTATGGATTGTTTGAGTGGGACAAAATATTTTAGTAAGATAGATTTGAAGAGTGGATATCACTATATTAGAATAAGAGAAGGAGATGAGTAGACTACTAAATTTAAGACAAAAAAAGGTTTATACTAGTAGATAATTATGTCATTTGGATTGACAAATGCACCTAGTACTTTTATGATACCAATGAATGAAGTAATCAAACCATATCTTGGTGAGTTTGTTGTTGTATATTTAGATGACATTTTAGTTTTCAATAGAACTAAAGAACATTTGGAACATATAATCTTAGTATTGTAAAGGTCAAGAGAAAATAAATTACTGATGAATGTAAAGACATATAGTTTCATGAAGAAAGAATTGGTATACTTGGGGTTTGTTAATTTTGCTGATTGACTAAAGATAGGTCCAAAGAAGGTTAAATCAATTTTTGAATGGCCTAAATGTGAGTATTTTTTAAATTAGAACTTTTCATGGTTTGAAAAGTTTTTACATAAAATTTATCAAAATTTTTAGTAGGATATGTTAACCAATTACTAACATAATGAGGAAAGATAAGAAAGAATTCAAGTGGACCACAACAACTGATAAATGTTTTGAATTGTTGTAAAAAATGTAATTGAACAACATAGCTAGCTTTGCTAGATTTTAACAAATTATTTCAAGTTGATTGTGGTGCAAGTGGAAATGTAATTAAAGCTATTTTAAGAAAAGAAGGAAAACATATAGCTTATTTCATTGATAAATTGAATGAAACCAAGAAGAGATATTCTATTTATTATCAAGAGTTCTATGTAATTGTGGAAGCCTTGAATAAATGGAGACATTATTTGTTGTAAAAGGAATTTGTTTTGTATACTAATCACCAATCACTACAATATCTGAATAGTCAATGTAAGTTGAGTTCAAAGCATGTCAAATGGGTTGAATTTTTGTAGAGTTATTCATTTTTGTTAAAAATAAAATCAACAAATCTAATAGAGTAGTTGATGCATTGAGTAGAAGACATGATTTTTTGTGAAATGAGAATTAAAGTTGTTATTTTTTATGAGATGAAGAATTTGTATGGGATTACTAATAGGCTATTGTAAGGTCCTAACACTTTAGTTAAAAATATGTCAATTATGTCAAATGAGTAGTGTCCAAGGCTATATGCAATAGGGGATATTTTTGGACATCTCACTTAGTAACAAATTTTCTAATTTTTTGAAAAGCTTGAAACATAATTTAAACTAGAAAGCATAAAATCTTTAAGCTAGAAAGCATTTGAATTCCTATGCTAGAAAGCATGTAAACTATCTAAGAATCAACACTTGTAGTTTAACTATGAATTCAAAACAAAG
This sequence comes from Cunninghamia lanceolata, assembly GCA_027924645.1. Classification (NCBI taxonomy): domain Eukaryota; kingdom Viridiplantae; phylum Streptophyta; class Pinopsida; order Cupressales; family Cupressaceae; genus Cunninghamia; species Cunninghamia lanceolata. The sequence goes on along the minus strand of BSBN01000135.1, from coordinate 834,634 downwards.
GCAACTAACTACTAATTGACAGTGCATTTAACATCTTGTAATCAATAGCTAACAACCATTTTACGAATGGAGTGGATGCTCTGGAAATTTCAAGTAAACAGAATTCAAAGATTATTAACTTAAAACCATGACCAGTAGGAACACAAAACAGAGCTAAGCACAAAGTGACATCGATCTAAATAGAACATGCACAAAATAGAAATGACAACATCAACAATAAAAATACATATCTATTCTATAATCCCTTGAGTGGCCAGCTCTTAGGACATCCTACTATCGATTCAAATCACATGCAATACTTTTACAACTCCAAAGTAAATCCCATTCATAATACTTCCATTATTCAGAAAAGGTTACTCGGAATAAGACTGGTGATATTCATTCATGTCATAAAAGTATCATAGAACACAATACATAGAACATAGATGAATAGTATCATAACATATCATAACAACATTATCCTTGTTTTGAGAAACTACATATATGTTGCAAGTATGTGCCTAACCGGTGTTGTCATTGATGTCAACATATCTATGTTGTCACTGGTGTCAACTGTGCTCTTGTTTTGATGCTTGCTTGTAATGAGTTAGATGCTTTGCATTGGATTATGTAAGTGTTGGAGATAATGAGTAAGTGATTCTCATATTGAGTTTCCAATTGCTTTTGAGAAAATTTGCTCCTCCAGTGGAAACAGTATATAGAAGAGTATCCTTGTTCACAACAGAACAGTATGGCAGTAGATTGCTCTACATTTCTTGTAAAATGAATATCTTTGTCTACAGATTGGAAGTTGTTTAGAGGAATGTCTAAAGATGCTATGTTCTGAGTTTGAACCTCCGGTATGAAGATTTGAGTGAGTAATGTTCACCAGAGTAAAAACTACTTTTTCTGTACATTCACTAGTGACAGGGAGAATGTATTTTGCTCCGCAGTTCTCTGCATTGAAGTATTATGATCTACGGTTCATGAGTTAAGTATGAAATGATGATAAGTACCTTCAACTTCAATGGTTCATGATTTGGTGGTCCACAAGCTATCTTTTCTCTATGACAGTAGCTGACAATGTTGTTTATGTGCTCCGATTTGAAGAATCTTCTTGACAGAGTGGTTAGAGATTGTACGGTTGTTCCTGGTGATTACAATGTGCTTGTGGATGTCTCCTAATTGTGTTCCTACCTTTGGATTGGTTCGCAAAGAAAAATTTGGATCGTGGATGAAGACTATTTTTAGAAGACTTTATGTTAACACCAGTCTTTGCCGACTTGGTTGTTTTCATTACTTGCAGAGATACATTGAAGATTGTGGAAGCATGTCATGACGTTGAAGATTACATTTGAGTCCTAGCTAAGGCATAACATGATCTGCATACATCTTTACCTTAGCAAATTTTGTTTAGGTCTAGACCTATTTCTATGTATGTTTGTAATGCCGACCTTGCAGATTGTGCCAATGGTTGATGAATGTAATGCCAACCTTGAGATACATTCCAAGGTTGATGAATTGTGTAAAAGCACGTAATGTAGTTGCGAAAAAGATGTCCTTGTGCAAAAATGAAAAGATAAGTGTGAAGGTGTAAGAAGAGAAGAGCAGAAGAGTTATACTGTGCTTCAATGGAATTGAACCCAAGCATGGAGTAGATGCTATCAAATCAGTTCACCAACCCTTAGTAGTGAGCCACCCCTTAGAAGTGAGCCGATCTTGGAAGTGAGCCCTAACTTTTACAATGAGCATTTTGGACAGCGAGCCTCTGTTTCTTGGTATTGCTATAACATATATATCTTTGTGGGCTAACACCCATTGTGGTTTTTCCCTTATAGGGTTTTCCACATAAATAATCTAGTGTCTCATGTGTTGATTATGTTGTTGTGTTGAGTTTTTCTATTCATGCTTTCATGGTTAAATTTAACTAATAGTAAACAAGTGTTTGATGTGTTAATATTCTTAAGAGGTTAAAGTTTTTGGAGACAACTGATTCACCCCACCCTCTCAGTTGTCTGGTGTATTTCAACAATTGGTATCAGAGCAAGGTTCCTTAGAAGTAAGCCTAATAGCTTGAGGTAGATCTAGGATGTCTTACATGAAGGAAGCTCCATAGTTTGATGGAATGAATTATGCTCTTTAGAAGGTGCAAATGAAAAGCCATTTCCTCTGTCTTGGTTATAGAGTGTGGAAAGTGATAGAAACAAAGTATACCATGCCTCGAAATGGTTTAACAACTGAAGATGAAATCAAAGAATATGAGTTGAATATAAAAGCTGAGATGCTCTGTTAAGTGCCTTTTCCAATATAGAATTGATAAAGGTCATGGATTTGGAAACTGCTCATGAAGTCTGGGAAAAGATGAAAAATCTATATGAAGGAGATAAGTCTATAAAAAGTGTCAAATTCCAGGGTCTGAAAACAAAATATGATGGTTTGAAGATGAGCAAAGATGAGAACATAATAGCCTTCATGCAAAAGGTTGATGAAATTGTCAATGGAATAAAATAATTGGGAGGAACTGGTGGTACCCACCTAGGTTTAGGGTTTTAAGTCTGTTTCATACAAGGGTTATCCTTTTTCCTTAAACCCTAAAAATCATGCGGTCTCTTTTATCACTTTCTGTTCTTACATTTGACCGCCTATCCCAGGTCCCTAGTCACTTAAGTTACAACTTGAGGCCTTTTCATCCATTTGGTGACCGACCCCTTGTTCTAGATCTTACTCGTTGCTGCCCGTAGAAATTAAACCTTAAGTCCAAAGTCTGCAGCTTTATAAAGTGAATAGTGCGGCATCGCAGCACATCATCGGTGACATCATCATCCCCCTGCGTGGCTATGATAAGGTGCTAACTATTGAAAGGATATGGCTTACAACCATTGTATTGAGAATCCCACAAGGATGATTCAGGTGTTGTCAAGTGTTGAAATAAAAAGAGATTTGTAGAAAAAAGAAGATTTGATGGTCGTGCATCATCGCAAGAGGAATCTGATAGAAAGGAATATTCCACACGCGGGCATGTAGAGCTTAAACGTGGTGGCATGTTTCTAGCTGCGACGCTCCTATGGGGCGCCACGTGTCAAGATCGAAGGGTAGCAAGGAAAGTCAGAGAAGGGAGGCCGCCTTGTTGGCATGATTCTATTAGTGGACTTTTCAAAGGTACTGATGGGGATTCTTCAGGTATTTTGAAGTGTTGATCTATCTGATGGACAAGCCTGTATCAATGGCTGAGTTCAAAATTGGGAACAACTGTCAGTCGGCGTAATTCCTACCTATTTTCACTCTGAAGTAAATGGGCTTGTTGCATGGTGTTGAATGACACATCAAATATGCTCATCTGATCAAAGAAAAAGTGGTTCGACAGGCAGATTTTCATGGATTTTAGCCAGAATTTGACTGTCCCGGCTTTCGAATTGATTGAAGATCTAATTGTTTATTGAAAAATCTGTAAGGATGTGATCTTCCATTTAGGAGGTCTGCCAGAAGGTAGATGGCCGATAGCTTGTTTGCTCCTTTAAAAAGGAATCCATGGTCATTCTACGAGGGTGGAAGTTTGTCGAGTTCCTTTTCTTTGACTCTAAATACAAGGTATTCATGTTTTGGAGAGCATTTTCTTGTTACAGATTTGGTTCTTTGTTTGGGTGTAGAGGCATTTCCTCTCTGTAAATGATTAATTTTTGTATGATAATATTCTATTCAGATTGAGTTAAATGAGAAACACTTCATGTGTGTATTATTTATGATTATCTCCTGTGATGTTATTGTTTTCCCTTTGAGCAAGGTTATCAAGGATCTCCAAGTTCTTCAGTGTAGATTTGCTATACTGTGTGCCTGATTTCTTGCATCTACTTAAGGAGTGGATTAAATAGGCTCTTGATCAGGTACAGGGGAAGGTGGGTAATGTCATAAGATCAATGAAGTATGGTCATAGGTAATACTCTTTCTTAGACACATTGTTGTTAGGTAGTAATGCTTTACCTTAAGTCCTTTGGATATGAAGTCATGTTGTCATAGAAAAATATTTACATTTGTAGGATTGACTCTATTGCCCTGATAAAGCACTAATCTAAGGATTTGTTTGTCCAAGGGGTTTAGAAAAGTCTCACAACTTCAATCCTAAAACATTCTAAAATCTTTAAATTTGTTAGCCTGTACGAGTAGGATTAGGTTGTAGTTGCGTGCTCTTAGGTTTAACCAGAGTAAAGAACCCAAGAATATTGCCAACCTTGGTGTACACATGAGAGCATTTTGCCTATTTTGAAAAGCTATATCCTTTTATTTTGAGAGAGTCAAAGTTAAATCTTTTGTTATAGGGATACCCCCTAGGTGCGGTAGAATTTGAAGTGAAGGGGAGGCAAGTTCACACAACCTCCTGTCTTTATTGGCTGAATTTGTTTGACTAGAGCTTAGGAAGTGGCAAACCCTTTGCTAATTTGGGAACAACAAAACTGGTGACTCTACTAGGGAGTTATTATAAAAGTGTTAATTTGACAATCTCTAGTATAGTCTTGCCCATCTGAGTCACAACAAAATTGGTGACTCTACTAGGGAAAATCATTGTCAAATCTTTCTGTAGAGTCTCTAAAATACCAGTACTGACTTATGTAGAGTTTGCATAAGAACAATGATTCATTTTCCCTTTTGGACTGTGGTGACTCTGCTTACTGTTGTTGCAGTATAATTAGAAAAAGATCATGTGGTGCTCTACTGGTGTGGTGAATCCAGAAGATATAGGTGCCTTCTTGCTGGTTTGTACTCTATGGAGGTGGCGACTCTATCATTTGAACCTATGTGAAGCAGTAACATTCCTAGGTATTCCATCTTTGCATTCAAAATGATTAGGATAGAGTAGCAATCCTGGTTGTGCTCTTAGAAAAGGCCATTTTTTATTAAAAGGTATAAAACCCTAAATTTCAATGGAATAAGTGGTTACCTGAATGTTGTCCCCAATAGGGTTAGGAAATGTTTGCCAAAATATAGTGGATCAAATTCTGAATCAGCAAACATACATTTGCAATTTTTTTTAATTTAGTAGAAGATTATGAGATAGAAGCTAAAGATGTTGTAATGAAGCTCTTTGTTTAGTCATTAAAGGATGATGCGAGGGTCTGGTTTTCAGACTTACTTGTGTGTTTAGTTTCTTCATGGGTAGATTTAGAAGATGTATCCCTAGAACAGTTTGGTGAAAGAACTAACGTCGCATCATTGATCATACAATTCATGAATATTCAAAAGGAAAATGATGAACTAGTTCCAACTTTTAATTTAATGTTTGTTAAGATGCTTAAGCACATTCCAGAATGCATGAGACCCAATGATGCATTGTGCTTGACAATTTATCTAGCTGCATATGATGAAGAAATGAGTTATCTATTAAGAGATAAGGAACTAGCCACACTTCACCAAGCTTATAAATTAGCTATGGAGATTGAAAATAATCAAAAATATGGAATGCTAATAGGGTTCATGACTGTAAGTTTTAAAAAAAGATATATTTTAGAATACTCAATGTAGTCATGATCTGATGCATGAAGAAGCTGTTGCAAAAAACGTGGGCACATCCTGTAGTGATGGGGACAGAGATTATGCTCAGCCTCTGGAAGAGAAAGCTGCAGACGTATAATGCCTTTCAAATGATGAAATAAATGATGTATATGAGGATGCATCTTGCAGCAATAGGCATATCCTAACTGATCATGAGTATCTATATGAGGTGGATATGCAGAGCTTCACTCTGATTACAGAGGATATTGACTCAAGGAGTGGTAGTGAGTGTGAATAATCAGATCCATGCCTTTCAGATGATGAAATATATCTGAAGGCTAAATATGAGTGCTTCCTTGAGGGTAATGTCCTCCTCTACCATATAGAGACCAAAGAGTTTGATTATTAGTGCATTGGTAGAGAGGGAAAACATGATCGTTATTCAGATGTGAATAAACCTATTGTAGATGTTCATATTTATGGGGGAGATGCTGATTGTGATGGTAACCATGGAGCTTCTAATGGTGGGCTATGTTCTGAATTTTATGTGCCTTCTTTTGAGACATTCCAGATGGAATTTAATGACAATATTGCTGAGCACAATGATGGTGGATATCTAAGATTATGTGAGTATAAAATGTTGCTTGCACCTGAATATTGCTTGTTTGATGCAGAGGAGTTCTTTTTGTTTGAAGAGAGGCAAATTTTAGATGTGGGTTCAATTGTTTCATATGAGTCTGTTACTTTCCTAAGTAAAACTGATGACTCATATGTTGAAGATAATCTAGAGCAATGGACAACAAAACTAGATCATTTCTACTGTAGATTTATTGAAGAAAAAAGAGGCAGCAACACATCCAGTAGCAAGGCAAGATGCTGCAGTCAGTCTAAAATTTTTAGGCTTCACTTGAAGAAATCCGAAGAAAACATGGTATTTGACATGGGGAAGTATTGGTTCTTCCTTTTTGGTGGCCCTGCGCCACCAAGTAAAATTCAAAAGTTTGATTTGTGATGCAGGTTGGTGCAGTGTTTGACTCTATGGCCTAATGGATATGGCACTTGGTCTATGTTCCATAGATCTGAGGCTCTCACCATGCCTACAAGAGGCATGTGTCCCTAACCAGAGTGAATGGTAGTATCCACCTAGGTTTAGAGTTTTAAGTTTGTTTCATACAAGGGTTATCCTTTTTCCTGAAACCCTAAAAATCTTGCGGTCTCTTTTATCACTTTTTGTTCTTGCATTTGACCACCTATCCCAGGTCCCTGGTCACTTAAGTTATAACCTGAGGCCTTTTCATCCATTTGGTGACCGACCCCTTATTCTAGGTCTTACCCACTGCCGCCCATAGAGATTAAACCTTATGTCCAAAGTCCAGGAGATTTATAAGGTGAATAGCATAGCATCATAACACGTCATCGGTGATGTCATCATCCCCTTGCATGGCTATGATAAGGTGCCAGTTGTTGAAAGGATATGGCTTACAGCCATTGTATCGAGAATCCCACAAGGATGATTTAGGCGCTGCTAGGTATCGAAATAAAAAGAAATCTACAAAAAAAAGAAGATCTGATGGTTGTGCATCGTGGCAAGAGGAATCTGTTAGAAAGGAATATTCTGCGGGTGGGTGCGCAGAGCTCAAAGGTGGTGGCCCATTTTCAGCGTCGCGCGATGGGGTGCCGCGTGTTAGGATCGAATGGTACCAAGGAAAAGTCTAAGGAGGGAGGCCGCCTTGCTGACACGATTCTATTGGCGATGGACTTTTCAACGGTATTGATGGGGATTCTTCAGGCATTTCAAAGCATCGATCTATCTAATAGACATGCCTGTATCAATGATTGAGTTCAAAATTGGGAGCAGCTATCAGTCGGCATAATTCCCGCCCATTTTCACTCTGAAGTAAATGGGCCTGTTGCATGGTGCTGAATGAGACATCAAATCTGCTCATTTGATCAAGGAAAATGTTACTCGATAGTTGGATTTTCAAGGATTTTAGCTAGAATCTGACTGTCTCAGCTTTCAAATTAATTGAAGATCTAATTGTTTATTGAAAAATCTGTAAGGATGTGATCTTCCATTTAGGAGGTCCGCCAGGAGGTAGATGGCTGGTAGCTTGTTTACTCCTTTAAAAAGGAAACCATGATTATTCTATGGGGGTGGAAGTTTGTTGAGTTCATTTTCTTTGACTCTGAATACAAGGTATTCATGTTTTGGAGAGCATTTTCTTGTTACAGATTTAGTTCTTCATTTGGGTGTAGAGGTATTTCTTGTCTATAAATGATTAATTTTTGTATGATAATATTCTATTCAGATTGAGTTAAATGAGAAACACTTCATGTGTGTATTATTTATGATTTTCTCATGTGATGTTATTATTTTCCCTTTGAACAAGGTTATCAAGGATCTCTAAGTTCTTCATTGTAGATTTGCTATACTGTGTGCCTGATTTCTTGCATCTACTTAAGGAGTGGATTAAATAGGCTCTTGATTAGGTACAGGGGAAGGTGGGTAATGTCATCAGATCAATGAAGTATGGTCATAGGTGATACTCTTTCTTGGACATATTGTTGTTAGGCAGTAATACTTTACCTTAAGTCCTCTGGATATGAAGTCATGTTTTCGTAGAAAAACATTTACATTTGCAGGTTTGACTCTGTTGCCCTGATAAAGCACTGGTTTGAGGATTTGTTTGTCCAAGGGGTTTAGTAAAGTCTCACAACTTCAATCCTAAACCATTCTAAAATCTTTAAACTTGTTAGCCTGTAGGAGTTGGATTAGGTTGTACTTGCATGCTCTTAGGTTTAACCAGAGTAAAGAACCCAATAATATTGCCAACCTTGGTGTACACATGAGAGCATTTTGCCTATTTTGAAAAGCTATATCCTTTTACTCTGAGAGAGTCAAAGTTAAATATTTTGTTATAGGGATACCCCCTAGGTGTGGCAAAATCTAAAGTGAAGGGGAGGTAAGTTCACACAACCTCTTGTCTTTGTTGGCTGAATTTGTTTGACTAGAGCATAGGAAGTGGCAAACCCTTTGCTGATTTGGGAACCAATAGAAACTATTGATGATAAGGAAGTAGTGATGAAGATTCTTAGGTCAGTACCTAAGTCTTACAATCACAAGGTAGCTGCAATTGAAGAAGTAATGACTATGCAGGATGTCATAAGGATCAGTTGCTAGGAAAGCTTATGGCTTTTGAAATGAGAGAGTTTGGTGATGCTCTGCCAAAGATTGAAACTACTTTCAAATATAGTACTTCAGAGAAGATCTCCATAGCTCAGAAGTACAAAATGGAATCTAATGATGAGCTTAATGAAATCAAAGCCAACTTTGTTGACAGATTGAAAAGAGGCTCTGGTAAGTATAAAGGCAAATTACCTTTCAAATGTTTTTCATGTGGTAAAGTTGGTCACTATGCTTCTAGATGTCCTGAAAGAATTGAAAGGAATAGAAAAAGATTTGAAAGTAAACCTAGGGTTCCAAATAAATGCTACTATGTTAGAGATTTTGATGATGAAGGAGTAACAGATGATGAATCTAATGATGCTAGTACTAGTGCAAATGAGTGATTGTTTATTGCTATTAAAGAAGAACCCATGTCTACTAATCCTACTAGCTATGTGAAAGAAGAAAAACCAGTGGAAGAAAGTTCTTCGGCTATTCAGGTTGAGAAAGATAAGGATGAATGGATTATTGACAGTGGATGTTCACATCACATGACTGGTGACAAAAGTAAGTTTGTGAGTTTGGAAAAGTATGATGGAGGACTGGTTAGGTTTGGAGATAATGCAGCTGGTAAGATTTGTGGTAAAGGATCTATTTCTTTTGATGTAAAGTACAACACTGATAATGTCCTATATGTGAAGGGTTTAAAGCATAATATTTTGAGTGTTGGTCAGATGTGTGACAAAGGTTATGATTTGAGATTCGAAGATAATGGGTGCAAGATCATGGAATGCTCCGGAACAGTGATTACTACCGGTAAGAAGAACCAGAGGTAACATTTACTAGTTAAGATGAACTAATGACTATTGTTTATTGGCTCAAATAGATGAGAGTTGGCTGTGGCATAGAAGGATGTGTCCTATAAAATTTGATTTTTTGGTGAAGATAAGTTCAGGTTAGGCTGTGAGAGATTTACCAAAGCTTGTGAAACCTACAAATACCATTTGTAAGGAATGTCAGTTGGGGAAGTAGACATGAACAAGTTTCAAGAACAAAGAGCGATTCTCTGTCGGTTTGCTAGATCTAGTACATATGGATCTGTGTGGTCCCACAAGGGTAAGAATTCTACAAGGAGACATGTACTTCATGCTGCTTATTGATGATTATTCTAGAATGACTTGGGTCACTTTTCTAAGAGACAAATCAGAAGCCCTAGAAAAGTTCAAATCCTTCAAGGCAATGGTTAAGAATGAGATATAATTAAAAATTAAATGCTTGAGGTCTGATAGAGGAGGTGAGTTCACATTAAATGAATTCAACATTTTCTATGAAGAGCAAGGGATAAAGAGACAGTTGTCTACACCTAGGACTCCTCAGCAAAATGGAGTTGTGGAAACAAAGAACAAGATAGTTCAAGAGGATGCTAGGACCATGATGAAGGAAGCTGATCTACCAAAAGTTTTTGGAAAGAAGCTATACATACTGCTGTCTACATTCAAAACATAGTTCAAAATGGTACTAAAAATCCTTATGAATTATGGTATGGAAGAATTCCTACATTAAAAATTTCAAAGTTTTTGGAAGCAAATGTTATATTAGAAGGGAAGAAGATCTAGGCAAATTTGATGCTAGGTGTGATGATGGAATCTTCCTTGAATACTCTACCAAGAGTAAGGCCTACCAGTGCTACAACAAAAGACTGAAAAAGATTGTTGAGAGTGCTAATGTGAAGGTGGATGAAGACAAGGAAAGAACATCATATTTGATTGGCTACAAATCAGATGAACATGTTGTATAGTAAAAGAAAAGAAAGAAGAACAAGAAGACAGTCTAGATGAAGAAGAAATAGCACCAAAAATTGCAGTCAAAACTCCCAGTTATGTAAGGATCAATCATTCTGAAGATCAAATTATTGGAGACAAAAGCAAAGGGATACTAACAAGGAAAAGAGTTGTAGAAGGACAAGTGAATTACTGTTTTCTTTCAAAAGTTGAACCAAAAAATGTGAATGAAGCTTGCAAGGATGAAAATTGGGTAAAGGCGATGAAAGAAGAGCTGATGCAGATAGAGAAAAATCAAACTTGGGAATTAGACTTGCTGATAAAAATGGCATTGGAGCTAAATGGGTTTTCAGGAACAAGTTGAATGAAAATAGAGAAGTTGTGAGGAACAAAGAAAGGCTTGTTTGCAAAAGATATTCCAAATTGAAGGAATAGACTTTGAAGAGACTTTTGCTCCAGTGGCTTGGATCGAAGCAATCAGAATATTTCTAGCATTTGCAGCTCACAAAGATTTCAAAGAGTATCAGATGGATGTGAAATCAACATTCTTGAATGGTGCGTTGGAAGAGGAAGTTTACATTGAGTAACCAGAAGGATTTTAGTTATCAGGCCAAGGTGATATGGTGTGCAGGGTGAAGAAAGCTTGTATGGACTCAAGCAAGTTCCTAGAGCCTGGTATGCAAGATTGGACAAGTACTTATTGCAATTAGGGTTCAATAAAGGTACTGCTGACAGTAATCTCTATTTCAAGATTAATGGTGATCAAATTTTGATTGTTGAAGTCTTTGTTGATGACATTATCTTTGGAGGCAATGAAGGTATGTGCATGAAATTTGCTAAAGAAATGCAAAAAGAGTTTGAGATGTCTATGTTTGCTGAAATGAATTTCTTTTTATGTCTGCAAATTACTCAATCAGATAAAGGAATCTTCATATCTCAGTTTGAGAGTGTGAAAGAGTTGTTAAAAAAGTTTGGAATGGAGGACTCCAAACCAGTATGTACTCCCATGGTGACTAGTTGCAAGTTGAGCAAAAATGATGAATCACCTAAAGCTCATCAGAAAAAGTATAGATCCATGATTGGAGGATTACTTTATCTAACTCAATCCAGACATGATATAATGCATGTAGTTTGTCTTGTGGCAAGATTTCAAGAAGATCCTAGAGAGTCTCATGTAATGGCAGTTAAGAGAATCTTGAGGTATTTGAAAGGTGTTGGTGCTTAGGTGTGCGACCCTCAACTCCTCCCTTCCCAGGTTAACATGACCAGGGTGCCATTCACTAACAGTTAGAGCTTTTGGTGTAGTGGTAGCTGGGTTTGTGTTAAAACAAACTGGCGACTCTACTAGGGACGGGTTCAATTCCCACCAATGCCCACTTGCACCATGCACACAAGAAGGCGCCAAGCAGCCCGTACCTGCCTATGTGGTTATCACTAGGCAGGCACAGGCTGGTGGGGCTCTGTTGGTGCTTAGGTGTGCGACCCTCAACTCCTCCCTTCCCGGACCCGCGTGGTCTCTAGGTTAACATGACTGGGGTGCCATTCACTAACAGTTTGAGCTTTTGGTGTAGTGGTAGCCGGGTTTGTGTTAAAACAAACTAAAGGCACATCAGATCATGGCTTATGGTATCCAAAAGACAATGATTTTACCCTTAGTGCTTATACAGATGTAGATTGGGCCGAAGATGTTGGTGATAGGAAACATACAAGTGGAGGTGCTTTCTTCTTAGGTAATAGATTGGTTTGATGGTTGAGCAAAAAGCAAGATTAAATCTCCTTGTCTATTGCAGAAGTAGAGTATATTGCAACAACATGTTGTTGCACTCAAGTGTTATGGATGAAGTAGACTTTGAAGGACATGAGAGTTATGTATGAAGATCCAATTGCAATCTTTTGTGACAATACAAGTGCTATAAACATTTCCAGGAATTCATTGATGCACTCAAGAACAAAGCATATATCTATAAGGTATCACTTTTTGAGAGAAAAGGTGATAGAGAATGAATTCAAGATGGAATATGTGTCTACAAAGGACCAGATTGCAGACATTTTCACTAAGCCTTTGCCTAAGTATACTTTTGAGTATCTCAGGGAAAATTTAGGGGTTATTACCCCTCTTGCTTTGAACTAAGATGCATGGGAATGCATCAATCCAGTGAAGCCTAGAGCCTTATTTATTGATCTTGATTGATGTTTTGAGAGCTACCTCTCAGGGGGAGTAGCTAGATGTTACTAACATGAGTTCCTAATAATAAGCAGTAAGTATTGATAACAGAAAAATTTTAGTTTGATCAGAGTAGCAGAGTGCAAGTATGTGCCCTTTGCCATTGATGTCAAAGGGGAAGAGAGATCATGTGAAAAACTCAAGGGGAGAAAGAGTGCAGATGTATAAAGAGAAAGGGAAAGAATCTTATCTTGATGGTCTTTAAAGTTTTTCACATCATATGTTGCCAACAAGGGAGATTGTTGCAAGTATGTACCTAACCGGTGTTGTCATTGATGTCAACATATCTGTGTTGTCATTGGTGTCAACTGTGCTCTTGTTTTGATGCTTGCTTGTAATGAGTTAGATGCTTTGCATTGGCTTATGTAATTTTTGGAGATAATGAGTAAGTGATTCTCATATTGAGTTTCCAAGTTCTTTTGAGAAAATTTGCTCTTTCGATGTAAATAGTGTATAGAAGAGTATCTTTGTTCACAATAGAATAGTCCAGTAGATTGCTCCACATTTCTTGTAGAATGAATATCTTTGTTTGCAGATTGGAAGTTATTTAGAGGCATGTCTGAAGATGCTATGTTCCAAGTTTGAACCTACGGTATGAAGATTTGAGTGATTAATGTTCACCAAAGTAAAATCTGCTTTTTCTATATATTCACTAGTGATAGGAAGAATGTATTTTGCTCAACATTCCTCTGCATTGAAGTATTATGATCTACAGTTCATGAGTAAAGTTTGAAATGATAATAAGTACCTTCAACTCCAATGGTTCATGATTTGGTAGTCTGCAAGCTATATTTTCTCTATGACAGTAGCTGACAGTGTTGTTTATGTGCTCCAATTTGAAGAATCTTCTTGACAGAGTGGTTAGAGATTGTGCGGTTGTTCCTAGTGATTATAATATGCTTGTGGATGTCTCCTGATCATGTTCCTACCTTTGGATTGGTCCACAAAGAAAAAATTGGATCATGGATGAAGACCGTTCTTAGAAGACTTAATGTTAACACCAGTCTTGACCGACTTGGTTGTTTTCATTACTTGCATAGATACATTGAAGATTGTGGAAGCATGTCGTGATGTGGAAGATTGCATTTGAGTCCTAGCTAAGGCATAACATGATCCACATACATCTTTACCTTAACAAATTTTGTTTAGGTCTAGACCTATTTCTATGTATGTTTGTAATGCTGACCTTGGAGATTGTTCCAATGGTTGATGAATGTAATGCCGACCTTGATGTACATTCCAAGGTTGATAAATTGTATAAAAGCATGTAATGTAGTTGCAAAAAAGATGTCCTTGTGCAAAAATGAAAAGGTAAGTGTGAAGGTGTAAGAAGAGCAGAGCAGAAGAGTTATATTGTGCTTCAATGGAATTGAACCTAGGCATGGAGTAGATGCTATCAAACCAGTTCACCAACCCTTGGCAGTGAGCCACCCCTTAGCAGTGAGCTGATCTTGGCAGTGAGCCCCAACTTTTGCAATGAGCATTTTGGGTAGTGAACCCTAAGGCAGTGAGCCTCTATTTTTCAGTATTGCTATAACATATATATCTTTGTGGGCTAACACTCACCATGATTTTTCCCTTATAGGGTTTTCCACATAAAAAATCTGGTGTCTCATGTGTTGATTATGTTGTTGTGTTGAGTTTTTCAATTCATGCTTTCATGGTTAAATCTGAATAATAGTAAACAAGTGTTTGATGTGTTAATGTTCTTAAGAGGTTAACATTTTTGGAGGCAACTGATTCACCCCCCCTCAATTGTCTGGTGCATTTCAACAATATATATACTGCACTACTACAAAATCCTAATTTTCAGATGGCGGATAAATGCCATTGAAGAAGTCTTAAAAAAATAGAATTACAAACTAACTGGATGTCTTTGAAATAAAACACATTAAAGGCTTTGAGTGGAGCTGTAAAGTCTTAAATATGTTCAACAGAAAATAACAGAATTGCTTAACAATGTCTACGATGTATGCCTAATTTTATGGCGCCCTAAAATTTTAGTACTCTAACTCCAACTACTTTGAAGTCCACTCCTTCCATTAGGCAATACATGGAACCCTGCATAATTACACAAGCTCTACAACAATTAAGTCAACATTAGTGGCTAATTTCAATCAATTTGAAAATAAAGATTTATACATCATTTTATCAAAAATAGATAAACATTGTTTCTAAAAATAAACAAATTGGCATGGCTAAGGGGCAAAAAGGGTTATATGGCTTGTTATAAAAATGAGGTTGTTTATACCTCATCACCCTCCCCTTCCTAACCCTGACTAGGTCCTCCTCTCTGATGAGCCCTCTATCTCTCTACATCCCTCTTTCGATTCAGTTCATCATATTTAGAGCTGAGATCATACATGTTTTCTGCCTCCTCATCCAAATGATCAGGGTACTTAAGAAAACCTATGTTCAATCAAATCCTCAACTGCCATGCATGTAAGTCCCTAGGATCTTTCTTTGCAGTGACCAAAACTGTAGGGGGTGGTTGAAGGAGTAATGGAGGTTTGTATCGCATCCCTATCCACTTGGTCTTGAGCTTCTGTAATATTTCTATTAATGTCTCTGCTCTTTTATAATACCATCTGAGATTGGTTGGAGAAATCATCTCCCTTCATTTGAGATACATAGGTAGGGGAGTATATCGCTCCTCACAGGCACTCCATGCCCTGTCTATTAATTGTGGCCCATTAACTTTGAAATCTTCAAAACAAATCCTGATACTTTCATTATACTTGTCCTTCGTAGCTTCATAAGTTTTAATTCTTTAGAATTGCGCTTTGAAGGAAAAGGGATTTCGGTTAGGGTATCTCATTTGGAGCCCTATAGTTCTCTCTGCCTGCTCTGGTCCTATCCTACAAATGGATTTGATTTTGCATATTAGACATGAAGGATTTGAGCTATACCTCTCTGACAAAAAGGTTAATGAAGAAATCACTCTATTTTTCCAAAAATAGATTATGTATGAAAAATTCACACAGTAGATTTTGCTGAATAGGGGGCGCCTCTTTGAATGCTTCTAGGAATTGTTTATCATCTGGATCATGAGGTAAATTATAGGAAATTATCAAAAGTTTCCATCTCAATAATTGTTCATTGAGGAACATGGAATATAATCTAGATGGCTTTCTACATGCTAATAACAACTCTCCAATTTGGCATGCATCAGTTTTGGCTTGGTAGAGTTTGTCATATGATTCTTTCAATAATACCATTTCCCTCTTCAGTCTAGCATTTTTTGTCCCTGCTTGTCTTAGGAAATAACATCTTTCCATCTACTTGGCCATCATGGGAGGAATGTGAACTTGAAACCACTCCATTTTGGTTGGTTCAGTTTGTATTTCTTTGGATTCTATAGTTGGCTTAATACTGACTTCCTGTTGTAGCTCTACAATTTTACTAAGAGCTGAATTAAGTTCTAATTTTTGTTTCTCCTATTCCTCTACAAATGATTTGAAGAATTGCTCTAGATTGATAGTCAAAATTTTAATCTGTTCATCCTTTTCTGATAAACTAACCAAATGTTCCTTATCATTTTCCTCAATCTGTTTCATTTCTGACTACAATTCCTCAATGACTTTACCCTTCTGTTTCAATTGAGTTCCTAGGGTATTGATTTCTTGATCTTTCTGTTGTAAAAGTTTTGTCTGTATATCCATTTCCTGCTATTTTTTGTCTATCTATTGCTCATTTTGTTGGAGTTTATTTTTCAACTGTGCTATTTCTTCCCTTAATCCTTCTAATTCTACTTTTAAGGGATCACATTTTTCACTTTTGGTATCATTGGTAGGAGGGGGAACAAAGATTTCTATATCATTGGCAAGAGAGGGAACAAAAGCTTCTGAATCATTAGCAAGAGAGGGAACAAAAGTGTCTGAATCATTAACAAGAGGGGGAATTGTGTCAATTCTTTGTTCTTCTGATTGCTGTTGAGTGGGAGAAAATGTTTCTATAGGCTCATTCTCTTGAGCCTCTTCTTCTTCAACAAGTACGTAATTTGGGACTTGTTCTCTTATTTCTTCTTGATCCTTTTCAGGTGGATCATTCTCTCTCTTAGATGTAGGGACATCATTACTTTTTAAGGTTTAGCACTCACTTGCCTAGACTAGGTTCTCACTTGGCTGCCTATGTTGTCTTTTCTTCTTAAGTACATGTGGTTGGTCACAAGCCGCAACACAACTGAAATCAGAAGCCAATCTTTTACTTCTTCTCAAAGGGGAAGGTCTTTGCAATTTCATTTTAGGCCTCTTTTCCTTTTTATTGGGCTGACTATTTTCATTCTCAGAGTCCACTAAATCCACATTTTCCTACTTTTCAAGGGTTTTTGGCACACTATATGTCTTGGGTTGTTCTTCAGGGTATGGAGGGTTTGACAGGTTTTCTGACACTTCACTGTCGGGAGCTACTGTGGCATTTTGCAGCACATGGGAAGGTTCTCTTACATTTTGTGCCGCCAATCCAGATTACTCACCTTCCTCAAAATGGACAGAGGGTATAGGGTTTTCAAATTTCTTGAGAAATTTTTGCCATTTCTCATCTATTTTTCTCTCCTTAAGGATCTGGTGTTTGCAAATCAAAGAAATAAGGCCATGGTGTTTCAATGGTGCTGACCCAATTTTAAACCTCTCTATCATATGGACAAGGGAATCACTGAGGAAAGTAGGAAGGTTAACCCTCAATTCAGGATTTTTGGCACCATGGAGCAGGTGAATGAGCAGATAGAAGGGAGGACCAACTGCGGTAGCACATTGTCCTTCACATGTGAAATACTTGATTATCCATGCTACCGCCATTCTCCATGGCTCTGCAATAGACATTCTTTGAAACCCCTTATTTTGCCCTCAAGTATTTACAACTAGCAATGGTTGAGGCTCCCCTTCCCTTATGAAAAGTTCTATCAGTTTTTGGTAAGAAATGTTCGTAGTTTCTAATAGATTTAGACCTTCATTTGGGTAAGTGCAAGAAGATGGGGAGCCAAAAAGGGGTCTTAAATGGCCACTTTTTTCTAAAATTAGGAAATGCTGGCCTTGGATGAGAAATTGAGCATAGTTACACTCAAAATTTTAAGATGCAACAAAAATATTATTCGTAGTGCTCCGGGTCTACTTTCTAAACTACTATTTTTTTTTGAAATGGTATAGATTAAGGGGTTCAAAAGAGGGAGCCACAGAAATTGGTGTTGCTTCTGTCAAAAAACATAACATAGCATGTTTTGTGGCTCCCTCAAAAGGTTAACTTTTTTTTTTGTATTTTTAAATCGCTTCGGCGAGAAATTAGCTAACAACATGTAGTTTATGCCCAATTTTTTTGATTTTTTTTAATGAATATTTGATTTTTTACTAATTTTCAAAGTGGACACATCCTAGAAAATAGAATTTTAGCTATGCTACCTCTATAAATTTTGAAAACTAATTGAAACTAAATTTTTTTTAATATGTGTAGAATGGAGTCTATTTTCTTAAAATGTATTTTTTTTGAAATTTTAATGAACAGTTAATTTACAACGAAAAAAAGGCCAAACATTAGTTTTTGCCCAAAAACAGACACACAAACAAAAGAAATTAAAGATGAAAGGCTTAACATTGTCAAAATGCGAAAAAAATTACATCGTTAAATAGCTAAGAGAAAGCCTAACATTACCCAGGTGTTTAATTTGTTTGACCTTGAAACACGTGCAAATCTGAGGGTTAGCATGAATGAAATAATGTGAAATCCTATAGAATATGCAAAAACATGTCTTTGGACGTTGGGAAGGCACTCCAAGCCTTTGGGTTGGAAATCCAAAGCAAATCCCAAGCCTAAGGCTTGGGATTCCCAAAGAAAAATATAACGTGAGCGCATTATAACGCGCTCGCGTTATGTTTTGTTTTGCATTTTTTCCCTTTTTGCAAAAGTTTACCCAATGTTTTTCATGTTTGACATAACGTGAGTGTGTTATAACGTTCTTGCGTTATGTCTCCCTTGGAATGTTTTATGTTCAAGGTTATTAAGCATGTATGTATGCCTATATGTATGTATGTATACTTATATGTATGTATGTATATATGTATGCTTGTATGTATATATGTATGCTTGTATGTATGTATGTATAGTTGTATGTATGTATGCATGCTTGTATGTATGTATATATGTATGCATGTTTGTATGTATGTATGTTGAAAGTTTAGGGTTGAGGGATAAGGGTGTAGGGTTGATGGCTTAGGGATAAGGGATTAGGGTTTAACATATAGTGTCGAGGGTTGAGGGTTTAGGAATAGGGATAGAATTTAGGGTTTAGGGTTGAGGGATAAGGGTTTAGGGTTTAGGGTTGAGGGATTAAGGTTTAGGGTTGAGGGATTAAGGTTTAAGGTTGAGGGTTAAGGGTTGAGGGTTTAGGGATAGGGTTTAGAGTTTCAGGATAAGGGATTAGGGTTTAGGACCTTGAGGGATTAGGGTTTAGGGTTGAGGCTTTAGGGATAGCATTTAAGGTTGAAGGATTAGGGATTGGGCTAGAGTTTAGGGATAAGGGATTAGGGTTTATGACCTTGAGGGATTAGGGTTTAGGGTTGAGGTTTTATAGATAGTGTTTAGGGTTGAGGGATTAGGGTTAAGGTAGAGTGTTGAGGGTAGAGGGATTAGGGATAGGGTTTAGGGTTGAAGGTTTAAGGTTGAGAGATTAGGGTTTAGGGTTGAGGGATTAGGATTTAGGTATAGTGTTGAGGGTCAAGGGTTTAGGAATAGGGATAGCATTTAGGGTTTAGGGTTGAGGGATTAGGGATTAGGGTTTGGGTATAAGGGATTAAGGTTAAGGGTTGAGGGATTAAGGTTTAGGGTTGAGGGTTGAGGGTTTAGGGATAGGGTTTAGAGTTTAGAGATAAGGGATTAGGGTTTAAGACCTTGAGGGATTAGGGTTGAGGCTTTACGGATAACATTTAGGGTTGACGGATTAGGGTTGAGGGTTTAGGGATAGGGTTTAGATTTTAGGGATAAGGGATTAGGGTTTAGGACCTTGAGGGATTATGGTTTAGGGTTGAGGCTTTATGGATAGCATTTAGGGTTGAGGGATTAGGGTTGAGGGTTTAGGGATAGGGTTTAGAGTTTAGGGATAAGGGATTAGGGTACTTTCATTCTGCTCCTAATGCAACCAAACTGATAGTTCCAACACATCTAGATGGGTACATTTAGACTAGGCATGGTTCTATTTTGCACCTAAACATTCTGAAATAGTTTGAGCTACATTGTACTGACGATATCCCTAAAGAGTCCAAAGTGCAAAAAGGTAGCAATCTTTGATGAGCTATTACTCAGAAACCCTGACACTTAGAAACATTCCATCTGAGGCAACATGATCATGTAGAACCCCTCTACAATAACCTCTCTCAGTTTTTTATATATCTGAGGCATTTGCCCATGGTGAAAGGTATTCTGCTACCCAAAAAATTGTCAAAAGGTGGTAGTGTAAAGTTGCAAAGGGGTGTAACTTTTGTCTTGCTTCTGATGCGACTAAACTAACAGTTCCAATACATCTGAAAGGGTATGTTTAGGCTAGGTATGGTCCTATTTTGTACCCAAACATGTCGAAATAGTTCGAGCTAGATTGTACCAGCAATATCCCTGAAGAGTCCAAAGTGCAAAAAGCTAGCACTATTTGATGAGCTGTTACTCAGAAACCTTGAGACTTAGAAACATTCTGTCTAAGGAAACATGATCATGTAGAACCCCTCTACAATAATCTCTCTCAGTTTTTGATATTTCTAAGGTATTTGCTCGTGGTGAAAGGTTTTCTGCTGCTCCAAAAATTGTTAGGAGGTAGTGTAAAGTTGCAAAGGGGTGTAACTTTTGTCTTGCTCCTGATGCATCCAAACTGACAGTTCCAACGCATCTGGATGGGTATGTTTAGGATAGGCATGGTCCTGTTTTGCATCCAAACATGCTGAAACAGTTCGAGCTACATTGTACCGATGATATCCCTAAAGAGTCGAAAGTGCAAAAAGGAAGCAATCTTTGACGATCTTTTACTTGGAAACCCTGACACTTAGAAACATTATGTCTAAAAACTTGATCACATAGAACCCCTCTACAATAACCTCTCTCAGTTTTTGATATCTTTGAGGTGTTTGCCTGTGGTGAAAGTTTTTCTGCTGCCCCAAAAATCGTCAGAAGGAGGTAGTGTAAAGTTGCAAAGGGGTGCAACTTTCGTCCTGCTCCTGATGTGACCAAATTGATAGTTCCAATGCATTCAGATGGGTACATCTAGGCTAGTCATGGTCCTATTTTGCACCCAAACATGCCGAAACAGTTTGATCTACATTGTACCGGTGATATCCTTGAAGAGTCCAAAGTGCAAAAAGACAAAAATCTTTGACGAGCTATTACTCAGAAACCCTAACACTTAGAAACATTCCATCAGAGGCAATGCAATCATGTAGAACCCCTCTACAATAATATCTCTCAATTTTTTATATCTCTGAGGTGTTTACCCCTGGTGAAAGGTTTTTTGCTACCCTAAAAATTATCAAAAAGAGGTAGTGTAAAGTTGCAAAGGGGTGTAACTTTCATCCTGCTCATGATGTGACAAAACTGATAGTTCCAACATGTCCAGATGGGTATGTTTATGCTAGGCATGGTCCTATTTTGCAACCAAACATGCCGAAAGAGTTTGAGCTACATTGTACCAGTGATATCCCTGAAGAGTCCAAAGTGCAAAAAGGCAGCATTCTTTGACGAGATGTTACTAAAAAAATATGACAATTAGAAACATTCCATCTAAGGTAATGCAATCATGTAGAACCCCTCTACAATAACCTCTCTTTGTTTTTGACATCTTCGAGGAGTTTTCCCATGGTGAAAGGTTTTCTGCTGCCCCAAAAATCGTCAGAAGGAGGTAGTGTAAAGTTGTAAAGGGGTGTAACTTTCATCCTACTCCTGATGTGACCAAAATGATAGTTCCAATGCATCTAGATGGGTATGTTTAGGCTAGCCATGGTCTTGTTTTGCACCCAAACATGCCAAAATAGTTCGAGCTACATTGTATCAGCGATATCTCTGAAGAGTCCAAAGTGCAAAAAGGTAGCAATCTTTGATGAGATGTTACTCAAAAACTGTGTTACTTAGAAACATTCCATCTAAGGTTATGGGATCATGTAGGGTCCCTCTAGAATAACCTCTCTTAGTTTTTTATATCTTTGAGGCGTTTGGCCATGGTGAAAGTTTTTCTGCTACCCCAAAAATGGCCAGATGCATGTAGTGTAAAGTTGCAAAGGGGTGTCACTTTCATTCTGCTCCTCATGTGGCCAAACTGACTATTCCAACACATTAGGATGGGTACATTTAGGCTAGGCATGGTTTTGTTTTGCAGCCAAACATGCCAAAACAGTCTGATCTACATTGTACCGGTGATATCATCACACATTGGCTTTGCTATAACTGTTATAGGCTTCACATGTCAACATGCATCTTATGGCTATTAATATAATTGTTCTAGCAGTAAACATAGTCATATATGAACTACTTGTTCTTTTATCTTGGTTCACCTTGACTTTGTTCTCTAGTACTATCTCTGTAGGGTTTGTTTTAGTCCTTCAATGCATCGTTCCATCTTCAATCTTAGATCCCTATTAGGCTTGAAATAGACCTCTGTTAGGCTAGTTTCCTAAACCTTAATATCATCTTCATTTTGTCATATCCATGGTATTCAACCCTCATCTTCTTCCACCTTTAGGTCACTATGTTATTAGGCTTGAACTTATACTTCTGTGATATTTGAAACCCTCTACACTTCATGGATATATCCTTATGTAATGATCTACACTATCATTATGTAATGATCTACACTGCACTTATCTTGCTTATCATATTTCATAGCAATCTTGCAAAGAGTTGGGGTAGTGGTATGCAACCTTCTGCAAGATCAATACAATGTCGTAACAAGGCTTTCAAGATTAACACGTTTTTGGGTAGGGAATTGCTTTATGGTATTAGAGTCAAATTGGTAAATGTGATGACATGATACATATTAACATGGTGAGATGCAAACTATACATTTATAATATTAACCACATTCTCAAAGAGATTGTTGATGACTTATGGAAGCCTATAGCCCCAATGTTATGTTGCATACTTAAATTAGGTAAGACTCAATGTACTCTCATAACCTCACCTTATATCCAAGATGAATTACATTTAATAACCATGATGGTCATCAGGTGCTCATAAGCATATGATTTTGACTATCTTATTCAAGACAACAAACATACTCTTTGCATCCCAATATAGTATAATAACAAGGAATTAAGAAATATTTTCAATTGAGCAACTCATAAAGAATATGGATCAGCATACCAAGGAGCAACCATAAGAACATCCTTTTGGAACATAGGGAATTGCAAATATCTATGTTACAACGATCAACCTTTTTTCAATATACCAACATTAGATATTTGTAGAGTATTATTTTGGTTATATGATGCACCCAAATTGGGCTAGCACGACCAAATCATGGTATTATCATGCCTTTTGGTCACTGAAATAAAACAATAAGCACAAAGATGTTTCACAAGAGTTCGACAACATAAAATGCAATAATTACAAAACTACTAAAAAAAGATGCATTGAAATAGCTGAAAAAATATGGTTTCATTTATGTAAAATGGAATTGCTAGGGAAAACCATAGAAGGTGTTTTTCACATTTATTTTAGTCCCCATATAGTACTCTATGACAACATTAAAACTTAAGCATATACACTCAAAATAAAATCATTTTACAATCTCTAACACAAGTCCTTCATGAGTTTAATGACCATAAAGGCCAAGCTAAAATGAGTGTAGAGACCATTTAGACTCACAAGGTATTGGGGTGTCCCTGTTGCAAGTATGAGGTGAACCAATGTTGTCATTGATGTCAACATACTCATATTGCATTGGTAAGAAGGTTTGGATGAGTTGTGTGCTGTTGTTATTGAAGAAATCAGTCTCCATCCAGAACAGTGGAGAACAGTGATGAGAGGAAGGCAAATGTACTGTATAGGTTGAGAACCAGAGGATGCAGATCAAAGGGTTTGTAGATATGAGTCTTGAGATGCTTCAGCTAAGATTTCAGAGGTCCGCATGAAGATCTGAAGAAGTTGTCTGTTTGTGTGGAACCGGTTCCAGTAAGTGTTCAGAAGTGACAGAGGATCACAGAAAGGTTCGGTGAGGTCTGGAATTGTATTATCCTAATCTGCGGATTGGAAGGAGTGTTTGGGATGTCCTTGTGATGTGTCGTCTTGAGTTGTGTATGATTTTGAGGTTTGAAAGTACCTTTTGCATTGTGACAGTGGCGACAGACTGTGTTCTTGAAGTACCAGATGATGAAGAGAAAAATTCTGGTAAGCTGATGAAGTGCGGATGTTTTTGATGATTCAGGGAAGGTTATGATGATCATTGGATCATATCTAGTTCATGTTGGTGGTCCGCATTGAAGTTAGAGTTGGATTTGATGTTATGGCTACCAGTTGTTGGTGTTCTTCCTGTAACAGACTGACCGGATGTCGACCGGATGTTCTACACGCCTTGCGAATGTTATTGTGATGTTTGCCGACTTAGATGATTGTTCCTAAGTCGATGTCTTGTATAAATAAGTGTTTGAGAATTTATTTTATGGTGTGGATCATGGGGATGAGTGTGGTATAGCGAAGAGAAGTGCGAAAGGCAGAGAAGTGCGAAAGGCAGAGCAAGGGTTTTTGGGCTTAAATGAAACTAATCCAGACATGGTAGAGATGTCATTCTCTAGTTCAATATTGTGATTCTTATCACTCTGTAGACAGTGTGTCTCCTTGTAGGCAGTGTGCCTCTTTGTGAGCGGTGTGCTTGGGCAGTGAGCCCTAATTGGCATGTGCCATTCATTTTTCTTATTCTTCTAACAGAGAATAATCCTTGGGTTAATCACCCCGTGGTTTTTCCCTTAACCAGGTTTTCCACGTCAAAATCTTGGTGTTCTATGTGTTGATGTTTATCTGCTCTTGTGTTTATGCATTATGCTTTCATGGATGGTTAATTGATATACTGTTAACTAACAAAGAAGAATCAAGTGTTTGAAGTAAGAGCAAGTTTTTATACAACTGATTCACCCCCCCTCTCAGTTGTATGTCCTAGATCCAACAATTGGTATCAGAGCCAAGTTCCTCTGAAAGGAGCTTAACCACTTGAGGAGATCTAGGATGTTGTCATACAAGAAGGATAGTCCAAAGTTTGATGGAACCAACTTCACTCTCTGGAAAGGTCGCATGAAATGTCACTTGGAGTGTATGGGAAAAGCATACTTGGCCATGGTCTCAAAACCATTTGTACCTCCACAGGGTGGTCCGACAACTCTGAATGAAATCACAGATGCTGAAAACAATCTGTGGACCAAGGAAGCTCTTCTAAGCGCATTGAATGACTCAGATTTCTCAAATGTTATCGACCTACCAACTGCATATGAGATCTTGACTAAACTGGAACTTCTGTATGAAGGAGATGAGTTTGTCAAAAGTGCAAGGTTGCAAAGTCTGAAAGGGAAATTTGAAAGATTGAAGATGAGAGAAGATGAAAACATCACTACCTTTATGCCAAGAGTGAATGAGCTGGTATGTGGAATTAGAAATGCTAGTGGAACTCTGGATGAAAATGAGATTGTTTGCAAAATTCTCAGATCCCTTCCTGCTGCCTACAAAATGAAGGTTGCTGCCATTGATGAATTCAGAGCCCACACAACTATCACAAGAGAACAATTGGCTGGCAAACTAGCTGCATTTGAAATGACTGAGTTTGGAGATGATCCACCCAAGACTGAATCTTCTTTCAAAGCCAGTACCTATGTGAAAGGCAAACAAAGATTTGATTTGGGAGAAAACTCTTCAAGGAAGATGTCATGGTATGATCAAGCAAGAAGAGACATGGAAGAAGAGGAAGCAGAAATAGCTCAACTTGAAGCCCTCATTGCAAAGAGACTGCCAAGAGGATCTGGTAAGTATGAAGGAAAACTACCATTTAAGTGTTTCAACTGCAATAAGATTGGTCATTTTGCTTCAAGATGTCCAGAAAGATCTGCAAAGTCTAATACTGACAGACAAAGGTTTCAAAAGAACTGCTATTATGTTCATGAAGAAGATGACAATGAAGGAGTAACAGATGATGAATCAGAACTAGGAAGTAGATCCAGAAATGAATGGGTGTTTATTGCTGTCAAGGAAGAAGATTCAATATCCTCTGAATCTGTCAATCACAAGGTTGTGGAAAGAGCTTTGGCTACCCAAGTAGAAGAAAAGGATGATTGGGTTATTGACAGTGGATGCTCTCACCATATGACTGGTGACAAGAATAAGTTCTTAGATTTGGAAAGGTATGAAGGAGGAATGGTAAAGTTTGGTGACAACTCTGCTGGCAGAATCAGAGGTAGAGGAACTATTTCCTTTGATGGAAAGAGCAAAACAGGTAATGTACTATATGTTGAAGGATTAAAGCACAATCTTCTCAGTGTTGGTCAGTTAGTGGACAAAGGCTATGATCTCCGGTTCAAGAATGCTAAATGTAGAATCTTTACAAGCTCTGGAACTGAAATTGAATCCGGTGCTCAAACAAAAGGTAATATCTTTCATCTAATTGGTTCAAATAAAAGTTGTCTATTTTTTCAAGTTGATTAGAGTTGGTTATGGCATAGAAGAATGTGTCATGTAAATTTTGATAACATCATCAAGATAAGCAATATTCAGGCTATAAGAGATCTTCCAAAACTGGTGAAACCTACAAATAGTTTGTGCAAAGAATGTCAGCTAGGTAAACAGAGCAGAGTCTCTTTCAAAAGCAAAGATCAGTCCTCTACCGGTTTGTTGGAATTAGTACATACTGATCTCTGTGGTCTGATAAGAATCAAGAGTCTGCAAGGTGATAGATATTTCATGTTACTAATTGATGACCATTCCCAGATGATGTGGGTTACCTTCCTAAAAGAGAAATCAGAAGCCCTTGAGAAGTTCAAAATATTCAAAGCTATGGTAGAGAATCAAACCGGATTGAAACTGAAGTGTCTAAGGTCTGATAGAGGTGGTGAATTTACATCTGGTGAGTTCATTGACTTTTGTGAGAAGTAGGGTATAAAGAGATAGTTTTCTGCTTCTAGGACTCCACAGCAGAATGGAGTAGTTGAGAGAAAAAACCAGACCATTCAGGAAGCTGCCAGGACAATGATGTTGGAAGCAAATGTTCCTCAGATGTTTTGGAAAGAAGCTATCAGCACTGCAGTCTACACTCTCAATCAAGTTCAAATTAGAAACAATACCGGTAAGACCCCCTATGAACTTTGGTTTGGCATCACTCCAACTGTGAGATATTTCAGAGTATTTGGTAGCAAGTGTTATATTAAAAGAGATGAAGATCTAGGAAAGTTTGATGCTAGAAGTGATGAAGGAATTTTCTTGGGTTACTCCACTCAAAGCAAAGCATACCAGTGTTACAATAAGAGACTGAGGAAGCTGATAGAAAGTACTAATGTGAAAGTTGATGAAGGAATTGAGAAGCCCTCAAGGTTCTATGAATGTGATGAAGATGATCAGAATGATCCTCTGGTGCAAGGAGCTCCTTCCTCCTCTGAAATTTAGATCTAGACTGATCCGGTAAATCAGGAAGAAGAAGTTTGTCTGAATGAGCCTGATCAAGAATTAGTAGTGCAAGAAACTCCCAAAGTTCCAAGGTATGTAACTCTAAATCACTCTAAAGATTAGATCATAGGTGACAAAAGTAAAGGGGTACAAACAAGAAGAAGAATTGCTCAAGATTCAAATGAATACTGTCTGATTTCAAAGATTGAACCTAAGACAGTAAATGAAGCTTGCAATGATGAAAACTAGACCAAAGCAATGGAGGAAGAATTGATGCAAATTGAGAAAAATCGTACTTGGGATCTTGTTCCCAGACCTAGAGACAGGAATGTGATTGGAAACAAATGGGTCTTCTGGAACAAACTGAATGAAGCTGGTGAAGTAATCAGAAACGAAGCTAGATTGGTCTGCAAAGGCTACTCTCAAATAGAAGGAATTGATTTTGAAGAGACCTTTGCTCCTGTGGCAAGAATTGAAGTAGTCAGATTATTTCTTGCATTTGCTGCCGTCAAAGACTTCAAGGTATATCAGATGGATGTCAAGTCTGCCTTCCTAAATGGCGATCTGGAAGAAGAAGTTTACATTGAACAACTGGATGGATTTCAATTGTCTGATAATGATGATATGGTCTGTAAGTTGAAGAAAGCTTTGTATGTATTGAAGCAAGCCCCAAGAGCATGGTATGAAAGGTTGGATAAGCATCTTGTGCAGATTGGATTCAACAAAGGCACTGCTGATAGTAACTTATATTTCAAAATTGATCATGAGAACATTTTGATTGTTGAAGTGTTTGTGGATGATATCATTTTTGGAGGAAGAGATAGTATGTGCAAAACTTTTGCAAATCAGATGAACAATGAGTTTGAAATGTCTATGCTTGGTGAAATGAATTTCTTCTTGGGTCTGCAAATTACTCAAACAAAGAAAGGGATCTTCATTTCTCAGACCAAATATGTGAAAGAATTGTTGAGGAAATTTGGTATGGAAGATTCAAAGCCAATGAACACTCCTATGGCAACCGGATGTAAGTTGAGCAAAGATGATGACTCTCCAAAGGCAGATCAGACAAAGTATAGATCAATGATTTGTGGATTGTTGTATCTCACTCAGACTAGACTAGATATAATGCAGGCTGTTGGTCTTGTGGCAAGATTCCAGGCTGATCCTAGAGAATTTCATGTTATGGAAATCAAAAGAATTTTTAGGTACTTGAAAGGAACAATTGAGTATGGTCTATGGTACCCTAGAGATCTAGATTTCTCTCTTCATGCTTACACGGATGCAGATTGGGTAGGAGATGTGGATGACCGGAAGAGCACTAGTGGTGGAGCATTCTTTTTGGGGAAGAGATTGGTTTCTTGGCTAAGCAAGAAACAAGATGCAATATCTCTGTCTACAACTAAAGTAGAACACATTGCAGCAGCAAGTAGTTGCACTCAGATCTTATGGATGAAGCAGATGCTAAGAGAAATTAAAGTTGAATATGAGGAGCCTATCACAATTTTCTATGATAATTCAAGTGCAATTAATATTTCTAAGAATCCGGTATTGCATTCTAAGACTAAGCGCATATCTATCAAGTTTCACTTTTTGAGAGAACAAGTGAACAAGGAAGAAGTCAGATTGGAGTATGTTCCCTCCAAGGATCAAATTGCAGATATCTTCACTAAACCTCTTCCCAAGGACTCTTTTGAATATCTCTGGGAGAAGTTAGGGGTCATGGCCCCTCCGGTGATGAACTAGGATGCACTGATGTGCATCAATCCGGCGGATATCACAGTCATATCTTGTGATCCGGATTGATGATGGGGAGCTGCTACTAAGGGGGAGCAGCTGGTATGATTCTGATGTATTAGAATTGCAAGTATGAGCCCTTTGCCATTGATATCAAAGGGGGAGAGAAGACATGTGAAAAACAAGTGGCTGATGATCAAAAGGGGTAGTAAAGGAGGAGAAGACATGTTGCTGATAGGGGGAGCTGTGATAGAAAGGAGAAGTTCTTGTCTTGATAGTTTTTCACATCATATGTTGCCATCAATGACAAAGGGGGAGATTGTTGCAAGTATGAGGTGAACTAGTGTTGTCATTGATGTCAACATACTCATATTGCATTGGTAAGAAGGTCTGGATGAGTTGTGTGCTGTTGTTATTGAGGAAATCAGTCTCCATCCGGAACAGTGAAGAACAGTGAAGAACAGTGATGAGAAGAAGGCAAATGTACTGTATAGGTTGAGAACCAGAGGATGCGGATCAAAGGGTTTGTAGATATGAGTCTCGAGATGCTTCAGCTAAGATTTTAGAGGTTCGCATGAAGATCTAAAGAAGTTGTGGCTGTCTGTGTGGAACCAGTTCCAGCAAGTGTTCAGAAGTGACAGAGGATCATAGAAAGGTCCGGTGAGGTCCGGAATTGTATTATCCTAATCTACAGATTGGAAGGAGTGTTTGGGATGTCCTTGTGATGTGTCATCTCGAGTTGTGTATGATTTTGAGGTCTAGAAGTACCTTTTGCATTGTGACAGTGGCGACAGACTGTGTTCTTGAAGTACTGGATGATGAAGAGAAGAATTCTGGTAAGCTGATGAAGTGCAGATGTTTTTGATGATTTAGGGAAGGTTATGATGATCATTGGATCATATCTAGTTCGTGTTGGCGGTCTGCATTGAAGTTAGAGTTGGATTTGATGTTATGGCTACCAGTTGGTGTTCTTCTTGTAATAGGCCGACCGGATGTCGACCAAATGTTCTACACGCCTTGCGAATGTTATTGTGATGTTTGCCGACTTAGATGATTGGTCCTAAGTCGATGTCTTGTATAAATAAGTGTTTGAGAATTCATTTTGTGGTGTGGATCATGGGGATGAGTGTGGTATAGTAAAGAGAAGTGCGAAAGGTAGAGCAAGGGTTTTTGGGCTTAAATAGAACTGATCTGGACATGGTAGAGATGTCATTCTCTAGTTCAAGATTGTGATTCTTATCACTCTGTAGACAGTGTGTCTCCTTGTAGGCAGTGTGCCTCTTTGTGAGCAGTGTGCTCGGGTAGTGAGCCCTAATTGGCATGTGCCATTCATTTTTCTTATTCTTCTAACAGAGAATAATCCTTGGGTTAATCACCCCGTGGTTTTTCCCTTAACCGGGTTCTCCATGTCAAAATCTTGGTGTTCTATGTGTTGATGTTTATCTGCTCTTATGTTTATGCATTATGCTTTCATGGATGGTTAATTGATATACTGTTAACTAACAAAGAAGAATCAAGTGTTTGAAGTAAGAGCAAGTTTTTATACAACTGATTCACCCCCCCCTCTCTGTTGTATGTCCTAGATCCAACAGTCCCATGCTAAAATTATCATATAAATATTATTGCAATATCCCCTTGGACACTTGCAAAATTAGATAGAGTTATTTGTAAAACTATGAGACATGATCCTTAGTGTTGTACAAATGCAACATGATCCATAGGGTTGTGTAAGATTTATAGGGTGTCTTTTGAGTTGCACAAAATGATTCCTATCACTATGTGAATTATGCATCATGCAAGGAACCATGTACTTTGTGTTGGATCAAGTGGCATTGTTTAGGCGGCACATGATGCAAGGACTTATGCACGAGGTTGTACATTTCTATGTGAGTGACTAAGGCTAACATGCAAGCTTGTACAATAACATGTAGATCATGATGTGAACAAAAAATGTGCTTTCCATTTATCCATTTAACCAATCTTCCTTTGTCTATTTTCTCGGGCATATCTAGTTTGAGAGACTAAAACTTTCAACCCAAAACTTAAATTATCTTTCTTTGACAATTAAACTTTGAAACCTAAAGGCATACAAAAATGATCTACACTGCACCTATCCATATTACATAATGATCAACAAAAATGATTTGTATTAATCAAATATCCATATAGGCATACATCAATATCTGTCAATATAAGTATAACATATATATAAAATAGCCATATAGGCTTACAAGAATGCCATATAGACATACAATGTCAACTATATGCAATACAAAATATATGTCCACAAATGCCATATAGGCATACAACAAAGGAACACAATAAAAAGTCATTCCCCTCTGTCCAGTGAAGAGAATAGATCATGGGTAGCCTTTGATCTTTGAGGGGATGGAGACACATATAAGGGTGGTGTACTATGAAGCTGAGGGTTGCTCCTTCTATTTAGTTGTTCATGGATCTGTAGCTGTTACAATAAAGTATAGACATTAATATATAGAAATTACATTATAAAAATGAAACATTTAGCAAAATATTCACTTACCGCTATATGAAAATCTATCTTCTCATTTGCCTCAGTACCAGGATTAGGTTGTGCCGATGTCATTTCCTATAGAAACCATCCAGATAGAAATTAAACTTCAAATCAATAATAATTTGATTTTTCAAAAATAAACAACTATAACAATGAATGTAATTTGAAATTTACTAATCTGCTTCATACCCCCGTCAAAGGCATGGAGCTATGAATCGCATAGGACACACCATGCTCTATTGCCCTATGAACATCGGGAGGTGTCTCCGCAGCCTGCATCATCTAAAAATAAAACAACATTATTCAATTATGAAAACTATAATAGTGATGCAAGTCATGGCTCCTAACATACACACACGTTCACCTAAACATGGAAGTACACACAATAAAGCACACAAGTCACATGCATATATACAAATTAGATGAAGATTCATGACTATTGTTTGGTATAAGGGTCAACAAAGGAGGGACCATAGTAGCATCAAATTTCAGGTTTAAGAAGTCAAAGAGGGAGTGAAGGTGTTAGTTTAGGTTTAGGTTGGTGGTAGGGTGGGGTAGGGTTGTGCTCAAATTTTTGTTTGTTTGGTAGTCATGGAGGTAGGACAATGCCTAAGATAGAGTTTCTGGGTTTACGGGACAATGCCTAAACTAGAAATCACATAGACATTAGGTAAGTTTATGGGTTTACGGGAAGGAGGAATATCAAGAGTTTGTGGGATAATAGGAGGGATGAAAGATACTATATAGGAGAAGAAAAACCTTATTTTAAAATTTTCTTATCATTTTCTTTGTCTTGAGGTTTGTCAAGGGGTGGGTTGGAAGCAAACTAGGTCTGGGACATCTCGTAGGGGTATATTAGGAAATAGGTAGGGTAGATATGGGTTGGTTAGTATGTTGGGTGTAGTGTTGGGGAAGTTTCTTAGGCCTACTTTTAGAAGTGGATGGAGAAAGGCCCTACACTTTATCTTTTACTTTATCTTGGAGGGGTGTTATATGGGAGATAGAAGTCAATGAGGAAGGTGAAGTAGTAATAGGTGGATAGATGGTGGGGAAGATAGGGGCATAGCTAGTGAAGTAGGTGAATTAATAGAAAGAGGTTGTGGGGTTGGGGCAGCAATGCATTTAGAGGCATAAGATAGGTAAAGGTGAAAGAGGGAATTGGTATGAGGTTGAGGTGGACCAGAAGGGGTTGACAAAAATGATCTAAGGAGAAGTGTCTTAAGGTAACAACTAATTGGTATGGGCTATGAGAAATGCTGAAGATATTACCATCATGGGGAATTTAAGGCACTAGTGGATGACAGTTCAGGGACAACCCACATTGCAATGATCCAAGGATGACATAAGAGAATAGATAGTGCTATGAGGTGGGGATGATATGACATGATACATCTAGGTATTTAGGTCCTACCTAGATTAGCAGGGTGAGGGATCCAAAAGTGGGTATAGAAGTGTCAATATGTGTACACTAGGAGATATTTGAGGGGGATAAGAATCTCTTTGTAACCTAGTGATGTATAAGTGTTCCTCTATAACTAAATTAATTCCACCTTGATGTATAAGTGATCCACCTTGATTCAACTATCATTTTATAGTGTACTTGTGCCTCAATCTACAGAGGATCATTATAATCATCAATAGGCACATTATCAAACAAGAAGGTGATGTCAGGTGTAGGAGTGGGTTGAAAAATGAAATTATAAGATTAAATGTCTAATGTGCCTATCATCTCAAAGAATATAATAGTATTAAAGAAAGGGTCCTCATTAGACTTAGGTGGGTTAGATGTAGGATCAAAAGTAGGGATTGAAGAAATTGAGTCAATAGGATTGACATAGTTTGTAGGGGAATGGGTTAGTGTAGATTCATTAATCAATGTAATCAATGATATGAATATAAACTACAAAAATCTAGTAAGTACAATTCATTAGTTAAACTATTTATTTTATTACCTGAGTGAAGATTTGAACTCCACCACTACTACCAGGTGTTGCCATGAAATCTCCAATATTAACCTATTCAACAACCAAAATCATATATTAGAATACCATTCATATAATAATGCTATTCACATGTAATATTTATAATTGTTTTCTAGTTACATACCCCAACAGTAGATGTCGTAGTGTAATATGGAGGTGGAGAACTACTGAAGACAGAATGAACACTATGACCCTGAAATTTTATTCAAATCATCAAACTAAATTAGTTAATCTTTCATTTCAAAAATGAAATTTAATAAATTAAATTCAATGAACTTGCTAACATTTACTTGAGTATCAAGGCTGAAAGTCTCACTCAAGAGGAGATCTGTCATCAACGTCTTTTCAGATGCAAATGTAGCTTGCGCACTTGCGTTCTAACTATCCGTGGGGTCATAACCATAGGCTGACCTGCAAGCCTGACAAGTATGGGGTGTAACCCTACTCCTCGAACTCTCCCACGGGCCACGCTCTATTGCAGGACTGGCATGCTGTATGATACTCTGGGTCAAGGCACTAATGGACCGAAGTGTCTCGACCTCAGCACTCTCCTTCATAATGGAAGGGATAGACACGTGCTCATGGGCTAGTCTAGTGAGTGCTCATCTCGCTGTCTGCTATGGGTCAACACATGCCCTTGGTCTATCTTGTGCTGACCCCCCACCTCTACCCTGAAAGTTCTGCATATCAAAATAGTTTGACACTTTATTTTTTACAAACTCGCAGTAGAGTTTCCTAAAAAAGTATTGCGGGACCTCATTATTGTTGCATGGAGGATGGTCAAAAACCATCCACCACCTCTGCTCAAAATTGCCCCTTATCACTTGGTTGTTGCACAAATGGATAGGGAACCTCTTGCATGTAAGGGGTAGAAGTTGATTTGTTTGTGGGTCTATAAAATAGAACACAAGTCCAATTTTGTAATTTGTTCATTTTTGACTTTCTCATATGACAACTTGTCTGCATAGTATTCTCTAAATTCTCCCTCTTTTCAGATCAACTAGTTATTTGCTTGCTAATTGAATCTACATTTGATAACATAGATTCAAGAGATTGAGCAAGAGTGGATCTATGCAAGGTTGAAGTTGCAGGATCTTTCAACCTTGTAATTATATCTTCAATTTTTTTTATTGTTTTCAATTTGCCCCATTAGATTTTCTTGTGTTCCAGGGGCATGTCGAGGAATGGATGGAGGAGTTTGTTGTTCGGGTTATTCTTCAGTAGGTATTTGTTGTTAAGGTGATTTAGGATTTTGTGGATTTTTAGGAGGAGGAGGAGGAGGTGCATTATCATTTCCTATAAATTAAAGAAATTTACATCAAAAATCTACTTAAACCTACCTATTTAACAACAAATTCAGACAAAAAACCAAATACAACTTACTCCTTCGACGTCCCTGACATCGTGACGATATTTTGACAATGAATCAGCGACGATAATGAATTTAACCTCCAATAACGTGAGCACACTCTCAAGGGTTTGCAGGCTGCGGTAGAAGAAAATGAAATGGGAAAATGAGGAAAAATGACAGGTCTTTTTTTAAATAGGAAAGAATATTGTGCTCGTGTTATAATGCGAGCGCGTTATGGCTTGGTCTTCCCGAGCCTTAGGCTCAACATCACCAAACCATAACGTGAGCACGTTATAATGCCCTCGCGTTATGGCCTAAAAGTTTTTTAAAGTTTGGCAACTTTTTGGCCCCTCAACTTTTTGCACTCGCCCATTTTTAATACCAGATAAGCTAGAAATAATTTGGGGACTCACCTTAAATTTCTTCCCACGTACAATTGACTGTCCATCTGAGAAGTTCTTGAGGAACTCCTGAACCAGTTGCTTATTATGACCCTCAAACTTCTTCATGAATTCTAGGCATCCCACTCTTTGAAATAGTTCTAAATTATTATTAAGTGCCAATAACTTATCTCCAGAAGTTGGTTCTAATTTGCGCTTTTCTCCTCCCATCCTATTCTTTGCTAGCAACTTTGCTAAGTGTCTCTTGAATTCCGTGGCACACCAAGGTGAAAAATATTTCAGACAACTGATATGTAGATTAACAAAACACAGTCGTTATGGCCACTTGTAGTCTGATAATGCTGATAGGACATAGATTAATTCATGGCATTTAGCTGTTCTGTTTCTAATCATTACCTTGCATGGAATGGAATGGGTGAGCCACCACCTCTTCCAGTGAAGGTACAATTCACACAATTTACTAAATTTGGAAAAGATGGGGGAACATGTCAATTTATTTAATTTTATTCACAATAATTTACCTACTTAAGATAAAAGATGTATGTGCCTTTCATTCCTTCATTGATTTGAAAGTTACCTCATGTATGCTGACATCATGGCATCATAGATAGTGGTGTTATTAGATTTAGATGGGATGGTAAAGGGTGGTAATGGATTTATTATTAATGAAGATGGGGTGGTGAAAAAGTGTTCTAATTATTATGACAATAGGTTGTCACAATAATTTTATTTATTATGGTAAGAGATGGCAATATAGGACCTGAATTTCTGAGCTGGTGGTGGCATGGAAAAATTTAGAGATGACAATGGGTATGTTGTTGATGATGTTAGAGCATTTGCAAAGAAGGGGAAATCATGAAATTCTGGAGCATCGCTAAAAGATGCAACTGGAGTATAGGAACAATTCCGGAGCATCACTGAAAGATGCAGCCAGGATGAAAGATGCAACCGGAATGAAAGAACAAGGTTCCAGAGCATCACTGAAAGATGCATCGAAATGCAGGAACAACAAAGGAACAAGTTCCGAAGCATTGCTGAAAGATGCACCAGAATGAAGAACAAGGTTTTGGAGCATCACTGAAAGATGCAGCCATAATGAAGAATGAAGTTCTAGAGCATCGCTGAAAGATGCAGCCGCAATGTAGGAACAAAGTTTTGGAGCATTGTTAAAAGATGCAGTTGGAATGGAGGAACAAAGTTTTGGATTATCATTGAAAGATGCAGCCAAAATGAAAAATGAAGTTCTAGAGCATCACTGAAAGATGTGCTAGAATGAAGAATGAAGTTCTGGAGCATTGCTGAAAGATGCAACCGGAATGAAAAACAAAGTTCTGGAGCATCACTGAAAGATGCATCAGAATGTAGGAACAAAGTTCCAAAGCATCGCTGAAAGATGCGCCAGAATGCAAGAACAACATGAAGGGACAAGTTTCGGAGCATTGCTGAAAGATGTGTTCGAATGCATAACAAAGTTCTAGAGCATCACTGAAAGATGTGCTGGAATGTGGTTCTTGGACAAAGATGAAGTCCTGCAAAATAATAATGAATTTTAGACAACTACAAAGATGAAGACACAATAAGAATGCTTCAAAATAAATCATGAGTACATACATATATATATTATTACTCATTTAGCTAAAAATTACACTACCTTTGTTGTAGCAGAGTCAATACATTGGGTTTCTCCTTACATTTCTACCATTTGCGTAAATTCTTCTTTGTTAACATGTTTGTGGTAGATTCATAATCGATGACCGTTGACTAAGAGAGTTTGAGTGTCATCATGTAGGGGTTTAAGTTGCACTGCTCCATTTGGAAATACTTTAGAAATCTTATATGGACCTAGCCAATGAGTTCTTAGTTTACCTTTTTGATCTTTGTAACTAGAATCAAATAACAGTGCCCAATCCCCGTTCTGGAACTCTCTTTCTTTTACATGTTTATCATGCTAGGGATTTCATTGTTGTTTAACTAACTCAGTTTGGTGAATAGCTTCTAGTCAGAGTTCATCTAATTCACTAAGCTACAAGACTCTTTCAACTTGGGATCCACCAAGGTTGAGGCCTACCTCCATTGCTGTTCTAAGCGTTTGAAGTTCAATTTCAATGGGTAAGAGAGGTTTCTTCCCAAAGACTAACTCATAAGGAGTAAGACCGGTAGTTGATTTCTAGGTTGTATTATAGGCCCAAACAACTTCAAGTAATTTTCTGGCCCAGTCTCTTCTTACTAATGAAACTATTTTTGTCAAAATGTTTTCAAGCTCCCTATTAGTAACTTCTACTTGACCATTTGCTTGTGGGTGATAAAGTGATGAATTTTTATGGCTTACTTGGAAATGATCAGTAAAGGCTAGCAAGACTTTGGACATAAACTGGGGTCCTTAATCTATGACAATTGATCTAGGGGCTCCAAATCTGAGAAAAATCATGTTATACAGGAAGTTGACAACTTGTTCTTCCTTAGCAACTCTCAAGGCTTGGACTTCCACCCACTTAGTCAGATAGTCAGTACAAACCAAAATGTATTCTTTACCCTATGAAGGAGGATCTATAGGATCGATAAAATCTAATCCCCACTTTTCAAATGGTTCAAAAACTACCTGCAGCTATAGAGGCATCTCATTGGATGCCGTGGGTCTTCCTACTCGTTGGCATTCATCACAATGGCGAACATAGTTTTTTGTCTTTATGCATGGAGGGCCAATAATATCTTACACCTAAGATTTTATGGGACGTCCTCTTGGTGGAGTAATGACCTCCAGAGGGATCATCATGGCAAGCTTTGAGGATGCTGTATGTTTCATCTGATTTGACATAGCATCGTAAAACTAGATCAGGGACACATTAAAATAGCACCCATTAATCCATTTGAACTTTTCTTGAATGAGGTGTTTCTTTTGTTTTGACGTAAAGTTTGGTGGTAACTCAAAAGTAGCAAGATAGTTGGCGATGTCTACAAACCAGGGGGTTTTAATGGAGATGGCAAATAAATTTTCATATGGGAATTCATCTTGTACAGGGGCACAATCTCCATTGTCTTGTTTGATCTAGGATAAGAAATCTGTGACTACATTGAACTTCCTAGGCTTATCAATGATGGTCACGTTGAATTCTTGGAGAAGCAATAACCATCAGATTATTCTTTTGTTTACTGTAGGTTTGTTCATTAGGTATTTGATAGATGAATGGTCTGTGAACATAGATACTTTGTACCTTGTGATGTAATGTCAAAATTTATTGATAGCATGAACCCCAACTAAGAATTCTTTCTCCATAGTGGTATAGTTCTGTTTGGTGGGAGTGAAATTCTTACTAATGAAATAGATGGCATATTTTCCTCCATTCTCATCTTCCTGACCTAAAACTACTCCAATAGCATCATTGGAAGCATCTGCGTAGATATGGAAGGGAAGGTTCCAGTTAGGTACATGTAGGATAGGAGAAGAAATGAGTTTCTCCTTAATGATCTCAAATGATGTTTCACATTTTGCTGTTCAGACAAAATCTATATCCTTTTGGAGAAGGGAGAACATGGGGACTGCAATCTTGTTGAAGTTTTCTATGAATCTTCGGTAGTACTCGGCATGTCCTAAGAAACTTCTGACATTAGTTTGGTTCTTTGGAGTCTCTAGTTGTTGTATCACTTCAATTTTCTTAGGATCCACTTTAATCCCTTCAGCTGAGATGTGGTGTCCCAACACTATCCCTTGTTCTACCATTATTAAACATTTTTCATGGCTCAAGGATAGATGATGGTCCTCACATCACTTCAACACCTTGTCCAAAATTTTAAGAGCTTCATCAAAAGTGGAACCATACACTGTGAAGTCATCCATATGGACTTCCACACAAGCATTTACTAGCTCAGCAAATATGGCCAAAACAACTCTTTGAAATGTTGTAGGAGTGTTACATAGCCCGAAGGGAAGAACTCGATATGCTAATTTTCCCCAGGGACAGGTAAAAGTTATTTTGTCCCGGTCCTCTACTACTACTTGTATTTTGTTATATCCACTAAATCCGTCCAGGAATGAGAAATACTTCCTTCCAGTTAAATTATCCAAGACCTGGTATATGAAAGGTAAAGGGAAGTAATCTCTATAGGTGGCTTTGTTGAGCTCTCTATAATCAACACACACTCTCCACTTCCATTTTTCTTTGGGACTACTACTAGAGGTGAAACCCATTTTCTATCAGAGATGGGATAGATGAATCCTACTTGCCACTAGTACAAAAAGAGCAATATATTACTAAAAAAACTACTAAAAACTGCTTATAAATGACCAAACATGGTCACATGACCATTAGTAGTTTATTGCTAGTCATTTATAACACGACCAAATTGATGACTAAACGATTTTTAGTCATTTATTGGTTGTTTTGATTGATCGATTTGGTAGTATATTTAGTCATTGATTACTATAATCTGGTCACTTATTTAGTCATTTTTTATTCACTGATATTTAGTCATTGATTGTTATTAACTAGTCACTTATTTAGTCATTTTTATTCACTAATTTCTGTCCATTTGGTAGTGTATTTAGTCATTAATTTTAATCATCATTTTGATCAATTTGGTAGTATATTTAGTCATTTTTATTCACTGATTTAACACTGGTCATATATTTAGTCATATTTATTTACTGTTCATTGATTTCTGTCAATTGGTAGTATATTTAGTCAATTTAATTATTAATTGACATCAATTATTAGAATATTTAGTCATTTTGAAGCTTGCATTTAGTCATTAGTATATTTAGTAGTATATTTTGAAGCTTGCACAATGAAATAGCTTTGAGAAGGTAAAAAAGATTGTTTTATTGATAAAAAATGCTTACAAACAACATATAAATCTGAAAATAAGTTACAATGCTTTCTCTTTGCTAAAAAAACCTTCATGGTTACAATACATAGATCAAAGAATGAGCAATAAACCAATTTTCTAAGTATCACTGAGCATAGAAGCACAAAGACATTCATAGATGTCTTCTTCACAAATCCATGACTGTCCCATGAAGCTCACTGTCCTAGTTCAAGATCACACTGTCATCTTTATAGAGATCCTGTCTCATGGACCCAACTTGTTCTGGTTCATAAGGTGCCACTGTGAATTGTTACCTGTAGAAATAAACTATCCTTATCTCTGATAGCTACTGTTTTAGCCTTGTTAGGCCACTGTTACTATAAGACAATTAGGATATTGTTAGAATTTTGAAACTGAAACAGAGGATAGGTTTGGATCTATTGTATTAATTCTCAGCATTAGAGATCCAATGATAGTGAATGCATATACTTGTGGTTACCAATGTGGAAAAGGCCCCTAAATAGTTTGACATGCATCCGTTATAAGCTTCTTGAGAGTCCAAAAATCTAGACTGTAGCATGGTGATTACTGTCAAGTGGAAGACAATCTTAAGACTTCCTTAAACCCTCGGCCTAACTGATAACTCTTCCACAGAAGACAAGAAAATGCATCAAATAACTCATGCATCACCTCCTCATTGCCAACATATTCATCATCCATCTCCAACTGCTTCAACACCTGATGGGCTAACAAGAGACCAGTACAGTATGCTGTAAAAGAAAATGAGAGATGCATAAATATCCATTGTAACAAATAGAAAGAATCCTAGAATCAGATAAGTCATCAATGCATGCACAGTAACGTATACTAGAAGCCCTAAGATTTTCTCAAAAAGGATAATGTACAAACAAACCTGCTCATTGTGCAATATGCAAAACTCTTGCCATAACTCTTGCCAAAACTCTTGCAATAACTCTTGCCCTATCTCTTGCCATAGCTCAAATTAATTCTAATCATTATAGCTAATAATTTTAAATCTTTGAAGATCCATGCAACTAAACAGGTAGAACGTGCAATATGCAAAACTGCGTTGGTTTACCATAGAATGTATCCACTTGAGGAAATGTAGAAGTTTAAAACTTTAATTTGAATAAATCCATTCCTTTGGCAAAAAGTTGCACCTTTCACTAATTTTATAGTCTTATTAAATCTATTTAGGCTATCATTTTCCAAATGTCTCCTCTTCAATAAAAAATAGTCTAAATTTCGAAAGGTATCTAGTCTTGCAATATCAAGCTTAGGGGCTAAACAGGATTTACCTACCACCTTTCAAAAAAAAATGTACCATATGGTTAGACTTAAGATTCAATCACAAATATAAGTTCAGTACATTCAATTACCCAAAAAAAACATGTCACAGTGGGCCAAAAATGTCCCTAGTTCTATATTTGGTGAAAATGTTTCAGCTATTGTGGTGATTGGTCTTAAATTTAAATCTAAAATAAAGGTAAGAAGTTTCAACCATTGTAATATTTGCCAGTGCCACTATCAATCTAGTATCTACTTGTTTTTTTCCTTATTTTCCTTATTTCACCAATGTTGCATAGACTTTCTTCCAATGTTTGGGTCCAAACTAGATAAATAACACTTAAGTTCAAACCAAAAGTCTCAGTGCAGAATCTAATGTGGAAGCATAGACAAGGCATGTGAACTGTTTGCTAGAATGCCTCAAAGAAATATGGTCTCATGGACTGCAATGATTATAGGATATGCACAAAATGGATTTGTTGAAAAGGCTTTAGAAATTTTAAAGCAAATGCAATTGGCTAGTGTAAAGCCAAATTCCACAACCTTTGCCAGCATCCTCCCTACTTATGTCAAAATGGGAGCTTTGGAATAGGGTATGGACATCCATCAAAACATAATGGAAGGGGGCGTTTTTTCAGATATTATAGTTGGAAATGCTCTGGTAGACATGAATACAAAATGTGGAAGCATAGACAAGGCACAAGAACTATTTGACATAATGCCTCAAAGAAATGCCATCTCATGGAATGAAATGATTGCCGGATATGCACAAAATGGATTTGTTGAAAAGGCTTTAGAAAATTTAAAGCAAATGCAATTGGTTGGTGTAAAGCCAAATTCCACAACCTTTACCAGCATCCTTCCTGCCTGTGCCAAAATGGGAGCATTGGAACAAGGTATGTACATCCATCAAAAAGTAATGGATAGAGGAATTTTGTCAGATGTTGTAGTTTCAACTACCCTGGTAGACATGTATGCAAAATGTAGAAGCATTGACAAGGCATGTGAACTATTTGGCAAAATGCCTCAAAGAGATGTCATCTCATGGAATGCAATGATTGCGAGATATGCACAAAATGGATTTTTTTAAAAGGCTTTAGAAACTTTCAAGCAAATATAATTAGCAGGTGTAAAGCCAAATTCAACAACCTTTGCCAGCATCCTCCCTGCCTGTGCCAAAATGGGAGCTTTGGAACAGGGTATGGACATCCATCATAACATAATAGAAGGGGGATTTTTGTCAGATATTATAGTTGGAAATGCTCTGGTAGATATGTATGAAAAATGTGGAAGTATAGATAAGGCATGTGAACTGTTTGATGGAATGGCTCAAAGAGATGTCATCTCTTGGAATGCAATGATTGCAGGATATGCACAAAATGGATTTTTTGAAAAGGATTTAGAAAATTTCAAGCAAATGCAATTAGCAGGTGTAAATCCAAATTTGACAACCTTTGCCAGCAACCATGTGGTGGATCTTACCAATCAGATGCAAGGAAGAGAGGAATAGAGAAACCACCTGCAATAGGGGACATACAACACCCCACATTTGAATTCCTCCTTCTGCTCCAGACTGCCTGGGAAAGGAAGGATTCTCTTTGCTTCCTTCTCTAGGATCGTGTTGAATGAATGCCTAGAGGAGTCAATAGGTTTTGATAGTAGTTTGGGTTTCCCAAGCCTCTCTACTCTATATTCAGGGATAGTTAATTTGATCCATTTGAAGAACTACAGTAGCTCATTCAATGAAAGAAGCTAACTTCTCCATCCATCAAATCATTCTCCTCCACAAGAGTTGATGATTTCTTTGTAGGTAGGTCTTTCTCTTCTGTTTGACCTGCTCTAATCGAGACAGTCAATCATTCGATGAAAGCTTTTCCTCCACCAGAACTAGGAATTGGAACATAGGATATGAGAGATTTTTTGATGTGATATCATAGAACATGCTTCCACATTTTGCATACATGTCTAACATCCCACATCACCTGCATCACCCGTTCTCCCGTAAGCACTTCAAGTCATGCCTGCAGTGATGCAGGACACCATAGACATGTCTTGAAGTGCTTGCGGGAGAGCGGGTGATGGGGGTGTTAGACATGTATGCAAAATGTGGAAGCATAGACAAGGGACGTGAATTGTTTAAAAGAATGCCTCAAAGAAATGTGGTCTCATGGGTTGCAATGATTGTAGGATATGCACAAAATGGATTTGTTGAAAAGCTTTAGAAATTTTAAAGCAAATGCAATTGGCTAGTTTAAAGCCAAATTCTACAACCTTAGCTAGCATCCTCCCTACCTGTGTCAAAATGGGAGCATTGGAATAAGGTATGGACATCCATCAAAACATAAAGGATAGAGGAATTTTGTCAGATGTTGTAGTTGCAACTGCCTTGCATGTATGCAAAATGTGAAAGTATAGACAAGGCACATGAACTGCAATGATTGCAGGATATGCACAAAATGGATTTGTTGAAAAGGCTTTAGAAATTTTAAAGCAAATACAATTGGCTAGTGCAAAGCCAAATTCCACAACCTTTGCCAGCATCCTCCCTGCCTGTGTTAATATGGGAGCT
The DNA here is from genome assembly GCA_027924645.1 of Cunninghamia lanceolata. NCBI lineage: Eukaryota > Viridiplantae > Streptophyta > Pinopsida > Cupressales > Cupressaceae > Cunninghamia > Cunninghamia lanceolata. The sequence continues at coordinate 790,721 of BSBN01000135.1, read as the reverse complement.
TTGGAATAGGGTATGGATCATGAGATTATATGCAGGATCAACAATACTAAACAAAGTATTCCAACCAAGAGAAGATAGTTGTCCACCTGCAAAAAAGACCACATGACTTTAAAACATAGTCCATACATATTAGGAAATCCTTAACATTTATCAATTAAGATCATTTATACATTGAACTTAGTTCGAAATTGTAATGTTCATATTCTTTTAATGAAAACATGGGTTCCATTGACTAAGAACTTGGTTTTCATGTTAACGATAAACTATTACTAGTGATAAATTTTAAGAACTGCATATGTTGTGCATTAAGTCAATCTTAGTGCACTATGAGTTCAACAATTCCCTCAGCTTGACAAAAACGTTCTAGCCTCAAATTCTCAAAAGATTTGGCACACGTTCACAATAATTTTATCTTGTTTATATTCAATTGATGTATGGAAGAACATGTAAAGTGAGAGAACAATACCTGGAGCTATAAATAAGATGAAATAAGGTATAATTGCACTTAGGAGGCAAATTATAGATGAAGCAGACAAAGCCCTACAACACTTTTACAATATGAATAAGAGGGGAAAAACTTTTTATTTCTAGATATAGATAAAATTTCATCTGCAAATTGGTTATATTATTAGCATTGCATAGAAAAATGAAATAAGGTTTATGCTAGTAAATGACATACCCTTGAGCATTGTCAAACATGAATCTTAGAACATAGCTTAGAAGAAGTTGAGCTGGTAAACTCACCACCAGCAGAAGCATGATTATAGGGATTGCTTCTTGTTATGCAAAAGCACATTAGTTAAAATGCTAATAAGTTATTAAATTAATTTCTATGTATCTACTATGGGCATCCATTAAAACATAAAGGATAGAGGAATTTTGTTAGATGTTGTAGTTGCAAGTGCCCTGTTAGACATGTATGCAAAATGTGGAAGCATAGACAAGGCATGTGAACTATTTGATGGAATGCCTCAAAGAAATGTGGTCTCATGGACTGCAATGATTGCAGGGTATGCACAAAATGGATTTGTTGAAAAGGCTTTAGGAATTTTAAAGCAAATGCAATTGGCTGGTGTAAAGCCAAATTCCACAACCTTTGCCAGCATCCTCCCTACCTGTGTCAAAATTGTAAGGAAAACACAAGTGCGGAAAATAGCTTTCCTAATGTTAATTCCCTGGGGACAGTGTAGACAGGTAACTTTTCAAACTAAATAACACAGATAAGTACATGAGAGAAACCAGAAATAGACAATATTCAGAACACAGACACACAGTATTACGTGGGAAAACCCTTACGGGTAAAAAACCCACCACCACAATAAAAGCTATCTTTATTATAGTAAACTCTAAGCTTACAATAAAGATACCCAACTCTTTTGTTCAGGTATCAATTCTATGACAATTATACAATATTACATCTGCACATCTACAGAATAAACTGTATAATTAGAATAGTTTCATCGATCTCTAAAAAATTATCGACGAGCTCACCAAAACTGTATATATACCACAGTCTTCAAGAGCAGAAAAAACCGTTTCCACTTCTGCCCTAACTGCAATTACAACTTACTCTGCCCGCTATCTCAACTGTTGCGTAACTGCTGTCTGACAGTTTACATTTTCGTGGGAAACATTAGTCCCACATGCATCGAGTTGCGTTTGCTATTCCGGTTTATAAGCATGAATGAACCAAAGAGCATTGTCGGCAATTTTATTGCCGACAATACCAAGCCTTTGTCCATCGGCATAACAACCCCCATCGGCCCTCAGACTTCACCTCCCACCGATGAGCATAGTCTCCCCGATCACCACGGTTAACATCGGAATAACTTTCACCATCGGCACAAGAATTAGCTCCCGCTCCGACAGTGCTCTGTCTCACCGATACCTCCATCGGGATAACTGTCACCATCGGCACAAGAATTAGCTCCCGCTCCAACAATCCTCTGTCCCACTAATACCTCCATCGGGATAACCGCATTACATCATCTCATAACCTTTCGGCTATGCCGACGGGTATTCTCTTGCCGATAGACATACGCCATCGGAGTAACACCCTAGAGTTTGGCCGATAGGCCTTGTCTCACCGACGACCTACCCATAACCTTCGTCAGAGTGACTAGTGTCCATCGGCCCAAAGATATAATGCTTCGCCGATGGTCTTCGTTTCACCGATGGCAATGGTCTTCAACTCAGTCTTGTCGATAGCACTTCGTCACAATGATGCCAACATCGCATATGCTTGAACCAATGAACCAGGGAGTCATTGAACCTACCAACTGAACTCCAGAAAGGTTCAACGAAGAGGTTCAACAAAGAGGTTCAAAGAATAAGTTCAACGAAGAGGTTCAATGCATGGGTTCAACTAAGAGGTTCAAGTAGTAATTTGAGACACAAGTTCTCTTAAAAAATGGGAGATTTGGAATAGGATATGGATCATGAGATTATATGCAGGATCAACAATACTAAACAAAGTATTCCAACCAAGAGAAGATAGTTGTCCACCTGCAAAAAATACCACATAACTTTAAAACATAGTCCATACATATTAGGAAATCATTAACATTTATCAATTAAGATCATTTATACATTGAACTTAGTTGCAAATTGCAATGTCCATATTCTTTTACTGAAAACATGGGTTCCATTGACTAAGAACTTGGTTTTCATGTTAACGATAAACTATTACCAGTGATAAATTTTAAGAATTGTATATGTTGTGCATTAAGTCAATCTTAGTGTACTATGAGTTCAACAATTCCCTCAGCTTGACAAAAGCATTCTAGCCTCAAATTCTCAAAAGATCTGGCACATATGTTCACAATAATTTTATCTTGTTTATATTCAATTGATGTATGGAAGAACATCTAAAGTGAGAGAACAATACCTAGAGCTATAAATAGGATGAAATAAGGTATAATTGCACTTAGGAGGCAAATTATAGATGAAGCAGACAAAGCCCTGCAACACTTTTACAATATGAATAAGAGGGGAAAAAACTTGTTATTTCTAGATATAGATAAAATTTCATTTGCAAATTGGTTATATTATTAGCATTGCATAGAAAAATGAAATAAGGTTTATGCTAGTAAATGACATACCCTTGAGCACTATCAAACATGAAGCTTAGAACATAGTTTAGAAGAAGTTGAGCTGGTAAACTCACCACCACCAGAAGCATGATTATATGGATTGCTTGTTATGCAAAAGCACATTAGTTAAAATACTGATAAATTACTAAATTACTTTCTATGTATCTAATATGGACATCCATCAAAACATAAAGGATAGAGGAATTTTGTTAGATGTTGTAGTTGCAGATACCCTGTTAGACATGTATGCAAAATGTGAAAGCGTAGACAAGGCACGTGAACTATTTGATAGAATGCCTCAAAGAAATGTGATCTCATGGACTGCAATGATTGTAGGATATGCACAAAATGGATTTGTTAAAAAGGCTTTTGAAATTTTAAAGAAAATGCAATTGGCTGGTGTAAAGCCAAATTCCACAACCTTTGCCAACATCCTCCCTGCCTGTGTCAAAATGGGAGCTTTGGAATAGGGTATGGATATCCATCAAAACATAAAGGATAGAGGAATTTTGTCAGATGTTGTAGTTGCAACTGCCCTGTTAGACATGTATGCAAAATGTGGAAGCATAGACAAGGCATGTGAACTGTTTGACATAATGCCTCAAAGAAATGTGGTCTCATGGACTGCAATGATTGCAGGATATGCACAAAATGGATTTGTTGAAAAGGCTTTAGAAATTTTAAAGCAAATGCAATTGGCTAGTGTAAAGCATCCTCCCTGCCTATGTCAAAATGAGAGCTTTGGAATGCCAATGTTTCCACATTTTGCATCACCCACTCTCTCGTAGGCACTTCAAGTCATGCCTGTGGTGATGCAGGGCTTTCCCACATCACCGCAAACATGACTTGAAGTGCTTGTGGGAGAGCGGGTGATGCAAAATATGGAAGCATTGATAAGGCATGTGAATTGTTTGGCAGAATGCCTCAAAGAGATGTCATCTCATGGAATGTAATGATTGCGGGATATGCAAAAAATGGATTTTTTGAAAAGGCTTTAGAAACTTTCAAGCAAATGTAATTAGCAGGTGTAAATCCAATTCAACAACCTTTGCCAGCATCCTTCCTGCCTGTGCCAAAATGGGAGCTTTGGAATAGGGTATGGACATCCATCATAACATAATGGAAGGGGGATTTTTGTTAGATATTATAGTTGGAAATGCTCTAGTAGACATGTATGCAAAATGTGGAAGTATAGATAAGGCACGTGAACTATTTGATGGAATGGCTCAAAGAGATGTCATCTCTTGGAATGCAATGATTGCAGGATATGCACAAAATGGATTTGTTGAAAAGGCTTTAGAAATTTTAAAGCAAATGCAATTAGCTGGTGTAAAGCCAAATTCCACAACCTTTGCTAGCATCCTTCCTACCTGCGCCAAAATGGGAGCATTGGAACAAGGTATGGGCATCCATCAAAAAGTAATGGATAGAGGAATTTTATCAGATCAAGTTTAGAAGAGTGTAAAACCCATCCAGTTAACTCGAATGGCATATCAATGCATGCAATCCTATCCTTGGGAAAATGGTCTATAGACATACCCCAAACTGATCATAGAGAGATTAAATATAAAACAAAGTAATATACATAGGACAGAGCTTGCATTTCCCTTCACATGTGCTAAAAGTAGACTCCATAGTTATAGTAACAGCAGTGCTGGAACTAAAGATGTGGAATGCAGCTATAGATATCGTGAAAAGCAGGGCCATTCACTCCAATGGTCCAATGTACACAAGCATACATACTCTATGATACAACAATTAATTTAACAACTAACCAAGATGTACACTGTATGCCAATGCAATTGCTGGACAAATTTTCTTAAAAAGATAAATATACATGTAACAATTTTCTTCAGAGGTTGAAGGAACCTGCAAAATACAACAATGGTGTATGGCTAAACCCACTAAGTGAGAAATTCGATACAGAAGCTGGAATTATTTTCATCATAAGATAAGGTACCTATGCCAATTTGCTTCATAAGGTTAAGTAACCTATAAAATATGACAAAATGATAAGGGTGTTAGGCTCACTTTGACAGTGTCCAAACAAAAGCTTCCTTCCAAAAAATCATTCAAAGAACAATTCAAATGAAACATTCAATCCTTGCAGAGAAAAACACCCTTCAGAAGAAAAAGCACATTGCACCAGACATTTATTTTGTAGAGATGTTTCAACATAACATTTATCAATGATCAGTGAACATGAATCTGAATGGATATGAGGGAGTTAGCAGAGCCACACCTACCCTATACCATGATACAATAGGAAACTACAAGGAACTTCAAATTTCATCCACATAATATAAGCTACAAAAATATATCAAAATTTGAAATCATTCCAGAGAGAATTTGTGCATAAATTATTCTTTATTGAATTTTGTGCATAAGTTTTTATCAAGGTTGTGGTGATGGAAAATTAATCACAATTTGAAATCATTCAGGAAAAAAATTGTGCATAAGTTAATGGAAAGGTTGTGGTGATCAGAAGTAGCAAGTGGTTGATGGCTGCTGGGTGGGAGTTAGTTCACACACCAAACAAGTCAAATCAAGTGCTACAACAATGCAGGGCATGCACTTTTATCACTTGTAAGGTTATCCATTCAAATTTGCCCTTCAAATGCTAAGGAATAAGATGCTTAAAGAAGGAAACAACATACACTAGACGGGTAAAGCACAAAGCTATGTCACACTTTTATAAAGGAATCGACCAACAGGAGCAAAAAGTTTTAACTTCGACCTCATAAAAGTGGCATTTATGTTTTGAATTTCAAAATGATGTAAACTAACAAAATGTAGATCTCTTGATGAATTTTATGTATGTAATTTTTCAAAAATTTAAAAAAATTATTTTGACATTTTTTTTATAAATTTAAGAGTAAATTTTGAATTGCTGAAAATTTCAGGAAAAAGTGACTTTGAGTCCACATCACAAAAAAAGAGCAAACAATCTTATTTTTCCCTTATTTTTTTTCCCAAATAGATGAGTTCAATATCTAGTGCATGGAGAAAAAAAATCAGTTTTCAATGCATATTTTCTTCGTAATATCGTTCTTAAGTCAAACGTTACAGAATCTGATAGTTTTCATGTCACGTCAACTTTTGTATAATTTTTTTTATCATTTTCACAAAACCAATTATACCCTTTTGGAGAAGATTCTTTCCTCTAGTGCACCATATAATTTTGAAAAAAAATGGATGTGTTTTGATATTTGTTTTTTAAATTTCTAATGAGTGTCATCTCTGATTTTAACAACCTACTTGCAATAATTAAAAAAAAACATTTTAAAACTAATCAAAATATTAAAAAAAAACATATTTGAATTTTAGACTTAGAGCTCTACAAAAGGGTATTTTTTTAATTTTGAAATAATCTATTTTGATTGATGAAATATTCAGTTTAAGTTGAGAATTTTAGAAAACCCTAGAAAATGAGGAGGTGGCTGCCAAGTGGAATGCCACATAGACAGTTTCGAGTGAATCAAACTTGCCCAGATCAAATTAGGGTGAGATCAACTCACTCGAAATCATATAATTCGGTGACCACCACCAGTCGGTGGTTTTTTTTTCTTTTAAACTTAATTATATATATATATATATATATATATATATATATATATATATATATATATATATATATATATATATATATATATATATATATATATATGACTTTATTTTTTGTGTTTTTTCTCAATTCAACCATTAAAGAGAAAATAGAAGAAGCAGAATTTTTCGCAATAGAGGCTAAAAATTATTATAATTTTTTTTTTCAATTCAAGCATTTGGAGAAACCACACAAAAGGAGTTTTTTTGGCAAGAGAGGCTACAAATTTTTAGGTATGTAACATGATTCGCAACTTATTTACTCATTTTACCATGTAGAAATTGAACTTCATTAGTTATTTATTAGGATGTATATGTGTGTGTAGGTGAATTAAAACAAGCAATTTGTGACAGGGAATAAAAGAACTAGATCAAGGTTGTATGACCGAAAAGAGATGAAAAAACCCTAGGAACATCTAGTCAAGAACAACCCGTTGAAATTATTGATGAACAAGTTGAAGGGTGTGTTAATGAATAAGTACAAGATGAAATTGGTAGTAGTGATAGAATTTTTTTGCATGGAATGAAAAATCTTATGGAGATGGATGAGGATGCTCTTTTCAAAAACATTTCACCTGAACATATGTTACTTGAAAGCACAATAAAATTGCACTCTAAAATAATTTGGGATGAATTTTTTCAAGATAAATCTCTATTTGGAAGAGCATAATTATGTGCAAAGTTATTTAGGTGAAAAGAAATGACCCCTGTTTTGGAGTTTTAAGGAGTTGATAACAAGAAAAAAAATTCAAATTTAGTAAATTAGACAGTAATTGAAAACTTGCAAACAACATTGAATTGTATTCAAACCAAGAGTCAATGTTTTGATTTAAGTGTTGCACGTAGAGCATTGATGATTGTAATTTCTAGTAAGAAATTATCACATAGAAGACAAGTTAAAGCAATTGCCCAATTAGTAAATGTATCTAGGAAAACTATTCAAATACATATCAAGAAGAGAAATAGATTAGATAAAAACATTGAAAATAATTGGGTAAATATTTGTCAAGTCCCTCGAAGAGATAGAATTTCAGAAGATGTAAAACAAAAAGTAATTGGATATTGGACCGAGCACTCCCGTGTTTCTTCTAATAGAAGGGACACTATACAAATAAAAGATGAAGATGGTAAAAAAATTTCTCATCCAAAGCATTTTATAGATACAACAAAAAGTGAATTTTTTGAAGCATTCAAGAAAGAATTTTCATAGGTGAAGATTTCTCAAAGGATGTTTGAGAATTTACGACTATGTTTTGTACGTATAAATAAAGTATGTGAAACTTGTTGCTGTCAAAATCATGTTGAATTTCATCTACTCCTACTGTCATATAAAAAACTTATGGCAATAGTTAATCCAAATGTAGCCATCCCTGGAAGTACAACACAATTTGTGAATTCTATCTTATGTGAAAAATCAGAAGATTCAGATAAATTTAATGTCGAGTGTATAAGAAATATATGTGTAGATTGTAGAAATTTGATGAAACTTTTACCATTTGAGAATATTGATCATTCAATGTCAGTTGTTTGGAAGAGATTTGAATATGAGAAATACTCAACGAAGTCAAGAGCTGAATCCAAAAAACTTGTTTTAAGAGAGAATGAATTGCCCTGCAACGAGTTTATGAACAAATTTCGTAACATTGTATACCCACATATCCAACATTGTCATGTGGCACAAGATGGCAGGCTAAGCAATTTCGTGACTCAAAGAATTGTTTTCCACTGGGTTGTATTCTCTCTATTGTAGATTTTTCTAAAAATTATACATTTAGTCCTCAAACTGAGATTCAAAGTCAATATTATCATTTAGAGCAAGTCGCAATCTTTGTACAAGTTTGCTATAGACATGCTGAGTTATTTGTAGATGAGGTAGAGAGTACCAAAGATGAACAAATTATCATCAAGGAGGTTCAATTTTATATCAATGATGATATGGGTCATGATAGAAGCTATGTAGCAAATTGCTTTCGAATGTTTTTTGAAGATTTGAGACAACGTGCCATTACTGCATTACAACACTGGATTTGTCTAATGGATGTGCTGGTAAGTGTTAATTTTATTATTATTTTTTAATTTTTAATTTTTAATTTAAAAATTTATAAAATTTTAAGACTTGAATTTTTAACTAATTTTTAGTTTTCAAATAGTTATTTATATATAACTATTTATATAGGACAATTTAAGTCTGCAAAAGCATTTAATTGGTTAACGCAACAACATGCTAGATTTGGCATAAAGTTTTTGTGGATTTTTTTGAGAGTCGACATGGAAAAGGAGAGCATGATGGAGTAGGAGCATGTGTAAAGCGTGCACTTCACCAATATGAACTTGCAGGTAATGTACTAGATACAAAATTTACAAAATTTAAAATTGTTGAATACTTCTATAATGATTTATGTAATTGATCTACATGTATTGTAATAGTTGGATGTGCATGTGAACTTTTTTAAATTCTTACCTCTTACCTGGGCACTTCACCAACATAAATTGTAGGTAACACCATATGAAATGCAAATTAAATTGTTGAATGGTGCAAAATCCATTTTGGTGCCCGTGACTCCATATACAACAAACACTATTTTTAGGAAGTTAAATGTATGTTAATTGAATTTATGTTATTTGAAAACTTTAATATTTAAATTTAAGTACACATGTTATTTAATTGAATTTTTTTTTAATTGAGATGCTCAAGAATTTGTTCATACGTGCAGATATTGATCAATCGAATCCATATAATTGTCAAGCAATTAATGGTGTTAGAAGTTTGCATCAAGTCATGACTACATGACATAGCAAGCCTCTTGCTATTCAAGTGAGAAAAATCCTGTTTTTGTGTTGATTGCATTGAGAACAATGCAAATATTATACAATGTCCAAATGTAAGGGATGGATATGTTTCACAATGGGAAATGAAACAAATAGTATCAATGCCTCCTTTTGAAGATAGTGACATTGTAGATGTATATGATCCTATATATTCAATTGATTATGAATGTGTATCAGATTTAGTTGTTATAGGTAAGTTACATAATTGATTTATATTTTAAATAGTAATAAAGTTTTGAACATTTGATTTACATTGTTCAACTCAAATGTACAAACATGTTTACTTGTGGTGTGTACAGGAGATATTTTTGTTGTGGTTGCAGATCCTGACAATACAGAAGGTGTAGATTACTATCTACTAAGATGCACACAAGAAAAATCAAAATTGTTAGAATCAATGACAGATGGTGATGGACAATCATATCCCATTGGATCAATTGTTGTTGAAGGCACCTATTATCAACAAGTAAAGATAGATAAAAATTGTATTATATTTATTGATTATATGCCAGGACAAAAGGTTCTACAGTACAGTCACTTAGTTATAGAAACAAGATTAAGTTTAGAAACTTTATGAAAAAGAGGACGTGGCCAACAAAAGTGGAGGTTGTCTATTGAAAATCACAAAAAGATTTTAGAGATAATAAAAGATAGAGAAGATCCAGATTATATGTACCAAGAGCTCTAACTATTTTATTGAAGAGCGAGTTGAACCAATCGATACATGGCATGAAGGTATATGCACTTGAATTATCTATTGATCTATTGATTTATTTTAAAATGTACATGATTCTTGATAGTTCTTTCCTTTCAAATTTTAATTTAAATGGTTCTTAGTTCAAATTTTATTATAATCAAACATGATCAAGCTACAAATGAGCTATAAATTTATTTACACAGATTTTTGTTTTTGCAATTATGTAGGTCTATGCTTATAAGGATTTCAAGTTATAAAATTGAACTTCATGTTGTGCAGGTATGATCTCTAAACTATATATAGATAGTCTTAGATGTCTTATGTGTCTAGAGGTGTCTTAGGTCTTACAGTTTCTTAGGTGTTTTAGGTCTTAGGTGTCTTAAATGTGTCTTAAATATGCCTTCTAGACCTATCTTAGGTCTTACGTGTCTTAGATATATGTCTTAAGTGTCTTAAAGGTAGATTTGGCATTTTAGACCTTTCTTAGGTGTTTTAGGTGTCTTAAATGTGTCAAGTAGATATGTCAAGTAAGTGTCTTAAAGGTCTTAGGTGTCTTACTGTATGTCTTAAGTTTCTTAGATATGTGTTAATTCTTAGGTGTTTTATAGGTGTCTTATAGGTCTTAGGTTTCTTAGGTGTTTTAAGACTTAGGTGTCTAGGTGTCTTAAATGTGTCAAGTAGGTATGTCTTCTAAGTGTCTTAAAGGTCTTAGGTGTCTTAGTGTATGTCTTAAGTGTCTTAAAGGTCTTAGGTGTCTTAATGTATGTCTTAATTGTCTCAAAGGTGTCTTCTAGGTCTTAGTTGTGTTCTAGGTCTTAGGTCTTAGGTTTTAGGTGTGTTAGGTCTTAGGTGTCTTAGGTCTTAGGTGAGGCCACTGATCTTCCACCTTCACGTGGTTGGCCTTGTTAGTACAGAATAAATATTTCTTGAAGCTAAGGGAAGCTCTTTTTTTGGTATCCTTATCATGTAGGGGTCTTGAAGATTTTGTGAGATTGGAAAAAGATGAGTAGAAGCTTGGGGATTCCCATGAAGCTACTGCACGAAGTGGCATGTCACGTTGTGACGGTGGAGCTCAAGAGTAGCAAGATTTATAGAGGCAACATGATTAAATGTGAAGATAACTGGAATTGCAAGCTTGAGGGCATTACTTACACAACCAAGGTATGTATGTGGCTGTATGCACATTCATTACTTCTTTTTTCTTGTTCCTTATTCTTTGCCTTAAATGACTTTCTTTTACCCTTTTTGACTTTTCTTTTCTTAGCCTTTAAATTTAACTATGGGATTGTTTAGGGCTTATGTAATTATGCACCTTCCAGAACTTTTACATACAAATAATATAAGTCCTCAGTCATATCCATTAAAACCCTAGCAAAACAAAACAAAACAAAACAAAGAAGCCAATTTGAAGCTAGGTGAAAGAAATAATGTGAGGGGTTGTGAAGAAAAGAAGGCCATAACAAATTTTTTTTTGAAGGAACCTCAATTAGTACATTAGGGTTTATCGAGGGTTTGAGATTTTGTGAGGTTGGAAAAAGATGAGCAGAAGTTTGGGGATTCTGATGAAGTTGTTGCACAAAGTGGTAGGTCACATTGTGATGGTGGAGATAAAGAGTGGTGAGCTTTATAGAGGCAACATGATTGAATGCAAAGATAATTGGAATTGCCATCTTGAGGGTATGACTTACACTACCAAGGTATGCATGTGGATGTATGCACATTCATTACTTTTTTTTTCTTGTTCCTTATTCTTTTCCTTAAATGACTTTCTTTTACCCATTTACCTTTTCTTTTACCCATTAGTAATATTTGCACTGCGAGTGGTTGTCAAATGTAAGATTTGGTCAGGTGGTTGAAGTCTAGGCGAGCAAACTTTTGAGAACGACTTTGTATTTTTTTCATAGAAATAATATCTTCACCCTTCTGCTTAGATGCCATCACCCAATGATTTGTACATTTAAGCATGTAACATGGGGACTTGGACACGGGTTGCCATTATGAAAAGCCCCATTGATTTGCACTTCAGGTCATGCCGTTGTCAAACAATGACGACCCTATTAGAAGCTTTCTTTTGTCTTATATAATTATTTATTTGTTTATTTCTTTTGGGTTTCATTTCAAAATGCAGTGCATATTATCAGAGATAGTGTCACCTCTTGCCATGATATAGTCACTTCATGTTCTAGATATTCTTTGCACATTTTTCATAGATAATGCAATGTTGTTATTGATTCTTCCATCTGTTGGACATAAAAAATTGTGATTTAGTATTTTTTCTAGTGTTCTTTTCCATGGAAATTATGCTGTAGCTTTTAAGTCGTAGGCCAAGTTAGGTGTTCCCACTAGGTGGTAAATTAATTGGTGGGCTAGTCCTCCCATTAAGGACATCAGCTGTATTCCTACTATATGGAAATAAATTTGACCATTGTTTTTGGGGCAATTGGTTGGTTGTATAGCTTCCTCCTTCCTTCCAGTCTCTGTATCTATATAAGATAATACACGCATTAAAATTTCTTGTTATACCACATCATGTTCTAAGAGTGTAGTGAGGCAAGAAGTCTTTATGTATAATTGTTTTTGTCAGCTTTTCTAAAATTTGGAAAAGATATCACGTGACAAGATAGGCCCACAAATATAAGAAAAACAAAACAAAAAACCTAATTTCAACCTAGGCGAAAGAAATAACATGAGGGATTTTGAAGAAAAGAAGGCCATAACCAAGAAAATTTTGAAGGAACCTTAATCAGTATATTAGGGTTTATCGAGGGTTTTCAAAACTTAACAAACCTGCATTAGATAGATCTATCTAGTTCATAATTTACATGTTCAAAGATGATGTGCTTATGAGTTCTCTTCTAAGAGTTCTTTTGTATTTTGGATTTTAACATGATGATTGTTATTTTAACTAAAGTTTAAGTAGATCTTTAATGGTATTTATATGCTCTAGCTTTTTAAAATATGTACAAATTTCTTTAATATTTGATTACATTTCATTTATTACTCAAAATACTTAAGCATTGAGATATATTCATTTGCTATGTACTACTTCAAAATATTTATATGTACTACTTCATTTGCTTAGATATCTTCCTATATTCATTTTCTATTTCCCAACTTAATCTTATTTTAGATTAGGAATATAACCTAATTAGGACACATTTAGAAATTTAGATAAAAGGAAAAATAACACTAACTTATTGGGTAGAGTAGTTACTTATGTTTGCTTTAACTAAATAAAACTCTTTTTATATTAGATTTATAGTGGAACATTAGGGTAGGTAATTGAAAATAATTTACCACATAAAAATAAGTATTTTACCTTTTCCCATTCACACAAACATTATGCATCATTTATAGATTTATTTTTTCATGTGAAATATTGTGAACTTAATCTTCTATTTTAGGGGACAATGTGATTACTTTGATACCTATTCAACCATTGAAAACATTATGTCATTTACAAGGGAGGATCCTACATTGTTTCATATCATACCAACATCAAGTAGATTAAACATGGCACTTGGTTATCCTTGGATTGAATAATACCAAGCAATTATATCTATATTACATCAATGCATTAAATTTATTCATAAAGGGGAAAGTAATTAAATTTCTTCACAAAATAAATAATGGACATCCAAATGTCCAAATAATTAATATAAAGCATGTAACTCATAATATAAATTTCAAAATGTAAATATAAAGCATGTGACTCATAATAAGAACATCTCTAAGATATAAAACATAAGCGTATATAATGTCCAAATATAAAACATGTGACTCATAATAACAACATCTAGATATAAAAGTTCATGTGACTCATAAAAATGTCTAGATAAAATATAATAACATGTAACTCATAATGTCCAAATGTACAAATATAAAACATCTGAATCATAATAACAACTCATAAATGTCTTTCTCTACGAGTGGATTGAGCCTCACTCTATTTTGAGATGTGTCCCGATCCTTGATTGGAGTCCTCTACTGATCCGTGACTCGAGTGCTGTGTTGAGTTGTGGGTTGGGGTCTGCACATGAAACACCATAAAATTTTCAAATTATATATATACACACACACAAATATAATTTGTTTTGATTTTAAATAAATAAATAATACTTGACAAATCTAAATTACCTAACATACATGGTCAGCATCATTTAGAGGAGTCTTAATAGAAGCATGCCTTGATCCTGCAACCTATATATGACATGTGTTCATACAATATATAAGCATATGTGTATTTAGTTAGAAAACTTATACACTTGATGTCTGTATGTAAAAAGTTAACTTGATATATGTGTACACTTAAATCAAACTTATATGTATATGCGATATATAGACCTAGTTTTTAAATACCTCATGATGATAACTAGGATCGCCAACATGATGCAAATCTCCATATACAGGTTGTAAAATAGTAGCTTGTGTCTAATACACATGTACATTTAAGATTGCAATCAAGACCTGATCCTGCAACCTATATATGACATGTGTTCATACAATATATAAGCATATGTGTATTTAGTTAGAAAACTTGTACACTTGATGTCTATATGTAGAAAGTTAACTTGATATATGTGTACACTTAAATCAAACTTATATGTACATGTGATATATAGACCCAGTTTTTAAATACCTCATGATGATGACTAGGATTGCCAGCATGATGCAAATCTCCATATCCAGGTTGTAAAATAGTAGCTTGTGTCTAATACACATGTACATTTAAGATTACAATCAAGAGTCAAAGCTTTAATGTATGTGATTTAATTTAAAATTGAACTTATAATTTTTAAATATATAATTTATGAATTTAGATTATAATTTTTAAATAAATTATACCTCAACTACACTAGTAAAGGCCCTCACAATCCCACTGAGGTCAGAATCATAGAGATACAATGATACACATGTAGATGGTGTAGTCTCAGTGCCAAAAAGAAGCTTGCTATACTCACCTCCCATAACATCATGTGTAGTAACCTCAACTTTAGGACCAAATGGAACATGCAGAGGGGTGGAACTTATAGGACCAACTGGAACATCCTGATGTCCCCCCAAACCTTGTGAACTTGACTCACCATGGCTCCTCCGTCTACCAAAATATCGCTCGAGATGTGAGGATATAGCATCAAGTGGGATCCCAAACTCATCGCTGATGAACTGGTATGAATCTAATAAATCACTAGCCAGGCATCTAGTCATATTCTGCAAAGTACTCTCTCCACTAATTTGTGCCACATCATGTGGTGATGGTATATCAACATGAATGTAACGATCTAAACAGCTAGTCAATGTGGCCTCAGTGGATGGAATGTCAATCTTCGGGTGTAATAAATATCTGCCAACATGATCGGATGACAACTGATCAACCTTAGTGGCAATAGTAGTCATGCTCTCAAAAATTGTGCATCTCGAGGGGGTCAATGCTGGTCGGGTGATATTTTCTAGTTCCACATGTTTTGGAAGGACCAAAAGGTGTGGGCCAACTAAGGACCTCTTGTTCTCAAGAGGTGGCACATTTGGTCTCCTATACTCAGGTCTCTCTGCAAAACTCCCTTTCCCCTGACCAACATGTTTAGGGAAAGATGTATAATCGATAGATAAATGTAAATGGAACTCTGCATATAATTGTTTGCAAAAATATAATGGAAACTCATTATTGTTTGGCCATTTGTCATAAGCTGCCAAAAACCTAGGATAGATGAAAGGACCGACAACTGCATCCACACACTTGGTGGGAGAATAGCCTCTCACTCTCTCTTTTCCTCTATAAGAAGGGAACATGCTAAGAACATTATCTACTGAAACCAGCCTAGAAATAGATAGCCATTTCTCCTAGCTGAAAACACTTTGAGAAAGCGATGCATAGGACTTGTCAACACTAATCTCATCATAGGGATTGTATTATCGAACAACTTTGATCATACATTTTATCTCATCTCTAATCCTAACCAACCTATCTCTCTTTGAGAGGTTTGGTGTATTGTGTATTGTACTGTTGAGTTCATCCAAATCTTTTTCAAACCTCTGAATGGTCTCAACATAGAATGTAGAATTATCACGATTGTCAGGTTGACCTGACTGATGTGACTGATGTGAAGATTGGTCATCCATGTGTCTAAATTTATCTGCAGCATGATAATTAAATTTTCTATCAAACATATTGTATGTCATGATGTAAATAAACCTGCATATAATTTTCCAACTACTACATACATCTTTAAAAAATCCATGATATAAATGCACACGTGCTTCTCAAATAAACCTGCACCTGACATGCTTGAAAATACATAAATAATAGGCCTATGAACCAAATCTGAATCAACCATAAAACACAGAATTAGGAATGCATAGAAACTCCAAATTTGAAGTCACATGTAGCATGTAGCATGTTGACATGACAGCCATAGGAATTTATATAAATCAGATTTTATCATAATTCAAAGTCATTGGAGTAGAGCAAAAAGCAACTTTCCTTTTGAGTCACATCAATGTCCTCCAACCCAAAGGATTCAAGATAATGAAGTTACTATCAAAGAGAATGCATCAAATTATCATAATATAGTTTTTATTGCGTATCATGTTGAAGTAATAAAAATTACAGTTGGACAGAAAGAAACAGAAAAGCCATCTATCTTGGAGTAGTATATGGTATATGAGAAATTTTAGCGACAAACATCACAACTTCAGTTTTTAAAATTGAAAAAACTCATAGAAATGGTGTATTATCTCTCCATCAATGAAGAATCATATGTTCAAGTTAAGTTTTCTCAAGAAATTTCACAAACTATGCAAGTTGAGGGAAGTCAAATCCAATCAATCATAGTACAAATAAATTTGAAGGCTATATAATACAGACAAGATGCAATTCTTGTACCAAGAGATCTAGGCTTGCATTTGCAGCTTCAAATTATGAAGCATCAGAAAAAGCACTAACGATTGGAATTAACACAGTTGTAGATCAAGTGCAACTGTCACAACCATCAAGAAATGATGATGATTAAAATGGAACAGAAGCATCTCAACATGAAGATTAGCAGCTTAAAAATAAACAAGTAATGATTTGATAAAAACATAAGAACAGTTCTAATTTACATGATAGATTCTCTCATCCATTTGTGTGATACTACTAAAGCACTCATCCATTATTTGCCATGTAATTGGACAAGTAGATGAAGGTTACATCATTCCAACATCAATCCAATCTAGTTTTCATGTTGAAGATAAGTGGCCTCCAGATAGATATAGATTTTTGATAGAAGGCTAAGGAATCAAGTTCTTACTGAATATTTGGTGCAATTGAAAGATCTTCTTGTAGATGATTATTTGGAATGAAATTATGCTATTTTACACTTAATTGAAGAATGGCTATCTTCAAAATTGAAAATGGCTAACCTGTGAGCTTGGGCCATTTTCATTGTTGGTTGTAATTAGATCAGAGTTTAAAAGCCCTCATTCTACCATAAAAACAGATTCTATTTTGAATCCTAAAAATAATATCTTAGTTTTTTAGGTACATTTTCGTTTCTAGAATTGTAAGTTTCAAAATTTTGGAATCTAATTTGGCTCATAACAATCATGCTTTTGACAAATTGATGAATAAACCCAACAATGCACCCAGTTTTAGCACCACCTAACTAACAGATACCATTTGAGTTGGAAACTGATGCAATAGATTATGTTATGGGGATTGTTCTATTACAAGGAGCTCAGTTGGATTGCTATCATTTTGAACCTTTTCCATGGAACACATTTGATGTATCTTACATATAATAAAAAATTGCACGCACTAGTTCAAGAAATTTATATAAAGAATCACTATATGATGGGTACATAAACCTTTGTTCACACAGATCACCAACCTCTTCAATACTTCCAAACACAATAAAAGATGTAGCAAGCAAGTTATTACAAATGGATGGTTTTTAAGGAAAATTCCATTTTACTAACAACGAGTTTGATATGTTGTCTAGATCATCTTTTGATTTCATCTTTGGGAATAATAACTTATCTTGAACTATTTGTCCATGAAGCATATGATGAGGAGTATGCACAAGTTGAATATTTTCAAGAGATACATAAGCTCTTGCAAGGGAGAAAGCTGTAAATTTTTACAAAAAAGACATCTCAAAGATGAGGTACCCTATAGTAGTTGGAGTCATAAGAAGGTGTATTTCCAATCTAGAAAAAAACATTCGACAATCTAGAAAAGGTAGACTCTATTTAACATTCTAGAGTATTATATATGTATATATACCTAGTGTATGTTGTTTCCTTCTTTAACCATGTTATTCCCTAGCATTTGATGGGCAAATTTGAATGAATAACCTTACAAGGGATAAAATGCATGTCCTGCATTGCTGTAGCACTTGATTTGACCTATTTTATGTGTGAACTGACTCCCACCCAACAACCATCAGCCACTTGCTACTTCTGATCACCACAACCTTTCCAATAACTTATGCACAAATTCTTTCTTGAATGGTTTCGAATTGTGATTAATTTTCCATCACCACAACCTTGCTAAAAACTTATGCACAAAATTCAATAAAGAAGAATTTATGCACAAATTCTCTCTGGAATGATTTCAAATTTTGATATTTTTTTTAGCTTATATTTTGTGGATGAAATTTGATGTTCCTTGTAGTTTCCTATTGTGTCATGGTTGTTAGTGTAGGTTTTTATTTCCTAGTTGGGTTATTTATTTTTCCCTATATTCCTAGGTTTTTCCTACACTTCTATTAATCTCTCTTAGGTTAATAAAGCATGTCTTATTAGCTGAGAGGATTATGAGGTGTCACCTTCCTACATGTGAGCATCCATTAGCTATCTTGGGAAGATACTTTGCTATCTTTAGTCTAATAGATGGTTGCTCCTGATTGGTCGGTGTTGCCACCTCCTCCCTCTTCCTAGTCTATATAAGCATGCTACCTGGCTTGTATTTTGTATCTCTTGCTTTTGCCTCCTCTTAATGTTATTTTGCTTCTAGAATTTGCATTACTCTTTTGGAGACTAACTATGTGTTGCTATTTTGATTTCATATCATTTGCATTCATAGTTTAGATATCTATTCGTTGTACTAGTTTTCTGGGTTAATAATCTTTTCAGATTCTAACAATGGTATAGGGTAGGTGTGGCTCTGTTAACTCCCTCATATCCATTCAGATTCATAGATGTATTGATGGATATGAGGGAGGATGCTAGCAAAGGTTGTGGAATTTGGCTTTACACTGGCCAATTGTATTTGCTTTAAAATTTCTAAAGACTTTTCAACAAATCCATTTTGTGCATATCCTGCAATCATTGTAGTCCATGAGACCACATTTTGTGCATATCTTATGGTTTTTGTTAAATGTATTAGTTGCAAGTACCTGTATAAAAAATGTGGAAGGATAGACATGATGCCTAAACTCTTTTGTGTATATCCTGCAGTTCTTTGAGGTATTTTGTCAAACAGTTCACGTACCTTCTCTATGCTTCCACATTTTGTATACATGTCTAGCAGGGTTGTTACAACTACAACATCTATCAAAATTTGTACCCATTCACAAATTTTAAACAAATTTTACCCATTTTGCACATTGAAATCAAAGACATACAAACCCATTTTACTTGCATACAATCATATAAGGTGCAGGTTTATTTCAAACACTTCTATACATCGTGCCATACAAAATGTTTGACAGAAAATGCCAAGGTGAAGATGGCATACCTAGTTCAAGGTGACGAGATTGTTGCAAAAGGTGGCGGGGATGCCCTTCGTGCAAAAAACTTTCAAACCCTACCACTGTCACTGTCGGAAAATGACCACCGTGAAATGTGGCAATTTCATTTGTTTTTGTTTTTAACTACATGATTTCAGGCGAAATCAAATCACCCAAAATTGACTTGCCATAAAATAGCTTGCCACATATGCACCATGCAATGGCCACGTGTTTTTGGGCAAAATTGGGTTGGGCAAATCAAACTCATGTGAAAACGACTCGCTCTGAACTGTTTTGTTGGCCCAAAGTGTGACACAACTTTGTGCTTTTACCCAGATATATATACATATATAATACTCTAGAATGTTTTAGAGTCTGCCAAAAAATTCCCCATACATGTGATACAATCTTTCATAAAAATTTATTGTGTTTTAGGGCAAAAATGTGTAATTACGGTAGACATCAAATTTAGCCCATGTATCTATACACTAGAGGACTTGAAATTTGTATCTATGCACATGCATTTGTATTTGCATACAATTATGTGTGACATGTAGGACACGAACATGCACCGGCAACCCCAATCACACCAACATGTATGAACATCCATGTGAACATGTGCACCACTGTGCATCAGCCATGCATGCGTTTTAATTTGATAGTCATATGGCTATGTATAATTTTTTTAATTTAAAATCAAATCAATTTTTTTAAGGCTATATCAAATGAAAGAAGAATATGATTCTCTCTCTCTCTCTGTTGTTTTTGTAATTGTAGTTTAGTGTTTTAGGATTTAACTATGTGCAAGTTTTTTCCTCAACATTTCAGTCACACTCCATGATCCATCATCAGGAGAAAGAGCAAGAGAAGAGAAATGATAAATTTTCTTTGAATTGATTATGTAATAATTAAGTTTAAAGCTTTAGTTTGAGGGTTTCTCCAACTTTGATTTATTTTACTGTGAGGTTTAAGCCAAGGTTATTCTGTAAGCAAAGAAACTTAGTGTAGTTTTTGTTATAGAACATAAGTATCAGTTGCATTTGCTTAAAAGTTTGTAAGGCCTCTTCAACAAACCCAATGTGAAATGTTGAACATATGTTGTATTTTTATTGACTACTAGTACTTATTCAATAATGAAAAAATTAAATGTGTACAAAATTATTATACAGTTTTCTCAAAAAGCTTTTCAAATATTTATAACTCTGTACTGATGCATGGTACAAATGGAGATGAAATACAGGGATGGTAGCTATACGATGAAATAACATGACCCAGGCACATAAATCTCATATGAACACAATAATAAATATAAATAAAACTTGCCAGAAAATGAGACCTCTAGACATCCACAATTTTCCAATCAAGTGATTAAATTGATGGGTTATATAGACCCAATTGGTTTTACCTACAAGGGCATCCAGAAGAGTAGATTTTCCTAACCTAGAAGGCCCCATGAGAGCCATTAGGGTGCAAGACTCTGTGTATGCCATTAAACCCTGAAGAACAGTTTGAGTTTCACCACTACCAACAGATACTGTTACACTCAAATCTTGCCATGTTAGACTAGATGAAACATTAACATCTTTTGTATCAGTTTTTCCCTTCCACAATGCCTCACTAAGCAGACTTAGTCCCCCCTACCATCACCTGAGCCCTATTGTTTCCTTGCTCAATTTCTAGTACAACATGGTTTTCAGCAATAGAATCAATCATTTCAGACTTTTTTTTATCAACAGATAATCACCCTCTCAACAAGATAAAAAGCTTCAGACCCAGAAACTTGTAGCTGCCATAAAACTAATCTTGCTTTGTGCATTGATGAGAGCGTATAGCTAAAACAGAGATTCATGTTATGATTAAAAAAAATCTGTTAACCACTTAGAGAGAGCTCATGTGAACGAATCTGCTAAACATGTGAGATTATTAGCTTGGTAGTGAAGACTCCTTTGTTGCTGCTTCCATGGAAGACTCCTTCAAACACAACGTGTCATAACCCTAAACCTCCTTAGAACACAGGTGTAATGAAGACAAAACTAAAACCATCACTTTAGCACCTGAGATTTTTCTATTTTCCTTTTGATTTTCCCTTTCAAAAAAAATGCGCTTGCTTTTAGCGCTTAAAATTTTAACAATATGTTTTTTTTCAAAAGTGTCATATTTAATTATGTTCTTTGAAGACATATTTAGTCATATGACTAATTATTTAGAAATGTGACTAAATATTTAGTTGTGTTTTTTACCTAACTATCAAATTAGTCATTTATTTAGTCACTTATAGTTATGTTGCAAAAAATTAGTAAAATGACTAAAAGTTTTAGTCATGTGGTCATTTATTTGCCCAAATTCTACTAGTGTGCAGGAGTTTCTCAATCTCTATTTTAACAATATCTTTGAGAGCAGGGTTGAGTCTTCAATGTGGTTGACAAACAGGTCTAAAATCTTCAATATAGATGTGATGGGTACAAACACTCGGGTGTATTTCTCTCATGTCTGTATAATCCCAAGAAAAATCTTTGGATCTATTTACCAAAATGTCAAATAATTAGAGTTCATCTAACTCTGTCAACTAGCTGTTGATATTTAAAGTTTTTCCTGGTAGTAACATGATAGTTTTAGTTCTGAGGTAGTTGGAGGTGACGGTATGAACTCTCTTGCTAAGGTGTTGAGAGGACAACTATGTGGTATAGTTCTGTGGAGTTTGGCAATATCTTTGAAGAAGTGATCTTTTTTCAGAATGATATTATCCAGAGGATAAGGTAACACTGTGAAGTTGGTGTAATCATGTTCGATATCAACAGTGTGGATCAGGTATCCTAAAATCTCTTCTACCTCTAAAATTTCTTCTTCACCCGAGTCTACGACAAGATCTTGCATGTTGTTTTCCAATTCACCTTCCAACTCTTCACCATGTTGTTTAATGACTACCATAGCGAGTGAGGCTAGATTCTCTTGTTTGTTAGAACCATCTGGTTCATCAATCCAAACTTGGTCATGCGCAACAGGTTGAGCAGGGGGATACAGGAGTAAATGTTTGCTATTGGGACCATTTGAAATGGTCATTCCTCTTGCTATGCAGTCAATCTTAGCTGCAACTGTAGCTAACCAAGGTCTGCCCAGTTTTATTAGGTAACTGTCCTTGGGTGTGAGGGACTGGATTATTTGGAAATCCATTGGGTATTCCCAATCGTCAACCTTGATAGGAACATTTTCTAGGATGCCCTTGGGAATAGCTATAGATTGATTTGCCATTAGCAATATGGTAGTTGTGGGATGCAAATTAGTGAGTCCTAGTTTTTTCATAACATCCACCATCATGATGTTAATGGCTTCTCCCAAGTCCATGAGTGCATTAGGTATTTCTACCTCATTGATTGTCATTGTTATGAGTGGACTGCCTGGGTCACCATATTTTGGGGTTGAGGGTTTTGTAGCCAGAAGGTCAGCTAGGTATCCATCGATGTGCACAGTATTAATTTGTTTCAGTTTCCTTCCTAGTGTTTTTATGCACAATTGTTTAACTAGCTGGTTTAGTTCAGGAATTTCTTTAATCACCTGTAACAAGGGAATCTCAATATGGAGTTGTTTAATTTCTTGTATTAATTCAGTTTCAGTAGGTAAGGTCATTTTTTGGAGGGTTGTTCATAGGAGTTGCTTTGAGGCACTCGGGAAAAGGTGATTGAGGTCTCTTTTTAAAGGTGGAATCCTTCTTTGAAAGATCTGTTGAACATTGGCCAACTTCTTCCTGAGGTAACTTGGAAGTTTTAGATGAGGATTGTTGAAGAACCTTTCCTTGGTCACTCGCTGGGCTCTTTTCCAAAGGTATGGAAGGTATCTTTGTTCCTTCAACAGATTCTGCATTTCATTTGTCAAGGATCTCAACTATGGTAGGCTATTGGAGTGTTTTTCCTGACCTCAACTTTAAGTTTCCACAATAGATAGCATTAAATCCAACCATGTTTTCTTGCTCTATGGAATACACTAGTGTGGTTTGACAATTATTCTTTGGATTAGGGATAGGTTGTGGTGGGAGTTGTGGTTGGTTGACCTGCTCATTTTGCTGATTATTTTGGGGAGCTGGCAAAAGGTTCTACTATGGATTAGGCATCCTCCTTGGTCCATGATAGAACTGATTTGGAGTCTGATTCCATTAAGGTGTAAGATTTTGAGGGTACCATTATTGGTGAGTCTGGTTGGGCCATTGTGGCTTTCCCTAGGACTGGTTTGCCCATTCAGGTGGTCCCCAAGGGTAAGGTCCCCAATTAGCTGGTGCTTGAGGCTAAGGTGCCGCCCATTGACTATTATTCCAACTATTTAGAGGTCACCAGGAGGGATTTGAATTTTGGATGAAGGAGAAATTCCCTCCAGGTCTTTGATTCACAAAATTGATCTCCTCCTCAGTGCGAGATAACCTTTTCTTGGAATTGTTGATTGCATTCAGGATCTCACATTGATTAGTGGCATGAGTCTTTTCACAAATTTGGCAATTGTCAGCTTTGTCCAAAGGACACTCTCTTAACAAATGTTTGTTTCGACACCTAGGGTAGTAGATGGATAAGGTTTTAGGATTATGTGTTTTGGCATATATTCCATCCAGAGTGGTGTTTAGCTAAACAAGAATGTCAGTTTTCAAATTTGCTATTTCCTCTCACAGTTTACCTATTTCATTTGAGCCTCTCAAAAGACTAGATTTAGAAATAGCTTCTTGAGTACAGAAGCAATTCTGTCATAACTCAGCAATATTACTGAGTTCAAGTTGAGACACATTTCCATTTCCCATTAAATCCAAACTTCTCCTAGCATCCTCATCAAGTCCTTTGAGAAACATGGTCTTCAAAATTTTTGGGCTTATGGCTTCTTCACCACATCGTTTGGTTAAAAAGATGAACCTATCAAGGTAATCTTCCAGGCTCTCATCTTATTTTTGCCTTAGTTTGAACAATTCCTCTTTCCTATCACTAACTTTGTAGTAACTCTGATATTTATCTAAAAAGATGATTTCTATGTCATCTCACGTGGTTATTGACCCTGAAACTAATCCCATGAACCAACACATTGTAGCATCTCTTAGAGTGGAGGGGAAGAGTTTAAGTTTTTGGTTATCATTTTTGTAGTCATATGTTTGACACATGAGTTTGAACTCGAAGAGGAACTATTCAGGATCTTCAAAGGATAATCCTCTGAAAGTCGGTAAAATGGATGGTGAAATGTTTTTCATGGGTGCTTTGTCATCTTCGTTGAGAGCAATAGGATAGATAAATGTCCATGCTACTCTTCTTGGGTTATCACAATCCCCTTGGTTTGCTCTCCCATTGAAAGGGTCATTATTGTGATTGTCAACCATTATGTTAAAAGGAATGTTCTCCTCCTCAAAGATTGGGTATGTTGGCTGAATGATCTCCTCTTTAAAGGTCTGGTCTGATGGTTGAACTTCTGGGGTATTTTGGGAGGTCTCATGTTGACCCTGCTCAATCAATTCATAACTAAGTTCTTTAGCTGAGACTTCTACCTCACTGCTTATGGTTGGAACTACTATTGGGGGGATTCTTGGCATGAATCTTCCCTACAGACCTCGTTTCCTGACCATGTAGAAAAAGAAGTCTGCCAACTATTTTTTTCTAAAAGAGGTATCCAAGCAGTCTCCTATTAACACTAGAAAAGGATGTTCCTTGACAATGGCGCCAAAAAGTGACAGGCTGCCATAAGGTCCTAACACTTTAGTTAAAAATATGTCAATTATGTCAACCGAGTAGTGTCCAAGGCTATATGCAATAGGGGATATTTTTGGACAATAAGTGTTGATCGAACTAAGAGGTTGTATTATTTAACTCAAGATGATTTGTTGTTTAAAGGCAATCAATTATGTATTCCTAAGAGTTATATATGAGAAAATTTGACCAAGGAGAAACATAGTGGAGGATTAATAGGAAACTTTGGGATTGACAAAACATATACTTTAGTGAGTGAAAACTATTTTTGGTTGCATACGTATAAAGAATTGAAGATGTATGTGCAAAACTATAGAATTTGTCAAATTACAAAAGAGTTTAGTCAAAACATTGGGTTATATCAATCCTTGCTTATACCTGAGAGAACCTTGGGATGATGCTAGTATGTATTTTGTGTTAGGATTGTGAAGGAATCAAAGATGAGTTGATTTTATTTTGGTAGTTGTTGATAGATTTTCTATGATGACTCATTTTATTGCTTGCAAGAAGACTAATGATGTTGTGCATATAGGTGAACTATTTTTTAGGGAAATTGTGAAATTACATGGGCTATCTAAGAGCATTGTATTAGATAGGTATGTAAAAATTTTTTGGTCATTTTTGGAGAACGTTATAGAAGAAGATGAGTACAAAGATGAAATTTAGTTCAACATATCATCCACAAATTGATAGATAGACAAAAGTTGTAAATATAAGCTTGGGTACCATATTGATATGTTTGATATGTGAAAGGATAAGTAGTTGGGATATAGCATTACCACAAGTTGAGTTATCATATAATAATTCAATAAATTGAAGTACACACAAAACACCATTTGATATTATATATGGTTAGTGTCTTAGAAATTATGTTTCTAAGTTAAGGGATTTCACCACAAACCATAAGAAGGGTGCTATGTTACAGGATAGTACAAACAATATGAATAATTTACATGAAGAGGAAAGAGTTCAAAAGAGAAGATGAATTCAAGGTATAAAGAACATGTAGAACTAAAAAGGATACATAAGGAATATGAGGTAGGAGATGAAGTAATGGTTTATTTGAGAAAAGATAGATTCCCTACTAGCACCTATAAGAAATTGAAAATGAATAAATTTAGACCTTGTAAGGTCATTAAGAAGTTGGATTTAGGCAATGCATATGAAGTAGAATTACTAGAAAATTTTGCATATCATTAGTGTTCAACATTGTAGATTTATATGACTAGGTCATGAGGAATAATTAGGAGAAAAAAAAAACATAAATTAATTATAGAAAATAAATATCGAGAACACAAGCATAGGAGATCGAAGAAGCATTGAACAATAGAATTAGAAAAAAACACTAGAGGTAATAAGTATGAAGAATATTTGATGGAATGGAAAGGAAGACCTATTGAAGATTCTATATGGTTGTCTCTACTTGAAGTGAACTAGTTTGGTTTCCCTTTAGCTAGCCCAAATTGAGGGGTTCACTTTTTAGTTACTCGAGGTTTAAAGCATCCTTGGCCTAAAGCAATCTTGTGTCACCAAAAAACATTTTATTTAATGTTTTTATTTTATTTTATAGGTATTATCATGATTTCCTAGTTGTTTTCTAATAAAATGTGATAAATTTTTGGCATCACATTCCACCACATTTGTTTATCTTTTAGTTAGGCTTCATATTTGTCATTGTAGACATAGTCAACATCTAACTATTGGAGCAACCAAGATTAGCAAGCAAAAAACTAGAATAACTTCCACTAAAGACAATTGCACATAAAATCCAAATAATGTATTCAAGAGATAATTAGAATGTACATATATGCCCTGTAGAAATAAGCATGAGAGAGAAGGTAGGATGGTTGAACACAACGACTGACTAACCTTCTAAGATGCAACACTTGTGAGCTCAAGTGACAAGTGCTCATGCAAGTGGCAAGTAAACATGCAAGAGGTGTCTCAAAAGCATGAGGACACATGTATCCACCACATGAGGTGAGGAAAACTCTAAAAAATCCAAGTAAACTTTAGCTAAGTGTGAATAGGTCAATCCTAGCAAAGGTGATATCCTAACTAAATACAGTATGACCTTATCTACACCAACACTAACAACTTCACAACATCAATATCTAAGTATCTTGATTTGTGACTAGGAAACATAAGCTAATATGAAGATTCTACATGTTCCATCCAAGTTTCATTAAGATCTAGTTGTTGAAATAGGTTTGTCATTGATGTCAAAAGTTGGAGGTTGAAGTATGAGTTCATGCTTCATGTTATGGAGTTCATGCTTCATGTTATGATGTTCATGTTCCTAGATTGATGCTTCAGGAGTTGCTTTATGATATGATGCTTTGCCCTTGTTGATCATCCTTGTTGATTGATGGTGTTGAGAGATCACAGTGGTGTTGATCATCTCATTTGATGTAAGCTTGTTCATATGGAGTTGTTGTCAAAGACACAATGTTATGATCTGATAGTTTGTCTAATCTTCATTTTGTATGTTCTTCATATGGTGTTCACAGTAGTAATGGTGTTGATCAGAATCATGCTTCATGTCAATATGGTGTTCATGATATGGTTTCATGTTATAGTATTGATGCCATGATGCTTTTCAGGTTTGTCTTTATTGATACACATCTGTATGAAAGATGCAAAGGTGAAAAGTGCTATGGTTCATCTGCAAAGGTGCTATGACGTTGAGAGTTTGATAATAATCTTTGGTAACTTGATGTGTTGGTCTTGATGTCAAAATGCAGTTTGAAGGTTGATGAGTTGATGTATTGATGAGTGGTGTTGATGCAAAAAGTAAAGTGTTAGTGAGTTGCATTAATGGCTTGTTAATGACATTGGTGGTTTGTTAATGACCTTGTAGTGGTGAACTGATACCTTTCACTTCACAGTTATGATCTATTGAGATTAGGGCAGCCAACTGAGGGGGGGTGAATTAGTTGTCACAAATCTTTATCTTTTGTTGCATTTAATCTTCTTTACCACTTATAAATATATTAAAGATATAACCATGAAAGCATGAATCAACAACACATGAGTAGAAACATAATCAACACACATAACACCAAGATTTTTACGTGGAAACCCAGTTAAGGGAAAAACCATGGTGGAGGTTAACCCACAAGATTTATTCTCTATTAAAAGAATAGAAAAATGGGAAGGCACCTTCCTTCGGGTGCATTGCCTAGAGCTCACTACTCAAAGGAGGCTCACTGCTTATAGAAACATTCACATGATTAACACTAAAAGGTTGAACTGAGAAACAACATCTTCTCCATGCCAAGGTTCAGTTTCATTGAAGCTCACAACACCTCTGCTCTGCCCCCAAACACTTCCTCGCTACCTCTGCATCTTCACACACATTTGACACATTTACACGACTTCATTACACTTATTTATACATGACATCGACTTTGGAATGAACATCAAAGTCGGCCTTACAATCATCTATCTAGAACATTTTCCAAGATAGGCATTACAAGTAATTACAATCACAAGACTTAAAATGCTACATGCGAACCATTACACTGTCGGCCAAACATAGTTGGGACTTGAATCTTCTTTGAACAACACACCACACTCCATTGAACTTCTATTAGATCATCCACAACACGCACCAAGCATCTGGTCCGCTAAGACTGGAAAGAACAACAACACCCAAGGAGAAATCTTCAACTACGAGCTCAATCCTCAATGCAGACCATCAACACAATAAGAACACAATCTAGAGACCACCACAAGCACAATGAAATCAATAAGAACAACTGCACCACCTCAAATCACTAGAATCACTTGCACCTTCATATGGGAAGTTAAGAACGCTGACTGTCATGACTGTCACACTAGAAAGATTGTTTGCGGACCTCTAAACCATGAACCGCTTGAGTTGAAGATACACACCAACATCCCAAGCATACCTCTAGAACCACAGACCATAATATTCCAATGAGGAGCAATCTAGACCAAATTCCTGTCACTCTGTTACCTTTGAATGAATACAAAACCTAGTTCTACTCAGATGGCCATAACTTCACAAATCCTCCATGTGGACCTCTCAAATCTTAATTGGAGGAACTTCAGACAATCCTCTACAAACCCTCTAATCTACAGACTCTGATCTTCATCTCACTGGGAATGCAGAGCATCTACTTTGTTGAACTGCACTGTCTTCACTGTCTCTGACAAAGAGATATGTTGACATCAATGACAACACATTATATGCACATATTTGCAACAATCTCTCCCCTTGTCATTGATGGCAACATATGATGTGAAAAACTGATTAAACCATCAAGATAAGGACTTCTCTCCCTTTCTCTTTTCACACCTGCAATACTTTCTTCTCTGCTCCCCCTTTCACTAGCAACTACTTACTTCCAAGTTTTTCATATGACTTCTCTCCCCCTTTGACATCAATGGAAAAGGGCACATATTTGCAATCATCTCTCCCCCTTTTTGTTTCTTAGACCAAAATGAACTCCAGAATTAACATACTGACTACTCCCCCTAAATAGCATCCTCTTAGCACCAATCCGGATCACAAGATATGACTGTGAGTTCCATCGGACTGATGCACACTAGTGCACCTTAGTTCTAAACATGAGGGGTAATAACCTCTAGCTTCACTCTGAGATACTCAGAAGTGTCCTCAGGTAGAGGCTTAGTGAAGATATCCAGAATCTAATCCTTTGAAGGAACAAACTCCAATCTGACTTCATTCTCATTTACCTTCTCTCTCAAAAAGTGAAACTTGATGGATATGTGCTTTGTCTTTGAATGCAACACCAGATTCTTTGAGATGTTTATTGCACTTGAATTATCATAGATGATTGTAATAGGCTCTTCAAACACAACTCTGATATCCTTCAAGATTTGCTTCATCCACAAAACTTGAGTACAATTACTGGCTGCTGCTAGATACTTTGCCTCTGCAGTAGACAGAGATATTGCTTCTTGCTTTTTCCTCAACCAAGAAACTAATCTTTCTCCCAAGAAAAATGCACCACCACTAGTACTCTTCCTATCATCCACATCTCCTGCCCAATCAGCATCTGTATATGCATGAAGAGTGAAATCATCATCCTTAGGATACCATAAGCCATAATTAGATGTTCCCTTCAAATATCTAAAAATTCTTTTGATTGCTACAACATGAGATTCTCTAGGATCAACTTGAAATCTAGCAACAAGGCTAGCCACATTCATAATATTAGGTTTGGTATGAGTCAGATAAAGCAGTCCTCCAATCATTGATCTATACCTTTTCTGATCTGCCTTAGGGGAATCATCATCTTTACTCAACTTGCATCTGGTTACCATAGGAGTACTCACTGGTTTTGAATCCTCCATTCCAAGATTTTTCAACAATTCTTTTACATACTTAGGCTGAGATATGAAGATGCCCTTATCTGACTGAATGATTTGCAGACCCAAGAAGAAATTCATCTCACCAAGCATGGACATCTCAAATTCACTTTGCATTTGATCAGCAAATTTTTTACACATGCTCTCATTTCCACCAAAGATGATATCATCAACAAATACCTCAACAATCAAGATGTGTTCATGATCAAATTTGAAATAAAGATTACTATTAGTTGTGGCTTTGCTAAAACCTAACTTCAGCAGATACTTATCTAATCTTGCATACCAAGCTCTTGGGGCTTGTTTAAGTCCATACAAAGTTTTCTTCAATCTGTAGACCATATCTCCTTGATCAGACAACTGGAATCCTTCTGGTTGCTCAATGTAGACTTCTTCTTCCAACTCTCCATTCAGGAATGCTAAATTGACATCCATCTGGTAAACTTTGAAATCTTTGTAAGTAGCAAAGGCAAGAAATAAAATGACTGCTTCGATTCTTGCCATTGCAGCAAAAGTTTCTTCAAAATCAATTCCCTCTACCTAATAATATCCTTTGCACACCAATCTTTCTTTGTTTCTCACAACTTCACCATCTTCATTCAATTTATTCCGGAAGACCCATTTAGTTCCAATTACATTTTTGTTTTCAGGTCTAGGAACAAGATCCCAAGTATGATTCTTTTCAATTTGCATTTATTCTTCTTCCATTGCTTTTACCCAACTTTCATCATTATAAGCTTCATTCACTGATTTTGGATCAATCTTTGAAATCAAACAATACTCCACTTGATCTTCAACAATTTTTCTTCTAGTTTGAACACCTTTATTTTTATCTCCTATGATCTAATCTTCAAAGTGATTCAACCTTCCATACCTGGGAGTTTTGGGATTTTCTTGAACTTGTTCCTCAACATTTGCACTAGCTTCTTGAGTCACTGGATTCTATGGAGCTATCTGAGTTTGAGTTTGAACTTGCTTTCCTTCATTTGGGCTTTCATTTTGATCATCTAATTCATATCCACAAGACTTGGAAAGTCTCTCCTTGCTTTCATCAACCTTGACATTAGCACTTTCAAAAATCCTTTTCAATCTCTTGTTCAAGCATCGGTATGCCTTGCTTTGGTTAGAATGACCTATAAATATTCCTTCATCACATCTTGCATCAAACTTGCCTAGATCTTCATCTCTCTTGATATAGCATTTACTACCAAAAAATTTGAAGTATTTCACAGTAGGAGCATTACCAAACCATAGTTCATAAGGTGTTTTACCAGTATTACCTTTGATCTGCACCCAGTTAAGAGTGTAGATAATAGTACTCATAGCTTCTCTCCAATAGACATGTTGAACATTGCCTCCATATTCATGGTTCTAGAAGCCTCTTGAATAGTCTGGTTCTTCCTTTCCACAACTCTATTTTGGTGAGGAGTCCTAGGAGTAGATAACTGTCTTCTTATTCCATGCTTTTCACAAAATGCATTAAACTCACGGAGGTAAACTCTCCACCTCTGTTAGATCTCAGACACTTTATCTTCACACCAATCTCATTCTCCACCCTAGTCTTGAACACCTTGAATCTGTCAAGAGCCTCTGATTTCTCTCTCAAGAAGGTGACCCACATCACTCGGGAGTAATCATTAATCAACAACATAAAGTATCTGTCTCCTTGCAAACTCCTAACTCTGGCAGGACCACACAAGTCAGTGTGCACAAGTTCCAATAATCTATTTGAAAATTGTTCTTTACTTTTGAATGTAGTTTTGTTCTATTTTCCCAACTGACATTCCTTACACATGTTGTTAGCAGGTTTCACAAGCTTTGGAAGATCTCTCACACCCTGAATAGTACTTATCTTGACAATGTTATCAAAGTTTACATCACACATTCTCCTATGGCATAACAAAATTTGAACAATCTGAACAATCAAATAACTTTTACCAGTACCACTTAAATGAAAGATGTTACCTCTAGTCTATGTACTAGATGCAATCTTAGTTTTGGAGCCTCCCAAAATTCTACATTTTCCATCCTTGAATCAGAGATCATACCCTTTGTCAACCAACTATCCAAAACTGAGAAGATTATGCTTCAATCCTTCTACATACAAAACATCATTAGTGTTATTCTCACCATCAAGAGAGATGGATCCTCTATCAGGGATTCTACCAGCTGAATTGTCTCCAAACTTCACAATTCCACCTTCATATCTTTCCAAACTTACAAACTTATTTTTATCACCAGTCATATGATGATAACATCCACTGTCAATCACCCATTCATCCTTTTCTTCAACCTGAGCAGCCAAGGCACTTTCCACATTCACACAGCTAGCGGATTCAATAGGCACCAGATCTTCTTCTTAGATAACAATGAACAACCATTCTTTTTCAGAGGTACTTCCCATATTAGATTCATCATCTATGACTCCTTCATCATCAACTTCTTGGACATAGTAGCATTTCTTCTAAACCCTAGGTCCATTAGGGTTTGGTTTTGAAACCCTTTTCAGACATCTTGAAGAAAAATGACCAATCTTATTGCAAGCAAAACATTTGAAAGGCAACTTTCCTTCATACTTACTAGATCCTCTTGATAAACTTTTAGAAATCAGGGCTTCAAGTTCTTCAAGCTCAGATTCATCTTCTTCAAGTTCCTTCCTTGCCTTCACATATCTGGTTAGTCTTCTTGAAGAGATTTCACCTAGATCAAATCTTTGCTTTCTGAAAACAATGGCTTTAAATACAGATTCTGATTTAGGAAGAGTCACCACACTCACTCATTTCAAATGTTGAAAGCTTGACAACCAACTGATCTCTTGTAACATCTGTCACAGTCCTGATCTCCTCAATAGCAACAACTCTGTGCTTGTATGAAGTAGGTAAGGATCTGAGTACCTTAACAACAATATCTGATTCTTCTAGTTTTTCACCAACACACCTGATATTGCACACAAGTTTATTCACCTTCTACATGTAGGAAGTGATGTTTTCAAATTCACTCATCCTCAAACTTTCGTATTTACCCTTCAGGCTCTATAACTTAGAACATTTGACATATGCATCACTTTCATACAGAGTTTCCAACTTCTTCTAGATTTCATGAGCAGTTTGCAATTCCAAGACATTTGTCATTTCTATATAAGTTAGGTCACTCAACAATGCTTCTTTAGCCCGAATGTTGTTTTCAACATCTTTAATTTGATCTAGAGTTGTAGGACCATTCTGCAAAGGAGTATACTTATCCTTAGTTATCAACTAATAAGGCTCACCCATGCATTGTAAATGACATTCCATGTGATTCTTCCAAAGAGAGTAATTTGTTCCATCAAATCTTAGACTGTCCTTCTTGTATGTTGACGTCTAGGATCTCCTCAAGTGGTCAAGCTTCTTTTAGAGGAACCGGGTTTGATACCAATTGTTGAGATTAAGGTAGACAATTGAGAGGGGGGGTGAATCAGTTGTCACAAATCTTTATCTTTTGCTGCATTTAATCTTCTTTACCACTTATAAATAGATTAAAGATATAACCATGAAAGCATGAATCAACAACACATGAGTAGAAACAAAATCAACACACATAATGCCAAGATTTTTATGTGGAAACCCGGTTAATGGAAAAACCATAGAGGGGGTTAACCCACAAGATTTATTCATTGTTAAAAGAATAGAAAAATGGGAAGGCACCTGCCTTCGGGTGAACTGCCTAGAGCTCACTGCCCAAAGGAGGCTCATTGCTTAAAGAAACATTCACATGATTAACACTGAAAGGTTGAACTGAGAAACATCTTCTCCATGCCAAGGTTCAGTTCCATTGAAGCTCACAACACCTCTACTCTGTCCCCAAACACTTCCTCACTACCTCCGCATCTTCACACACATTCGACACATTTACATGAATTCATTACACTTATTTATACATGACATCGACTTTGGAATGAACATCAAAGTCAGCCTTACAATCATCTATCTGGAACATTCTCCAAGATAGGCATTACAAGTAATTACAATCACAAGACTTAAAATACTACATGCGAACCATTACACTATTGGCCAAACATAGCTGGGACTTGAGTCTTCTGCGAACAACATGCCATGCTCCATAGAACTTCTCTTAGATCATCTGCAACACACACCAAGCATCCCGTCGGCCAAGACTGGAAAGAACAACAACACCCAAGGAGAAATCTTCAACTATGAGCTCAATCCTCAATGCAGACCTATTGGCAAGAGACACTATGTGGCTTCATAGATGTTGTCATCGATGGCAACAAAGACCATCCCACACATCCACAGGACATGATGTGTCTATACCGGAAGTCAGATTGAAGAGTATTCTGGTCCGGTGACCAAGAACAGAGTAGGCAGCAAGGTTCGACAATTGGGTCCGG
This sequence comes from Cunninghamia lanceolata, assembly GCA_027924645.1. Classification (NCBI taxonomy): domain Eukaryota; kingdom Viridiplantae; phylum Streptophyta; class Pinopsida; order Cupressales; family Cupressaceae; genus Cunninghamia; species Cunninghamia lanceolata. Next base: position 755,337 of record BSBN01000135.1, on the reverse strand, counting down.
ATCTCTTAGAGGAAGTATCTCTGTAAAGTGTGAACTTGGGGAAGTCAAGAGGAGTACCTTTACTGATAGTTTCTAGGGATTGAGCCTCTGGTGATGAAAGAGTGAAGAGATATGAGTACCTAAGTATTGGGTTTCGGTTTGGCAGAGTAGACAGAGGAAGAACTGACTGGCAGAGCATCAGACCTTAATCTGGATGAGATATTGATGGTGATCAAGGTTCTTAAGGTATCATTCATGATTGGCTGACATGATTGATGACCTCTATAACTATCTCTTTGATACGCATCACTTGGTAAGCAAGGATTCAACCGACATACCAAAGTTTGGGAAAATATTGACTATTTCAGATGCCGACTAGAAAGATGATGAAATCCTTGGTGCGGATATATATACTAGATGGATTTTGATGAGGAGAGATGTGGAGTATTGTGTAGTGTGAAGCAAAGTAGAGAAAAGTGTGGAAACAGAGATAGAGGTCGGGTATGTGACAGAACATCAGCACTAAGGCAGAGGAAGAATGAAGTGCAGTAGATCAGTATATTGAGCTTAACTGGAACTGAACCAAGCACATGTGGATGCTTCTCATTAGTTCAAGTATCTTGTTTCCTTCTATAAACTATTGTAGGCAGTGAGCCTCTTGTTAGTTTGCTCGGGCAGTGAGCCCTAATTGGCAAGTGCCATTTTGTACTATCTTATTCTTTTAATAGAGAATACAATCTTGGGTTAATCACCCCATGGTTTTTTCCCTTAACAGGGTTTTGCACGTCAAAAATATTGTGTCATGTGTATTGAGTTCATTTTTGCTTCCATGGTTATGTATGCTGATATGATTTGATATTGCTTTAATTGTTAAAGAAGAAAAGAAAGCCAAATTATTAAGATAACTGATTCACCCCCCCTCTCAGTTATCAACAATTGGTATCAGAGCTAAGTTCCTCCAAACAAAGCCTAATAGCTTGAGGAAGATCTGGGAATCTCAATGGATATGTATGGTATGAGGGAACAACTTCAGTCTACCCTAGATGATCTTGAGAAATCTCATTCTGAAGTCAATACCTTGAAGGAAAGAGTCAAACAAGCTGATGACTTCATAAATGAACTCAGATAAAAATTGAGTATCTCTATGAAAAAGAAAAAGGAACTACTTCAACAATTAGCAAATCAAAGTGAAGCCAATGATAATAATTTAGAATTAAATGAGAAAAATAAGTTATGTGAGAAGCTATCAAAAGAAGTCATTAGGGTGAGACATGAAATGGAATCAGGAGTTATGAAATTTACCCAAGAAATTGAAGAGAAAAGAAAAATTGAAGATAATCTAGATCAATCTCTCAAGGAGAAGTCAGAAGAATTCCACAAAATGGACAGAATAATCAGGCATCTAGAATCTGATCTTGAAGATGCTAGAGATAATGAAGAACAACTTGAAAATCAGTTAGATACTCTCAAAAGGGATCTCCAAACAGCAAATGAATACAAAGAGAAATTCAAGATAAGCTCTGCTCAACTTGAAGTTCTACTTGAAAGTCAAAAGAGGGTAGATGACAAGCATGGCTTGGGATATGAGAAAGGTGAAAGCTCTGGATCTGGTAAGAAGAACTTTGGATTAGGAAATCTAAGGAACAGGGCCTAGAAGACCTCCGGTAAGGCAACCAAATGCTCAAAGATATCCATCCTTCAATGGATACTGCCACAATTGCAATAACTTTGGTCATAAAGCAAATCAGTGCAGAAGAAGAATGAATCAGACTAATTCATCATTCTCTAGATAGTGTTTCAATTGCAAAAGGTATGGTCACAAATCTCATGAGTGTAGAAATATGCAAATGAACAATTCATTCAATGGTAGATGCTTTGCATGCAATAGAATGGGACATATGGCTAATCAGTGTAGATCAAGAGGATATCAGTCAAAAATGCAAAGAAATGTTGTTTGCCACAATTGCAATAGATCCGGTCATATTGCCAAATTCTGTAGAAGCAAGAATCAGGATAAAAGGGGTCCGGTGCATCAGAATCAAACTCAAGACAAAGGAAAAGGAAAAGTGAATGTGGATGAAGTTCAAAGGGAGATGAACAAGATTTGGGTAAAGAGAAGCACAGAAAATGTTGGGAATGGATCTGCACCAGAATCTGGTGCTGAGATTCCTTCTGGAAACTAAATATTGAGCTCTGGCTCAGGGGGAGACACAAAGGAAAAACAATTTGCATTAAAGGGTTCTCATAGAAATATCTAAGGAAGCCTTGGTAAAGATATGGAAGATCCGCAAAAAGATTTGAAGAGTCTAATCTTCCCAGATTGATCCGGTTTAATAGTCTTCCGGTAAAAGTAGGATTTTCACAGTTTGATCCAGTGTGATTCTAAATTGAAACTTCTTCATCTGCAGATAAATGAGATGATCTGAGGAAATGATAGTCATTATAATTCATCTCTAATATCAACTCTTAGTACATCTTAGAGATCTGGATAAGATTTTCTTTCTAAGAACAAGGATAACAAGGCAACCAGAATGACTTAAGTTGCACATTTATTGCAATGAGGAATTAGGCTTTGCACAGAAATATAAGGGTTCTCTTATTGAACATTTGCTCATTCTACATTTGAGAAGAAGAGAAAAGGAGCTCTGCAACAAAATTGCCTCAAAGATCAACCGCAGAGGTCGATTCATTCAGCAATCTGATCCGGCTCATATTGTGAACCCTAGAAGTGTAAAAGGTATTTTTCGCTCTTCAATATCTCATTCTAAATCTTTGAAGGATGGCTACTCCAAATGTGGTAAAGATCACTGATAGGCCGTACCCTAAATTCATGAAACATCCCTATAAATCCCTAGAAGTTGATCCCCTAGGCGCCTTTTCAAGCATTCCGCATGGGGTTTTACATGTAGAAGATGTTAGGGCATATATTCATGCAAACATTAAGGAATTTGGGGAATCCAAGTTAATGGATATCTATCACAAATAGTTAATAGATGATTCTTTTGAAATCAAACCCCAGTACAAGGCTATCTGGGACAAGCATTTCAGTCAGTGCATCCATTTCCCCTGTTTTGTAGAAGATGAGTGGGTCCGGTATGTGTTGAGCAGAGTACATGATAACTTCATATGGTTGAATAGACCACTTAAGATCACTAAAGATGCTATTAGGATAGTAACTAGTTTGCATTCATCCGGAGGGTTACCTGTTCTCAAATCAGTCAAAAACCAAACTGTGAGTGAGGCTACCAGATCAAAATTTGACAAGAGAGCAATGATAATAGAAGACATCACTGATTCGGATGCCAAGTTTGCCTCCATGATAATTGTTTAAAAGATATATCACTCTAGCAGAGAAAATTTAGTACCCAGAACTACAATTTACACTGCTTATCAGATGTTAAGAGAGAATGCAGACTATGATCTTTGTGAGCTCCTTCTGAACCAACTTTGGGAGAATCTGCAGAAGATAAATAAGGATAAGAAGAACTCTTTTAAATATGGTGGCTTGATACTCTGCCTATTCTTTTACTACATGAATGAGCTACCCGGATCCAATGGATGGGTATGGCAAACTAACAAACTGGTTGCAATTCAAATCAGAGATTACTTGCATGGGCTTGGTGATGCCAAGGCACAAAACACAACACTGTAGGGTTACTTCAAGAACTTTCAGAATATGATGCAAACCAGAGAGAGAATCCCCCAATCTCTAGTTGAAAAGTATAAGGATACAGTATGCTTTATGGTAGAAACTGATCAATGCCTAATGGAGGCAGTAGAGCCAAGGACTATTTGGATCATGCCAATGGGGTATGAAGTAGATGAGAAAATTATAGAGCTTCATGTTCAACACATGCTAAGCCAACCCAAGGACCCTAAGGTAGAAAGGTTTGGAACCTTTCAAGAATTGAGTGTAAAAATTCATGTTGAACTAAGACAACCTGAAATCAAGAGAAAAGTAAGAAGAGAAGTGGAAGAAGTCACCAAGAAATATGGAATATCAAAGGAGGCACTTGATGCTAATAGAGAGAAGATGGAAAGGGGAAAGAAAGATAAGGAAGAAGCAGAAAAAGAAAGTGCTCCGGTAGAAGCCCCCTCCCGGACCAGATCCTCTAAGAGCTCTGCACCTGCCACTGCTAAGAGCTCAAAGGCATCAAAACTGGAAGCAAAATCATCTGGTAAAGGAGAAAAGAGAACAAAGAAAAAGGCTACAAGATCATACACAAGCCTCAAAGATGATGAAGAAACAGAGACAGATGAGGAAGTAAAGAAAATGAAGAAGAAGAAGAAAACATATGGTGAACCCTCTACCGGTCAAGGCAAAGAAGAGAAGGCAGAGGAATTTGTTGAAAAGCCTACTCTCTGCATTGATGATATCATCAAATCAGTCATTGTGCATGGGAACCTAAAACCAATGACTGAGTTCTATGATGAGTATAATGAAGCTGACCAAAAGATCTTGCAAGAAGCTACAGTCAGTTATCTTAACATTTATAATAAAGCATTCATTGAGATTATATCTCTAATTCCCAAAAGCCTAGAGAAGGAACTAGAAATAAGGAAGAACAATGCTAAGGCCAAGGACCTTGAGATCAGGGAACAAATACATATTTAGCTCTATCCTTCAATCTCTTCGAAACAAATAAATATGATCTTCAAAGATTGCAAGGATGAGTTCTGGAGCAAAGCTAGAATGAATCAGCTTATGCTTGGAGAAACTGACAAAGTAGAAAAAGAAATAGAAGAGATCCTCCAAAATGCATTCAAAAGATTCAACATTCCTATCATAGAGGACATAAGTGATGAACCTTCTGATCCGGATCTAAAGAAGAAGAAAGAATAGAGGAGAAAGAAGAAGAAGTGAAGGGAAAAGAAGAAGGTCAAACTGAGAAGACCACAAGTGACAGTGTTGAGGCTGCAGAAGGAAAGAAGAATCTGTCTCCAGCAAGAGACACTGTAGAAACTGTCAAAGATTTCTTGACTAAAGAAATGATGGAGATTGATGAACCGGAGCTACTTCAAGGACCATTCAACTTTGATTCTCTTTCCCCAGTTCAAACCATGAAGATAGCATCCTTTGCTCAAGCAAAGGCAAAAGAAAAACTTCTGAAGTCTCACATGGAAGACTGTGAGCTAATCGAAATTGCATCTGGTGTATTGAAGAAGATCATGCCAACCTTCCAAAAGGATTCTTCGGCCTCCACATCTGGTAATCTAAAGTCTCTTGTTAACTCTGTTAATACACATTTTGACTCTTTAGAGAAAGCAGCAGAAGAGAAAGTCTGGAAAGAATTTTTGGGTAAACGATTCTCTGAAGTACAGGGGTACATAGCAAATGATAGGAGAAATCTGAATATTGGAATAAAGAGCTTAGAAAATGCTCTTAAAGATGGCAGAGATATATATAAATTTTGTCTATCCCAGTCTAAAGTGACAATGAATATTGAGAAGAAAGTGGAAGAACAAGAGGGAAAACTTTCAAGTATATCTCAAAGTTTTGATCCTCTCTCCTCTTCCATAATAAATCAAGAGTGCCAGACTCTTGTAGCTATAAATGAAATAAAGAAGCTTGATAAGGAGAAGAAAAATAGGATAAGAAGGCTAAGTGAACTAAGAGCGATTATTATCCCTAAGTTAGAGGTCATGCATGAGGCCTTAATTGATGCTCAGACCATAGCCCGGACCAGTGATCCAACAGATCTAAAGAGGGTAGAAGCTTTTGCATTCCTGTTGAGTGGTCACATCTCAATTTTGGACAGGATGAAGTAGAGTTGGGCAACAGAACTTGTGCAGTTGAAGACAACTTTTGCAGATATACTACAATATATGTAAGTATAACATGTATATATATACTTATACGGCTAAGTATAGTTGGATTTTTGGGAGTTTTGGTGTGTGGATTCCACCCTTTGCCATTGATGTCAAAGGGGGAGTGAGTAGTAGTGAAAAATGTGGAATCTAGCTAAGGGGGAGCTCTAGTAAAATGTACATTAGAATAGAGCATCAGCCAAGGGGGAGTGTAGTATGACACTTAGTCATTTTTCACTAAGTGTTGCCATCAACACCAAAGGGGGAGATTGTTGGCAAGAGACACTGTGTGGCTTCATGGATGTTGTCATTGATGGCAACATAGACCATCCCACACATCTGCAAGACATGATGTGTCTATACCAGAAGTCAGATTGAAGAGTATTCTGGTCCAGTGACCAAGAATAGAGCAGGCAGCAAGGTTTGACAATCAGGTCTGGATCTCTTAGAGGAAGTATCTTTGTAAAGTGCAAACTTGGGGAAGTCAAGAGGAGTACATTTACTGATAGATTGTAGGGATTGAGCCTCTGGTGATGAAAGAGTGAAGAGATATGAGTACCTAAGTATTGGGTTTTGGTTTGGCAGAATAGACAGAGGAAGAACTGACTGGCAGAGCATCAGACTTTAATCCGGATGAGATATTGATGGTGATCAAGGTTATTAAGGTATCATTCATGATTGGCCAACATGATCGATGACCTCTATAACTATCTCTTTGATACGCATCACTTGGTAAGCAAGGATTCAGCCAATAGACTAGAGTTTGGGAAAATATTGACTATTCTGGATGCTGACTAGAAAGATGATGAAATCCTTGGTGTGGATATATATACCAGATGGATTTCAATGAGGAGAGATGTGGAGTATGTGAAGAAAAGTAGAGAACATTGTGGAAACAGAGATAGAGGTCTGGTATGTGATAGAACAGCAGCACTAAGGCAGAGGAAGAATGAAGTGCAATAGATCAGTATATTGAGCTCAACTGGAACTGAACCTAAGCACATGTGGATGCTTCTCATCAGTTCAAGTATCTTGTTTCCTTCTATAAACTATTGTAGGCAGTGAGCCTCTTGTGAGAAGTGTGCTCGGGTAGTGAGCCCTAATTGGCAAGTGCCATTTTGTACTATCTTATTCTTTTAATAGAGAATACAATCTTGAGTTAATCACCCCGTGGTTTTTTCCCTTAATAGGGTTTTCCACATCAAAAATATTGTGTCATGTGTATTGAGTTCATTTCTGCTTCCATGGTTATGTATGCTGATATGATTTGATATAGCTTTAATTGTTAAAGAAGAAAAGAAAGCCAAATTATTAAGATAACTGATTCATCCCCCTCTTAGTTATCAACAGGACCATCAACACAATAGGCACACGATCTAGAGATGACCACAAGCACAATGAAATCAATAAGAACAATGGCACCATCTCAAATCACCAGAATCACTTGCACCTTCATAAGTGAACTTAAGAACACTAACTGTCATGACGGTTACACTAGAAAGATTGCTTGTGGACCTCTAAACCATGAACCACTTGAGTTGAGGATACACACCAACATCCCAAACTTATCTCTAGAACTGCAGACCATAATATTCCAATGTGGAGCAATCGAGACCAAATTCTTGTTACTCTGTTACCTTTGAATGACTGCAAAACCCGATTCTACTCAGATGGCAATAACTTCTCAAATCCTCCATGTGGACCTCTCAAATCTTAACTAGAGCAACTTCAGACAATCCTCTACAAACCCTTTAATTTGCAGACTCTAATCTTCATCTCACTGGGAATGTGGAGCAATTTACGTTGCTGAACTACACTGTCTTCACTGTCTCTGACAAAGAGATATGTTGACACATCATATGCACATATTTGCAACATGATCCATATTTGATGATTCATATTGATGCTTGATGCAAACCTCCTTTATAGTCCTCTTTTGAAGCCCTTAATTCTCTAAATCCTGATTTACAAAATCTATGTCTTTCTCTGTATTAGCATGCTCTGTTTTCTATTTGAAACACAAGAATCTAGGGTTTCACTAATACCTAAAGACATGTTCTTTTCTAAAGTGAAGAGCCTCCTGAAACCCTAGGTTTACATTCTGATGAAGGGGGTAAATCATAAAACACACAACAACATAAATAGAATATTTCTTTACTGATCTAGGCAACTCATTACATTACAGAAGCTCAATTACAATCCGAGGAATCAATCCTCCATGGGCTACAACACACTACGGCTACACCTCACCAGGTTATGGAATATTTTGCCTTCTGTAACCCCAAATCAGCTAGGGTTTCTATTTTCCCACCTATTCGTGACTCCACATTTGCCCCCTTTACTCTACTACTGCCTAGGGTTCCCAAAATAGTCACAAATAGCACTTTTTGGGGGCCTCCAGCTAAATTTCAAAATTTCCAACTCCCTCCAAAAGTAGGTCAACTTCCAGGAAGCATAACTTTTGATCTGGGTGTCCTATTGACCAGCTGTTTTAAGTGCCGGAAAGATCGTGATGTGAACTATCATGCCAAAAATTTGTAAACATATTTATGTCAACTTTTGGGGACGTTATGGGATGTTTTAGTGCCTCATATCTCGTTTCAAAAATTTTTAGGGGCTTTTTAGAAAACAAAAACTTTAATATCTTTCAACTCACAAATGATCTTTGCCTAATTCCTTCGCCAAAGGTATTATATTTCCGTTATGTAACTTTCTATAAGTTTTCTCTTCAATCCATGCCCAAATGCAAACTTTCCTAAAATGGAAGGTACACTTTCCAAAATAGGCAGGTTGCTATTTTCAGCAGTTTTGAAAAAATTGAAAGTCCTACATCATTATTCTGGATATTATGGAACCATAAACACTAATTATGGAAAGAAATGAAAACAACTATAATGATTTTGAATTAACTTATTTTTGGGTGATATAAGATTGCCCTTACACCACTGGATGCTCCCGCATCACATTCTTTTAACCCTAATGTATATTAGTTGTTAAACCCTTTCTTGACGGGAGTTGCCTTTTTTTCTATTTTGAAAGTGACTTGCTGAGCCAGTTATAATGTCAATTCAGTTGTGACAAATACCTTGACCAAGCAACAATAGGCAGATACATTGGACAAGAAGAAGAAAGAGCCTAAGAAAATTTGGAGGAGGAAACATGAACAAAAAGGGAAAGAACCTATTCCTGTGCTTTTATGCACAAAAGGCATCTCCAAGTGCATAAAGGGATCCATAAGTTTAGGGGGAGATGTTCAATGTTCTAATTTTGTCCCCCAACATGAAAATAAGGAGGTTGCAACATTCAAGAAGCAAGTGGTAAGAAATTTCACCAAGAATAGTCATAGATATAAATGCTTCTATCACAAGTACCATGTTATTTAATGATTAGACTTTGATTTGTTGAATAATGGTGAAGAAAATGTAGATGACAACATTGCTTTGTTGAAAAGGCCTTTGTAATGGTTAAGTAAATATAGGAGATAGGTGTAATATCAAACTCTGCAATCTTGCTAGAAGTAAAAATAGACTCTGCAACCTTTGCTAGCATTTTTTATTTGAGTTATCATAAGAAGCTGTGGAACAGGGTATGGAATCCATTAAAGTATAAAGGAATGGGGTTGTAGTTTCAAAGTGCCTTGACAGACATGTATGCAAAATGTAGAAAGATAGACAAGGCACATGAACCTCTTGACAAAGTACCTCACAGAAATGTAGTCTAATGGAATGACATGGGTTTGTCAAAAGACCATTGAAACTCCTAAGCAAATGCACGAGTATATTTGTAGATCCTTTAATCTTTTCCAGCATGTCTTTATTTTCTCTGCCCAAATTGGAACTTTTCAAATTGATGTTAACAGTTATCAAAGCATAATGGATTGTGAATTCTATGTTAAAGATGTTGTAAGTGTCCAAGGTGTGGTTGTGTGTACCATTGCATTTTGTCCCTCATGTGACAATGTATTTGATTAGAGATGCTGCTAAGTGGGACGGTACAGTCAAATACACAGGTTCTATTCTTTCATTGGAGGTTGTCAAAGGGAGAGTCATGCTTCAAGGTATTGGCATGCATTAAGAAATAGAAGTATATTGATAGCATAATTGAAAGAGGTGGAAGTGTACTTGAAACTATGGACAATGATGTGGCATCAGGACAATATATGAGTTGTGTATCAGATTTGACAAGGCACATGAACTCTATGACTAAATGCCTTTCATCGTAGTCTGTGGAAGAAGGTACAATACTTTGATAGGATTGTGATTCACTGTCTCAAACAAATGACATTGAATTTTCAAATTAAGGTTGGTACAATTAAATTCTTGCAATCACTTTACCATGTAACAGTGGGCAAATGTTTAAGAATACAGTCCTTCATCTTAGGATAGGAATTTCTTATCTTAGATCATGTTAAAACTTATTCAAGAATTAGTGCAGTTGTCACAATCTTCATAGGGCATAGTAGTTTGTAGCAAAAATGTTGCTATTGGACATTGTGAAAGATATACTATCATTGGTGTCATATGTGTTGACAAAGAACTTGTGAACAGAGTACCAATGATTTGTGAATTTACTATATCAATCTTTGTCTTCCTTGATAGTGTTTGTTTAGTAGCAGTGTATGTGTATCAGTAGATATTAGTTATCTAATCATGACAGTGTGTTAATCATGACCGTGATTTTGATAACTCTAGTTGTGCCTTGAGTTGTCACAGTGGTTTATGAGATAGTGTGAGTAGTGCAGTCTAGTGATTTGTCAAACAATACAATGCTCTATTTGTTGTGATAGTCTATGAATCTATCTTCATCTTCTCATGGAAGTATGTTGGCATCCAAAATAGAACACTCTGTGAGTGGGTTCATGGTGTCTTTGTTATAACAGTGCAAATTGTCATAAGATTCAAAGATAATTCTCTTTCTTGAACCATGCTAGGAGCAATAGGACAGTAGTATGCTTATACACAGTTTTGATTTCAATATGACAGTGTAGAAGGGACTTTGCTTCAGTGATTGCTGCCCTTATATGGAGCTCATCTGCAAGGGGAGTGTTTGAGTAATTGATTTGCAATCATGGGTTCCTTTATCACTTGATGTCAAAGGGGGAGAAAGAGAAAGTTGGAGAGATTTTGCCATCAATGACAAAGGGGGAGTTTATTGAAATAGGTTTGTCATTAATGTCAAAAGTTGGAGGTTGAAGTATGAGTTCACTCTTCATGTTATGATGTTCATGTTCTTGGATTGATGCTTCAGGAGTTGCTTTATGATATGATGCTTTGCCCTTGCTGATCATCCTTGTTGATTGATGGTGTTGAGAGATCACAGTGGTGTTGATCATCTCATTTTATGTAAGCTTGTTCACATGGAGTTGTTGTCAAAGGCACAATGTTATGATCTGATAGTTTGTCTAGTCTTCATTTTGTATGTTCTTTATATGGTGTTCATGGTAGTAATGGTGTTGATCAGAATCATGCTTCATGTCAATATGGTGTTCATGTTATAGTATTGATGCCATGATGCTTGTCAAGTTTGTCTTTGTTGGTACACATCTCTATGACAAATGCAAAGGTGAAAAGTGCTATGGTTCATTTGCAAAGGTGCTATGATGTTGAGTGTTTGATAATAATCTTTGGTAACTTGATGTGTTGGTCTTGATGTCAAAATGCAGTTTGAAGGTTGATGAGTTGATGTATTGATGAGTAGTGTTGATGCAAAGAGTAAAGTGTCAGTGAGTTGCATTGATGGCTTGTTAATGGCATTGGTGGCTTGTTAATGACCTTGTAGTGGTGAATTGATACCTTTCACTTCACAGTGATGATCCGTATTTGATGAGTCATATTGATTCTTGATGCAAACCTCCTTTACAATCCTCTTTTGAAGCCCTTAATTCTCTAAATCCTTTTGATTTACAAAATCTATCTTTCTCTGTATTAGCATGCTCTATCTGCTATTTGAAACACAAGAATCTAGGGTTTCACTAATACCTAAAGACATGTTCTTTTCTAAAGTGAAGAGCCTCCTGAAACCCTAGGTTTACATTCTGATGAAGGGGGTAAATCATAAAACACACAACAACATAAATAGAATATTTCTTTATTGATCTGGGCAACTCATTACATTACAGAAGCTCAATTACAATCCGAGGAATCAATCCTCCATGGGCTGCAACACACTACGGCTACACCTCACCAGGTTATGGAATATTTTGCCTTCTGTAACCCCAAATCAGCTAGGGTTTCTATTTTCCCACCTATTCGTGACTCCACACTTGCCCCCTTTACTCTACTACTGCCTAGGGTTCCCAAAATAGTCACAAATAGCACTTTTTTGGGGCCTCCGACTAAATTTCAAAATTTCCAACTCCCTCCAAAAGTAGGTCAACTTCCGGGAAGCATAACTTTTGATCCGGGTGTCCGATTGACGAACTGTTTTAAGTGCCGAAAAGATCGTGATGTGAACTATCATGCCAAAAATTTGTAAACATATTTATGTCAACTTTTGGGGATGTTATGGAATGTTTTAGTGCCTCATATCTCGTTTCAAAAATTTTCAGGGGCTTTTTAGAAAACAAAAACTTTAATATCTTTCAACTCACAAATGATCTTTGCCTAATTCCTTCGCCAAAGGTATTATATTTCCGTTATGTAACTTTCTATAAGTTTTCTCTTCAATCCATTCCCAAATGCAAACTTTCCTAAAATGGAAGGTACACTTTCCAAAACAGGCAGGTTGCTATTTTCAGCAGTTTTGAAAAAACTGAAAGTCCTACATCATTATTCTGGATATTATGGAACCAGAAACACTAATTATGGAAAGAAATGAAAACAACTATAATGATTTTGAATTAACTTATTTTTGGGTGATATAAGATTGCCCTTACACCACTGGATGCTCCCGCATCACATTCTTTTAACCCTAATGTATATTAGTTGTTAAACCCTTTCTTGATGGGAGTTGCCTTTTTTTCTATTTTGAAAGTGACTTGCTGAGCCAGTTATAATGTCAATTCAGTTGTGACTTGAAGGGTTTCAATTCATGGGCTGACCGGCCCCTTGACCTAGTCAAGATTGGCTATTCTCAGGGATCAATGAAGCCTTGATGGGAAACCTAGATCCACGGTGTGTAGCAAATCTTCTCGTGGTGCGAAAGGGATCATCTATGGTGAAAGTTTAAACCTTTTTTGAATCCCAACAGCTACTCTCTGAGATCAATCTTTCAAGGGTAGTTGATCATCTCTGGATAAAATGGTTGTGAAGGCAGTTTTTACAACTACATTTTGAGCCCATAAGGTTGTGGGTTTTTGGTCGATTAAAAAGAAAACTTTGAGGGTGTGTTTTGATTATGATGGTATATACATGTGGAGTGGTTACCTTAGTTTATTTGCAATTGCAGAGGCTTTGAATATACATATATATACTTTTATAAAATGTGAGGTATATAAAGTATTCACTGACGGAAGGATCTTTATGAAGTAATTTTGATTGCAGAGGTGTATGCAGTGTTGAATGGTCATAACGAGGTTGAAGCAAAGGATATGTGTTGTGATGTGATCACTTTCAGGGAATGGTGAACTAATTGAACTGATTGAAGCAATCAATGTGAGTAAGAGACTAGTGCAGAGATATGTGAGGAAAGTTTGTAGCAGAAGAATGATTGCAGAGATATGATGTTGATTGTAAATGTATGATAAAAGGGTTTTGATTGTAGAAGTATCAGATTTTTTTTTCCTTGAGTTTAGTTTATGATGTCACTTTAGTTTCTTTGAGTTGAGTGAAGAATATGATTATGGAAGAGTCTTTTTGTGTTTGTTATTTGATCATTCATGAGGCTACAGTCAAGATGTTTTCAGAGATTAAATGAGTTCATTGTCCTTGTACATATCAGTTTGAATCTTGTTTATGTTTGATAAGTCAAGGGGCTGCCTGCAAAGAGATCATCATACAAGTATACAAGGAGGAATAAGATCTAAAAGATTGAATGATTGAATGTTTTATCTCTTTCATGTATATTTTCAATCTTGCATGTAGTTGGTGATATAAGGAGTTTCTTGTAAAGAAAGAGTGTTGTACTATTTTGAACATCTACACATAGAGGCGCTTGAACAAATGAGTTATAGAATTCATCTATAACCATTGATATAATTGTAAATAGAGTATTACTCTATGTTTATCTTCTTGTCTTTGAGATTGGAGTTGATGTGATCAGTGAGATCCTAGCCAGTGAGGCATGTATGTGATCAGTGAGATCCTAGCCAGTGAGGCATGTATGTGATCAGTGAGATCCTAGCCAGTGAGGCATGTATGTAATTAGTGAGATTTTAGTCAGTGAGACCCAATAAAGTTTTGGTGAGGTTGGGCAATGGTTTTTCCCTAGATAGGGTTTTCCACTTAAAACATTTTTGTTATGGTTTCATGATTCTGTTGCTCTCTATGTTTTTGGTATGTTGATGTTAATTGCATTCATATTGGGATGATGAATTAACTAGTTTTATCAGATCACTGATTCACCCCCCCTCTCAGTGTTCCTTAGTATTCCAACACTAGTCACTACATTTATGTTTTCTATCTTGAGAACTTGAACCAAACTAGGTAATGAGCAATAGAACCTTGTTTTGGACTTGTGGTAAACTTTTGAATCTCACACCAATTCTTAAGTTTCCTTATTTGCATTTGAGTCGTAAAGGGGGTCATCTATGAAATTACATTGCATTTGAAGGATCCTAGATTAAGGTGCATTATGGAAGGTGAATCTACACGTTACCACTAAACCTACAATCTATAGAAGGTGATGCATCCAATTCCAAGGTTGACTATTAATCAAAACATAAATAATTGAAACCGTTAGTCCTTAGTACATTTCCATAAATTGGTGTAACATGTTTCCATGAGGCACATGTCATTTTACATATGCCTATATACATAGGGTTTGATATCATTTGAGGATGTCAATCCATACAACAAGCAAGATAGAAAGGGTAGAATGGACACAACACATGTTTGGGAAATAAAGCACATAATAGAAGATCATGCTAAGTAGAAACACATGAGATATGAGTGTGTAAGGAAACTAGAGGAAATTTCTAGTTCTAAATTTTCTAAAATATCTCATTAGTATGATTGAAACAAAATCTTTGAGGCCTAGAATGTTGCAAGATCATTGGAGCTTCTTTAAAATTGTGATTTTTCTATGTTAATCATGTTCACACTTTCTTTATTAATTCTATTATGAATTGGTTTTAAATTTTTTATTATTATTGAATGTTAAATGAGTTTACTTATTGTTGCATGGTTAGTTAGTCCTTCATTGGACCTATCATGCTAGAACTATGTCAGTTTTTGGCATGTAGCACACTTTTGGACAAAGCTCCAGTTGTAGACCATTCATAAGATATTTTGCACTAATAGTTGTGTACTTATATGACCTCCACATATGCCCCCATAGATCTTTTGAAGGGCATTAGTCCTTTTTTATCATTATTACATCAAAGAAATAAGCCATTAAAAACTCATTGGTAGAGTAACCTTGCATTGAGAAGTATTTGGCAGTAGATTTACAAATGCAAACTCAAGTATTCCTAGAGTAGTGGGGTGGGAATAGCACTTAGTCTAGGTACATGTAGATATCATGAAACCAATCCTCACCCATGAGTGTAATAACAACCATTTAAGATTTATCATGGATAGTGGGTTTTTTAATCTATGCATAACCAAGGTGAATTAAGAACTATTGTCTTCCATGCTCATTAGGGAGGTGAAATTATCCATAACATTAGTTGTTGATTGTATTTTTGTGGGATTGCATTAATGGTGTATATATAGAAGGATTCAAGTAGTCATAATTCTAGCTTATTGTATTTGTTAATTTTTTTTCTTTGGATTTGTAATCACCGATTATCTATCTAGCCTTGAGTTTTGAGTCACCATGTTAAATCCATAGATTTGACTTTGAAGGAGATGGTGGCCAACAACATGGTGATTAGTGCCTCATACTCGAACACATTATTAGTACATGAAAAATCAAGTTAAAATGGTAATGGTATAAGTTTAGTTGAGGGAGGAATTAATACCCCCCTCACCCCATAATCAATCATGCACCTAAAACTGTCAAAAAAACATGGTCGAAGGGAAGGAAGAGTCAAAATGTAAGATGTGCTCATTAGGAAATGATGTATCAAGAGTTACATGAGAAAAAATTGACTTCCCTTTAATAGATTTTGGGGGAAAAAACAAGGTATAGTTAATGTAATAGACTAAATGTTCTTTGTTGTTTTTATCATTTTGTACTAGGAGAACTCAAATAGTAGATTTAGGGGATGATATATATAGAAGCAAATGCTTACCATGGATAACAAGCAATGAGAAGTAAAGAACTAACAATAATTATTTCATGTCCTCAAATGCTCTTTGGTAGTCTTCATTCCATTTAAATTTTACATCTGTCTTGAAGTTTTTAATGAATTTAGCAATGTATTATCTACCATTTGGGAAATGAAGTATCTAATAGATTGGATCTTTCCTTGAAGGCTATCGAGTTGTCAAAAATTCTTTGAAGGAGGAATGTTGACAATAGCATAATTTTATTAGCGTCCACCTTAATGGTTCACCTAGATATGATGAATCTTAACAAATGACCACTATCAATGCTAAAAAACATTTTTTTGGGTTCAGTCTTACCTTCTATTGGCATAAGCATTCAATTTTTTCCGACAATCTTAGTGATGATCTGTATTAGTTATTTTGATCTTCCTTTGATATCATCCACATAATCTTCAAGTATATCATGCATAAGATCATAGAATATTAATCTCATGGTCCTTTGATAAGTAGCTCTTAAATTTTTTCAATCCAAAGGCATGGCCACAAAATAAAATGTACCCCATGGTGTTGTAAAAACCATTTTGTGTTGATCTTGGGGATCTATCATGATTTGATTGTGCCTTGAGAAACCATCCATAAAGGGTAATATTTGATATTTGACAACTGAATATATAATCATATCAATGTTAGAAAGAGGATAGTCATCCTTAGGAGAAGCACTATTTAGATCTTGAATATCAGTGCAGATTTTATTATGGTGGTTAGATTTAGCAATATGAACCACACTATAGACAAGGTGAATAATTGATTGGTCATGTGAATCTTGCCTTTAGCATATTTTCTAATTCCTCTTTAACCATTAAAGCAACTTTAGGGTGCCGATATTTTGAATTTTTCGTGTAATGAGCTTAGCATTAGGCTCTAGGATGACATTATGCATTACAATATTGCCATCAATTCCATACATGTTCTGTTATGACTATGTGAAGATATCTCTAAATTATTTAGTAGTATGGTCATGTTACACTATTCATATTTGTTTAGGCAATCTACCATTTTAAAGAGATTTTCTTTATCATATGCACCTATCACTATGTAGGTAAAGTATCAAGATCATTGCTGAGAAAGGGAGTGTCTTCCCTAAAATGTGAAGAGACTTCAAAAACACGGGGGAAATATCGATCATGATGAAATGTAGGTAAGTCATCATATACTCCTAAATATTTAGTGGGAGCTTTGTCTTTGCAAAAGTATCTAATGGAGGGAATGTGTCGATACAACCATCAAGGACTAATTTAAGATACACTAGGCAAATCTATATTACTATGAATGGTGCATAAGTAACATATTCCCTTGGTGTTATTCATTTTAGGAATTTTTATAGGTTTGTTGATGCCTTTTTGATTCAAACTAGTCCTTGTCTATTATAGCCAATGTTGTGTAAAATGTTGTATCCCTTTGCATAGTGACTAGCCAACTTAGATTAAGGTAAACACTATTAATAATGCCAACTAGTTTTGGCTCCATAAAATGTATCACCTTTATTAGAATGAGTATCTATATGAGAGCATGAAGGGGATTTGTCATGTAAATTAAGATCTATAGGAAAAACTAAAGAAGATTGGTTGTCGTCTCATTTTCTGAAAAAAAATCTAGTAAGCTCCAATCATCTTCAAGATTGACATGATGTACAAGAGGATTAGGGATAATTTTTTCATTCACTATGGTTATGATTGGGAATGTTAAGGAGATTAGTGTTTTATCTTTTTTGACTACTTGGCAATATTTGAATGGGTTATCATTAGTTTTCACTACACATTACTTGTTTTGATGGATAAACTTGAGTCTATGACGAAGTGTAGATGGGATAACACCCATCACATGGATCTATGGATGGCCTAAAATAATATTATATATACACTAATATTATAAGTATCACATCAAACATGTTATTTAGGGTAACATGCACCCTAAAGTAATAGGTAAAGTAATGTAACCAATGGATTCTTGCATGACATTTTCAAACCCTTTAATGGCTAAGTTCAAATTTGGGAGATTGAAGTAGTTAACTTGGATCACATATAGAAAATATTTGCTATAGATATTCAATCCAAATCCATTGTCCACTAGTACTCATTTAACTCAAGTGTCGCCATACCTAACCATGACATATAATGGCCTATATTCATTGATCACATGTGAAAGTTGTAACTCATGAAGTGTAAAAGAGACTTATGTCCTATCTTGAAGTATTAGTTGCAATAATGAAGATAATTTTGTAGGAGAAATATCAAATGAAATGATTGTGTGTACTAAGATTTCCTTTAAAATGTTCAAGTATGCATTTATATTTCAAATAGAAAAGAGATATTTTGGTGGGGGTATTGTTATATTGAGAATGTGTATTATACGGGCCATGTTTGTATGCCTAGGTGTAGATGAGTCAATGGTATAACAAAGGCATGAAAAGAGGGAACAAAGTTAGACTTAGTATGAGATGTGAAACATGAAGAACCACAAGCCACATGTGGATAATAGATTTATCATGACATGGGGAGAGTTTATCATCATGAGATTCAACAATATCATCATGAATTATATAGGGGGTAATTACCTTGTGTGAAGGTGAATAATATGTATCATCATATATAGGTAAAGGAGGCAAAACCATGCCATCTATATCCATCCTACAAGGTGTATCTCAAGGCATATCCTCATCAAGTGAACACTCCTTTCTATCATAGTCCATATGATCATCATTAGGCTCATGGATGAATGTCATGGGTGTATTTAATGGTGGGTGATTACTAATCAAATCTATGAAGAAAGGAAATGATGATATATGATAGAATAAAACCTCCATAGAAAACATATCCTTGCCCTTAGTATAATGTGTCATAAGAATATCAAGGATAGAGGAGTTATATATAATGAAGAATAAGAATGTGTCAAAATCTAAATGTATGTGTAAATCAACCAAAGATGATTTGCACATAAATCCATGAAACTTGTAGTCTTATGTATCAACTCTATTAAACTCTTCTCATGCTGCATTATTCCCTTGCACACATAATACAATGCCAAGATGTTTTACGCATGGTTGAGAATCTAGTATAATGGATTCATGTACATCTACACAAGCATTGTTTCCAATAATCTTTGCATGAGATAGCACTGAAAAACCATGTGTGTACTCTTTAGTCACACCATGTCACTTTTAGGAGTCTACACTTTAGCTTTGACAACAACATTACTAGCTCTTGCAACACTTTTACATTTTGTGTGACCTGCACATGCATCTACACTAACACACTCAATTTGGCTCCATATGTGTTTGACATCTAGGTACATCTGATCTAGATGGTCATACCAACCAACTAGCACAATATAAATCCACCACTTGGCACAACTCTAGCCACATGGGAAGCACACCATCTATGCATGCCACTTGTTAGCATATTATGCAAGGCTTAGCTAACAAACTATATTATATAAATACACATAATTGTACATTTTGTAAACTAGTCTACCAACTGGGCCTAGTCTATCAACTAGTCTTCCAACTAAAGAGCCAATTCATATCATTTGACCTAGTCTATTTATACTCTAGAGTGCCTTTGGAAAATCAAGTGTACATTATTCATTGCCAGATCATGAGACTATGATTCCTACCATTACCTCTGTATACTTTTTGTAGATTCAAAAGAGTAAGATTGAAAAGGAACCATATTGATCTAGAATATACTAGGGTGGGAGGGTTGGGAGAGAGGTAAATCACTATGTATGCACAAACCCTAATTGGAATGAATGAGCAAATGTAGATCAAACCGTAAGAAATTTGGAAATGGATGATGAATCAAAGTTATATTAGATAAAAAACTCCAATATTGATGAGAAACCCTAGAAGGACTAGGTTGTGTAGGATTGGAAGGGTTCACCAAAAATGTAAAGGAAAATAGCACCTTCCCTAAACTAAGTGTTGTTATCAAGATTAATTAATTAACACAAGCTATAAACGTATAAAATAATCTAGATAACATAGTTGTGGGCATAGAAATAAAAATTGAAAAATTAAATGCTAGTTGAAGAAAATTAAATGTGAAGGAAGAAGGTACTTAGCTCGAGGCTCGATGATTCATAGTTCTAATGAAGATTCTATAGAAGTGATATCTCTTTTCTTGTGGGTTGCCTTGAATTTTGCATGTAAGTCTTGTGCCTCTGTTTTGGTTGAGTCTACATCTAGGGATCACTTTTACATTCATGAATTTGTCCTCTGGGATGTGGATTTGATCTTGTAGGATGTACACTTCCACTTCTTGATTTACTAGGTTCCTTGGTATGTGCTCTATTATATGGATTGATAGTATTTAGGAACACCTTTAGAGGGTTGATGAATAACTAGGGTACAAGTTCTCCTAGGTCAATCCATTAAAAGGATCAGCCGTACAATCATGCCAATGACCAAAAATAACAAGTTTCAATAGTGCAAATACTTCTAGGATGATGGTGTAGATCTAGGTTCATTTTAGTGCTCCAATGGAAATGTTCCTATTATGTTGCTTCTTAAATGTGATGATATTTCCTTGATGTTTCATGATGATAAATTAATGCAATTAAATACTTTTAAATGCAAGTACATAGCAATTAATTCACAAATGTGTGTTTAGTTGGCTCTAGACTAAAAAAAAAGTGGGTGATAGTCAACTAGAACTTATATTTAAATTTTAGAAAATTAGGGGTCAAATTTGTGGGTGCGAGATTGAGCCCATGCTTGCCAAAATGACTTGGGATATGGGAATGGTAAAGTAAGGGTGGATAACAAATGAATGGGGATAATTGCATAGATAGGCATACTAAATCTCGGTGGATATATTAAAATGTGTATGTATTCAAATAAAGTGGGAGGTAAATATGTAGGAACATGTGTAAATAGATGAGTAAGGGTATAAGGGAAGAAGCCCAACTTCACACAAAATTACACTATTTATCAATATATAAATGTACCAAGTCATTCTCTCAAATTAAACACGAAACTAAATAAAAAATAACATAAATGTACAAATATTCTCATTAAAAATATTAATATATAACCCAAAACATAACTAGCTCCAAAATATCACTATCATCAATTGCCCAATTTGAATCAAAATAATTGTTTCACCCATGAAAAAGCTTTTATATTGGTATATAGGGCCCAAAAATACGCATATGAAAAACAATCATATCCTCTTAATTGCTTAATGTCTTAAATAAAAGTGTTACTTTTTGCTAGATTTTTCTTTCTTGTGACGTCTATGAATGTGATACACGCCGAATTAATTCAGAATTAATTTATTTTTTTACATGTTTCTATATGTGTGTGGATGTTCAGTAATCTAAACTTATATTTTAAAATGTCATTCATAATTAGTTTTTATTACCTCCATCTAATTATATGATAATTAATTATTTCAACAATCAACTTTTTTCAATTCTTCATTAAAAAACTTATTGAGAGATATTAATAAAAGAGCAAATACATGCATTTCATGTTCATCTTTCAATTTGTTTTCTCTTCTTAAATGTGTACTTTAAAAGGTATGAAAAAAATCATGTAATCGAGTTTAATCAGGCTGAGTTTATGGTGTGTTTGAGTGTTTTTAGATAATAAAAAGGGGTCTTTCTAGTAAGGGCTTTTCTCTTCTCCGAAGGTACAATTGTGACTGTAGTTATGGTGATCGTATTAAACACAATTCATATGGTTTCCATGGCTTTTCTCAGTTTCGAAGATATGGATAGGTCCAGCAGATACATGTTCCTTTTATCACTTTTTAGCCACTTGACAAAGGGGCTATTCTTAAATATCATCCACTTCTATAGTTAAAGGTTAATTTGGACCAATAAAAATAGGACAAATATTTACTACTTTTTATTGTGAATGAGGTGTAAAATTGCTATTGAGTGTTTGTCCATTGAAGTGGATGATATTTAAGTAGAGTGTGACAAGGGTGCCTATTGTTGGCCTGATAGTGGCAAGGTCCTTCAGCGTAGTTTGACTATCTCTGTTGTGAGAACTATTCCTTATCTTGAAGAAGGCACTATTATGAGGTGAGAGCTAATTCCCAACTATTGAAAGAAACTATCTAATTGTAACCGGTGACCTCTTACTAATTCTGTTTAAAACATATAATATAAAGATATCTTTTTATTTCTATTTAAAACTTACCTTACCTAACCTTTGAGACATAATCCTACTTTATTTTTTAATAAATTAATGTAATATATCTTTTAAAATAATCTAATCTGACACTTATTTTTAAAAAAAAAGGTGTCATCAGCATCTCAATATTCAAACTTGGTGGGAGAAGAACTTTGATGAGAACCACAAAGTTGGTGGTATCAATGTGACTAAGGAGGATTCAAAGAAAACATGTTGTTCCAGGTCAAAAGCTACATGAATTAAAATTTCTCCTTTACTTAGTTGTAAAGGCCTATTAAAGTTCTAAAAGGCAAAGTATCCTTACAAATCTTGTGAATAAGATTCCATGGTAAATGTGGATAGATGTATGGAACCGGGCACTGTTACAGAACTTCAGGCTGTACAGAAACCCAGATCAGCAGCTCAAAGACAACTATACTATGGTAAAAAAGTCCAGTAGGAAACATAAAACTGGCAACTGCTGTCAAACATGTTATAGCAGGGTTTCCATCATGAGAATGACCTTGTTTTCATAAAGACAAGGATGTAAATCATTTCATATGACCTCATGAAATAATATCAATTATTATTGCTTTCCATCCTTGAATAGAGCAGCTGTAAAAGACTGCTGGACTTCTTTATTTTTTTGATGTTACATCCTTCCATGGCTATTAATAATCATAATTGTTGGGTTGCCAGCTGGTTGGAGTTGGAATAACTTGTGTCACAAGAATATATGAAATGAATAACATATAGTTGTCATGCATTCTCTTAAATCCCAAATTAAAAAAGATGGGAATTTGTTTTTTTTTCCTTTGGACATTTTTTATAGAGGTTTTTTTAAAATTTTATGTTGAAGAAAAGTTTTATTAATGAGGAAAACCGAAAAAAAAAATGAATATATTATTACAGTAAAGTATGTTGTTTGGAAACTAGTTAGATTGTTAAAATTATTTAGTTGGGAAAAACCAACAGATAACATAATAAATTATTTAAAAATAAAATAGTCCCAGTAGAAATAAGACCACATAATTCCTTAAAATACTACAAAACATTCAGCATCCAACTTTACAATGACAAAAAACACAAAATATGTGATCTAATTTTTTATATAAAACTAGATTATATATAATTAAAAAGTGTGTTTTAATTTTTTATCCATACTTACAATTAATTAGGGATGTAGACTTCCTTACTATAAATTTAAATTATTTTAACTTTTTAAAATATTAATATATAAATTAAGTTAAATTAAATATTAGTTATAAAATTGAGTATTAATTGAAAATAAATAAATTTAATAGCTGTATGCCATATTTAAATCTTTTTATATTTATAGTTGCGTATAATTTCTTTCTTAAATAAAATATACATTATCAGTTAAATGACAACTTAGTATGAATAACATCACCCATTTTTGGGTGAGAGATAAGGTCAACCGTCAAATTTAAGCCTAAGTGGAAATGATAAGAGATAAATTCCTTGACATAAATGACTCCAAGCTCTACCATATTCTTTCTGCCTTGCGTTTCATGACGTACTGATGAGATGAGATGAGGTTATTGATGACATATGAATAAGAAAACTCCCTTGACATTCTCTTATGACTCATGGTTAGCAGGACACCTTATTAATTAGAATGCTTTGGCTATTAGTCATAATATTATAATATTTTTTTAGAAAGATTATATATTAAAATAAATGTTATTAAAGTATACAATTAAAATTTTAAAAAGTAAATGGTATAGGATTATCTTTCCAAAATAAATTATTTGAATTAGGAATAAAAGTAAATAAGTGGTTTAAAAGGGATTGTAAATCTGAAATTTAATTTGTAGAATGTTAAAATGAAGATAAAACATGTAAATCAACAATAAAAGAAATCAACAAACTCAAGAGATTCACACATGATAGTGAAATGAGATTACAATGCAATCACGTCCTTCAATCCCACATTCGCTCTGAGTGCACCTATATACTTGTAAAAATACAATTCATACTCTACACTCCTCAAACTTATGTTAAATAGGAAATGCAAGCTTACAAAAGAAGTTACTAGAATATGGTGCCCAAACTTGGGAAAATTCAACTCCCACATTGGGAGGTTACAAAATCATGAATTAATGACACTCTTACAATTGGCTGAACAAATTCCTGTCTCTGCCACTATCCACATGTTTCCACTCATCGTTATCAAGCATTTCATCTCATCCTCCCCAAGAACCTCGTGTGTTTGACTCTCAATAGATCTAGGCAAAAATATAGGAAGCGCTAGTTGAGGGAATTTTCCTTAATTAGAAGGAGACCACCTACGTTGTTGAGAGGATGTAGAGCAATGGTGTGGACGTGGAGACTACCCACTTTAGTATCCAAAAGGCTAAGTTGGAGGTGGAGTGGTGGCTCTTTGATGGTTATCCCAGTGGCAATTTGAGGACTCTGAACAACTTAACCTTTGGTCCTAGTGGGGGAGCTAGTATGAGAAGACATTAAAGGTGGCACCTTGTCCATTGTGCAAAGGGCATTCCCCTAGTGGTCTAGCAAATCTTAGAGATGTTGAAGCTCTAAAAAAACCTTGTTGTCTTGAAATTGGATCTACATGAGCAAATTAGAGATCACCGTCAATTTGGAGTGAACAAGAAAATTAATATCTGTAGTAGAATTAGCAAAAATAATAGAATTTGTATCTTTCCAAATGCAATAAAGAATCTCTAGTTTGAAAGCATGCCACAATTGAGAAAACTTAGTAGGAAATTTGGCTCCATCCCTTAGGATGACATTGTGCCAAGTGAATAATTTTAGCCTTAAAGGTCAAAAAATCAAGTATCTTGTACTAAGTATCATGAGCATGAGCACAATAATAGTAAAGGTAGAGAAGGGTTTTAGATTCCCCATAAAAAGGACATCATGGATTGAAAATGCCAAGATGTATCAAATGGGTGCCAATTGGTAGGCCCTGGTAAAACAAACACTAGGGAAATTGAGTAATTTTAGGCTCCGCAATACCCTTCTAAATTGTTTGAAATCTTTTAGGCCATATGAAACTAGGGGATTGGAGAGACCATTTGTCATTCAAATTTTAAATCATGGGCAAGTGAGGTGAGAGCCACCTATAGCCTTTCTTTGGAGTGTAATTGCAGAAGGGTGTATTTACATACCACTTCTAATCCTTCCACCGAGGTTTGAGAGATTACACAAAATTTTTATGCATATATGTTGAGAAGGGATTGTGTCAATTATTGCTTGGAAGGTTGGATGATCATCCTGAATTAAATTTAACTTCACTCTAACTTGAGACCAAGAAAGGCATGTGGAGTTGGCCTTGGAATGTAGATCCTAGAGATACCTGATTCCCCTTTTAAAGAACTTGAGGGAGTGAGGCTAGGGAGTAGCTGCGAGAGGTTTGTCTTGAAACAAAATGGTGGGCGACCACCATATAAAATGTTGGTTGATGGATAAGCCTTTTTAGTAATCCATCTCCACTATAGAGCAACCATGAATTGATATTTTCCCAAGCTTTCCATATACTTTTGGTGATAAAAGTACCATTGCTTTTTATGGGCACCAAAGCAATCACAAGAAAGTGATATCTAAGGCCATTCTAGGATGAATTCCCATATTGTGAACAGGAGGTGATGAAAATTCTTAGTAAAATTTTCTAGACTTTGTTGCTAGCATAAGTTTTGGCAATCCATTTAGCACAAAGTGTAATACCCTATTTGTTGACGTTAATAAGACCTAACCCACTAGAATCTCTTTGCAAACAACAAATATCTTAGGCCACATGGTGAAATCCTTTATTACGATTTGAATTGACCTAGAGGAAATATTGTAGGGGCTTATCTAGCTTGTGATATGACACCTTGGGGGCACACAACAAGAGGAGTAATAGACATGAGTTATAGTTAGAACTTTAGAGCAAATTTGAAATTTACCAGCCAACGAAAGTAAATTGGTGATCCAGTAAATGAGTTTTTAAAATTTTTTATTAATGACATTCTGCTAAAGCTTGGACTAGTAGGCTTAACAGGCAAATACAATTCCCAAAAAATAAAAAAATTCACCATGATGAATGGATTTCCCTCAAAAAGTATGAAGCTATGTTAGGGGTTAGGAAAAAGATTGTTTGTAGTATTGTGTTTTATTCCATTGGATACTAGAGCTAGAAGCCAAACATAAAATGTTAAGACATTCAAAAGCTTGGAAAGTTACATTGTCCTCATCTTCAATGAGTGTTAGGAATGAATCATCTGCAAAGTGCCCATTGACCAAGTGTTGGGAGGAAGATCTAAGAAGGGAAATTCCTTAGACACATTGCTACAAAATAATATTGGCAAGAAGATAGCCAAACCATTGAGCATCAAGAACATAAATTAAAGGCACAAGAGGAAAACCTTTCCTTATAAATATAAGAGGTCAAAACCCTTAGATTGAATAGAGAGGTAGGTAGAAGCATCAACATAAATCATTTGGATCGACTGAATGAATGTGGGAAGGTGATCCCACAGTACTGAGTCCCAAACTTGGGACATCCTGATTTTTATCTAAAATCACATATTTTTTAGAAAAATTAATGGTTTAAGCCTTGAGGGGTTCCATCTAAAGGGGTTTAATTGAAGGGGGTTAGATAAAACCCCCTTGGAAAGAACCCTCCTAGTCTTAAATCAAAACCTCGATGGAGTCTCCTCCTCACCTATCAAAATGCTGACAAAAAATCAATTTTCTTCACCTTTTCGGGGATCAAATGAAGTCATTCAGAAATTCTATTTTGTAAGCATGTGTCTCTTAGTATAAAATTTCCAAAAAGTATGATTTTGAATATATTTATTTGGTTATTTTCTAGTGAACATAAGTTTTTCACCGAACATCAAGGTCTCTATTCCACACACGTGGAAAAATAAAAAAAATAGAGAATTTTTTTTGAAAAATATCTGCACACTAGGTGTTGATGTCCTTATTTCAACAAAAAAAAACAATTTAATTTGGATACATACATAAAAAGTTATGTTGTATGGTATCAACCTATGTCTGAATTATAATTAATCTCACTTTAAAAATTAATTAAAAAATATATGCAACAAAAAATTATGAAAAAATATCTGCACAATACATATTGGTGATACAAATCTATGTTTAAAATTTTATAATTTGATACTTTCTATAAAAAAATTTATGATGTATGGTATAAACGTCACTTTAAAAAAATATTGTTAACTATAAAAATAAATTATTAAAAGTTACGTAAAAAAATCACAAATTATTTATTAAAATTAAAAAAAATACATTTAGAATCTACACACAAAATCTCAAAAATCACTAGTTCATATCATCTTTAAATTCTTAATGGTTTAGTTTCTAGATAGGTGTCAGAAAGTGAAAATCTGGTTAAAAATGTTGATTTCAATGTCCTACTTTGGCCAAAAAGTGGGACATAGTATTGTAGGATCATCTAAGACCGAAGTCAAGAGTTCTAAGAATGGAAAGAATGAAATGCCATTCAATCCTATCATAAGCCTTTTAAAAATTAATTTTGATGAAAATAACATGTTGATTAGATTTTCATGTCCATTCCATATTCTCCTAGATGACTATAACATTGTCAAGGATGTATTGTTGTTCCTTGCGCACATGCCCCATTTTCACCTCTTGATCAAAATGTTGACCCCTCTCTTTTTATTTTTCTCTTTTGCTTTGGTTGTGTGTTTTGTCTTGATCTTATTTCTTTTTGTATGTGTAATGTAGAAAAAGAGGATTTGTTGATTGGATTGATAGCTTAGTTAGATCCTCCTTTCACTACATACATTCAAGGACATTAAACTGAGCTGAGTCACAACTTTTGCAAGAGGACATAGCTACAGGTTTGGTGTCACTTGGAATGACAAGGAAATTTAGAATTTGTTGATTAATTTATTAAACCTTAGTCTGATTAAGCTCAAAACTCTAATTATGCAAAATCGTAAGCAAACGGATGGAACTTGACAAAAGATTGCATAGGAGGGAACTAAATGTAGATTAGATACACACCAGATTTTAGGTTTTAGGATGCAGAAACTTTGGGGTCAAAAGAGCGGGCACCCAAGACCAAGGTAGTGCTTTTTCTGGAGGTCGGGAGCTAAATATACTGTAGACTGTGCTTGCTCAGGGATTTCTAATAGTGCAAATTGGAGGTCAAAAGAGCGGATGCCCTTGACCTTTTAGGGATATTTTTTGACTTTTTCTTCAGATCCAAAATCCTTACGCTCTACAATTATCCTCTGCAACTCCTCTCCACAAGATCCGACACCTATCACCTGTAATCACAAGAGAGGGGTTGGGGGTTGTGGTGTTTAGGAGCTTGCCTCAGTCAAGCCCTAGAATGACATTCAAGCCTTCGAACACCATTGTTAGATAGAGAGTGTGTGTCCTTGCAGGATAGAGGCAAAAGCAATGATATGATAAATGATTGAAACACAAAGAAAATGTCACCTCAGAGGTGAAGCTCTCACGGGGAGATGAAGATCTTTCACGCCATGAGGAGATGGATTGATGAAGACAAATCTGAAACAAACATGAACAAACACAACACAATACTACTCTGTAACACAATGAAATCCTTGAGTATCCTTAGCATAAGATCACTAGTTTGCAATATCCATCTAGTTGTAAAATGAGGTCCTAAACATGCTTATATATGCATTCCCGCTAAACTTTCGTAATTTAAATTGAATAGGCTGACAAAGGGAGACCTTTTAACAGTTACTTTGCCGACACTTAAGAATTGGGCCCCGACAAAATAGGGCAGGACAAGGGCATGGATGCCCATGTCCAGGGTCCTATTTTAGGGCCTTATTAAGATTTAGAATGCACCCCTAGGCCCCATTTGACATGGGTTTCAGGGGATTTTGCTTCAGGATTCATTTCTAACATGCATGATTAATTCTAAGGGACTTAGGAGCTAAACCTAGGAGGTAAAAGTCCTAGGGGGACATTTTATGACATAACATTCAACCCCCACTTTAATGTATGTATGAATTATGACCCATACATGCATTAAAGTACGATCGAAAACACATTAGACATGCTAGGCACTTGAAGCTAAGGCATACACAAAGATTGAGGAACCATTTCTAGCCCCCAGTCTTAGGTAAGCACTAGAAAATACATCGTAGACACGCAAAACATGGAGAAGACAGTAACAGGGACACAAAACATGGAGAAGGCAGTATTGAAGACACATAAAACATGATGAATACACTAAAGCAGTCACACAAAACATGATGAACACATTGATATAACATTTTCATAACATCATCATAGACATATGCATGGAAATACAATTGCTACATAAAACCCCGAGTGTGGGTGGAGACCACACAAGGAGGGGAAAACACGCCAAACAAACCTCGAGTGTGGGTGGAGCTTGTCACTACACACACACAAGAGGGGAAAACACACCATACAAAGCCCAAGTGGGGGTTAACTGCACAAGAGGGAAGACACACAGAAAACACAAGTGCCATATAGCATGTCGTAGACATACTATACATCTTAAACATGACAAACAAGGCAATGGAAGGAGCTTATTGCTAAACCCCACCATCTCAAACACGCTGCAGACACACCTAATGGTTGGGCTTATGCCACAACAATCATGAAAGATATGCTTAAGGGAGGATAGTCTCAAGATCCAACCCTGCCTCCATAGAGGACGTTTGAAATAAAAGGATGTGCACTAGCTCAAAAGATACACCATCCCGCCTCCGTAGAGGGATTTTGAATAAAAGGATACACACTAGCTCAAGAGATACATTATCCCACCTCCGCAGAGGACTTCTTTGATTGTAATATAGATAAAGATGTGTACTCATTCCGGAGATACAACATCCCGCCTCATGGAGAGGGCTTACAAACACACTTCATTAGTACCAAAATCATCAGACAGATATCATTATATATGCCCCCACCTTAAGGTGGTTGATGTCATGAACCAATATCAAGCACATTAAGGTAAAGAGAAAACACACAAGGAAACAAGAGATTTCACAAAGCCCATGCACCCAAAGGTGACATGTGCTCATGATCATTAAATGTTCCCACAAACACATTGATAAGATATGATAAGATAAGATAACAAGAGAGGCTAGAAATATTTTTCTATGATAATAACCAAAGTGATTTATTAAAGCTATGCATGAAAACATTTACATCAAGGACCAAGGCTATACTGCGGGTTTGGAACTGAGTATAACCGTTGGGCTATACTGCAGATACCTCAAAACCAAGTGTAGAAACAAGGTGAGATACCAATCAAAGTGTATAAGAGCAGATTGAGTGGATTGTAACATGTTAGTCACAAGAAATGCCACAAGATAAAACATCACATGGAGTGATTCTACTAGTCAAGCATCAAATATATATATATCAACCCCATCCTCATGTATGGTCTAGGTCCATTTTTGCTTTGCTTGCTGAAGGGACACACGGTCTGTATCAGTTGTTTGTTTTCATCATCTGCCGATTAGGTAGAATCACTAGAAGGTAAAGAGTAAAATGAGAGAGGAGAACAAGTGCCTTAGGAACACTAGGTAGGAGGATGCCCCCAGGTCATCAATCGCAATGCTATGACCCTAAGGCACGACACACAACAATAAAATAGAGGAGAGGCAAGATAGAAGAATGATGAAACAAATAGAAGAATGGTCACAACAAAGGTGGTCTCCCGGTATCCTTGACCTTACAAGAGTATAAAGGGTCATCTAAGGAGACCTAAACAACACATAACACATCATGGGGGAATACAACATGATTCTAACAACATATATATCTAGGTGGAGGCCACCCTTGAGAGCAACTAGAATAGTTGCTACAATGAGTGTGGCTAAAGGGGGGAGAAATACTTACCTGGTTCAATGGGATATTTTCTGGCAGACAATTCTTGTCTATTAGCTTAGGATATCTCGCATGTCATTTCGGTCTTGTTGATATTGCATTAACATTAAGTTTAGGATGATGAGAGGCTTTGGTGGGCTTCAAAGAACGGTATCCCATACTAGCTATATAGTTAATTCTATCAACTTGTAAAGGCACTCTGATTCCTTGTTAATTTACACCACATCCATTATCTGCATAGTCACAATTCTTGTACAAAATCTGAAATCCACGACAATAGAGGGAGTCCATCTCTTTAAAGGATGGCGAGGCCTCGTCAGTGTCACAATCTGTAGCATAAGTAAGACTATTGTCTTTATTTTCTACCAAGGAGACTTTAGGCTTCTCAGGTGTTTCCAAAGATTTCTTAGATGAGATTAATGTAACTTTTGATGTGTCAGGGTTATTAAGTTTATATTCCCCCATATAGGAAGGAGAAAAATTTAATGAACCCCAATCATCACCAAAAAGTGCATTCAATGGTTTAGATTCTTGCACAACATTATTTGTGGCAAGAGGTATTGATGAATCAACTTGTAAGTTGTTTAGATTCGTATGATTGTTAACTTGTTTTTGTGTTTCAATATGTAAACAACTATCTGGTTCAGGATCAACTTCCATGGTGTAGAGCTTGTTTTGATAAATGAACTTTAAGAATTGATGAAGGGTAGATGGAACTACCCCCATGACATGGATCCATGGTCTACCAAGAATCATATTATAAGAAAGCAAACCAGGCGTGACATGAAAAAGGGTAGATATTGTCACGAGTCCAATCTTTACAAGTAAAGTTATGGTACCCACAGATTGTGTACTAGCATTATTAAAGCCACAAATGCTAAGCCTATCTGGTTTGATTAAAGATGTGTCGATCTTGATTTTGTGTAGTATTTCAATGCCACAAACATTTAGAGTCAATCCATTGTCAATCATAACTCTCTTTATCAACTTTTTATCTGTTGTGACAAACATTATAAGTGGATCATACTCATCTTTTGTTGACGATATTTCATGTTGTTGAAATAGAATATCCATTTTTGTCACATGCATACAAGCTAACAGAGCTGCTACATCTTTTAGCTTAATAGTAGGTGGTACAATCACCTTTTGTAAAGCTTCTTGGAGCATTTCAAGGTATGTAGGCGATGTATGTATTAAATCCCAAAGAGAGATCTTAACAGGAGTAGTGCGAAGCTATTCGACAAGATCATATTCTTGGCCACTTTTATGAGGAAGACGAGGTGGTGGGGGGAGCATAGGTTGAGAAGCTGGAAGAGAGACATGCACATGTGGTGCTTGCTTACTTTTCTTGTTGTTACGGGTGTTGTATGTGTGAGCAATCATGGGATGCTGCGGCACATTTTGAACACCTTGACTTCTTTGAGTGATTTGTCTTGCATAGTTTAGAATGTAATCTGGAGGTCAAGGTGGTTTGTGATCACCTTGAACCATGATCACCGGTTTTAAGTAAGAAGGTGCATTAGGTGCCCCTTGCACAATCATCTTAGGAACATTTCTACATTTATCAAGTAACCCCTTAGTGGGTGGAATAAGTCTATTGGTGAAGATTGAATTAACATTATTTTCCTCTTGATTATGCTCAACATCCATCCCTAAAGAATTTAATGTGAGGGGCCTTTTCTCATCCACCAATGCTTCTACTTTTGAAGGGAGAGTATTAGGGCTAAGGGAAGGTACAGTGTTGTTCAGGAGATTGGTGGTGATCATATTATTAGAGATGCCTAAGGGACTTAAAGTAGAGCTATCCATAGTCTTCTCATCCAAGATTCTTGAACATTCAACTATAGGAGGGATAGGATAACTTATGGAATCATCATCATCATCATATATTTTAGTATTAGTTCTAAAGCATTAAGATAAGAATAACTTTGACACTCATCATTCTTAATGTATTTTGTTAGATCTTCTATTACCAAAGGGTATGTATTCATGAGACCTATGAAGTTTTCAAAATCAGATACATAATCTTGAGGATTTCAAATGAATAGCATTAAAATATATCCTTATTATACATAGCTTGTATATAAGTGAGAACATGAGGATTCATATTAAGAAATTTGTAGGAATTCTCAAAGTTTTTGATATATGCATTTAAGGATACCAAAGAGAAATGAGATGAAGATGCCATAATGAAATGTCTTGAAACATCAATGTCCAATAAGATCTAGTAAGACAAGACATGCAAAGTTTTATGATACTTAATACACCCTAGATGTGAGACTATTTCACATCCAAGCACTTGTTTGAGGGAAAAGGGTACTAAAAGATACATAGAGTCCTCAACAAACACACTGGATAGGAGGAAAGAGTGCTACACAAAAAGGCAAAGTTGATGCTTTTAAAGGGTTTTGCTCAAGTAGTGTTGAAATACACACTGTGTAATTAAGATTAAATGCCAATTTTCACACAATGATATTAAATTATTTAAAAATTTCCAATGACAAAGGAATATATGAATGCAAGATATCTAAGATGAATGCAATGAAACAACACCAAACTATGCTTGTTTATGTACTAAAAATGCTTAATTTTTTCACTTTTTTCAATGTAAAAGTACAAAATATGTAATAAAATTAGGAGAATGATGAGGGACATCCAATTAAAACCTTTTAATTAGTTCAATGATGCAGCAAAATTTGTCACAACACACCAATCTTACAATGCTCAATGCAAATTAACAATGTGAATGAATATGCTAGTTTTTGTTGAAATACACAATGTGTAAATGCAAAATTTGAAATGTAAATGCAAAAAACACACTATTATGAAACACTACAGTCCAAAATCAGATTTGAATGAGTGTGAAAATGAGTCATAAAATTTGAAACAAGATTTTAGCTACAAACCCTAGCTTTTGGAATTACTAGGTTATATGAAAAAAGCAAAATTTCAAGCAAACCTTATTAAATAAAAGTGTTTAAATGCAAGATAAATGATTATGAAATGATGTATTACTATAATTTATGTCATATCTGATGTAAATATTAGAGATTTAAATGATTTAGATGAAATGCATTGAAAACAGTGCAAATTATGCAAGCCAAAAATACCTATTTTTTGTTTTTTAAAAAATTTTCAATTTTTTTGTAAGATTTTCAAATGTATTATGATAAAAATGAAATGAATGAATGCAAATCTGATGTACAACACTTAGTAAGATGCAAAATTCAATAAAAACATGGGTTCACCAAAATGTAATGTAGAAAAAAAGGGTTTGTTAATTGTATTGATAGCTTAGTTAGATCATCCTTTCACTACATACATTCAAGGACATTAAATTGTGTTGAGTCACAAATTTTGCAAGAGGACTTAGCTATAGGTTTGGTTTCACTTGGAATGAAAAGGAAATTTGGAATTTTTTGATTAATTTATTAAACCTTAGTCCGATTAAGCTCAAAACCCTAATTATGGAAAATCGTAAGCAAACAGACAGAACTCGACAAAAGCTTGCACAGGAGGGCACTAAATGCAGATTAGATACATACCAAATTTTGGGTTTCAGGATGCAGAAACTTTGGGGTCAAACGAGCGGGCACCCAAGACCAAGGTGATGCTTTTTCTGGAGGTCGGGAGCTAAATATGCTGTAGACTGTGCCTTCTCAGGGATTGCCGATAGTGCAAAACTAGAGGTCAAAAGAGCGGGTGCCCTTGACCTTTTAGGGATATTTTCTAACTTTTTCATTAGATCCAGAATCCTTATGCTTTGTAATGATCCTTTGCAACTCCTCTCTGCAAGATCTGACACCTGTCACCTATAATCACAAGAGAGGGGTTGGGGGTTGTGGTGTTTAGGAGCTTGCCTCAGTTAAGCCTTGGAATGACATTTAAGCCTTCCAACACCATTGTTAGATAGAGAGTGCATGTCCTTGTAGAATAGTGGCAAAAGCAATGATATGATAAATGATTGAAACACAAAGTAAATGTCACCTCGAAGGTGAAGCTCTCACGGGGAGATGAAGATCTTTCACGCCATGAGGAGATGGATTAATGAAGACAAATTTGCAACAAACATGAACAAACACAACACAATACTACTCTGCAACACAATGAAAGCCTTGAGTATCCTTAGAATAAGATCACTAGTTTGCAATATCCATCTAGTTGTAAAATGAAGTCCTAAACATGCTTATATATGCATTCCCACTAAACTTTCGAAATTCAAATTGAATAGGCCGACAAAGGGAGACCTTTTAATGGTTACTTTGCTAACACTTAAGAATTGGGCCCTGACAAAATAGGGCAAGACAAGGGCACGGGCATCCATGTCCAGGGTCCTATTTTAGTGCCTGATTAAGATTTAGAATGCACCCCTAAGCCCCATTTGACATGGGTTTCGGGGGATTTTACTCCAGGATTCATTTTTAACATGCATGATTAATTCTAAGGGGCCTAGGAGCTAAACTTAGGAGGTAAAAGTCCTAGGGGGACATTTTATGACATAACATCTTGTCTCAATGGTTGATCTAAATTGGATTTTAGAAAGACTTATAAGAATTTCATGTCATGAGATAAGTCTTTACAAAAGTTCTAGTGTGTTTTCAATGAAAATCTAAATTTTTAAATTTTTGTGGGTTTGCAGAACTGTTTTAGACTTGTGGATTTTGGAATTTTAGTTTGAAGTTTTGAAGTCCATTGAATTCCTACATTTATCTCCTCTTTTCTTGCCCAATCTTTTCAAAGAAACTCTTCGGGATCTCAATATTATGGATTTATGGAGTTTCTAGGGATTTCTTCCATCTTCCACCTTTGTCCTATGTTCAAATGGATAGGTTAGTTTTGGCAATTGTTTGTAAGGTTTGAAACTAATATTTGTGGGATTTTTATTCATTTATTCTATTTTTGATTCTAATGCCACCACATTCTCCAACCATTCATTCCCAGTTCTACCTACCTAGCGACCCTACAATAATTGTTCCTAGGTGCGAATTCCATTACATAAAATGCCAAATTTTCAATTGTCCACACCTTTTGCATATCAAATTTTATGCTCTTGCAATTTCTTATGGCTTGTGATTTCCACATCCTCAAAGATAAAGATTAAACTCTTCCCAATCAATTTCATTGGCGAATCCACTATGTTGCTACTCTTGTGCAAACCTATTGAAAACTTGGTGCTGTGTTTTTTGTGATTAGGGTTATCTGGAAGGATCAAGTGTTACTCAAATATTTTTTGAATCTTTCTGCGACTAAATTGGCGAGTCTTTTTCATCCCCTTGCGTTGATTCGAATGAGAATTTGTTTGATTAAATCAATTTGTGAGAAAATTTACCAAGTTCAAAGTTTGAATGTGTGTTGATAGGTTAGGGTTGTTTATTTTTCAAAAAGAATTCCCTCTCAAAGAGCCCTAGTTTTATAACAAAAATTTGAAAATCAATCCATTAGGGTTTTTTAATTTTTAAAAATTTAAAATTTAGTCCTGTGTCCAAATGACTATTGGGATTCCAAAATAATTTTAAGTCATTTAAGTTTTGATCTATGGAAACCTTTGTCAGGTGTTAAGTTTGTGGATTTATTTTGGACTTGTAGATTTTTGACTCTTAGTCCAAAGTCTTGAAGTCGAGAATAATCACACAGAGTGCCTTAGCTAGTAAAGGAAACTTTGTCTTTCACCTCATCCTATTTGAAATCAATTCATGAAATTTGTAAAATTTGTAAGGACATGTGGATTTTTGAATTTTAGTCCAAAATCTTGAGGTCCCAATGATTTCTGCATTCTTGGATAAGTTCTTTGAGGACTTGTTAAGGAGCCATCTTTGAATTTGTGGATTTATCCTGCCATCTTTGAATTTGTGGATTTATCCTAGACTTGTGGATTTTTGACTTTTAGTTTGAAGTCCTGAAGTTTGGATGGGCCTTGTATTTCCTCAATAATCTAGTTTGTTTAACCTTAAAGGGATGTTAATTGTGGGTTCCTTTAGGAATTTTTCCACTCAAACCTATTGTCCAAAGTCCTAATATCTTGATAAACCGTGTAAGTCTACATAAAACAAGAAATGTATAAAATACCTCAAATGGAAGCATTTTTCTTGCTTAATTATTCAAGAGCTTATTCATTGTTTGACTTTTACATGTGAAATTTATGACTCCCAAAGTTAGGAAAATGAAGTAAAAGTTCCAAGGGGTCACCCCCCCTTCAAAGATCAATTCAATATTTGATGAAGTAACTAACATTGACCTTGGTCATGTGGACTTGGATGACCTGAAACATAGAATGTATGGGAATGATCCAACTAGTAGAGCACAAAGGATGGTCAACAATGGAATTGTACAAGCTATTGGCTTCCCAATTTCACTTCAGTCCTCAAATCTAGTCATGGCATGTGCCAAGTATTATGATGTAGGAAGAAGGAGAATTATTGGTCCTAAATGATAGGTCTTATTGGACATTTTTGATAATGCAAATACTAAAATATTTCAACTCCCACAACATGATATAGTAGTAAAGTTGAACATGTAGTAGCCTTTGAATCAATACAATGAAGACCCTAATAGATTTTTAAAGGCCATGAACAAAAGGTGGATGGTCAAGCTAAGGAGCACCATATCAGAAATCCCAAAAACATGCATGAAGAGTGATTTCCAAATAAAAATTGGAGACATGATAACTCTACTAAACAGAATTATGGGCCAGCCTACTACCTCAACCTTTTTTCTTTGGATGTTCAAATTCATCAAAGTTGTCTTAGAAAACAAAGAGATGATTGACTAGGCAGGGTTGATAAGTCACAACTTGCATGAACAATTAATAAAGGTTCAAGAAACTAGGAGATTCTTCATGAAATCCTACTGGGTGTATGCAATTGCAAGGAGAGAAATTTATCCTAGCCTAATAAGAGTTGGCTCAATTAGGACAACTACAAGACAATGCAAAGTTTATGACTTCTACCCATAATTAACCTTGAAGGAAGGCATGACAAATTATAAGAGGGTTAATGATGCATTCCTATTCTACTTAATTGTGACCATAGATGGAGACCTAACCCAAAGGTTATCAATGGGCGCCTCAAAGGTTATGGTTCAGCATGGTAGCTGGTTCATCTAGTTCCCAAAATTTTCTTACATTAGTAAAGGATGATTCACCAGGCCTCCATACTGATTGCAAAAATACCCTAGTGACAAGATCATCCTCTTGGAACTTACTAGGCAATTGTGTGAATTGCAAAAGGATTTAGGGGAAAATCATAGGGATAGGATTTAGTATTTTATAAGGATTGGAGTGCATGCCTATGTTGCTTCCAAAAATCCAAAGGAATTAAATTCCAAAATTTAATTTCCATTTTCATAATAATAGGCCATCTTTTGATACCTTGGGGAAAATGGAGAAAATTGTGGGATTACATATGAGGCATGTACCTCATCTTGAGGATTTTTGGGTAGATTGTAGTGATGAGCATGAAGTAAGAAAGAGGAGATATTCTACGTTAACTACCTTCCAAATGAAAGCATATGAAATTTAAAAGGTACCTTATCAAAATTTAGGTGATGGAAAGGTCCCATAGGATGTGTACAAAATTGATGTAATCTTCAGTCAACCTATCCCTCCAATTAATTGGTTAGAACAAGAAGTGAAATTACTAGATGATATCTCAAAGGAAGTGGTAGAATGCAACAAGAAGTGGCTAAAATAAAAGATTCAAGAGCTTATAGCTACAAGAGTTACATTAACTTATGAGGAGGCTTCTAAGAAGAAAAAGGGCAGTAGATTCAAAGAAGATAAATCTTCATCTCAAAAGGAGTTATTTAAAGACTCTAAGGGGAGGAGGAAGTGTAGAAATCTAAAGAAAATAAAGCAACAACTAGCAAGGAACCAAAGAAGGTCTATACAAGAAGACTAAAAGGAGTAAGGTAGAAGAGATAGAAGAATAGTATATGGTGGGTCAATCATTTGCCTTATCAGTCTTAATGGTGGTAGCTGTGGCAACAAATTGCTATCGATCCATCTAAGGCCTTGGAGGAAACCACTTCAAGTCAGACACCTCTTTCTCCTCCTCAAATCCTAATTTCTACTACCCATAGTACTACATCCATGCAAGTCCTTTTGCCTTAAGAATTAGTTCATGATTCTACTCTTCCTCTAGGACATTCTTTTGGGACCATTGTCCCATCTATTATTGATATTCCTTCAACTGATGAGGCTAGGCCTGCCCAAATTATTCAGCCCCAAAATAAAGAGACAATTATAGAGCAAGTCTCTTTGTCCATCCTTCCTTATAATTCATCCCATTCTTCTCCCCCAAACTCTACTCCTTTGTCCAACATTGAAATGGTTGCTATGTATCTTGATGAGTAGGCAACACAATCAAAAAAGAAAATTTTTGAAGGAGAGGTTACAAGTCAAATAAAGGACAAGAAGAAGGAAGTTGTGAGCCCAAGTGTGAATAAAGGAGAGGTTAAAAGTGAGAATGAGTTGAAGCAAGTGGAAGATGAAGGAATAAATAAATAACCTTCATAGGTAGAACTAGTAGAAGGACCTACCTAGGATGAGCTACATATAATTAAAGATTTGATTGAAGGAGATATGTTGCTAGATGAGATGGAGAAGGAAATAGAAGAGCAATAGAAAGAATAATAAGCTTCCAAGTCGCTAGAATAACAATAAATCCTTCTAGGGGATGATCTAGATACAACTTTGATCCCTACCTAGCTTGATGTGACAATACAAAAGAGAAAACAAATTGTAAATCCAGTCACCAAGGATTTATCCTCAATTTTAGCAATGTGGGAAACTCCCAGGCATAAGAAGGCTAGGAAATTGTCTACCATAAGCCTAGACACCTCTAGATCAAGAATATTAGAAATTGCTACACCTATGGTTAAAAATGATGGAGATATGCTCCCAACTACTTAGCAAATTACTAAGGTCAACCTAAGGAATCAGGAAAGAGAGACAAACATCCAGGGGATGCAAATAACAATATCCACTATTTTTTCTCATATGGAAAAATACCAAAGAACAAAGAAAGAGATAAACAAGAAAGTTGCTTAAATTACCTTCTATATTAAGCAATTTGTTGAACCCCTACAGGTACTAGATGGATCCATTCCACCCCTTGTGGTCATCTCCCAACAAGAAGAAACTAATTTGGATAAGCTGAAGTGCATAGAAGCATCAACTGAGTAATAGATGGAAGATCTCCTCAGCTATGGATGTAAAGTATTAGATGAAGCGCCCATGAGTTCCCATGATACATGCTAGCAAATTGGGAGTAAAATAAAATGCCTTATGGAAGACTTCTAGGAAGAATGAGACATGCTTAAATATTTCCAAGGATAGAGATTGTGTCAAAGATGAATTTTAAAATCTTGGTCAAGGAGGGGATTTTTGAGAAGGATGATACAAATCAGATAGTAATATGGGAAAAAATAATTAAGTTGAGATTTGATATGCTAGAGTCCAATCTTTACACTTTAGGTAGCTGGAGCTAATACCAAATTAGTAGATGTCCTAATAAGAATTCAAGAATTGATTAAGGATACAAAAAGACACTACTACAAGGAAGGAGAATAAGTGAATGATGTGGAAGCAATGAGAAACATCTAAAGGATGTACCATATCTCAATATTTACATCAACAACCTTGTGTTCTTTTAGCCTAGACTCTTTTGATAAGTTAATTAAGTTGAAGACTATACTCAAAGATTTTGTTAAAAATATAGTTAGAAGGTGTTCCACAGTTTACGATGTTTCCTACACTTTTTATACACATCACTTCAAGTTTACTTATGTAGATGGACCATATATGGACTCAATAAATCAAGTCCTCATGGGGGTGCTGCCACAATAATGGGTTACACTTTCTGGGTCATCCTAATTTTTGTTGAAATCACATATTTTTATAAAATATAATGATTTAAGCCTTGAAAGGTTCCATTTAAAGGATTTTAATTGAATAGGGTTTGATCAAACCCCCTTGGATAGAACCCCTCTAGTTTTAAACCATACCTAGCATGGAGTCTCCTCTACACCTATCAAAATCCTGATAAAAAATCACTTTTGATTTACCTTTTGGGGGATCAAATGAATTCATTTAAAAATTTATGTTTTGTAAGTATGTAGTCCTTATTATAAGCTTCCCAAAAAGTATAATTTTAAATATATTTAATTTGATTATTATATTCATTTTTTATTTCTTGTGAATGTAGGTTTTTTAATGAACATCAAGGTCTTTGTTTCATGCATATGAAAAAATAGGAAAATATAGAAACATAATTCAAAAAAATACATGTCCTCTAGGTATTGATGTCCTTACTCCAACAAAAAAAAATTGAATTCCGATACATACAAAAAAAGTTATGCTTTACACAGTACCCCTATGTCTAAATTGTAATTGGTTTGACTTCAAAAGTTAATTAAAATAAAAATATTCAATAAAACATTATTAAACCAAATGCATCCTCTAGATATCGTAGTTAAAAATCTAAATTCGAAAAAATTATAATTTTATCCTTCATAAAAAAAAGTTATGTTTTACATAGTACACGTCACTCTTTAAAAATGTTGTTTACTATTAGAAACTAGTTATTGAAGGAGATGGAAAAGGAAATATAATTTGATTCCAAAAAATTTAAAAAACATATATTTAGAATCTACAGACAAAATGTGACAAATCATTAGTTTACGTCATCTTCAAATTCCTCACGGTTTAGCAAATATAGGTGTCTGAAAGTGAAGATTTTTTTCAAAATGTTCATTTCAATGTCAACTTTGGCCGAAAGTGTAACCCACTATTGTGGGATCACCCACTGCCATCATGGAGTCTATACATACGGAAGCAAAAGTTGATAAAATAACCATAGAAGAGGCATTGGATGTTGAAGACCCTAAGTGAAACAACCTTTTTTATGATTATATTTTATTTATTTTGTAAAGGTATTTCTTTCCTATGGTAAATGCAAGTTTCTGCAAATGCAATGTGTTAAAGAGATTTCAACATGCAAATTTGTCACCATTGGATGGGCCTCTAGGAACACATAGATGTTGGGATTCTTTCAGCTACTCCACTACCTCATAAAACGTAATGTATTTTCATTTGTAATTGTTGATCTAATTTGATATGGACTGTTGGATACTATATTAGAGATATGCCTAAGTCTATAGATATGTAATCTTTTCATATATTATGTTAGTTCTGAAAACTATTTTTTTGATCGATAAAAGGCGCAAGCACGTAAAAATATTATATTAATATAAATGTATTTACAAAATTCCTAAAGAGGGATTATAATCCAACAAATATCTCTGTATTAGCACAGGAAAATAATAAAATTCCCCAAAAGGAATTATAGATCCAGCTGATTACTCCATATGAGATTCTAGGGAATGTCAAAATTGGGCACCAACTATAGCCAGCCTATCAGCATCCTTGTTTCTTTGTCTAGGCACTGCCTGTATATTGAAGGCATCAAAGTCTTCAATTAGATCCTAGACTTTGTGTTTATATTCATGACTTGAGCAAGTCATTCTTTGAAGCACTTTGTGATCTGATTTGGTGGACAACAAGTTCACTGTCACCAAATGCTTGTAAAATTTTTATTCCTCTCTTATGTGTTAGCTGTGTACCTTGATATAAGGCTTCATATTTAGCCACATTATTAGTACAATTGAATTGTAATTTAAAAGTAGAGAAATAAATTTCTTTCTAGGGTGAAATTAACACAACCCTAGCACTCGCTCCATTTTTGCTTCTGGAGCCATCAAAATACATTTGCCATATCCCACTTGGATCTATTGTTGGTCTCTCAAGATTAGGGATAATGGTATCCTCTTCATGGATACAATAAGTACCCAACCCTATTTCTTCTATATGGTTAGGAGTATCAAACTAAAAATAGTTTGCCCACTCATCAAGTAATATATCAGGGATCTCCTCCACAAGTGTTGCAGCCTCATGCTTACTGCTGTTGTCATCCTCCTATAGGTCATGGATTGTGCAGTTCATACTGGTAGGATTAGGGGAGTAAGGCTCTATGTGATCATTAGCAATAGGCTCAGCCTTGATGGTCACTTTAGTGCCATATCTTGTTCTAAACAACATATGGGACCAATCAGAAGATAGGTACCCACCTATTTTAGCAGTGAAATCCCTAGATAGGCATACGCCAAAGTATGCCGGGAGGTCAATAACTGAGATATCTTGCGAAACAGAGCAGCCAGGGTATGCATGCAGAGTGAGTTTCAAATCCTTAATCACACCTACTATCTTAACATCAGTGCCATCTAATTGCACTACCTCTTTACTCACAGGCTCATATCCAATGCCTAACTTATTAGCTATGTTTTTAGGCATAACAGAAGTACCTGCCCTAGAATCTATCATACAATTATGCAATAATTTATCACAAATGATTAGGGAAACATAGAATGGAGGGGGATTACTAGTTTTGCTTGTGCTTGACTCCTCCTTGGGTTGGCACAGGTTTGCTGGGGCGACCATTTTTTCCTTTGTTGTTTCTACAGTTGGTTGATTAAATCTTGTTAAAGCTTCTTGCAGCAAATCCCTTTGAGATGGGATCAATAGAGCATCCCACATAGTGATGCTCAGGTTGGTCTTTTTCATTTGATTAAATATGTTGAATGGAACTTGACTGGCCTTTTGTGATGTCTTCGTATTGATAGCATTGAACTTAGTTTGTTGGCCAACTTGGGAGTGCATTGCTAGCACCAAATTCACTCGCCCAACAGAATGATTTGCTTGGGCTGAAGGTGTTTCTTTCACTACACCCTTGGTTACATTTGCTAGAGACACATTAGGTGTAGTTGGATGAGAAGTGGAGGCATGAGAACCAGTTATAGGGGTCACTGCATCCTCAGTCGCCCTCCTCTTAGCTCTTGTGTTGAAAGCTATTGGGCTTGTGCCTTGATTGACACCACAAGAATCATCCATCAAGGTAGAATTATTTTGCATTTGTTCTTGCCCCAACATTTCTTGATTGGTATTGAATTGTTGTTTTGAATTCATTGGTTGGCTTTGCATTGTCAAAGCTTGACTGAATTGTCTATTTTGGCACAAATTTTGATCATGTGGTTGATTGCATGGATAACACCAATCATTATCGTGAGCCAAATTGTTCTGTATGGGCACTAAAGGTCTAGATGTGCTTGCTGCATTAGGATGTATAGCATTTAATGGTCTGATATAACTA
Source organism: Cunninghamia lanceolata (assembly GCA_027924645.1). NCBI lineage: Eukaryota > Viridiplantae > Streptophyta > Pinopsida > Cupressales > Cupressaceae > Cunninghamia > Cunninghamia lanceolata. The sequence goes on along the minus strand of BSBN01000135.1, from coordinate 710,995 downwards.
GATTGATTTTGCCTCTACATAGTCCCCTGATATGGTGGTCTGTTCTACTGATAATTCTGATTGAATGGTTGATATGGCATGCTAGGTTGTGCATTCTATCTTTTTAGTGCCACCAACTCATTGCTCAACATTCTTATCATGGCATCTTTATCCTTTGATTGCTCAATGGAAGGTGTAATTAGAGGAGTAGCAGGACTAATTATTGTAGGAATCAGAGCTACAATAGGCTGAATAACAAGGGCCTCTGGAAATAAAGGCAATGGTAGTCTTGGAGCAATCTTCCCAGCCTGAATTAGATAATTGTTTTCCCTTATAGCTATGTCGTATGCATCTGGTAACATAGTTCATCCCATAGACTGATTCATGACAACAATGTTAGATTAGAAGATTTCAAATAATAAATAAATGCAGTATTTGGGGAGGGTTTCACCAATAATGGGATCTTGTCCCATGTCTTCTGGAACCTATAGTTGAAATCTACCATATATTCATGGGGGGCTCTTTTGATTGTAGCGAGCTGCTGCATCAGTGACATGTGGTCACTCTTGTCTTCAAAATGTTGGCACAATCTAGTTCCCAGATCATCCCAGTTGTGAATGGAATTAGTTGGGAGACCTCTATACCACTAAAGAGATTTCCCTTTAAAGGAAGAAGCCAGAAGTCTCACAGCCACATTGTCAATAGTGACATTATGGATAGGGCAAACATTGGCAATATCCTGAATATGCTCAATAGGGGTGGTGGAATCTTCACCAGTAAAATATGGAATTTCTTTTAGAGCTGAGGTAGGGATGTCATCATACTAGGCTAGGTCAAGAGGGCTACCCCCATTGAAAGCAACAAAAGGAAGGTTCTTTGGCATACTGGGATATTCAAGTTGATTCTGGGCATATGCAAGGTCCTTCTTGGATATTTAAATCTAACTGGAGGAGGGGTAGACTAGGCTCTTGAAGGAGATGGGACAACACTCCTAATTTCCCTCACAGGGGACCTAGACAGTCTACTTCTTCTTGAATCAACATTTATGATAGTTCAATGAATTGAAAATTACCTTTGGAAGAAGAATGGGTCTGCACTCCAGGCATGAAATGTTGAATGATTTGAATACTAGACCAACAAAGTCACCAGGTGCTTGTTGAATGCTTCCACAACAACGAATGAACTAAGAACAACACCAAGATTTCTCAGTTCAACTCTTACTCAGAGTGGAGAGTCCCACGGGCGTGCCAAAAACTATTATCACATGAAATTACACCCTGCTTGAAGCTTGTTCAAGCATTCCAATGACACAATGGGACTGATCTCAAGGTGTGGGACCTTGCAGATGAGATCAAACCTCCAGAGAAGGCTGGTTCCTCTTTTTGAGCTTAAGACACAGAGAATTAACTAAACCTAATGCTACACTCACGGGGAAAAGGGGAAGGGGGAATACTAAAATTGAAAAGGAGGGTGATGCACCAGATTTATAATTGTCTTTGACTGTGTCTAAATTAAAACACAACAATGACTTCAATATTGTAAAAGTCTCACACAGACTCATATAAGCTACATAGAGGTTCGACAAAGAACTAAAATTAAGAAAGGGGCCATTTTACCCACAATACCGACATCTAATTCTCAAATAAACATAGAATAAAATTTAAGAGAGGTGAAATAACAGTCTATATTAGTCATGAAGGCTAGAAAGCCATTACAAAGTAGAACAATTTTTTGTAGGAGAAATAGATACAAAATAATCGATTACATTCATTGGTGAACCAGACTAGAAGATATTAAAGGCCTAGCTGCAGGCACAATACATCAAATTCTGCTTGTTCTTGCAATTGCATTACAAGATCTGTGACAACAAATTATCGAGCATAACAGCACAAAACAACAACTAACAACCTTTTTACATCTTTGATTCATCTATATATAGCATTTTCATCCATCTACTCAACTGATACTGCTCATGTGCCCATGCCACATTCAATTTTTGGCTCAGAAGCCCTGTCAGAACTTGCAAATTTGGAATGGTGGCCATGCTCTGACAGGCCTACAAAGTGTAGAGGAAGATTACCCACATGCAGGGGTGTCAGGCACATTTAGGAAGGAAGGTCTAAAATCCTTCTATGTACCAGAAAAATCCATCTTGTCCCTTTATGTACAATCACATTGAAGGATTTAACTATTTGAATTACCTGATTCTAACTTTTCTACAATATCTATACTTCAGGTATTAAATTATCTCTGCAACAACATAAAATGTGTCCTTCAAGCTTTTACAACACTTTAAAATAGTTGAATTTCTTTAAATATTCTAAAGCATTACATCTCATTGATTTTCCTTTTCTGGCTCTCTATTCTGCCTTATTGGCAAAAACTTCATTTTTAAAACCATTTCCCTTTTCTACTTTATCTCCCATTTTTCCTTATCGGCAAAATCTCTATTTGATGAACTTGGCTCTCTTCCTTGGTTTCTTCATTTTTTGCCATATTTTTGCCTTATTGGTGAATTCTCACTTCCATGAACCAACCTGCCGACCTTTAGCACCTTTTCTCCTTATTGGTAAAATCCTCATGTTGAGAACTATCTTCTTTCAACTCTTTGGACCACTTGGTCGCCCTATTGGCAATTTTTGAAAATCACAAACCTATCGGTAAGTTGTCCTTTTTACCGATTCGCCGATGGCGGCCTCTATGTCACTTTTTCACCTTATCAGTGAATTTTTCCTTTTCAAAACCACTGAGCTGTCCCTCTTTTCCCTTAGTCGGTGAATTTTCTATTTTACGAATTGCCTACTCCTTAGCCAATTCTTTCATCTTTCTTTTTTCTTGACTCCTTTGTTAGCGATTTTCTCCTTTTGAGAACTCGACCATCTCCTTCCTTTTCTCTTTTGCCTTGTCGGTAAATCGTCCTGTCAGCAAACTTTGGGAATTATGAACTAGTTTGTGGGTTAGCCATTTTTTTGATCCCCTGACAGAGTCTTTCCTTTCCTTAGCCATTCTTTCTTCATCTCTACCTTAGCCGCGTCTTTCTACCTTCACTGCTTCGTTCCTTTGTCGGGGAAGTCACCAATCGGCGAACTTAAGGTTTGCCAAACCTTAAGTTTTCCAACAAAGGCAAACTTTGTCTTTCTTTTTCTTCTTCAAAGAGAACATCCACTGTTTTGCCTTAGCTTTTGCCATCTGCTTGCCCCTTAGTCGGTAAACCGGCAAATTGGTGAACCACCAAACCAAAGGTTCACCAAACTAAAGTTTTGTCGACTAAGGCAAAAGAAAGGGCAAAAAACTTAGAATTTTTTGGGAATTTTTTTTGGGATTTTCTAAGGGAAACTTCCTACCTTTTGGGCTCTCTCAGATTGGATATATTTGATGGAAGAAGATGGGATTTTGGATTATTTTGGCCTAGGCAAAATGAGACAAGGATCTCCAATTCAAATTTGGTGAAATTTGGATGAAAATTGGCTAAGTTAGAATAAGTTGGCAAAGTTTCTAGTTCACAAACTGTTTAGTTCACTGATCCAATAGTTCATCAAAAACCTAGTTCATCGATGGGCGATTTCACTAGAAGTCTTGAAGACATGTTCTTACTTTTTCAAGTTTTCTAAAGGGAAGCCTTTAGTCAGCAAAGCCTCTAGTTTGCGAACTGTTAAGTTCACCTATGGCTTAGTTCGCCGATGGAAACTTTTACCGACAAGCCTTAATGACAAGTTCACATTTCTCCAAGTTTGCTGAAAGGGAACCTTTGGTCAACAAAGTTTGAAGTTTGAAAACTATGTCGGCAAAATCTCTAGTTTGTGAACCTTTAGGTTCACCGATGGCTCACTTTACCGATAACGGCTTTAAAAATGGAGTTTGTGGTTTCTTTAGTTCGTCGATTGACGATATTAGTGATAACGTAGAAGTGAATTTGTTGACCGATTCCAAGGTTTGTGGGGATGAAGCTTCACCGTTAAGAGCACTTGATGGATGAAGGTGTTGTATCGATAAGCTTGTTAGTTTGTGAACCAACTAATTCATTGATAAAGTGTGTGTCGGTGAAATCCTAAGTTTGTGAAGTGCCACTTTTGCTGACAACTTCTTCCTAATGGTGTGTCATGAAGGTCTAAGTTCCCAAACTCTAAAGAATGCTAATGAAGACGTTTTGACTTAGTTCGAGGGTAATATGTTTTTTTATAAGGGGGTCCTAATTAAATAAACACTTATTTTCATAACTTGGAGGATTATCCTTGACATGACACATGTCAAGTTCTAGTAAAAGAACTAAGGCGATTCAATTCTATAATTATTCAATTGCTTGGCGACTGTTGGGATTCAGTTATGAAACTATCTTCTTTTCAGTTTCTTTCTAGTCTATGTTTAAATTGGAAGACATTGCATATTGTAGGGGTTCCTCTCTGAACATATGTGAGTGTATTGTTGATTGGAGGTACCTCTCAGAACAGAGGTGAGATTGTTGCTGATTGGGGTTCCTCATTGAGCAGGGGTGAAGTGTGGTAGATTGGGGTTCTTCAGATATGGTTGGGAGGATCTGTTTGACATGGAGATGAAGTATGGGGTTGAGTGGTGGAAGGTGATCCTTGTATTGCAAAATATGTTGAGCAGCTAGAGATTGAGAAGACCGCATGAATGGCTGTAGGTAATGACTTCTAGTAGAAGAATGAGGATGAGCTTTGGGAAGCAATTTTATGTTGTAAGCACATAATCAATTGAGTGGTGAGTTGTAAAGGGCAATGAGTTTGTAATTACTGGTGTAGTGAATTGCTAATGTAATCAATGATTTTACTATTAATAAAAGGAAGTTTCAGATTTGTGTGTTGGTATATGAATTTTTGCTTCTATTGTGTTGTATTGGCTACATGACTGGATAGTTTGGTAAGACCCCCTGGTCTTGACTGCATCAAGTGGTATAAGATCCAAAAGATCTTGAGAGTGTAGAGTCTACACTAGGACATGCAGGTAGAGAGTGTGGTTGTTTTGAGGAGCTCGAGAGAATTGTTACAGGTGTGTGAGGAGTCCTGAGAAATTGAGAGCTGGGAAGCCATGAAGAATTGATTATGTGTTTTGTGGAGGTTGTAGATTGAGAGTGTGCAGCAAGTGTTTGACAAAATGTTTTGGAAGCCAAGAGAATTTTTGATGATGAAGAAAGAATTTCTGAAGCCACAAAAAGAGAAGCAAGAACCCATTCAGAGGAGCAATTTGTTTCAAACTATTTGCATGTCAAGTGGAAACTACTATAGAGTGGTTGTGAACATCAATAGCATATATAACTTGGTGTCATTGGAAATGGTCAAGAAGTTGAAATTGAAGACAAGGAAGCATCCTAGCCCGTACTACATTTCTTGGTTGCAAGAAGATCATCAGATTTGGGTAAGTGAGCAATGTGTTGTTGATTTTCAGATTCGTAGATACAAGGATGAGGTTGTATGTGATGTAGTACCTATGGATATATGTCCTATTTTTTTGGGTCGACCATGGCTATATGATAGAGAAGCTATACATAATGGCAGAGAAAATACATATAGCATAATAAAATATGGGGAAGAATATGTTTTAAATCCATTGCAGGATAAACAAGAGGAAGTGGCGAAAGAAGTTGTAGTAGTATGTCTAGATGGCGGCATAGAGAAAGAGGTTGAGAAAGAAGATGAAAGTGTAGTAGTGGTTGAGGATAAAGAAGAAAGAGAATAAACTATGGCAGAGGTTGCCAAGGATGGAAAGAAAGAGGATGTAGTTATAGAGGAAGATGGTGAGATCGCAACAGAGATTGAGGAACAATGTAATGTTGTAACAGTTGAAGAGGATAATGTTACAATAGTTGTGAGTCCTTTGGAGGACACGATGATGGTGGTAGTAGTGGCTGGTGAATATGAAAACTTTGTAGTAGAGGATGAGCAAGATGTTGTCGTAGTAGGTGAGAAGAAGACTGCAGAGGTAATGGGTGAAATTTTTTATTTGTGTAATTATGAAAATGATTTTAAGTGGTATGCAAAGAGAATGGATGAGGAGGTAAATGCAGGTGTAGTTGCATATTGGTGGAGGAGGTCAGACTATGGGGGGTTGGAACCCACAAGAGAAGAGAAGAGGGAAGAGATAAATTGGTGGAGAAGGTCAGATTACGGTGGGGCAAATTCCACATTGAGAAAGAGGAGTGCAGAACCAACTTGGTGGAGGAGGACGACACATGTCCCAACTAGATGTTGGAAGAGGTGAAGGAAGAAAGTTTCTAATGAACCTGATTCAATGATGGAGATTGTTGTAGGTTGCTTATAGCCTAGAAGGGTGGTACTACCATTCATCTCCATTTTGTGAGTCCTACTCAAAAAAATTTCATACCCGATGTGTATGATGTAGGAGCATCTGGGTCCACGAGCAATCAACATCAATAAAAACTATTTTAGGTTTTTAGTTTTAGTTTAGTTTTAGTTGTGCTTTTTCTTCTTTTGTGTTGGTTTTAGTCTTTTTCTTCTGGAGGCAAATTCAAATTAATTCAGCCAAGTTTAGAACATCATCTTGCTAAAGAGCTAGTTGGGTATCTCTAGTTTAAATTTGGTGAAATTTGGATGAAAATTTGCTAAGTTAGAACAAGTCGGCAAAGTTTCTAGTTCATGAACCATTTAGTTCACCGACAACCTAGTTTGTTGATGGGCGATTTCACTGACAAGCCTTCTGTAATGTAGAAAAGAGGGTTGATGGAATTGATGGGTAGTTTGATTAGATCCTCCTTTCACACAATACATTCAAGGACATTTAACCGAGTTGAATCACAACTTCTGTAAGAGGACTCAACTACAATTTTGTTGTCACTTGGAATGATAGGGAAATTTGGAATTGATTGATTAATGTGTTAATTTTAGCCCGATTAATCTTAAAACCCTAATTATGCAAAATCGTAAACAAACAAACAAAACCTGATAAATGCTCTCATAGGAAGAGACTAAATACAAATTAGATACATACCAGATTTGGAGTTTTGGAAGATGGAAAAGTTGGGGGCCAAAGAATAGGTACCCAAGCCCAAGGTGACACTTTTTCAGGAGGTTAGGAGCCAAATATGCTATAGACTATGCCTGTTCAGGGATTGTCTGGGTTATGAAACTGAGGGGCAAAAGAGTAGGTGACCTTACCCTTTCTGAGCTATTTATGGCCTTTTTCTTCAGATCCTAATTCCTTATGCTCTGTAACAATCCTCTGTAACTCCTCTCCACAAGATTTGACACCTGTCACCTACAATCACAAGGAGAGCGGTTGGGGGTTGTGGTGTTTAGGAGCTTGCCTTAGTCAAGCCCCAGAATGGCATTCAAGCCTTCCAACACCGTTGTTAGATAGAGAGGGCGTATCCTTGCAGGACAGAGGCAAAAGCAATGATAAATGATTGATTGAAAGCACAAATAGATATCACCTCGAAGGTGAAACCCTCATGGAAGGATGAAGCTCTTTAATGCCATGAGGAGATGGATTGATGAAGCCAAATCTATAACAAACAAACACAATGATAACACAAGTCTACTTTGTGACACAATGAAAGTCTTGAATATCCTTAGCATAAGATCACAAGTTCACATTATCCATCTAGTTGTAAAATGAAGTCATTAATATACTTAAATATGCATTCTCACTAAAAATTCATAATTCAAATTGAATAGGCTGACAAAGGGAAACCTTTTAATGGTCACTTTATGAACATTTTAAATTGGGACCCTGAAAAAAATAGGGCAGAACAAGGACGTGGGCGCCCTTGTCCAGGGACCTATTTTAGGGCTTGATTAAGATTTATGACTCACCCCTAGGTTCCATTTGACATGGGTTTTAGGGGATTTTGTTCCGAGATTCATTTTAAAAATGCATGATTAACTCTAGAGGACCCGGGAGCTAAACTTAGGAGGTATAAGTCCTAGGGAGACATTTTATGACATAACATTTAGCCCCTACTTTAATGTATGTCTGATATTATGACCCATACATGCATTAAAGTATAGTTGAAAACATGTTAGACATGCCAGACACTTGAAGCTAAGGCATACCCAAAGATTGAGGAACTATTTCTAGACCCCAGTCTTAGGTAAGCACTAGAAAACACATCATAGACACGCAGAACATGGAGAAGACAATATTAAAGACACACAAAACATGATGAAAACACTATTATATCATTTTCATACACATGCATGGAAATAAAGTTACAACATAAAAGCTTGAGTGTGGGTGGAGACCACACAAGGGGGAAAACACGTCAAACAAACCTTGAGTGTAGGTGGAGCTTGTCACTACACACACACAAGAGGGGAAACCATGCCATACAAAGCCCAAGTGGGGGTTAACCACAAAAAGGGGGAAAACACACGGAAGACACCGAAATACATGAGCACCATATAGCATGCCAAAGACATACTATATGTATTAAACACGAAAAATAAGGTAATGGAAGGAGCTTATTGCTAAGTTCCACAATCTCAAACATGTTGCAGACACAGCTAATGGTTAGGCTTATGCCACAACAACCACCAAAGACACACTTAAGGGAGGATAGTCTCAAGATCCAACCCCACCTCCGCAGAGGACTTTTGAAATAAAAGGATGTGCACTAGCTCAAGAGACACACCATCCCTACCTCTATAGAGGGATTTTGAATAAAAGGATATGCACTAGCTCAAGAGATATGTTACCCCACCTCCGCAGAGGGTTTCTTTGATTGCAATATAAATAAAGATATGCACTCGCACTGGAGATACAACATCTCGACTCTGCAGAGGGCTTACAAACATGCTTTGTTAGTACCAAAATCATTAGACATATAACCTTATATATGCCCCCACCTTAAGGTGGTTGATGTCATGTTCTGATATCAAGCACGTTAAGGTAGAGAGAAAACACACAAGGGAACAAGAGCTTTCATAAAGCCCATGCCCCCAAAGGTGACATGTGCTCATGATTGCCGAATGTTCCCACAAACACATCTTAATCTAAGCAAAAAATAAAATCTATGCATGAAAACAAAGAAGCCAAGGCTATACATACGGGTTCAAATCTGAGTATATCCATTGGGCTTATACTGTAGGCATCTCAGAACTGAGTGTAACAAGGTGAGATACAAGACAATCAAAGTGCACGGAGTAGATGTATTGTTATGGTTTGTTAGAAAAGATAAGACAACGTCAAATATCACATGAAGTGATTCTACTAGCCAAGCGTCAGATATATAAATCAACCCCATCTTCATATATGGACTAGGTCCATTTTTTCTTTGCTTACTGAAGGGACACGCGGTCCATATCATTTAGTTGTTTGTTTTTGTCATCTGCCAACTAGGTAGAATCTGTAACATGCCACTTGTTCTACCAACTAATATTTACTAATTTTAACTCTAAGGTAATACAATCAAGATACTGAAAGTGAACGAAATAAAATTTTTCCTTAAATTCATTCAATTAAATGCACATTTGAAAACATATTTCAAACTTCCATTGCATAATCCATAATACATTTCACAGTAAAAGAATTTGAATATTCATCTTTACAACTTTTTCATAATATACATACAAGCTTCAAGAGCTTAATGAAAAAATAGTAACACATGATTGTATACTTGTCTATCTTCAATATTCCCAGCTACCAATTGCATGCTAACTGCATGAGGGGAAGAATCACTAAAGTGCTTTACCTCCAACCATGGACTAACTACGGTCCACCACACATTTACCAATCTGGTAAATGACCCTACCCTTCAATGAAGGAATTGGTTTGGTAACCCCAAATAAATTAAGCCTAATTTGAGAAAGGTGTTGTGTCCTACATTAACTAGTACTATCATACTATGGCAACAACCATCAAAATATGAAATCCTTACTAAGTAATGCAATCCTGGTTCACAACAAAACTAGACAGTGTAAACGTTGGCAAATTACACTACTTTGGCCAAAGTTTTCATCGTCACATATTCACCCACCCTTCTTCTTGATTGGGAAAGACAACAATCTCTATACTAGGTTATCAACCTCTTCAATGGATCACCTATCCCAAGGCTAACCCCTTACATGTGTTACTAGGCACATATGTCTAAGTAATACCATTTGCCATTTATTGTTACTATCTTTCCCCTTATATAATTATCTAACTAAACACCAATTAATAATTATTCACAAAATCCATCTAGGTACAAATCCCTAATATAGAGACTAATCACAATTTACTTGCTAGATATATATGTGTATATATATTTTATTACAAAATCAAGTAGACAAACATAACGATAAACAAACAATGCATTCCACTATAACAATCAACACAAAAATGTCATAAAAATGAAAATAATAATAAAAGAGAAATCCCCATGCCAGTGATAATAGCTCCAAACAATCAACAAGAATCCCTCGCTTAATCTCCTTCCAACGAACTAAATCTCCCTTCCAAGTAAAACAACTTTCTCTCTAATCTTCCAAAACCTCTTCTCACCACTTCCAACCAAAATGGCAAAACCTCTCAGCACTAACTCAAAATAAAAATGGTAGAATAAGAATGCTCTTGGCAAAAACTTGTGTGTATTGGAATGAGAAAAAACTTGTGTGTATTGGAATGAGAAAAAACTCCTCATTTTATACTAAAAATCCAAGAAAGATCAAGCTACAAACTAGCTAGAGAAAATGCCACAACTCCACTTAACTAAAAACTGAATTTAGAGGTGTGAAAAGAATAATAATATAGAAGACACATAATCAATCATAATACAAATCAGACTTCTAAAAGATTTAATACTCTTTATAAAATTGCCACATTTCCAAATTCATAGTAAAATTGATTTCTATGGAAAAAGTCAAAAGCACGTTGGAAACAAAGAAAGCTTCTCTTAAAACTTAAAACTGATTTTCAACTTCTCATAAGCTCTCAAGACAAAGTCAAATTTATCAAATGATTTTGTTTTAAAACTCACTAAGCATTGTTTATAAAGTTATGCGCTCTCATAAGTGCTTTGATAGGGTTTTAAGAAGCTTAAACTTCTAACTTGCTACCACCACCCAACGGTCATACACATGGGCGCTATGTTGAGCGCTTCATGCACTGCCCTTCCTTGTCTTTAGGCCGTGTACCTCCTTATGGAGTGCTTACCATGCCCTTTATTCAAGTGCTTAATAAACTACTTCTCCTCTTTTATGGGCTACGTGCCCTTTTTAAACTTTATAACCCATATACTATATATATATATCAAATAGATAATATTTAGAAAAACAATATCATTTTTCCAAAAGCATTATAATTACTTATTTTTAAAACATAAGAATATATAATAATATTATATTATATTATATTATATACATATATATATGTATATATCATCAACCACAAAAATCACTTATAACATATTATTCTTAAACTCATGACCCACATACTGATGACACAAATGAATGGAATCCACACATACATTGGTGACATAAACGACAACCACATATACACATGCATAACATAAAATTGTTCCACGATAAAACCTTGTCTATGCAATTGTAAACTTATCAAGATGCAGATTAAATCACATTTCTCACACGATCATCAAAACATGCAATCAAGATTCATAACATCGATCACTTACCACTACCCATTCTGACTCAACATAACCTAGGTCAAGTTAGGGTTGTGAGTGTGTGATTGCTCAATTTAGGTTTCTCTTAGGGCTACTAGACCAAGTCCTTCTCCTAAGTGATACTTCCCCTCCCTTTCAGAGGAGCAACTTGTTCCTGCATCCACTTAGATCATAGTAGTTAGCTGATCAAAATATAAACATTTTCTTCGTACATTTTTCAACATTAATCATATATAATACAAGACATTCCATTATTCCATTTTTCTTCATATTTCAAATCAAGGTTCATAAACACATAAATGCAAAGATTTCACAATCATTCATTAATCAAACAAACTAACCAATCTAGGTAAATAGTAAATGGTAGAAACACATGGGATGTAATAGAATCACTAGAAGAAGGTAAACAATAAAATGAGAGAGGAGAACAAGTGCCTTAGGAACAATCACGTAGGAGGATGCCCCCAGGTCATCAACCACAATGCTATGCACCTAAGCGATGACACACAACAATAAAATAGAGGAGAGGAACAATAGAAGAATGATGGAACAAATAGAAGAATGGTCACAATAGAGGTGATCTCCTAGTATCCTTGACCTTACAAGAGTATCAAGGGTCATCCAAGGAGACCTAAATAACACATATAACACAACATGGGGGAACACAACATGATTCTAACAATATATATATGTAGGAGGAGGCCACCCTTGAGAGAAATTAGAATAGCTGCTACAACAAGTGTGGCTAAAGGGGGGAGAAATACTTATTTGATTCAATGGGATATTTCCTGGCGGACAATTCTTGTCTATCAGCTTAGGATATCTCGCATGTCATTTCGGTCTCATTGATAGTGCATTAACATTAAGTTTAGGATGATGAGAGGCTTTGGTGGGCTTCAAAGAGTGGTATCCAATACTGGCAGTGTAGTTAATTCCAACAACTTGTAAAGCTACTCTAATTCCTTGTTGATTTAAACCACATCCATTACCTACATAGTCACAATTTTTGTACAAAATTTGAAATCCACAGCCATAGAGAGTCCATTTTTTTAGAATATGGTGAAGCCTCATAGGTCTTGTAATTTGTAGTATAAGTCAGAGTGTTGTCTTTGTTTTCTACCAAAGAGGCCTTGGGTTTCTTAGGTGTTTCCAAAGATTGCTTAGATGAGATTGATGCGACTTTTGATGTGTCAAAGTTATTGAGTATATATTCTCCCATATCAGAAGGAGTAAAATCTAATGAATCCCAATCATCACCAAGAAGTGCATTCGATGGTTTAGAGTCTTACACAACATTATCTGTGGCAAGAGGTATTGCTGGATCAACATGTAAGTTGTTTAGACTCCTATGATTGTTAGCTTGATTTTGCTTTTCAATATGTAAACAACTATCTGGTTCAGGATTAGCTTCCACGGTGTAGAGCTTGTTTTGATAAATAAAATTTATTAATCAATGAAGGGTAGATGGAACTACCCCCATGGCATGGATCCACAGTCTATCGAGAATCATATTATATGAAAGTGAACCAGACATGACATGAAAAAGGGTAGATAAAGTCATAGGACCAACCTTTACAGGTAAGGTTATAGTACCTATAGATTGTCTACCATGATTGTTAAAGCCATGAATGCTAATCTTATCCACTTTGATTAAAGAAGTGTTGATCTTGCTTCTACGTAGCATGTCAATGCCACAAACACTAAGGGTCGATCCATTGTCAATCATAACTCACTTTATCAACTTTTTATATATTGTGACAAAGATTATAAGAGGATCATATTCATCTTTAATTGATGGTACTTCATGTGGTTGAAAGAGGCTATCCATTTTTGTCGCATGCATACAATCTAACAGAGCTGCTACATCATTCGACTTAATAGCAGGTGGTAAAATCACCTTTTGTAAAGATTCTTGGAGCATTCCATGCTATGTAGGCGATGTTTGTATTAAATCCCAAAGAGAGATCTTAGCTAGAGTAGCACAAAGCTATTTGACAAGATCATATTCTTGACCACTTTTGTGAGTAAGACGAGGTGGTGGAGGGAGCATAGGTTGAGAAGTTGGAAGAGAGATAGGCACATGTGGTGCTTGCTTACTTTGCTTGTTATTATGGGTGTTGTATGTGTGAGCAATCATGGGATGCTGCGGCACATTTTGAACACTTTGATTTCTTTGAGTGATTTATCTTGAATAATTTAGAATGTAATCCAGGGGTTGAGGTGGTTTTTGATCACCTTGAATTGTAATCACCAATTTTAATTAAGAAGGTGCACTGGGTGCCCAATTCACAATCATCCTAGGAACAATAGTATAATTGTTCACTATCCCCTTTGTAGGTTAAAGAATTTTATTAGTGATGATTGAATTAACATTGTTCTTACTATGATTAAACTTGACATCCATCCCTAAAGGATTTAATGTGTGAGACCTTTCTTCATCCGTCAATGCTTCATCTTGGCTAGGGAGAACATTGGAATGAAAGGAAGGTAAAGTGTTGTTGAGGGAATTGTCGATGATTGTATCTTTAGTGATGTCTAAGGGACTTAAAGTAGAGCTATCCATAATCTTCTCATCCAAGACTCTTGAACACTCAGCTATAGGAGGAGTAGGATAACTGATGGAATCCTCATCGTCATCATATATTTTAGCTATTAATTCCAAAGCATTAAGAGAAGAAGAACTTTCACAGTCATCATTCTCAATGTATTTTGTTAGATCTACTACCGAAGGGTATGTATTCATGAGAGATATGAAGTTGTCAAAATCAGATACATAATCAAGGATTTCAAATGAAGAGCATTTAAATATATTCTTATGATACATAGCTTGTATATAAGTGAGAACATGAGGATTCATATTAAGAAATTTGTAAAAATTCTCAAATTTTTGATATATGCATGTAAAGATATCAAAGAGAAATGAGATAAAGATTCTATAATGAAATGTATTGAAACATCAATGTCCAATCAGATCTAGTAAGGCAAGACAAGCAAAATTTTATGATACTCAATATACCCTAGATGTGAGACTATTTCGCAACCAAGCACTTGTTTGAGGGAAATAATTTCTTAAAGATACACAGAGTCCACAACAAACAAAGTGGATAAGAGGAAAGAGTACTGCACAACAAGGCAAAGTTGATGTTTTTAAAGGTTTTGATCAAAAAGATGTGAAAAAGGTGTAAAACACCCAGTGTTGAAATACACACTGTGTAATTAAAAAGATGCCAATTTTCACACAATGATACAAAATTATGCAAAATTTTTAGATGAAAAATGAATATATTTTTAAATATGAGTGAAAGATCTAAAATTCAAGATATCCAAGATGAATGCAATGACACAACACCAATCTATGCTTATTTATGCTTCTAAAATGCTCAAATTTTTCACTTTTTTCAATGAAAATGCACAAAATATGTAATGAAATTAGGAGAATGGTGAGGGGAAGAAAATTAAAACCTTTTAATCAATCCAATAATGCATCAAAATTTGTCACAACACACCAATCTTGTAATGCTAAATGAAAGATTAGCCAAAATGTAGTAAAAATGCAAGGATTTTTGAAACCCTAGGAGCAAAATTAAAGCATGAAAGTATGCAAAATGATGAAAGGAATCTAATAAGATTTAATATGTAAAATAACTCAGATCAGATTTGAAAATGATGCCAAAATCCTACAATGCTTAATGCAAAGTGAAAATTAAGGTAAAATGAATGAATATGCTAATTTTTGTTGAAATACACAGTGTGTAAATGTAAAATTTGAAATTAAGATGTAAAACCACACAATGATGAAACACTATAGTCCAAAATTAGATTTGAATGAGTGTTTAAATTAGTAATAAAATCTAAAGCAAGATTTTAATTAGAAACCCTAGCTTTTGAAATTACTAGGTTATATGGAAAACACAAAATTTCAAGCAAACCCTAGAAATTGAGAGATGTAAATGCAAAATATGAAATGCTGCAATTTATCTCAGATCTGATGTAAATATTAGTTTTAACTGATTTATATGATATGCAATGAAAATAGTGCAAACCATGCCTTAATGCAAGCCTAGGATGCTTGATTTTTTCAAACTTTTCAATTTTTATGCAAGTTTTCAAATGTATAATGATGAAGATGATATGTATGAATGCAAATCTAATGTACAACACTTAGCAAGGTGCAAAATGTAATAAAAAACATGGGTTCACCAAAATGTAATGTTGAAAAGAGGGTTGATGGAATTGATGGGTAGTTTGATTAGATCCTCCTTTCACACAATACATTCAAGGACATTTAATCGAGTTGAATCACAACTTCTGCAAGAGGACTCAACTACAAGTTGGTTGTCACTTGGAATGATAGGGAAATTTGGAATTGATTTATTAATGCATTAATTTTAGCCTGATTAAACTTAAAACCCTAATTATGCAAAATCGTAAACGAACAGATGAAACCTGATAAATTCTCGCACATGAAGAGACTAAATACAAATTAGATACATACTAGATTTTGAGTTTCGAAAGACAGAAAAGTTAGGGGTAAAAGAGCAGGTGCCCAAGCCCAAGGTGGCACTTTTTTAGGAGGTTGGGAGCCAAATATATTGTAGACTGTGCTTGTTCAGGGATTCTCTGTCACAAAACTGAGGGACAAAAGAGCGGGCACCCTTTCCCTTTTTGAGGTATTGATGGCCTTTTTCTTTAGATCCTGATTCCTTATGCTCTGCAACTCCTCTCCAAAAGATCTGACACCTGTCACTTGCAATCACAAGGAGAGGGGTTAGGGGTTGTGGTGTTTAGGAGCTTGCCTCGGTCAAGCCCCGGAATGGCATTCAAGCATTCCAACACCGTTGTTAGATAGAGAGCACATATCCTTGCAGGATAGAGGAAAAAACAATGATAAATGATTGATTGAAAACACAAATAGATATCACCTTGGAGGTGAAACCCTCATGGAAGGATGAGGCTCTTTCATGCCATGAGGAGATGGATTGATGAAGCCAAATCTGCAACAAACAAACATAATGACAACATAAGTCTACTCTGTAACACAATGAAAGTCTTGAATATCCTTAGTATAGATCACAAGTTTGCATTATCCATCTAGTTGTAAAATGAAGTCATTAATCTACTTAAATATGCATTCCCACTAAACATTCATAATTCAAATTGAATAGGCCGACAAAGGGAAACCTTTTAACGGTCACTTTGTAGACATTTTAAATTGGGACCCCAACAAAATAGGGCAGGACAAGGGCGTGGGCACCCCTTCCCAGGGACCTATTTTAGGGCCTAATTAAGATTTATGACTCACCCCTAGGTCCCATTTGACATGGGTTTCGGGGGATTTATTTCAGGATTCATTTTAAACATGCATGATTAACTCTGGAGGACCTGAGAGCTAAACTTAGGAGGTAAAAGTCCTAGGGGGACATTTTACGACATAACACCTTCAAGATAAGTTCTCACTTTTTCAATTTTTCCAAAGGGAAGTCTTTAGTTAGAAAAACCTCTAGTTCATTAACTATTAAGTTCGCGGATGGCTTAGTTCGCCGATGGCAACTTTTGTTGACAAGACTTAATGACAAGTTCACATTTCTCCAAGTTTGCTAAAAGGGAACCTTTGGTCGGCAAAGTTTGAAGTTTGAAAATTGTGTCGGCAAAATCTCCAGTGTGTGAAGCTTTAGGTTCATCGATGGCTCACTTTACCGATAAAGGCTTTAAGAATGGAGTTTGTGGTTTCTTTAGTTCACTGATTGGTGATATTGGTGATAATGTATAAGTCAAATTGTTGACCGATTCCAAGGTTCATGGGGGTGAAGATTTGCTGTTAAGAGCACTTGATGGATGAAGGCATTGCATCGATAACCTTGTTAGTTTGTGAACCAACTAATTCATCGATAAAGCATATTTCGGTGAAATCCTAAGTTCGCGAAGTGCCACTTTTTCTGACTACTTGTTCCTAATGGCGTGTCATGAAGGTCTAAGTTCCCAAACTCTAAAGAATGCTGATGAAGACATTTTGACTTAGTTCGAGGGTAATATGTTTTGTCGATATGGGGGTCCTAATGAAATAAACACTCATTTTCATAACCTGGAAGATTATCCTTGACATGGCACATGTTAAGTTCTAGTAAAAGAACTAAGGTGATTTTGTTCTACAACTATTCAATTGCCTGGTGACTTTTGCGATTCAGTTATGAAACTATCAACTTTTTAGGTTCTTTCTAGTCTGTGTATAAATTGGAAGCCATTGCATATTGTAGGGGTTCCTCTCTGAACATATGTGAGTTTATTGTTGATTGGAGGTACCTCTTGGAATAGAGGTGAGATTGTTGCTAATTGGATTTCCTCGCTGAGTAAGGGTGAACTACGGTAGATTGGGGTTCTTCAAATATGGTTGGGAGGATCCATTTGACACAGAGATGAAGCATGAGGTTGAGTGGTGGAAGGCAATCATTGTATTGCAAAGTATGTTAAGTGGTTGGAGATTGAGAAGACCACATGAATGGCTGTAGGTAATGACTTCTAGCAGAAGAATGAGGATGAACTTTGGGAAGCAATTTTGTGCTATAAGCACATAACCGATTGAGCAGTTAGTTGTAAAGCTTTATTTTGAAACCTGGGAAGGCCAATGAGTTTGTAATTATTGGTGTAGTGAATTCCTAATGTAATCAATGATTTTGCTATTAATAAAAGGTAGTTTTAGATTTGTGTGTTGGTATATGAATTTTTTCTTCCATTGTGTTGTATTAGCTGCATGAGTGGGCAGTTTGGTAAGACCCCCTGGTCATGACTATGTCAAAGACCTTGGTTGGTAACACAAATAGACCCTAGAAAATCGTATGATGTATAAGGCATTTAAGTTGATAAATAAGCCTAAGGGAATACAAGTATAGGTAGTATAGTTAAACTTGTTTCATATTTAAATCCTTAGAGTTAGATACAATCACAAACAGTACCACAAGGGTCTTTAGATCTTCAAGATTCAATTCATAAAGGATATGGTGGATAATCTAGTACTACTAGTGGTAATGGTATAGGTAGTAGTAGTGGTCAACAAGTGCTACAATAACAAAATATTTAGAAGAGGTCAATAGAAATAGATACTATAGAGAAATTTAGTGAACAAGTCCATGAGAAGAGGCAAAAGGTTATGATAGTCCCAATTATCTCCATTTCCACCTCAAAGAAATTATTTCTAGTAGGCACCCCTTCTATTGTTAGTGTGACTAGGATAGAAATGTATAATCCTCACCCTCAAAAAATTACAAATTCCCCCAACATTACAACTATTCATTTACTATTGAGGTATTTGATTGTGTCAATAGTTCTAGGTTTTGATTAAACAAAGTTGAGTTTAACAAAAAAAAAATCTAAAATACACAAGCAACAAGTGCTAGAGAGTACAACTATTGTAACTTCGGAGCCTACAACAACTAGGGTATTACCTTGATGTGACCTAGATATAGAAACCATGGAGTAAATGATTGTTATGCCCAAAGTTCAAAATAAACCAAAGGATCACATGCATCACTCTAAGTATGAGGTCAACACCCTTCAAGTGGACTTTTATAGAATGAATAATTGTGACAAAATTAATGTATAAAAAAGGAACAATGATGTGGTATACACATCATTTCTAAAGGGAGAGAGAGAAAGAAATAGGTTGTAGAATCAAATAAAAAATTTATACGCAAACCTAGCAAATGAGAAAGCAAGAGGAGGAAAGAAAAATATATGAAGAGCAATGGATTACAGAAAAGGATAAAAATATTTGCCTCCACATCTACAATTAATGTGGATGAATAGACAAAAGTGGAACTAAATGAACTAAAGCAAAGGTTATATGAAAGCACAAAAAGTTATGATAACGAAAGAGCTAATTTAGAAAAATTACAACAAAATCCAATGGAAGATAATGTCAAGTTGGACAAAAAGAAAGAAAGAGCACAACTGTGGGAACAAAAATTAGAGGAAGAGAGAAGAAATAGTGAAAATTATAGCTAGCGTTGAGCAAAAAAAAAATGAAATAAAGTTTTCCCAAAATAGAGTATCTAAATTTTATAGAAAAGTAATGATTCATATAAAACATAATGTTTGGGAGGAAATGATTCATGGTACACTAATGATTTGTCTAGATTGTTTGAATTCATTGATGGTATGCTAGTATAGAATAAGAAGCTCAAACAATACATTGTTAAAAATAGAAATGTGATGACTTCAAGAGAGACAAAAGAAAAGAAAATTTTGTAGAAAATCTATAAAATTAGTGAAAATGAATTGGCATCCAATGGAATTCATGATGAGATTGATGTCTCAATAAAGGAATCATCTATCATTCAGAAGAACATATGAAGCTAGGTGAAGCACAAGAATTTCTAGATCAGGTTGCAATAATGATATGGAAGCTGCATAAAAAGGTAGAATACTTCAAAGAGCTTGGTTTGCTGGTGGCTTTTGTCAAATCAGATTGATGCATTGGAATGTGTTCTTTGAAAAGAATATGAAGGATACAATGAATTTAGATAAAGACTAATTTTCTTAATAGCTGGATGAGGCAAACTTTTTGGATTCCATCAAACCATTGATAACCTTAATGTAACTTTGATTGATACATTCAAAGTGTATGCAGAAAATGGAAATCAAATAACGAACAAATGCATCAATGAACCTACTGTTAGTTGCTGTTGCACCAAAAAATTGACCTGTTAATGCTTGATACAACCACTTGACTTAACAAGCACGGGAGGCGGTTAAGCCCTTGTTGCAAACCATCGCAGCGCAACGCTGAACAAGGAGACCAAGGGCCACACCTTGCAACAATCCCCCCTAGCGCAAGTGCGGGGTTTGAAGCCGTGACTTTGGATTTGATACGAATTGTTAGTTGTTGTTGCACCAAAAGATCGACCTGTTAATGCCTGATACAACCACTTGACTTAACAAGCACGGGAGGCAGTTAAGCCCTTGTTGCAAACCATCGCAGCACAACACAAAACAAGGAGACCAAGGGCCACACCTTGTAACACCTACTCCATATTCAACATCACATAAAGAGCAAGTAACTAATGAAAGGAAATGAAACAATATTACAGAAGTAGTCCTTGTTGCACTTGATATTTGATATATAAATGTTGATTGATCACACTAGCATTATAACATTACTCTCAAAATGTGTAGATAATAGCTCTTTGATTATGGCATGCTCTAGGTAGGAAGCTCTAGTCGTAAAATGACTTAAATGATTCTCTAATTTATATGATCTAGGACAAATGGATGAATGACCAACGTTAAATTAGGCATCGATGGCTAAGATCAAATGAGACATGGATCAAGGATGGATGGACAAGATTAAAAGGTGATGGGTAGACAATATTAAGTGAGAGAACTTAAGGAAAGGATAAGACCTATCCTCATAAGGTCAGCTTAGGATTTGTAGATTTTTGTGCCAAGATGAGGATAAGTGGGAAAAGATAATAATTAAATAATAAAATTATTTGATTAAAAATGGGAGAAGGTGGAAGCTCATAATTAATTAAATAATATAATTATTTAATTAATTATAAGATAAGCTAGGATAAAATAATTAATTAATTAACTAAAATTATTTAATTAATTATTAGACAAAGGGGAAAATAAATTATAAAAAATTATGTAATTAATTTTGGCTAAGGAAAATGGATAATATTAATTAAATAAATAAATATAATTTATTTATTAAATTAACTATCTAAAGGGAAGGACAATGCAATAGGAGACAACTAAGATGGACAACAAGGTCAAATCTAGGTGTCTACATTTTGCCTCTCTTTGAGATGATGTTGCGACCAAAAGGAAGTCGAATCATTTCAAAGAAGAAAAGGTATGGACGATTGGAAAGGGATGACGAGATGTGATGCCCCCTCGAGAGGATAGTTGGGTATGAAGGACATAAGTAGACTCTTGAAATGGGTAGGAAAATAAAAAAATAGAGAAAGATAAGTTATGTTCATTTAGGTGAGAAATCATGATTTTTTCTATAGCACTAGACATTATGCACCAAGGTATAAAGACTAGGGTGACGATGTGTTTCATGCGTAAAAGGATGCCCCAATACATCACAAGGCATTTGACAACCTTATTGGGTACTATGATGAGTCAACCGATAAGGTCACAAGGAACCCTATGCCATATAGCACCATGATATGGAAGACCATGATACCATTGTGGCAGGTAGGTTACAAGGACTGATGTAGATGCAAGATAAAATGATAATGTAGATGCAAGATAAAATAATAATGCTAATGCAAGATAAAATGATAATGTGGATACAAGATGGATTCATAATGTGGATGCAAGATAAAATGATAATGATAATGCAAGATAAAATGATAAAGTGGATACAAGATGAAATGATAACATTTGCAAAAGCAAGATAAAACAATAATGCACACAAGCAAACATATGCCGTTAGGCACCATGTTATGGATACCATAATGTCATTGTGACAATATGTTGCAAGAATTGATACAAATGCAAGTAAAATGATAACACACACAAGAAAGTAAGCAAGCATGTACAAAACCACACAAAGGCAAACAAGGTGTTGTCCCTGCCAAGCTGAAAATTGATGATTGATTGATTGGATAGGGATAGTGTTGTCATTGCGGGGAACAATATATTCCTAGAAAAACACAAGGATAGGGAATGATATATCCCAAAGATGATGACTGATGATGATTGATTGAGTTGATGAGGTTGACAACAAGGTAGGAAACAAAACTGAGGTATGCCCTTGAATGATTTAGCTAGATTGCTTGACTAGATTGGTATGGATTAAGGATAGCTTGAATTTGGTTTAATGCTTGGATTTTTGTATATTTGATTTTTTTTTTTTGGATTTTAAATGACATGTTTTGATCTTTTTTTTGACATGTTTTGATTTTTTTGAATTTTTGACATGTTTTGATTTTTAAAATTTTGAGAGCTGACATTGGATTACATTTGAATAACCTCTTTGCTGGATACCAATAATAAGGGAAAACTAGGTCTAAGGGAAAGGATAAAGGTAGGATTGCATGGATGGGTAAAAGGATTGTCGATAAGGGATGGGATGGATGGGGGAGGGGAGGATGTGATCTCCAAGGACTATTTCACATAGAAATAACATGCCCCATTCTAGATATTATGCTTAGGACTTTGCATGATAATGCTTGCAATAATAGGGTGATAGGATTCATTGGAAAGGATTGGATATATCAAGAGATGTCCAAAACATTTTTCAACATTATGCCCTTGTCTTATCAAGATCAAAAGTAGGAGGTGAGGATGGTTTGGTTAGATGGAATAGGTATGCGGATATAATATATTATGATGATTGGATAAGAGGGAAATTATAAGATGGGATAGATGAGACAACTTGCCCCCAAGTGCAAGTCACAGAGATAATCAATCTACACATGATGCCTATTTACTAGGTTTTCATCATGGTACTTATCCAAGGTGCCATGAAATGGTTTTCACCATTGGACGAATGATTTCTCTTTACTATTTTGATTTCTTTTCTTTTCTTTTTTTGAACTTTTTCTCTCTTTTTTTAAATTATTTTTTCATAACATTGATACTCAAAGGATCTTGACATGTCCTTGTCTATTGGATTTGGATGATGCAGATACCATTGTCATAACATGCTAATAGTAACCTTCCTAGAGTAACTGCTTCATTAAGATGCTAGCTCTCTTATACAATCCTTTGATGTTGTCATGATCCTCATTGATAATTGAGTTGGCCTTATTCAAATGTTTGCATTTTGATAGGGTACCATCATAGCCCCTATGGTAAAGTGTTGCTACCACAACATGGCGGACTTGGGAGTTAGGATTTTTGGATTTAAGATGTGGTTGTGGATTTCGATGGTGGATGTAAGATGTGGGATTAGATGATTGTGATGGATTTGTTTTGGCTGGAGAGGTTGACAATGTAGATTTGTTTGATGCACTTTTGACTTGCTAAACTTGAGATGGTGGATTATATAGTTTGGGTTTGGAATTAGAAAATTTGGATGTGGGACTAGGATGGTGATTAGGGCCAACATTCTTGTACAAATTATAAGGTGGTGGACATTGATTATAAGCAACATTCATCTTTTGATTTTGCTTTACCTTTTACGTGATTTTTTGGTTTGGACATTTTGTTTTGCTTGATGTGGTAGGTCTATTTTAGATAGGTCCATTTTTCTTTGGGACCCATATAGATTTGATATGATTTCCTTGGACTTTGGCTTCATATTCTTTTGACATGGAATTTGAAGTTTTTTCTTTGTATGTGCTGTGATTTTGTTGGTCCTGATCGAAGGATGGAAGATGTGGAGGATAAACTTTGAAAGTAGAGATGGCGGAAGTGGAAGGATTGTTGGCAGTAAGGTTATTGGAGGGGCTATCAATGGTCACTATCTTGATGCTCTCATTGGATGAGGTTGCTGATGCAAAGCATCTAGGACAGCAGGACAACAGTCTTCAACACTTCAGTGACAGGTCTCTCTCAAGGTTCATTGGTTTCACCACTTCTCATGATGCAGGGATTAACACAACACTATGCATGCTCATGACACAAGATGAGGTGACTTCAAGACACTTATCTTAGGGTGCCTAACTCCAATCAAGACTCCTTCTAACCCACTGTGCAGGGTCTACAGGACAACAATCTTGCCAATGTCTTCAAAAGACAATCATAACCTTATTACTCCAATGGAATAACAGTCACCATATCATCCTCATGGTGATCTCTGCCAACACAAACTCAACTTCATTTTAGCATACCAACTCAATAACATGCATCCTCCCTAATGCCTTCACTGGCAAAGCAATAACATATCAAACATACCTAGTTGCTATTGTCCTTCTCTAAATTCCTAACCATGGTTCTGCAGGGTCATTCACATGCCAAACTCAGTCTAAAAAATGTCCTCCTTCCTTCCCAACATTCACAAGACCTTGTATTACCTAATATACAACCCATTCCATTGAGTAGGATAGAAAAAGGTCAATGGAATGGGGAGAAATCCATCAGGCGCTCAGAAGAAACCCTAGATTAGGTTTTAAGACACCCTAACACAAAACAATGATTCTCTCACACTTAAATTACTATCAAGATCTCAAACAAAGCTCAAAACAGAGGCACTTCAATCCTCTAACCTTACATCACAATCATGGGTTATGACAAAGCCATACAGGTACAGTTTATTGTAAAAAATAATGAATTCAGAAAGAAGACAACAATTCTAAAAAAAATAGTTTATGGGAAATCAATGATATCTTCCATCTAGTTTACTGTCAAGACCTTAAACCATGATAAAATCAAAGATACTTCCTTCTACTACTCATCCAAAAATCAAATAGGCTATGTCTATTCCGTACAGGTGCAGGTACGGTAGGAAAACAACATAAAAACACAGAAAACATAGAAAAGACAGGGAAAACCATGATTTCTTTTGTTTTATTCCACCTTCATTGGATCTCTCTTCACAATACATCCTTCTTGGCTTCAAATAAGCCTCATACATTGCATGAAGTGAAGTGGGAGTGGTTGGGGGTCGATGTAACTGCCCAACCATCGAGCTTCCTTCTTGATTTTTAATTGCAGTAACAAAAGACTATTTTAGAAACTGTCCTCTTTAGGACTACATCGACAGCTTGATGTTTAGAAGGATGCTTTTCAACATGTGGTTTAACCTTGGACAAGGTTATAACCCATCTCCAAACCTTAGGCATGCCTCTATAGGCTTACAAACATGAGGACTAAAATGACTTTAATGACTGTCCTATATGTCCCCACAAAGGCTTACATAAATGACTATTCAAAACTACCTATTACAACATGATTGTCCTCCCTAAGACTAGAACATGAAAATAGATTGTTTTAGACATTTGGACATAGTCCAATACATGTATGGCTTTCAAGCCTCATTACAACATTTAATGGTCTCAAAGACCTTTTTAAACCAAACAACTACTTGAAGATCAAACAAAACCCTGATGTCTTGGTGCTCCTGCACCATACTCCCTGGCATGATGAAAACTCTTGTCCCAAGAGTTAGGGGATCTGCTCCAACCATTCTTCCATCTTGTTGAGATGTTCCTCTGACTAGGAAACATGAACTCTTCAAGAGTAATCTTCCTCCTTCTCCAACTTGCATGGCTCCTGTAAACAGTGTTAGTACCATAAAACTTGTTTTGGTGTCCTTGTCTAGGACCCCGCTGCTGCAATGTTTCTGTTCTTCCCAACTTGAGGTTCTGAGTTATTCCTCTCTGTATTATCTGTTGTTTTCCTTCCTTCTTCTAGCTCCTTATAGGGCACTCAATGTCTCCAATCTTGACATAACTCAAGTCCCAAACCTGCTATTCTTTAGGACTGTCTTCCACCTTCTTCTACTGCAGCTGTTCCTGCTACTTCCCATCATCCTTAACCTGCACATTCAACTTCAATTTCTCTCCAAAACAAATAGTAACATGTTCCTTCTTCTCTTCACAAGGTAAAGGCATCAGTTTGAACTTCTTACCATCTTTGTGCACCAGATAGTTATTAGTATAACCATCATGAATTGTCCTTCTCAAATGTTGCCATGGTCTACCCAAAATAATATGCCCACATGTCATTGGAATGACATCACACAAAACATAATCCTGATATGGACCAATTGTAAAATCAACATATGCCTTCTTAGTAACCCTTACTTGCTGCTCTTGACTCACCCAAGTAACATTGTAAGGACTAGGATGATCAAATGTTTGCAATCCCAACTTATGCACCATTTCCCAAGAAACTAGATTATCATGAGAACCTGAATCTACAAGCAACTTGCATATCTTTCCATGGCTTAAACAATTAGTTTTGAAAATAGACATCTGTGGTGGTTGCTGCATTTTACCTTTCTCCACCATAAGCATTTCTCCAACCATCACTAGAGAGGCTGACGACATTTCTGGTTCTTCTGGCTTCTCCTCCTCTTGTGCCAAGTGAACCCTTCTATCCTTCCTCTTATCAGCATCATCCTTCTTAGGACATTTGAAAGATGTGTGTTCCACTTCATTGCAGTGCAAACATCTGCTCGTGAACACTCCTCTACCTGATCCAAATCTACCTCCACCTCTATATCCACCTCTCTGATCTGTAGAAATTTCCTTACCTTTCTTATTGCTGTTCTGAACTTCAGTAGTAGGTCTACCCCTACCTCTATATCCTCTTCCACTTCCTCCTTGCCTTTCTTGCTTCCTCTTCACCCTCTCTTCAGCCCTTATAGCTAACTGAAAACATTCTCCAAGTGATTTTGGTATGGTCAAACCAATCTCATCTTGCAAGTTATACCTAAGCCCATTAAGGTACCTTGCCACTTTCTCTTCTTCATCTTCCAATCCTCCTCTAATACTAAGCTTATGAAATTGCTCAGTATAGGACATAACATCCATGTCCTTCTATTTCAGATTTTGCCTCATCCTCTTTGTTTGAATGGAGTAATCAGATGGAAGGAATTGATCCTTCATCATATCCTTCATCCTACCCTAAGAAGTGATTCTTGCTGCACCTCTAGCCACTCTTTCTGTTTGCACATTACTCCACCATGTAAGTGTTGTTCCTCTCAGTTTTGTTTTTGCAAATTTGATCTTCTTCTCATCATTCATCTCTTCATACTCAAAAATTGTTTCCAGGGCATCTATCCACCCTAATAGATCTTCATTATCCATCTTCCCTTAGTAGGTAGGTAACTCTATGTTTGCCTTTGTCCCACTACCTTGGATTGCTTTCAACAATCTCACAAATCTCTTCTCTTTAGCATCCAACTCATCCTCATGAGGATTCTCATCTACCTCCTCATCTCCTTCTTGATCATCTTGCTCATCCCTTCTAGGATTCTTCTCTAATGCTTCCAATCTAGCCAAGATTGATGTATTCTCCCTTCTTACTTGCCTCAACTCTCTTTCCCTTGCAGCATCATGTTCTCTTCTGTCCCTCAACTCTTTTTCTCTAGCATCTAAGGCTTCTCTCAACTCATTGTTCTCCCTAGCCATCTGATTCTTAGGAGGCATCCTTACACTTCTCACAAACCCTTACTGTTTCACAAGATCTACTACTTCCTCAAAGACCTACTAGTGGCTCTAATACCAATATGATGCAGAGCATCTAGGACAGCAGGACAACAGTCTTCAAGACTTCAGTGATAGGTCTCTCTCAAGGTTCATTGGTTTCACCACTTCTCATGATGCAGGGCTTAACACAACACTATGCATGCTCATGACACAAGATGAGGTGACTTCAAGACACTTATCTTAGGGTGCCTAACTCCAATCAAGACTCCTTCTAACCCACTGTGCAGGGTCTGCAGGACAACAATCTTGCCAATGTCTTCAAAAGACAGTCATAACCTTATTACTCCAATGGAATAACAGTCACCATATCCTCCTCATGGTGATCTCTGCCAACACAAACTCAACTTCATTGTATCATACCAACTCAATAACATGCATTCTCCCTAATGCCTTCATTAGCAAAGTAATAACATATCAAACATACCTAGTTGCTGCTGTCCTTCTCTGAATTCCTAACCATGGTTCTACAGGGTCATTCACATGCCAAACTCAGTCTAAAAAATGTCCTCCTACCTCCCCAACCTTCACAATACCTTGTATTACCTAATATACAACCCATTCCATTGAGTAGGACAGACAAAGGTTAATGGAATGGGGAGAAATCCATTGGGCCCTCAAAAGAAACCCTAGATTAGGTTTTAAGACACCCTAACACAAAACAATGATTCTCTCACAACTAAATTACTGTCAAGGTCTCAAACAAAGCTCAAAATAGAGGCAATTCAATCCTCTAACCTTCCATCACAATCATGGGTTATGACAAAGCCATACAGGTACAGTTTATTGCAGAAAATAGAGAATTCAGAAAGAAGACAACAATTCTAAAAAAAATAGTTTATGGGAAATCAATGATATCTTCCATCTAGTTTAATGTCAATACCTTAAACCTTGCTCAAATCAAAGATACTTCCTTCTATTACTCATCCAAAAAGCAAATAGGCTATGTCTATTCCGTACAGGTGCATGTACGGCAGTAAAACAGCATAAAAACATAGAAAACACAGGGAAAATAGTGATTTCTTTTGTTTTATTCCACCTTCATCGGATCTCTCTCCACAATACATGCTTCTTGGCTTCAAATAAGCCTCATACATTGCATGAAGTGAAGTGGGAGTAGTTGGGGGTCGATGTAACTGCCCAACCATCGAGCTTCCTTCTTGATTTTTAACTACAGTAACAAAAGACTATTTTAGAAACTGTCCTCTTTAGGACTACACCGATAGCTTGATGTTTAGAAAGATGCTTTTCAACATGTGGTTTAACCTTGGACAAGGTTCTAAACCATCTCTAAACCTTAGGCATGCCTCTATAGGCTTACAAACATGAGGACTAAAATGACTTTAATGACTGTCCTATATGTCCCCACAAAGGCTTACATAAATGACTATTCAAAACTACCTATTACAACATGATTGTCCTCCCTAAGACTAAAACATGAAAATAGATTGTTTTAGACATTTGGACATAGTCCAGTACAAGTATGGATTTCAAGCCTCATTACAACATTTAATGGTCTCAAAGACCTTTTTAAACCAAACAACTACTTGAAGATCAAACAAAACCATGATGTCTTGGTGCTCCTACACTAGTTGCTTCAATGATCATTGAAGTATCATTAACACCATTATATTGTTGAGATGATTGATATCCGATTCCTTGATCATGATTGATGCTTATTGCTGGGATGCATGTGCTCTCTCATTAGGTACACTTGTCATTCCTTGATCATGATTCATGCTTGTAGTTCTTTGATCATTGTTCATGCTTGTTATCCCTTGATAATTATTTATTCTTGTCATTTATTGATCACTTGAATGCACAATAGAAACCATTATGACTTGCTTTTCTTCATGCTTGACGTAAGTAGGATCTTGATCACCACTATGCGTAGTAGGATGTGATGTGATATGATCCAAGTCATTTGATTGATTGTCTGTGTGTTCTTGGGGATCAAGTGTCTCATCATGGGATGTTGGTGGATGATGGATAGGAGTGATGTGTGTTTCTTGATCATGGATGGTTTTGGTATCATAGATAGAAGTGGAAGTTTCTTCACTGTGAAGAAATGCCATAAATCAAGGTGAGTGCTCAAGTTGATCAATAAGACTTCTATGCTCACTTTCATTATTAGGATAACCATGAGATTTAGTGGTTTTACTAGTTGGTTCTTGGGTAAATGGGGTAATGCATGATCTTGAGGAGCTTGGATAGTTCGATCTTGACTTGGTGAGGGGAAAGGTTGATCATGCTTTGGATTTTCTTCTTGACATCACATCAAGAGCAAGTAACTAATGAAATGAAATGAAATAATATTACCAAAGTAGTCCTTGTTGCCCTTGATAATTGATAATGATATTTGATGTATAAATGTTGATTACTCACACTAGAAGCATACCATTACTCTCAAAATGTGTACATAATAGCTCCTTGATCATGGCATGCTCTAGGTACGAATCTCTAGTGATAGGTAGATCTAGAGGAAAATGACTTGAAGGATGCTTTAATTTATATGACCTAGGACAAATGGATGAATGGTCAAGATTAAATTAGGCATCAATGGCTAATATCAAATGAGACATGGATCAAGGATGGATGTACAAGATTAAGTGAGATAACTTAAGGGAATTATACGACCTATCCTCATAAGGTCATCTTAGTATTTTTAGATTTTTGTGCCAAGATGAGGATAAGTGGGAAAAGATAATTAATTAAATAATAAAATTATTTATTTAATTATGGGAGAAGGTGGGAGCTAATAATTAAATGATAAAATTATTTAATTAGTTATAAGACAAGCTATGAGAAAATAATTAATTAAATAACTAAAATTATTTAATTAATTATTGGAGAAAGAGGAAAATTAATTAAATAATTATAAAAATTTATTTAATTAATTTTGGCTAAGGAAGATGGATAAAATTAAATAAATAAATAAATAAATTTTATTTATTTAATTAATTAGCTAAAGGGAAGGACAAGGTGACAGGAGATGACTAAGATGGACGATAAGGTCAAATCTAGGTGTCTACACAAAGAAAGCTCTTGTCTCAGTTATGGTTGTTAACAAATTAACAAGTTAGTTACAATGAGTTATAACAAATTGAACTTCCATTAGATGAATAGTAGAGCATGATATAGAAGCTGATAAAATGATTTGGTAATTTTTTTTATGTTAGTTTGTAACTTTGTGTGTTTTGAACCAATTACTTTTGGCCTCTTGGTGTATCTATTTACTGTCATTGTTAAATATATATGTCTTTTGTAATGTATATTTTTTTATATTAATAAAATCTATAGGTGGATTACCACCTTTTATCAATTAAAAAAATATATGTTAATTGTTAAATGGAAATTGAAAAATATATAAAATTTTGATTCTAAAATAAAAATCAAATTTAAAAACAATGTTTAAAATTTAGATTCTAAAATGGAACATTAGAAAATAATAATATGTTAATTTCTTAACTTTAAATAGAAATTAAAAAAATGTGTATCAATGATAGACAAATAAAATATCACCAACAATAATTTAGATTATGAAATACAATATGAATACCTAGTAAGTGCTAAATCTCTTCCAATTGCCAAAACATCTCCTCACATTGACCAAGAGATTGAAAGCCAACATAATCCTGGTCTTCATTTTCTTTATCCACATACATCCACTTAAGTGCACCTCATCATTTCCACTACATGTGTTATTGATTGTGTCATATGTACTAGTATTGTTTGAAGTGTTGGACAACCCTCTTCTTTCACATATGGAACTCTAGATTCCTAGTGCTCTTTCAAAAAGAAATCTTGGGATATCATATCTAGTTGTATACATCTAAGCAAGAAATTTTCTAAATTTATGTCAAGATTGTTTCTTATATTTGATTTCAAGAACCATTCTCCACCAATCCAAATATCATAGTTTGACATAGATCAAAAAGTTTGAAATATTTTGATATTGAATCGTAAATATTTCACTCTGACTTAAGGTTTCCTAAATATTTTTTATCGATCTATCTTGGAAGGGAATCTCTGGGAGTTTACACTATTCTATCATTGATGTTGCAAAATGGGCTAATTTCTCTGTAAGCTTAGATTTATTTATAATTCCTTCTATTAAACTTTTGGAAAATTGATTGGCCAATGTCTTTATGTTGTGAAAATTAGCTAATTGACAGTTGATCAAATATTGAGGACACACAATAGTCATGGCTTCAAGAAGTTCATCTCAAGGTAATCATTCTCTAATATCTAAGTAGAGATATAACACAATAACCTTTAAAGTGGTACTTATAAATTTAACAATCTTGTCAAAAGTTTTTCTTGTAACAGGTTCTTCTTTGGCAATGTGCCTAACCTTGGAAAAATAGTGTATTGGTATCTCATATCCCCATACAAAGACACATAACTCTCCAATTGCATTAAACTATAAAAAAATAGAAGTATTGTTAACATATATCATCAAGTGCCAACTACTAAATTTTGGACTTATGTATGACTACTCTGATAGATATAGATTATCAAGGTCATGCATATCATTTTACATAACTTTGTATATTCTAAAAAATACATAGTTCTTTCTTGGGATTTTTCACAAGAATGATCATTTCTTGATGCATTCATGACCAGGGGATCTTACCAAACTGCCCAGTCATGCAACCAATACCACACAATGGAAACACAAATTCATAAACAACACAATTTCCAGTCGAATTTATTCAAATCTCAATCGAGATCAACATCATATATTAATGTAATAAAATGAGAAATACAAATCTATATAATTTCAATATAGTTTCTTCTTTTCCAAGATTGATGCCTCCTCTTCAAAAACATTTCCCATCATCTGGCTCATCTCCAGCAATTCTTCGCTCCTCACAATCTCTTCTCAATTTTTGTCATTTCTTCTAACAGTCTACTTCTTCTGTTCCGCTTCAAAATTGCCAAGCCTTCTCCTTGGGCAGCAACAAACCCTCACCTAGGGTGTCTCAATCCATCAGACGTAAAGAAAAAACCCCTCAATATTCAATGGTTTCCATTTATACATAGATTTGAAAAAAATTGAAAATTCAATAGTTACATAACAATTATAAAACAATTGCCAAGTAGTTAAACAATCGCCAAGTAGTTGAATAGTTTGAACAGTTATAGAACTGAATCATCACCTCAAACAAGTAGTTGACCCCACTACTATGATTGGTGTAAAACATCCTTCAATGTATATTTCAGCAATTTGTACATACTTGAGCTTTATGAAAGTCCATCGGCAAAATACCCTCTCCACAAACAACTGAGTTCTTCCCTAGAACCATCTTCATCGGTGTTCCTTTAGGTTTGGGAACTTAGACATTCCCCGACACACCATTATGAAGAAGTTGTCGGTAAAAGTGACACTTCACTAACTTAGGATTTCACCAACACATATTTATCAGAGAAATATTTGGTTCGCAAACTAAAAAGTTTTCCAATACAATCCTTAATCCATCAAGTGCTCTTATCGATGAATCTTCACCCCCATGAACCATGGAATCAACAATAATTTAACTTCACGAACTTTGAGTATTTTCAACTTCTACGTTATCACCAATATCACCAATCAGCGAACTAAAGAAACCATGAACTACAATCTTTAAAGCCTTTATCAGCAAAATGGCTTATCGACAAACCTAAGGGTTTGCAAACTAGGAAGTTGGCTGACAATACTTATCAGTGAAAGAGAAAGTTTTCAAACTTCCAACTTTTTCGATAATAAATAAAACATTCTTCAAATTCTTTTCAGAGATACAATTAGCAATCCATACAATTGGCAAACTTTACAAAATTTGAACCTTCCTTCCAAAGATTATCGGTGATATTGCTTGTCGGCAAATCAAACCATCAGAAAAACCACTGGATCGGTGAAATGAATAGTTCGTGAACTGGAAACTTTGCCGACCAAAGGCTTCCCTTCAACAAAATTGGAGAAATAAGAACTTGCCTTTAATGCTAGTTGGTGAAATTGTCCATCGGCAAACTAAGCTATCGGTGAACTATTGGATCAGTGAACTAAATAGTTTACAAACTGGAAATTAGCTGACTTCTTCTAACTTAGCCATTATTCATCCAAACTTCACCAAAATTGAACTAGAGATACCCAATTGGTTTTTTAACAAGATGATGCTTCTAAACTTGGCCGAATTAATTACAATTTGCCTCTTGAAGAAAATACCAAAACCAACGCAAGAGAAGACAAAACACAACAAAACTGAACTAAAATTGAAACTAAAAACTTGAAATATTTTGAGTGATATTGATTGCTCATGGACCTGTATGCTCCTGCATCAGACACACTCGGTAGGAAAATTTTGTGAGTAGGCCTCACAAAATGGAGTTGGGTAATAGAAATACCTTTTTAAGTTGTCAACAACCTACAGTGAACTCCATCGCTAATTTAGATAGAAAGAATTTCTTCTTCTGCCTCTTCCAGTACTTCGCCGGGACACTTGCCATCCTCCTCCACCAAGTGTGCAACTTCTTCCTCCTTCCTTTTTTGGACTCACATCCACCATAGACCATCGTCCTCCACCAATGAATCTCTTTTCTCCTCCTTCAATTACTCACTTCTCTCCTCTCCTATTTCATGAGATCAATCCCACAAAAAACCGACCACCTCCACCAAGTTCAACCTGCACCATCTTCTACAATCTCTATAGACAAAGATGCAACATCTACACACAACTCTGCAACTGCAACTTTATCCTCTACAACAACATCCTCTTCTACTCTCACTATGGAAGATAAATCACAAATGAAATCAAAATTTTCATAAATTACCTCATTCTCTTTCACTGCTACAACATCCATCTTCTCATCCTCACCAACAAGCTACTCAAACCACTCCTTCGCTATCACTAATGTCTCTTTCTCTATAACCTTTTCATCACTACTATCTACTGCCACATCTTCTTCACCTTCAATTTCAACTACAATTTCTCTTTCCAATACCTCTACATCCTCCAAAGGAATCTCAACCATTGCTACACTCTTCTCTTCTTTCTCAACCTCTATATTTTCCTCTTTCTCACTTTCTTCTTTTATGCCTTCATCAGGGCATACTGTTGCAACTTCTTTCACCACTTCCTCTTGTTTATCCTACAATGGACTCAAAACATACTCTTCCCCATCTTTTATTATGCTATATGTATTTTCTCTATCATTAAGTATAGGTTCTCTATCATAGAGCCATGGTTGACCCAACAAAACATGGTATATATGATCCGTAGGTACTATATGACATAGAATCTCATCCTTATATCTACAAATATGAAAATTTACAATACATTGTTCACTTACCCATATCTGACGATCTCCTTGCAACCGAGAAATATTGTAAGGGTTAGGATGCTTTCTTCTCTTTAATTTTAGCTTCTCGACCATCTCTAGTGACACCAAATTATCTATGCTATTGTTGTCCACAACCACTTTGTAGCACTTTCCACTTGGCTTGCAGGTAGTTCGAAACACATTGCTCCTTTGGATGGGCTCTTGCTTCTCTTTTTGTGGCTTCAACAAATTTTCCTTCATCATAAAACATTCTCCTGGCTTCTAATACATTGTGTTGAACACTTATTGCACACTCTCAATCTGTAACCTACACAAAACACATAATCAATTCTTCACGGCTTCCCAACTCTCAATTGCTCAAGACTCCTCACACACCTGCAACAATGCTTTCAAGCTCTTCAACACAACCACACTCTCTACCCGTAAGTGATGGTGGAGACTCTACACTCTCAATACCTTCTAGCTCTAATACCACTTGACATAGTCATGACCAGGGGGTCTTACCAAACTACCCAGTCATGCAGCCAATACCACACAACAGAAACACAAATTCATAAACAACACAACTTCCATTTGAATTTATTCAAATCTCAATCAAGATCAACATCATACATTTATGTAATAAAATGAGAAATACAAATCTATGCAATTTCAATCTAGTTTCTTCTTTTCTAAGATTGATGCCTCCTCTTCAAAAACATTTCCAATAATCTGGCTCATCTCCAATAATTCTTCACTCCTCACAATCTCCTCTCAATTTCTTTCATTTCTTCTGACAGTCTACTTCTTCTGTTCTGCTTCAAAACTACCAATCCTTCTCCTTGGGCAACAAAGAACCCTAACCCAGGGCATCTCAATCCATCAATAGTAAAACTGCCCCTCAATATGCAATGGTTTCCATTTATACATAGATTGGAAAGAAATTGAAAATTTGATAGTTGCATAATAGTTATAGAACAGTTACCAAGCAGTTGAACAGTCGCCAAGTAGTTTAACAGTCACCAAGCAGTTGAATAGTTTGAACAGTTAGAGAACTAAATCATTACCTCAAACAAGTAGTTGACCCCACTACTATCTGTTATCACTTAGAATTTCACCCTACTTAGAGACCTCTAAGCATTCTAATCACACAATGGGAATTATCTTAGGGTGTGGGACCTTGCGATATTGAGATTAGACCTCCAGAGAAGGTTGTTTCCTCTTTCTAAGATTAAGGCTTAGAGAAATAGACTAAACCTACACTAATGATCACTAGGGAAATGGGAGAGAGGAAAATAGAAGGGGAAAATGTGATGCACCAAGATTTAGTGTGTTGGATTGCACTGACATAACATAGTAATGATCTCAAACGCTGAAGGGGAATCACACAGACTCAAAGGGATTCAAGCAGAGGTTAGGGAAGAAAGATGAAAGTATGTAAGGGACCATTTTATCCACAATACACAACTTATATCTATCAAATAAACATAGTGCAAGAACAATGACGGAGGCAAGATTTAGTTTATATTGATCATAGAGGTCAAATAACCATTACAAAGCATAATGATTTGTTGTAGAATAAGACACAAAATAATCAATTACATTCATTGGTGAACCACATTAGAAGACATCAAAGGCCTAGTTGTAGGCACAATGTATCAAATTCTACTGGTTCTTGCAATCGCATTACAAGACCTGAAACAACTTACCTAGTACCATAACAAACTAGAATAATAACCAACAACCCAAAATACATCTTTGAAACATGCATCTATAGCTTTTACAATCACACTGCAGCAACAATGACATGGGAGGTGAGAAGTCAACAAGATAGGATGTTGACCATGCTACAATAACTCAAACTGCATGCTTTGAAGTGCACCCACATGGCTCTACCGAGGAAATACACTGAAATAAGAGGTTCACCCATGCCATGGGTACAAGAAATTCAATGCAGAGGAGGAAAAGTGGCATTGGGAGGCGGGAAAACCACATACAGCATGAAAACAGGCCCTTACAAAGCATTAATGGCAACCAAGAGGGTCATTGGCCAGTCAAATCACATTTTCTCCATGAAGAAGGAAGTCGTTGGAGTTTTGGAGTTCTATTTTGCCCCCTGGTCAAATACTATCATTGGTGTAAAAAATCCTCCAATATATATTTCAACGATTTGTACATACTCAAGCTTTATGAAAGTCCATCGACAAAATACCCTCTCCATGAACCACTAAGTTCTTCCCTAGAACCATCTTCATTGGCATTCATTCAAGTTTGGGAACTTAGAGTTAGGAATTGCATGCGGAAGATATCAATTAAATGCAAATAAAGATTAAATAGAGGAATGAAAAATACATAGAAATAATAATAGTGAGAGACAATTTTTAACGTGGTTCACCCAAACTTGGGATACATCCACCAATAGAGAGTCCAATATTATTATCTAGCAATCAAACTGATTATAACCAACAATCCTTGCAACTCAATACCACTGCAAATGCTACAATGCAATATCAATGAAAACCCTAACCCTTAGCTGCTTTTATCAAGCCTTATGTCAGTTACAAATAGGGGTTTTTATGTCGACCAATAGAAAAATAACTCCCGACGCCTTTATAAAATAATAAAAAATTATTTGAGGTTTCATGGGCATTGCCTGCAAACCCCCATTAAATAATTTGGGGGGAAACTACACCCATAAAAGTGGGGAAAATTTAACCTCTGAGTCTGATTAGGCTCCATATAACAACACTTAGACATTCCCCAACACACCATTATGAAGTTGTTGGCAAAAGTGGCACTTCGCGAACTTAGGATTTCACCGACACATACTTATTGGAGAAATATTTGGTTCATAAACTAAAAAGTTTTCCAATACAACACCTTAATCCATCAAGTGCTCTTATTGGTGAATCTTCACCCCCATGAACCTTGGAATCAACAACAATTTGACTTCATAAACTTTGAGTATTTTCAACTTCCATGTTATTGCCAATATCAGCAATCAGAGAACTAAAGAAACCATGAACTCCAATCTTTAAAGACTTTATCAGAAAAATGGCTTATCGACGATCCTAAGGGTTCACAAACTAGGAAGTTGGTCAACAATACTTATTGGTGAAAGAGAAATTTTTCAAACTTCTAATATTTCTGATAAAAAAGAAAATATTCTTCAAATTCTTTTCAGAGATACAATTGACAATCCGTACAATCGGTGAACTTTACAAAATTTGAACCTTCCTTCCAAAGCTTGTCGGCGATATTGCATGTTGGCAAATCAAACCACCGAGAAAACCACTGGATCGATGAATTGAATAGTTCACAAACTCAAAACTTTGCTGACCAAAGGCTTCCCTTCGACAAACTTGTAGAAATAAGAACTTGCCTTTAATGCTAGTCGGTGAAATTGTCCATCGGTGAACTAAGTTGTCGATGAACTGTTGGATCAACAAACTAAATAGTTCATGAACTGGAAAATTAGCTGACTTGCTCTAACTTAGCCATTGTTCATCTAAACTTCACCAAAATTGAATTAGAGATACCCAATTGGCTTTTTAACAAGATGATGCTTGTAAACTTGGCCAAATTAATTAGAATTTGCCTCCTGAAGAAAAAGACCAAAACCAACAGAAGAGAAGACAAAACACAAGAAAATTGAACTGAAACTGAAAACTTGAAATATTTTGAGTGATGTTGATTGCTCATGGACTCAGATGCTCCTGCATCATTTCCTCTAGCATGGGAAGAATACTAGATAAAAAAAATTTCTGTCACTTAACCTATACAAGAGGTCAGGAGCTTTGTCTACTATGAGGTGATGTTCATACATTAATCCAATCAAGGATTGATATTTTACAAAAAATCTTTACACTGACCCATGCAAGGAGATCCATATGGTATCGACATCCTTAAGAATCTTGTTTCCTACAGTTATTCCCTCAACAAAATATTGAAATTCAAAAATCCATTTGGGACTTTGGTATAAGTATTAATGGATCTTGTAGACAAGATCTTCAACATTAGATACTACAGAAAGCATGCTCACAATTTTAAATGCTAAATTTGTTTTGTGGGCCATGCAGTGAATGGCAATAATGTATGATGAACAAGACATTTGTAGCTTTACACAAAGACAATTCCTATGACCTTGCATTATTGAAGCTCCATCCACCCCTACAACCCAACTTTCTAGCAATTTTGTAGTCATCCATACCTCCAATTTCATTCAAATAATTCTTAACTAGTTCAAATAGATTTTAGAATGTTGAATTCTTCTTTATTTTATGAACATAAAGTAGCTGAAGTTGGTAGACATAATTTTCTATAGTACACATGCATACATACCCAATAAGTATTATCTACTATTGTAACTTCATCTAAGATAATGTAATAAAAGTTGACTCTCTTAGTTTTTCCTATACATGTTATTTTTCCACCTCATCAGGACAACATGCACATTCCCATCCACCGTTTATTGATTAATGTGTGTTAGGAAAGTTGGGAATGCCTATAAAAGATAATAAACTATTATATTCTAGGTAGTATATCATAGGACACTCTCTAGTCAAAATATGAAAAGAAATAATCAACTGAATAATTTTTGCCATTTGTGCTTCTTTGATCATCTTTCCAAAATGAGCTTCAACAAAACCTCCACATGTAGAAAGCTTCTCCTTTATTTCTATATGCACATCATATTCCAAGGCATGCTTAACATGAAGACATTCTTCCTTTTTTTTCATCTTATCACTAATTTTTCCTTTCCATCTATGATTTGTTATTCATAAACTTTACCAATATGTTTTTCTATGGTGTAAGTTTTAGCTACAACTTCTTGTCCCTACCATATTTCCAACTATAAATCTTACACATACATTCTATGGGAGGTTCATCTTTGTTTACATTCAAGTCCCCAATTCAATGAATGGATACTTTGACACCGAATCAATCTAAAAATTCCTTGTCAGATCCCACTCATGCCTCATTTTTTATTTGGCTTTTCTTTTCCCCTTCTGTAAATGATGTACATTTTTTTTTATCACTTCGTGAGGTTTATTTATTAATATTATCATTCCTACTACCCTGGGGCTTCTTTGAAACATCATCTGTAGCATTGTCATCAAATTCATTCTAATCTTTCCTCTGAGGTATTACCTTGTTCATTAATAGATGGTACAAATCTTGATGTTGTACCTTGATTTGATGGACCACAAACATTGCCAAAGTATGACATTCTGTTTCTAGGTTTTGATGATATCCCTTTACCACTTTGAATAAACTTATTCCTTCTTGACATCTCTCACAATTTGAAAGCTACAAATAAATGTCATTTTGTTTAAGCTCACAACTTTCTATCAAAGACTCAAGAGTAATAGTTTTCGATACATTCTGTATTATGGAACAATGAAACTAAATAGTAAATAGACAAAAATCAAGAAGAAGGAATCATAGAATATATATCCCTAGGGCATAGATGTCTCCCTACTCAATATCATCTATAATAATTAAACCAAAATGACTAATAGATAAATAAATAGGAGGAATCTTATATTATAAAACAATAAAGAAATTATTACCTTCATTTCATTGACTCACTAATACTTGTAGCTATAACTTATCTATGATATGATTTGAGAGAAAAATAAAATGTGTAAGTGATTAATTCAAAGTTTCAATTGTATTTATATGAATTAATATTTGGTGAATCTTGTGGGATTATAAAATGGTGGAGTAAAAATTTGGTGAATCTTGTGTGATTGTAAAATAGTTCATATTAATGTTGGGTGAATCAGACCATGATGAAAAATATATGTTGTAATTTTCAAGGCAATTATGGTGGTATGATTAGCATGGAATTATAATGGTATTGGAAAAATTATTGGTCCTCATACACGGTGAAATTTTAATGCTATTGGAAAATATGTCAGTAAATGAAAACATGCCTCTAAAATTCTAGGCGATTCCTTGTTAGAAACGTGTAGGCTACTATGGAAAAACTATTAATTATAACTTCCTCATAAATAAATTGGTGGAAAATTAAAATGTATTTGATCGATAATTTATAAAATCTAGGTGATTTGGCTTGCTATCAGTTGCAATATATTTTCTAAATTTGAATTGGTGGATATGAACTATTTGCTAGCTGGTGAAGATTTTGAAAAAAAAATGTTGATCTTCTAGGTGTCTACAAACTTATTTGTTTTCCCTGTATAGTTCTTCAACTTAAAAGAGTAAGCTTGTAGATACTCTACCTACCTCATGTACCTTTTATTGAGATTTTCCTAACTATTCATAAAATTTAACACATGGTAGTTTATGTACAACACAAAATCCTATGGCAACAAGTAATGCCTCCACTAAGCCTACATTATGGTATAGAATTCTTGGTCATAGAAATAATACTTCTACCTAGACTCATTCAATTTCTCACTAAACTAAGTGATTTCTCCAACCTCCTAACTCAACACCACCAATTTTTATTCCACTAGAGCATCATAGTTGAGTCAGAACACCTTTCCAAAGTTTAGGAATGCTAGCAAAGGCTCCTTGTCACCTTTTAATTCAAGAGTGTGAATTTATTTTTAGTATAAACCATCCAATTGAACCAACACTTCCTCATGTAGTGAGTCAAGGGTGCACACATGGCATTGAAGTTCTTGATGAAATTTCTATAGAAGCTCACCAACCCAAGTGGAAACTTCTAACTTTGATTACATTGGTTGGATTTAGATGCTAACAATCACTTAGGCCTCTCTCAATCCATCTTGAGTTCTTCTTGAGATATAATTAATCCTAAGTATGAAATTTCCCTCTACACAAATGTGAATTTCTACAAGTTGATGTGTAGCTACTCCTTGCTTAGTTGTGCATGAACACTTATTGTAGGTATGCACAATGCTTCCCCCTTGTATTGATAAACATATAGATGCCATTGAGCTATATGAACATAAAATTGTTGAGAAATAAATTAAGAAGCTCACTTGTTGACCTTATGAATGTGCTTAACAACCTTGTTCTCACATGACATTTGGACACTCATACAATTGGAGACTTTCTTACCCACATTAGAAGCAAGTCTCACTAAAGCCTCTACTACAACCTTGCCTTCCTCTATCTCCACCTTTCTCATAGATCTTCTTGTACTTTGTAGTTTTTATGGTGCCACTTGATCCTATACCATTCTTGTGCACCTAGGTTGGAATTCCACAATTTTTGCTTTCCCTTCCATTCCTATATCTACTTCACATGATCTATTATCTCCAAGATAACTTCTCCTCTAATCTATGCAATAGCTAGTAGGCCTCCTATTTGAAATAAATTTTTAGCAATCAAATTTTATCTTGAATATATGTGCACAAACCATTTATATACCTTGACACCTTCTTGATGTCATCTTCCACATGATCAACAAAGATATATGGTCTATATAAATCCTTTATGTATTCCTTCATAGTTGTCTCCCTTTGGTGTAGGTTTTTTAGATTTTTGAACAAATCCATTATGTAGTTGGTCAGCATAAACTTTCCTTTGATTTTAGTCACCATTTGATCTCACTACATGATCTTGCACTTATTCCTTTACACATGACTCTTGTATTGAGTCCCACCACAAGGTAACATTCCCTTTTAACTTTGTGGTGGCCTATTTAAACTATCTTCTAGTCCTTAATAGTTTCAAACTCAAAATAATTCTCCAAATTAGTGATCTAGTTCACCAAATCTTTTGGATTTAATCCTCCTAAGTGTCTTAGGTGATCAAACTATGATATTCTAGCTATCTTCATTGAGGCAAATGCAAATCTATCTTTTGTAGTGATTTTCTCCACAATATAATTTGGATCCCAAAACTATCTCTCACATCACTATCACCTCTCTCATTATCACTAATGTATTTTATCACAACCATCCCTCTTCCCTATGAAATCTTGTTGACTTCAATACATGCTTGAATGACTACCAATGTACTATCTAGATCTATGATGCAGACCACTCAATTGTCTCCCACATCTCTTCTCCAAAATTTATGGTCAATCTTCTCTAGTTCATCTACACTGCAAGAACACTTTGCACAAATTCTTAGGTTAGGAAACTCATGCGAACTCACCTCTAGCACTCAAAACACATACTTTGGTACCAATTGATCTACCAATTTCAAGTGGGTTGAATGAAAAATTAGTGAGTGGAAGTGTAGTGCACACAAATGGAAGCTAAACAAGGAAGAACAATGGAAATCATATAAAAAATACTTAATTAAAGAAATACATAAGGGCCACTTCAAATGTGAAACCTATCACACATTATGCTACTCAACCCTTACACAAATATATGCAAAGAATCTCTACAATATAATAAAAGAATTTCTCACTCTCCAACGCTACCTAGAACCCATAATATTGAAGTTGAACCCCTTCAAATGACCATACATCACATATAAATAACACTAGGACCAAAACATGTAGTTTACACTAGATTCTAAGATTGATGCACACCATTCCACCATCAATGAGTAATGTAGGAGGAAACTTGATTTGTAGGATAATGAATGTGACTACAAATAAAACATTAAATACATTCCTCAATAAACCTTAATCTAACACTTCCTTGTCAATTGAGACCTAACAAACCATCCAAAAATCTAATTAGTTTAGTTTGATAGAAGTCACCCTAACACTAATAATGTGTTTTGAGATTCTAACATCCATGATTAAATTTTCCAAGAAACATGGGGTTAAGTTTCCATCGGCTGAACCTTTTATACATAATTTTTCATAGATTATGTAGAGGGATGTGTAGGAGCTATTGCAAGGATTGTGTTGTGATGTGTGCAAGGATAATGTGTGTACAAGTTATGGTGAACTTAAATAGACCTATGCCAAACCAACAAGGTTTGTGTAAGATTAAAGTGTACTACACCTTTGAAATTAAGAGTTGTGTTGGACCTCCAAAACTATTTGACACACATGAAAAGTAGAAACAAGCATGTGTAAAAGTTAGGCTTGAATGTATAAAGTTTC
Source organism: Cunninghamia lanceolata (assembly GCA_027924645.1). Taxonomy (NCBI): domain Eukaryota; kingdom Viridiplantae; phylum Streptophyta; class Pinopsida; order Cupressales; family Cupressaceae; genus Cunninghamia; species Cunninghamia lanceolata. Next base: position 667,026 of record BSBN01000135.1, on the reverse strand, counting down.
TTAAGTAAAGACAACGTTTTAGGGTGATATAAGATTGCACCAACCCCATAATGCTCTTGCATCATCATTCTAATATAAGTGATAGCATAAAGGCGTGTCTTACTTTTTGACCTAAGTGGGTCATGCAAATCAACATTTTTATTTTTTAATTTTCTCTCAATTATAGCAAGTAAATTATTAATAATTTGTAGATAATGTGGACTAATTATTTATTTGATTTCCTATGTTGATTCTATTTCTAAATTAAAAAAATAATTTCTCTCATTTTAAAAATATTTGTTAATAAATTATTTCTTATATTTTATAATATTTTTAATGAGTAATATTTCCCCATAATGTATAACTTGAGCTAGAAATTAAATATTTTAATAATTTCTTATACATAGATCATTAACATTGATATCTAGGGGATATATTTTTTAAATTTTTTGTTGCATATTTTATTTATTAGTAAAATTTTAAATGAGAATAATTATAATTTATGTATATATTTCCCCATAACACATAACTCTTTATATTTCCCCACAACACGTAACTCTTTATATTTCCCCACAACACATAAATCTTTTTGTAAAAAAATTAAATTAAATTCTATCTTTGTTGAAAGAAGGACATTAGTATAAAGGGTGGTCTTATTTTTCTATTTTTTTCCATTGTTTGCTATTTTTCCATGTGTGTTGAACAAAGATCTTTATTTTTGTAATAAACCTATGTTAATTAGAAAATAGAAACAAATATAATGATAAAATAAAATATACTAAATTGATATTTTTCAAAAATCTTGTTGTGAGGGCTACTTTCATGCAGAATTTTTTGTTATAAGAACTTTGTTTTTTATTAAATTCCGACCCAAATTGGTATTTTATGTCTAATGATCTCATTCCATGTGGATCTGAGGCAAAGGAGTACACACAAAAGGTTTAAAGCACACACATATGCATGTCAAGAATGTCATCTACAATGAGCTTAATCTATTTTTCCTCATATCCCAAGATTGGGACATACTATTTTGCATAAATTGTTAAATAAATATGTGGCCTACAAGTGAGACACACCTTTATGCTTCTAGCCATATTTGTTGCATCAAATTCTATTGCATCAAGTCTCAAGTATTAGTCACCTAGCATCATTATGTATCCACATCAACATCATTTGCATTTGCTTATCTTCCAACTCTTTCCAAAATTTTAAATCAGTGAAAGAGATTTTTGTAAGACAAAGGTGCTTGCATATCAAGCTCAAATAGTGTTCATTAGTACCACTGATGTAGGAGCATCCAGGTGCATGCGCAATCAACATCAACTAAAAATAATTTCAGTTTGTTTCTTCTAATTTTGGCATATGGTGGTAATTATTTGGCATCTCTCAGCTTTGGGAACACTCCATGTAATTAGATTTGCAAGAATTGAGTTTCCGCCAGGTTGCAGTTTCAACACACATGTTTGTAGAAGTTGTGAAACCAACCTCACAGGACCTAGTGAACACCTGCAAAACCTATGAAACCTTCCACAAGAGAAAAAAGAAAAAAGAGCAATTTACACAAAAAGGATGCAATTAATGAAATGGATTAATGAATTACATGAGAGAACTTGCTTTTATATTTGCAAGTTAGAAAACCCTAATGAGAGATTCCTAAGTTTAGCTTAAGTGAAATAAAGTAAAGGTGACTTAATTAATTAATCAATATGATTAAATGAATTAAGTAAAGAACCTATTACTCTAACACCCCCTTAAGATGAACTTAGGGAGAAGCTAAAAAACTAAGGACAAATGCATGAAAGCAAAGATGGGTCTCGACAACTATGCCTGATGAGGTACCCATGTACAAAAGAGTCTCTCACAAATAGAGAAAAGGAGAAAATCACATGGGAAAAAATCCTCCCCAAAAGAGAGAACAAACTTCCCTACAAGAGAGAGAAAGAGAGGACTAAGAAGCCTCCACAAAAGATGTCCCAAAAGAATAGAAACATGAATATGAACATGAAGAACTCCACCGAAGCATGAAGAAGCTACAAACATTGTCGAAGACTGACTGCTATAGTGCTGGAACCTCCTCTAAAAAAAGATGAAGATCAGAACCAAGAAGACAAGAATCTACATGAGTGTCCCCAAGGACATTGCTTGAATTAGATGGCAAAATAAAGGCAAAACATCTGGAACTTGAAGATACAAATGGCACAGGTACCAAAAGTCTGAAGAACTGATCAAGTGAAAATAGAAGGTTGCCTCCACAAAAGGAATGCAAGAGTGTCCATATGGTAAATGCTCCATCTCACCGAAATGCATGGGTAACTAGCCACTGATGTACCGCTGCATCCGCCTAGTACATAGGAACAAATACTAGATACATAACTCACTCCAACGTGAAACCAAGGAAGTATTATAGCACCAACAATAGAAACCCCCCATAATGTGAACACGGGAGAGCCATGATAGGTACACTAAAACTGTGTGAAAGCATGAAGTGCATGTAGAAGAAACAAGAACATCTGAACTTGCAAACATGAAAGTACCAGCAAATAAAAGGGTGTGCAAATCAAGGCACACACACATGACAAAGGTGTGATGGCAAAACAGAAGGCAAAAATCAACCCCCCCATGGCATTTTATATCATTGTGTGAGTACAATAAGGCACACAACGATGTCCAAGATCTCAAGAATACATGTACAATGTTGAGGCACTTTATTTCAGTGCGTTTACATAGAGAAGTGCTTACAATGGAAGCTCACAATGTCCAAAAAAGGACCACATGTTGAAAATACAATTCTTTGATAGAAAAAGAGGAAACTCATAGCACCATGATGAAGTACATAGAAAAACATGTACTTAAAAAAAAGGGACCCATAAAGGAGTCCGAATGTAGAAGATATGGCCCGTCAAAGTCTCCAAAATGAGAACTGCACAACACTGAGAAAACTAATTTCTAGAAAAAACCAAAAGTCAAAACTGAAAGCCACTTGTACCATGTAGAAGTTGTGAAACCAACCTCACAGGACCCAATGAACACTTGCAAAACCTAATAAACCTTCCACAAAAGAAAAAAGCAAAGAGAGCAATTTGCCCCAAAAGGATGCAATTAATGAAATAGATTAATGAATTTGATGAGAGAACTTGCTTTTATATTTGCAAGTTAGAAAACCCTAATGAGAGATTACTAATTTTATCTTAAGTGAAATAAAGTAAAGATGACTTAATTAATTAATCAATATGATTAAATTAATTAAGTAAAAAACCTATTACTCTAACAATGTTGATTTCACAGTAATAATTGTTTTTGGGAAAATCTATGAGGTTTGGCTACAGATCCTCTTATAGGAATATTATTGGAGATATTTTAAAAAATGTGGCAAAGATTCCATGGTCAAATTCTCAACCGTTTGGGAGATTTTAATGCTATAAGTTTGTGTTGGCAGTTTTACAGAAAGTTTAAAATCTCAAGATTCTTGAAGCTTGGAGATAAATCCTTTTGTAGGGGACCTTGGAATGTAATTCCAAGCATACTTACTAGTTTTTAGGTGAAACAAAGAACTTTAAGTTTTCACCTTTCTGCCACCCAATTTTGCACATCCTCTCACAGTCACGTAAATGGATTCTCTTCAATTGGTTTAGGCAGCTTCATTCATAAAATTTGTAATGTTGGAAACTTTCCAATGGTTTATATGTGGCAAGCTCTTCATGAGTTCATAATTGCAAAGAAATACTGATGAATGTGTATGCAGAGTCTTTGTACTATGTAGCTAGTCATTTGTGCGATTAATGAATATCATGTTTCCTTTATTGATTGATTGGTTATGCAATAGTAAAATGGACAAAATTTCTAATGTGTAGAGGACCTATTTCCTTGATTCATTACAGTTGACATTGTCCTAAGTATTTGCTAAAGTTTACATTGGCCTTACTTGGTGGGCTACAACTGAGAGAGTTGGCCGACTCAATGAAATATTTAAAAGTAAAATTTCATGTGTTTGAAGTCGCCTCAGCCTTAGAAGGCATTTAGACTGATGTCCTTTCAGTTTCCAAGTACAATGCAATATAAAATCTAAGGTATGAATGAGTTTGATAGAAGGTGATCTGCAGAGGAAAATAAAGAATGGTATGGGATGCCAGATAGAGGAGGGGAGTGCCAAACATGAAGTGAGAATGGAGCAGGAGATCAAAAGGAAATGGAATGCCTTTTGAAGGCTGAAAACTTGAATAAAAGTTGTAGGTTTGAAGCACCAGATTTGGGAGATTAGCACTAGTTTTGGGTAGAGAGGCTAGAGTGGAAAAAGTATTCTGGTAGAGATGAAACACCTCATTTAGAGGCTGAAATACATATTCAGTAAACCTACAGATTAGTGTAGGGTTTTCTGAGTGAAAAATTAGCCCATGAAGGGAATTTTTGATAGATAAATAAGAGGTTTCATGTAGCTCGAAGAAAGGCCAATTGCATGTAGCATTTTGTTACAGGTTAGTAAGTAAATTTTCTTTTTGTGTGTAATGCAAATTTGTTTATGTAGAAAAGCATTACATAACTTGTTGATGAATTGAATAAAAATCAATGAGGCATGTTGTGTTTGCACTCAATTGTGAGCTTGAGTATGTTGAGTTTGTGAGTAGGCTGAGAGATTGGATTGCCTGGTAAGGTACCCTGATCTCATCTACACCAAGTGGTATAATAGCGAGGAATGTCACTGGGGAAAATATGTTGAAGTGTGAGGAATTTTTACAACTACAGAGAGTTGAATTTGTGAGGTATGTTGGTTGTCCTCCAATAGAGATAAAGCTTGGTATAAGGTGTACAGACTTCTTCCACTAAGAGAAAGTGGGTAGAAGAGGCTTTGGAGAGGTGCATATTCCAGAGTCTTGTTGGGTAGTAGATAGTTGTGATGGTGAATTTTTGTTGTAGGGAGGACCTATGGCTATAGAGAGCATTGGCTCTAAAGTGTTTTTGTGTGTAGATTGAGAGTGTCCTATAATTATTTAGCAAAATGTCTTAGAGACAAGGAGAATGCTTGATGAAAAATAAGGCATTTTTGAAGCCACAAAAGAAAAGCAAGAACCCATCTAGAGGAGTAATTTATTTTGAACTGTTTCCAAGTTAGGTGGAAAAAGTTGTAAGGTGATGATGGACAACAATAGCACCATTAATTTGTTTGCATTGGAAATGGTTGAGAAGATGAATTTGAAGAGGATGAAGCACCCTATCCCGTATTGCATTTCTTGGTTGCAATGATGTCATAAAATTATTTGGGTAAGTGAACAAAGTATTTTTAATTTTGACATTGGAAGATATAAGGATGAAATTGTATGTGACCTAGTACCCATGGATATATGTCATGTTTTATTGGGTCAACCTTGGATTTGGGATAGGGAAGGTGTACATAATGGTAGAGAGAACACATATAGCATAATCAAGGATGGGAAGGAATATGTTTTAAATCCATTACAGGATAAAGAAGAAAGAAGTGGAAAATAATTTGCAGTAGTATGCCTAGATGAATGTATGAAAGAAGAGAGCAAGATTGAAGTTGCAATGGTTGATAAAGAGAAAGAGGAAAATGTAGCAGTGGTTGAGAATCCTTTGAAGGATGAAAATAAGAAAGAAAATATTGCAACAGATAAGAAGAATGAAAAAGAAGACAAGGAAATCCTTGTGCAAAAGGATCAAGAGGAAAGAGAAGAGATTGCAGCAACAGTTACAAAGGATGAGAAGAAGTGTTGTAGCCCTTTGATAGAAGAGGCATGGGAGGAGAAACATGTGGGAACAACCTATAAAGTTCCAAAAGAAAGAAACTAAAAAATAAACAAAGCAAGGAAAGAAAATAATGGAAAAAGAAAGAGTTTACAACTGTAGCATGTTCTTTTGAAGGTAGGAAAGAGGTAAAACATGAAGTTGTAGCAATGTTTGATACATTGAAAGACATGGAAAAATTGAAAAGTTTGGGACAACAATGTAAAGAAGAGACAATTCTTGAAGAATTGAGAAGAGTGGAGGTAAGACTATCTATATTAGAGATTGTAGCAACATGCCATGAGGAAGGCATGGAGAAAGAGAGTGAGAAAGAAGAGGAAATTGCAATAAAGTTGCCGAGGATGAAGAGGAAAAATAAGTGAGCAAAGAATAAATCGCAACATAGGTTGTTGAGGATGAGAATGCAGTTGTTGCAGATGATAAGGTTGCAATGATAAAGAATAATGTTGCAGTAGTTGTGAGTCCTTTGGAGGACATGAAGATGGTGATAGTAGTGGATGTTGAATATGAAAACATTATAGCGAAAGGTGAAGAAGAAAAAGTTACAACAACAAAGGAGGAAGAGGTAATGAATGATTTTTTTACATTTTGTAATATTGGTTTGCATTTTGATAAAATGGTGAGAGTAGAAGAGAATGAGGATGTAGAAAAAGAAGAGATGAGCGCATGGGAGTAGATGGATATACTCTATATAGATTTGTACGTAGATGCTACAATAGATGGCATGGATGAGACATATTGGGAAGAGGTGATTTTTTATTTTCCTAAATTTTGTGATAATGAAGATGATGAGAGTTGGAATTGAGGAGTTGGTGCAGTCATGGATGGAGGGCCCAAAGAATGGACTATCCAACCATGTAGCTAGAGTAAACATAATGGAAATCACAATAACATAATGCAATTTGGAAGATTTATATGCTCAATATATCAGACAATTACAATGCTTATATGCTGGCAACATGTGGGATACAATCATGGGCTCATAGGCCTACCTTCTAGGTTACAACATACATGAAAGATATGGCATTGAAGTGCCTCTGGAAAATAACTATCTATCCTCAGGTAACTAACTACTAAACTAAATACTAATTAACTGCCTTCCTAGAGCATCTAAGAAATGCTTATATATCCTTTAGCCCAAAGAATCCTCCGCATCAGCCTTAAGAGGTCTCAAACTCCAATGAATGATGAAACATGTAGGAAATGTGTAGGTCAACCTACAACTCTTGGTAATGCTACACAAATGAATGAAACTTGATGCGATTCTCAACATAGGTCTATTTGGTCCCAGTTTGCCTTTTGTGATGTTCCATTTGGCTTCACAAGTCACAGAAGTACACTGCAAACCTTGTATGCTTGTGCTGACTAAAGAATGCTTTGTTCTATGAATGTTGATGATATTCTAATAGTGATAGCTTTCCACAAACAATTTGAAATCTCATTAAATCTGAATATGATGTAGGTGACATGGCATAGAAACTAAATCCTGCTCCATGAACTCTAAAATGAAGATGCGGTAGAAAATGCTGAAACTGCAAATGACCAAAATGCAAGAAAAGAAAAGAAAGAAAATATTTTTGGTTGATGCAAGATTGCTCTTCAATCTAGGATGCTCCTGCATCAGACACCTAGGGTTGTTGAAAAAGCGAGTCCCTCACTTTATTGGGGCTAGAGGAAACCAAGGCAGTCTACCTCAACCTGAAAAACCCATGATGAATCTTCTTCTAGTCTTCCTTTCCATTTTACCAAATATTCTTTATACTGCTTGGCTCTGGTGCTGTGTCTAACTTTGCTATCCAGAATCTGCGCTATCTACTCTGATTGTTGCTATGGTAACTAATTCTTCAATCCATGTTCAACGCTGTCACTTGACTTTCCCTCATGATATTGATATAAGTCTACAATGTTGAACATAGGTGATATACAAAATGTCTCTGGTAACTCCACTTCATATGCATTCCTTGAATCAAAATTCTTAAGAATCTTACATGGTCCAAAGTTCCTAATTTTTAGCTTGTTGTATGTCCCTGCTGGAAATATCTCATTTCTTAGATATACCATGACTTCATCTCCAACAGAAAATTCATTATGTCTCCTCTTCTACTCTGCTTGTTCCTTATACTTTCTATTCATCTCTTCCAAATGCTTCCTAACTTGATTGTGTACTATCTCCATATATCTCACAAATTTATATGCTTTTGCACTTCTTTTGTGATCCATACTGATGTCTCTTAGCTCTGCAACTCCTCTAGGTTGTACTCCTGTCACAACTTCAAATGGTATCTTCCCTGTACTTTTGTTCACTGAATTATTTTATGCAAATTCTGCTTGCAATAGAATTAGATCCCAATTTCATGCCTTATCTCCTACTAAACATCTCAACAAGTTACCCAAATTCCTATTTACCACTTCTGTTTGTCCATTTGTCCGCGGGTGAAATGCTGAACTAAACTTTATGTCTATCTTCATCTTCTTCCACAATGTCCTCCAGAAATATCCTATGAATCTTGTATCTCTGTTTGAAAGTATACTCTTTGGTAATCCATGTAATCTCACAATCTCCTTGAAAAATAGGTCAACAACATGTACAACATCATTTGTCTTCTTACAAGGAATGAAATGTGTCATCTTTAAAAATATGCCCACTACTACAAATATAGAATCATATCCCCTCTGTGTTCTTGGCAAACCTAATATGAAATCCATGCTTATATCTTCCCAATGTCTCTTTGGTTCTGTCAAAGATTTGTACAATCTAGTATTCTGACTACTCCCTTTTGCAACTTGACATACTCTGCAACTCTGAACAAATTTTCTTACATCCTTATATATTTGAGGCCAAAAATAATGTTCACTTACCAAAGCTACTATCTTGTCAAGACCAAAATGTCATGATAATCCACCACTTTGCTTCTCATTGATTAAATTATCTCTCATTGAACTCCTAGGTATACACAATTGCTTTCCCTTGAACAACATATCCTTCTGAATGAAATAATCCAACCACTTACTTCTATCAGTCACAATAGGTTCCTTATATGCTTTCCATGCTTTTGCAAAATCAATATCCTCTTCATACATATGCTTAAGTTCTTCAAATCCTAGTACTTCTACTCTCATCTCTGTTAACAAATTCCTTCTTTTGCTCAATGCATCTACAACTTTGTTTGACTTCCCATTCTTGTGCTTCAATACAAATGTGTAACACCGCATGAACTCTAACCATCTCATGTGTCTTTGATTCAACTTACCTTGACTATTCAAATACTACAAAGCTTGATGGTTATTGTACAACACAAATTCATTTAGCAACAAGTAATGTCTCCACTTCTTCAAGGCTTAAATTACAGCATAGAACTCTTAATCATAAAATGAATATCTCCTCCTTGTATCATTCAACTTCTAACTACAATATGCTATTGGTTTCCCTTTTGACTTATCACTGCTTCTATAGCACTTCCACTGGCATCACAATCAACTTAAAATACTTTGTTAAAATCCGGTAATGCTAACATTGGCTATTCTATCACCTTCTGTTTCAACAATTCAAAACTCTTATTTGCTCCTGATGTCTAATTAAAATCCTTCTTGTCACCTCTCATTGTCTTTGTCATTGGTATGCATACAATACTAAAATTTCTGATGAACTTCTGGTAGAAACTCTCTAGTCCATGAAATGATCTTACCTCTCCAATGTTCACAGGTGTTGGCCACTCAACAATTTCTCTTTCTCATGGTCCATCTTCAATCCTTCCGCAGAAATCACAAATCCCAAATTAACTAGCTCTGTCTTCATGAAACTACATTTCTTGATGTTTATCAATAATTTATCTTCTCTCAACCTTTGAAGTACTTGTCTAATATGCCACAAATGTTCTTATTTTGTTCTACTAAAAATTAGAATATCATCCAAGTATACAATAACAAACTTACTCAAGAATTTCTTCAAAACCTAATTCATCAACATCATGAAAGTACTTGGTGCATTAGTTAACCCAAAAGGCATGACTAAACACTCATACAATCCCTTATTTGTATTAAATGCAGTCTTCCACTCATCTCCTTCTCTGCTCCTAATCTGATGGCATCCACTCTTCAAGTCTATCTTTGTGAAATATTTTGGTTGACTTAAACAATCCATGATATCATCCATCCTTGGCAATGGAAATCTATAATTAACTATGATCTTATTGATTTATCTCAAGTTTGTACACATCCTCCACTCTCCATCCTTCTTTAGTGCTAGTACTACAGGTACCACACATGGGCTTAAATTTTATCTGATCAATCCTTTCCTCAATAGCTCCTGTATTTGTCTATTCAGCTCCATATTTTCTGCTGGTGTCATCCGGTGTACTGCTTTGTTAGGCAAACTAGCTCCAGGTATAAGGTCCATATGATGACTGATACTCTGGATTGGTGGAAATCCTTTAGGTACATTCTTTGAAATGATATCTTGGTACTTTGTCAATAATTCAGTTATCTCCTCCGGTAGTGGTTCTTCTTCTTTTGCAATAACAACCTCTGCACTTAGGGTTCCACACTTCTTTGGAATCAATGGAAAACACATGTTCTCATGTCTTAATCCATCCAAAATTTTCCTTCCATCCACCAAACAGATTCTAGCGTTTCCACATACTTCACATTTAGGTTCATCTTCCAAATGTATGAAGATATGTTTCTTCCCATTTAATGTTATGGTATAAGTATTCTTCCTTCCATCATGTATTTCATTACAACATATTGCAATGGTCTTCCCAATAATATATGGCATACATCCATCGGCATAATATCACATAATACCTCATCAACATAAGATCCTATATGAAATTTCACCAAACATTGTTCACTCACCAATACGTTGTTCTCATCTTGAATCCATGCTATCTTGTAGGGCTTCAGATGTTTCAATGTCTCTAAATTCAGCTTAGTCACCATCTCCTCTGAAACCAAGTTATCAATATTACCACTATCATTGGTACCTTTAGAAAATTTACCTCATGATTTGCATCTTGTCTAGAACAAACTTTTCCTTTGCAGTGGTTCCTCAGTTATTTCTGCTTGAAATAAATCTCTCCTCATGACCAATGATTCTCTTTTCTATAGCTTTCCCATTGAACTAGGTGGTCCAATTGGTTCTTCTTCCACATAAGCTGCTCTTGCATTGTTCGTTGTCCTTTTTTTGGTACTCCCTTGATGGCATTCAAATGCTTTGTGTCCTTCACCTCTGCACTTGAAACAAGTTCCCTTGAATAATCTCTTATTAAATCCCCTTTCATCTCTCTGGTATCCTTCATTGAGGTAAGAATTATGACTTCCTCTACTACTGCAGTAGAAATTTCTGTCATCTCTTTGGTATGAACTGCTATCTCTATCTTCTTTCTAGTGTGGACTATTCTCCTTGTTCTGCTCCACATATGGTCTCTCTCCTCCGAAATGTGTTCTACCTCTTTGAAATTTTCCTCCTCTACCTCTCTACCTTTGCTAATGTCTCTTATTCATCTTATCTTCAACTTTTAATGGAAACTGATATGCTTCTTATATTGTTGTCATCCTCACCAAACTTTTCTTCTTGAATGTTCATCCTTAGTCCATTTATGCATCCGCCACCTTCTCCTTGCTTTCTTGACTATGTCCAGTCCTAATAATCATCTTATGAAATTACTTAGTGTACTCCTTCACAGACTTCTCCTTTTGCCTTAGGTTTTGTAATCTCTTCAATAATTCCAACTCATAGTCAGCAGGTATGAACTAATTCTTCAATTTTGTCACAATCCTATCCCATTTTATGATTTTCTCTTCTCCTCTCATGTTTCTTTCCAATTGAACTTCTTTCCATCAAATAGCAGCATGTCCTTTCAACTTAGTTTTTACAAATCTCATTCTCTTTGGATCTTCAATTTCTTCATATCCAAAGTATTCCTCCAAGTCATTTATCCAATCAACTGGTTCCTCAGGATTTAAATTTCTGATATAGTTTGATACTTCCATTCTATGTCTCTTACCCATTTTAGAAATAGCTTTCAACATCTTTACCTGATCTGTGAAGAGACTTAATGTCTCAAGTTACTGCTTGGAACCTCATTTTGTTCGTCGTTCATCAGCAAAGTTTGAACTATCGGTGAACTCTTGAACTTCGCCCATCAGGTTCAATGGTTTAATCGATATGCATTGGTTACTTTGATGAAGGTTTGAACTTCGTCCGTCGGGTTCAATGGTTCAATCAATATGCATTGGTTACTTTGATGAAGGTTTGAACTTCGCCCATCAGATTCAATGGTTCATCGGGTTCAATGGTTCAACCGATATGCATTGGTTACTTCGATGAAGGTTTGAACTTCGCCCATCAGGTTCAATGGTTCAAGGGTTCACTCTACTGATGACTTGTGTTTCATCGACGATCGGCGAGAGATTGTACATCGGGGCAGTGTAAAGTGTTTAGACCGAGAGCATAGGTTATTCCGATGAGGCTATAGTTTGTCATCGTCGACAACAAAATTGCCAACGATGGTATTATTGAGAGTTCGGAGATATAAACTGGATTGTTGTCTACGACTTGGTGCATGTGGGATTAAACATCTCATGAGAATGTGAACAGTTACAACGGTTGGAAGGCAGAGATGCTGGGGAAGTTAGATCGATCAGTTAGGGCAAAAGGTGGAGAATGGTTTTGCTCTTGAAGACTGGATATAAATACAGATCTGCTGGTGTCATTGAGGATTTGATGAAAAGATTTGGTTATACAATTTATTCTTTAGATATATAGATGAAATGAATAGCTTTGTATAATTGTAGAGAATCAATACTTGAGCAATAGAGCTGGGATCTTTATTGTAACTATTCAGTTTACTGTAATAAAGATAATCTCTCTTGTTGTGGTTTGTTTTTTACCCGAAAGGGTTTTCGCACGTAAATTTGGTGTCGTTCTTTGTTGTCTTGAATGTTTATTCTGTATTTTTTTCTAGTGTATGTGTCTATGGTTTTTAAATTGAAATTAACCTATATGCATTATCCCCTTTGGATTAACATTAGGAAAGCTGTATTCTGCATCTCTGCTTTCCTTTCATGTGGTATCAGAGCCTGGCCAGTTGTGTTATCCTTGTTGGTAGGTTGGGTTTTTTGTGTTAGTTCTGTGAGTGGGAGTTTTGTAGAGGTCTATTTCATTAAATAAGATGGCAAGTACATTAGGAAAAATAGACATTGAAAAGTTCAATGGCACAAACTTTGAGTTGTGGAAACTTAAAGTTGAAGATATGCTGGTCGACAGAGATCTTTGGGTTGTTGTGTCTGCGACTAAACCTGTAGCCATGAAGCAAGAAGATTGGGACCTGGCAGATAGGAAAGCCAAAGGACTGATAAGATTAAGTTTAGCGAATTCTGTTCTATTGAACGTTCATGAAGAGAAAACTGCAAACCTTTTGTGGAAGAAGTTGGGAGATATTTATCAGGGCCAATCCTTGGTGAATAAACTTTTCCTTAGAAAGAAGATGTAGTCTCTGAAGATGGATGAAGGAGGATTTGTAGTAGACCATCTGAACTCATTTAATTTGATTGTTGTATAGTTGATGTCTGTAGGTGTAAAAATAGAAGAGGAGGACCGCTGTATGCTTTTGTTGTGTTCTTTACCTGACTCTTGGGATCATCTTGTGATGTCTATTGGAAGTACAACAACCATGTTTAAAACTGAAGCTATTGTTGTCTTGCTATTATCTGAAGAGATGTGGAGGAAATCTTCTGAGATGGCCAAAGAGGCCTTATTTGTTTGAGGTAGATCAAAGGAAAGAGGCAAGAAGAAGGACAAGAAGTCTAAGTCCAAATTAGAGGAGAAATCAAAATCTCCTGGCAAGAAGTTCAAGGTGAAGTGCTGGAATTGTGGGCAGAAAGGACACATCAGGAAAGACTGCAAAGAAGAGAAAAAGAAGAAGAAGAAATTCTCTGACTCTGAGTCTTCACAGAGTGATGCTGATGCCTTTATTGCTGCCTTAGCAATGACTGCATCTGAAGATGTATGGCTAGTGGATTCAGGAGCATCTTTTCATATGACATCTCACAGAGAGTGGTTCACAAAGTATGAACTGTATGCTGGTGGGAAGGTGTTCCTAGCAAGTGATTTGAGACTGGAAATTGTTGGTTGAGGAAGAGTCAGAATCCAGTTTCTGGATGGCAGAATAAAGGGAATGAATGGAGTTTTACACATACCAGGTCTAGCTCAAAATTTACTTTCTGTTAGTAAGCTTAATGATGTTGGAGTGCAAGTTACTTTTGTGAATAGTGGCTATAAAATGACTAGAGGTTTTATTGTACTGGTAAAGGGTGAATGCATTGGAACTCTGTATAGGTTAGATGCTAAACCAGTGTGCTGTAATAGTGTCTTTGTAAAATCTAAAAAAGCTACTATTGTAACACATGATGCAAACTCTATGGAAGTTAAACTTCTTGCAGAGAAAACAATGGACTTGGTCACATAGGTGAAAAAGGTTTAAAAACCTTGAAAAGCAAAACCCTGGTAGATGGGCTGATTAATTGTAATCTGGAGTTTGATTTCTACGAACATTGTATATATGGAAAACAGAACCGTGTTTCTTTTTACTCTAGTTCTCATAAATCTTTTGGTGTTCTAGACTACGTACAGTTTGATGTTTTTGGTCCAGTTGATGTTCCTTCTTTACCTAAGTCAAGATACTACATATCATTTATTGATGATTATTCAAGGAGAGCATTTGTATATTTTTTAAAAAATAAATCAGAAGTGTTCAGTCGGTTTAAAGAATTTAAAACTCTTGTGGAAAATTAGACTAGTAGAAAAATAAAATGCTTGAGAACAGATAACAGTGGTGAATATTGCAATGCAGATTTTGATAAGTATTGTGTAGACCATGGAATTAAAAGGCATAAGACTACACCTTATACTCCACAGCAAAATGGTGTTACTGAAATGTTAAATTGATCGTTGATGGAGAAAGCAAGAAGTATGTTGAGTTATACTGGTCTTGAACAAAGGTTCTGGGCTAAGGCAGTTGCTACAAATTGTTACTTGCTGAATCATTCTCCTACTTCGACATTGATTGATAAGATGCCTATGGAAGCATGGTCTAGAAAGAAGCCCTCTTTAAGACATCTCCGTGTCTTTGGCTGTGAGGCATATGCTCATATTCCTGAGGTAAAAAGATCTAAGCTGGATTACAAGGCAGTAAAATGTATCTTTATTGGCTATGGAGTCGGTGTTAAAGGGTACAAGCTTTGGAATCCTAAAACTGAAAAAGTAATTTATAGCAGGAATGTAATTTTCAGAGATCTGAAACCTTTGGTTATCAATCCTCAGTTGGAGAAGACAGAAAAGAAGAAAGAAAAGAGTGTTGTTAATATTTCTCTGACCCCTGTAAAAGAGGAATAAAAAGCACCAAGTGTAGATGATTCAGAAGCAAGTTCGAGTAGCTCCAAAGATTTAGATCTAGAGCAAGAACCTGAACTTGCACCTCAACCATTAAGGTGGTCTACACATGAAAGAAGACAACCAGATAGGTATAGATTTTCAATACTTGATTCAAGTTGTGCCTATGCTTTGCTTACTGATATTGATGAACCTAGGACTGTGAGAGAAGCTATTAGTTTATTTGATTTAGATTCTTGGTTGGAAGCCATGGATAATGAAATGTCATCATTGGAGAAAAATGGAACCTGGGATCTAGTGCCCTTGCCTGAAGGTAGAAAACCTGTGGGCTATAAGTGGGTATTTAAAAAGAAATATGGTCCAGATGGTAGTATTGACAAGTACAAGGCAAGACTGGTTGCTAAGGGGTATTCCCAAAAGGAAGGCATAGATTATGGAGAAATCTTTTCTCCTGTAGCTAAGCTGACATCCATTAGATTTCTATTGTCACTTGCAGCAGCATATGACTTTGAAATTGAGCAGATGGATGTGGCAACAACATTTCTTCGTAGGGACCTTGAAGAAGAAATTTATATGTCCCAGCCAAAGCATTTTGTGGTAAAAGGTAAAGAACATCTGGTATGTAAACTTAAGAAGTCTCTTTATGGTTTGAAACAATCTCCCAGAATGTGGTATCAAAAATTTGATACGTATGTTTTATCTTTGGGATATGTGAGATCTAAATCTGATCACTGTGTTTATTATAAAACTGAAGGTGATCGGATTCTTATAATTGCACTGTATGTGGATGATATGTTGTTCATTGGCAATGTAAAGGGGATGATCTCAGATTTAAGATCTCAGTTGTCCTTGAAATTTGAAATGAAGAATCTGGGGGCAGCAAAGTACATTTTGGGAATGGAAATCAAAAGGGACAGATCTAAGAGAAAGCTTTGGCTTAGCCAGAGAAAGTATATTACTAATGTTCTTGATAAGTTTAATATGTCTGATTCTAAATGTTAGTTGTTCCAGTTTTGCAGGGAATGAAACTATCTGTTGAAGATTGTCCAGAATCTTCAAATGAAATTGACGATATGAAAAAAGTGCCTTATGCAAGTGCTGTTGGCAGTTTGATGTACGCAATGGTCTGTACCAGGCCAGACATTGCCCAAGAAGTGGGAGTTTTGAGCCGGTTTATGGTGAATCCAGAAAGATCACATTGGGATGTTGTGAAAAGAGTTATGAGGTATTTGAAAGGGACATCTAACCTTGCTATTTTCTATCATGGAAACTTAATTAGATCTCATAGATCTATAAGCAGTCAGGGATATGTTGATTCTGATTGGGCAGGGGACATTGATAGTAGAAGATCCACCAGTGGATATGCATTCACGCTGAATGGTGGTGCTATCAGTTGGATGAGAAAGCGGCAGGCTGTAGTCGCTTTGTCCATAACAGAGGTAGAGTACATGGAAGCTACTCGTGCATGCCAAGAAGCTGTTTGGTTGAAGAGGTTGTGTTCTGATGTTGGTTTTGATGCAGGGCAGATACAAATTCATTGTGACAGTCAAAGTGCTATATGTTGGGCGAAGAATCCTACATTTCATGCTAGGACAAAACATATTGATGTCCAATATCACTTTGTTCGTGATATGGTGGAAGATAGAAAGGTGAAGCTGGAAAAGATTAACACTTTGGAAAATGTCACTGACACCTTAACTAAACTAGTGAGCACACCCAAGTTCAAATGGTGTTTAGATGGAATGGGTCTTTGGGCCCATAATTCTTAGTAATCGAATGAGGATTAAGAGGTAGTAGTAATCTCTTCGACAAGTGGGAGATTGAAGAGACTTGATGTCTCAAGTTATTGCTTGGAACCTCATTTTGTTCATCATTGATCGACAAAGTTTGAACTGTCAGTGAACTCTTGAACTTCACCTGTCGGGTTCAATGGTTCAATAGCTATGCATTGGTTACTTTGATGAAGGTTTGAACTTCGTCCGTCGGGTTCAATGGTTCATCGGGTTCAATGGTTCAACCGATATGCATTGGTTACTTCGATGAAGGTTTGAACTTTGCCCGTTGGGTTCAATGGTTCAACCGATATGCATTGGTTACTTCAATGAAGGGTTGAACTTTGCCCGTCAGGTTCAATGGTTCATCAGGTTCAATGGTTCAAGGGTTCACTCTACCGATGACTTGTGTTTCACTGATGATCGGCGAGAGATTGTACATTGGGGCAGTGTAAAGTGTTTAGACCGAGAGCAAAGGTTATTCTGATGAGGCTATAGTTTGGCATTGTCGGCAACAAAATTGCCGATGATGGTATTACTGAGAGTCTAGAGATATAAACTAGAATGTTGTCTGTGACTTGGTGCATGTGGGATTAAACATCTCGTGAGAATGTGAACAGTTATGACGGTTGGAAGGCAGCGACGTTGGGGAAGTTAGATCGATCAGTTAGGGCAAAAGGTGGATAACGGTTTTGCTCTTGAAGACTGGATATAAATATAGATCTCTTGGTGTTGTTGAGGATTTGATGAAAAGATTTAGTTATACAGTTTATTCTGTAGATATACAAATGAAATGAATAGCTTTGTATAATTGTAGAGAATCGATGCCTGAGCAATAGAGCTGGGATCTTTATTGTAACTATTTAGTTTACTGTACTAAAGATAGTCTCTCTTGTTGTGGTGGGTTTTTTACCTGAAAGGGTTTTCCCACATAAATTTGGTGTCGTTCTTTGTTGTCTTGAATGTTTATTTTGTATTTTTTTTCTGGTGTATGTGTCTGTGGTTTTTGAATTGAAATTAACCTGCTACATTATCCCCTTTGGATTAACATTAGGGAAGCTGTATTCTGCACCTCTGCTTTCCTTTCAATCTGATTCTTCTTCTTCTATGGTTTCTTCATTTTGGTCGACTGATTGATCTTCTTCATCACTTTCTTCCTCATGTCTAGGGTTTAGTCCTCTACTTCTATCTTCTTCTACAACATTCAATCTAGCTTTCATTGTCCTCATCATATCTATCATTTCTTCCATTCTTCCAGCAACATTAGCCATAAAAGGCATCCTCCTTGGCAACATCTCTTCCTAGGATTTGGTGCAACTGCCTTAATTCAGCGATCTGACTACAAGGTAGTAACTACCTCATAATCAATGCTCTATTGACAAACACAAGTAGACCGCCTCAGGTTAGCGATCTATTCACCACAAGATCTTCTAGATTGCCTTCTCTCCAAAGGATTCACAAACTTCGCTCTGATACCACTTAGTGCAATCATGGATGGAGGTCCCAAAGAATGGACTATCCAACCATGCAACTAGAGTAAACACAATAAAAACCACAATAACATAATTCAATGGAAGATTTATATGCTCAATATATCAGACAATTACAATGCTTATATGTTGACAACATGCGGGCTACAATCATGGGCTCACAGGCCTACCTTCTGGGTTACAACATACATGAAAGATATGGCATTGAAGTGCCTCTAGAAAAGAACTATCTATCCTTAGGTAACTAACTACTGAACTAACTACTAACTAACTTCCTTCCTAGAGCATCTAAGAAATGTTTATATATCCTTCTCTAGCTCAAAGAATCCTCCGCGTCGGCCTTAAGAGATCTCAAAGTCCAATGAATGATGAAACGTGTAGGAAATGTGTAGGTCGACCTACAACTCTTGGTAATGCTCCACAAATGAATGAAACTTGATGCAGATCTCAATGAAGGTCTATCTGGTCCCAATTTGCCTTGTGTGATGTTCCATTTGGCTCCGCAAGTCATGGAAGTGCTCTGCAAACCTTGTATGCTTTATACTGACTAAAGAATTGTCTATTCTATAAATGCTGATGATCTTTTGATAGCGATAACTTTCCACAAACAATTCCAAATATCATTAAATATGAATATGATGTAGCTAACATGGCATATAAAATAAATGCTACTCCGCAAACTCTGAAATGAAGATTCGGTAGAAAATGCCGAAACTGCAAATGACTGAACTACAACTGAAATGCAAAAAAAGAAAAGAAAGAAAATATTATTTGTTGATGCAAGATTGCTCTTCAACCTATGATGCTCTTGCATCAGGAGTATGATGAGGTGAAAATTGAGGAGGATATGGAAATATTTAATTTCCATAAAGTTGATCATATCGACTTGTGTACAGATGAATGGGAGGCAGAATTTTGGTGGAGGTGTTCGGATCATGGTGGGTTGAATCTCATGAGAGGAGGAAATGGAATGGAGAGTGGTGAGATGAGGAGTGATGAGTGGAGTAGAATTTGGAGGAGAAGGTTGGGTTGTGGTGGACATGAGTCCATGAGAGGAAAGAGGAAGGAAGATCACACTTAGTGGAGGAGGACAACACTTGTTCCGGCGAGATGCTAGAAGAGGCGAAGGAAGAAATTTTTTCAGCCTAATTTAGTGATGGAGTTTGCTACAAGTCATTTACAACCTGAAAGGATAATCCTACTATTCAATTCCATTTTGTTAGCCCATGCTCACAAACATCTTACACGGTGTGTCTGATGCAGGAGCATTCAGATGCACGTGCAATCAACATCAATCAGAAATAATTTTAGTTTGTTTCTTCCAATTTTGGCATGTGGTGGTTATTATTTGGCATCTCTCTACTTTGGGAACACTCCGTGTAATCAGATTTGCAAGAATTGAGTTTCTGCCAAGTTGTAGTTTTGGCACACGACATGTTGATTTCATGGAAACAATTGTTTAGAAAAATATATGAGGTTTGAATGCAAATTCTCTTACAGGAATATTTTTGGAGACATTTTGAAAATTTGGATAAGATTTCGTGGTCAAATTCTTAACTGTTTGTGAGTTTTTAATGCTAGAAGTTTATGTTGGTGGTTTTATGAAAAGTTTAAAATCTAAAGATTCTCGAAGGTTGGAGTGAAATTCTTCTGTAGGGGACCTTGGGATGTTATTCCAAGCATTCTTGCCAGTTTTTAGTTGAAATTGAGAAAATTGAGTTTTTTCCTTTTTGGCACCCGATTCCGCACATCCTATCGCAGTCACGTAAATAAATACTCTTCAATTCATTTAGGCCGATTCATTGATAAAATTTGTAATGTTGGTGAATTTCTAATGTTGTATATATGGAAAGCTCTTCATGAGTTCATAATGACAAAGAAACACTGATGAGTGTGTATGCAGATTCTCTGTAGTGTGTAGCTAGTCATTTGTGCGATTGAAGAACAGTGTGTTTCCTTTATTCATTGATTGGTTATGCAATAGTAAAATGGATACAATTTATAATGTGTAGAGGACCGATTTCCTTGATTCATTGAAGTTGACATTATCCTAAGGATTTGCTAAAGTTTACATTGGTCTTACTTATGAGTGGGATGCGGCTGGGAGAGTTGGCAGACTCAATGAAATATTTAAAAGTAAAATTTCTTCATGTGTTTGAATTTTCCTCAGCCATGGAAAGCATTTAGACTGATGTCCTTTTAGTTTCCAAGTATAATGCAATATAAAAATCTAAGGTATGAGTTTGATAGAAGGTGGGCTGCAAAGGAAAATAAAGAATGTATGGGATGCCAGATAGAGGAGGGGAGTGCCAAACATGAAGTAAGAATGGCACATGAGATAGAAAGGAAATGGAATGCTTGTTGAAGGCTGAAAGCTTGAATAAAAGTTGCAAGTTTGAAGCGCTAGATTGGGGAGATTAGCGCATGTTTTGGGTAGAGAGGCTAGGGTGGAAAATACAGAGTCTGGTAGAGATGAAACACCTCATTTAGAGGCTGAAATACATATTTAGTAAAGTTGCAGATTAGTGGAGGGTTTTCTAAGTGAAAAATCAACCCATGAAGGGAATTTTTGAGAGAGAAATAAGAGGTTTCTTGTAGAGAAGAGAGGCCATGCAAGGCCAATTGCATGTAGCATATTCTTGTAGATCGGTATGTAAATTTTCTTTTTGTGTGTAATGTAGATTTATTTTTGTAGAAAAGCATTCTAACTTGTTTATGAATTGAATAAAAATCAATGAGACATATTGTTTTTGCACTCAATTGTAAGCTTGAGTATGTTGAGTTTGTGAGCATGGTGCAAGATTGGGTTGCCTGGTAAGGTACCCTGATCTCGTTTGCATTAACCACCCAATTTCACATGTACGTGTGGGTACATGTGAGTGTTTGTTTGTAGGTACATAAGGTCTAAAGGCAATAGGGTCATTTCCATAAATAAGGGTCAAGTAGTCAAATGCCAATTTTGTAGTAAAGGGTCATTTCCACATAAAAACAATCACTTGTTGGCATCCACAAAATTAACCTCACCCAAATTCTAAGAACAACTCAATTTGAATTTCATCATTATCCATCCCATACATTCAAAGATTAAATGATTCAGAGTTACAACTCAAATTTATGATCAAAATGCTAGACAACTATTTATTCAATTTTATGGTCAAAATAACATATAGCTATTTATTGACCATTAAAATTGACTAAATACTTTTAGTCCTCTTATTTTTTAAAACTATTGGATAATCTTTCACAACTCTAAACTAAATTAATTACACTGTATTACTTATTATATTCATTAAACCTAATTTTAAAATAGATACCATCGAATCAAATCTTAAATTAATTTAAAAAATAAATCACTAAAAACTTAAAATTCTTTAAACAAAACACTAGAAACTCATTGTGAACAATTCACAACACACTAGTTCTTAATTGTGATGATTTTATATGAGTTTTTTTCATCTTAGTTTTCATCTAAAGGTATGTCATATTAGAATATTTAAACCATATTTTTCACTCAAAAAGAGGATTTGCTTTTTATTACGGTAAGTAGGGATTTTGAAAGGGCCCAAACCCTTGTAAAAAGAAAAGATAAAGCAACGAGGCACAATCAACTACAAAGAACAAGCACGAGACACCATCAGCACAACATCCACACTACAACAAAAGACTAACAAAAGGGCATAAAAACTAGCAAAATAACCAGCCCAAAGTTAGGGTGGTTTGAAACCAAATTGTTCCAAAGAACTTTGAGTAAACCCACGCAACTTGTCCAAAATGTTGAAATCCTTCCACTTAAATCTTCCTTTTTTGAAAGTCCCTTTTTCTCTTTGCACCTCCATTGAAGGAGTCATAGGGTCCTCAGAAACCTTCTCCCTACTCTTCTCTTTTTGGATATCCTCATAAGAGGGATTTTAAGCATTATCAAATGCTTTCTCCTTCTTCCTCCAGACAGGGTGATTATTTTGAGGCTTGGACAAATAACTACCACATGACCCAATTTGAGGCAACAATTGCATATAAAAGAATTCTCAAATTCAATCTACTACACCTAATTTCCCAGCTTGGAAGATAGAGTAATTTGAGAAGAGGGTACCCTATCAGCCTCCACATAAACACAAAATCTAGTAGACAATAACTGTCTCTTGAATTTCACAACAACATTAGTAGCAATATATTGCCCTAAAGTATTAGCAATGCTATTAAAAATCCCCTCATCCCAGTAATCTAATGGTAGCCCTGGTAGCCTAATCTAGATTGGAACATGTTTAAGCAATCTTTCTCTGGGTTGAAACCCAGAGACCAATTTTTAAGAATAGGCCATTTTGCCCAAGAAACCAGGAACCTCCCAAAAGGATCCTTGAGCTGTCTTCCAGGTTAGAAAATAAAAATAGGAAGAAATTATTCAACAAAGCTATCACCTCTACCTATCCCCTAACCTTCCATTTTCGAAGCACCCATCTTTTGACCATGCCAATATTAGGGTGATTACCACTGAATCTCCCAACAAGGGAGCTCCAGAGCCAAGTACTAGATGTATCAATAATAGAGTCCAGAACATAAATCTATGACTCCTTAGGCACAACCCTTGAGTAAAGTGGAAGAGAAAAATCTTTGGTTTCAGGCAGACCATTGTTGTTCAAGGCCCCTAGCAAAAATCCCAACTCAGGCAACATGACAGAGCCCTGAGCCTACAAAGAAGATGGAGGCCTCCCTTAACCCTGTGGAGAAACCACCATAAGCACATTAAAGGGATTGAAAAAACCCACCTTAGAACCTTGACCTTTCACTAGAACAGGGGAGGGCACTATCTCTCCTGAGCCACCCACTTTATGTAACCTGGGAGAATATGATGGAGGCAACCCCCCCTTGATAATGCAGGGATCGCTACCCTCACTACACACGTTACCAGTAGGGCAAGATGCCCCGTCATGCACTCCTTCCACATAGGTAGACAGAAGAAATCCTTTGCAAAGGCCATGGCCCTCAACACCTTCATTGTCTTCCTTTTTTAGTACCTTGCAAAGCTCTGGGATCTGCATTAGAAACATGGATCTTCCTGAAACCAACGGAACCAACACTCCTGCAAGCTTCAAGCCATAAATCCAACAACCGCACATCGTCGTCCTCTTCGAAAGACCCATACTAGTCTTCTTCATCCCTGCACTGTCTGGATCATCAGCTCCATCCTCTTCGTCACCCAGGTCACTCCCGTCCTTCGCCAGTGCAGAGGTTTTCTCGCTTGAACCCCTACTCCTTCCCTTGCTCTTCTTCGCCATATCTCCTCTATTTGATTTTAAGTGTGTTGTAGAAATATTTTTGTTAAAGAAGTAGAGATATTTGTGTTTCCTGAGCATCCCCACTAATAGTGGTAAAAGATGATTTATTTTACAAATAAATTTAGGTAAATTAAGTTTAAGAATTTTTTTAGTGGTTATATGTTATCATGTGGATATTTTTTAATATTTTTATTTTTGAATTTGACTATTTTTAGTTCTTTAGAAGAATTTTATTTACTCCTATTTAATAGATTTAAAAAAAAAATTGGCACATAATTATATTGGCTTAATTTTTTAAAAATAAACACATACATTACCATTATTTATGATAATTATAAACCACCCTAATTTACTTTACACTATTTTTTAGTTTCTATATTTTCTTCCATTTTAACATATTTTTTAAAGATTATATATTAATAAAAAATTTAGAAATCAAATAATTGTATAAGATAGATGTTAATAAAAAAAATTAGTGTTTTGAATTGCAAAAAACATTGATACATTTAAAAAATCACCATCCACTCTAAATTTTAATTTTGGCTCTAAATAAGTTACTTAAAATATTATGCTTCTATATAAAAGATTCACTAAAATTTGTAAAGAAATTTCAAAATACCATTTATTAAAGTAAACTCTGATATTAACACTCATAAATCACCAACTAGGTGGATGAGAATTTTAAATAACACCATGTTAGAGTGGGGAAAAAGAGATTCTAACACATGTCAAAGACTCAAAGGAATGATAAAAAATGTTTATCTACACTATGTGACAATAGAAATCAAAAGTATGAATAGTGCTACTTTTTTTTTTTAATAAAATGTGTTGCTTGGAGCAATGAACTGGTGAGGCCACAACACAGGGGACAAGAACACTTCAAACCCGCGAGCTCGTTGGGCCAGCGGGGTTAAGAACACTTCAAACCCGCGAGCTGGGACAAGAACACTTCAAACCCGCGAGCTGGTTGGGCCAACGGGGTTAAGAACACTTCAAACCCGCGAGCTTGTTGGCCCAGCGGGGTTTGAACTCTAGTGGCTACCACTACAACTGAACGACTTAACCACCGAACCACGCCCTTATCAACAATAGTGCTACTAATTTAAAGAATTTATCTAGAATTTTATTAAGAGAATGTTCCTTAATGTAAATCTGGATTGTTGAATAGATTTGGTGAGGTTGATTGGTGGAGTTGAGGTAACTAGTATTTTAGTTATTAATCTATTACAATAAGATTGAATCGAAGAGTGTCGGTTGATCATTTAGTTAATTCTGTACCATCTTAATATCACCACCATCTGCTGAAGAAATTTCAACTCCTATACAGGTCTATGGACATTCTTTGTAGATTTAGATCTACATATTATCAACTCCTATTAAGGAGGGAGAAAAAATCTTTGGCAAGGTATTAAAAAAATTATTAAGTTACCTTCAACATCTTTGAAGAGGAAATAATAGATCTCCCTCTTATACAATGATTTAGACAGAAAATAGAAAAATTATAAAAATTGTGAGTTGTCTCAACCTCATTCAAGTGAACATAATTTAGAAATCCTATTTTCAACGGCATAAAGATTGGCCTTATTAATCTTAGAAGCTAGTGGATTCGTAGCCTCCATTACCCCTATGGATATCTTAGACCATGAGATGATTGTGATCATAGGTACTTTGGTTGAACAATTATGCCATTTGAAAGTAAGAAAATTCTTATCATAAAAGGATAATTTGGATAATTTGGTATTGCTTAGTCAGATAGACTTTCTAAGCTACAGTAATACAATTAATTATATTTTTTTGATGGAGGTTATTCACAAATTACTTTTTGTTATTTGGGAGCATAACTTGAAGTTGAACCTCTTCGGCTGAAAGTTAAGGACTGAGAGGTATCCATTCTGCCAAATTCGTTTGGGGCACGATCCCTTGTGTTATCGGGAAGCACAATCAATTATACTTTTAAACTTAAGAAGATGTAAAAGATTCCAAGATCTTTAAACCAGAGTAATACAATCAATATGGAGATCTTACACACAGTTTCTACGGATTGGACTTGGTCCATATTTTTCTATTTTGTAATGCAAACTTTAAATGTCAAATAAGTTGTCTGCTTGCATAATTGTACAAGTTGCAGCTTGCATGGAAAACCAATTAACTTTCCTGACAGAATTCTGAGATCTCTGTGGTCTCATTTTTTGGTGGGGCTAAATTTCAACTTGCATGACTATGACACATTGTCCTCTTGATGTCCAACCTTTCACTAGTTTAGAAGGTTTGCCCCCACAAAAATGTTTGTCTAATCAGAGGAATATTAAATTTATTGTCTGCTTATTTTAGGAAGGTGAATCTGTGTACAGCAATTTTGCTACCAGCTCAATTCAATGCATAAATGATAATATCATGGTCCCAAATTTTCTTTTCTGATAACATTTTTCACATTCCAACCGGAATAATATCATAGCATTACTACATTTGTCATAATTAAAATCTTGCAACTTTCATGACTGCTTTTTTTTCTTAAGGTTATGTCAACATTATTTAATTAAAAAAATCATTATAATTTACTAAATGACGTAGATTGACTTACTAACTCCTGCCGACTTATATCTCTTGATTAAGACAAGATTGTATTTAAAAGATGGAATGAATTTATTCAATGGCCACACATTCTTTTTGTCCAGTTCTTGGATGCTCTAAAGTAAGAGTTATGCATAAAATATATTTGTAAATTGCTAAACAAACGTGAAGCTCGCCAGGCTTTCTCTATGTACACGTCCACTGTGAAAGAAAAATAATATATGAAAACTACCTCTATTCATTACTTCCACACACGCTTTCTTAAAAACAAATTGCTGAAAAATGATTACATAAGGAGATAAAATAAGTATGGATGTTGACAATAAATGGTTTTTTAATTGGATTAGGTTTTAAAGTAGGAAATAGTTACAATAAATTACAGAGAGAACAGCAAAAGCTATAGTCTGATCATGGTCTATTTATACGACCAAACACCAGCAGAGAAGCTACAGCCAACCATAATACACTGTTGAATGTTTGCAAGTTTTCTTTGGAACAAATCATCCCATAATATGGGTCAACAAGGTTTTCAACGATCTATTATGAGAGAAAGCGGCTATAGCTTTTCCTTTTTCAAATTCTTATACTTTAATTTTGCAGATGCCTTTATTAAATAAATAAGCGATTACTAATTATTGGAAGAAAAAGTCCTCTATCATACACGATCTCTTTAGAGGTAATGGAAGGCCCTATCAATGAACATGCAATTTAATTTACTGTCATAATTTAAATTGATAATAATATTGTAATAGATTTTTGAATTAGTCCACTAGGGATCAAATTTTGTTGAGTGCAAGGCCCCAACACCATAAGGGATCATGTCTGAATTGTGCTTTGGACAATTTTGGTGGAATGGATACCCCTCAGTCCTCTAGTTGAAGAAGTTTCGGCCTAAGGCTTGTGCTCCCATATTAGGTAGCTAAATGATTATGTGGGTTTGATATAAACCCTCCAACACACACACACACACACACACACACACACACACACATCTATAACTCTAGATGTACAACCATTATGAACTACTTCTTACATTAAACCAAAAGGCTGTTTGATCATGTAATTATTATAAAAAACACTTAGAGATGTTAAGATTAATTGATAAACACAAATTTTAAGAGTGTATTGGGAGAAGTAATATTTGTGATGAATGTCCACCCTATTCTCTCCACATCAATAATATCTATTTTGGCTCTTTGCAATGTTAGCCCTTGTGATTTGTGTATTGTTAGAGTTCATGTTGTTTCGATTGGAATTTGTGTATGACTATCTCTTGTAACATATAGAAAATAGACAAAATTTGGATTATTCATGTCCCATGACACACCTAAATAATTGTCAAACTTGACTATCACACAAAATGATAGGTCAAATGATCTAGTAACTTTAGAATAGAGTATATTCTTTATAGTAGCAAGCATCCCATTAATTAAACCAACATCTATGCATAAATTGTAGACCAACATCAAATGTTGGGCAACACACAATAGTACCTCATTGTCTAGATAAGTGTCACAATTCTCATGTGATTTTATATGCTTGGTATATGTAGATACACTATGTGCATTTGGTGTGGTTAATGACTTTATAAAATTCTCTTATTAGGGAGCATGATCATATTATTAGTTGAATGTAAATGTACCTACACATCAAACAATGCACATTCCTTAGCAATGATAGAGATGTGTGTTCATCCCATGAGTACTTGTTAGTCCTCATATTTTGCCAATACATTTTGAATGTTTGTTAACATATTTCAGAATCTAACTTATTTTAGTTTGTGTCCATATTAATCAAAATTTATCTCCAAGGTCAAAACTATTAAGAATGTAGCCCATAATGTTTTTTTGTAAGTGTTTAATGTATTCAAACATAATAAGTATATAGAAAAAATGTATGGTTATGTCAGATGTTATTTAATTTCTACTTCACATGTCAAACATTAAATAATTTCTGATGTAACCAAATAATATTTTACATGTACAATTTCTATTCTACTTGAATAAAGGCAAAACTTATGCTAAAACATTGCGGTCTACATTCCAAATAGTTGTGACCTTGGAGATAGTCATCAATAGGGACACGACCTAGAACAAGTTAGATTCAAAATTTTGTTAACAAATATTTGAAATACATCAACAACATATGATGATGAGCAAGTCCTCATGGGAGAAATTTAAACTTCTCTATTAGTGCTAAGAAATGCACATTATTAGATGCATTTATATATGCAACAAATAATATGGTCATGCTCCATAACAAGAGAAAGTTAAAGTTGTTAACCACACTAATTGCACGTAGTGTATCTACAAATACCAAGCATATAGAATCACATGAGACTGATACCCATCATGTAGAAAATGAAGTATTATTGTGTGTTTCCCAACGCATAATGTTGGTCTATAATTTTGAGTAGATGTTGTCTTAGTTAATGTGACACTTGGTACTATAAGAATATAGTCTATTTTGAAGGTTTTGGAACACCTTTAACTTTCCATTTTGTGTTATCATTGAGTTTGATAATTCTGGAGATGTCTATGGGACATCAATAACCCAAAGTTTGTCTCTATTTCACCTACTACAAGAGGCAATCATACACAAATTCTAATCAAAATGACATGTTCTCTAACCATACACAAATCATAAGGGATAACATTAGAAAGGGCCACAATAGATACAAATGATATAGAGAAAATAGGTTTGACATTCACTACTATCTCTAGAGTTAAATTTATCAATTCATTACAAATATCACAATCATTCTCATTTGAATGCTACTTAAAGATTAAAAAATATGTGTCATGTAAATAATTGGAAAAATAAAGAGCAATAGTTACAATGCTTGTCTCTAAGCTAATACATCAAAGAAACATTCAATGAACATCTTTTTGTATGAAATTAATATGATTTTCTTTAATATGGTTCACTTTCTTTACTTATAATAATAATGTTCATTGTTGTCTAAAATGATATCTATCAAAATACATATATTTATATGATGTTATGGTCACATTAATTACTATAATATAATGTTACTTACTATAACAAGGTGTGCTTATATAATATAAAAAATGGTATATTTGTGAGATTTATCTTTTAAGGTGTCAAAATTGCCTGTCATGCTTGACTTTTGAAAATATTGCTTAAAATCTTAGTATTCAATATCCACATTATACAACTACAAACAAAAAAATTACACATATAAAGAACTAGACAAAACATATAAATTGCTTCTCTAATTACACTCCTAAAATTTGTGCCTATAACATCTCTAATATTTATGACATTGAACTTTAAATTTTGAAGTTTATATTGAACTGTATATTTTAGATTAAACAAATTACCTTTATAAAGTATAGTTTTGTTAAACTCTGTACTTTGAGAGATCTGCAAGTTGTTCGAGGGTTCTGTTTCCCCTCCATGAACTTCTTGTAGGGTTTCTCCCTTAAGATGGAAATTAGTCCTCTTTGTTCTTTTTTTTTTTTTTGCATTTATTGTAAAATCTTCATTGTATGTTTTCTGAAACGCTAGATTTGTGTCATTGTAGTTACATAGTTCTCTTTTTAGTAATTTCCGTGTCATGGGATTTTTAGAAACTAAGGGGTCTTTATTGAATTTAATTTTCTATACTTTCCCGCCAGGCATGGTTTTAGGGGTGTTTGCCTTGACACATGTGAGTGGTCTCTTCTCCTTTACGGTTCCAGCTGAGGCATTTACTCCTTGGCTGGGAGAGTTAATGGCTAAAGCAAATGGCGAAATTAAATCTGCTGATGGGAATAATGGAGGAGTAGTTGCTGCAGGAAAACCTTTTAACGAAGCTCTGGACATTCAACATGCTACCCCTCCACCTAAAGATGCAAGCTTCTTGGTACAAGAGGAGGGAGAAGAGGGTGGTTGAGGTACCAGGAGTGGTAGTGGCAAAAGTCAAGAAGTGTCTAGTCGGCCAAGCGAGGGTAAGAATATTTCATTTCCAAGAAAATAGGTTCTCAAGACTAATGATGGTATGCAAAGAGTGGTGAATGTAGAGGAGGATATGTTGAAAAATGTGGCACTATTTTTTGTGTGTTTAGATGTGGAAAAGATGCTTGCAAGAATTTCTTTTGATAATTAGTTGTATTATGTTTGGGGAAAAATGATGGGGGTGTATGTTTCATTCTGTAGAATGATTTCAAAAGGCATTTTTGTTATAATCCTTAAAAATCATGCTATGCAAAAGAAAATTTTAGAGAAAGAGATGTGGAATGTGGGTAGATCATGATTAAAGTTTTTCATTGGAGCCCTGAGGCCTCTATGCAAGACATTAAATTTTGCTATGTTCCCCGATGGTTATTGGTTTGGGATCTTCCTGTTCAACTATGGGCTTTTTTGCCTAATTTATTAGAACCACTGGGCAAAGTGTTAAAATTGGAAGACCCAAAGGTGACTCTACATCATTTGGATGCTAGGGTTTTGGTTTCCCTTAAACTAGGAATTCATATACCTAATGTTCTGCAAGTGGATCTTGAGAATAAAATTGTTGAATGTGCAATAGTTGGCCTAGGGGAACTCAATTCTTATTTTTTATGCAAAACTGATGGCCACCAAAGGAAATATTGTCCAATTTTAAAGTCAAGAAATGCTAATAACCTTTCTGAGTTTGGTGACTCTGCTAAAAATGGTCTTGGCTTGAGGTAGGTGAGCATAGACGCGTCCCGAAGACTAAGGTAGAGCCCTCTCTCTATTCTGTCTCCAAGCCTCCTTCGTGCTCTCAACCTCTCTAGCCAGGCCCTGGGTCCTTAGAGGGTGCTCTTAGAGAAGTTAGAAATAGTCTTGAGAAGTTGAAGCTGGAGGATATCCCCTCTAGCATTGAGTTGCTTGATTCTTCCGAGATGGTAGAGTCAACACCTTTTGCTTCTCCCTCTACTGATAAGAATAGGATGGTTTTTGGAGGCAATGTTGTGGAGACTGGGAATTCCCTTCAGGAAGTTTTACCTCCTACTTGTATTGCAATGGATTCGGAGGGCTCAAGCCCAATGATTCCCCTCTTAGTTGAGGGGAAAGAAATTTGGGATTTTGTTTTGGAACGTGACAATAATCCTATCTCTAAAAGCTTGGACAATTATGCTCCTTCTAGGAATTCTGATTCTTCTGAGAAGCCACATAATGGTGGAGACATCTCAAGACTGCTCCCCTAAGAAAAATGTGCAACAACTAGCTTTGATGAAAACTAGAGAAGAGATGTTGGCGAGGAAAATGAAAGAAATTATACAAGAGGTTGGGCTCCATGAGCATTCTAAACATCCAAACCTGTTAAAGGCTAACACTAGAGTCCCCTCTAAGGTGGCTGAGGGTATGAGGGGTGGAGTGGAGGATATAGAGGAAGTTGTGGCATATCCAAAAGAAGAGGGAGGTAGGAAAAAAAGGAAATATGTTAAGAGGAAATTGAGCCAATGTAAAAGGGTGAAAGGAGGATAGCTTCCTAAGTGTTTCAATAATATGTGGATTTCAAAAGAAGAGACCCATTAATCTAGTTCATTGTCTTATCCAATATCTTCACTATGAAATGCATCAGTTGGAACACGAGGGGGCTTAGAATCCCCAGATAGGAAGTATATTGTTAGAGATCTTGTTAATAGGCATAGGAACATAGATTTCCTATTTCTACACAAAATCAAAGCTACCAATTTTCAATTAGACAATGTGCTTAGATTCATTTGGAAGGATTCCCTTAAATTTCACACAATGCATGATAAAGGAAAAGGAGGCTCATCAATCTTAATGAATCCAAAGTGGGGGCATCTTGTTTCTCAGTCCAGGTACTCCCCTTGTAATAGATCAGTATGGGCCAGTTTTAATAACAATGGAGAGAAGTTTGGTATCTGCTCTCGTTATGCTTCAAATGATTACAGAGAAAGGGGTGATCTTTGGGAATGGTTATTCACTCATCTCCCTAAGAACCCATGGATTATTGCGGGGGACTTCAACATGGTTGAGAACAGAGAAGACAAGGTAGGAGGTATTAGGGCAGAGTGGAAAGACAATGATTTTTTTTTTTAGCTTAGCCTTAAAAAATTTCTTAGATTGTTGGATCCTTTCTAAGGTGCTAAAAGCAGGAGCAATGAAATTTGGTTTCTGTGGTGTAATGCCCAATTGGGTAATAGAAGAATATATAGTAGTTTAGACAGAATGTATGCCAACAAAGAATTTTTTCAGTTCAAAATACCTCAGGGAGACAATGTAATGAAAGTCCTGCCAAGTTCCTTATCTGATCATCATCTGATTATAGCAGACATCCTCTTCATTGCTCATGACAAGGGCTCTAAACCTAAAGCTTCAAACTCTTTTAAGCTTAGTGTTATGTTGCTAGACAAAGAGGACTGTAAACAAGGTATTTTGGCTATCAGGAACATCATTAATTGTACTCATGCCCACTATAATGCTAACAAATACTGGTCAGTACTTATTAAGGCATGTCAAGAAGTGTTTCAAATATGTGGAAAGAAATATTCTCTAGATGGAAGAAAAGAGGAAAGAGAATTACAAAAAGAACTAGTAGAATCTAAAAAAAACTATAAGTTGATCTGTTTGATGAGGATTTGATTACTGAAATGAGTGTCACAAAAAATAAACTCAGATGCTATGAGACTCTTAGGGCTTAAAGTGCTAAAAATACGGCCAGGTTGAACTAGTTAAAGGGAGGAGATAGGGGCTCAAAACATTTTTTTCAACATGTTAAGGACCAAACTGTTCAGACAAGAACATTTAGAAGCTATCACGGATAATGGCACTACTTACACAAATTTGATTGATATCAAGAACTTGTTTAAAAATTTCTATGAAAGCCTATTCAGAGCTAAAGATGCGAATGTAGATTGTGCTGACGCCTAGAGGCTGTGCTCCTTAATTTGCCCCAAGAAAATCAATGCTTCAATGGTTGAAAAACTTAAGCAGAACTTATCCAAAGAAGAAATTAGGAATGCCATTCTATCTATGAGCAACTACAAATCCCCTGGGATAGATGGAATTCTAGTGGAGTTCTATAAATCTAATATTGAATAGGATGTTGATGATCTATTGGAGGTATATCAAGAGGCCATTGAGAATGGTACATTGGGGGAGGACATAAATAGAGGGATCATTAAGCTCCTGCCCAAATAACTAGTTGGGAAGCTACTCACTGGGCTAAGGAAACTAGACAGAATGCAGGGATTTTATTGTTAGACTTCGAAAAAGCCTATGACAGAGTAGAATGGTCGTTCATAATATGTGTCCTCAATGTTTTTGGGTTCCCTTTAGAATTTGTAAGGATGGTTGAAATGTTGTTTAGAAATGCCTCTGCTCAAGTTGAAATCAATGGGGAACTCACCTCCTCTTTTCCTATGGGGAGGTCCATTAGGCAAGGTTGCCTGTTCGCTCCTGCATTATTTATTATTACTTCTGAAGCTTTATTATCTTTTAAGAACAGACAAAATACCAGGCAGTTTTAAAGGCATTGAGCTTCCTGATAGAAATCCCCTTCTTAACATGTAGTTTGCAGATGACACTACACCCTATCCTGTAGTAGAAAATGAAAATCTAGAAAATCTTAAGATCAGATTGAATAAGTTTTGCTGTGCTTCAGGTGCCAAAGTCTCCCTCAACAAATCTATTCTAATAGGCTAGTCTGATTCCCCTTCTGCTTGGCTTGGTGAAAATGATTGGCAATGGGGAGGACCAAAAAAGATAGTAAGATTCGTAGGTATCCCTTTTTCTATTGATCCCTCTCTCAAACATATGTAGGACTAGCTATTCTCTAAAATTGATATTAAACTCAAAAAATGGAATAGACAAGCACTTTCCCTAGCTGGGAGATTCCAAGTGTGTCAAAAAAATTTATCATCCTATACTATGTATTATGCCTCCATGTGGCTTTTTTCTAATTTGCAGATAGAAAGCATTCAGAAAGTGATCAAATCCTTCCTCTGGTCTGATGGCAAAGGGAGAAACAAGAAATAGTATGTAAAATGGAAATGGTGCTATATCAACAAAGATTATGGGGGACTAGGCCTAAAAGACTTGAAGATTTAAGAGTAGGCCCTTGTAGCTAAATGGATTGTGAATTCTCTGGAAGGCAATGAACCATGGAAGATTTTAGTGAGGAACAATATCAAGGTGGATAGGCCTAAAGGTTCTTTAGGCTGAAAAAATTTGCATCCCTTTGACCACCTTTTTGGGGATTTCAAAGTGAAGCCTTTCAAGTATGTGGTATTTGCCTCTATTTCGAAGGCATGGGAAGGTATCAAATGGCTGATTTCCTACCCTGTCAGGTGTAATTCTCATATGCAGTGGGGAAATCACAACTTAGATTGGTGGGATTTAAAATACAAAGAGAAGAGTATTTCTCTCATTCAAGGGTGCTTTAGTCTCAAGTGGCATAAGATGGGCTTGTTTGAGTTTCAAGATTTTTTCACCTCTTCTGGTATTAAAACTTGGGAGTGTTTAAAAATTGAGTTTGGGCTGAAAGATACTCAAAGGAGGACTTACTTTGTGCTGCTTTCAACTTATTCAAGCAACCTTGCTTTACCAAGTCTACTGGGTGAGTAGGATTGGTTGGATAAACTGAGATGGATGATTGTGTCAATCTTCTAAATTGTTAGTCTAAAAGGATTTATAGGATGCTTGGAAACTCATATGAGATCTATGAGCATTGTGTCAAGGCTTGGAACTATGATGTGGGTTTGAATAATTTAAGGGGTTATTTCATGTCATTTTGGTCTAAGTCCTTGGAACCCAAGAAAGGTTGCTTTACATGGTTACTTTGCCTAAAGAAATTACCATTAGGTCACAATAATTATATTTGTAGTATTTGCAATACTTATGAAAATTGTGATCATATTTTCTTTGAGTGTCCTTATGCTTGTCAAGTCTGGAATATGTTATTGAGTAAGCTATGTAACTGGTCTTCATGTAATCCATTGTATAAGCTTGGGATCTTATTTGGTCATATTTTGGGTGTTGATGCAAATACTAACTTGTTTTGGCTTGCATTAACAATTGAAGTTTTATGGAATTTGTGGAAAAAGAGGAATGAGGACCAATTTCAAGGCAATATAAGAATTCTTGCTGGGTCTGATTCAAGACTCACACAGGCTGACTTGTTTATACATGTGGCATTGACAGTGGAAAATCAAATGGTTAATGTGGAGAAGGCTACTGAGAAGGAGGGCTCTTCACCATAGGTTATTGATGTTGTTTTACCAGAGATGGGATCACTAGACTCTACTACAGCTTGCAAGTCCTTCATCATACGACTGGAGGACTTGAATAATAGTCTCAAAAGGTTACATATTGATGGATCTAGAATTGTGGACAATCCACAAGGCTCATGTATTAGTAATGCTTTTCCCATCTGTACTAAAAATTAGAGGGTTTATGTTGACAGTGATGGCATTGGGCATATAGAATTGGAACCGGTCATAGATTGTCCTGAGATGGAAATGTCAGATGTTGAACCAGTGGTGGAGGCTAACCTTGCAGAAGCCTCAAAGGAGATTCTTTATACTGACCATTCAATGAACTAGAGCCATGTTACTTTGATAGAAATAGTATATAGTAAGACAATACTTATATGATGTAATACCTGGTATATTTCTAAAAAACTGTGAGCCTTGTTTTGGTGGCTAGCTTGGCCACGATCTATGTAGCTATACAACATCCATTTTTGGTAATATAATTGAACTATCTTTAATCCAAAAAAAACTATGTACTTTATATTATTATTTGACATTAAACTCTATATTTGATATTTTATTTTGATAAAATAATAGTTAAATAAATTAATTAACTTTATGAAAGTACATTTTTAAAACTTAATTATATTTTATTGATGTTGAACTATATACTTATATTTTACTCTAAATTATAATAAAAGCTTATAAATTTTGAATTATATTATATTTTATTCATGTTGAATCCTATACTTTATAATGAACAATATATTTTTTATTTTAAATTTATATATATTTTGATTAAGGGTAAAGAAGGGGTTTCAAAAGAAGTCCCATACCTTTTACAACAAGTGAAGTATAGAGAACCAAATCCCCACCTAAGGGACAACCAAATATGAGAAGAGACTAGAGAAACAACAAAGCTTCAAAAACACTACAATAAGACAACGATACAACAAAAAGGAAAAAACCAACAATGAATAATAGAACTATAAGAAATTAAGGGAAACCATTGCTTCTCATTCTTCTTTGAGGAGCTCTAGGTGATCATTCATGAACTTCACAATTGACTTCACAAATCTAAAACTATTAGGTTCCTAATAATCTATCTTCTAAATAAAATAAGGTTAAGCACTTGTGACATGCTTAACCTTAACACTTCATTTATTATTTTTAGTCACTTCCTTAATCCCTCTCAATTAGGATGAAGGGATGTGTCCCTACATAATTATATTTATAATTAAGGAAGAGAAGGCTCTTCAAAATCATCATATATATTCTAATACTAAATTCACATATTATTTTCTGATTATTAGGGCTCACCCCCCCTCAAAGTGGTTTGCTATTTTTTTGATTTCTATATTTATTTCCAAACAATATCGGAACAAGTGGCATTAGAGCTATGATTTGGGCCAATATTTTTGTTTCCACCATAACTTTCAAACCATTGGGAATTTGGACCTATTTTTTTTCTAGGCTTTGAGGTATGTTGTAAATAAAGTTTCATGTGAAAAAAATAGATTTCTATCATAAGTATTGCACAGGTTATTTTAATTTTATATTTTTTCCTTAATTAGATCTATAGGCTGCAAATTTTAGAATTAAAAAAATACATTTTTCAAAATCTTATGAAAAATTAGGTTGGGTTAGTTCTTTGTAATTTATTATTAGAGATAAAATACATTTCATAATTTAGTGGTCAGAGTTAGGTCAAAATATTTTATTTTTCTACTCTATAGGTTACAAATTTTGAATTTTTTGAAAAATTAGGTAGATTTATTTCTTTATAAATTTTTATTACAAAAAAATCCATAATTTAGTGGTCAAAATTTTGGTGGAAAATACATACATGAAATTCAATCATAGCCTGTGTTCTAAAATTTTATGGTTAGAACTCACACTAGATACTATCATGCATTACTTAATAAAGAAAAATCTAGAGTTCAAAATAGAAATGCATCATAATCCATGCATTCTTTAGGATTAGAGGAATTTTCTACAATTATTGAATCTAAGGACTCTCTTTATTGTCCACCACCTCAAATTGAGAAAATCATTCCATTAGGATGTGAAACAATGGTACATTTTATTAAGGATAATTTATATGACCCATTTGTAACATCTTGAAATGAGGGTTTAGATAGGTTTAAACAAGACATATTTTCAAAATTAAAGCCCTGTCAAAACCATCAAGGTGGGTACAACCCTAATAGACAAAATCAAGGGATAGGACAACCTTTTCAAGGTCCAAAATTAAACCTACCCAAAATAGGCATATGTAAGTTTGACAATATAGATGTAACTTCATGGATAAGTCTCATGGAACAATATTTTAAACTTTATAATATAACAGACAATGCAACGGATGACATAGCCTCACTACATTTAGAATCTAAACCTTGTTAATGGTACTAATGGATGATGGTGAAAAGATAACTAATGGTTTCCACCGACAAGAAATTGGTTTGTGAAATCATCGCTTTGCCAATAATGAAGGAAATATACCCAAGTTCATGAAAGCAGATTCTTGCCAATAAAGCATTCAAAGAGATGTTTAAAAAATGGACTAATTCGCCGATTGAAGTGATAAAGTCTGAGTTTCACAAAGTTGGTTTTTGCCGACTCAATGGATATTGGTTTGAAAAATGCAACATTCGTTGATAGGCATTTATAAATGAGGTTTGGAAAACCGAACATTTTCTAATAACATCTAAGTTTTGAAAAGTATGTTTTCGTCAATAGAGTCAATGAAAGATGATACAAGGCTCCATGGTTCATGGAAAGGGCATTTAGCCAATACTATTTTAGAGCCTAAATTTGCATCAATGACTGTGTGCACTTAGTGGCAAATATTATGTGCTCATGAAAGGATTTAATGACATTGGTAGCACTGAAACAATGCAATTAACCTGACAATGCATTTTTTGTTATGACAATTTCCTAACGAATAAGGTAGTTAAACTATTTTTGGTGAAGTATTCATAAATACCTTCTTTTGCTTCTGAGGAGGGGTTCATCCAGTTAGATTGTTCATGGGGTGATTTCCCTGGTGGAGAAAGATGTGGTAGAAGATTATGTAAAGAGGCTGTTGTTGATGGTCTTGTGACACCCAGGAAAATGGAAGAGGAATGATTGGAGGAGTTTGCTAGAGGAGATGGTAGAAAACGAATAGATTGAAATTTTGTAAGGAGAGTAGATTGATTTTGTACTCCTGTAGAAACTGCATGAATGAATAAAATTGGTATTTTGTTGTGATTATAGATTTTGTCATGGCATAGAGTTGTAATTTAAATATTTGAATAAAATTTGGATGAATGTGTGTTGTTTATGACTTTATGCTTCCATTGTGTTGTTTGGCTACATGATTGGGTTGCCTGAAAAAGTTCCTTGGTCACGACTACATCAATATGAACCCAAGGATCCTAGTTATGAATAAGCTATTAGAAGAGGTTCTTGTTGAGGAGAACATTTTGCCTAAGGAAAAATTGTATATGCCAGATACATGGTTAGAAATGTTGAAACTCAGGAAAGAAATTTTTGATAAGGCAAAAGTAGAGGCAGAAACAGCTAAGGCTCAACTTTTGGAGGCAATATACAGTTTTAGTGATCTTCTAAGAGCCTCTACTAAATTATATGTTGATGATACATCCCTTGTAGATATTGAAGAATGTAAAAAGTAGTTTTGGATGGTGATCCAAGGAGACTCCTTACCATTTTGCACTATAGACTTGGATAGGGTGAGTGACTTAAGGGCCAAGTTCAAGGAGTTTAGAAAAAATAGAAGGGTTAAATCAGCACTGTATCATAAATTATCTAGATCGATGGACAAAGTTAAGTTTAGAGTAGATTTTGTCAAAGACCCAGCTCCTGTAGAGATAAATCCAACACTGGAGGCTCTCATGTCCTATAGGAAGGAGGAGGTAGAGAAGAATAAGGTGGTCATTGATGACAGCGATAAGCAATAGCCCGACTCAGCAGTGACCTAAGTCAAATGTCAAGTCCAACTCAACCACCATGTCCTCTAGAAAATGTGCCATCTATCTCTTTTTATTGACCTATTCATTGTAAAACAGTCTTTTCTTTATAGACATCTCCAAAAGTGATCATTTTTTCTTATTATAATGAGTTGTAAAGTTGTAATTTTATCTTTTTCCTATAAGACAAAGTCAAATCAAGGAATGTAACTGCTCACCGTCTAATATTAAATGTAATAAAATCTGAGCCTTTGGTGATGAATTAATCTCCACCATTCAAAAACTCAGTATGCCTACTCATCTATAAAAAAGGCAGTCATTTTCTCTCATTGTAAGATTGGACAAATGAATTGTTGAGACTATGCCAAAATTTTGATTTAATACAAAGAATTATTACAGATGTTGCTGTACATTATGTTAAGGTTTATCAGTCTTTGGATTTCATGGTTCATTTCTATTCTTGTTTAGATAAAGTACAATTGTAGTGTTGGATGAATGCTTAGATATTTGAAGAATGCTTTGGTTCATACCATTTGTTTCTTGCTGACTGTAAGTAATTTTGCATGGTTAGTCTAAACCCACTAAATGAATTTAGTTT
Source organism: Cunninghamia lanceolata (assembly GCA_027924645.1). Classification (NCBI taxonomy): domain Eukaryota; kingdom Viridiplantae; phylum Streptophyta; class Pinopsida; order Cupressales; family Cupressaceae; genus Cunninghamia; species Cunninghamia lanceolata. Next base: position 627,036 of record BSBN01000135.1, on the reverse strand, counting down.
GATTGCATAACACTAATTAAGTTATGCCAGTAACTGGGTGTTTAATGAATGTATGTGATTTGAAAATCTTAAAACACCATTGAAGACTACACCATTTCTGTGGCATTGTGGTTATAATATGGTTAAGTAGAAATTAGTTTTATATAGAGTGTTTGTCTATCTACAGCATTCAAGCTATTTGTGATCTGTCTTTAGGTTTTATTTACCATCTCTTTACCCTTCAATTCTTTTCATTTTCTTTATAAGTTGGTAGATATAGGGTTTTAAGAAGCATTACATTGCTCATTTGCTGATATATTTTAGACTAGATCATCTGCATTGTCTTAGGGTTTCAAAACACTAACCATTTTCATACATGACAAACTATACATTGCATGTAAGTCCCCTTGGTTGGAATAGCAAGGTACATATCCACTAAGTTATCCTACAAGTCAAGACCTGACATTAGAAACCTTGGGGCAGTCCTATTCTAAATTTTTGGGATAGGATTCCCTTTCAAGACAGGTGAGATACTCAATATCTTACATGCATTGTTGTGTGCAAAAATATCCATCAAAACTGTCTAAATCCAGCTTCATAGAAAATAAAGTTTACAAAAACCTTTATGAGCACCAACCCAAAGGAGACACCAATCCCCTAATTTATGAGAACCAACTCAAAGGAAGCACCAACCCCCTATTACACTACTTTATGGACACTATCCAATGGAGACACCAATCCCTTAATGTGCTACAACATATACTAGATGAGGCACCAACCTCTACAATATAAATGAAACAAATTACTTCATACTCTGTCTATTGTCACACTATTTTCTATCTGTAGTTAGATGATAAGTCTATTATACTGTTGTTATGTTGTCATGATGTTGTCTTCTCCTCAACTCCTCAACTCTTCTATAGGTGCAATTCTCCAATTATCTTTTGTTAAAATTCCTTTGCACTTCATTCATATTCGCATGTATATTTAGATTTTTCGCTTCAATGCTCACACATTTGCATCATATACAAAATGAACAAATTGATCTATTATATATATCAATCCATATAATATCATCCTTATTGTTGGCTGCATTGACTTAAAACATTCTCCAAGGTTAGCCTCTATATTTTGAATTTCAATGTATACTTAGGTCAGCCACCTTAATAAATATTTTTACTCTTTAATATAGAAATGGCATGAATATTTAATCCATGTCATCAAGTGAGTCTCAACCATATATTTAAATCTTTAATTTAAATATATTTTATCTTCATATCCATGAACTTGACCTTTATCAGCAAAAACTCATTTCCACGAACCTTGGACTCTCTTCTCCACTCACTATTGGCAAATCGACAAATCCTCATTTCCATGAACCTTGGACTTCAACTCCTTTATTGTCAAAAGTTGACTTCCACGAACCTTGGACTCACAAGCCTTTATCATCTGATTGGCGAATCAACAAACTTGAAAACCTGTGAACCAACTCTCCCTTTATTGAGTTCATGAACTTGATATTTTGCTGACTTAACTTCGTGTTCTCCTTTATTAGCAAATCGACAAACTTAGAAACTTGTGAACCAACTCTCCCTTTGTTGAGTTTGTAATCCCAAGATTTTGTTGATAATGTAATGCCCCGTCATGCAACCCTAGAGAGTGAGGTTAATTAAGCAATAAAATACGGATTTTTTTTGAAACAAGTAAAAGTACTAATCACCAGATAAAATCACAACTATTTACATCAATTTAACCATCTAACCAACTAACATCTCTAGGGAACATAACTACATTAAGAACATAGATCCATAACAACATATTTCATCATAAGTACAAAGAAGATCACCATAACTTCATAATAACTTCTTCAATAATGTTTACAAGTACAAAGAAGATCATGATACATCATATCATAAATACAAGGTTTCCTTACTAGTTTACATCAAATTACATTATGAATAACATAGATACACAAATCTAGATCCAATTGGTTCAATGCATGTCTTCAGATACAGAACTGGAACTGTTAGTTACAAAGAACGAACCATGATGTCGAAGGACTAATGGATTAAGCTCTTCCACCCAACCATGTGGAACCCTAAGGTCCACCCCCTGAGCTAGGAGATAACAATGAGGTCCCAGGACAAGCATACAAGAACAAATGGCTAACCGAAGCAAGACTAACTCAGGTACAGGCATGACTGACATCATCAACTGCAAACATCTAGGGGCATAAAAACACAAGAATGGGAAAGCTAGAATGCAGTAGGATGGAGTGTCATCGCATAGTTCTGCATGGGTTACCCTGATAGTCTCTCTCTAGACACCGGCCCCCATCTATGGTTACCCTGACAGTCTCTCTCTAAATGCTGACCCCATAGATTAACACATGCAGAAACTAGAACCTCCTCATCCCACCCTTATCCTAAACTAGCACTAGAGGCATGGGAGAGGTAAACAATTATCTTGCTTAGTGTGAAAAACTACCCATTCCCCCTAGGTTAATTATTATAAAATTATCACTTGTTAACTACCTTTGATGGCTTACCCTGACAGCCACCTTGGGCACTGGCCTCGCATTGAAAGCCACTCCCCTTCCTACACATAGATAGCCCTACCAACCAAACAAGGATAGAGAACTTGACAACACCTCAATAGTGCAAGAAAATCTCTCAACGAATAATTACTTGAGAATATTTCTTTCATAACATCAAAATCTCATATCAACTGAAAAGTGTCACAACATAATGCATAATTGAACATTCTATGCCTTTGGAGACCCACACAACTCAAGGAACAACCTAATAACTCAAATCACAAAAAACTTCAATTTGATTTAAACTATGACATTTGACATATCACTAGGACAAATTTTACATTAAGATAAAGAGAAAATATAATTTTATTATCTATGTAAAATTTTATACCACCTTTCTAACAATGCCCCACAATGTAAATAGAAAAGATTATAAGGCAAGATTTAAAATAATTTTTATTCTTTTGATTAACTAAATGCAAGGAATTATAAACTATTTTACCTAATCTATTTTATTTTCTAAGAATATACTCCATAAGTTCTAAACCCAAAAAGAACTAAAAGCATTCTTAATTCTAATTATACCTTACTTCCAAATAACTTGATTATTTAAACAAAGCAATGTAAATTATAATATAACCCATTTCATTAATTTAACTAACAGTTACATTATGAATATAAATATCTTTTATTCTATTGATAAACCTACTAATTCCTTTCTAGTTTACATAACCAATATCTACAGTAAGCTTTGATTATTGTGTGTATATATATATATATATTTATATTTATATTTTCATAAATGTTCTAGTTTGTATCATCAAACAATTACACACATATATGTCTACATCATTATTTAATTAAATGCTAAACATAACAAATTGATATTCATAACATGGCAACAATAAGCTATGGATCTATAATATTTTCATTCTAATATTTTCCTAAACACCAGTTCAAGCACCAACTAATTTAAATAAATGAATTATCCTAAGCTCTAAATTAGTTAAGTGTTTAATCAAGACAATTAGTAAGATCCTATTAGATAATTGATGCAATCAAATTCTAATAGATTAGATTAGAAGTTTTCTATTATAGCTCAAAATTCCTAAACCCTAACAAAAAGAAACTTTCTATATGATAGGACTTGCTATTATGAATATCTAATAGATTTAAAATAAGTAATGAGGAAACAAATTAATATCTCCAACCAACAAGAGGCCATTGCTGCAAATTATGGAGAAATTGAGGAAGGAACTAAGGAGATTGATATAAGCATTCAAACTGGGTTGTCATGCCATCAGAGAATTGTGTGATGGAACCTAAAAGAAAAAGAAAATTTTCAAGATATGATAATAAATAAGTTTTCAATAGAAAGCGTGTAAAAGGAGGATCAATCAGGTAACAAAATCCTATCTTATGGTTGCATAAAAAGCTGAGACCTCATAAGAGATTCACAAACTAATTCTAACTGGATTATAAACATGGTTTGCAGATCGCTACATGACACCACGGTTGGAAGAGTCAACTGGTCTAAACCAATTGATTTTGTCTGATATAAAAAATGGAACGGCCTTAGATAGATATGCAAAAAGATAAAAGAAATAGTATGAACACGACTATCAATTTGATATAATTCAAGAGTTACGTCTTAGGAAACGTAATTTATTCTATTTTGTTATTCTTTTCTTGCCAATCATGATACAATAATTTTGTTATGTAATGTGCAGCCTAGGTGACCGAGCTGGATATCTACGGTGGCGATTATATGAGCATAATTGATCAGATTGCCACACTATGCAAAAGGGATAAATTTGTTGATTATAACAATATGAATAAAAGCTTCAGAGTACTTATAGAGATATTGCAATTCTATTCTTGTTTCCAATCTTACAATCGCTGCCTGGCTTATGTCCTTCTATTAGACATCGAAACCTAAATGAGTGGTGTGGGAGGTTCACATAAGATGATGAAAGAAAGATAAAGAGATATTAAAGATCCCATGATGTAGTTAGATTTAGGCCATAAAAAAGGTATGCACTTTTCACAGAGGAGATGGGTTGCATCTATGGAAGATCAAGACAAAAGTGTATTTCCTATAATCAAGACATTGGCTTAGGGTTTCGAATATGGCTGATTGGGAGTATGAAATCAACATGTCAAATGAAAATCATAGCAACACAGATTTTAAGAATCTTAATAAAAATTTAGCAAGGGGTTACAGATGTCAAAAATCTAGAGATGTGGCCGGTAAAATAAATGATTCATATCTATCACATAAATTTTCTTTTGATAAAAAGAAATTCATTGCATGTTGTCAATATAGGACACGAACCTGCAGAGATGAAAAGATTGAGTTTTCTTGATGTCTGTAGGTTTCAGACAACACTATTTCTCTCAACGCCTATGCAGGGCAGTTATGATGAAGTACATAGATGGTCACAAAACTAACAAAGTTAAGGAATTATTGAAAAATCTCAAACTCAGATGGCAATAGGAGAGCTGAGACAAAGACAAGTTTAAAGAATAATGTTCAAGCTTAAATGCATACTCAATAGAATCCTACAGAGACTCAAACTAATTCCAACAAAATTCATTTAGTTACTTCAATAAACATACCTAGAAATAGCTTCAGAGTCCTTTTCTCGTTCAAATTCCTCTCTTCTTTTCCCCAGTTCTTCCTCTGCCATACTTCACCAACCTTTTTCTGTCCCCCTGTGTCCTTTATTCTCCCCCTGAAATATGCTTCCCCATACAAAAATAGACAATAATAAATTCCCATATCCTCCATTTACTTCGTTACAGAAAAATCCACTATCTCCAAAATAATTGTGTTAATTCACTATTTTCAATAGATTTTCAAATCTCGGAATCTCACAACAACCCATACCAACAAATAAATTAATGGCAATTATAAGATAGAAAAAAAATCAATCAATATAATATCAAATATTAATAATTTTATTATTATTACCATTAATTTAATTTCAATAAAACCTATTATTTAATGCTCTCAATTCTTCATTAATTAATTAACTAATATTAATGTATTTAAACTTATTATTATTATTATTACTATGACAATTAATAAATATTCTATAAATACACATCAACTATATAATCAATATCAACACTATTACAAAAACAATTAAAGACAACCACATACCGAAGGATGACCAATACCCAAGGACAAGTACCAACTGATCAACAACTACACTCATGACTGGAAATACATGGATGTTGACAAACTAAGGAACTTGGTTGACAGAGGGTGTTAGATTTAGGGAAGACAACTATGTAAAACTTTCTTCCAATTAAATACTTAAATTCACTTTGTAATTCAGCAGCATAATAATAAATCAATCATGGAAACGTAATGCATTAAATCAAGAGCTGAAACATATTAACACACAAGACACCAAGATTTTGATGTGGAAAACCCGGTTAAGGGAAAAACCACGGGGTGATTCACCCAAGATTGTATTCTCTGTAGAAGAATAGAAAGAATAAAATGGCACATGCCAATTAGGGCTCACTGCCTGAGCACACTGCTCACAAGAGGCTCATTGCCTACAAGAGACACACTGTCTACATAATAATAAGTATCACATACTTGAACTGGAGAATAGCATCTTCACCATGCTTGAGTCAGTTCCATTTAAGCTCAATTCCTCTACTCTGCCTTTCACTCTGCTCCTCTCTATCACATTCTCATCTCACCGATGCCTTTGAAATGACTTAACAACTCTTTATTTATACAAGACATCGACTTAGGAATTATCATCCAAGTCAGCATACATTACAGAGCAAATCCATAAATACAACATGACTTATTACAACAAGACTTCACGTAGATCAACACATTGTCGGCCACACAGATCTGAGACTTCAATACTTCTTTAGGAACATGCTATTCTTCATAGAACATCTCCAAGATCATCCACAAGGTGTGTAACCCATCCGGTCAGCCATACTTAGGAAGAACATCATCATCCAAAAGTAATTCTTCATTTACTAGCTCAATCTTTAATGCAGACCACCAACACAAATTGGACATAATCCAAAGACCTCCACAAGCTTGTCTGAATCACCAAGAACATCCACACTACTACTATCTATTGAAATCATTCTCTCCTTCATCTGGAACCTCAAGAACACAGTCTGTCATCACTGTCATATTGAAATAGATGCTTGTGAACCTCTAAATCATGAGCCAATTGAGTTGTCACTTCACATTAACTTTCTAAACACTCCACCAAATCTGCAGAACTAGATATTGCACTTCCGAATCTCATCGGACCTATCTGTATCACTCTGTCACCTCTGAACACCTACCAGAACTAGTTTTACTTAAGTGGCCATAACTTCTTCAGATCTTCATGCAGACCTCTGAAATCTTTGTTGGATCATCTCAAGACACATATCTACAAACCCTTTGAAGCACATCCTCTGATCTTCATCTTAACTAGGATCTTTACCTCTATGTCTTCACTGTTCTTCTCTGTTCCTGATTAGGACTAGTTTTCTCAATATCCTTAGCACACAACTCATCCAATCCTTATCATTAATGCAATAGGAGTATGTTGACATCAATGACAACACCGGTTAGACCCATACTTGTAACAATCTCCCCCTTTGTCATTGATGGCAACATATGATGTGAAAAACTGTTTTGACCATCAAAACAAGAGTTTCTCCTTACTATCACAACTCCCCCTATTAGCAACAACCATTCACATGTCTTCTCTTCCTTTCTTGCTCCCCCTTTGATCAGCAACCACTTGTTTTTCACATGTCTTCTCTCCCCCTTTGACATCAATGACAAAGGGCACATACTTGCATTACTTTAGAATCATGCCAGCTACTCCCCCTGAGTGGCAACTTCCCAAACATCAATCTAGATCACAAGATATGACTGTGAGATCCACCAGACTGATGCACATTAGTGCACCTTAATTCAGAACCAGAGGGGTAATAACCACTAACTTCTCCCTAAGATACTCAAAAGAGTCCTTAGGTAGAGGTTTAGTAAAAATATCTGCAATCTGATCCTTGGAAGGCACAAACTCCAATCTGACTTCATTCTTGTTCACTGCTCTCTCAAAAAGTGAAACTTGATGGATATATGTTTAGTCTTTGAATGCAACACTGGATTCTTAGATATATTTATTGCACTTGAATTATCACAGAAGATTGTGATAGGTTCTTCATACTCTACTCTGATATCTCTTAGTATTTTCTTCATCTGCAAAACTTGAGTGCAACCTACAATATATTCTGCTTCTGCAATGGACAGAGATATTGCCTCATGTTTCTTGTTTAGCCAAGAAATCAATCTCTTCCCTAAGAAGAATGCTCCACCAATAGTACTCTTCCGGTCATCCACATCTCCTGTCTAATCAGCATCTGTATATGCACGAAGAGAAAAATCATGATTTTTGGGATACCACAATCCATACTCAACTGTCCCTTTTAGATATCTAAAATTCCTCTTGATTGCCATGACATGAGATTCTCTAGGATCAGCTTGGAATCTAGCAACAAGACCAAAAACATTCATAATGTTAGGTCTAGTTTGAGTGAGATACAATAATCTTCAAATCATTGACCTGTACTTTTTTTTATCAGCCTTAGGAGAGTCATCATCTTTGCTCAATTTACATCTAGTTGCCATGGGAGTATTCATTGGTTTTGAGTCTTCCATCCCAAATTTCTTCAACAATTTTTTCACATATTTGGTCTAAGAAATGAAGATTCCTTTCTTTGTTTGAGTGATTTGTAGACCTAAGAAGAAATTCATTTCCCCGAACATGGACATCTCAAATTCACTTTTCATTTGATTTACAAAGGTTTTGCACATACTATCTCTTCTTCCAAAAATGATATCATCAATACACACTTCAACTATCAAGATATTTTCATGATCAATTTTGAAATACAAATTACTGTCAGTAGTACCTTTGTTGAAACCAATCTTCAAAAGATGCTTATCCAATCATTCATACCAGGCTCTTGGGGATTGCTTTAGTGCATAGAGTGGTTTCTTCAACTTGAAGACCATATCACCATGATCAGACAATTGAAATCCATCCGGTTGCTCAATGTATACTTCTTCTTCCAAGTCACCATTCAGAAAGGCAGATTTGACATCCATCTGATATACTTTGAAATCCTTGAAGGCAACAAAAGCAAGAAACAATCTGACTGCTTCAATTCTTGCCACCAGAGAAAAAGTTTCTTCAAAATCAACTCCTTCTACTTGGGAGTAACCTTTGTAGACCAATCTGGCTTTGTTTCTGACTACTTCACCATCTTCATTCAGTTTGTTTTGGAAGACCCATTTGGTTGCAATCACATTCTTGTTTTTAGGTCTGGGAACAAGATCCCAAGTGTGATTTTTCTCAATTTGCATCAACGCTTCCTCCATTTCTTTAGTCTAGTTTTCATGATTGCAAGCTTCATTCACTGTCTTAGGTTTAATCTTTGAAATCAAATAATACTCTTCTAAATCTTGAGTAATCCTTCTTCTTGTTTGTACACCTTTGCTTTTATCACCTATGATCTAATCTTCAGAGTGATTCAATCTTACATACCTGGGAACTTTGGGAGTTTCTTGCACTTCTGATTCTTGAACAGGTTCATTCAAACTTATCTCTTCTTCCTGATTTACCAGATCAGTTTGAATCTAAATTTTAGAAGGTGCTTGAACTTCTTGAATAAAAACATCATTATGGTCATCTTCATCATATTCATAAAGCCTTAAGGGTTTTTCAATACCTTCATCAACCTTCACATTTGTACTTTCCACAATCTTCCTTAATCTCTTGTTATAACACTGGTATGCTTTTCTTTGAGTAGAATAACCCAAGAATATTCCTTCATCACTTCTAGCATCAAATTTCCTAGATCTTCATCTCTTTTAATGTAACATTTGCTACCAAAGACTCTAAAATACCTCACAGTGGGAGTTATGCCAAACCAAAGTTCATAAGGAGTCTTACCGGTATTGTTTCTGATTTGTACTTGATTGAGAGTATAGACTATAGTGCTTACAACTTATCTCTAATATTTCTGAGGAACATTTGCTTCCATCATCATGGTTCTAGATGCTTCCTTGATGGTCCAGTTCTTTCTCTCCACTACTCCATTCTATTGTGGAGTCCTAGGAGCAGACAACTATCTTTTTATTCCATGTTTCTCACAGAATTCTATGAACTCACCGGATGTGAATTCTCCACCTCTATCGGACCTCAGACATTTTAATTTTAATCTAATTTCATTCTCTACCATAGCCTTGAATATTTTGAATTTCTCAAGAGCTTTTGATTTCTCTTTTAGAAAAGTAACCCACATCATCTGGGAGTAGTCATCAATTAATAGCATGAAGTATCTATCATCTTGCACACTTTTGATTCTTGCCGGACCACATAGATCAGTTGAACTAAGTCCAATAATCTAGTAGAAGATTATTCCTTGCTTTTGAATGAGACACTGCTTTGTTTACCCAACTGACATTCTTTGTACAGACTATTTATAGGATTTACAAGTCTTGGGAGATCTCTTACAGCCTGAGTTTTTCTTATCTTGATGATATTATCAAAATTCACATGACAAATTCTCCTATGCCACAACCAACTTTGATCAATTTGAACAAATAAGAAACTTTTATTAGTACCAACCAAGTGGAAGATATTACCTTTAGTTTGAGTATCAGATGCAATCTCTATTCTGAAACTTTCAAAGATCTTGCATTTTCCATTCTTGAATCGGAGATCATAGCCTTTGTCCACCAACTGCCTAACACTGAGAAGATTGTGCTTTAGACCTTCAACATATAGTACATTACTAGTTTTGTTCTTTCCATCAAAGAAAATGGTTCCTCTTCCTCTAATTCTACCAGCAGAATTATAACCAAACTTTACCACTCCTCCTTCATACCTTTCCAAACCCATGAACTTATTTTTGTCACCTATCATATGGTGAGAACATCCACTGTCAATGACCCAATCATCCTTTTCTTCAACTTGGGCAACTAGAGCTCTTTCTACGATTTTATGATTGACAGATTCAGGGGGTATTGGATCTTCTTCCTTGAAGGCAATAAACAGCCAGCCACTTTCAGATTTGTTTCCTGCCTCTGATTCATCATCTTTTACTCCTTCATTATCATCATCTTCATGAACATAGTAACAATTCTTCTGGAACCTTGATCTGTTAGGATTTGGCCTTGAAAAACTTTTTGGACTCCTTGAGGCAAAATGACCAATCTTATTGCAGTTAAAACATTTAAAAGGCAATTTCCCTTCATACTTACCAGATCCTCTTGGTAGCCTTTTTGCAACAAGGGCTTCAAGTTGACAAGCTTCTGCTTCATCTTCTTCCAGGTGTTTTCTAGCTTTTTCATACCATGATAATTTCCTTGAGGAGTTTTCTCCTGAATCAGACTTTTGTTTTCCTTTAACAGAAGCACTAGCTTTAAATGCAGATTCAGTCTTGGGGGGGGCATCTCCAAACTCAGTTAATTCAAATGCAACCAATTTACCAACCAATTGATCTCTTGTGATAACTGAAATAGATCTGAATTCTTCAATAGCAGCAACCTTATACTTGTAAGAATCAGGAAGGGATCTGATAACTTTGCCAACAATCTCATCTTCATCCAAGACTCCACCAGCACATCTAATGCCACAAACAAGCTCATCTTCTCTTGGTATAAAAGTAGTGATATTTTCATCTTCTCTCATCTTCAGATTTTTGAATTTTCCTTTCACACTCTGTAGCTTGGCACATTTAACATACTTGTCTCCTTCATGCAGAAGTTCTAGTTTTTTCCAAATCTCAAAAGTGATTTGTAGGTCAACAACATTTGTCAGCTCTGAATCAAACAAGGCACTTAGAAGAGCTTCTTTAGTCCGCAGATTGTTTTCAACATCTGTGATTTCATCTGCGGTTTTCAGACCATTTTATGGAGGAGTATACTTCTTTGAAGTCATGATCCAAAACTACATTCCGATACATTACAAGTGACATTGTATGTGACTTTTCCAAAGAGTAAAATTGGTTCCATCAAACTTTGGACTATCCTTCTTGTAGGATGATATTCTAGATCTCCTCAAGCAGTTAAGCTCTTTTAGAGGAACTTAGCTCTGATACCAATTGTTAGATTTAGGGCAGCCAACTGAGAGGGGGGGTGAATCAGTTGTTTAAAACTTTCTTCCAATTAAATACTTAAATTCACTTTGTAATTCAGTAGCATAATAATAAATCAATCATGGAAACATAATGCATTAAATCAAGAGCTGAAACATATTAACACACAAGACACCAAGATTTTGACGTGGAAAACCTGGTTAAGGGAAAAACCACGGGGTGATTAACCCAAGATTATATTCTCTATTAGAAGAATAGAAAGAACAAAATGGCACATGCCAATTAGGGCTCACTGCCCAAGCACACTGCTCACAAGAGGCTCACTGCTTACAAGAGACACACTGTCTACATAATAATAAGTATCACATACTTAAACTAGAGAATAGCATCTTCACCATGCTTGAGTCAGTTCCATTTAAGCTCAATTCCTCTCCTCTACCTTTCACCCTGCTCCTCTCTATTGCACTCTCATCTTATTGATGCCTTTGAAATGACTTAACAACTCTTTATTTATACAAGACATTGACTTAGGAATTATCATCCAAGTCGGCATATATTACAAAGCAAATACATAAATACAATATGACTTATTACAAGAAGACTTCACGTGGATCAACACACTATCGGCCACACAGATTTGAGACTTCAATACTTCTTTAGGAACATGCCATTCTTCACAGAACATCTCCAAGATCATCCGCAAGGTGTGTAATCCATCCGGTCGGCCATACTCAGGAAGAACATCATCATTCGGAAGTAATTCTTCATTTACTAGCTCAATCTCTAATGCAGACCACCAACATGAACTGGACATAATCCAAAGACCTCCACAAGCTTGTTTGAATCACCAAGAACATCCACACTACTACTATCTACTGAAATCATTTTCTCCTTCATCCGGAACCTCAAGAACACAGTTTGTCATCACTATCATATTGGAATAGATGCTTGCAGACCTCTAGATCATGAACCAATTGAGTTGTCACTTCACATTAACTTTCTAAACACTCCACCAAATCTACAGAATAGGATATTGCACTTCCAGATCTCATCAGACCTATCTGTATCACTTTGTCACCTCTGAACACCTACCAGAACTGGTTTTACTTGAGTGGCCATAACTTCTTCAGATATTCATGCAGACCTCTAAAATATTTGTAGGATCATCTCAAGACACATATCTACAAACCCCTTGAAGTGCATCCTCTGGTCTTCATCCTAACTAGGATCTTTACCTCATTGTCTTCATTGTTCTTATCTGTTCTTGATTAGGACTAATTTTCTCAATATCCTTAGCACACATCTCATCCAATCCTTATCATTAATGCAATAGGAGTATGTTGACATCAATGACAAAACTGGTTAGGCCCATACTTGCAATAGAGGGAACCCCATGTTATCTCCCATCCACATTATCCATTGGTATAGAGGCATGCTCCGACTTGTTAATTCAGGTGGAGTCAATGCCTGGTACCTACAATCTACATCAAACCAAGGTGTTATATATGAGCATAAACATATATATAATCAAACATACTATGATAGGGAATCACAATGTAGTAGGGTGCTCATAATGAGTAGTACTACACCGTCCCTTCACCGAAAGCATGCCATATAACAAGTACATCTCTAACTAACAATCAGGTATCATGACATCAAACAATCACATAAGGCATGATAACTCTAATCTGCATAATCATTTAACCATCAATTGATCATGTCAAAAACACATCATATACTATTCATAACATCAACAATGTCATCATAACGATCATAACTAAATATCCACAACTAGATTAGTAAGTCCATAATCCATGATGAGCATAAATAAGTAATCCATCATCCACATGTCTCAAAAATGTCTAGATATAAATGAAATACTAACAACTGTCAGAAAGCCAAAATGAGGGTCTACATCCTCCCCCCAGAATAAGGCTTACTCTTGGAAGCTTGCAAATAAGTAGGGATATAACTCCTGCATCCTGGATGCATCCTCCCAGGTAGTAGAAGTCTCATCATTAGGATCCCATTGGACCTTGACCTACTCCACATCTCTGCCCTTGAGTACGAGTCTCCTGTGCTACAGAATGCCTATGGGCTCCAAAGCCAGCTGCCGATCCTGTACCTATAGAGCATTCCAATCAAGAACATGAGCAATATCAAGATAATAGGGTATGAGTACAGAAACATGAAGCACATCATGGATGTGTGAAAGATTGGGAAGCAAAGGAAGATGATAAGTGATAGGACTGATCCTCTCCAACACCTCAAATGGTCCAACAAAGCGTGGTGCGAGCTTAGAGCCTTTTCCATAACAAATCAGACTCTTTTGTGGTCGCACACACAAGAACACTTGAACCCTGACAGAAAACTGACGATCGATCCTATGAGCATCTACATATTTCTTCTGTCTATCTTATGCTACCACCAAATGCTCTCTAATCTACTTAACCTGCTGCTCCATCTCTCTAAGCATATCTGATCTTAGAAGAACTCTATCCTCAAGATGATCCCAACTCAATAGGGTCTGACAAGGATGACCATACAACGCCTGAAAGGGAGACAATACGATAGAGCTTTGATAACCATTATTGTATGCAAACTCCACCAGATATAAATAGTCCTCCCAATGGCTCTACTGGTCCATAACATACATCCTAAGCATATCCTCAAGGACCTGATTAACACTCTCGGTCTGACCATCATTCTCCGTATGGTATGCTGAACTAAAGTTCAGCTATGTCCCTAAGGCATGTTGTAAGGAAGTCCAAAGGGTTGAAGTAAACACTGGATCCCTATCAAAGATGATCCTGTGAGGAATCCCATGTAGTCTGATTATGTCCTCCATGAATACTCTGGCCATAGAAGAGGAATTATATAATGATCACACAGGAGAGAAGTGAGCTACCTTCATCAACCTATCAACAGTGACCATACTAGCATCATGATGATGGGAGGATACTAGTAACCCAAGAATAAAGTCCAAAGAGATGATGTCCCATTTCCATTCTGGGACAAGATGGGGATGCAAAAGACCTGCAGGGTGCTGGTGCTCTGCCTTCACCCTCTGACACTCCAGACATCTCAACACAAAATCTGCAAGATCCCACTTCATACCACTCCAAAAATATAGCGAACGAAGATCTACATGCATCTTCTTGACACCCGGATGACCATAATAGGGTGCTCGATATGCCTCTGACATAATTAGGGTACAAAGACCCTCAGAACTAGGAACATAAATACAACCCAAATGTCGTAAAATACTATCTAACTCAAGAGAGTAACTGGCAAATCTACCCTCCAAAGGCATACCTGACTCAACCTCGGCCTTCACTTCCTGATACTAGCTGTCGGTAGGAAGTACTGCAAGAATCTGACCTCTCAAATCAACTATGAGAGTGGCTACTGAGATCTCATGCCTCTGAGGACTAAGAGCATCCGCTACTACATTGTCCTTGCCCTAGATATACTTAACCTCAAAGTCATAATCACACAAGAACTCCATCCATCATCTCTGCCTTGCATTCAGGTTTGGTTGTGTGAAAATATACTGCAAACTATGATGATCACTATGCAACTCAAACCGATGTCCCAAAAGAAAATGCCTCCACCTCACCAAGACATGCACAACTGTGGCCAACTCTAGATTGTGTGTGGGATAGTTAAACTTATGATCCTTGAGTTTGTGAGACTCATAATCTATTGTGAGACTCATAATCTATCATGCAACCATCTTGCATAAGCACTACTCCTAAACCCTCCTAAGAAGCATCTGTACACACAAGAAAGTCCCCGGTAGGATCAGGAAGTGCCAGAATAGGTGCACTAGTCAACCGCTCCTTAAGGGTCTAAAAAACGGTCTGACACTACTCTTAACAAACAAACTTCTTCCCTTTCCTCTAAAGAGAAGTAATAAGGTGGGCTATCCTTGAAAAACCTTGAACAAAACAATGGTAATAGCCTACCAAACCCATAAAACTGTGAACCTCATAAACATTAGTAGGTGCAGGCCAATCCATAATAGCTTGGATCTTCAAAGGATCTACTACAATACCCTCTTTAGAAATAACATGACCCAAATACTTCAGCTCTATCTAAAAGAATTCACATTTCACCAAATTAGCATAAATCTAATTTTCTCTCAGACACTGCAACACCTGACGCACATGCTCCTCATGCTCCTCCATAGTCCTCAAATAAATCAATATATTATCCAAAAATACAAGGATAAAACTGTCGAGATAAATGTGAAAAACACCATTCATCAGGCTCATGAATACTGAAGGTGCATTCGTCAACCCAAATGGTACAACAGTGAACTCATAATGTCCATAACGGGTGCGAAATGTAGTCTTATGAATCTCTACCTCAAAGATCTGCAACTGATGATATCTTGACTTAAGGTTAATTTTTGAGAACACCTTAGCCCCCTTAATCTGGTGAAATAGATCATCAATCTGTGGTAAGGGGTACCTATTCTTCATAGTCACCTTATTGAGCTATTGATAATCTATGCATAGCCATAAAGATCCATCCTTCTTCTTCAAAAAGATCACAGGTGCTCCCCATGAGAAACACTAGGTCAAATGAATCCCTTGGCTAACAACTCCTCCAATTGCAATTGAAGCTCCTTAAGTTCTTGAGTGGTCATCTTGTATGGAGCTTGTGAGATAGGTTCTACGCTGAGAGCCAGATCAATCCTGAAGTCAATGTCATGCTTAGGTGTCATCCCCAGAATCCAACTAGGAAATACATCAGTATACTCTCTAAGAAGTGGGTGATCATCAAGAGATGTCTCTCGACTCTCCTGTAGAATTTAGGACAGACAACTGAGAGGGGGGGTGAATCAGCTATCTCTAAAATTTTGTTCCTTATTCACTTAAAACCTTCTTATATTTCAACAGCATATCAATGATTCAATCATGGAAGCATAATGCAATAATTCAAGGGCAGAAACAAACTCAATACAAACAACACCAAGATTTTAACGTGGAAAACCTAATTAAGGGAAAAACCATGGGGTGACTAACCCAAGATTATATTCTTTGTTAAAAGAATATGAAGAATAAAATGACACTTGCCAATTAGGGCTCACTACCTAAGCACACTGCTCACAAGAGGCCCACTGGCTATAGGAGACATACTGTCTTCAAAAGCATATGGATATTACATACTTGAACTAGAAGTTAGCATCTTCACTATGCTAGAGTTAGTTCCATTAAAGCTCAACACTTCTACTCTACTTTTTGCTCCTCTTCCTTACCACCTTCTCATCATGACCACATAGGGGATAATTTTGAAATGACTTCGTAACTCTTATTTATACATGACATCAACTTTGGAATGATCATCAAAGTCGGCACAACATACACTTATTTTATTACAGAGCAATTACAAATATAACTTCACTTATTACAAAAACTTCATGTGCATCACTATACTATCAGCCACACATAGCTACGACTTCAATAATCTTAGAGGAACATGCCATGCTTTGCAAATCATCTTCAAGATCATTTGCAACATGCTCAAATCATCTGATCAGCCAAGACTAAGAAGAACACCATCATCCAAGAGTAAATCTTCAATTATGAGTTCAAACTTCATTGCAGACCACCAAAATGAACTGGATACTATCTAGAGACCCCCACAAGCTTGCTTGAATCACCAAGAACATCCACACCACTTTTTCTTACTATAATCATTCACATCTTCATCTGAAACTTCAAGAACACAGCTGGTCATCTCTGTCGCAATAGAAGAATTTCTTGTAGACCTCCAAACCATGAACCAATCAAGTTGCCAATGTCTATTAATCTCTCAAACATGCCACCGGATCTACAGAACATGATATTGCATTTCTAGATCTCACCAGACCTATTTGCACCACTTTGTCACCTCTGAGCAATTGCCAAAATTGGTTTTACTCACATGGCCATAACTTCTTCAAATCTTCATGCGAACCTTTAAAATCTTTACTGGAGCACCTTCAGACACATATCTACAAACCCTTTGATGCGCATACTCTGATCTTCAACTAGCTGGGATCTTTGCTTCATAGAACTTTATTGTCTTCACTGTTCTTCTCTGTTTCTGATAGGGCTAATTTTATCAATATCCTCATCACATAACTCATCCAATTCTTGGCATCAATGCAATAGGAGTATGTTGACATTAATGGCAACACCATTTAGGGTCAGACTTGCAACAATCTCCCCCTTTGTCATTGATGGCAACATATGATGTGAAAAACTGTTTTAACCATCAAGACAAGAACTTCTCCTCACTGACTGACATAACTCCCCTATCACTAGCAACCATTCACATGTCTTCTCTTCCTTTACTGCTCCCCCTTTGATCAGCAACCACTTTTTGTTTGTCACATGTCTTCTCTCCCCCTTTGACATCAATGGCAAAGGGCACATACTTACAACCGCTTCTTATGCTTCAAAATCATACTAATTGCTCCCCCTGAGTAGCAGCCTCCTAGCATCAATCTAGATCATAACATATGACTGAAATCCACCAGCTAGATGTACATCAATGCACCTTAATTCAGAACTGGAGGGGTAATAACCCCTAACTTCTCCCTGAGATACTCAAAAGTGTCCTTAGGTAGAGGTTTGGTAAAAATGTTTGCAATATGATCCTTTGAGGGCACAAACTCCAATCTGACTTCATTCTTGTTTACTTTCTCTCTCAAAAAGTGGAACTTGATGGATATATGTTTTGTCTTTGAATGCAATACTAGATTTTTTGATATGTTTATTGTACTTGAGTTATCATAGAAGATTGTGATAGGTTCTTCATACTCCACTCTGATGTCTCTTAACATTTGCTTCATCCACAATACTTGAGTGCAACTGCCTACCGCTACAATGTATTCTGCTTCTACAGTGGATAGAGATATTGCCTCTTATTTTTTGTTTAACCAAGAAACCAATTTTTTCCCAAAAAGAATGCACCACCACTAGTACTCTTCTGATCATCTACATCACCTTCCCAATCAACATCAATATAAGCATGAAGAGAGAAATCATGATCCTTAGGATACCACAATCCATACTCAACTATTCCCTTCAAATATCTGAGAATTCTCTTGATAGCCATGACATGAGACTCTCGAGGATCAGCTTGAAATCGAGCAACAAGACCAACAACATTCATAATGTCAAGTCTAGTTTGAGTAAGGTAGAGCAATCCTCCAATCATTGACCTGTGCTTTTTCTTATCAGCTTTAGGAGATTCATCATCTTTACTCAACTTACATCTAGTTGCCATCGGAGTATTCATTGCCTTTGAATCTTGCATCACAAATTTCTTCAACAATTCTTTCACAAATTTGGTCTATGATATGAAGGTTCCTTTCTTTGTTTGAGTGATTTGCAGACCCAAGAAGAAATTCATTTCCCCAAACATAGACCTCTCAAATTCACTTTTCATTTGATTTGCAAAAGTTTTGCACATACTATCCTTCCCTCCAAAAATAATATCATCAACAAATACTTCAACAATCAGAATATTTTCATGATCAATCTTGAAATATAGATTACTGTCAGTAGTACCTTTGTTGAAACCAATTTTTAGAAGATGTTTGTCCAATATTTCATACCAGACTCTTGGGGCTTGTTTGATTCCATATAATGCCTTCTTCAATTTGCAGACCATATCTCCATTATCAAATTGTTGAAATCCATCCGGTTGCTCAATATATACTTCTTCTTCTAAATCACCATTTAGGAAGGCAGACTTGACATCCATCTGATATACCTTGAAGTCTTTGAAGGTAGAAAAGGCAAGAAATAATCTAATAGCTTCAATCCTTGCCACTGGAGCAAAAGTCTCTTCAAAGCCAACTCCTTCTATTTGAGAATAACCCTTATAGACCAATCTGGCTTTGTTTCTGATTACCTCACCATCCTCATTCAGTTTATTCTGGAAGGCCCACTTAGTTCCTATTACATTTTTGTCCTTTAGTCTTGGAATGAGATCCCAAGTGTGATTCTTTTCAATTTGCATCAACTCCTCCATTGCTTTAACCCAACTTTCATCATTGCATGCTTCACTTACTATTTTTGGTTCAACTTTTGAAATCAGACAATACTTCACTGAGTTTTGAGAAATATTTCTTCTTGTTTGAACACCTTTACTTCTATCTCCTATGATCTGGTCTTCAGAATGATTTGGTCTTTTATACGTGGGAGTTTTGGGAATCTCTTGCACTTCTAATTCTTGGACAGGTTCATTCAATCTTGTCTCTTCTTCTTATGTCTCTAGATTCTCTGGATCAGTCAAAATCTAGACTAGAGTTTGAACTTGTTCTTCTTGGTTTGTGATATCATTTTGATCATCAACTTCATACTCATAGTACCTTGAGGGATTTTCCATGCCTTCATGAACCTTCACATTTGTGCTTTCCACAATCTTTCTTAATCTCTTGTTATAACACTAGTAAGCTTTGCTTTGAGTAGAATAACCCAAGAATATTCCTTCATCACTCCTAGCATCAAACTTGCCAAGGTCTTCATCTCTTTTGATATAACATTTGTTACCAAAGACTCTAAAATACTTCATAGTAGGAGTGATGCCAAACCAAAGCTCATAAGGAGTCTTACCAGTCTTGCCTCTGATTTGTACCTGATTAAGAGTATAAACACCAGTGCTCATAGCTTCTCTCCAATAGATTTGAGGAACATTTGCTTCCATCATCACGGTCCTAGAAGCTTCCTGGATGGTCCGGCTCTTTCTCTCCACTACTCCATTATGCTATGGAGTCCTTGGAGTAGATAACTGTCTCTTTATCCCATGTTTCTCACAGAATTATATGAAATCTCTGGATGTGAATTCTCCACCTCTATCATACCTGAGATATTTTATGTTTATGCCAGTTTCATTTTCTACCATATCCTTGAATATTTTGAATTTCTCAAGTGCTTCAAATTTCTCCTTTAAGAAAGTCACCCACATCGTCCGGGAGTGGTCATTAATCAGCAACATAAAATATCTATCTCCTTGCAGACTCCTGATTCTTGTCAGACCACATAGATCAGTGTACACCAAGTCCAACAATCTGGTTGAAGAATGTTCCTTACTTTTGAATGAGACTCTATTATGCTTACCTAACTGACATTCCTTGCACAAGTTATTAGCAGGTTTCACCAATCTTGGAAGATCTCTTACAGCCTGGGTGTTGCTTATCTTAATGATATTATCAAAATTCACATGACACATTCTCCTATGCCACAACCAAATCTGATCAATTTGAACAAATAAGCAACTTTTGCCAATACCAACCAAGTGAAAGATGTTACCTTTTGTCTGAGTACCGGATGCAATCTCAATTCCAGAGCTTTCAAAGATCTTGTATTTTCCATTTTTGAACCAAAGATCATAACCTTTGTCTCCCAACTTCCCAACACTGAGAAAATTATGCTTTAAACCTTCAACATATAGAACATCACTGGTTTTGTTCTTTCCATCAAAAGAAATGCTTTAAGCCTTCATATCTTTCTAGGTTTATGAACTTATTCTTATCGCCAGTCATATGGTGAGAGCATCCACTGTCAATGACCCATTCATCCTTTTCTTCAACCTGAGCAACCAGAGCCCTTTCTATCTTATGATTGGCAGATTCAATAGGCATTGGATCTTCTTCCTTGATGGCAATAAACACCCAGTCACTTCCATATTTGGTTCCTATCTCAGATTCATCATCTGTTACTCCTTCATCATCATCTTCTTGAACATAGTAACACTTCTTTTGAAATCTTGATCTATTAGGGTTAGGCCTTGACAATCTTGAGGCAAAATGACCAATCTTGTTGCAATTGAAACATTTGAAAGGCAATTTTCCTTCATACTTACTGGATCCTCTTGGCAGTCTTTTTGCAATAAGGGCTTCAAGTTGTGCAGCTTCTGACTCATCTTCTTCCAGATCGTTTCTTTCTTTATCATACCATGTTGATTTCTTTGAGGAACTTTCTCCTAGATCATATCTTTGTTTTCCTTTTGTAGAGACACTAGCTTTAAATGTAGATTCAATCTTGGGGAGTGCATCTCCAAACTCAGCCAACTCAAATGCATCTAACTTTCCAACCAATTGATCCCTTGTAATGTTTGATAATGATCTGAATTTCTCAATAGTAGCAACCTTGTGTTTGTAAGTAGGAGGTAAGGATCGGAGAACTTTGGCAACAATCTCATCTTCATCCAATGTTCCACCAACACATCTAATGCCACAAACAAGCTCATTTACCCTTGGCATAAATGTAGTGATATTTTCATCTTTAGGCTTTTGAACTTTCCTTTTAGACTCTGTAACTTTGCACATTTAACATTTTTGTCTCCTTCATGTAGAATCTCCAGCTTTGTCCAGATTTCATAAGCATTTTTCAATCCCATAACATTTGTCAACTCTCAATCAAACAAGGCACTTAGTAGGGCTTCTTTATCTTGAAGATTATTTTCAGCATTTCTAATTTCATCTAGAGTTGTTAGACCATTCTTCGGAGGAATATACTCATTTGTAGTCATGTTCCAATACTACTCTCCCATGCATTGCAAGTGACATTCCATGCGACTTTTCCAAAGAGTGTAGTTTGTTCCATCAAACCTTGGACTGTCCTTGTAGGATGACATCCTAGATCTCCTCAAGTGGTTAAGCTTCTTCTAGAGGAACCCGCTCTGATAATAATTGTAGAGTTTAGGACAGACAATTGAGAGGGGGGGTGAATCAGTTGTCTCTAAAATTCTATTCCTTATTCACTTAAACCTTCTTATATTTCAATAGCATATCAATGATTCAATCATGGAAGCATAATGCAATAATTCAAGGGTAGAAACAAACTCAACACAAATAACACCAAGATTTTAATGTGGAAAACCCAATTAAGGGAAAACCACGGGGCGACTAACCCAAGATTATATTCTCTGTTAAAAGAATATGAAGAATAAAATGACACTTGCCAATTAGGGCTCACTACCTGAGCACACTGCTCATAAGAGGCCCATTGCCTACAGGAGACACACTGTCTACAAAAGCATATGGATATAACATACTTGAACTGGAAGTTAGCATCTTCACTATGCTAGAGTCAGTTCCATTAAAGCTCAACACTTCTGCTCTTATTTTTTCTACTCTTCCTTACCACCTTCTCATAATGTCCACATAGGGGATACTTTTGAAATGATTTCTCAACTCTTATTTATACATGACATCAACTTTGGAATGATCATCAAAGTCGGTACAACATACACTTATTTTATTATAGAGCAATTACAAAAATATCTTGACTTATTACAAAAACTTCATGTGCATCACTATACTGTCGGCCACACATAGTTGGGACTTCAATAATCTTAGAGGAACACTTCGTAAATCATTTTCAAGATCATCCACAACATGTGCAAATCATCCGGTCAGCCAAGACTGAGAAGAACACCATCACCCAAGTGTAAATCTTCAATTACGAGCTCAATCTTCAGTACATACCACCAACACAAACTAGATACAATCTAGAGACCCCCACAAGCTTGCTTGAATCACCAAGAACATCCGCACCACTTTTGCTTACTGTAATCATTCACATCTTCATCCAGAACTTCAAGAACATAGCTGGTCATCTCTGTCACATTAAAAGAATTGCTTGCGGGCCTCCAAACCATGAACCAATCTAGTTGTCAATGTCTATTAATATGCCAAACATGCCACTATATCTAAAGAACACGATATTACATTTCTGGATCTCACTGGACCTATTTGTGCCACTCTGTCACCTTTGAGCAACTGCCAAAACTGGTTTTACTCACATGGCCATAACTTCTTCAAATCTTCATGTGGACCTCTAAAATATTTACTAGAGCACCTTCAGACATATATCTACAAACTCTTTGATGCGCATACTCTGATCTTCAACTAGCTAGGATCTTTGCTTCATAGAACTTTACTGTCTTCATTGTTCTTCTCTATTTTTGATAGGGCTAATTTTCTCAATATCCTTAGCACAACTTATCTAATTCTTGGTATTAATGCAATAGGAGTATGTTGACATCAATGACAACACCATTTAGGGCCATACTTGCAACATCTCCTCCATCTCCAAGTCATTAACTGACACTGTGGACAACTAACAACCCTAACACATACATCTCTTCAACTGCATAGATGAGATCATACGCAAGGAAATAGGTCTCTGGATACCAACTACCTCTACCTCTCTACTAGAATCATCCACACATTTCATTGACTTATGCTGATAATCTATCACTACCTGGTGAGTATCTAACCAATCTATACCCAGTACTATATCATATGAACCAAGGGGTAGGATGCATAGATCAACTGTGGTAGATAGAGGACCAATCCTCAACTCACAACCATGCACTAGAGACTCAACTATGACCTTAGCCTTGGATGCTAACTCAACCTGCCACCTAACATCTTGGTTTGCTGCCATTAAGCCACAACACTCCACAAGAGAAGGAGAAACGAACGAATCAAAAGCACCAGAATAAAAAAGAATAGAAAAACCAATACCTCACATAAATCCAGAAGTCTCCACCATGGTGCCCTGATGCTCTGCCTAGCGGTTATCAACCATTGCAAAAACTCTGTGCAATCTACCTACATCACCTAAAGTCATCTTTGAAGCTACCGACCTATGTCCAAATCCTAAAGCATTCTTCTGAGGACACTTTCTAGCTATGTGGCCCTGTTAGCCGTAAGAGAAACAACCTGTGCCTCTACCAAATCCTCTGCCACTTTGAAAAGTATTAGACTACTGATAGCTCCCTCTGCTCACTACAGAGTGTGTGCTCTGAGCTAGCTGATCAAAGTGGTTACACCTGTTTCGCTGCCGAGACCAATCATTCCTATTCTAAAATCTATTACCCTGCTGAGACTGAGTATTCTTCGGTTTGGCCTGAGAGTACTAATGTTGCTGCTACTGTCCACCCTTTGAGGCTAGAAGAAAACCTCTATGAGAACCTGATGCATGAGTGTGACCACCACGAGAACTAAAACCTATAGAAGGTGCACTACCAATATGCACACTTGTATGTCCTCCAAGTGCCATCGCCAAATTCTCCTCTACTAAACAGGTTTCTCCACTGCTACCTCCATAGTCTTAGGTTCGAAGACATGAACCCCTCTACTGATTCGGGCATTCAAGCCCCTAATAAAATGTTGCACTAACATAGTCTCATCATAACCGATGCCTGCATTCTGCTTGAGCTCATAAAATCTACGCTCATACTGCTCTACTGACATGGCCATCTGCCTCAGCTCATGGAACTCATCTATACAACACTGCTTCTAGTGATCAGATAGGAACTGAGCTTTGAACCTCTCTAAGAACAACTCCCAAGACATAGTATTGATGTCCAGGTGCATCTTATGCTCCTCTAAATGCCACCAAGTTGAAGCAAAACCTCTGAGATGCAAGATATCACTTCTAGCCTTGGTGTTACTACCATATAGATGCATGGCAAAACACCTATCCAAATCTAGTAACCAGGTCTCTACCTCCAAGCCACTACCAGATCCATCAAAGGTGGGAGGACGTGCCCTCATAAGATCTCTCATGTGGCTGGCTAAGGTGGCCTCCTATTCAGCTGTCAATTCTCTCCTCCTAGGTGATCTCTCTCTTTCCCTAGGTTTTGGCTGATCTACTTCCTATCCCCTAGATGCTCTATCTCCTGTCTAGGACCTAGGTAGGCAAGGGCCTCCTCAAGTAATTGACGCAACTGAGCTCCATCCGGCTAACCTTGATTTTTCATATTCTGACCCCTGCCTTCCTGAGCACTCTCACAAGGGGAACTGGGAGGAGGTGTACCACCATCACCTCTCCCATGTCCTCTACCCCGACCATGACCTTGACCTCTACCTCAACCCCTAGGCATCTACCTACACATGTGCACAACACCAAAGGACAATTCAATACACACATTGAGGGAAATAATAGGGATATAATTTTAATCTATAGAGTTTAAGCACTAGGTTACATAATGGGCTCAATATTAACTAGAGTACTCAGTGTTTAAACTTGGCTCTAATACCAAATGTAATGCCCCGTCATGCAACCCTAGAGAGTTAGGTTAATTAAGCAATAAAATGCGGATTTTTTTTGAAACAAGTAAAAGTAATAATCACCAGATAAAATCACAACTATTTTCATCAATTTAACCATCTAACCAACTAACATCTCTAGGGAACATAACTGCATTAAGAACATAGATCCATAACAACATATTTCATCATAAGTACAAAGAAGATCATCATAACTTCTTTAATAATGTTTACAAATACAAAGAAGATCATGATACATCATATCATAAATACAAGGTTTCCTTAACCATTTACATCAAATTACATTATGAATAACATAGACACATAAATCTAGATTCAACTAGTTCAATGCACGTCTTTAGACACAGAACTGGAACTGTTAGTTACAAAGAATAAACCATGATGCCAAAGGACCAATGGATTAAGCTCTTCCACCCAACCATGTGGAACCTTGAGGTCCACCCATTGAGCTAGGAGATAACAATAAGGTCCCAGGGCAAGCATACAAGAACAAATGGCTAACTGAAGCAAGACTAACTTAGGTACAGGCATGACTGACATCATCAACTCCAAACATCCACCTGACATAAAAACACTAGAATGGGAAAGCTAGAATGCAGTAGGATGGAGTGTCATTGCATGTTCCTGCATGGGTTACCCTGACAGTCTCTCTCTAGATGCTGCCCCATAGATTAACACATACGGAAGCTAGAACCTCCTCATCCCACCCTTAGCCTAAACTAGCAGTAGAGGCGTGGGAGAGGTAAACAATTATCTTGCTTAGTGTGAAAAACTACACATTCCCCCTAGGTTAATTATTATAAAATTATCACTTGTTAACTACCTTTGATGGGTTACCCTGACAACCACTTTGGATGTTGGTCCCACATCAAAAGTCACTCCCCTTCCTACACCTAGGTAGCCCTACCAACCAAACAAGGATAGAGAACTTGATAACACCTCAATAGTGCAAGAAAGTCTCTCAACGAATAATTACTTGAGAATATTTCTTTCATAACATCAAAATCTCATATCAACCAAAAAGTGTCACAACATGATGCATAACTGAACATTCTATGCCTCTGGAGACCCACACAACCTAAGGAACAACCTAATAACTCAAATCACATAAAAATTCAATTTGATTTAAACTGACATTTGACATATCACTAGGACAAATTTTACATTAAGATAAAGAGAAAATATAATCTTACTACCTACGTAACAATTTATAGTACCTTTCTAACAATGCCCCACAATGTAAATAGAGAAGATTATAAGGCAAGATTTAAAAGAACTTTTATTCTTTTGATTAACTAAATGCAAGGAATTATAGACTATTTTACCTAATCTATTTTATTCGCTAAGAATCTACTCCATAAATTCTAAACCCCAAAAGAACTAAAAACATTCTTAATTCTAATTATACCTTACTTCCAAATAACTTGATTATTTAAACAAAGTAAAGTAAATTATAATATAACCCATTTCATTGATTTAACTAACAGTTATATTATGAATATAAATATCTTATATCCTACTGATAAACCTACTAATTCCTTTCTAGTTTACATAACCAATATCTAAAGCAAGCTTTGATTATTGTGTATATATATTTATAATTTCATAAACATTCCAGTCTGTATCATCAGACAATTATACATACAGATATGTCTACATCATAATTTAATTAAATGCTAAACACAACAATTTGATATTTAGAACATGGCAACAATAAGCTATGGATCTATAATATTTTCATTCTAATATTTTCCTAAACACCAGTTCAAGCACCAACTAATTTAAATAAATGAATTATCCTAAGCTCTAAATTAGTTAATTGTTTAATCAAGAAAATTAGTAAAATCCTATTAGATAATCGATGCAATCAAATTCTAATAGATCAGATTAGAAGTTTTTTATTACGGCTCAAAATTCCTAAACCTTGACAAAAAGTAACTTGCTATATGACAGGACTTGCTATTATGAATATCTAATAGATTTAAAATCATAAGTAATGAGGAAACAAATTAATATCTCCAGCCAACAAGAGGCCATTGTTGTAGATTATGGAGAAATTGAAGAAGGAACTAAGGAGATTGATATAAGCATTCAAACTGGGTTTTCATGCCATCAGAGAATCATGTGATGGAACCTAAAAGAAAAAGAAAATTTTCAAGATATGATAATAAAGAAGTTTTCAATAGAAAGTGTGTAAAAGGAGAATCGATCAGGTAACAAAATCCTATCTTATGGTTGCATAAAAAGATGAGACCTCATAAGAGATTCACAACCTAATTCTAACTAGATTATAAACATGGTTTGTAGATTGCTATAGGACGCCACAGTTGGAAGAGTTGACTGGTCTAAACCAATCGATTTTGTTTGATATAAAAAAATGGAATGGCCTTAGATAGATATGCAAAAAGATAGAAGAAATAGTATGAACATGACTATCAGTTTGAAATAATTCAAGAGTTACGTCTTAGGAAATGTAATTTATTCTATTTTGTTATTCTTTTCTTGTTGATCATGATACAATAATTTTGTTATGTAATGTGCGGCCTAGGCAAATGAGATGGATATCTACAGTGGTGATTATATGAGCATGATTGATCAGATTGCCACGCTGTGCAAAAGGGATAAATTTCTTGATTAAATAACAATATGAATAAAAGCTTCTGAGTACTTATAGTGATATTGCAATTCTATCCTTGTTTCCAGTCTTACAATCGTTGCCTAGCTTATGTCCTTTTGTTAGACATTGTTGCCTAAATGAGTGGTGTGGGAGGTTCACATAAGATGATGGAAGAAAGATAAAGAGAGATTAAAGATCCCATGATGCAGTTGGATTTAGGCCATAAAAAAGGTATGCACTTTTCACGAAGGAGATGGGTCACATCTATGGAAGATGAAGACAGAAGTGTATTTCCTAAATCAAGACATTGGCTTAGGGTTTCAAATATGGCCGTTTGGGAGTATGAAATCAACGGTCAAATGAAAATCATAGCAACACCGATTTTAAGAATCTTAATCAAAATTCAGCAAGGGGTTACAGATGTCAAAAATCCATAGATGTAGTCGGTAAAAGAAATGATTCATATCTATCACAGAAATTTTCTTTTGATAAAAAAGAAATTCATTACATGTTGTCAATATAGGACACGAACCTGCAGAGGTGAAAAGATTGAGTTTTCTTAATGTCTGTAGGTTTCAGACAAGTTCACTATTTCTCTCAATGCCTATGTAGGGCAGTTATGATGAAGTACATAGATGGTCACAAAACTGACAAAGTTAAGGAATTATTGAAAAATCTCAGACTCAGATGGTGACAGGAGAGCCAAGACAAAGATAGGTTTAAAGAACAATTTTCAAGATTAAATGCATACTCAATAGAATCCTACAGAGACTCAAACTAATTCCAACAAAATTCATTTAGTTACTTCAATAAACATACCTGGAAATAGCTTCAGAGTCCTTTTCTCATTCGAATTCCTCTCTTCTTTTCCCCAGTTCTTCCTCTGCCAAACTTCACCAACCTTTTTCTGTCCCCCCTGTGTCCCTTATTCTCCCCCTCAAATATGCTTCCCCATACAAAAATAGACAATAATAAATTCCCATATCCTCCATTTACTCCATTGTAGAAAAATCCACTATCTCCAAAATAATTGCATTAATTCACTATTTGCAGGAGATTTTCAAATCTCAAAATCTCACGACAACCCATACCAACAAATAAATTAATGGCAATTATAAGATAATATCTTTCATGTCAGATAGAAAAAAAAATCAATCAAGATAATATGAAATATTAATAATTTTATTATTATTACCATTAATTTAATTTCAATAAAACTTATTATTTAATCTTCTCAATTCTTCATTAATTAATTAACTAATATTAATGTATTTAAACTTGTTATTATTATTATTATTATTACTATGAAAATTAATAAATATTCTATAAATACACATCAACTATATAATTAAATATTGACACTATTACAAGAACAATTAAAGACAACCACATATCGAAGGATGACCAATACCTGAGGACAAGTACCAACTGATCAACAACTACACTCATGACTGGAAATACATGGATATTGACAAACTGAGGAACTTGGCTGACAGAAGGAACCCCATGTTATCTCCCATCCACATTATCCATTGGTATAGAGGCACACTCTGACTTGTTAATTTAGGTGGAGTCGATGCTCGGTACTTGCAACCTGCATCAAACCAAGGTGTTGTATACAAGCATAAACATATATATAATCAAACACACTGTGATAGGGAATCGCAGTGTAGCAAGGTGCTCATTATGAGTAGTACTACACTGTCCCTTCACTGAAAGCATGACATATAACATGACATCTCTAACTAATAATTAGGTATCATGACATCAAACAATCACATAAGGCATGATAACTCTAATCTGCATAATCATTTAACCATTAACTGATCATGTCAAAAATACATCATATACTATTCATAACATCAACAATGTCATCATAACAATTATAACTAAATATCCACAACTTCATCGGTAAGTCCATAATCCATGATGAGCATAAATAAGTAATCCATCATCCACATGTCTCAAAAATGTCTGGATATAAATGAAATACTAACAACTGTCAGAAAGCCAAAATGAGGGGCACTATAGATAACATACGAAGATACACTTTATTGGCAAATCAGTGAACTATCTATTTGAGAAACCTAGTTGTCAATGAACTTGTGAGTTCATGAACTGATTGATTCACCGGCTGGAGGCTAAAATTATTCATGCTTTAGAAACTTTGTGGATCCTTGAGATCAATGACAATATTTCCAACATGACCTGCATAAAGATTTGCGTCTTAACATAGTAGACAAAGGCCCTAGTGTTAAACCTAGAGATCTGATACCAAATGTAGGTTTCACAAACCATAAACTATATCACAAAAATAACTAAACACTTAAATTCTTATTAATATAAAATTGAAATGATACATCTTCAATATATGTAAAAAAGTCATATTACATCTTGAATGTACAAGTGCCTAATCTATGTGTTAGCACAAGAAATAACAACTCTAGCTCTCATGCCATATAGTCAACACTATACAAATATTGATGTACAAATACAAGAATTATACAAGTAATGATATATGAAACATAATCAATGAAGTCTCTAGATGCCACTAACCCCAATGGTCATCCACAAAGCTAAGAGATGAGAACATGGCTTAGGTACTTTTTCCCCCAACCACGAAGCTTATGTTTCCTTAGAATTCTTCCTACTTCGAAGAATACTTGACCCTACATGAAATTCCTAGCAACCTGGAAACAATAGGTAGGATGGAAACCTAGTGCAACCTGATATATCTACATACATTTCTAACATGAACATGAATACCCTACTATCAGCATATGGCGGAGAAATATATCAATATAATTTGATAGGAAAACATTCATCTATTTCAATAAAAACATGGCTTTGGCCAAAGCACTTATGAATATACTAATAGATCCTAAAAAGAGGAGCAACCTTCTCTGTTATCCCATATTCGGTACCCTTTTCCTGAAGGTAAACCCATCACACACATGGAAAATTAAACTACTTTCTTTACAAAGACAATCCATTGTAGGACATGCATATGCCCAATAATAATTTCTTTTTCTTTTCATGCAAAATTTAATGTGAATTGCAAACTACTTTTCTTGCAAATACAATATCTATGATGATTCTTTATGCATATCATACTTCTAACATGAACTTCATGTGATATTTATTTTAGATGCAAGTACTATCTAAAATTCATGTTTTCCTAACCATATTCATATTGTTTTTGTAACAGGGATAAAGAGATTTTGGTCATATAGAGAAAGATGCAAGTATTGATCATGATAATATGTGTGTGTGTGTAACCCTCATCATATGTGCAATTATCTCAAAAGAAAGACTAATTTAATGATTTCATGCTCACACTTGTAAAATCTGATTTCATGCTACATTTGTGATAAATTCTGAGATAAGGAAAAGTCGAATTAAACTATTTTCATATCATTATGCAAGATCCAATTTCATGCTACAATTGTGATAAATTTTGAGAAAAAGTTGAGTAAGATCATTCATGTTTTTGTACAGATTTTTATAATAGAAAAATGGATATGCCAAATGTGCCATAATTTCATAAAATTTACATTGTAAACAATAGAGATAAACCTATTCAATGTGGAATATTAATCCATCTTTTGAATTCATTCCACTAATCCACATACTTCTAAAGTTTCCTCATAACATAACCATGACCCTCTACCCCTCTGCCCAAGGTCACAGCTCACCATTGCCTAAATCTACAAGTTCTACTTAACTATGTCTCATATGAGTGAAAAATAACCCAACATTCAATGCAAGAGATGTACTTGATTTGGTTACCTGGTTTAACAAATTTTAAGTCTGTCAGTAATTAAAAATCAATTTGAATGTCTGACAACTAATCTCATCTTTGACCATGTGCCTTTGTATTTAACACACAGGTATGCTGAGATTAAATCTGAAATTATTCCCAGATGTGGTAAATTGGATATAATAAAAGAATGTTTCAATATTTAAAAATGTTGGTTCATTATTGCCTACCCAAAGGTGCTAGAAGATTCAATCCAATAAGAAAAACTTATTATATTTGAATCATGTCATCATTCTATAGAATGCAGGATCAAGATCTATTTTGCAAGCGTAAGTTTGTGTATTCATGTAACCTTTCCTAGTTTTTCCATGCTAAATTAATCTTTTAAAAAAAGTATATCAATCGAATAGGAATTTGTTACAGTTTTTAGACAAGGAATCAGTTAAAAAAAAGTAGAAAACCTATTTGTAAACTACAACCTAAATACAATAATAGTGTACCTCAACCCCTTTCTCTAGCCGTCTCTCTGTCAAAATTAAACTCGACCTTCCTAATTCACCCTTCATATCCTTATGACCTTTTTTCTCTAGATTTTATATATTTTCCTTTCCTATTTTGGAAATTTTACAAAAGTCGACCTAGAAATACTTTACTTTAGTTCTGAGAATAAACTAACACTTTTTCATCAAAATTAGGATGCATGAATAGCCCAATTTGTTATATATTTAGTTTAATTTTGTAAACTTCACTTTACCACTATTGTTATATAATTAGCCATGAATATATGTGTTTAATATATATACTAAAATCAATCACTATATATAAGAATGTACATAGTAAGAAAAATTACAAATATGTAAACTAATCATTTAAACCATCATAATCATAAACAATATTTAAAGTATAATGCACAATTAAAACTATGTATCCATGTAACACAAATGCATAATGAAACCATTCATAATGTAATATGTATACAACTACGTGAGTGTGTGTGTACATTAGGTTTTCTGTCATGTCAACTCTTTCCGGGTGGCTAGGACACTTCTACCTCAACCATGTTCTCATCTTTGACATGTTCTTGAACTCATTCATACTCAAATTCTCATCAATAGGTTAGCCCATAAAACCATAGCCGAAGCACAAACAATATATAAAATCATAATCATAAACATAATAATTCATCATCATTTCAATTTCAATTTTATGCATTTTTAGACATAACAAAAAATTACCATTCATGCACATGTAATTATCCAATAATCAAATAATCGTAAGGTAATGTCCAATAGTCTCATCAAATATACTGAGTTATAAATGCAAGCAAAATGTCAAGCTATGACAAGACCTGAAGTTTGAGGTTGAGGTATTGAAAGGGTACAGACACAAAGCTATAGATATCAGCACCAAGGCACATGACCTCTTGACCAATGTGATGAAAATTTTGGAAGAACTCCTTGGGAAAATGGTAGATGAAAAAGAGACATATGAAGAATAGGCCGCCGTTGGAGTGTGCAAGGCCAAGTATGAGCCAATTTTGAAGGATCATGTTGGACATTTTTCAGAGAAAACCATTGTTGAAGTCATGGACTTATCAGAAAAGGTAAAGTCATATAAAGAGAAGTTAGATATCTAGACTAACAAGTGGATATCAATAGGTGAGCAACTCTAGATGCAGGAGTATGCCAAGGTCAAGGCCCAAAATTTTGACAAAACTAATATAGAGAAAAAAATCGTAGCATATGATTAGTATAAGAATCTAGAATACGGTGGCATGTTGGTTGAAGAGGATATAGGGTCAGATACAGAGTAGTCTAATGTCTTGGTGATGAATTTTTTAGCAGTAGGATGTATATCAAGAAGGCTATCCAAATAAGTGGTGATGTAGGTACCACTAGATCCAGTGGGAATATTCTAGAGGATGCACTTTGAAGATGTTGAGGAATATATTGGGTGCTAGTTGTCATCCATTCCTGATTGCCAACTAGAAATCATGTGCTTTGTTTTGTGACCATGGATATTTTTGATGGAATCTTAGTCGTTGATCTTTGTAACTGATTCCAGATCCTTATCCTATAAAAGGATCTGAATCATTTGTAAATAGGGAGATTGAATTGATGAAATTTTTTAAGCATTAAGTATGTATTTCTTACAACTTTGTGACTTAGCTCATGGTTCTTTCTCAATCAGTGAAGATATTTGTATATCTTTGTGCATACACTAGTAGAAATATGGCAAATAAATGACTAGGTGACTAAAACTTTTAGTCACGTGACCAAATTTTTTTGTAACACAACTATAAATGACTAATTTGGTCATTGGGCAAAAAACATAACTAAATAATTGGTTAGACAAATAAAAATGACTAAATAAATGACTATTACTCCTCTATTCTTTTTTCTTTCCAATTTGATCATAATCCATGAATTCAAAGACAATACAAGGAAAGGCAACAAATGCCCACTTAGACCAAAGGAATAAAGGGAGAGAAAGGATTGAACAAAGGGTTAAGAAGAAAAAAGACAAATCATACAATAAGAAATATACAAAAAAAATTAAAAATGAGACAAGAAAATAGACAAACTGGATAGATACAAATAAAATAAAGACAAAATTATTAATTAAAAAACTTTTAAATATAGTATAATATTGATAAATTATTTAACTTTGCAAGTCCAGTATGCACAAGTATAATTTAAGTTAAATTAATTTAAATTATATAATTTAATAACTTAAGTTGTATAATTTATAACTTATACACAAATAAAAATGACTAAATAATTAGTCACACAAATAAAAATTAGAGAATATGATATTAAAGTGGATAATTAAAAAAAATATTTCGAATTGAAGAAGTGGGTTGTATTATAATATAATATAATAATAATATATTATATTACAATACAATATAATATAGTATATTATAATATAATATGATATAATATATATAATATTACAATATTATATTTATATTATAATGTATTTAATATTATATAATAATATATTTAATATTATAAAATTATATAATATATATTATATAGTATTATATTATAATATAATAGAATAGAAGATGCAAAGTATACTTTCACACCCAAGCATAGTAGGTTACTTGAAGGCATTCATAAACATTGCCTTGACAACCAATGCAGATTCATAAACATTATTAGGGAGGCTATTGACATTGTTCCAAGCCTTTATATTGGTATGCTATATAGTCTAAATGCCTTTAGAATGATTAAAAAATATGGTTAAAGACTTTGGAAGTTTTAAAAAAGCCTTAGTGGCATGTAAAGTTCATATTTGAATTTGGCAAGAAAGTCCTAGACATGTGGCACTCTATGGTTGGCCAATGCATAGTGGCCAAACCATGAGTGATCACCTTTGGGATTGGCTAATAAGCACGTTCCATTAGATATTGATCCTAACATCACAACAATTAAACACGACTTCAATTACATGGAACTTACGTTCTAATTTGACATTACCCTTCATCTTAACTTTGACAACCTAAATCATTAATAATTGACATCCACTACCCCACCTAAGTTGTGTGGTCATTAATGAATATATAGTGGTGAACCAAAAGAGGTGGTAGCTAAACTTACATCATTTAGTTTTTGATTAGTCTCCATGTGTTGGTCAACTAATCCATCAACCTCCTCACACAAATTATAGATCTAATACTACATGTTCGATCATTAGTCTCTTCATTGGCACATGTGAAAGCTTCTCCTGATGGACCTGCGATTGGTACATGGTATCATTCTACAGTACATACATGGACTTGTTAGATTTAGGGCAGACAACTAAGAGGGGGGGTGAATCAGTTGTCACAAACTTTCTTGCAATTTAATCACTTAAATCCTTTTCTTAATTTAGCAGCATAATAATAATTCAATCATAGAAACGTAATGTAGCAATTCAAGAGTAGAAACACATTAACACATATGACACCAAGATTTTGACATGTAAAACCTAGTTAAGGGAAAAACCACAGGGTGACTAACCCAAGATTGTATTCTCTGTTAAAAGAATAGAAAGAACAAAATGGCACATGCCAATTAGGGCTCACTGCCAGAGCACACTGCTCACAAGAGGCTCATTTCCTACAAGAGACACATTGTCTACAGAATAAGTATCACATACTTGAACTGAAGAATAGCATCTTCACCATGCTTGAGTCAGTTCCATTTAGGCTCAACACTCCTGCTCTGCTCCTCTCTACCACACTCTCATCTCAACAAGATACCACTTTTGAAATGACTTTACAACTCCTTATTTATACAAGACATTGACTTAGGAATAGCCATCCAAGTCGACATACATTACAAAGCAAATATATAAATGCAACATGACTAATTACAAAAAGACTTCATGCGGATCAACACACTGTCGGCCACATAGATCTAAGACTCCAATATTCCTTTAGGAACATGCCATTCTTCACAAAACATCTCCAAGATCATCCGCAGGATGTGTAACTCATCCAGTCGACTAGACTCAGGAAGAGCATCATCATCCAGAATTAATTCTTTATTTACTAGCTTCAATATTCAATGTAGACCACCAACACAAACTAGACACAATCCAAAGACCTCCACAAGATTGCCTGAATCACCAAGAACATCCACACTACTACTGTCTATTGAAATCATTCTCTCCTTCATTCGAAACCTCAAGAACATAGTCTGTCATCACTGTCATATTGGAATAGATGCTTGCAGACCTCTAGATCACGAACCAATTGAGTTGTCACTTCACATTGACTTCCAAAACACTCCACCAAATCTGCAGAATAGGATATTTCATTTCCAGATCTCACCGGACCTATCTGTATCACTCTGTCACCTCTGAACATCTGCCAGAACTAGTTTTACTTAAGTAGTCATAACTTCTTCTGATCTTCATGCGGACCTTTGAAATCTTTACTCCATCATCTCAAGACATATCTACAAACCCTTTGAAGCACATCTTCTAAT
Organism: Cunninghamia lanceolata; assembly: GCA_027924645.1. Lineage (NCBI taxonomy): Eukaryota > Viridiplantae > Streptophyta > Pinopsida > Cupressales > Cupressaceae > Cunninghamia > Cunninghamia lanceolata. The sequence continues at coordinate 589,926 of BSBN01000135.1, read as the reverse complement.
CCTCATCTTATCTGGGATCTTTACCTCACTGTTTTCACTGATCTTCTCTATTCCTGATTAGGACTAATTTTATCAATATCCTTAGCACACAGCGCATCCAATCCTTATCATGAATGCAACAGGAGTATGTTGACATCAATGAGAACACCGGTTAGGCCCATACTTGCAACAATCTCCCCCTTTGTCATTCATGGCAACATTTGATGTGAAAAATTGTTATAACTATCAAGACAAGAACTTCTCCTCACTGTCACAACTCCCCCTATTAGCAACAACCATTCACATGTCTTCTCTTCCTTTCCTACTCCCCCTTTACTTGTTTTTCACGTCTTCTCTCCCCCTTTGACATCAATGGCAAAGGGCACATACTTGTATTACTTTTAAAATCATACCAGCTGCTCCCCCTGAGTGGCAGCTTCCCAAACATCAATCTGGATCACAAGATGTGACTGTGAGAACCACCGGACTTATGCACATCAGTGCACCTTAGTTCATAACTAGAGGGGTAATAACCCCTAACTTCTCCCTGAGATACTCAAAAGAGTCCTTAGGAAGAGGTTTAGTAAAAATATCTGCAATCTGATCCTTGGAGGGCACAAACTCCAATCTGACTTCATTCTTGTTCACTTGTTCTCTCAAAAAGTGAAACTTGATGGATATATGTTTGATCTTTAAATGCAACACAGGATTCTTAGATATATTTATTGCACTTGAATTGTCATAGAAGATTGTGATAGGTTCCTCATACTCCACTCTGATATCTCTTACCATTTGCTTCATCCACAAAACTTGAGTGCAACTTCCTATTGTTGCAATATATTTTGCTTCAGCTGTGGACATAGATATTGCCTCTTGTTTCTTTCTTAGCCAAGAAACCAATCTCTTCCGTAAAAAGAATGCTCCACCACTGGTACTCTTCTGGTCATTCACATCTCCTGCCCAATCCACATCTGTATATGCATGAAGAGAGAAATCATGGTCTCTAGGATACCACAAACTATACTCAACTGTCCCTTTTAGATATCTAAAAATCCTCTTGATTGCCATGACATGAGATTCTCTAGGATCAGCATGGAATCTAGCAACAAGACCAACAGAATTCATAATGTCAAGTCTAGTTTGAGTGAGATACAATAATCCTCCAATCATTGACTTGTACTTTTTCTAATCAGCCTTAGGAGATTTATCATCTTTTCTCAATTTACATCTGGTTGCTATGGGAATATTCATTGGTTTTGAGTCTTCCATCCCAAATTTCTTCAACAATTCTTTCACATATTTGGTTTGAGCAATGAAGATTGCTTTCTTTCTTTGAGTGATTTGCAGACCCAAGAAGAAATTCATTTCCCCAAACATGGACATCTCAAATTCATTTTTCATTTGATTTGCAAAGGTTCTGCACATACTATCTCTTCCTCCAAAAATGATATCATCAACAAACACTTCAACTATCAAGATATTTTCATGATCAATTTTGAAATACAAATTAATATCAACAGTACCTTTATTGAAACCAATCTTCAAAAGATGCTTATCCAATCTTTCATACCAGGCTCTTGGGGCTTGCTTCAATCCATACAGTGCTTTCTTCAACTTGCAGACCATATCACCATGATCAGACAATTGAAATCCATCCGGTTGCTCAAAATATACTTCTTCGAAGTCACCATTCAGGAAGGTAGATTTGACATCCATCTGATATACTTTGAAATCCTTGAAGGCAACAAAAGAAAGAAATAATCTGACTGCTTCAATTCTTGCCACCAGATCAAAAGTTTCTTCAAAATCAACTCCTTCTACTTGGGAGTAACCCTTGCAAACCAATCTGGCTTTGTTTCTGACTACATCACCATCTTCATTCAGTTTATTCTGAAAGACCCATTTGGTTCCAATCACATTCTTGTTTTTAGGTCTGGGAACAAGATCCCAAGTGTGATTTTTCTCAATTTGCATCAGCTCTTCCTTCATTGCTTTAGTCCAAGCTTCATTCATTGTCTTAGGTTCAATCTTTGAAATTAGACAATACTCTTCTGAATCTTGAGCAATCCTTCTTCTAGTTTGTACACCTTTGCTTTTGTCACTTATGATCTGATCTTTAGAGTGATTTAGTCTTCCATACCTAGGAACTTTGGGAGCTTTTTGTACTTCTGATTCTTGAACAGGTTCATTCAAACTTATCTCTTCTTGATTTACCTAACCAGTTTGAATCTAAATTTCAGAGGGGGCTTGAACTTCTTGAATAAAAACATCATTCTAATCATCTTCATAATATTCATAAAACCTTGAGGGTTTCTTAATACCTTCATCAACCTTCACATTTGTACTTTCCACAATCTTCCTTAATCTCTTGTTATAACACCGGTATGCTTTGCTTCGAGTAGAATAACCCAAGAATATTCCTTCATCACTTCTAGCATCAAATTTTCCTAAATCTTCATCTCTTTTAATGTAACATTTGCTACCAAAGACTCTGAAATACCTCACAGTGGGAGTGATGCCAAACCAAAGTTCATAGGGAGTCTTACCGATATTGCTTCTGATTTGTACTCAATTGAGAGTATAGACTGCAATGCTAACAGCTTCTCTCCAATAGATCTGAGGAACATTTGCTTCCATCATCATGGTTCTAGATGCTTCCTGGATGGTCTAGTTCTTTCTCTCCACTACTCCATTCTGCTGTGGGGTCCTAAGAGCAGACAACTGTCTTTTTATTCCATGTTTCTCACAGAATTCTATGAACTCACCGGATGTGAATTCTCCACCTCTGTCAGACCTCAGACATTTTAATTTTAATCCAGTTTCATTCTCTACCATAGCCTTGAATATTTTGAATTTCTCAAGAGCTTTTGATTTCTCTTTTAGAAAAGTAACCCACATCATCTGGGAATAGTCATCAATTAATAACATGAAGTATCTATCACCTTGCACACTCCTGATTCTTGCTGGACCACATAGGTCAGTATGAACTAGGTCCAATAAACCGGTAGAGGACTGTTCCTTACTTTTGAATGTGACTCTGCTCTTCTTACCCAACTGACATTCTTTGCACAAGCTATTAGTACGTTTCAAAAGTCTTGGAAGATCTCTTACAGCTTGAGTTTTGCTTATCTTGATGATATTATCAAAATTTACATGACACATTCTCCTATGCCACAACCAACTCTAATCAATTTGAACAAATATGCAACTTTTACCAGTACCAACCAAGTGGAAGATTTTACCTTTAGTTTGAGTACTAGATGCAATCTATTTTCTGGAACTTTCAAAGATCTTGCATTTTGCATTCTTGAATCAAAGATCATAGCCTTTGTCCACCAACTATCCAACACTGAGAAGATTGTGCTTCAAACCTTCAACATATAGTACATTACTGTTTTGTTCTTTCCATCAAAAGAAATCGTTCCTCTTCCTTTGATTCTACCAGCAAAATTATCACCAAACTTTACCACTCCTCCTTCATACCTTTCCAAATCTATGAACTTATTTTTGTCACCTATCATATGGCGAGAGTATCCACTGTTAATGACCTGATCATCCTATTCTTCAACTTGGGCAGCCAGAGCTCTTTCCACAATTTTATGATTAACACTGGATCTTCTTCCTTGATGGCAATAAACACCCAGTCACTTCCAAATTTGTTTCCTATCTCTAATTCATCATTTGTTACTCCTTCATTATCATCATCTTCATGAACATAGTAACAAATCTTTTGGAACCTTGATCTGTTAGGATTTGGCCTTGAAAATCTTTCCAGATACCTTGAGGCAAAATGACCAATCTTATTGTAGTTAAAACACTTAAAAGACAATTTTCCCTTATACTTACCGGATCCTCTTGGCAGTCTTTTTGCAATAAGGGCTTCAAGTTGAGAAGCTTTTGTTTCATCTTCTTCCATGTCTTTTCTAGCTTTTTCATACCATGATAATTTCCTTGAAGAGTTTTCTCCTGGATCAAACTTTTGTTTTCCTTTAACAGAAGCAATAGCTTTGAATGCAGATTCAGTCTTGGTGGTTGCATCTCCAAACTTAGTCAATTCAAATGCAACCAATTTACCAACCAATTGATCTCTTGTGATACCTAAAATAGATCTGAATTCTTCAATAGCAGCAACCTTGTACTTGTAAGAATTAGGAAGGGATCTGAGAACTTTACCAACGATCTCATCTTCATCCAAGACTCCACCAACACATCTAATGCCACAAACAAGTTCATTTACTCTTGGCATAAAAGTAGTGATATTTTCATCTTCTCTCATCTTTAGATTTTTGAATTTTCCTTTTAGACTCTATAGCTTGGCACATTTAACATACTTGTCTCCCTCATGCAGAAGTTCCATTTTTTCCCAAATCTCAAAAGCAGTTTGTAGGTCAACAACATTTGTCAGCTCTGAATCAAACAAGGCACTTAGAAGAGCTTCCTTAGTCCACAAATTATTTTCAGCATCTCTGGTTTCATCTACAGTTCTCAGACCATTCTGTGGAGGAGTATACTTCTTTGAAGCCATAGTCCAATATTGCATTCCCATACATTGCAAGTCACATTCCATGTGACTTTTCCAAAGAGTGAAATTGGTTCCATTGAACCTCGGGCTATCCTTCTTGTAGGATGACATCCTAGATCTCCTCAAGCAGTTAAGCTCTTTTAGAGGAACTTAGCTCTGATACCAATTGTTAAATTTAGGGCAGACAACTAAGAGGGGGGTGAATCAATTGTCACAAACTTTCTTGCAATTTAATCACTTAAATCCTTTTCTTAATTCAGCAGCATAATAATAATTCAATCATAGAAACATAATGCAACAATTCAAAAGTAGAAACACATTAACACATATGACACCAAGATTTTGACGTGGAAAACCTAGTTAAGGGAAAAACCACAGGGTGACAAACCCAAGATTGTATTCTCTGTTAGAAGAATAGAAAGAACAAAATGACACATGCTAATTAGGGCTCACTACCCGAGCACACTGCTCACAAGAGGCTCATTGCCTACAAGAGACACACTGTCTACAGAATAAGTATCACGTACTTGAATTGAAGAATAGCATCTTCACCATGCTTGAGTCAGTTCCATTTAGGCTCAATACTCCTTCTCTACTCCTCTACCACACTCTCGTCTCAACAAGATACCACTTTTGAAATGACTTTACAACTCCTTATTTATACAAGATATTGACTTAGGAATAGCCATCCAAGTCAGCATACATTACAGAGAAAATATATAAATGCAACATGACTAATTACAAAAAGAATTCATGCGAATCAACACACTGTCGGCCACATAGATATGAGACTCCAATATTCCTTTAGGAACATGCCATTCTTCATAGAACATCTCCAAGATCATCTGCAGGATGTGTAACTCGTCTGGTCGACCAGACTCAGGAAGAGCATCGTCATCAGAAAGTAATTCTTTATTTACTAGCTTCGATCTTTAATATAAACCACCAACATGAACTTGACACAATTCAAAGAACTCCACAAGCTTGCCTGAATCACCAAGAACATCCACATTACTACTGTCTATTGAAATCATTCTCTCCTTCATCCAGAACCTCAAGAACACAGTCTGTCATCACTGTCATATTGGAATAGATGCTTGCAGACCTCCAGATCACAAACTAATTGAGTTGTCACTTCACATTGACTTCCAAAACACTCCACCAAATCCACATAATGGGATATTTCATTTCTGGATCTCACCGGACCTATCTATATCACTTTGTCACCTCTGAACATCTACCAGAACTGGTTTTACTTAAGTGGTCATAACTTCTTCAGATCTTCATACGGACCTTTGAAATCTTTACTAGATCATCTCAAGACACATATCTACAAACCTTTTAAAGTACATCCTTTGATCTTCATCTTATATGGGATCGTTACCTCACTGTCTTCACTAATCTTCCATGTTCCTGATTAGGACTAATTTTCTCAATATCCTTAGCACACAACTCATCCAATCCTTATCATCAATGCAACAGGAGTATGTTGACATCAATGACAACACCAGTTAGGCCCATACTTGCAATAGGACTTTCCTTTCGACAATAAAATTGACATTCATAGTTCTTCACGAATGACACTCCATTACATATTTTGGGCATTGTCGTAGGCAAATTTTCCCATCTTGAGGTTTTTGGTTGTGCATCTTACCTAAGAACCATATAAGTTTGCAATACAATTAAGAAGTCTATAAGTTCTCAATAAGATTAAAATATGAAAACAACATGAGGCACCTTACAGAATATACATTCAAATTAATTTGTCACTTAAAACCCATTGAGATGACTTTAAATCAAATCCAAATTTGGGTAAGTTAATCAGTCATGCCTGCGTATAATTTAACATAAAATAATTAAATTTCAATTCACAAGCATAGGAAAAATAACAAACTATATTCATATTTCCAAAAATGTTTAGCTCACTCCAGATTGATCAAATTGATGAAAGAAGACAACAAGAGGCCGGTCAGTTGGTTTTCACAAAGGGTTTGGTACAACCATGGCTCTGGCTGCTGATCCAAGCAAGGGAAGCTTGGAAAGAAAGAGCAAAGAATCCGTCTTCTTTTGCCAAGTGAGACGAAGGATCTCAATGAAAATCAGCCATTGAGCTTGCCTCTGAATAGAACCGATTTGAGGGGAAACGATGGGATTTTCCATGGAAAAAGAAGTAGACGTTTAAGGTTTGGGCATCTCGGTAGTTGCTATCATAGAAAATTTAGTCACAGGGGATAGAGAAAGAGTGAGAATATGTCATTGCCCATAGAATTCCCAGATATGCAAGTTGAATCAACAGAATTTCATTTAAAAGTAGCAAAATTTGGTCCTTTACCACGAGAAAGAGATTTTGACCATAGTTTTCCAGGTGGAATAAGAAGGCAGGCTAGGCATGGACATGGACATGAAGATGAATAAAAGGAAGGGGAGTAGCAACATAGGGGTCATAAGACATTATCAACGACAATAGCAACCGTCGCCCTTTGGATGATGATGACATCGCCCTCCTCAAAACCTATGTAATATCTCTTTTCATAAATACTTTTTTCTCTATTATCACTTTTCCCCTCATATTTGCTCTTTTGAAACACTATATTTTTGCTCTAGGGTTTGGGGTCTTATTTGACTCCTATAAAGAAAGTTGGGAAGGAAATCAAAGAAATGGCAAAGAAGGTTAATGATCTATGTGGTGAGTGGAATACCTTATAAAACCCTAATTTAAATAAACCTTAATAGTTATATTTGTTTGGCTCCGTTACTATTAAAATAGAAGGATTCTGGAACCCCATGCTTTGATAATTTTCTCTTATGGCACGTTCATATATAATAGGACATGTAAGATGCAAATGGTAAAGGATACTGAGTAAAGAAATTATTGCCAACAAGTTCATTTTACATTCACCTGGGAGCTTGTGTCTTCTTAACATAGTATTTTAACAACTATTTTTATAAGGAAAGCCACAGAAGTTGGGGAATGCTCAAACAATGGTGTCTGAGTCTTAAAACAACATAAAAATCTTAAATAAAAGTTCATAAAAATGGCACTGATGAGAGTGGTCTTTCCACTTCCTGTTCAAACAACAATCCCATTTTTTTGCCCTCCTTCAAAAGTACAAGTAATTCCCCAAAGAACAAGAGGGATGTTTGATCTATACCTAATATGCACTGACACATAATATAGTTTAGGAAATACATCACTACAAGCTCAAATTATACTCCAATAAACAAAAAATATAGTTGGGAAGGTTTGGAATTTAGTCATCTGGATAGGAATCCCAACTAAAGATACCTTCAAGTCTTGCAATTCCACTTTACCATGGGAGGACCAATCCTCTAGTCTCTTACTAGATTCTATTATTTCTAGTGCTTCACAAGGAATGCACATGTATTACTTGATGTGTTCTACAGATACAATATAGTTTACCAGTGTGCATTGGTTTTGGATACTGAAAACCAGTGATATGTTCATAGAGAGGCCATAGGATAGGGCCATCCCAACAAAACCTATACCAGTTCAGATCACTAGTTAAGATTCTCTTTATGCAATAGTTTACTATAACAATAGAGGATCTAGAACAAGCAAACAAACAAATAATCTTTAGTTCCATCTTACCAGGATTGAAGGTGCCTGTTGGGAGTAGGACCGTAGCAAGAGCAGATGAGAAAAGAACTATAGAACTTAATACCTCTAAATGTTGAATCAACCATTCATTAGTTGCAAAACTATGGAAAAATGGACTTGAATTTTTGTCAAGCAGGTCCAAGTTCTTCTTCATAAATTGATCCTGCACCTTGAAAGCCTGATTGTCATGGCTCTTGATATTGACTCACCAAAATGATTTGCAATAGGTGATTTTGTTGTACCATTGAGTCTCATCAATTCTCTAGCAAAAGCAAAGTGGTATTTTTGTTTTCAATTGACAAAAGCATAATTTAGTTCTCTAGCAAATATTGTCATAGCCAAAAGACTTTATCTTATGGTCAATACTTGAAATACTTACATAGAAAAAGGTTAAGTTCCATCTCAAACAACTAAATAATATAAAAATAAGGCTTTACCTAAAGTTGAATTGTCAAATAAATCATTGGCAGGGTAGCAAACAAAACTTGCCATGTCACAACAGCTACAACACCAAGATTACTGTAAGTAGTCATAGTGGAACACATAGTAAAGGTAAAGCTAAAAGTAAGGTCGACATCAAGAATGCTCAAATTTGAAGAAACCTGGGAAGTTAATTAAAGAAAAATAAAAACAATTTACTATCTTAAAATACATTGAATGATGCTTTTGATAAATCATCATCAAGAAAAGAAACAATTACATAATGATAGGCCTCAAAAAGTACCTTGCTTAGAATTCTTCCTAATGGTGTGGCATCAGAAAATGCCATTGGTGCTTGGAATAAGGAAGTCATGAGCTCAAAAAAGAAAGACTTTGATGCTTCAAGCCCCAAAATGACTACAAAGATTGATCGAAGGAATATAAAAATTAAAGAAGAAAATGAAATACTTGAGTAGACTATGATTAGCATCAATGTGCTAACTTGGGGACTTTACACCTTAGTAGCCATCCAAGTATTTCCCAAAATCTACTCAGTCAAAAATACAAGATGAGAAAGACCAGCGATGGAACAATACAAGAAACCTCTGTTCTATTTCAAATAATCAATGTATGGCATTAGACCAGTATCCCCAATTTCCTTTTCTTCATGTTTAACTAACTGATCCACTTTAGGTGCTCTACATGATTTCTCTTGTCCTTTCTAGGACTTGACCTTTTGAATTTCTCTTTCTTGAATCACAGGTTTTCCTTTAGAGGGTGGCATTGTAACTGCTGATTTGTTAGAAGCTAAAGACAATAGACAATAAAAATAATATTGCAATATCAACTATGTTGGTAGTTAGAAAAACACATTTAATTATCTACTTTAACCTAAAAGTATAAATAATATCAGATCTATTCATATCTTTTCAATGTTCAGGATTCTCAAAAGTTTGACAACTTTCTTGTTTCAAGACACATAATATATGCAATTTCTTTAAGAGCACCAAACCAGCTCCCTTGAATTTGCAACATTCTTTAAGATTGTTTAGCTATTTCTATCATCTATGTTTAGGCATCTTATTGAATGTAGATAGAAGTTTTCATGATTTTTATTTTTGTATTCTAGGGTTTTTCCTAAAGCTACTTTTTTCAAATCCTTCTTTGAGGTTATGTATGTCAATTTAGGCCATTCTTCCTCTTCAAACTACCTGATGACTTTATCTTGCGTTGAGCCACTTTTTAATTTACAAAGAGTTCCAGTGAGATTCATAGAATATGCTAATTCAATAGATGTTTTCATGGTAATAGGCAAAGTTCAAAGGATCTGATGAATCTATCCACAATGTTAAGTTGAAAATTGAAAGTCGTCATCATCCATTTTCCAAAATAAAGATCTGTTGTGAATTAGGCTTGAGCCTGTCAAGAGTTGGTGAGGTGACCATGATAAGAGAGAGCACAACTTTGTTGTGTTGGACAATGGGGGTTATTGTGCTAGTCAAAAACTCATTTTTCTATTATGCTTATCAGTTACAACTTACAATACTGAAATACTTAACAAATAACTTGTATGTATCATTAATATGCTTGGATTTTAATCCATCTTGCAAAAACTTGTTTATATTCAAATATTACACCCAAAATTAAGAATAACAGAATCTTTTTTAAGTTAAGTGAATATCTTGTTTATTAGTTTTTGGGAGTGCCTACCGAATGATTTTAGAATTCTAATCTAACAAGTTGTCTGTGTTGTTAATGATTCAGGTTTTAGACATTGAGAAATTTGGTGCCACACAGTGATCAAAAGAGAGACAAAGCATCCTTTCTTCTTGAGGTAATTCTATGTAGATTTGTTGAGTTTTCCTTCTAATATATGAAATGAATTATAGAGGCACATGAACAATGTAGTATTGCAGAACACAATATTGTCCTTGAGTCCACATCTTGGTTTACATGTCTTGGCCAGGTTATTGATTACATACAACCTTTACATGAAAAGGTCCAAAAGTATGAGGCAGTAGAGCAAAGATGGAACCAGGAAAGAATGAAAACTATGGTTTCGGATTTATGTAATATGAATATTTTTGTTGCGTACTATGATTGGAACAGGGATTTGTGATTTTTAGCTCTTTATTTTGGATCCTAGTTTACAATTTTCTCTATATTCATTTTTAGGTTTCCTTTCTTACAGTCCTAATGTTTATTACTAAGTCTTGTATAATTCATGCTATGAAGCTTATTCCACACTTCAAATGCCAAATTGTCTAGTTGTAGGAACAACTCAACTCATTTTGTGTATTTTGGAATAATATATGTACTGAAGATGTTGATGTCAAAATATATTTGAAATGTGAAATCTATAAATTTATACTGATAATATTTTGTTTATTTGAGATAGAAAAGCCCAGTCCATGGACAATTACCTGTAGATGGCTATCAAACTATTGCTAGCACTATTGTAGAGTCAAAACAAAATAGTGAAATTGCTGAACCAAACAAATCTAGAGCTTCAAATGTAACAATACATGATGAAATTAGCACTGCTTCTTAAGCTATGCACCCAAATTTGTAGAATCTACTGCAGACTAACAAGTCAACTCCACTTATTCCTGGCTGTCAACTGTATAGAGAAAGGGAAAATATTAGGGTTTTCAACAAGTCAGTTCCCTTATGTACTCTCCATTTGGAAGGAATTTGACAGATTTTCTTCATCCTAAGACACAGGCAGCATTTGAAATCCACTCTTTACTGATTGTTCTAGGTATAACATCTAGTTTTATGATAGTTAACACATACTGGATATAATTGTTTTTCAGATTCTTGGTTGTTCTATTGTATTTAACATTTATTGATTGTGGGTTTCAGTGGAGAAGGTGTGCCAAATCTCCTTATGTTACTTGTACAGTTAACACAAAAAATGATGGAGGAAAATCTTATGTACATCAGTGAAGTTTAGGTAAGGTTCATTCTAATTATAACCTCTTGAGACTTTGCTAAGATGAATGCATTAGTTTATTCATTATCAACAGTACCATTGGAATTATAACTGATGTATTGCTAGAATTTGATTGTTTGTGGCCTTAGATGTTTGCAGTAGTTTCTCTGCATGACTTTATGTTGGATGGATGTGGGTTTATTTCTTCCTTGTATAATTTCACATGTAAATGTTTATGTAATGTCACTTTAGCCAAGAAATCTTCTTGGCCATATGAGAGGTGTAGATTGAGTTGAGTTTCAGATCTAATGTTCTAGCTTCCTCCAAGATTCTATTCAGTGTCCTTTTAGGGGTTTAGCTTTAATTCATGCCAATAATCAACATAGAACCTTGAGTAGCAGGATTTGTACACTAATGCCTTGTATATGCTTCCACATACATCTCTCTCTGTATATGTATATTCAATTGCATTTGCTTGAAAGTTTTTAATGCCTTATCAACAAATCCATTTTGTGCATATTGTGCAATCGTTGCAGGCCATGAGACCACATTTCTTTAAGGGATGCAATCTATTTTATGCACACAACTCAGCATAAATTAACCTAGATTGGTGGCATTTAAGAACCCCTTGAGAGGATTGCCGTTATGTTGCTAGGAGACATGTTATCATAGGTTAACCCATGGAAAACTTGTGTAAAGGATTTAAAACAATAGGCTTCAACTGTGCAAATGCATCTAAGATGAATGTGTAGATCTAGATTCCTTTTAATTAATGGCATAGGAAACTACAAGGAATGTCAATTCTTATCATCACATTATAAGCTACAAAGAAATTGATTACAATTTGAAATCATTCATGAGAGAATTTGTGCATAAATTCTATTTCTTTTATTGAATTTTATGCATAAGTCTTTGTGAAGGCTTTCATGTTTAGAAGTGGCACTTGCAACTAAACATCTAACAAAAATCCACTTCCAATTATGCTTTGATGGATGTCCATATCCTCATCGAAAGATTTAATTTGTGCACATGAAAGGATGATGCTGGCAAAGGTTGAGGAGTTGGGCTTTACACCTGCCAGTTGGAAATCTCACATGGTGCACATTATTATAGTGTAAGCCTATTTTTTAGATTACTTCATTTAGCATCATCAATAATCTCCACAAGAACATTGTCCCTGTTTAAAATGATGGAAAGGGTTCACATCTCACAACAATTTCTCTTGTGACAATCTTGGAGATAAATTTTGTTGTAGTGTGGCAATCAACACATACTTGAAGGTTCTTAACAACTCTAATATTTGTTCCATGGGGAATGTTTAACAAACCAAATGCAATTTCCAACTTTTCACCATGGTGGCAGAGATAATTCTTTTTCCCATCCTTCCACAGTATTAAGTAAATTCTTCAATCTGGAAAATACCTTGCCACCTTCATCTTCCAAGTCAATTTCTCCAACTTTGCATAGGTCTCCTTTGTCTATGATGTGATCTATCTCCTACACAAAAAGCATGTACCATTTTATGCCCTTCAATCCAATTGCATCCGAGGATTTTTTTAATTCCTCTATCTTTCATCAATCTCTTTACCTCACCACACCTGCCCACTTCTAGATAGATGTTTGAGAGAAGAACATAAGTTGTGCAACATTTTTAGGATCAAAATAAAAAAGAAGCGCTGATGTAAAGACTCCTAAGCTTGTATTCATATGTGATCTACATGTACCAAGAAAACACATCCATACAACCAGTACAGATTTAACATGTATCTCAATGATAAAGTTTAGGGTGTCTTCAAGATAGCCAGCACAAGCAAGGAGGTCAACCATGCACACATAATGATCAAATGTAGGTGTAATGCAATAAGGGTTACAAATGTGATTGAAGTATGTACAACTCTCATCCACTAAACCTACATGGTTACATGCACCTAGAATACAAGCAAAGCTTACAATGTTAGGATATGTTCCAAAGTGCTTAATTAATTCAAAGATTTGGAGAGTATCCTTACAAAATTCATTTTGTGCATATCCTGCAATCATTGCATTCCATGAGATGACATCTCTTTGAGGAAATTATGTCAAGCAGTTTACATTTTGTGTCTATGATTCCATATTTTGCATACATGTCTATGAGAGCATTTCAAACTATAATATCTCACAAGAATCCCCCTACCATTATGCTTTGAAGGATGTCCATACCCTATTCCAAAGCTCCCATTTGGGCACAGGCAGGGAGGATGCTGGCAAAGCTTACGAAATTTGGATTTACAGCTGACAATTGCATTTGTTTTAAAGTTTCTAAATCATGTTCAACAAATCCATTTTGTGCAATCTTGGAATCATTGCATTCCATGAGATGACATCTCTTTAAGGTATTCTATCAAATAGTTTGTGTGCCTTGTCTATGCTTCCACATTTTTCATATATGTCTATCAGAGCATTTCTAACTATAATAGCATGTACAGGGATTTTTTTAATTCCTTTATCTTTCATCAATCTCCTTACCTCACCACACCTACCCACTTCTAGATAGATGTTTGAGAGAAGAACATAAGTTGTGTAGCATTTTAAGGATCTAAATCAAAAAGTAGTGTCGCTATAAATACTCCTAAGCCTATATTCATATGTGATCTACATGCACAATGAAAACACATCCATACAACCATCACAAGTTTAACAGGTATCTCAATGATAAAGTTTAGGGTGTCTTCAAGATAGCTAGCATGGGCAAGGAGGTCAACCATGCACACATAATGATCAACTATAGGTGTAATGCAATAAGGGTTACAAATGCGATTGAATTATGTACAGCTCTCATCCACTAAACTTGCATGGCTGCATGCACCTAGAATATAAGCAAAGATTACAATGTTAGGATATGTTCTAGAGTGCTTAATTAACTCAAATATTTTGAGAGTGTCCTTGCAATCATTGCATTCCATGAGATGACATCTCTTTGAGGCATTCTGTCAAATAGTTTGTGTGCCTTTTCTGTGCGTCCACATTTTTCATATATGTCTATCAGAGCATTTCCAACTATAATATCAGAGCATGTATGGAGATTTTTTTAATTCCTCTATCTATCATCAATCTCCTTACCTCACCACACCTACCCACTTCTAGATAGATGTTTGAGAGAAGAACATAAGTTGTACAACATTTTTAGGATCCAAATCAAAAGATAGTGTTGTTGTACAAATATTCCTAAGCCCATATTCATATGTGATCTATAGGCACCAAGAAAACACATCCATACAACCAGCAAAGATTTAATAGGTATCTCAATGATAAAGTTTAGGGTGTCTTCAAGATAGCCAGCATGGGCAAGGAGGTCAACCATGCACACATAATGATCAACTGTAGGTGTAATGCAATAAGGGTTACAAATGTGATTGAAGTATATATAGTTGTCATCCACTAAACTTGCATGGCTGCATGCACCTAGAATACAAGCAAAGCTTACAATGTTAGGATAATCTCCAAAGTGCTTAATTAATTCAAATATTTTGAGAGCATCCTTGCAAAATCCATTTTGTGCATATTCTGCAATCATTGCATTCCATGAGATGATATCTCTTCGAGGAATTCTGTCAAACAATTTACATTTTTTGTCTATGATTCCATATTTTGCATACATGTCTATGAGAGCATTTCAAAATATAATATCTCACAAGAATCCCCCTACCATTATGCTTTGAAGGATGTCCATACCCTATTCCAAAGCTCCCATTTGGGCACAGTTAGGGAGGATATTGGAAAAGGTTGCGGAATTTGGATTTACAATTGAGAATTGCATTTTCTTGAAAATTTCTAAAGCCTATTCAACAAATCCATTTTGTGCAATCCTACAATCATTGCATTCCATGAGATGACATCTCTTTGAGGCATTCTGTCAAATAGTTTGTGTGCCTTATCTGTTCTTCCACATTTTTCATATATGTCTATCAGAGCATTTCCAACTATAATATCAAATCATGTACAAGGATTTTTTTAATTCCTCTATCTTTCATCAATCTCCTTACCTCACCACACCTGCCCACTTCTAGATAGATGTTTGAGAGAAGAACATAAGTCAAGTGCAGCATTTTCAGGATCCAAATCAAAAAGTAGTGTTGTTGTAAATACTCCTAAGCCTATATTCATATGTGATCTATAGGCACCAAGAAAATACATCCATACAACCAGTATAGATTTAACAGGTATCTCAATGATAAAGTTTAGGGTGTCTTCAAGATAGCTAGCATGGGCAAGGAGGTCAACCATTCACACATAATGATCAACTGTAGGTGTAATGCAATAAGGGTTACAAATGTGATTGAAGTATGTACAACTCTCATCCACTAAACCTGCATGGCTGCATGCACCTAGTATACAAGAAAAGCTTACAATGTTAGGATATGTTCCAGAGTGCTTAATTAATTCAAATATTTTGAGAGTGTCCTTACAAAATCCATTTTGTGCATATTCTACAATCATTGCATTCCATGAGATGACATGCCTTTAGGATTTCTGTCAAACAGTTTACGTTTTTTGTCTATGATTCCATATTTTGCATACATGTCTATGAGAGCATTTAAAACTATAATATCTCATAAGAATCCCCCTACCATTATGAATTACAAGGGTCTAAAATAATCAGAATTAGGCAAAATGGACAAAAATGTCAATTAAACAAATACTTGGAATTTCAGTACTATAGCAAAAAACGCTGAAGTTGTGTTTTTTTTGTTCTTCAATTTTTTGAAAACATAGTACTCTCTCACAATGGACTTCAAAACACTACAAATTTAAAATTACAATCAATTGTGATATTAATCAGAGATTTGAATAAATCATTAACATTTTTGCAGGAATGAAACTTTGCTTGATCAGTTTATGAAATCCAATGAAACGAGGGTCTTCTTTTGAGGTGGCTCTTGCTGCACATGCCGTTGGTAATTTTTTTTAGATTCTTCTTAAAAAATAGTTTTACATATTAAGTCTATTGCTATTTAACAAGATTTTCTAATTCAAGAGACTGATAGAAGGATTTTCTCAATCTTTGCAGGATTGCTAGCAATAACAATTGGGGTTGATGAAATAGCCCATAAAGTGATGGAAGATTATATTCCCAATTTTTCCCGTGCATGTAAAATTGGATCAGATTCTGAAAGTTATTCAATGGTATGCAATTCTAGTTTGCTATCGAAACGTAGATTTTTTTGTTTATATTTATATTTATTTTTTGCAAATGTATCAAAAATTTGAAGCTCTAATGTGGAGAGGACTATTGACATATGTGCAGCTAATTTACAATATTGCCTAGTTGGTTATTGTATTTCCACTAGTTTTCATCACGGTATATTTAGGTTGTAATTGGTGATTATGCAATAGAAGAGTGCAAAAATGTGGAAAACATGTTAGTTCATGACTATTTTATTAAGGAATTGTTGTAGGTCTATGAGGACATAGGAGTTTGGTTTCTTGGTTTCTCTAGAAAATGTAGATTCTAATTGCAATGTAATCTAGACTGCAATTTGTTGGGAACGGATGGGAATTATACAACTGGTATCTCCTCACTGTGTGTGTGCATTCATGAAACTAGCTATGGCTAAATTTACAATAGAGTTTGTCTGGAGGGCAATGTCAAGGTATGTATAGTTGCCTATCAATCACGATGCTTGTGTGAATAATTATTCTAAAACTATGTCAAGAATTTTCAAAACACTGGTCCATAGAATTGAATTTATTTGAAGTTTTGAAACTTTTGTGCATGTTTAATGAAATTAAAATACCTAATGGTGTTATTGTTTTTTCACCTTTTTTTGATTTGTAGGCTTTTGATGTTACACAGAATGTATCAAATTCACAAAAGGATGAAGCTTGGAAGGTGAAATGTGAATACCAACAAGGAAGAGTTTGAATGTGAAATGCTCTGATACAAATTCACTATTTAACAATGCATGAGCTGAGATTAATGTTTTTTGAATAAGGAGAAACACATTTTATAAATGTTTAATAAATGATGTAAATGAGCTGAGATGAATATTCAATAAATGATATAAGACAGTCAGTGAGACTGAAATCAGTGAGATTTCTATTTAGCCAGTGAGGTTGTAACCAGTGAGGTTTTGCTTTGCTAGTGAGACATTAAATGTAACCAGTGAGACTTAATGATATAAATTTTTAGAATATTTGTTCAAGCATTTTAGTCTTCATTTCATGGTGCTTCTCTCAACATTTGAATATCTATGATACTTGAAGTTTATATGCATAAATTTGTGAGGATTAATTAAGTTAGATTTGATTTGTAACTTGAATTACTGATTCACCCAAATAAATGACTAAACCATGACTACCATGACTAAAATAAATGACTACAATGACTAAATAAATGACTACCATGACTAAAATAAATGACTTAAATGACTAAATAAATGACTAAATATACTACCAAATTGATGACTAAATATACTACCAAATTACCAAATATACTACCAAATTAATGACTAAATATACAACCAAATTAATAACTAAATATACTACCAAATTACTAAATATACTACCAAATTAATGATTATTGGTCATGAGATAAATGACTGGCAATAAACTACCAATGGTCACGTGACCAAACTACTTATCACATGACCAATTTTTGGTACTTTTTTTAGTCATTTATTTCTATTTTTCTACTAGTGATATAATGAATTTGAAGAAGTGGATTACAATCTAATTGTAAATTCTGAGTAATCTTTTGGTCAATTTTTGGTATGGAATTTTAAATTGTTGTGTCCGATTGGAGTGCATTTGAATGATTGCTTACTGTTATTGATTTTTCATTGAAGATTTTCATATATTATATGTAGTTGTGGAACACCTGGTGAAGAATAACTAGATTAGCTTTAATTCATGAAAGTGTCTGGATATTCATGTGAAATTACTAAAAACTTTAACTTCTTAGAACTTTTCTTCTCAACCCTACCTTTTGACTTTTATTTTTACAAATATTTATAAATAGTTATAAATAATGATAAATCCAACACAAATAGTCATAAATAGTAATGAATTTCATGATTTAAAGAAGATCTTTAAGTAAGTTAAGAGGAAATGTGCAAAGATCAGTTAATTAGGTATAATTCTGAAGAACTAATCAAAGTTATGTCCAAATAATTCAAAAGAACTAATCAAAATTATGTCCAAATCATGACAAGTTACTCAAAGTTTGATCATCCATTTGTGAATCTGACATAAGTTGTTAAAGATATGTGCAAATTGTGCTAGAAATGTAGGATATTTTGTGAAGTTTAACCAAATCTAGAAGAAGATGACTCCTGGTCATGTAAGGCCCCAAAATGGAAACAACAAAACACAACAAAACCTGAGTGAAGACTAGACAATCAAGACCTAACAACCGAAGACTTGGGACTTCAAATCCTTAGGGATCTTGAAGCCTTTCAAGATAGATAGGGGTTTATTGTGTAAACTTTTATCTGTGTGAATGTGACTAAAAACCACATCAATACCCTTTAGGAAATCATTGTTCTCAATGCTTAGCAATTTTGGATGCTTTTGTATGAATTTTTTATCTTCCCATATTGCATCTTCAGTTGGTAGATTCTTCCACTTAATTAGGAATTCTAAGATGGCTCTATTTAGTAATTATTTCACTTGTTTCTCAATAATTTCTTGAGGTTCCAAAATAAACTTCCCTCCTTTATCTAACTTAGGAAATTATGACTGGATTAGAATAATGTTACCTATTACTTTCTTCAAACAAGAGAGATGGGATATAGGGTGAATTTTGGAAAGGGTGGAAGTTCCAACTTATAAGCTACACATCTTATTCAATGGACGACCTTATAGAGACCATAAATTTTGGGTGCAAGATTTATATTCTTATGGTGTTTAAGTGAGATTTGTTTATAATGTTACAATCAAAGGAATGCCCTGTCTCCCTTCTGAAAATTCCTCACTATAGTGTTGATCTACTTATTGTTTCATCTTATTCTAATCCATAACTAAATTCTCGTTAAGGATTTGTAACATTTCTTGTTTGTGTCGAATGTGATCATCTACTACATGAGCTTTGGAATAAGATTGTAAATAGGTAGTATATGGTGGGGGTAGCCATAAACAGCCTCAAATGAATTCATCTTTGTTGATGTGTGAAATGATGTGTTATACCACCACTTTGCTATTAGTAGCCATTCAAACCACTATGTTTGTTTGTCAAAGGTGAAACAATGCAAATATCCTTCCAAATATGTATTCATGATTTATGTTTGGTTATTTGATTGTGGATGATAAGATAAACTATGTGCTAGTTTTGTACCTCATTGTGCAAATAAGTTTGTCCAAAAGATGCTAGTGAAGATGGGTCATGATCACTCACTATGATTTTAGGAATGCCATGAAGCTTTTGTACATTTTCCATGAATATTTTTTCCATGATACTCACATAAAATGGATGAGAAGGTCCACAAAAATGTGCATTAGTGAGTCTTTCCACAACCACCAAAATTCCTTCAGATTATTTGACTTTAGTAAACCCGTAATAAAGTCCATTGATATTTCCTCCCAACATTGTGTTGGAATGCCTAATGGTTTTAAGAGGCCTAGAGTCTTTATTGTTTCACCTTTTTTTTGGCATATCAAACATTCAACCATAAATTTATTTACATCCCCCTTAAGACCTTCCTAGAAGAAATCTTTCTTTATACTATGATAGGTCTTTATAGACCCTAAATAGCCTCCTACTGGTTTGTCATGCATTTGAGATAATATGCTAGCTTTCAACTGAGAATTTTTACACAAAAACAGCCTATCTTTGTACCATAAGGAATCTCCTTTCCAAACATACATATCTAAACAAGATGAATCATTTTGAAGTTTTTGAATGAGCTTCTTTAGTGGAAGACCATGTTGCCACTCTTCTTGTGCCACTTCTAACCATTCAGTTTGTCATAAAGAAATGGCAAAAATCTTTGTTTCCTCTACTTCTTGTCAACAAAGGGCATTAACTATAATATTCTCCTTACCTTTTTTTGTAAATAATTTCAAAGTCATATCCTAACATCTTGGTAACCCATTATTGTTTCTCTTCTAAAGATAGTCATTGCTCCAAAAAGTATTTTAGACTCTCATGATCCATCTTGAATTTGAAATGCCTTCACATTAAATATTGATGCTATTGTTTAACTGTATGAATGATAGATAACATTTCTTTCTCATATGTGGGCCTTACCAAGTTCTTTCCTTTGAGTTGTCAACTCTTAAATGCTAAGGTATTTCCTTCTTACATAAATACTACCCCAATACAATGTTCAAAAGCATCACATTCTACCACAAATGTCTTAGAGAAGTCTGGGGTAGCTAACATAGGAGTGGAAGCAAGAGCTTCTTTTATTTGTTGAAATTCTTGGGTGGCTAGCTCTGACCATGAAAATAATCCTTCTTCAGTAATTTTGTTCTTCTTAGAATATGAACACAAACTTTCACAGAAATAGGTGGAACACTAAATTCATGAGGCTCCGAATAGTTGATGGGAATGGTATCATTAGGAATTCATAACAACCCTCATGTGTTCTAAAGGAAGCCTTATGTATAGCCTCCTCCTTTATTTAAACTTGGTCATAACCTGAATGAAAATATAACTTGGTAAATAAAACCACACCATTCAATTCATCTAATAATTCATTAATAATAGGAATATGAAACTTGTGTTTAAGAGTGAGCTTGTTGAGATCCCTATAATTTGGGAACATTCTCCATGACTCATCCTTCTTTCTAACCATAACCACAATAGATGAATATGCACTTTTACTAGGACAAACAATTCCTAAATCCAACATTTCATTGACTAATTTTTCAATTTCTACCTTCTGTTCATATGGATAGCAATAAGGTCTAATGTTGGGAGGAATGCTTCTTGGTATTAATTCTATTGACCTACAACTCATATGGACCAGCTAGGACTTGAACCTAGGACCTTCTATTTGTTGCTAGAGTGCTCTACTAACTAGGCTACTAGCCCCTTGTGGCCAGTCCATCGTCGGTCTAGGTGTGGCTTACTTCCAACACCCCCCTTAAGCCACACTACAAGTTCTTAGGGCTCTTAGCCTAGTTCTAATACCAATTATTGAGTTACAACTCATATGGACCAACTAGGAATTGAACCTAGGACCATCCCTTTGCTGCTGGAGTGCTCTACCAACTGAGCTACTAGCTCCTTGTGGCTAGACCATTGTCGGTATAGGTGTGGCTCACTTCCAACAAATTCAATGGACTGATCATGGTCTCTAATTGGAGGTAGACCCTTGGGTTCTTGAAAAACTTGTTGATGGTGTTGAATGATCTCTTGAAGTTCTAGTGGGTGTTGAGTTTTCACATCTTGTGCTTCTACAAAATGTAGTTGTGCCATTATTCCATAAGAACTTATCATTTTTCCATCCTATAGGAACTAATAATTTTTCATGGTGGGGATTTTACTCCTATAAGTTTATACTTTTTTTCATTTACACTAAGTCATGAATAATTCATAAAAATTAAAGGACATTATTCCCAATTGGTTAATCCATTGCACTTCTAAAACTACATCTACTACTTCGATTGGGATGGAAAATATTTCTAGGTCTAGCTGATAATCTCCCATTGAGGTTTTATATGATGGAATAAATACCACCATAAGAGAGTTGTTTCCCATTAGTTTTCATGACCTAAAAATTAGAGACTAGATACATAAACAATTGAGCTCATTATCCATTCTTCTATCAATAAAGTTGTGTGTACTACCTGTATCAACCAACACTATTAAAAACCAATACTGTCACCTTTCTCTTTTTTATATAACCAAACACTTTGAGTGTTTGTGGTGTGCTTGTGCCATTAAATGCATGTAGGGAGATAGTAGTGTTTTCTTCCTCTAAATTTGCATGCTCAAGTTCTATATTTGGTTCATGTATAGATACTTCTCCCTCTTATTCAACCTCATTTTCAATAATCATTAATCTCTTCTGATTATTACCACACTTGTGACCCCTAGATCATTTTCTATCACAATGCTAACATAGACCTTTTTCTCTTTTCTCTACCTCTTATTGAGGAAAGAGCTTAGTAATTTTTCTTGGGTTAAGGAAGTTTGCCCATTTTTGTTATTATTCACATTTCTATTTCTCCATCCTATGGTTTGACCAAGGTGTGGATCTTCTGATGGTGAGGTTTCATTGCTCAATATGCAATGCTTTTTGCATAGCTTTTCCCACTGTACAAGGTTCCAACAAATGAAAATCATGTTTAATTTGGTCTCTAAGTCCATTGATGTAGAGTTGTAGCCTCTGATAAGGTGTCACGTCTTGAGTTCAAATTGTCAATCTCATATGCTCAGCATTATATTCAACTGCAGACCCTATTTGTTTTAAATTTTTCAATTGGGTAAAATAGCTTTCCTTCCATGGTTACTCATAGTGGGCTACTAAGTCATTATGTAAATTATTTCTAACTAAGCATTTTCCCTTTTGACAAATTGCAACTTCCTCAAACCTTGGACAACATATTGACAAATGATGGAAGTCACAAACTAATCAAAGACTTAGAACTTTTTCTTCTATCAGTGATATTCCAATCCCATGAACCAAAGAAACCTTGGCTCCAACCCTCAAAGCTCTTATCGGTGAAGTTAATTACTAACAAAGGTCTAAAGGTTTGCAAACCTAAGAATTTTCCAATGAAGTTCTCAAACTTCAAACTTGGCTGACTTAGGACTTCCTTTCAACAACTTGAAGAATATATGAACTTGTACTGAGGCTTAATCAAAGAAATCGCCCATCAGTGAACTAAAGCATCGACAAACTGAAGAGTTTGCAAACTAGGAGTTTTTTGGAGAAAGCTTCCCTTTAACAAACTTGGAAGTGCAAACTTTCCTTTATAAATTGTCTGATCGCAAACTATCTGATCGGCGAATTGAAGAGTTCGTGAACTAGAGAATTAGTTGACTGGATCTAACTTAGTCAATTTTCATCCAATCTTCACCAAATTGGAATTGGAGATACCCAATTGGATCTTCTACAAGATGATGTCCTTAACTTGGTTGAATTAATATGAAATTGCCTCTTGAAGCAAAAGACCAAAAACCAACACAAAAGAAGACAAAGCACAACAAAAACTAAATTGAAACTGAAACTAAAAACCTGAAATGTTTTTGGTTGATGCTAATTGCTTGTGGACCCAGATGCTCCTCCATCAAACGTGTAGGTAAAAAGTTTGTGAGCATGGGATCACAAAATGGAGATGAATAGTAGAACTATCCTTCCAAGTTGTAAACAACCTTCAACAAACTCTATCACTGAAGTAGGAGTTATGTTAGAAATTGTACTCCTATATGGATTAGCACAATTTTGCATAGTTTAGCTCCTCTCCTTTGGTGTCCTCTTTCCATTTTTGTTTCTAGATTACCTAAACCCTGATTAACCTATACCCTACTGAAGAAATTTCATATTCTGAAGCAATAACTAACAAAACATGAAAACAAATTTTGGAGTCTAGACATTCTAGACCCGCTAGAGAAAGAACTTGTGTAAAATTTAGGATTTGGACTAGGGTGCCCGCACCCTAGTCTTGCGCTATTTTTCTAGGTCCTAAATCTCAGGGTGGTGTCAACTTGTTATGTGCAGCTCAGAATTCTGATTTCAAATTTTAGTTTTCACGTGATGTTGGTGTATTATTTTGAATATTTGAATTTCTAAGGTTAGGTATTTAAAGAGAATTTAAAATCATTTTATAACACACAATCTATATGCAAGCTTACTACACCAAAATTCTACCACTATTGCTATTGAAGATTAGCACTTTGTTGAATCTCTTAGAAGTTATTGATATTTTCTATCATGGAGATATTTGGTGGAGATTAGGAATCAAGATCTTGAGTCTATCTTGCTCTTCCTAAGATTTTGTCAAGCCCTTTGTATGATCAGGAGAAGGGATGAAGCCTCCAACTTGAGCTTGGGAATCTTCTGCAGATACAACTACCTCATCTTCTTGTTCTACAAGTCTTCATTGTTATCATCTCCTTGAGGTGATGTTATTTTTTCCTTGAGTGAAGCAATGTGTTGATCTATCCTTGATGCTTGAGTCATCTAGGGTTTTATATTTTTGCATACACATGATTTATGAGCACACACATCTACATATCTTTATAATTAGCTATTGTTGAGGTAGAAATACCAAATACAGGGTTTGCTGAGGAAAACTCCTATATAGCCACAACCATCTTTCTCCTCCTTTTGTATGTGTAGGTCATATTCAAAAAGATCTGGCAAAAAGGAGCAAAAGGAGAATAGGTATTACCGATAGAGTCATCACAAAACTTTGAGCTTCAGCATCACAAAATAATTGGGATATTGGGGTGAGTACCCTAGTCCAACTGGGCTCTATATCCTAGATCTGGAACCCTCTGCAGACACTTTGACACCAGGTATAAAAGATTTCAACCATCAGAAACTTTCAGGACACTGGGGCGGGTGCCCTAGTCTAATAGGCCCTCAATTTGTGGGTACATGCTCTCTGTGACCTCTGCTCTACATTTTTGTAGTCTGTTTGTCAACATTTATGTTGGAAATCATTCTTTTATCACATACCTTACAATTAGGGTTTTGTTCTAGTTAGTTACTTGATGATTGTACAAACCTAATTGAGGCATCTATTCAGTTACAGCAAGCATAAAAAGGTCATAGGAATCAGTAGCTTGATCCTTCATAGTGAGCAAGCTCAGTTCCTATTTCCTAATATGATGTAAGTGAAAGAGGGGCTTGATTTTGGTTTATGCAAGCTATCACTTTCCCACTTTTTCCACATTACATTTTGGTGAACCCATGCTTTAAAGAATTTGCATCCTTTTTAACATCAGATCTGAAATAGTTTGATGTCCTAAAAAACATTTAGATTGCAAACCCTCTTTTATGAAAAGTGTATGCATTGAATCTTGATTGATATCTTTAGCTTTTCTTTAAAAGAGTTTGAAATTACAACTTTGTGACTTGCATAGTGATATCTTGTTTCATTTTTACAAAGTTTATGCTATCTTTCTTTACATTTAAGTCTTGGGTTAATTAGAACATGCTATAATATTAGATTTCTTTTTACAAGACTTTAATGGGTATAATGAGTTGTTTAGTTGTGATGACTTCAATATGTTAGATGAATCCCTTGAGGACTTTATCTCGATTGAATATTCCACTATGACTCCTAAATCATCATTGTTTCAAAGAATAGTAAATACAATCTATGTTCCCAAACCTCAAGAAGAACCTATGAAGCTGAAAATAGTGGTCAACCTGTGTTCAAATGTGGTCAAACCACAAGCTAAATCAGTGCTCACTATTAGAGGTCTTCCACCTTCTTCTCAACCTCCTGATTACATCTATAACTATGCTAAATAAATAATACATCGAAGTCAACAAGAAAGATCACAACAACCTAGTCATACCATGGTTGCTCATACACATAATACATGGAATAAAAAACAAAGTAAACAACAATCAAGCATTCTAATATCTTTACAAGCTTCTCAACTGATGCTTCCTCAAGCACCTCGTTTAACACATAAAGTTGGTCAAGATTATGATCTTGTTGAGTAGCTTCGCACTACTCCTGCTAAGATTTCTCTTTGGGAACCTATACAAACTTTGCCTACATACCATGGAATGCTCCAAGAAGATTTACAAAAGATGATTGTACCACCTGCTATCAAGTCAAATGATGTAGCAACTCTTTTAGACTATATGCATGTGACAAAAATGGACATTCTATTTCAAAAACATGAGTTGCCTTCTATTAAAGTTCAAAATCAATATGATCCTTTAATTATCTTCATTACTATAAACAAGAAATTGATCAAGCGTGTTATGATTTCAATAATGGATCAACTCTTAATGTTTGTGGCATTAATTTGTTACATAAGATTAAGATTGATAATTTTTTAATTAAACTAGATAGAATTAGCATTAATGTTGGAAGATAGTCTATAGGCACTATAACTTTACCTATACAAGTTGGGCATGTGACTTTATCTACCTTGATTCATGTCATGCCTAGTTCCTTATCATACAACATGATTCTTGGTAGACTATGGATTCATGCATTGGGGTCAGTTCCATCTAACCCTTCATTGTTCAATCAAGTTTATTTATGCAAATAAACTTCATACCATTGAAGTTGATCTTGAACTAGATAGTTGTTTACATATTGAAATACAAAAACAAGTTGTTCATCACAAGATTCTAAATAACTTAAAGGTTGATGCATTAACTCCTCTTGCCACAGATAATGTTCTGCAAGAGTTTCAACAGTTGAATACATTCCCTATTGACGATTGGGGTTCATTAGACTTTACTCCTACCTCTATGGGAGAATATAAGCTTAACAACCCTAATCCTAAAACATCAAATGTTGCATCGATTTCATCTAAAAACTCTATTCAAAAACCTAAAGTTTCTTTGGTAACAAATACATATAACACTCTTAATTACACTACAGATTATGAGACCTATGAGGCTCCACCACCTCCTTCTAGAGAAATGGCCTCTCTTTATGGTTGAGGATTTCAGATCCTTTATAAGAATTGTGATTATGTAGGTAATTTTGTGGTATTAATCAACAAGGAATTCGAGTACCTATAGAAGCTTCTTCATGACATTAGTCGAGTGGCATTGGATATAATCCTTTCAAGGAAACCAAAGCCTAAAGATGACCTAATCTTAATGTGAACATAATATCAACACTCAATTTGATATTTCCTGAGATGATAGACATGAATTGTCCTCCAAGAGATATTCCTTTAGATACCTTTTCAACAGATGAAGCAATAATTGAATTCTTCGAAGCTTATGATAATGTTCCTCGTTGTCATCATCAGCAAGGACTGACTTATCATTTAAATGTTGATGCATACTTTGGAAAATTTACCAACTTGATAAACATTACTAATGAAGAGTCTAAAGAATCATCACAATCACCCAATCTCATAGACCCCAGTACATTACTTAATGGAAAGACTCTTGAAGTGTTTATGGACAAAGATAATATTGAAAAAGTTATTCCTATAGGTGATTGTTTAAGTACTAAAGAAAAAGAAGATATGACCAAGCTTTTACATGATTTTTTTGAATCATTCACTTTGAATTATTTTGATATTCCTAGTATTGATCCTTAGATTATAACATTTAATATTGTATTACAACCTGATGCTAAGTTGTTTAAACAAAAGATCCATAAGATGAATCCTAAGGTTGCATTGTTAGTTAAGGCTGAGATAGAAAAGATTCTACGAGCTAGTTTTATCTACCCTATTGATTACTCACCTTCGATTTCAAACATTGTGGTTGTTACTAAACCTGATAACCGTATTCAGATGTGTATTGATTTTAGAGATTTAAATCTTGCTTCTTTGAAAGATGATTTCCCTCTTCCAAACATTGATATGATTATTGATTCAATAGCTGGCCATGCATTTCCTTCATGGATGGTTTTTTAGGATGTAATGAAATTTTCATCAACCCTCAAGATCAATATAAGACACCTTTTATAACCCCATGGGGAACATTCTATTGGGTAGTCATCCTGTTTGCATTAAAGAATGCTGGAGCAACTTAACAATGGGATATGACTCTTATTTTTCATGATTACATGCATAACATTTTAGAGGATTGTGTCGATGACATTCTTACAAAGTCTATTCATTGCTAGGATCACGTCACAATCCTTCATCAAATCTTTGAGCAAATAAAGAAATACAACATGCACTTGAATCCTCGTAAATGCGTATTTGGCATAGATAGTGGAAAATTGTTGGAATTTATAGTCTCACATTATGTTATTGAAGTAGACACAAAGAAAATTGATGCGATTGTTAATATGCCATCACCTAAGAATATATCTCAACTTTGTAGTTTACAAGGGAAGATACAAGCCATTCACCAATTTGTCTCATAACTTGCGGATAGGACTCACCCTTTTACTCAACTACTAAAGAAGGAGTTCAAAATTTCAATGGAACTCTGATTGTTAGAAATATTTTGAAGAATTAAAAAATTATCTAGCTAATCCTCCTATTTTACAGCTTGCTACTGTCAATAAACCTTTTCTTCTTTATACCTCAGCATCTAATAATGCTCTCATAGCTTTATTAGCACAACATGATACTGAAGGCAAAGAACATGTTGTATATTACATCAGTTGATCTTTGCTCGATTATGAAGTGTGATATACTATCATTGAGAAGCAGTGCCTAGCTCTTGTCTTTGCAACATAGAAGCTTAGGCATTATCTCTTAAATGTTGAAGTTCATGTCATGGTGAAACTTGATCCTTTAAAACATCATTTTGCTAAAATAGACCTTTTAGGTCATCTCACTAAATGGGTTATGCTATTAACATAATTTGATCTTAAATTTATTTCTCAAGAAGCAATTAAAGGACAAGCGTTAACCGATCATTTAGCTAAAGCACCTTCACCCTTTTCTATACAAAATCAAGAGACATTTCCTGATGATCAAATTCTAAATATAAACACAGATGATAAATGGGAATTATATTTTGATGGTTCATGATGTCGAATTGGCTCCGGTGCTGGTATCATACTGGTACCTCCTTCTGGTAAGCGGATTCCTATGTCTTACCGTTTGAACTTCTCATGTACAAACAACATTACTGAGTATGAAGCTCTCATTGTAGGACTTCATGCCGCTTTGGCTGTCAACATCAAAAATATCACCATATATGGTGATTCACAATTAATTGTGCGACAAATAATAGGATCATATCAAGCTAAAAAAGATAAGTTATCTCAATATTGTGATCTTGCCTTATCTTTATTAAAACAATTTACATCATTTTCAATTGATACTATTCCAAGGAAAGGCAATCAACATGTTGATGTAATGGCAAGCACATCTTCCCTTATATCCCCTATCGATTCACCTGATGAATATCTCTTTATCATTCATAATCTTAAAACACTTGCACTAGATGAGGTTGCACCCTTAGATGTTGACCTTTGTTGTAACACAAATTTTGATGAATGGTTCTCCCATATATTCTATTATTTGCGTAATGGTACCATTCCTAACTTGAAATCTAAGAATGCACTAGTTCACCTACGCAAACTTGCAACGCGTTATATTATTCTATCTAATGTCTTATATAGACGAAGCTATAATGGTGTTCTTCTCTAATGTCTTAGTAATTCAGAGATCCTGATAGCTTTAGAAGAAGCTCACTTCAGTGCTTGTAGAGGGAACTTTGGAGAAAAATCATTGATACAAAAATTATTATGTATGTGGCACTATTGGCAACACATGGAACAAGATTCCTTTGCATATGTTAGGAAATGCCAGCAATCTCAACAACATAAACATTTAATCTGAGCACCTTCTAATGAAATTAGAGCCCAAGTTTCACCTTGGCCATTTTCTATTTGGGGCTTGGATCTGATTGGTAAACTCTCTTCACCTTCTTCTCAAGGACATACTTTAATCATCATCACCACTACTAATTAGTTTACGAAGTGGGTCGCAAATGTTCCACTGCAATCCACAACTGTTAAAGTAATTTGTTGTTTTATACATGATAACATCATATCTTGATTTGGTATAACTTCCTCCTTAGTTTCTAACAATGGTACACTATTTAAGAACAAGGATGTGAAGAAATTTCTTGAAAAATATTATATTCAACATCACTTCTCTACGCCTTACTATCCTCAATCAAATAGCCAAGCATAAGCTTCAAGTAAGGTTATTGGACAAACTCTATGAAAAACTATTAACAAACATCAAAAAGACTGGCATACTCAACTCTCCTATGCATTGTGGGCTTATAGAACAAGCATTCGTATGGCTATTGGAACTACACTGTATAATCTTGTCTATGGCATTGACGTGATAATGCCTTTAGAGCTAGAATTTCCTTCATTGCAAGTTTCCCTAAAGGACATTCTTGATGATGATATGGAAAGAGAGAAGAGATTACAAGAA
The DNA here is from genome assembly GCA_027924645.1 of Cunninghamia lanceolata. Taxonomy (NCBI): domain Eukaryota; kingdom Viridiplantae; phylum Streptophyta; class Pinopsida; order Cupressales; family Cupressaceae; genus Cunninghamia; species Cunninghamia lanceolata. Next base: position 559,448 of record BSBN01000135.1, on the reverse strand, counting down.
TTTGAGATGCTTGATGAACAACGTATCAACACTCTCGAGCACCTTAAGGCCCATCAGAAGAGTAGCCAGCGATTGTAAAATGAGAGTGTCATACATCATTCATTCAACGTTTGAGATTTGGTACTATATGAGAATCAATGTAATGTGAATGCACCTCCTAAAGAAAAAGGAAAGTTCAGCTTGATTGGCTTGGACTATATGATTACTGAAGCCTTTGGATTAGGAGCATATAAATTAGTTGATGAACAAGGTACACTACTTAAAGAACCTATTAATGTTGTGCATCTTAGAAAATTCTATGCTTAAGATTGTATGTTAGATTTTATTTCATAAAGGAAATTTGTTAGTATGGTCAAGTTTAGCTTCAATTTCGACAAGATAGATTATTTTGTCTTAATTCATTTAACATAAAATATTTTTCAATTAATCATTGTCATATCTTGCATAAACATGCTTTATTAAGATCACCTTTGCATTATCTAAATATAGCATAGTATTTTACTTATGTGTAAAGTTCATTAATCATTGTGGGTTTTTACTATATATTCAAAAAATAATTGTTTAGTATATATCACATTAGCATTAATTAAATTTCCATATAATCATTAATATTTATCACTAGTTGCATTTCTATAAATCACATGTGATAAATCAATAACATTACATGCATTAATAGAAAACATCATAAATATAAGCATCAGTTTGAATATACATCACATTCGACTATCTCATACATCAAAATGGGATGTCATAGCATATAAGATACATCACATAGTTGAACCTTGGTCACTGGTTCCCTCAGGACCTAGTGGTGTGCATGTGACAGAGGGCTGCCTATGTGTGGCCACGGACTATGAATTTCTCCTAGAGACATTTCACAATTGTAGACCCCTAAGCTCACCTCTCAGACCCATCACCTCACCCTACAACTCTGTATACATCTAGTGGTACCAGTCTCTCTCTAACTGAGTTCTATCCCTATCAGTGCTCACCTAATGTAACTCAGGAAGTAAGACCTAAGTCATGATAGGGTCTCTATACTCTGATGTAGGTACTACTGCAACCTGATCTCACAGTGCCTAGAGCTTAGCCTCCGCGTGCTTGGCTCTTTGGATCACTTGATCTCTATCCTCTGTAGAATGATCTAAAGTGGCCTCCATAACCACTCTATATCTCATAAATGGAATAAATATATTTGCATGCTACCCTATGTAGTGCTGTGGTGAATACCCTATCCACACTTGCTGCTCATCCATATCAATAAGAACTATCTCTGCTATAATGTGACTCACAAATTCATCTCATGAATCAGTACCAACTACAAAAAGAAAGACAAAGTCAATATCAATATCTCATCATATATAACATCATAAATTATCATCAAAATAGTACATCAACATAATAATATATCACCTGGATCTCTATCCCACTAGGATGGATCCTGAACTGCTACTGGTATAATGAACTCTGCAACCAACTCTACAATTGGGGGCATATGACTACTCATCTCTCCTCACTTGATATAGCTCAATCTCCTAACACTAGTAGAAGTTGGACCATGAGATCTTGACTATGGCCTTGCCTTGGTCTCCTCATCACTATCTACCTCCTGTTGATCTTGTCATGGTCTCGCTCTAAAGATGTACTATGCTGGGAATTCCTCATCATCAGCATCATCATTATCCTCATCCCCATCAAGATCATAGTATGCAGTGAAATCACTGACATCATCCTCTACTCCTGTGTCACTCCCATGACCTACCCATGGTCGTGGATCACTTGTGGGGTGATTGGTAGGGAAGATAGGAGTAGGCCATGCTGTCTACCACAAGGTCTGATATGCTCAGGTAACATCAACATCATTTGCATCAGATAGTGGCTCTATATCCTCTACACCATCATCATCACTCACCACTAACTTAGCCATCATCAGCCGTGGGGAGGCATTCACCCTTACTACGTTGCATGTTGAGTGTCCGTAGCTCAGACACATCCTAAGAACATCTTGTCTACATCTGAATTGTCATGCTACTCTATAAAAATAAAACTAGACAATTATATGATTAAGGTAACCAATCATCAGCCGATCCCTCTACATCCTTGCTATCTATTTGTGCTACTCCATCCATGGTCTTTGGCCACAATATGGTCTCTAAACAATGTTGTTGCGCTGTAGCCTATCAAACACTACTCTCCAATATAACAAGTCACCATGTCTCCAACATCTGATGAGTGGATATACAAGCACACGTGGATATGTCCACATTGACTCTATGGGAAAACTTGTAGGCCATGTGCACCTGATATGCTCAAACAACCATACCTATAACAGGGTGCACACCATCAAGCTCTGCATCACATAATGGATGTATCATCCTAAATCATGGTAGAGGTGTGCAAGCATACTGAGTCCCCACACATGCACCATCCTATACTACTCCATCGATCTAATAGTGTGAATAAGGCCCCCATGAAGGTGAGTGTCTCATCCATCTTATGCAACTGCTAGGGTGATGGTAGCAATCATGATATGCCATACTAAGGGAATGTTAATGCATCCCTATTCTAACCATTGGAGTCTAATATGTCCTCATCTTGGCTGAGTGATGACACAACCTGAGTAGTATAGGTGACTCTCACGGGTGTACTTCTCTGATGCTCTATGATCCTCACTATCTCTCCTTAGACTGGTAGTCGCAGGATGCGATACACATCCTCTAGAGTAATCATCATCTCACCTATGGGTAGATGGAATGTAGACGTATCTACATCCCACCTCTCCATGAGTTCCATTAGCATACTATAGTGGAATCTCATGATGTGCATATAAACACCCACCATAGGTCCACTGTCTATAGGAAATCTCGCTCCTCATCAGAGATAGTACTGATGTCGTCCCGTAGCAGTGTCATTAGGTGGCCACCCATGTGCTCCCATGTCTCAGAAATATCCTACATATCAAGCATTCAAAATTAAATTAGTCTACATCATCAAATCATCAATCAACATCTAACTTATCAATCTATGCCCTATCTCTAGGGCCCTTGTCCTTTTCGGATTCAGGTGCCCTAGGAGGACTTGGGTGCCCTGAGAGGACTTGGGCACCCTGGCTAGACTTGGGTGCCCTGGTGAGGTACCCTTTTCTAGATCACTTTAAATGGCACACAAAATTATAAAAACAACTAAAAAAGGAAAGAAAGTTGATAGAAGTGAAGTTTAAGATCCTACCTTTGGCTTGATACGTCTGTTTGTGACTCGAGATTAGAGCACCTCTAGTCTCGGAAGCTGGTATGGATGTTGCATCAGCATGGTTGGTCTCTTTCTCCTTCTCCTTCTCTCCTCTACATAATGAAAACAAGAATGAATAGTGAGAAAGTGAAAACTCCCTTTACATATAGTAAATGGATGAGAATTCCTATCACTATTTAGGTGCAAAACTGTACAACTTTATTCATGAACCTCTATCTTGGGCTGTCGAACTCAGATTTTCATAACATCTATTGCATTAGAATCCTGGTTCCACCCTCCATCTCACCCAATGATTTTTTCTTCAGTTTTGTTTGTAAAAATGACCCTCATGATGCATTTCTTCATCACCTTTCCCTGGAATCTGTGCACGTAGATTACCACCTTGTTTCTCCTTTTTGGACTAAGCAAGCAGAAACAAGGAGGGGCATATATCTCCCTCAATGTCCTCCCTCATCATGACTCATCAATCAACCTCTTAGTGTTTATCATTGACCTATTTGTGTGTTGGTTGAAGGTTGATTTGATTTCAAATATATGACAAGTGTTCCCTTGCAGGAAGCAGTTCCTAATTTTGTGGTCTTGTAGGATTACAGATTGGTGGCTTCTTCCTCTCGCGTGACAACATTTCAACTTCATCTATAGTATCCTTTTGGGTATCCTTTTCATAATTGATGTGTTTACTTTCCTTTAGTTTCATATGCATGTAGTGTCATATGGCCACTAAAGTGGCGGCTAAATGTTATGTCAAAAATTGTACTCCTATATCGATTAGCACAATTTCACATAGTTTAGCTCCTCTCCTTTGGTGTCCTCTTGCCCTTTTTGTTCTTGGATTACCTGAATGCTGATTGACTTATACCATACTGAAGAAATGTCATATTCTGAAGCAATAACTAACAAAACATGAAAACAAACTTTAGAGTTTGGACATTCTAGATCCCTAAAAATAGACCTTGTGTAAAATTTAAGGTCTGGACTATGAGGCCCATGCCTTAGTCCTGTCCTATTTTTTTGAATCGTGAATCTTGAGGTGGTGTCAGCTTGTTCCATGCACCTCGGGATTCTGATTTCAAATTTTTGTTTCCACACAATGTCAGTGTATTATTTTGAATATTTGAATTTCTAAGGTTAGGTATTTAAAGAGAATTAAAAATTGTTTTATAACACACAATCTATATGTAAGATTACTATGCCAAATTTCTGCCACTGTTACTATTGAAGATGAACACTTATATTGAAGCTCTTTGAAGTTATTGATATTTTCTATCATGGAGATATTTGGTGGAGGTTAGGAATCAAGATCTTGAGTCTATCTTGCTCTTCCTAGGGTTTTATCAAGACATTTGTATGATCAGGAGAAGGATTGAAGCCTCCAACTTGAGCTTGGGAATCCTCCATGGATACAATTGCCTCACCTTCTTGTTCTACAAATCTTCATTGTTATCATCTCCTTGTGGTGATGTTGTTATTGTTTCATTGAGTGAAGCAATGTGTTGATCTATCCTTGATGCTTAATTCATCTAGGGTTTTATATTTCTACATACTCATATGATTTATGAGCACACATCTACAGATCTTTATCATTGGCTATCGTTGAGGTAGAAATATGAAAGACGGGGTTTGACTAAGGCAAAATCCTATATAGCCACAACCATCTTTATCCTCCTTTTGTATGTGTAGGTTGTATTTGAAAATATCTGGCAGAAAGGAGTGGAAGGAGAATAGGTATTATAGATATATTCATCGTAGAACTTTGAGTTTCAGCATCATGAAATAATTAGGACATTAGGGTGGGCACCCTAGTCTAACTTGGCTCTATATCCTAGATCTAGAACCCTTTGTAGACACTCTGACACTAGGTACAAAAGATTTCAACTTTAAAAAACTTTCAAGACACTTAGGCAGGTGCCCTAGTCTAATAGGCCCTCAATTTCTGGGTATATGCTCTCTATGACCTCTACTTTGTATTATTGTAGTCTGTTTGTCAACATCTATGCAAGAAATTAGTCTGTTATCACATACCTTACAATTAGGGTTATGTGCTAGGTAGTTGCTTAAAGCTTGTAAAAACATAATTAAGGCATCTATTTAGTTACTAGTTTATCATAGTAAGATCATGTCTTATAAGAGGCATGAGAAAACTGATAAAAAATGACAGTGGTGAAGAAGAGAGAAAAGATGATAACATTGGGAAATTTTAATTTCCTTAAAACATGTGGAATTGATGTGTGTACAGGTATGATGGAGCTTGAGAAGCATAGAAATGCAAAGGAAGTATGCATGATGAGATTCATAATTGCATAGCAACAAGGTATGACTAAGATGGTGATAATGGAAATCTTTAATTTCCATAAAGTTGGTTATTTCGACTTGCATATTAATGGAATGGAATGGAACACAAAAGTTTGGTGGAGGTGGTGAGATAATGGTTTATGAAAACTATCACTTTCCCAGTTTTACCACATTACAATAGGTACCTTAGAAAACATTTTCTTTGGCCTCTTCTAGCATCTATCTGGGACAAGTACCATTCACCTCAACCAAGTATGGTTACCATTCATCTCTCCTCTCGTGGACCTATGTCCACCATAACCTAACCTCCTCCTCCAAATTCTCCTCCACTCATCACTCTTCATCTTACTACTCTCTAATGCACTTCCTCTTCTCATGGGATTCAACCTACCATAATCTAACCACCTCCACCAAACTTTTGCATTCATTTCCATTTCATCGATATGCAAGTTGAAATAACCAACTTTATGGAAATTAAAGATTTCCATCTTCACCATCTCAGTCATACCTTGTTGCTCCGCAATTATGAATCTCATCATGCATACTTCCTCTGCATTTCTATGCTTCTCAAGCTCCATCATACCTGTACACACATCAATTCCACATGTTTTAAGGAAATTAAAATTTTCCAATGTTATCTTATCATCTTTTCTCTCTTCTTCACCACTATCAATTTTTATCAGTTGTCTCATGCCTCCAATAAGACATGATCTTACTACAATCTCCCATTCCTCTCTTTCATCTATATCATCATCCTCTCTATCATGTTCCTTCACACAAGATTGAATCATTTTCTCTAGCATTATAATGTCCTTCAAAGAACCACCCACTGTTGTAATATGTCCTTCTACACTCACCTTCTTTGCATAAGATGCACTCAAATATGTACTAACAAAAACATACATTCCTCCTTTCATCTCTTCTTCCATGTTCAGAATCTCATATCTATACAGCTGAACATTATTTCCTTCATCATATAAATGAAAATTATTAACTTTTACCTCTATCTCTTTCTACTCATCTATTGCTGCAACAATCCTTCTATGCTCATTCTGTGTTATCTTCCTCTTCATGCCTCTGCTAAGACATGCTTAGATGCTATACTTGCATTCTTTTACTCTTCATCCTCTTGCATGAGGATTTCTCCTTCAATATCACATACATGACCTTCTACTACATCTTTCTTCACACCTGCAAACAAAATAGGGTTAGCACAATCATATGATTCATCTTCTACCACCTACATCTTCTCTATCACTTTATCATATTCATCTGTCATTTTCCTTTCAAATAGGCTATCTATATTTTTCATTTCCTCTTTCAATAGGAGATCTTCATATTCATCTAGTTCATCAAAAATAGGACCTTTAATGACATCTCTTTTTACTCCATCTGTTTTATCTATTTCACTATCTGCAAACAAATCAACATACAACTAAGTTCAAAATTTAAAATACTGCTCAACTATTTTCCTTTTCACTTCATTCACTTCCACTATAAGTTGTGTATTCTCCAAATCAAATCCTTTACTCATTTCTCTTTCTGTAACCTGTTGTTTTGTGGCTTTGTTAATCATATTTATGGTCTTATTCTCCTTTTCCTTATGCTTCCTCATGAAGATTTCTTTCTCTCTTCCTTCAAGGTCATCTACTAACAAATCAATGTCAGAAAAACATGAATTTCAATTTCATCCATTTCTCCTCTCTCTTTAGTCACCAATACATTTTCCTCTTTCTCCTTGTCATTCATCTGGCATTTGACTTCACAACCTTCCTATCTACAACAACTTCATTTTATGCAGCCTCTAGTGCTTCCAACTTAAATAGAGTTTTATTTAATGCCTCAAGAGATCTTACAACCTGATTTCCTTCTTCAACTATATATTTCACAACATTAACAACTGATTTAAAAATTAGTTCATCATTTCTTATTTCAACATCCTCTTCCAGGAGGATTTCCTTTCCATTAAATTCTTCTATCTCATCACCTTCTTTCAAATCTTCTCCTTAGGATATCAATCTATCCTTTCTACTTGCCATTCAACATCGATATTTTATTTATCTTTTTCTACTATGTAAATTCATGACATTCTTCCTCATATCTTCTCTCATCTACTATGTTTCCTCTCCCTTGCTCCATTTCTAATGCAATTAGTCTAGCCTAGATTTTTCTTAACTCTTTAGACACAAAGTTTGCAAACCTTCTTTCTGCTCGCTCTTCCACAAACAAAATTCTCACAGGTCTCTTCATGACCCTTCTAGTCCTCCTTTTTGAAGACATCTTCTCCCCTACTTTAGTTACAAGATCCTATTTGTAACAAGTTCTACAATCTCTAGGGTATTAACCCTCTATAATCATAGGGCTTTACCTACAACAAAATATTTATCTATCCTCAATCAAATAAAACATACATTTTCTGGTTTCTCATATCTCCTTATCTACCCTCTACAGTTACAGGCTCCTTCTCACACCTACAACAAAATTCTCTAGGACTCAAGTCCTCTCTAGTTACAGGCCTCTTCCCACCTGGAACAAATTTCTCAAAGCATCTAGCTCTCTGCAGTTATAGAATCTCCTATTCTGTAACAAATCACTTAGGGTTTTCTCGAGACACCTTCCATCTTTCAAGGCTATAACCTCTTATCAACTTCTTTTCAACTACATTTTTCACCCAGTAGCAATATAAACACCTCTCTTATATTTCTTAGTGAGCATTTCCTTTTCTACTTCTCTTTTCTTCTCTCTTCAATAAACCCTTTCTCTGGCTTTTAAATTCCTTCCAAGAAAATAACATTTTGCACAATCTCTACTACAACACATCCCAACGAGCAAACATGCTCTTATACCACTTGATATAGTCATGACTAGGGAACCTTAGTAGGCAACCCAATCACGCAGCCAAACAACACAACAAAACCATAAAGTCATAAACAACACACATTCATCCAAATTTTATTCAAATCTTTAAATTACAACTCTATGCCATGATAGAGTCTATAATCACAACAAAATACCAATTTTATTCATTTATGCAGTTTCTACAGGAGTACAAAATCAATCTACGCTCCTTTACAAAACTTTAATCTATTCATTTTCTACCATCTCCTCCAGCAAACTCCTCCAGTCATTCCTCTTCCATTTTCCTAGGCATCACAAGACCATCAACGACAACCTCTTTACATAATCTTCTGCCACATCTCCCTTCACTAGGGAAATCACCCCACGAACAATCTAACTAGCTAAACCCCTCCTCAGAAGTAGAAGAAGGTATTTATGAATCCTCTACCCAAACAATTTAACTATCTTATTTGTTAGAAAATTGTCATAACAGAAAATGCATTGTTAGGTTAATTGCAATGTTTCAGTGCTACCGATGTCATTAAATCCTTTCATGAGCACATAACAGTCACCATTAAGTGCACACAACTGTTGATGCAAATTTGGGCTCTAAAACAGTATTGGCTAAATTCCCTTTCCGCAAACCATGGAGCCTTGTATCATCTTTCATTGCCTCTATCGGTGAAAATGGACTGCTTTTCAAAACTTAGATATTATCCATAAATGTTTATTTTTCTGAACCTCAATTATAAATGCCTATTAGTGAGTGTTGTGTTTTCCAAACCAATGTCCATTTAGTCAACAAAAACCAACTTTGTGAAACTTGAACTTTGTCACTTCAATCGGCCAATTAGTCCATTTTCAAACCATCTCTTTGAATGCTTATCGACAAGAATCTGCTTTCATGAACTTGAGTATATTTCCTTCATTATTAGCAAAGTGATGATTTCTTGTTGGTGGAAACCATTAGTTATTGACGAATTACAACTTCCTCAAACCTTGGATGACATATTGGCAAATGTTGGAAGTTAGGAACTAACCAAAGACTTAGAACTGTTTCTTCTATTGGCGATATTCCAATCCCATGAACCAAAGAAACCTTGGCTCCAACCCTCAAAGATCTTATTGGTGAAGTTAATTACCAATAAACCTAAAGGTTTGCAAACCTAATAATTTGCTGACGAAGTTCTCAAACTTCAAACTTGGCCAACTTAGGACTTCCTTTTAACAACTTGAAGAATATACGAACTTGTACTAAGGCTTATTGCCCATTAGTGAACTAAAGCATTAGCAAACTAAAGAGTTCATGAACTAGGAGTTTTTTTGACAAATACTCCCTTTAACAAACTTGGAAGTGCAAACTTTCCTTCATAAAGTATCAGTGAATTGTCTGATCAGTAAACTATTTGATCGATGAATTGAAGAGTTCGTGAACTGGAGAATTAGCCAGCTGGCTCTAACTTAGTCAATTTTCATCTAATCTTCACTAAATTGGAACTAGAATACCCAATTGGTCCTTCTACAAGATGATGTCCTTAACTTGGCTGAATTAATATGAAATTGCCTCCTGAAGCAAAATACCAAAACTAACAAAAGAAGACAAAGTACAACAAAAATTGAACTGAAACTAAAAACCTGAAATGTTTTTGGTTAATGTTGATTGCTTGTGGACTTGGATGCTCCTGCATCACATATGGGAATAATAGTCATCACAATTGTTGCAATCTTTAGATACTTCTTCCCAATCTGACTTAAGTGCACAAAAAACCTTATGTACTTCAACAATTTCTTCAATAACTTTGTAGCCATCCATATATATAATTCTAGCCCATTCTTTTGTTACTGAGGTTGTTAATCTAATACCATCAATTTTTTCTAACTCCTCCTTTGAGAGAATAGAAGGAGCTATAGTTGTCCCATCCTTGCTATGCATGGGATTAATCATGTATTTGATGCAAGCCCTCAATTCCTCATTTTGTTTCTTAAGCTGCCACTTTATCAACTCATCTTTATCTAGCCTATTCAAAATGTTTGAGACTGAATCCTTAAACTCATCTATCACCTGGGTTCTGGAGGTGGGGCCAAGATTTATTGTAGACACAATATAATCTTTTGGCTAAACATCCTCCTTATTAACTTGGGCCGGAGGCACAACAACCTCTACCACTCTGAAACCAGAAGCATCTTTATAGATTCTAGACTAAACCTTTACTTTCTTTTGCTTCTTTGGTTTCTCTAACCTCACCAGGAAGTTGTCTAAGTTCAACTCTACTACTTCAACTTGAGGAGGCTTATTCTAGAATCTTTGTTGTAGCCAAGAAGGAGTTTCTAATGAATGAATGGGAGATCCAATTTGACTATCTCCATTTAAGGAATCTGAAACAGTTGCATCACTTGAACCTACCCTTTTATTAGCACCATCTTCACTCCTAGAAATCCCTGCATCTTCTTTAGGAGGAGAATTAGTTTGCCCCAACTGATGTAGTTGTGAGATATCTTGTGCAACATTATTCAACATAGTGTCATTTATATTTTCCTTTATAGGACTACATCATCTAGGTCCACTATCTCCACTTTGCACATATCTATCAAATGATTGTCAGGTGCATCTTCAATGGTGACCTCCTCTTCAGTGGTGATGTTCATCTTTACACAAACCTTCTCAATTCTCTCTAATAGTGGTACCTATGGGGAGTAGGGCTTAGGATCATCCTTGTTGTCTCGAAATGGTTGAGTTAGGGTATTATTGATTGACATCAAAGAATTGACTTCATAATTGGGCAACTGTACCCAGGATAGGTTTGCAAATACTGCAAAACCTAGGGAAGGAGGAATGGAGGGGGAGGAAGAAAAGGAGAAATAATGATAGGAGTGGAGAGGTTGAGGGGTGGTAAGGAGAAGGATGGTGTTGAAAGGATAGTGGAAATGAGAGGCAAAGAGACAAGGGAAGGTGGAATGGATGAGATGGAAGAAATGGAAAAGGAAATAGGGAAGGAAAGAGGAGGAGATGAAGAAATAGGAAGGTTGGTGGATGATAAAGAAGGGGAAGATGGAGGAGAAAGAGAGGGTACAACCAAAGAAACAATAGGAAAGAAAGGGGCTATAGGAATAATGGAAGAGATAGGAGATGATGAACTAGGAATTACAGGAGAGGAGGAAACTACAGGAGAAGAAGATAGAGCAACACCTAGCACACTAGATATAGTGGGAGGTGTGGGCAACTTGGTATGATAATGAATGATTGTGCATGATGGTGTTTTTATTGATGGAAACAAGGAAAGGAATAAGGTTGAGACAGTTTTTGGTCCGGTGAAAAAGACTTAGTCATTTTTGACTAAGTATTGGTAGTATGCAGGAGACAACAACAGAGTAGCAGTATAATGGATGACATTGGTCCACAGTTGAAGATTAGATAATGCAGACCTGGTATGTTGTTTGTATTGATTTGATGATCCTATATGCAAGTTTCTATCTCCTAATAAATGCTAGAAGCATATACTCAAACAGACTAAGTCCAGAAGAAGAGAATACATTATGTTTCAAAGCAGAACACTCATTTGATTTGGTCCACATTGCTCCGTTGTTGCATATTTTGTTATGCATATTTGAGGTGTTGTAAACACATATATGGAGTATCTAAATCCAAAGTTGCAGGTTCTGAAGATCACCAAAAAGATAGATAAAAGATACTAAGTATCGCTACATGGCTTGACAGAGTTTGATTGTGATACGGTCTGAGTTCTAATGGTCCACAATTTTTTGCAAGATGACGTCATGCCTTGTGGTTCTAAAGGTAAGCTTGGAGATGTGTGAAGAGTCTTTGATATGATTTTGAGCAAGTCATGTGGTCCGTAGCAAAAGATGTAGTCTGATAGATGAATTGAACCAGTGGCAGTCTGTGTTGGAGGCTGACATGATAAGTACAAATTGTATGTGGTAAGTTCTATTATTTAGAAATTGATTCTTAGTGGTCGAATAGTTGAGGCCAACATAGGTGAAGGTGATTCAAGTGTTGTTTGGGTCCGTTGTGAATTTTGGTGAATAAATTTGGTGAACAGAGTACATAATGCATGACTACACGATACACCTTATTAGGCCAACCTAATAAGAAGTTTTTTTTATTATTGCAGATATACATATGTGATTTACTTTGGTGTTTCATTAATGGGATGTGAATGTGAATGTGAAGTATAGTACAGGCAAAAAGAGCAAAAGAAGAGAGATCTTGCTTAATGTAAAAGTAGAGCAGCAAAATAGAGCCGTCAAGATGAAGAGTTTTGAGACAGTGTTTTGAACTTTATTGGAACTATAACCATGCATGTCTAGAAGCAATCTAAGTAGTTCAACCTATGAGTGAGCCATTTTTCCTTCTTCTTTCTTTCTCTAGGTAGTGAGCCTATTTTGGCAGTGAGCCATTCTTACGGTGAGCAATTCTTTAGGTAGTGAGCCCTGGGTAGTGAGCCCTAAGGCAGTGAGCCCTTAAGGTAGTGAGCCTTCTTGTAATTTGGTATTGTTACTACATAATATATTGTGAACTAACACTCATCGTGGTTTTTCCCAGTTTTGGGTTTTCCATGTAAAAATCTTGGTGTTCATGTGTGATGGATTGTGGTTGTTTCTTCTATGTTTAATTTACTTTGTTATTGCATGTGGTAAATGGATTACTAGTTTAATAAGAAAGAGATTTAATAGAGTACTGATTCACCCCCCCTCTCATTACATTGCATGTTCAACAATTGGTATTAGAGCCTGGTTCCTTGGAGGAAGTCTAACAACTTGAGGAAGATCTTGGAGCTTGAACACATGGCAGGTAAAAAGCGTCCTATTCCTTTTGAAGAAATTCATTCAATTAAAACTTAAGAAGATGAATGCATGCTTTTCAATGAAGAAGAACTCAAGGTTTCCCTTGAAGATCTTGAAAAGGTTGAATTAGAAAACATGGATCTGAAAAATAATATTAAGGAAGCAGATGAGTGCATCAAGAAATTAAGGGAGCAAGTCAAAAGGTTCAAAGAGAAATATAAGGAGGTTAGTGAATAATTAATATCTGTAAATGACACCTTGAATGACCTAAAAGTGGAAGTTGTAAAAAGAGAAAAAGAAGAAGAAGACTGATATCACTTGGTGAAAAACAAAACTGAAGACTGCACAAAGCTTGAACAAGAAGTTGTGGATCTGAAAGCCAGTTTGAAATAGTCATGGATTTAGGAAGATAAATTTAGAGTATGTGCTGCCCAACTTGATAAAATACTTGCAAGTCAGAAGAGTCAGGTGATGATAAAGAAGGGTTGGGATTTGAGCAAGGTGAAAGTTCCAAAACTGATTAAGAAAAAAATGCTGAGATCAAGAAGGACAAAGGAAAACAAATTCAAGATCAAAGGAACAAGCTTAGAGGACCAATGGTCAAACAACCAAAAGCTCAAAGGTACCCTTCTTTCAATGGTTATTGTAATGAATGTAATGAATTTGGTCATAAGGCTACTCAATGTAGGAGTAGAGTGAATCAAAATGTTCCATCATTCTCTGGTCAATATTTCACTTGCAACAAAGTAGGTCACAAGGCTAATGATTATAGAAGTCAGATAAGTAATTGTTATAACAATAGAAGGAATACTCAGACCTTTAAAGGTAACTACTTTATATGTAAGAGGTTTGGTCACAAAGCTAGTGAATGCAGAAGTCAGATAAGGAACAACTATAACAATGGAAGGAATGCTCAATCTTTCAATGGGAATTGCTTTACATGCATAAGATTTGGACACAAGGCTAACCAATGTAGATCAAGGATGAATGAAAGAAACAATGGACAGAGAAATGTTGTATTCTTCAATTGGAATAGGCCTGGACATATTGCAAGATTCTAAAAAAGAAAAAATATGAAGAAGGCTAATCAGGTAGAAATGAAGAAACTAGTGCAAAAGACAGATCTAGTAGAGATCAAGAAGGAGATGAATCAAATTTAGGTTAAGAAGGAAGTGCAGGAAGTCAATGATGAGTCCACACCATATTCTGGTGTTGGTACTTCCTCTTAGAAGTTGAGAGCTCTGGCTCAAGGGGAGCTTAACGCAAAATCAACTTCCCCCAGACATAAATATGGTGCTAATATCCAACACAAAGATATGAGTTATAAGACTAAATGACAGATCTTATGAAGAAGATTCTGGCAAAAAAGAATCTAATGTGGTAAATTGCAGAGCAATCCTAATCGACTGGGGACAACAAAGAAAGGGTTTGACAACTTTCCGAACGAAGCAATTATTGTGATTAAATCTTGATGAAAAGAGAATATAAGGGATCCATTTGAAATAAAAATCACTTTGCATTCAAACTTTCAAGCAACTAAAGTGATCTCAGAAGTGAGCCAAAGAAAATTCAAGCATTCGGTGAAGAAAACCTAATGGAGGCAAAATGTATTTACCGCTCTCTTTTTGAGAAACTTCTTGTGTTGAGTTTGTAAAGATGGCTACCCCACAAGTAGTTGAGATAATAGAGAGGCCCCACCCTAAATTTAAGAAATGTCCCTTTAAATCATTAATGACTGATCTAGAAGGTACATTTTTTGAGATTCCACATGGTGTTATGCATACGAAAGATGTTAGGGTATACATACATGCAAATCTAGAGGAATATGATCACATGAAATTATGGAAATTGTACTTGGATGAGCTAACTACTATTAATATTGTGTTGAAAGAATAATACAATGTTCAGCATGAGAAGAACTTGGATACTTGGTTAGAGTTTCTGATATTCTCAAATGATGCGTGGGTTAGATATGTTTTAAGTAGAATTCATAATGAATTCTTTTGGCTTGTTGTGCCCCACATGATAACAAAGGAATCTATCAAAGAAGTAACTGACATGAGCTCTATCGGAAAGGTTCCAACCCTACAAACCATGAAGAACAATATTGTAATGCAGTTAACTAGTGTGAAATTTGATAAGAGGGCACTAACTATGAATGGCATTGTGGATCCAATAGTTAGATTTGCATCAATGGTTATTGGGTACAAGGTCTATTTCTCCAATAGGGAGAATTTAGTATCTGTAACAACCATATATACAACATATGATATGGTCAAGAATAACACAGACTATGACCTATGGGAGTTGCTCTAGGAACAACTAATGGAGAACCTGAAAAGAGCAAAGGAAATGAAATATCCCTTTAAGTACAGAACTCTGATTATTTGTCTGTTCTTCTATTTTCTGGGAGAGTTACCTAGTATGGAGAATATAGGTTGGCTTGATCATGCACCTGTAGCTGTTCAAATTAGAAATCATTTGCATAGCTTGGGAAATGCTGACAAACAAAATGTTGCCTTATGGAGATATTTCAAGAATTTCCAAAAGAAAAAGCAAGCTAGGGCCAAGATCCTTGAAAAGATAGTGAAGAAATATAAAAAAGATATTGTATTCATGGTGGACAAGGATAAATGCTTCATGGAGGCTATAGAATTAAGAACTGTATGGGTCCCAACCATGGGATATGAAGTCGTAGAGGAAGTTTTGACTGGATTGGTTGACTTAATGCTAAGCAAACCTAAAGACCCTAAGGAGGGAAGATTTGGAACTTTTGAAGAATTATCACTCAAAGTCCATTTAGAACAAAAACAACTAAAAATTAAGAAAAATGCAAGGAAAATGGTAGATGAGTTTGTAAGAAGCCAAGGATTTATAGATGAACAAATAAATGAAGCAAGAGCAAAGGTAGAGGCATCCAAGGCTGCAAATGCTCCAGAAGGGCAAACATTAGACTCTGAAGAAGAAAGAGGAGAGATTAGAGAAAGAAAATCCTGCATCTAGCTCAAGGAGAAGAATAAGAGCCTCATCCTTAGCTTCAGCTACCATTGAAGTTCAGAAGGAAAAGATAGAGTCTATTGGGTAAGTACCAAAGGAGAAACTAGAAGATAAGAAGAAAAGAAAGAAAGAAAAGGCTACAAAGAGAGTGTATGTAAGCCTTGGAAAAGAAGAAGAAGAAGAGGAAACTGAAACAAATGAGGAGGTTAAAGAAGAAAGAGCAAAAATAGATGAAGCCACTACTGACAAGCCCTCTAGAAAAGCTAAGGGCAAGAAGAAGAATAAAGAAGAAAAGACTAAGAACAAAGAAGAAGAAGTGACTATATCCTTGGAAGCCATAGTCAATACATTTGCTCAACATGGTACCCTGAAACCTAGTGTTGACATGAATGATGAAAGATCAGATGCAGACATGGTAATCATTGAAATAGTAGTTGTAAGATACTTAGATATATTTTGCAAAACATGGATTGAAGTTATAGATGAGTTACCAGATAGTTTGACCAGCATAATGTCAGCAAGAAAAGAAGGGGCCATGGCCAAAGATGTTGAGATAAAGGAATACGTCTTGCTGAAAATTTGTCTAGATATCACTAGAGAAGAAAAGGCTAAAGTCAACAAGAAGCTCAGTAATGAATTTAGAACTATGAAAAGAGTCAATGCTCTGATGTCTGGTGACACTAAGAAACTGGTAAAGGAGACTGAAGAGATAACACTAAGGGTGTTACTATTGGAATTAGGTTTGTCATTGAAGTCAAAAGTGTTGGGAATTAAGGTGTCTCAACCTTGGTAATTCCTTGTATTAGTTTCATTGTATTTATTTATTCTTTGCCTATGTTGTAAATTAAATTGTAAATTCGTATTGTCATCTTGTGGGATGTGGCACGGTGACGTGTCATCCTGCATGGCATATGATAACTTGTAATTTTTTCCTCACATGAGGAGATAGGTGTCCCACTTAGTGGTACGAATATTTTGCCATGTGTCGGCATCTTGGATGTTGTGTAAGGGAATTTTGACCATAACGGTCATGACAGATTCCTATGACGAAGTTATGACATATAAGAGTTAGAAATAGCTAACTCTATGATAGGTGAAGACATGTGTCGAAGACCATCTTTGAAAAAGGCATCTTTGGGCACCACAAGGTAGACTATGGCATGTTGTAAGAGAATATGCTATTTATAGCCTATTTATGATAGATTCTCTTACAACTGTAAGTTGTAACTACTATGACAAATTCTATGATGGTGTAAGAGTCGTAAGAGCATCTGTCATAGCCCATTTTGGAAATAGGTGACCTCTTTGGGATGGGGTGTGTGGACAAGTGTCAGAAGCATCTTACAATGTTGACCAAGTGTCCATAGGCGTGGGTTTTGGGCCATGAGGCCAAGTTGGATGCCCATTCCAAGATAGAGGTAATTTTGCCTTGTATATTCCATATAAACAGGTGCTTGGAAGAGGAGATGTATTCCAGGTTTGACAGGTATTGTTATGCTACTAGTTTGTCTCTAGATATGAGTGTCAAAGACTCTTGAGAGCTTGCATTGCAAGTGTGTTGTAAACATTCCTTGTTTTGATAATACATTGTGCAAGTTTTGGAGTGTGGGGTTTTTCACCCAATAAGGGTTTTTCCCACGTATATCTTGTGTCTCTCTTCTTTTGTCTCACTTTCTCTATTATGTGTTTGTTGCAATATCTCTATTAGTTGTTAAATGTTGTTGTAATTATATAGATAAAATTGAATTTGCACTCTCCTCCCCTTATTAGATTAGTGTAGGAAGTGATTTTTGCACACCTAGTTTCCTTTTAGTTGGTATAAGAGCCTGGCTAGTTTTGGTCCTAGCTGTTGGGTAGGGGTTTTTTGAGCTAATCTTAGGTTGAGTGGGAGTGTTGTGTAGAGTATTATGTATCTTATTATAGGAAGGAGATGGAAACTACATCTGGAAGGTTAGAGGTTGATAAATTCAATGGCACTAATTTCAAGTTGTGGAAATTGAAGATGTAGGACCTACTTGTTGATCGTGACCTATGGGAAATGGTATCTGGTGTAAAATCCACATCAATGCAACAAGCAGATTGGAACCTCAAAGATCGAAAGGCTAAGGGTCTCATAAGACTCTGTTTAGCTGACTCTGTCCTACATAATGTCCATGAGGAGAAGACAACAGAAGATCTTTGGAAGAAGTTGGGTGATGTTTATCAGGCCAAGTCCTTGGTAAACAAACTTTTTCTGAAAAAGAAGTTGTTTTCTCTAAAGATGGAAGATGGAGGATCTATTCTGGATCACATGAATTCTTTCAACATGATCATTGCACAGTTGACATATGTGGGTGTGAAAATGGAGGAGGAGGATCAATGCATGACCCTACTTTGTTCTTTTCTAGATTCGTGGGATCACCTTGTCATGGCTATTAGAAGCACCACTACCACCTTCATGATGGAAGATGTGGTATCTTCGTTGTTATCTAAAGAGATGTGAAGAAAGTCTTTTGAGGCAGCCAAAGATACTCTTGTGATTTGTGGAAGACCCAAAGAGAAAGGGAAGAAAAAGGACAAGAAAGGTGAAAAGGGTAGATCCAAATCTCCTGGAAAGTCCAAGGCTCTTTGTTGGAACAGTGGTAAAACTAGGCATTTCTGAAAGGAATGCAAAGAGGAGGAGAAGAAGAAGAAGAAGAAAGCTCCTGATTTAGATTCTAACAAGTCACAAGATGATGGTGATGCCTTCATTGCAACCCTTGCCACCCATGCATTTGATGATGCGTGGTTGATTGATTCTGGTGCACCATTCCACATGACCTCACATTGAGATTGGTTTACAAAATATGAAGAGTTTGATGGTTGAAGAGTGTACCTAGGTGATGACTCTCATCTGAAGATTGTTGGTCATGGAAGAGTCTCAATCTGATTCCTTGATGGACGAGTGAAGGGGATCACTGGAGTTATGCACATTCTAGGCCTTATATGGAACCTGCTTTCTGTAAGTATGTTGAATGATGCAGGTGTGCAAGTTGTCTTTTCGAAGGATGGATGCAAGATGACAAGAGTATCTATGGTGCTTGTCAAGAGTACTTAGAGGGGTACTCTGTTTCAGCTGGAGGCATGCACTTCATAGTGCAATAGTTTTTCTGACTCAAAGAAATGAACTAATGTCACTTCATCCCCACCATTTGAATGAGCAATGAAGAAATCTATTGTAACTAGTTCTGATGGTAGTGCACATGCTTTGGAAGCCAAGCTTCCTGCTGAAAAGACTATGTTATGGCATTTGAGATATGGCCACATTGGTGAGAAGGGTCTGTGTACCCTAAAAAATAAAAACCTCATTGAGGGGTTAAATGATTGTAATCTCAAGTTCAAATTTTGCGAACATTGCATTTATGGAAAGAAAAACCATGTTCAGTTTTACTCTAGTTCTCACAAGTCTTTTGGTGTATTGGATCTTATTCATTTTGATGTGTTTGGTCCTGTTAATGTTCCTTTGATTTCAAAATATGTATATTTTGTATCTTTTATAGATGATTATAGTAGAAGGGCATGAGTTTATTTTATCAGAAGCAAAACTAAAGTCTTTAGTCAGTTTAAAGAGTTTAAAGCCTTTGCTAAAAATTAGACTAGTAAAAAGATTAAGTATTTGAGAACCGACAATGGTGGTCAGTTTTGTTTGGTAGATTTCGATAAGTTCTGTAAAGAGAAAAGGATTGAAAGGTATAAGACAACTCCATATACCCTGCAACAAAATGGAGTTGTAGAGAGGATGAACAAGACACTGGTGGAGAAGGCTACGAATATGCTTAGTGGAGCAAGCCTTGAACAAAAGTTTTAGGCTAAAGCTATTACCACTGCTTGCTATCTGATAAATAGATCTCCTACATCATCTCTTGTTGGTAAGACACCTATGGAGGTGTAGTCTGGTAAGAAGCCTTTAGTTAGACATCTTCATGTTTTTGGTTGTGAGGCATATGCACATGTGCCTAGGGAGAAAAGGTCTAAGTTTGAGAACAAGGATGTAAAATGTATTTTTATTGGCTGTGGTGTCTATGTGAAAGTATATAAGCTTTGGAATCCCATGGCTAAAAAAGTGTTGTATAGCAGAAGTGTTATCTTTAGAGAGCTAACACCTTCTTCCATTATTCTATAGCCAGAACAGATAGAAAAGAAAGAGGATGTGGTTCAATTTCCTTCTACCCCTGAGAAGACTGAACAACCGAACCCTATGAGACCTGATGATGAGGAAAGCTCTAGAAGCTCTAAAAACTTAGAAGAAGCATAACCTTAACTTTAGCCATTGAGGAGGTCTACACGAACAAGAAAAAACTTGATAGGTTTGGTTATTCATTATTTGATTCTAGTTGTGCTTTTTCTTTACTTTCTAAAACCGATGAGCCTAGAACTGTGAAAGAGGCTATGGGCATGAAAGATGTAGGTTTTTGGAAGGAGGCCATGGAGGATGAGATGGCTTCTTTGAAAAAGAATAAAACATGGGACTTGGTGCCTTTGCCTGAAGGACGAAAACCCGTTGGTTGCAAATGGGTGTTCAAGAAGAAATTCTATGTAGATGGAAGTGTTGAAAAGTACAAGGCTAGATTGGTTGTGAAGGGGTATTCACAAGTGGAGGGAATTGATTATGGTGAAATTTTCTCTCCCGTTGCAAAGTTGACATCCATTCAATTTTTGTTATCTCTTGCAGCTTCTTATGATTTAGAGGTAGAATAGATGGATGTGAAGACATCTTTCCTTCATGATGATTTGGCAGAAGATATTTACATGTCATAACCAGAGCATTACATAGAGAAAGGTAAAGAAAATTTGGTTTGCAAGTTAAAGAAGTCTTTATATGGTTTGAAGGAGTCTCCTAGGATGTGGTACTTGAAGTTTGATTCCTTTGTGTTGTTAATTAGATTTATAAGATCAAAATTGGATCATTGTGTGTACTACAAGTTAGATAATGATCGTATTCTCATTCTTGCATTATATGTTGATGATATGTTGCTGATTGGGAAGGGTAAGAATATGATTTATGATTTTAAGTCTCAGTTGTCAACACAATTTGAAATGAAAGATTTAGGGGCAGCCAAGTACATTCTAGGAATGGAAATCAGAAGAGATAGAGCTAACAAAAAACTTTGGTTAAGCTAGAGTAAGTATGTGAAGACCGTGTTGGATAGGTTCAACATGGTAGATTGTAGACCATTGTGTGTTCCTATTTCATTGGGGACAAAGTTGTCTATTAGTGATTGTCCAAAATCTCCTAGTGAGGTGGAGGACATGAGTAGATTACCTTATGCTAGTGTTGTTGGCATTTTGATGTATGCTATGGTCTACACAAGACCAGACATTACCCAAGCAGTGGGAGTCCTTAGTCAATTTATGGCTAATCCTGGATGAGTACATTCGATGCAGTTAAGCGAGTGTTTAGATATTTGAGGGGAACTTTTGAGTATTCCATTTTCTATCATGGAAATGCTATAGGACCTCTGCATTTAGTTTGTATTCATGGATTTGTGGATTCTGATTGGGCGAGTGACATTGACAGCAGGAGATCCACCAGTGCCTATGTGTTTACTATGTTTGGTGGTGCAATTAGTTGGATGAGTAAGCGACAACCTGTGGTTGCTTTGTCCACTATAGAAGCTAAGTACATGACTACAACTCATGCTCATAAGGAATCCATTTGGCTTAAGAGATTGCATTTTGATATTGGTGTTGATGTAGGATAGACTACGATCAGTTGTGACAGTTAGAGTGTAATTTACCTTGCGAAGAATCCAACTTTCCATGCCAAAACAAAGCATATTGATGTTTAGTTTCACTTCATGTGAGACATGGTAGAGGATGGGAAGGTAAATTTGGAGAAGGTAGATACTTTGAAGAATGTTGCAGATGCATTGATGAAACTAGTGGGCACAGAGAAGTTCAGATGGTGTTCAGAGTCTATGGGCCTCTGGGCCTATCGCAGTTAAATCCTGTTGATTATATTGGCTCTCACAAGGTGTTTGACAAGTGGGAGAATGTTGGGAATTAAGGTGTCTCAACCTAGGTAATTCCTTGTATTATTTTCATTGCATTTATTTATTCTTTGCCTATGTTGTAAATTAAATTGTAAATTCATATTGTCATCTTGTGGGATGTGGCACGGTGATGTGTCATCCTACAAGGCATATGACAACTTGTGATTTTGTCCTCACATGAGGAGATAGGCGTCCCACTTAGTGGTAGGAATATTTTGCAATGTGTCGGCATCTTGGATGTTGTGTAAGGGAATTTTGACCATAATGGTCATGACAGATTCCTATGATGAAGTTATGACATGTAAGAGTCAGAAATAGGTGATTCTATGACAGGTGAAGACATGTGTCAAAGAGCATCTTTGAAAAAGGCATCTTTGGGTACCCCAAGGTGGACTATGACATGTTGTAAGAGAATATGCTATTTGTAGCATGTTTATGATAGATTCTCTTACAACTGTAAGTTGTAACTGCTATGACGGTGTAAGAGTCGTAAGAGAATCTATCATAGCCCATTTTGAAAATAGGTGACCTCTTTGGGATGAGGTGTGTGGACAAGTGTCAGAAGCATCTTACAATGTTGATCAAGTGTCCATAGGCATGGGTTTTGGATCATGAGGCCAAGTTGGATGCCTATTCTAAGATAGAGGCAATTTTGCCTTATATATTCTATATAAACAGGTGCTTGGAAGAGGAGATGTACTACAGGTTTGACAGGTATTGTTATGGTTCCAGTTTGTCTCCATATATGATTGTCGAAGACTCCTAAGAACTTACATTGCAAGTGTGTTGTAAACATTCCTTGTTTTGATAATTCATTGTGCAGGTTTTGGAGTGGGGTTTTTCACCTGATAAGGGTTTTCCCCACATATATCTTGTGTCTCTCTTCTTCTATCTCACTTTCTTTGTTAAGTGTTTGCTGCAATATCTCTATTAGTTGTTTAATGTTGTTGTAATAGTAAAGATAAAATTGAATTTGCACTCTCCTCCCCTTATTAGATTAGTGTAGGATGCGATTTCCACACACCTAGCTTCCTTTCAAAAAGGTCAGTTTTTTTTGTTATTGATGTCAAAGGTACATTGTTTCATGATCTTTGTAGGTTGATTGAGTTGATGGTGATGCTTCATGAGATCATGCTTTAGGATGCCATGCTTCAGGATCATGTCTCATTTTAGAAGATCATACTTCATTTCATAGGTGGTTACTTGGTGTTTTGGTAGTGACTTGTTGTCTCCAAACAAAGGCACAATGATGATGTAGTGGTATATCATGCTTGATCATCTTGGATCACTCAATTGAAATGGTTGCTTAGTTGTATGAATGGAAATGGCCAATGGTTCAGTATTGAATGTTCTGGTACAAAGGTGACACATAATAAATACCTCTTCATGACAGTTATGAGATCCTTAGTCACAAGGGTTCCAAGAGATATGAATGGCATTGGTGTCTTGATAATAAACTTGCAGTGCTGCAGTAGTGAACACAAACCCTAAAGTGTGACCTCAGGATGTATTCATTATTGACAGAGGTGATAGGTTGATAGTACTTGGATGTGTTGATCATTCAAGGTCTCAAGGTCTATTATGTTGGTGATTGATTTGTCCTTGCAAGTCATTGGTGTTTGTGCAAGCAACAATGAAGGTACTTCTTTACTCCTTGTTGATACTTATGACAAAGGTGCTTCTTATGAAAAAAGAGTTGCTTCATAATAGTGAGGTATGTTTGAAAAATTAGGGTTATTGTTGAATTCTTTATTCCTAGAAGACCTAATGCTTTAAGACTCTTAAAACCCTAAATATTAAACCCTAAATCATATGTCCTAAAGACCTAGAACCTACCCATCTACATGTCATGCACTTTTCTTATAATAGCATGTTGACTCCCTATTGCAAGTTACCCTAACTTAAGGTCTTTAGTCCTTGAATGACCTGCCTAGGGTGACTGACCTTTACAGGTTAAGACTCCTTTTATTGGGTGTCAATTGCTAATCAAAGGCTCAGGTTTAAAGTTTTAAAGCTTGGCACGAATATTATAATCGGTGGTCAAGATTTAAATATGGAAACCCTTCTCCTAAGTGTTCATTTTGATGTTTGTTTGACCTTTGTTTCCCTTTGACAGCACAACATAGTTTTTTTCAAGGCTTAAAATAGAAAATGAATATTTTTTTAATCCTTGACATGCAAAAAGGTGCAGAGCCCATTCCTTCTAAATGAAGATGCTTCAATAACTGAAAGAGAAGAGATGTAGTGGAACATATGAATTGAAATGGAATATGTTAGTGGAAAGTATTTAAAAAGGACTATGCTTTTATGAGGATACCACTGAAAATGTAGGGAGTGGGAGTAGTGTCCAATGAAATGGCGATATGCAATTAAAATCAAGGGATTTTATGTGATAGAGTGAGATAATGGGGTGCATTTTTGAAAAGAGAATAGACTGCTACATAATTGTAGATTGAATATTGTTTTGACTGAGAATTTAATTTTAGCATATTGAGAGAAAAGGTGGGTATTACTGTAGAAGGTGACTTATTTTTAGAGATATGACTTTATGCAGATTATGTACGAGAGTGTGGACTCTGATACAAGTAGAAGGATTAATGTATTGAAAGGGTATTATGGAAAGAAAGAGTGTGTGCAATGTATAAGGTTTTTAAGAATAAGAAAATAAGGTGAGTGAGGTGATTTAGAGAGTGTGTTGTTTGACTATGACTCATGCGGAGAAAGAGATATTGATGTAGAAGAAAGTGCAGATGAAGGATTAAGGTATGAAGGTGGAATGGGAAGAAAGTAATATGGTTTTCTTGACTGAGTAATATGCAGAGTGAGAGATGTTATTATAGGTGAATCAAGCATAGTGAGAGGACATTATGTAACAGATATGCAGAGTATGAATGCAGATGAATAGACTTCTAGATTGACAAAGAATGATATGATGATCTGAGATTTGAAGTGAAACGGAGTAACCCTTTGTATTCTTTCTATTTTTCAGAGATTGTTGTATGCACTTCTATTGCTAGTGAGGCATAGGATTTGTGATTAGTGAGATCCTATCTTTGCCAGTGAGGCATGTATGTGTTATCAATGAGATATTGCCAGTGAGGCATAGTCTATAACCAGTGAGGTTTACCAGTGATGCACAGACTGTAACCAGTGAGGTTTTCTAGTGAGGCTTAATGGAGATCAAGTTTATATTGGTTTTTACCCTTTTGGGGTTTTCCACTCAATCACCTATTTTATGTGATGTTCATATATGTCTCTTATGTTTTGTTAATGTTTTCATGTCCTAATGCAATTGTCTTGTGTTTCATGATCATGTTAGATTGTTTTATTGTGTGAAGATCTTGGTTGAAGAATTAGTTTTATCAGATCACTAATTCACCCCCCTCTTAGTGATCCTTCATATTCCAACAATTGGTATCAGAGCTACATGTTCCTTGCAGGAGTCTAACAGACTTGGGTAGATCCTGGAGGTGGAATACTATGGGTAAGTGTAAAATAAATAAAGAAAGAAGAAATACTAAGCAAAAAATTGTTCAACAAGTCCAAATCAAATCAAGTGATGATTTGTTGCAAGAATCACCCCTACCAGTTGACACATGATATGAGATATCTGAAAGAGAAAATGATTTTGTTGTTGAGATTGATGACAAAGAAGGAGACTGCATTGTGAGTGAAGATGAATAGGAGTATGATGAAGATGATTGTGAAATTGGTATTGAAGGTGAACTCTTGTGTGCCTTGGATGAGATCAAGAAACCTAGAAAGGAAAACTAGAGATTATAAGTACAACTTCAAGAAGAAAAAGACTCCATAGACAAAGTACTTGCAACCCTTGAAGAAGTAAAGAAACTGATCATAGATCTGAAAGTTCAAACTGAAGAGGCAAATAAAATAGAGGAAGAGGTATGAATCCAATTGAAAGCAAAAGAGGAAAATGGTGAAAGGTTAGAATCTAAGATTATTTCTTTGAAGAAAAAATTGGAGAAAACAAGTGCTTAATTGAATAAAGACCTGAAGAATAAGAAGAGTACATAAATTTTAGATAGTATTCTCAATTCCCAAAGGCCAACATGCAATAAGAGTGGTCTTGGATTTGAAGGACAAAGCTCAAAGACAGTTGTATTGGAAGGCAAAAAGAAGATTGAATTCATTGCTAGAACATCAAAGATGAATGGTAAAGATTCAGAAGAGAAAATCAAGCAAGTTGTGAAGATTGAAGCTAAGATGAAAACCAAAGATGAGTTTGTCAAAATGCACAACCAAAGGAGAAATCTTAGAAGAACTGCTCTAGCAAGGCAAGCATATATGTATAGGTACAATTATTTATTTTTTGGTTATTGTTATACCTGTAATAATTTTGGGCACAAAGCAATTGATTGCAGAAGGAGTCAATCTACTTCAATAAGGAGTGTTGATCTAGTATGTTACAATTGCAATAATGTTGGTCACATAAAAAGAAATTGTAGAGTGCATGGAAGGTAGGATCATGCATGGAATCACAATAGAAATGCTCACAAGCTATTAAAAAGGAACTATTAATCATTTGATCTAGATTGCAATATCATATGTTATAAGTGCAACACCTTTGGACACAAAAGACATTATTGTAGAAAAGGAACACCTAGTTTGAAAGGTTGGAAAAGAAAAGAGCCTAAGAAAGTTTGGAGGAAGATACCTGAACAAAAGAACGAACCTATGAAAGTGTGGAGAAGGAAAAAAATGGATAAACCTAAACTTGTGCATATTGCACAAGATACATCACAAGTTGCATAAGAAGTAGCATGAGGTTAGAGGGAGGTGTTCAATGTCCTAGCTCTTACCCCAAAGGTGAAAATCAAGAGATTGTAGTAGTCAAGGAGCAGGTGGAAAAGGGATAGAATATGTTCATTATCTCTAGTACATTCAGTGTATATCTTTCATCACAAATGATTGGCCCAGTGACATTGTAGTGATGTCTTTCACAATGAGATGATAGATTCACTTTGATGTCAAAGGTAGATGTCAAATGTTCACTTCATGGTGTATGTCTTTACATGGGTATAGGTGAAACATTACCAATGGTTTGAGTGTAGAAAGAGGTCCACTAAAGCATGTATGGTGATAACATGATTACATAAGTTTGAGAGGACAGTCATAGAAGTAGGAATAGATGACTGTCATGAGGCATTCTTGACTGTCAATGATGTTTTTTCAATGCTTTACAAAAGGATAGTGTCTCATTCTTTGCATGATTTCAGTGCTCTACCAAAATGGTCTTATTATGTTTGATAAGTGTCTCAAGGGGAGATTTAATGATTTCTTTATGGTGTTGTTTTTGGGTATGTCTTTGTTTGAAGACTATATTAGATTGTGCAAGGATTATTCAGGATAGTCACTCTAACAAAAATAACATTCTTTGATAGTATGACAGTCATACCTTGTAGTATGCATTTGATTCTTTGGAGAACAGAGGATAGTTATATCATTAGAAGATAGCAAGAGGACAGAGGTATCTGATATGACAGTGAGCAACATTAATCAATGCTATATGTTTGTCTCATCAGTTGTGGTGATAGGTGTTAACACACTACATTACATATGTGAAAGTGCATCAAACTTATCTACAAGGGTAGACATCAGTAAAAGACATCCATGGACTTTGCATGAGAACTCCATCAAAGGGGGAGCTTACAGGTCTCCTTTATCTTAGACATATAAAGAAGTGTTGAATCTCCAATTTGGTTGATTCTATGAGCTATTTCATGTCATGAGTAGTACTTTCTATCTGGTAGTGTTGAGATATAGTGTTTTCTCATATTGATAGTATGAAGTTGCCATTTTGTTGCAAACATGAAGTACAAAAGTAATATTCACAGAGGACAGCATTGTTGTCACAATTTGTTGGTGGGTTGTTGACATTGATTAGCATAGCTTGACATGTTGGAAGTGTAAAATCAGACTTTGCAACTTTTTGAAACAAGGTATGGCATCTCTCAATTTTAAGGAAATAAATTATTGTCAAATGTTATAGTTGCAAGTGTTGTGATATACATGTATGCAAAATGTAGAAAGGTAGACATGAACTTATTGATAAAATGCCTAAATGAAATGTGGTCAAATGGAGAGTATTATTGTTGCAGTGGTTGCCTCAGGACAATATAAGAATTGCTTGTGCTTTGTGTAATGAATGTGATAGTGTAGTGTCTAGACAGAGATATAAAAGAGATTAGGATAGTATGTCATCAGAATTGTATCAGGATAGTAGGAATCTATTTGTCACAGTGGTCTATAAGCTATGAAGGTTTTGGAAGACCATGGAAGTAGTTTGTATGAAGAATGATAAGCAGAGATGACTAAGGTAAAGGTTAACATACTCCTGTACAGGTTTGTGAAATCTCACATATTCATGACCTTCTAAAATGCAAAATTGAACAAGTAAGAGATAGTGAAAAGGGGTCTATTACCATTAGGAGAATTCCTCTATGGTACTATGGAAGGATAAAAGCTTAAAAGATCTGTAGAAGATTGTAGAGACCTCAAATAAAGGAGCAGAGACCTCTTAGATAGTTTAAGAAACCTAAAGTATAGTCAGTTTGAAGTATGCAAGTAATAATATGGAAGTTTTTGAGCTAAGAAAGTTTATATTACCTTGTAAAGATTTTAGAGCTTGCACAACTCCCTAAGAGGACAAGAGACATCATACAAGGAAAATAAATTATTTTTATGCAAATGAACTTGAACTTTTTGAAAAGATGGATATAATAGAAATTTCACATGCACCTGATGATTCTACCAGCAAGAATAATGTAGATGTACTTATCTGCAGGGGTTATGACAATGCTTTGTTTTGGTAAGGGAAAGTAAGTATTCCTTTCTCACTTGATGTTAAAGGGGGAGGGATAAAGTTGGAGAGATTTTACCATCAATGACAAAGGGGGAGTTTGTTGGAATTAGGTTTGTCGTTGATGTCAAAAGGTTAGTTGTTGTTTGTCATTGATGTCAAAGGTACAATGTTGCATGATCTATGTAGGTTGATTGAGTTGATGGTGATGCTTCATGAGATCATTCTTTAGGATCATGTTTGATTTCAAAAGATCATGCTTCATTTCATAGGTGGTTACTTGGTGTTTTGGTAGTGACTTGTTGTCTCCAAACAAAGGCACAATGATGATGTAGTGGTGTATCATGCTTGATCATCTTAGATCACTCAATTGAAATGTTTGCTCAGTTGTATGAATGGCAATGGCTAATTGTTCAATATTGAATGTTTTGGTGCAAAGGTGACATAGAATAAATACATCTTCATGATAGTTATGATATCCATAGTCACAAGGGTTCCAAGAGATATGAATGGCATTAGTGTCTTGTTAATAAACTAGCAGTGTTGCAGTGGTGAACACAAACCCTGAAGTGTGATCTCAGCATGTATTCATTCTTGACAGAGGTGATAGGTTGATAGCATTTGCATGTGTTGATCATTCAAGGTCTTGTTGATGATTGTTTTTACACATTCATAACAAAAGTTAAAATTCACAAAATGAACCTAACTGTCTTGAAAGATATGAAGAAATCAATTAAGATTTGCTTAATCCCAAGTTTCTATATGGTCAGGTCTTGACCTGTTGGACAATTCAATAGGTAAATGTGAAGCTGTAATATGCAAGGGGCCTTACTTGATTTAAGGTTTTTGATGATTCACTGGACTCTAATTATGCAAAATATCACAAATATCAACATTTTATTCATTCTTTTGCACAGATTTGTTACTATATCACAAAGCTCTATATGATTTATATTAACACAAGCTTTCCTTTTCAAATATTATAAAAACTGTCAAATATCAACTCAATTATTCATGTTTCCTTCAAATATCAGATAATCTCCTTTAAATTTCTGCATTTAAGCTAAGTATTTCAGATGGTTTGGGAAAAGTTAGAGAAATCTAAATTAAACTTCATTCTGCTACAGGATCTAATTGTTCTGTTATGCACGTTGTAAGAAGTATAGTAAAACTGATCAAATCAGCAGACCAAATCATTAAATGTGAATGCCCCTCGTATTTTCACGAACACACATTCAAGATTGGAAGCTTTAAGAGATATTATTTCAAATACAAAGAAGAGCTAGAAGACACTCTGAATATAGACACAGAATTCTAGATTCATTTATATTCAAGATAAACAGTCATATATGATTTACAATGTATGAATGACTCTTAGCTTTATTAATCAACTTACAGAAAACTTACAATGCTTTACAGATACAGTAAGGAAGCTAGATGTTCCACGCATTCCTTATTGCAGACATAGGTGACCTTCTTCTACTCTAAACTAAAATGCTCTTCTAAAATTGTTAATTACAACTTCCAGGTCTATTCTATAAATTCCTATGAATCCCTATGTCCCTTATTATAGAGTAAAGGGGCTCAATATATAGATTTGATTATCCTAAATATAGCCACAAAATCCTAGTCAATAAATGGTCCACCCTTCAAGTGCAGCATCAATCGGTGGAAAACAAATCCCGCCAAAAATCTCTAAGTAGCATACTCATACTGAGCGTAAGGATGCCCTTTGGAAACCCTAATAGCCACCAAAATATCTTCTGTTGTTCTTTTAATAATGTTTCTTTCCACCTGCATATCTCCTCTCATTGAAAGCCTTTACTCCTCCTGCTTCGTTGTGATCTTTTGTGATCCGATCTGCCTCCTCTGATGTCATCGCCATTAAAACTCCATCTTTATATCTACCTGCATACCTACAAAACAAACATAAAAAATAGATTTAAAATTCATGTTGTTGTCGTCAATTTATACCTGGTCAAAATCTTTGATGGGCCTTAATTGCAGTAATCAGTGCGCCATTAATTCGGTCTTTAGTTGTAGTGTTCATGCGCTTTCAAACTTTCCTTTCTATCATTAGTCAAACTATGCATACATACCCTTTTGTAGGCTTTATTTGTATTTCTCATTCTGCTTTGTATACCTTCATCGGCGTAACCCACTCAGTCAGATCAATCCAAAAGTTTCCTGTCGATCGCACCCTTCTGGCCGATGTAACTTTATTGGCTAGTATTTCCTTCACCATCAGCATAAATATCCTTAATCGGAGCGGTCTAAAAAACTTTTGTGGATCGCTCTACTCTGGCCGATGTAATCTTGTCATCATTTTGCATATCTTCCTTATCAGCATGAGCTCACCTAGTCAGGTCGATCAATAAATTTCCCGCCGATTGCACTACTCTGGCCAATGTAACTCCTTTGATTTGTATATCTTCCTTATTGGCATGAGCTCACCTAGTCGGGTCGATCAATAAATTTCCCGCCTATCGTACTACTTTGGCCGATGTAACCTTATTGTTTTGTGAAACCTCTTACCATCGGCGTAACCTTCTTCATCGGGTCGATCAAAAAGTTTTCCATCGATCACCCCACTCACGCCGATGTAACTCCTTATCGGTTTGGTTATCTCTGCCATCAGCATAACTTTCTCCCGTCAGTATGATCTAAAACTCTTCTGCCGATGATACATATTTGTCTGATGCATTCAACACTTGTATCTCAGATATATACATCATAAACATACAAGCACCCAATCATTCAAAGACTTTTCTAAATTGAACTCCCTTTTGACATCCGGGTTGTATCTACCGAAATGCATCTTCCGATATACATTAAGTTCTGATGCATTGATTATATCAGATTTAAACTTTCTTGGATTCAGTGTTGTATGTCCCGTAATGTATGTATCGATACATACATACAATGCGTGAAATATACAACTTAACGTTATTTCATAACCATTTCAGTTCCGGCCTTGCATATCACTTTGTATATCGCGTTGTATGTTTTACCTTGCCAAGCATACAAACATAAAATACATGAAACGGACTTGACTGAAATATTCAATTGAACTCTGAGCTCAGTTAGGTCCACCTTGCATGTAAAAATAAAATGTTAGCCAAATGCATACAAGTAAACAATGCATATAAACCCGATGACTTAGAAAACTTGACAACCCATTTTTGCGACTTACACAACAACCCGATATACAAAGGGCTTTGTATATGAGTGACCTTGTATGTTTTGACATTGTATATGCAACCTGATATACAAACAGATTTTGTACATGCAACTTACAAACCCTCACATTGTACATTTGACCAAAACACTCATAACTTGCAAAATATTGTGAATTTTAACATGGTTCAAAAAGCAACCCTACTCATTTTTGACAAGGAATCCACCCATATTCTTCTCTGGTACTCAATGTTATTTTTTCCTTATTTTCAACAAGGTTTGTAACTTTCATCCTCTTTTCCCTTTTGCCACCCAACAGACCCACACACAAAAGTAAAAGCAAAGCCACAGTAGGGGTCCTTATTTTGCTAAGGAGTAAAATGGGGTATGTTGTGAGCATCACAACAACTAGCAACCAAACAAAATAATCAAATTGAACCATTTAAAGAAAACTAAATGAAATAAATTCATAACTTCCAACTATCTTTTCTGTAAATCATTATCCAACTTGAGACTTAATGTATTCAATAAGGTGCATGAATCTCCTTCAGTTTAAGTGGGTGCATGCGATTAATAATCCTCATCTTGAAAATTAGTTGAACAAACCAGTGACTGACATTAGACTACATGGTTGATGTCATTCCCTCATA
Organism: Cunninghamia lanceolata; assembly: GCA_027924645.1. NCBI lineage: Eukaryota > Viridiplantae > Streptophyta > Pinopsida > Cupressales > Cupressaceae > Cunninghamia > Cunninghamia lanceolata. The sequence goes on along the minus strand of BSBN01000135.1, from coordinate 526,611 downwards.
GCCAACTGGATAGAGCCTTTCTGCCAGCAGGCCTCCATAGCCCCGACAAGGTTATCATTACAATTCTCCTAAGTAGAGCCCCACTGCTAGTAAGCGTTTATAGCACCGATAGAGTTACTTAGATGGCTTAATCTAGATTTTCAATAAAATCTATTTTATTATTTTATATTTTTTTTTTGTATTTGATATAGATCTCATAAGATATTACTGTTGTAATTTCATGATGCAAGGAATGATCACTTACTGAAATTAAGCTGAGAATTGTAATGGTAGCAAGGGTGACCTCTAATTTTTCACCTAATATCTACACTAGTATGTTCAACAAACCCAAGGATTTTAGGTTTGTCATTGTGAGAAACTTTCCTTGAATACTCAACCCACAGTTATTGAATACAAAATTTCACAAGTCAAACAACTTTCTACATTCATGACAGTCACAACAAGTTATGCATAAATTTCAAATAATTAACCTGAATGTTCTAAATTTTCTATTGATTTCAATGGTTGTTAGTATACTCCTGCATACTCTAAATCAGAATAAATACCCCAGCACACACCAAGCAACAAACAAAACAAAAAAAAACAAGAGAACAAAACAAAAACAACAGCAAAACACAACAAAAAACAACCCAAAAACAAAACAAAACTGTACATTATTTACATTATGATACACAGAAACTAATTGCCCTCACCTTAAGCCTAAAAGTAATGTTTCAAGTGTTGGCCATTAACTGGTAATGGCACATCTTCCCCAGTTAAGGTCTTGAGCCTGAAAGTACTGTCTCTAATTATTTCTGTGACCTGTAATGGACCTAACCATAATTTGTCAAATTTTCCATGATTTCCCTTCTTTTCATGTGCTTTATCCCAGCATAGCACTAAGTCTGATATTCTAAACATTTTGACTCTTGATCTTTTATCAAACCATCTCTTGACTACTGCTTGGTGTTTGGCAAATTTCTCAATGGCTTGATCTCTTTTCTCATCTAATTGTAACATTTGTATTATTCTGGCCTCTCTATGACCATCAAAGCCTAAATATTCATTAGCAAACTTCCAGACTGGTATTCTCAAATTCACTGGAAGTATGGGATTAGTCCCATAAACTAAATGATAAGGTGCATTGCCTAAGGCTGACTTAACCTTAGTCCTATCTACCCAGAGCGCATATTTCAACAATGTGTTCCACTCTCTAGGATTCTTTTTAGTTTGCTTCTTGATTATATCCAATAAAATTTTGTTTGTAGACTTAGCTAACCCATTCCCCTGAGGATAATAATTTGAAGAAAGCTTTAAAATTATCCCATATTCAAATGCCCATTTAGAAAATTTTAGACAAGAAAAAGCAGGGCCATTATCACATACTAGCGAATATGGAGTTCCAAATGTGGTTATGATGTTTTCTTCAAGGAACTTGATAACGACATTAGTAGTAGAGAACTTGCAACATGTGACTTCAGTCCACCTTGTACAGTAGTCAGTTACTATCAGTATAAACTTATGTCCTACGGATGATGGAGGATTTATGATCCCAATGAAATCTAAGCCCCATTGTGCAAATGGTCTAGACTCAATCACTGGCTGTAATGGATTAGCCTGATATCTTCCTTTATCTACTGTAGTTTGACAGGTGTGACAACTTTTAATGTGACTCTCTATATCCTTAAACATTGTAGGACAATAGTATCCTGCTCTCAATATCTTATGCATTATAGCTAAATGGGAACCATGAGTAGTTCCATACTTATCATGTAACTCTAACAACACCTTATCTGCTTCAACTCTGTTTAGACATCTTAAATATATTCCTTCATGGTTCTTCTTAAATAGAAGACCTCCTTGTACCATGTACATTTGTGCTTTAATCTTTAAAGCTCTCCTCTGAGAAGATTTCATCTTATTTGGATATTTGCCTAATATTAGAAAAGTGTTCAAATCATCATACCACCCTGAGGCATCATTAGTATTCAACACATATTGCTATTTCACCAAATTTGGATCTGTGTTTGCTATGGTCTGCACTAATGCTTGTCCTCTGACCAACTTCATTGGGCTAATTTCCATATCAAACTCTTGTAATGTTGTAATCCATTTAGCCCTTCTTTCTCCAGGCTCATTCTACATCAGCAGCATCTTCACGGCTGCATCTGGCACTATGGCTTTAACCTGACTGCGTACGATATAATGTCTAAACCTTTTAACTACTCTTACTAATGCAAACGCCTATCTTTCTGTATCAAGATAGTTCAGCTATGCATCCTTCATAGGCGCATTCATGAAGGCTATGGGGTTTTCTTCGCTGTCTTCTCCCTTTTGTGTCAAAGCAGCCTCAACTGAATGTGAAGATGCAAAAGAATAAATGTAAAATGGCTTTGTATAATCTGGACTTGTCAACACAGGAGCATCAGAAATGGCCTTCTTAATATCTTCAAACACAGCTTTAGCTACTAGTGTCCATTCTATCTTTGCATCCTTCTTCAACATGGTGTTCAATGATTGCACAATTTCTGTAAACCCTGTAATAAACTTCTTGACAAAATTAATCTTGCCAAAAAATGACTTTAGTTCTTTCCTACTGTTTGGTAATTGCAGTTTCTTTACTCCTATTCTATTAGGATCAATAGATATCCCAATTTTAGAAATGACATGTCCTAATAAGTTTCCTTTAGTCACGCCAAATGAACATTTCTTTGCATTAAGGGAAATCCCGTACCTTTCACATCTTTTAAGTACTCTTCTCAAATCTTCAGCATGAGTGGATGCATCTTTAGAGTAAACAATTAAATCATCCATATAAACAATGATGCACTTACCTGATAGTCCACGGAATGCAACGTCCATGGCTCGCTGAAAAGTGGCACCTGCATTGATTAGACCAAAAGACATTCTTTTGTATGCATAATTTCCCCATTTACAAGTAAAAGTGGTCTTTAATCTATCATCTTTATCTATTAAGACCTAGTTATATCCTAAGAATCCATCTAAGAAAGACATCATTTTAGCCCCATTCACTGCTTGCAACACTTCATCTATTGGAGGCAAAGGATAATTATCTTTTTCAGATGCCTTATTCAAATTCCTAAAATCTACACATAACCTAATGTCTCCAATTTTCTTTCTCACAGGTACTAAATTAGCTACTCAGGTTGAATGTCTGACTGGGAAAATTATTCTGGTAGACAATAATTTTTTCACTTCCTCAAAGATTAAAGGCTCTAAAATGGCATTCACAGGCCTTTGTCTCTGCCTAAATGGTTTAACGTCTAGTCTCAAGGGTATCACATGAGTTATGATGGACGTATCATATGTTTTCAAATCTGGATATATCCATGCTATGACATGTTTGTACTCTTTCAGAACATCCACAATTTCTTTCCTCACTTCTTTAGAGCAAGCCTTTCCAATAAGTACATTTTGTGGACTCTTCTCTGTTTCGAGGTTATATGGATCACACTTACCTCCCTCAGTTTTGGGCAAATCTTTCTATCTTACTACCCCAACAAAGTAAAAAATCTGTTCTAACTCAATCACTCCCTTAGGTAAGGAATTGCTTTTTAAGTTGATTATGTCTTCTTCATCCCAAGACACATCAGGCCTTTCCTATTCATCAATAATTTGAGCCTCAAATATCTCATTACAAGTTAGAAAATCTACAATTTGTTGATCTCCTCCAAATACCTGAAAATGAGTAACATTATCTGGTATGCTAGGAACATTTACTAACTCAACAACAAATCTTTTTAAATCTGATAGTTTTAAGGGTTCTAATGAGCTAGCAGCAACTGCTAATGCATCTGGTCAATGGTTCAATTCTCTAGGGATATGTTCTATGTTGAAAGCATCAAATGAATTTATCAAATCCCACACCCTATGCCTGTAACAAACCATCTTTTTGTAGTTGCATGCATATAATTTCCTTACTTTCTTGACTACTAATTCAGAATCTAAAAATACCCAGATCAATTTTACCTTTCTCTTGATAGCCATGACTAGTCCGTAAATTAAAGCTTCATATTCTGCCACATTGTTAGTACAAGCAAATTGTAACCTATATGTTGCTAAATATGACTTACCATGAGGATCTATAAGCTCCACACCTGCACCTGCACCCTATTTTGATTTAGATCCATCACATTTCAGTGTCCACATGCCATCTTTATTCTTTTGACCCTTTACTTTGGCATGTTTTGCTTTTTCTATCACATGTGAGGTGCTATTTTGTTCATTCATGGGCAATTCATTTTGACCTACTTGTACAGTTATACTTTCAGTTTGTAAGTCAGAAAGACAAATACTCGTGTCCTTTGTTTCTTCTTTTAAATCTAGGATCAACACATCTATGTTATTCTAAAAGTATTTCTCTAGTTGATTAGGATTAACCTTTCTTTTTTGCAGTCCTACTCCCTTTGTGCATTTTATGTACTGGTATTATATAATATCTCTGCACATTCCATAATTCTCTTTAGAATGTGGCTTATTATGGACTCTACACATGTTTTTGTACAATTTGCATTGAACTGGAATATTTTGTTCCATGCACCTTTCCATTTCTTGTCTAATGGTCTGACCAAAATTGTTCATTGCATTGTTTTCTTCATCAGAAGAATTTCCATCAGACTCAATGAATAATATTGTTTCCTTACTGACATGTTTTTCTCTAAAATTTCACATTGGGATTTCTTCAATTTGTACTCCCTTGTTAGTGATTCTATAAACACCAGGTTCAACCTAAGCATATAATATCTCATTAGTCCTATTGTATTCTGTAATCATGTGTTTCATTCTAGGTTCAACTTCTATCCTGATCTAATTTGGAACACCTCTCCAAGGTAACCACATATGTGAAAAATTTGTGGCCATATATCCATTCAATGTTTTAGACCAGTCTCTACTCAATAACATCCCATAATTCACAGGTATATCTACTACCTAAATGTCAATAAACTGACTCACCCTAGGATCTAAGGCTAATTGAATTTGAATATGCATCAATTCTCCTATCACATTAACTTCAATTTTGTCCAATTGTGTAACAACCTTAGCAGATTTAGTAGGAGGTAGCCCTAAAGTTTTGCATATTCCTAAAGGCATTACATTAGTTGATGCACCAAAATCTACCATACAATTATGTATGTTCTTTCCAAGCATTCTAATGGTTAACAAGAAAGGAGGAGCATCCCTCTTATCTGCATACATCACCACATTAGTGTTGGAAGGCTGCTCAATTTTCTTATTCTTTTCCTTGGGTTGTGAATCTCTACTACGAACATTCATATCAGTAGAAACCTCACCTATCACAGATGTATCCAAGGACTCTATGAAGGCATTTCTGACCCCTGGACTTTTCAATAATTCACACAAAGGTATACTGACCTTAATTTTCTTTATCTCTTTAGATAAATAACTCATCAATTTCATTGTTTCTACTGTCTCTATTTTAACTGTTTGGACTCTTTGTGCTACTGTTCCATTATTTGCATGATGATTAGCCTTCAGTATAGCAGGGTTATTACTAGCATTCTGATATGGGGGAGTATTGAAATTGTTAGGAGGAGTGGAAGTAGTAAAAGGACCTCCTAGCCTAGTGTTATTTCTCAAATTGTAGGTGTGATTTTTGTTTGACTGTTGAAAGGCCTATACCTCTTCTACTTCATATAACACTTAATTTTTAGTTTCAAAGGGAAACTGAAATGCATTTAGTACAAAGGCTGATTCAGGATATAGGTTTTCACAAAAATAAGGTTCATCCTCTAACAATTGATCCTCTTCTTCTCCAGTTGCAAAGGTAAAAGTCTCTAAGACTAAGGCAATCTCATATCCTGAGGGCACTACTTCATTACCTTTGGGAATGAGAAACTCAGAAGTCAGATCCTATGCATCTAGATTAAAAATATTCGCTGCTAAATGGAACTAAGGACAATCTAGTTCAGCATGGGCACTGGTATTGTGAAATTTGTACCAATTCTTCAATGTTGTATTAGCCATTTGAATTTTTGTTGTTTGCTTTGTGTCTTGGTTATCTAAATTCTCAAATGGAGAAGCTAGAGTGCCATTATTTGGCCTTGTGTTCCATGTCTTAGGTGGCCTTGGCTGATTTTGATTTCTATTGTTATTACCCCAGGCTCTGTTATCTACCATGGATCCTCTATTTTGCATTGGTTGTCCTGGATTATGACTTTGATTTTGATTGTAATTCTAGTTTTAATTTGAACTTTGACCCTGGTTATAATTCTGATTATGATTCTAGTTATGGTTTGGGTTGTAGTTCTGACTATAGGTTTGGTTATGGTTTTGACTATATCCTTGGTTGTTTCTACCATAGAGATTCTCATTTCTCAGTTGTGTCATTTCAGTAGTCAATCATCTCAAGTGTGCAGTTATTTCTTTGATTTCTTCCCTTTCCTCTTGTGCCTTTGACACAAATGTATCCCAAGGAGGTTGGAAGAAAGATTGACCATTACTCTGATTATTATTGGCAGTGTTACCAATATAAGGGTCTATGGCTTGGATTGGGGTAGGATTATACACAGGTGTGTATGTAGGAATTGGATTCAACAATGGAGTATTATGCGTAGGGACTCCATTCCAAGGTTGTGTTTGATTTTATATCCCAAGATTTCCTCCATTAGGAAATGGATTACAATTTGTTTTTCTCATCTCCTGGTTTATTGAGGCTACCTCCTTATAAGCTTTAGATATTGTATCTATGTCAGCCTTTCTTTTGACAAACATAGCAGTTAATGGATCTAAGGCAACATAATACATGGCTAACAATGTATCTACATTTAATATGTAAGGAGCTACTATCCTAGAATAAGCCTTTTGAAATCTATCATTTAAATTATCAATCAGCTCTCCTTCACCTCTCTTAATTGTAGCCAATTTGTGATATAAGGTGGAAGGATCTATTGGTCCTCTAAATCTAGACAAAAATGTTTCTTCCATAAGTGCCCAAGAAGAAATATAACCATTGGGCAAGTTAACATACCAGTTAGAAGCCCGCTCATTGAAGATGTAAGGAAACAATCTACACACAACATCCTCATATTTTAACCTGGCCCTAAAGCATGCCTCTTTGAATTTTCTAATGTGATCTTCTAGATCTTGATGTAACTGGGATTTAGGACATATCTTTTCAGGATTTTTTGGCATCTCATGATAATCAGTGAAATGTATGGGAGGGTCAATATTAAAATAAGCCATTGCAGGTACTTGTGCTTGACCTAGACCTATAGGAATACCTGGATATCTTGGTGGAATAGGATTTCTAGGAGGACTAGGACCTCTAGGAGTACCTAAACCAAGATTCAAAGATCTAAATGAAGAACTATCAAGACTCACAATGTTATGGATACTAAATGGTGATCCAGGAGGCATTCCCGATGAACCTCCTGTGTGTGATATTCTAGGATTCCAAATCAAAGGAGTCTTACTTTACTTTTTATTAGGTAATTGCACAAATATATCCTCTGAGCTAGATCTAGACATAGTCACTCTATTAATGCTATGAGCCAGCTCTACTTAAAACAAGCCCTAACTCCAATCACGCCCTCCTTCTAGCGCCAAAAATTGTTGATGATTGTTTTTACACATTCATAACAAAATTTAAAATTCACAAAATGAACCTAACTGTCTTGAAAGATATGAAGAAATCAATTAAGATTTGCTTAATCCCAAGTTTTTGTATGGTCAGGTCTTGACTTATTGGACAATTCAGTAGGTAAAAGTGAAGCTGTAATATGCAAGGGGCCTTACTTGATTTAAGGTTTTTGATGATTCACTAGACTCTAATTATGCAAAATATCACAAATATCAACATTTTATTCATTCTTTTGCATAGATTTGTTACTGTATCACAAAGCTCTATATGATTTATATTAACACAAGCTTTCCTTTTCAAATATTATAAAAACTGTCAAATATCAACTTAGTTGTTCATGTTTCCTTCAAATATTAGACAATTTCCTTTAAATTTCTACGTTTAAGCTAAGTATTTCAGATGGTTTGGGAAAAGTTAGAGAAATCTAAATTAAACTTCATTATGCTACAGGATCTAAATGCTCTATTATGCACATTGTAAGAAGTACAGTAAAACTGATCAAATCAATAGACCAAATCATTAATTGTGAATGCCCTGAGTATTTTCACAAACACACATTCAAGATTGCAAGATTTAAGAGATATTATTTCAAATACAAAGAAGAGCCAGAAGACACTCTGAATATAGTCGTAGAATTCTAGATTCATTTATATTCAAGATAAACAGTCATATATGATTTACAATATATGAATGACTCTTAGCTTCATTAATCAACTTACAGAAAACTTACAACGCTTTACAGATATAGTAAGGAAGCCAGATGTTCCATGCATTCCTTATTGCAGACACATGCGACCTCCTTCTACTCTAAACTAAAATGATCTTCTAAAACTATTAATTACAACTTCTAGGTCTATTCTGTAAATTCCTATGAATCCCTGTGTCCCTTATTACAGAGTAAAGGGGCTCAATATATAGATTTGATTATCCTGAATACAGCCACAAAATCCTAGTCAATCAACGGTCCACCCTTCAAGTGCAGCATAAATCGATGGAAAACAAATCTTGCCAAAAATCTCTGAGTAGCATACCCATACTGAGTGTAAGGATGCCCTTTGGAAACCCTAACAGCCACCAAAATATCTTATGTTGTTCTTTTAATAATGTTTCTTTCCACCTGCATATCTCCTCTCATTGAAAGCCTTTACTCCTACTTCGTTTGTGATCTTTTGTGATCTGATCCGCCTTCGGTGATGTCATCGCCATTAAAGCTCCATCTTTATATCTACCTACATACCTACAAAACAGACATAAAGAATAGATTTAAAATTCATGCTGTTGTCATCAATTTATACTTGGTCAGAATGTTCAATGGGCCTTAATTGCAGTAATCGATGCGCCATTAATTTAGTGTTCAGTTGCAGTGTTCATGTGCTTTCAAACTTTCCTTTCTATCATTAGTCAAACTATGCATACATACCCTTTTGTAGGCTTTGTTTGTATTTCTCGTTCTACTTTGTATACCTTCATTGGCGTAACCCACTTAGTTGGATCGATCCAAAAGTTTCCCGCCGATCGCACCCTTCTAGCCGATGTAACTTTATTGGCTAGTATTTCCTTCACCATCAGTGTAACTATCCTTAATCGGAGTGGTCTAAAAAACTTCCGCCGATCGCTCTACTCTGGTCGATGTAACTCCTTCGGTTTGTATACCTTCCTTATCGGCATGAGCTCACCTAGTCGGGTCGATTAATAAATTTCCCGCCGATCGCACTGCTCTGGCTGATGTAACCTTATTGTTTTGTGAAACCTCTTACCATCGGCATAACCTTCTTCAATAGGTCGATCAAAAATTTTTCCACCGATCACCCACTTATGCCAATGTAACTCCTTATCGGTTTGGTTATCTCTGCCATTGGCATAACTTTCTCCCATCGGTATAATCTAAAACTCTTTTGCCGATGATACATATCCGTCCGATGCATTCAACACTTGTATCTCGGATATATACATCGTAAAGATACAAGCACCCAATCATTGAAAGACTATTCTAAATTGAACTCCCTTTTGACATCTAGCTTGTATCTACCAAAATGCATCTTCCGATATACATTAAGTTCCGATGCATCCATTATATCAGATTTAAGCTTTCTTGGATTCCATCTTGTATGTCCCATAATGTATGTATCGATACATACATACAGTGCGTGAAATATACAACTTAACGTCATTTCATAACCATTTCGGTTTCGGCCTTGCATATCACTTTGTATATCACATTGTATGTTTCTCCTTGCCAAGCATACAAACATAAAATACATGTAATGGACCTGACCAAAATATTCAATTGAACTCTGAGCTCAGTCAGGTCCACCTTGCATGTAAAAATAAAATGTTAGCCGAATGCAAACAAGTAAACAATGCATATAAACCCGATGACTTAGAAAACTTGACAACCCATTTTTGTGACTTACACAACGACCCGATATACAAAGGGCTTTGTATATGAGCAACCTTGTATGTTTTGACCTTGTATATGCAACCTGATATACAAATAGATTTTGTATATGCAACTTACAAACCGTCACATTGTACATTTTACCAAAACACTCATAACTTGCAGAATATTGTGAATTTTAACATGGGTCAAAAAGTAACCCCCACTCATTTTTGACAAGGAATCCACCCATATTCTTCTCTGGTACTCAATGTTATTTTTTCCTTATTTTCAACAAGGTTTGTAACTTTCACCCTCTTTTCCCTTTTGCCACCCAACAGACCCACACACAAAAGCAAAAGCAAAGCCACAGCAAGGGTCCTTATTTTGCTAAGGAGTAAAATGGGCCATGTTGTGAGAATCTCAATAGGATTCAAGGTCTATTGTGTTGGTGATTGATTTGTCCTTGCAAGTCATTGGTGTTGGTGCAAGCAATAGTGAAGGTACTTGTTCACTCCTTGTTGATACTTATGACAGAGGTGCTTCTTATGACAAAAAAGTTGCTTCATGACAGTGAGGTATGTTTGAAAAATTAGGGTTATTGTTGAAGTATTTATTCCTAGAAGTCCTAATGCTTTAAGACACTTAAACTCCTAAATCTTAAACCCTAATTTATATGTCCTAAAGACCTAGAACCTGCTCGTCTGCATGTCATGCACTTTTCTTATAATAGCATGTTGACTTCCTATCACAAGTTACCCTAACTGAAGTTATAAACTTAAGGGGTCTTTAGTCATTGAATGACCGGACCCCTACCTAGGGTGATCGACCTTTACAGGTTAAGACTCCTTTTATTGGGCACCAATTGCTAATCAAAGTCTCGGGTTTAAAGTTTTAAAGGGCACGAATATTATAATCGATGGTCAAGATTTAAATATGGAAATCCTTCTCCCAAGTGTTCATTTTGATGTTTGTTTGACTGTTGTTTCCCTTTGACAGTGCAATAAAGTTTTTTTCAAGGCATAAAATAGCAAATGAAGGTTTGTTTTTTATCCTTGACATGCAAAAAGGTGCAGAGCCCACTCCTTCTAAATGGAGATGCTTTAGTAACTAAAAGAGAAGATATGTAGTGGAACATATGAATTGAAATGGAATATTTTTAGTGGGCAGTATTTAAAAAGGATTGTGCTTTTATGAGGATACCACTAAAAATTTAGGAAGTTGGAGTAATGTAAAATGAAATGGAGACATGCAATTAAAATTAGGGGATTTTATGTGATAGAATGAGATAATGGGGTGAATTTTTGAAAAGAGAATAGACTGCTGCATAATTGCAGATTGAATATTGTTTTGACTAAGAATTTAATTTTGGCAAATTAAGAGCAAAGGTGGGTATTACTATAGAAGGTGACTTCTTTTTAGAGATATGACTTCATCCAAATTATGTATGAGAGAGTGGACTTTGATATAGGCAGGAGGATTAATGTTTTGATAGGCTATTATGAAAAGAAAGAGTGTGTGCAATGTATAAGGTTTTTAAGAATAAGTAAATAAGATTAGTGAGATGATTGAGAGAGTATGTTGTTTGACTGTGACCCATGCAAAGAAAGAGATGTTGATGTAGAAGAAAATGCAGATGAAGGACTAAGGTATGAAGGTGGAATGGGTAGAAAGTAATATGGTTTGCTTGACTGAGTAATATCCAGAGTGAGAGATGTTATTGTAGGTGAGTCAAGCATAGTGAGAGGACATTATGCAATAGATATGTATAGTATGAATGTAGATGAATGGACTTCCAGATTGAAGAAGAATGATATGCTAATTTGATATTTGAAGTGAAATAGAGTAATCCTCTATATTCTTTCTATTTTTCAGAGATTGTTGTATGTACTCCTATTGCCAGTGAGTAATAGGATTTGTGATCAGTGAGATCCTATCTTTGCCAGTGAGGCATGTATGTGTTATTAGTGAGATATTGCCAGTGATGCATAGTTTGTAAATAGTGAGGTTTATGGCCAGTGAGGTTAAACCAATGAGGTTTGCCAGTGAGGCATAGTCTATAACCAGTGAGGCACAAACTATAACCAGTGAGGTTTGCTAGTGATGCTTAATGGAGATCAAGTTTATAGTGGTTTTTACCCTTTTGGGGTTTTCCACTCAATCATCTCTATTATATGATGTTCATATATATCTCTTGTGCTTTATTAATGCTTTCATGTCCTGATGCAATTGTCTTGTGTTTCATGATCATGTTAGATTGTTTTATTGTGTGAAGGTCTTGGTTGAAGAATTAGTTTTATTAGATCATTGATTCACCCCCCCCTCAGTGATCCTTAGTATTCCAATAGTTATGTTGGCGTTTCAATTCGCACCTCTAGAATGCGAGTTGGAAACAAATAGCTATGCATAGTTAAACTGCTCTTCTATTATGAGGGGAAGTTCCTTTTTTGCTGATGTTTGCTTAAAATATAAATAAATTAAATTTTGCCTATCTTTTTGCTTCTTAGCTGTGAGCACAAGGTTATAAAACTCTATCGCTGCAATAAAGCTTTTTTTTAACTTCTAACTACAGCTAGGCCTAAACTAAATGATGCTTTTGATCGCCTAAGTAAACACAGAGCATAGGAATCAAAAGTTGATAAGGAATTATTTGTTTTAACATAAAAGCTTTAATAAACTTCTTCCAGATCACATTAGAAGACTCATTGTACTTTAAAATGAAAATTGAAATAAGATTTATGCAAGCCACACATCTGACGACAAAACTAGATGATCGTGAGATAGAAAATAGAAGCAAATGGTAGACATGAGACTTCTATTCCTAATATCATAAAGTTGATACAACTCCAGGACAACAATATTGTAGCAAAAGGCAGGCATACAATATGCGATCAAACATTGGAAAATAGATAACATAGAGTGAAAACACTTGGAATAACAATTTCTGCAGGCTATAATAGGCAAAACAAATTTTGCTATCACAAACATAGCTCTCCCACAAATGGGCAAGGCTGCCCTTATTTATACTAAATCAAAGGAGTAGGGAACCCTAAAATCTCCTTGATTTAACCTAACCAACTTGCCAACTCGTAAGCTTTATTTCTATTCTAAGACAAAGATTACAACTAACAAATGCTTTAAAACAATATGCTTTAAAGCAAAGAAAGCTCCAACTATTACAAAGTGATTCTTTGCTATTTTAAGGATGGATAAGCTTTGAATGAAAGCAAATGCTTTAAAACAAAAAGCATTGAGTTAAAGCTGCTTTGTTTTGAGTCACATCCTCATCTACATTGATGTCCCATTGGTGACTTCATCCATGGATATTTTAGGAAATAATATCCTCCAAAAAGCATAGTTTGAGTGAAAAAGCTGGCACATGGGTTTTGTAGGCAATACCGTTCTGAAAGAACCCAGATCGTCAGATTTTGAAAAAGTAAAGGATTTCTCAAAAAAGTAGCAAAAAAGCAAATTTTGGAAAAACTAAAATTTTCCAATCTTCAAGTGGATGAAATTCTAGATGGACCCATTTCGATGAAAATTGAAAAAGCTTCGGCCCTGTTTTTGAAAAGTGATCCCCTAGAAAGATGGACCTAGAAAAAGCATGTCTTTGTTCTTCCTCATCCTTAAACTATGAAGAACACTAAAAAAGCACTCCATTTGGGTCTTGAAGTCTTTGTGGAAAGAAAATAATAATCTTCCTCCTCTGGATGCAACCTGCAAAAATCATGAATTAAAGAGACCAAAAGCTTGTCTTTATAAAACTTTAGGGTGAAAAATTAGCTTTCTTTGTGAAAGCACAAAGCTTGAATCTTATCTATGAAGAAAGAATCTTTTAAAGCACAAATCCAAGTAGATATACTCAAATACAAAGAATCCCTATTTTATATCTACCTATGGCCTCACGTGTGAGATGATTAAAATAAATCTTCTTTGATGATGTCATCAAACACGTGAGGTTGCAAAAGTGAGCCAATTTTTACTTTGTTTTGAAACTTTTTGCACTCGTTTTGACTCAAGTGTGGCCTGCCTCTGACTTCAACAAGATGGAAAACTATCACCATTGATTGAAAAAGCTAACTAATCATGGCATTTTGAAACTTATCAACTCTGATTTCATCCCCAGCCTCAAATTGACGATCAGATGACATCTGATTGCAAATCTGACCCCTGGAAACTATCGACGGACAAAGTTTGGGAAATAACTAATGGATACCATCAACAGAGCATGAAAATTTCTAACACTTGAAAATTTGGGTGCCCCTAGCCTCCAAGGGCGCCTGGGTTTTTGTGCCTTAGTCATTTTTCTAAAATTTCAACTTTTCAATTTCTTAATTTTTGCACACGTTCCGGTGACTATGGAACTCTATTCGGATGCCTATTTCTACCTGCCAGAGAAAAACTGAGTCTGATGATCTAGAAAACAGACAAGCCTGATGAAAATTGAACTAATTACACCCTCTACCTACCTTAGAAATCGTGCCAAACTAATTTTCTGTGAATTTGAACGGGCTGATGGAGGAAGATTTATCATTTTCTAGAAAAAAAATGGAAAAATGGTTAAGGCTGGAAAAGATGGGCACCTCTAGCCTCTAGGGGTGCCTTGCATTTCATGTCTTAGAAATTTTTTGATGTTTTTCAATTTAGCTTGCATTTCTCCATTTTGTGTGCTGCAGGTGAAGTTCAATCTTTGTTTCTGGTTGTTCAGCTGATTGTTGAAGCAAGATGGGAGGTGATCTAAGTAGTTTGAACATACTTGAGATGAAATCCCAACTTTTTTGAGCTTTTCGACTGAGTTTGACTGAATTTGACCTCTTGAAAATGGGTTGATGAAGACTTTTTGACGTTTGTCAAAAAATGCAAAAACAATTCTAAGGCAGGAAAAGATGGATGTCCCCAGCCTCCAGGGGCACTTGGTTTTTAATGCCTTAGAAAAATTTATGATTTTTAAAATCTGTTTGTAGTTTACTTCGCTTCTCGTGCTGGCAGCTGCTTCTTGTCACTGATTTCGATGGTTTTGTCAAACAACTGCTACTAGATGAGGGATGGACTAGATACCCTAGGCATATCTAATGTGGATTCCAGCTTTTTAGGGCCTGTTGACCAAAATGACTGCTTTTATCCACCCTGAAACTGACTAACAGAGGCATTTTTAACATTTTTTCAAAAAACATGAAAAAAAATCCAAGTCTGCTAAAGTTGGGTGCCCCCAGCCTCCTGGGGTGCCTAGAAATCCAGACTTAACCATTTTTTGACGGTTTTCATCTTTTCCATACTTTCCAGATTCACTATGCTCAGTTTCCCGTTCTTCGTCCGTCGATGACTCCTTGACAATTCTGCATTATCTGAACAACCTAGAAAACTTGAAACTAATCTCTAGCGGATGAAATTACTCCATTGATGGCTTTGAGGCTTGTGCTTCACCAACTAAAAAAAGAAGAATTGACCCAGGAGGGAAAACATGACCTTTTGCAGATTCTGTCTGGACAACCTTGATCGCGAAGTGAAATTAGCCAATAAAAATCAGGCACGACACTTGAATCAGAGATTCTATTTTTAGAAGACTTTTATTTTTAGAAAATTTTGCCAGCATCCATATCTCAAGAAACCCAGAAAACCTAATTTGATGCCTATTTTTAGAAACTTTCTAAAAATAGAAATTTCTATTTTTAGAAATTTTTGACTTTTTAACTTTTTTGACAAAAAATTTTCTAGACTTTCTCAAAATGCCTTAATGAAGCAAAAATATTGTTGGGTACAACAATTGGCTTTGTTTGGGGACCATGTCAGATACTTATGGCATAGGAGAACTGAGAATCTTTGGACTTTTAGCTTAGACTAGTGTCGTGTCCATTGGGCAAAGAGTCGGGTCATTTTCCTAATCACCTAGAACATGACTTTTTTAAAAAAAAATCACCTAGGACCGGACTTCCTAAAATCACCTAAAAGTTGGAACTTCCTGAACACACAAAAAAATGACTGTCACATTACAGAAAGGGAAATACATCATGACATAACAATCACATTATAGAAAGGGGAAACACATTACACACAAACACTTTTTTTCGAGTGAGAACAAGAAAAACAAAAACTGTTACACAAAACCATCAATTGGTTCAGAAAAATAAGAGCCTTTTCTCTTGAGCTGTGAAATTTTTCTTGGCATCACATAGCTTTTCTTCTTCTGCAACACTTTCTCGAAGAGCCACGATTCAGGTGGCTAATCACGTTCAAGCCATGAGAAGTTCATGAAGAACTGATGGAAACGCCATAGCTCAGGTTGATCAACTTCTTCCAAAGTGAGCAACCTCTATAACATGTGAAGGTACAAAACCTCTTTTTGAAGATATGGAGCAAGGTCTTGTGGCCAAAGTATGCTTGTGGGAATGGTAGTCACCACATAAAGAACTTGACATTGATTTATATCTTGAACATGCAACCTTGAACTCAGTCAATGTATCATCCTCTGAAAATGGTCTAAGCTGCTCATACAAAATCTCCATCACTGATTCTTGGATTACCAGATCCACAACTATTATCATCAATTTATCTAGTGATTTAGGTACTTCTTCAACATCCTTAACAGTCATGTCTTCATCCATCCAATCCTCAGAATCTGAATGTGATAAATCATCAAGATCTGAATCTTCCAACACCTGATTATTATTAAAGTACACTTGATGGATAACATCTTTACCTGGTAGCTCACTTTACCACTCATTATTTTGAGTCTCATCAACCTGCATAGGGAAATCTTCTTCAATAAACATATCCTCCTCTTCAGGAATATCTGGTAGCATCTCGTCTCCAGTGACCATGTAGCTTTCTTCTTTTGATAAGCGAGCAGTATCAAAAACATGATCTTCAGAGCTATATGTTTCTTCTTCATATGCTGGATCAATTTCACATATGGCATATCTCCCCATACACTTGTCGAGGATTTCTAATTTCTCCATATGATTTTCTTCAATGACCAAGACTGAATATTCCATAAAATTTTCTTCTCCACAAGTTTCTTCATATGCTACATTTTGTGTTGGCTTTATCATATCTGTGATGTCTCTTTCTAGTACAGGTTCATGGATATTCTCTAAATGTTCAGCATCATCTTCTTCATTAGTGTGTATGAAAACTTCCTGAGATGAAGATGAAGATGGGCTAAACTACAAAAGAAAATTTACATTATCCTCTACTAAAGAATCACTCTCCAAGTGATGTAGAAAACTATCGAGATCCAATGATGAATCTTCCATATGATCTCTAGTTTTGAGAAATTCCTCTAATGATTAATCATCTTCAAAATGAAGATCTTGTTCTTGCTCCAATTGCAATGCTTATTTGGTCTCTTCTCCTTTGAATGTATCTAACACAAGTTCTTCAAACCAACCTTCAAAAGATGAGAAGAACAAATTGGATTCACCATTGCTCTCAACAACATATTTGATCTCTTCCTCATAATTTTTCTCTTGAGATGATTTTTGCACTTCTTCTTCTTTAGAGAAAGTATGCGAGTTGTGCATTTCTTTAGATTCTTCCATGAATGATCCTTCTTCATATTCGAAGAAATGCAATTTTTCAGCTTCCGATGAACATTCATGTTCTATATGCAAACACATGATGTCACCTAAAATAGGGTTAGGAAAATAATCCCTTCGAATATTTGATTTACACTAGTAAAATCCCTTCATAGAGCAGCCATCGGATTCGTCAAAGAGACGTTCAGGATTATTCAAAAATCCTTAATTTTCATTTGATACTTTTAACATTTGCATGGATCTTCTCATATCAAGGCAATTTTCTCTATCATGTTAGTTGGTTGCATGGAACAAGCAGTAGATTTGTATTGTAGAAGACACACTTGCCTCTTGACGCATAGGTGAAGCAGGTTGATCACTGACATAGTTAATGAAAGAATCTAGTATACTTGAAGGAGATGGAACTTGCCAAAGTGGTACAACATTCAAGGGCACCATTGGTTTGATTGAATCTCTCTGGATATTTATTGAAGTGATCATATGATCTTCTAATTCAATAGCATACTCTTGAGCTTCTTGCAGTTCTGTAGTGTGTCTTTACTTGAGGTAGAAAGAAATTTCTAAAGATTGTGCATTTGTGAAACAACTTATTAGAATTTCTATCGAAGGATTCAGGTTGTTTGCAACTTTTCCAACCAGATGGTTGAATCTGGACACAAAATCTTGCATCAACTCACTTCTGTCTTTCTTGATGTTAGAGAGTTCTACAAACAAGACATGACTATCTTCTGCAGGCTTGAAACGAGCAAGAAATTTCTCCCTCATCAACTCCCAACTTGTGATAGAGCTGGCATTGAGGTGATTAAACCATTCAGCTGCTAAGCTTTACAATGTTTCCACAAACAAACGCACTACAACATCTTCATGTGCAATGCTAAGAATCCCACAAGTGGTGGTGAAGGCATAAATGTGCTCATCAGGATGTTGCTTGCCATCACCATGAAACTTTAGAAACCTTTTTCTTGATCCTTCAGGAAGCTCATGATATTCTACTATTGCCAAAGGTCCAATGTTGTTACCCCAAGGTAATGGGGATGGACACCTCTGATTCAGGTTATTGTGAGAATTATTATTAGCATCACCCATTGCTCTAGGATGGATTATTGGTTCCTCTTGAGGTTCTTCCTACTTGACTTTAGGAACTAATTGGACTTCAAGAACTATCTTGGATGCTTCTCCAACTTCTGTAGGAATAGGATCTTGGAAAAATGGATCTGTACTACAGTCTTTCCCCACTTCTTGTATAAACCCAATGAGCTAGGATTATCTACTACCATGTGAGAAGTGGTAATATTGGTCTTTCAGCTGCAAGATCTACTTTGTTTTCTTCTTCATCAAGAATAGTATCCACATTTCTCCACTGAGAAGGACTTTCCTTTTGCACAAATATGAAACTTCTCAAGCTACTAATAATGTCCATTTGCTCTCCTTCCACACATACAAGATTTGGTTGTTGAACTGGAGCATTAGGACGCTAGATAGTCATTCCCATGACATTAGCTTAAGATTGCTCGAAGTTTTATGCCTTGTACCCCATAATGGGTACTAGAAAACTATTGGCATTTCAATTCGCACCTCTATAATGCAAGTTGGAAACGAATAGCTATGCGCAGTTAAACTGCTCTTCTATTATGAGGGGAAGTTACCTATTTGCTAATGTTTGTTTAAAAGATAAATAAATTAAAATTTTCCTATCTTTTCGCTTCTCACCTGCGAGCACAAGGTTATAAATCTCTATCATTGCAGCAGAGGTTTTTTTCTTTTTTAACTTCTAACTACAGCTAGGCCTAAACTGAATGATGCTTTCGATCACCTAAGTAAACACAGAGCATAGGAATCAAAAGTTGACAAGGAATGATTTGTTTTAACATAAAAGATTTAATAAACTTCTTCCAGATCACATCAGAAGACTCATTGTACTTTAAGATGAAAACTGAAATAATATTTACGCAAGCCACACATCTGATGACAAAACTAGATGATCGTGAGACAAAGAATCAAATCAAATGGCAGGCATGAGACTTCAATTCCCAATATCATAAAGTTGATACAACTCTGGGACAACAATATTGTAGCAAAAGGTAGGCATACAATATGTGATCAAACACTGGAAAATAGATAACACAAAGTGAACCAACACTTGGAATAATAATTTCTACATGCTATAATAGGCACATCAAATTTTGTTATCACAAACACAACTCTCCCACAAATGGACAAGGCTGCCCTTATTTATACTAAATTAAAGGAGTACGGAACTCTAAAATCTCCTTGATTTAACCTAACCAACTTGCCAACTCACAAGCTTTATTTCTATTATAAGACAAAGATTACAACTAACAAATGCTTTAAAACATATGCTTTAAAGCAAAGAAAACTCCAACTATTACAAAGTGATTCTTTATTATTGGAAGGATGGATAAGCTTTGATTGAAAGAAATTGCTTTAAAACAAAAAGCATTGAGTTAAAGCTACTTTCTTTTGAGTCACATCCTCATCTACATTGTTGTCCCGTTGGTGACATCATCCATAGATATTTTAGGAAATAATATACTCCAAAAAGCATAGTTTGAGTGAAAAAACTGGCACATGGGTTTTTTAGGCAATTCTGTTATGAAACAACCCAGATCGTCAGATTTTGAAAAAGCAGAGGATTTCCTGAAAAAGTAGCAAAAAAGAAAATTGTAGAAAAAAAAAAAATTTCCAATCTTGAAGAGGATGAAATTCTAGATGGACCCATCTCGATGAAAATTGAAAAAGCTTCAGCCCTGTTTTTGAAAAGTGATCCCCTAGAAAGATGGACCTCAAAAAAGCACGCCTCTATGCTTCCTCATCTCAAAACTATGAAGAACACTAAAAAAGCACTCCATTGGGGTTTTCAAATCTTTGTGGAAAGAAAATAATAATCTTCCTCCTCTGGATGCAACCTGCAAAAATCATGAATTAAAGCGGCCAAAATCTTGTCTTTATAAAACTTTAGGGCGAAAAAGAAGCTTTCTTTTTGAAAGCACAAAGATTGAATCTTATCCATGAAGAAAACATCTTTTAAAGCACAAATCCAAGTAGATATACTCAAATAGGAAGAATCCTTATTTTATAATTGTCTATGGTTTCACGTGTGAGATGATTAAAATAAATCTACTTTGATGATGTCATCAAACATGCGAGGTTGCAAAAGTGAGCCAAGTTTTACTTCATTTTGAAACTTTTTGCACTCATTTTGACTCAAGTGTGACTGAAAAAGCTGACTAATCATGGCATCTTGAAAATTATCAACTCTAATTTCATCCCCAGCCTGGGACTGATGATCAGACGACATCTAATTGCAAATCTAACCCCTAGAAATTGTCGATGGACAAAGTTTGGGAAATAATTGATGGATGCCATCAACAGAGCATGAAAATTTCTAACACTTGAAAATTTGGGTGGCCCTAGCCTCCAAGGGCGCCTGGTTTTTTGTGCCTATCATTTTTTTTGAAAATTTCAACTTTTCAATTTCTTGATTTCTGCACGCATTCTGGTGACTATGAACCTTTGTCTAGATGCCTATTTCCACCTTCTGGAGCAAAACTGAGTCTGATGATCTGGTAAACAAGCAAGTTTGATGAAAATTGAACTGATTACACCCTCTACCTGACTCAAAAATCATTCCAAAATGATTTTCTGTGAATCCGAGTGGGCTGACTGAGGAAGATTTATCATTTTCTAGAAAAACATGGAAAATTTGTTAAGGCTAGAAAGATGGGCGCCCCTAGCCTCTAGGGGCACCTAAAATTTCATGCCTTAGAAAATTTTTGATGTTTTTCAATTTAGTTTGCATTTCTCCAGTTTGCGTGTTGTAGGTGTCGTTTGATCTTCGTTTCTAGTCATCTGGCTAATTGCTGAAGTAGGATGTGGGAGGTGATCTGAGTAGCTTGAACATACCTGAGATGAAATCCCAGCTTTTTTGAGCTTTTTGACTGATTTTGACTAAATTTGACCTCTTGGAAATGGGCTAATGAAGACTTTTTGATGTTTCTTGAAAAATGCAGAAAAAATTCTAAGGCAGGAAAAGATGGGTGTCCTGAGCCTCCAAGGGTGTTTGGTTTTTAATGCCTTGGAAAAATTTATGATTTTCAAAATCTGTTTGTAGTTTACCTCACTTCTTGTGCCAGTCATTACTTCTTGTCACTGATTTTGATGATTTTGTCAGACAACTACTACTAGATGAGGGATGGACTGGATAGCCTAGGCATATCTAACATGGATTCCAACTTTTCAGGGCTTGTTGACCAAAACGACTACTTTTATCCACCTTAAAACTGACCGACGGAGGCATTTTTAACACTTTTTTGAAAAACATAAAAAAAATCTAAGTCTGCTAAAGCTGGGTACCCCCAGCTTCCAGGGGCATTTAGAAATCTAGACTTAACCATTTTTTGAAGGTTTTTAACTTTTCCATACTTTTTAGATTCACTATGCTCTTTTTTCCATTCTTCGTTTGTCGACGATTGCTTGACAGTTATGCGTTGTCTGAACAACCTAGTAAACTTGAAACTGATCTCTGCCAAATGAAATTACTCCATT
Source organism: Cunninghamia lanceolata (assembly GCA_027924645.1). Classification (NCBI taxonomy): domain Eukaryota; kingdom Viridiplantae; phylum Streptophyta; class Pinopsida; order Cupressales; family Cupressaceae; genus Cunninghamia; species Cunninghamia lanceolata. Next base: position 504,533 of record BSBN01000135.1, on the reverse strand, counting down.
GACGGCTTCGAAGCTCATGCTTTGCCAACTTAAAAAAGCAGAACTAACCCAGTAGGGAAAACATGACCTTTTGTAGATTTCGTCTGGACCACCTTGATCGTGAAGTGAAATCAATCAGAATTAGGCATGACACCTGAATCAGAGATTCTATTTTTAGAAAATTTCTATTTTTAGAAAAATTTTCCAGCATCCGCATCTCAAGAAGCCCATAAAACCTAATTTGATGTCTATTTTTAGAAATTTTGACTTAACTTTTTTGACGAAAAATTTTCTAGACTTTCTCAAAATGCCGTAATGAAGCAAAAATATTGTTGGGTACAACAATTGGCTCTATCTCTGGACTTTTAGCTTAGACTAGTGCCTTGTCCATTGGGCAAAGAGTCAGGTCATTTTCCTAATCACCTAGAATAAGACTTTTTTTTTTTCTAAAATCAGCTAGGACTAGACTTCCTAAAATCACCTAAAAGTTGGAACATCTTGAACACACAAAAACACAACTGTCACATTACAGAAAGGGACATACATCATGACATAACGAGCACATTACGCAAAGGGGAAACACATTACACACACAAATGCTCTTTTTCCAAGCGAGGAAAAGAAAAACAAAAATTGTTACACAAAACCATCAACTAGTTTAGAAAAATAAGATCCTTTTCTCTTGAGCTCTGAAATTTGTCTTGGCATCACATAGCTTTTCTTTTTCTACAACACTTTCTCAAAGAGCCACAATTCAGGTGGGTAATCACATTCAAGCCATGAGAAGTTCATCATGAGCTAATGGATATGCCAGAGCTCAGGTTGATCAACTTCTTCCAAAGTGAGCAAGCTCTATAATAGGTGAAGGTACAAAACCTAATTTTGAAGATATGGAGCAAGGTCTTGTGGCCAAAGTATGCTTATGGGAATGGTAGTCACCACATATAGAACTTGACTTTCATTTATATCTTGAACACACGCAACCTTGAAATTAGTCAATGTATCATCCTCTAAAAATGGTCTAAGCTGCTCGTACAAAATCTCCATCACTGATTCTTGGCTTACCAAATCTGCAACTGTTATCATCAATTTATCTAGTGATTCAAGTACTTCTTCATCATCCTTAACGGTCATGTCTCCATCCATCCAATCCTCAAAAGATGAATGTGATAAATCATCAAGATCTAAATCTTCCAACACCTAATTATTATTAAAGTACACTTGATGGATAAAATATTTACCTGGAAGCTCACTTTGCCAATCATTATTTTGAGTCTCATCAACCTCCATAGAGCAATCTTCTTCAATAAACGTATCCTCCTCTTCAAGAATATCTGGCAGCATCTCGTCTCCAGTGACCATGTAGCTTTCTTCTTCTGATAAGCGAGCAGTATCAAAAACATGATCTTTAGAGCTATATGTTTCTTCTTGATCTACTGGATCAATTTCACATATGGCATACCTCCCCATACACTTGTCAAGGATTTATGATTTCTCCATATGATTTTCTTCAATGACCAAGACTGAATATTTCATAAAATTTTCTTCTCCACAAGTTTCTTCATAGGCTGCATTTTGTGTTGTCTTTATCATATCTATGATGTCTCTTTCTAGCACAGGTTCATGGATATTCTCTAAATGTTCAGCATCATCTTCTTCATTAGTGTGTATGAAAACTTCCTAAGATGAAGATGAAGATGGGCTAAACTACAAAAGAAAATTTACATTATCCTCTACTAAAGAATCACTCTCCAAGTGATGTAGAAAACTGTCAAGATCCAATAATAAATCTTCCATATGATCTCTGGTTTTGAGAAATTCCTCCAATGATGAATCATCTTCAAAATGAAGAAGATCTTGTTATTGCTCCAATTGCAATGCTTATTTGGTCTCTTCTCCTTTGAATGCATCTAACACAGGTTCTTCAAACCAACCTTCAAAAGATGAGAAGAACAAATTGGATTCACCATTACTCTCTGCAGCATATTTGATCTCTTCCTCGTAATGTTGCTCTTGAGATGATTGTTACACTTCTTCTTCTTTAGAGAAAGTATGTGAGTTGTGCAATTCTTCAGATTCTTCTATGAACGATCGTTCTTCATATAAAAAACAATTATGCAAATTTTTAGCTTCCGATGAACATTCATGTTCCATATGCAAACACATGATGTCACTTGAAACAGGGTTAGGAAAATGATTCCTTCTAATATTTGATTTACACTGGTAAAATCCCTTCATAGAGCCGCCATCAGATTCGTCAAAGAGACGTTTAGGATTATCCAAAAATCCTTGATTTTCATTTGATGCTTTTAATATTTGCATGGATCTTCTCATCTTAGGGCAATTTTCTCCATCATGTTGGTTTGTTGCATGGAACAAGTAGTAGATTTGTGTTGTAGAAGACACATCTGCTTCTTGACGCATAGGTGAAACAGGTTGATCACTGACATACTTAATGAAAGAACATGATATACTTAAAGGAGGTGGAACTTGCCAAAGTGGTACAACATTCAAGGGCACTAGTGGTTTGATTGAATCTCTCTGGATCTTTCCTAAAGTGATCATATGATCTTCTAATTCAATAGCATACTCCTGAGCTTCTTGCAGTTCTATAGTGTGTCTTTGCTTGATGTAGAAAGAAATTTCTAAAGATTGTGCATTCGTGAAACAACTTAGTAGAATTTCTAATGAAGGATTTAGGGTGTTTGCAACTTTTCCAACTAAACAGTTGAATCTAGACACGAACTCTCACACTGACTCACTTCTATCTTTCTTGATGTTTGAGAGTTGTGCAAACAAGACATGACTATCTTCTGTGGGCTTGAAATGGGTGAGAAATTTCTCCCTCATCGACTCCCAACTTGTGATAGAGCTGGTAGTGAAGTGATTAAACCATTTAGTTACTAAGCTTTACAATGTTTCCATAAGTAAGCGCACTACAACATCTTCATGTGCAACGCCAAGAATCCCACCAGTGGTGGTGAAGGCCTAAATGTGCTCATCAGGATGTTGCTTGCCATCACCATGAAACTTCAGAAAACTTTTTCTTGATCCTTCAGGAAGCTCATGATATTTTTCTAGTGCCAAAGGTCCAATGTGTTACCCCAAGGTAATGGGGATGGACACCTTTGATTCAGGTTATTGCGACAATTATTATTAGCATCACCCATTGCTCTAGGCTAGATTACTGGTTCCTCTTGAGGTTCTTCTTGCTTGACTTCAGGAACTAACTGGACTTTAGGAACTATGTTGGATGCTTCTCCAACTTCTGTAGAAATAAGATCTTGGAAAAATGGATTTGTAGTACCATCTTTCCCTCCTTCTTGTATAAACCCTATGAACAAGGATTATCTACTGGCACGCGAGAAGTGGTAATACTGGTCTTCGGGCCGTAAGATCTTCTTTGTTTTCTTCTTCATCAAGATTAGTAGTTACATTTCTCCATTGAGCAGGACTTTCCTTTTGCATAAATATGAAACTTCTCAGGCTACTAAGAATGTCCATTTGCTCTCCTTCCACATGTACAAGATTTGGTTGAATAGTCGGTGGTGTGAGATTTGGTTGTTGAACTGGAGCAGTAGGACGCCAGAGAGTCATTCCCATGACATAAGGTTAATCTTTCTTTAAGTTTTATGCCTCGTGCCCCACGATAGGTGCCAAAAAATTGTTGGCAATTCAATTCGCACCTCTAGAATGCGAGTTGGAAATGAACAACTATGCATAGTTAAACTGCTCTTCTATTATGAGGGGAAGTTCCCTTTTTGCTGATGTTTGCTTAAAAGATAGATAAATTAAATTTTACCTATCTTTTTGCTTCTCAGCTACGAGCACAAGGTTATAAAACTCTATCGCTACAGTAGAGGTTTTTTCTTTTTTAATTTCTAACTACATCTAGGCCTAAACTAAATGACACTTTTGATCGGCTAAGTAAACATAGAGCATAGGAATCAAAAGTTGACAAGGAATGATTTGTTTTAACATAAAATCTTTAATAAACTTCTTCTAGATCACATAAAAAGACTCATTGTACTTTAAGGTTGAAAACTGAAAAAAGATTTACGCAAGCCACACATCTGATGACAAAACTAGATGATCGTGAGATAGAAAATCAAAGCAAATTGCAGGCATGAGACTTCTATTCCCAATATCATAAAGTTGATACAACTCCAAGACAATAATATTTTAGCAAAAGGTAGGCATACAATATGTGATCAAACATTTGAAAATAGATAACACAGAGTGGACCAGCACTTGGAATAACAATTTCTACAGGCTATAATAGGCACAACAAATTTTGCTATAACAAACACACCTCTCCCACAAATGGGCAAGGTTGCCCTTATTTATACTAAATCAAAGGAGTAGGGAACCCTAAAATCTCCTTGATTTAACCTAACCAACTTGCCAACTCGCAAGCTTTATTTCTATTCTAAGACAAAGATTACAACTAACAAATGCTTTAAAGCAAAGAAAACTCCAACTATTACAAAGCAATTCTTTACTATTTTAAGGATGGATAAGCTTTGAATGAAAACAAATGCTTTAAAACAAAAAGCATTGAGCTAAAGTTGTTTTCTTTTGAGTCACATCCTCATCTACATTGTTGTCCCAATGGTGACATCATCCATGGATATTTTAGGAAATAATATTCTCCAAAAAACATAGTTTGAGTGAAAAAGTTGGCACATGGGTTTTGTAGGCAATTCTGTTCTGAAACAACCCAGATTGTCAGATTTTGAAAAAGAAAAGGATTTCCTAAAAAAGCAGCAAAAAAGCAAATTTTAGAAAAACTAAAATTTTCCAATCTTCAAGAGGATGAAATTCTGGATGTACCTATCTCGATGAAAATTGAAAAAGCTTTGATCATGTTTCTGAAAAGCAATCCCCTAGAAAGATGGACCTTGAAAAAGCATGCCTCTGTGCTTTCTCATCCTGAAACTATGAAGAACACTAAATAAGCACTCCATTTGGGTTTTCAAATCTTTGTGGAAAGAAAATAATAATCTTCCACCTCTAGATGCAACCTGCAAAATCATGAATTAAAACGGCCGCAAACTTGTCTTTATACAACTTTAGGGCAAAAAAGTAGCTTTCTTTGTGAAAGCACAAAGCTTGAATCTTATCCATGAAGAAAGCATCTTTTAAAGCATAAATCCAAGTAGATATATTCAAATAGGAAGAATCCCTATTTTATAGATGCCTATGGCTTCACGAGTGAGATGATTAAAATAAATCTTCTTTGATGATGTCATCAAACACGCGAGGTTGCAAGAGTGAGCCAATTTTTACTTCGTTTTGAAATTTTTTGCACTTGTTTTGACTCAAGCGTGGCCTACCTCTGACTTCAACAAGATGGCAAACTATCACCATTGACTGAAAAAGATGACTGATCATGGCATCTTGAAACTTATCAACTCCGATTTCATCCCCAGCATTGAACTAACAATCAAACGACATCTGATTGCAAATCTGACCCCTGGAAACTGTCGACAGATGAAGTTTGGGAAATAACTGATGGATGTCATCAGCAGAGCATGAAAATTCTAACACTTGAAAAGTTGGACACCCCTAGCCTCAAGGGGCACCTAGTTTTTTGTGCCTTAGTTATTTTTTTGAAAATTTCAACTTTTCAATTTCTTAATTTCTGCGCGCGTTCCTATGACTATGGACCTCTGTTTGGATGCCTATTTCCACCTACTAAAGCAAAACTAAGTCTGATGATCTGGGAAATGGGTAAGCTTGATGAAAATTGAACTAATTACACCCTTTGCCTACCTCAGAAATCATGCCAAACTGATTTTCTATGAATCTAAACGGGTTGACGAATGAAGATTTATGGTTTTCTAGAAAAACATGGAAAAATGGTTAAGGCTAAAAAAGATGGGCACCCCTAACCTCTAAGGGTGCCTAGTATTTCATGCCTTAGAGAAATTTTGATGTTTTTCAATTTAGTTTACATTTCTCCATTTTGCATGCTACAGGTGTCGTTTGATCTTCATTTTTGGTCGTTCGTCTGACTGCTGAAGCAAGATGGGAGGTGATCTGAGTAGCCTGAACATACCTGAAATGAAATCCTAGCTTTTTTTAGCTTTTTAACTGATTTTGACTGAATTTGACCTCCTAGAAATGGGCTGACAAAGACTTTTTGACGTTTCTTAAAAAACGTGGAAAAATATCTAAGGCAGGAAAAGATGGGTGCCCCTAGCCTCTAGGGGCACTTGGTTTTCAAACTCTGTTTGTAGTTTACCTCGCTTATCATGCCGGCAGCTGCTTCCCATCATTAATTTTGATGATTTTGTCAAAAAACTGCTACTAGATGAGGATGGACTAGATAGCTTGGGCATATCTGACATGGATTCCAGCTTTTCAGGGCCTGTTGATGAAAATGACTACTTTTATCCAGCCTAAAACTGATCGACGGAGGCATTTTTAACATTTTTTCAAAAAACATAAAAAAATCGAAGTCTGCTAAAGCTGGGCACCCCTAGCCTCCAGGGGTGCCTAGAAATCTAGACTTAACCATTTTTTGAAGGTTTTTAACTTTTCCATACTTTTTGGATTCACTATGCTCCATTTTTTGTTCTTCATCCATCGACAACTGCTTGATAGTTCTGTGTTGTCTGAGTAGCCCATAAAACTTGAAATTGATCTCTGGCAGATGAAATTACTCCATTGATGGCTTAGGAGCTCGTGCTTCACCAACTAAAAAAAGCAGAACTAACCTAGTAGGGAAAACATGACCTTTTGCAGATTCCATCTGGACTACCTTGATTGTGAAGCAAAATTAGCTAATCAGAATTAGGCACGACACCTGAATCAGAGATTCTATTTTTAGAAAATTTCTATTTTTAAAAAAATTTGTTGGCATCTGTATCTCAAGAAACCCAGAAAACCTAATTTGACATCTATTTTTAGAAACTTTCTAAAAATAAAAATTTCTATTTTTAAAAATTTTAACTTTTTGACTTTTTTGATGAAAAATTTTCTAGACTTTCTCAAAATGCCTTAATGAAGCAAAAATATTGTTGGGTACAACAAGTTACATGAGATGTAAATCTCAACTATTGTTGACACTGATGAAGAGGAACAAAATATTGGTGCAGATAATGCAGTTCTAGAGATAAATGTGGAACAAAATATGGAACAACCCACAGTTATAGACATGAGAAATGAAGAAGAAAGAATACCACCTTCGGTAAACCCTGAGCAAGTTGAAGAGATGAAAGAGACTGGGAAAGAAAAGAAGTTTGAAGAAATAAAGGTAGCTCTAGAAGAGAAGAGAGAAGAGCACATTAATGAACCTCCTTCAAAGAGACAAGATGTTGAGGCATCTCAAGTTGGAGAAGGCAAAGACACTGCTGACTCTTTGAGAGAGTTTTTGGAGAAGTAGAAGGAACCACAGATTTTGATTGCACCTGAGCTACTGCAAGGACCTATCAACCTTTCTACAATGTCCCCTCTATAGAAACTAAGACTTGGGACAATCTTTCTGTTATGTTGGAAAATGTCCCCTTGGGGGCTTTTCCCTCTTAAGGTTTAGCTCTCAGGTTTTGTTTATGCATTTAGAGCATTTTTCATGTTAATTTGACATCTCGATGAGAAAACCCTAAAGTTTCATGGCAAATGGGACTTAGGGGGGTGCACTTACCATAAGTCCTTCCTGAAATAGGGGGGAGGACTTGGGCACCCGTACCATAGTCCTACCCTATTTTAGGTCAGGACCAATTTTGGAGTGTTGGTTTATGACCATTATTTAGGTCCTATGCCAACATGATAAGTTTCAATTACGAAATTCTTAGAGGGAATGTTTGTAGTAGCATATATAAGCATGTTTAGGCATTCATTTTTAAACTAGATGGATATTTTGATTGACAAGCTTATGTTAAGGTGATTCAAGGCATTCATTGTGTTACAGAGCAAAATTTGTGTTGTTCTTGTGTGTTTATTTGCAGATTTGGCATCCATCTCCTCATGGCATGAAGAGCATATTCCTTCCATGAGAGCTTCACTACAAGGTGATATCAATTGTGTTTTTTATCATTTATCATTTGAATTTTGCCTCTATCCCACAGGGATACGCACTCTTTATCCGACAACGGTGTTCAGAAGACTTGAATGTCTCTCTGGGGCTTGATTGAGGCAAGCCTCTAAACACCACAACCCCCAACCCATTTTTCTATGATTGTACGTTATATGTTGTAGGAGCAGAAAAAGTGGAGTTGGAGGAGAGTAGTGTAGACTATCAAAATTGTAGATCAGAAAAGAAAATAGGGACCTGGACTCAGGTACCTGCTCATTAGTCCTCCAGATCCCACAACAAGAGAATCTCCAGAATAGTAGGAACATGTTGCAAACAAGATCCCAGATCCTGACAGAAATGGTGGCACTAGACTAGGGAGCCCACTCATTAGTTCCCAATTTTTCTGTTTTCCAAACTCTGAAATCTGGTATGCATTTGATTGTCATTTGATATCTCTATGCGCGAGCATTTTCTGTGATTTGTCCATTTGCTTCCGAATTTGCATAATTAGGGTTTTAAGCATAAGTGGACTTAATTGAATAGCTAAATCACATAATTCCATTTTTCCCCTATATTCTGAGTGACCAAAGACCTATAGTAGACTTCCTACTCGGCTGAAGTCCTTGAATGTTTAGAGGTGAAAGGAGGATTCATACAAACTAGCAAAATCAACCATAAACACAAACAAATCCTCTTCATCAAATTTCACCTTAAACATTTTGGTGAACCCATGTTTTTAATGAATCTTTCATCTTACTGAGTGTTGTGCTTCAGATTTACATTCATTTCATTCATTCATATCACTGTTCATCTTATTGCATTTGGAAAATTATAAAAAATTTAAAAATTGGAAAAATTTGAAAAAATTAGCATTTTTAGCTTGTATTTTCATATAATTCGAAGTAGTTTACATTTCATTTCAATAAATTTCTGTCATTACCATTAGATATGATTCAAAATACAAAATTTTTTCATTCATCATTCATTTAGATTGCATTTTCATGCTTAAATTGATAAAAATTGCTTGAAATTGTGCATTTTTTCATATAACCTAGTTTTGCATTAGCTAGGGTTTGTAGTCAAAATCTTGTTTCAAATTTTACTACCCTTTTAAAACACTCATCAGGATTGATTTTTAACTGTAGTGTTGCATCATAGTGGTTTTCTTGCAAAAATTTCATGCCTAGGGTTTGAAAACCTTGATTTTTCACTAGATTTGGCCTTATCGTCTCTCTAGATTTGCACTATAGGTGTGATGTAAAGGATTTTTCTGCACTAATTGGATTTTATCAGGGTTATTATTTTTTGTCCCTCTTAAAATTATTTACAACACCTTTTTATTGAGCCCTTACAGTATAAATTTGGTGAAAAATTGCATACTTTGGTTATATTTTCCCTAGGGTTTGACCTTGAGTTGCACTATAAGTGTGTTGTGATTGATTTTTTGGCAATAGGTAGTTGTTATTACTATTATAATTTTCTATCCATCATCATTTTCCTCACAACACCCTTTGTCATACTCTTTTGCATTGAAATTTGGTGAATACATATTTTGGCTATATTTTCCCTAGGGTTTGACCTAGATTTGCACTCCAAGCATGTTGTGAAAGATTTTATGGCTTTAGGTGGCTGATATTACTATATAATCTATTGAAACTCCTAAAATTCTTTACAACACTCCTTTTATTGGGTCTTTTCATTGAAAAGTTATGAAAAATTGCATATTTTAGTGTATTTTCACTAGGTTTTGACTTATCATCATCTTAGATTTGCATCAAAAGTGTGTTGTAAAGGATATTATTGCTTTATTGGACTGATATCAGACATATTATTTTCTATTCCCGATCAATTCAACACCTTTTCTTTCACTTATTTGCATTGAAAAAAGTTGAAAAATCAAGCATTTTAGGTCATTTTCACATATACTTTTACACTTGTTCCTTGCATAATAGAGATTTTTTTAGTGGTGAATATTCGCCAATTGGTGAATATCACCAATCGGCCAGGGCGGAATTGGCAAATAAATCGCATCCAATAGGGTGGTCAAATTGCCCAATTTTTATGTATTATCAGTCGAATCCATATCCATTCGCCATCGATTTATTTTATAAGAATCAATGAAGTAAGATTTTCGCCATAACAAACTATGTGTTTCAAATGGGTCGACTAATATTTTCACCTGGAATTTTAGAAACAAGTACTAAATCACCTATATATTCGCCAATACTATTAAAACAACATTGTGTATCGGGACACATTTCGCCAACTCCATTAAATGGTCACTACATGTGAGGACCCATTTCGCCAACCCCATTACATGGTCACTGTGCATAAGGGCCCATTTCACCAATTAAAATTTACAAGTAGTTGATTATGAGGGGCCATTTCACCAATTTGCATGACACCTCCATGCTAATCTTAGGACCATATTCACCTTGGAAATTTCAATGTATGTAGTCCGTCGAGGCTTGATTCGCTGACACTTAAATGTATTCCTTATATAATCATGCGGGATTCACCAAATCTTTTTGATATACCATATAGAATTCCCATGAAATTTGCCAAATATGGAATGATATAAATACAATCGAAACTCTGATTTATTCTTACACATTTTGTTCAGTTCTGAACTTGTGACTTGTGAGCTCTCGATTTAGCTTTTAGAAGTTGGAGTTGGCACCTTGAAGTTGATCGTAGGCAAAGTTACAAACTTACAACATGGGCATTCCTGCATTAGCAAATAGCAAGTCAGTGAAAACCTAAACTTAAAGGTGAGTGATCATTTCTTCATAGTATTAGTGTTTTAAGATTTCTTTATGGCTTTATCCCTCTTCCATTCTTGATTCAATCTTAAAGAAGATATTTAGTAGGGAATGGGATCTATATTCTATGAGTATGTCCTTAAATAAGAAGACATTTTTTCTAGCTTTTATTCGAAGTGGGAGATCAAGATGTCGAGCTGCAAGTGCGACACGGGTAAGACTCCTCAGGGTGGTGAAGGGACTGGGAGGCCAACAAAACATAGAAAAGGTGGAGTTAGTAGACAGTCTTACTTTGGAACTGGCAATGTTTCTAATCCATCAAATCAAGATGGAGCTACACCATCAATTCTTGCACCAAATAATAATGAAAAAGCCATTCGCAATACCTCACCACCACCAGAAGGTGGGATTTCCATTGAGTTAAATGAGGATGGCAATACCACAGAAGATATTCCAAGGGATACCCTGGTTAGCTAGAATGAGGATGGCAATACCGTAGAAGATGTTCCAAGGGATACCCTGGTTAGCCAGAATGAGGATGGAAATACCGCAGAAGATGTTCCAAGGGATACCCTGGTTAGCCAAAATGAGGATGGCAATACCACAGAAGATGTTCCAAGGGACACCTTGGTTAGCCAGACTGAGGATGACAATACCGCAGAAGATGTTCCAAGGGATACCCTGGTTAGCCAGAATGAGGATGGCAATATTGCAGAAGATGTTCCAAGGGATACCCTAGTTAGCCAGATTGAGGATGACAATACTACAGAAGATGTTCCAAGGGATACCTTGGTTAGCCAGAATGAGGATGGCAATACTGCCAAAGATGTTCCAAGGGATACCCTGGTTAGCCAGATTGAGATAATTGACTTGGATGAAAAAGAAAATGCTGGCACTGTAGATGATGTTGGAAGGAAGAAAAGAAAAGGTAAATCAAAAGATTCAAAAGACAAATCAAAAGAGTCAAAACTGGGGCGTGAGTGGGAAATGTCAAGGAATTTTTAGCTTGATTGGGTGTCAAAGTACCCATTCATTGAACTAGTCGAGAAAGCAAACAAAGATGAACAATCAACAGAATGCAAGTGTGTGATTTGTAGTTGGAAATGTAAAAGAGATAAGAAATTGCAGCTAAACCTTGACACTATAAAAAAGCATATAGGTAAAGTTTATGAAAAGCAAATCATAGATGGAAAGGAAACATCAATAGTAAGATGGAAATCAAAGGAAGAATGTCTTCATGTGAAGTATGTTGCGGAATATGATGAGCATAAGAAAAGAATGACAAAGCTTGCTGCAAGTTGAGGTACAATCAAGGTTCAATTTGGAAAAGCAATGGAAGGAGCACAACTGGCAAAAATTGTTCAGATGAGTGTTGATTTTCATATTTTGTCTAGAAGGCGTCCTATGATAGACTACCAGGAGTATAGTAATTTATTATCTTTTTTGAGTGTTCCTCACTATCCTAGCACACATTGGTTAGTAAATGTTGGATGGGAATGGGCAAATTGTCTCGTTGTGGTGGAAAAGCAAGATTTAAAGGAGAATGTAAAAGAGTCAAACTTCATTGCATTATCTTTAGATGAAGTTACTGTGTTAGATAATACTTCTTGGGTCTGTATGCATGTATATATTGTAAAAGAACATGTGCATTGAGCTCATCTACTCTGTGTTCATAAAATGAAGGACAATTCAACATCACAACATATATTTGAACTAGTTAAGAAGTCTTTGAATCAAATTGCAAGTATGGATAACTTGACAATTGCCAAAAAGTTGGTGTGTGTAGGAATTGATGGAGCTATAGTAATGCAAGGTCATAGGACTGGTCTTTGTACAAAATTACAAACTACTTGTGCACCATACATGCTTGCCATCATGGCCCATAGAATGAATTTAGCATTGAAAATTGTAAGCAAATTTCCTACAGTATCAAAAGTTGAAAATCTAGTCCATGAGCTCCATGCGTACTTTTGTCGAAGTCCCAAACACTTTGCAAAATTTCAAAATTTTGCTGAGGGAATAATATCAGGAAACAAGCTTCTTAAGGATGTTGATACTAGATGGATCTCCTTGCATGGACCAACTTAACGAGTTCTTTCAGAATATCCATCCTTGATTGGAACAATGTACGAGCATCGCAACATAGTAGACAAAGCTCCTGACCTCTTACATAGGTTAAGCGATATAGAGACACTCTTAACTTTAGCTAGTCTTCTCCCCATGCTGGATGAAATGAAAAATCTTATGAAGAAAGCCCAAGACAAAACTATGTATATCTATGAGTATAGCAAACTACGTTGAATGACATGCATGGCCCTTGATAATCTATATCTAGATCTAACTTCTCAAAGCCCAAATTTTCAAAGGTGGTAGATAATTACATATTTGAATCATCATGAAAATTATTTATAGTTTAATGCAAGTGGGGAGTTATGTGTCTTTGTACATGGATTTGAGATACCAATCCACCATTGTAAGACAGTCAGCCGCTCTATCAGAGAAGTACCTGTTAGAAAGGATGATTTTGATGGCATTGTTAAATCTGTTAGTAGTAATTTGAAGGAAATTGCAAGCAATCTTTCAACAGAGATTTATAATTGATTCCCTCAAGATGAAATACTTGATGCCATGTCTATTGTGTATCCTCAATTTTGGGTTCAAGGCCACCGAGATAGCCCAAGCTTTTTTCATCAAAACGTAACTACATTGACCGCACACTTTTCAAAAAGTGTAGAATGCAATGGACAACAAATAGAAGGAATTATAGATGGAAATAAGCTTAAAGGACAATGTAGTCAGTTTGCAAGAAGTATGATAGACTAGTTTAATGCCATGGAGAATCCCTTCGAAACGGGATCAATAACAAAGGCCTGTAAAAACTTGGGTCAGAGTGAAATATTGCATGATTCGATATCAGAATATTTCAAACTTGTTTATTTATGTCAAATAATGATATTGGGTTCGGTGGAAGATGAGAGAGTTTTTAGTGCATTGGGATTTTTGAAATCAAAGATAAGAAGCAAACTAGACAAGAATTTGGAAAATTGCTTAAGGGTGTTAGGAAGTGCGTATAATGTAAAAAAATTTCCTTATGAAAGGGCACTTACAATCTGGAAGTCCATATGTGAAAGAAGAGGGTTGTGCAACTCTTCAAGTTCAAATGCTGGTAGTGGTGGGACAAATGGCAGTGACACAATGACGGATGAATTTGACTTTGGGACTCAGAATCAAGATGAAGAAAATGAAGACTCGACTCAAATCAAGACAACTCTTTTTCTTTTTCTGAACGTCAGTTTGAGGATCCTGACTCGATTTGGGAAATGGAAGTGAATTAGCAATTTTTAGGTATTTATACTGCATTTCATGAATTATATTCCAAAACTGTAGTTGATGATATTTTAAATTTGTATTCCTTGAAATTGTGAATCAAATTGAATACATTAACATATTATTAATTATTTCATATTTTAATTGTGTCATACTCATAAGTTTTACATGTACTCAGTGATTCATCATTCAACTCAATGCTTAATATTTCCTTGCTAAAGTTTATTTGTGCATAAAACATAAAATTTGCAGTAAAGTAGAATTTTGGTTTTTGATTTGATATGGTAAATAAAATTAATTTAACATATTAACAATAGTAGGATATAGAACAATAAACATCAGCAATCGTTGAATGTGTATTTAGTAGTTGAAACCAGAGTTTATTTTCAATTGATAAATTAAATAATACAGATAATTGAACATCAACACATTACTGAATTTGAATTTTCTATTGATTTTTAAATGAAAGAGTACATAGAGGCAATGAAAAATCTTGCTCAAGAGTCAAAGACAACTCTATACAGAGCTGAGTTGGAACTCAGAAAGTTGAAACTCATAATATCAATATGAAATCATTCTAACAATTTTTTTAGCAAATTCCACTGTTCAGGTGGTGGAATTGTCATTTCTTCTAGCTGATGTTGTCTGACTTAAATTTTTGTTAACAATGTATGATCAAATTTCAATTTGGATCCTGGGTCTAACTTGAATGTTTCAGCCAAATATACATTCAAGAGTATTAGTTGTTTGTTGAAATCCAAAATGTTCGCCTCATCTGGGTTCCCAAGAAACTAGTCTAAATCAATCTTCCTTGCATCCTCCATCTTCTTTCTGAAATTATCCTTTCCAATGAATCGGTCATTTGTGTCAAAACCCTATGGCAAACTAAGCTTTGTCAAGTTCCTTACCTTTTCATCCTCATTCTTAATCTTTGTTGCAGCCTCAATCATAAATTTTGTTGTTTCACACATTCTTGAACACTGTTTAATGATAGATGTCACCTTCATTGTGGCTTCAATCCGATTAGTAATGCCTTTTGAAATCAATTCATTGTCACTAGCTTTGTAGACTATTTCTAGAACTTGATTTGCATATTTCTCTTCTGCCTGTAGTTGCAAATTTGTGTTGTCCATTAAATATTTGCTTAGCTTATCAAAATGTAGTCTCATGGCATCAATGACTTGAAAGAATTCACACAATTGATCAAACCTCTGCATTATTTCTTCCCAAATATTTTGTTTCATGTGCCTAATTGTTTGTCTACAAAATTTAGTTAACTTTTTTTGACAAGATTTTATTTCATTTTTTGCTTCCATAAGCTGTGCGGCCAATGTTCCATTTTTTTGCCTCTCTTTCTCCAATTTTTGTTCCCACTGTTCATTTACTTTCCCAATGCTTTGTCTTAGTTTTTCTGAAGTGGATTTTTCCTCATTATATTTCTTTTTGATCTCATCTAACTCTTGCTTCAGTCCATTCAATTCCACCTCTGTTTATTTATCCTCTTTGATTGTTGATGTAGAGGTAGATTTTTTTATTCTTTTTTCTAATTCATTGCTCTTGTTATCTGCTGCTTTCCTCTTTGCTTTCTCATTTGCTAAATTTTCCTGTAATTTTTCTATTTGATTCTGTAACTTTTTTTTTCACTCTATCATGCTTTAGCAATGATGTATACACCAATTCATTGTTCTTCTTTGATATATTAATTTTTTCAGTATTTTTTAATCCAGAAAAATTAAATTGCAAACTGCTCACTTGAAATTCAGATCAATCCATCTAATTTTCTGGTTTATTTTGAACTGTGGGAACAACAAATGTGTACTCCATGATTTCTGTATTTGTGTCAAATGTGGGTAATATCATGGTTATTGCAGGATCTCAAGTTACAGTAGACACACTCTCCATCAGTTGCTTCTTATCCTTTTTATACAATTTTGATTTCTTTTTAAACTCTTGAATGTAATCAAAACTCGAGGACACAGGAATAAGGGAATGCTTAAATAGTGAAGGAATAGGAGTACATGCAATTTCTGTTAGAGCCACACTAACTGGGGGAGTGCCTGGAAATAATTCATTTGTTGTGGAACTGGTAGTTGGACTTGGACTTGCCATAACCCTTTATCTCTTCTGTGTCCCTTGATCACTAAGTGTTTGTGTGGTATCTTGTATTGGTGTCCTCTTGTGTGTAACTTGTTGTTGGACCTATTGATGTAGCACATGTTGACTAAGTTCTCCACCAGTGGCAGTGCCAGTCACACTAGGCTCTCCACCATGGGCATGTCCAAGTTGTGATTACATCTAACCATGAAGATTAGGATTTGAATCTATAACAAATTCAATTATTCCAGTTCTACTTGTATGACCTTGGTGTATTTTATTAGTTGATTCAACTCCAAGGCTTCTTTTATCAAATGGTTTTCTAGTAGCGGTGACTACATCTATTGGATTCCAAATGCCTTGTCCTTGGGACCGCAAACCACCACCTTGATAACCCAATTTTTCTGCTATGACTTCTCTTGAAGTATATGATTTTTGTGTGTTTTGACTTAAACTAGGGTTGTAAATGCTTTGTTCATCCCTATCATCATCTGGTTCATCATCTCTATCACTTTCAGTATCTTCAACTTCACATTCATTGGGATGCTCTATATTCCACAATTTGCTAAACTCTTCATCTTCATTGATTTCTCCATAGTCTTCATCAGTTCTCGGATCCCCTAGATCCTTCCTCATAGACCAAAATGCAGCAATTTTTGACCGTGTCCAAGATTTTTTTGTAATAGAATCATCTAGATAATCTGGCATTTTTGCTCTAATAGATGGCTTATCACTTTTTCTATAAAAATTATTGTACCTCCTGATTTCATTCACTGTTGGTGCTCCTGTAATTTGGACTTGGTGCAATGCCATAATTTCTACTAACAACTATTCAAAAGAAATACCTTTCTCAGCAGCAGTTTTCTCCATTGCAATTTTGACCTCATCCCAGGAATCCTTTTTTCTCAAGTTTTCAAGCAAGGGTTTACATTGATGTTGAATTCTACTTGCAGCATTCCTATTGGCCACAATCATTATTTTAATGGTCTCACATGGATCATATTGCCAGTAATAGACAACATCAAAATTAAAAATTTCAAAAGATCTTGTGCCACCTTAAATGCTTTTCTCTCAAATGTGAACCCTCCAAATGAAAAAGATAAAGAAGGAAATAAGGTCTTCTTTTGCTAACTGACAAATTGTAGTTCATTAGTACTATACATCTACCATACATATTCCAATGTAAAAACCCTTTCTGTCACATGTATTGGAAGTTTGTATGGCTCTACTTCTGATCCATAAAATCTTAGCATAGTATATTTTTCCAATAAGTACCAATCAGCCAATTGTATTTCTTTTCCTAGTTGAATGAAATCTCTACATGATATAGGCAATCTAGGCATTGGACTATTTGTAATTGCTTGATGCAATGGAGCCAAAAAGTAGTCTATAAAATGATTGTAGTTCCTTCGAGAATCATGCATCCTTATCTTAGTGGTCCAATCATATACTGGAGCCATTTTATTTTCCTCAGCATTGCTATAGGGCTGAATCTGAAGCTTGTTGTTCTGAAACATTCCACTAAATTTGAATAGAAAAAAATAGCACAAGTATGTTGTGAACCTAAATGTCTTGGTGGAACCTCCTTTAATCATTAAAAATTGTTTATGCATGGATTCTACAATGTGCTCAATAAATTTATATTTGACATTACACTATTACCATAATGGATATTATATACCATTTCAAGGAGGCTTGCATCCACTTCCCAATTGCTATCCAGTCTGAGGCAAAATGCTAGCATGGAAATAGTATCCTGAGCCCATGATTTAAAATTTTTCAAAGGATAAGGACGCTTATGGTTATCTTTCAAGATGTTTTTTTCTTCAACTATTTTATTTAGGAAAGAATTTTTGCTCCTTTCATCTGCTGCTTCATAATCACTAGCAATCTTTTCTAGGTCAATGTGGACGTCTCCAAATTCTTGGGTTGTAAACCCCAACACTTTTCTAAATTCTTTTGCATTAATGGATAAAATTTCTTCTTTGGTATCCTTATTTACAATTGCTCTTTTGTTACCATCATAATTGTGGGCACAAACCATGATAAATTCTAGGCAAGGGAAAACCTCATGTAACATCATGCGCCCTAATCTAGTTACCCATGGTGCATTAATACTATCAACTTTCTTTTTCTTAGCAGCGTTATTCTCACATGAAAATTTGAGTTCTGAGGTAAATCTACCATACATGTTAGGATCATAAATATCATGGTATTCATCAGTCAAACCTAAGGTTTTATGCAATTCAAAATAATCTATTTTTTATCTATACTTGCTCTGCCTTTCCCAAAAACTTTGTCTGGTCTGCTAGTGGTGGTAGACATGCTTATATAGTGTGAAATTTTTCTTAAGTCTCTCAACCCTAAATGCAAAGTTTGACAAAATAAGATTTAAGAAAAAAGTTTGACAAAATAAGATTTTAAGAAACGATGAAACGTAACCTAGGGTTTCTATGTTTTGTCTTATCAACTTTGTTGGAAATGGCATTGCAATAAGTAATCTAAAATCTCCTTGGTGCACTATAACGAGCAATATGAAATCTCCCTGATGCCCTGTGTGCTGACCCTCTCGGTTCTCACTTAAATATAAAATCACTTAGCAGTAAAAAGTAGAAACTAGAAAGTTTTCTTTTTTTATGAAGTGACTTTTTTAGTGAATGAAACGTTAAGTCGATTTTCAACGTGTCACTATTAGTACATGTCTGACAGCTATCCTGTATTGACAACTCACATCAATCTCTAAATGATTGATGTTTGTAAATCTAAGGGTTTAGAATGATTCCAGAGATTTGAGCTCACAAGCCTAGCATTCTGTGTATTTCATTCCAGAATGCAACTAGAACCATCCATCAAATGTTCATCGAACGGCGAGTATTTTATGATATAAACAATAAACATAATCTGCATTTCTTCATTCATTTAATTACAATCACACTTTTCATTTAATTACATTCTATTTAATATTAATAAAAAAATTATTCACAATTTTTTGGTCTCGTGGACGTCAACCTTCATTCATTCACTCATTGATATTAATTCAAATAAATTGTTAGAGCTAGGGGATAGCTATGCACCTACGCCCCAGGCATATCAGTATGTTACAAAAAATTCCCACACATATTCTTTCCTATGATAATATAATATATTACATCAAAATTAAACATTCAACATAGAGAGCCCATGTTCCAGAATCCTAAATAACCCTGAGCTATTTAGATTTAGAAGAAAAACACACACAACTTGGAGATAGATAACCATATACATGTAACAAAGCATTACTCATTTAAAAACAACATGAAACTGCTAAATTTATGCCACCCAGCAAGACTGTATCTTATTATTCTGTCAAAATTTGCCAAGTCTAAAACAACCAACCTGTTGTGCCTTACACACACACCCCATTCAAAATTGGGGACGCCCTCTTTTGATTTGGATTGAGGGTCATTGGATCTTTTCATCTCTTAAGTGATTAAGTGGTCAAAATGCATTTTAACCTAGATTGAATGATGATATTGAGAAATCACTTCAAACTCTGCTAGGTTGAATCCTTATTTTCCTTTTGAAGGGCTTGAAATGACCTTTTGTGCTAGATTACACTTCGACTAACCTTTGCGCTAAATTCGTACTTGTCCAACTTTTGCGCTGGATTGTCTTCTGACTGACCTGGTGCTAAAAACTATTGTCACTGACTTTAGCATTGATTTCCTCTTTGATGGACTTCTGTGCTAGAATTGACATTCTCTGACTTGCGCTAAATCAAGCGATCATTGACTAAGTTAGATGAGGCCGAAATGCCCACAAGTTGGATGAACCTAAAATGCATGCAAGACTGTGCAAATTGAGTTTATAAGTTTAGTGCTAAAAGTGACCCTGTCTAACCAGGTCTGACGCATCTGAATTCCCCGCCAGGTCTGAGTTGAGGAACAATTGCGCAAACCCTAAATTGATAGACGTACCCCTGCGCATTAATGGCAATTTTTGCCAGGGGTTAAAAGGGGTAAGTCATATGTTTTAAACCATTTGTTTGCATTTAAACAGGATTTTGGAGCTTCATTCACATTTCTACCGACTCGCCAAAGCTTGAACCCATGACCTACCTGTGCAATCTAAATGGACCTCCCACATTTACCAAGTAAGGTTTTGAACTCCCTCCTTCAAACTTTCATTTGCAAATAGTTAGGGTTTAAATTAAATGCTAAATCTTTTGAGAAAATGAGCATTAGTAGGGTTTCTGGCTAGGGTTTCTGTACATGAACTGTAGATTTTTATTTAAACCCTTGCTTAGATTCTCTGTTGGAAATGTGAATGAATCACCATAGGTCAAAAGGAAAGACTTAGATAAATTTTCCTGTAAATACCTTTGGTTTTGGTGCTAAAACGAGGTTCAACTGACCTAAAAACTTGTTGATCATTTAGTTTGTCGGAGACCCCCAAAACCTGCGCCACACACCCATACCCATTTGGCAATAAAAACTTCAATCTCTGACCAAACTGTCCAGTTCACATTTCTCTGACTTGGTCGGAAGGTCCTGAAAATCCCATAAGCCATGAAACTGCCTTTGGCACCGAAAACCCCTTGCTTTGACTTTGTGCTAAAAGACCTCGTCTCCAACCTAGTCGGACACCCAAAATTCTCCCGCAAAGTCAAAAGTATCCAAAATCCCACTGGAAACAATACATCAGCCTTGCACTAAAAATAACCCCTTCTGACCTACGCTGCAATACTCTCCCACTAACTTGGTCGATAACAACTAAAACTCATGCAGATCGGACCAAGCCGACTCTCGCGCAAATGTAATACAAAGGATATCAACAGGCTTTGTGCTAAAATTTGAACTGAATGACTTGACAACCAATGGAGGTCGGTGACCTCTAAAACCCACACAAATAGGTACTCATCAAAACCTACGCAAAGCACTCAAGAGCATAAAAGGTAGTAAAACCTTTCATCAGACCTGCTCGATTCCCCTGCTGAGGTCAAATGACCTTGAATCCAGCGCTTTTCTACCTATAGGTCGAACAACCCTCAAATTAACGCAAAACCATGCAAATGACTGAATTTTCTAAAATTTTCAAAGGGAAAGTGTTTAACATGATAGAATTAAATGTTATAATGCATTGTTAATGATGATTTTCATGGAATTTCTTGCAACATTAGATATTTGTTTACATTAATGATGGTTGTTGCAATTACAATAAATGTTAGATTTGAGTTTCCTTCAAAGGTATGTTAGTAGCAATAGTAGATTTGTTAAAGTTCATCTTCCACTTAGGAGTACGTTATAGGATTCCTCAAGGTATCAAACTTATAAGGTTCAGTCCTGCAGACTAAATGACTGCTCAAGCCCAAGCTATGAAGTACGAGTTCAAAGGAATCCCTCCAGAGACCAAGATTCACTCCAGGTGGAGTGATGTAGGAGATATAAACCTAGGTCACATAAACCTAGATGATTTCAGATTGAGGGTCTTCAGTCCAAACCCAACTCCTAGGGCCAGAATACTTAGAGATAGTGGTATTGCACAAGCTGTTGCCTTCCCCACTTTAGTACAATGTGCAGAACTAATGGTAACTTGTGCAGATAGATATGACATAATGACAAGAACTGTTCAAATAGCTAATGGGGTTATCTTGGCTGATCTAACCCCACCTTCTCTAGCTGAAACCTTTGATATTCCCTGGCACAAGGTTATGAGTATGCCAGATAAACAAGGATCATAGGAGACACATAATAAAGATGTAGAAAGCATATGAATGATAATTGGGTCAAAAGTAGAAGGTCTGCTCTCATGAAATTTCCTCGAGTATTATACATAAGTGATTTCCACGATGAGATTGGAGACTTGGTAACCTTCTTGAGAAGAATATATAGAATGCCTACAGCCTCCACCTTTGAGGATTGGATGTTTGTAATTATCATCAAGATACTGAAAGGGACTAAGTTCCACTAGGCCCAGATCCTTAGTGACAACATCCATGAGGCCTTTAGCAATTTAAAGATAATAGATACTTCAGATGGACATCTTATATTGTCTATGCATTGGCAAGAAGAAATCACTATGTTGGGTTGTCCAAGGTTGGTGAAGTTGGGAATGATGAGTAGACCTAGGTAAAAGTATATGAGTGTTATCCATAGTTGACCTTATCTCAATCACTAATACATTTCAAAAGGGTAAATGATGCGTTCACGATGTATATAGCCAGAATGCTATAGGGTAACACAGCCTTGAGGATTTCCACTGAGGCCATGAATGAAATAACCAGATATGGTAGATGGTACATCTAGTATGAGAAATTTACATACTTAAGGGTGCAAAGCTTCACTGGGATGGCCTACAGACTTCCTAGGTATCCTGATGATAAGACAGTACTTCTGGAGCTGTCTAGACAATTAATACCCTATGTTGAGAAGTTGAAACACTTGCAGAACTAATGTTCAGTTTCCCATCAAGTTTGGCAAAGGACTTTATACATGCCCTTCTTTGGCATTTACAGAACACTTTGATAAAGAACTTCAGCTCCTAAATTTGTACTACTACAATGCAAGGGTCATTTTGATCCAAATAGAGTGATGGAAAGATTTGTAAGCAAGAAGCTCTTCCACAAAATTCACATTGAAGACTTTTGGGCCAATTGCTCCAATGATTATGAGATCATGAAGATAGCACATTCAAGGCTACCTCTGGATTTTGTTAGGAAGTTTCACATTATGGCAATGCTAGACCAGCTGCAGGATGATGAAAATGTCAGGGTCAGAGGACCATGGGAGGCTCAGTATGATCAGCCTATTCCATTGCCAAACTGGGCAAATGCAGAAGAGAACTCCCTAGATATTGTTATGAGAGAACCAATCAGATTAAGCAAGGCCTGGGTCAGAGCTCAAGTGACTGCTCTGGAGGGACAAGGAGTTTAGCTCACCTAAACAACATTTAAGGAGGAGAAAGATACGTTGGCTGAAGTAAATGATGAGGATTTCCATGAACCTTTAGCCAATGTGGAAGTTATTTACATATCTGATAGTCCTCTAGACAAAGATCAAACAAAGGATGTTTTCAAGTCTGTACAAGAAATTACAATGACAAATCTAGAGAACTTAGCCCAGGAGGAAGAAAATGAAGAAGAGAAAAGTCCAGAGGAGAATGAAGAGCTAGAGCAAGAGCAGGAACCACCTAAAGAGCTGGATGTAATTGATAAGGATGGAGCTTCTGGATTAAACAAATCTTCTACTCCTAAATGGCTACAATGCAAAATGACATATCCTGAGCCACAAGTAGAAGTAATGCAGCTTGATTTGAGTACGATCCTGTCATAGGCTCAGAAGCCTAAGAAGTAGAAGAAGGCTAAGATTCAATCAAGAATCTATAAGAATGAATCAGGATCAAGAATAGTAGAAATAGCGGTCCCGCCAGCTGATGGAGCAAAAGAACAAGTCAGGGCAGAAGATTACATCATATCTACAGTTGATCTAGGACCAGCCACTCGTGCTCAAAGAGTGGATGATTTTAAAGATTCAGTCACATCAATTTTGGAGCAATTGGACAAAGATAAAACGTCCAAGAAAGACTTGAAGCAGCAAAATGAAGAACTTCGTGCATGCCTCCATTTTTTGGTAAAGCCAGTAGATGCAGGAGGAGATGTAAGGACAATACCCACTTTCCTGTCTAGTGATGAAATGGCTAGATTAGGTGAGGTAAGATCAAAGTCCCAAGGTACAAAGAATTGGTTATTGAATGTTTTTGAGATGGGATGTGAAACCATTAGTGGCTCTACTCAAGCGCACATGAAATTGGTAGAATTGCATAAGAAATGGAAAGGCTTGCATGAAGAGTGTGATTCCTTTGATGAATACTATTCACATATGTATTATCAAATAAAGAGCATAAGAGAATTGCCCACCCAAACTCTAGTTGTAGAGAATATTTTGATTGGGAATCAGCTACCCAAGGCCGTTGAATAGTATCAACAGCTACTTTTGAGGAAGGAAACTTTTGAGAATATAAAAGAAGCATATAAGCCAGCTAATGAAGAGATGAGGTCGATTATATATGATATCAATGACTCTTTGAAGGATTTTCAGGAAGCATCCTATAATGATTATGCCCCATTCAATATCGAAAAATGCAAAGATAAGTTACATAAGGTAATTTTTGAGGATACCACGCTCAGTATGGAAGACAGGTTGGACAAGGCAAGTGACCTTAGAGCTGAATTCAAGGCAGTTCACAAAGTAGGTGCAGAGATAGAAAAGATATATAGCAAATCCAATTAGGAGTTGGAGAGGTTTGACTACAGGATAAATCATTTAAAGGATCCTGATCTGTCTAAGATTAATCTTGCACTTGACGCCTGGCTGACTTATCATAACAGGTTGGCCAGTGAAGACAAAATTGACTTAGACAAAGAGTCTTGATATTATTTTGAATATTCTAAGGATGTAATCTCGTCATAATTGTAAATTGATGTATTCGAGGCAGCATGTGACTCTATTTTGTCTTTTTCTTGCTTCTACAATGTTCTTTTCTACTAATATATTGAATTGGCTAGTCAAATTGACTAGATTCAATGTATCTGGGGGTTATTTTTCGTCTTTTTCATAGAAGACAAAATGTAATATGAGAATTGATGTGAGATGATATAATTATATTTATTGATGTAACCTAGACCGTTGGTGTCGAGTTAATCTCCACCATTCATTTGAAAAACTCAGTATGTTGCTTTTCTATATAAAGGACTGCCATTTCCTTTGTTTGTAAGAGAGATTTTGATACTGAATTATTGATTCTATGCCATTTGAAGTAATGCAAAGCAAGTTTTTGTAGTAATTCTGAGAATTTGTATCTTGTGTTGGCTCATTTTGGTTTTCATGGTTCGCTTCTTGCTCTCCCATAGTTAGTTAGTTGTGCTTTTATTATGTTCATGGTTTGTTGTAGTATCTGATGAATATTCGAAGTCCATACTTTTAGTTATTTGCTGATGGTAAATAACTATGTAAAGTTAGTCTGGACTGATTGTTTGTGCTGAAGTTCAATTGCATTTCATAAGTTAAGTTGTGTCATTTATTGGGTATTTAACAAATGAATGTGATCTAAAAATCTATTGACTTCCATTGAAGATAGCACCATTTTCTGTAGCACTGTAACACCCATTTTAGTTTGGTAACTCAGGAAGCTGGTTAAAAGTTTTAGAGTATTTGTCTACTAAAGATAACCTATGCATTGTGAATGTCACTTAAGATTCTTCTAAAACACTAACCTTTTGCATTTTCTTTAAAACCATTGTTAGTTGTTAGAATAGGAATTTCAGCAGCACTTTACCTTGCTTATCAGCTGAAAATCATAAAAGGGTTTATGTGTATTTGCTGCCTCAAACCTGAAGATTTGTAGATTGCATGTAGGACCCCTTGTAGGCACAACTAGAGCATACCAATTGAGAGATTCCAAGCAAGCTAAGACCTAGCCGTATTATCCTTGGATGTAGTCTTACCTAGGGTAGGATACTTTTCAAGAGAGTGTGAAACCAACAATCACACCTGCGTTGCTGTGTGTTAAAACCACCATCAACAGAATTGGCGCTAGAAGGAGGGACCTATTTTCCCTCTGCTAAAAATTAGCAAGTCTAGGGACTAGACAGAGACACACTAGGTCTAGCTCAGCTAGAGAAGAGCTACTGTCCCTAGTAGAATTTAGATGAACAAGAAGGGATCAAGGAATACTCAGTGCCCCAAGAGCTTAATCAACCCCAAGAAATACCACTGTAGCTTTCATTAATCCTCCCAACATGGCCTTCTTTGTAGTAAATAACCAGTCTCCTTTTCTGTTCAATGATTACCATGATATGCCAAAGAACCCAGATAAGTTTTGTTCAAAATTCAGAGTGAATGATCCAAATAGGACTGTGGATGAGCACATTAAAATCTTTGAAGCTAACATGTCCATGTTGCAAGTATAATATGGGGATGTGATATGTAGGTTGTTCCCTTATTCCCTGCAGGATGAAGCTTATTATTGGTTTGCTAACCTCCCTGCAGCATCCATAAATTCATGGCGGAACCTGAAGACTACTTTTCTGGATAGGTTTCATATGCCTACCACCCCAGCTGATCTTTATCGATCTTTTGTGGAGATCCGTCAAGATGAAGGTGAGATAATAAGTTCCTTTAACAATAGATTCTAGAAAGCCTACAGTTGTTTGCAGGCTCCTTACGTTGTAGATCATTCTACTGCCCTACCCATTTACTATGCTACCCTAGACAAACTTACCTCCATGTTCGCAAGTAGAGCTAACCTGATACCTGGTACTTTAGCTCAAGCATATTCTATTGCTATCACTGTGAGTACCCAGCTAGGGCAGATAGCCTCTGGTCCATTGAACCATATGGGACCTATTGCCATGCCAAATCAAATACCTATGATAAATCAGGCATTGGCTAATCATACTCCTGTGATGAACCCAATTTCGAACCCAGCTACAACACAAGCCTTAGTAATTCACCTAGGCAATCTAGTAGCTGAAATGCCTCTAGTACAAATGCCTTTCCTACAATCTTCAAAAATAGCCAAGGCCAAAGAAGACAAAGATGATATCAAAGAACTGGTTGAGAAAATGAAAAAGCTTATTGCTGAGGTTACCCACCTCAAGAACTAGAATGCTTATCTATAGCAAAGGGGATAGAATCAGCAACATTTTCACAATCAACAGTACTCTCAAAATCAAAGTAAGAACCAGTTCCCAAATCAGAATCAGTACCAAAATTAGAACATTCAGCAATGGTCAAACGGATCCTAGAACACCAAACCAAACAATGGAGGAGTGCCTTCGCCTCTAGAAAATTAGAACAATGATACCAGGCCCCCAGGTCATGTAATGTTAGCTGAAGAAGCTTTATCCACTTGGTGCAGACTGCACAACATGAATGCTCACTCTGAACTAGACTGTCCAGAATTTCAGATTGCATCCAGTATCTTTGAGATGGAGATTCAAAATGCTAAAAATTAGGAGACTCCACCGATAGGGTATGAGATTGTTCCTTCTTAGAGGTATGACACTACCCTAGTTCTTGATAGTTATACATTTCCATTCTAAGATGATAATCAACTTGAGGAAGAAGAATCTGAAGAAGTTAATGCATATCAGCAGTACAATAAGACTCCTTACAACCTGAGAAGTAGCAAACCTAAAGGTCCTTTCACCACTTCCATCGCTCCAAATAGCTATTAGATCCCACCTGACCCAAAAGCTGCCAATAATCCTAAACCCTCGAAAGTTCCCCATCAATCAGTATATCAGGGTGCCACTACTACTAAAAGTTCTCAACGATCTGACATAGTAAAGATGGGGCAATATGTAGCTGAAGAACTTAAGAAAATGAAGGTTAATCTTTCTATATATGAGTTGCTTAAAATACCTAAGGTCAGGACATCTTTCTTCCAAGATATAGGTGCTAGAACTATAACTAATTATGTCACAAAGGAAAACATCACCAAGGATAGCATTGATAAAGGGAAAGAAAGATACATGTAACTGATGTAAAACAAAAGATGACATTGTATAAAGACAAGAGAGAAAGTCCTCCTTTCCTCTTAACACTTAGGATATTCAATAAGAACCTTCATAACTATTTAGTAGATTCTGGTACTTCCACGAATGTGATGCCATTATCAATCTGCAAAGCACTTGGGCTCACTGCAGCCAAATCCTCTTGGAAAGTAACACAATTAGATAAGGTTGAAGTGAATGTAGTGGGTGAATTAAATAGGATACACATGCAGCTGGCTTCTAATCCTAGGGTGTAGCAGTAGATAGATATTCAAGTAGTGGACATTCTAGATCAATATGGTATGCTTTTGAGTAGAGACTGGTCTAGGACATTGAACGGCTATATGGCAACTGAATTTTCCCATATGTGGCTGCCATGGAAAGGATTGGCCAATCAGGTACGTATTGAAAGAGAACCCAAGATGAAGCATGTGATCACAGAATACAATCAACCTAATGAGATTCTGTTCTCAGAAGTTGATTTGGGGGTTTATCTCCCACATATTAGTCAGTCAGAAGAAGTCCTCATGCTGAGTTGCTTAAGACCCTCTAAACCACTTATAGAAAGACTAGAAAATATAGAAGCATACATTTAATCAAATGTAGAAGACTCTTTAGAAGAAGATGAACCTGGGGTATTCGAAGGATTTCATGATTTCATAGCCAGATTTGCACAAGATCAAACTGCTATTGGCAAGAAGGTTCAAATGGAGGATTTATTATTACCCAACTGGCGCTGCATACATGATACCTCACATTTTGAATTTACTTGCTAGTTGTGTCAAGAGGCAGTCAAACAAGTGTAAAGACAGCTGAAGATCCCCATAATTCTAAAGAAGGTATCAACTGTTGAAAAGAAGGAAGAACTCGAGCCTCCACTTGACGAAAAGAAGTCTGTAAAATAGAATGATAACAGCAAAGACTTTCATAAATGGACCCTAAGATTTGATGGCTCAAGATGCAAACAAGGGTCTGGTGTAGGGGTCAAATTAATTAGCCCCACTGGGAGCTCTTATTTGGCATCACAAAGACTACAATTTCCATGCACAAACAATGTCACTGAATATGAAGAATTAGTGCAAGGGTTGCTGCTAGCACTGTAGAAGAAGGTCAGAATTATCCAGGTGTTTGGTGATTCTGAACTAGTGGTGAAACAAGTGAGAAAATAGTAATCATGCAATGATAAGAAGTTGAATAGGTACAGAAACAAAGTCTGGGATTTGATAGAATGTTTTGATGGTTTTAACATCCAAGTTATCCCAAGGAGAGAGAATCATGTTGCAAATGCCCTAGCTCAGACAACAAGTACATTAGAACCAACATCTATGGCAGGATTAAAGAAGTTTTCTATTGAATTTGTTGCTACCCCATCTGTACCTGATAATGTTACCAATTTCCAAGTTTTTGAAGATGATCAACACATAATTAATTTCCTTTCTTCATCTGATGTTTTTACTACTCAAATAATAGATGAAGAAGAAATGGAACCTGCTAAAATGGATTTAGGAGTATTAAACCTAAAAACCAATACGATTCCAAGAGGAATGGTAGAAGTGGAAAGATTGTTTGATGCAGATAATTTAGGAACCCAAAGGAAAGGAGAGTCTCTAGGAGGAAAGTGTGACTTATTTAACTTGGGAATAGAAGAAAATGTTAAGAATGTGTTCATTGGGAAAGTTAGTACTGAAGAAGAAAAGACATGAATCATACATGCATTAAGAGATTATCATGAGGTTATAGCATGGAGCTATGAAAACCTAAAGACATACAATACCTCGATCATCACGCACACCATCCCATTGAAGCCTAGAGCAAAGCCATATAGACAAAGGCAGAGGCCAGTGAATGCTCTACTGGAACCATTGATTTTCAAAGAAGTTCAGAAGCTGCTGTCAGCAAGGATAATATTTCTAGTCAGACATTCTACATGGGTAGCCAATTTAGTTCTAGTCTGAAAGAAAAATGGAGAAATCAGGTTCTGTGTTGACTTCCGTAACTTAAACAGAGCATTTGGAAAAGATAATTACCCACTGCCTTCTTTGGACGAAGTATTACAGATTGTTAATGGGTCCCAGATGATGTCATTCTTGGACAGATATTCTGGTTATAACCAGGTGATGGTAGAATATGAAGACAAATTAAAGACATCTTTCACTTGCAAATGGGGCATCTATGCATATCGTCGCATGCCATTTGGTCTAATAAACGCTGGTACAACTTTTCAGCGTGCAATGGATGTTACTTTTAAAAGGTTGGTTGGAAAATGTATTATCATCTACATGGATGACCTCACAGTATTCTCGAAAAGGTGAGAGGATCATGTAGCTGATTTGTGAAAGGTGTTGCAGCGATGCAAGGATTATGGTATATCACTCAATCCCAAGAAGTGCATTTTTGGAGTAACCAAGGGGAAGTTGCTAGGACATGTAATATATGAGCAAGGAATATCTATCAACCGACTGGATCCAAGCAATACTCAAAATACCTCCCCCAGCTAGCAAGAAGGAACTTAAGTCATATTTTGGTAAGATCAACTTTGTACGTAAATTCATCACGGGGTTTGTTGAGATTGTTCAACTTCTCAACGCCATGCTGAAGAAAGACGCTAAAATGGATTGGACTCCAGAAGCTAAGGCTACCTTCGCAAAAATTAAACAAGCTATATCCAATGCCCCTATCTTGGTGAGTCCCGATTACACTTTGCCATTTCAAATATACTCACTTGCTTCTGAGTATACTTGTGCAGCAATGTTGACATAGAAGAGATAAGTTGATGATGAAAGGCCTATTGCTTTCATGAACACCCCATTGAAAGATGTAGAGCTAAGGTATCCAAATGTGGAAAAATAAGCATACGCTCTGGTAAAGGCAGTTAAGAAATTCCATCATTACATCTTGAGAAGTCAAGTAATTGCCATAGTCCCAGATGCAGTAGTCAAAGTATTACTGATGCAAAGTGAATTAGGAGAAAGGAGAGGGAAGTGGGTCACCATACTGCAAGAGTTTGACATAGATATTCAACCTATGAAATTGGTAAGAGGTCAGGCCTTGACTAGAACAATGGCTGAAGTAGGACCAGACCTAGTCTCTCAGCAGTACATGTTAGAAGATGTTACAAAAGATGAGTGGTACGAAGATATCATATTTTATTTACTCAATCAACATTGTCTACCATAGCTGAATTCAGTGCAAAGGAGAGCTCTCAAGCTAAAAAGTAGTAGTTACATAATAAAAGGATCAATCCTTTAAAAGGATCAGTGCATTGCTTAAAAAGTAGTAGTCCTTATAATAAAAGGTGTTTGGACAAGCTAGAGGTCAATCAAGTGTTAACCAGTTTTCACAAGAGATTCGAGATAGGTCATGGCTCAGCACACTCAACAGCTGATCAGGTTCTTCATGCAAGATATTACTGGCCAACTTTGTTCAAAGACGCATATTTACATGTAAGAACTTGTCATATATGCTAGACCACTGCACACAAAGAATGACACGTAGCCATGCCTTTGCAGCCAGTGGTGGAGGTACGACCATTTTCTCAATGGGGCCTCAACTTTATTAGTATGATTAATCCACCTTCCTCTATAGGCCACAAGTATATTCTGACTGCTACTAATTACTGCACTCGATGGTCTGAAGCAATAGCTTGTAAGCAATGCACCACAGAGGTAGTTATTGAATTTGTTGAAAAGTATATTATCACTAGATTTGGTTGTCCATTTGCTTTGGTTTGTGATAATGGCTCTGCCTTTTCATTATTACGTTTGTCTAACTGGGCATTTGATTATGGGATTACTCTAATTACTATCCACAAGGGAATGGGGTAGCTGAATCAATGAACAAAAATTTTCTTCAGGTTATTAAGAGACTATTGGATAAAAACCCCAGAGATTGGCATACTTAGCTTAGGTTTGCTTTATGAGCTGATAGAATCTGACATAAAGCAGCCCTGAACACATCTCCTTATCACCTAGTCTATGTGATTGAACTCATCTTTCCCATCCATTTGAGAATCTTGGTACTTCAATTCATGCAAAACTATCTTGAAAATGATGATCAATTATCCTCTAAGTTGGCCCAATTACTGCATCTTGAAGAGAAATGTGACGCTGCTATAGAAAAATTTGTCAAACATCAGGGAGTCATAAAATGATGGTTTGACAAAGGAGCCAAGGTCAAAGCTTTTCGCATTTCTGATTTGGTCCTACATTGGGATAAAGCACATGAGAAGAAAGGAGAACATGGTATGTTTGATAAACTTTGGTTGGGTCCCTATCAGATCTATGAGCTCCTTGGAGACAATACATACCGACTCAAGAGCCTTACTGGTGAGGAGCTACCACTGCCTGTCAATGGCCAGTTCCTAAAGCACTACTTCTAGGCCTGAGAGGCAGTCATGCCTCATTTTAGTGTACATAATTAGGGGTTTGTTTGCTTTGGTTAGTTTAGGTTGCCTTTAGTTTAATTTTTCTTTCTTTCCTTTGCTTTCCTTAGTTGTTAGGTGCTTTTCTTAGATTAGTTGTCCCTTTGGTTTTACTTGCTATGCTTGCTTTTCCGCGGGGTATTTGTTTTGATGTGGTGGTAGTTGTGCAGACTTGCAAGTGCTTCTTTGACGGGTGAATAATCATGAGTTTTCCTTCGAGAAGCCAAAGTTTCCATTTAGTTTTTGTTGTGGGTTCTGCTATTATGCCAAGGAGTATGGTGTCTGTTCATTGGAAATGAGTTATTAGTTGGTACACCTGAAGTATTTTCTAACCATATATCTTTTACACTCTAAATGATCCTAAGGTAGCTAGGCAAGTCTGAGTGATCATGTGTCGAGTAAAAGGGTTGACTTCCTCTTCTACCACATGCACTATCAATCAAGAAAGAAGACAGGTGACACTAAGTGTTGCTAGCCTACATTGGGTAAAAATAAAAGGTGTTTTTCAACACCAGACCCATTACAGTGCAAATAAAAGAGAATACCAAATTGCAAGTACTTACAAAAGGTACTATCTAGAATTGATTAACATCAAATGTTATCATACCAGAAAACATTACTAGTCATTTATCCATTTCAAAGTTCAGCATATTCCAAAATTTGAGCATTTCCTGGTGGTAGAATGATCTCAGCTCTCTAGCCTGTCTCACGAGATCTTGGATGAACTTAGTTGCTGAAGGATGGGAATGAATACAATTGTACACACTCAAGTTTTCAGGATGTGGATGGTTGCACTGGTTAGTGATCTTAGATCCTTTGATAAGGTACCTTGCTTTTTTGTTTAATATGTGGGTAAAATAGAGATTCTAGGTTCAAACTAAACGTTTATCATTGGAATGCTTGGGAGCATTCCCCAGTAGAGTCGCCATTTGTTGTACCTCGCACACACACCCCATTGAAAAATGGGGACCCCCTCTTTTGATTTTTCTTGAGGGTCATTGGATCTTTTCATCTCTTAAGTGATTAAGTGGTCAAAATACATTTTGACCTAGATTGAATGATGATATTGAGAAATCACTTCAAAATCTGCTAGGTTGAATCCTTATTTTGCTTTTGAAGGACTTGAAATGATCTTTTGCACTAGATTACCCTTCAACTGACCTTTGCCTAAATTCTTACTAGTCTGACCTTTGCACTACATTCTTACCTGTCTGACCTTTGCGCTGGATTGTCTTCCAACTGACCTAGCACTAAAAACCTTTGTCACCGACTTCAATGCTGATTTCCTCTTTGATGGACTTCTACGCTAGAATTGACATTCTATGACTTGCGCTAAATCAAGCGATCACAGACTAAGTTGAATGAGGCCGAACTGCCTGCAAGTTAGATGAACCTAAAATGCCTGCAAGACTATACAAATTGAGTTTATAAGTTTAGCGCTAAAAGCAACCCTGTCCGACCAGGTCTAACGCATCCGAATTCCCCACCAGGTCTGAGATGAGGAAAAACTGTGCAAACCCTAAACTAATAGATGCACACCTGTGCATTAATGGTGATTTTTGCCAGGGGTTAAAAGGGGTAAGTCATATGTTTTAAACCATTTGTTTGCATTCAAACAGGATTTTGGAGCTCCGTTCACACTTCTGTCGGCTCGCCAAAGCTCGAACCTGTGACCTGCCTATGTAGTATAAATAGACCTCCCACATTTGCCAAGTAGGGTTTTGAAATCCCTCCTTCAAAATTTCATTTGTAAACAGTTAGGGTTCAAATTAAACACTAAATCTTTTGAGAAAACAAGCATTAGTATGGTTTTCAGCTAGGGTTTCCATACATGAACTGTAGATTTTCATTTAAACCCTTGCTTAGATTCTCTATTGGAAATGTGAACGAATCACCATAGGTCAAAAGGCAAGACTTAGACAAATTTTCTCGTAAATACCTTTGGTTTTGGCGCTAAAATGATGTCCGACTGACCTACAAACTTGGTGATCATTTAGTCAATCGGAGACCCCCAAAACCCACGCCACACACCTAGACCCATTTGGCACTAAAAAATTCAATCTCCAACCAAACTGTCCACTTCACATTTCTCTGACTTGGTCGGAAGGTCCTAAAAATCCCGCAAGCCATGAAACTCCCTTTGGCGCCAAAAACCCCTCGCTTTGTGATGAAGGGGGTAAATCATAAAACACACAATAATAGAAATTGAACACAGAGAATAGAACTTTCTTTTATTGATCTGGGCAACTCATTACATTATAGAGGCTTAATTACAATCAGAGGAATCAGTCCTCTACAGGCTGCAACACACTACAGCTACCATCACCAGGCTCTGGAATCTTCTGCCTTATGTAACCCCCAAATCAGCTAGGGTTTCTATTTTCCTACCTATTCTTGACTCTACACTTGCCCCCTTAACTCTCCTACCACCCAGGGTTCCCAAAAATGGTTAGTAATAGCCTTTTTGGTGGCCAACAACCTAATTTTGAATTTTGCATCTCCCTCCAAAAATAGGTCAACTTCCGGGAGCCATAACTTTTGATCCGGGACTCCGATTGACGAACCGTTTTATGCGTCAGAAAGCTCATGGAGTGCTCTACATGATAAGAACTAGCTCTGCCAGTTTTGGCCATTTTCAGGCCCGTACGGGGCCGTTTAGTGCCTCAAACCTGAGTTTGAATAATTTTCAAGCATTTTTCAGGAAACGAAAACTTTAATATCTTTCAGCTCGCAAATGATCTTCATATGATTCCTTCACCAAAGGTCTTATATTTCCGTTATGTAACTTCCTATAAATTTTGACTTCATTCCGTGCCCAAATGCAAACTTTCTAAAAATAGCAGTTTACTATTTTTAGCAGTTTGGGAAAACTGAAAGTTCTACATTATCATTTAGGTGATTATGGGACCAGAAACATAGATTTTGAGAAGAAATGGGTAGAACATCAACAATTTTGAAACACTTTTTTTTTTGGTGATGCAAGATTGCCCTTACACCACTAGATGCTCCTGCATCAGACACCCACGGTAATTTGAGAAGTGACCTTGTCATGTCTCAGGTGTTTGTGTGAGGAAAACCCAAACGGTCAACCTCTGCCTTAGACAACCAAGAAGAATCTTGAACAAGCCTTCCTTTCCATTTCACTAGATATTCTTCATATTGCCTATTTCGAGTACTCCTTCCCACACGGCTATCCAAGATCTCTTCTATCTCCTCTATTGAAGTAGATGCCAGAATACTCCACTGCACTTCTATTGGTCCATCCTCTGTTCCACCTTCATGATATTCTGTTAAATCAGTGATGTTGAAAACAGGGGAAATGTTGATCCCACTCGGCAGCTCTACCTCATATGCATTTCTGGAATCATGCTTCTTCAGGATTCTGCATGGTCCAAATTTCTTCATTTTCAATTTATGGTATGTTCCAACAGGGAACCTTTCTTTTCTCAAGTGAACCATGACTTCATCTCCCACTTGGAACTCCTTATACCTCCTCTTCTGATCTGCCTTAGCCTTGTACTGAGTAGTCATCTTATTAATGTGCTTTCTCACCTCTTCAGGCAAATTCTTCATATGTTCTGCAAAGTCTTCAGCCTCGGCACTTGTCTTTTCTCCCTTATCCAGATTCCTTAACTCTGAAGCATTTCTTGGACTATTGCCATATACAATCTGGAATGGTGATTTACCAGTACTCCTATTAACAGAATTGTTGTAAGAAAATTCTGCCTGTGGTAAAATCAAATCCCATCCCTTGGGCTTATCTCCTACCAAGCATTGTAGTAGGTTACCCAAACTCCTATTCACCACTTCAGTTTGTCCATCAGTCTGTGGATGGTGTGCAAAACTAAACTTCAAGTCTGTCTTCAACTTCTTCCACAATGTCCTCTAGAAATAACCAACAAACTTGGTATCTCAGTCTGAAACTATGCTTTTTGGTAGACCATGTAGTCTCACCACTTCCCTGAAAAATAACTCTGCAATATGAACATCATCATTACTCTTCTTACAAGGAATAAAATGTGCCATTTTTGAGAATCTGTCCACCACCACAAAAATAGAATCATGTCCTCTCTGTGTCCTTAGTAAACCAAGAACAAAATCCATACTGATATCATCCCAGGGCTTCTCTGGTATAGGTAATGGTTGATACAACCCTGTATTCTGACTTGTTCCTTTTGCCATCTGACATACTCTGCAACTTTGCACAAACTTCCTCACATCCTGCTGCAACTGTGGCCAATAAGAATTTTCACCAATAATTGAAATGGTCTTATCTCGACCAAAGTGTCCAGCCAATCCTCCACTATGCTTCTCTTTAATCAGGTTCTCTCTCATGGAACTCCTCGGAATGCACAACTGGCTTCCTCTAAACAACATGCCATCTTAGATTATGAAATCCAACCATCTTGTCCTGTCTAAAGTAACAGGCTCCAGACAAGCTTTCCAAGCCTCTGCAAAATCTAGATCTTTAGGATACAAACTTTTGAGCTCATCGAACCCAACAACCTCTATCTTCATTTCTATCAACAAATTTTGCCTTCTGCTCAAGGCATCTGCAACTCTATTGGACTTCCCACTCCTGTGCTTCAAAACAAAGGTATAAATCTACAAAAACTCAACCCATTTTAAGTGCCTTTGGTTCAACTTTCCTTGACTATTAAGATACTGCAAAGCCTGATGATCAGTATATAAAACAAACTCCTTTGGCAACAAATAATGTCTCCATTTCTTCAAATCCTGAACTATTGCATAAAACTCCTAATCATAAACATAATACTTTTTCTTGGCATCATTAAGCTTCTCACTAAAATAGGCAATGGGCTTACCTTCTTGGCTCAAAACAGCTCCTATACCACTACCACTAGCATCACAATCTACCTAAAATACTTTATTAAAATCTGGAAGTGCCAAAACAGGTTGTTCTACCACTTTCTGTTTCAATGTATCAAAGCTCTTGTCTGCTCCTTTAGTCCATCTAAACTCTTTTCTATCCCCTCTCATTGTCTTAGTTAGGGGTACACAAATGCTACTGAAACTCCTAATAAACTTTCTATAAAAACTTGCCAAACCATGAAAAGATCTTACCTCTGTGACACTCCTTGGCGTAGGCCATTCAATGATAGCCCTTACTTTTTCTGGGTCCATCTTAAGACCTTCTTCTGAGACAACAAATCCCAGGTACACCAACTCCTTCTTTGCAAAACTACATTTCTTTAGATTAATCAACAACTTCTCCTCCCTCAGCTTCTCTAGAACTCTTCTGATATGCATCAGATGCTCATCCCAAGTCTTACTGAAAATCAAAATATCATCCAAATAAACAATAACAAAACTTCCCAAAATTCCTTCAGTACCTCATTCATGAGCCGCATGAATGTGCTCAGTGCATTGGTTAGCCCAAATGGCATGACTAACCACTCATACAAACCTTCCTTTGTCTTGAAGGCTATCTTCCATTCATCTCCTTCTCTGATACGGATCTGGTGATACCCACTCTTCAGGTCAATTTTTGTGAAGTACTTGGCTCCACTCAAATAGTCCATGATGTCATCCATTCTTGGCAATGGAAATCTATACTTGATCATTATCTTATTGATGGCTCAAGAGTCTGTACACATCCTCCATTCTCGATCTTTCTTTGGTGCTAGTACTGCATGTACCACACATGGACTTAGGCTCTCCCTTATCAGTCCCTTCCTCAACAACTCCTGAACTTGTCTGTTCAGCTCTTCATTCTCTGCAGGGGTCATTCTATGGGCTGCCTTGTTTGGCAAACTGGCTCCTGGTATCAAATCCATTTGATGACTTATCTTCCTTACTGGTGGTAAACCTTCTAGTACATTATCAGAGATAATGTCCTGGAACTTATCCAACATATCTGAAACTTCTGCTGGTACATCTTCACATTTCTCTTAACTAATCTTAGGAATCAATGCAAAGCAATGATGCTCATGCTTCATACCCTCCAAAAATTTCCTACCATCTACCAAGCAAATTCTAGCAGTACTACATACCTTTTCTTCCACCTCCTTCAAGGGCTTCAATTTATGACAAACTCCATCTTTTGTTAGGGAATATGTGTTTGCATGGCCATCATGGACAGTGATCCTATTATACTGCCACGGCCTTCCCAACAACATATGACATGCATCCATCAGTATGATATCACACAGTACCTCATCATGGTAGTCCCCAATCTTGAACTTCACTAAACACTGCTCATTGACCAAAGCTCTATGGTCTTTCTGCAACCATGCAATCTGATATGGATGCAGATGCTTTCTTCTTATCAACTTCAACTTGTCAACCATCTCTTCTAAAACTAGATTATCAGTGCTTCCACTATCAATAATAATATCACAACACTTACCTTCACATTTGCACCTTGTGTGGAATAAACTCTTCCTCCGATTTAGTTCTTTCTCCTCATTCAACAAGGTTCTTCTAACAACTAGGGTTTCTCCCCTTTTAGCATCTTCAGAATGCTCAGACTGTGCATCTTCATCTACATGTGCAACTCATGCATTACCTTCAGGTCTCCTATTCATCCTTCCTTGATGTTGTGGACACTCATATGCTCGATGCCCTTCTTCTCCACATTGGAAACAGGTTCCTTTGAAACCTCCTCTTCCAGGTCCTTGCCCAGGTCTACCTCTTCCTCTTCCTCTTTGCTCACCATTATTTTGGTCACGAGGACGGTAGGTGTTATCTCCTCTCTGATTTCGACTGGTGCTAGCTTCTTCACTTTTCTTTGCATCTTCATTTCGGCCCCCATAGGGTCTTCCACCAGTCCTTCCATCTTGACCTCTTCCCCTTTGCTTGCTATCAAATCTTTTGTTCAGCTTTTCTTCCACCTTCAGGGAAAACTGGTATGCATCTTCTATGGTGCTCATTTTGACTAGGCTCAACTCCTCTTGAATACTCAGCCTCAACCCATTAATGTAATGAGCTACCTTCTCCTTGTTGGGCTTTGCATGACCTGTCCTGATAGTAATTTTATAAAACTCTTCTGTATACTCCTTAATAGATTTGTTGCCTTGCTTCAGTCCTTGCAGCTTCTTCGGCAACTCCATCTCATAGTCCACAGGAATGAACTGCTTCTTTAGTTTCTCTACCATCCAATCCCATCTGGTGATCTTTGCTTTTCCTCTTCTGTTCCTCTCTAATTGGACCTCCTTCCACCAAATATTGGCGTGGCCCTTCAACTTTGTTTTTACAAACTTAACCCGATCTGGGTCCTCCACATCTTCATACTCAAAATACTCCTCCATGTCATTGATCCAATCAATAAGCTGTTCTGGATTCAAATCTCTAG
Organism: Cunninghamia lanceolata; assembly: GCA_027924645.1. Taxonomy (NCBI): domain Eukaryota; kingdom Viridiplantae; phylum Streptophyta; class Pinopsida; order Cupressales; family Cupressaceae; genus Cunninghamia; species Cunninghamia lanceolata. The sequence goes on along the minus strand of BSBN01000135.1, from coordinate 465,083 downwards.
AATATGTAGAAACTTTGATCCTGGGCCTCTTTCTGATCTTCGAAATAACCCTCAACAACCTTACCTCTTCAGCATCTTTGGCAGCTTCTTGTTCTTCCTCAAATAGCTCTTCTTCAACTTCATCTTCACTTTCTTCTCTTGTCCTTGGCTCAAACCCTCTTCATAGCTCCTCTTGCAATGCATCGATTTGCCTTTGTAGGGCTCTAAAACCCTCTTCTGTCAAGGCATTCCTCCCAACACGATTTCTTTGTGGAGGCATCTTGGTCTCCGCAGCAAACCCACAACCTCAGGTCCTGGTGCAAACTGCCTCACAGTCGGCGATCTATCTACACACTTAGGAACCCTCGCTCTAATAGCACTTGATGAAGGGGGTAAATCATAAAACACACAATAATAGAAATTGAACACAGAGAATAGAACTTTATTTTATTGATCTGGGCAACTTATTACATTACAGAGGCTTAATTACAATCAGAGGAATCAGTCCTCTATAGGCTATAACACACTACAGCTACCATCACCAGGCTCTGGAATCTTCCACCTTCTGTAACCCCCAAATCAACTAGGGTTTCTATTTTCCCACCTATTCTTGACTCTACACTTGCCCTCTTAACTCTCCTAGCACATAGGGTTCCCAAAAATGGTTATTAATAGCCTTTTTGGCGGCCAACAACCTAATTTTGAATTTTGCATCTCCCTCCAAAAATAGGTCAACTTCCGGGAGCCATAACTTTTGATCCAGGACTTTGATTGACGAACTGTTTTATGCGTCGGAAAGCTCGCAGAGTGCTCTATGTGCTAAGAACTAGCTCTACTAGTTTCGGCCATTTTCGGGCCCGTACGGGGCCATTTGGTGCCTCAAACCTGAGTTTGAATAATTTTCAGGCATTTTTTAGGAAACGAAAACTTTAATATCTTTCAGCTCGCAAATGATCTTCGTATGATTCCTTCACCAAAGGTCTTATATTTTCATTATGTAATTTCCTGTAAATTTTGACTTCATTCCGTGCCCAAATGCAAACTTTCTAAAAATAGCAGTTTACTATTTTTAGCAGTTTGGGAAAACTGAAAGTTCTACATTATTATTCAGGTGATTATGGGACCGGAACCACAGATTTTGAGAAGAAATGGGTAGAACATCAACAATTTTGAAACACTTTTTTTTTAGGTGATGCAAGATTGCCCTTACACCACTGGATGCTCCTGCATCACTTTGACTTTGTGCTAAAAGACCTCTTCTCTGACTTGATCAGACGCCCAAAATTCTCTTGCAAAGTTGGAAGTGTCCCAAAATCCTGCTAGAAACAATACATCGGCCTTGCACTAAAAACAACCCCTTCCGACCTACATTGCAATACTCTCCCACTGACTTGGTCAGTAGCAACCAAAACTCACGCAGATCGAACCACGCCAAATCCTACACAAATGTAATACAAAGGATATCAACAGGCTTTGCGCTAAAATTTGAATCGACTGACTTGACAACCAATGGAGGTCGGTGACCTCTAAAACCTGCACAAGTCGGTACTCATCAAAACCCGCGCAAAGTGCTCAAGAGCATAAAAGGTAGTAAAACCTTTGGTCGGACCTTCCCAATTCCCCTGCTGAGGTAAGATGACCTTGAATCCAATGCTTTTCTACCTATAGGTCAAACAACCCTCAAATTAACGCAAAACCATGCAAATGACTGAATTTTCTAAAATTTTCAAAGGGAAATTGTTTAACATGATAGAATTAAATGTTGTAATGCATTGTTAATGATGATTTTCATGGAATTTCTTGCAACATTAGATATTTGTTTGCATTAATGATGATTGTTGCAATTACAATAAATGTTAGATTTGAATTTCCTTCAAAGGTATGTTAGTAACAATAGCAGATTTGTTAAAGTTCATCTTAAACTTAGGAGTATGTTATAGGATTTTTCAAGGTATCGAACTTATAAGGTCCGGTCCTACAGACTAAATGACTGCTCGAGCCCAAGCTATGAAGTACGAGCTCAAAGGAATCCCTCCAGAGACCAAGATTCACTCCAGGTGGAGTGATGTAGGAGATACAAACCTAGGTCACATAGACCTAGATGATTTCAGATTGAGGGTCTTCGGTCCAAACCCAACTCCTAGGACTAGAATACTCAGAGATAGTGGTATTCCACAAGCTGTTGCCTTCCCCACTTCAGTACAATGTGTAGAACTAATGGCAACTTGTGCAGACAAATATGACATAATGACAAGAAATATTTAAATAGCTAATGGGGATATCTTGGCTGGTCTAACCCCACCTTCTTTACCTGAAACCTTTGATATTCCCTGACACAAGGTTAGGACTATGCCAAATAAACAAGGATCATAGGAGACATATAATAAAGATGTAGAAGGATGTAGAAAGTATATGAATGACAATTGGGCCAAAAGTAGAAGGTCTGTTGTCATTAAATTTCCCCGAGTATTATATAGAAGTGATTTCCACGATGAGATTGGAGACTTGGTAACCTTCTTGAGAAGAATATATGGACTACCTACAGCCTCCACCTTTGAGGATTGGATGTTTGTCATTATCATCGAGATACTAAAAGGGACTAAGTTACACTGGGCCCAAATCCTTAGCGACAACATCCATGAGGCCTCTAGCAATTTCAAAGATAATAGATACTTTAGATGGACATCATATATTGTCTATGCATTGGCAAGAAGAAATCACTATGTTGGGTTTTCCAAGGTTGCTAAAGTTGGGAATGATGAGCAGACCCAAGTAAAAGTATATGAGTGTTATCCACAGCTGACCTTATCTCAATCACTAATACATTTCAAAAGGGTAAATGATGCATTCACGATGTATATAGCTAGAATGCTATAGGGTAACACAACCTTGAGGATTTCCACTGAGGCCATGAATGAAATAACCATATATGGTAGATGGTACATCTAGTTTGAGAAATTTACATACTTAAGGGTGCAAGGCTTCACTGGGATGGCCTACAGACTTCTCAGGTATCCTGATGACAAGACAGTACTTCTAGAACTATCTAGATAGTTAATACCCTATGTTGAGAAGCTCAAACACTTGCACAAAACTAATGTTCAGTTTCCCATCAAGTTTGGCAAAGGACTTTATGCATGCCCTTCTTTGGCATCTATAAAACACTCTGATAAAGAACTTTAGCTTTTGAATTTGCACTACTACAATGCAAGGGGTCATTTTGATCCAAATAGAGTGATGGAAAGATTTGTAAGCAAGAATCTCTTCCACAAAATGCACATTGAAGACTTTTGGGCCAATTGCCCCGATGATTATGAGATCATGAAGAGGGCACATTCAAGGCTGCCTCTAGATTTTGTTACGAAGTTTCACATTATGGTAGTGCCAAACTAGCTGTAGGATGATGAAAATGTCATGGTCAGAGGACCATGGGAGGCTCAGTACCATCAACCTATTCCATTGCCAAACTGGACAAATGCGGAAGAGATCTCCTTGGATATTGTTATGAGAGAACCAATCAGATTAAGCAAGGCCTAGGTCAGAGATCAAGTGACTGCTTTGGAGGGACAAGGAGTTCAGCTCACCTAAACAACATTTGAGGAGGAGAAAGATACGTTGGCTAAAGTAAATGATGAGGATTTCCATGAACCTTTAACTAATGTGGAAGTTATTGATATATCTGATAGTTCTCTAGACAAAGATCAAATAGAGGATGTTTTCAAGTCTACACAAGAAATTAAATGACAAATCTGGAGAACTTAGCCCAGGAGGAAGAAAAGGAAGAAGAGAAAAGTCCAGAGGAGAATGAAGAGCCAGAGCAAGAGCAGGAACCACCCAAAGAGCTGGCTGTAATTGATAAGGATGGAGCTTCTAGATTAAACAAATCTTCTACTCCTGAATGGCTGCAAGGCAGAATGACATATCCTGAGCCACAAGTAGAAGTAATGTAGCTTGATCTGAGTATGATCCTGTCACAGGATTAGAAGCCTAAGAATTAGAAGAAGGCTAAGATTTAATCAAGAATCCATAAGAATGAATCAAGATCAAGAATAGTAGAAATAGTGGTCTCGCTAGCTAATGGAACAAAAGAACAAGTCAGGGCAGAAGACTACATCATATATATAGTTGATCTAGGACTAGCCACTCGTGCTCAAAGAGTGGATGATTTTAAAGATTCAGTCACATCAATTTTGGAGCAATTGGACAAAGATGAAATGTCCAAGAAAGACTTGAAGCAGCAAAATAAAGAACTTTGCACATGCCTCCTATTTTTGGTAAAGCTAGTAGATGCAGGAGGAGATATAAGGACAATACCCACTTTCCTGTCTACTGATGAAATGGCTAGATTGGGTGAGGTAAGATCAAAGTCCCAAGGTACAGAGAATTGGTTATTGAAAGTTTTTGAGATGGGATGTGAAACCATTAGTGCCTCTGCTCAAGCACACAAGAAATTGGTAGAATTGAATAAGAAATGGAAAGACTTGTGCGAAGAGTGCAATTCCTTCGATGAATACTATTCACATATGTATTATCAGATAAAGAGCATTAGAGAATTGCTTGCCCAAACTCTGGTTGTAGAGAATATTTTGACTAGGAATCAGCTGCCCAAGGCCATTGAATGGTATCAACAGCTACTTTTGAGGAAGGAAAGTTTTGAGAATATAAAAGAAGCATATAAGCCAGCTGATGAAGCGCTGAGGTCAATTATATATGATATCAATGACTCTTTGAAGGATTTCCAAGAAGCATCCTATGATTATTATGCCCCATTCGATATCAAAAAATGCAAAGATAAGTTACATAAGGTAATTTTTGAGGATGCCACTCTCAGTATGGAAGATAGGTTGGACAAGGCAAGTGACCTTAGAGACGAATTCAAGGTAGTTCACAAAGCAGGTACAGAGATAGAAAAGATATACATGAAATTTAGTTGGGAGCTAGAGATGTTTGACTATAGGATAAATCATTTAAAGGATCCTGATCTGTCTGAGATTAATCATGCACTTGATGTGTGGCTGACTTATCGTAATAGGCTGGCCAGTGAAGACAAAATCGGCTTAGACAAAGAGTCTTGATATTAATTTGAATATTCTAAGGATGTAATTTCATCATAATTGTAATTTTCTATATTTGGGGCAGCATGTGACTCTATTTTGTCTTTTTCTTTCTTCTGAAATATTCTTTTCTACTAATATATTGAATTGGCTAGTCAAATTGACTAGATTTGATGTATCTGGGGGCTGTTTTTTGTCTTTTTCATAGAAGACAAAATGTAATCTGAGAATTGATGTGAGCTGATATAATTGTATTTATTGATGTAACCTAGACCATCAGTGTCAAGTTAATCTCCACTGTTCATTTGAAAAACTCGATATGATGTTTTTCTATATAAAGGGCTGCCATTTCCTTTGTTTGTAAGAGAGATTTTGATACCGAATTGTTGACTCTATGCCATTTGAAGTAATGCAAATCAAGTTTTTGCAGTAATTCTAAGAATTTGTATCTTGTGTTGGTTCATTTTGGTTTTCATGGTTCGCTTCTTGCTCTCCCATGGTTAGTAAGTTGTGCTTTTATAATGTTCATGGTTTGCTATAGTATCTGATGAATACTCTAAGTCCATACTTTTAGTTATTTGCTGATGGTAAATAGCTATGTAAAGTTAGTCGGGGCTAATTGTTTGTGCTAAAGTTCAATTGTATTTCATAAGTTAAGTTGTGCCATTTATTGGGTATTTAACAAATGAATGTGATCTAAAAATCTATTGACTTCCATTGAAGATAGCACCATTTTCTGCAGCACTGTAACACCCATTTTAGTTTGGTAACTCGGGAAGCTGGTTAAAAGTTTTAGAGTATTTGTCTACTAAAGATAACCTATGCATTGTGAATGTCACTTAGGATTCTTCTAAAACCCTAACCTTTTGCATTTTCTTTAAAATCATTGTTAGTTGTTAGAATAGGAATTTTAGTCGCACTTTATCTTGCTTATCAACTAAAAATCATAAAAGGGTTTATGTGTATTTGCTGCCTCAAACCTGAAGATTTGTAGATTGCATGTTAGACCCCTTGTAGGCACAGCTAGAGCATACCAATTGAGAGATTCCAAGCAAGCTAAGACATAGCCGTATTATCCTTGGAGTAGTCTTACCTAGGGTAGGATACTTTTCAAGAGAGGTGTGAAACCAACAATCACACTTGCATTGCTGTGTGTTAAAACCACCATCAACACAACCCTATGAAATGAATTAATGAGCAAGATAGTTCCTTTATAGATCTAGAATGTGCTATCAGCATTGAATACTTTGTACTTCAAATTGTTATAGATACAGAGAACACAAGCTTGTCAATCCTCAGTTCCATATTTATCATTCCACTCATCTTATGTCTACTTTGCCGGCCAAGGGAATGAAAGTATTTCTTCAATCTGGCCATTATGGCTGACATACCTGGCATCTAGCATACTTTTTACGTGGTTAGAGAATGTAGAAAGATTTCTTTCAAGAGTGTTCAGATTGTCCAACGCTAAGCTCAGTACTTCCATACTCATAGTTGGATCACTTGCAATTGCATCACAAGTGGGAATTAATAAAAAAAATTATCTACAATCTCCTTTCTCTAGTTCTCCAACTCTTTTGTTTTGCCAACACCATCCAAGATGGGAGGTAACCACTTAGTGTCCAACCCTTCAAAACCCCACAACCTCTCTTTCACAACTGAATCAAATTTCAACTGGAAACTAGCCACATCCTGAAAACACTTTAAAATGTTAAGCACCTTCAGTATGTCAATAGGTGCATTGGAATCATACTTGGCACACCTCAAAAATTATTTGACTTTTTCAGTTCTATGTAACCATTTTTTTTAAAGCTTAATAGTCACTATTTGTCAGAGTCATGCTTTTTGTAGGCTTCTCTCAACTGTAAGTAGGATTTCCAAGCCTCATCAACTTTGGTCAAAATGTTTGTCACCTTGTTCTTGATCAAGTTGGTGACCATCTCTTTAACCTTGTTATCCTTTTCCTCCTTCAATCTCCTGTTATCCTCCTTCAACTCTCTAATCTCTACAAGGAGAGGCTTTGTATCCACTGGAATAGATTCTGCAGTTGGGATCACTAGAGGAGGGGCTAAAGTACTGGCTACCAATGACAATTCCTACTTCAACATGTTTATCTCTGCAACTGCCTTAGAATAATCAAGTAGCAGCTAATTGTAATCCTTTTGCAATTTGTTAGCAGTTGCTTCTGCAAATTGTGTAGTCTATGCATTTAGGCTTACAGCCTAAGGAGCAGGGGTATCAGATACTCTTTTTATTATTACATCCCCAATTAGCTCTCCTAATTGAACCCTAGGCTGTTTGTTGTTTGGGGCTAGAGCCCACATTGCCAATGTTCCAAATTTAGGGTTGAAGGCTACACCAGAGAGGGCCCTTTCAATCTCTTCCCCTATCACATCTGAATCATCTCTGGTGATTGTATCAAATGCAATAGCATCTGATAGAGTCTAGTGAGGTAGAAGTAGAACATTACTTTTTGCCACCAATGCTCTCCCTTCCTCTAGAGTCATTTTACTTATAGACTGTTGTACTTCTTTTAGGACCCTCTGAGTAATAACATCATACTCCTTTGGATCTACTCCAGCCTTGGCATCTTCAATTTTCTTTTGAAATTCCTCACTCCTCACTTTCAAAACATAGCTCCTAAATTTAGGAGTGTTGACAAATTCATCATCCTCCATAAACTTGTCACAGGCCATCACCCTAACATCTTTAGTACCAAAAGTAGGGTTTCTCATTACTCTCACTGCCCTATTCTCTGGGGATGAATAAGGTCTCAGTCTATCAAGTGAACGAGCTCGAGTTTCTTGTGCATGCTTCTTCTCCCCCTCTAGGTCAACTACCTCTATGCTCTGGGTTCTCCAAATCAATAATCTTGGCCCTTTTGGCAGGGGAGGGGCCAACTAATTCCCTCTTTACATCATACTCTCCACTTGAGCTTCTAGGCTTGTAAGCATATCTCTATTCTCCTGTAGGGGCAGAGACAATCAACTATTCTACATTATCCATCATTTTCTCAATTCTCTTGATTGGGTCTTGTACTTCTGCAAATGCACCCAGATATGTAGGATTCATGTTTCTCTTCATATTCTCACTGGCCATGATAGTAGCCCACTTGATCCTCAAGTGGTGGACTTCATTTATAGTAAAGCAATTCCTGGCAATGTCCTCATCGTAATCCATCTGATGAAAGTACTAGACACTTCCCTTGTAGTTGTTGACTCTGAATCTAGTTTTGCTGATGAATCCCTCAAGGTCAAAAGACCTTGGTTGTTCCAAATACATTCCAAAACATTGCATAACTGAATAAATTTGGTCCAACCCACTCTTATCAGGGATCACAAAATCACAAAATCTAATGGAAGAAGGGAAGAATGAACCTTTCTTGCTGTTCCTAAAGTGCTTTTTGTCAGAATCATTTAACTGCCTTATAACTTCTAAAAATGCCACCCTCTTTGGCACATATTTGGGCAGTATGTGAGGTACAGTCTGGCATCCATAGACCCTTATGCAAGTAGTATGCTCATGATAGAACCAATCACCCCAATTGTGATCAATTCCAAGGTGGGGAGTCCTATCCAGAGGTCATAAGAAATCCATTACATCAGGATGCAACCTTTCACCCTCTGGCTCCAAAAATCCAAGGATTCTCCTCAAAATAATCTTCAAAGATGACATAATCTGCTGTGACATAGTGCATATCCAGTATACATGTCCATACTTGCACTGGTAGCTTTTTCCCTTGAGCATCTGAATCCTTGACATGCAAATTGTGGTGCCACATCCCTGATAAAGCAAATATGTACATATGGCACAACAAGGAGTAGTGTATGAATTCAACTTGGACATTTGGTTTAGACAAATTATTTTTGATCTTTGTCATCTGATCATGCATATGGTCAGCTATGAAAGTGGCATAATCAAATGGTTCCTTAACATCTGGTCTCTGAATATCAACAACCATCATCATCAAAGAAATAAACATTCTTTCTAAAGCATCTCTACCTAATACTTGACACAGACTATGATAGGTTCTAACAAAATATTCATTAAACATACTACAATGTAAAGGCTCCACCTCATCATCTGAAATATTTACCTATTTCCTACCAATGCCCCTTGGCCTGTGCTTTAGTAAGTAATATTCCCTGTACTGTCGTTTCACAGTGTTAGACTAGTATTTTTTCTTGAAAGCCCTGAGGTCAATTTGTTTGTTGGCTGCAGAGTCCAAGTTGAATATAGTGGCAATGTATCCTTTGGTAAAATTGATCAATGTTGAACCATTTCTATCTATTACTGTCCTAGTGGTTAGATTATACCTTGATGTTGTTGACCTAATTAAGTCAGGGTTGGGTAAAACATCGGGACAAATGAGCTTGGCTAAATCATATTTCTAGGCATGACAGATAGGGGACTTATAGTTCATCCTCTTATGCCAATGCTCAAAGAGGATCAAATCTGGGACAAGTAATTTGGCATCCCAACAATTATAGCAGTAGTTAAGAAATCTATCTTCGGCTCCACCTGGGCCATGCAATTTCAAAATTGTTCTAGCAAAACTAGGGAGTTGGATCATAAGATCCTCATCCAAGCCTCATTTTGAAGTGGAAGGCTAGTCTGACTGACTCATTTTTCTTTTATGAAGGTAGCTTAGGGTTTTTATGGTTGACAACGGTCCTGAAAGCTTCAAAATTAACCTACAGTTGGAAAAGCCAGGCACAGAGGAGGAACAATTACTTACTACTTTTCCATGCTTGCAGAAGCTTGAGATTACTTTTTTCCTGCTTGTTCTGATGATTTCTTCTGAATGCAGTCGTACTCTCGAGAATACCTTAATCCTTGAATTCCTGCACAATTCTCTGTATTAATGAACTTCGTGCATCAAGAATACCTGCACAATTCTCTGTATTAATGCACTTCGTGCTGCAAGCACTTCAAAATCTTACTCTTTTGAAACTTTGAATTTGCGCCATTGATCTTTTCCTTACATTATGAAATCCATGATCCTAATTGGCTGACTAGATTTGACAATCTTTGTTGCCATTCTAAAAATGTACGAGTCAGATACGTGTTAGCACCTCATAGCATAACAGCCTGTGATGGCCCACCTCTTACCTACCCCGAGCTGGCATGCCTCACTTCTCAAAAAAGATAATACCATGTGTCACGATGTCACGACCACGTAGCGGAGATTCCAACCAAAGAGATTCTCCTTGCGACAACGCACAATCATTGGACCAAGTCTTTTGCCAGCTTAGATTTTTTGACATGTGTCATTCTGTCGCAGCCACGTAGAGAATATTCTCTCTTGACATATTCCTCATGCGCCCTTGTGCGACCATTAGATTTTTCCCTTCCTGCAACCGTTGGATCAAATCTTTAGTGGGCTAGGATGCCAGCTTTATTTTTTGACATGTGTCGTTCTGTTGCAGCCGTGCAGCGAATATTCTCTCCTGACAGATTCCTCATGCGCCCTTGCGCCCATTAGATTTCACCCTTTCTGCAATCATTAGATCAAGTCTTTAGTGGGATAGGATAGCTTTGATTTTTTGATGTGTCATTTTGTTGTAGCCGCGCAGTGAATATTCTCTCCTGACAGATTCCTTATGCACCCTTGCGCCCATTAGATTTTGCCCTTCATGCAACTGTTGGATCAAGTATTTAGTGGGATAGGATAGCTTTGATTTTTTGACATGTGTCATTCTGTTGCAACTGCATAGCAAATATTCTCTCCTGACATATTCCTCATGCGCCCTTATGTGACCATTAGATTTCACCCTTCCTGCAACCAATGACAACGAGTAACCCCTAGACTGTTAGATTAAGGGGTCGGTCAACTTACGAATATTAGAACATGAAGTCATGACTTCACTGACTGACAACCTGCTCGCATATTAACTTCTTAAACAATTAAAAAGTGGACCCTGCTAGCTTGCTAGGTTAACCCGTTCCCCACCAAGATGTGACCAACAAGATTAGGTATAAGGGGCTAGTAAACAACATGGTTTTGATGGCTCAAGTTTCAACTTAGACAATCAGCAACCGGAGGTAGCAAGTCAACATAAGATTATGCAGAGGGTTTCTCATATGAAATGTCAACCATTGATATATGGAAATCTAATGGTTCAAGTGTCAAAACCTAATTATACAAATATTTCAAGCATCATGCATGTAGATGAACTACACTATCAATAGAAAGTGTAATTTTACTTGTGCATATAAAATTTCATGATTAATTCTATCTAACAACAACCAAATTGAAATCAAATTAAATCCAAAAAGATTGAGAGTTCACATATATTATAGCTCTCTTAGCTGTGCCTATCTCAAGAGTCAAAAAGCAAACAAATGCCAAGCAACATTAGAAACCTCTAACCATAACAGAGAGTTAGAGAACATCACCAAATCCATGTCAACATATATAAATTAAAGAAAACATATAAGAAGCAACATTAGAAACCTCTAAGTTCTAACCATAACATAGAGAAAATTATATTAATACAAAAAGTAGAAATTATATTAATACAAAAAACATTTACACTTGGGTAATTATATTAATACAAAAAGATTTACACTTGGGTAATTATATTATTACAAAAATATTTACACTCAGGAAATTATATCAATACAAAAACCACTCCAGCGGCCAGCCTAGGCTCCAAAAAACACACAGTACCGGAGAGGCTACCATAGTACCATTTAAATCCCTAGCCCAATGATTGAGCAACTCTGTGAAAACTTGCCACCCTACCACCCTAGCATGGAAATCACCAAAAAAGTGGCCCTGAGAGCCCGACCACTCCTACGGCCACTACGAGTAGATTCCCCCTGTATTCACAATGGCTGCAAAGTATTGAAGTGATACCAAAGTATCATCTGTGTCCATTCCAATTGCCCATTGAAGAAATTGTCTCCCATAAGCCGCCCAAAGCCTGTGCCTTCTGAGTTGTTGCTCATTCATGTTTAGGAGGAACAACTGCCTAGCTATGCCCTCCTGTCCCTCCCGCAGCTTCTCCAGGTCTCTCAGCCATGGATACTGACTCCCAATTCTGCATCATCACCACATCTAAGTCATCCAGAAGAATATCTGGAGTGAATACCCCCCATAGAATGATCAGTGCATCCACCTTTGCCTCTCCTAGGTCCAACAAAGAAGCCATAAAGCATGAGGAAATATCTGAATTTACCCTATATCTATCCTCAGAGACCAAGAAGTCTTTACCGAGGACCATCTTCACTTCCTCAAGGAATAATAGGTCTTGCTGGTTACAAATTTTCATTAGTTTGCCATCTCTGATACGGCCTAAAAAGGTGACCTGGCACTTATTGTAGTGGAGCCTTATGGGAGTTTCCATGCTATATTTTGAGCAAGCCAGTCATCTGTTGTTTTACTGGAGACCTCCAAGATTTAAAGGAAGATCATTAATGAACACATGCTTCAACTAACATGCATTTATTCATTTATTCATTGTCCAGATTTTTTGTAGTGTCAATCTTTGGCTCATGTAAGGATCAACCATTACCAAAATCTATTTAATAACTTGTCACATCTATTTAATAAATTAAAAATCAATGCTTGGGAAAAGTATTTTGTAGGCCACCAAATGAAATTGATATCAATGATTCAATATATAAATTTATAATAATATCATATTTTATATAATATAATATATAATTTTATATTGAAAATTTCATTCTTTGAGACATCTACGATTTGTATACATTGCAATTTCAAACCGTAATTACTTTCAAACTGTAATTTCTTTCAAACAGTAAATTAACATCACCCTTCAAAAAGATTGGGGAATTACATCGTACATGAACCTCTAACCAACCTCAGTTCTAAACAAAACTCCTATCCTTTGACCTTCAAACCTTGCTTTGATCCTCCAAAATCTTTTTGGTTCCTCTATTCGATGACGCGTAATGAATATTTCACTGTAGTCCATAATTATCCTATTAATAGGCAATGGATCCGTTACAAATTTAATTGTGTGCTCATTCACAATGTTAGTGAATGATTCACTATAGAACCTTGCATTATATGTACAAGAAACCACTAGGCATGGGTAACAATAAGGACAGTAAAGGAGAATTAAATTGATTTTCTTGAGGTCACTGGCAATTGAGTTGTAATACCAATTCCATGCGTCAATTCAAATTTCTAGTTTCTCATACATGCATGCATGTGTGGGAGATTCAACCCACCACCTAGAATAGAATGCATCATTTGCAAATGTTAAAAGTGTCGATTCTTGACACGGTCTATTCCACTTGATGAATGCTTGTATTTCTTCATTCCGAGACATGTAAAGCAATAACCTGCATAGCCACACACAAACAAATTTTTCCATCATCTTAGATTCTTATTACTATTCTACATCTGTGAACTAAGAAATCTATCACATAGTTAAAATCAAAATCATGAATGATCACAAAATAAATACTTGGTAACTTACTTTCTTCGCACAACTGCTGTAACGAAAGCCATTACTTCAAACTTTTACAGTCTATTGATTCTTGACCTATCTAAAACTTAGTAATGAAATATAAGTTTGAAACACTAAAGAGTATCATATATACATTACATGTACATCTATGACAAATGGGTAATAAATAACAAGCAGCTCCATTTAATTCATATTGGTTAATCTGTGTGGTTTGTAATGACTCAGTACTCACTTGCCATTAATGAACTTAATTGAGCATTGGCTAATCTATGTGGTTAAGTACATTCAGTCAAATCAATCGTATCACCACTGACCATTTGATGCACACTAGAATGAAAGATGAACAGTTGTAGTTCAATTCTGGAAGGTAGATCTCCAACGCCACACATTACTAACAAAATCCTTTAGAATCAATTAGCAGCCGTTAGATATTATTAGATCAATGGTTAACATATATATAAAATATATAATATATTTTATTGATTATTGTGCAAAGGTGGCAGCACGACAGAGTGCAAGTCCTCGGTTGTAGAACTACAAATTTGGGAAATTGGGTTTGTCAGTACTTATGCCATCGATTTGCGATCATCTGACAACCAAAATCTATTAGAATTTTTTCCATTTAATGACATCCATGCTCAAAGTGACCTTTGTCCTTTCGTAATAAATAAGGAATGTCGTGAAAAGCACAATTGCACGTATTTGGGAAGGCAATTTATGTAGCTCAATTAAATAATTATCTATTAATTTTCATTAATCAGAATCATTGTTACTTGACACTTGTCTCTATTTCAGAGACTTTATGTAGAAAGATGGGTGTGTCAGAACTATAGCCCGGAATGGAACTTCAACTAAAGTTTGATGCCATTCACACAGTATGATTTTTTATTGACATAATAGTTTATTTCGCCAATTAATTTTTTATTGGTTTGAAATAATATTTAAATTCGCCAATAATTTTTTTATTGCTTTGAAAATTGGTTTAATTCGCCAATGTAAATATATTTTCTAGTTTGAAATTAGATTTTAATCGCTAGCAAAAATATTTTCTTATTTTAAAAATAGGTTTAATTCACCAATGCAAATATATTTTCTAGTTTGAAATTAGATTTTAATTGCTAGCAAAAATATTTTCTTATTTTGAAAATAGGTTTAATTCACCAACAAAAATATTTAATTGGTTTGAAAATAGGTTTTAACTGCCAATGAAAATATTTTATTGGTTTTAAAAAAAATTACAATTCACCAGGATTTTCCATAGATCTCTAGTGATTACAAACGATTCACCAAATAAGATTATTTTTTTCCCAGAAAAATGGAAAAATTCACCAATAAAATTAATATTTTTCTTGGGAAGTATACATGATTTGCCAGGTTTATACACCTTCTCCGAGGGAGGGCAGTTCTTAAAGTTATCCCTGTTGTATAACTTGTGGAAAAGCTTTTAAAATCTGATCTTACATTGATTTGAAAACATATATCATGGCTACTTCTTTGGAATCTTTTTTTTCATACATCATCGACATTGATCATTTCTCTAAATTCATTGATAAACATCCTCAAGTCCTAGAAAAAATAGCATACATACATGATGTTGATCTCTCTATGTGCTCCACATATGAAATCCTTTGTTATATATCTGATTTTGATAGCTTCACAAATCTCATGGGAATATATCCTTTGATATTAGATGATCTCACTAAATTCATGATCAATAATACATACACTAGTGATGATCTCAAAATGTTAGATGAAACCTTAGATGACTTTATGGAACATTCCACTACAACACCTATTGCTAAAACATGTGATGATAACTTCGGTTTACCTTATGATCCCTCTCACAAAGTTGTTCCTCCTCATGAGGTCACTTTTATACAAGAGGATGATTTCATTGACACATTTCTTAACATCATACCACCAAATCTTCATTCTAATGCTCTCTTTGGCCAAGAAGAAGCATTAGCAAATGAAGAGCCAACACCATTTTCCTAGTCCATTGCTCTCCCTGGCTAAGAAGAAGCAGTAGTGAATGAGGAGCTCCCTTTAACAAAGAACATTCCATGCACAAATAATGAACATTCAAATCCTACACTAGTGCATGAAATCTCTATAGATCATCCCACCAACCTTCTTCCTTTAGTTAATTTTTCACACACCTTGGATATCACTAAGGAAGTGAAGACCCTTAATCTCCCTCCTTTGATTGAATATTCAAGTCATTTGGACATCACTAAGGATTTAAAAACATTGACTACCTCTCCTCATAACACCTTACCTTCCCCTCATTCCTATGCTCTTTCTTCAAAAGATGTAGTGAATGAAGAAAGGTCTCCTACATTAAAACTTTCTTGGATAGATACTGAGATCACTCAAACTAAATTCCTTCTTCCATCTCTCAAGAGCATAATGCATACAACTCAACAAGAAAACATTCAACCTAACCAAGAAGAGCTTAATACTAAACAACCTGAAAATAAGAACAAAAGTTGGGCTATGGTACCTTATACACCTTTCTCCTCTGGCATTCAAGATTGGGAGGAGGATAATTTGATTCTTGATAAAACCTAACATGAGCCTCACTACAGGTAAGTATTTCTAACCCTTTATCTCTCATGATGTGTTTCCCCCATGATGTGTTATGTGTTGTTTAGGCCTCCTGGGATGACCCTTGATTCTCTTGTAAGGTCCAGGATACCAAGAGATAGCCTCTGTTGTGACCTTCTTCTATTTGTATCATCATTCTTCTATATTTCTTCTCCTCTATTTTTCACTATTGTGTGTTGTGTCTTATGGACATAGCGTTGCGGTTGGTGACTTGGGGGCACCCTCCTACATGACTGTCCCTAAGGCATTTATTTCTCCTCTCTTGATTTATTGTTTCCCTTCCTCTAGTGTTTCTATCTAGCAGGTGGATGATGAAAAACATTTATACCGATATAGACCTAGCGTCCCTTTAGAGAGAAATAAAAAATTGGACTTAGTTCCTATATGATGATGGGGTTGATATATATTATCTAACACTTGGCTAGTAGAATCACTCTGTGCACTTTGTCGTGTGATCTTGATGGTGTCTTATCGTACTTACAAGACATAACAATACTACTGCTCTATGCACTTTGTCTATCTTGAATCTTGCATTCCCTAGTTCTTTATGTGGTTGATCATATGCATTGTTGTTTATCATGATTATTTGGATACTAACACTTTTCTTGTAGGGATGTGTTTGTGGGAACATTTGGTGATCATAAAGTACATGTCATCTCTGGGGGGCATGGGATTTGCAAGAGATCATGTTCCCTTATGTGTTTTCTTCCCACCTTAAAATGCTTGATAATGATACCTGATATCAACCACCTTAAGGTGGGGGCATATATAAGGTAAGATGTTTGTTGTAGATGTTAACAATGTGCTTGTTCTCAGGTGTAGTCTTAAAGACAGGCGATGATGAGTTCCTCCTGCACTCTGAGATTTGTTTTCAATCATTTAAGCCCTCATCACGAGGCAGGGATATCGCATCCCTTTTCTATCTTAAGCCCTCATTGTGAGGTGGGGATGGTGTATTTCTCAAAGAGAGTGCACATCCTGTCATTTTCAAAAGTCCTCATCACGAGGCAGGGAGTAGTTTTGTGACTAACTCAACCCTTAAGCATGTCTTTGGTGATTGTTGTGGTGAAGCCCAATTGTCGGTGTGTTCTTGTAATGTGCCTGAGATAGTATTGAACCTAAAAATAGGAACGCTCTATTGCTTGTCTATCGTGTTTTCTCTATGTCTTCCAAGTGTGTGTGTATTGCGTGTTTGTACCCAAGCATAGTCTTAAAGACTGGTGGCAATGAGTCCCTCTTATGCTTTGGGATTTGTATGACATGTTTTATTTGTATGGTGTGTTTGACTTGTTTGGCATGTCTATTGCCCCATATGTAGTCTTAAAGACTAGTGGCGACGAGTCCCTCTTGCATTATGGGTGGTGTGTTTACTTTCCTTGCACTTGCATCTACATTTCATATATATAAAAATGAAAAAGAAAAGAAAATCATCTATCTTCATTGCATTCACTATGTTTTGCGTGTCTTCAATGTTGTATTCTCCATGTTTTACATGATTGTAACTATCTTCTCTGTGTTTTACGTGCCTGTTACTGTCTCCTCTATGATTGACATGTCTTCTCCATGCTTGGCATGTTTGCTATGCTTGTTGATCGCACTTTAATGCATGTATTGGCCTTATGTTTATACATACATTAAAGTGGGGGCTAAATGTTACATCAAAAAATGTCCCCTTGAGGAATTTTCCCTTGAAAGGTTTAGCTCTCAAGTCCTATTTATGCATTTAGAGCATTTTTCATGTTAATTTGATGCCCCAATGAGAAAATCGTGAAGTTTCATGGCAAATGGGACCTAGGGGGTGCACTTGACATAAGTCTTGCTTGAAATAGGAGGGAGGACTTGGGTGCTGCACCCTAGTCCTACCCTATTTTAGGTCAAGACCAATTTTTGAGTGTCAGTTTATGACTGTTCTTTAGGTCCTATGCCAACACGGTAAGTTTCAAATACAAAATTCTTAGCAGGAATGTTTGTAGTTGCATATATAAGCATGTTTAGGCATTCATTTGTAAACTAGATGGACATTTTGATTAAGAAGCTTCTGTTAAGGTGATTCAAGGCATTCATTATGTTGCAGAGTAGAATTTGTGTTGTTCTTGTGTTTGTATTTGTAGATTTGGCATCCATCTCCTCATGGCATGAAGAGCATCTTCCTTCCATGAGAGCATCACTACAAGGTGATATCAATTGTTTTTTCTATCATTTATCATTTGGATTTTGCCTCTATCCCACAAGGATACACACTTTTTATTTGACAATGGTGTTTGGAAGAATTGAATGTCTCTCCGGGGCTTGACTGAGGCAAGCCTCTAAACACCACAACCCCCAACCCATTTTTCCATGATTGCAGGTTATAGGTTGCAAGAGCAGAAAAAGTGGAGTTACATAAGAGCAGTGCAAACTGTCATAATTGTAGATCAAAAAAGAAAATAGGGACTTGGACTCAGGTGCCTGCTCATTAGTCCTCTGAATCTCACAACAGGAGAATCTTTGGAACAACATGAACATGTTGCAGACAAGATTCCCAGATCCTGACAGAAATGGTGGCACTGGACTAGGGCGCCCGCTCATTAGTCCCTGACTTTTCCATTTTTTGAACTTTAAAATCTGGTACACATTTGGTTGTCATTTGATATCTCTGTGTGAGCAGAAAAAGTGGAGTTGTCCATTTGCTTCTAAATTTGCATAATTAGGGTTTTGAGCATAAGTGGACTTAACTGAATAGATAAATCACACAATTCCAATTTTCCCCTATATTCTAAGTGACTGAAGGCCTGTAGTAGACTTACTACTCGGCTAAAGTCCTTGAATGTTTAGAGGTGAAAGGAGGATTCATACAAACTAGCAAAATCAACCCTAAACACAAACAAATCCTCTTCATCAAATTTCACCTTAAACACTTTCAAGCCACTGCACAAGAAGAAATGTTGAAGTCTCATAAAGAGGATAGTGAGTTGATTGAAGATGCATTAGCAATTTTTGAAAAATTAATGCCTGGAATAAGGAGAGATACATCTTTGGCCCCTGCTGCACATATGAATAAGCTAATGCAATCAATCAATTCTCATTTTGAGTCCCTGGAACAAGCTACAGAAAAGAAAGTAAGGGCATAGATTGATGATAAAAGGTTAGTGAGCTTACTAACAAATTTTCTCATGATAAAATTTTGTTAGATAAAAGTGTAAAGTATGCATAGTTGGCCTTTAAAGAAGATAGTGAACTGTATCAATTTTGTCTTACATGGCCGGATAAGACTAAGGAGATAAAAGATAAAATAGATAGATGGGAAGCTCAAATAATGAAGATATCCAAAACTTATGACCCGACAAAAGATGCTATTGGCAATTAGAGGGCACAATTTGAGACTATTCATTCTAATATACATATGTTGCAGACCCAAAGGGAGGTCATAAAGCATAGAATGAGCTAGCTCCAGGAGGTATCAAGCTTTGAGATTGCATCCCTAACCAAGTTAGTAGCAGCAACATATAAGACTAGGCAAATCACTGAGGCTCTTGCTACTATTTAAAAAGTAGAAGAGTTGGTGTCCTAGATTAATGGACACATATTAATTTTGAGAGATGCTAAGACTAGTTGGGATGAAGAAATGGTGCAACTGAAAAAGATCTATAAAGATATTCTCCTAGAACAATAGTAAGCATTTTGATTTCACTTGTATATATGTGGAAAGTAGATAATTTTTTTTGAAATTTTGGCAACTTGTACATATCTTTGTATCATACACCTTTGCCATTGATGTCAAAGGGGGAGAAGAAATGAAGCATGTGAAAAATGTTTGAAAAGTAATAAGAGAAGCATGAAGATAGGGAGAGTAGTGTGTAAAGAGAAAGTGGGAGTTGTAACAGTTTTTCAAAAGTGTTGCCATCAATGCCAAAGGGGGAGATTGTTGGTAACTTAGTATGATAATGAATGATTGTGCATGATTTTGTTGTCATTGATGGTAACAAGGAAAGGAATAAGTTGAGACAAATTTTTTGGTCTAGTAAAAAGAATTAGTCATTTTTTACTAAGTATTGGCAGTATATAGAAGATAGCAGCAGAGTAGCAATATGATAGATGACATTGGTCTGCAGTTGAAGATTAGATATTATGGATCTGGTATGTTGTTTGTATTCATTTGATGATCTTATATCCAAGTTTCTAGCTCCTAATAAATGCCATAAGTATACACTCAAATAGACTAAGTCCAGAAGAACAGAATACACTGTGTTTCAGAGAAGAACACTCATTTGATTTGGTCTGTATTCCTCTGCTATTGTATATTTTGTTATGTGGTTTTGAGGTGTTCTAAAGACATATTTGGAGTATCTAAATCCAGAGTTGGAGGATCTGAAGATCACCAAAAAGATAGATAAAAGCTACTGAGTATCGCTACATGGCTTGATAGAGTTTGACTGTGACAGGGTCTAAGTTCTGATGGTCCATAGTTTGCCTCAAGATGACATCATGCCTTGTGGTTCTAAAGGTAATCTTGGAGATGTGTGAAGAGTCTTTGATATGATTTTGAACAAGTCTTGTGGTCCATAGCAAAAGATGTAGTCTGACAGATGAACTGAACCAGTGCCAGTCTGTGTTGGAGGCCAACATGATAAGTAGAAATTGTATGCAATAAGTTCTATTATTTAGAACTCGATTCTAAGTGGTGGAATAGTTGAGGCCAACATAGGTGAATGTGATTCAAGTGTTTTTTGGTCCACTATGAATTTTGGTGAATGAATTTGGCTAACAGAGTACATAAGGCATGACTACACGGTATACCTTATTAGGCCGACCTAATAATTTTTTTTATTGTTGCAGATATATATATTGTTGCAAATATGTTCCTAATTGGTGTTGTCATTTTTGTCAATTGTACCTATTTAGAAGACCTATATGTTGAGGATATTTAGAAAATTAGCCTCTCCGGAAGAGACAAGTCAGTTACACATCTCTTTGCAAAAGATAGTAAAAATAGTGCAGTTCAAAGAAGAAGATTACTCTGCATTTCTAGTAGGATGAAGATCAGTCTGCGGACCATATGACTATGTAGAAGATTGTTTGAAGTAGCTCCAGTAAAGATTTGAGAGGTTCGCATGAAGATTTAAAGAAGCTATGGCCATCTGAGTAGAACTGAGTTTTGTAGTTGTTCAGAAGTGACTAAGTGACATAGATTTGGTTTGGATTGATCCAAATTGGAATACTTTGATCTGTAGATCTAGAAGCATGTTTGGGAAGTTAGTGTGTATCCTTAATTCAAATGGTTTGTGGTTTGGAGGTCTGCAAGCAATCCTTTTAGTGTGATAGTCATGGCAGATAGTGTTCCTAAGGTACCAGATGAAGATGCAAGTGATTTTGATGGTTTGGAGTAATGTGGATGTTATTGTTGAATTCAATGTGCTTGTGGTGGTCTCTGGATCATGTACCTGTTGTGTCGGAGTTCTGCATTGAAGTTTGAACTTGTTGTTGAAGATTTCTTCCTTGGTGGTGATGTTCTTCCCAGTCTTGGCTGACTGGATGATTCAAGCATGTTACAAATGATCTAAGATGAGTTATATGAAGCATGGCATAGTGCTCGAGGAAGATTTGGATCCTAGCTATGTTTGGCTGACAATATAATGATTCACATTAAGTTAGATGTTTGTAATACTGACCTTGATGTTCATTCCAAGGTTAATGAAGAGTATAAATACTTGTGGATGAGTTGTAGAAAGTTGTCCTTGTGTGAAAATAATAAAATCCTAAGAAAGGTACAAAGGTAGAATAGAGAAGAGGAGTAGAGGAACAAGAGTAGTAAGATATGAAGAGATGGTGAAGAAGTGTTTAGGGTAGAGCATAAGTTTTGTCATCTTTCAAAGGGACTGAACTAGGCATAAAGAAGATGCTATTTCTCAGTTCATTCTTCCTATATTAAACATAAATTCTTGTAGGCAGTGAGCCTTCTATAGGCAGTGAGCCTCTTTGAGTAATGAGCTCTAGACAATGAGCCCTAAGGCAAGTGCCTTTTCATTTCTTTCAAGTACTTTTAATAGGGTACAAATCTTGTGGGTGAACCCCCACCGTGGTTTTCCCTTAATCAGGTTTCCACATAAAAATTTTGGTGTTATGTGTGTTCAATTTGTTTTTGCTCATGTGTTGTTGATTCATGCTTTAATGTTTACATCATTAATCTGATTAAATGTTGATAAAGAAGATTAAAAGAACAAAAAAGGTTAAATTTGTGGGACAACTGATTCACCCCCCTCTCAGTTGTCTAGACTAATTCCAACAATTGGTATCAGAGTTGGTTCCTCTGAAAGAAGCTTGACTGCTTGAGGAGATCCAAGATGTCGACCTACAAAAAGGACAGCCCAGGATTTGATGGAACAAATTACACTCTTTGGCAGTGTCATTTATATTGTATGGGTGATCCCTATTGGTTGATAACTAAGAATGAGTATAAGATTCCAAAGAAAGGTCCTTCAACTCCAGATGAACTCAAAGATGCTGAAAACAACATCCGAGTTAAAGAAGCCTTGTTGAGTGCCCTTTCTTATACAGAAATGACAAATGTACTGGAACTGAAAACTATGCATGAAATTTGGGAGAAGTTGGAAACTCTGCATGAAGGTGATGAATATGTCAAGTGCACTAAGCTACAGAGCCTAAAGGGTAGATACAAAAGTTTGAGGATGAGTGAAGATGAAAATATTACCTCCTACATGCAAAAGGTGAATGAGCTTGTGAGCAGTATCAGGTGTGTTGGTGGAAAATTGGAAGAATCAGAAATTATTGCCAAAGTACTCAGATCCTTACCTGTGGCATACAAGCACAAAGCTACTGTCATTGAAGAGATCAAGACTGTGACAACTATTACAAGGGATCAATTGGTTGGTAAGATTTCAACATTTGAAATGAGTGAGTTTGATGATTCACTTCCTAAGTCTGAATCTGCATTTAATGCCAGTGTATATGGAAAACAAAGATATGACTCAGGTGAAAGTTCTTCAGGAAGATCAAACATATTTGTAAAGGCAAGGAAGGATCTTGAAGATGATGAAATTGAGACTATAGAACTTGAAGCTCTTATTGCCAAAAGAATGCCAAGAGGATCCGGTAAGTATGAAGGAAAGTTGCCATTCGAATGTTTTGCTTGTAATAAGATTGGTCATTTTGCCTCAAGATGTCTGGAGAGGGTTTCAAATCCAAACCCTAACATATATAAAGGTCAGAAGAAATGTTACTATGTCCAATAAGTTGGAGAAGAAAGTGTCACAAATGATGAATCTGATCATGGAGGTTCCACTAAAAGTAATTGGGTGTTCATTGCTATCAAAGAAGAAGATCCAATGTCTATTGAATCTGCTAGTTGTGCAAATGCGGAAAGTGCCTTGGCTACTCAGGTTGTTGGAAACAATGAATGGGTGATTGATAGTGGATGTTCTCATCATATGACTGGTGATAAAAGTAAGTTTGTAAGATTTGAAAAATATGAAGGTGGAATTGTGAAATTTGGAGACAACTCAACTGGTAGAATTTGTGGAAGAGGATCCATCTCATTTGATGGTAAGAATAACACAAATGATGTTCTATATGTGGAAGGACTGAAGCATAATCTTCTTAGTGTTGGACAGTTGGTTGACAAGGGTTATGATCTTCGATTCAAGGATGGAAAATGTAGAATCTTGGAAAGCTCCAGAACTAAAATTGCATCTGGCACTTAGACTAGAGGTAGCATCTTTCATTTAAGTAGTTTTGGTAAGAGTTGCTTGATTGCTCAGATTGATCAGAGTTGGTTATGGCATAGAAGAATGTGTCATGTAAATTTTGATAACATTATCAAAATAAGTTCTACTCAGGCTGTGAGAGATCTTCCAAAGCTTGTGAAACTTGATAGCATGTGTAGAGAATGTCAATTGGGAAAATAAAATAGAACTTCATTTAAGAGTAAAGAACAATCTTCAAGTGGACTATTGGAACTTGTGCATACTGATCTATGTGGTCCTACCAGAATTAGGAGTGTGCAAGGAGACAGATATTTTATGTTGCTGATTAATGATTACTCCCAGATGATGTGGGTAACTTTCTGAAAAGAAAAATTAGAAGCTCTTGACAAATTCAAAGTGTTCAATGTTATGGTGGAGAATGAGATTGGTGTGAAAATAAAGTGTCTGAGATCTAACAAAGGTGGAGAGTTTACCTCTGGTGAGTTTGATACATTCTATGATAAGCATGGAATAAAAAGATAGTTATCTGCTCCTAGGACTCCTCAGCAGAATGGAGTTGTGGAAAGAAAGAATCAGACCTATCAAGAAGCTGCTAGGACCATGATGATGGACGCAAATGTTCCACAAGTCTATTGGAGAGAAGCTATGAGTACATTTGTCTACATTCTTAACTAGGTGCAGATCAAAAGCAATTCTGGTAAGACACCTTATGAACTATGGTTTGGTCATCCTCCTATTATGAGATATTTCAAAGTTTTTGGTAGTAAATGCTATATCAAAAGAGATGAGGATCTAGGTAAGTTTGATGCAAGAAGTGATGAAGGAATATTTTTGGGTTACTCTTCTCAAAGCAAGGCATACCGATGCTTTAATAAGAGATTGAAAAAGATTGTTGAAAGTGTTAATGTCAGAGTTGATGAGAGTAAAGAAGGACATTCCAAATCTTGTGGATATAACTTAGATGATCAAGATGAAAGTCAAAGTTAGGGAAGACAAGTTCAAAACCAAACTCAGATCTAGATTGATCTAGAAAATTGAGTGACTCAAGAGAATAGTGCAGAAGTTGAAGAACAAGTTCAAGAAATAGAAGTTCAAGCAAATCCCAAAACTCTTAGGTATGTAAGGATGAATCATCCTAAAGATCAAATCATAGGAAATAGAAATAAAGGTGTTCGAACTAGGAGAGGAATTGCTAAAAATCAAGAAGAGATTTGTTTTATTTTAAAGATTTAACCAAAATCAGTAAGTGAAGTCTACAATGATGAAAATTGGGTAAAATCAATAGAAGAAGAATTAATACAAATTGAAAAGAATCACACTTGGGATATTATTTCTAGACCTAAGGACAAAAATGTGATTGGAACTCAATGGGTTTTCTGGAATAAACTAAATGAAGATGGTGAAGTTGTAAGAAACAAAGCAAGGTTGGTATGCAACGAATATTCTCAAGTGGAAGGAATTGATTTTGACGAAACTTTTGCTCCAGTGGAAAGAATAGAAGCAGTCAGATTATTTCTTGCATTTGCTGCTTTCAAAGATTTCAAAGTATACCAGATGGATGTCAAGTCAGTATTCCTGACTGGAGAGCTAGAAGAAGTCTACATTCAGCAACCGAAAGGATTCCAGTTGTCTGATCAAGATGATATGGTCTACAAATTAAGAAAATCTTTGTATGGACTTAAACAAGCCCCAAGATCCTAGTATGTGAGATTAGACAGGTATCTGCTAAAGCTAGGATTTAGCAAAGGTAGGGCTGACAGTAATTTTTGTTTGAAGATTGATCATGAGCACATATTAATTGTTGAGGTATTTGTTGATGATATAATTTTTGGTGGAAATGGAAGCATGTGTAAGAAATTTTCTGATCAAATACAAAGTGAATTTGAAATGTCCATGTTTGGTGAGATGAATTTCTTCTTAGGTCTGTAAATCACTCAGTCAGATATTTAGGTATCTTCATATCTCAGTCTAAGTATGTGAGAGAATTGTTGAAAAAGTTTGGGATGGAGGACTCAAAACTAGTAAGTACTCCTATGGTAACTAGATGCAACTTGAGTAAAGATGATGATTCTCCTAAGATAGATTAGAAAAGGTATAGATCAATGATTGGAGGACTGCTTTATTTGACTCAGACTAGACCTAACATTATGAATATAGTTGGACTTATTGCTAGATTTCAATCTGATCCTAGGGAATCCCATGTTGTAGCAGTCAAAAGAATTTTTAGATATCTAAAGGGAACATCTAATTATGGTTTATGGTATCCAAAGGATAATGACTTCACTCTTCATGCATATATAGATGTTGATTGGGCAAGAGATGTGGATGATAGGAAAAGTACTAGTGGAGGTGCATTCTTCTTGGGAAGGAGATTGGTCTCTTGGTTGAGCAAAAATGAGACAATATCTCTGTCTACTACAGAGGCATAGTACATAGCAGTAGCAAGCAATTGTACTCAAGTCTTGTGGATGAAGCAAATGTTGAAGGATATCAGAATTGTGTTTGAAGAACCTGTTACAATCTTCTGTGATAATTCAAGTGTAATAAACATCTCAAAGAATCTGGTGTTGCATTCAAAGACTAAGCACATATCCATCAAGTTTCATTTCTTGAGAGATAAAGTAAGTGAGAATGAAGTCAAAATGGAGTTTGTTTCTTTAAAGGATCAGATTGCGGATATATTCACCAAGCCTCTGCCTAAGGATACTTTTGCGTATCTCAGAGGGAAGTTAGGGGTTATTACCCCTCTTGTTCAGAACTAAGATGCACTAGTTGTGCATCAGTTTGATGGAATTCACAGTCACATCTTATAATCCAGATTGATGTTAAGGAGGTACTACTAAGGGGGGGTAGTTAGTATGCAAATTTTGGAGATTAGTCTGAAATAGAAAGGGGAGAAGAGACTACAAATATGTGCCCTTTGCCATTAATGTCAAAAGGGGAGAGAAATCATGTGAAAAAATAGTTACTGATGAAAGGGGGAGCAGTGAAGGAAGTGGTTAAAGAAGTGATAAGAGAAAGGGGGAGAAGTTCTTGTCTTGATGGTGAAATCAATTTTTCACATCATATGTTGCCATCAATGACAAAGGGGGAGATTGTTGCAAATATGTGCCTATCAGTGTTGTCATTAATATCAACATATCCTTGTTGTCATTGATGTCAACTGTACCTATTTAGAAGACCTATATGTTGAAGATATTGAGAAAATTAGCCTCTCCAGAAGAGACAAGTCAGTTACACATTTCTTTGCAAAAGACAATAAAGACAGTGCAGTTTAGAGAAGAAGATTATTCTGCATTTCTAGTAGGATGAAGATCAAAGTCTACAACCATATGGCTATATAGAGGATTGTATGAAGTAGCTCCAATAAAGATTTGAGAGGTCCGCATGAAGATTTAAAGAAGCTATGGCCATCTGAGTAGAACCAGATTTTGCAGTTGTTCAGAAGTGACAAAGTGATAGAGATTTGGTCTAGATTGATTTGCATTGGAATACTCTGATTTGCGGATCTAGAGGCATGTTTGGGAAGTTAGTGTGTATCCTCAATTCAAATGGATCATGGTTTGGAGGTCCACAAGCAATCCTTTTAGTGTGACAGTCATGGCAAACAATGTTCTTGAGGTACTGGATGAAGATGCAAGTGATTCTAATGGTTTGGAGTAATGTTGATGTTATTGTTGAATTCAATGTGCTTGTGGTGGTCTCTGGATCATGTGCCTACTGTGTTGGAGGTCTGAATTAAAGTTTGAGCTCGTTGTTGAAGATTTCTTCCTTGGTGTTGTTGTTCTTCCCAGTCTTGGTCGACCGGATGATTCAAGCATGTTGTGGATGATTGAAGATGAGTTATATGAAGCGTGGCCTAGTGCTCAAGGAAGATTTGGATCCTAGCTATGTTTGTCTGACAATATAATGATTCACATTAAGTTAGATATTTGTAATGCTAACCTTGATGTTCATTCCAAGGTTAATGAAGAGTATAAATACTTGTGGACGAGTTGTAAAAAGTTGTCCTTGTGCAAAAATGATAAAATCCTAAGAAAGGTATAGAGGAAGAACAAAGAGGAGGAGGAGCAGAGGAACAAGAGTAGTAAGGTATGAAGAGATGGTGAAGAAGTGTTTGGGGTAGAGCAGAAGTTTTGTTAGCTTTCAAAGGGATTGAACTGGGCATAAAGAAGATGCTATTTCTCAGTTCATTCTTCCTGTATTAAACATAAATTCTTGTAGGCAGCAAGCCTCTTGTAGGTAGTGAGCCTCTTTGAGTAGTGAGCTCTGGGAAGTGAGCCCTAAGGCAAGTGCCTTTTCATTTCTTTCAAGTACTTTTAATAGGTTACAAATCTTGTGGGTTAACCCCCACCGTGGTTTTCCCTTAACCGGGTTTCCACATAAAAATTCTGGTGTTATGTGTGTTCAATTTGTTTCTGCTCATGTGTTGTTGATTTGTGCTTTAATGTTTACATCATTAATCTGATTAAGAGTTGATAATAAGATTAAAATAACAAAAAGGTTAAATTTGTGGGACAACTAATTCACCCCCCCCCTCTTAGTTGTTTGAACTAATTCCAACATATATGTGATTGAATTTGGTGTTTCATTGATGGGATGAAAATGTGAATGTGATGTGCAGTGTAGGTGAAAAGAGTATAAGAAGAGAGATATTGCTTAATATAAAAGCAGAGTAGAAAAATAAAGCAATCAAGGTGAAGAGTTTTGAGACAGTGTTTTGAACTTCATTGGAACTGTAACCATGCATGTCTAGATGCAATCTGAGTTCAACTTGGCAGTGAGCCATTTTTCCTTCTTCTTTCTTTCTCTAGATAGTAAGCTTGTTTTGGTAGTGAGCCATTCTTGTAGTGAGCAATTCTTTGGGCAGTGAGCACTGTTAGAATCTGTAAAATAGATTATAGCCCATAATCAATTGAAAGAGTTAGAAACATAGAATGTACATGCAAAAGCAATCGAAATAGCATAACAACGATACAAAGAGATTGATGTGAAATTCTCAAATGGCAAAATAGCATCAAATAACTATCTTCAATATCAAATGAAAATACAAGCTATGTAGCATGCTTATATAAACCAAGGAGAAGGAGGAGGTGGCAACACTGACCAATGAGTAGCAACCATCTATCAGACTAAAGATAGCAAAGTATCTTCCCAAGATAGCTAATGGATGCTCACATGTAGGAAGGTGACACCTCATAATCCTCTCACCTAATAAAACATGCTTTATTAACCTAAGAAATCTTAAATAAATGTGTAGGAAAAACATTATAAAAAGGAATAAAAAACCTACACTAACACCCCCTTAAGCGTAGCTTAGGTGGGTAAAGACATGGGTCCCAGCAAATGAAGCCTGATGAGGTACCCATGTACAATGAATTCCCCCCCCAAAAGAGAAGTATCCCCCCCACAAAAGAGAGTATGTCCCCCCATAATAGAGAGAGAAGGAAAGGAGTTAAATAGCCCCCTCAATGGAGAACACCTACCACACCCCAAGAAAAGCTCACAAATGAGTGAACTTGCTTTCAATGAAGGGTTTGGTGAAGATGTCTATAGTTTGATCTAATGTCGAATAGTATTGAAGATCAAGAACCTACTCATGAATCAACTCTCGAATGTCATGCATGTGAATCTCAATGTGTTTGGTCCATTGAAGATGGACCGAATTGCAAGAGATCTGAATAGCACTTTAGTTATCACAAAAGATGATGGTAGGCTTCCTGAAAGAAATACCAAACTCAGTGAGAATGTGTTGAAACCAAATGGCCTTAATAGTAGCATTAACTGCTCCTCGATATTTAGTCTCTCTAGATGAAAGAGCAATAGTAGACTGCTTCTTGCTAGACCAAGAAATTAGACCAGAACCAAGAGAGAAACAATACCCTGAAGTAGACTTGTGATCCTAAGAATCACCCACCCAATCTGAATCTATGTATCCCACCAAGTTAATATCCATGCCTGCTACATAATGAATCCCATAACTATGAGTGCCTTGTACATAGTGAAGAGTCTACTTAGTTTCTTTCCAATGCAACTCATGTGGCTCCTGCATGAACCTGGAGACCAGACCCACATCATATGAAATATCAGGTCTCATGTGAGTCAGGTATATGAGACTCCCAACTAATTGGAAATACAAGGTAACATCAACCAAAGGTGAAGAACAAGAAGCCTCAAGTTTGACCCCTGACAGAAATGGAGTCAGTGCAGGCTTACAGTCATCCATGAAAAATCTAGAGAGCATATCAAGTGCATACTTGGGCTGAGAAAGAAAGATATGACCGAAGACTGTGTAATCTCAATGCCCAAGAAGTAGTGAAGAAGACCCAAGTTAGACATTAGAAATTGATCATGAAGGAAAGTTTTTAATGCCTTGATGGTGGATGAAGAACTCCCTGTAATCAACAAGTCATCAAAATAGAGAACAAGGAAAGTGAGAGTATCATCTTGTTGCAAAATATAGACGTTCAGATTAGAATGGCACCGAGTGAACCCAACTAATAGAAGAAATGAGTCCATATTGGCATACCAAGCTTAAGGGGCCTATTTAAGGTCATAGAGAGACTTCCAAAGTCAACAGACAAGTGAAGGATCTTGGATGAACCCTATGGATGCTCCATATATATCTCCTCTTGAAGGTCAATGTGAAGAAAAGCACTTTTCACATCCATCTGATGAACTTCCCAATGATGGGTTGTAGCAATGGCAAAGACAAGTTAGATTGAATTCATCTTGGCAACCGGTACAAAAGTCTCAGAGTAGTCAATCCTAGGAATCTGGGAGAATCCTTTTGTGACCAAGCAAGCCTTATGTTTATCGATCGACCCATCTGTAGAAAATTTTGTTCGATAGACCCACTTGCATTGAACAAGTTATCTTCCCTTAGGAAGTGGGACTAAATCCCAAGTATGGTTCCTTTTCAAGGAACTGAACTCTTCTTGCATAGAAGCATCCCACTTAGGAACACCATAAGCTTCACTAAAGGACTATGGATCAAAAGATGAAGCAAAGAAGAGATGAGGAGCTTGCTTAAACTGTGACCTTGTTCTTCTTAGATTTGAAGGATCACCAACCCAATCACCTGTTGACTCCAAAGTCTAATGAGCCCAAAGAGGCCCAGTCGTAGGATAATTAGGAGAATCTGGAGGAGAATCAACATCCTCTGAATGATGACTAAGAGAGGAGGAAGATGAATCCTCATCATCACCATCTGAAGTGGAGGAAAAAGACTCCTCGGGAGGATTAAGATCCTCAAAAGAACTATCATCATGAAGTCATAGCGTCTTCATGGGAATAAATGATGGAGAAGTGGTAGAAAAAGTATCCTCCTCAAAATGAACTCTCCACTTGATGAAGAGCTCATGTGTGGTAGGGTGGAGTAGCTTGTAGCCTTTGATACCATCTGGATAGCCATAAAATATACATGGCCTACTCTGTGGATCCATAGCCGTGCATTTCTCTGTTGGAATGTGAGCCCATGCAGGAGACCCAAACACTTGGAAGTGCTTGACTGTGGGTTTCTAACCAATCCAAGCTTGAAAAGGAGTTACCCCCTTCACAACTCAGTGAGGAGCCTGATTCTAGATATAACACATATAGTTGATGGCCTCTGCCCAATACAGAGGTGCCAATTATCTAGAGTGAATCATGCAATTGGCCATTTCCTTTAATGACCAATTCTTACGTTCTACAACTCCATTTTCTCGTGGATTATATGGAACTGTGTGCTGAAGATCAATGCCCTTTAAGGCACAAAACTGCTCAAACCTCTGGTTGACATATTCCCTGCCATTATCGGTGCACAGAATCTAGACAACCTTCTTAGATTGTTTCTCTACAAAAGCTTTAAAGTCCTAAAAAGACTCAAAGACATTAGACTTTTGTTTGAGAAAGTATACAAATGTGTATTGGGAAAGATCATCAATGAAGGTCAATACATATCTAGCTCTGCTAAATGAAGGGTGTTGAAATGGACCTGCCAAATCACTATGTACTAACTCTAAGAGCTATGTGGGTCTCCATTCTTTTGCATTTATCAAATTTTACTTCAGGATGCTTGTCAAGAATGCAACCTTGACAAACTCCATCAAAGAATTGAATAGAAGGCAACCCTGTAACCATGTCATGCTGATTGACCTACTGCAAGTAGTGATAGTTCAAGTGGCCAAACCACTCATGCCACAAATGACTCACCCCATCTGAGTGAGTGAGCAATGTCAGTGAAGGAGAATCAGGAACAAAATGAGAAAAGTGATAGAGTCGCGAACGGTTATCAACTTTTCCTACAACTATAGACCCACTATGCAAATCATTGATAACCACTAAGTCAGGTGTAAATTCAACTCTCCTACTAGAACCTGTATGGGTGATCTAGTAGACAGATAGGAGATTAGTTGACAAAGAAGGTATACAAAGAACTGTTGGCAAGAGACACTATATGGATTCATGGTTGTTGTCATTGATGGCAACAAAGGTCATCCCACATATCCGCAAGACATGATATGTCTCTACTGGAAGTCAGAATAAAGAATGTTGTGATCCGGTGAAGAAGAACAGAGCATGTGGCAAGGTCCGACAGATTGGTCCGGACCTCTCAGAGGAAGTGTCTTGGTGCAGTGCGGATTTGGGGAAGTTAAGAGGACTACCTTGAGTGGTATATTCCAAGGATTTAGCCTCCGGTGATGGACAAGGAAAAAGATATGAATGGTTGAGTACCGGATTTCTGAGAGACAGTGAAAACAGAGGAAGAACTGACTGGCAGAGGTTCAGACTGCTTTCCGGATGTGTTACTGTTGATGACAGAGGTTGTGAAGGCATGAATCATGTTTGGCCGACATGATTAATGATATCTACAAGTATATGCTTGATCCGCATTGCTTGGTGAGGAAGGATTCAGCCGACAGAATGAGAGTTTGTAAGAAACTAGACTGTTCCGGATGCCGACTAGAAAGGTGATGAAATTACTTGTGCGGATATATATAGAGGATGGATTTAGTTGTGAAATGTGTCAGTGTGGAGATAAATGCGAATAAGTCCAGAGAAAGAGCAGAGATAGCAAAAAGGATCCGGTATGTGAAAGATAGCAGAATAAAGAACAGAGGAAAGATGAAGTGCAGCAGATCAGTGTACTGAGCCTAACCGGAACTGAACTCCAGCATATGCAGATGCTTCCAATCAGTTCAAGACTGTGATTCTCATCACTTTGTAGACAGTGTGTCTTCTTGTAGGCAGTGGGCCTCTTGTGAGCAGTGTGCTCGGGCAGTGAGCCCTAATTGGCAAGTGCCATTTTTGTAATTTCCTATTCTTCTAACAGAGAATAATTCTTGGGTTAATCACCCCGTGGTTTTCTCCCTTAACAGGGTTTCCACGTCAAAAATACTGTGTCATGTGTTTCTTATTTCATGGTTAATGTTTTGTGTTTGATTTTATGCTGCTTCAATTAAAAGGAAAGTTTAATAAGGGAAATAATTAGGATAACTGATTCACCCCCCCCCCTCTCAGTTATCAACAATTGGTATCAGAGCCAAGTTCCTCCTAATAGAGCCTAACAGCTTGAGGAAGATCTGGGATTTCAAATGGATGCATATGGTTTAAGGGAGCAACTCAAGACTGCCCTTGAGGATCTTGAACAGTCAAATTCTGAAGTCAGTGAATTAAAGGAAAGACTCAAACAGGCTGATGAATTCATGAGAGAATTAAAAGACAAATTAAGTCTCTCTATGAAAAAGAGAAAGGAGCTGCTTCAACAGTTGGCAAGACAAAGTGAAGAAAGCAATACAAATGAAGAATTGACTGAGCAAACCAAGTTAAGTGAAAAGTTATCAAAAGAAGTCATTATGTTAAGACATGAAATGGAATCAGGAACTATAAAGTTTACTCAAGAGATTGAAGAAAAAAGAAAGGCTGAAGACAATCTAAGACAATCTCTTAAAGAAAAATCAGAAGAATGCCACCAGATGGACAGGATTATCAGACATCTTGAATCTGATCTTGAAGATGCCAAAGATAATGAAGGAAAACTTGAGGATCAAATTACCTCTCTCAAAAGAGACCTTCAAACAGCAAATGAATATAAAGAGAAATTCAAGATAAGTTTTGCTCAACTTGAAGTTCTTCTTGGAAGTCAAAAGAGGACATATGACAAGTATGGCTTGGGATATGAGAAAGGAGAAAGCTCCGGATCCGGTCAGAAGAATCTTGGATCAGAAAATCCAAGGAGCAGGCCTAGAAGACCTCCGGTAAGACAGCCAAATGCTCAAAGATATCCATCCTTCAATGGATACTGCCACAGCTGCAACCACTTTGGTCACAAAGCTAATCAGTGCAGAATGAGAATGAATCAGAATAATTCATCCTTCTCCGGACAGTGCTTCAACTGCAAAAGGTATGGACACAAATCCCATGAATGTAGAATTATGCAAGTAAACAAATCATTCAAAGGTAGATGCTTCACATGCAATAGAATAGGTCATAGGGCTAATCAATGCAGATCAAGAGGATATCAGTCAAATATGCAAAGAAATGTTATTTGCCAAATCTGCAATAGGTCCGGTCATAATGCTAAAGTCTGCAGAAACAAGAATCAAGACAAGGGTAAACAAAAGATGAATGCGGATGAGGTTAGGAATCAGATGAGCAAGATTTGGGTAAAGAAAAGTTCAGAGAATGTAGAGGTTGGATCCGCACCAGACTCTGGTGCTGATATTTCTTCCGGAAATTAAAAAGTAAGCTCAGGCTCAGGGGGAGACTCAAAGAAAATCTTGTTCCCCCAGCCAAACAAGTGGTGCCGGATGTGGCACAAGATGTGGATCAAAGGGTTTGTAGATATGAGTCTTGAGATACTTCAGTCAAGTTTTCAGAGGTCCGCATGGAGTTATGAAGAAGCTATGATCGATCAAATAAGACCTGTTCAGGGAGATGCTCCGGTATGATAAAGGATTACAAAAAGGTCCGGAAAGATCCAGAAATGCACTATCTTGTTCTGCGGATTGGACAGAGTGTTTGAGATGATCTTGTAATATGCTACCTCAATTTATTCATGATTGAAAGATCCGGATGATATCCACAGATCAGGACTAATCCGGGATACTCCAAGCTATTCAGACAAGGCAAACCGGAATGATGTAGGTGAAGCATTTATTACAGACAGGTATTAGGGTTTGCGGAGCAATTTAAGGGATTTCTCAAAGGTCATTTGCTCATTCTGCACTCGAGAAGAAGCGAAAAGTGGAGCTCTGCAACAAGGTTCTTCAAGCACACCAAGGATCTCCTGCCAAAGCTATTGGATAAAGAAATCAATCCAACCACTCCGTGCAAACCGAAGGCGCATAAGGTATTCTCCGTTTTTCATTACCTCACTGCAAATCCTTGAAGAATGGCTACTCCAAACATAGTTAAGATCTCTGATAGACCTCGCCCCTCATTCAAGAAACATCCCTACAAATCATTGGAGGTAGACCCACTAGGAGCCTTCTCTAGTGTTCCTCACGGAGTTTTACACACCGAAGACATTAGGGTTTACATACATGCAAACATTGAGGAATTTGGGGAATTCAAATTAAGAGACCTCTATCACAAGCAGCTGATTGACAATGCTTTTGAGCTTAAACCAGAGTATAAGGATATTCAGAAGAAACAATTTGAGCAATTTATTCATTTCCCCTGCTTTGAAGAAGATGAATGGGTCCGGTATGTGCTGAGCAGGATGCATGACAACTTTCTATGGCTAGATAGACCCTGCAAGATCACAAAAGAGGCAATTAGAGAAGTAACTGGCCTATACTCTTCCGGAGGAGTACCTATCCTCAAATTTGTCAAGAACAACATTGTAACTGAGGCCACCGGATCAAAATTTGACAAAAGGGCAATGACCATTGAAGACATCTCCGATCCGGATATCAAATATGCATCAATGATAATAGGATACAAGATCTACCACTCCAGCAGGGAGAATTCTGTATCCGGAACTGCAGTATACACTGCCTATGAGATGCTAAGAAAGAATGCAGAGTATGATCTCTGCGAACTACTGCTAAGCCAATTAATGGAAAATATACAGAAAATCAAGAAGGATAAGAAGAATTCCTTTAAGTATGGTACTCTGATTGTATGTCTATTCTTCTACTTCATGAATGAGCTACCCGGAACAAGTGGATGGGTATGGCAGAATGACAAACCTGTTGCAGTCCAGATAAGAGACTACTTGCATGGACTTGGGGATGCAAAAGCGAGAAATTCAGCTCTATGGGGATACTTCAAAAACTTTCAGAGCATGATGCAAGCAAGAGAGAGAATTCCCCAGTCTCTCATTGAGAAATACAAGGACTCAGTGTGCTTTATGGTTGACACTGATCAGTGCCTAATGGAGGCAGTGGAGCCAAGGACTGTCTGGATCATGCCCATGGGGTATGAAGTTGATGAACAGATAGTGGAGCTGCATGTTCAACACATGCTAAGTCAGCCCAAAGATCCTAAGGCAGAAAGGTTTGGAACCTTTGAGGAGCTGAGTGTAAAAATACATGTAGAACTCCGGGAACCTGAGATTAAAAGAAAGGTAAGAAAAGAAGTAGAGCACATTGCTCAAGGCCTAGGTATCTCAAAGGAGGCACTTGATGCTAGCCGGGAAAAGAGGAGGAAGGCCGAGGAAGAAGAGAAAAGCAAAGAAAGTGCTCCGGTTGGAGCTCCCACCCGGACCAGATCAACAAAGAGATCTGCACCTCCCTCAACCAAAAGTTCAAAACCGGAAGTCCAGGCATCCGGTAAGAGATCAAAGGCAAAAGCCACAAGGGCTTATGGAAGCCAAAAGGATGAAGAGGAAACAGAATCAGATGAAGGAGTAAGAGAAGTAAAGAAACAGAAAAAGAAAGGATTCGGTAAGCCCTCCACAGGCCAAGACAAGGAGGAAATGGCAGAGGTAACTGTTGAAAAGCCCACTCTGTCACTAGAGAGCATAATCAAGTCAGTCACGGTGGATGGAAACCTTCAACCAATGACTGAATCATATGATGACTTCAGTGAGGCCGACCAAAAGACTCTGCAGGAGGCCACAGTGAAATATCTTAACATATATAATAAGGCTTTCATTGAAATAATATCTCTTATTCCTAAAAGCCTAGAAAAGGAAATGGAAGTGAGAAAAAATAATGCTCATGCTAAAGATCTTGAGATCCGGGAGCAGATAGCTATTCAGCTATATCCTCAAATTGATCCCAAGACAATGAACATTATCTTCAAGGACTGTAAAGATGAGTTCAGAAGCAAAGCCAGGATGAATCAACTCATGCTTGGTGAGACTGACAAAGTGGCCCAAGAAACAGAAGAGATCCTCCGGAAGGCCTTCAAAAGGTTCAATCTTCCTGTTGTAGAGGACTTAGGTGCAGAAACAGCTGCTGATTTGGAATCTTCTGTTCCGGAAGAAGTGAGCCCTGAACAGACAAGTGAGGACTTGGGACCCTCTGCTCAAGAAGAAGTGGCCCATGAACAAGTTAGCATCTCTCCTCCGGTTTCCCCTACAGTCTCCGGATCCAAAGAAGAAGAGCAACTACAGGAGAAGGAAGCAGTGGTGAAAGACAAAGAGGTTGACAGTTCTAAGACTGCAGAAGAAAAGAAACATCTGTCTCCGGCAAGAGACA
Organism: Cunninghamia lanceolata; assembly: GCA_027924645.1. Taxonomy (NCBI): domain Eukaryota; kingdom Viridiplantae; phylum Streptophyta; class Pinopsida; order Cupressales; family Cupressaceae; genus Cunninghamia; species Cunninghamia lanceolata. The sequence goes on along the minus strand of BSBN01000135.1, from coordinate 427,665 downwards.
CTGCACAAACTGTTCAACAATTTTTGAGTAAAGAAACTCTAGAGATTGATGAACCGGAGCTTCTAAAAGGTCCATTTGATTTTGACTCTCTCTCTCCGGTACAAACAATGAAGATAGCTTCATTTGCAAATGCCAAGGCAAATGAAAAGCTCCTGAAGTCTCATATGGAAGACTGTGAGTTGATAGAGGCTGCTTCCGGAATACTTGTAAAGATCATGCCATCAATCCAGATAGATCCGACAGCCTCCACTTCCGGTAATCTAAAAACCTTAGTCAGCAGTGTTGATACACATTTTGATTCTTTAGAAAAATCAGCTGAAGAAAAGGTCCGGAAGGAATTTTTGGATAAGAGATTTTCAGAAATATTAGAATTAATCTCTAAGGATAGGAAGATTGTAAGCATTGGAATAAGGAGCTTAGAGAATGCTCTTAAGGATGGCGGTGATATCTATAAATTTTGTATATCCTGGTCAAAGGCAACAGCAGCATTTGACAAGAAAATAAAAGAGGAACAGGATAAGCTACAAAGCTTATCTCAAAGTTTTGATCCTCTCTCTTCCTCTATAATAAATCAAGAATGTCAGACTATTGTAGTCTTGAATGAAATAAAGAATCTTGAGAAGGAAAGGAAGAACATCACCAACCGGATGGGAGAACTTAGAAGGATTATAATCCCTAAGTTGGAAACCATGCATGAGGCCATCAGTGATGCTAGGACCACCGCCCAAACAAAAGATCCGACAGATCTCAAGCGGGCAGAAGCGTTTGCATTTTTGTTAAGTGGTCACATTTCAATTTTGGACAGAATGAAGCAAAGTTGGGCTACCGAAATGATTCAATTACAGACATCCTTTGCAGACATTCTTCAATAGATGTGAGTATGTAAATATGCGGCTAAGTATAAGAAATTTTTGAAAATTTTGATATGCGGACCCTACCCTTTGCCATTGATGTCAAAGGGGGAGTGAGGAGCAGTGAAAAATGAGGGATCCAACTAAGGGGGAGTTCCGGAAATTGTATATAAAGACAGAGCATCAGCAAAGGGGGAGCATAGTGAAAACACTTAGTCATTTTTCACTAAGTGTTGCCATCAATGCCAAAGGGGGAGATTGTTGGCAAGAGACACTATATGGATTCATGGTTGTTGTCATTGATGGCAACAAAGGTCATCCCACATATCCGCAAGACATGATATGTCTCTACCGGAAGTCAGAATAAAGAATGTTGTGATCCGGTGAAGAAGAACAGAGCATGTGGCAAGGTCCGACAGATTGGTCCGGACCTCTCAGAGGAAGTGTCTTGGTGCAGTGCGGATTTGGGGAAGTTAAGAGGACTACCTTGAGTGGTATATTCCAAGGATTTAGCCTCCGGTGATGGACAAGGAAAAAGATATGAATGGTTGAGTACCGGATTTCTGAGAGACAGTGAAAACAGAGGAAGAACTGACTGGCAGAGGTTCAGACTGCTTTCCGGATGTGTTACTGTTGATGACAGAGGTTGTGAAGGCATGAATCATGTTTGGCCGACATGATTAATGATATCTACAAGTATATGCTTGATCCGCATTGCTTGGTGAGGAAGGATTCAGCCGACAGAATGAGAGTTTGTAAGAAACTAGACTGTTCCGGATGCCGACTAGAAAGGTGATGAAATTACTTGTGCGGATATATATAGAGGATGGATTTAGTTGTGAAATGTGTCAGTGTGGAGATAAATGCGAATAAGTCCAGAGAAAGAGCAGAGATAGCAAAAAGGATCCGGTATGTGAAAGATAGCAGAATAAAGAACAGAGGAAAGATGAAGCGCAGCAGATCAGTGTACTGAGCCTAACCAGAACTGAACTCCAGCATATGCAGATGCTTCCAATCAGTTCAAGACTGTGATTCTCATCACTTTGTAGACAGTGTGTCTTCTTGTAGGCAGTGGGCCTCTTGTGAGCAGTGTGCTCGGGCAGTGAGCCCTAATTGGCAAGTGCCATTTTTGTAATTTCCTATTCTTCTAACAGAGAATAATTCTTGGGTTAATCACCCCGTGGTTTTCTCCCTTAACAGGGTTTCCACGTCAAAAATACTGTGTCATGTGTTTCTTATTTCATGGTTAATGTTTTGTGTTTGATTTTATGCTGCTTTAATTAAAAGGAAAGTTCAATAAGGGAAATAATTAGGATAACTGATTCACCCCCCCCCTCTCAGTTATCAACAAGAACATCATGGAATGTCCCATCACCAACATCAACAGACCCTCTCCCAAGAACTTCTGGTGTATCATTACCCATAAGAATATCAGGCACAGAACATGACTCCAAGGACGAGAAACTTTCCTTTGTATTGGCCATGTGGTGAGAAGCACCTAAGTCAATTACCCAACTATCTGGCAATATAGCAACTGTAACAAGGGCCTTGCCCTTCCCCTTACTATTTTTCATGTCCTTTGAAGATTCTAAAGAATCTTCCTTAGTTGAATTTGGCACTTTGATATTATTCTTATCAAGAAGATAGTGAGATGAGCTATTTTCTTTTTCAAACACTTATGTTCATTTTGACTAGATTTCTTACAAAAGGCACACTTTGTCTTCTCCTTTTTAGACTTGTTGTCTTTAGAGGAAAACTCAGGAGCTGTATTGGTTACAGTTTGTTTTGGACCTTATTTCTTCTCTCCTTGATCCTTTTGTTTCTTATTTTGCTTTCCATTGCCTTTTTGATCTTCAGTACCCTGATTTGCAGCCATGGCATGAGATTAGAAGGCTTAATAGTGCCCATGTGAACCAATTTATCCTGTTCTTTAGTGAGTTCAACAGGAAATTAATCTAAAGAAGGCATTTTGTAGGTAGACCCAAGAGTACTTTTAATGGCATAAAATGTAGAAACAAACACTGAGTAGTTAGGACCAAGCTTAGAAAGAGTACTTAAGATCAATTGTGTGTCTTTCTTCTCAATCCCACATTGTTTCAAATGTAATCTAATGGCCTTTAGCTTTGTGAAGAAGTCTTGTATGGTATCAAAAGTACATGGATTGAACCCTATTATCTCATTCTCCAATTGATGTCCCCTTAATTCATCTTGTTTACCAAAGAGATTTTCCAAAGTAGTCCATACATGTCATTTGGTGTTGTAGAAGATTCAAAATGAAAAAGAAGATCAGGAGACACATACATGCATAGAGTTACAAAAGCTTCATCTAGCCTATTATGAAATTTAGGCCTTTCTGCAATTAAGGTTGGTTTAGTTTCTAAACCCATAGTTACTCTATATAGTCCTATCTTCTTAAGTTGGATAGTCATATTGGGCTTCCACTCATAGTAGTTGTAGGGTGTTAGAACAAGCACTGCTAATTGATCCATCTTAATGCATAAATAGATTGTTATTGTTGTTGTGCAGGAAAGAACACACAAGACACCCCCCCTTTTCCACTCAATCAAACCCCCCCAAGAAAATTTGATTTGGAACTTTATATTTAGTGTGTTTACAATTGCCACCATCAAGAAATACTAAGTGGACTTGATCTCAATGCTATTACAAATCCTCAAAAAGAGCATATGCTAAAAATACAACTTAGGCACAATAACCATCAAAATGAATAGCACCATTGCATGATACACAAAAAACATTCACTTTCAAAAAAAGAATCACCTCGATTTGAGGATTTATACAAAAGTTATGCTTCTTTGAAATTCCCAAAATGAGAACTATGCAATGTCATGACTGAGAATCTATAATTTTTTAAAATTTTCTACATCAAACTCAAAAAACGTCTACACTAGTGCATAGAGAACGAAAAAATAGCTTAAAAAAAATTCATGAGAAATGGAGCTGTATGAGAAAGAACGGATCATTTGAAAAATGCCTTCAAATCTGCAACTACCAATGGAGAGGAGTCCTGTTGTAGCTTTCTGACTTCATTTTTGCAAAATTTATAAGCTGCATGCAAAAAATAAAAGATACCCAGATAGTTTTTTGATGTTTCAAACAAAACCCAGAAGACATTTTTCTTGTTGGTGTATAGGAGATGTGGATCTAATGTAAACATAATGTCTTTAGCAATAAAAAATGACCCCAACAACCAAAAAATGGCATGCAAAGGTTGAATCAACTACCTAAGACAAGAAAAGGCATGCTGCAACCTACAATATTGATGAAAACACAAAATATACAAGCTTCAAAACCCTTGTTTGTAGGTATGGCCAACGATCTCCAAAATGAGTGAAATGAAAGCCAAAAATGACTTTCAAGGGCCTCTCGGATGCAATGGAACAATAAAAAAAGCTACCAGATTTCCTAAAGATGTTGCAATCATCCAAATCTCATACATGCAAAAAATAAGATTACTGGATCTTCATAAATCCTTTCTAATTCTCCAGATTGTTTGAAAATGCAAGAGAAGAGTATACAAGATTTTGTAAGATCTCTAGAAAGAATCTAACCTTACAAAACTTGCTCTGATACCATGTTAGAATCCGTAAAATAGATTATAACCCAGAATCAATTGAAAGAGTTAGAAACATAGACTGTAAATGCAAAAGCAATTGAAATAGCGTAATAATGATACCAAGAGATTGATGTGAAATGCTCGAATGGTAAAATAACATTAGATAACTATCTCCAATATCGAATGAAAATACAAGCTAGGTAGCATGCTTATATAGACCAGGGAGAGGGAGGAGGTGGTGACACCAACCAATGAGGAGAAACCATCTATCAGACTAAAGATAGAAAAGTATCTTCCCAAGATTGCTAATGGATGCTCACATGTAGGAAGGTGACACCTCATAATCCCCTCACCTAATAAAATATGATTTATTAACCTAAGCAAGCGTAAATAAATATGTAGGAAGAACCTTATAAAAAGGAATAAAAAACCTACACTAAGAAGCCCTGGGCAGTGATCCTTCTTGTAATCCAGTATTGTTACTACATAATATATTGTGAGCTAACACTCACCATGGTTTTTCCCAATTTTAGGTTTTCCACATAAAAATCTTGGTTTTCATGTGTGATCAATTGTGGTTGTTTCTTCTATGTTTAATTTGCTTTGTTATTGCATGCGGTAAATGGATTACTAGTTTAATAAGAAAGAGATTTAATAGAGTACTAATTCACCCCCCCTCTCAATACATTGGGTGTTCAATAGGAGTGGTTGCAGCAGGTGGAGGTATTGTAGTAGTAGCAATAGTTGAGGAATTTGACATTATGTTTAAGGTTGGGGCCTTCTTTGTTACCTTAACCTTCTTAACTTTTGACCCTTCTCCTTCTCCACTTTGCATGTGGTTTTTCTCTTTGAAGTTCTAATCTATACTAGAGATAGGCTACCCCTCATCTATTTCTTTTTCTTTGGTTCTTTGGTCACTTTCCCTTACCTTTTCTATCTGCAAGAGGCACATCATCCTCCATTTCTTCACTGTCAATATCAACTACCCTAGCTACATCTTCTGATGCCCCAAGTTCTGGCTCTTCTTTAGCCTCAATTGGCTCATCCTTTTCAACATCACTTTCTCTTTCTTGTGGATGCTAGGTATAAGTATGGGCAACCCTTGCTATAGTCAACTAAGCTATCTAATTTCTTACCCATGTCCTATTGTACTTGATTGGAGGCTTCATGAGTTCATCCAGGGAGATCTCCTTTGCTTTGGCCCAATTTGAAGGTGGAATGGGGTATCCAAATATTCTTCTCCATTCATCTTGTTGGACCACTACCCCATCATTAGTTAATTGATTAGGTACTGGGGCAATTTGAAATTGAATGATATATTCAAATGACAACCTAGAGCACTTTCTTCTTAGCACTTCATGCTCATCTGGGCAGTTGGCCCAAAAGTCTTCTAAATGCTCCTTGTGAAAGAGCTTCCTACTAACATGCTTCTCTATGGTTCCAAATGAATCAAAATGAGTTCTAGCTTTGTAAAAATTCAAGTGTAATATTTGAAGTTCAGTGTCTAAATACTCTATTGCACCTATGGTGATGCAAGTGAAGATACCTCCACCCAAAATGATAGGAAACTCGATGGAGGCCCTATGCAGGTGCTTCAACATCCCATGGAAAGTGCATAACTACCTAGTCAACTCTAAAAGCACAATCTTATATGTTGGATATTTTGGCAGCTCATAAGGGATTCCCCTAAATTCTTGAACTCTAAGATAAGTAAACTTGGGGAACTGTATATACCACTGCCATAATTTTGTACTACATTGGCAACCTTAAGAGATAGCCTCCTAGACATATCTCCTTGCAACATCCTAGTTTTATGCATTGTAAATGCATCTTTGACTCTCTTATAATGCACCAAAGATTGTGATAGCTCTATCTAGGGATAGCATTCATATACTTTCAATTGACCATTAGTATTCCCCACTATCCCGAGCTAAGAGAGTCCAGGATAAACAAAATTCCTTGCCAACATGTACACTACATAGGACGTCCAATGAAAGCTTGTGTCTTGATTTAAGGCTACAAAGGCCTCATAGATATTGTCATTAAGGAGGCGAGCCCAGTGTATTTTCATTTCTCCTTTGAGGATCTCCTCAATGTAGGCAAAAATCTAGCCCTCAAAAGTTGAGGTAGAGGGCAGTCCCATGATTCTACTTAGTAGGGTAACCAAGTCATCTACTTCATCCTTGAAGTTACTCCTATAAAAGACATGGGGAACCTTTGACATAGTTGATCTTTTCTTCTTCATCCATGTGTTATTGATGATCCTCCTACAAGCATCTGGCCCTTGGTCATACATGTTCTGATTATGAGTTTCCGTGATCACTATCAAAGTGGGATATGGGGGAATGTCAAATGCTTCAACAAGGGCCTCCCTAGTGAAGCTAACCACTACCCTTCCATCTTGGGTTACTATTAACCTTGTTGGGACATTTCTCCACAAGCAATGATTAACTCTAGGCACTGCACTGAAGTAGGAAATGTTGTAGCTTGTGCTATTCCATTATCTTTGATTCTCTTGGCCCATTTGGTTGGATTATCACCAAATACCCAAAGTTTAAACTCATCTAAGTCAATGTGACCTAGGTCTGTATCTCCAATCTTACTCCAAGACGAGGTGATCTTTAACACAAGGGAATTCCTTTGAATTTGTACTTCATGTTGATAGCCCTAGTAGACATTTATCCTGTAGTACAAAAAACTAGTAAATACCCCACTAAATAATAGTTCATGTGCCTAAACCTATGTCTTAGATTATGAAAAATGCATAATACCATGTTTTTGACTATTCCTAATCATTAGATCCCATTTAGGCATTGAACTAAAGTGATTATGGTAAAAAGAAGGGTTTTGTCTTGTCACAAGATATTGACATACAATGTCAAAAGCTCCTCAATTTTACATTGAAAACATGATATGTTCAATGAAAAATAAATAACATGATGTAAAATGTCTAGTGTAAAGTGAAAACTTAGTTGAATTAGTCATTTTGGGTCAAGAGCAAGCCTTTTGGCCCTGACAAGACAAAGCAGAGGTTTTGGGGTTCACTAGATATGCAGGCTTTTAGGCCCTCATAGGATACATCCTATCACCTAATGTTTTAGTGCAAAAGACTAATCCACTAGTACAAGATCAAATACTGAGTGTTTGTGGTGAGAATAGGGTTTACAAAATAGCAGAGAAGCTAAAGGGTGCATGACATATCTAGTATCATCCAAATTTAGCACAAAGTTACCCTAAGCATTTTGGAGCTAAGAGAGTGGGTAAAAGGTGCTCCACTAGATATGTGGAGGATTGGAAGGTCACCAAACATGTCTGGTGCAACACACAACTAGTGTAAACTCCCTTTCAAAAATCTCTAAGGTAAAAGTCAGACAAATGAGGCTGACTGGAGGATGCAGAGGAAGAGGGATTCACTAGATATATTTGGCACCTAGAGATTTAGCACAAACAACCCTAAGTCCAAATTTTCTAAGTGTTAAAGAAAATTATGCTTACCTCATGGAACCAATGGATCTTTTAGGGCTTAGAGGATATATCCACTGATGGCCAAAAGTCACTTTAACACAAATCTCCTACTTTATAGGGAACAACATACCCTATCCTAAAACTACTTCTGAAACAAACTCTAAATACCACTATTGAGACACACAACACTTAGCCATCTTGGACCATAAAATCCCTATCTCACATACTCATATCAATTAAACAAACAAACCCTAGATTAATTCAAGTGAAACACAATGAGAATGAAGGAAGGAAAAGACTAGGGTTTCTTACATTATTGCATAATTGTGAGATACAAGAAATGAACAAATCACATATTCAACAATTGCATGCAGTCATAACTTAAATAGTGATTTCAACAATGAATTGCAAAGAAAATGTAAAAGGGGACTGACCTAGTACATAGAAAATGCTCAACAAACTTGCAAGCTGACACCACAAATTGTTCCAAATCATCGAGGGGATGCTTCAAATTGTGCAAGAAATCACCTTAAAATCACTTAGATCACCTAGAGCTCTGGTTTCACTATGAAATTTTAATTGCAAATGAGGATTGAAAGTAAAATCTAGCCTCTTAAGGGATCTGAAAGACACCATAAATGCCCCTGTCAGTGAATAGGGTAGCGAGCACTCAGGGTATGAAAGCAAGGAAAATCCTTGTGACTGGACATGCGGGCAAAATTGGTATCACATGATATATCCTATGATAGCGATCTTTAGCACAAAGTTTGACAACATGTAAATGGCTTGCTTTACCCTTAGATAATACTAAGTTTGAAGTTGGTAGAACTTTTGGTGGACATCGGATATGTCCAGAGAACCAAGTTTTTAGCACTTATTTAGTGAAGTGATCTTTTAGCTCTTTGTCTCGTGACACAAGGTTTAAGCACAAAATCTAGTGAAGTGAACTTTTAGCACAAAGGTGTACAAAGGCCTACTTCTCAAGTACAAAAATCAATCAAGATCCTTCAAATCAATCATCAAAGGCATCACAACAACATCAAACATGCCAAAATGCCCAAATTCAAATCAAATTATCTAATTGAACAAGACTTCATCCTCTCACAAGCAAGGAAGTCAAAACCAAGACTCACCCAAACCAAAAAGAAGGGGGTCCCCATTTGGCAAAATGGGACGTGTGTGTGGGGTAGAATAGATAGTATATCCAAGTAGCTTGCTCACCATGGTTTTTCCCTTCTTGGCTTTCCATGTAAAATCTAGTGTTGTGTTCTCTTATGTGGATGTGTGGCTATGCTTAGTTGCATAGTTCTTACTTAATTTGATTTATGTAGTAAAGATTCTATTGTTGCAATAGAATTGAATTAAAAAATTGTATATAGTGATTCATCCCCCTTCTCAGTATATTTTTGTTCTAAAAATTGGTATCAGATTTGTTGATTCCTTATTACAGCTTAACATCTAAAGGTAGATCTTGGATTTAACACAATGACTGGATAGGAAGGATCCTCTTCTAGCAAAGCACCACTCTTTGATGGATCTAAATATGCTTTATGGAATATAAGGATGGAAGCCTACTAGAGTTCTCTAGGGTATGATGTTTGGAGATCAGTGATTGATGGTTATAATGGACTTGCATATCCTCCAACAAATCAGGGTAACAAGAAAGAATGTGAAAATAATGCCAAGGCAAAGAATGCCATCTTGTGTGGTCTAACCAACACAAAATTTGTCAAGGTAATGCAGTACAAGACAACTAAAGACATATGGAAAAATCTCCAAAATCTTTATGAAGGAGATGAGAAGGTAAAGCAAGCAAAATTGTAGACCTTCAAGGGTAAATTTGAAAATCTAAAGATGAAAGAAGAAGAGAACATAGCTGGCTATCTACTCCAAATAGATGAAGTTGTGAATGAAATCAAAGGTCTTGGTGAAGAGTTAAAGGATTTAGTGATTTTTAAAAAGGTATTGAGATCACTCCCTCAAAGACATGACTCAAAGGTCTCAGCTATAGAAGAAGCCAGGGATTTGAATAAACTCACCATGGATGAACTATTTGGATCTCTCACTGCCTATGATATGAGAAATGCAAGCAAAGACACATCCAAAAAGGAAGTTGCCTTCAAAGCTACAAATAAAGAAGAAGCATCTAATTCAAGCAATGGATTTGAGGAAGAAGAGGCAAACTTTGTAAGAAAATTAAAGGGTTCAGGTAAGTACAAAGGTAAGTTGTCTTTCAAGTGTTTCAACTATGGTAAAATTGGCCATTATGCATCTAAATGTCCTTATGGAGAGAGTGAAGATAGAGACAAGGGTTTTAAAATGAATAAACTCATCAGGAACAAGAAAATCCTATACTTTAAAGAGGACTATAGTTTAGAAGAAGAAGCAGATTACTACTCATCAAAATATGAAAAGGAAGAAGCCCTATTCGTGGCTATGGAAGTCCTAGACAACTCAGATAGTGCTGCTAATGATGAAGAAGAATGTGAAGTTGATCTTGAAGGTGAACTTATTTCTTCTTTTGAGGACTTGAGATTAGTAAGGAAAGAAAATAAAGAACAAAAGGCAAAGCTCAAAGAATCAAAAGAAACGATTGTTATCTTGAATATTCAAAATGAAGAGGGCAAAAGGATTGCAGACATTGTGAACACTGACTTCAAAGCCAAATCAGATGAGTGTTTAAAACTTGAAGAAGAAATTTTTTCAATGAGAAAGGAAGTTGAAAAAGTTCATGCTTAGTTGAGTAAGAATATCAAGTTTGGAAAGAGCTCTGAAATTCTAGATGATCTAATAAATATTCAGAGACCTCTATTCATAAAGTCAAGTTTGGGCTATGATGAAGAAGTCACACAATCTTCTACTCCTACAAAGAAGATTGACCAAGAGAAGATAGTGCCAAATGAATAAATCCCAATGGAGAAAGAGAGTAGGAAAATTGAAGAAGTTGATTTCATCCCTGTCATCTCTCAAAGAAGAAAATTCAGAAGATCAATTCCTACAAGACAAACATTCATGGACATGTTTAATTATGCTTTCTCTAGTTACCATTTCATTTGCAATCAATATGGTCACAAAGAAATTGAGTTCAGATCTAGGATGAAGAGAAGTAGCTTTGATAGAAATTTGTTCACTCCATTAGTTGATTATAACATAATATGTTATATATGCAACAACTTCCTACAAGGTTTCCTGGCTACAAAAGGGACATCAGTTATTGGTAGGTGAAGAATTCCTTGTTAAATTTCACATTGGTAATTACAAAGATGAGATAATGCATGATTTTATGCCAATGGATGCATGCCACATCTTGTTAGGAAGACCTTGGCAATATGATATGTAGGCCATTCATGATGGCAAGAGTAATTGCATTAAAGTCAAGAAGGATGGGGTTGAGTATGTGTTGAATCCTTTGAAGAATAAGGATGAGGAGGTTGACAAAACCAATAGCATTTGTCTAGTGACTAGAAAATGGTTGTTAAAAGAAATCAAAATGGAGAATGTATGTTATGTCTTCCTACCTTGGGTTGCAAAAATTATGACAATAGAGAAAGGGGTAGAAGTTCCCATAGAAGTCCTAAAATTTTTGAATGAATTCATTGACATTCTAATGAAGGATTTTCTAGATGGATTACCTCCAACTAGAAGAATAAGTCACTACACGGACTTGATCCTGGGTGCAAACCTATGAAATAAGGCACCATATAGAATGACACCCATGGAAAATGAAGAGGTGAATAGACAAGTGCAAGAGCTATTGGAGAAGAGGATGATTAGAAAGAGCCTTAGTCCATGTGTTATACTTTTTGTACTATCAACTAAGAATGATGGGAAATGGATAATGTGTACTAATTCAAGGGCTATAAATCAAATAACCATTAAGTATAGGTTTCCATTGCCTCGTATAGATGACATGATGGACTATTTGAGTGGAGAAAAGTACTTCAGAAAGATTGATTTGAAGAGTGGATACCACCAAATCAAAATTAGAGAAGGTGATGAATGGAAGACAATGATCAAGACCAAGGATGGATTGTATGAGTGTCTTGTGATGCCATTTGGGTTGATAAATGCACCCAACACCTTTATGAGACTGATGAATGAGGTAATGAAGCCCTTCCTTGGCAAGTCTATTATTATTTATTTGGATGACACTTTGGTTTTTATCAGAACAAAAGAGGAACATTTGCTGAACCAAAAGGAAGTTTCGTAGAAGTTAAAATAAGAAAAGTTGTTGGTAAACTTGGATAAATGTAGTTTTATGAAGAAAGAACTAGTATACCTAGGTTTTGTAGTGTTTGAAAAAGGGTTGAAGTTGGTCCCAAGAAGGTTAAGGCAATAATGGATTGGCCTTTACCTAGAAATATGTTTGAGGCTAGAATTTTTCATGGCTTGGCGAGATTCTATAGGAAGTTCATTAGAAATTTTAGTGGAATATGTGCACCAATCATTGAGACAATGAATGTTAGGAAAGATTTCCAGTGGATAACTGCAATATAAAATAGCTTTCAATTATTGAAGAAGAAGGTGATAGAACAACCAGACAACCAGTATTGGCATTTCCAGAATTTGGAAAAGTATTTCAAGTGGATTGTGATGCAAGTGGTAGTGCAATTGGGGGAATATTAAGTCAAGTTGGTAGATCCATTGTCTACTTCAGTAAGAAACTAAATGAAGCAAAAAGGAAATACTTAGTTTATGACCAAGAATTCTATGCTATAGTATATTCCTTGAATAAGTGGAGGCATTACTTGCTGTAAAATGAGTTTGTATTGTACACAGACCACCATGCCTTACAATTCATTAATAGTCAAGGTAAGTTAAACTAGAGGCATATGAAATGGGTGGAGTTTTTGCAAAGTTATTCTTTTGTCTTGAATCATAGGAGTGGTAAGTCAAATAGGGTAGTAGATGCACTTAGCAGAAGGTGTTTATTGATGAATGAGTTCAGGGTCAGTGTTGTTGGCTTTGATGCAATGAAGGATTTATACCCTAACGATCCTCACCTTAAGGAAGCATGGAAAACTAGTAGAAGTCTAGTGGAGGGAGATAAGACTCCATGGTTGGAATATTTCATCCAAGATGGCTTATTATTCAAAGGATATAAATTATGTATACCCCGAGGTTCAATGAAGGAGAATATAATAAGGGAAAATCATAGTGGAGGCTGGAGTGGACATTTTGGAATAGATAAGACATTGGCACAACTGAGTGAAGGTTACTTTTGGCCTAGAATGAGTGCAGATGTGAAGAGACTGGTACAGACCTACATAATTTTCCAACATGCTAAAGGAGCAAGACAAAACATAGGATTATATCAGCCATTGCCTATACCAAAAAGACTGTGGGCGCACCTACGTATGGATTTTGTTTTGGGTTTTCCTAAAACAAAATGGGGTAATGATTCCATTTTTGTTGTAGTGGACATATTTCAAACATGGTTCATGTCATACCATGTCATAAGACTAGTGATGCATCCCACATAGCTACATTATTTTTCAAAGAGGTAGTCAGGCTACATGGATTGCCTAAGAGCAAATTCTCAGACAAGGACACAAAGTTTGTTGGCCATTTTTGGCATATATTATGGAAGAAGATGGGCATTGAATTAGGATTTAGTTCAGCCTATCATCCCTAGACTAATGAACAACCCAAGGTTGTGAACATAAGTTTGGAAAACTTGTTGAGATGTTTGGTGGTAGACAAACCACAACAATGAGATCTTATCATGGCACAAGTAGAATTTGCTTACAAAAATTTAGTGAATAGAAGTGCAGGAAGGAGCCCATTCCAAATAGTTTATAGGTACAACCCAAGAGGTGTTGATGAGCTAATAGATAGTGCATATTTGAATAGGAAGAGTGTTGTAGAAAAATATCTTGCAAAATACATTCATGAGGTTCACAAGGAGGTGAAGGAAAAGTTGGAGAAGAGTGCCACCAAATACAAAAAGCATGCTAATATGCACAAGAGAGAGTAGGAGTTTCACATTGGTGATTTGGTGTTCACATATTTGCGAAAGGAGAGGTTCCCATAGGGAACATATAATAAGTTGAAGTGGAAAAATATTGGAGCTTATAAGTTCTTGAGGAAATTTTCATCCAGTGCTTATGAAATTAAGCTTTCATCAGGTATTGATTTTTCTCCCATCTTCAATGTGGCTGATTTGTATAAATGTTATGAAGGAGAATCAAGTACACAAGAGAATTCAATTTTAAATTTTTAGGATGCATATGAGTGGATACATTAGTTTCCTACTAAGAAGTTTGAGTAGGTTGACATGATGATTGATTCCTGAGTGGCTAAAAGAACAAGGGGAAAGGAATATATGGAGTACCTTATCTGTTGGAAGGATAGACTAGTAGATGAAGCCTCTTGAAGTTTCATAATTGGTTAAGTATGGGATATCTATTTAAAACTTACCTAAATGGTCATAAGTTTCCAACTCATAGAACATTTCAATTACCTGGCGTGTCTGATGTAGGAGAATCCTGGGTTCATGAGCAATCCTCATCAACCAAAAATATTTCTTTTCTTTGTTCATTGTTTTCTTCTTGTTTTTGCTTGCAGGAGTTGGTGATCAAATTTCTAGTAATTTTAGTTGGTTCAAGGCTAAGTGATGGCTTTACCTTGAAGAGGGGCCAAATGGATGTCTATAGTTCGATTTGGGAGAAGATATAATAAAAATTGAGTGAGTTTTTCTTGTATGGATGTTTCTGGCTCCAACAGAATGTCTTGATGAACTTTGCCTCCAACAAGATGTCCTGATGCACTTTGCCTCCAACAAGATGTCCTGATGACTTTGCCTCCAATAGGATGTCCTAATGCTCTTTGCTTCAAACAAGATATCTAGATGCCTTTGCATTCCAAAAGGATTTCTAGATGTGCTTTTCCTTCCAACAAGATGTCCAAATGCCTTTTCCTTCTCACAGGATGTCTAGATGTATTTTGCTTCCAACCGGATGTTCCAACTAGATGTTTCAACCAGATGTTTTTCAACCAAATGTCTTGTTGCAACCGGATGTTTTCCAACCAAATGTCTTTTTACCCTACATGTCATGTTGACTTGCGGATTTTTACAAAAAACATCCTACAGTGCCTAGAAAGTGATGAAAATGGTTTTTAATCGCCTTAAAGCACCTAGAAAGTGATAAAAATGCTTTTTACCCACCTTTTTTGGCCGATCTAGGAGCCAGTAAGAGGATGCTGATCAAAAGAGTCAATAAGAGGATTACACATGTCTTTTCATGTGAATATGTGTGGTGACCACCTCTTTTTCATATAAAAGGGGAATTTCTTGCTTTTGAATAGAATCTTCTCTGTAGTGATTTTTTGATTTATGTTGTAGCTTCTTCTACAAGTTTCATATTCAAAGGCAATTTTTTTTGGGTTTTTCACAAGGAGGCTAGGATACTCTAATTTGGTTATTGGAATGATTGTAAGGCTTAGGCCAAGGCATGTAAGATTGTAATGTTATTTTACTCCTACTGTACAATCCAGTTGCAAATGAATAAAGAGATTTTTATTTATTGTTGTGTGTTGTTTTGTTTTTTTGCCTTGTTTAATAGCTTGTCAAAGCCCCTAGACCTTGATCTGCATCACAAGAATTAGACCTAGGACCCAACAAGACCTCATATACAAAGTGCTTATTAAATAACAACATCCATCTAGAAAATATTTCTTATGTTCAATAACATTATACCAAATGTTTTTTAATCACCTAGTCCAAATATTACTAGGTTCCTAAGAACCCAAAATTTAATTTAATCTCTTAAACCCTTAGTAAAATACAAAAGAGTATAAATATTTGAGGATGACATTCATTTTTTTCCAAACAACCAAAAAACATTATCCCATAGACAATCATTTCAATAAATAACATTAAAGCAACCATCCAAACTAGATCTTTTAACCATGGTATAAGTCCTTATATTGAACACAAATATTAAACATGTTCTAAATAAGCTACCACTCCATCAAACTACCATCTTCAACAATATTCTTAATAGATTTTAAGCCTTTATTATACTAAGAATTAGCAAAACAACCCTTAGAAGAGATTGATAGAGAATTTTTACCATCAAAGGTCCATCAAATAGACCTAAACCCCAATAAATTATCTTTATTAGTAGAAAAAATCTCATTACCTTTAGTTAACTCTTTTACATACAACCAACCATCCAAAATGTACAGAAGTTAGCAAAACCAAAAGGCTTGACTTTCAAATTTCCAAAAATAACATATCACAAATACAACCCATTCCAATTGGATTTCACTTTAGGATATGTGCACCAAGATAGGGGGAAAAAGTGGCCAAAAAGTATTTTGAAGCAAAATATGGCATAACGTAAGTGTGTTATAATGTGATCGTGTTATATTTTCTTTACAAACACACAAAACACTCTCTTTTTTGAATTCATAATGTGTGCATGTTATAACATGCTCGCATTTCATTTAAAGTTACTTTAGAATCCCACCCTTAGAATTGGATTTGGCTTGAATATTTGAGCCAAAGGGTTGGGCCTACATGTAAGGTTCACAAAGACATGTTTTGCATAAAACATGAAAAAACAAGTAAATGTCTCCATCAATATTACACATTTCAAGACATTATTCTAAAAAATGCCACAATAACATCAAGCTCTCTCTTACATTTCTAACGGTGTAATTTTTCATTTTGAATACATTAAGGTTTTGATCTTCAATTTCATTTTCTATTTTCTTGATTTTTCTTCGAAATCATATGTATAACTTTTTTGGTGTCATTTTTAATCTTCTCATCCAAATTTGAAACAAATTTCCTTTTGACATTCTAGAATCCATTTTGTACACATTCAAAAAAAGTTTTTGATTTTCATTAGTTTTCTCATAATTACAAGGGGAGCACATTGAATTTTCTATTTTTCAAGATGTGTCCACTTTGAAAATTAGTAAAAAATTAGTAAAAAATCTAGCATAAAGTGTTTAATGATAGCTAACTTTCCACCAAAGGGATTTGTGAAATATTTTTAAAAAGCCAACATTTTAGGGGGAGCACACATGATGCTATGTTATATTTTTTTGACAAAAATATGACCACTTTGTCTAATCCCCCTATTTGACCCTCTTAATCTTTGCCATTTAAAAAAAAAATAGTAGTTTAAAAATAGATTTTGAGAACTATTCATCTTGTTCTTTCCACATCTTAAAATTTTGAACAGTATCTTGAATTTCTTGTCCAAGATCAGTTTTTATAATTTCAAGAAAAACATGGTCACTTTTGAACCTCTTTTGGCCCCCCATTTCCATGCACATACCCTTTAGGCACATAGTTAGCAAGGTTATGCCTAAAGAGATACTTTCAAGGCTCATTTTCAAACACAAACTTAACAACCTACTTTACCACAAGAGAAACACCATGCTTTAAAATATCTTTTAATCCCATACCTCCCACTTCCTTGGGAATAGTACACTGAACCCAAGAGGCAACATACCTCTTCCTACTACTTTATCCATTAGACCATAGAAAATTTCTTATAAGATTAATCAATTGATTAATATGGGAATGAGTAATACATCAATAGGAAGAAAAATAGTCACTATAAGAAGACAAATATTTCTAGAAAACTTGAAATCTCCTTGCTATGGACAACAAATTATCTTGCCATTTAGGAATGTTGTTATCGATCTTATTCAAAACTTATTTCCACAAGCATTTTATAGAAGGATTGAGAGATAATGGGGTACCCAAATACCTAATAATCACATTAGGTTCATAGCATATCCAACCCCTATCCAAAATCCATTGAGGATAAGTAATATTCCAACTTGAAAAGCTAGATTTATGTACTACAACTTTAGAACCAAAAACAATACAATACAATTTATCCAACAATTTGAAATTATCTTCATCCATATTAGAAAGATATAATTATCATCAACAAATTGAAGATAAAAAATAGAATCATTAGAAGGTAAAGATAAACTTTTAACATGAGGACCTAAAGGCAAGTCCCTTGAAAGATAATGCATAGCTTCAACAACAACAACAACAACAAAAATATAAGGGGCAATAGGGAAACCCTACCTAATGGACCTATGAAGAGGAAATGGGTGCAATAATTCACCATTGATGCAAATTTATGTAGAGGCATTTCTAAAAAGAACATTAATCATTCTACAAAAGAATTCACCAAACCCTAGAGCCTTAAGCATTAGAAAAATGAACAACCATTCAATCCTATCATAAGCTTTCTCAAAATCCAATAAAGCCATCACAATATTTTGTTTAGAAGACTTTGGCTAATTCAGAACTTTGCAACTAGTAATCAAATTATCAAGAATATATATCTTCCCTTAACAAATCCATATTAATAAGAAATAATATTAAGCAACTCCCTTTGCATTGTCAAAGGTGAAATTCTAGAAAACATTTTGTAGGAATTATTCAATAAGGTAATAGGCCTCTAGTCATTAAGTAAGATCACCCCTTTTGAAAATAAGCTTAATAATTCCTTTCTTAATATGACTTCCCAAAGTACCAATCATAATAGCTTCATTATAGATTTCTAACAAAATCTTACTAATCCAATTACTATTAGCTTTATAGAACTCAACAAAAGCCCATTGTACCTAGGAGTCTTCCCCTTTTTCATGACAAATAGCATTAAAGAATGCTCATCTAAAGAGATACATTTATCTAAGGCAATTCAAGAACTATTATGATTAAGTTTGCAAGGAACAACCTTAGCCAAAATATTCTTAGCATTATCAATAGCAACACTATGCTCACCTTTAGCAGAAAGGTTACCATGAAATTTGAGTAGTCACACCTAAATTATCATAACCATATTTCAACAAAACACCATCCACTTCAATGGAATACATATTCTCTCTAGTATATTTAACTTTCAAAAACTTGATGGAAAATTTAGAACCTATGTTCTCCAAATGCAACCACATAAGACTAGATTTAAACCTAGATCCTCTGGCCTTATAAAACTACTCATATATGGAAGAATGCTTAATATCCACAAACTTAGTTTATAACACAACATCAAAAGGCATGCAATCAATCTTTCTTACTACATTAACGAAATTTTCTTGCATCCTCCTTACTCTATCAACCCTAGACTTGTCTTTATATTTACCAAAAACCCTCATCAAAGAACCAGTAGACTCAACAACCTTACCCCACCTGCTAACATTATTCAAACCATAAAAACTTGATAAAATTTAAAACATAAAGATTAAGCAAAGTATTTTCACAAGATGGGTCTTTCAAGTGAGAAATATTAATCTTATACAAACCTTTTAAAATATAAGGTTACTTACGAGGATAGGATATATGGAAAACTTTAATTTTCATAACATGATGATCAATTAAAGTAGTAGAATCATCTTACTACCCTTCTAAAAATTTCACCAAGCAAACCAAAATTCTTTACTATCCTTTTTACATCCCAACAAAGGAGCCACAATACTCCTTTTGTTATTAACTTATCTCAAAAATTATCATTATCCTTCCACTCAAATTTATAGCCACCAATTTTATCCACATTACTCTCAATCATATCAAAATCTTTTCTTACAATGTAGGTAATATCCTTCATATTAATAACCAATCAATTCCACATTTCAAATATTCTTATAATCATTAGGGGCATATGTGGAATAGATACCAAAAATCCTATCATCCAAATTAATTTCCAACCACACAACCTTATAGCAAGGAGAAGACCCATGACTACCAATATTCTGACCCAACAATAGATTAACAAGAATAGATACTACCCACTCCTTTTACATGTTTTGAAGAGAAAACACTAGAATTTTAGGCCAAATCACTTTACAAGAACCTTCCAAATAACAACTAATAGACTTAACCTATTGTAACATCAAACAATCCAAGTTAACCCTAGATTTACAATGGGATTTTACCAAATACTTGCTATTATGGGCCTCAAGGCCTCTTACATGATTCCAAATCAATACTTTCATCAAAACAAATTAAATAGAGGGTAGAAAATTAACTAGTAGGAGGAACATTCCTCTCCTTAACCTTTCAAAATACAAGGGTACATCAATATTTTTTAACCCTCTTGTGGAAGACTATAACAACCTCCAAAATTCAACCTAAAAATTCTTAAGTATTAAACAAATGAAACAACCCAATACTAACAAAAGGGTACAAGAAAAACTTCCAAAAAAATTCCATTAACTTCTATGATACAATATTATGAACAATGTACAAAACATGCAAGAGATATCCAAATAAGGTCTACACAATATAAAACTCCAGCTCATTAAATATAATAAGGAAGTACAACAATAAGTACATCTCAAATAATTTGAAAGTCTCCTAAGTACATATGTATTACTTATCAATGACGATTACATCTTTACATAACCAAGATATACAAGGGGTCAAATACTACAACCCTCATCAAAGATAATGAATACGATAAGCAATGAACCAACCACAACAATTATAAGTGGCTATATATAATGTACATCATGAAAAATATCTAAAGAACTCCAAGTTAAAATTTGCAAGCTAATCCTCCAAGCTCCCATGCTATTGTTGTTAATCAGGGAAGGGTTTGAACCCACCATGAGGATGTCCCTTCCCTCCCCATCCATCATTCAAGGCAAAGAAGTACCATCCATAATCCAAAGGTGTGGTACAATAAAATAAAGGTGATTATTTTATTTAGTTCATTCATTTATCAAGATATAAGCATACACACGAAACCATAGATCTAAACATCTCAAATACAAGAAATAGATTCCCCAACACACATTAACACATCTTTTCTAGAATCTAATACACATATGAATGCAAATACATGAACAAGCCAACTATGACCATTAAGAGTAACCACAAATTATTTTAACCCTACAAGGTTTGACTTAGAACTATACATCCAAGACCATATCCAACATCCACATGAATTGCTACTTGCATCCCATACTATGAAATCTCTCTTCACATGATAAATATCTTACTAAGAACATATGCTTAAGCTGGGACTACATGTATCCCATACTACATGCATCCTAACCTTAATACAACACAAGTATCCAAACATACATATAACAACAAATCAAATACACAAATACACACAAAGAAATACCATACAACAACATAGAATTCAAAAATTCACAACTCAAATACAAAATCCATACACATAAAGAAATAAAATACAACAATGTACAATCTAAACATTCACAATAAAAATACACAAGTTGCAAACATAAAGAAAATGCACATAAAGAAAGTACATATGAAAAGCATAGAAACAAGCAAATCATACATTACAAAATAAAAAATTGACAAAGACACTCATATAAGATAACAACACACAAAGAGTCCAGAACCATGACACATACCTGGCCCCCAAAAACCATGAAGAGGGCATCTCCCAACTATGTAGTGTACCCAAGTACCACTACCTCACATAAGACAAGAAGGTAAACTATACCATCACAAAGCACCCTACCCCAACCCCTCAGGGTAGAACAACATGCATACTAATAAACAGGCCATAGGTCTTATCCTCAGAGATCTCTTAGCTACTAGTAATGGATGGTAAAGATAATGCATAAATAGCTTGTGGACCTTCTACCATTGAGAGAAATAGAGCTTCATGTAATATGGTGTCTACAGTGAGAAAGAGTAAGCTCAACTCTTTGGTCAACTTTCTTAAGGGGATGATGTTTCAATGTGTTGGGACCGAAGTAGAGAAGATGATGTCAAGATGTATCCACCCATGACTAGGACATCCAACCTCTCCTACTCCTTTGATCTTGTCACCTCCAATGGAAGTCAAGATATCAACCATCCTATCTCTTAGGACAATTAGGTGTTGAGAAGCTCCAGGATCACTCCCATAAATGACTTACTCATATGACCACCTCCCTATTCTCATGAGTAGAATCATGACATAGAGGATGTCATATATAAATATAATTAACCATGACACAAGGATTCAATATAACTATAATCAACCATGACACAAAGGATGTCACAAATAAATAGAAACATGTCCCCAAGGAGATTATACATTACCAACCCAAGTTGGATTTACATGAACATAAACATGATAACCTCATCCCACACATACAATAAAGAAATCATTGCACACATAATAACTCTATCCCAAAAAAGGGATTATCTCCACCCAAACTAAGTTGGGAAAACAAATAAAGGTGATGCAAAGGTAGGAGGACCAAAACTATCCTCAATAACATTAAAAAAATCAAAGAACTAATCCAATTGCTTTGTTCAGGTTGAAGAGAACATTAATACATATTTTTCCTCCAATTTTTATGAAGATCCAATGCTATGGGAGAAGGTTATGATTTTTTTCCCAAAACTGCAAACCCTAGGCAGCGTTCAGGCCTGCCCTCACCAAAATAGCAATATCTCTCACAAAACTTAATGAAATTATACAAAACCAAAATAATTGTAAACTAGAAACACATATATTTCCATCCATCTATTATATGCATCAATGTGAGGCTGTACCAAGCCGTACCATGCATATTTTCAGACTGCATTTTCAGAAAATTAAACTCTGCAAACCTACCCTCAATAAAAATGCCATAACTTATTCAAATCTTAATGAAATTTGATGCAACAAAAAGAAATGGAAAGTAGACTCAATACTATTTCCATCCATACTACATTCTGGTCATATAAAGTCCGTACAAATCCATACCAATCTCTAAAACAGCAGTTTAACATTCATAAATGCAGAAACAAGGGTATCTTTTATTAATATCACATCAAAATGTAACAACCCACATTCTCCAACCTTCTCCCCTCCACCTTCACAAATGGATACAAGGCCTTTTAAAGGCATTACATCATGACTCCTCACCTTCCAACTGATTTCTAACTACCTATCAACGCCTAGAACCAAAATGACCTTTCATATTCCAAGTTTGCATCATTTGCAACTTTACAATTTTGCATCATTTACACAAATTTGAACTTAGACCTCTCTTAGTGACTTTAATAAAAGGAAAAATGACTTAATTTATCTCATTACATTGTTAAATCATCAAATTTCAATCAAACTCCTATGGAAACATCAATTTGTGAAGGTGCTCCTGCACCATACAACCAACCAACAAAGATTTCCAAGTCCCTTGGAAATGTATCTGCAAAACAAAACTAACTTTTCCTGTATCTTTGTCTGTCTCTTCATCTTTAGCTTCAGGCTTCAAATCTTCACATCAATGGCTAGTGACCAACCAACCAACAAAATCAAACTACCATCAATTTTAGAGCTTCTTCAGGCTCCTACTCCCATCAGTGGAGTACTCTTCAGGCTGCAACATCAAGTGCTTCTTCAGTCAGGTATCCATCTCTCTACTACTTCACAACACCAACTCACCAAACCATTCATCTCACCCAACAGCAGATCCTGGTGATGCACCTACCACTCTCTCCTCAGTGGCCTCTCTGCACCCTTATCTAGCCTAATCTCCATTGGAGAATGGTCATGACAGACCTCATCTTGTCTGCCCACACACACAACCTCAGAAAACATCCTTCTGCAGCTAGATGGACCAAGCACCTACAACCAAACAAATTAGCAAACAAATAACGGTCACCAACACAATCTTTTCTTCAGTTCTTCACCTACCTTCTTAGTGACAAGAACAAATACAACACCCAAATCTTTCGCCAGCTCTGATACCAATATGATGCAAAGGTAGGAGGACCAAAACTATCCTCAATAACATTAAAAAAATCAAAGAACTAATCCAATTGATTTGGTCAGGTTGAAGAGAACATTAATACATATTTTTCCTCCAATTTTCATGAAGATCCAATGCTATGGGAGAAGGTTATGATTTTTTTCCCAAAATTGCAAACCCTAGGCAGCGTTCAGACCTGCCCTCACCAAAATTGTAATATCTCTCACAACACTTAATGAAATTATACAAAACCAAAATAATTGTAAACTAGAAACACATATCTTTCCATCCATCTATTATATGCATCAATGTGAGGCTGTACCAAGCCGTACCATGCATATTTTCAGACTGCATTTTCAGAAAATTAAACTCTGCAAACTTACCCTCAATAAAAATGCCATAACTTATTCAAATCTTAATGAAATTTGATGCAACAAAAAGAAATGGAAAGTAGACTCAATACTATTTCCATCCATACCACATTATGGTCATATAAAGTCTGTACAAATCCATACCAATCTCTAAAACAACAGTTTAACATTCATAAATGCAGAAACAAGGGTATCTTTTATTGAAATCACATCAAAATGTAACAACCCACATTCTCCAACCTTCTCCCCTCCACCTTCACAAATGGATACAAGGCCTTTTAAAGGCATTACATCATGACTCCTCACACTCCAACTAATTTCTAACTACCTATCAATGCCTAGAACCAAAATGACCTTTCATATTCCAAGTTTGCATCATTTGCAACTTTACAATTTTGCATCATTTACACAAATTTGAACTTAGACCTCTCTTAGTGACTTTAATAAAAGGAAAAATGACTTAATTTATCTCATTACATTGTTAAATCATCAAATTTCAATCAAACTCCTATGGAAACATCAATTTGTGAAGGTGCTCCTGCACCAAAAGGTAACAATAGAAATCAAACATTCCAACCATGACATCAAAACTGACATACATAAATCCACCAAGGACTCTCAAATGTATAAGATCACTATACTTAGGTGTATGGGTAGCATAGGGAATAAGTTCCAACTTAGGCTCACACCCTTATAAAAAGTATCCACATAATAATTTTAACATACTCAATAAGAAGTACAAAGTCACCCAAATCATGTGGGGAGATCACATACACCAAACATGATTTTCATGCTAGCAATTTGTATCTAAATTGCATAAAAATGGTTTTCACTAAAAAAGCCATAACTTTTTCAAAACAAAACCTTTTTCTAATTTTTAAAATGTGTTAGAAATATGATAGAGAGATCCATAAAACCCATAACATAGTTTTATAATAAATTTCTTGAACATGCTTTTATAATGGAAATATAATCACAAGTAACACATTATTCTAAAAATAGCAGCAGAAATAAACAGTCACTAATTAATACATATCTCAGAATTGGAGAACTTTGTAATTCTTTTTTACAAGATTTAAAAACTTTGTTGCACAACATCCCTAGAATTTTCAGAGAAACCCAGTTTTTAAAACTAAAGTTATTTAAGATGTAACAGATTAGTTTTTCTCCTCATGACAATTTTACTACTTATAACTTTTTTCCAAAAAATTATTTTGAAATAGAGTTCCAATAATAAAAGAAACATTATAAAAAATATAATTTGAATCCTTATAGCATATAGGTTCAATCCAAAAATTAAATATATGTTTGAACTCCATAAATGACATGATTCTTCTAAATTTCACTAGGTTTCTTCTTCCCCAAGCAACCCCAGTTTTGAACCTACAACTAGTTTCTGTAGATCAGGGAAAATTAGGGGAAGCACAAGAATCATCAATAGAAACCACAAAAATATCTAAATTCAAGCCATAAAGAGCCTAATGTAACAATGAAGCACAATATGACAATAGAAATCAAATGATAAAAGCCATAATATCTAAATTCCTATGCCAAGAATGATTCTCCTCCATTGCTCTTCTCAATTTTGCTTTTTTTGCTCTTAGATTCATAGCATGCAAGATATATGATCAGATCAATATGGATGTATGATAGAAAGAACTCAAGATAAATGATAGAAAAACATTGAAGATTATGATTGTGGTTTTGAGTGATTGCAAAATATTGAAGATTGTGGTTCTGTGGTTAACCTTGAAATGGAGATGAAGGCTTGCTTTTATAGAGGGCTTGGATTTGAATGAAGGGTGAGGATTGAAAGGTGAATTGTGTTATGTGGATGGCTAAGATTAAGAGATCAATTAATTCAAGGCTCCTTTAATTTAATAAAAGGTAGTGGTGTGACAAGTGTGTAGATAAGAATAGAGGTGACTTAATTGGTAATGTGACAAGGAATTTAATGAAGGTGGTAGTGTGACACATAATTCAAATAAAAAATTACTTAAATTTTGAGAGAGGGACATATATTGTGATGAGAATAAAGGTGAGGGCCAATTTAAATAAATATTTTATTTATTTAAATTGGAGGAAAGGATGAATTAATTAAATAAATATAGTTTATTAATTAATTGGTTAATGGGATGAATGAGATTAAAATGGGATTAGGATGGGAATTAGTTAAATAAATATGATTTATTTAACTAATTAGGTGATGAAAGGGGTATGTGAGGGTCCCAGGACAAAATGCCATAAGATGTCTCAAGTAATGTATCGACAAGGTGATGTTGTAAGACATGGTCAATTTTAGGTGTTTACATTTTGCCCCTCTTTGAGATGATGTTGTGACTAAAATAAGTAACATAATTTCAAAGAAGATAAGGTGTTGATAGAGGAAAAGGATGCCCTAGCCACTTGAAAGAGTGACAAGGAGGAATGGATGAAGAACTGGGATGATGATAGAAGGATAAGATGATGATGTAAGGATATGATGATGGGATGATGTAAGGATAGAATGATGATGTAAGGATAGGATAATGATGTAAGGATATGATGATGCCCCCTCAAGAGGACAGGTAGGTTGGAAGAACACATGTATGCTCTTGAAATGAAATGAAATGATAAGGATAGATAAGAAAATGGAGAATGCAAGATAAGGGATGGATGAAAGAGATGAATGACATGTTATGCTGCCATGAAGTGAGAAATCATATAGTTTGATATAACATTAGACATTATGCACCGAGGTATAAGGACTAGGGTGACGATGCGTCTTGTGCACCTAGTGTAATACAACCTTGTCTAGATGTATGAGGAAGAAAACTTAGAGCATTAAAGTCCTAATGCACAAAAAGTATGATATGACCTTAGATGGAAAGGATAATGCAAAACGCTATTCCAACATACACAAGATATGAATATTAGCTAGAAAGAGATGGATTTGATACAAATACAAGATAAAAAAGATAACACACACAAGCAAGCATGCATGCACAAATGATACAAAAACAAACAAGGTATTGCCCCTATTAAGCTGTAAACCCATAATTAATTGATGATTGATTGATGATGATTAAAATAGTGTTGTCATTGTGGAGAATGATATATCCCTAGATCAACACAAGGATGTGGGAAAGACATATCCCATTGATGATGATGGTGATGATTGATTGATTGATTAATTGATTGGGTTTACGACAAGATTAGGATCAAGACCAAGGGTGTGATTGGATAATTTTACAAGATTGATTGACTTGATAGGTATGGATCAAGGATGACTTGCATTTAGATTTATTTCTTGGATTGATTTGATTGGTTTTGATTTTTTTTGTATTTTGGGAATATTTGATTTCTTTGTATTTTTGGGAAATGATATTTGATATTTTTTGTATTTTTGAATGTTTTGATTTTTTTTGGATTTTTGGATGTTTTGGGATGGCATTGGATGATAATTTGGATAGTCTTTATGCTAGACACCAATGACAAGGGAAAAACCAAGTCTAGATGCAAGGATGGAGATAGAATGCAATGCATGGCTAAAAGAATGGGTGATAGTGAATGGGATGGAAGACTCATGATAGATGGATGGGTAAAAGGTTAAGCCATGGAATGGAAAGCTCATAATAAATGGATAGATAAAAGGATATCTGATAGTGGATGGATGGATGTATGCATCATAAGGCAGCTAGAATGTGATCTCCAAAGACTATGTCACATAAGAATAACATGCCCTATTCTAGGTGGAATGCTTAGGATTTTACTTGATAAATATTATGACAATAAGGTGATGATCTAGAATTGTTTGGAAAGGATGAGGTATATCAAGAGATATCCAAATCATTTATCAAAATTGTGCCCCCATATCTTTATCAAGATCAAAAGAAGGAAGGGAGGATGAATGGATTCAATATGATAAGTATATGGGTATAATGGATAAGTATGGTAGGATGGTATGGAAATGGTATGATGGGATGGATAGTTTGGACGAGACAATGTGCCCCCAAGTGTAAGTGACATAGATAATCAACCTACATATGATGCCTATTTGCTAGGTTTTCATCATGTTACTTATCCAAGGTGCCACCAAGGGTGGTTTTCACCATTGGAAAAGGGATTTCTCTTTACTATTTTGAATTTTTTTTCCTTTTTTCTTTCATTTTTTTTTCTTTATTTATGGGGGATATTTGGATGGGATAGGTGAATATGAATAAGAGGGACTCAAGTATCTAGTTCCATGAAATGTGGTAGTCCCATTAGAGACATGAATTTCATCGCATGGACCATATAAAATATCATTATGCTCATAGATGTTGGTAAGGGATTGCATGAAAGAGGGAGATGGATTAGGTAGATAGTGGATTATGAAAGGTTTATGCAAGGGTGGATGGGTGATAGTGGACTATGATGTGGATTATGGATGGTAGGATAATGGATTATGATATGATTAGGTATGGAAGAATAGGGGATTGTGAGGTTTATGGTAGGGTAGGATAGTGGATTATGATGTGGATTATGGATGGATTCATGGAAAAGCATGAACCGTAGGAAAGTGATGGGGAAGATATGTAAGATAGTGGATGAAGGATGGGGAGATGGAAGTATGTGAAAATGTCATGGAATGGAAAGGAACCAAGACCAATGGTTGCACACACCATGATAAACATTGAATCTTTTGATTTGGGGGAGATGTAGGAAGCAATGGACATGTTTTCTTAGAGTATGGGTGATGTAGAAATTTAGGTACCCACATAGACTTAGAATTTTTATGATTTTTGTTTTTCTTGTGGGATGAAGGAGTTTGAGATTTTTGAACGGAATGGGATTTTTGGAATTTTTGGATGGAAGAGGATTGTTGAGATTTTTGAGATGTGGATGCTTCATTTGAATTTATTTCCTTTTGCTTAAGTACTCAAACCATTTTAGTTTTGGTCTTTTCTTTTGGAGGTATGGGCTTGTGTAGCCTTTTGGATGGATTTTGCTTTAATTCTTTGTATTTGTGCCCTAAGGCATGAGGATTTTTATGATTTATTGCTTTATAGAAGGAGACATCCAAATTTTTATTTTATAATCCCATAGGGTTTGGTGGAAGCATCTTGTTTAGATGATGTGTGCATTGATTGGTCATGATTGGGATTTTTAGAGGACTTATGGATGGAGGGATAAAAAGTGGATTTCTGGATAAATGGATAAGGGGATTTAAGGATAGGGCTATTAGGCATTGGGAGAAGTGGAGGTAGAGTGGATGGTGGGATATTAGGAGTTGGAAGTAGTGGAGGTAAAGTGGATGGTGGAAGGTGTATGGCCACATGCTTTTGGGGTTTGTATGATAATGGAGGAGGAATGGAAACATATGCTTTGGGAGTATGATGTGGTTTATGATGGAAATGAGTAGATTTAGGAGGCATGGTGATAGTACCAACATCTTGAGATTATTTTCCTTGGTGTGTATATCCAAGGCCATATGAGTGTGTAGGGACTTTGACATGGATAGGCTCCAAAATACCTTATTCATGAAGGCCTAAGCCTTTACCTTGGTAGTTCATTTTTTGGAGTATGCGATGGACAATGGCATTATGGATGCTTTGGACACTAGACTTGAGCTCATTATTTGATGGAGAGGATGAGGTGATGGATAAAGGTTGTGTCTTCCCTAGGGAAGAACATTCATGGATGAAGGTGGTAAGACCAAGGGGATATGTTGGTGGGTTTGTAATATGGTTGATAGTGGATGAGTAAGGATCATTAGGATTTTGATTATCATTATGCTCACTAAGATCCAAGCTATTTGTTTGATCATGTATGTCTGTAGATCATGGGTAGGGCTAGATGGAAGATGGATAGAAGTACTTTGGATATCTTTCTCATAGATAGTTGTGGGATTATGGATGGGTGGAGTGATAATATTTTGACCATGGAATGTAATGCAATAGGTACTCCCTCCATGACACACAACTCAAAACTCACAACACAAATTATGTTTCATTTTATTGAAATAAAAACTCTTATACAATCTACAAATCTCCAACAAACAAATCTTCAAACAGAGACAAACAATGGCCTTCATGGCCTCTCAACTCTATCTGGTTTACCTCATTCTCTTCAAACTTGTACATAAGTCCTTTCACATTCCTCTGAAATCTGCAACAACAATCAACTACTTTCCTTTGAATAAATCAGCCTCTACATGAGGCATCTCCCCTCTGCTAGGCACCTTCCTTGCCTTTTCTCACACCCCCTTTTAAATCTACATTTCTTTCTCTACTTATGGAGATAGGAATCTTCCCCAAATGCTCTCTATTGGGCACCGCTCTTCTATCTTTTTTTGGCATTTAAAAATATTGATTTTAATTTCTACGACAAGCTCTTTTCAATGCCCTTCTTTAGAATAAAATCTAACTTTTGTTTTTTGTTTGCCTCCAACTCTTCACATACTAATTTGGCATTTTATTTTCTTTATTTTCAATTGAAATAATTCCAACTAAATCCCCAAGAGGCATCTCTTTTTTTTCTTTTAATTTTTTGTTTTAAACAAGTTACAATTTCCTCTAGTGAGACGTCACACTTCCCACATTGGTGCTTCCTATTCTTATTTGAATTCTTCTTTTAATTCCCATCAACCTCCCTTCACTTCAAATGCATCAAAGAATAAAATAAAATATCCCAAATGATACCTTATGAAGCTATGCCAAAAATTTCATTTGTTTGACTACGATAATGCGTGAAATTGGGTGCTAGCAAGCGAAAAACTCAAAGTTTTTCATTTCACCTAAAAATTTGCTCAAAGGTGTGTTATGACCCCCTCAAGTCCTCTACAAAAGGATTTCACTCCAGCCCTCATAAATTTTGAAATTTTAAAATTTTCATAAATTGACGACATACTTTCAACATTATTGACACCAATTTCTGACATTAATTTCTCTCAAACTATGATAGATTTAACTTCAATTCTTTTTGCACTTTCAAGATGGTACCTCCAAGAATGTCCTTGCAAAGGATTTTGCTCTAGCTCTTATGGATCTTTAGGAATACATTCCACAAAATTACCTGCGGAGTGTCAAAGTCAAAGTATGACAAAAACTTAATTTGATCAAATCTGATTATTTTACTTGCACCCCAAGGCTAAGAGATGCCAAAATAGACCCAAGCAAACCAAAACTGAAATAAACAACTAGAAATCTTTTTGGGTGATGTCAATTGCTCATTCGCTTGGGATGCTCTTGCATCAGAATGCATAAAGTTGACTAAGAGGATCATCATGGCTTTCTTGATTATAGATAGGATCTTGATCATAGAGGGGAGCTTGATCATAAATAGGATTAAGTGTGATATGTATGGGATCAATTTTCTCATGGATAGGGTCATCGTCATAAATAATGTCTTGATCATAAAGAAGGTATAGGTTGTGGATGAGTTGAATGGAAGGGCTTTGATCTTGATTTGTATTAGGTGCTAATGGTTCCACATGCTTAGGACTAGACCCTTGACATAGTTCTTGGTTTGGAATGGAAGTGGAGGTGAGAGACTCTTGGATAGGCTTGATAGGTTCTTGACAATCACCAACATGAGGGTACAATGGATCTTGACTTAGACTCGTTAAGGAAGACTCTTCAATATGATTTATGGATTGTGGATTACATGATGTATAAATGAAGGATTAGACATGGTGTTTGAAGGCTCTTGGAAAGGCTCAAGGATAGGTGTTTGGTGACATAGTTGATTCCTTGCTAGTAGCCATTGGATCACATCCTTCATAAGTGTATAGGTGGATGGACAATATAATGGATGGATAATAATGGTGGATGGTGTAGGATTATTATTAGGATTTGGAGAAATAATAGGGGTATTGGATACATTAGGA
This sequence comes from Cunninghamia lanceolata, assembly GCA_027924645.1. Classification (NCBI taxonomy): domain Eukaryota; kingdom Viridiplantae; phylum Streptophyta; class Pinopsida; order Cupressales; family Cupressaceae; genus Cunninghamia; species Cunninghamia lanceolata. The sequence continues at coordinate 395,868 of BSBN01000135.1, read as the reverse complement.
TTAGGGGTGGATAGATCCCATGGTGGAGAGATAAAAAGGATGGAAGATGTTGTAGGCTTAGGATTTTGATTTTGATTTTATGGAGGGTCAAAGGGATTGGATGAATTGGTATTGGGATTGCTTGTGCTAGATGGGTTTGACATCAAATGAGTGGATTTGGATGACCCCATAGATTTGCTTTTGTATGATTTGAATTTAGGGCATGGAGTTGATGGAGGATTAGATAGTGAGGAGGATAATAAAGGGCTTGATGGACTAGAAGGTGGAGGAAGCAATTAATTAGGATTGGGGGTACATGGTAGTGTTGGTATAGGACTAGTAGGCTTTGGGATAGGCATTTGATTGGATGATGATGGAGAATGCCTATAGGATGCATAAGATAGAGTGGTGTTCCCCTTCTCAAAGGTAGCATGAGGACTTAAGGATGCTTGATCTTGTTGCAAAGGGTAACTTAGGCTCGCATGTTCTTTTCGTGAATACCCTTGATAGGCTTGTGAATGACTTTGGTGGTGCGGTGAGATGGTGGGATATGTAGGTGGAAGACCTTGGGGTATGGATTGATGTGGATGTCTTTGGGATGTAAATTGAAATGGGTGTTCTTGGGATGTGAATTGATATGGATGTTCTTGGGATGTGAATTGATATGGATGTTGGTTAACATTAAAAGAAGTGGGATAGGTTGATGTAGAATTGACATGATATGGGGATGGACTAGGTTGGTATGATGATGAAGGTGACACATAGGATTGAGGTGAAATTTGTTGATGTTGTGGTTGTGTTTGTTGGGTTTGGGATTGGTGGGTGGCTATGAGTTGTTGGATTTTGACTAGGAGTTTTTGTATTTGAGGTGGTTAGTTTTGTTGCAGTTGTTGGATGATGGCTTGTAGTTGTTGTATGGTTTGTTGGTCGAGGGGTTGTGGTATTTGGGCTAGTTGGTGAAGTGTTTGGATGATGGCTTGTAGTTGTTGTGCTAGGATCTTTTTCTCTAGTGTTGGGATGGAGTTACACATATGTTGAAGTCTTCATATTTCAGCTTGTTATTCCAAATATGCATCATAATCTGCAAGATTCTCATCATCATTGGAGCTATAAGGAGGGCCTCCTTGAATTGTGATTTTGGGTATTTGTATTTCGGCTTGTTGTTCAAGATATGCATCATAATCTACAAGGTTCTCTTGTTTAGAAGATTCATCGTATTCTACAAGGACCTCATAATCATTGGAACCAAATTCAAGACCTCCTATTATGACTAGGGGTTTCCTATTGATTATGAGTTTAGTAAGCTTCTTTTTTATTGTCACAACCATTTTGACAAGTGATGGATTAGAACTAGGATATGAGGTGGATAACTTGGATGATGGGGATGATGAGATTGATATATGGATGAAAAGGATTGGATAAGTGACTAGGATGATGTGGAATGATGCCCGCTCAAGAGGATAGGTGGGGGTGAAAGACATGGGTAGACTCTCAAAATGAAAGGGGTGGATAATGATTATGGTGATGTGGATATGACAAGTAGGATTATTAGGATTTGGATTTCTATGAGGATAAAGGTGATTTGGCTGAGGATGGATGTGATGATAGGATTGTTTAGAATGATGTGGAATGTGTTGATGTTGATAGCTTGACATTGGCAAATTTCAAACAAAAGATTTCACATGTACATGCATGAATCACACACACAAGACACAATATCAAGTTTGACTTTCAAGATTGATTGTTATGACTATGAAGGCACTTGAAGACACATCAACAATCCTAATATTAGTCAAGTGGGTGTGGCCAAAAGGTCTTAGTCTAGGATGCACAAGTTTGCCTAAGGATGTCCCCAATGTACACAAGGTGTAGGGGGCCCAATTCCATGATATGAAAGTGAAATAATGCCACATATCTGGGAGAAAGGGGTAACCCATCCTTCACCCTCACTTCCCTAGGGTATAACGTTCTTGGGGGCTTAGCTTGAATGAAAAGATTTCAACTTCAAAGAGGTGTGTCTTTCGATTCACTCCTCGCTTTTTAGACTCTGTCAGAACGCTAGAGTTGAGGTCATCCTTTGGAGTGGTGTGTCTCCAAGAAGGCCTCCTAGGAAGGGTGACAAAAACAATTTGAGTGGATGCTTTTGATCTCCAAGGTCACCTTGCAGTGTGAGGAGAGCACACACACACTAGATTCACACTTGCAATGTTAATTTCCCCTTAGCAAGTGAAATGTATGTTGTGAATATGAATAGATGAAAGATGTTTTTGATTCTCAAGATCACATGAAGTGCATGAGAAGAGAATACACACCCTTAATCACACTTAAATACACCAAACAATTCAAGCACAAGTTTATTTTATGCCCAAAGACAAATGTGATAATGAAGACACAAGTTTTTTTAAGCCTAATTTCAAAGTGTGATTGCAAACAATTGTTCATTTTAAGCCCAAATCGAAGTGTGATGATAAACAATGATTTTGATGAAATAAAAAATAAGAGTTGGATTGAGTGCACCTAGAAATATTGTCTTTAGATTTGATGTTGATGTTGAAACTGATGTTGTACAATTCCTTATGTCCTCCTAGATTCCCCCAAAACAAAAGGAAAAACAAAGAAACTTGTAAACCAATGTGTTGGGTGAAAAAGAAGAAATCTGATGAAATTTTGATAAAGGTGATCAGTAACAAAAAAATAGATTATATGATTAGAACCTACATGAAATTCTATGTTATTTCAAAAAATAATTCGTGAAAATCAGATAAAATTTGCTTAAGATATGATCGTTTAAAGTTTGCAAATAAGGTTGACTTTGAATAAAAATACTTGATGAATCTGATAAAATCACCTAATAAAACCTTTTCCATAGTGAAGCTGGGTGAACCAGCCCTCCAATGCCACTAGTTTTGTGAAAATAGGACTTGTTATGAGAAAGTTATGATGGAAAGAAAAAATAGCCCTTTTAGGGCTTAAAAGGGATGAGGACAAGCCTAGCGGTTGTTGCCCCAAGATTTAAACCTAAAAATTTTCAAATTTTAGTACATGGACTGATACACAATCCTCTTTAAAGTATAATCATCACCTTGTCCTAATCTAGTCTTTTTCCATCCAAAATGTTTAAAAGTCTTTGAGACATTTTTATGAAGTCTTCATCAGGCATTTTTCAAGTTCATGAATCCTTTGTTTCCTTGACTTATATTCTTAAGTTCAAGAAATGGCTGACTTCCCAACTTCTCCTTTGTGTCAGGGAAGTTCAAAGTTTTTGAACAATGCTCTATCAGTTCAAAGGTTCATAAAAGCACCGATGATCCGACTTCATTGTCAGAGGTTCTAAAAATCCTGGAACTCCCGACATGTGATTCAATGGTTTTGCTTTTTCACGACTCTACAACTCTTCAACAAATTCTTAGTTTTCAAAGCATTGTCAGCTCATTTGCTCATTTATATGGCATATCATGAGAATGTCTTTTCAGGAGTTATGAAATGCAAGCTCAATATTGAGACTCATTTCTCAAAGTACAAAATCAATGATGCATTAATTACCTCTTAAATGACAAGTATAATGAAATTCACTAAGGTGGTAGTATTGATATCATTAGGATAAATTCATAATTACTTATTGTTGTAATTAAATTAACTTGACCATAGAAAAAGGTGACGGTCCTCTCTAGTTTTAGTCTTGCTTATCAACCAAGTCATCTTTCAGAATGGGACTTACTACGAATAATGAAATTTGGGATGATGAGCCTATGCCTGTCCTACAACCTGATTTACACTAGCCTGAGGAGGAGTAGATTGATATCATTTTGAAGTTGCGCATAGTTGTATGGAAGGAGAAAACTAGCTATGCTAAATATCGCAGGGTAATTTTCATTCTAAAGGAGGAAGAAGAACGTACTAAATTACATAATCTTTTTATGGAAATACAACTAGAATTAGGAATCACCCCCATACTCGGGGAAGTCTAATGCCACTTGTTTAGCATGCATGATATCTTTTTTATGTAATGTAACTATTTCCATTTTGAAGTCACTTTCTTGATAGCAGTTACTTAAAAGACCGTTGTGGACAGTTACGAGAAGATATAATTTTGGGTTTTGAGAAATTATAAAAGGACAATGGGGAGGGGAAGGCATCTTTTTTTGGCTATCTATGAATAGGGGAAGGGGAGCAAGTTTATCCTATTTTTCCAGTTATCTTTTTCTTAGATCATCTTATGTATCAAGGCATTGCAGAAACTTTGAGTTTTGTTATATTGAAATAATGAAGAACTACTTATAGAACTTTGTGTCTCTAAATATATTCTATGATTGCAATTGTTCTTGTGTCAATCTGTAATCTGTCTTCATTATTGCTTCTGTTATGTTGGCATGTGTTGAAGAAAATAACTGTATCTTTTTATCAATCTATCATTGTTCATGGGTGTCAAGTAAATGGACTTTGTATCATTTATTTACATTCATTTCTTTTCGAATTAATTCTTCACATTCACTTTCATGGTTATGGGTGGGTGTTAGTTTACCTTTCTTGCTTTCTAGTCAAAAACATACCCTATTTTTCATTCCTTGGAAATCACTCGAAGGTAGCTACACCTTGTAAAATAAGCAGAGAGCACTCACATATACCATTGCAAGTGACTCAATTGTTGGTTTGTTTGTCATTCTTATGGGTGAGGGAGTATAAATCTAAAGTGACAAATTTGTTAACCAACAATGATTAAGAAAACCACTAGTGGTTATGGGACGACATGGCCACAAGGGGTGGTCAAGGGTAGTGGTTACAGGCTGGTGGTTAAGGTGATAGTTAATGTTAAGGTAGAGCCCCTAGTCACCAATGTGACTAGGGCTCGAAAAAATAGAAATAGAAGAGAGGGTGCGGGCCTGGTCACGAATGTGACCACAGGCTGCGGGTATTGGAGTTTAAGTGGTATAGTCAGTGACTAAGCCACCAATCAAAGTGACTAAGCTGATGAAGCCAACAATCAAGGGACTGAGGTGATAAAGCCAAAAGATTTGAAAGGGTCAAAAGTTTAACAATAGTGAGGGGAATTGAAAGGGTTGACCGGGGATTGTTTGATATGGTCGGCATCAGGTGACTAGTAGTTGGCAGGAGTGGGAGTGTTGGAGGCTGAGAGGAGGTTAAGGGGAATATGGTCAGCTAGGTGTACGTGGTTTGTTGAAGCAACAAAAATTAATAAGAAGTCATAGAAAACAAGGCGACAATATGGTGGACCTACGGTTAAATGAAGAATCCAGCGGATGATGGAATGTGGCAGGAGGTGAGTGAAAGGTGGTGTCGATAGGAGTTAAGAGAAGGTTGAGGGTTTAGACGACAAGGACCTAAGGAGTTTTAGATGGTTTAGCAGATGGAAGGAGTACTGATGTCAAATGGAATTGGGGTGGCAACCAATAAATCCTAAAGCTATAGGGGTTTTGCAAAGGTCAACAGGGGTTTTGGATGAGATGAATGATGTAGGATTGTGCAAGAACAAAAAATAGTTGATAGACAAAGAATATAAATCCATAGAGGGATAAGAAACTTGTGCAAAAAACCAAAAAACTATAATCAAAGACTGCAACCCACAGATGCTCCTGTGCAGGTTGTATAGATCCATACGGTATGACCCTACAATAGGGGCAAAAATACAAAAAAATTCAAAAAATTTATAGTTTTGAAAATAAGGAGTGTTTCATATGAATCTTCACTTACGAGGCCTCCTGAATGCGATGGTGAGGTCAGATCTAGGCTAGAAAGCAACCTGCAAAAGAAGATTACAAAAACTTGACAAAAATATGTTAAATTTGCAAATTTAAACACACAAATCTACAAAAGGTGAGGGTTAGAACAACAAGCATGCTAGAAACGTGCATGGAAAAATGGACTAAAGGTAATATGAGAGATAATGACAACAAACCCAATACCTTTACCTTCAAACCAAGTCCTCAACACATGATAGAACGAAGTGGATGCACCCTAATCTACTAGATATGTTCTAGATGAATGATTGATAGTGAGATGTTGATTGCTCATGATTTTTGCAACATAATGATAGATAGAAGACAATGGATATGGAGATCTAGAGTGATTTTGACAGCATGATGTTGCTTGAAGATGGATCCCCAAATGGCTTGGGTGAGGCTTGATTTATAGGAGATGAGGGATAAGGATTGATGGCTAAGATTGAAAGGTGAATTGTGTGATGTGGATGACTATGATTAAGAGATCATTTAATTCAAGGCCCCTTTCATTTAATAAAAGGTAGTGGTGTGACAAGAGTGCGGAGAGGAAGAGAGGTGACCTAATTTAAATAATAAAATCATTTAAATTAGTTGGTAGTGTGACAAGGCATTTAATGAAGGTGGTATTGTGACACACAATTCAAATAAAAATTTACTTAAATTATGAGAGAGGGACATGTGTTGTGATGGGAATAAAATTGAGGGCTAATTTAAATAAATATTTTATTTATTTAAATTGGAGGAAAGGAGGAATTAATTAAATAAATTTAATTTATTTAATTAATTGGTTAATGGGATGAATGAGATTAAAATGGGATTAGGATGGGAATTGGTTAAATAAATATTATTTATTTAACTAATTAGGTGATGAAAAGGGCATGTGAGGGTCCTCGGACAAAATGTCATAAGATGTCTCAAGTAATGTATCTACAAGGTGATGTTGTAAGACATGGTCAATTTTAGGTGTCTACAGTTTCTTTCCAAATTGAACAATGTGAAAGTAATTGTTTTGATTCATATTTTCCTATCATTTTTAGAATTAAAATATGATTAACAAATAAATTCATTTTCATCAAAGAAATTTAAATTGATTGATTAACCAAAGTAAATATTTATTAAAGCCTTCTGTGATAAGAATCCTATCTCAATCCTTGTAGTAATTTGTTAATCAATTGAGATGAATTCAAAAATGATCCACAAACAATAATAATTCTTCTTCATAAAAAGCACTTCCAAATCCTTAAGCTTCAATAACCTATTTTTCCTCTTCTTCTAAATTGCATAATAAAATTGATAACAAAAAATAATGAAAATAAAACTAATCCTGTTCTTTTAATAAATCTTCTTTTTCTTTCAAAAACCTAAAAAGAAAAATATTTAATATTATATTCTTAATAAAAGCAAAATAATATTAAAATATCTTTATTCATATTCATACACATTCTTTTTTAAAAACAATAATATTAAAAATAGTATCTTTACTAATTCTATCCAAATAAAAGAATTCACTTAAAACTTATATTATAAAATTATATTTTCTAATTCACAATAAAATAAATAAAATAATTTATTTTCTAAATTCTTAAAATAAACTTGGTCATTAAATATTAGTTTTATAAATAAAAAACTAGATAAAAAATCTCTTATTCTTTTCTTTTTCTAAATTGAAACAAAACATAATTATTTATTTCTAAATTCTAAAATAAAAGATTGCACATAAGAAATTTTTTGTTTATAATAATTAAATAATTGAAATACAAATTGCATTAACTTTATTTTTGAAACTATGGAAACTATAATTATCTAACCAAATAATTAATTTAAAATAAAATCGAAGCAACGAATACATAATTAGCTTTATCTATTTATTTCATTTTTCTAATTAACCTTAAGAATTAATAATCAAATAATAAATAGAATTACTTCTATGCACTTGAAAATAAATTAATTATGACACTAATTAATTTATTTCTATTTAATTATTTATCTTAATTTAATCATTACTTAATTGTCCACACCATTGGATTATTTCAGGACACTTTAGCACCAGGACCTAGTTCACTTTCCCTGATACTTGTATTTGTAGCACAACATAATCTTGCCACACATACCTTAGTAGCATTGTTACGAAATAATATAATCATATAATCACCTTTATACAATTAACTGTGATAATGAAATCATACATTATGCACACAATGCATTAATCAACACTTTACACTCACCATAATTCAATAGATCTTATCTAATTTAACCATAAAATTGAAGCATCATACACTCACAAAGAAATTAGAAATGAGGGATGTTACAAAGACACAAACTTTCTTTCATCCATATACACATCATTATCACAACCTACAATCAACTCAAAGCCTCCATCCACCAAAGAAGTTTTCTTATCTCTTAGAAGACTAAATATTCTTTGAACCTAGGAAAAATTTACCAACAACCCCTTTACTACTATTTTAAATAGAAGGATTTTGCTTAAAAGAGGTAAATAAATGCCTTGAGTTTTATAAATCATCTAAAAACCTTTTATTATTCTCATTAACATTATAAACTTGAGAAGGTAGATTAGAAGTAATGGGAGACTTATCTAGACAAGAAGGAACCATAGAGGTAGTAGGAGTAACAATATAATCTTCAATCTTTCCTTGACAATATGAGGAGGAAAAATCTTATCATCTTTACTTTCAACACCCATATTAATATCACCAGAGGTATCAATTTGACTCACATTAGAATTACTAATTACATTTCCATTTAGAAGAGGACAAGCTAACCTCACATAACCATCTTTTTTACAATAAAAAATGTATTTAAATGTTTGCATAGACCCATATAAAGGAACAAAGATAAAATCCGGAAGACATAAATCATGCTTCAATGAAATTAAAATTCTAGACTTCATATAAGGGAGATATACCCTTGTATTCTCCAATTTTATAATTTCACCTAGTGGTTTAAGAATTTGAGGCAATAAAAATCACAAAGACAAAGGGACATTACACAACTCAACCCATTTTGGTGAAGAATTCAAAACCACATCATCTAGATTTACAATAGGGTTCCATGCAAAGGATTGAAAAAAGATTTGACAACATTCCAAAACCCCTTATATTGCACTCCATTATTTCTAAGACAAATAAAAAAAAGTCTTTTCTACAACATTCTACAAAACATTACATAAAGACCTAATTTCTTGCCCCAAACAAAATATAACCAATCATCAAAGAACTTTTGCAAAGGAATAACATTAGAAGTTAAGTAAACAAAAAATACCAACAAATTTAATCCTAAGCTCTTCTTTGTTAAAAATGCCAACCATTTCTTCATTAGGAACAAAGGATAAAGTAACTACATGCTTACCATTTGAGCCTTCATCTTGGCCTTGTGCTTGAATGGGCTCTCCTTTTTGCACCAAAAACTATGTGCCTTGACTAACCAATAGCCTATTGCTAGCAACAAGAACATCTTTAAAAGATTTACTACCAATAATACCAATATTAGAAAACTTAATGCTTCCCATCCCAATAGCATTTAGATGACCCAAACTAAACCTCCACACCCCCAAATTAAGTGTGAGAGTTAAGAGAATAAAGAGGATTTGACAACCACAAAGCCACCATTCCAAATTTAAAAAAAAATATAACCTACCAAAAAAAACCTTGATATAAGAAAAAAACTAAAGATAAGTAAAGCATAGAAAACTAAGTGACCATGGAGACCAAATAAACACAAAGAAGAGAGCTTAATGATGATTATAATGGAGGATGAGCTTTTGACTTCCACCAACAACATCCAACACCAGCTCCCTTTCTATCCCTCTAGTTTTATTTTTAATAAATGACTTCTATTATAAGTATAAAACATTTTTACAAATAAAAAAACCAGGTAGAAGAAGTCACACCCCAATGTCCAAATTAGACCAAGCCTGAACTAATAAATTGAAAGAGACAAAACAAAGCCACTAAATGGTGAGACTATACCACTAGGGAGTGGAAGGAAGTCACAACTATCTAGTTCACTCATACATCAGTGGGGTTTATGCCATCAAGAACATGCTCTTAGATAGTAATCACACCCTCCTCATTTTCTTCCTCTATAGGAATCTAAATATCATGAATAAGATAAATGACCAATGCAAGGTGAGGGAGCTTGCTAGTGTCCAACCATCTAGAAGCCCCTCAATCATGAGGCTAAGAAGAGGCTAAAGATGGATGTGAGAGCTAAGAGTATCCATTAGTAGATTGATCCTTGACTCTTGTTGAAGGGGGTTGGGAAGCATGTGACTAAGAGTCAAGGAATCCCCAAGCATTTTGATTGCATCCATCTTAATTTCCATGGAGAGGAGACTGTAACCTACTGGAAATAAGAGTCGATGGGATTGGCAACCATACATGTATAGATGTGCCACCTCAAGTATAATTTTGTTTTCTTGCACCTAAATTTTTATAAGAACATTGGAACATATCATAGACTTAGTAAAAGTGAGAAATAAATGTTTATAGAAGAACCAAAGAATATGGTAGAGTTTTTGTGTTTCCAAATGCTGAAAAGAACTTCCAACCTAAAAGAATACCAAATCTAGGTGAATTTAGTAGGAAGTTTGGTAATTTTCCTATTAAAACCATATTCCATGAAAAAGAATTAGGCGTAAAAATCATGAAAAAGTCATGAATCCAATTCCAAGCTTCTTGAGATTTGGGACAAAACCAAAAAAGGTGCATGATAGTCTCCTATTATCCATAGAATGGGCAACAAGATTTGAAAACTCCTAGATGAGTTAATCTAGTACCAATGGGAAGGCCCTAATAAAGAATGCACTAGACAAAATGGGCAATCTTTGTTTCAAAATACTTTTGATTCGAATAACTTAAAATTTGATTACCATCATATTTAAAAAAATATATAGTGATAGATTAATTCTAATATAAATGTCACATCTAGGAATAATTTTAGACATATACAAGCATTTGATAACTATTTACTTACTACATCTAACTAAAGGAGAATTTATCATAAGTTTAAAATATATTTAAATTTTTAGCTTAATTATTTTTTAGATGAATTAATGAGAATTTTTTAGAGGATGGCACACTTGGATTAAAAAGCATCAATACACTAAATGAATAAATTATCACTTAGAATAATATAGAATATAGAAACATGTTAATTACAAGCCAGCAAACTTTACTAATAAGCCCTAATGAGCCACTACTATTATTAACAATGACCATAAGGTCTCACATGATTTTAAATTTGGTTTTCTTATTTGACATAGAGTTCTGGCGCAGGAGCACCTAGAAAAATCATGTTTTGTGTTGTAATAAGGTCTATTTGACCAATGCATGTCATTTTAGTTTGTATCTAGGTTCTTCAAGACCTAGAACCAATTTTGTAAGTCCCAAGTGACTTAGGACACATTTGTCAAATTGTTAATCACATAATGCCAAAACAGGGCAGTAGGACAGTTTGGGACACAAGACGGTTGGTCTCCCAACTGTTTGAATCGGTTGGTTTTCCTCAAGGCGAGTTGATAAACCTAGAGGAATGAACCAAAATAATGATGGGGAAAAGGCAGTGAATGTGAGTGTGTATTGTTGTTGAACTACATCTTTGAGGAATTCTAAGAAGGAATAAAATCATTATGTTCTGTCAATCTAGGTTTTGTTCTCTGTAACTTTAAATCATGTAACTATAGATTTCTATTTGAAGTGTAATTCTTTCTATACATACCATTGTTGAAATATGTCAGTGTGATGCATTCCATTGGTAGTTTTCTTCCATGAATGAGTGGAATGGCTTCACAATGTACAGATCCATTTTGTTATGTTTCATTTTTGTTGTTCTATGAGACAGTGCAGAAAGTCCGGGTAAGCTATTCTGTGCAGTAGTTTACCTAGCATCCCCATGTGCTAGGATTCGGTTGAAAGAGTAGATGAACTGTAGAGTTAGAGAGACACCTAGGCCATCGTTGGTAAGACCGGGACCATCGAGGAGTAAATCAGCCATCAAGCCGACAATGGTTGTTTGACCGAAATGAGGAGACGGAGAGATTTCTATCGGCGTGAGTTCTGTTTCGTTTCACTGAAGAAAGTTCCAAGTGAGCCATCGGTGTGTATCCGACCATCGAAGTGAGTTTTGGGGTTCTGGATGATAGTGATTTTCTTGCCGATAGTGGCATCGACGTATCACCAGAACCAATGGCTGAGTCCCACCGAAACCGTGTTGTTCTACCGAAGTCAAATGGAGTCAAGGTGACAATGTTATCAGAGTATCAGGTTGATAATATTTGGCTCCACCGATAGGCATATGTCTTGCCGAAACCGTGATGGCAAATGCTAATTTGTCTTAGTCACATCGGGGTGAAAAGAAGTCAAGCCTCACCGATAGGAGGTATCGGAAAGACTTGGTGTTTGGAAAAATAGTTCCAAAGTTTGCCAATAGTGTAGAGCCTCACCGAAGATAATAGTATCGACGTATCGGCCAATGGAAGGTTTAGTTCACCGATGGTATTAAGTCTCACCGACATCAAGAGTTGGTCTCATCACTGTATTGGCCAGACGAGGATGAGGGTTCTACCGATAACATTAAGTTATACTGAAAACAAATAAGGAAGAGTCATCGATGTATCGCCTAGACAGTTTCTGAAGAGGCCGATGGGGTAAGTCTTGCCGATAACAAAAGATGAAGGGAAGATCGCTAATACAGAGGAAGGACTCTCACCGAGGGTTCCAGAAGTCAATTTTGATTAGTTGTGCACTTTCACTGAGTGCTCCTCATCATATTGGTATCAGAGCCATAAAAGGTTCTGTTGTTGATTTGGTATATGTCAGAAGAGGAGAGCAAAGGAGAGGCTAGAATATGCCTCCAAAGGGGATGACCACCAAAGTGGTCAAGAAATTTAAGGAGATGGAAGAGAAGATCAAAACTGGAGTCAGGGAAGCACTCCAAGAAGAATTAAAGGCATTGAAGATAGGAAAAAGGATAGAGGACGGTTCAGATGAAGAGGAAGAGAACGAGGAACAAGAAGAGGAACAAGAAGAGGCAGAGATACCGGCTGATCAAAAGTATTTCCTGGAAGCCATTAAGGCTATTGGCAAGGACTCTTTGAAGGCTCAAATAGATATCCCCATGTTCAATGGAAAGATGAATGCTGATGAAGTCATGGAATGGATTGAGGCTGTAAACAACTACTTCGAATACAAGGAAGTTCCTGAGAATAAGAGAGTTAAATTTGCAAAAACTAAACTAAAAGGTGCTGCCCTTACATGGTGGAATTACACCCAAGGAGAAAGGGTAAATAATGGGAAGAGTATGATCTCTTCATGGAGTAGAATACTGGAGAAGATCAAGTCCGAGTTCCTTCCATCTAACTACGAGGTGCAGATTTATAGGAAAATGTAGAACCTCAAGAAAAAAGATATGGATGTAGCTACTTACATCGAGGAGTTTCACAAATACACTCTTCGTTGTGGGTACATGGAGGAGGGAAAAGCTAAGGTGGTTAGGTATCTAAATGGTTTGAGGTTCAATATTCAAGATGAGATAAGTTTTTTGACCCCTAAAACTGTGGAAAAATGCTTTCAAGTAGCATTAAGAACTGAAGAGAAGCTGAAGAGGAAAGGTGAGTAGCAAGGTAGACGAAGAGGTGGCAGAAATTTTAGAGGCAGAGGCAGTTTTGGAGGAAGAAGTCCTAACTAGAGGCCTAATGGTGAGTCTAGCCAAGGAGAGCAAGTTGGGGACTCAAGTAGTAGAGGAGGCTACTAAGGAAGGCCTAATGGAAGAGGTGGGACAAATGGATCAGGTAGAGGATCCAAGTTCTCCAATATGAGATGTTATAACTACAATCAGATAGGGCACCTAGCCTACAAGTGTCCAGAGAAGGCCTCAACTTCTCATGGTAATGAGAGAAGAACCACATTGACTCAAGAGGATACAGGGAGTGTGACATCTCCTGAAGTGAATTTGACATCAGATATGGGAGAAAATTTGATGATCAAGAGGATGCTGCTCAAAGAACCAGTGCAAACTGAATCGTCACAAAGAAGAGCTTTGTTCAGAGTCAACTGCAAGATCCAAGGTAAGGTTTGTAAATTATTATTGACTTTGGTTCTACTGACAATATTATATCTTTGGAAGTAGAAGATAAATTGAAATTAGAAAAGATACCCCATAGCTGTCCATATAGGGTCAATTGGTTAAACAAGGGACAACATATAGTCATCAATGAACAAGCATGGGTAGAATCCAGTATTGGGGGGTATAGAGACAAGATTTTGTGTGACATCCTTCCAATGGATGCTTGCCATCTTTTGTTGGGTAGACCATGGTAGTTTGATAGAAAGGCTCATCATGATGGAGAAAAGAATGCTTACTCATTCCAAAAGGATGGTGTGACTTATAGGATACAGTCATTGGTAGAAGGGGATCCACAGCATGTATGATCTAGTGTAATGATGGTAGGAGAAAAAGAATTCATGGACACCTTAAAGGAAGGTGGTGGAGTGGTTTTGCTTTGATTGTGAAGCCTAAGGGGGAAAAGAAAGAAAATGTGAGAGAAGTAGGGCCTAAGGAGGTCAGAGATCTGCTTGAAAGTTACAAAGGAGTTATTGTAATAGACATACCTGATTCCCTGCCACCTATCAGAGACATTAGCCATCAGATAGACCTCATACCCAGAGCAATACTCCCTAATAAGGTAGCATATAAAATGACTCCTCAGCAGAATGAAGAAATAGCAAATCAGGTTCAAGAACTCCTAAACAAAGGACTGATAAGAAAGAGCCTTAGCCCATGTACAGTCCCTACTGTCTTAGCCCCAAAGAAGGATGGGAAATGGAGGCTTTGCACCAATTCTAGGGCCATCAATAGGATAACCATCAGGTATAGGTTTCCTATTCTTAGAATAGAAGATCTAATGGATTATTTGGGAGGGGCCACTTATTTCACCAAGACAGACTTAAAGAGTGGGTATCACCAGATAAGGATAAGAGGGGGATGAGTGGAAGAAGACATTTAAAACCTGTTGGTGCCTGAATTGACTGTCAGTTCTTGAACAATTTTTATGCAGGCACCATCCCAAAAAATCCAAAATTTTTTTTTCCAGTTTTGGCACCCCTTCAGTGTTTTGTAGCATCCACATCATCTTTCTTGATGGAAGGGGTCATCATGTTCTGCCCATCGGCATGAGTTTTCATGTGTCTTGGCGATCATATCAATAGCATGGTGTGTTCTTTGTATATCGCCAAGAGCTTGGTTTATCGGCGAAGGATATTGTGGTTCCACCGACGGTGTTGGTCATGCCGATGGGGGTATCTCAAGTGTTAATCGACGAGACTTGTTTTATCGGCCAGTATGTTTTGTGGTTCGCCGATAGAGGAAGTCACCCCGATCAGGAGTGCCATCGGGGTGACTTGGTGCATCGGCATAGGTTTGAAGTGTTGCTCCGATGGTGTTGGTCACACCGACGGAGGCGATAGGTGGAAGTGTCATCGGCATGAGTTGAGCGGTCGGCGAAGGATTCATGGGCTTGGCCGATGGTGTTGATCTCGCCGATGGGAGTGAGGAGTTTGGCCGTCGGGGGGTCGTCGGTATGTGTCTGGCCGATGAGAACTTGGAGGATGTCTATCGGAGTGAGGAGTATTGTTGGCCTAAGGGTTTTTTTTTGTGGTGCCGATGGTGTGTGTCTCGCCGACGGAGGTGGGAAGCGAAGGACCATCGGCCAGACTGATGTGATCAGCGAAGGTTTTGAAGGGTCCTCCGATGGAGTATTCTCTGGCCGACAGGGGATTACGATAGGTGATCGGCCAGACCGCTGTGGTCGGCAGGAGATCTGTGCGGTGGGCCGATAATGTATGTCATGGCGATGGGCTGTGGGTGAAGGGTCGTGTGTCGAGCGCGAAAAAACACTCGACACTTGGTATGTATGCGACTATGCTTTTAGAGCACCGAAGTTGTCTCCACACCATGCATATGGGACTAATCCCCTTGCATTATTTTTGAACCCGCGGTAGAACATGTTTTGGCGGGAAACTTCTTTTGACTGCAGCGATGGTTTTCAAGCGACCGCGGGTGGTTGAGGCCCTTAATGGCGACTGTAGCAGGAGTATGGGCGATGGTATAAGTGATCAGGCTACCTAATTGAGAATGAAGACTTCCAGATAGTGGTGCGTGGCTCGAGGTTCCTCTGTCTGTTGCTGTAATAAATTTTGAGCGCCATTCCTTTGAAGGATCTGTATCTGGCAGATTTTGTAATAGCCATGTAATTGATTGCTGTAGTACACTTTCTGGCTGTTATAAGCAGGAAGTGTTACTCATTTTTAGGTTGTTGAAAGTTGAACATTTTGGCTCTGTAACACAATACAGTTCGTTTTGGTTGCTCTGTACAGCTAAACTTGTGAGTTTATGTATCTCCTGTTGTACGACTTGGCATGAATCCACTGATTTCATGGTTAATCTTATATGAATAATGCTATGTTTTCATGTGTTATGCTGATTCTGTCTCCAGTTTTGCATGTGTCTTTCTTACTGCAATAGGGATGCCATAAGTATAGACAGCTTAACACTCTGTATTGGGAGATATCTGTAAGGCAGATATCATGTGTATCCCCCTGAAATCCAGTTTTAGCTATTCATGCTGATCATTCACAGGTGTATGTCTACTAACTCCAAGCCCTGGATAGGCACCAATCTAGCTCTGTGTTGAGGTTACACACCATGTCCATCTTTGCATCCAAAATTCAAATCAAACCATCTCTTCCTTCCATCTATTAGTTGTAGGAGTAGGATTAGGATCCCTACATGCTCTCATACCCAACCAGACATCATGTCCAGGAATGTTGCCAACCTTGTGATTTGTTACACAAATCTTGGTCCATACATGAGAGTATTCTGCCTGTTGATGTCAAGTTAAATCCTTCTGTCATTGAGCTAGTCAAGGTTATACTTTTATCAAATAGGGAAACCCCCCTTGGTGCGGCAGAACCAGAAGTGAAGGGGAGGAGCTCATGCAACCTCCTGTATTCAGTTGGCTGAATCTGCCTGTGCATTAGAACTGGCAAATCCTAATGCTGATTCAGAAGAAACACCAACAAAATGGCGACTCCGCTGGGGATTGAGAAGTAAAAGTACTATCTAATCATCTCCAGTAATATATCTGTGACCCATCCGAGTCACCAACAGAAAATGGCGACTCTGCTGGGGAAGAAATTTGAGAAAGGGTTACATCTTGTGACCCATCCAAGTCACCAACAAATTGGCGACTCCGTTGGGGAGTCTTTCATGTGAATGATGATGCTCTGCTGGTGGTATGAACTCAGAAAAATATGTGTTGAGCTTTCAGCTGCTGTAAATTTTGTCCTCTTTGGAGAGGTGGCGACTCTGCAAAAGATTCAAGTGCACATGAAAAGTTGATGTGTGTTGTGACAAAAAATGTGCTTTTCAGACTTCAGCATTTGTATGAGAAAAGGTACCCTATTTCTTCCCACTTATATTTATTGTTCTACTGCATAAGTTAGATGCCAGGGGAGGCTATAGGTCTTAGGAATGCAAAGGATGTCTGAAAATAGAAATTTCATGAATCCAAGTATGTATTATCCCATACTCAGTCAAAAGGGGGATGATTTGAATGATAAAAGATTAGAAGAGATAAAAAATAGGTTGATATTCTTAGAGGCTAGGCAGGCCCAGTTGAATCATGATAACCTTGTTGTGTTTGCCAGTCAGAAAGCTAAACCTCCTGTTAGCCCTTTTGATCCTTTGTATGACCAATTAGATTTGTCATGGGTTGATTATAAAGTAGAAACTATGTCTGCCAGGATATACTGTCAGATGCCCAGATTTAGTGGTCACAGTGTATGTGATGGGAATGCACATATCCAAAATTTTCATGAGTTCATGGGAAAACATTCATTCAGAGATGAGGATATGTGGATGAGTTTTTTTGTTAGGTCCTTTGATGCAAAAGCAAAAGACTGGTATTTGAGCTTTTCAAAAAGATCCTTTGCCTATTGGGATGAGCTTGCTGACTGTTTCAAAGAGGAATTTGCAAAAGAACTGGCTGATCTTGTTGCAGAATTGATGAAAATCAGAAAACAAGATGAAGAGCCATGTGTTGATTTCAGTCATAGGTTTGCAGTAGCCCTTTCACAGATCCCAGAAGTCTTCAGACCTGATATTTCAGCCTGTGTTGGCATATTCTTTGAAGCTTTTGAGGAGGGCTCTAGTGCAATACTGAGGGATTTCAAGGTGACAGGTATGCAGATGGCATACAAGTTCGCCGAAAATATAGAAAAATTCAGAAATGGGCGCCTGTTGATATCCCTGTCCCCAGGCCTTGGTGTGAGAAATGGTTGTGAAGCTGCAAATGACCAAATGATTATGGCATCATGTGCAGATAAAAATGAAAATGAAAGCATAGAGGTTGAGACTGCTATATTTGAACATAATGCTAACAATACTGCTCAACTGGATTGTTCACCAGTTGAGGATGCCAGTGAAAGGACTAGTGAGGATTCCCATTGCAATGATGAGGCATATGACCATGAAAACAATAACGAGGTTGTGGACAGCAATGAGCAATTTTTGGAATGGGCCTGTGGAGACAATTGTGAGTATTGTACTCAAGACAGAGAAGATATAAGCAAACAGAGAAGCAGTCCTATGTGTGACCCATTGCCTTCCTTTCAAACACATGGAGATCATGAAGAGCAGTCAGGGATTGAAACAAGTGCTAGTTCAGAGCATGATTGTTTTTCATTTGATGGCTGTTTTGCTTATGACACACAAGCTGATACTCCTCCACAAAGGGAATCCATTGGTGATGCAGATCATTATAACTTCATGACTCTGTGCCCAATGGATAGGGGACTAGTCTGCATCCCAGAGTTCTGTGGTTCTTGCCATGCCTACAAGAGGCATGCATCCTCAGACAGAGCCACTGTTGGTGCCTGAATTGACTGTCAGTTCTTGAACAATTTTTATGCAGGCACCATCCCAAAAAATCCAAATTTTTTTTTTCCAGTTTTGGCACCCCTTCAGTGTTTTGTAGCATCCACATCATCTTTCTTGATGGAAGGGGTCATCATGTTCTGCCCATCGGCATGAGTTTTCATGTGTCTTGGCGATCATATCAATAGCATGGTGTGTTCTTTGTATATCGCCAAGAGCTTGGTTTATCGGCGAAGGATATTGTGGTTCCGCCGATGGTGTTGGTCATGCCGATGGGGGTATCTCAAGTGTTCATCGGCGAGACTTGTTTTATCGGCCAGTATGTTTTGTGGTTCGCCGATAGAGGAAGTCACCCCGATCAGGAGTGCCATCGGGGTGACTTGGTGCATCGGCGTAGGTTTGAAGTGTTGCTCCGATGGTGTTGGTCACACCGATGGAGGCGATAGGTGGAAGTGTCGTCGGCATGAGTTGAGCGGTCGGCGAAGGATTCATGGGCTTGGCCGATGGTGTTGATCTCGCCGATGGGAGTGAGGAGTTTAGCCGTCGGGGGGTCGTCGGTATGTGTCTGGCCGATGAGAATGTTGGGACCTAAAATTTCATACCAATTTTTGCAAGATTTTAGGTTCCCATATGAAAAATTCAATTTCAACACTCATAGATACACCTGCACAATATGCTCAAATGGCCTACTTTGAAGCATTATAATTCGGAGCCAGTTCATCTTCATACAAAATTATTTCACAAATATGTTTGTCTGCCATACGTAAGTGAGCACACCTGATTTCAGCTTCCTACGATCAATTTTGACTAGGTTTTGAAGAACCAAGTTGGAGGGTTTTGATAAGGTTTGTTACTTGCACAATGTGAAATCAGCCCGAGAGGCCAACTTTGGAGGTTGATATCTAGCAGCTAAATGATGATCTTGACAAACTAATTAGTGTTCCATATTTTTCTCATGATAATGTACTTTCATGCCATTTTTTGGGACCCCAACATCTCGTTTGCTATTTTTTCAAAATCAAAAGCAAATGTAAAAAGTTCAATTGCCATATGCATTTCTAGAAAGTTGCGGAGAGCTCAACTTTGGCCCTTACCATTTCATAACAGAAGATGGATGGTGAAGAATCCTCTTACACATGCACTCATCAAGCCTAAATAAACTCAACTTTCCAGTTACAACTTCTTAGGAAGAGATTTAATGGGTTTTTAAAATTGCAAGTTGGTGAGCTCGAATCAGGTTTTGAAGGGGCAGTTTTCAAGGAGGTTAATTTGGAAGGTAATATCTAGCAATCGGGTCGTGTTCATAAAAAACCAATTGATGTCTCAAATTCTTCCCATGTTAATGTGCCTACATGCCAATTCTCAAGGTCCCGGCACTTCGTTTGATATTTTTTCAAAATCGAATCCAAATGGATTTTACACAGTTCTATGACTGCATTCCCAGGCAGCTTCAGAAAGGTCAACTTTGACATCTGATATCTTATGAAGGAAGAGGAATAATGAAAAATCCTTTTGCACACATGTTCATGTGGCCTAAATGAACTAATCCCCAGGACGGCAGCTTCTCAATATTAGATTTGATATTTTTCCAAAGAGGCAAAATAATAGGTTTTAGTTGAGTTTAAAACAGGTGCAAAACACGCTGAGTGAGCTACTTTGATTGCGAGCAGATTTTAATCCCAATAACTTCATGCCAATCCCTCTGACGACCATACTCCCCTATCACAATTCAACATGTTGGTGTATTTTTGTGGCTCCAGGAGAAGTTTTGATTAGTTTTTCAGGCTAATTCTGAAGGCTAGTTGGCCTATTTTGATCACCATGCAAGGTGTGTGAAATGGAATTAAAAGAACTGGGAATACTTTTTATCCTTTTTCGTGATATAACAATTTGCTACAATGGACACAGTTTCAACAAAAGTCTCACTGATGAACAAAAGCTATAAAAAAAATTTTCATCGGCAAGACATCATATAGGTCTCACCGATGGAAAACTCATCGGCAAGAGATATACCATCGGAGTGAAAATCTCAAGTCACACCGATCTAACAAGTCTTGCCGATGGAGTCCCGTGAGATGAAAGGTTTATTCAAAGGAGAATAAATATTTACAAAAGGTGCAAATAAATATCCTATTTTCATGGAAGGAGTTATAAGGTGAGAATTTATTCAAAATATTTTCTACTCAGAAGAAAAATACTTTTCTAGAGAAGTTCATCAAACAGGTAATTATTTTACCTAAATAATATTTTTATGTGAGAATGCATAAGATGGCCAGTAAAACCATAAGGAGTAATTATTTTCACACAAATGATTATTCTAGCCCAGTGAAGGTGAAAAAGCACACGAATAAATGAAAGCGTGAAGATTGTCAGCCAAAGATGGAAATAATTATTATTAAATTATCTTGCACGGGAATACAAAGCTTAGAAAGGTTGAAATTAATTTAATCAAACTAAAGATAGTTGATTAAATAAAGGGATGCATCAGAAAGGTTATAACCTTAACATATGAATGTGTAAAATGCTAAATAAAAATCAAGGCATAAAAATACATCGGCAGAAGAAAATGAATCGGAGTAAAAATTGTAAATCATACCGATTTGATGTGTCACACCGATGTTGTGGGCCCAAGTATTATGTAAATAAAGTAATGAGGTAAAACAATGGAAAAGGAGATATGGAAGCAAGGAGAAATATGTAGAATATTTTTGAAATAAAGATGGGAAATATTTTCACAAAGCCGTTAATTGAAGATTTTGTGTAAATGTGTATAATGGCCCATGAAAATATTTTCACTTAAAAAATGAGTTTATGCAAGACAATAAAAAATATTATTAAAGTCACTGCACCATGAAAATCTCATCGGCAAGACCAAGCAAATCGGAGAGAAATTTTTAAAACACACCGAGTTTATGCCTCATACCGATGGATGCCTCTTTGGGGAGAAATGTCATTTAATTAAAAGTGGTAAGTATTTTAAATGTGAGCTGCATGCCCGAGGTAAAATATTAAAATGCAATATGAAATAGTTTACCAAAGGGGTTATAAGGATGAAAGAAAATATTTTCCAACGAATTCACGAGATAGGTAATTACTTTACCTAAAAATATTTTGAGGAAGTATATGCAAAAGGTGAGAAAACATTTTCACCAAGAAATTCACAAGCGAAGTAATTATTTTACTGGAGAACATTTTATGCAAAATATTTCACCGAGGAAGTTGTAGGAGATAAGATATTTTCACTAAAGGATGTAAAATATTTTCACAAGGTTGTTAAAAACAAGATTTCATGAGCAGAAATTGTTTCTTACTCGAAGGGTAAAATATATTTTTCCAGTGGGAGAAAATATGCGCAAGAGGATATAACAAACAATCATAGTCATATTGGAAAATTATTTTCGTGAGAATACAAGTCCCAGGAAGATTAATTAAATAAAGAATCAAGATACATGAAAGTAAACCCTAACAAAGATGAAGAGAAATAATTGAATTTTAAAGGGCCGGAGGCTAATATTTTGCGTTAATAAAAATTGTTGTCCTTCACGGAAATGAAGAGACACACAGGACGGTAAGCGAAGGGTCACAACCCTAAAATACACAGTATGTATAAAGGTGAAATCAAAGGAGGACAGAGGAACATCATCAGTAGATTAGGATCAAGAGTAGATTAGGAAAAACATCAGTTAGATAACTGGATGGATTGACCAGTTGCCAAAACAAAATATTATGTTGTACATTGTAAAATCTTTCGAAACTGTATAGTGGAGAAAATGTATGAATAAATGATTTAATATTGGTGTCTATTGTTTGTTGAGCTGAGCAATTATTTGGTTGTCTCCATACTATTATTTCTTTGTTATTTGAACCTGAGTTTCCAAGTTGATATTTCAGTGTCATCGAGACACACTTGTTGTTTTCGTGTAATCAAATTAATTGGTTTCCATTACAGATATAAAATCCTTTTGATTGATTACAGTAACCTGGAGGTAGCATTTGGATAGGTAAGAGCAGCTCTATAATTGTCAAGATTGCCATACTGTCTCCAACTCGATATTGTCTTGTTATTCAAATTGAGCATCAACTCCATTTGTCAATACACATTTGCTGTCATTGTGTGATTCTTTTGATCGGTTCCTTCAAGCAAGGATTAAAAAAATCCTTTCAATAAGTCACAGTAACCTGGTAAGATTCGAGTGGATCACTAAGTAGAGTTTGTCAGTCACATTCTTGCACGTTTATACAAGCTATAAACAAACACATGTGCCAAACAATTAGGAATGTAACCTATAAGTAAATCATATATCATATACAACTTGACTCCATTAGCCCAACAGAAATAAGCACTGGTCATACCAATTCCATTTTAGGATTCCATAAAATCTCATTCAAACAATTACATCTCAGATCTTAGTATTAGGAGTAGGAGCAGTTTAGAAGCTTGCATCTATTACATTTTATGCCATTGTGATAGATTTACTAATCCAATCAAGTCATATAGTGTTAAATCTGCTTTAGTTACAAAGGTACACCCACCTAGGTTTGCAGGACCTAAAGTGTAGGGAGCTAATAGCTCTGTCAGTTGGTCCAAAAACGTTGCAAATCCAAACATAGAGTCTGGCATCCTCTTAGGGTTGGCAACCTGCATTTTTGGGAACCAACAAAATGGCGACTCTACTGGGGAGAACACATAGAGAAACCTGGTAGTAGACCATGTTATTAGAGTCAGAAAATTAAAAGGCATAGCCTTGCTGGTGAAAAGAAAAACCCAGAAAAATTGATTAGTCCTCTAAATAGAGGTGGCGACTCTACACAAAATTCAAATACATATCGGTAGACTCTGCTGGCAAGAACCCAGAAAGATGAAATTTTCCTCTTCTCACAAGAGGTGGCGACTCTGAAAATAAAATTGATGAAATATGAAAAAATATAACATACCCCCTTTAGATGCATTCTTTGAAATAAGGAGACATGAAGGAGAATCTGGATATAAGTTGTTCATCAGGTTGGGGGATATCTATGAACAGATACCTTTTCATCTCAAACCTAGTGTATCCTTATTTATTAAAATGTTCATGCTTGCTTATGTGCCTATGTCTACTAATTGGCCTGAATCATTAAAGCCAGTTACTATAGACCAATTGGTTAAATTGATTCCTATCATAGAAAGGAAAAGGCATGAGGATATTATCAATGTTAGATCCGATGATACTAAATATGAAGAAACTGATATAGCAATGTAGCCAGATATGGATGGACTAGCAACATACCAAGAAAATGAATACTATCCACCACCTGGACAGCGATATGCTTCGCAATATCATCATCTACATATGTCACATCAAAATCTGCACTCTCATCAACCCACCCAACAAAATGTTTATTATCAGCCTCCATATCAAACAAATTTTATCCCAGCCCACCCACCGCAATATATGAATCAGCAGTGTTGGGAGGAAGAAGAACATTGTTTTCAAAAGATGGGTATACCAGAACATGAACTCCAGATGTTTCCAAACCCATGCTATCCTGAGGATGAAATCTTTTCAGATAACCAAGGTGAATATTTTCAAGATCTTGATCAAGAGGAAGTGCACATGGCAGAAAAGAATCTTCAAGCCTGTTCAAAATCATTATATGATGATATAGCACAAAAAGATGAAGAGGATGACTATTTTCAAACAGGGCAAACTCACAATGAGGAGGAAGTGTACATATCTGAAAATGATTTTCAAAATTTTTCAAACCCATTGTATGATGAAAAGATGGAAGAAGATAAGATGACATTTTGCCAAGGTATGCCAGAAAATGAATTTCAAGTGTTCTCAAATCCATGTTATCAAGAAGATGAAAGGCATTTAGATAGTCAGGGAGGTGGATATTCTGATAAAGAGTCTATAAATGATGAGGTTGATGAAATATGTACATCAAATTTTGAGCATTATAGTAGTGATGAAAAGAATGATGAAAATTTCAGTAAGAGGGTTGATGAAGAAACATGCTCACTTGACAGTGAGCATATTTCAGAATTGCTCACCAAAGAATATCAAAGATATGTACATAAAGATGATACCCAAATACTGTGTCCAGCGCATATATCATTTGACAGTGAATCCATTCAACATGGTAAGGGTGATGAAATATACGAGGCCATATTTTCTAAGTCACATTTTTGCAAAGAAGAGACAGATAGTGGTCATAAGTTCTCTTGTGACACTGATCCAGAGATAAAGATGTCCATTGAACCAGAGGAGGTTGATGATTCCAGTATGTATGATTGGCAGATTATTGACTCTCAAGCATGTGGGGAAGATGGATGTAATAAGGAAGAAGATACGGTGTTTTATGTTGGAATCAGCATTGATTATAGCATTTGTCAGAAGCAGCTTGATTTATTCCATTTTCCAATTCAATTAAAAAACCAACATTTGGTGAATAACAATAGATATGATAAAATAAGACATCCTACAAGGTTTGATAATCATGACTTCCTTATGTTATGCAATGATGAAGGTGTTCAGACTATGCCTGACTTCCAGATACCGAATAATACAAAACACACTTGCAGCATAAATTATGATGTATTATTGAACTATATGAACAGATTCAGTCAAGCAGATGGGGTATCATTACAACATGATCAGAACAAGGTTTTTGACAGGGGAAAGACGTGGATTTTCTTTTCTGATATGGTCTTTTGACCATATTAGTTTTGGGGCAAAAAGTAGACTCTGTTACCCAATGAAGAAGGCGTTGGTCTGCTCCCCAGAAATCTAGGATCTTGCTATGCCCGCAGGGGGCATACATCCCCAGACAGAGCCACTGTTGGGACCTAAAATTTCATACCAATTTTTGCAAGATTTTAGGTTCCCATATGAAAAATTCAATTTCAACACTCATAGATACACCTGCACAATATGCTCAAATGGCCTACTTTGAAGCATTATAATTCGGAGCCAGTTCATCTTCATACAAAATTATTTCACAAATATGTTTGTCTGCCATACGTAAGTGAGCACACCTGATTTCAGCTTCCTACGATCAATTTTGACTAGGTTTTGAAGAACCAAGTTGGAGGGTTTTGATAAGGTTTGTTACTTGCACAATGTGAAATCAGCCCGAGAGGCCAACTTTGGAGGTTGATATCTAGCAGCTAAATGATGATCCTGACAAACTAATTAGTGTTCCATATTTTTCTCATGATAATGTACTTTCATGCCAGTTTTTGGGACCCCAACATCTCGTTTGCTATTTTTTCAAAATCAAAAGCAAATGTAAAAAGTTCAATTGCCATATGCATTTCTAGAAAGTTGCGGAGAGCTCAACTTTGGCCCTTACCATTTCATAACAGAAGATGGATGGTGAAGAATCCTCTTACACATGCACTCATCAAGCCTAAATAAACTCAACTTTCCAGTTACAACTTCTTAGGAAGAGATTTAATGGGTTTTTAAAATTGCAAGTTGGTGAGCTCGAATCAGGTTTTGAAGGGGCAGTTTTCAAGGAGGTTAATTTGGAAGGTAATATCTAGCAATCGGGTCGTGTTCATAAAAAACCAATTGATGTCTCAAATTCTTCCCATGTTAATGTGCCTACATGCCAATTCTCAAGGTCCCGGCACTTCGTTTGATATTTTTTCAAAATCGAATCCAAATGGATTTCACACAGTTCTGTGACTGCATTCCCAGGCAGCTTCAGAAAGGTCAACTTTGACATCTGATATCTTATGAAGGAAGAGGAATAATAAAAAATCCTTTTGCACACATGTTCATGTGGCCTAAATGAACTAATCCCCAGGACGGCAGCTTCTCAATATCAGATTTGATATTTTTCCAAAGAGGCAAAATAATAGGTTTCAGTTGAGTTTAAAACAGGTGCAAAACACGCTGAGTGAGCTACTTTGATTGCGAGCAGCTTTTAATCCCAATAACTTCATGCCAATCCCTCTGACGACCATACTCCCCTATCACAATTCAACATGTTGGTGTATTTTTGTGGCTCCAGGAGAAGTTTTGATTAGTTTTTCAGGCTAATTCTGAAGGCTAGTTGGCCTATTTTGATCACCATGCAAGGTGTGTGAAATGGAATTAAAAGAACTGGGAATACTTTTTATCCTTTTTCGTGATATAACAATTTGCTACAATGGACACAGTTTCAACAAAAGTCTCACTGATGAACAAAAGCTATAAAAAAAATTTTCATCGGCAAGACATCATATAGGTCTCACCGATGGAAAACTCATTGGCAAGAGATATACCATCGGAGTGAAAATCTCAAGTCACACCGATCTAACAAGTCTTGCCGATGGAGTCCCGTGAGATGAAAGGTTTATTCAAAGGAGAATAAATATTTACAAAAGGTGCAAATAAATATCCTATTTTCATGGAAGGAGTTATAAGGTGAGAATTTATTCAAAATATTTTCTACTCAGAAGAAAAATACTTTTCTAGAGAAGTTCATCAAACAGGTAATTATTTTACCTAAATAATATTTTTATGTGAGAATGCATAAGATGGCCAGTAAAACCATAAGGAGTAATTATTTTCACACAAATGATTATTCTAGCCCAGTGAAGGTGAAAAAGCACACGAATAAATGAAAGCGTGAAGATTGTCAGCCAAAGATGGAAATAATTATTATTAAATTATCTTGCACGGGAATACAAAGCTTAGAAAGGTTGAAATTAATTTAATCAAACTAAAGATAGTTGATTAAATAAAGGGATGCATCAGAAAGGTTATAACCTTAACATATGAATGTGTAAAATGCTAAATAAAAATCAAGGCATAAAAATACATCGGCAGAAGAAAATGAATCAGAGTAAAAATTGTAAATCATACCGATTTGATGTGTCACACCGATGTTGTGGGCCCAAGTATTATGTAAATAAAGTAATGAGGTAAAACAATGGAAAAGGAGATATGGAAGCAAGGAGAAATATGTAGAATATTTTTGAAATAAAGATGGGAAATATTTTCAGAAAGCCGTTAATTGAAGATTTTGTGTAAATGTGTATAATGGCCCATGAAAATATTTTCACTTAAAAAATGAGTTTATGCAAGACAATAAAAAATATTATTAAAGTCACTGCACCATGAAAATCTCATCGGCAAGACCAAGCAAATCGGAGAGAAATTTTTAAAACACACCGAGTTTATGCCTCATACCGATGGATGCCTCTTTGGGGAGAAATGTCATTTAATTAAAAGTGGTAAGTATTTTAAATGTGAGCTGCATGCCCGAGGTAAAATATTAAAATGCAATATGAAATAGTTTACCAAAGGGGTTATAAGGATGAAAGAAAATATTTTCCAACGAATTCACGAGATAGGTAATTACTTTACCTAAAAATATTTTGAGGAAGTATATGCAAAAGGTGAGAAAACATTTTCACCAAGAAATTCACAAGCGAAGTAATTATTTTACTGGAGAACATTTTATGCAAAATATTTCACCGAGGAAGTTGTAGGAGATAAGATATTTTCACTAAAGGATGTAAAATATTTTCACAAGGTTGTTAAAAACAAGATTTCATGAGCAGAAATTGTTTCTTACTCGAAGGGTAAAATATATTTTTCCAGTGGGAGAAAATATGCGCAAGAGGATATAACAAACAATCATAGTCATATTGGAAAATTATTTTCGTGAGAATACAAGTCCCAGGAAGATTAATTAAATAAAGAATCAAGATACATGAAAGTAAACCCTAACAAAGATGAAGAGAAATAATTGAATTTTAAAGGGCCGGAGGCTAATATTTTGCGTTAATAAAAATTGTTGTCCTTCACGGAAATGAAGAGACACACAGGACGGTAAGCGAAGGGTCACAACCCTAAAATACACAGTATGTATAAAGGTGAAATCAAAGGAGGACAGAGGAACATCATCAGTAGATTAGGATCAAGAGTAGATTAGGAAAAACATCAGTTAGATAACTGGATGGATTGACCAGTTGCCAAAACAAAATATTATGTTGTACATTGTAAAATCTTTCGAAACTGTATAGTGGAGAAAATGTATGAATAAATGATTTAATATTGGTGTCTATTGTTTGTTGAGCTAAGCAATTATTTGGTTGTCTCCATACTATTATTTCTTTGTTATTTGAACCTGAGTTTCCAAGTTGATATTTCAGTTTCATCGAGACACACTTGTTGTTTTCGTGTAATCAAATTAATTGGTTTCCATTACAGATATAAAATCCTTTTGATTGATTACAGTAACCTGGAGGTAGCATTTGGATAGGTAAGAGCAGCTCTATAATTGTCAAGATTGCCATACTGTCTCCAACTCGATATTGTCTTGTTATTCAAATTGAGCATCAACTCCATTTGTCAATACACATTTGCTGTCATTGTGTGATTCTTTTGATCGGTTCCTTCAAGCAAGGATTAAAAAAATCCTTTCAATAAGTCACAGTAACCTGGTAAGATTCGAGTGGATCACTAAGTAGAGTTTGTCAGTCACATTCTTGCACGTTTATACAAGCTATAAACAAACACATGTGCCAAACAATTAGGAATGTAACCTATAAGTAAATCATATATCATATACACCTTGACTCCATTAGCCCAACAGAAATAAGCACTGGTCATACCAATTCCATTTTAGGATTCCATAAAATCTCATTCAAACAATTACATCTCAGATCTTAGTATTAGGAGTAGGAGTAGTTTAGAAGCTTGCATCTATTACATTTTATGCCATTGTGATAGATTTACTAATCCAATCAAGTCATATAGTGTTAAATCTGCTTTAGTTACAAAGGTACACCCACCTAGGTTTGCAGGACCTAAAGTGTAGGGAGCTAATAGCTCTGTCAGTTGGTCCAAAAACGTTGCAAATCCAAACATAGAGTCTGGCATCCTCTTAGGGTTGGCAACCTGCATTTTTGGGAACCAACAGAGAACTTGGAGGATGTCTATCGGAGTGAGGAGTATTGTCGGCCTAAGGGTTTTTTTTGTGGTGCCGATGGTGTGTGTCTCGCCGACGGAGGTGGTAAGCGAAGGACCATCGGCCAGACTGATGTGATCGGCGAAGGTTTTGAAGGGTCCTCCGATGGAGTATTCTCTGGCCGACAGGGGATTATGATAGGTGATCGGCCAGACCGCTGTGGTCGGCAGGAGATCTGTGCGGTGGGCCGATAATGTATGTCATGGCGATGGGCTATGGGCGAAGGGTCGTGTGTCAAGCGCGGCAAAACGCTCGACACTTGGTATGTATGCGACTATGCTTTTAGAGCGCCGAAGTTGTCTCCACACCATGCATATGGGACTAATCCCCTTGCATTATTTTTGAACCCGCGGTAGAATGTGTTTTGGCGGGAAACTTCTTTTTGACTGCAGCGATGGTTTTCAAGCGACCGCGGGTGGTTGAGGCCCTTAATGGCGACTGTAGCAGGAGTATGGGCGATGGTATAATTGATCAGGCTGCCTGATTGAGAATGAAGACTTCCAGATAGTGGCGCGTGGCTCGAGGTTCCTCTGTCTGTTGCTGTAATAAATTTTGAGCGCCATTCCTTTGAAGGATCTGTATCTGGCAGATTTTGTAATAGCCATGTAATTGATTGCTGTAGTACACTTTCTGGCTATTATAAGCAGGAAGTGTTACTCATTTTTAGGTTGTTGAAAGTTGAACATTTTGGCTCTGTAACACAATACAGTTCGTTTTGGTTGCTCTGTACAACTAAACTTGTGAGTTTATGTATCTCCTGTTGTACGACTTGGCATGAATCCACTGATTTCATGGTTAATCTTATATGAATAATGCTATGTTTGCATGTGTTATGCTGATTCTGTCTCCAGTTTTGCATGTATCTTTCTTTCTGCAATAGGGATGCCATAAGTATAGACAGCTTAACACTCTGTATTGGGAGATATCTGTAAGGCAGATATCATGTGTATCCCCCTGAAATCCAGTTTTAGCTATTCATGCTGATCATTCACAGGTGTATGTCTACCGACTCCAAGCCCTGGATAGGCACCAATCTAGCTCTGTGTTGAGGTTACACACCATGTCCAGCTTTGCATCCAAAATTCAAATCAAACCATCTCTTCCTTCCATCTATTAGTTGTAGGAGTAGGATTAGGATCCCTGCATGCTCTCATACCCAACCAGACATCATGTCCAAGAATGTTGCCAACCTTGTGATTTGTTACACAAATCTTGGTCCATACATGAGAGTATTCTGCCTGTTGATGTCAAGTTAAATCCTTCTATCATTGAGCTAGTCAAGGTTATACTTTTATCAAATAGGGAAACCCCCCTTGGTGCGGCAGAACCAGAAGTGAAGGGGAGGAGCTCACGCAACCTCCTGTATTCAGTTGGCTGAATCTACCTGTGCATTAGAACTGGCAAACCCTAATGCTGATTTAGAAGAAACACCAACAAAACCAATGAAGGGTTGTATGAGTGGCTTGTGATGCCTTTTGGTCTTTCAAATGCCCCAAGCATCTTTATGAGGATGATGAATGAGGTGTTGCAAGAGTTCATAGGGAAATTTGTGGTAGTCTACCTTGATGATATCTTGGTGTTCAGTAAGAGCAAGGAAGAACACTTGAAACATTTGGAGATAGTCTTGAAGAGGCTGCAAGATCAAAGGTTACTGATAAACCTGGAAAAGCGTGACTTCATGAAACAAGAATTGGTGTACCTAGGTTTGTCATCTCTAAGGGTGATTTGAAAATGGATCCTTCCAAGGTAGAGGCTATTTTGAATTGGCCTACACCTAGGACAGCAGGAGAGGTCAGAAGTTTTCATGGCTTGGCCACATTTTACATAAAATTTATTAAGAACTATAGTGATATTTGTGCACCTATGTTGGAGACCATCAATGGTGGTGGTAAGGTGAAGTTTGTGTGGACAAAAGAGGTAGACTAGAGTTTTGAAAGTTTGAAGCAGAAAGTTGCCAAGTATCATGTCTTAGTACTTCCTGATTTCAATAAGGTTTTTACCATTGAATGTGATGCAAGTGGGCTAGCCATAGGAGCAGTGTTGAGTCAAGAAGGCATACTGGTGGCCTTTTTCAGTGAGAAATTGAATGAAGCTAAGAGGAAGTACTCCTCTTATGATTTAGAATTGTATTCCTTGGTACAAGCTCTAAAAAAGTGGAGGCATTATTTGCTTCCCAAAGAATTCATTGTGTACACTGACAATCATGCTCTCAATTTTTTGAATGGACAAGAAAAGCTTAGCCATAGACACATGAAGTGGGTGGATAGTCTTTAAGAATACACCTTCACCATCAAGCATAAGAAAGGAATAACCAATAAGGTTGCAGATGCTCTCAGCAGGAGGGTGTTGACAATCCAAGAAGTGCAGTTGCAAAGCATGGGTGTTGAGTCACTCAAGGAATTGTATGAAGAAGATTAGGATTTCAGAGAAATCTACAAGGTATGCAATGAATTTGCTAATACTTTTCATAGTGAGTTTTCACATTTTACATTGTAGAATGGACTATTGTTCAAAGGATGTCAGTTGTGTATCCCTAAATGCTCAATGAGGGATAATATTGTGAAGGAAAAACATAGTGGAGGACTGGGTGGACATTTTGGGTTGAATAAGACTTTAGATCTGGTGAGGAGATTTTATTTCTGGCCAAGAATATAGTCTGACATCAGAAAATTTGTTGAAAGTTGCATAGTATGCCAAAGAACAAAAGGAGTCTCGACCAATGCAGGATTGTATCAACCTTTGACAATACCCAACAGGCCTTGGGAATGTTTGAGTATGGATTTTGTAATGGGGTTACCTAGAACAAGGGCAGGTTGTGATAGTGTGTTTATAGTGGTATACCGATTCAACAAGATGGCTCATTTCATTTCTTGCAGGACCACTAATGATGCTAGCTACATTGTAGGTTTGTTCTTTAAAGATATCGTCAGGATTCATGGGCTACCCTTGAGCATTGTGTCTGATAGGGATAGAAAATTTGTAGGACATTTTTGGAGGACTTTGTGTAAAAGATTGGGAACAAATTTATCTTTCAGTTCAGCCTATCATCCTCAGACTGATGGGCAAACTGAGGTTGTCAATAGATCTTTGGGCAATCTCCTTAGATGCCTAAAAAAAGAACATGGTAGCAGTTGGGATGCTGGAGGAAGATATTCTAAAGCAAGGTGGAGATGTACAAGAATTGGTCTCTAAGAGGACTTGAGACATTTTTCTTCTAGGGAGTATGGTGCAGGAGCACCTAGAAAAATCATGTTTTGTGTTGTAATAAGGTCTATTTGACCAATGCATGTCATTTCAGTTTGTATCTAGGTTTTTCAAGACCTAGAACCAATTTTGTAAGTCCCAAGTGACTTAGGACACATTTGTCAAATTGTTAATCACATAATGCCAAAACAGGGCAGTAGGACAGTTTGGGACACAAGACGGTTGGTCTCCCAACTATTTGAATTGGTTGGTTTTCCTCAAGGAGAGTTGATAAACCTAGAGGAATGAACCAAAATAATGATGGGGAAAAGGTGGTGAATGTGAGTGTGCATTGTTGTTGAACTGCATCTTTGAGGTATTCTGAGAAGGAATAAAATCATTTTGTTCTGTCAATCTAGGTTTTGCTCTCTGTAACTTTAAATTGTGTAGCTGTAGATTTCTATTTGAAGTGTAGTTCTTTCTATGCATACCATTGTTGCAATATGTCAGTGTGAGGCATTCCACTAGTAGTTTTCTGCTGTGAATGAGCGGAATGGCTTCACAATGTACAAATCTATTTTGTTATGTTTCATTTTTGTTGTTCTATGAGATAGTGCAGAAAGTCTGGGTAAGTTGTTTCGTGTAGTAGTTTACCTAGCATCCCCATGTGCTAGGATTTGGTTGAAAGAGTAGATGAACCGCAGAGTAGGAGAGACACAGAGGCCATCATCGGTAAGACCCGGACCATTAGGGAGTAAATCAGCCATTAGGCTGACAATGGTTGTTTGACTGAAATGAGGAGATGGAGAGATTTCTATCAGTGTGAGTTCTATCTCATTTCACTGAAGAAAGTTCCAAGTGAACCATCGGTGTGTCTCCAACCATCAGAGTGAGTTTTTGACAGTGATTTTCTTGCCGATAGTGCCATTGGCATATCGCCAGAACCAACATCTGCGTCCCACTGAAACCGTGGTGTTCCACCGAAGTCAAATGGAGTCAAGGTGACAATGTTATCAGAGTATCAGGTTGATAATAATTGGCTCCACCGATAGGTGTATGTCTTGCCGAAACCGTGATGAAAAATGCTAATTTGTCTTAGTCACATCAGGGTGAAAATAAGTCAAGCCTTTCCGATAGGAGGTATCGGATAGACTTGGTGTTCGGCAAAATAGTTCCAAAGTTTGCCGATAGTGTAGAGTCTCACTGAAGACAATAGTATCAGCATATCAGCCAATGGAAGGTTTAGTTCACCGATGGTATTAAGTCTCACCGACATCAAGAGTTGGTCTCATCACTATATCGACCAAACAAGGACAAGGTTCTACCGATAACATTAAGTTATACTGAAAACAAAGAAGGAAGAGTCGTCAGTGTATCACCTAGATAGTTTTTGAAGAGGCCAATGGGGTAAGTCTTTCCTATAACAAAAGACGAAGGGTAGATCGCTGAGATAGAGGAAGGACTCTCACCAAGGGTTCCAAAAGTCAATTTTGATTAGTTGTGCGCTTTCACCAAGTGCTCCTCATCAAGTTCCAACCTTCTAAACTAGCATCATCATATCCTTGAGCTTATTGAAGGAAAGCTACCTCAAAACTCTCCATATCCCTTCTTTTAAATTCCTTAAGCATAAATGCCTCCCAATATTTTAATACATGCAAATTTATCTCACCTTTCCCTCTTTTTCCTTTATGTGAGGCTTTCAAAGTGATTTCCTAAGAATTAAAAAAATACTTGATTATCTATATTTGAATTACTATTAGAACCACCTTTAGAAACCACCTCTCCTTGAAACCATTGTATCTCCATCTAAAACAAAATCCTAGGCATAAGAAATGTGATCTTCACTCTCCTAGTATCTTATTCATAAAGGTTTTAGAAACTTGCAGTTTCTCCTGTTTCTATAGATCAAAACTAGTGTTTAGAAATATCAAACTTCTCTTGCTTTCTTACCTCCATCTCCTTAGTCAAGTCACTTTCCTTTTCTAAAAAACTCTCCTTCTTCCCACCTTTCCCCACCACATTTTAATTAGGAGTGCTAGACTTTCTTTCCTATGTTTTTTAATTTTTGGGCATAAATTTGGCAAGTGCCCTACTCTATGCTAGTTTCAACATCTAAATGCTATCTTTTTGTAGTCTAATGGGTGCTTTTGTTCAAACTGTCCCACTTATAACCACATTTCCTCTACAAAACCCTTAGATCTAGATCCATATCTACCAATATATGAGCATAAGAAGTGTGCATGCACACATGGGTATCTCTAGATATAGACATATACCTACCCAGTGCATTTCCAATAGCCACCAAAGTTGAATAAATAAAAAACTGAGGCAAATTCTATAATTCAACCTAAATGGACATATACATAAAAAATTTAGAAGTAGAATTGAAGCCTGGGAACTAGGGTTTCACACAAAGAGTAGTTTATCCCCAAAACCATAGCCCTTAGGCTAATATTTTTGCTCTGTCATTTGTCAAATCCCAAAATAATAAAAATACCCATTAACAATTATATATCCTTATAGAAGTAGAAAGAAAGGACTATGTATTAATTTCCCATTTATGTAGATCCATTAAACTTGCCAAAATATGGAGAATCTCTAGACTAGTACCTTATCTGTATAGTATTCATCTTCCTCCTACACATCCTTTCCCAACTTCAAAACTAGGAATTTCACATTTCAACTAGGCAACCAACTATAGAAAACCCACCTGGTGCAGAAGCACCTAACACAAGGTGGCCACCATGAGGCCAAAATGGTGTTAAGTTGAGGTTTTGAGTTTTTGTAGTGAATAAGGTCTTATGAGACCATATTTGATGTAATAAGGTCCAATGGACCACTTCCTAAGTGTTTGTAATAAGTTTGGATCCATTTTGTAGGCATTTGTCCAAAATGCCATGTTTTTGTCAATGTTGTCATACTGTTGTCACATGGTGAAAATGTAACCAAGGATGATCCAATGAATGTAATAGGGTTTCTTGAGTCTCCTTAGGTGTGTCTAGGGTGTTTGTGGCCCTTTGAAGGTAGTTGGGCTCTTGTAGCCTTCAATATTGTAAAAATGTGCAAAGTTGTTTGGCAACTTTTATAAATTGTAAAGCAAACAAAGGGCAAAATTATAAAAAACTAACGGTCACCCTCTTGAAAGGTAGTTGGGGATAGTTGGAACTATAATGACATGCTTAAAATACCTCCCAAGGGTCGAGGCAAGGCAGTAGTTGGAGTTGGTGATCAAGAAATACAAACAAGCACTGTGATTTCTAGAATTTTCTACATTTTTGCTACTATAACGTCCATAACTTTCGTATACGGATGAATTAGAAGGTGAGGCTAGACTTTTTGGAAAGATCTATGTCTTACCTTTCATTCAAGAATGATTTTGTGACATTTGGTTAATATTTTTGCATTTGGTGAATGTTTTTCTAAAACCTATCCTGAAACCCCATTTTTTAAATTTCCACGCTGCTACAGTCTATACTGTACAAAGGTACAAGGTTGTTTCCACTTTTTCATGGTTTGATCAGTTAGAGCATGGAGTTAGCTTTCATTTGAATTTAGTTTGGTGCTTTGAAATTTCTGTGGTAGGAAGATACAAGGTTTTTTCTAAAACTGGTCTATGAAACCCTCATCTAGGGTTGTGACTGTGATTTAAGTATTTCCTACCATTCCACTAATGTAGAACTACTTTGATCAGTGGAATGGGATGTAATAGATATGTATTAGTAGGATATAATGAATTTTTGGCAGAAAATTTGAAGAGGAGTTTTGTTTGAGGAAACCTAACAAAACCATGTGTTAGGTGATGTTTTAAGGCACATTAAAGGAACCAAAGGTGTATTTTTGGGAACAGCAAAGAGTAGAAGCCTAAAACCCAAAAAAACCTTTGTTTTAGCATACATTCTAACTATCCAAACCCTTGGTTAAGTTCTAGGATTGTATTCTTTGGTAGTCTCTCTGTAATTTTGGCCTAATTAGGGCTCTAGGCCACTGACAGGGGTTATTGGTTGAGATATTCCATCCAATACAACCTATACCATGTTTGGGATATGTGATAGAGGGCCATAATGGGTATCTACTGATTGTCTAAGATCTGGGTTTGGAGGTCTGAGTCAAAAGTTATTTGGACTGTTGTCATTTTGAAGGGCTACAAGCCATTTTGGGGGGTTTGTGAAGGAAGTACCAACCCTGAGTCTAATCTACCTTGGCCAATGGATGGAATGGGTCCCCTAACATCCCAAACCAACATTTCCATGATGATCTTGGAGTTTCTTTCTGTTGTTCCCACTTTTGCATAAAGATCTTTGATTTTGGGCTTGTAGGTGTAGTAGAACCTTGTCAAGTTTGTCTATCATTTCCCATCCAATTTACCTCTACATCATAGTGGTATCAGAGCCATAAAAGGTTCTGTTGTTGGCCTGGTATATGTTAGCAGAGGAGAGTGAAGGAGAGGCTAGCAATATGCCTCTAAAGGGGATGACCACCGAAGTGGTCAAGAAGTTCAAGGAGATGGAAGAGAAGATCAAGAGTGGGGTCAAGGAAGCACTCCAAGTAGAGTTGAAGGCATTGAGGATAGGGAAGAGGATAGATGAAGGTTTAGATGAAGAGGAAGAGAAAGAGGAAGAAGAAGAAGAGCAAGAAGAGGTAGAAGTACCGGCTGATCAAAGGCATTTCCTTGAAGCCATCAAGGTAATTGGAAAGGATTCTTCAGAGGCTTGGATGGAGATTCCCATGTTTAGTGGAAGATGAATGTAGATGAAGTCATGGAGTGGATTGAGGCTCTAAATAACTACTTTGAATACAAAGAAGTTCTTGAAAGTAAGAGGGTTAAGTTTGCAAAAACTAAACTCAAAGGTGTTGCCCTTATATGGTGGAATTACACCCAAGGAGAGAGGGTAAAGAATGAGAAGAGTATGATCTCTTCATGGAGCAGAATGTTGGAGAGGATCAAGTCCCAATTCCTTCCATCAAACTATGAGGTGCAGATCTACAAGAAGTTGCAAAATCTCAAGCAAAGAGATTTGGATGTGTCTACTTACACCGAGGAGTTTCACAAATACATTCTTCATTGTGGATACATGGAGGATGAAAAAGCTAAGGTGGCAAGGTATCTAAATGGTTTGAGGTTCAATATCCAAGATGAAATCAGTTTATTAACCCCTAAAACCATGGAGAAATGCTTTCAAGTAGCATTAAGGGCTGAAAAGAAGTTGAAGAGGAAAGGTGAGCAACAAAGTAGAGGAAGAGGTGGCAGAAATTTTAGAGGTAGAGATAGTTTTGAAGACAGAAATTAGTCCCAAGAAAACTAAGGAGACACAAGCAGAGGTAAGGGCCAAGTTTCTGATTTTAGAGGGGGATTTAGAGGCACAAGAGGTGGAGGTAGAGGTTCTAATGTTTTCACTAGGAGATGTTATCATTGCAATGATTGGTCATACAAAATACAAGTGTCCAATGAAACAAAGTTCTACATCCGGTGGTAGTGAAAGGAGGAATGAACAGAGGGTTCAATATGTGCAAGAAGAGGAGGTAGATGAAAGTGTTAACTCTCCAATTAGGAGTGCAGCCCCAGTTCAAGATGGAGAAGCATTGATGCTAAGGAGAACACTCTTGAAGACATCCAAGGAGATGATACAAAGGAGAGCACTTTTCAGGACCAATTGCAAAAGCAAAGGTAAAACATGCAAGGTAGTAATAGATTTTGGTTCAACAGATAATATGGTGTCTAGGGAAATGGTGGATAAATTGAACATAGAAAGGATTCCTCATCAAACTCCTTACAAAGCATCTTGGCTAAGTGATAGTCAATCACTTTTAGTAGATGAACAAGCATATGTTGATTTTGAAATTGGAGAATATAAGGATAGGGTTTTATGTGACATTTTTCCCATGGAATATTACTTCTAGGTAGGCCATGGAAATTTGATAGGCAAGCATTATATGATGGATATGCTAACACATACACCATCAAGAAGGATGGGAGGACTTTTGTGATGACACCGTTGCAGGAGGATGTTGAAGCAAAGAAGGCAACCAAGGTCATCTTGGTGGATAAGAAAGAGTTT
This sequence comes from Cunninghamia lanceolata, assembly GCA_027924645.1. Classification (NCBI taxonomy): domain Eukaryota; kingdom Viridiplantae; phylum Streptophyta; class Pinopsida; order Cupressales; family Cupressaceae; genus Cunninghamia; species Cunninghamia lanceolata. The sequence goes on along the minus strand of BSBN01000135.1, from coordinate 357,008 downwards.
GTGAAGATCAATGAAGAAGAGACAAGGAAATTTGAGGATACCTCAAGCAGTGAGGTTGCTAAAGATCAAAGTTTGAAGGTGGTTTTAGTTTTGAATGATGGAGATCAGATGATGATGTCTGAGATGGATCAAAAGAAGGTCAAAGAATAGGTCTACAAGCAGCCACAAGGTGATTGGAAAGAAGGAGATACTATCATAGTAGGGACCATTGTTTGTCCTCTAGAGCCAACAAGAGTTGAAAGATAATCATATTCTACCATAGCAAAAGTACAAGAAGCATCAACCAAGGTTTTGAATGAAGGTGTTTAGGCAGAGATGACAGTAAGGAAGAATGGCAAGCAAAGTGTAGGTTTGGTTGCAAGCACTCACTCATGGCAAGGTGTGAGTAGAGCCTACAATGCTAGGCATGAGTTTTTGATTCCATGGAAGCAAGTTGTTGTCCAGAGATCATGGGGAAGACATGAGGTAGCCAAGGATAAAGGTGGAGCAAGACAAAGAATCAACTCATGTGGCATGAGTTCTTTTCTAGGTGGGGTGTATGGTGCAGGAGCACCTAACACAAGGTGGCCACCATGAGGCCAAAATGGTGTTAAGTTGGGGTTTTTGAGTTTTTGCAGTGAATAAGGTCTTATGAGACCATATTTGATCTAATAAGGTCCAATGGACCACTTCCTAAGTGTTTGTAATAAGTTTGGATCCATTTTGTAGGCATTTGTCCAAAATGCCATGTTTTTGTCAATGTTGTCATATTGTTGTCACATGGTGAAAATGTAACCAAGGATGGATCCAATGAATGTAATAGGTTTGTTTGAGTCTCCTTAGGTGTGTCTAGGGTGTTTGTGGCCATTTGAAGGTAGTTGGGCTCCTATAGCCTTCAATATTGTAAAAATGTGCAAAGTTGTTTGGCAACTTTTATAAATTGTAAAGAAAACAAAGGGAAAAAATATAAAAAACCAATGGTCACCCTCTTGAAAGGTAGTTGGGGATAGTTGGAACTATAATGACATGCTTAAAATTCCTCCCAAGGGTTGAGGCAAGGCAGTAGTTGGAGTTGTTGATTAAGAAATACAAACAAGCACTGTGATTTCTAGAATTTTCTGCATTTTTTTGCTATAACGTCCATAACTTTTGCATACAGATGAATTAGAAGGTGAGGCTGGACTTTTTGAAAATATCTATCTTACCTTTCATTCAAGACTGATTTTGTGACATTTGGTTTAGATTGGTGCATTCGGTGAACGTTTTTCTAAAACCTGTCCTGAAACCCTATTTTCTGAATTTCCACGCTGCTACAGTCCGTACTATAAAAAGGTACAAGGTTGCTTCCACTTTTTCATGGTTTAATCAGTTAGAGCATGGAGTTATATTTCATTTCAATTTATTTTGGTGTTTTGACATTTCTGTGGTAGGAAGATACAAGGTTTTTTCTAAAACTGGTCTGTGAAACCCTCATCTAGGGTTGTGACTGTGATTTAAGTATTTCCTACCATTTCGCTGATGTAGAACTGCTTTGATCAGTAGAATGGGATGTAATAGATCTGTATTAGTAGGATATGATGACTTTTTGGCAGAAAATTTGAAGAGGAGGAGTTTTGTTTGAGGAAACCTAACAAAACCATGTGTTAGGTGATGTTTTAAGGCACATTGAAGGAACCAAAGGTGTATTTTTAGGAATAGCAGAGAGTAGAAGCCTAAAACCCACAAAAACCTTTGTTTTAGCATGCATTCTAAGTGTCCAAACCCTTGGTTAAGTTCTAGGCTTGCATTCTTTGGTAGTCTCTTTGTAATTTTGGCCTAATTGGAGCTCTAGGCCACTGATAGGGGTTATTGGTTGAATATTCTGCCCATAACAACCTATGCCAAGTTTGGGATATGTGATAGAGGGCCATAATGGGTATCTATTTATTGTCTAAGATCTAGGTTTGGAGGTCTCAGTCAAAAGTTATTTGGACTATTGTCATTTTGAAGGGCTACAAGCCATTTTGGGGGGTTTGTGAAGGAAGTACCAACCCTGAGTCTAATCTACCTTGGCCAATGTATGTAATGGGTCCCCTAACATCCAAAACCAACATTTCCATGATGATCCTAGAGTTTCTTTCTATTGTTCCCACTTTTGCATAAAGATATTTGATTTTAGGCTTGTAGGTGTAGTAGAACCTTGTCAAGTTTGTCTATCCTTTCCCATCCAATTTGCCTCTACATCACCACCTTTATATTTTCTTGCAGTAACATTTCCTTCTTTCACATTGGTGATGATCAAGCTAGACCCCAATTGCTACTTCCAAGAAAGTTTTGCACCTCTTCCTTGGCATACCAAGTATAAATGGCAACTCAACACATCCATTGTCCATATAAACCCTACCCATCCCTTCCAAATATGTTGTTTCATTGCTTGATTTTTATCAAAAAGGGTCTATAGTAGCACCACCCTACCTAGGGTTTGCTTGGCGAGTAAAAGCACAAAGCTGTGTCACACTTTTATAAAGGAAACGACCAACGTTGATCCAACTTTTAAACTTGAATCATTAAAAAGTGTCATATATGTTTTGAATTTTGAATTGATGTAAACTAATCAAATATTCATTTTTTATTATATTTTATGTTTGTATTTTTTGAAAAATTAAAAAAATTATTTGAATATAGTTTTTAATAAATTGACACTATAATTTAGTTGCTACATTAATAAAATGCTGAAAAATGAAGTTTTTGATAAGATAAGCAGCAAAAAAGTGTGTTGATCCCATGACAAAATAGCCAACAAAGGTTCACCAAAAAACTTAAACAGTAATGATCAGACCATTAAAGTTTTTGCAACATAACAAAAGACAAAAGAAACTAGACACCATAGAGACAACAGAGTAGACCCAAGCCTCTAAAGGCTATGTGAACATCTTGTCCCAATCATCCACAAGAAACTGGAGCATGCCCTCATACTCCTTCTACGTTTTGTCCTTCTTCTCTTGCCCCTTGGGAACCACCTTCTGGAGAGCCACCAGAGTAGTGGCGGACTTGTGCATAACTCTAGCTGAGAATTTAGCTAGAGTGTTAAACTTCTACTCTAGATGAGTGAGCCTAGCCTCCAGAGTTTCATTTTCCTTGTCCTTTTTGTTCTTGTCACATTTTTTCTTCTTACCAGTACATTTTTTCTTTTTCTCAAAGCTGACAGTATCCGAGCCCTGCACATTGAAATCGGGGAAGTTGCTGGGACCCTCAACATCCACTTCCTGCATCTCAATTTTGTTACCTTTGTTAACTGAAACATCACTACCAAGCTATTCAGTTTCCTCCATAGCCGTGTCCATCTTGATATTGCCCTCATACTCCAAACCCTGTAGCTCAGCAAAACTCTTCTTGTTATCTTCTTGGGAGTCTTCTTCTTCCTGCATTTTCTTAGAAACCCCTTTGTTCTTATCCTCAAACTGTTCCTCTTCCTGCATCTCATCAACATCCTCCTTAACCAACAAGGCAACTTTTCCTTTATGCATGGAGGCCGGTTTGGTAGCAAACCTAAACGATCTCCTAGTTGTCGGCATACGATTTTTTCTATTAGTGGGCGTGTAGACCTCATCCTTAGCACTATCTGAATCCCCACTTCCCCCTTCAGTACTAACTTCCTCAACCACTAGGGTAGCCTTAGAGGTCTTAATCTCACTAACAATGTCTAAATCTTCTTCTAGGGTTCCCCGCTTCTTCTTACTGGGCAGGGACAGGTTACCTTGGAGGATTTTTCTTTTAGCAAGGGTTGTCACTAGAGAAATGGGGGTGATATCTTTGGTGGTGGGTTCGGGGCTAATGGTCATAGTGGGTTTCTTCTTGCCACTTTTTAAGGACTTAGCATAGGAATCAGGAGTGATTTCAGTAATAATGATTGGGTAACCCTTCACCAGGGTGGGATTATGCAGTTGAGGCTCAATCCTAACAAGAGTGAGGGATTCAGGGGGCAGAGGGTGAGATGGAACTTATACAACCTTAAGATTAAGCCTTGGTGGAGCGGAATCTTAGGTTTACTAGAGTCAAGGGCATGTTGTTCTTTAGCTGCAACAATGGAGGATTCCAGCAACAAGAGAAGATAGAAAGGGACACTGATATGCTTACTACACTTAAAATGATTTAGCAGCGTGAAGTGATAATGAAAAAACCTCCTAAACCTTCCCTCTAAAGTAAAATACTTAATTATCATGTAACATACCTCATCCCAGGGTAGAGGTAAGAGTTGTTAGTCAAAATCCCCTTGCAGGCTATTCAGAACCTCATCTTTATTGAGAAACAACTTCATACCATCAGGATTTGACACCTTTCTCTTCTTGGGGTGTTTCGTGCCATCATTAGACATCTTGGTAGCCATCCCAATCACCTCCTCCAAAATCTCAAACTCCACATTTCCAACCTTAATCCTTCTGCAATCATAGGACTGCAGAAACTAAGCCAAGAGGTTTTCATCATGGCCTTGCAGACCGCTGAACAATGAAGTTACATGAGACGTCAATCTTTATTTAGTAAATTTTATTTTTTTTCTTTAATTTTTTTATGTGTATTTATAACTTGAAACTTTAGTGCATGGATATATTTTTTTTCTAATTTTGATAAATATATATTTTAAAATAAATAATAAAATGTGCGTGTATTAAAATGTAGTTGTTTCCATTTGATATCAACTTTCATATTAACTATTTATCTAAAATAGAAAAAGATTATACCATCTTGATATAGATTCTTTTATCTAGTGCATCATATTTTTTTAATTTTTTTTAATAAGTTTTACTATTTTTCCTTGACATGGTAATCGACCTAATGTTTTGTGCTGATAACCTACTTTTAGTAAAAATGGAAAAGAAAATATAAATAATAATTAAACTATATATATATAAATTTGAAAACTAAACTTATAGATCTACAAAAGGGTATTTTTTATATTTTTTTAAAAATCTTATTTACACGAGTAGAAGTTGTTGAAAAATCATGTTTTTCAAATAATTTTTTTTTTTGGTAAATTGGCCTCATAGTGGTGCTACATATGCATTTAGAAAACAATTTTAGTTGGAAAATTTGTGGACATATCTAACTTAGCTAGAATGAACCTTACAAGACCATATGTTTGACCAAAATTGATTTTTAGTTAGAAATACTTAAATTCACTTGTGCTGATAAGTTGGTTGAAAGTGTGACACAACTTTGTGCTTTTACCTTGGCCACTCATTGTGAGCTCTCCCTGATCAATCAATTCCTAGTTTATTTATTAGTGGATATTTTCGATGGTAAATGTAAGGTAAGAGATCTAAAGTCAAGTGGCTCTTGGTATGTTAGTGAAGTTAATTGACTTACAAATAATTTACAAGGGATCAAGTTTTGTTGAGTGTAAGGTTTGTTACATTTTAAAGGGATGAGGCTAAGGTTGTGTCAAATTACCCTTTAAAAGATAGTGTAATCATATCCTCCATTGCCTCTATAGATATCTTAGGCCATGAGATTATTGTTAGGCCATATGTACCATGGTTGAACAATTATACCAATTGAAAGTTTAATAAAAATCTTAGTATAAAAACACAACTTGGTATTGCTTAGCTAGATAGCATCTTTAATGGCATAATTCATTCATACTTTTAAACATATAAGTATATATAAATTATTCAAAGATCACTAAACAAGAGGAATACAAGCAATAGAATAACAAACCACCACAAAGAGAATACATTTGAATACTATGTTTTCCTAATGTAACTTGAAAAATGCGTGAAGAAATCCCCTAAAAAGTATAAATAGCTAAATATTGAAACATTACAAAGACCTAGGTGTGTGCAAACAAAGTAATCCTAAAAAAGGTTGAGATGTCAAAACTAGTATGTTCCAAACTTAACTTAGAATGAGGGTTTGGACTCTCTTAATCTATGCACAAGCAATCACATCCAACCTAGGGCTATACATTTTTTGATCTATACCATGCAATAGGGTTAGCTAAGGAGTCAAAGAGTTGGAAGTGTTGCTTCTTTGAAATAGTTAATAAACTATATTTTTTACATAAACATGATAAAGAGGTTATCTTAAAGTTGAAAAATTATCTTTAAAATTGACACCCAAATAAATATAAGATATTATCTTAAAAATCTCTTTTAAAAAATAAATGCAAATTACATATTGAAAAATGTAAATTATATTTTTATTTATGAGATATAGTTTACATATGGAAGATAATTTAATAAAAGATATACACGACAATCTAACCTAGTTTTTTAATCTTATATAAACTTATACAATAGTAAGATTATAGACTATATGTTTATTTATGAGAAACTTGAACTTTATTCTTGCAATAACCTCGTGTTTGTACAAACTTAGATCATAAATAATTATAATAATTATATTTCTCACTTCTTCTATCTTGGTCCCCTTAGATAACATCATGGAGGTCTTACACAAAGTTTCTACGGATTGAATTTTATATATCAAATAAGTTGGCAGCTTGCATTAAAAACCATTTAACTTTCCTAACAAGATTTTGGAATCTCTATGTTCTCATTTTTTGGTGGGCTTAAATTTCAAGCTGCATGACTATGACACATTGTTCTCTCGATGTCCAATCTTTCAATAGTTTAGAAGGTTTGCCCCCACGAAAATTTTTAATCAGAGGATAATTTAAATTTATTGTCTGCTTATTTTAGGAAGATGATTTTGTGTAGACCAATTTTGTTACCACCTTTACAAACTACCAGCTAAATTTAATGCATGAAAAATAATAGCATGGTTCTAAATCCATATTTTTACATCTCGCGTTGTTATAACTTTTTTATATTAAACATTACGGATCAAAAGCAAATGTTCATGACAATATACTTACAGACTACTGCTATAATTGACAGTGTCATACTGTCATAATTAACTTGGTAACGTAGATTTGCTTACTAACTGCTGTCCATTTATATCTCTTTGATTAAGACAAGATTGTATTTAAAAGGTGGTATGAAATTATTTAATGGCCCAATGTCGTCACACTTTTTTTTTTTCCAGCTCCTCGATGTTGTAAAGAGTTAATGTATACAATATGTTTGTAAATTACCAATTTAAACGTAAAGTTTGTTAGACTTTCTTTCTTTATATATCTGTTGCAGAAGAAAAATAATATATGATTATTATCACTCTATTTAAATATCATTCATTTCAATAATTAAACAGGTAATAGTAATTTTATACTTCATCTACAACAAAAAATGGTAAATATTTATGGAAAACTACCCCTATTCATTACTTCCACAAAATTTTCTCAACAACAAATTACTAAAAAATGACAAACTACACAACCTATTCACTGCCTGGTCACACAATCAAACACCAGTAGAGAAGCTACAGCCAACCATGCACTTGAAGGAACAAATTATCCCATAATATGGGCCAACAAACTTTGTAAGGATCTATTATAAAAGGAGGCGGCTATTGCTTTTTCTTCTTGAAATTCTCTTTACTTTTCTCTTTACTTTTGTAAATGCTTTTACTAAATAAATGATTACTACTTATTAGGAGACAAAATCCTCTATCATTTACAATCTCCTTAAGAGAAAGTGGAATCCCATATCAATGAACTTGCAATTTGACTTAACATCATAGTTTGAATTGAAAATATTGCAATAGATTAATTCTAATATAAATGTCACATCTAGGCAAAACTCTAGACATGCAAGCACCAGAGAACTATTTACTTTTTACAGTCAACCAAAGGACTGTTCGGTCATCTAATTATAAAGTAGAGATTGACCATTGTATAAGAAATTAGATTACATAAAAGTTATATTTAAATTCTCGATTTAATTGTGAGTGGATATTTTGGATAGTAAATGTAAAGGTAAGAGATCCTTAACTAAAAGTTACAAATGATTAATACAAGATTAATGTCTGTTATAATTTTTAGTGCGTTATCATCTATTGGATGTTGCTTTTTCAATAATATACTCTATTTTTGTACTGTTGTGGCCTGGTTTTACTCTACTATTTGGTTTTATATTGTTGTTCTTGGTTATTTCTGTTATTTATGAATTGTAATTATGCTTCATAATTGTTTTCTAATAAATTTTTGTATCGAATTTTTGTTAGCTTAAACTAATATTTTAACAGTTATTTAGTATAGACTATTTTTCCGTGTTGAACTACATTTATGTAAACATATATTCTTAATACAATTTATAAAGAATTACGTGAAGATCCAAGTTGCTGGTTGATATTTTCACAAGATTATATGTTGTCATTTGGTAAGGTTTAAATAGCTGGTACGTTGTAAAATGTCCCGGTGGTTGAAATGTGGAATTTGCAGCTGAACCTACACAATGATCTAGCTAGAAGAACAAGAAGTAAAACTTGCAGAAAGAAAAAAAGGCAGAGGAAAACAGAGCTGCAAAGAAAATAAAATTCATTCTAATTGATTAACTTTCACATAATGCATTTAAATAATACAATGATAACCACTGTAATAGCTTGAATTATATTGAAAGAGGCAGTGAAAGCAGAGAGAACTGTTGTATCCTCCGTTAGCTCTTTTCATGAAAGAAAAGGAAGGTGGTGACTAATGTTTCATTGAAACTAACCGCTGTATGCTTAGTTAGCTTATTGTTAACAAGAAAAATTCACACTAACACCCCCCCTTAAGTCTAACTAAGGAGACAAAAAATTGAGTGAGAAAAACTCCTAACCATTTATTCAAACTAAAGAAGAAAGTTGCAACTCCGATGAAGAACTACAAACAAATCCACACTGCAACAGGATTATATCAGAGTCATAGAAACCACCACTACATGAGTACGTCCAAGATAGTCTTGAATGCTCAAAATTGCAATTGTACATATTTTGCATTGCTCAAATGGATGAACATATAGGTACACGGTCTATGAATAGAGAAACTGATCATCTGAAGACAAAAAGATATGATTCTGTAGAGATGTGCTCCAAATAACTGCATAGATTCCCTCTGGTTGGGATGATGACATTGTTTATCCAATGCCCAGTGTTGTCCTGCTAGAAAGAATCTCTGTAAGCACTCGAGGATGCGACTCTGAAATCTCATGTAGATAGGAATTTAGAACAAAAGAACACTTTTGGCTGCCGATAGGAGGAAAAGTTGCAAAGCTCTGGAAGTTTATTAGCAACTTTTATTCTAAGTTTGTTTATCCAGAAGAAAAATAAAAGAAACCTATACTAGATGTTTTAAGTAGAACCCCCATATGGAACTTTATATAAGTTCAATTTTTACAAAACCCTGAATTTTCCCATATATTTATCATGTAGTTCTTGCAAAGAACATACAATTTTTAAAAGAATTAACATAGGAAGAAAGCAAGGGGCATGCAAAAAAAATTAGGGGAGGTAACATGCATGTATCTAGAAATTTACATTTGCCTCCATGCTTTCTAATAGCTCTAATCTTCAATACCTGCAAAAAGATTGTTTATGCTACTTCTTCCTAACTCCCATGTGCTCTGATACCATGTGGAATTTGCAACTAAACCTACACAATGATCTAGCTAGAAGAAAAAGAAGCAAAACTTGCAGAAAGAAAAAAAGGCAGAGGAAAACAGAGCTGCAAAGAAAATAAAATTCATTCTAATTGATTAACTTTCACATAATGCATTTAGATATTACAATGATAACCACCATAATAGCTTGAATTATAGTGAAAGAGGTGGTGAAAGCAGAGAGAACTGTTGTATCCCGTTAGCTCTTTGTATGAAAGAAAAGGAAAGTGGTTACTGATCTTTCACCAAAACTAACTGTTGTATGCTTAGTTAGCTTATTGTTAACAAGAAAAATTCATGTTAACATATGTGCTTTTGGTGTGATGGCAAAAGTCAACATGGTATCAGAGCGCAGGTCATTGGTTTGAGTCCCTCAAGCCCTCAACCCTTCATTTGCGTAAGCTCAACTTATCGATGTGGTACGAAGTGGGTACGAATCCCACATGGTACATGGTTGTATCCAGCTCCATCGTGTGGGGGGTGTTGGCATAGCGACTATATCGATGATGAGATCCCTCTCCACCACCAGTACGTGCTTTTGGTGTGACAATAAAAGACAACATGAAATCCCATTGACTGGTCAATTTGTGTTGACCTTATCAACAAACATGAGGGTCGAAATGGTTGAGGGAGATGAGTTGAACAAGTTGAATTCAATAGTCAAATTCAGCCATAGTAAATAATTTTGAAATCAACTTACACAATAACATGCTAGCTATTTATGGTGGGTGCTGTCGTATACCTGTTGGTCATGATGTTAGTCACAAACAAGCATAGAATAAAAGTACACATTAACCTTTATTCATCTTGAAATATACGATGAATTCAGAGAGTTCATAATCCCAAGTCTCCGGTGATTAGGTCTTAATCTTCTGACGTTACTCAGAGGTTGATATGTGTTGTTGTTTCCATTTTGGGGCCTTACATAGAGTTCATCATCATGACGCTATTTCTGCAAAGGTTCTTCACAAAGAGGTCATTTTGTATAGTTGTTTGATCAAATGATATAGTTATACTCAAATATTTGCATGATATTCATCAATAATACATGCTTTAGCTTCAAATATGCTAAATATTTCCATTTATCTATGAAATGTCCACATATTTGTATTGTTTGCTTAAGATGCTCAGTTATTTGCAATTATGATAGTGAAATGTTCTAAAATTTAAAGAAATTGAAAGAAATGCTTTAAATGAATGTTGAATCTTCAGCTATTGAACCACATGTATATCAGATACAATCATGAGGAGAAGAAAACCAAACCATATGTTCACCAGGACATTCCACAGCTAGATACAGTAGGTGCTAACTTCAAAGGAATTGTATGAAAACAACATATGTAAGTAGACATGCACTCCAAGGGACGCAGCAAATCACCACATAAATTCAGAATTCACACACTAATTACTCAAGATTTACTATGAATTGTAACCAAAACAGTCTTCTCATTCACTATGTATGCAAAGATATAAATGTATACAAAAAGCTTTGAAATAGGCCCTGAGTATTTCAGCAGACAAATTTCAATTAAGTTTCGAATGTTAAACAAGAGGCATTCCTGCACCTTTTATAGAATAAGGTGAGGAATCCGTTACAAAAGATCAATGATCTTGATTTGTCTATGCATATCCATGGTCAATATTTCCTTTGACTATGTCAACCTTACAAAATGGCACAAGCTACCAGCTGGCAACTATCTAAAAACTTATCTTCACTAAGTATCAGATGCTAATATTTACTCTAGGATACATCATCATCTACTTTATCAGAATCATGTGCTTCTTCACCAGGTGCATCACTTCCTGAACTTTCATCATCATCATGATGATGAACCCGCATATGAGGCTGCATGATGCTCCGAACCTGTTCATATAATTGCAGAATTTTATCTATTTCTCTGCCATCCTAAGTCTTTGCTTTGATCATGGCGTGCTTGTGTGCCTCGTATTTGTGTCTGCTGCTATCCAACTTGTTCTTCCTATTATTCAGTGTCTCATTGTAGTTTTCCATCTTGACTTTGATCCTCATCATTTTATCTATGACTTCTTCTGTCAAGTGGACAAGTGGATCATCAGCCACAGATTGGAAGTTGCCGTGTAAAGCTTTGATGGCAAACTCCTCATCTTGATTCTCTACTTTCCCTTCCACTTTTCCTTCCAGTGTTTCCAACATATCTGCCTCAATAGTCATCAAATCATGCAACTTCATGCTGATATCCCTTAGTTTATTATTGCATCTTTTAAGTATTCCACATTCAAATTGAATGTCCTTATACCATATATATCAACCAATAAGGCTGTATTGTTGTTCAATACCTATTTATTGATGAACAACTGAGGATTTATTCTCCTTATCTCCCCCAGGATGTCTAATACTTTTTCTAGTTTGAAAGACCTTTTGCCTGTCTGCAACTGCAATTTATCTACCTTTGTCCTAGAGTTACTAAGAGTATTCCACCTCTTCAAAGAGGCCTTTACCACTTCCTCCGCATCATCCAATGTGGATGACATCCATTTCCTTAGCACAGATGCCTCATGTTTCATGAGATCTAATTTATTTAACTCCTCCTGAGAAATAGCAGTCAATGGGACTACATGTTTAGTTGAAGTATCATCAGGATTAATTAGCCATCTTATGTAGGCATGTAACTGAGCAATCTGCTCTTTGTGTTGCTTATTTTTCTCTTTCTCCTTTTTCACTTTCTGAATTAAAGAATCAATAATATCTTTGCCCTCCTGACCTTCTTGGTCTTCATTGGCAAACCCTAAGTCCACTGTACTAATCTGAAACTCATCTAAGGTAATTTTACCTTTTTCTTTCTCTACAGTAGGCACTGCAATTTGTGCAGTCCTTCTCCTAGTTGTTGGATCCCTTTTGATGGCCGAAGTCATTCTAGCCTTCCTCTTTGGTTTTACTATATTCTCAGAAAATAAGGTAGAAACATCAAATTCTTGAATTTCAAATTCTACCTCTGCATTTACTTCTTTCTCCAACCATGGAGGTACCTGATCATGTTTTTCGACATCTTCATGACTTTCACCTTGATCTCTTGTATCTATAAGCATTTGTGATGGAGATGGTGATTTCCTCCTTTCTTCTTCCTGATGCTCACTTTGATGTTGATCCTGTGGCACATCCTCCTGCTGAGGAATTTCTTTCTCCGGAGGAGCATCTTCCTAAGGTGGAGGATCTTGTGATGTATCCATATGATGATCATGATGATCATGATCTATTTCTTTTATCACCTCGTCTACTTTTGACTTTTCCCCTTGTTGAGGAACACTTACAGTAGTAGATACTTGGGAAGTCTCCTTAGGTGATGATGCTAGTTCTGCAACCACGATTTGTTCTGTACCTATACCGCTTACTTCTTGAACCTTAGCGGCAGGATCCTCTACTACATCCTTCTCATTAGCCCTCTTTTCTTGAACCTCTACTATAGCAGGTTCTGCTAATGTGTCTTGTTGGCTTGTCTCTGAAGTATGGCCCTTTGGTTCTACCATCTTCACTTCCTCTGTATCTTGCCCTTTATCATGTGATCCTGCTAGATGTTCAAGATTTTCATCCTGTTTTCCTGTTAAGTCTACCACTATAGGACTTGTCACCTCTACAATTAGTGTATCTAGCCCCATTTCCTGGGCTATCTATTCTGGGCTCTTTTCCTTTTCAACCTCCACCTGCTTCATCTCTTCCAGTACTGTTTGGACTGGTGGAGTCTTTTGAGGGGTCATGTGTGTGCTTGTAGCAAGGGTCTTCATCTTTTGTGAAGCCACCTCTTTCACAACCTCATCATCTGATAAGTTAATCGTTTCATCCAGTGAGATGTGACCTCCTACCTATGTCTGGGAGGTTTCTTTCATCTGTTCTTCTGCAAGCTCAGCTTTGAACTTGACGATGGTAAGAAGTGGAACATTATGCTGAAGTTCCCTATGCACTTCACTACCTGCCCCTTGTAACAATGTAGGGGATTGTCTTATTTCACCCCTCATGGAGGTTCTCAGTTTCTTAGGCGGGGTAGACACCACCACCTGTGGAGCTCTTCTTTTTCTTTTTATTATCAAAGGAGCCTCTTCTTCTTTAGGCTCCTCCTCCATGAGGATATCCTCTTCATCATGTATTCTTGAGGATTGACCCTCTTCTAGGGTCTCAATAATTCCAGCCTCCACTGTCTTACTCTTCTTTGATTTTCCTTTTCTTGTCCTTGGAGGTGAAGCTGATCCTGACCCGAATCCTGATCCTAATGCTGATGTTGCTGCCTCCTCAGCTATAAACACTACTCTTTCAATAATAACCCCTTTGGGCTCTTTATCTACCTTCTTGCCCCTTGGGGGTCTTTTGCTTTGCTATGGTTGTGGAGGGAGCCTTTCTCCTTTAGACTTTCTCTTCTCATTCATGAAGTCATCATACTTCCCATCAAGAATATCCTGCCCCTTCTTTTTGTTGTCCACCGTAATGGCAACACCTTTCTTCTTCAATGCCTCTATCTGTTCATCAGCCCAGGCTTGAGTTAACTGTATGGTCCTGGCAATGAAGGGATCCAAGGATATATCCTCTTGTATGGTGAGGTCAGGTGCAGAGATAGTATCATTGTATATCTTCTTCTCTTCAAATTCATCTACAATTATCTTGCCATCATCTTTCTTCGATTGTTGAGGGATGGGGATGCAGTCAAAGGTTCTGATTTGATTTAATGTTAGCCTTTGATACCTCCTTCTTCTTGCTTCTGCTTCATCTTCACAGTCAGCCCATAAGTCTTCTAGATGCTTCTGGTGAATAGGCTTTCCTATTATTTTCTCCATCCTACCATAAGGATCATATGGTCTTGTCACTGGAAAGGGCTACAGCTTCATTTTATTCAAGGTGACCATCACCTTCTTTATGTTCTCTGAATTTGGACACATGTACCAGCCAATGGTGACTGGAAACAAAATTGGTGGCAGCTTTCATGCATCCTTGTATGTTTTCAACATTGTGGAGCTCTGCCTTATAAATTCCATCAATATCACTGCATCAGTGGGATACCTTGGTAGCATGAGGGGATGTCCCTCAAAACCCTCAATCCTCATGTAGGAGAAAGTGGCAAATTGTATATACCAGGCTCCATGTCTGTAAATTATTTCTTGAGCTTCCATGCTCAACCTCTTTGTTCTGTCCTTCTCCATGGTTCTTACCAGATGCATAGAGAATGCATCATTCACCAGTTTGTAATCTTGGAGGTAATTAGCTCTTTGTAGCTGGGGATGATGATCCCAAATATGCATAGCATTAATTGTGCCTGTGACCTTCCCATCTGTAACCAGTGCATCAAATGTGCCTTTATAAGCACAGGAGTAGACAATGTAGGATGTCATATAGAAAGCACAGTTTGAACCTCCTAGGTTCATCAGCTACTCATGTAGAGCATCACTTATTAGCTGGCCCCATAGTGGCTTGATATCTGAATATATGCACATCATAATCACACCGTACATCCAGTCTTTAAAACTACCAACATCAGGCTGGCATGTTGCTCTATTCAACAGTGTGATCATGTATTGGTATTCATCTCTAAAATCATATTTGAATAAGTGCACAGGAAGCTTGGCAGCTGCAGGATATGTGCTGTTCTCAGCCCTCCATTGATACATATTCTTCCTGGCTTGTTTCTTGTTATTTTCATACTCCTTTTCAGCTTTCCTCAGGTCCACACTTTTAACGTTCCTGCCCAATGGCAGTCCAAATGTCTGAGAGAGACCCTTGATGGACAGCTCTGCATATATTCTCCCATGCTTTGTGACCTGCTTGGTCTCTGGATTGTAATTCTTGGCACATTCAATAACCAGCTCCGGAGACTCCATGGAGTACAGGAAACCGGCGGCATTCCACATTCTGGACATGAATACCACATCCAGCATAGGACTTCTATTCTCGTCGTCATTCAACTTGGCTGACTAGGCCTCTAAATCAGTATTCCCCTTATGGGTATCTATAATTGCACCATATTTTAACAAGACACCCCTCTAAGCTGAGAACATGGGCTTACTGAATTCTGCTTCACACTTAACTAACCTCTTGTCAGCCATGGGTGCTTGCAATTGACAAAATCCTATCTTACAATGGATACTCACATGCATATATATAACAATTAGTTCTACTAATCATCATGTCTACTATATCTCTTCAGCATTCAATTTATCATGGGGTACATAACTAGAACTTTAGATTAACAACACCATACCTGACTATTACAGAAACAACATGATGAGGGTTTCATTTACTTACCTGGATATGCAAATTTCTTTCTATACCAATGGATTTCTGGAAGTGATCTTAATTCCTCGGATGATCATGCACTTCCTCCTGTCTATAAGCTCGTTTCATACGAGGGTCGCTGGTATGAGAGTATGGAAGCTAGTGCTCTGTAAAAACAATTTTATCACAAGGTAAATTCAAAATGACAATGAATTTACCCCTTTAATGATGCACTTAGGGTAAGATTAGGGCAACCCTGATAGATTGGATTTTATTCATTGATTATCCGCGTGAAAACGCGGGATCTTGCCAGGTGTTTCATTAGGTTTCGTGGTCGGTGGGAACCAACTACCATGTCTGCGCACATTAAATGTTAATGGTGGTAATGGGAGCGGGGGGATATCCATATGACAGGATATCACAAAAGTAGGATGATATTCGCAAATATCATCTCGAGTTTAATGTCATCCTCCTCTTTCAGATTGGAATAACTATTGTGATAAGATCGGGTGATGAACACACCCTTTGGTTATGTTTAGTACATCAGGAGGATATTTCTCTATATCGGGTGATGTTTCAAAAGTGATGATGATGACTGGACAAAACTATACTTCGCTCTCAGAATATCAGGATGACGTCATCTGGATATTCGCGCAGTGTACTAGCAAGGCATCATGACATCATCGTCATGTTATACGAGCATGATCATATTTAGAAAATATACCCCGAGAGGTAAAATGATGATGATATCATCATGTTTGTTTCTTCATTTATCAGACTTGGATGACATAATCAGGATATTGGCTTAGGAGGATATTTCACAGCAGGAGGATATTATGAAATATCGGGTTACATTGACAAATATGATCCCCTTGAAATGCATAAGGCTGTTGACGGGTAAAAGTTACTGTCACCTAAAATTGACATCCGGATATTCGGACTGCATGATTTTATTGGGTGATATACTAGATCGGGGTGACCTTTTATAACATGACTGATATTACGAAATATGATCCTACCCCCTGTGAATATCAGGTTTGACTCAAACTTTGACCATTCATAACTTTCACATCCTGACGAATATCAGGGTGATGTAAAAGACAAACCTACATGGAATTTAATGCTCTTTCTAAATATGAGGTTGCTGGAATAAAATATGAAATTTGACAAACTAACCTCATGATGATCACTTACCTAGCCATTCAATGCATGATGATCTGCATGACTTACTTTTACCAGACCACCAGAAAGCACAAAACACAAGCCAAAAAGTTGGGTCCCTGTTTTGTCAAGTCAAAATGGGGTGTGTTGTGTAACCACACAACAACTTGCCACCAAAGAAAATAAACAAATTCCAAAGATTCAAGTGATGTGATCATATTCATCCATATCATTTTAATTTATTCTAAGCACAAGCATCATGATCTTCTGAATGATAAAAGTTCATCATGGTAACAATGCAAACAAAGGATCATGTGTGTGCAAATGATTAATTATCTTCATCTTGAAAGCAAGTTGAAAACATAAGTAACCGGTGTTAAACTACATAGTTGGAGATCACCCCTCGTAGCCAACCTGGATAGAGCCTTGCTGCCAGCAGGCATCTATAGCCTCAACAAGGTTATCTATACAATCTCCCTAAGTAGAGCCCCACTGCTAGCAGGCGTTCATAGCCCCGGTAGAGTTACTTAGATGGCCTAATTTTATTTCTTTTCTGATTTTCTCTTTAAAATTTGTATTTGATATCATCATGTCAACTCATTTATATAAGGCATAGTCACTTGCAGTTTTAGGTTGGAGATTGTATTGGTAGCAAGGGAGTCCCTTTAGATTTTTCACTTAACACTTATACTTGTGTGTTCAACAAACCCAAGGCTGTTAGGTGTTTCATTGTGATTGATTCACTTTGATCAAGAAAAGGCACCCTGATGAAGAGACATCACAAATCTGATCATGAATACTTCTTAGAATGAATCACAACTTATGTCTAAATCTAATCTCATCACTTGAATCCTAACAATTTGTTGTTTTTTGTGATGATGAAGTGCATCATCTTGACTAACCAAAACAAAAGCTCAACCAAAACAAACAAACAAGACAAACCAACAAACAAAACAAGAAAACACAACTATACAAGCAACTATACAAATGTACAATATGATACACATGACTGTCATGAAGTCACTTTAGACTTGAAAATAATGTTTGAGAAATTGCCCATTGACAGGCAATGGGACATCCTCACCTATCAGGTTCTTTAGCCTATAAGTGCTATCTCCCAGTATCTCAGAAATTTGAAAGGGACCTACCCATAATCTATCAAATTTGCCATGGTCACCTTTTCTCTCATGTGCTTTATCCCACATCAGGACTAAATCAGATATCCTGAAGGCTTTAATTTTGGCTCTCTTGTCAAACCAGTGTTTGACAACAGCCTGATGTTTTGCAAATTGGTCAATAGCTTGACTTCTTTTCTCTTCCAGGTGCATCAGCTGAAGCAACCTGACCTCTTGTCTATTGTCCATACCTAGGTATTATTGGGCAAACTGTAAAGTAGGAATTTTCAAGTTGATAGGGAGGATAGGATCCACCCCATATACCAGTTGAAAAGGTGAGTTTCCTAGTGCAGTTTTCATTTTGGTCCTGTCTACCCATAAGGCATATTTCAGAAATGAGTTCCATTCCCTAGGGTTCTTTTCTATTAGTTTTCTTATGATATTCAGCAAATTTTTATTGGTGGATTCTGCTAATCCATTCCCTTGGGGATAATAGTTGGATGAGAACTTGAGTATGATCCCATGATCAAAAGCCCAACTTGATAACTTGGTTAAAGTGAAGGCTGAACCATTATCACTTACCAGAGCATAAGGAGTTCCATACCTGGTAACAATGTTGCTTTCCAGAAATTTAATAACACCATTAGCAGTACAAGTCTTGCTGCTGACAGCTTTAGTCCATCTGGTACAATAGTTAGTAATTGTTAAGACATACCTATGGCCTGAAGAAGATGGAGGGTTAATTGGTCCTATGAAGTCCATGCCCCATTGTGCAAATGGGCACTCTTCCATCACTGGCTGCAATGGTTGTGCAGCGTATTTCTCTCTGTTGGTAGCAACCTGACATACATGGCAACATTTAACATGATCAACTGTATCTTTAAAAATTGTAGGCCAATAATATCCTACTCTGAGGATTGCGTGTGTTGTGGCCAGGGCTGATCCATGTGCTGTTCCAAACTTATCATGCAGTTCTGATAAAACCTTATTTGCTTCTGGTTTTTCTAAGCATCTTAGGTATATCCCTTCATAATTCTTTTTGAACAGGATCCCTCCCTTCATCATATATTTTTGTGACCTTATCTTCAAGGCTCTTCTTTGTGAAGCTTGCATTCTTGGAGGACATCTTCCAGTGATCAGGATATGCCTGATATCTGAATACCATTCTTTATTATCCTCAGCATTGATAACATATTGTTGACTAGTGATATTTGGATCAATTTCAGATATCATTTGGCTTAAGGCCTGTTCTCTTACTAATTTCATTGGTGTAATTTCCATGTCATACTCTTGTAATACAGTAATCCACTTGGCTCTTTTCTCACCAGACTCACTCTGCATTAGCAGCATTTTCACTGCTGCATCAGGCACTACTGCAATCACTTTGCTTCTTAGTATGTAATGTCTGAACTTCTTTACTGCCCTGACTAATGCAAGTGCTTGTCTTTCAACATCCACATATCTTAGTTCAACATCTTTGAAGAGACAGCTCATGAAAGCTATTGGTTTTTCTTCCTTTTCCTCATTCCTTTGAGTCAACACTACTGCAGAGGTGTGCTCTGAGGCAAAGGAATAGATGTAGAAGTCCTTTGTATAGTCTGGACTGATGAGGACAGGAGCATCTGATATGGCCTTCTTTATGTCTTCAAAAGCGGCCTTGGCCTCTACTGTCTACTCAATCTTGGCATCTTTTTTCAGCATGGCATTTAGAGGTCTGACTATCTCTACAAAACTAGTGATGAATTTTCTTACAAAGTTGATCTTACCAAAGTAAGAATTAAGTTCTTTCTTACTTCCAGGGAGTTGTATTTTCATGATAGATTCCACTCTGGCAGGATCAATGATGATCCCATCTTCAATTATCAGATGGCCTAAAATTTTGCCTGTTGTTACCCCAAATATGCATTTCTTGGGGTTCAAGGATATTCTGTATTCTTCACATTTCTTCAGTACACTTCTAAGATCAGCTACATGATTCCCCCTTTCTTTGGAGAATAATGTCAAGTCATCCATGTAGATGACTATGGACTTTCCTATTAAGCCTCTGAAGGCTATGTTCATTGCTCTCTGGAAAGTAGCTCCAGCATTTATGAGTCCAAATGGCATACGTCTATATGCAAGTATCCCCCACTTTGTGGTGAAGGCAGTTTTTAATTTGTCAATCTTATCAACCATCACTTGGTTATAGCTTGAGAAATTGTCCAGGAAGGACATCATTTTAGCTCCATTTACAATCTGCAGAAATTCATCTAATGATGGTAAAGGATAGTTATCCTTCTCTGATGCTCTGTTCAGATTCCTGAAATCTACACATAACCTGATGTCTCCATTCTTCTTTCTTACTGGGACTAAATTGGCTACCTAAGTAGAATGCCTCACAGGAAATATTATCATGGCATTTAACAACTTCTTGACTTCTTCAAATATTATTGGTTCAAGCAAAGCATTGACTGGCCTTTGCTTCTGTCTGAAAGGTTTAGCATCTGGCTTGAGGGGTATAGTGTGAGTTATGACTGATGTGTCATACGTCTTCAGCTCATCATATGTCCAGGTGATTACTTGCATGTAATCCTTGAGAGCTTCTGTCTAACTCTTCTGGTGTGCAGACTTTGCCTATCAAGACATTTCTTTTGTCTTCATCTGGTCCAATATTCACTTGTGAATACTGACCTCCATCAGCCTTGGGAAGATCCTTCTGTTTCAGCATATTGTCCAGATCAAAGGCTCTTTCTAATTCAATCATGCCTTTGGGAATTCTGTTGCTTGGCAACTCTAATATTTCATCTTCTTCCCAAACTTGATCTTCCATACTCCTCTCATCAATGATCTGAGCATCAAATATATCCTTGTTAGAGATGAAATCAAGAATATACTGATCGTCATCAAAGACCTGGAGATTAGTGACATTATCAAGTACTGATGGTACAGATACCAGTTCTACTAAAAATTTCTTCAGACCTAATATAGATAGTGGCTCCAATGTACTGGCAGCTTGGGCAAGTGCATCTGCCCTATGATTTAGTTCTCTAGGAACATGAGTGATATTAAATGCATCAAAGTCTTCAATCAAATCCAACACTCTATGTCTGTAATTTGACAATCTCTTGTAATTGCAAGAGTAAATTCCTCTTACTTGTCTAACAACTAATTCTGAATCTCCAAAGACATGCAGAATTTTCACCTTCTTCTTGAGAGCAAACAGTATCCCATGAATCAGAGCTTCATACTCTGCCATATTATTAGTGCAGGGGAACTGTAATTTGTATGCCACTAAGTAGGATTTTCCTGATGGGTCAATAAGATCAATCCCCACTCCAGCTCCTTGTTTGGATTTGGATCCATCAAATCTTAGAATCCAGGATTCATCTTCAGCCAAAGGCTTGGCTGAACCTTCTTTTTTCTTTGCAGCTCTAGCAGCTGCACCACCTGATATCCACTTCATTTTAGGAATTTCAGTATCCCTAGATTGCACCTTTTCTTTCCTTTGTGAATCTAACTCCTTTTTCCTTTTAACATCAGGAGGATGATCCTCCAAATCTAGCACTGTATGTCTGTTTAGAATGTGTAAACACAATGAGCAAGTGGTCTCTGAATGAGGTGCCTCATGCAACCTACACCAACCTTCAATCAAGACCTCATGTGGAAGTCTGTGCTATTGTGTCATCTTTTCTACTTCTTTTGCCAGGAAATCCTCAAACTTCATCAGGTTACTACCTCTGTCTTCATCAGATAGTTCATAATCAGATTCTACAAAGCAATCACTTCCAGGGGTGACCTTTCCTCACTTCTTGACATTTATCTAGTTACTTACTAGTATCTCTTCTATTATCTGATCATGACCTCTACATTCGCATTTGTCTTCTACCGTTCCTGTAGGAAACAAACATAAGTCAGAATCACTTTCATTATCACTATCTGACGAACTCACCTCTGATGATGATGAAGCATCACTGTATGTTTGTTCTAATTCCATCATGTATTTGCATGCTTCGCAAGTCCTTTCTGAATGAGGCTCATTATCTAATCTACACCATCCATCAATCAAAATATCATTAGCAGGTATATTCAATAGTTTACATAGCTTTATCTGTTTGGATAAGTGCCTTTCAAAATTTCTAAAACAATCTCCTTCATTTTTGCTTTCAAAATTATTATCAGGCCCTACACGAGGCATATCTTCCTGATGATCATCATGATGATGATGAAAGTCCAACATTAGGATCTCCTCTATCCTGACCGTCTGTGGCCTAATGGCATAAACTCCAGGTTCAACGTCTACATACATTATCTCATTCATTTTATTGTACTCAGTTATCATATGCTTCATCCTTGGTTCAACATCTATTCTTATCTGGTTAGGAATACCTTTCCAAGGCAACTACATGTGACTGAAGTCAGTAGCCATATATCCATTCAAAGTTTTGGACCAATCTCTGCTAAGCAGCATCCCATAGGTGTCAGGTATGTCAACAACCTGGATATCAATGTAATACTGGATCCTGGGATCAGATGCTAGCTGCATGTGTATATGAGTCAGTTCACCTATCACACTTACCTCTGTCTTATCTAGCTGTGTCACCTTCTTTAGAGATTTAGCAGGATGTAGTCCTAAAGCATTGCACATAGACAAGGGCATCGCATTTGTAGATGCACCTGAATCTACCAAACAATTGTGTAAATTCTTGCTAAACATCCTTATGGTAAGGAGGAAAGGTGGTGACTCAGTCTTATCTCGGTATAATGTTATATGTGAGGTTTCTGCAGCTTGGACAGTGGCTGGCACCTTAGATTTGATGTTATTATCTCTAGTAGCATGATCTTTATTACTAGACTGGCTTAGAGAATGAATATCCGCTTTAGGAGCAGGATCATCTAATGATTTCATGAATGCCTTCTTAATTGCAGAGGTTTTCAGTAATTCTAATAAAGACAGGCTGATCTTTATCTTTTTCATCTCATCTGCCAAGTATGTAACGAGTTTATCAGACTCATGAGGCAAGCTAACAGCCTTTGATGCTGTATTCTGAGGTGACAAATATTAAACATTTACCTTGGGGAACCCAAGGTTATTGCTTGCTTTGGGATCCAGGGGTGTATTAAAATTGTTTGGAGGTAAAGATGATGTCAATGGACCAGTAGGTCTGTTGGCATTACTTCTCAAGTCATAGTTATGTTTACCAAGATATTGCTACTGGTACGCATGCACCTCCTCATGTTCAGTGGAAGGCTCATTTTCATCTTCAAAAGGAAAGACATAATTTGACTCAAAAGCCATGGCAGACTCTTCACATGCATGTGAATGACTTTGATGATCAGTATAACTTTCTAACACTAGGGCTGAGTCATATCCACAAGGAACTATTTCATTACCTTCCACCTGAGGTGGATTTCCTGTAGTGTTAGACACTTCTATTTGAAAAATGTTGGTAGCAATTTGAAATTGTGGACAATCTAGCTCTGCATAAGCATTTGTATTGTGGATCCTGCACCAATTGGTGAGGGCTGCCTCAGCAAGATTGACTCTAGTAGTCTGTTTGGTTTCACCAGGTGACTGATTGTCTAAGGGTGATGGTAATGAACCATTATTTGGCCTGGAATTCCATACTCTAGGCTGCCTCTGAGGATTATTGTTATTTCTCCTAGCATTATTGAAATTACTGTTGTTGTACCCTCTGTCAGGATAATTTGGTCTGTCATTAGAATAACCTCTATTCTGATTTGACTGGGAATAGAAGTTCTGGTTTCTCAAATGAGTCACTTCTATAGTGAGCTTTCTTAACAGGATGTAGTCCTAAAGCATTGCACATAGACAAGGGCATCACATTTGTAGATGCACCTGAATCTACCAAACAATTATGTAAATTCTTGCTAAACATCCTTATGGTAAGGAAGAAAGGTGGTGACTCAGTCTTATCTCGGTATAATGTTATATGTGAGGTTTTTATAGCTTGGACAGTGGCTGACACCTTAGATTTGATGTTATTATCTCTAGCAGCATGATCTTTATTACTAGACTGGCCTAGAGAATGAATATCCTCTTTAGGAACAGGATCATCTAATGATTTCATGAATGCCTTCTTAATTGCAGGGGTTTTCAGTAATTCTGATAAAGACAGGCTGATCTTTATCTTTTTCATCTCATCTACCAAGTATGTAACGAGTTTATCAGACTCATGAGGCAAGCTAACAACCTTTGATGCTGTATTCTGAGGTGACAGATATTGAACATTTACCTTGGGGAACCCAGGGTTACTGCTTGCTTTGGGATCCAGGGGTGTATTGAAATTGTTTGGAGGTAAAGATGATGTCAATGGACCAGTAGGTCTGTTGGCATTACTTCTCAAGTTATAGTTATGTTTACCAGGATATTGCTACTAGTACGCATGCACCTCCTCATGTTCAGTGGAAGGCTCATTTTCATCTTCAAAAGGAAAGACATAATTTGACTCAAAAGCCATGCCAGACTCTTCACATGCATGTGAATGGTTTCTCAAATGAGTCACCTTCTTTAGAGATTTAGCAGGATGTAGTCCTAAAGCATTGTACATAGACAAGGGCATCACATTTGTAGATGCGCCTGAATCTACCAAACAATTGTGTAAATTCTTGCTAAACATCCTTATGGTAAGGAGGAAAGGTGGTGACTCAGTCTTATCTCAGTATAATGTTATATGTGAGGTTTCTGCAGCTTGGATAGTGGCTGGCACCTTAGATTTGATGTTATTATCTCTAGCAGCATGATCTTTATTACTAGACTGGCCTAGAGAATGATTATCCTCTTTAGGAGCAGGATCATCTAATGATTTCATGAATGTCTTCTTAATTGCAGGGGATTTTAATAATTCTAATAAAGACAGGCTAATCTTTATCTTTTTCATCTCATCTGCCAAGTATGTAACGAGTTTATCAGACTCATGAGGCAAGCTAACAACCTTTGATGCTGTATTCTGAGGTGACAAATATTGAACATTTACCTTGGGGAACCCAGGGTAATTGCTTGCTTTGGGATCCGGGGGTGTATTGAAATTGTTTGGAGGTAAAGATGATGTCAATGGACCAGTAGGTCTGTTGGCATTACTTCTCAAGTTATAGTTATGTTTACCAGGATATTGCTACTGGTACACATGCACCTCCTCATGTTCAGTGGAAGGCTCATTTTCATCTTCAAAAGGAAAGACATAATTTGACTCAAAAGCCATGGCAGACTCTTCACATGCATGTGAATGACTTTGATGATCAGTATAACTTTCTAACACTAGGGCTGAGTCATATCCACAGGGAACTATTTCATTACCTTCCACCTGAGGTGGATTTCCTGTAGTGTTAGACACTTCTATTTGAAAAATGTTGGCAACAATTTGAAATTGTGGACAATCTAGCTCTACATGAGCATTTGTATTGTGGATCCTGCACCAATTGGTGAGGGCTGCCTCAGCAAGATTGACTCTAGTAGTCTGTTTGGTTTCACCAGGTGACTGATTGTCTAAGGGTGATGGTAATGAACCATTATTTGGCCTGGAATTCCATACTCTAGACTGCCTCTGAGGATTATTGTTATTTCCCCTAGCATTATTGAAATTACTGTTGTTGTACCCTCTGTCAGGATAATTTGGTCTGTCATTAGAATACCCTCTATTCTGATTTGACTGGGAATAGAAGTTCTGGTTTCTCAAATGAGTCACTTCTATAGTGAGCTTTCTTAACAGGATGTAGTCCTAAAGCATTGCACATAGACAAGGGCATCACATTTGTAGATGCACCTGAATCTACCAAACAATTATGTAAATTCTTGCTAAACATCCTTATGGTAAGGAGGAAAGGTGGTGACTCAGTCTTATCTCGGTATAATGTTATATGTGAGGTTTCTATAGCTTGGACAGTGGCTGGCACCTTAGATTTGATGTTATTATCTCTAGCAACATGATCTTTATTACTAGACTGGCCTGGAGAATGAATATCCTCTTTAGGAACAGGATCATCTAATGATTTCATGAATGCCTTCTTAATTGCAGGGGTTTTCAGTAATTCTGATAAAGACAGGCTGATCTTTATCTTTTTCATCTCATCTACCAAGTATGTAACGAGTTTATCAGACTCATGAGGCAAGCTAACAGCCTTTGATGTTGTATTCTGAGGTGACAGATATTGAACATTTACCTTGGGGAACCCAGGGTTATTACTTGCTTTGGGATCTGGGGGTGTATTGAAATTGTTTGGAGGTAAAGATGATGTCAATGGACTAGTAGGTCTGTTGGCATTACTTCTCAAGTTATAGTTATGTTTACCAGGATATTGCTACTAGTACGCATGCACCTCCTCATGTTCAGTGGAAGGCTCATTTTCATCTTCAAAAGGAAAGACATAATTTGACTCAAAAGCCATGCCAGACTCTTCACATGCATGTGAATGGTTTCTCAAATGAGTCACCTTCTTTAGAGATTTAGCAGGATGTAGTCCTAAAGCATTGCACATAGACAAGGGCATCACATTTGTAGATGCGCCTGAATCTACCAAACAATTATGTAAATTCTTGCTAAACATCCTTATGGTAAGGAGGAAAGGTGGTGACTTAGTCTTATCTCAGTCTAATGTTATATGTGAGGTTTCTGCAGCTTGGACAGTGGCTGGCACCTTAGATTTGATGTTATTATCTCTAGCAACATGATCTTTATTACTAGAGTAGCCTAGAGAATGATCATCCTCTTTAGGAGCAGGATCATCTAATGGTTTCATGAATGTCTTCTTAATTGCAGGGGTTTTCAGTAATTCTGATAAAGACAGGCTAATCTTTATCTTTTTCATCCCATCTGCCAAGTATGTAACGAGTTTATCAAACTCATGAGGCAAAGCTAACAGCCTTTGATGCTATATTCTGAGGTGACAGATATTGAACATTTACCTTGGGGAACCCAGGGTTATTGCTTGCTTTGGGATCCGGGGGTGTATTGAAATTGTTTGGAGGTAAAGATGATGTCAATGGACCAGTAGGTCTGTTGGCATTACTTCTCAAGTTATAGTTATGTTTACCAGGATATTGCTACTGGTACGCATGCACCTCCTCATGTTCAGTGGAAGGCTCATTTTCATCTTCAAAAGGAAAGACATAATTTGACTCAAAAGCCATGGCAGACTCTTCACATGCATGTGAATGACTTTGATGATCAGTATAACTTTCTAACACTAGGGCTGAGTCATATCCATAGGGAACTATTTCATTACCTTCCACCTGAGGTGGATTTCCTGTAGTGTTAGACACTTCTATTTGAAAAATGTTGGCAGCAATTTGAAATTGTGGACAATCTAGCTCTGCATGAGCATTTGTATTGTGGATCCTGCACCAATTGGTGAGGGCTACCTCAGCAAGATTGACTCTAGTAGTCTGTTTGGTTTCACCAAGTGACTGATTGTCTAAGGGTGATGGTAATGAACCATTATTTGGCCTGGAATTCCATACTCTAGGCTGCCTCTGAGGATTATTGTTATTTCCCCTAGCATTATTGAAATTATTGTTGTTGTACCCTCTGTCAGGATAATTTGGTCTGTCATTAGAATACCCTCTATTCTAATTTGACTGGGAATAGAAGTTCTGGTTTCTCAAATGAGTCACTTCTGTAGTGAGCTTTTTTAACTGAGTAGAGATTTCTTTGATTTCTTCCTTTTCCTCTTGAGCTTTGGCTACTACATTTTCACTTTGAGGCTTGAAGAAAGATGATCCGTGGTTATTGTTGGATAGATCAGCACCATGAGGTGTCTGAGTTTGTGCAGGATATTGTGACATCTGGCCATTCCCATTAGGAGGTGGCATGATACTTAATGGAGGCACTTGCAAGGGTGCAGGCATGACTGTTGGAGGTATCACCGCACCATTAGGATATTGCTGAGCTGGATATTGCTGTGTAGGATATACAGGATATTGTGGAGGATAAGTTGGATACATGCCAGGCAATGTAGGGAATGCAACATTTGGAGTTGGGGTAGGGACTAACTACTGATTCACCTTGATAGCTTCTTGAAAAGCTGCTGCCAAGGTTGTGATTTCAAGGTGTGTTCTCCTGATGAACATAGAAATTAATGGATCCAGCGCTGAATAGTAGATACTCCTAGCGGCAACATCTACTACTGTATAAGAAGCAACTAGCTTGGATAACATTTTCTGGAACCTAGCATTGAAATTGGCAATAGATTCTCCTTCGAACCACCTGATAGTGGCAAATAGGTGATAATTCATTGAAGGATCAATTGGTATTTTGAACCTATCAGTAAAAGCTTTCTCTAAGATAGCCCATGAATCAACAGAACTTTGACCAAGACTAATAAACCAATTATAAGCCTCTTCCCCTAAGGAAAAAGGAAATAATCTGCATACAACAACCTGATGCTCTATTCTAGCTCTATAGCAGGCCTCCTTAAAAGTTCTAATATGATCATCTGCATCTTGATAAGGATGATACTTTGGACAAAGTTTGTCTGGATTCTTTGGTAACTCATGATATGCAGTGAAGGTTAAAGGCAATTCTGCTGTGAAGAAAGACATTGCAACCGGAGGAGGTTGAGCCTGAGGCTGGACTAAAGGTACTCCCTGAGGAGATCCTGTAGGTATATTGAAACCAATAGGAGTTACAGGAGGACGTTCTGGTGGTGTTCCTGATGCACTGGAACCAAGAGTATGATGAATGTCAATAGTCCTACGTCTGAAACCTCTAATAGGTAGTTCTTCAAATGGTCTAGTGGATCTTGACCTGGTATTTATCCTGTGAGCCAGGATTTCTCAATTCTAAGGCAAATTGGCTGGATGATTGTAAATATTGGTTGTATTTCACCAGCTAAGGGGATATTTATGATCAGATGACTGATCTGACTGGATATTTATGAAATATTTGCAAAGATAGTGCAAATATGAGATGATATTTGAAGTATAACGACTCTTATCACGAGGCATCAGGTTTCTAAGGCCAAACTCTTCAAAGCTTGAACAAATTTACATAACATTGGCTGATATTTGTGAATTCATGATGATCTACTATAAAGCTTGCAATATTTATGTTAGATTTGGAAATCTTTACACAGAATGAGCATATACAAGCGAGATGCAGTAAATATTTGAACAATATTTTGAAATTCACAAATGCATCCGAGGTTACCTTACTCTCTGTATCATCAAACTTGAATATAGTGATGATGAGCATCTTCTTTCAAAGGCGGGCCTCCTTCTAGCACCAATTTATGTTGGTCATGATGTTAGTCACAAACAAGCATAGAATAAAAGTACACATTAACCTTTATTCATCTTGAAAGATACGATGAATTCAGAGAGTTCATGATCCCAAGTCTCTGGTGATTAGGTCTTAATCTTTTGACATTACTCAGAGGTTGATGTGTGTTGTTGTTTCTATTTTGGGGCCTTACATAGAGTTCATCATCATGACGCTATTTCTGCAAAGGTTCTTCACAAAGAGGTCATTTTGTATAGTTGTTTGATCAAATGATACAGTTATACTCAAATATTTGCATGATATTCATCAATAATACATGCTTTAGCTTCAAATATGCTAAATATTTCCATCTATCTACAAAATGTCCACATATTTGTATTATTTGCTTAAGATGTTCAGTTATTTGCAATTATGATAGTGAAATGTTCTAAAATTTAAAGAAATTGAAAGAAATGCTTTAAATGAATGTTGAATCTTCAGCTATTGAACCACATGTATATCAGATACAATCATGAGGAGAAGAAAACCAAACCATATGTTCACCAGGACATTCCATAGCTAGATACAGTAGGTGCTAACTTCAAAGGAATTGTATCATATGTAAGTAGACATGCACTCCAAGGGATGCAGCAAATCATCACATAAATTCAGAATTCACACACTGATTACTCAAGATTTACTATTAATTGTAACCAAAACAGTCTTCTCATTCACTATGTATGCAAAGATATAAATGTATACAAAAAGCTTTGAAATAGGCCTTGAGTATTTCAGCAGATAGATTTCAATTAAGTTTCAAATGTTAAACAAGAGGCATTCCTGCACCTTTTATAGAATAAGGTGAGGAATTCGTTACAAAAGATCAATGATCTTGATTTGTCTATGCATATCCATGGTCAATATTTCCTTTGACTACATCAACCTTACAAAATGGCACAAGCTGCCAGCTGGTAACTATCTAAAAGCTTATCTTCACTAAGTATCAGATGCTAATATTTACTCTAGGATGCATCATCATCTACTTTATCGGAATCATGTGCTTCTTCACCAGGTGCATCACTTCTTGACCTTTCATCATCATGATGATGATGAACCCACATATGAGGCTGCATGATGCTCTGAACCTGTTCATATAATTGCACAATGTTATCTATTTCTCCGCCATCCTAAGTCTTTTCTTTGATCATGGCATGCTTGTGTGCCTCGTATTTGTGTCTGCTGCTATCCAGCTTGTTCTTCCTATTATTTAGTGTCTCATTGTAGTTTTCCATCTTGACTTTGATCCGCATCATTTATCTATGACTTCTTCTATCAAGTGGACAAGTGGATCATCAGCCATAGATTGGAAGTTGCCATGTAAAGCTTTGATGGCAAACTCCTCATCTTGATTCTCTACTTTCCCTTCCACTTTTCCTTCCAGTGTTTCCAACATATCTGCCTCAATAGTCATCAAATAGTGCAACTTCATGTTGATATCCCTCAGTTTATTATTGCATCTTTTAAGTATTCCACATTCAAATTGAATGTCCTTATACCATATATCAACCAATAAGGCTGTATTGCTCTTTAGTACCTGTTTATTGATGAGCAACTAAGGATTTATTCTCCTTATCTCCCCCAGGATGTCTAATACCTTTTCCAGTTTGAAAGACCTTTTGCCTGTCTGCAACTGCAATTTATCTACCTTTGTCCTGGAGTTACTGAGAGTATTCCACCTCTTCAAAGAGGCCTTTACCACTTCCTCCACATCATCCAATGTGGATGACATCCATTTCCTTAGCACAGATGCCTCACGTTTCATGAGATCTAATTTATTTAACTCCTCCTGAGAAATAGTAGTCAATGGGACTGCATGTTCAGTTGAAGTATCATTAGGATTAATTAGCCATCTTATGTAGGCATGCAACTGAGCAATGTGCTCTTTGTGTTGCTTATTTTTCTCTTTCTCCTTTTTCACTTTCTGAATTAAAAAATCAATAATATCTTTGCCCTCCTGACCT
Organism: Cunninghamia lanceolata; assembly: GCA_027924645.1. Taxonomy (NCBI): domain Eukaryota; kingdom Viridiplantae; phylum Streptophyta; class Pinopsida; order Cupressales; family Cupressaceae; genus Cunninghamia; species Cunninghamia lanceolata. The sequence goes on along the minus strand of BSBN01000135.1, from coordinate 325,796 downwards.
TCTTGGTCTTCATTGGCAAACCCTAAGTCCACTGTACTGATCTGAAACTCATCTAAGGTAATTGTACCTTTTTCTTTCTCTACAGTAGGCACTGCAATTTGTGCAGTCCTTCTCCTAGTTGTTGGATCCCTTTTGATGGCCAAAGTCATTCTAGCCTTCCTCTTTGGTTTTACTATATTCTTAGAAAATAAGGTAGAAACATCAAATTCTTGAATTTTAAATTCTACCTCTGCATTTACTTCTTTCTCCAACCACGGAGGTACCTGATCATTTTTTTCGGCATCTTCATGACTTTCACCTTGATCTCCTATATATGTAAGCATTTGCGATGGAGATGGTGATTTCCTCCTTTCTTCTTCCTGATGCTCACTTTGATGTGATGAAGGGGGTAAATCACAAAACACACAGTAGCAAATATTAAACACAGCAAATAGAACCTTCTTTTATTGAACTAGGCCACTCATTACATTATAGAAGCTTAATTACAATCAGAGGAGGAATCCTCTACTGGCTGCAACACATTACAACTTTCCCAACCTTAGGACTCTAGAATCTTCAGCCTTCTGTAACCCCAAATCAGCTAGGGTTTCTATTTTTTTTCCCCTTTTCTGGACTCTACACTGGCCCCCCTTAACTCTACCCTGCCCAGGGTTCCCAAAATAGTCATAAATAGCACTTTTTGGCGGCCTCCAGCTAAATTTTAAAATTTGCAACTCCCTCCAAAAGTAGGTCAACTTCCAGGAAGCATAACTTTTGATTCGAGTGTCTGATTGACGAAAGCGCCAGAAAGCTCGCGATGTGAACTATCACATCAGAAATTCATAAATGGATTTCCATCAACTTTTCGAGATGTTATGAGATGTTTTAGTGCCTCATATCTCGTTCCGTAAATTTTTAGGGGCTTTTCAGAAAACAAAAACTTTAATATCTTTCAGCTCACAAATGATCTTTGCCTGATTCCTTCACCAAAGGTCTTATATTTCCATTATGTAACTTTTTGGAAGTTTTTGCTTCACTACGTGCCCAAATGCAAACTTTCCTAAATAGGCAAGTACACTTTCCTAAATAGGCAGGGCACAATTTTTAGCAGTTTTGGAAAAACTAAAAGTCCTACATTATTATTCTGGATATTATGGAACCAAAAACACTAATTATGGGAAGAAATGAGAACAACTACAATGGTTTTGAATTACTTCTTTTTTTGGGTGATGCAAGATTGCCCTTACACCTCTGGATGCTCCTGCATCAGACATCCAGGGTAATTTGAGAAGTGACCTTGTCACGTCTCAAGTGTTTGTGTGAGGAAAACCCAAACGGTCAACCTCTGCCTTAGACAACCAAGAAGAATCTTCAACAGGCCTTCCTTTCCATTTCACTAGATATTCTTCATATTGCCTATTTCGAGTACTCCTTCCCACACGACTATCCAAGATATCTTCTATCTCCTCTATTGAAGTAGATGCCAGAATACTCCACTGCACTTCTATTGGTCCATCCTCTATGCCACCTTCATGATATTCTGATAAATCAGCAATGTTGAAAATAGGGGAAATATTGATCCCACTCGGCAGCTCTATCTCATATGCATTTCTTGAATCATGCTTCTTCATGATTCTGCATGGTCCAAATTTCTTCATTTTCAACTTATTGTATGTTCCAATTGGGAACCTTTCTTTTCTCAGGTGAACCATGACTTCATCTCCTACCTAGAATTCCTTATATCTCCTCTTCTGATCTGCCTTATCCTTGTACTGAATATTTATTTTATTAATATGCTTTCTCACCTCTTCATGCAACTTCTTTAGATGTTCTACAAAGTCTTCAGCTTTAGCACTTGTCTTTTCTCCGTTGTCCAGCTTCCTTAACTCAGAAGCATTTCTTGGGCTATTGCCATATACAATCTGGAATGGCGAGTTCCTAGTACTCCTATTGACAGAATTGTTGTAAGCAAATTCTACCTATGGTAAAATCAAATCCCATCCCTTGGGCTTATCTCCTACCAAGCATCGTAGTAGGTCACCCAAACTCCTATTCACCACTTTAGTTTGTCCATCAGTCTGTGGATGGTGTGCAAAACTGAACTTCAAGTCTGTCTTCAACTTCTTCCACAATGTCCTCCAGAAATAACCAACAAACTTGGTATCTCGGTCTGAAACTATGCTTTTTGGTAGACCATGTAGTCTCACCACTTCCCTAAAAAATAACTCTGCAATATGAACAGCATCATTAGTCTTCTTACAAGGAATAAAATGTGCCATTTTTGAGAATCTGTCCACCACCATAAAAATAGAATCATGTCCTCTCTGTGTCCTTGGTAAACCAAGAACAAAATCCATGCTAATATCATCCCATGGCTTCTCCGGTACAGGTAATGGTTGATACAACCCTGTATTCTGACTTGTTCCTTTTGCCATCTGACACACTCTGCAACTCTGCACAGATTTCCTCACATCTTGTTGCAACTGTGGCCAATAATAATTTTCACCAATAATAGCAATGGTCTTATCTCGACCAAAGTGTCCAGCCAATCCCCCACTATGCTCTCCTTAATCAGGTTCTCTCTCATGGAACTCCTTGGAATGCACAACTGGCTTCCTCTAAACAACATGCCATCTTGGATAATGAAATCCAACCATTTTGTCCTGTCTAAAGTAATAGGTTCCAAACAAGCTTTCCAGGTCTCTTCAAAATTTGGATCTTCAGGATACAAACTTTTGAGCTCATCAAACCCAACAACCTCTATCTTCATTTCTGTTAACAAATTTTGCCTTCTGCTCAAGGCATCTGCAACTCTATTGGACTTCCCACTCCTATGCTTCAAAACAAAAGTATAGCTCTGCAAAAACTCAACCCATTTTAAGTGCCTTTGATTTAACTTTCCTTGACTATTAAGATACTGCAAAGCCTGACGATTAGTATATAAAACAACCTCCTTTGGCAACAAATAATGTCTCCATTTCTTCAAAGCCTGAACTATTGCATAAAACTCCTGATCATAAACAGAATACTTTTTCTTGGCATCATTAAGCTTCTCACTAAAATAGGCAATGGGCTTACCTTCTTGGCTCAAAACAGCTCCTATACCACTACCACTAGCATCACAATCTACCTAAAATACTTTATTAAAATCTGGAAGTGCCAAAATAGGTTGTTCAACCACTTTCTGTTTCAATGTATCAAAGCTCTTGTCTACTCCTTTAGTCCATCTAAACTCTTTTGTATCCCCTCTCATTGTCTCAGTTAGGGGTGTACAAATGCTACTGAAACTCCTAATAAACTTTCTATAAAAACTTGCCAAACCATGAAAAGATCTTACCTCTGTGACACTCCTTGGTGTAGGCCATTCAATGATAGCCCTTACTTTTTCTGGGTCCATCTTAAGACCTTCTTCTGAGACAACAAATCCCAGGTACGCCAACTCCTTCTTCGCAAAACTACATTTCTTCAGATTAATCAACAACTTCTCCTCCCTCAACTTCTCTAGAACTCTTCTGATATGCATTAGATGCTCATCCCAAGTCTTACTAAAAATCAAAATATCATCCAAATAAACAATAACAAAACTTCCCAAAAATTCCTTCAGTAGCTCGTTCATGAGCCACATGAATGTGCTCGGTGCTTTGGTTAGCCCAAATGGCATGACTAACCACTCATACAAACCTTCCTTTGTCTTGAAGGCTATCTTCCATTCATCTCCTTCTCTGATACGGATCTGGTGATATCCACTCTTTAGGTCAATTTTCGTGAAGTACTTGGCTCCACTCAAACAATCCATGATGTCATCCATTCTTGGCAATGGAAATCTATACTTGATCATTATCTTATTGATGGCTCGAGAGTCTGTACACATCCTCCATTCTCCATCCTTCTTTGGTGCTAGTACTGCAGGTACCACACATGGGCTTAGGCTCTCCCTTATCAGTCCCTTCCTCAACAACTCCTAAACTTGTCTGTTCAGCTCTTCATTATCTGCAGGGGTCATTCTATGGGCTGCCTTGTTTGGCAAACTGGCTCCTGGTATCAAATCCATTTGATGACTTATCTTCCTTACTGGTGGTAAACCTTCTGGTACATTATTAGAGATAATGTCCTGGAACTCTTCCAACATATCTGAAACTTCTACTGGTATATCTTCACAGTTCTCTTGATTAATCTTAGGAATCAATGCAAAGCAATGACGCTCATGCTTCATACCCTCCAAAAATTTCCTACCATCTACCAAGCAAATTCTGGCAATACTACATACCTTTTCTTCCACCTCCTTCAAGGGCTTCAATTTATGATGAAATCCATCTTTTGTTAGGGAATATGTGTTTGCACGGCCATCATGGATAGCACTCCTATCATACTGCCATGGCCTTCCCAACAACATATGACATGCATCCATCGGTATGATATCACATAATGCCTCATCATGGTAGTCCCCAATCTTGAACTTCACTAAACACTGCTCATTGACCAAAGCTCTATGGTCTTTCTGCAACCATGCAATCTGATATGGATGCGTATGCTTTCTTCTTGTCAACTTCAACTAGTCAACCATCTCTTCTGAAACCAGATTATCAGTGCTTCCACTATCAATAATAATATCACAACACTTACCTTCACATTTGCACCTTGTGTGGAATAAACTCTTCCTCTGATTTGGTTCTTTCTCCTCATTCAACAAGGTTCTTCTGACAACTAGGGTTTCTCCCCTTTCAGCATCTTCAGAATACTCAGGCTGTGCACCTTCATCTACATGTACAACTCATGCATTACCTTCAGGTCTCCTATTCGTCCTTCCTTGATGTTGCGGACACTCATATGCTTGATGCCCTTCTTCTCCACATTGGAAACAGGTTCCTCTGAAACCTCCTCTTCCAGGTCCTTGCCCAGGTCTACCTCTTCCTCTTCCTCTTTGCTCACCATTGTTTTGGTCACCAGGACAGTAGGTGTTATCTCCTCTTTGATTTTGACTAGTGCCAGCTTCTTCACTTTTCTTTGCATCTTCATTTCGGCCCCCTTAGGGTCTTCCACCAGTCCTTCCACCTTGACCTCTTCCCCTTTGCTTGTTGTTGAATCTTTTATTTAGCTTCTCTTCCACCTTCAAGGAAAACTGGTATGCATCTTCTATGGTGGTCATTCTGACCAGGCTCAACTCCTCCTGAATACTCGGCCTCAACCCATTAATGTAACGGGCTACCTTTTCCTTGTTGGGCTCTGCATGGCTTGTCTTGATAGTAATCTTCTAAAACTCTTCTGTATACTCTTTAACAGACTTGTTACCTTGCTTTAGTCCTTGTAGCTTCTTCAACAACTCCATCTCATAGTCCACAGGAATGAACTACTTCTTTAGTTTCTCCACCATCCGATCCCATCTGGTGATCTTTCCTTTTCCTCTTCTGTTCCTCTCTAATTGGACCTCCTTCCACCAAATACTGGCATAGCCCTTCAACTTTGTTTTTGCAAACTTGACCCGATCTGGGTCCTCCACATCTTCATACTCGAAATACTCCTCCATGTCATTGATCCAATCAATGAGCTGTTCTGGATTCAAATCCCCAGAATATGTAGAAACTTCAATTCTGGGCCTCCTTCCAATCTTTGAAATGACCCTCAACAACCTAACCTCTACAGGATCTCCTACAACATCTTGTTCTTCCTCAGATAGCTCCTCTTTGGCTTCATCTTCGCTTTCTTCTCTTGTTCTCAGATCAAACCCTCTTCGCAGCTCCTCTTGCAATGCATTGATTTGCCTTTGTAGGGCTCTAAAGCCCTCCTCCGTCAAAGCATTCCTCCCAACACGATTTCTTCATGGAGGCATCTTGGTCTCTGCAGCAAACCCACAACCTTAGGTCCTGGTGCAAACTGCCTCACGATCGGCGATCTGTCTACACACTCAAGAACCCTTGCTCTGATACCACTTGATGAAGGGGGTAAATCACAAACCACACAGTAACAAATATTAAACACAACAAATAGAACCTTCTTTTATTGAACTGGGCCACTCATTACATTATAGAAGCTCAATTACAATCAGAGGAGGAATCCTCTACTGGCTGCAACACATTACAACTTTCCCAACCTCAGGACTCTAGAATCTTCAGCCTTCTATAACCCCAAATCAGCTAGGGTTTCTATTTTTTTCCCCCTTTTCTGGACTCTACACTGGCCCCCCTTAACTCTACCCTGCCCAAGGTTCCCAAAATAGTCATAAATAGCACTTTTTGGTGGCCTCTAGCTAAATTTCAAAATTTGCAACTCCCTCCAAAAGTAGGTCAACTTCCAGGAAGCATAACTTTTGATCCGGGTGTCTGATTGACGAGCCGTTTCAAGCACCGGAAAGCTCGCGATGTGAACTATCACACTGAAAATTCATAAATGAATTTTAGTCAACTTTTTGAGATGTTATGAGAAGTTTTAGTGCCTCATATCTCGTTCCATAAATTTTCAGGGGCTTTTCAAAAAACAAAAACTTTAATATCTTTCAGCTCACAAATGATCTTTGCCTGATTCCTTCACCAAAGGTCTTATATTTCTATTATGTAACTTTCTGGAAGTTTTTTGCTTCATTATGTGCCCAAATGCAAACTTTCCTAAATAAGTAGGTACACTTTCCTAAATAGGCAGGTCACTATTTTTAGCAGTTTTGGAAAAACTGAAAGTCCTACATTATTATTCTGGATATTATTGAACCAAAAACACTAATTATGGGAAGAAATGAGAACAACTACAATGGTTTTGAATTAACTTCTTTTTGGGTGATGCAAGATTGCCCTTACACCTCTGGATGCTCCTGCATCATGATGTTGATCCTGTGGCACATCCTCCTACTAAGGAATTTCTTTCTCCAGAAGAGCATCTTCCTGAGGTGGAGGATCTTGTGATGTATCCATATGATGATCATGATCTGTTTCTTTTATCACCTTGTCTACTTTTGACTTTTCCTCCTATTGAGGAACATTTACAGTAGTAGATACTTGGGAAGTCTCCTTAGGTGATGATGTTGGTTTTGCAACCGCGATTTGTTCTGCACCTGTACCACTTACTTCTTGAACCTTAGTGGCAGGATCCTCTACTACATCCTTCTCATCAGCCCTCTTTTCTTGAACCTCTACTATAGCAGGTTCTGCTAATGTGTCTTGTTGGCTTGTCTCTGAAGTATGGCCCTCTGGTTCTACCATCTTCACTTCCTCTGTATCTTGCCCTTTATCAAGTGATCCTGCTAGATGTTTAGGATTTTCATCCTATTTTCCTGTTAAGTCTACCACTATAGGACTTGTCACCTCTGCAATTAGTGTATCTAGCCCAATTTCCTAGGCTATCTGATCTGGGCTCTTTTCCTTTTCAACCTCCACCTGCCTCATCTCTTCCAATACTATTTGGAATAGTGGAGTCTTTTGAGGGGTCATGTGTGTGCTTGCAGCAAGGGTCTCCATCTTTTGTGAAGCCACCTCTTTCACAACCTCATCATTTGATAAGTTAATCATTTCATCCAGTGAGATGTGACCTCCTACCTATGTCTGGGAGGTTTCTTTCATCTATTCTTCTGCAAGCTCAGCTTTGAACTTGACGATGGTAGGAAGTGGAACATTATGCTAAAGTTCCCTATGCACTTCACTACCTGCCCCTTGTAACAATGTAGGGGATTGTTTTATTTCACCCCTCATGGAGGTTCTCAATTTCTTAGGCAGGGTAGACACCACCACCTGCGGAGCTCTTCTTTTTCTTTTTATTATCAAAGGAGCCTCTTCTTTTTTAGGCTCCTCCATGAGGATATCCTCTTCGTCATGTTTTCTTGAAGATTGACCCTCTTCTAGGGTCTCAGTAATTCCAGCCTCCACTGTCTTACTCTTCTTCAATTTTCCTTTTCTTGTCCTTGGAGGTGATGCTGATCTTGACCTGGATCCTGATCCTGATGCCAATGTTGCTGCCTCCTCAGCTATAAACATTGCTCTTTCAATAATAACCCCTTTGGGTTCTTTATCTACCTTCTTACCCCTTGGGGGTCTTTTGCTCTGTTGTGGTTGTGGAGGGAGCCTTTCTCCTTTAGAGTTTCTCTTCTCATTCATGAAGTCATCATACTTCCCATCAAGAATATCCTGCCCCTTCTTTTTGTTGTCCACCGTAATGGCAACACCTTTCTTCTTCAATGCCTCTATCTGTTCATCAGCCTAGGCTTGAGTTAATTGTATGGTCCTGGCAATGAAGGGATCCAAGGATATATCCTCTTGTATGGTGAGGTCAGGTGCAGAGATAGTATCATTGTATATCTTCTTCTCTTCATATTCATCTGCAATTATCCTGGCATCATCTTTCTTCAATTGTTGAGGGATGGGGATGCAGTCAAAGGTTCTAATTTGATTCAATGTTAGCCTTTGATACCTCCTTCTTCTTGCTTCTGCTTCATCTTCACAGTCAGCCCATAAGTCTTCTAGATGCTTCTGGTGAATAGGCTTTCCTATTATTTTCTGCATCCTACCATAAGGATCATATGGTCTTGTCAATGGAAAGGGCTGCAACTTCATTTTATTCAAGGTGACCATCACCTTCTTTATGTTCTCTGAATCTGGACACATGTACTAGCCAATGGTGACTGGAAATAAAATTGGTGGTAGCTTCCGTGCATCCTTGTATGTTTTCAACATTGTGGAGCTCTGCCTTATAAATTCCATCAATATCACTGCATCAGTGGGATACCTTGGTAGCATGAGGGGATGTCCCTCAAAACCCTCAATCCTCATGTAGGTGAATGTGGCAAATTGTATATACCAGGCTCCATGTCTATAAATTATTTCTTGAGCTTCCATGCTCAACCTCTTTGTTCTGTCCTCCTCCATGGTTCTTACCAGATGCATAGAGAATGCATCATTTACCAGTTTGTAATCTTGGAGGTAATTAGCTCTTTGCAGTGGGGGATGATGATCCCAAATATGCACAGCATTAATTGTGCTTGTGACCTTCCCCTCTGTAACTAGTGCATCAAATGTGCCTTTATAAGCACAGGAGTAGACAATGTAGGATGTCATATAGAAAGCACAGTTTGAACCTCCTAGGTTCATCAGCTGCTCATGCAGAGCATCACTTATTAGCTGGCCCCATAGTGGCTTGATATCTGAATATATGCACATCATAATCACACCGTACATCCAGTCTTTAAAACTACCAGCATCAGGCTGGCCTGTTACTCTACTCAATAGTGCGATCATGTACTGGTATTCATCTCTAAAATCATATTTGAATAAGTGCATAGGAAGCTTGGCGGCTGCAGGATATATGCTGTTCTTAGCCCTCCATTGATACATATTCTTCCTAGCTTGTTTCTTGTTATTTTCATACTCCTTTTCAGCTTTCCTCAAGTCCACACTTTTAACGTTCCTGCCCAATGGCAGTCCAAATGTCTGAGAGAGACCCTTGATGGACAAGTCTGCATATATTCTCCCATGCTTCGTGACCTGCCTGGTCTCTGGATTGTAATTCTTGGCACATTCAATAACCAGCTCTGGAGACTCCATGGAGTATGGGAAACTGGCGACATTCCACATTCTGGACATGAATACCGCATCCAGCATAGGACTTCTATTCTTGTCATCATTCAACCTGGCTGACCAGGCCTCTAAATCAGTATTCCCATGATGGGAATCTGTAATTGCACCATATTTGAACAGGACGCCCCTCTAAGCTGAGAACATGGGCTTACTGAATTCTGCTTCACACTTAACTAACCTCTTGTCAGCCATGGGTGCCTGCAATTGACAAAATCCTGTCTTACAATGGATACTCACATGCATATATATAACAATTAATTCTACTAATCATCATGTCTACTGTATCTCTTCAACATTCAATTTATCATGGGGTACATAACCAGAACTTCAGATTAACAACACCATACCTAACTATTACAGAAACAACATGATGATGGTTTCATTTACTTACCTAGATATGCAAATTTCCTTCTATACCAATGGATTTCAAGAAGTGATCTTAATTACTCTGATGATCATGCACTTCCTCCTGTCTGTAAGCTCGTTTCGTACAAGGGTCACTGGTATGAGAGTATGGAAGCTGGTGCTCTGTAAAATCAATTTTATCGCAAGGTAAATTTGAAATGATGATCAATTTACCCCTTTAACGGTGCACTTAGGGTAAGATTAGGGCAACCCTAACAGATTGGATTTTATTCATTGATTATCCATGCAAAAACGTAGCATCTCGCCAAGTGTTTCATCAGGTTTTGTGGTTGGTGGGAACCACCTACCATGTCTACGCACATTAAATGTTAATGGCGGCAACGGGAGCAGGGGGATATCCATATGACAGGATATCACGAAAGTAGGATGATATTCACAAATATCATCTCGAGTTTAATGTCATCCTCCTCTTTCAGATTGGAATAACTATCGCAATAAGATTGGGTGATGAACGCACCCTTTGGTTATGTTTAGTACATCAGGAGGATATTTCACTATATCGAGTGATGTTTCAAAAGTGATGATGATGACTGGACAAAACTATACTTCACTCTCAGAATATCGAGATGATGTCATCTGGATATTCGTGCAGTGTACTAGCAAGGCATCATGACGTCATCATCATATTATACGAGCATGATCATATTTAGGAAATATACCCTGAGAGGTAAAATGATGATGATGTCATCATCATGTTTGTTTCTTCGTTTATCAGACTTGGATGACATCATCAGGATATTGGCTTAGGAGGATATTTCACAGGAGGAGGATATTATGAAATATTGGGTTACATTGACAAATATGATCCCCTTGAAATGCATAAGGTCGTTGACGGGTAAAAGTTACTGTCACCTAAAATTGATGTCCAGATATTCAGACTACATGATTTTATCAGGTGATATACTAGATCGGGGTGACCTTTTATAACATGACTGATATTATGAAATATGATCCTACCCCCTGTGAATATCAGGTTTGACTCAAACTTTGACCATTCATAACTTTCACATCCTGACGAATATTAGGGTGATGTAAAAGACAAACCTGCATGGAATTTAATGCTCTTTCTAAATATGAGGTTGCTGGAATAAAATATGAAATTTGACAAACTAACCTCATGATGATCACTTACCCAGCCATTCAATGCTTTATGATCTGCATGACTTACTTTTACTAGACCGCCAGAAAGCACAAAACACAAGCCAAAAAGTTGGGTCCCTGTTTTGTCAAGTCAAAATGGGGCATGTTGTGTAACCACACAACAATACCTCATGAAGTCAATAAGCTGGTTGATTTTTTTAGCCTTGTATTAGGAAATTCTACTTTTATTGGTAATGAGTTATAGGAGAAAAGTGCAGTATCTTATAGTTTTCAAAGTGATATTTTTAGTGTATAATTTTAATATACAATTTGGTTTATTTAGTATGTTTACTAATCTTAATTTTTTTCTTCGTAATGATGATTTATATATTAAACTGAAAAAAGATACAAAGTCCATGAAGTTTGTAGAAATTTGTAGAAGCTATCCATCACCCAAAAAAACCTTAACACCTAAATACTTGATCAACCATCCCTCAAAATGGTCACGCAGGACCCCAGACTAAAAAATGGTAGTCACATAAGACCCCAAACAAAACCTAGTGGTTGCGTAGGACCGCAAACAATAACTAAGAATAAGAAACTGAAAGCATGGAATTTATATTCATAGAGAACCTTAAACAAAAAAACCCTATACACTCGTAAATAGACACCCAGAACAAAAAACTTTCAACAAGACGTCACCTTTTTCATGCATCCTTAGTTTCAAACTTATGGAGTTTCATGTTGAATTCCTCCACCCAGTTGTAACCCTGCACCTAAATAATTTAAAAAAGCTTCAACAGATAATTCGCCCTGACCCGAGCATGTTGCCTCTGCCAAACTCGTTTGGCTCCCCTCGGGTCTAGAATGAATGGATAATACTTAACCACACTACATGGCACTTGTAGGAGATGAATGTCCTTGGGCCAAGGCAAACTAGCCCCGAAGGAGGAGTTTCACCCAAGCCACTAAGCATGTTTGCAATAAAGAGCCTACAAGTGACCGTTTCCACTTAGGTCTTGGCTATATTAAGGTCTAAGAGCCCTACAACAAATCTGGAGTTGATATCAGTGTCTACCCTATAGCATTCACCACCATTTATGAAATCTTTACCCAGCACCATCCTGACCGCCCCTATCACCAGCGGGTCATTCGTCCTCAGTATTCTCCTTAGCCTAAGATCTGTTATTTCTCCCAAGAAAGCCATCTGGTGCTTCAAGCTAACTAGATGGATAGGAATATCCATGCCCCTACATCTAATGCTTTTAGTAGGGAAATGTAGAACTACTTTTGGCCTGTCAAACATTGTTGGATGTAAGTTTAACAAATGTCCCTTTGGCTATAAGGATTACCGAGCACAACTGAAAGATCTAGAGACTAATAATGCTTTTGTCCCTTCTCTGACACCACCTTGTTCAGAGATGAATGAAGCCTACCTACATTTTGCCTACTTCATTCTCACATGTGCAAGAATATCATCCCACAACCGATTCCTTATGTTGCAATGATTAGATCATTTTGACACAATCTTGCTATTAATCCCAAAACAATATAGCCATGAGACCTTAGGGGATGTCAAATAAAATCCTAACCAATGACATCGACCCCAAACCCAAACTTTCCACCACTAAAAGGGTGGAAAGTCACCCATCCTACATCCCACTGATATTGTTTTGTGTCAGTTTACTAATCTTAAATTTTGATATATGTGATATTTTTTAATTTAGAATTTGTTTGATTCAATTATTAGTAGTTTTCTTAAGATGGATTTAACTACATTTGCTATTGTGTCTCATATATTAGATTACAAGAATAGTCTTGTCCATAGTTTCCAAATTTTAAATTCCCACTTTTTAAGGCTAGCAATATAAAGATTTAACCATTTTCTATTACTGTGGGTGCCAAAAAAATTAAAGGTTATGTTGAGGGTTGTTTATATAAAGACATCATCTTAGTACAAATCCACATTATTGAATATCATTTACAAAGTATCATTTAATAACAAATAACATTTATTCTAATGTATGAATTAGACATCGATCCTCATTTGTTAGCATTTTTCATTAGAACAATTAATATCCATTATCAAAGCACACTACAATGTAATCTATCTCTTAGACATGGTCACTCATATGGTTGAAAAGGAACTATGAATAATTCCAACCTAATTCAAAGAGGAGAACAATGCAAATAAACCAAATCTACAACAATTTCAATACAGTAATGATACAAGAGGGAAATGTAGAAGACAAATAGAGAGAAAACATAATATATCCTTAAAACCCTCGTAAAGAAACACCTAGCCTCCAAATCATGTGCAAAATGTATTATTCTTCAAAACAAGTTACAATTCACTCTTTTAGTTGTGGTGCTTCAAAGAAGATCGACACTCTATATTTGGAGAAATTATGGTAGCATAACCCTACGTGAAATTGACCATACAATCTTCATCCCAAGCCCTCAATGGTGCAGGAACACCAAGGAGATCATATATGTTTTATTTTCATGTTTGCCTTCATGTTTGTGGTTCATGTTGTCTTGCTTCAATAAGGTCCTAGAAGACTATTCACTTGATTGTAATAAGGACTATGTCCAAATTTCTTCATATTGCTGTCATGTAGGAGCCAATCACATTTGTAAGCCTTTCTAAGGTAAGTAGGAGGTAGTCATAAGTTCCATGCCTTGTCTAAGGCTTGTCATTATTGGAGAAAATAGTATACACATCCCAAATAGGGATAATACCTTTGTAATCACAAAACAAACTAAGACAAATGCTAAACATGGATAATACATTTGTAATCACCATAAACAAATGCTAATAGGCAGCGATGGTTGAAGAACAGTTGTAAAAACTTTCCCATCAATTCAAACTGCCTTGCCATGCAATTATGTGGTTGGAAAGATGTTGTATAACATCTTCCATACATGGAGGAGCAGGGGGAAGGAAGTTTTGATGAGAAATAAACAAGGAAATCTTTGATTTGTCCACTTTTTCTATGTAAACTTACTATTCTGAGCCGTACTCTGTTTATGTACGGAACTATCATGGTTTCCAAGTTAGTGGCACATGTGGAGTGATGAAGTGACTTTCATTCAAGGTTGGTTTGAGGCTTTGACACTAACCATAAAGCAAGATATACCTATTTCCCTTGAACTGCTCTTTGGAGCCCTATTTTCTCAAATTTCCATGCTGCTACAATCCGTATTGTGCAAAGGTACAAGGTTGTTTCCACTTTTTCATGATTTGATTAATCAGAGTATGCAATTAGCTTTCATTTGAATTCACTTTGGTGCTTTGACATTTCTGTGGTAGGGTGTAACATCCACGTTCTAGAAACATAGTAAAAACCAAAAATTCACCATAAAGTAAATTTACAAGGTAAAAATGAGATAGAGAAAAATTTTCTTTTATTCAACATATAGTCGAGTAACTACAATTACAAGATATCTCATTACAAATACAATCAACCTTATTGTATTTCTCAAGTACAATGTTTACAAAAAATAAATCAATTATAAATACCTGAATCAGAAAATGTTTTACTTAGTCTCAATATACACAAGTCTCAGAGATATACTACATCCAGAATTCTGACATCTTTATCACAAGCCTCGGCATGTCTTCTATGAGAGAGAGAGAGAGTATCTTTCCAGTGATTTACCTCCAACCACAGACTGGCGATCTCCCACACATCTTCCACATAGGAAGTGGCCCTACCCTTCACGAGAAGTATAGACCAAGGTGACTAGTGGTAATTTGCCTTTCCAAGTACATAGTGTTGTATCTTACACAACTCTATCTATTATACAACCCTAGATACCCTCTAGCTAAGTATGATTCCCGATAGGATGTGCAATCCAGATACAGTGAACCGACAATGCATGCAGAGACATATGCATTACTATGGCCATAGTTTTCAATATAAATTGACGTTCGCAATGAATGTTGTCGTAATGTTCACCCACTCCAACTTGACTTGGATACTATCATATTCCTACAGTTTGACTTGGTCAACTATGTTTAACTTATGAAGTCATGATTTCAACAATTTAGTCTTCCCGACCCAATACATGTTTTCTTTCACAGTCTAAAATCCATAGACTTCTTCTTTTGTCTTTCTTCCTTTACAAGGACTCTCATTGCATCATTGCAATACTCGAGGTCCATGACTTATAGTCTCATAATAAATATAGATAGATTAATTATGACTAAGATGATAACCTTAACCAGGTTAAGCATTATAGTCTAAGAATCTAAATCATTTCTTGCAAGTAAGAATAATTACGCATAGTCAGGGCACTTGACCCTTTAATCACGATCTAAATAATGATCTCAATGCCTTAATATAATAATTGCCATATCTAGGTTAAGTCAAGGTTTAACTAAAGAGTTTTATCCAACTCCAATCTAGTCTTTCTAACTTAGGTGAATTCACAAGACACTGTCGTTGCTCTATTAATCATTATGGATTGACTATCCATTCTTAGGTATCTCTCTTTGCATCTTTGCAACTTTTGAGATTTAGCCCCTTGTCGACAATTAATAGCTTAGAGAAGTTGTGATAAAAAGGTATAATGAATTAATGTTTGACTTAACCATTTAATGGTACCTCTTGCATGTTTGCAAAATCTAAGGCTCACGACTTGTATTTCAAATCGACTTGTAACTCAACAAGAAGTTTTCCCTACCTAAGGTTAATCATTATTGACTAGTAACAAATCTCATTCCAACAAGATAGATATGAACATTTACTAAATTAGGGTTCACGACACATTAATGTCTACTCACGAAATGAGTTCACCCACTTATAAGCTCTATCAAGCATCCTCGATACCCTCAAGGTGTTTGAAAATCTTCATGCATTAACACATGGTGTTGAGGTTTACTCATCTTTCTACAAGCTAATGGAAACATCTCCATTTACATGATAAATGAACAGTTTCCTAGCATATCAAACTTTTCAAATAATGCTATACCTTGTTATAACAATCTCTAAATTATACCATTGTTTATTTCACCCATTCATGAGTGGGCACTAATCCCAACCTTGTTGTTTTCAAAAAGAGGTTACTACAAACCAATTTATGGAACAAAAGTATTCATGTCCCTAAGTTTACAATTAAACATTCTAAGGAATCTTCTTTGTCTGTCGCTCTTCGACTGTTGATCCATCGACTATCGATCCTTCAACTGTCGATTCATCGACTGTCAATCCTTCGACATAGCTTCCTCTTTGTCATTTTGAAAGGGTTTCACAATAAACCAAAACATAGAATACGATTACTCAGAGGCCCCGAGTTAAAGTTTAAGGATTCTTAAAGGTCTTCTATGTACTAGGTAATAGCGATACAAGGAACATTGCATGCAATTTAATTAACTAAAACACAATATGTGGGTTCCCCACCCTTATCTTTTCACTTTGTAAGCATGACGGTTTTTGACCAAGGATAATTACTTATGCTACAACTCTACACCCTCCTTCCAAAAAAAATAGTTTTAAATGGTTCAATGAGGTAAGAGTTATATAATAAAGATATTAAAAGTCTTGGGAGCTATCTTAAGAATCTAGAGATGATCAATCTCATATATCGACCTCTAACTGAAGATCTATTACCGGATAAGAAACTAGTTAAATACATTTGTCAGAATTCAATCTCATGTTTTCAAGATTCTAATCTGCTTGGACAGAGAGATGTGTTGTAACCTTCTCCTACACTAGTTTTATCCTTTGACACCACAGCCGGTTATTATAACACCACAAGCTGTCTTAACAATCAAAAACTATGTCAAAACATGATATAATATTGAGGTTTAGACTCCTTCACAGTAAGCACATGGTGCAATGTGGCTCTTCACTAAGAAACTAACATTTCAAAATATACAAAAGACAGTTCGAGTTGGAATCACAATCATGTAACATAACAACTCAGTGCATACGTCATCACCAACTCCTAGTATAATGCTTACCAGAGGTAAATGAATGCAGTGCATTTCATTGGTAGGTTGTGGTTTACATTATGACCATCACAATGATATGCATACAAGGATATATTCATGGTAGGTATATAGTTTAAAGTTTGCACCCTAATACTACAGAGTTATCCTTCATGCTCTGATTATCGTTCACAACTTGCAACATACATTTATCTACCTTGCTGTATACATATGTGAACTTGTGTTCTACTATTACAATGGTAGCGTTCATGATGTATAAAGATAACATATTCTAAGTAGACAAACTTCACTCAGCTTAAATAGAAAAATGCATTATTTTCACTAACTTCTACATTGTAAAATACAGCACATGCACAGCCAGAAATAAGATGTGAACAGTGAACATAGACTACGTAGAGAGGAAGAATGGAAACCTATCATTGTTTTGAGGATTTTGCTCCAGCAAGCATGACCTACTGACCTATCGATGGTGTCCTTCCTTGTTTCACCACAGAGTCTAACCACAACATTCTTTTTCTGCCCCCCATTCGTATTTTCTCACCCAAAAGAAATAACTCCAACCACTGCCCACGGCGAAGGAGATCAACAACATTTACCTCTACCGCCCATGCCTAAACACAAGGAAATTGGTTTATCTACATGCCACCCGACTTCCTATCCTACAACGACCTCTAAACATGATGGAGGTTCCTTTATGGCAATGTGGCAACTGTGGCACAACAACCCCCTCCACTTGCTCGAGCATCATGGCTTTTATACCTCTAAGTTTCCACTAATAACCGAATGCTCTTACAAGGTGGTGAATAATAAATGCATAGAGTGTCTCCAAGGTCAAAAAAGAGAGTGAGTAAAGACCAACTTAATAAAGATAATAAAAGTTAGATTGATGATATCTCAAAGTCTTAAACTGGAAGGAAAAAGACACATTCGAAATGGAAGACATCCAAAAACAACCGAACTTGGGCGTAATCCTAATCGACTTGGACGAGAAAACTAACATCAAACAAACTAAAGGAAATACCTCATGTTTACCAAAATGTGATTTGGCATATTCCCCCTAATAATGACCAAAACAGGTTATAACATGCCTTGGCTTCTAATTCGACATCCGTCGATTTCCAAAAAGGAAAGAGTTCACAACATATGTCTAAGGCATTTTTACGACAATCACGATAGATTGGGCATAACACAAAACAAGATTTTAGATTTCATTTAGTTATCACATAGTTGTGAAAAACCTCTACCCGAAGTTGTTAAAAACTCCTCTATTTGTCTCATTTTGATCACTAAGGATTATAGATGGTGTGAATGGGTCGAGTTTACCTCCCCATCACAATCCATCGACAATATTCGTGTCATCTAACTTGATGAGAACGTCTTGATATTTAAGAAGTGACAGTAAAACCTCAAGTGACTCAAGAAGAATAACGCAACCATTCTACGTTAATGACATTGTTTACTTTACAAACGACTATGTCGACTCACCCTCGACTTGACTAGATGATAAACAAGATATCGACTACCTATCGATTAGATTCAAAAGTAACTAGCAAGACAAGACTTACCTCATACGACTCATTGGTTCACATTATTGTTTAACACTAAACACGTTTGGCAAATAGACCACTTGTATTCCAAGGTCTATATCTCTCTTCTCGAAAGATACTCTCTCTCTTCTCTGAGAGTCGATAACTTGTAATCCTGTTTCACTTGTCATCAAACAATAAGTAATTAGTGCATCATTATTCAATAAATTCAACTAATAAATCAAATCTCATCATGTAGATATTAAATCGACAATAACATAATCATTTCCTTGATTTCATAAATGATATTCAATATAAATCCATGTCATATCCTGTCATAAATCTATAACATCACAACAAATTTTACTTGTGCCCAAGTAAAAAGTAAAAGTATAGCAAGTTAGAAATTAGGGATGTAACATATCCTTCCCCTAAAGATTCATTGTCCTTGATGATATAAAGCATCAAAACTCAACTTAAAAGCATATTCATTGTTTAACTGCTATCAGCATAAAGTAAATGAGGAAATTTCTGCTAGAATTCATGGTAATTTCTTCCCCCCATGCAAAACTATTCTATGCATACTAGTCCCACTGGACCTTACACTTCATAACCTCTGCATTACACAAGCATTGCTTGTGATCTTCAAGTATTTCAGAAGCTTGATCATAACATTTCCTATGTTCTTGTACTTTTAAATCATTCATAGATTATAGTATTCATATATTACATAAATATATTTCTCATATATAAATCACAAAAAAGCATGATGTCTCCTGGCAATAGCTGGTAATAGATTGATTCTTGAATTCAATACAATTTCTAACCTTAAAAAATTTTAGAGGGTCCTTTATACTTAGGAACTGGCTTGGAATACATTCCATACTTTATGAAACATTTTCTAGGGTTTAACCCTTAAAAGAATTTTCCTTCTCTAACCAAGAATTACCTTGGTGTACGCTTAATCATTAACGTAGCTTTTCTATTTATTATCCATTTCCTCTGATCTTTCCTGATCAGTTAAATCTTTTCATTCATTCTAATAACATTTCTGGACTAATGCTAATCCTATCTTCTAGCTTACCTAGCTTATAGGAGTTCGGCATCTTTCTGTCCAATGTTTCAATTCAAGCCATCTTAATAGCAAAAGTTAGGTATTGTCAAAGATTTCATGTGATAAGTAGTCTCCCTACTTGTATTGCTAATCCATGCAACATGTTTAGAACAAAACTTCTAAAACCTAGTTAACTTCCTTAGTTTAACCATTTGTTCACAAGACAATAAAATATACTCTTTTAAATTTCAATCCTTAACATAGAGGACAAGTTTGCCAAAACCTTGACATTACATGCGTATTTCTATCTGAGATAACCTTCTCAGAAAACCATGCAGTCTAAACACATCTTGCACAAATTGTGTGCTAACACTGATGCTCCATCAGTCCAATCCCCTAGTATATAATGTGTTACCTTCGAGAGTTTATCAACCATAAAATGAAATCGTGTCTATTCCTAGATATGGGAAGTCTTTGCACAAAATCCATGCTAATAACTTGTCATTTCCACTATGGCACGTCATGTGGGTACAACAATCCTACAAGAATTGATGTTCTACTCTTTTTTCTAGCACTTCAGACAATATGCTACAAATCTCATAACATCATTCTTTATTCTTGTCAAGAATTAAAGAGGTTTTATATTTGTTAGTAGTTGGTTAACCCTAGATGTCTTGGGTTTGGTGGAATATGAACTTCTTTCCACACCAGTTTTCTTATTTCAAAAGAATTAGAACCACACATTCTTTCTCTGAAACTCAATAGTTTGTGAGACTCAAAATGAAAACCTATCATACCTTGAATCTTTTAAATTTCACCACAAGAGCTTTCTAAATTTACTCATCATGTAAAGGTACACCCCTTAAACCATCTCCTGAGGCATCAATTTTCCCTCAAACTGTCCTTTGGAACAGGAATTTCATAGCATTGGTGTTGTTGTAATTTCTCTTAACCATTATAGAATCACTTGCGCATAAGGATAAAGTTATCCTTCATGCTAAAAATAAATAAGTATATCTTCCTAAAGACTTGGAACAAACAAGTCTAAACAATCTCTAAAACACACTATTCAGGAGTTTCATGAATGCAATAAGGCATTTGTACGTCCAAAGGACAACACTGCAAACTCACAGTGCCCATTCTTGTCCAAAAGTCGTTTCAAGAGTATCCTCATCCTTCAATCTTGATTAATGACATGTTGATTGCTAAACAATCACTTCCGTTCTACACATCTAATCAAAGAGGTCACCAATACGTGGTGAAAGATATTTGCTCCTTATCGTGCTTTTAATGAGCATATGATACTCAATACACAATTGTATAGTTATGTCCTTTCTCTTGACAACTATAACTAGTGCACCCGATGGTGAAATACTGGATCTAATTCAAACCTTTAGCCAATAATTTTTATAAAGGGGATTCTGATTCCATAAATCCTATAATTGTCATAAGGTAAGGTACTTTTCTAGGTAACTCATCCCAGAATTCTAAGAGGAATAAGATTTTCACTTGATTCAATCCTGTTCCATCAACTTTGGTAGTATAGCTTTCTTTTCAAAAAGAAAAATACTAGGTATCTCCTTGGTTTTATACATGGTTAGGATTGCTCCAATTTGATCAAGAGATTAACTAGTGGTTTATTCTCTTTTAGACTTTCACCTTGGTTTGGTTCTAGTATGATACATGCTCTCATTTTCCTCATACCAGATAATTAAGTTATCTAACAGTTTTTATAAATCTAAAGCGACTCAAAACATCAAGACATATATTTATCTCATAACAATTAGTAGCTTGTTACAAAACATTGTCATCTTTATTATAATTTATTTAGGAGTAACCACATCCTTATTTATATTGTTGATACGACAAGACTATATGTCACTGTCAGTTTACAATCTTCCAGTTTAACAAACATAGAGGGTCGATGTACACAAAAGTACTCCAACACCTTTTTCCTAAAATAGAAGTATCACATCATGCTTCAAGTGACATGTTGTAACTAGCTACAGTTTACTAGGTTTTACTACACTGGTAGAAATAATAGGATTCTTGGCTAGTTCAAAACGTTGTTTTCCTTCTAGCCGAATACGCTTAAGCACATCAGCAAAAGTCTCTGAATCCTCTAGCCATGCACCTTTAGAGTAAATAATATTCTGTTTAAGTTTAACCTCCTCAATAGGTTTCTTCTTAACCACTAATCTAGGTAAATGCTGGGGAATAGACTTCCTAGCTGTTTTCTTTGTTCTTCTCCATGTCATTCTGGCACAAGAAAATTTGAACATTAGCTAACTACATAATGTTGACTATAGGTTAGCACAGTGGACTCATAAGCCCTAGTGTCGAACCTGATAGCTCTGATACCATATGTAACATCCACATTCTAGAAACATAGTAAAAATAAAAAATTCACCATAAAGTAAATTTACAAGGTAAAAATGAGACAGAGAAAATTTTTCTTTTATTCAACATATAGTCAAGTAACTACAATTACAAGATATCTCATTACAAATACAATCAACCTTATTGTATTTCTCAAGTACAATGTTTACAAAAATAAATCAATTATAAATACCTGAATCAGATAATGTTTTACTTAGTCTCAATATACACAAGTCTCAGAGATATACTACATCCAGAATTCTAACATCTTTATCGCAAGCCTCGGCATGTCTTCTATGAGAGAGAGAGAGTATCTTTCCAGTGATTTACCTCCAACCACAGACCAGCGGTCTCCCACACATCTTTCAGATAGGAAGTGGCCCTACCCTTCACGAGAAGTATAGACCAAGGTGACCAGTGGTAATTTGCCTTTCCGAGTACATAGTGTTGTATCTTACACAACTCTATCTATCATACAACCCTAGATACCCTCTAGCTAAGTATGATTCCTGATAAGATGTGCAATCCAGATACAGTGGACCGACAATGCATGCAGAGACATATGCATTACTATGGCCATAGTTTTCAATATAAATTGACGTTCGCAATGAATGTTGTTGTAATGTTCACCCACTCCAACTCGACTTGGATACTATCATATTCCTACAGTTTGACTTGGTCAACTATGTTTAACTTATGAAGTCATGATGATTTCAACAATTTAGTCTTCCTGACCCAATACATGTTTTCTTTCACAGTCTAAAATCCATAGACTTCTTCTTTCATCTTTCTTCCTTTACAAGGACTCTCATTGCATCATTGCAATACTCGAGGTCCATGACTTATTGTCTCATAATAAATATAGATAGATTAATTACGACTAAGATGATAACCTTAACCAAGTTAAGCATTATAGTCTAAGAATCTAAATCACTTCTTGCAAGTAAGAATAATTACGCATAGTCAGGGCACTTGACCCTTCAATCACGATCTAAATAATGATCTCAATGCCTTAATATAATAATTACCATATCTAGGTTAAGTCAAGGTTTAACTAAAGAGTTTTATCCAACTCCAATCTAGTCTTTCTAACTTAGGTGAATTCACAAGACACTGTCGTTGCTCTATTAATCATTATGGATTGACTATCCATTCTTAGGTATCTCTCTTTGCATCTTTGCAACTTTTGAGATTTAGCCCCTTGTCGACAATTAATAGCTTAGAGAAGTTGTGATAAAAAGGTATAATGAATTAATGTTTGACTTAACCATTTAATGGTACCTCTTGCATGTTTGCAAAATCTGAGGCTCACGACTTGTATTTCAAATCGACTTGTAACTCAATAAGAAGTTTTCCCTACCTAAGGTTAATCATTGTTGACTAGTAACAAATCTCATTCCAACAAGATAGATATGAACATTTACTAAATTAGGGTTCACGACACATTAATGTCTACTCACGAAATGAGTTCACCCACTTATAAGCTCTATCAAACATCCTCGATACCCTCAAGGTGTTTGCAAATCTTCATGCATTAAGACATGGTGTTGAGGTTTACTCATCTTTCTACAAGCTCATGGAAACATCTCCATTTACATGATAAATGAACGGTTTCCTAGCATATCAAACTTTTCAAATAACACTATACCTTGTTATAACAATCTCTAAATTATACCATTGTTTATTTCACCCATTCAGGAGTGGGCACTAATCCCAACCTTGTTGTTTTCAGAAAGAGGTTACTACAAACCAATTTATGGAACAAAAGTATTCACGTCCCTAAGTTTACAATTAAACATTCTAAGGAATCTTCTTCGTCTGTCGCTCTTTGACTGTTGATCCATCGACTATCGATCCTTCGACATAGCTTCCTCTTTGTCATTTTGAAAGGGTTTCACAATAAACCAAAACATAGAATATGATTACTCAGAGGCCCCGAGTTAAAGTTTAAGGATTCTTAAAGGTCTTCTATGTACTAGATAATAGCGATACAAGGAACATTGCATGCAATTTAATTAACTAAAACACAATATGTGGGTTCCCCACCCTTATCTTTTCACTTCGTAAGCATGAAGGTTTTTGACCAAGGATAATTACTTATGCTACAACTCTACACCCTCCTTCCAAAACAAATAGTTTTAAATGGTTCAATGAGGTAAGAGTTATATAATAAAGATATTAAAAGTCTTGGGATCTATCTTATGAGTCTAGAGATGATCAATCTCATATATCGACCTCTTACTGAATATCTATTACCATATAAGAAACTAGTTAAATACATTTGTCGACATTCAATCTCATGTTTTTGAGATTGTAATTTGCTTGGACAGAGAGACATGTTGTAACCTTCTCCTACACTAGTTTTATCCTCTGACACCACAGCCAGTTATTATAACACCACAAGTTGTCTTAACAATCAAAAACTATGTCAAAACATGATATAATACTGAGGTTTAGACTCCTTCACAGTAAGCACGTGGTGCAATGTGGCTCTTCACTAAGAAACTAACATTTCAAAATATACAAAAGACAGTTCGAGTTGGAATCACAATCATGTAACATAACAACTCAGTGCAGACATCATCACCAACTCCCAATATAATGCTTACCAGAGGTAAATGAATGCAGTGCATTTCATTGGCAGGTTGTGGTTTACATTAAGACCATCACAATGATATGCATATAAGGATATATTCATGGTAGTATATAGTTTAAAGTTTGCACCCTAATACTACAGAGTTATCCTTCGTGCTCTAATTATCGTTCACAACTCGCAACATACATTTAACTACCTTGGTGTATACATATGTGAACCTGTGTTCTACTATTACAATGGTAGCATTCATGATGTATAAAGATAACGTATTCTGAGTAGACAAACTCCACTCAGCTTATACAGAAAAACACATTATTTTCACTAACTTCTACATTGTAAAATACAACACATACACAACCAGAAATAAGATGCGAACAGTGAACATAGACTACGCAGAGAGGAAGAATGAAAACCTATCGTTGTTTTAAGGATTTTGCTCCAGCAAGCATGACCTACTGACCTATTGATGGCATCCTTCCTTGTTTCACCACAGAGTCTAACCACAGCATTCTTTTTATGCCCCCCATTTGTATTCTCTCACCCAAAAGAAATAACTCCAACCACTGCCCACGGTAAAGGAGATCAATGGCATTTACCTCTGCCACCCATGCCTA
The DNA here is from genome assembly GCA_027924645.1 of Cunninghamia lanceolata. Classification (NCBI taxonomy): domain Eukaryota; kingdom Viridiplantae; phylum Streptophyta; class Pinopsida; order Cupressales; family Cupressaceae; genus Cunninghamia; species Cunninghamia lanceolata. The sequence goes on along the minus strand of BSBN01000135.1, from coordinate 300,635 downwards.
GACACAAGGAATTTAGTATATCTGCATGCCACTCGACTTCCTATCCTACAGTGACCACTAAACATGATGGAGGTTCCTTTATGGCGACGTGGTAGCTGTGGCACAACAACCCCCTCCACTTGCTCGAGCATCATGGCTTTTAAACCTCTAAGTTTGCACTAATAACCGAATGCTCTTACAAGGTGGTGAATAATAAATGCATAGAGTGTCTCGAAGGTCGAAAAAGAGAGTGAGTAAAGACCAAATTAATAAAGAAAATAAAGGTTAGATTGATGATATCTCAAAGTCTTAAACTGGAAGGAAAAAGACACATTTGAAATGGAAGATGTCCAAAAACAACCGAACTTGGGCGTAATCCTACTCAACTTTGACAAAAAAATTGACATCAAACAAACTAAAGGAAATACCTCATGTTTACCAAAATGTGATTTGGCATATTCCCCCTAATAATGACCAAAATAGGTTATAACACGCCTTGGCTTCTAATTCGACATCCGTTGATTTCCAAAAAGGAAAAAGTTCACAACATATTTCTAAGGCATTTTTACGACAATCACGATGGATTGGGCATAATGCAAAACGAGATTTTAGATTTTGTTTAGTTATCACATAGCTGTGAAAAACCTCTACCCGAAGTTGTTAAAAACTCCTCTATTTGTCTCATTTTGATCACTAAGGATTACAGATGGTGTGAATGGGTCGAGTTTACCTCCCCATCACAATCTATCGACAATATTCGCATCATCTAACTTGATGAGAATGTCTTGATGTTTAAGAAGCGACAACAAAACATCAAGTGACTCAAGAAGAATAACGCAACCATTCTACTTTAATGACGTTGTTTACTTTACAAATGACTATGTCGACTCACCCTCAACTTGACTAGATGATAAACAAGATATTGACTACCTGTCGATTAGATTCAAAAGTAACTAGCAAGACAAGACTTACCTCATATGACTCATTGGTTCACATTCTCGTTTAACACTAAACACGTTTGGCAAATAGACCACTCGTATTCCAAGGTCTATATCTCTCTTCTCGAAAGATACTCTCTCTCTCTTCTCTGAGAGTCGATAACTTGTAATCCTGTTTCACTTGTCATCAAACAATAAGTAATCAGTGCATCATTATTCAATAAATTCAACTAATAAATCAAATCTCATCATGTAGATATTAAATCGACAATAACATAATCATTTCCTTGATTTTATAAATGATATTCAATATAAATCCATGTCATATCCTATCATAAATCTATAACATCACAACAAATTTTACTTATGCCCAAGTAAAAGTAAAAGTATAGCAAGTCAGAAATTAGGGATGTAACATAGGGAGATATAAGGTTTTTTCTAAAACTTTGTTTGTGAAACCCTACCTTAGGGTTTTGATTGTAATTCATGCATTCTCCTCCATTCCACCGATCTAAGACCTCATAGATTAGTGGGATGGATTATTATGATGTTGTTTCAATGTTTTTTTGCAAGAGTTTGGGTAGAGTAGAAGATTTGAGGCAATTTATGTGAATAACCCTAGCAAAACCATGTACTATGTGCTTGCAAGAGATAACAAAAGTATGAAATTTGGTGACAGTCGATTCTAGAAGCAAGTAAAGCCTAGATTCTATGGTTTTAGAAGTTCCCTGACATGTTCAAGTAGTCCTAAGAGTTATAACATTCCATCCAAGGGTAGTTGCTTCACAAATTTGACCAAATTTGGGCTCTAGGTCATTAGGAGGAGTTATAGGTTGAGCCATACCATCCAAAACAACCTATACGCAGTTTTGGATATGTGATAGGGAGTCCAAATGGGCATCTCTTGATTTTCCAAGATCTATGTTTGAAGGTCTGCATTAAAAGTTATTGATGATTGTTCTCTTTTCTAGGGCTACTAGGAATATCTTGGGTTTGTGAAAGAAGTACTAGTTTTAAGTTTGATTTGCCTTTGCCAATGATTGGAATGGGTCCCATAGCATGTATAATCAACCATTTCATGATGGTTTTAAGGCCACTAACTAGTGTTCCCATTTTTGCAAACTGATCTTTGAATTTGGGTTTTTTGTGTAGTGAAAACCTTGTCAAATTGGTCTATCCTCCCTCCATCCTAGTACCTCTACATCATAGTGGTATCAGAGCCATAAAAAGTTCTATTGTTGGTTGTGTAAGGCTTGGTATATGTTAGCAGAAGAGAGTGAAGGAGAGGCTAGCAATATGCCTCCAAAGGGGATGACCACTGAAGTGGTTAAGAAGTCCAAGGAGATGGAAGAAAAGATCAAAAGTGGAGTCAAGGAAGCACTCCAAGAAGAGTTGAAGGCATTGAGGATAGGGAAGAGGATAGATGAAGGTTTTGATGAAGAAGAAGAAAAGGAGGAGGAAGAAGAAGAGAAAGAAGAGGTAGAGGTACCTACAGATCAAAAACATTTCCTTGAAGCCATCAAGGCAATTGGCAAGGATTCTTCAGAGGCTCGGATGGAGATTCCCATGTTCAGTGGAAAAATGAATGTTGATGAATTCATGGAGTGGATTGAGGCTCTAAACAACCACTTTGAATACAAAGAAGTTCCTAAGAACAAGAGGGTGAAGTTTGCAAAAACTAAACTCAAAGGTGCTACCCTTACATGGTGGAATTACACCCAAGGTGAGAGGATAAAGAATGGGAAGAGTATGATCTCTTCATGGAGTAGAATTTTGGAGAGGATCAAGTCCCAATTCCTTCCATCAGACTATGAGGTGCAGATCTACAAGAAGATGCAAAATCTCAAGTAAAGAGATTTGGATGTGGCCACCTACACCGAGGAGTTTCACAAGTTCTCTCTTCATTATGGGTACATGGAGGATGAAAAAGGTAAAGTGGAAAGGTATCTAAATGGTTTGAGGTTTAATATCCAAGATTAAATCAATTTATTAACCCCTAAGACTGTGGAAAAATGCTTTCAAGTGGCATTAAGGGCTAAAGAGAAGAAGAGGAAAGGTGAGCAGCAAAATAGAGGAAGAGGTGGCAGAAATTTCAGAGGTAGGGGCAGTTTTGGAGGCAAAATCAGTCCCAAAGAAGTCAAGGGGAATCTAGTTCCCAAGAGCAAAGTGTAGAAACAGGTTCTAGAGGAGGCTTCAGAGGAAGGAGGCCCAATGGAAGGGCTAGATTTGGTGGACCATGGAGAGGTCCTAATGTCTTCACAGGAAGATGCTACAATTGCAACCAAGTGGGACATCCAGCCTTCAAATGTCCTGAAAAGAAATCCTCAATCTCTCATGGAGGAGAGAGAAGGAACCAATTGATCCAAGAGGAAGATTGCCAAAGTGTCAATTCTCCAATTGGAAGTGTAGCCCCAGTCCATGAAGGAGAAAGTTTGATGATGAGAAGAACCATGTTGAAGGTGCCTCAAACACAAGAACCCCCTCAAAGGAAGACATTGTTCAGGACAACATGCAAGGCCTATGGTAAGATTTGCAAGGTAATTGTTGATTCAGGGTCAATTGAAAATTTGGTTTCTATTGAAATGGTAGACAAGTTGAAATTGAAAAGACTTCCTCATGTTAGTCCTTATAAAGTATCATGGTTGAATAAGGGGCAACAAGTTTCGGTAGATGAACAATCATGGTTAGAATTTGAGATAGGAGAATATAAGGACAAGATTTTGTGTGATATATTTCCCATGGATGCTTGTCATTTGTTGTTAGAACATCCATGGCAATATGATGTTCAATCACAACATGATGGTAAAACTAATTCTTTCATTATAACCAAGAATGGTAGGAAGTATAGAATGAATCCATTACCTAATGAGAATGTAGAGAAGAGTGTTGGGTCAAGTTTCATGATTGTGAGTGGTAAAGAGTTTCTAGATACCCTTAAGGAGGAAGGAACCCAAGGGTATGCTCTGATTTTGAAGCCTAAAAACAGTCCTAGTTTGTATGATCCTAGAGAGGAAGAGGTTCCTAAGGAGGTACAACAATTGTTAGAGAAGTATAAGGGGATTATGGTAGAAGAAATGCCTAATGAGTTGCCACCTATTACGGACATAAGTCATCAAATTGCCTTCATATCAGGATCTACTTTGCCAAACAAAGCAGCCTACAAGATGACACCTTCAAAAAATGAAGAGATTGCCAAGCAAGTGCAAGAATTGTTGGATAAGGGATTGGTAAGAAAGAGTCTTAGCCCATGTGTTGTCCCAATAGTCCTAGCCCCTAAAAAGGATGGTAAATGGAGCTTGTGTACGGATTCTAGAGCCATTAACAAGATTACCATAAGATATAGGTTCTCTATGCCAAGGATTGAGGACCTAATGGACTGTTTGGGAGGGGCTAGATATTTTTCTAAGATTGACCTTAAGAGTGCGTATCATCAAATTAGGATAAAGAAAAGGGATAAATGGAAGACAACATTCTAAACAAATGAGGGTCTTTATGAGTGGTTGGTGATGCCATTTGGTCTATCTAATGCCCCAAGTACTTTTATGCATCTCATGAATGAAGTATTAAAGGATTTCATTGGCAAATTTGTTGTGGTGTACTTGGATGACATTCTTGTTTTTAGCAGGACTAAGGAAGAGCATTTGCAACATTTGGATTAGGTTTTGAAGTTACATGATGAACAATTGATGATCAACATGGAAAAGAGTGTCTTCATGAAGGAAGAACTCACCTATCTTGGTTTTGTCATTTCCCAAGGTAGTTTGAAGATGGATCCAGCAAAGGTAGAGGCCATTTTAGAAGTCATTAATTTTCCACAGTCCATGATGTTGTAGATGATGCTTCTGGATTAAACTGTGTTAGATTATTTTTCCTCTCAACATTTCGGGTCACACTCTGTGAACCATCATCAGGAGAAAAAAAGAGAGCAAGAGAACAACAAATGAGGCCATTTTGTCATGGCCAACTCCAAAAATAGCTGGTGATGTGAAAAGTTTTCATGGTTTGGCAACATTTTATAGGAAATTCATAAGAGGTTTTAGTCATATTTGTGCACCAATTTTGGATACCATCAAAGGGGGGCAGAAATATAAGTTTTTTTGGACAAAGGCAACCAATGATTCTTTTGAAATTCTGAAACAAAAAGTAGCACAACAGCCTATTCTTGTTTTGCCCAACATTAACAAGTTGTTTGTGGTAGAATGTGATGCTAGTAACCTTGCTATAGGGGCTATCTTAAGTCAAGAAGGTAGGCCTACTTCTTTCTTTAGTGAAAAATTGAATGATTCTAAGAGAAAGTACTCTACTTATGACTTGGAATTGTATGCAATGGTGCAAGCTTTGAAAAAATGGAGGCACTATCTTTTACCTAAAGAATTTATTGTTTATACTGACACGCATGCACTTAGTTTTCTGAATTCACAGGACAAACTCAATTATAGGCATATGAAATGGGTTGAACAACTCCAAGCATATACTTTTTCAATCAAACACAAGAAGGGGTAGACCAACAAAGTGGCAGATGCATTGAGTAGAAGGGTGTGTATGGTTCAAGAAATTCAGTTGCAAAGTGTAGGGGTTGATGCTCTCAAACATATGTATCAAGATGATGAAGATTTCAAGGAGGTATATGAAGTTTGTTCATAGTTTTCAGACTCTTATCATTCTAATTTTTCTAAGTGTTTGTTGCAGCAGGGGTTGTTGTTCAAAGGCAGCCAACTATGTGTTCTTAGGTGTTCTATGAGGGAGAATAACATAAAGGAAAAACATTGCGGTGGACTAGGAGGTCACTTTGGGCTGGATAAAACATTGGATTAGGTGAAGAGGTTTTATTTTTGGCCTAAAATGCAATCAGATATCAGAAAATTTGTTGAATGTTATAGTATTTGTCAAAGGACAAAGGGTGCTTCATCTAATGCTGGTCTATATCAGCCACTTCCTATTCCTAATAGGCCATGGGAAAGTATTATTATGGATTTTGTCTTGGGTCTTCCTAGGACTCAAAGAGGCTTTGATAGCATATTTGTTCTGGTGGATAGAGTTAGTAAGATGGCTCATTTCTTGCCATATAAATGCACTAATGATGCTTCACACATTGTTGGTTTGTTCTTCAAAGAAATCATTAGAATCCATGGTTTGCCTCTTAACATTGTGACTGACAGGGATCCAAAGTTTGTAGGCCACTTTTGGTACACTTCGTAGAAGAAGTTGGGCACTCAGTTGTCATTCACTTCAGCCTATCACCCTTAGACTGATGGACAAACCGAGGTGGTGAATAGGTCATTGGGAAATCTTCTTAGGTGTCTTACCAAACAACATGGAGAGGCATGGGATATGATCATCCCTCAAGCCGAGTTTGCTTACAATGATTCCACCAATAGAAGCATAAGAAGGAGTCCATTTGAGATTGTTTATGGTGTTCACCCAAGAGGTATTCTTGAATTGAGAGATCTCCATGGATTGGAGAGGAAGAGTGCTCAAGGTGAAGACTTTGCATTGGCCATGAAGGACATCCATGATAATGTAAGAGAAACTCTTCAAAGGAACAATGAAAAGTACAAGGAGAAAGCCAATGAGAGGAGAGATATACAATACAAGGTTGGGGATTTGGTCATGGCACACTTGAAGAAGGAGAGACTTCCAAAGGGGCAGCCAACCAAACTCCTCATGAAGAAGATAGGACCATGTCGGATGCACAAATTTGGGCCCAATGCCTATGAGATTGAGCTTCATCAAGGCTTGGCCATATCTCCTATCTTTAATGTTTCAAACTTGTTTCCTTTCAAAGGTGATCATAATGTAGATTTAGAGGTAGATATGACAACAACAGGAGATGAAGAATGGGTTAAGGGTCTTCCACCCACTCAACCCTTAAAGCTGGAATGTATCTTGGACACCAAGGTCTTGAAGAAGACTAGAAACAAGACATACAAATAGTTCCTTGTCAAATGGAGTGGCTTACCGATTGAAGATGCCACTTGGATGAGTGATGAAGACATCTTGAAGCATGGTGTCACAGTTGCTGATCTACTTCCTCAAGATACTTGAGTTCTTTTCCACCTGGGGAGTATGGTGTAGGAGCACCAAGGAGATCATATATGTTTTGTTTTCATGTATGCTTTCATGTTTGTGGTTCATGTTGTCTTGCTTCAATAAGGTCCTAGAAGACCATTCACTTGATTGTAATAAGGACTATGTCCAAATTTCTTCATATTGTTGTCATGTAGGAGGCAGTCACATTTGTAAGCCTTTCTAAGGAAAGTAGGAGGTAGTCATAAGTTCCATGCCTTGTCTAAGGATTGTCATTCTTGGAGAAAATAATATACACATCCTAAACAGGGATAATACCTTTGTAATCACAAAACAAACTAAGACAAATGCTAAACATGGATAATACATTTGTAATCACCATAAACAAATGCTAATAGGTAGCGATGGTTGAAGAACAGTTGTAAAAACTTCCCCATTGACTCAAACTACCTTCCCATGCAATTATGTGGTTAGGTAGATGTTGTATAAGATCTTCCATACATGGAGGAGCAGGGGGAAGGAAGTTTTGATGAGAAATAAATAAGGAAATCTCTGTTCTATCCACTTTTTCTGTGTAAACTTGTTGTTATAAGCCGTACTCTGTTTCTATATGGAACTGTCATGGTTTCCAAATTAGTGGCACATGTGGAATGATGAAGTGAATTTCATTCAAGGTTGGTTTGAGGCTTTGACACTAACCATAAAGCAAGATATACCTGTTTCCCTCAGACTGCTCTTTGGAGCCCTGCTTTCCTAAATTTCTATGCTGCTATAGTCTGTACTGTGCAAAGGTACAAGGTTGTTTCCACTTTTTCATGATTTGATCAGTTAGAGCATGGAGTTATCTTTCATTTGAATTCAATTTGGTGCTTTGACATTTTTGTGGTAGGGAGATATAAGGTTTTTTCTAAAACTTGGTTTGTGAAACCCTACCTTAGGGTTTTGATTGTAATTCATGCATTCTCTTCCATTCCACTGATGTAAGAACTCATAGATTAGTGGGATGGGTTGTTATGATGTTGTTTCAATGTTTTTTTGCAAGAGTTTGGGCAGAGTAGAAGATTTGAGGCAATTTATTTGAAGAACCCTAGCAAAACCATGTGCTAGGTGCTTGCAAGAGATAACAACAGTATGAAATTTGGTGATAGTCAATTATAGAAGCAAGTAAAGCCTGGATTCTGTGGTTTGAGAAGGTCCCTGACATGTTCAAGTAGTCCTGAGAGTTATAACATTCCATCCAAGGGTAGTTGCTTCACAAATTTGACCTAATTGGGGCTCTAGGTCATTAGGAGGAGTTATAGGTTTAGCCATACCATCCAAAACAACCTATACCTAGTTTTGGATATGTGATAGGGAGTCCAAATGGGTATCTCCCGATTGTCCAAGATCTATGTTTGAAGGTTTGCATCAAAAGTTATTGATGATTGTTCTCTTTTCTTGGGCTACTAGGAATATCTTTGGTTTGTGAAGGAAGTACTAGTTTTGAGGTTGATCTACCTTTGCTAATGATTGGAATGGGTCCCATAGCATGTATAATTAACATTTTCATGATGGTTTCAAGGCCACTAACTATTGTTCCCATTTTTGCAAATTGATCTTTGAATTTAGGTTTTTGGGTGTAGTGAAAACCTTGTGAAATTGGTCTATCCTCCTTCCATCCTAGTGCCTCTACATCACTGAATATATAGACATTAGAAACCTAGGAAACCATAAATAGATTCCTAAAACCATGGGTCTCAAAACAATGAGCCTAGTCATAATCAAATTTGTCTAACATATATATGTCCATCTCCAAGAGTAACTCCTTTGTAGTTAGAATGTAACTCTTGATTTGACTACTTAATTTCTATGACCAACAGGGTCTAGTATAACTCCAAAGTGCTTCTTAGATGATGCTATAATTACACTTACATGCTTCTTATAGATGACTATATTTTGTTGATCAAAGATGCTTTTAATAGTCCACCTAATAACCCTTTGTTCAATGACTTTTACACATATCAAAAGACTAATGACACATGGTAGAGAGTGCCAACTAAGGAATCCTGAAAAATTCCTTACAAGTAGGCACCTGTTTCCATGGGGATGTGTTATTTTACAATATTTATAAATATTCAATTATAAATCAACTTGACCTAGGGCTTGTAATGTGTACAACACCTATTCCTAACATCCTCCCCCTTGTTATATGCATTGTTAAAATCATAAGGAACTCTTAACATAGTGAACTAAATGCTAGGGGTTGTAACCAATAGCCATCCTGCACCATCTAAACTTATATGTGCTCATGGGATTAATTAATGCATTTGCAACATTCATAAAAGTGTCTACCTTCTTGACTCTAACCCTCCTATCCTCCAATATGTCATGGACAAAGCGATAATGCACATCAATGTGCTTAGTCTACACATAAAAGTTTATATTTTTTACTAAGTTAATGGAACTTTGAAGTGCCACACTAAATCAACACTGTATCCTAACTCAACCCAATATTCAAACACAATCTCTAAAGCTAGACTACCTCATTACAGTCATGAATAGCTTCAACATACTTTTTCTTTATCGTAAAAATGGTAAGTGTGAGATAATGTGTTCACTTTTTGGCCAAAAAGTAGAACTTTTTTCCTTGAAAATTAGAGTATGTCATAGTTGGGGTGAAAAATTGAATCACTTACACATAAAATATTAACATGATGTAAAAATATGAAAAGTAGGATTTTGTTTCTAGTTTTCAAATATGTAATTTATGGTAATACCCAAATGATAAAATTTGATTTTGTATATGATGTATAAAAGTGACCTTTTTAAAAAAAATATGTTGAAGGCCAAAACATGCACATGTACAACTAACAAAATGAGTAGTAAATGAAAATATTTTTCAAAATCCTTTTGTGGAAAGATGCATATGATTTTGAAGCTTGGTTAGGATGTTTTTTTATTAATTTTTTAATAAATATTTTTTAATTTTTTTTTACTAGGATTAAGGTGTTTCTTAAAACCCCTCATGTAGGACTAACATAATTTGACATAAAATAATTGTAACATGATTTTTTTTCATAGTGTAGAGGATAATGTCTAGATTGGTCATACATATTTTTTTCAAAAAAATCAAAGATTTCAAAATTTATTAAAAATATAGTAATATATATATCGATTCAAGTTTATGAGGTTTTTTATTTAAAAATTAATCAATAAATAGAAAAATATGTTCAATATTAAGAAAATTACATATTTGAAAGCTAGACATTGTCATTTGTAATGGGTTTTAATTTTGTCTAAAAAATTAAAAAAAAACTCAATAGCGATACTGCCAAAATCCATTCTTTTTGAAAATCAAGGTTTTTGTTTAAAAATTAATTAATAAATAGAAAAATATGTTCAATACTAAAAAGTATATATATTTGAAAACTAGACATTGTCATCTATAATGGGTTTTAATTTCATCCAAAAATTCTAGAAAAAAGTCATCAACTATATTGCCAAAATCCATTCCTTCTAAAAACAATTTGCCCCATGATTCTTCCACTAAAAGTAGACCTTGCACTTACCCAAAATTGTAACCACAACCTATCTTTTGCTCATCCAATTGATTGTATAATTGAATAGAGTAAATACATACCCATTGGTAGACCTCCTAATATCCATATCTCCCGCCTAATTAGAATCCATAAATACCTATTGTAATATAGAAAAGGTGTTACCTTTAACTTAAATTAAACCTATATTACATTAAATGTGAGCTAGGATGTAAGATGTTAATTTAAAAGAAACTAAATTATAGAATCAGTAAACTAGATTTAATATTGTAAATACAATAAAAAGGAGCACTTGGAGTCGAAAGTTGGAACTCACTATCCAGGACACAAGTGCATTGCATTGTTATCTGCATGGTATGTAGTGTTAGGATTAAGGTGCCATTAACCTTGTAAATCCTTGTAATTATTATTCATAATATTATTTGTAAATCACCCATGAGGGATGAACAACTTTCACTGGCAGTGGTAAAAATTACTTATTGGGGATCCAGTAATTATGGAGTTATTGCATCGGTAAGTTCTAGAGCTACCGACAATAGTTATGGAGTAACATTTATTGATGGTAACTGTAAAAATCAATATTTATTGAGGATAGGCCCCACCTTGGAGGAATCTACTAATTTTGGTAGTTATGACACCCGTCATAAATTTGGTAGGTGGTTGTAAGAGAATCTATGACAATTGTAAGTTGTCATAAGATTTTATGACAATATGACAACTTATGACAGATACTTATTTCTTGTAAGTTGCTATACTTAGTTCTAAGCACCCATATTGGAAAGATACTATTCAAGGGTTGTTATGATGGAATCTATGATGGTTATGACAACATTTATTACCCCATAAGTGCCTATTCTTGTCCATGGGCACCCAAGTTTGCATGGTTGACTATTGACATGTTGCATGAGCATGTAAGAGGTCATTTAATGTTGCATGTTGGAGTTTTCAAGGTGAGAGAAAGTGGATGCCTAGTTTGGGGAGTGAAATACCTCTATAAATATAATGCCTTGTATGTGTTGTTTATCATAGTCTTCTTGTACACAAATTCTATCAAATTGAAGGGTGGAGAGACAGAGGAAGTGCATGTATTATGTATTTCAAATTTTGAAGATAATACAACTTGAGCCTCTTTTCAAGGTGGAGTTTTTTACCCGAAAGGGTTTTCTCTGCATTACAGACTATGTTATGTGTTCACTTCTTCTATGGTGTTAATTTCATTTCCGTATGCAATCTCTATTCATATTACATTGCTTTAAGATCATAAACATATTGTAATCAGATTTATTTTTGGGTAGTTGTTTCCTTCATTTCTAGCATTTGGTATCAAAGCCTGGCCAGTATTCTTGGGTGGTAATGTGAAGGTTGTTTAGCTACAGTAAGAGATTTGGTTGTTTTGTTTTGCATATCTTGTGTAGTATTAATGTCTCAATCTACTGCTTCAACCTCTCATTTGGAAATTGAGAAGTTCAATGGTACAGGTATGAATTGTGGAAGCTAAAGATGGAGGATTTTCTTGAGGAAAGAAACTAGTGGTTGGCTATTACGAAAGAGAAGAAGCCCAATGATGTGAGTGTGGAAGAATGGGAAAGGTTGGATAAGAAGGCACGAGGAACCATCTAACTATGTCTTCTAGATTTCATCCTATTGAACATCTTGAAGGAAGAGATTGCCTTCAAACTCTGAAAGAGATTGGATGAGATCTATCAAGCCAAGAGCAAGGTAAACAAGCTTTATTTAAAGAGGAAATTATTTTTAGTTCAAATGAAAGAGGGTAATTCCATTGTAGAGAATTTGAATAATTTTAATTTACTTTTGAGTCAACTTGATTCTATAGATGCTACAGTTGAAGAGGAAGATAAATGTATGCTTCTACTTTTTTCTTTACCTAAATCTTGGGAGAATGTTATCCTTGCTGTTACTGCTAACCTTGAAGATCCAAACTTGGATTGCCTTGTTACAACTTTGTTGGCACAGGAGATGAGGAAGAAGAATTATGAGGGTAACACTGAGGCTCTCAATGTGAGGGGAAGGCCCAAAGAAAAAGGGCCAAAAAGAGAGAAAGAATTGAAGGACAAATCTAAGGGTCAGCCTAAGTCTCCTGGGAAAAAGAACAAAGTTAAGTGTCAGAATTGTGGTAAAAGAGAACATGTGAAGAAGGAATGCAGAAATAAGAAGAAATAGTGGGATTTCGCTACTAATAAGTCCTCAAATGTAGGTGAAGATGTTTTAATTTCTGCATGCAATGTTGTTACTAGTGATCATTGGTTGGTTGACTCAAGATGGCCGTATCATATGACCCCACATAAGGAATGGTTTTCCACATATGAAGAGTATGATGGAGATAAGTGTACCTTGGGGACAACTCTACATATATGATAGTTGGGAAAGGAATGGTAATGTTGTGTTTTAGTAACAGGAGAATTAAAACCCTCCCTAGTGTTTTGCATGTTCCTGGATCGGCTAGAAATCTGATTTCAATCACCTAGATCTAGGCTTGTGTTTGGATTCTTATTAAATCCTATACAAATAAATTAGTTTGTAATCTACCATTTATTTTCTGCACCCTAATGATGAACCATTAAGTATGATCTAAAATATTAATGTAAAAAACTCCCAGGCAATTATATCGAAAACAATTATTGATTTCTTCTAGAAAATAAAATTTAAATGTCTATAAGTTTTTGATTAAAGTGGTCAAATAGGTTTTAAAAGGGGACCCCAAAACCCTTCACAAAAAGATGCATACAAAAAGATGTAAGCCAACCATCAGCTAACAAGAAGCTACAACCAAAACAAAAGCATAAAAGAGTAGCTACAAGAGTCCAAATAAACTAATACAAGAAATTAGTTCATATTTTTAGAGTTTCTGTTGCTTCAATTTCTTGTTGGTAAAAGGCCTAATGCATCTTTACGACGTCCAAAAGCTCTTTCCTCTCTGCTTCAAACTATTTCTTGTTTCTTCCTCTGGTTTGATTTGAAGGTCCACATGTATCATCACCAACCACCTGTTTTCCTATGTTTTTCATTTCATCTTCTTTAACCTGATTTACCTTATCTGCTGCAGTCAAAATATCCTCAGCATTGAAATCCTTGAATTGGTCCTAAGTTATTTAAGCTTCTTAGTCATCACACGCATCCCATTAAGACTATTCTAGATAGTGAGTTTTCTAATATTGCAGATCTTTTCCAGGTTATTATTCAACTCAACAATTTTTTCCTCAAGATACTAAATCCTGGTATTGAATTCTTCTCTCATCCTGCTAATTTCCTAGTCCATATCCTCCATTTTCGGGATGGCATCCCAGTTTTTAAAAATTAGGGTATCCTGTTCAGCAGTAGAGCAGATTCCACTTCCCAAAGTTTCTTGAAGCACCTGAATTTCATGTTAATTTTGTTGATCTCTAGGAAAAACCACTTGGTCATTCTATGTTGAGAATTCACTACATTCTTCACAAGCTCAAAGACTTCCTCAACCTGATCTCTATTCCTCGCCTGGGCTAGCAAATTAATAAAATCCTCAAGAAGGTTACTAGAAGGGTCATTAATCTCAAGGAACTTGATGCTCACACTAGGTTCAGGGATAGACTTGGAATTAATAGGAAATTTCTCCACCCTGACATTGATCTTCTATGGCTAAGACTCCCTAATCCCCTGCTTCTACTTGCTACCCTATTTTTGTGCCACACTACTAGCAATATGAACAACTTCATCTTCCTGGTTCTTCTCTACAAGCTTAGGCTTCTTTCCTTGTTTTGACTTAGACCCCAGTTTCTAAGAAGAGTCACCGATATCCTGCCCACACCCCTCATCTTCCTCCATGGAATTTTTGCCTTTCTTCTTCAAAGCAGGGGTTTTCCTTTTCTGAGACTTCAAATTTTTGACAAAAAATTCCTTGACAAAGGTGTCTATGTCATTACCAGTATCAAACCCTTCTGACCAAGAAATAGAAACCTCTCTCTTCTATGTTTTCTTTTTCTTCTTAAAGGATTCCTCCTCATTTTCTTCGTCTTCCTCTTCTATTTCCCAGTCCTCATCCTCATAATCAGGCTCCTCCTTAGTTGACACCACCCTACCCTTCTTCTTGGCATTGGGTGTATGTTTTAGAGACTTTTTAGGGGTGTTGATTTTCATGTACTCCATTATGAGAAGGATGAGGCTCTCATGAAGGACAAGGAGCTTAGGGTTTCTATTGTGTTCATTCAAACCAAACTCCAATGAAGAAAACAAGTAGAAAGGAAAGGGCACTGGCATACCATGTCTGAAATGAATGAGCAAATTGAAGTGATAGAAGTAAATTGCAACATACCTTCCATCAAGAGCTACATAATGCATGATAATTTATGCAACCTCTGCCTAGATAGGTTTAATGGATAGGCGATTGTATCCACCCATCTAGAATTTCACCAGCTTCTCCCTTTCATTCCCTTTAAAGAAGCTATTGAGAGTTTCCTCTCTCTGCTTCCTTTCTTGAAAGAATTTCTTGCTAGTGATAGTAAGCCCCATCACCATGGCTATTAAATCCTTAGTGATAGCCATATCCCAACCATAAGCTATGATTCTCCTATTCTTATAACCCTTCACAAGCATGGCAGTGACACTAGGATCGGCACTGTGAAGCTTTTCCATAAATGGCGTTAGCCCTCCAGCCTCAAGAATGTTCCACACCTTCTACTTCTACTTGATACCTTCATAGGATGAAGGTTCCACCCTGTTTCTGTTGATAACTGAGAGGGGGGGGGTGAATCAGTTATCCTAATTATTTCCCTTATTGAACTTTCCTTTTAATTGATGCAGCATAAAATCAAACATAAAACATTAACCATAAAACAAGAAACACATGACACAGTATTTTTGACGTGGAAACCCTGTTAAGGGAGAAAACCACGGGGTGATTAACCCAAAATTATTCTCTGTTAGAAGAATAGGAAATTACAAAGATGGCACTTGCCAATTAGGGCTCACTGCCCGAGCACACTGCTCACAAGAGGCCCACTGCCTACAAGAAGACACACTGTCTACAAAGTGATGAGAATCACAGTCTTGAACTAATTGGAAGCATCTGCATATGCTGGAGTTCAGTTCCGGTTAGGCTCAGTACACTGATCTGCTGCACTTCATCTTTCCTCTGTTCTTTATTCTGCTATCTTTCACATACCGGATCCTTTTTGCTACCTCTGCTCTTTCTCTGGACTTATTCGCATATCTCTCCACATCCACAACACACATCACAACTAAATCCATCCTCTATATATATCCGCACAAGTAATTTCATCACCTTTCTAGTCGGCATCCGGAACAGTCTAGTTTCTTATAAACTTTCATTCTGTCGGCTGAATCCTTCCTCACCAAGCAATGCGGATCAAGCATATACTTGTAGATATCATTAATCATGTCGGCCAAACATGATTCATGCCTTCACAACCTCTGTCATCAACAGTAACACATCCGAAAAGCAGTCTGATACTCTGCCAGTCAGTTCTTCCTCTGTTTTCACTGTCTCTCAGGAATCCGGTACTCAACCATTCATATCTTTTTCCTTGTCCATCACCGGAGGCTAAATCCTTGGAATATACCACTCAAGGTAGTCCTCTTGACTTTCCCAAATCCGCACTGCACCAAGACACTTCCTCTGAGAGGTCCGGACCAATCTGTCGGACCTTGCCACATGCTCTGTTCTTCTTCACCGGACCACAACATTCTTTATTCTGACTTCCGGTAGAGACACATTATGACTTGCGGATATGTGGGATGACCTTTGTTGCCATCAATGACAACAACCATGAATCCATATAGTGTCTCTTGCCAACAATCTCCCCCTTTGGCATTGATGGCAACACTTAGTGAAAAATGACTAAGTGTTTACACTATGCTCCCCCTTTGCTGATGCTCTGTCTTTATATACAATTTCCGGAACTCCCCCTTAGTTGGATCCCTCATTTTTCACTGCTCCTCACTCCCCCTTTGACATCAATGGCAAAGGGTGGGGTCCGCACACCAAAATTTTCAAAAATTTTCTATACATAGCCGCATATTTACATACTCACATATACTGAAGAATGTCTGCAAAGGATGTCTGCAATTGAATCATTTCTGTAGCCCAACTTTGCTTCATTCTGTCCAAAATTGAAATGTGACCACTTAACAAAAATGCAAACGCTTCTGCCCGCTTGAGATCTGTCGGATCTTTTGTTTGGGCGGTGGTCTGAGCATCACTGATGGCCTCATGCATAGTTTCCAACTTAGGGATTATAATCCTTCTAAGTTCTCCCATCCGGTTAGTGATGTTCTTCCTTTCCTTCTCAAGATTTTTTATTTCATTCAAGACTGCAATGGTCTGACATTCTTGATTTATTATAGAGGAAGAGA
This sequence comes from Cunninghamia lanceolata, assembly GCA_027924645.1. Classification (NCBI taxonomy): domain Eukaryota; kingdom Viridiplantae; phylum Streptophyta; class Pinopsida; order Cupressales; family Cupressaceae; genus Cunninghamia; species Cunninghamia lanceolata. The sequence continues at coordinate 283,789 of BSBN01000135.1, read as the reverse complement.
GAGGATCAAAATTTTGAGATAAGCTTTGTAGCTTATCCTGTTCCTCTTTTATTTTCTTGTCAAATGCTGCTGTTGCCTTTGACCAGGATATACAAAATTTGTAGATGTCACCGCCATCCTTAAGAGCATTCTCTAAGCTCCTTATTCCAATGCTTACAATCTTCCTATCCTTAGAGATTAATTCTAATATTTCTGAAAATCTTTTATCCAAAAATTCCTTCCGGACCTTTTCTTCAGCTGATTTTTCTAGAGAATCAAAATGTGTATCAACACTGCTGACTAAGGTTTTTAGATTACCGGAAGAGGAGGCTGTCGGATCTATCTGGATTGATGGCATGATTTTTACAAGTACTCCGGAAGCAGCCTCTATCAACTCACAGTCTTCCATATGAGACTTCAGGAGCTTTTCATTTGCCTTGGCATTTGCAAATGAGGCTATCTTCATTGTTTGTACCGGAGAGAGAGAGTCAAAATCAAATGGACCTTTTAGAAGCTCCGGTTCATCAATCTCTAGAGTTTCTTTGCTCAAAAATTGTTGAACAGTTTGTGCAGTGTCTCTTGCCGGAGACAGATGTTTCTTTTCTTCTGCAGTCTTAGAACTGTCAACCTCTTTGTCTTTCACCACTGCTTCCTTCTCCTGTAATTGCTCTTCTTCTTTGGATCCGGAGACTGTAGGGGAAACCAGAGGAGAGATGCTAGTTTGTTCATGAGCCACTTCTTCTGGAGCAGAGGGTCCCAAGTCCTCAGCTGTTTCTGTACCTAAATCCTCTACAACCGGAAGATTGAACCTTTTGAAGGCCTTCCGGAGGATCTCTTCTATTTCTTGGGCCACTTTGTCAGTCTCGCCAAGCATGAGTTGATTCATCCTGGCTTTTCTTCTGAACTCATCTTTGCAGTCCTTGAAGATAATGTTCATTGTCTTGGGATCAATTTGAGGATATAGCTGAATAGCTATCTGCTCCCGGATCTCAAGATCTTTAGCATGAGCATTATTCTTTCTTACTTCCATTTCCTTTTCTAGGCTTTTAGGAATAAGAGATATTATTTCAATGAAAGCCTTATTATATATATTAAGATATTTTACTGTGGCCTCCTGCAGAGTCTTTTGGTCGGCCTCACTGAAGTCATCATATGATTCAGTCATTGGTTGAAGGTTTCCATCCACCGTGACCGACTTGATTATGCTCTCTAGTGACAGAGTGGGCTTTTCAACAGTTACCTCTGCCATTTCATCCTTGTCTTGGCCTGTGGAGGGCTTACCGGATCCTTTCTTCTTCTGTTTCTTTACTTCTCTTACTCCCTCATCTGATTCTGTTTCCTCTTCATCCTTTTGGCTTCCATAAGCCCTTGTGGCTTTTGTCTTGGATCTCTTACCGGATGCCTGAACTTCCGGTTTTGAACTTTTGGTTGTGGGAGGTGCAGTTCTCTTTGATGATCTGGTCCGGGTGGGAGCTTCAACCGGAGCACTTTCTTTGCTTTTCTCTTCTTCCTCGGCCTTCCTCCTCTTTTCCCGGCTGGCATCAAGTGCCTCCTTTGAGATACCTAGGCCTTGAGCAATATGCTCTACTTCTTTTCTTACCTTTCTTTTAATCTCAGGTTCCCTGAGTTCTACATGTATTTTTACACTCAGCTCCTCAAAGGTTCCAAACCTTTCTGCCTTAGGATCTTTGGGCTGACTTAGCATGTGTTGAACATGCAGCTCCACTATCTGTTCATCTACTTCATACCCCATGGGCATGATCCAGACAGTCCTTGGCTCCACTGCCTCCATTAGGCACTGATCAGTGTCAACCATAAAGCACACTGAGTCCTTGTATTTCTCAATGAGAGACTGGGGAATTCTCTCTCTTGCTTGCATCATGCTCTGAAAGTTTTTGAAGTATCCCCATAGAGCTGTATTTCTCGCTTTTGCATCCCCAAGTCCATGCAAATAGTCTCTTATCTGGACTGCAACAGGTTTGTCATTCTGCCATACCCATCCACTTGTTCCGGGTAGCTCATTCATGAAGTAGAAGAATAGACATACAATAAGAGTACCATACTTAAAGGAATTCTTCTTATCCTTCTTGATTTTCTGTATGTTTTCCATTAATTGGCTTAGCAGTAGTTCACAGAGATCATATTCTGCATTCTTTCTTAGCATTTCATAAGCAGTGTATATTACAGTTCCGGATACAGAATTCTCCCTGCTGGAGTGATAGATCTTGTATCCTATTATCATTGATGCATATTTGATATCCGGATCCGAAATATCTTCAATGGTCATTGCCCTCTTGTCAAATTTTGATCCGGTGGCCTCAGTTACAATGTTGTTCTTGACAGATTTGAGGATAGGTACCCCTCCGGAAGAGTATAGACCAGTTACTGCTCTAATTGCCTCTTTTGTGATCTTGCAGGGTCTATCTAGCCATAGAAAGTTGTCATGCATCCTGCTCAGTACATACCGGACCCATTCATCTTCTTCAAAGCAGGGGAAATGAATAAATTGCTCAAATTGTTTCTTCTGAATATCCTTATACTCTGGTTTAAGCTCAAAAGCATTGTCTATCAGCTGCTTGTGATAGAGGTCTCTTAATTTGAATTCCCCAAATTCCTCAATGTTTGCATGTATGTAAACCCTAATGTCTTCGGTGTGTAAAACTCCATGAGGAACACTAGAGAAGGCTCCTAGTGGATCTACCTCCAATGATTTGTAGGGATGTTTCTTAAATGAGGGGCGAGGTCTATCAGAGATCTTAACTATGTTTGGAGTAGCCATTCTTCAAAGATTTGCAGTGAGGTAATGAAAAACAGAGAATACCTTATGCGCCTTCGGTTTGCACGGAGTGGTTGGATTGATTTCTTTATGCAATAGCTTCGGCAGGAGATCCTTGGTGTGCTTGATGAACCTTGTTGCAGAGCTCCACTTTTCGCTTCTTCTCGAGTGCAGAATGAGCAAATGACCTTTGAGAAATCCCTTAAATTGCTCCGCGAACCCTAATATCTGTCTGCAATAAATGCTTCACCTACATCATTCCGGTTTGCCTTGTCTGGATAGCTTGGAGTATCCCGGATTAGTCCTGATCTGTGGATATCATCCGGATCTTTCAATCATGAATAAGTCGAGGTAACATATTACAAGAGCATCCCAAACACTCTGTCCAATCCGCAGAACAAGATAGTGCATTTCTGGATCTTTCCGGACCTTTTTGTAATCCTTTATCATACCGGAGCATCTCCTTGAACAGGTCTTATTTGATCGATCACAGCTTCTTCATAACTTCATGCGGACCTCTGAAAACTTGACTGAAGTATCTCAAGACTCATATCTACAAACCCTTTGATCCGCATCTTGTGCCACATCCGGTACCACTTGTTTGGCTGGGGGAACAAGATTTTCTTTGAGTCTCCCCCTGAGCCTGAGCTCAATTTTTAATTTCTGGAAGAAATATCAGCACCAGAGTCTGGTGCGGATCCAACCTCTACATTTTCTGAACTTTTCTTCACCCAAATCTTGCTCATCTGATTCCTAACCTCATCCGCATTCATCTTTTGTTTACCCTTGTCTTGATTCTGATTATACACCGGACCTCTTTTGTCCTGATTCTTGTTTCTGCAAACTTTAGCATTATGACCGGACCTATTGCAGATTTGGCAAATAACATTTCTTTGCATATTTGACTGATATCCTCTTGATCTGCATTGATTAGCCATATGACCTACTCTATTGCATGTGAAGCATCTACCTTTGAATGATTTGTTTACTTGCATACTTCTGCATTCATGGGATTTGTGTCCATACCTTTTACAGTTGAAGCACTGTCCGGAGAAGGATGAATTAATCTGATTCATTCTCATTCTGCACTGATTAGCTTTGTGACCAAAGTGGTTGCAGCTGTGGCAGTATCCATTGAAGGATGGATATCTTTGAGCATTTGGCTGTCTTACCGGAGGTCTTCTAGGCCTGCTTCTTAGATTTTCTGATCCAAGATTCTTCTGACCGGATCCGGAGCTTTCTCCTTTCTCATATCCCAAACCATACTTGTCATCTGTCCTCTTTTGACTTCCAAGAAGAACTTCAAGTTGAGCAGAACTTATCTTGAATTTCTCTTTATATTCATTTGCTGTTTGAAGGTCTCTTTTGAGAGAGGCAATTTGATCCTCAAGTTTTCCTTCATTATCTTTGGCATCTTCAAGATCAGATTCAAGATGTCTGATAATCCTGTCCATCTGGTGGCATTCTTCTGATTTTTCTTTAAGAGATTGTCTTAGATTGTCTTCAGCCTTTCTTTTTTCTTCAATCTCTTGAGTAAACTTTATAGTTCCTGATTCCATTTCATGTCTTAACATAATGACTTCTTTTGATAACTTTTCACATAACTTGGTTTTCTCAGTCAATTCTTCATTTGTATTGCTTTCTTCACTTTGTCTTGCCAACTGTTGAAGCAGCTCCTTTCTCTTTTTCATAGAGAGACTTAATTTGTCTTTTAATTCTCTCATGAATTCATCAGCCTGTTTGAGTCTTTCCTTTAATTCACTGACTTCAGAATTTGACTGTTCAAGATCCTCAAGAGCAGTCTTGAGTTGCTCCCTTAAACCATATGCATCCATTTGAAATCCCAGATCTTCCTCAAGCTGTTAGGCTCTATTAGGAGGAACTTAGCTCTGATACCAATTGTTGATAACTGAGAGGGGGGGGGTGAATCAGTTATCCTAATTATTTCCCTTATTGAACTTTCCTTTTAATTGATGCAGCATAAAATCAAACATAAAACATTAACCATAAAACAAGAAACACATGACACAGTATTTTTGACGTGGAAACCCTGTTAAGGGAGAAAACCACGGGGTGATTAACCCAAAATTATTCTCTGTTAGAAGAATAGGAAATTACAAAGATGGCACTTGCCAATTAGGGCTCACTGCCCGAGCACACTACTCACAAGAGGCCCACTGCCTACAAGAAGACACACTGTCTACAAAGTGATGAGAATCACAGTCTTGAACTGATTGGAAGCATCTGCATATGCTGGAGTTCAGTTCCGGTTAGGCTCAGTACACTGATCTGCTGCACTTCATCTTTCCTCTGTTCTTTATTCTGCTATCTTTCACATACCGGATCCTTTTTGCTACCTCTGCTCTTTCTCTGGACTTATTCGCATATCTCTCCACATCCACAACACACATCACAACTAAATCCATCCTCTATATATATCCGCACAAGTAATTTCATCACCTTTCTAGTCGGCATCCGGAACAATCTAGTTTCTTATAAACTTTCATTCTGTCGGCTGAATCCTTCCTCACCAAGCAATGCGGATCAAGCATATACTTGTAGATATCATTAATCATGTCGGCCAAACATGATTCATGCCTTCACAACCTCTGTCATCAACAGTAACACATCCGGAAAGCAGTCTGATACTCTGCCAGTCAGTTCTTCCTCTGTTTTCACTGTCTCTCAGGAATCCGGTACTCAACCATTCATATCTTTTTCCTTGTCCATCACCGGAGGCTAAATCCTTGGAATATACCACTCAAGGTAGTCCTCTTGACTTTCCCAAATCCGCACTGCACCAAGACACTTCCTCTGAGAGGTCCAGACCAATCTGTCGGACCTTGCCACATGCTCTGTTCTTCTTCACCGGACCACAACATTCTTTATTCTGACTTCCGGTAGAGACACATTATGACTTGCGGATATGTGGGATGACCTTTGTTGCCATCAATGACAACAACCATGAATCCATATAGTGTCTCTTGCCAACAGTTTCTATCATCCCCCATTCTGAAAATGCTACACTCTGCAAACAATATTGAAGGTAATAAAATGAACAAGCACAACCAAATTGATTATTTCTGCACCCATAATCTGTGTGGGAAGAATAGTCTGGAAGGGAGGGTTCTATAAACCATTTGAGATCATGATGATCTCCTTAGAGTTTCTCAATAGTCATACCATGGAGACTATCATTTAAAAGTAGGTCTTTAACATTAGTCAGGATCGAATTAAATTCATCCCATATGAACTTAGCTTCACTTAAAACCCCTAGGTTGGCAAAAACATCCTCCACCTTGTTCCCCTCACGATAAATGTGAGAAATATAGAATATCTCAAAGGTTTTTAACAACATTATAGCATCTACGATGAAGATCTCTATTGACTAGCTAGGTTTTGTGCTACCATTGAGACAATTAATGATATTCATGGAGTCACCTTTGATCCAGACTTCTCTATGACCCACAGCATGAGCTAGAGCAATAGAATGATAGGCAACTACAGCTTCAGCATAGTGGTTTGTCTATGTACCCAGAGGGAGTGCCACTACTAATATGAACCTACCATGATTATCTCTAATCACCCTCCACTAACAATAGCTCTGGGATTACCTTTAGCCACCCCATCAAAGTTGATTTTGGTCCATCCTTTAGGAGGTAACATCCACATCACTTCCCCTCTAGAGTGTTTCATTCTTTTGAAGGATAAAGATATGTCTTCTGAGATATTCCAATTGTTAGATATATTGCTTTGCATAGGAGTAACCTTGAATCTTTTATCATGGGAGAGTTGTTTGTTGTATCCTGGTAGTGAAATTCTCCTTGATGTTTCTAATCACTTTGAAAAATAGATCGTTTGAAGATAAACTACTGTCTCTGAAGATGCGGTTATTCCTTTTCCTTCCATGGGCTCCAAGCAATGTTAGGTGCAGACAAGGACCAAAGGAATCTAAGAGGGGTTAGAAATAGGGCACTTCCATTGAGAGACTAGATCCTTAGTAGAGTTGGGGAAGGTCCAGCTAAGATTCCATAAGGAAAGAATCTTGTTTGACAATTCCATAGAATAGGGACAAGAGAGGACCAAATGGAAGGAATCTTCAAAATTACACAAGCATAAGGGGCATATGTTGACTAGCTTGAAGCCTCTTTTACACAGGTTGTCAAATGTTAGCACTTTGTCTTGAGCTAGCAGCCAAAACAAAATATTGATCTTAGGGATAAGTTTATCATCCCATAAACTGGCCCAAAAGGGGGGATCCTCCACCTTAGGTAAAAGTTGTTTGAACCCTAATGCCACTGAGTAGAGCCTAGAGGAGGAGGCTACCAAATAAGAGATCTTTGTTCCTTCCTAGGGGTATATGAAACACATTTAGCCTATTTTGGAAATCTATTAGGTGGTTGTCAGTCGAGAAGTTCTTCCATCTACCTTCAGAAATAAAGTATCTCACCTTTGGCCCACTAGAGGAGGAGAAATATCTTGAAAGGGGCTCACCCAAGCTAGTTTGTTAAGAGAAAGATTCCCAAACCATCGATCATTCCAAAAATCCATTTTGTTGCCATCTCCAATCTTAGATAAAGAGCCTTGCTTGATGATTTTCTTAGACTGGGAGATGTTTTTCTAGATTTTAGATCCTTTGGGTAAAGTAGGGTAGTCCAACATTTCAATAAAATTATTGAGACCTCTTAGGTATTTATTATTCACAATTTCCATCCACTCTTTCTTCTTCATCATTAGACGCCAAGCATTAGCTGCTAGGAGATGACCATAGAAACCTTTTTTGGATTTGCTCAATCCTTTCTATGATTTTGGTAGGAATTTTGAATAGTGACAGAATAAATAGGGAGATTTTGGAGAGAGGCTTTAATTAATTGAATTTTACCCGCCTGATTCAAGGTAGCTCCTTTCCAACTAGCCAACTTAGAATGAAACTTATCAACCATGCTCTACTAGAAAGAATTAGGGACTCTTTTCTCATAGAGAGGCAACCCAAGATAAATGGAAGGAAGGGATTCCACTTTGCATTGCAATATATGAGCTATCTTTTGTTGTCTGGGTCCTGGGGTGTTGAATAAAAAGATCAAGCTTTTAGGCAAACTAATTTTCTAACTCGAGGTCTTTTCATAATTAAGAAAAATACTTCTCACCATTCAAGCTTCCTTGATAGTAACCTCTCCCATTATAATAGTATCATTAACGAATTGTTGATGAGAATAAGAAGGTCCTAGAGAAGACAAATGGAGACCTTCAAAACTCCCTTGAATAACCTCCTTTTTAATATTTCTTCCTAGAACTTCCACCATGATTACAAACAAGAAAGGCAAGATAGGGTCTCCTTGTCTCAGCCCTCTCAAGCTTACAAAAAAACCAGTCAAAGTACCATTAACTGGGATTGAGAATTTGGGAACTTGGAAAAGTCATTGGAGAAGCTGAAGGGGTTTCTCATTGAAACCAAACTTGTGTAGAACATTGGAGAGAAAATTCCAATCAACTCAATCATAAGCTTTCATGAGATCTAGTTTTAGTAGGAAACCCTCCTTATTCAACCCCAGAGAGTGAATGTTTTCCTGGACTGAGATGATAGAGTCAAGGATTTGCTTACCTAGAACAACCCTGCTCTGCTGCACCAAAATGAGACATGGCAGAAGGAGTTGGAGTATGCAAGCAACAACTTTAGATATAATCTTGAAAATGGAATTACAAAGACTAATGGGGTGAAAATCAGCAAAGGAGTTAGCTCCATTCTTCTTCAGAATGAGCACAAGGAACATGGAATTAAGTTCTTTTAGCAACCTTTTGCTACCAAAAAATTCTTTAGTGGCATCACAAGTACCTTTGGCTACAATATCCCAGAAAGTTTGGAAGAAGAAATGAGAAGACAGGTCCCTTAACTTCATCTTCCAAGGGGATTTTGGTCATCTTGTTGTCTATATCTTCCAAAACATTGGGAATAACCTGCAATAGAGATTTTTCCATATCCTAATCCAGAGGACCTTCAGCATTAAGAAGAGAGGAAAATAATACCTTAGCTTCCTTCTAAATTTTAGCTTCATCTGAGATGATCTTGTCCTTCATAGAGATATTTTTGATCCTGTTAGCAAATCTATTCTTCATTGTAGTTAAGTGGAAAAACTTGGTGTTACGATCTCCACTTTTTAGCCGTATGGCTCTAGATCTCTATTTCCAGAAATCTTCCTCTCTGGAAACAACCTTATGGAGGGAGTTGAGGAGGTCAATCTCAGCCTCCCTAATTTTAGTATTCATACCACCAATTTGTATTTTAGTCTGAAGTCTCTCCAACTCACTTTTCACCTTCTCTTTCTCCTTGAAAATTTGACCAAATGAAGATTTGTTCCACTTTTGCACATTACTCTTAACATTCTGCAATTTCTTAACCAATATGTACATAGCAAATCCCTCTACCTGTATGTCCCACCAATCTCTAATTTTTTCCTTCAAATCTAGGTGACACAGCCACATCTTTTCAAATTTGAAGGGGAAACTCTTCCTCTTACCCTTTTTATTAGATGAGAGAATAACCACAAAGTGATCAGAATGAAGCCTAATGAGAGCCGATAAATCACAGTTATAAGAGTCAAGCCACTCCATCAAAACAAGTGCTCTATCTAACTTGACTTGGATCAAGTTCTCCCCAATTCTTTGATTAGACCAGGTAAACTTGGCTCCCATGAGATCCATATCTAACAGAGCTTCCATATCAACAAAGTCCATTAGATCCATTCTGGAGTCCAGAGGAGTCAGGGCTCCACTCTTTTCTCATCATCTTTGAGCACTACGTTGAAATCTCCCATGACAAGCCATTTAGAGTTAGGGCTTAAGGTTCTACAAACACTAAGTCTATGCCAAAGGATTTTTTTGGCATTCTTATTGTTAGGGGCATAGCTGTTAGAGATAACCTAGGCGGTTTCATCTTTTTTATGAACAAACTTGGTGACAACCTGGTTAGAATCCACAAGAATAAGGAAACTAGAGATGTTTTTAGAATTCCAAAGAGTAGCCACCCCACTAGAAGCTCCCTCTGAGTTGTTACCATGTAGGCCACACTTACCATAAAATCTATTCTTAATGAGGTCCAATTTTTCAATCCGCGTCTTTGTTTCTTGGATTAACAAAATATCTGGCTTGAGATCCCAGATTAGGTTAGATAGGAGGTCATGTTTATGATTGTTATTTAACCCCCTGATGTTCCAGGATAGGATCTTCATGATAACCAATGTTTTGTGCTCTTTGAGTACAGATCCATGATGGTCTTTTGCATCCCTCCTACTATCTCCTTCATGCTATCTCTTTCCCTAATTGTACTTGTTGAAGGTCTTCCAGGTCTTCTCTTTTCCATTCCAACATCTGCCTTGGAAGAGCTCTTGGTTGCTACCCCACTAAGAGGTGGGGTATCTCCTTTTTTCTTCTTTCTACCCTTGACCTCTACAAAGGGCAATTCTTCCATCAAACTATCCTCAACAAACTCCACGATCTGCTTGGGAGAGCAAGGTGCCTTATCTTCACCCTTAGGAATAAGGGGGAAATCATTGAAAGAAATAAAACTAGCTCCCTCTGGGGATCCTAATGCTGAAATTATTTCCTCAATACCTAGTTCTTCAATAAAAGAAATGGTCCTAGCTCCCTTTAGAGATTCCAGTTCTGGAGCTAAAGGATCTTCACTCTTTGGGACAAATAGGATCATTGCCATCTCTGCTTCTTCTGCTTAAGGCTCCTTCTAAGAGACCTTTTTTTGGAAATGGGATTCCTCCTTTTGGCTTTCTTGCTTCTCTTTCCAAACCTTATGATTAGGTCTACTTTTCTTAGAGGGATAGTGTTTCACCCAATGACCTATCTTTTTACATAAAAAACATGCAAAAGGAATAGTTTTGAAATCAATAGCCTGCTCCCAAGCACCAAGTTTAGAGTTAATCTTAATGGAAGAGGACAGGTTCATTGTTTGGTTTACCAAAACACAGAACCTGACATACACAAGTCTCTTCCTAGAGACAATGACTGGATCAACCATAAGCAGGTTGCCAAAAGCACTAGCTAAGCCCTTGAAAACTTCTTCATCCCAGAACTCCATAGGCAAACCAGTGAATCTAACCCAAATAAGGGCTACATTGAATGTGGATTTCACTGCATCAAAGACGGGTTCCCATCTACACAAATCCAGAGTAGATTTCCTGATAACCCATGGGCCTCCAACCAAGGTGCACAACAAATCTTCTTCACAAGAGAAAGAAAATGAAAAGAACCCCTTCTAAAATGCAGCTATATCAACTTGCCCCTTCAAGGCCCATTTCTGACATGCTCAAGACCTTACAATTTCTATATCCCACCAAAGACAGATCCATACAAGAAATGTTGTTCTCCACCACATAGTCAAGGATCGACAAAGAAAACTTACCTAAATCTAGATCCGAAGAGCAAAAAAGAGGTGAGGCTAAACTTTTCCCTTTAGAATGTGACCCGAAAAGAGATTTCCATGGGTTAAAGTCTGCCTTCTGAGAAGGATTCTTGGGATCCTCTTTAGGCTCCTTGGGGGAAACCACTGCCGTGGAGCCACTAGGATCAAGCGGTCTAATCTCTTCTTCCAAGGAGGTCGAATGAATCCCAAAAGTGCCTGAGGAAACATCATCACCTGGGCCCTCCTTGAAACCTTCTCCGTCCACTACACTGCCACCAACAGTCAGGCTTCCGTCAGCTAGATTGCCAGTCCCCAATGTCACACCTGCACCTGCTACCACCTTCCCTCCATTACTGCCATTGCCATTTTTCAAAAACACCTTTCCTGCCTGACCGCATTTCCCACTGCTCCCCATCCCTACTTCCAAATATTTATCTATTAGTTAAGTCTAAACAAATATTAAATTTTTATCTATCTCGACATAAGTAATAGTCAAATTCACATACTTATGTCATTTCCCATTTAGTATTATGCCCATTTTGAGAGAATGACTTAATAGATTGACAAATGACACAATCTTGTCCAAAGTTGTGATCCTTTCCCCATGTTCTTACTCATCTATTTACATGCATTTGTACACTAATTTTTTGTTTGCATATATCTTTTTAGAATTTTATTGATTCACCAACATCTAGGCTTGTGTTTGGGTTCTCATCACTATTAAGGTTTTCAAATTAGTATTTTTTGATTTGACATCTTATTTACATATCTAGTCTTCCTTTATTATCTTTGCATGCTTCATTAATAATTTTGGTGCTTATTTGTACATATACCATATTTAACCCACCCTACCCATCCTTGTGTTTGCTTTATAGATTTCATTTTACATTCATTTTCAAATTTCATATATCATGAAAATTTGTTGAGTTGTTAACTCGAGAAATGATTTACATTGTATCATCATTGAATTTTTGCATCTTAATTTGGATGGATTCTAATTGTTAAATATAGATTAGTTATATTTAGAGAAATGTGTGTAGAAATACTAATTTATTATCAAAATTAAAAACTGAAATAGTTATAAACAATAGTAAATAATAATTAAATCTCAAACAAATGACAACAAAATTGTTAACAATAGTAGATATGTCATTTTAGGAATAGATCCCAATAGAATCTAATTTCTCAATATATGTTATATTTTCAATAAGCTTTAAACCTTATTTATTAAATAGCATTTTCAATTTCAACAAATAAAAATTATTATTAGTTACAAGATTTTAATAACTAAAATATATAAATTACAAATTCTTAATAAACATGCAAACATATTTAATTACACTAGTTTCTTTTTTGGATCATTTAAGTGAGGGTTAAAGGCCCTCTCCCTTTTATTGATGTTGAAAATAAAAAAATTACATTTAGAGTCATGTTGTGACTATGACCAAAGGAGTTTAACCATACATAATGATTTGATAGAAGGAAATCTCCCCGATTTTATTACATAACAATTTTATAACAAGATATGATAAAGATAAAAAATAACATGACCCATATTTCCTAATAGACAAAGAAGAGAACTATCTCAAACATTTATAAAATCTTAATAGGCTAAGAAATGAATAAATTTGGAAGAGATCTTATACATAATGAACAAACATGTGCAAGTAAAAACACAATGTGTAAACTTTCAACTTGCAACTTTATATCCAAATTGAAATGATAAAACAACAAACAAAATGCAATAATTTCTATACAACCCTACAAAAACATAAAGCTATGCATCCATTATAGTTGGGGTGCACATAGCTATAGCTCCATTACATGAAGAGAAAGGTCATGAAATCTAGCCACGACTTTGAGATAACCTTGAATGATAACAACTTCTCTCATCAACACCACCAACCTCAAATTAATACCATGTTGTCTACATCTTTTAAACAAATTATGAATCAATGTATGAATAAACTAAGAAAGGCATAGAAATCATGAACTAAACTTGTACAAGTTGAAAAACACAATGTGTATTTCAACTGACAAGTTTCTAGATACAAAATAAAATCATAGCACAACAAATCTAATCTAATAATTTCTACACAATCATTAAAAGAACATAAAATTAGGTAGCTACTTTGGTTGGGTTGCACATAGCTCTATTACATGAAGAGAAAGGTTGTGAAATCCATCCATGCTTTTGAGATAACTTCAAATGACCACAACTCCTTCCATCAAGGCCACCAACCTCAACTCAATACCATGTTGTCTACATATTTTCAACACATTATGAATCAATATATGAGTCAACTAAGAGAGACATATTTTAAAGGCATCTTAGAAAGATCATGAACGAAATATGTGTAGGTTGAAAAATACAAAGTGTACTTCAACATGTAAATTTCTATATAAAAAGAAATTATAACACATAAAATTAAATCTAATAATTTCTACACAACCCTAGGAAAACATAAAATTAGGTAGGCACTTTAATTGGGGTGCACATAGTCCTATTACACGAAGAGAAAATGTGATATCCAACCATGCCTTTGGGATAACCTCGAATGATGACAGCTACTTTCATCAAAACCACAAACCTCAACTTAATACAAAGTTGTCTACATCAATTCAACACATCATGAATCAATATATTAATCAACTAAGAAAGGCATAAAAATCATGACCTAAACTTATGCTAGTTGAAAAATACAATGTGTATTTCAACCAACAACTTTCTATACAAAATGAAATTGTAACACAACAAATCTAATCTAATAATTTCTACACAAAATGTAATATAAGATAGAAACTTGTGTTGGGGTGCACATAGCTTTTTTAAATCAAGGAAAATGTTGTGCAATTGAGCCATGCCATTGAGATAACCTTGAATGACCACAACTCCTTCGATCAACACCACCAAACTCAATTTAATACCAAGTTGTCTACATATTTTTAGCACATTATGAAATAATGTATGAGTCAACGAAGAAAGGAGTAAATTTGAAAGACATCTTAGAAATCATGAACAAAACATGTGCAGGTTGAAAAACAAAATGTGTATTTCAACCTACACCTTTCTATACAAAATGAAATCGTAGCACACCAAATCAAATCTAATAATTCTACACTGCCCTAAAAAAACATAAAATTAGACAGCAACTTTAGTTGGGATGCACAACTTTTTACATGAAGAGAAAGGTTGTGAAATCTAGCCATCCCTTATAACCTCGAACAATAACAATGCCACCAACCTCACCTTAATATGAAGTTGTCTACATATTTTCAATACATGTTCATCAATATATGATTCAACTAAGAAAGGCATAAATTTGAAAGACATATTAGAAGTCATGAACTAAACATGTGCAAGTTGAAAACACAACATGTGTATTTCAATGAGGTAATTTCTATACAAAAAGAAATTGTAACATAGAAAATCAAATCTAATAATTTCTATGTGCAACCCTACAAAACATAAAATTAGGAAGCCACTTTAGTTGGGGTGCACATAACTCTATTACATGAAGATAAATTTTGTGAAGTCAAGCCATGCCTTTAAGATAACCTTGAATGAGAACTCCTTCCATCAATGCTACCAAGCTCAACTCAATACCACGTAGTGTACATATTTTCAACACATTATAAATAAATACATAAATCAACTAAGAAAGACATAGAAATCATGAAAAAAACATGTGCAAGTTGAAAAACGCAATGTGTATTTCAACCTACAACTTCCTATATAAAAGGAAATTGTAACATGATAAATAAAATCCAAAATTTTCTACACAACCCAATGAAAACATAAAATTAGGTAGCCACTAGTTGGGATGCACATAGCTCCATTACATGAAGAGAAAGGTTGTGAAATCTAGCCATGCCTTTGAGATAAACTTGAATGACATATCCTTTGATCAACACCACCAACCTTAACTAAATACCACATTGTCTACATCTTTTCAAGACATTATGAATCAATATATGAATCAACTAAGAAAGGCATATAAAAGAAATAAACTTGTGTGGATTGGAAAAATATGTATTTCAACCTACAACTTTCTATACAAAATAAAACATAACATAGAAAATCAAATATAATAATTTCTAGACAACCCTAAAAAATATAAAATTAGGTATCCACTTTGGTTAGGGTGCACATAGATCTACTACATAAAGAGAAACATTGTGGAATCCACCCATTCTTTTGAGATAACCTCGAATAATCACAACTTCTTCCATCAATGCCACCAACCTCAATTCGATACCAAGTTGTCTACATATTTTCAACACATTATGGAACAATAAATGAGATAACAAAGAAAGGCATAAATTTGAAAGACATCTTAGAAATCATGAACAAAAAATGTGTAGGTTGAAAAACATAATGTGTATTTCAACTTGCAACTTTCTATACAAAATAAAATTGTAACATATAGCAAATCAAATCTAATAATTTCTACACAACCCTTAAAAACATAAAATTAGAAACCACTTTAGTTTGGGTGCACATAGCTCTATTAAATGAAGAGAAAGGTTGTGAAATCCATCCATGCCTTTAAGATAATTGTTGTCATGTGAAATTGCACTCTGCTTGGAGGTTGTCCAAGCATTCTAATGACACAATGGGACTTATCTCAAGTTGTGGGACCTTGCAGATGAGACCAAACCTCTAGAGAAGGTTGGTTCCTCTTTATGAACTTAAGGTTCAAAGTAATTGACTAAACCTATGCTAATGATCAGTAGGGAAAAAGGAGAGAAGGGATGCAGAAGGAGAAACGGTGATACACCAAGATTTAGGGTGTTTAGTTGGAGCTAACATAACATAGTAATGATTTCAAAGGATGAATAGACTAACACAAAATCATTTGTTCTCTATTAAAGGCCAAAATAGAATACTAGAACCTATAAAGGGACCATTTTATCCACAAGATAAGTGAAAATCATTCAAACAGACACATTGAAAGAGAAATGATAGAGGTAGAATTAGTTGCTTATATTAATCATAGAGGCTAAGCATCCATTAAAAAGATAAAAAAGCTAAATACAAATTAGGGAGACATAGAATGATAGCTTTCCCCTCATAGTTGAACTAAAATGAAGGAAGAGAGGTCCAGAAGAGGACACAGTCGAACAAATTTATGTAGTTCTAGGAAATATCATGAGGTCAAGATCAAGCATGAAGCATTCCAATTTGAATAAAGATCCAGTGACCAACCAACCAACAGAAATACATCTTTTACACATGCATATATAGCTTTTACAAATTGTACTATCGCATTCATGGACGTGGAAAGAGAAGTCAACAAGAAAGAAGATCGCCCATTGGTGCAGGAACACCTAGCAAATGTGGTTAGTTTGTATTATTCAGGTCTTGTAAATATGTGTCAAGTTGTGTTTTTGGATTGTCAAGACTTATGATGGTGTAATAAGGTCTAACTAAGACCATTTTGGTGTATTGATGTCATTTTAAGTCCTAAGTGTATAGTTTTATCAAATAATGCATTGTAAAGGGAAGGTGAACAGTCATGTTTTTGATTTTCTAGTAGAGACCATTGGGATTCAAAAATAACATGTTTAAAAGGCTTTGAAGACTTTGAATGAAGGTTGTTGAAGGTTGCAGAAGTGAAATAAAGAACAAATGATTTAGTTTATACCCTATTTTTCTACTGAAAACTGTGTTTTCTATCATTTCAATTGACTGTACAGCCTGGTACAGCCCAGTCAAGAACCCAAATGCACATGGTTGGATAGTATTGAGTCTCTCCTTCCATTTGCATATGATTTTGTGAGGTTTCATCATTGTTGAAGGATTTAAATTGTATTTGATTAAAAACAACCTATGGAGCTAGGGTTTTAGAGCCTAGTGTGAACAAATTAAATTTTCAAGCACCTCCATAAATAAAATCTTTTGAAACTGAGTAGAATGAAGATATGGAATATAGACTAAGTGATTCTAGTATTTTTATGAGTAGGGCATAAGGTAGAAGGGATTTTTTATCAAGCCCTAGGCAAAATTTCTAGTTTTTTTGGCTTTTTAAGAGGGTTTAAAGGCAACCTTGTGTTTTAGAGACTTGGTGAATGAACCTAGCCACAAAACCTACAAAATTAATTCTTTGGTAATGTATTAAAGGTTCTAAAATAGTTTTTTGGAGTTTGGAAGTGGAAAATCACATAGCTACTTTGAAAAAGTGGCCTAATTAGGCCTAAAACTAGAATTACCAGTGAATTATTGACTTGAATGGTCTGAAACAACCATACACTGTTTCTTGATATGTTTGATAATAACATAAAGGGTATCTGAAAAGGTGACTTAGTTGTGGGTTTGAGGTGGTTTGTGTAAGTTGTGGTGAACAGACCCCAAAAAGAGGGCTAGTAGGCATAGAGCAACAGTTGAAGGACATAGTTGATCATAGAGATTCAAGACTTGCAGGTTCGTTCTATTGAAAGTTGATCATTAAATTACCTTACTTTGCATCATAGTAGTATCAGAGACAGGTTCTAATTGGAAGTGGCAAAAAGAACAAGAATTGACATAGACAACATACCTCCAAAGACTAATGCAATGGCCAAAGAGATCAAAGAACTAAAAGAACATATGCTCCATAGAGAGAGACTCTATAAGGAGTCACAAGAAGAAACCCTAGCCAGATTAGTATCCCTTGAAAAGAATCAAAGAAGAGGAATGGTCAATGATGACCAAAGTGATGAGGAGGATGAAGGTGAAAGTGAGAATCCTCCAATTGGAGTCCGAGATAAGGAAGAAGAAGTGGACCCTGATGAGGGAAGAATAATCAGGATGCTATAGGTAGTCAAGGGTGACAACACTCCAAAGATGAAAGTTGAAGTGCCTATGTACGGTGGAAAAATGGACAGTGAGGAGTTTTTGGCCTGGATAGATGCATTAGACAATTTCTTTGAATTTGATGACATAGAAGACAACAAGAAGGTGAAATATGCAAAGACTAAATTGAAGGGACCAGCCCTAACCTGGTGGAATTTTGTTCAAGAAGAAATAGTCAGAAAAGGTAAGCCTAAGATAAGCTCGTGGGATAGGATGGTGGCCAAGGTGAAGGCCCAATTCTTACCTGCATATTTTGCCATACAAACCTTCATGAAGTTGTAAAGTTTGAAGCAAAGGGAGATGGATGTAATGACATACACTAAAGAATTACATAGGTTGTGTATTAGAGTAGGTCACAATGAAGATGAGGTTGAAAAAGTGGCTAGGTATCTAAGTGGTTTGAGATTGACCATTAGAGATGAAATAAGTTTGAATCCTCCTAAGACAGTGGAAGAGTGCTTTCAAATGGTATTTAGGGCAGAGGAGAGAATCGAAAGAAGGCTAGAGCAACAAGGAAAAGGTAGGGGAAAAAGTTTGAGGCAGAGGTAACTTTGGTGGAAGAGGATAGTCATCAATGCCACAAGGTGAAACAAGTAACCAACAAGAGCAAAGGGATGAGTCAAGTGAAAGAGGCAACTTTAGAGGAAGAAGGCCCAATAACAGAGGAAGGTTTGTTGGTCAAGGAAGAGGTTCTAATACTTTTTCAGGAAGATGTTATAACTACCATTCTTGGAAGTGTCTAGATAAACAAAGTGCAACTCTCATAGTGGTGAAATAAGAACACAAATTGTGCAAGAAGAGGATAAGGAGAGTCTAAATTCACCCTCTCTACATGCTATCCCAGAAGGAGATGAAGCCTTGATGCTAAGGAGGACACTAATCAAAGTGCCAACTACCAAAGAACCCCCACAAAGGAAGGCATTATTTAGGACAACTTGCAAAGCACAAGGGAAGGTATGTCAAGTAATAGTAGATTCTAGTTCTACTGATAATCTTGTGTCATTAGAGATGATAGAAAAACTAAAAATAAAGAGGTATCCTCACCCAACACCCTACAAAGTTTCATTGTTCAATAAGGGACAACAACTTTTAGTAAATGAGCAGGCTTGGATTCAATTCAACATTGGTGTTTATAAAGATAAAATACTATGTGACATCATCCCTATGGATGTGTGCCACATTCTCCTAGGAAGGCCATGGCAGTTTAATAGAAAGATAAAATTTGATGGGGAGAAGAACATATATGTGATTGAGAAGGATGGTGTGTCATATACCCTTTCACCCATGCAAGAAGATAGTAGTGTTGTTCATGAAGGACCAAGTGTGATGGTGGTCACAGAGAAAGAGTTCTTGAAGAGTTTTAGTGAAGAGAATGTTGGTTATGCCAACATTGGGAAGCCTACATCAACCATGATAGCAGCAAGTGGAGAAGAGATACCTAAAGAAGTGCAAACCTTGTTGGATAAGTATGAAGACATAGTGGTAGAGGAGCTCCCTAATGTATTACCGACCATAAGAGATGTGAGTCACTACATTGATCTCATCCCTGGTTCAAGCTTGCCAAACAAGGAAGCATATAAAATGACACCCAAACAAAATGAAGAGGTCAGAAATCAGATTCAAGGATTGTTGGATAAAGGTCTCATAAGGGAAAGTTTGAGCCCTTGTGTTGTACCTAGTGTTTTAGCACCCATGAAGGATGGTAAGTGAAGGTTATGTACTAATTCAAGAGCTATCAACAAAATTACAATTAGATATAGGTTTCCTATACCCCAGATGGAGGATTGGATAGACAGTTTAGTAGGTGCATGCTATTTTTCAAAAATTGACTTGAAAAGTGGGTATCATCAGATTAGAATAAGGGAAGGAGATGAGTGGAAAACAACATTCAAAACCAATGAGGGTCTCTATGAGTGGATGGTGATGCTATTTGGCCTCTCTAATTCCCCAAGCACATTTATGAGGTTGATGAATGAGGTCCTAAAATAGTTCATAGGAAGATTTGTGGTGGTGTACTTGGATGATATCCTTGTATATAGCAAGGCAAAAGAAGAACATCTACAGCACTTGGATATGGTGTTGAAGAAGTTGAATGAGGAGAAACTGATGATCAACCTCAAGAAATGTGAGTTCATTAAGGAATAACTTATCTACCTTGGTTTTGTGGTCTCTAAAGGTACCTTGAAGATGCACCCCACCAAAGTTGAAGCCATACTCAGTTGGCCAACTCCAAAGACATCAACAGAGGTAAAAAGTTTCCATGGTTTTGCTACATTCTATAGGAAATTCATTAAAAACTTTAGTCATATCTACTCTCCTATTCTTGATACCATAAAAGGAGATAAAAGGAGGAAATTTTAGTGGACTGAGGAGGCAGAAAAGAGTTTTTAGTACTTGAAAAGTAGAGTGGCTCAACAACCTATTCTTTCCCTACTAGGTGATTTTAACAAGGTCTTCACAGTGGAGTGTGATGCTAGTGGACTTGCAGTTGGAGCAGTTTTGAGTCAAGAAGGGAGACCGGTGGCATTTTTTAGTGAGAAGCAAAATGAGGCTAAAAAGAAGTATTCATCATATGACCTAGAACTCTATGCCATGGTACAGTCACTCAAGAAGTGGAGGCACTACCTCTTGCCAAAGGAATTTATTGTCTTCACAGATAATCATGCATTGAGTTTCTTGAATAGTCAGAATAAGTTGAGTCATAGGCATATGAAATGGATGGAGTACTTGCAAGCCTATACCTTCACCATCAAGCATAAGAAAGGTAAATCAAACAAGATCGATGATGCTCTAAGCAGGAGAGTCATGATGGTACAAGAGATACAACTTCAAAGTGTCGGGATCAATGAAATAAAAGGTATGTACAAAGATGATAGTGATTTTAAGGATGCATTTATTGTTTGTAATCAGTTCCAAGATGCTTTTCACAATGAGTATTCTAATTTTGTATTGCAAGATGGGTTACTATTCAAACAGGCTTAGTTGTGTGTACCAAAGTGCTCTATGAGAGCAAATCTGACAAGGGAAAATATTGTGGAAATCTTGGTGGACATTTTGGGTTTGATAAAACTTTGGAGTAGGTCAAGAGGTTCTATCATTAGCCAAGGATGCATGTAGATGTCAATAAGTTTGTAGAGAGTTGTGTAGTGTGCCAAAGAGCAAAAGGCTCAAGCTCTAATGCAGGGCTTTATCAGTCTTTACCAATGCCTAACCACCCATGGGAGTCAATCAGCATGGACTTTATATTGGGTCTACCCAAGACACAAAGAGGGTATGATAGTGTTTATGTTGTTGTGGAAAAATTTAGCAAGATGGCTCACTTTATTCCTTGTAAGACAACAAATGATGCATCTCATATTGCTGGACTATTTTTTAAAGAAATTGTAAGGATTCATGGACTTCCCTTAAACATTGTGTCAGATAGAGATTCTAAATTCATAGGACACTTTTGGAGGACCTTGTGGAAAAAGTTGGGCACAAATTTGACATTCTGTTCTACCTACCATCCACAAATGGATGGGCAGATAGAAGTCTTCAATAGGTCACTTGGGAACTTGTTGAGGTCTCTTACTAAGGAACATGGTCAGCAATGGGATTTGATATTCCCTCAAGCAGAGTATGCATATAATGACTCTGTCAATTGGAGCATAAGAAGGAGTCCATTTGAAGTAGTATATGGTATGAGCCCAAGAGAGATACATGAACTCAGAGATCTGAAAGGAATGGAGAAGAGGAGTGTAGATGGGAAGAGTTTGTAGAGGCAATGAGGGACATCCATCAACAAGTGAACGAACACCTTCAAAGGAGTGTAGAGAAGTATAAGGGGCGTGTAGATTTGAAGAGGAAGGACATGCAATTCAAGGTTGGGTACATGGTACTCACACACCTAAGGAAGGAGAGGTTACCCAAAGGAAAATACACCAAGCTGATGATGAAGAAGATTGGACCTTGCAAGGTGGTCCATAAGTTTGGACAGAATGCTTATGAGATAGAACTCCCTCCTAGAGTGGCTATCTCACCTATATTTAATGTTGCTGATATCTATCCTTTTAGAGGATCTATGGTTGTAGGTGAAGAAGCAGGTGTAGAAGTAGCCGATGATGAGGAATGGATCAAAGACTTACCACCCAGCCAACCAATGAAGCTTGAAAGCATATTGGACATAAGGGAGATCAAGAGGACAAGGCATAAAGTATATGATGAGTACTTGGTCAAATGGCATGGCCTATAAAATGAAGATGCTACCTGGATGTTAGAAGATGATATAAAATAGCATGGTACCTCTGTTCATGAGCTCATTTCATCAGGAGGATGAAATCTTTTTCACCTTGGCTGTATGGTGCAAGAGCACCTAGCAAATGTGGTTAGTTTGTATTGTCTAGGTCTTGTAAATATGTGTCAAGTTGTGTTTTTGGATTTTCAAGACTTATGATGGTGTAATAAGGTCTAACTAAGACCATTTTGGTGTATTGATGTCATTTTAAGTCCTAAGTGTATAGTTTTATCAAATAATGCATTGTAACGGGAAGGTGAACAGTCATGTTTTTGATTTTCTGGTAGAGACCAATGGGATTCAAAAAGAACATGTTTAAAAGGCTTTGATGACTTTGAATGAAGGTTGTTGAAGGTTACTGAAGTGAAATAAAGAGAAAATAATTCAATTTATACCCTATTTTTCTACTAAAAACTATGTTTTCTGTCACTTCAGGCAACTGTACGGCCTAGTACGACCTAGTCAAAAACCCAAATGCACATGGTTGGATAGTATTGAATCTCTACTTCCATTTGCATATGATTTTGTGAGGTTTCATCATTGTTGAAGGATTTAAATTGCATTTGATTAAAAACAGCCTGTGGAACTAGGGTTTTAGAGCCTAGTGTGAACAAATTGAATTTTCAAGCACCTCCATCAATAAAATCTTTTGAAACTAAGTAGAATGAAGATATGGAATGTAGACTAAGTGATTCTAGTGTTTTATGAGTAGGGTATAAGGTAGAAGGGATTTTTTATCAAGCCCTAGGTGAAATTTCAAGTTTTTTTGGCTTTTTAAGAGGGTTTAAAGGTAACCTTGTGTTTTAGAGACTTGGTGAATGAACCTGACCACAAAACCTACAAAATTCATCCTTTGGTAATGTATTGAAGGTTATCAAATAGTTATTGGTAGTTTGGAAGTGGAAAATCACATAGCTGCTTTGAAAAAGTGGCCTAATTAGGCCTAAAACTAGAATTACCAGTGAATTATTGACTTGAATGGTTTGAAACAACCATACCCTGTTTCTTGATGTGTTTGATAACAACATAAGGGGTATCTAAAAAGGTGACTTAGTTGTGATGAAAAGACCCCAAAAAGAGGGCTAGTAGGCATAGAGCAGTAGTTGAAGGACATAGTTGATCATAGAGATTCAAGACTTGTAGGTTGGTTCCATTGAAAGTTGATCATTAAATTACCTTGCTCTGCATCACCCATACTACAATAACTTTGTATGTGTCCTTGGAGCATGCGTACATGGCTCTACCCATAGAATTCACTGAAGAAGAGTGTTTGCCCATGCCCTGGGTACAAAGATTTAATGCAAATGAGGCTATAGTAGCATGGGGAGGTGAGAAATCCATCTTCTACAAGAAATCAAGCTCCAAAGAAGCATTAATGGTGACCAAGAGGGTTTCTGAGTAGTCCCATCATGCTCTGAATAGTAGAAAATGTCTTTGGAAGGCAAAAAGGCCAAGCCCCAATAGATTGGACTTTCTCCAATTGGTCTTCCATGGATCGAACTTGGAAAGGTGAAAGAGGAAACCTCAGCCTCCGAAGTCTGAGAGAAGAGAAATTATCAAGCTTCAGGAGTCAGTCCTTCACCATTGCATTGTTGTTTGGAAAGAAGAAGAACTCGACCTCTGCTTCCACAACACTTAGTTGATTTGAGAAACTGGTAGAGATCTAGCCACGGCCTTCATCCTTCCACCTTCCAAAAGGAAGAGGAAGAAGAAAAACCTTGACCTCCATGACTGAGAAATAGTTTAAATGGATTCAGTGGAGTTCAGACTTCAGACCTTCCGTTGTTCAACTTCTTCAAGAAAATAAAGAAGAGAAGACCCCCAAGCTCCACAAATTTGAAAGAGAACTCCTAATTTCTACTTTCCAAAAGACTTAGCCATATTTGTAGTTTGAAAGACTTTGTCCTTCAGGCCATCCACCTTTTTCCTTCCAAAAAGGAGAAGGAGAAGACAACAACCTTGGCATTCACACTCCGCAACACTTAAGAACATTGAAAATGGTAGAGATTGGGACCTAGGCCTTTCAGCTTTTAAAAGAGGAGTAAGGTAAAACCTTTGACCCCCGACCTCTGAAACAATTACAAACATTTTCAAAGGACAAGAATAGAGCTCAGACTTTGGGTCTTTCACCTTCCACCTTCCACCAAAAGAAGAGAAAACAAGGAACTCCTGACCTCCGATGCCCGAAGAACTTAGGTGAATAACAAGTGACCAAGGTGGAGTTTGAGGTTGATAGACATGGCGTGGTGAAGAGGAAAAGACCAAACTCTAAAACTTTGAAAACATCGAAAACACAAGGAAAACTTAGGATTTTGGGACTCAACCATTTTGGGTGGTTTTCTCTTACATTTCAAAAGGGTGAAAACACTAGGATTTCATGGATCCTTAGTCTATTTGGCCAAAAGGAAAAATAGGATAACATTTTAGTGACTATGCAGGGGTGTTTGCTTTCTAAACACAAGGATCTAGCTACCATATACAATCCATTGGGCACAGGGTCAAAAGAATGCAACCACGTGACCAAACAGAACTGAAAATTGCCTCCAAAAAACACAAAAAACACACAACAAAGCAAACAATCTCCTAATGAGAAAGTTACATGTGCAAAAGCACTTTTTGGAAGGGAAATCTAACTTTTTGAGATGAATCCCATTGACTAGGATTGGCAGAACCTCTCCATTCAGCTTGGAAAGTTGAAATGCATTGGCCTATTCACAGTTGGTAATAATATAAGGGACACTCCACGTGGCATCAAATTTTGAATGTCTCCCATCCTTAGCTCTATTTGCATCCCATTTCAACACTAAATCTCCCTCACTAAATGCTTTTCCAATTGATTTTTTGTTAAAATAATTTTTGACTTGGTCTTAGTGAGCCTCGATAGTCTTCATGGCAGTGCCCCTTTTTTCTTCAAGCTCCATTAGCTCAACAAACTTGTCTATCATGGCATCATTTTCTAGCAGTTCTAGTTGATGTGCCAGTTCAAGGGAAGGAAACTCCAATGATAATGGAACTTTTTCTTCCCTTCCATAAACAAGCATGAAAGGGGAATTGTCTATGGCCCTCTTGGGAGTAATTCTATCAGCCCATAGAGCTATCTTCAACTTGGAATGCCAAGATCTCTAATTGTCCTCCACTGTCCTTTTGATAATCCTGATCAGGTTTTTGTTTGTAGACTCAGCTAAGACATTCCCTTGGGAGTAATAATTGTATGATGTCTTCAAGTAAATTCCATAGTTAAGTGCCCACTCGCTGATTTTTGTGCCTACAAAGGCCTTGGCATTGTCAGATATAATGGTGAGTGGAATACCAAACCTAGTAACTATACCCTCAAGGAAATCCAGAATGGAGGCCTCTATGGCATCTTTCAATGCAACTACCTCTGTCCACCTTGTAAAATAATTAGTGGCTATTAAAATCCACTTCTGACCAGCACTGGATGGTGGATTAACCATCCCAATGAAGTCAAAACCCCATTGGGCAAATGGCTAGTCATTCTAAATTAGGTGTAGGGGAAGAGCAACCAACATTTGTTTTCCTACAAAGAATGCACATTCTTTGTGGTTTCTTACCCATCTATAGGTATCTCTGAATATATTGGGCCAATAATAACCAGCCCTAATGATCTTGATAGTAGTTGTTCTTGGATAATAATGGCCACCAACAGGGCCATTATGAAATTCTTCTAATACATTAGAGGTCTGATTTTGTGTAATGCATCTAAGGAGAACTCCATTGATGCCTTTTCTAAACAAGACACCATCAACAATAACATAAGGGATGGATTGGAGTAGGAAATACCTTCTTTTGGCCTAATCTAATCCCTCTCAACATCTACCTGACTATAGAAATGTAGCCATGTCATGATACCAATCACCTAGGACATGGGAACCAACAGGCTGCATTTGTTCTAGGACACATACAACATTGTTTTTGAACTTAGAACCTACAACCATCTGTTCACACATGCCTTTGTGCCTCACACCAGCTTGGTGATGTTGATGTTGACATCATATTCCATCACCTTTGTAATCCACCAGCCCTTTTTTGTTGATATCTCTGCTCAAAATAAACTCTTTAATGCTAGGGTGATTCACCATCAATTGTATCCTGCTATTTGAAAGCATATGCCTAAGATTTTTTAGTTCTTTCACCACAGCAAATACTTGTTTTTCAAAAAAACATACTTTAGCTCATATTCTTTAAGTGGCTATGTGAAGAAATTAATTGGCTATTCCAATTTCTCTTCATTCTGTTGTGTTAAAATTGTTGATATGCCCTCCTTGCCTCCAAAGGCATAAAAGATAAAATCCTTTTCATAGTTTGGGTTTATCAATATAGGAGCCTATGCAATAGCCTACTTGATAGCTTCAAAACTGTCCCTACTTTCTCTTGACCATGTGAAGGTAGCGTTCTTCTTAAGCATGATGGTGAGGGGCTTTGCTATTGAAGAAAGATTAGGTATGAACCTCCTCATGAAATTGATCTTTCCTAGAAAACTCTATAGGCCCTTCTTGTGACTAGGAAGAGGAAGAGCTAGAATGAAATTGGTTCTTTCTGGATCAATAGCCAACCCTTTTTTTGAAACCACGTGTCTCAACAATTTGCCTTCTAGGATAGAAAACACACATTTCTTTAGATTCAGTGATATGTTGTATTCCCTGCATCTTTCAAAGACTTTTCTCAAATGACCTAAGTGGTCAGTTGCATGCTTCGAATACACAATCAAATCATCAAGATACACTAAAATAATATCATTGATTAGGCCTTTAAAGGACAAATCCATTGCTCTTTGGAAGGTTGCCCTAGTATTGGTCAACCCAAATGGCATTTTTTGATAAGCGAAAATACCCCACTTGGTGGTAAAGGTTGTCTCAAGTACTAATCTAATTCTTTTACAAGAATCTGGTTATAGCCTGAGTAACCATTTAGGAGTGAAAATATTTTAGCTCCTGCTATTGTTTGGAGGATCTACTCCATGGAAGGGATTGGATAGTGGTCTTTAAGGGAGGCCTTATTCAAGTCTCTAAAGTCCATGCACAGTCTGATTTCCCCATTCTTTTTTCTAACTAGAACAAGGTTAGCTACCCAAGAGGAATACTTAATAGGATAAATGATTTTAGCCTCTATGAGTTTGGATAGCTCTTTTCTCATTAATGGCTCTATTTTGGGATTAATTGGCAAGCTTTGGCTGCCAGAGGTCAGGAGTTCCTTATTTTCTCTTCTTCTAGTGGAAGGTGGTAGGTGGAGGACCCAAAGTCTGAGCTCCACTCTTTTCCTTTGGAAATGTTTCTAAGTGTTTCATAGGTTGGGGGTTGGAGGTTTCACATTTCTCCTTCTGTTTTGGAAGTCGAAAGGCTCAAGGCCCAATCTTTGTTGTTTTCAATGTTCTTAAGTGTTGCGGAGCATGAAGGTCAAGGTTGTTGTTTTCTCCTTCTCCTTTCCAAAAGGTAAAATGTGGAGGGCCCTAAGGCCAAATTCTGTCAAACTACAAATATGGCTAAGTCTTTCAGAAAGTAGAATTCGGGAGTTCTCTCTTCTCTCTTCTTTGCTGAAAGTGACAAGCATAGGGTTCGAAGCCCCAACTCAATTGTTTCCTTCTTCAAATAGCTAAGTCTTTCAAATTTGCAAAGCCCAGGTTTCTTCTCTTAGATTCCTTTTCTTGAAGAAGCCAAATGACAGAAGGTCCAAAGTCTAAACTCCGCCAAATCCTTTTAAACTGTTCCTTAGCCACAACTATGTAGGGGTGTTTTCTTGCTAAACAATCCATTGGGCACATGGTCAAAATAAAGCATCCACATGACCAAACAAAACTAAAAATTGCCTCCAAAAAATATGAAAACATGCAACAAGGCAAACAATCTCCTAATGAGAAAGCTACTTGTACAAAAGTACTTAAATTGGAAGGGAAACCTAAAATAGAAAACAAACCTACTCTAAATATTTACAGGAATCCCAAGACCAAACATAGAAGTATGGTTTGAGATGAATCCCATTCACTAGGATTAGAAGTGATTCACCAGTCAGCTTGGAGAGTTGAAAGGCATTAGCTTGCTTGCAACTGGTGATGATGTAAGGGCCACTCCATAAGGCATCAAATTTGGAATGCCTCCTAGCCTTAGCTTTGTCTTCATCCCATTTTAGCACCAAATCTCCCTCTTGGAAGACTCTGTCAAATGACTTTCTATCAAAGGTCCTTTTGACCTGATCTTGGTGGTCTTCAAGGGTCTAATGTAACTAGTGACACTTATGTTGGTCTTATTCATTTTATTGACTATGCTGAAGAGGATTTAACTGCCCTTTTGTGAAATTTTAGTAACAGAGTCAATTTTTGCATCCTGATCAACTTGGGATAGCTGTGGTGGTATCAAACTCACCCGCTCACTAGGATGATCCATTTGAGTTGGAGCCATTGAATTTACTCCCCAACAGAATGATCTGCCTAGGTAGAATGCATTCCAATGACTTTTCCTTTTGTTGCATCCTTGGTTGTATTTTCTAGAAATACGTTTGATGGAGACACATGTGGTAAGGATGCATGAGAAGTGGAGGCATGAGGAGTGGAGGCATGTACAATTGTAGGGATTGCTACATCCTTAATCACCTACCTTTTAGCTCTTGTATTAAAAGCTATTGGGCATGTTCCCTAATTGGCACCAAAGGAAATGATCCTATGTCTAATTCATTAAAGAAGAATTATTATTTTTATTTTTTCATGCCCTCCCACCATTTATTGACTAGAGCTAACTTGTTGCTCTGAAGGAACTGATTGGTTTTGTGTTGCCAAAGCCTAACTGAATCGTCCACTTTGGCACAAATTCTAATCATGTGCCTGATTGCATGGATAAAACCAATCATTATCCTAAGCCAAGTTGGTATGTATGGGCACAAGAGGCCCGAATGTGCTAGTAGCATTGGGGTTTACAACATTCAGTGGTCTGATGTAACTAGGTTGATGTTGCAATATCATGTGAAATTGCAATAACCTTGAATGACAACAAATCCTCTCATCAATGCCACCAACCTCAACTCAATACAAACTTGTCTACATCTTTTAAACACATTATGAATCAAAATATGAGTCAACTAAGAAAGGCATAAATTTGAAAGAATCTTACAAAACATGAACTAAACTTGTGTCAGTCGAAACACACATTTTTTATTTCAACCTAAAAAATTATATGTAAAATTAAATTGTAACACAGTAAATCAAATATAATAACTTCTACATAACCCTAAAAAAACATAAAATTAGGCAACCACTTTAGTTTGGGTTCACATAGCTCCATTACATGAAGAAAAAGGTTGTGAAATCTAACCATGCCTTTGAGATAACCTCGAATGACAACAAGTCCTTCCATCAATGCCATTGGACCTCAACTCAATTCCATGTTGTCTACATCTATTTAACACATTATGAATCAATATATGAATCAACTAAGAAAGGCATATAAATCATGAACTACACATGTGTAGGTTGAAAAACATAATGTGTATTTCAACTTGTAAATTTCTATACAAAATAAAATCATAGCACATAAAATCAAATATAATAATTTCTACATCTAACTATTAAAAAACATAAGATTAGGGAACCACTTTGGTTGTGGTGCACATAGCACTATTACATGAAGAGAAAGGTTGTGAAATCCAGCCATGCCTTTGTAATAAGCTTAAATGATGACAAATCCTTCCATCAATGCCACCAACCTCAAATCAATACAAATTTGTCTACATGTTAACAAATTATGAATCAATAAATGAGTCAACTAAGAAAGGAATAAATTTTTCAAAAGACATCTTGGAAATCATGAACTAAACATGTGTAGGTTGAAAAGAACAATGTGTATTACAACTTACAATTTTATATACAAAATGAAATCATAACATAGAAAATCAAATCTAATAATTTCTACACAACCCTAAAAGACATAAAATATGGTAGACATCAGGGTTGGGATGCACATAGCTTTGTTACATCAAGAGAAAGGTTGGGAAATCTAGACATGCATTTGAGATAACCTTGAATGATGATAACTCCTTTCATCAACACCACCAACCTCAACTCAATACCACATTGTCTACATCTTTTTAACACAATACGAATCAATAAATGAGTCAACTAATAAAGGCATAAATTTAAAAGACATTATAAATCATGAACTAAACTTGTACAAGTTGAAAAACACAATGTTTATTTCAAAATATAACTTTATATAGAAAATGATTTATAGTAACACAACAAATCTAATCTAATAATTTTTATACAAGCCTACTAAACATAAAATTAGGTAGCCACTTTAACTAGGGATACACTTCAATGGTTAGAGCTCCACTCATCAAGAGAAAGGTTGTGAAATTATATAGGGGTTCTATGGAAGAAAGGATGGATGTCCAGAGGTATAATTTTATTTTTATTCAAAAATAAAATGAAATTCCTCTAGACATCCATGATTTTCTAAGAAAGTGATTAAGTTGATGGGTTATACAAATCCAATAGGTTTTAACTATAGAGGTCTCATTTTATTTTGTATAAAGAATAGTTATTGCTTGGTATACTGGGCATATTTTAAATCAACTCATGAATGCATATTTTAAGTGATTAAATTGATGGGTTATACATAACCAATTGGTTTTACCTACAAGGGCATCTAAAAGAAGATGTTTTGAAGACCTAGAGGGCCCCGTGAGAGCTATTGACAAAATCCCTTAAACAATTTCATGAAACCTATGGGTAAACCCTTGCATTTGTAGTATTCAACAAAAATGCTCTACCATCAACTTACAACATGACATGGAAAGGTTAAACTAGATGGTAGTGTGATGTATCTCATTCTTCCTACCTCATTCCATATGAATGAGGTAGGAAGAATGAAATATGACATGACATGATTAAATTTTTTGACATGAATTGAGCTCTAAATTGAGCGAGCTACATAATTTCAACAAAATATCTTGACATTGCACATTGACATAGAGTAGATTAACCTACCTAGAATAGTTATGGTCAACTATAACTTGTTTGTTGCCCTCATTTGTGGCTTTCAAACACCTATAACTCATCCCTCACATGAAGCTAGAGGAGTCATTTGCAAATCAATTTTAAATTCCCAAATTAAAACAAATTATGACGATACTTGAAATCTATAGATATTTGAAAGTTTTGAAAAAAATTGGGTCCCATCATGTTAATGTTAAGAAAGGGACCATAGCTACTGCGACATTTTGATGGAAAATGGCAAGTAGAAGTTGTTAAACATAGTGGTTTCAATGGATCCCATCACTATCGCCATTTTTATGTCCAGAATATAGTCATGATTTCTTAGGAATACTATTTTGTATGTTATGACATCTTAGGCATACTATTTTATATGGAGAATAGCATTATTTCATATATTAATTATATCTATCTTTTCCTATAATGTACCACATCATATCACTACACATGAATTTGTTGATTTCACCATGTTTATCTTTTAAAAATTTAAAAAATCCTCATAAAACTAATGAAGAACATAAACATATGACATTTTGATACATTTATACATGGATTAGTGTATATTTAATCATATATTAGAAAATATAATATGATATAGTTAAGGGGCCTCCTCTCAAATCTCTATCTTATTTACTCCATGTCATTTATTACGAGGGATTATCTAGGATCTTTTCTAATTTGTAATGGTCATGGGAGATAAACATGGTGACACATTCCAAACATGACCTAGTGCAAATCATAGGTCAAATCATTTTTTATTCATCAACCATGTAATTAAAGTATGCATATCTCAACTTCTATTACTCCATTCATTCATTTTTTTATGTTTTCATGATTCCCAATGATGAATTTCATTGGAAATATCTATATACTTAACAATGACTTTAATAAAAAAAAAATCATTAAACTTATATGTGCATTAACCTCTCAAATAGGAATTGTGATGGGCTAATTAAATTCTTGTCTAGAAGTGTGTTGTTGATAATGATAATTTTTTAATTCTTTACTTTCCCTTGATTTTTTTTTTCCCTATTTGCCCCTGCACTCATTTTTTTAAATATATAAGTTTATTCTTTGATTTACCTACTTTATCTATTTCCCTATCTAATTGAACCAATCAATCACATGTTATTTTTTATTTCTACCTATTTGACATGATTGGTTGGGATAGAGATGTATAAAATTTAAGTTTTATTGATCACTTGAAGGGATGGTGACATAATATTTTGTAAATTAAATTTTAAAAATATATGTATAAGCTTCTTAATTCCATTTATAAAACTAGAATGTAAGAAGAACTTGAGAGAAAATAATATTATACCAAAGAATACAAGTTAAACACAAGGAGCATTGAAGATTCAATGATATGAGAATCATCTTTAATATATATGAGTTAATATAGCTCCTAGATATGGTCTAGTAGATTGTCATTTATACACATCA
Organism: Cunninghamia lanceolata; assembly: GCA_027924645.1. Lineage (NCBI taxonomy): Eukaryota > Viridiplantae > Streptophyta > Pinopsida > Cupressales > Cupressaceae > Cunninghamia > Cunninghamia lanceolata. Next base: position 251,075 of record BSBN01000135.1, on the reverse strand, counting down.
AATTCACCTACATCTCCACATATTATTAACCTAATATGAAGATTGATATTCCTTCAGATGGACCTCAAGTATTTATCTCTCTATCCTAAATCTTTCATTTATGATGGTATAGTTTCCCATTATATGTTTGTTACTTTATTGTTGTATGATATTATTTACTACATAACCATATTATCCTACATTTATCCTCTTTTTTAACTATTATTTACTTTATTACATTTCATTTAAACTTAGGATTTTTTAATCTTTATTTGGTTTCCCTTTTCCTTATTTTCACTACATTTACCATATTGACGTCCCATATGAATTATATTTTTGTGTGTCCACTAGGAGAGGCATTTTTCCTTTTCCATATTTCAATGTTGATATTAAATACTTGAATCTCAATGTATGTAGGTCATGGTAAACTAGGTGGCTTAGAGGTAACATTTTTAGTGAGCACAATAATTTCCTTTTTGTAAGATGTTTGACACTTCTATGTATGTGATGTTTTACATCATCTATTACATATATATTCATGCTTTATGAATGAAGGATCAATTACTCTTTTATCATTGTACAAAAAGGGGTGAAAATGGGATTTGTGGTGGAATATTTTGGTTGTCATTATTTTTGATGGAAATCATCAATGTCTAATGTATGCATCACCCCCACAATTCTTTTTTAAATTAAATCTCTTTGTATAGTATCCTTTGACTCCAATAGTCAACTTGTTTCTGCATTTTGGTGCCATTTATTGTAACCTCAACATTATTTAAGAGAAAAATGTGGACGCTTTGTTTCTATCAAGCTCATGCATTATACATCTTTGAGTCTAAGTGCACATCTTATATATCCTCTAAGGGTCCTAATGTCCTCTATTTGACTATGTTAATTCTTGATGATATCCTATTGATGTATTATCTCTTTGATGCTCAACGCATTTTAAATGCATAAGAAAGCCACTTTGTTTTCCCTAACCTCTACAACATCTATAAGTACCCCTATAAATTTTAACTTATGATGTATGATCTTTTCTTTGGTTAACACCAATTTTTGTGGCTAAATACTAGTGCAATCACCATAACCACTCATTAGAACAAACTACAACCTTCCATACTTTGAAAGGTCCTCTACATATCCCCTATGTATTTTCACTACTTCACAAACCTAATCTCCCCCTTCCTTAGTGTCATATCATGCTTAGCTTTCGGTTTAAGTAGGGGTTTTATATCATTATTTCTTCTCATTTTTGTGTTGATTATTGAAATTCTCTAAAACTCTAGTTCAATAGGAAGACTTTCTCAAACAATTGAACCAGCATATTGATTACTTGTATTTCAAATTATACATTAACTAATAAGTAATACTTAAAGACTCAAATGTGGTGACATATTTAATGCTTTGTAAGATGCTCCCCCCAAAGTACAGTAAAGATCTGACTTAATTTTTTTATAAATTAAGGATAGAATGCTTAAGACATATAATTCATTCATTAGTATTAGTACACATTCTTGGGTACTATTGTTTTGGTCATATTACAATATTTTAGAGAATTTGATTTTTCATAAGAAAAAGACACAAATCACTTAAACATATTTAATACTTAAAGATTATAAAGAAACCTTTTTAAGATATTATGAGAATAGTGTTTTCAAGGAAATATTTTTAGAGGATGAAAGTAACATATGGATGCATGATTGAGAATACTAATTTCCAATTAAAAATATTTTGACATATTCCAAGATAAATTGATATGAGTAATATTTTTTAAGAGTGTACTTAGATATCCACATATTTCATGCTTTTGCAATAAATATTTAGCCAAGCTTAATGCTATATGTTTTGCTAACTTAATTAATAGTAATTAGTTGTGATGATTTATAATTTATTAATAATGATTTACAAGAGTGAAGCGGGTTCATTTGACATTATATTTCAAACGTTACTTAAAAGAATGAGCAGTAAAATTTCGTATAGGTCATTTATTTAATACCATTTACACTAACATTAAGAACTTGGCTCATTTTCAATCAGAGCCACATTGCATAACAAGGATACTTTAGTATTTAATACCATTAACACTAACATTAAGAACTTTGGCTCATTTTCAGTCAGAGCCACATTGCATAACAACGATGCTTTGGCATTGAGGCTAAGGTGTTTTTGTTCTCATGTAAGATGGGTGGGAAGTTCCTAATCCTCTATTTAATGAGCACTCAGTGATAAGAATCCTCTCTTTTATTTATTGTATATAATTTAACTTCTAAATATATTTAATATTTTAAACCGTACATACCAACCGCCTTTCCATATTAATATAATATATTTCAAATTTTCTGAAACCATAAACTTATTTTACAATGTGGACTGCTCAACTTACTAGGCACCCTATCTACAAAACCTTGACCAAATAAATTGTTTATTGTGGAGCTCCTGAATCCTGATCACTTTAATTTGAAATCTTGGTGACAGAGTACGTAATATCATTGCAAGGAATCTTCTGTCAGGAAAATTCTGTGGAAGTAGTGCTTAGGTGTTTGTTTTCATATAAATGTTATTTGTCTTCTCTTGTGGGTATCTACACACAGAGAAGCCGAAAGACCTCCACGTTTTAGATACTATTTTACATCAAGAGCTCGACAAAAAGGATATGTGCCAAAATAGTCTCTTTTGTCTCTCGTCCATTGAATTATCTTATAAAAATGCAATCTTGTTTTGGTCAAGAGATCTGAGTGGATAGCAATTTGTACGCCAGTCTACATCTCCAATTCAATTATAAGGAATACCCAGTCTGAAATTATTCTACTCAATATCACTATAGTTAACTTGTCTATAAACAAGACATATATATATGCTGAGGTAAAAAGATCCATCAGAAATGACGTCTCCAGTGGACTGTGTTTTTCTTTCTTATGCAGTAAATTTATCCGGTTGTTCTTGAGAGTTAACAAAATTGCAATGATAGAATCATGTTTGTAAAGGAAGCAGACAGTAAATTTTAACTGTTTAAAGTCTTCCATTTATTTGTATCACATTCACACTAGTCGTGGTAGTCATAGTCATGTTAATGAATATTAACTTTTAGCAAAACCAAAAACAGATGGATTGTAGAGACCTCGGAATTTCCTTATCAAAGTTGAGGATTTTCCATGCAATTTGTAGAGGCGTACAATCAGCCAACTCATTGAAAAGTCACAAACGTTTTTGTTCAATGTATTCCATTATTATTCCTCAAATACTTGAATATGCAAAACTGGAGATCTTGATTGCCATGCATTATCTAGTCAAAATGTACAGGTGGTCTATGGACACATATAGAACCAACCAAACAAGAATACAATCATTTAATTTTCAATTCATTGAAATTTTATGTAATAGTTGTTTGATAAGAAAATTTTCAATTCATGTAATAGTTGTTTGATAAGAAAATGAGATGTTATATTATGAATTTGTTTAGAAGTGATGTGAAACAGAGATTGGAAATATTTGTCATAATTTATTTTAAGGATAAGAACAATGTTGTTTTTGTATTGGTTTAGTTTTCTAATACATATCTATTGTTTTGAAACAACTATAGTGCTATTGAGAAGATACATGTCCTAACAAATTTTTTTAAAATTTTATCATTATTGAGTATGTTTGGTAATAATCATCAATATTGATAATTTTAATACCTTCAAAGTCTCTTCTTTTCATAAAATCATGAAAAATCTCTTAAATTATCACACTCATAAAATTCTTAAAATCTAATAATAGGTGCTATTAATGACCAATGGACACAATTTTTTATAGCCTTGTTGACCAAGTACTACATGGAATGACTCTAAAACAATAAGTAAATGCAATTGAATGCTTTCAAATAAAAGCACATAGCAATTATCACTCAAACATATGTTTAGTTGACTCTAAGCATTAAAAGAATAGGCAACATGGGAATGTTCTGAGATAAGCGAATGCATGGGAATGATTGCAAATATGGATTAGATCTAGATAAAATGGGTGGGAATATGTGTAATGGATGAGCAACAACCTATGGGAAAGTGTTTGACTTGGCACAATAGTGTGTCACTTGTCAATATGTTATTGCATTAAGTCATTCTCTTGAAACGGGAATTGGTATTAAAATGCAAGTTTCACCAATCATAATGTAATGGACTATAAAAATTTTACATACATCTACATTATATATAATGTACATTCATATATGATAATTACTATGTTCTATAATAATACTTTGAAAAAGTTAACATGTTATCTTGTAAATAAAAATATTTTTTTTTATATCAGATAAAAACAGGAAAACTAAGGTAACTAGTGGAAATGAAGACAAACTCTTTGAAGTTTACATACAAACAAAATATTATAACCTTTATTATGATGAGAGGTATTCTATAGTGGTAGTTGTAAAATAAAATTTAAACTTTGTTGAACTTTATATTTACATTAAATAAGCTAAGTTATGGAAACAAGGAAAAACTAGAAATATAGAAGATACAAAAAAAAGATATAGAAATGAACTATAGAATATAAATGATAAAATGATAAAGAACCTAGAATAAGACTCAAAAATTTCACTGGCCAGGATGCAAGCACAACACATTATTTTCTGATCCACACATTATCATCTCAAGAAGATGGAAAATACAAGTTTTTGACATGGACCTACTTTATCTATACCCAAGGAAACCAAGACACAAAATAGGAAGCCAAGTAAATGTCTAGAAATATAGAGGAAAATAGAAAACTAATCTAGAAACTAACTATCTTGAATGAAATATCAAAATTCTAAGAGAAGGTGAAGAGAAGAAGCAACTCCAAGAAACCTATAGCTGGGATAGAAGGAAAGGTTGAGGTTGCATAGGAGCCTGCCTTTAGGTCAAGCCTCTATTTTAGTCATTTGACCTCCATAGGTAGCTAATAGAATGGGGGAAGATTAGAGAGAGTATGTGTTTAGCCTACATGTCTCTAGGACTAAGAACAACAATAATAAAGAATAAATCTATAAGCATGAATCCCTAGCCTATGGGATAAATACTCTAGTGTGTATGGAAGGAAAAATAAGGTGATAGTTGCACAATTCCAAAGGAAATAAGGAAAATATAGAACAATAAAGGAAAGGAATATAAGACATAGCAAATTAGTCTTCATGATAACAATGGAGGATGCTCACAAGACCAAAGAGATGTGGTAGAACACTGGAATGTTACAACACGTTGTGAAGTGTTGTAAAATTATGTAGGTTTCTGTTGAATAGCTCAAGATTGCATGAGAAAATGAAGATCAATCTTCTTGGAAGTATGAGAAGGAAGCTCAATACTCAATCAAAATGCAAAGATGATTGTTGGACTTCCAAAAGCTAAGCAGATAGTTACAAAAGAATATTTGGAAGTTGAAAAGTCACTACAAGATTAGAAAATAAATGTATGACTATATAGTTAGAGGACTGCAACATGCCACATAGACATTTACACATCATGCTAACATCCAAGTACAATGTGTTAAAAAAATTCACAGGATGGGAAGAAAAAGGATATGTGGCAAAATAGTCTCTTGTCTCTCGTCCATTCAATCATCTTATAAAAATGCAATCTTGTTTTGGTCCAGAGATCTGAGTGGAGAGCGATTTGTACCCAATTCAATTATAAGGATACTTACGGAGTACCCGGTCTGAAATTACTCCACTCAATATCACTATAGCTATCTTGTCTATAAACAAGACAAATATATATGCTGAGGTAAAATCATCCATCAGAAATGACGTCTCCCGTAGACTGTGTTTTTCTTTCTTATGCAGTAAATTTATCCGGTTGTTTTTGAGAGTTGTTAACAAAATTGCAATGATAGAATCATGTTTGTCAAGGAAGCAGCCAGTAAATTTTAACTGTTTAAAGTCTTCCATTTATCACATTAACACTATTCATGGTCGTCATAGTCATGTTAATGAATATTAACTTTTATTGAAACCAAAAACAGCTGGATTGTAGAGACCTTGGAATTTCCTTATCAAATTTGAGGATTTTCTATGATATTTGTAGAGGTGTACGATCAGCCAACTTATTATAATTTATGATTTTGCTTTCGGTTGACTATTGGAATATTTTATCATTTTCCTCTTTCATTAGATTATATTTTGGTAGTTTGTTTTGGTTGTTCTTAACCAGCACATGAATACCTTTTGAATGTCTATGTAGTAGTGGCGTGCATATTAACTTATTGAAGAGTCTCAAATGTTTTTGTTCAATTTTATTCCATTATCATTCCTCAAATACTTGAATATGCAAAGCTGGAGATCTTGATTGCAATGCATCATCTAGCCAAAATGTACAGATGGTCGATGGATACATATAACAACCAAACAACAATACAATCATTTAATTTTCAATTCATTGAAATTTTATGTAATAGTTGTTGAAAATGAGATGTTATAATATAAATATATTTGGAAGTGATGTGAAAGAGAGTACAGTAATCCAAGAGAGATTGAAAATATTGTCATAATTTATTTTAAGGATAAGAACAATGTTGTCTTCGTATTGGTTAAGTTTTCTAATATATATTTATTGTTTTGAAACAACTATAGTGTTATTGAGAAGATACATGTCCTAAGAGAAATTTTTAAAATTATATTATTGTTGGGTATGTTTGGTAATAATCATCATTATTGATAATTTTTAATACCTTCAAAATCTCTTCATTTCATAAAATCATGAAAAATATCTTAAAATATCACACTCATGAAATTCTTAAAAATTAATAATAGGTGCTATTAATCACTGATAGACACAAATATTTATAGCCTTGTTAACCAAGTACTACATGGAATGACTCTAAAAACATAAGTATATGCAATTGATTTCTTTCAAATAAAAGCACATAGAAATTATCACTCAAATATATGTTTAGTTGACTCTAGGCATTAATAGAATAGGAAACATGGGAATGATGAACAATCAGATATGGAAAATGTATTGGAATAATTGTGAATATGGATTAGATATTGATGCAAGAGTTGTTGCAAGTGTGTTGTCATTGATGTCAATAGTGCTGTGTTATGAAAGGTTGGAAATGGAAGTGATGTTAACAGAGATGATGTCAACAGTGCTATGGTGTGCTGATCAATGTTGGTGATGCCAAAGAGAGATTATTACAGACAGAAGCAAAGTGATGAGTGTATGCTGAGGTGATTAGAGATGGATCAGTGAAGTTGTGAAGAGAAGGGTAAGGTGATTGAAGTCATGTACTATGCATTGGATCAGTATCATTTGTACACAATTGTACCCTATCTTCTGAAGTTCATGAAGAGGTTAAAGTTGTATGCTGATATGAAGAAGTTATAGTTTCTTGTTGAAAAGAGTTGTGATTATTGTATGATGCTTTCAATGATGTCTCTAGTGTGGTTAATGTTGTATTCATTGTTTCTTGAAGAAAAGCATTTCTTTAGATTTGAAAGAAAGTTTCAGGAAGTCCAAGGAACTGAAAGTTGCATAGAAGAAGCTCAGTAGAATGCTCTGCATTTAACGGTATAGCCTTGCAGTTTGGAAATTAGATAGAGATAGACTTGTGTGAAGAAGATATGTTCCTGATTTTAGAGCTTGGCAGTTACTGCAGAAGATTCTAGACTCACAGAGTGAAGACAGTAATTCTGTGTTGGTGTAGTCAAAGAGGATTCGAGGAATGCTCCACATTTCTCTACATTAGAAGATGCAATGAAGCAGTTTGAAAGATAGTCAAATATAGATGAGAAGAATGATATACTAAAGTTTTAGATGATAAGTTATACCGGAGAGGTTCTGTAGTCAGCAAAGCAAAGACAAATCTTGTTGATTAGGGTTTTTTGGAGGAGAAAGCAAAAGCCACCGCATTTCATAGCAATTTATATTTTGGCTTTGTTGATTTGGAGGATGAGTTCAATTAGTTTGTATGTTTGTTCATTTCAGGTTTCATATGTTGAAGTGCACCACAAGTTAGTTTTTCAATGTTCTATCTCAAGTTTGGGTGTTCAGTCTTTGCAAGTGATGCCGAGTTTAGTATTTGTTTGTTTGCACCAGAAAGAAAACATATATTTTAGAGGAAAGAATGCTCAAGAAGGTTTGTGGAAGTCTCATGTTGCTTGTGAAGTGATCTACACGGTGCTAATTGGTCTCTCTGGTACCGCTTTAGGTCTTGAGTTACTTTGAGGAAGGATAAGTGTTTGCTGGACTGACTTGATATGTTTTGATGATCCTACCAGATGTTTTGAGGTGTACGCCATCTTGGAAGAATGTGTTAAGGAAGAATAGGTCCTGGTTATCATTTGGTTGAACTGCATTAGATTTCTATATCGTTTGGAAACCATCTTATTGTGGCCATTGTATGAACTTCATGTTTACACATTTCATCTTGGTTGACGAAGGAGAAAGGTTTTGTATTTTGCAGAAGGTATAAATAAAAGATCTTGTTTGTTGAGAATAGTGAGTGTGTGTGAGAGTGTGTGAGGATGTATGTGTGAGTGTGGAAGTGTGTTGAAGGTAGCAATGTTTGTTGTTTAGAGGAAGTGAAGTTTTGTGACACAGTGAAGTGTGTTGATGTTGCAGAGGTGTTTGATCAATGTAATTTGTCAAGTATGATGTTCATAGGTTGTAGCCTCTTTCTGTAAGTCTTGTTGTATCATAATTCAGGGAGTTGCAGCTTCCTTTGCGTTGTAGCCCATAAATAATATTGTAATCTTGTTTTATTTGTGAGACTAGATTTGGATAGTAGATCCAAGTAGATTGCTCACCATGGTTTTTCCATGTAAACTTGGTGTTATGGTTGTGTGCTCATGTGTTGTGCTTTGATTTTATTAATTAGCTTTATCATTTGTTTAAGGCAGTAAAAGATTTCGGTTAATAATGCTGAATTGGATTAAGTTTTTGGCATATACTGATTAACCCCCCTCTCAGTATATCAGTGTGTTCTAACAATTGGTATCAGAACTGAGTTCCTTGGTGTAGCCTAATAGGTGAAGGTAGATCTTGGAGTAGACCACATGGCTCAGAATGAGTCCTCTTCTAAAGCTCTAATATTTGATGGAAGTAACTATGATTTCTAGAGTGTAAGTATGGAAGCCTATCTTATCTCTCTAGGGTATGATGTTTGGAGAGCTACAATGGATGATTATACTAAACCTACATCCTATTATAGATCCATATGCAAAGAAGGCTCATGAAAACATGCTAAAGCCAAGAATGCCATCTTAAGTGGTTTGAACAGTTCATAGATAATCAATGTTGCGCGGTGCAAGATAGCAAAGGAGATATGGAAGAAGCTCAAAGATCTCTATGAAGGAAATGACACCATAAAGGAAGCAAAACTACAATCTTACAAAACAATGTTTAAGAATCTAAGGATGAAAGAAGAGGAGAACATTGTTGGCTATTTGGACAAAGTAGATGAAGCAGCCAATGGAATTAGGAGTATGGGTGAAGATATACTTGATTCATTGGTTGTGAAGAAAGTCCTGAGAACTCTCCCTCATAGATTAGATTCAAAAGTTTCTACAATTGAAGAAGCCAAAGATTTGAAGAAACTTACAATGGAAGAGCTGTTTGGGTCCCTCATTACCTATGAGATAAGAAATGAAGTCATAGGACCATGCCAAAGAGAAGTTGATTTCAATACTATGAAGAATGAAGGAACATCTAATGTGTGCAATGAAGCTGAGGAAGAAGAAGCAAACTTTGTGAGGAAACTGAAAAGGGGATTAAGAAAGTATAAAGGTAAGATGCCTTTTAAATGTTTTAAATATGAAAAAGTTGGTCATTATGCATCTAAATATCCTTTGGAGAAAGTGAAAATAGTAGCAAGGGTTGCAAGAGAAACAATTTCAAGAGGAATCTTCTTGCAAAAGAAGACTACAATTCCAGAGATAAGTAGATTACTACTCATCAGATGAGGAAAGAGGAGAATATCTATTCATGGCCAGGGTGATCTCAGATGGTTCAAACAAGACTGTGGATGAAGAAGAATATGAAGTTGAATTTGAAGGTGAACTTGTTTCTGCTCTTGAAGACTTGGATTGTGCAAGGAAAGAAAATCAAGAACAAAGAGCTTTGATTGAAGCTAAGACAATAGAATGTACAAGAATTGAGAAAGAAATTATCACTCAAAAGGGAGTTGGAGAAGGCAAATCTTGGAAGTATGGATGATGCTAAATGTGCATATATCATCATGCCTAAAGGAAGATCTCTTGATGCAAGGCAATTCTCCATGAATAGGTTCAATCGTGTTTTCTTTGGTTATTGTTTTATCTGCAACAAATTTGGTCATAAAGCTATAGATTGCAAGTCTAAAATGAATAAAAGAAATATTGTAAGTAGGAATTCTTTTGCTTCACTAGTGGATGTCAATGTGGTATGTCAAATGTGCAACAAGTTTGGACATATCACAAGATATTACAGGATTGGTTTGGCAAAATTAGAATCTCAGTTGATAGATGTCACTGAGAAACTAGAGGAAAGTGATTGATCCAAAAGATAGGAGACAAACAATGAAGTTGAAATTTCAATGATTGTCCAAACATCATTTCATGCTCAAGGTTAAACAAATATCTGGGTGATAGATAGTGGATGTACAAATCACATGACAAGTGATAAGAGCAAATTCATCAATCTTGGTAAGTGGAATGGTGGATTGGTTAGGTTTGGAGACAATTCATCTACAAAAGTCAATAGAAAAGGCACCATAAGTATTGATGGTAAATCTAAAACACAAGATGTTCTTTATGTAGAAGGTCTCAAGCATAATCCTCTTAGTGTAAGTCAAATTTGTAGCAAAGGATATAGTCTCACATTTCATGATCAAGGGTGTGTAATCAGAAGAGCAAAGTTTGGAAAATTGGTGGCACAAGGATTTAATATAGAAGGCAACTTGTATAATATAAATGGAATTAATGAAAGGACTTATCTTCTAGGACAAACAAATGAATGTTGGTTGTGGCACAAAAGGATGGGGCACATCAACTTTGACAATCTTGTGAAGATCAACTCCATGCAAGCAGTAAGAGACATGCCAAAGATCATCAAGCCTGTAAGCACCATATGCAAGGAATGTTAGATTGGGAAGCAGACAAGGATAAGTTTCAAGACCAAGGAGTATTCTACTACATGGCCATTAGAGCTGTTTCATACTAACTTGTACAGACCTACTAGGGTGAAAAGTCTACAAAGTGAGAGGTATTTTATGTTGCTCATTGATGATTTCTCTAGAATGACATGGGTTACCTTTTTGAAAGAAAAATCAAAAGCTTTCAATATATAGGTTCAATATTTTCAAGTCCATGGTTAAAAATGAAATGAATGCTAGAATCAAGTGTTTAAGGTCTGATAGAGGTGGTGAGTTTACATCAAATGAGTTTGAAGAATTTTGTGAAAAACATGGAATCAAGAACCACTATTTTGCTACTAGAACCCCTCAGCAAAATGGTGTTGCAAAGAGGAAGAATAGAACTATTTAAGAGATGGATAGGACAATTTTGAGTGAAGCTAAGCTGCCTGATATATATTGTCCAAAGAAGCAATTCACACTGCAGTCTACATTCTTAACAGAGGATAACTAAGAAGACATAGCACCAAGACACCTTATGAGCTATGAAATGGAAGACTGGCATCAGTCACACATTTCAGAGTTTTTGGAAGCAAATGCTACATTAGAAGAGATGAAGAAGGTCTTGGAAAGTTTGAATCAAGGGGAGATGAAGGAATTTTCCTTGGATACTCAACTACCAGCAAAGCTTACAAGTGTTACAACAAAAGACTGAGGAAGATAGTTGAGAATGAAAATGTTAAAGTGGATGAAGAGTCACATAAAATCATAGATGAGCAAGAAGACTGTTGGTTAGATAAACCTGCCTGCACAAAAGAAGAAGTTGAAGAAAAGGAAGAAACTCAAGAAAAGACTGCCAAGACTCCTGCCAAGTATGTTTAAAAGAATCATTCAGAAGATCGGATCATTGGAGACAAGAATGAAGGAGTACAAACAAGAAGAAGATTTTCAAGTTTTTTTTTTTTTTTTTAATGTTTTAATTTTTTGTATTGTATAAAATAGGATGTTTTTTTGTTCAATTCTACAAATCAATGTAACAAGATAAATTCGCATTTTTATTCTACAAGGGAGGAGGAAATCTTTGAGAGAAGAATTTTCAAGTCATATTTTACAAAGAAGGAGATGGGAAACAAAAAGACAAGACAAAATAAAACTACACGAAAGTATTTTGCATCAACTATAGAAAGATTGAATGAAGAAAGATTGTAAAAATATCATAAATAAAAACAAGGTATGCATATATTTTCTTTTCTATTTTTAATCTAGGTCATTTTATTTATGCTTAAATATATACATGTATTGATGAATCATGTAGTAGGATGTCATTTAATCTAGGTCCCTTGATTTATGCTTAAATATATACACATTGATTTCATGTAGCTAGGATGTCATTTAGTTTAAGTCATTCCTCATTCTTGGTTATAATCCCCACCCCTCTACCTAGAGATAACTACCTCTCTCTCTCAAGTTACCCACTCTCTTTACCTCTACCTCTCCCTCACTGGGGCCTCCCTAGCTATCTCTCTCCCTCTCAAACTCTCCATATCCCTCTCCCTCTCTCCAACCTTCTCTCTTCTTCCTTTTATACTATTTTTCTCACCTCTATCTTTAACAAGTGGGTTGTGTGTTAGTGAACCTACAAAGTGTGTCATGCTTCTAATTTCCAAACATTACCAAAAGGAACCTTTTTCTTGTGGTAGCTTAGATTTTGTCGCCATATAAATTATAGTTGAACCTCTTTAACAAGTAGCTACTAGATTAATTATCTTGTAATCTATAACTCCATTTAGAGCCAAAGGTTAGTCCTTAAAATTCTAGTCTCATCCTTCTTTTCATTAGTTAGTTCTCTAGAAAAAATTGTATAGGAAACTTTTCTTCTCATGCTCATCTTTAATGGAGATGATAGTACTTGTTGCACTAACTTAGAGAGATCTATATCTTTTATCTCATTTGATTTTCCTTGAATTCAAATTGAGCTTAATGAACTTCACTACCTTCAATCCATGGTGGGGTTTCTCTTCGCTTTAATCTTAGGCCTATTTTGCTACATTATGTTGCTACTTATAAAAGCCATATCTTTTCTTTACAAGTATTCTTATTTCATTTTAATCTTAAATATATTTGAATAAATGATTGTGTTATTTGTTAAATAATTCAAGGCTTTAAGAGCTATCTTACCATATTATGTATAGGAGATTTCATGTATATATCAAATGGTACATCTTGAATATTTGTGCACGCTTACACACTTATCCTAAATGGTATAACTACCTAAATGTATCTTGTACTCATATTTGTCACTTGTGTGCATGAGTCCATATATATCACTTGTGGTCATAAATATTAGTTAAATTACATGTACATGTATATTAATTTTTATGGTAGTTTGATCATATGGAGGCTCTTTAAAATATATCAAGACTTGGTTCACAAAATTAAATAAGTTTTCTTTGATATGTACTTCCTTAATGTGTGATATAGTAACTGGAGCAAATGCTTTTGAAGAACACATAGTTGATGTTAGCCCAGAGGAGGCCCAAGTGCAAACAATGGATGTTGGAGAGGGGTCAGGATCACTTCCTTTGATTGGTATGGATGAGCATATTAATCTAGCTAAAGAGGTGAAGGGAAAAAATTCTTATAGAATTTAGATCATTTACTTAAAATGGATATTGATAAATTGAAACATTAGGTTGGACAACCTAGACGTACTGATAGGAGGTCAATGAATAAAACTGCAAAGGAAATAATTGCTCATTTCGATAATCTTGATACACTTGGCTGAACCCAATTGTTATCAATTGTACTTCTTAGTAAGAAGCCAAATGAGCCATTACAATTGTTGGGTGTAGATTTGTCATTGAAAAAGGGGAAAGGTTCACACCTAGAAAAAGATATTGTTAAAAATGTTAAAAAAGGTTTGGCTTCCATTGGGAAACAATCTCGATCTGCGGATAAGTCCATTTCAAGAAGACTGATGTTGACAGGTATTTTAAGTGTAAAAAAAATCCAAAAAAAGACAATTGTCTTCAATTTCAACTGAGATTGGTTTTAGTAGAAAGATAATAACAAAATATGTGAAAAGGAGAAAATTATTGGATGATAGTACCTCAGAAGGCAATTGGGCAATTATGTATAGAGCTCCTCGATCTGACAGGATTCAAGATGTTGTTAGGAACATGATCTCAACCTTTTGGAAGGATAATGCTTGTGCTTCATCAAATAGTAGAGATGTTAACAAACACAGAATTGGACCCAATAGCTATGAACTACATACAAAACATTGGCTAGACATAACACAACATGAGATGTATGGGGACTTTTGTAATTCAAATCCAAATATAAAGATTGGGAAAACACTGTTTGAAAGGTTAAGGCCATATTATGTGAAGACAAACAAGGTTTTTGAAACTTGTCATTATCGTATTGAATTTGAACTCTACTATCAGGTGTTTCGAAAGATTTGTGAAGACAGTGATGGTTTTGTAAATACACCCCCTAAATGGGTAAGTAAGTTCATAGCATCCATCTTATGTGATAAATCAGATGATCATAATGGAACTGGTCAAATAAACTACATAAAAGGTCTTTGTGAGACGTGGAAATTTGGCTAAAATGCCTTTGAGAAATGAAGATATTGACCCAATGAAGTTGGTAAATTGCAAGAGTTACAAGTATATAAAGTTTCAAACAAAAAAATGGGAAAGAATCTACAAGGTTAGATTATGTAGAAGAGGAGATACCTATTGGAACATTTATGGAAAATTTTCATAAATTAATACAACCATATATACATCATGCTTTTTTTGCTAAGTGGCAAGCACAATAATTTCAAACATTAAGAGATACTTTCCCACTTGGAACAGTTTTATCAGTAGTCGACTTTGCATAAAAGTACTCTTTTGTACATCAAAAAGAGATTCAATCACAATATTACTTTTCAAAGCATATCACTATTATAGTGCATGTGTGTTATCAACATGCACAATTGAATTTGGATGGTGTTAAAAGTACATTTGAAGCACGAGTCATTAAGAAAGAATATCACTTTTATATTAGTGATGATAAAGAGCATGACACACATTTTGTACAACATTGCTTTAAGATTTTTTTGGATATTTGGCAAGCAAGGGTGTAAATTTTGAAAAGCATTTTATATGGTCAGATAGATGTGCATCACAATTCAAATCATCAAGGCCATTTTATGTGCTATGTAGATATTATCAAAATGATAATATACCACATGTTTGGAGTTTCTTTGAGAGTGGGCATGGAAAGGGTGAACATGATGGTGCAGGAGCTTGCATCAAATGTGCTCTAAGAAAACATCAAATGAATTATTCATAGGGAGATCGTATAAATGATGCACTATATGATGTTGTTTAATGGTGTAAGTCACACTTTACACCAAATGAGGTCGGTACATCTTCAAGAACAAACTGATACATTCCGCATAGAGTGTTTTGGGAGATATTAGGTATGTATTGTTTGAATTTATTTAATGTACTTTAAATATATATTCATTTATGGTATGTTTACATGAGTTTGTTTATTTTAGTTTGAATTTAATTATTTCTATTATATTCATAATGTACAATATAATAAATTTGTAGGTGTAGATCAATGCATGGATGCAAGAGGGTAGAGAAAACAAGATCTTTGCTTTGTGTCATGAGTACAGATAGCCAGACATGGACATTGTGCACTAGGGATTACTCTTGTTTTTGTTATGAGTGCATGTTGGGAGATTTTGAGAATTGTAAGAACCAACAACATGGATATGTCAGTGAATGGGAAAATGTGCCACTAGTTATTACCAACACATACAATGAAGATGATGATGAAAGTTTTGAATACATTCCTTTGATTTCAACTGACTATAACCATATTTCAGGATTGATTAAAAAAGGTATGTGTCTACATAAATATAAATTATATAAGGTATCTCTAAATTTTTTAAGTTACAAATTTTGGACATGTAAATTTGGTGCAGGAGATATTTTGTAGTCATAGCAGAGGCTACAAATATAGAAGACATTAGTTATTATTTATTGTGTTGCACATAAAAGAGGCAAAAGCTAATAAATCTAGAAACAAGTGATGGAATGATGTTTTCCACAAGTTTAACTTTATTTAATATATTTTTAAATAATTTTAAATCTGCTACATATGTACATGTCAAGTACCCCAAGATTGATTTAAACATTCAAGTTATATTATAATTTATGTTATGTCTTACCAAGCAATGATAATGCTATACATGTTCATAGATACATAGGTTACATTTACCTTGAAAATGTTATGTCTTACCGTGGAATGTTGTTTCCCATAGGTTCAGTTGTAGTGCAATGGACATATCTCAAACAAGTCAAGATTGTTCAACATGGGATTCACTTTATTGATTATCAACCTATATCTTCATACAATTTCAAACACACGTGGACGTTGTAAGTGGAGACTAGATAGTGATGATCATTAGAGAATATTAGATGTCATTGAAGAGCGAGATGAACCACTTGATGTGGTATGAAAAATATGGATGAAGAACTTACAATTTTTAATGTTTTGAAGACCTAAATTCACTATCTAGATCTATGTTCATGTATTAATTGTTTTACAATTTATGCAAGTTAAATTAATAGTTCTTTCATTGAACAAATTTTAAATTTCAACATGAGGTTCTTAATGTACAAATGATCTCTCTATTAGAAGTCATGTAGAGAATGCCCTAGATTTTATTCAAGCATGCACGATATGATAATTTTTGAATGCTTTTATTTAATGCTATATATTCTCTTTGAACATGATACAATACATACATATGCACTAGAGATGTCACAATATAAATTAAATTAAAATCAAAATTTTCAACATCAATGCACAAATCATCACTACACAAGTGAAAGTATCAACCTGTCATGTGATGACCTCACCATGATGGCCATACAAGAGGGTAGAGTTGCCTCTAACCATTTCATGATTGAACCTATGCAACTTTTTTAGCTTCACTAATTTCATAAGTTAAGTTTGAATTACAAGTTATTGTTTCAGGTTTAATTTTATGTGAGAATTTAGTGAGTATATGCAAATTGATTAAATACACATCTTTTGATATCTAGGTCATGTTTATTGTAAATTATTTTTAATAAGATGTGGTTATATGATTAAATGTGGTTGGGTTGGTGTCATATTTTGATATTATGATGCAATTTCAAGATGTCCAGAAATTCCTTGTTTAATTACATGTTTGGTTGGGTTTTATATGTTATGCTTCTTGACTATATTGTATTGTGTAAATACACTTAATGTGTTAATTGAGTGTGTATAGGCATATGTTTTCCAATGGTCATTAATTAGAAGTCACATGTAGAGAATGCCCTAGATTCTTTTTTTTTTTTTTTTTTTAATGTGCCTGGTAAACTTTTTAACGTGACCGGCGATGCTGGTGCGACACACCCTCCAGCTCCACACGAATGTTTTTTCCCGGAGCAATGAACCGGTGAGGCCACAACTGGGGGACCTCATCCCCTAGGAAGAACACTTCAAACCCGCGAGCTCATTGGCCCAGTGAAGGTGTAAAGCCTTGCGAGCTCGTTGGCCCAGCGGGGGTTTGAACTCTGGTGGCCACCACTACATCCTGAGCGACTTAACCACTGAACCATGCCATCATTGGCAGAATGCCCTAGATTCTTATTCAAGCATGCACGATATGATAATTTTTGAGTGCTTTTATTTAATGCTATATATGCTCTTTTAACATGCTGCAATACATACATATGCACTAGAGATGTCACTATATAAATTAAATTAAAATCAAAGTTTTCAACATCAATGCACAAATCATCACTACACAAGTGAAAGTATCAACTTGTCATGTGATAAACTCACCATGTTGGCCATACAAGAGGGTAGAGTTTCCAATCTAACCATGGTAATTGGGTACTATACCACAATCACCTTCTCTCATGAATTAAAACCCCTATGGAAAACTCTTAGAAAAAATGTTGTCAAATATGCTTATTGATAGCTTTTATGTTTTTATTTCATGATTGAGCCTATGCAACTTTTCTAGCTTCACTAATTTCATAAGTTAGGTTTGAATTACAAGTTATTGTTTCAAGTTCAATTTTATGAGTGAATTTAGTGAGTATATGCAAATTGATTAAATATACATCTTTTGATATCTAGGTCATGTTTATTGTAAATTATTTTTAATAAAATGTGGTTATATGATTAAATGTCGTTAGGTTGGTGTCAGATTTTATATTATGATGCAATTTCAAGATGTCCAGATTTTGATATTATGATATTAGGCATATGTTTCCCAATGGTAATTAAATAGATGGTAATATATCTATTTACACTTTTCATTTCTAAAAACATAAATTTACTATAATTTAGATTAGATTTACTTACAATTTTGTTTTCTATCTTTGTAATAAATTTGTTCTATACATTAGTAAGTAAAAAAGAAAAAAAATTAACTATATTAAATTATGAAAACAAACTTAGGGGTAGTTCAAAAATTTAAATCTTTTAAAGTAAGAAAAAGATCCAAGTAAGTAGAAACCACAAAGCATTAAAAATAAACATAAACACAAAGTTACAAACTAGATTTTTAGAAAAATTAAATGATCTACCACAGGTATTGGTAGCTAGATACATACTACAAACACAACTAATATGGTACTACATAGGTGACTAGATATAGAAGTCCACAAATAGCTACTATATACTTAACAACTAGATATTGCATGAACAACTAGATGTTATGTTCAACAATGAAGATAGTATTGCACTCAACAACTAGATATTGAATAAGCATGTGATAGTCCCTCTAACCATATCAAAGTATATCTCATGTCAAAGATATAAAAATTTATGTCCATGATATAAATGTATTGAAACATTTGAACATGTAATCAATTCCATTTAAAGTTATGTATCATCATTTAACTTAAATCATGTCCACAAAAGTATCATCAAACATGCAAATGTCTACAAATATGTGTTGCAAATGTAGATATAAATATCTACAAACATGTAGAAATGTCTACAAATATCTGTAGATAGAAATGTAGATGAAAACACGTAGATCTAGAGAAATGTCTGAAAACACATGTAGATAGAAATGTCCTCAAACATGCATAAATGTCCACAAACATGTAGAAATTTCCACAAACACACATGTGCAAATGTATCTATAGAAATGTCCATGTAAACATGTACAAATAGAAATGTTTGAAAACAAATATATCTAGAGAATATCTGGATAAACATGTCTAGGCACTGCTACCAATATCCTGGTCATCATGTCGGCTGTGAGTTGAGTGACCTGAGTCTGAGTGAGCATCCTGCTCTAATGGATGCACTGAGCCCTGGAGATAGTACAACACATGTACATAAAAGTGTACAAATTATGTTAAATTAGAATAATGTTAAATATATATATGTACATACACACATACAAATTATATGCATTTACACATTTAATTACATTATTTAAAAATTTAAAACTCACTTGTCCACTAACATTACTACCATCAGTTGAATCATGCATGTGTACACGGTCCGTCCCCAGACTAGGTGTAACATGAGCTAACCCCTACAATATATATTAAATTATAAATGTACAACATTAGGACTCTATCTAGCAAAGTAATAAATAACTTAATTTAATTAAAGTTCAAGTTTAAATCATGCATGAGTGCACATATGCATGTACATACCTATGTATCAGTTGTTATAGGATCCACTACAATGATTGTATCTGATGCCTCCTTGGATAGCTCAAGTAATGAAGAGTGAAGTGGACTATGCAGGCAAGTTGGCATTGAAGAGCTTGAATGTAGAAGCATATCCACATAGCCTAACGATCCCATCTGCAATTGCAACTCCTCAAGTGAATCTAGGGAGGGTTGAGATGTCTGATGCTTAACACGAGGGGTAGATGTATCTGCCTCTGTAGCAGCCGAATGATCTGTGGGTGGATCAGGATGTGGAGTACTACCAGGCACCTGATGAGAAGGTCTCACAGCCTAACTGGATCATGACCCAGTCTATGAATGGCAAGCTCTACCCACATGTTCTCTAACCTCGTGTAAAGGGATACAAATCTCTGATGCAATAAAAGAATATGACTCTAATAGGTCCTCAGAAAGACAACTCACTATAGTCTGAAGCATATGGTCTCCTATAAGACCATCTATGTCTACAGGTGAAGGCATAAGGATCAGTAGCATGATCCAATGGTCTGGATCATCCAAGACGACTCATCAAATATCTTCCCACACAATCAGAAGATATAATAAATGTGGCAGCTACAATATCACCAACACTATTGATTGCTTTACTTTGGGAAGCAATGACAACCTAATCAGCAATAGGGGCCAGGGCTGGGGAGATAGCAGGCATCCTCTCCCCAACCAAGGCCCTATAAACTAGAGCCTGTCGATCTAGTTGATAATAGGAATCTCTTGTTGATAACTGAGAGGGGGGGTGAATCAGGTATCTTAATTATTTTAACTTTTCTGTTCTTCTTTATCAACTAGTACATAATCAAAACACATAAGCTTAAATGAACATGAAAGTAGAAATAAACTCAGTACACATGACACAATGTTTTTGACATGGAAACCCTGTTAAGGGAGAAAACCATGGGGTGATTAACCCAAGAATGTATTCTCTGTTAGAAGAATAGAAATACAAAATGGCACTTGCCAATTAGGGCTCACTGCCTGAGCACACTGCTCACAAGAGGCTCACTGCCTACAAGAGACTCACTGTCTACAAGTTATAAAGAGAGTAACAAGATACTTGAACTGATGAGAAGCATCCACATATGCTAGAGTTTAGTTCTGGTTAGGCTCTGTATACTGATCTACTGCACTTCATTCTTCCTTTTCTTTTGTGCTGTTGTCCTTTCACATACCAGACCTGCCTTACTGCTTTCACACTATTCTTCTACTTTTGTTCGCACACAACAACATACAACACACACCTTCATATCCAAATCCATCTGGTATATATATCTGCACAACAAATTTTATCCTCTTTCTAGTCGGCATCCAGAATAGTCAATATTTTCCCAAACTCTAGTCTGGCGGCTGAATCCTTACTCACCAAGTGATGCGAATCAAGGAGATACTTAGAGAAGTCATCTAACATGTCAGCCAATCATGGATTATACCTTAAGAACCTTGATCACCATCAATATCTCATCCAGAATAATTTTGATGCTCTGTCAAACCTGACCCCAATACTTAGATACTCATATCTCTTCAGTGTCTTATCACCGGAGGCTCAATCCCTGGAATCTATCAGTCAAGGTATTCCTCTTGACTTCCCCAAGTCCACACTTTACAAAGATACTTCATCTAAGAGATCCGGACCTGACTGTCAGATCTTGCTGCATACTCTGTTCTTGGTCACCGGACCACAACATTCTTCAATCTGACTTCCGATATGAGCACACCATGTCCTGCGGATGGGTGGGATGAACTTTGTTGCCATAAATGACAACAATCATAAAACCATATAGTGTCTCTTGCCAACAATCTCCCCCTTTGGCATTGATGGCAACACTTAGTGAAAAATGACTAAGTGTCACACTATACTCCCCCTTAGCTGATGCTCTGTTCTTATATACATTTTCAGAGCTCCCCCTTAGCTAGACTCCTCATTTTTCACTGCTCTTCACTCCCCCTTTGACATCAATGGCAAAGGGTGGGGTCCACATACCAAAATTTCAAAAACAATCTATACTTAGCCGCATAAAACATATATACATGTTTTCCCTACATATACTAAAATATATCTGAAAAAGTGGTCTTTAGCTATACCACTTCTGTCGCCCAACTATTTTTCATCCTATCCAAAATTGAGATGTGACCACTCAACAAGAATGCAAAAGCTTTTGCCCTTTTTAGATCTATCGGATCACTGGTCCGGGCTATAGTCTGAGCATCACTTAGGGCCTCATGCATGGCCTCCAACTTAGGGATAACGATCCCTCTAAGTTCATTCAACCTACTTATTCTATTTTTCTTTTCCTTCTCAAGTTTCTTAATTTCATTCAAGGCTGCAATAGTCTGACATTCTTGATTGATTACGGGAGATGAGAGAGGATCAAAACTTTGAGACAAACTTAGTAGTTTATCTTCTTGCTCTTTTACTTTCTTATCAACATCTTTGGTCACTTTGGACCAGGATAAACAAAATTTATAAATACTTCCGCCATATTTGAGAGCATTTTCTAAACTCTTTATCCCAATATTCATAACTCTCCTGTTATTTGAGATTAGACAATGTACTTAGAGAATCTCTTGTCCAAAAATTCTTTCCTGACTTTCTCTTCTGATGCTTTCTCTAAAGAATAAAAATAAGTATTAACAAAATTTACAAGAGACTTTAGATTACCGGATGTGGATGTTGTAGGATCCTTTTGGAAGGATGGCATGATCTTTTCCAGTACACCAGATGCAGTTTCTATGAGCTCACAATCTTCCATGTGAGACTTCAACATTTTTTCTTTTGCCTTAGCTTGAGTGAAGGAAGCTAGTTTCATGGTTTGGACCAGAGAGAGAGGACCAGAGAGAGAGGACCAGAGAGAGGGAATCAAAATTGAATGAACCTTGAAGCAATTCCAGTTCATCAAATTCCATCATTTTTTTGGTCAACAACTCTTTGACTGCTTCTGTTGTGTCTCTTGCCGGAGACAGAATTTTCTCCTCTTCTGTAGCCTTACCACTATTATCTGTGGCCTTCTCTATTGGAGTTTTCTCTCCTTCTACAGCCTTACTACTGTCATCTTCTTTCTCTTTTGCTTCTTGACTAATCTTCTCTTGTACTCTTTCTTTTTATTTCAATCTAGAGTTTGTAGGGGAAACCAGAGGGGAGATGTTTGTTTGATCATGGACCTCTTCTTCTAGAGCAGAGGAATCTAAGTCCTTACCTTTTTGTTCACCTGTCTCCTTTACCTCTTCTACCACTATCTCAATAGATTCTTCTTCGTTATCCATTCCCAAGGGATCATCACTTAAATCCTCTACAATAGGAATATTGAATCTTTTATAGGCTTTTCGGAGGATTTCTTCTGTTTCTTTTGCCACTTTATCAGTTTCTCCAAGCATGAGCTGATTCATTCTAGCCTTACTCTAGAACTCATCCTTGCAATCTTTGAAGATCATATTCATTTGCTTCTAAGTGATTGAAGGAAAGAGCTGAATGGCTATCTGTTCTTGGATCTCAAGATCCTTTGCCCTAGCATTATTTTTTCTTATCTCTAATTCATTCTCTAGGCTTTTGGGAATGAGAGATATAATTTCAATAAAAGACTTATTGTATATGTTCAAGTACTTAACTGTGGCTTCCTCCAAGATCTTTCTATCTGCATCATTGTATGCATCATAGAATTTCTATTATTGGTTGCAGCTTCCCATCCATAGTAACTGCTTTAACTACATCATCTAAGGATAGAGTGGTGATGTAGAGGTAGGAGGACCAAAACTATCCTCAATAACATTAAAAAATAAAAGAACTAATCCAAATGCTTTGTTCAGGTTGAATAGAACATTAATACAGACTTTTCATCCAATTTTCATGAAGATCCAAAGGTAGGAGAGAAAGTTATGACTCTTTTCCCAAAACTACAAACCCTAGGCAGCGTTCAGACCTGCCCTCACCAAAATTGTAGTATCTCTCACAAAACTTAATGAAATTATACCAAACCAAAATAATTGTAAACTAGAAACACATATATTTCCAGCCATCTATTATATTCATCAATATGAGGCTGTACCAAGTCGTACCATGCATATTTTTAGACTGTATCTTCAGAAAATTAAACTCTGCAGACCTACCCTCAATAAAAATGCCATAACTTATTCAAATCTTAATGAAATTTGATGCAACAAAAAGAAATGGAAAGTAGACTCAATACTATTTCCAACCATATATGGTTTGCTCTTATATATGTCCGTAAAAAACCGTACCAAATGCTGTAATGGGACTGTTGCAGGAAAAATCAGAAAATTACAGTCCATAAAACACTCATATCTCCCTCAATATTGCACCAAATTCGATGAGACTTGAACCAAAATGGAGCTTATTCAGCCTAATTCAATATCACATTAATATTTTATAGGTTCCAGGCTGTACATGGCCATACAAGGCCTGGAACCGGAGAAAAAAATAGTTAGAACTGCAGAATAAGGGCTTAAAATCACAAGTTTTCAATCCAATTCACATCTATTCAATCACCCACAAATTTGTGAAGGTTACAAGGCCTTTTAAAGGCATTAAAACATGTCTCTTCAGTTCATAACTAATTTGGAGTGAACCAAGAGCCAAATGACTCTTCACCTTCCAAGTTTGCATCTTTTTTCTAATTTTACATTGACAACCTTTACATGGTTTGCAATATTTTGCATTTTTGAAACTCCTAATGACCTAAACACATAAAAATGACTTGATAAACCTCATTACAATGTGGAATCATACAAATTTAATCAAACTCAAAGATTTGTCCAGGGCAATATTATTTTGCCAAGGTGCTCCTGCACCAAGTGGGCCTTTCAACAAACTCTTCTACCATCTCTTCCTTGTCTTTACCGGTAGAGGGTTCACCAGATACTTTCTTCTTTTTCCTCATTTTCCTTACCTCCTCATCTAACTCAGTCTCTTCATCATCCTTCTGACTGATGTAAGACCTTGTGGCCTTAGTCTTAGTTCTTTTCTCTACTATACCAGATGATTTTGCTTCTAGTTTTGATGTCTTTGAGCTCTTATCAGTGGTAGGTGCAGAACTTTTAGAGGATCTGGTCCGGGAGGGTGCTTCTACCAGATCACTTTCCTTTTCTGCTTCTTCCTTCTCTTTCTCTACCCTTTCCATCTTCTCTTTGTTAGCATCAAGTGTTTCTTTTGATATGCCAAATCTTTTGGCAACATTTTCTACTTCTTTTCTCACTTTTCTCTTTATCTCCAGTTGTCTAAGTTCCACATGAATCTTTACACTCAACTCTTCAAAGGTTCCAAACCTTTCTGCCTTTGGATCCTTGGGCTGACTTAGCATGTGCTGAGCATGTAGCTCTACAATTTTCTCATCCACTTCATACCCCATAGGCATGATCCACACTGTTCTTGGTTCCACTGCCTCCATTAGGCACTGATCAATTTCTACCATAAAGCAGACTGTATTCTTATATTTTTCAACTAAGGATTTGGGAATTCTCTCTCTAGCTTGCATCATGTTTTGGAAGTTCTTAAAGTATCCCCAGAGTGCTATATTATGTGCATTGGCATCACCAATTCCATGTAGATAGTCTCTAATTTGAATTGCTACTGGTCTGTCATTCTGCCATATCCACCCATTAGATTCGGGTAGCTCATTCATGTAGTAGAAGAATAGACAAAGTATCAAGCCACCATATTTGAAGGAGTTCTTCTTATCCTTCTTTATCTTCTGCAGATTTTCCAAAAGTTGGTTTAGAAGGAGCTCACAGAGATCATAGTCAACATTCTTCCTTAACATTTCATAAGCAGTATATATATAGTAGTTCCAGATACTGAATTCTCCTTGCTGGAGTGATATATCTTATATCCAATTATCATTGATGCAAGCTTGATATCTGGATCTGTGATATCCTCAATAGTCATTGCTCTTTTATCAAACTTCGATCCAATAGCCTCACTTACAATTTAGTTTTTGACATATTTGAGTATAGGCATTCCACCAGTTGAGTGTAATCTGGTTACAGCCCTAATGGCATCCTTAGTGATCTTAAACGACCTATTCAACCACATGAAGTTGTCATGCATTCTGCTCAAAACATACCGAACCCATTCATCTTCTAGAAAAAAGGGGAAATGAATGCATTGTGTAAAATGTTTGTTCCAGATAGCCTTATACTATGGTTTGAGCTCAAATGAGTCATCAATTAACTGATTGTGATAGATATCCATTAGCTTGGATTCTCCAAACTCTTCAATATTCACATGAATGTAAACCCTAACATCTTCAACATGCAAAATACTATGCGGAATGCTAGAAAATGCACTTGAGGGATCCACTTCTAGAGATTTGTATGGATGCTTCTTAAACTTAGGGCGTGGCCTATCAGAAATCTTCACCACATTAGTAGCCATCTTTCAAAGATTTGCAAAGAGATATTTAAGAACGGAAAATACCTTTTACGCTTCTAGGTTTCACAGAGTGAGCCGGATCGATTGCTGGATGAATTGACTTCTGCAGATGATCTTTGATGGGCTTGAGGAAATTTGTTGCAGAACTCCTTTTTGCTTCTTCTTGAATGCATAATGAACAAATGTTTAATAAGAAAAGCCCTTATATTGCTCTGCAAACCCTAATACCAAGTTGCAATAAATGCTCAACTTAAGTCATTCCGGTTTGCCTTGTTTTACTTATTAGGATTACTTGATAAACTGAAACAATCTTGTTCTAAGCATCTTGCGGATCTTTCATATCTTACCCATAGTTTATTTAGATGTTTCTCTGAGAACCCTTTAATCCACAACTCTCCTTGTGCTAGTTCCGGCACCAATTAACTGGCTAGGGGAAAAATGTTTTTCCTTGTGTCTCCCCCTGAGCCAGAGCTCACGGAATATCAGCACCAGATTTTGGTGCAGATCCATCCCCTACATTTTCTATACTTCTCTTCACCCAAATCTTGTTCATCTCACTTTGAACTTCATCCGCATTCACTTTTCCTTTTCCTTTGTCTTGATTCTGATTAAGATGCACCGGACCCCTTTTGTCCTGATTCTTGCTTCTACAGAATTTGGCAATATGACCGGATCTATTGCAATTGTGGCAAACAACATTTCTTTGCATATTTGAATGATATGATCTTGATCTACATTGATTATCCATATGTCCCATTCTATTGCATACAAAACATCTACCATTGAATGAATTGTTCATTTGCATATTTCTGCATTCATGATATTTGTGACCATACCTTTTGTAGTTGAAACACTGTTCAGAGAAGGATGCATTAGTCTGATTTATTCTCTTTCTGCACTGATTAGCTTTATGACCAAAGTTATTGCAGTTTTGGCAGTATCCTTTGAAGGATGGATATCTTTGAGCATTAGGTTGCCTTACCGGAGGTCTTCTAGGCCTGTTCCTTGGATTTCCTAATCCAAAATTCTTCTGACTGGATCTGGAGCTTTCACCTTTCTCATATCCTAAGCCACTCTTGTCATCTACCCTCTTTTGGCTTTGAAGAAGGACTTCAAGTTAAGCAGAGCTTATCTTGAATTTTTCTTTGTATTCATTTGTTGTTTGAAGATCCTTTTTAAGGGTGTCTATTTGATCCTCAAGTTTTTCTTCGTTATCTCTAGCGTCTTCAAGATTAGATTCCAGATGCCTAATTATTTTATCCATTTTGTGGCAGTCTTCTAATTTCTCTTTAAGAGATTGTCTTAGATCATCTTCAGTTTTTCTTTTCTCTTCAATTTCTTGAGTGAATTTTATAACTCCTGATTCCATTTCATGTCTTACCATAATGATCTCTTTTGATAACTTTTCACATAACTTGGTTTTCTCCTTTAGGTCTTCATTTGTATCATTAGCTTCACCTTGACTTGCCAATTGCTGAAGTAGATCCTTTCTCTTTTTCATAGAGATACTCAGTTTGCCTTTTAGTTCATTTATGAAATCATCAGCCTGTTTGAGTCTTTCCTTCAATTCATTTACTTTAGAGTTAGATTACTCAAGATCATCTAAGGCAATCTGAAGTTGTTCCCTCATACCATACACATCCATTTGAATTCCCAGATCTTCCTCAAGCTGTTAGGCTCTGTTTGGAGGAACTTGGCTCTGATACCAATTGTTGATAACTGAGAGGGGGGGTGAATCAATTATCTTAATTATTTTAACTTTTCTGTTCTTCTTTATCAACAAGTACAGAATCAAAACACATAAGCTTAAATGAACATGAAAGCAAAAATAAACTTAGTACACATGACACAATGTTTTTGATGTGGAAACCTTGTTAAGGGAGAAAACCATAGGGTGATTAACCCAAGAATGTATTCTCTATTAGAAGAATAGAAATACAAAATGGCACTTGCCAATTAGGGCTCACTACCCGAGCACACTGCTCATAAGAGGCTCACTGCCTACAAGAGACTTACTGTCTACAAGTTATAAAGAGAGTAACAAGATACTTGAACTAATGAGAAGCATCCACATATGCTAGAGTTTAGTTCTGGTTAGGCTCTATATACTGATCTACTACACTTCATTCTTCCTTTTCTTTTGTGCTACTGTCCTTTCACATACCAGACCTGCCTTACTGCTTTCACACTATTCTTCTGCTTTTGTTCACACACAACAACATACAACACACACCTTCATATCCAAATCCATCTGGTATATATATCCGCACAACGGATTTTATCCTCTTTCTAGTCAACATCCGAAATAGTCAATATTTTCCCAAACTCTAGTTTGTCAGTTGAATCCTTGCTCACCAAGTGATGTGGATCAAGGAGATACTTAGAGAAGTCATCTAACATGTCGGCCAATCATGGATTATACCTTAAGAACCTTGATCACCATCAATATCTCATCCGAAATAATTCTGATGCTCTGTCTGTCAGTTCTTCCTCTGTCTACTCTGGCAAACTGGACCCCAATACTTAGATACTCATATCTCTTCACTCTCTTATCATTGAAGGCTCAATCCCTGGAATCTATCAGTCAAGGTATTCCTCTAGACTTTCCCAAGTCTACACTTTACAAAGATACTTCCTCTAAGAGATCCGGACCTGACTATTAGATCTTGCTGCATACTCTGTTCTTGGTCACCGGACCACAACATTCTTCAATCTGACTTCCAGTATGAGCACACCATGTCCTGCGGATGGGTGGGATGAACTTTGTTGCCATCAATGACAATAATCATGAATCCATATAGTGTCTCTTACCAACATCTCTATCGGAAACCCTACCCCTCCCCTGACCAAAATATGCTGGCAAATCCAAGTAGTTGACCTTGAGGCCCATATAAACCTCTCCATATAACTGCTGTGCAAAATATAAAGGAATTTGGTCATTATTGGGTTAACGACCATGAGCAACAAGAAAACATGGATATATCAAAGGGGCTATAAGAGGGTCTACACATCTAGTCACTTGGTAGTCCCTCACATTAGGCCTACCAACATAATATGGGAAACATTGGGATTTGATAGTCTCTTTCAAGATACTAAGATGAACAGAAGTAATAGAAACATCACCAGTAACCTCTTTCCACATCTGGGCAAGAATAGCAGCAAGAGTATCACCTGAATAAGCATGGGTATCTCCTAGTCTCTGCCTAATGTGATGCAAGCTAGATAAAATTGATTGACATGTCTCCCTATAAACCCCTGTTGTGTTGGGGTCATAAAGAACACCTATCAATCTCTGAATCTATACGCATAAATATAGAAGGTCCAGGAGGTGGTGGCGCATGTGCCATGATATATATATTGACCTAAATTTTTTGCAAAAAAATAAATTACTCATTCTAATGTACATGTGTGCACATCTAGTACTATGTATCTAAATTAATTTTAAAATTTAACATCCAAGCCAAGAACATACATTCTAGTTCACTAAGTGAAAAATAAATAAAATTTACATGTTTGAAATGTAAGTGATAACATGAAAAGCAAGTGCAATAACTTAAAGGACCACTTCAAGAAGGAAAGAATGATGGAGCCTTGCCAATCATAAGATGAAATTCAAGCTGAACAGATACTCAAGATCACTACTTCCCACAATAATGATAGGATGTTCAGGACTCCAAATCATTCACTTTATCTTCTCTTTTGATTAGCATGCCCCTTATATCTCTTTTGATTAGTAGATGATGTACCTGGTCTACACATAAAATTAAATTGTTTTCAAAATAGATGTATGCCAATAATTATACTTACATTTAACAAGTTATTTATAGGTCTCTATAGTTGCATTAGGATGGCCATGTTGAACCAATTCTCTACACTTGATGGTCCTGATATGTCTCACCAACATCATTGATCTAGTGGACCTACTTTGGAAGTTGTGGAACAAATGTATCAACATACACACCTACATCAGAGTAGATAGGGATGTTGTGTTACATGCTCGAGCCTATTAACATACAATTTCTTGCTTCTGACTTGTTGAGCTAGCTTATTCTTGGTGATTTAAGCTCGCCTATCAACATACAATTTCTTCTCTAATACATAGGTGTGTATGTTGATGTTGTTCCACAACTTCCAAAGTAGACATTAGTTACCACTTATGTTCGTGAGACATATCAGTCATCTTGTAGAGAATTGGTTCAACATGGTCATCCTAATGCAGCTATAGCTCCATATAAATAAGGTTAAATTGTAAGCATTGCTTCCCACAATAATGATAGGAAGTTCAGAACTCTAAATCATTTACTTTATCTTCTCTTTTGATTAGCATGCCACTTATATCTCTTTTGATTAGTATATGATGTACCTAGTCTACACATAAAATTAAATTGTTTTCAAAATAGATGTATGTCAAGAATTATACTTACATTTAATAGGTTATTTATAGGTCAAGCTATAGTTGCATTAGCATGGTCATGTTGAACCAATTCTCTACACTTGATGGTCCTGATATGTCTCACCAACATCATTGATCTAGTGTCTACTTTGGAAGTTGTGGAACAAATGTATCAATATACACAGCTACATCAAAGTAGATAGGGATGTTGTGTTACATGCTCGAGCCTATCAACATACAATTTCTTGCTTCTGACTTGTTGAGATCACTTATCCCTGGTGATTTAAGCTTGCCTATCAACATACAATTTCTTCTTTGATATAGGTGTGTATGTTGATGTTGTTCCACAACTTCTAAAGTAGACACTAGTTATCACTAATGTTGGTGAGACATATCAGTCATCTTGTAGAGAATTGGTTCAACATGGCCATCCTACATTTGCAACTATAGCTCCATATAAATAAGGTTAAATCATAAGTATAATTCAACACATCATTGTCTATTTCAAACAATTTAATTTTACGTGTAGACTATGTCATCTACTAATTTTTTTGAAAATTTGTACTTATAAAACCTTATTTATGCCTCTAGATAGTTGCATTAGGATGGCCATGTTGAACCAATTCTCTACACTTGATGACTGATATGTCTCACCAACATCATAACATGTGATAGTGTCTACTTTGGACTATGGAACAAATGTATCAACATACACGTCCTACATTAGAGTAGATAGGGATGTTGTGTTGCGCTCACCTATATCAACATACAATTTCTTTTCTAATGTAGGTGTGTATTATGATGTTGTTCCACAACTTCCAAAGTAGACAGTAGTTATCACTAGTGTTGGTGAGACATATCAGTCATCTTGTAGAGAATTGGTTAAACATGGCCATCCTAATACAACTATAGCTTGATATAAATAAGGTTTTGTAAGTATAATTTGAAACACGTAATTGTCTATTTCAAACAATTTAATTTTATTTACATAGACTGTGTTGAATTTCTAATAATTTCTTTTTTAAATATGCACATTTTTATGCGAGCATATATATATTTTAACACATATATGTTTTAATCTAGAAAGCTATATTTACCTATGTGAACCTTTCAATAACACGTATATTTGTGTAATAGAAGTTATAATTAAATAAATTAAGTACATTTCCAATAGCATTATCATATTCCAACACGTTTTAAATAGTTAAACAAGAGGGAAGATTTCATTTCTAAAATGCATGGATGATTATTTTCCTTTTTAAAATAGAGAGAGAGAGAGAGAGAGAGAGAGAGAGAGAGAGAGAGAGAGAGAGAGAGAGAGAGAGATTTTAACTTTTCCAAATCTACACATGTATAATGTCACATGTATCAGTGTAATAAAAATGAATACAATGTGTGCAATAAAATATTTAAGTCATTCCTACTCCATACACTTAAATCTTTCTTTGTGAACACACTTACCAAGGGAGAGAGAGATCATAAAGAGATTTGTTTTAAAATCATTATAGCACACAGGTTCAACAATTAAAGATATAAAATAATGAACATTACACACTAAGAACATGAATACAACCAATGACTATACAATACATTCATATATTTCCATGGTAACTCAATATGATTTATAGGATATCCAGTACAAAAAACATCACAAATATACATAAATACATGTAAACTACAAAATTTGTGTCACTATCTAAATAATGCTTCTTGGTATACTAGGCAATACCTAACAATCTCATTAAAAAATAAGATATAGTAGTATGTGAAGCATCACTTGTCTATTCACATGGTATAAAATATGGCATCTTGGATATCATGTATACTACTATAAGCAATAAATATCTATAATGTTGACTCCTCATGATTCCCAAAATAATTGATATTAATATCATTCCATGAATTATCTAGTATTTGTAAGAGATTATACTATCCATAATCTTGAATTCCCCTTTACCAAACTAATAAACTTGACATTTATATATGTAGTCCTTTGTATTTAATTCTCATTTATGACCAATAATTTCTTCCTCAAAAGTGTCAATGTCTTGTCCACTCTAATGTCTCTATCCATCCCTCCAATAGGATTTTCTCTAATCAAACTCTCTTGCATTGACCCTTATGATAAACATAAATATTATATCTTTAACAACAACCCATGTCAAGGATGAAGTAGTCCACTCACTATGTATCCTATCTTGACTTGAACTATATTTTAACATGCCTCCCCAAAATTGATATTGTGTTAAATAAAATTTCATCATTTTAAATCTTTTAACTTTAACTCTCATCTATGTGATCTCTCAATGTACTTCTCTTTCTCAACATATCTACTATGTAGCTATATTTACTACTCCTATGATTCAACACAAATTGGTAATTCTACAAAAATTTAAACCATTTTATGTGCTTCTAGTTCAAAATTTACATTGATTCTTGATAAATTACGGTGCCATGTGCCTAATGACCAATATACAAAAAAAACTTATTTGGCAACAATTAATACGTCTACTTATTCAATTTGCATAAATATTTAATAGCATAAATGTATAATCATAAATTGAATATTTGTTCTTTATGTCATTTAGCTTTCTAATAAAGTACATGACCACTAGTCTCCCCTCTTGGTTTAACATTGCTCTAGTTGTTTTATTGCTATATTAATCTAATGAATTATTTGAGAATGAAAATGTGATTTAGTGTGGTCACAAGCCTTTATTTAATTAAAGTCTTATGAAGAGTTACTTCTTAAATACTCATTGCAGGTGGTTGGGTTGTGATAAACCATTCCAAATTAATAGTTGTTTAGGTTAAAGCCCTCAAAGGTTGAGTTACACTTGTTATGAGCCTTATTGAAGTCTTGGACTTGTCTTGTGGGGAACCCACATTGGCTCATGAGATAATTATTATATAAAATTGATTTAATTCACATTGGTCACCCTTAGTGCTATGAGGAAATTAGTACATGATTGAGTTGAGGTTAACATTTCATTGCAATCATAACAATGTTGCACACTTAAAGCACTCTTGGGGTCATGACGATTGATCTAATTCTCAAACATTTATAAATTCCTAAAGACTCATTTCCAAGTTGTTTTATCATTGTAACCTTTTACTACAACATATAGATGCTAATCACTCAACAGGTATTTGTTTCATCATGAGATGATTTGACCATATGTTTATGTATGGCTCACTAGGTTCTAGTGGTTAACCCTATCTAGGTAATTGATATGTCAATTGAAGTAGTCCTAGCCAAAGTAAAATCATAAGACACTTTAATGTAGAATTACATTTGACCAACATCATCAACATCAAATTATCATCAATAACATTATTAATAACAATTGCATGTCTACATGTTAGAATTTTTTGGAAATGGATTTATATATATCTTTAAATTATTTTTAGCAAGTACCACCAATGGATTTCTATTGTCATATAACATGAAATAATTAAAATAAGATAAGGGATTTTGATACCTATCACATATTAAGTTGAACATGATACATCTAAACTGCATACAATAGTTACAAATTTTGAACTGGTTCTTTGCCTTTAGGTGCAAAAAGAGAGATTGGTTGTGTGGCTATAGACATCTCATTGTAATGAATATAAGTAATTCTCTTGTAATTTGTTAAGTTATTTAAGAGGCATGATTTCATAAATAATAAATGATCTTTTTTTACAAAGTTGTGAGCTATTGAATAGAATCAAAGTCTTTTAGCTATAGTCATTCATAGTTACATAGAGCTCAAGAGTAGTTTTCATGGAAAATAGATTTGTTTTTCATAACATGGCTCTCTATTATATGTTATCCAAATAGAGAGAACAGGTTATATGGTTGAGAAGGTGGCATGAAAAAACCCTAATTTGGATGCGAATAGAAATTCATGTGGGTGTTGTATATATGGTCTTGAATCTATAGTTCTAATTCAAACCTTGTTGGTTTAAAAAGACTTGTTATTATTGAGAGTCATATTTGAAAGTTTGTTCATGTCTTTGCATTTATAGAACTGAATTAGACATTAAAAACTAAAAATTCCCTAATTCACCTAGAAATACCATATACAAAGTAACCATGAAGATCAATGAAACCAAACATGCTCCTAAAGTAAGGGGAAAAGAGAATATGAAATAGCATAAGTACCAATGAAGCTAAACATTCTACCCAAGTTCAAGGGAAGAGTAAGCAAAAGAATAGAAACCATAGTTTGCCAAATTAGGGTGACAAACTTTAACAAACCCTAGTTTTCCAAATTAGGTCCATTTGACAAACTAAATTCATCTTTTCAAACTTTGATATTCTTTTCAAACTAGGGTTTGTCAAATTAGGGTGACAAACTAAATTCATCTTTTCAAACTTTGATATTCTTTTGAAACTAGGGTTTGTCAAACCCTAGTTTTGAAAACTAGGATTTGATAGTTCTTTAACTATCTCAAGCAAATTTTCTATATTTTATGAAATTTTTCTATATTTTATTAACTGTAAGAACAAACCCTAGTTTGCCAAACTAGGGTTTGATAGTTCTTTAACTATCTCAAGCAAATTTTCTGTATTTTATGAAATTTTTTTATATTTTATTAATTGTAATGACAAACCCTAGTTCAGAAAACTAGGGTTTGATAGTTCTTTAAAGAATTTTTTTTGTATTTTATTGACTGTAATGGAATGATATTTTTTTCTAATGGAAGCCCCTGTTGACAAGCATATGGGGCATTGAAATGTTGGCAAGCATATACATGAGTTCACGACAAGCATCCATTTCAAATGGCACTTGCATATACATAGAAAAGGTGGCAAATTTATGCACCTATGGGCTCGACATGTATGCTGATGTAGGGTCTTTGCCTATTGCAGAGCTTCCACCAGTCCCCTTCAAACCTATTCCCTTCATCCAGGTTCCCTATCACCTTCCTCCGTGGGTGCCTGTCGCCTTCGTCTGTGGCTTCCTTTCATAGTTGCGCTCTCAAATGACAAAAAAACTATCATTTGAGAGTTTTAACCTATTTTTTTTAAAAATAATAAAATAATGCCTGATCGAAGGCATTTTTTTATTGTTTTAATTTGGTGCTCAATTACCTTCATTCAAAGATGTCCTTCGAATGAAGGTTCTACTATTTTAAGTTTTTATTCAGCCGACAAGACCTTCGTTTGAAGAAAATACCTTCGAACAAAGGGCCTGCTAGAGATTTTTTGGCACCTTCAATTTTTCTTCGTCCACAAAAGTGTAACCCACTTGTGGGTTGACCCAAGAACAAATGAACAAGTAAGCTTTTCTTTACTATCAAGAGTGGAACCTAAAACCACTTGTGGGTTGACCCAAGAACAAATGAACAAGTAAGCTTTTCTTTACTATCAAGAGTGGAGCCTAAAAATTTTGATGAGGCTAGCAAGGATGAAGGATGGATACAAGCTATGGAAGAAGAACTAAATCAGATAGAGAAGAATCAAACTTGGGAGTTGGTGCCAAGGCTTGCAGACAAGAATGTGATAGGTACAAATGGGTATTTAGGAACAAATTGAGTGAAGATGGAGAAGTGGTCAAGAACAAAGCAAGGTTGGTTTACAAAGGTTATTCACAAGTTGAAGGTGTTGACTATGAGGAGACATTTTCTTCAGTAGCAAGGATGGAAGCAATCAGAATGGTTCTTGCATTTACAGTACATAAGGGATTCAAGGTATAGCAGATGGATGCCAAATCTACATTTCTGAATGGTGACTTAGAAGAAGAAGTCTACATAGAGCAACCTAATGGATTTTAGTTATCAGAAACCCCAAACATGGTATGCAAACTTGGTATGCAAACTTAAGAAGGCTCTGTATGGTCTCAAAAAAGCCCCTAGGGCTTGGTATGCAAGGTTGGATAAGTACTTACTCCAATAGGGTTTCAAGAAAGGTACCACAGATAGTAATCTTTACATCAAAATTGAAGGTGAACAAATTCTAATTGTTGTTGTATATGTTGATGATATAATCTTTTGTGGATATGATGAGATATGTAAGAAGTTTGTAGAAGAGATACAGAAAGAATTTGAAATGTCTATGTTAGGTGAGCTATCATTCTTTCTTGGACTCCAAATTACTCAATCAAATGATGCAATCTTCAGTTCTCAAGAAAAGTATGTTAAGGAGATGTTGAAAAAATTTGGCATGGAAGACAACAAACCAATGAGTACTCCTATGGTAATTGGTTTCTATTTGAGTAAAGATGATGAGTCACCTGAAGCTAATCAAACTCTATATAGTTTTATGATTGGGTGCCTACTATACATAACAACATCAAAGCCTAACATTATGCAAGTTGTGTGTTTGGTTGCAAGGTTTCAAGCAAATCCTAAAGAAACACATGTGAAGGCAGTCAAGAGAATTTTTAGATATTTGAAGAGCACTCTGAAATATGGGTTGTGGTATCAAAAAGGTGATGACTTTTCCTTAAGTGCTTATACTGATGTAGGTTGGGCTAGTAGTGTTGATGATAGAAGAATTACCAGTGGAGGAGCTTTCTTTTTGGGAGACAGGTTGGTTTCATGGATTAGTAAGAAGAAGGATTCAATGTCCTTATCAATAGAAAAAGAAAAGTATATAGCCATAATAGCCTGCTACACTCAAGTGTTGTGGATGAAGAAAACATTGAAGGATATCAAGATAGTATATGATGAGCCCATTCCTATTATGTGTGACAATACAAGTGCCATCAATATTTCAAAGAATTTAGTGATGCATTCTACAGCCAAGCATATATCTATTAGGTATCACTTTTTGAGAGTGAAGGTTGCAAATCAAGAAGTTAGATTGGAGTATGTGTGCACAAAGGATCAGGTTGTAGAAATATTTACAAAGGCACTTTCTAAGGACACATTTTAGTATCTTAGACAAAAGTTTGTTGGCAAGAGACACTATATGGATTCATGGTTGTTGTCATTGATGGCAACAAAGGTCATCCCACATATCCGCAAGTCATAATGTGTCTCTACCGGAAGTCAGAATAAAGATTGTTGTGGTCCGGTGAACAAGAACAGAGCATGTGGCAAGGTCCGACAGATTGATCCGGATCTCTCAGAGGAAGCGTCTTGGTGCAGTGCGGATTTGGGGAAGTCAAGAGGACTACCTTGAGTGGTATATTCCAAGGATTTAGCCTCCGGTGATGGACAAGGAAAAAGATATGAATAGTTGAGTACCGGATTCCTGAGAGATAGTGAAAACAGAGGAAGAACTGACTGACAGAGTATCAGACTACTTTCCGGATGTGTTACTATTGATGATAGAGGTTGTGAAGGCATGAATCATGTTTGGCCAACATGATTAATGATATCTACAAGTATATGCTTGATCCGCATTGCTTGGTGAGGAAGGATTCAGCCGACAGAACAAGAGTTTGTAAGAAACTAGACTGTTCCAGATGCCGACTAGAAAGGTGATGAAATTACTTGTACGGATATATATAGAGGATGGATTTAGTTGTGAAGGGTGTGATGGTGTGAAGATATATGCGAAGAAGTACAGAACAGAGCAGAAGTAGCAAGAAAGATCCGATATGTGAAAGGATAGCAGAATAAAGAACAAAGGAAAGATGAAGTGCAGCAGATCAGTGTACTGAGCCTAACCGGAACTGAACTCCAGCATATGCAGATGCTTCCAATCAGTTCAAGACTGTGATTCTTATCACTTTGTAGACAGTGTGTCTTCTTGTAGGCAGTGGGCCTCTTGTGAGCAGTGTGCTCGGGCAGTGAGCCCTAATTGGCAAGTGCCATTTTGTAATTTCCTATTCTTCTAACAGAGAATAATTTTGGGTTAATCACCCCGTGGTTTTCTCCCTTAACAGGGTTTCCACGTCAAAAATACTGTGTTATGTGTTTTTTATTTCATGGTAATGTTTTTGTGTTTGATTCAATGCTGCATCAATTAATAAGAAACTCCAATAAGGGAAATAATTAGGATAACTGATTCACCCCCCCCCTCTCAATTATCAATAATTGGTATCAGAGCTAAGTTCCTCCTAATAGAGCCTAACAGCTTGAGGAAGATCTGGGAGTTCAAATGGATGCATATGGTTTAAGGGAGCAACTCAAGACTGCTCTTGAGGATCTTGAACAGTCAAATTCTGAAGTCAATGAATTAAAGGAAAGACTCAAACAGGCTGATGAATTCATGAGAGAATTAAAAGACAAATTAAGTCTCTCTATGAAAAAGAGAAAGGAGCTGCTCCAACAGTTGGCAAGACAAAGTGAAGAAAGCAATACAAATGAAGAATTGACTGAGCAAACCAAGTTATGTGAAAAGTTATCAAAAGAAGTCATTATGTTAAGACATGAAATGGAATCAGGAACTATAAAGTTTACTCAAGAGATTGAAGAAAAAAGAAAGGCTGAAGACAATCTAAGACAATCTCTTAAAGAAAAATCAGAAGAATGCCACCAGATGGATAGGATTATCAGACATCTTGAATCTGATCTTGAAGATGCCAAAGATAATGAAGAAAAACTTGAGGATCAAATTGCCTCTCTCAAAAGAGACCTTCAAACAGCAAATGAATATAAAGAGAAATTCAAGATAAGTTCTGCTCAACTTGAAGTTCTTCTTGGAAGTCAAAAGAGGACAGATGACAAGTATGGTTTGGGATATGAGAAAGGAGAAAGCTCCGGATCCGGTCAGAAGAATCTTGGATCAGAAAATCCAAGGAGCAGGCCTAGAAGACCTCCGGTAAGACAGCCAAATGCTCAAAGATATCCATCCTTCAATGGATACTACCACAGCTGCAACCACTTTGGTCACAAAGCTAATCAGTGCAGAATGAGAATGAATCAGATTAATTCATCCTTCTCCGGACAGTGCTTCAACTGCAAAAGGTATGGACACAAATCCCATGAATGCAGAATTATGCAAGTAAACAAATCATTCAAAGGTAGATGCTTCACATGCAATAGAGTAGGTCATATGGCTAATCAATGTAGATCAAGAGGATATCAGTCAAATATGCAAAGAAATGTTATTTGCCAAATCTGCAATAGGTCCGGTCATAATGCTAAAGTCTGTAGAAACAAGAATCAGGGCAAAAGAGGTCCGGTGTATAATCAGAATCAAGACAAGGGTAAACAAAAGATGAATGCGGATGAAGTTAGGAATCAGATGAGCAAGATTTGGGTGAAGAAAAGTTCAGAGAATGTAGAGGTTGGATCCGCACCAGACTCTGGTGCTGATATTTCTTCCAGAAATTAAAAAGTGAGCTCAGGCTCAGGGGGAGACTCAAAGAAAATCCTGTTCCCCCAGCCAAACAAGTGGTGCCGAATGTGGCACAAGATGCGGATTAAAGGGTTTGCAGATATGAGTCTTGAGATGCTTCAGTCAAGTTTTCAGAGGTCCGCATGGAGTTATGAAGAAGCTGTGATCGATCAAATAAGACCTGATCAGGGAGATGCTCCGGTATGACAAAGGATTACAAAAAGGTCCGGAGAGATCCGGAAGTGCACTATCTTGTTCTGCGGATTGGACAGAGTGTTTGGGATGTTCTTGTAATATGTTACCTCGATTTATTCATGATTGAAAGATCCGGATGATATTCGCAGATCAGGACTAATCCGGGATACTCCAAGCTATCCAGACAAGGCAAACCAGAATAATGTAGGTGAAGCATTTATTGCAGACAGATATTAGGGTTCGCGGAGCAATATAAGGGATTTCTCAAAAGTCATTTGCTCATTCTGCACTCAAGAAGAAGCGAATAGTGGAGCTCTGCAACAAGATTCATCAAGCACACCAAGGATCTCCTGCCGAAGTCATTGCATAAAGAAATCAATCCAATCACTCCGTGCAAATCGAAGGCGCATAAGGTATTCTCTGTTTTTCATTACCTCACTGCAAATCTTTGAAGAATGGCTACTCCAAATATAGTTAAGATCTTTGATAGACCTCGCCCCTCATTCAAGAAACATCCTTACAAATCATTGGAGGTAGATCCACTAGGAGCCTTCTCTAGTGTTCCTCATGGTGTATTGCATACGGAAGATATTAGGGTTTACATCCATGCGAATCTTGAAGACTTTGGAGAATCAAAACTGATGGATATCTATCACAAACAATTGATAGATGACTCCTTTGAGATCAAACCTCAGTATAAAGCCATCCAGGACAAACACTTTGCACAGTGCATTCATTTCCCCTGTTTTGAAGAAGATGAATGGGTCCGGTACGTACTAAGTAGAGTACATGACAACTTCCTATGGTTGAACCAGCCCTTCAAGATCACCAAAGATGCAATTAGGGCTGTAACCGGTCTGCACTCATCCGGTGGTTTACCTGTTCTCAAATCTGTCAAAAATCAGACAGTCAGTGATGCAACCGGATCCAAGTTTGACAAGAGAGCTATGACAGTTGATGATATCATTGAACCGGATGTCAAATTTGCAGCTATAATAATTGGTTACAAAATCTATCACTCCAGTAGGGAAAATTCAGTACCGGGAACTGCAATCTACACAGCCTATCAGATGTT
The DNA here is from genome assembly GCA_027924645.1 of Cunninghamia lanceolata. Taxonomy (NCBI): domain Eukaryota; kingdom Viridiplantae; phylum Streptophyta; class Pinopsida; order Cupressales; family Cupressaceae; genus Cunninghamia; species Cunninghamia lanceolata. The sequence continues at coordinate 210,005 of BSBN01000135.1, read as the reverse complement.
AAAGGAGAATGCAGACTATGACTTGTGTGAGCTTCTAGTAAACCAACTCTTTGAAAATCTGCAGAAGATTAAGAAGGACAAGAAAAACTCCTTCAAATATGCCAATCTGATCCTTTGTCTCTTCTTTTACTACATGAATGAGCTTCCCGGATCCAGTGGATGGATATGGCAGAATGACAGACCGGTTGCCATTCAAATCAGAGACTATTTGCATGGACTTGGGGATGCAAAAGCAAGAAATACAGCTCTATGGGGTTACTTCAAGAACTTCCAAAGCATGATGCATGCAAGAGAAAGAATACCCCAATCCCTTGTTGAAAAATACAAAGACACAGTATGCTTCATGGTAGAAACAGATCAGTGTCTGATGGAGGCAGTGGAGCTAAGGACTGTCTGGATCATGCCTATGGGGTATGAAGTGGATGAACAGATAGTAGAGCTGCATGTTCAACACATGCTAAGCTAGCCCAAAGATCCTAAGGCAGAAAGGTTTGGAACCTTTGAGGAACTGAGTGTAAAGTTACATGTAGAACTCAGGGAACCGGAGATAAAGAGGAAGGTAAGAAAAGAAGTTGAGCATATTGCTCAAGGCCTAGGCATCTCAAAAGAGGCACTTGATGCCAGCCGGGAAAAGAGGAGGAAGGCTGAGGAAGAAGAGAAAAGTAAAGAAAGTGTTCCGGTTGAAACTCCCACCTGGACCAGATCATCAAAAAGATCTGCACCTCCCTCAACCAAAAGTTCAAAACCGGAAGTCCAGGCATCCGGTAAAAGATCCAAGACAAAAGCCACAAGGGCTTATAAAAGCCAAAAGGATGAAGAGGAAACAGAGTCAGATGAGGGAGTAAAAGAAATAAAGAAGCAGAAGAAGAAAGGATCCGGTAAACCCTCCTCAGGACAAGACAAGGATGAAATGGCAGAGGTATCTGTTGAAAAGCCCACTCTGTCTCTAGAGAATGTAATCAAGTCGGTCACGGTGGATGGAAACCTTCAACCAATGACTGAATCTTATGATGACTTCAGTGAGGCTGACCAAAAGACTCTGCAGGAAGCCACAGTCAAATATCTGAACATATATAATAAGGCTTTCATTGAGATCATATCTCTTATTCCTAAAAGCCTAGAAAAGGAATTGGAAGTAAGAAAGAACAATGCTCATGCAAAAGATCTTGAGATCTGGGAGCAGATAGCTATTTAGCTATATCCTCAAATTGATCCCAAGACAATGAACATAATCTTCAAGGACTGCAAAGATGAGTTCAGAAGTAAAGCCAGGATGAATCAACTCATGCTTGGTGAGACTGACAAAGTGGCCCAAGAGACAGAAGAGATCCTCCGGAAGGCCTTCAAAAGGTTCAATCTTCCTGTTGTAGAGGACTTAGGTGCAGAAACAGCTGCGGATTTGGAATCATCTGTTCCGGAAGAAGTGGGCCCTGAACATACAAGCATCTCTCCTCCGGTTTCCCCTACAGTCTCCGGATCCAAAGAAGAAGAGCAATTACAGGAGAAGGAAGCAGTGGTGAAAGACAAAGAGGTTGACAGTTCCAAGACTGCAGAAGAAAAGAAACATTTGTCTTCGGCAAGAGACACTGCACAAACTGTTCAACAATTTTTGAGCAAAGAAACTTTAGAGATTGATGAACCAGAGCTTCTAAAAGGCCCATTCGACTTTGACTCTCTCTCTCTGGTACAAACAATGAAGATAGCTTCATTTGCAAATGCCAAGGCAAATGAAAAACTCCTGAAGTCTCATATGGAAGACTGTGAGTTGATAGAGGCTGCTTCCGGAGTACTTGTAAAGATTATGCCATCAATCCAGATAGATCCGACAGCCTCCTCTTTCGGTAATCTAAAAACCTTAGTCAGCAGTGTTGATACACATTTTGATTCTCTAGAAAAATCAGCTGAAGAAAAGGTCCGGAAGGAATTTTTGGATAAAAGATTTTCAGAAGTATTAGAATTAATCTCTAAAGATAGGAAGATTGTGAGCATTGGAATAAAGAGCTTAGAGAATGCTCTTAAGGATGGCGGTGACATCTACAAATTTTGTATATCCTGGTCAAAGGCAACAGCAGCAATTGATAAGAAAATAAAAGAGGAACAGGACAAGCTACAAAGCTTATCTCAAAGTTTTGATCCTCTCTCTTCCTCCATAATAAATCAAGAATGTCAGACTATTGCAGTCTTGAATGAAATAAAGAATCTTGAGAAGGAAAGGAAGAACATCACTAACCGGATGGGAGAACTTAGACGGATTATAATCCCTAAGTTGGAAACTATGCATGAGGTCATCAGTGATGCTCAGACCACCGCCCAAACAAAAGATCCGACAGATCTCAAGCGGGCAGAAGCTTTTGCATTTTTGTTGAGTGGTCACATTTCAATTTTGGATAGAATGAAGCAAAGTTGGGCTACAGAAATGATCCAATTGCAGACATCCTTTGCAGACATTCTTCAGTATATGTGAGTATGTAAATATGCGGCTATGTATAGAAAATTTTTGAAAATTTTGGTGTGCGGACCCTACCCTTTGCCATTGATGTCAAAGGGGGAGTGAGGAGCAGTGAAAAATGAGGAATCCAACTAAGGGGGAGTTCCGGAAATTGTATATAAAGACAGAGCATCAGCAAAGGGGGAGCATAGTGAAAACACTTAGTCATTTTTCACTAAGTGTTGCCATCAATGCCAAAGGGGGAGATTGTTGGCAAGAGACACTATATGGATTCATGGTTGTTGTCATTGATGACAACAAAGGTCATCCCACATATCCGCAAGTCATAATGTGTCTCTACCGGAAGTCAGAATAAAGATTGTTGTGGTCCGGTGAACAAGAACAGAGCATGTGGCAAGGTCCGACAGATTGATCCGGATCTCTCAGAGGAAGTGTCTTGGTGCAGTGCGGATTTGGGGAAGTCAAGAGGACTACCTTGAGTGGTATATTCCAAGGATTTAGCCTCCGGTGATGGACAAGGAAAAAGATATGAATAGTTGAGTACCGGATTCCTGAGAGACAGTGAAAACAGAGGAAGAACTGACTGACAGAGTATCAGACTACTTTCCGGATGTGTTACTATTGATGATAGAGGTTGTGAAGGCATGAATCATGTTTGGCCGACATGATTAATGATATCTACAAGTATATGCTTGATCCGCATTGCTTGGTGAGGAAGGATTCAGCCGACAGAACAAGAGTTTGTAAGAAACTAGACTGTTCCGGATGCCGACTAGAAAGGTGATGAAATTACTTGTGCGGATATATATAGAGGATGGATTTAGTTGTGAAGGGTGTGATGGTGTGAAGATATATGAGAAGAAGTACAGAACAGAGCAGAAGTAGCAAGAAAGATCTGATATGTGAAAGGATAGCAGAATAAAGAACAGAGGAAAGATGAAGTGCAGCAGATCAGTGTACTGAGCCTAACCGGAACTGAACTCCAGCATATGCAGATGCTTCCAATCAGTTCAAGACTGTGATTCTTATCACTTTGTAGACAGTGTGTCTTCTTGTAGGCAGTGGGCCTCTTGTGAGCAGTGTGCTCGGGCAGTGAGCCCTAATTGGCAAGTGCCATTTTGTAATTTCCTATTCTTCTAACAGAGAATAATTTTGGGTTAATCACCCCGTGGTTTTCTCCCTTAACAGGGTTTCCACGTCAAAAATACTGTGTTATGTGTTTCTTATTTCATGGTAATGTTTTTGTGTTTGATTCAATGCTGCATCAATTAATAAGAAACTCCAATAAGGGAAATAATTAGGATAACTGATTCACCCCCCCCCCTCTCAGTTATCAACAAAGTTAGGGGTTGTTACCCCTCCTTCTAACTAGATGCATAGTTGGTGCATCTATCCAAGGGGAGTAGGTAAAGACACATCTTTATCCCTAGATTGATGGAGGCTACCTCTTAGGGGGAGCAGGTAGTTAAGAAGATGAGAAGGATGACAAGGATTGATTGGTTAGGGAGAGTTGACAATTAAGGAACAGTGAAAGGAAAATGCAAAATGGGGGAGATGAAAATAGATTAGTTCAGAGAAAGACCATATGCCCTTTGTTCTTCATGTCAAAGAGGGAGAAAATTGCATATCAAGTTAAGTTTTGCCATCAATGCCAAACGAGGAGATTGTTGCATGTGTGTTGTCATTGATGTTAATAGTGTTGTGTTATGGAAGGTTGGAAGTGGAAGTGATGTTAACAGAGATGATGTCAATAGTGCTATGTTGTGCTGATCAGTGTTGGTGATGCCAAAGAGATATTGTTGCAGACAGAGAAGCAAAGCGATGAATGTATGCTGAGGTGATCAAAGATAAATAAATGAAGTTGTAAAGAGAAGGGTAAGGTGATGGAAGTCATGTACTATGCCTTGGATCAGTATCATTTGTACATAGTTGTACCCTATCTTCTGAAGTTCATGAAGAGGTGAAAGTTGTATGCTGATATGAAGAAGTTGCAGTTTCTTGTTGAAAAGAGTTGTGATTCGTGTATGATGCTTTAAATGATGTATCTAGTGTGGTTAATATTGTATTCATTATTTCTTGAGGAAAATCATTTCTTTATCTTTGAAAGAAAGTTCCAAGAAGTCCAAGGCAATAGAAGTTGCACAAAAGAAGCTCAGGAGAATGCTCCACATTTGATAGTAAGGCCTTGTGGTTTGGAAGTTAGACAGAGATAGGTGTGAATAAGCTATGTTCCTAATTTCAAAGCTTGGTAGTTACCATAGAAGATTCTAGAGCTTGCAGAGTGAAGACAGTGATTTTGTGTTGGTGTAGTCAGAGAAGATCTAAGGAATGCTCCACATTTCTCTACATTAGATGTGATGTTACAATTTGAAAGATAGTCAAATACAAATGAGAAGATGATATATTCAAGTTTTAGATGATAAGTTGTACCATAGAGGTTCTTTGTAGTCAATAGAGCAAAGACAAATCTTGTTGTTGATTAGGGTTTTTGGAGGAGAAAGCAAAAGCCACTACATTTCACAGCTGTTGTCAATTAGGATTGCACCCGTGATGCAAAGTTGTGATACTCAACAATCCTTCGAAACATGGGATCAAACTCAGGCTGTGGGTGACCTATGTCAAGTTTGAACCTCCAGATTATGGGTCGGTTCACTTAAAATATTCAATTGGATCTATGACTTTGATGTGGAAAAGGGTAAAAAAGGATCTTTCTAAAAGCAAATAAAACTATAAAGGTGTGGTGATGCACCTAATAATGATGAAAACTTGGCAATCTAACTCACAATAGATCTTAGAAAATCTATCCACACAACCCAGTTTCAGAAAATTGATCACAAAAATGTTTATAAGGGAGGCTAGAAAATATTTATGTTTTGAAGGAAAAGGAGTTTTTTCACAACATAAAAGAAAGGCTTTCCAATTGTATAGCCTAAGACCTATGATTTTCAAAGCTATCTAACACAAACAAGTACTAATGAGACAATGATTTTAAATGTTCTAATGTTAAACACAATAAAATCTCATCAAATCACTCATACAAGTTGTATTAATGGAAGGTAGATACTTAATCAAACTGAAAAATAAAGGAAATAATTGCATAAGACAAAGCATAGAACCTATAACCTACTGTAACCTCTATAAATCTGCAAATAAGTGAGTTACAAAACCTCTTTCTCTCTCAAAGTGTAAAGAGCAAAAAGGCAAGAACTAAAAAATGAGTTACAAATAAACTCTATCTCTCAATGTGTAAAAGAAAAAAGAATGCAAGAACTAGAAAAACCTAAGTTTTTCTTATAATTTATAGGTTGCTCTCTCCAAGAGGCATGAAGAAATCAACTGTAGTCAACTGCCTCTAAAAATAAGTTCTTTAATTTGATCCACGAGCAAACAATGAAATCCCTAAAAATAAGGGTCAAAACTGCCTCAAATGAGCAAAAATAGCTCCAAACTGCTAGTCCCCATGTGTTTGATCCAAGAGTTCACCCATTTTCTCTATTTCAACCTCCAAGCCATGCAAATAGACCTCAAAAGTCCTTAGTCAACTTAACTCCTCCATCTTGCATGATTTTGCATGTGTAGATCATGTGGGAAAATAATAAAGTAATCATTTGCATGACTTACTCTATTATGAGTTTCAACAACTTGTGACAAAATAATAGAGTAATTTATAAAATATTAATTTATTAATTTGTTTACATGATATATAGTTGTAAAATCATGAGGAAATGGAAGAAAAAAGAATACACCTTATCTCTCCATTACATTGCAAAAGAAAAAAAATCTAGTTTGCATTACACAACTATATCCATCTACCCTCATATTGCATATCATCCTTACCATATCTTTGCCTTGACTATATCTTCTTGTCTTGAATTTGACTATCACCTTTCATCATATTCATTGCATTTAAAATCACCATTTGTCATTTGATTTTTCCATGCAATGATGTATGTCTTATCCTTGCCATTTGTCTTCATGTGCATTTCTCATATTTGACCTTACTCACATTTGTCTTATCCATATCTCTTACTATTACATGACTTTATCTTCATATCACCTACCACCTTTTACATGACCTTGTCTTCGAATGATCTCTTTGTTTTGACTTCTGATGCATTCAAAAATGCATAAGGCATTTAGGGTTTTGACCACACTTGGTCTCCATGCATGAATGAGGAATCTTGAACTTTAGACTTGATTTGCATGTAACATAAGGCATCTTCAACCGCACTTGTCAATTATTTTGAGATAATGGAAATAGAAGGCACTAAGCCTTACCTCCTAATGATTTCTATCTTTGACTTAGCAAAATAAAATGCAAGAAATGATTTTATTTGGCCCACAGGCCCCTCCTGTGGCATAATCATTAGGAATGTCAAGACATAAGTCTTGACCTCGGTCTGGTTAAGATGAATGATTTATTTTGCTAAGTAAAAAAGGATGATAAAAATGCAAAAGATGCTATTGAACAAAGGTTAATTCATGAACCCTAAAATTCATTTTGTCCTTCATTTGAACTTTACTCTGGCTCTGTAACTCCAAAGCTGACAGCTAGAGTTTGAAAGGAAAATGCTTCTCTTCTAGTTTTCTTTGTCATTTTTAGTTGATTCTTTAGCATTTCCAGAGCATTTAGATGCAGGAAGAAGGTGAGTGTTATTTTGAGCTTTTACTGGGCAATTTCTTGTCATTTTTATGTTCTTTCTTTCTTTATCTGGCCGCGGCTTGTATGGCTGTGTGTTGAGATTTCCTTAACAACTTCTTAACAAGCTTCTTTTTCTCTATGTCTTCTTTATTTGTAACTGTAACTTATCCTTTTAAAAAGTTTCAAACAATGAAGGTCGCATCTTGTATGGCTCCTCCCTCTACAAAACATAAGGTAAATCTTTCATATTCGACCTTCATTCTTTGAAACTTTTATTGTATCTTCATTCCTGATAAGTTTTTGAAGAAATACTAAAGTGGGTATTCATCCTCTTTGAAGAAAATCTCTCCTCTACCATGGTCATGGTTGTATCTTCATTGTATTTCACCCGTGCTTCTGTATATCGCAAAATAAGATGAGGGTTTTTTTAAAAAATGAAGATGGGTTTTCTCATTTCTAAAGGATAAGGCTTTTGTTAGCTACGACCTGCTATATACTATTTCATGTATGTTCTTTTCATTCTGCAGATGCAAAAATACAAGGGCCTCAGGAAATAAAAAATGGGTTTTGATTCCTTTTGAAAAGAAATAGGCCTCTCTCAATGGCCTGCATATCTCCTTGCTTTGTTTGCATTTCTTTCAACTAAATACATGAAAATATGACGAGGGTTTTTAAAAAAACTATATGGGTTTTTTCATTTTCTTTGAAAAATGAGCTTTCTTGGCTATGACTTGCTATTTCTTGCTCTATGTAACCTTTATCTCACTTGTAAACATGAATATGTGACAAGGGTTTTGATGTTTTTGTAGAGGATTTTTTCATTTCCTTAAAGAAATAGGCCTTCTTGTCACGACCCTACTGTATTTTTCTTCTTGTGTCTTAACTTCTATCTGCAGATACAAAAATATGAGTGTTTCAGGAACTATAACAAGGGTTTTGATATTTTAACAAAAAACTGCCTTTCTGTTATGGCCATGCTACTTTTCTTCCTTTGCATAATTTCCCTTTCATCTATAGACAAGAAAAAAGAGATAAGGGTTTCAATAGATAGTTTGAGGGTTTTGATAAAAAATGATCATCTTCTTGACCACATCCTTCGACATTATCATACTCTGTAGCATTTCTTTTCCACCTTGGCTACTTGTTATAGTGTACTTTTCTTTATCTACATTTTTTGATAGAAAACCCATATGGGTTATCTGTATTTGCTTTCTTTACTTTTCTTTTGGCATTGGCTTCAAAACAAAAAATAATGATCTGAGCACTCTGGAATAAAATGACCTTGTTCACATGAGTATGTAAAAAGAAGAACATAGAAAATAACCCATCTTGTTTATTTCTCCTTCTGACTGTCATTTGGCATAAACAAGAACTGGTATCTTTAAAATTGTATCTTCTTTATTATGCTTTCAATTGTATCTTCATTTCATGACATGAACTTGAACATCTACCTTTTACTTGAATTATCTCATGTGTGTCATGAACATTTAGATCTGATCTTTTCTATGCTACCTCCTTCTGACATTATGACTCTCTTGGCATATGATGTTCCATTAAATGCTCTGAATGTACCTCTTGCATTGTATGTTATTACTCTAAGCATGATATGACTATCCCCTATGGCTCAGTTCATAGAATAATGAACTTTTGCAGTTGCTCTAATTGCACTTTATGCTTTCTTTATGACATCTTAGATATTATTTCACTCATGTATGAAAGAATATGATATCCTTATGCTGAAACAACACATTCTTTTGTCTTTTTACATTGCTATTCCATATGCTCATTTGTTATATCTATGGAGTATTTTGAACAACAAAAACACATTTCAATTATTAGCAGAAATAAAGGAGAATACCTTTTTATGACTATAATCACTTCTTTGATCACTGCACTTTTATCCTTTGCATATCATTCACTATTCATCCTGTAACATGTGATGAAGAATTTGACACAGCTAATCTAATTTTAACAAGTTGTTCCATGAAATGGGCATAGTTTATAGGAGCAACTGGTCCTCTTCACTTTTATCATGATGACATCACTCCATTTGCAAGTTGATTGTTGCTCTAATGCATAGTATCTCTTTGAATAGTGCATTCTATCTTTTGCAATCTAATATGTTTTTCAAATGAATAAAAAGGAAACATGTTGGGCTCTACCCTTGTGGGAGCCACATTTTCTCCACATGTTTTAAAAGTCTTCAAATCAACAACATTACTTTTCCTATACCTGCACAATGAACAAACAAGTTAGCATAAAAAAATACCTCTTGAAGTTGATTGATCTTTCTCATGATGATCTGATTTATTGCACATGTCTGAATTGATCCAATCACATAAGATGCATAATATCTGTAAGTTCATATGTCTGTTGATAAAATCATGTGATAATTATTTATATCCGGAGCTTCTAACAAGGCTTTTCCCCAATTTTGCAGGTACACTGTCATGACCAGGAGCTGAAGATAAGGACATGAAGACCAACTATCAACTAAGGACATCAAACTTCTTAAAAAGGCAATGACAAATATTTAATATTCTCATATGTTCTTTCTCTTTTATTTTATCCTCAGATGTATAGAGTGCATATGTTTGCATTGCTCAGTTTAGTCACTCCCATGGCTTGTGTGGGACACATTTAAACATTTCTTTAAATATGATAAGTTACTTTACCTTATGCAAATGATTTATTTATGTTTACTTTTTTGAATCAAATGCATAGGATAGAATAACTGAATTTGATATGAAACATATGTTTAAAATATGATATGAAATGATAGTTTTATAAATACCTTTCTTTCACACTAAATTGTGATCACTTGAATAATTCAATCATCTTATAACTGAAAGATGAAACCAGTTAGATTTGTTCTATCATTCATTGACTGTTTGATATCTTGTCATTAGATCTTCATTTGTCAGGATGGTTTGATAGTTCTGATTGGACTGTCAGATTATCCTGACAACTGATCATTGTTTTCTCTTTCCAAGACATCATACATTCACTGATTGCATTAATTTAAAAGTTTTCTTTTACTCCTTTTGTAACAACTATAAATCAGGTCTAACTAAATTAGGTGTGAACATAATTTAGTAACATTTCTGGCAAACTCTTAGGGGTGTTTGCTTGCTAAACAAATTAGAACCTGTAGCCTTACAATTCCATTGGGCACATGAGTATTTTTCTGCCTTGAATTTTACAAAACTTTCTGCAACTCAAACTGATAGAAAACTATAGCAGCAAAACAAAACTGAATCTGAATCTATTCTAACCTGTTTAAGACATGGCCAACAAAATGTGCATGTGTACTTCTTGGAAAATAAAATACCAAATTGAAATTCTACTCTACCCTACTCTAACCAACCATTAAAGCTGGTCAAACAAGTCCATTGACTGACATTGTGAAATAACTTCCCTTTCTAGTTAAGAAAGGATGTTCTACAAGCTGACTTGTCATTGACATGATATGATTCATAAGGACATACCTTATAGAATGTTGTAAAACTCTCTGAAGGATGAAAACAAACTCACTGACCATTTGAATATGATCATGTGTACTTCTGTTATGAGGTGAACAAATGATTTCATTCTACTATTCTAAGGCTGAAGTCTCCTCCTTGGGAATAATAGAAATATGTACCTCCTTATTTAGCTCTCTAACAGCTAAATCCCTAATGGGATAGCCTCTTGTAATGATGAATCTTTGGTTAAGACTCCTGTTCTCTTTATTAAGATCTGCTGTAATGTTTTCACTCACAATTTCAACCTGATTTGAAAGAGTTGGCCCACATGACTGAAAGTTTACCTCTTTGACCTGATACTATTAATCATATACTATTGATTCATATGGTATTAGATCATTATTAATATTAGATAAAAAATTCTCTATAATACCTAAAAACATGCTCTCATCTAACTGAAAATCTTGTGTTGAAACTGAATGAGTTTCCTCACTTTGCTACTCAAAACTTTCACCTTGCAAAATAGCTTGCCATATCAATTCCTCCTCCATGGTTCATGAATCATCTTCTTCCATTAGGACAACCAATAACTCATCAAAACTATCAGATCTCTGAGGGTTCCCAGTGTTCTCATGACTGTCCTCATTCTGTTCTTGGTAAACCAACAAACCATCACAATTACTTGCATCTTCCTACTATTCTATTATTTATGTCTATGATATGAGAATGCTTTCTAAATTTGGCTCAATGAAACCAGGTAACTGATCAAATAAAGAAATCATCTCTTTTTCCTTGTCTGGTTTATTCTCCATCTGAACATGGGCAACCTGTCTTTGTAATTGAAGATTTTGGCCTTGGTATCTTTGTATCCTACTTTCACTTATCTTGTGAACAAGAGTAGAAAACTCCTTAAATGAATCAAAATGTAAAGGATTTGGTGTTAAATTTGAACTAGCATCCTTTTCATATGCATTATGCTTATTTTCAGCTGGAGACAGAAAAAATAGCAGAAACATCTTTCTCCACATCTAATTTTTTTGTTTCAGTGGCACAAGAAGGACTGCAATAACCTTCAACTATTAGATTGAAACTTGGAATCTTGATTGGTTTAGGTTTCATCACTACTTCTTCCATTTCCTGATTTTAGATTGGTATGGGAGAGGTAGTTTTGATAAGATTTGGTATTTTATAATCAGGATGTTTGGTATAAGAGGGCTGCCATACTTTCTCAAAAGCTTGATGATTTGGTTTAAGCACTTGATGTGACTAATACTGAGGACTAATAGACTGATTTTGAATGCAAATAGGTTCATGAGCAAAATCAGAACTTCTAAAACTTAAATTTTGATACTTACTAACCTCATTTTAAACAAGCTGATCTGGAATGAATGCAGTTGTCTAGATCTCCTGCCTTTGTACTTGTGCAAGCAAAAACTTCATCTACTCCTCTTTTTCTGCTATCTCCCTCCTATGATCTTGTTCATCCTGTCTCTTCTGCATTAGAAAGTCTTGTTCATAGAGATAGGCCTGATAAGCCATCTCCTCCTGTTGTTGCTCATACTCTCGTTGTTTCTTGATATCTTCTATCTGCTTATTAATTTCTAACAATGTGTTATTAAGATCAAGTGACATATTCTTTATGCTTGCAATCTCCTGCTTTGCATACTCTTGAAGTTGATTTGGTTTATGTATAGGCTACCAACAAGGCTGAACTAGATTGGGTGGGAGGTAAGGCTATTGAGCAGGTTGATTTCTTTATAAATCAAAGGAATTAGGGATGAAACCAGTAGCATGGCTAATCTGATATGGCTGATAATATGGAGGATTAGTAGTATTTTCATGATATGATGGATGATATGACATATTTCCATGAAGGATATACATGTTTACTCAGTCAAAAGTTGGAAAACAACTGAAACCTGATCTTGTGATACTTCTCATGGGCTCCAAAGTCTAATCTATCAAACTAGAAAGCTAGAGTCGCCAGGTATTTTGAAATAACACCTCTAAAAAGGCTGTATAAACTGTTGATCATACCAAAAACAACAACAAAAATAAGTCTTTTTTGAACTAAAAATCAGTTCAAAGTCCCACCGAGCATGCCAAAAACTATTTTTGATTAGGATTGCACCCATGACGCAAAGTTGTGATACTCAGTAATCCTTCAAAACATGGGATCAAACTCAGGCTATGGGTGACCTATGTCAAGTCTACACCTCTAGATTATGGGCTAGTTCCCTTAAAATATTCAATTAGATCTATGACTTTGATGTGGAAAAGGGTAAAAAAAGATCTTTCTAAAAACAAAAAAAATTGTAAAGGTATGGTGATGCACCTAATAATGATGAAAACTTGGCAATCTAACTCACAATAGATCTTAGAAAATCTATCCACACAAACTATTTTCAGCAAATTGATCAAAAAAATGTTTATAAGGAATGCTAGAAAATATTTATGTTTTGAAGGAAAAGGAGTTTTTTCACAACATAAAAGAAATGATTTCCAATTGCATAGCCTAAGACCTATGATTTTTAAAGCTATCTAACATGAACAAGTACTAATGAGACAATGATTTTAAAGGTTCTGATGTTAAACACAATAAAATCTCATCAAATCACTCATACAAGTTGCATTAATGGAAGGTAGATACTTGATCAAAGTAAAAAATAAAGGAAATAATTGCATAAGACAAAGTATAGAACCTGTAACCTACTGTAATCTCTATAAATCTACAAATAAGTGAGTTACAAAACATCTTTCTCTCTCAAAGTGTAAAAAGCAAAAAGGCAAGAACTGAAAAATGAGTTACAAACAAACTCTGTCTCTCAATGTGTAAAAGAGAAAAGAATGCAAGAACTAGAAAAACCTAAGTTTTTCTTACAATATATAGTTTTCTCTCTCCAAGAGGCATGAAGAAATCAACTGCAGTCAACTACCTCTAAAAATAAGTTTTTCAATTTGATCCATGAGCAAACAATGAAATCCTTAAAAATAAGGGTCAAAACTGCCTCAAAATGAGCAAAAATAGCTCCAAACTACTAGTCTCCATGTGTTTGATCCAAGAGTCCACCAATTTTATCTATTTTGACCTCCAAGCCATGCAAAAAGACCTCAAAAGTCCATAGTTAACTTAACTCCTCCATCTTGCATGATTTTGCATGTGTAGATCATGTGGAAAAATAATAAAGTAATTATTTGCATGAGTTACTCTATTATGAGTTTCAATTTGTCTAATTTCTCCAATTTTACAACTTGTAACAAAATAATATAGTAATTTATAAAATATTACTTTATTAATTTGTTTACATGATATATAGTTGTAAAATCATGAGGAAATGGAAGAAAAAAGAATACACCTTATATCTCCATTACATTGCAAAAGAAAAAAAATCTAGTTTACATTACACAACTATATCCATCAGCCCTTATATTGCATATCATCCTTACCTTATCTTTGCCTTGACCATATATTCTTGTCTTGAATTTGACTATCACCTTTCATCATATATCATTGCATTTAAAATCACCATTTGTCATTTGATTTTATCATGCAATGTTGTCTGTCTTATCCTTGCCATTTGTCTTCATATGCATTTCTCATATTTGACCTTACCTGCATTTGTCTTATCCATATCTCTTACTATTACATGACTTTATCTTCATATCACCTGCCACCTTTTACATGACCTTGTCTTTGAATAATCTCTTTGTTTTGACTTTTGATGCATTCAAAAATGCATAAGGCATTTAGGGTTTCGACCACACTTGGTCTCCATGCACGAATGAGGAATCTTGGACTTTCAACTTGATCTGCATGTAACATAAGGCATATTTGACCACACTTGTCGACTATTTTGAGACAATGGAAATAGAAGGCACTAAGCCTTACCTCCTAATGATTTCTATCTTTGACTTAGCAAAATAAAATGCAAGAAATGATTTTATTTGGCCCATGGGCCCCTCTTGTGGAAAAAACATTAGGAATGTTAAGACATAAGTCTTGACCTCAGTCTGGATAAGATGAATGATTTATTTTGCTAAGTCAAAAAAGATGAGAAAAAAGTAGAAGATGCCATTAAACAAAAGGTAAACCATGAACCCTAAAATTCATTTTGTCCTTCATTTGAACTTTACTCTGGCTCTACAACTCCAAAGCCGACGGCTAGAGTTTGAAAGGAAAATGCTTCTCTTCTAGATTTCTTCACCATTTTTAGTTGATTCTTTAGCATTTCCAGAGCATTTCAATGCAGGAAGAAGGTGAGTGTTATTTTGAACTTTTACTAGGTAATTTCTTGTCATCTTTCTATTCTTTCTTTCTTCACCTGGCCATGGCTTGTATGGTTGTGTGTTGAGCTTTCTTTAATAGCTTCTTAACAAGTTTCTCTTTCTCTTTGTCTTCTTTATTTGCAACTGTAGCTTATCCTTTTGAAAAGTTTCAAACAATGAAAGTCGTAGCTTGTATGGCTCCTCCCTCTACAAAACATAAGGTAAATCTCTCATATTCGGCTTCATTGTTTGAAACTTTTACTATATCTTCATTCTTGATAAGGTTTTGAAGAAATACTAAAGTGGGTATTCATCCTCTTTGAAGAAAATCTCTCCTCTGCCATAGCCTGCCTGTATCTTCATTGTCTTTCACCTGTGCTTCTATATATCTCAAAATAAGATGAGGGTTTTTTTAAAAATGAGGATGGGTTTCTCATTTCTGAAGGATAAGGCTTTTGTTAGCTATGACCTACTATATATTATTTCCTACATGTTCTTTTCATTCTACAGATGTAGAAATACAAGGGTATCAAGAAATAAAAAATGGGTTTTGATTCCTTTTGAAAATAAATAGGCCTCTCTCAATGGCCTACCTATCTCCTTGCTTTGTTTGCATTTCTTTCAACTAAATCATGAAAATATGACGAGGGTTTTTGAAAAAACTATATGGGTTTTTTCATTTTCTTTAAAAAATGAGCTTTCTTAGCCATAGCTTGCTGTTTCTTGCTCTCTATAACCTTTATCTTACTTTTGAACATGAATATGTGACAAGGGTTTTGAAATTTTGTAGAGGGTTTTTTCATTTCCTTAAAGAAATAGGCCTTCTTGTCACGACCCTACTCTAGTTTTCTTCCTATGTCTTAACTTCTCTCTGCAGATATAAAAATATGAGGGTTTCAGGAACTATAACAACGGTTTTGATATTTTAACAAAAAATGGCCTTTCTATTATGGCCATGCTACTTTTCTTCCTCTGCATAATTTCCCTTTCATCTGTAGACAAGGAAAAAGAGACAAGGGTTTCAAGAGATAGTTTGAGGGTTTTGATCAAAATACAATCATCTTCTTGACCATGGCCTTCAACATTATCATACTCTGTAGCATTTCTTTTCCACTCTAGCTACTTGTAACAATGCACTTTTCTTTATCTGCATTTTTTGATAGAAAACCCATATAGGTTATGTGTATTTGCTTTCTTTACTTTTCTTTTGGCAGTGGCTTCAAAATACAAAATGATGATATGAGCACTCTAGAATAAAATGACCTTGTTCGTGCATGAGTATGTAAAAAGAAGAACATAGAAAATAACCCACTCTTGTTTATTTCTCCTTCTGACTGTCATTTGGCATAAACAAGAACTGGTATCTTTAAAACTGTGTCTTCTTTATTATTCTTTCAACTGTATCTTCATTTCATGACATGAACTTGAACATCTACCTTTTACTTGAATTATCTCCTGTGTGTCATGAACATTTAGATCTAATCTTTTCTATGCTACCTCCTTTTGACATTATGACTCTCTTGGGATATGATGTTCCATTAAATGCTCTGACTGTAACTCTTGCATTGCATGTTATTACTCTGAGCATGATATGACTGTCCCCTATGGCTCAGTTGATAGCATAATGAACTTTTACAGTTGCTCTAATTACACTTTATGCTTTCTTTATGACATCTTAGATCTGATTTCACTCATGTATGAAAGAATATAGTATCCTTATGCTGAAACAACACATTATTTTGTCTTTCTACATTGTTGTTCCATATGCTCATTTGTTCTATCTATGAAGTATTCTAAACAGCAAAAACACATTTCAATTATTATTAGAAATAAAGGAGAATACCTTTTTTATGACTGTAATCACTTCTTTGATCATTGCACTTTTGTCCTTTGCATATCATTCACTATTCATCTTGTAACATGTGATGAAGAATTTGACACAACTGATCTGATTTTAACAAGTTGTTCCATGAAATGGGCATAGTTTATAGGAGCAACTGGTCCTCTTCAGTTTTATCATGATGACATCACTCCATTTGCAAGTTGACTGTTGCTCTAATGCATAGTATCTCTTTGAATAGTGCATTATGTCTTTTACAATCTGATATCCTTTTCAAATGAATAAAAAGGAAACATGTTGGGCTCTACCCTTGTGGGAGCCACACTTTCTCCACATGTTTTAAAAGTCTTCAAATCAGCAACATTAGTTTTCCTATACCTACACAGTGAACAAACAGGTTAGCATAAAAACATACCTCTTGAAGTTGATTGATCTTTCTCATGATGATCTAATTTATTGCACATGTCTGATTTGATCCAATCACATAAGATGCATAATGTCTGCAGGTTCCTATGTCTGTTGATAAAATAATGTGATAATTTTAAATATCCAAAGCTTCTAACAGGGCTTTTCCCCAAGTTTGCAAGTACACTGTCATGACCAGGAGCTGAAGATAAGGACATGAAGACCAGCTATCAACTAAGGACATCAACCTTATAAAAAAGGCAATGATGGATATTTAATATTCTCATATGTTCTTTCTCTTTCCTTTTAGCCTCAGATGTATAGCTTGCATATGTTTACATTGCTCACTTTAGTCACTCCCACAACTTGTGTGGGACACATTTAAACAGTTCTTTAAATATGATTAGTTACTTTACCTTATGCAAATGATTTATGTATGTTTAATTTTTTGAATCAAATGTATAGGATAGAATAACTAAATCTGATATGAAACATATGTTTAAAATATGATATGAAATGATCATTTTATAAATACCTTTCTTTCACACTAAATTGTGATCACTTGAATATTCAATCATCTTATAACCGAAAGATGAAACTAGTTAGATTTGTTCTGTCATTCATTGATTGTTTGATATCTTGTCATTAGATCTTCATTTGTTAGGATAGTTTGATAGTTCTGATTGGACTGTCAAATTATCCTAACAACTGATCCTTGTTTTCTCTTGCCAAGACATCATACATTCACTAATTGCATTAACTTAAAAGTTTTCTTTTACTCCTTTTGTAAAAACTACAAATTAGGTCTAACTAAATTAGATGTGAACATAATTTAGTAACATTTTTGGCAACCTCTTAGGGTTGTTTTCCTTCTAAACAAATTAGAACCTGTAGCCTTGCAATTCCATTGGGCACATTAGTCTTTTTTTGCCTTGAATTTTAAAAAACTTTCTGCAACTCAAACTGATAGAAAACTACAGCAGCAAAACAAAACTAAAACTAAAACTATTCTAACTTGTTTAAGACATGACTAGAAAAATGTGCATGTACACTTCTTGGAAAATGGAATACTGAACTGAAATTCTACTCTACCCTAATCTAACCAACCATTGAAGCTGGTCAAATAAATCCATTAACTGGCTTTGTGAAATAACTTCCCTTTCTGGTTAAGAAAGAATGTTCTACAAGCTGACTTGTCATTGACATGATATGATTCATAAGGACATACCTTATAGAATGTTGTAAAGCTCTCTAAAGGATGAAAATAAACTCATTGACCATCTGAATATGATAATGTGTACTTCTGTTATGAGGTGAATAGATGATTTCATTCTACTATTCTGAGGCTGAAGTCTCCTCCTTTGGAATAATAGCAACCTGTACCTCCTTATTTTAGCTCTCTGATAGCTAAATCCCTAATGGGACAACCTCTTGTAATGATGAATCTTTGGTTAAGACTCCTGTCCTCTTTATTAAGATCTGCTATTCTATTTTCACTCGCAATTTCAACCTAATTTGAAAGAGTTAGCCCACATGAATGACATGAATGAAAGTTTGTCTCTTTGACCTGATACTGTTGATCATATACTATTGATTCATATGGTATCAGATCATTATGAATGTTAGATAAAAAATCCTCTATAATACCTGAAAACATGCTCTCATCTAACTAAAAATCTTGTGCTGAAACTATATGAGTTTCCTCACTCTACTGCTCAAAACTTTCACCTTGCATGATAGCCTGCCATGTCAATTCTTCCTCCATGGTTAATGAATCATCTTCTTCCCTTGGGATAGCCAATAACTCATCAAAACTATCATATCTCTAAAGGCTCCCAATGTTCTCATGACTTTCCTCATTTTGTTCTTGGTAAACCAACAAACCATCACAATTACTTGCATCTTCCTGTTGTTCTATTATTTCTATCTATGATATGAGAAGGATTTCTGAATTTGGGTCAATTAAACCAGGTAACTGATTAAATAAAGAAATCATCTCTTCTTCCTTGTCTAGTTTATTCTCCATCAGAACATGAGCAACCTATCTTTGTAATTGAAGATTTTGGCCTTGGTATCTTTGTATCCTTCTTTCACTTATCTTGTGAACAACATTAGACAACTCCTTAAATGAATCAAAATGTAAAAGATTTGGTGTTAAGTTTGAACCAGCATCCTTTTCATATGCATTATGCTTTTTTTCAGCTGGAGACTGTTGGTCATGATGTTAGTCACAAACAAACATAGAATAAAAGTACACATTAACCTTTATTCATCTTGAAAGACGCAGTGAATTCAAAGAATTCATGATCCCAAGTCTCCGGTGATTAGGTCTTAATCGACTGATATTACTCAGTGGTTAATGTGAGTTGCTGTTTCCATTTTGGGGCCTTATGTGAAAATGTACTATCATCATGATGTTCCTGCAGAAATTCCTTACAGAGAAGTCAAATTATGTGGTTATTTGATGAAAAGAAGTAAAATACCTAGATCTTTGCATGATATTTTCAATTGTGCATGCTTAGTGTTCAAATATGCTAAATATTTACGATTATCTACGAGATGTTTGCATATTTTGGGTGGTTCGCTTAAGATTATCTGTTATTTGCGATTACGACAGTGAGATGCTCTGAAATTGAAAGAAATTAAAGGAAATACTTCTAATTAAGTTGAACCTTTAGCTTTTGATCCACATACATGCTTGATACTGTCATGAGGAGAAGAAATCAAACCATATGTTCACCAGGACATTCCACAGCTAGATACAGTTGATGCAAATGTCAGAGGATAATGAATGAAAACAATACATGCAACATGATGAGCACTCCAAGGGACACAGTAAATCAAAGCACATATCCAGAATTCAGACACAGATTACTCAAGATTTATGAAGATTTGTAATCAAAATACTCTTCCCTTTCATTAAGTATGCAAAAGACATGTACATATACAGCAGCTTTGAAATGAGCCCTGAATATTTCAGCAATCAAATTTCAATTAAGTTTCGAATGAATACAACAAGGCATTCCACCACCTTTTATAGAATAAGGTGAGGAATCCATTACAAAAGATCCACGGATCTGATTTATCAATATAAATCAACGGTCATCATTTCATGACTTGTCAATTTTACAAAAAAGGCACAAGTTGCCAGCTGGCAACTATCAATACTGCATATGCAAAATATTCCCCCTTCATGATGTATCTCCATCATGCTCTTCATCTGATGCATGCGGGTCATCATCATGTGCATCACTCTCTGAACTTTCGCTATCCGAATGATGACACTGCTGCATATGGGGTTGCATGCTGCTCTGGATTTGTTCGTATGACCGCACAACTTGGTCTATTCCTCCGCCATCTTGAGTCTTTGCCTTGATGATGGCGTGTTTGTGCGCTTCATACTTATCTTTGCTGTTATCTAGCTTATGTTCTCTATCCTGCAATGTCTCATTATAGGTTTCCATCTTGACCTTGATCCTCATCATTTTATTTATCACTTCCTCTGTCAAGTGGACGAGCGGACCATCATCTTCCACTTGGAAGTTATTGCGCAGAGCCTTAAGGGCAGAATCTTCATCTTGATTCTCTATCTTCCCTTCCACTTTTCCCTCTAATGTTTCGAGCATGTCTGCTTCAATGCCCATTAAATCACGTAACCTCATGCTGATCTCCCTCAGCGTATTATTGCATCTCTTGAGGACTCCGCATTCAAACTGTACATCTTTATACCAGATATCTACTAATAATGCAGTATTATTATTCAATACCTGCTTACTGATAAGCAGTTGTGGATTTATCTTCCTTATTTCGTCCAACAGCCTGAGGACTTTCTCCAGTTTATAACACCTTTTTCCGGTCTGCATCTGCAACCTATCCACCTTGGTTTTGGAGTCACTTAGGATGCTCCACCTCTTCAGAGAACCCTTCATTATTTCAATGGCATCATCCAATGTGGATGACACCCATTTTCTTATTACGGAAACCTCATGTTTCATGAGGTCCAATTTATTTACTTCTTACTGAGAAATGGCAGTCAATGGGACTGCAGCTTCACTTGTAGTATCCTCAGGGTTGGTTAAACCCTTAATGTATGCATGCAACTGAGCAATGTGCTCTTTATGTTGCTTATTCTTCTCCTTCTCTCTTTTCACTTTCTGAATTAGAGAGTCTATGATGTCTTTTCCCTCCTGACCTTCCTGCTCTTCATTGGAAAAACCCAAATCAACTGTGCTTATCTGGAATTCATCCACAGTGATTTTGCCTTTCTCTTTTTCTACGGCAGGTACAGCAATCTGTGCGGTCCTTCTCCCTGTCGCCGGATCTCTTTTGATGGCCGAAGTCATCCTGGCCTTCCTCCTGGGTTTCATTATATCCGCGGAGAACAGGGTGGAGACGTCAAACTCCTGAATCTCCAGCTCCTCCTCAACATTCACTTCTGTTGTTAACCATGGAGGTACCTGATCATGTTTTTCGGCATCATGTTGTTGTTCACCCCTATCTCCTGTTTCTGTTAACAAGTGCTGTGGAGACGGTGATTTCTCTTTTTCTTCCTCATGATGCTCGCTTTGCTGCTGATCCTTTGCTGCCTCCTCCTGTTGAGGAGCTTCCTTTTCCGGGGGAGCATCTTCTTTGTGTGGGGAACCCTGCGGTGTACCTGTGTGTAGATCATGATGATCATGATCTTTTTCCTTCGTTATTTCACCTGTTCCCAGTTCTTCCCCTTGTGGAGGTTGGTCATCCTCCTTTTGTTTCTCAACTTCTGGTGGTATGTCCATCACCTTTGATATTGTAGGATCTGCCTGAGGTGATGGCATCTGCTCTGCGGTGGCTATTTGCTCTGTACCTGCAGCATCCACCTCTTGTGCCTTGTCAGCAGGATCCTCTATCACTTCTTTCTTCTCATCATCAGCCTTTGATTCTTGGACCTCTATTATAGCAGGTCCTGCTGATGTATCCTGTGGGCTTTGTTGGCCTGATTCAAGAGCATGACCTTCTGCTTCTGCCATCTCTATCTCTTCTATTAAGTGGCCCTTATCAGATGATCCTGCTGGTTTTTCAGGACTTGCATCCTATTTTTCTGTCAAGTCGACCATTGCAGGACTTGTCACCTTGGCGATCAGTGTGTCCAGCCCTATGTCCTGAGCTACCTGCTCCGGGCTCTTCTCTGGTTCTGGGCTCCTTTCGCGCTTCGCTTCTGCTTGTTTCATCTCCTCAAGCATTGTTTGAACCATTGGAGGCTTGTGAGGAGTCACACTGATGCCAGCAGCCGCAAGTGTTTCCATTTCTTGTGCAGCTACATCCTGCACCACCTCATCATCAAACAAGTTTATTGTCTCGTCTAGCGAGACATGCTTTTCTGCTTGTGCCTGAGATGCTTCCTTTTGTTGCTCTTCTGCCAGTTTAGTTTTGAACTTGACAATGGTAGGAAGTAGAACATTCTGCTGAAGTTCCTTCTGCACTTCACTACCTGCCCCTTGTACTTGTGCTGGGGGGTGACTAATTTCACCTCTCATGGAGGTTCTTGGTTTCTTAGGTGTGGTAGGAACCAACACCTGCGGAGCTCTCCTCTTTCTTCTAATTACCAGTGGAGCTTCCTCCTCTTCTTCAGGCTCTTCCTCCATGAGGATATCCTTGCCTGGTTGTCTGGATGACTGACCCACTTCTTGGGTCTCTGTGGTTCCAGCCTCTGCTGTCTTGGCTTTCTTGGGCTTGGGAGGAGAATCTGATTTTGATCCTGATCTGGCTGCCTCCTCAGCCGTGACTACTGCCCTTTTAATTATGACCCCTTTGGGTCCCTTTTCCACCTTCTTGCCCCTTAGGGCTCTCTTGCTTGGCTGCTGTGGTGGAGGGATTCTCTCTCCCTTAGTCTTCCTCTTCTCCAGCAGGAAGTCATCATATTCATCTACAGGGATGTCCTGCCCTTTCCTTTTGTTGTCCACCGTGATGGCAACACCCTTTTTCTTCAGTGCCTCTACCTGTGCATCTACCCAAGCTTGGGTCAAGTGTAGGGTTCTGGCAAAGAATGGGTCCAAGGACATATCCTCCTGCATGGTGAGGTCAGGTACAGAAATGGTATCATTGTAGATCTTCTTCTGTTCGTATTCATCTGCCATGATCCTGCCGTCATCACACTTCAGCTGCTGAGGGAGGGGTATGCAGTCAAATGTCCTGATCTGGTTCAGAGTCAACCTCTGATACCTCCTCCTCCTGGCTTCTGCCTCATCTTCGCAGTCAGCCCAAAAATCTTCTAGGTGCCTTTGATGAATAGGCTTTCCTAGAATCTTCTGTATTCGGCCGTAAGGATCATATGGTCTTGTTACTAGGAAGGGTAGTAGATTCATCTTATTCAGTGTGACCATCACCTTCTTTATATTATCCGAGTCAGGGCACATGTAGTTGCCAATACTGACTGGGAACAAAATTGGTGGCAGCTTCTTGGCATCCTTATACATCTGTATGATGGTGGAGCCCTGCCTGATAAATTCCATTAATACTACTGCATCTGTAGGATATCTTGGCAGCATCAGGGGATGTCCTTCGAAACCTTCTATCCTGATGTAGGAAAAGGTGGCAAATTGGATGTACCATGTCCCATGCCTGTATACTGCCTCCTGAGCTTCCATGCTAAGTCTTTTTGTCCTGTCATCTTCCATGGTCCTTACCAGATGCATAGAGAATGCATCATTGACCAGTTTGTAGTCCTTGATGTAATTGGTTCTTTGTAGCTGGGGATGATGATCCCAGATATAGGCTGCATTTGTGCCTGTCAGTTTTCCATCTGTAGTTAAGGCATCAAACGTACCTCTATATGCACAAGAATAAACAATGTAAGAGGTCATTGGTGCAGGAGCACCTACCTGACAGCTGGCCTTCATGAGGCAGTTAGTTGTTTTAGGTCTTGTTTATGTTTCCAAGAAGGTCTGTTAAGACCAATGCATGTAATAAGGTCATGCTGATCGTGATAAGATCATGCTGACCAGGCTTTTGCTATTTTTAGTTAAGTTTGTTAGAACAGCTGTCATGATGTATGTTCGGTTGGATCTCCCAGCCGCTTGGAGTCGGGTCAGTAGTACTCGTAGGGAAATCTATTTAAGCATGAGGATCGGATGGTATTGGACATCATCGATCAGACTTTGCGAGAGTGAGGCAGAGCGAGAGAAACTGATCATTGTATTGCATCTTTTGAAATCAAATAAAGTGATCCTGTTTGTGTTCTTTCTCTGGTTGGATTCCATTGTTAAATCGATTTGCTGGTTTGAGAGGTTTCATGGATTTACTGATCCATTCCACCAGTTGATCCGTCTGATCGGTGGAATGGCGATGTACAGTAGGTTAGGTTGTAGTTTGTTTGTTTGCATGCAGGTGTGCAGGATCGCGATTGAAAGGTGTTGAAGACCCTAGCATGGGCATGTGCTAGGTCGAGCTGAGAGAGTTTGGTAGATCACCCTGGAAGTGGATCGAGTCATCCCAGGAGGATCGGCGGATCAGCGCAGTGAAAATCCGCTAAGGCTGAAAGTTCGTCAAGACGACATCATCAGGATAATTTGGTAAATATCCTGCAGAAGCTTCGGGCATCATCATCCGGATAAGAGGAGATGAGCATGATGTTGTCGATTGCATGAAGTGCAAGTGCGTCGGGGTGATCATCATCTGGAGGAGCCGAGGAGGAGCATATCAGCATCAGGTAGAAGATCGGGTCATGAAACTGTTGAAGTTTGCATGTTGCAAGTGCATCGGAATGTTTTAAGTCGAATATATACTCAGTGTATATATCACCGTCAGGATCATCTCTCGGGAGTGCACATCATCCGCGTATCGCTAGCAGATGCGGGAGTGAAAGTTCATTTTTTTGACTAAGTGTTGAAGAGGTCATCAGGGTATTGGGTGACGTCATCGTCATCAGGATATGACGTCATCGTCATCAGGATATTGAGATATCCCCCTACGCAAGTTTATCCTGCTGTCGTTAAGTGCTTAGGTATCGGCAGAAGGTTGTGTTAACATCATCAGGAGGTTTTGAGAGAACCGGATAAAATCATATCATGATGCTGTTGCTTGTATCGTCGGCTATCGGGGCATCGAAGGGGAGGTACTGAAGGTGATCATCATCAGGATATTTGGAGCAACCGGATATTTGATATCCTGCTGACGAATAGAGTGTTGAATATCATGATGATGCCGATGGAACTTGGCGCCTGATGAACAGTGCAACAGGAGGATGTTTGCGTTAGTTGAACATCATGATGATGATAGGCGGAAAACGGAGGAAGTGAACAGTAGTCGGCAGGAGGATAAGTGTGCTCGTCCGAAATATGATGATGAAGTGGACAGTGTAAAGCGAAATATGATGATGATGGTGATAATGATGATGATGAGGATGGGCTGCAGACATCCATGCTGTATTGTAAGGTTATAGTGTGGATGCCTCTGCATCAGTCATGTAGAAGGCACAATCTGAACCTCCCAGGTTTAGCAGCTGCTCATGCAGAGCATCGCTAATTATCTGGCCCCACAGTGGCTTGATGTCTGCATATAGGCACATCATTATTATGCCGTACATCCAGTCTCTGAATTCTCCAATATCAGGCTGGCCAGTCACCCTGTTCAGTAGGGAAATCACATACTGATATTCCTCATTAAAATCAAACTTAAACATGTGCACAGGGAGCTTGGCCGCTGCATTGTATGTGCTGTTCTCGGCCCGCCAAGCATACATATTCTTTCTGGCCGTCTTCTTGTTGGCCTCATATTCTCTTTCAGACTTCTTTAAGTCTACACTCTTCACCTTACTGCCCATTGGCAGTCCAAACATTCGGGATAGACCTTTGATGGACAGGTCTGCATACACCCTCCCATGCTTCACCACCTGCCTCGTCTGAGGGTTGTAATTCCGGGCGCACTCAATGACTAGCTCCGGAGACTCCATGGAGTAGGGGAAGCCATCATCGTTCCACATGCCGGATACAAATACCGCGTCCAGTATAGGACTCTTATCTTGTCCATCATTCAGCTTGGCTGACCAAGCCTCCAGGTTGGTAATCCCCTGATGGGTGTCTGTAATTGCCCCAAATTTGAACAGGACCCCTCTCTGAGAAGAGAACATAGGCCTGCTGAATTCTTCCTGATTCTTGACTGAACGCTTTTCAGCCATGGGTACCTGCAATTAACAACATTTCTTCTCACAACGGGATATGCATGCATACATATTGCAAATATCATGCTTATTGTATCAATTCTACATTACTTACTTGCATGGATACATAACCAGAACTTTCAACATTATTTAAAAAACAACATGATGAGGGTTTCAGTTCACTTACCTGGTTATGCCGATTTCTTTTTATACCAGTATATCTCTCAGACGCTCTTGATTCAGCGGCTGATCACCTTCCTCCCTCAGTTTATGAGCTCGAATTGCGCAACGGTGGCTGTTATGCGGATATGAAGGCTAGTGCTCTGTAAAATAATTTTAACGCAGGTAAATGTAACAATGGCGGTTGAATTACCTTTTAACCTCGCAGTTAGGGTAAACTTAGGGTAACTCTGACAAGTTAGATCGCAATCTTTGATCATTCGTGCGAAAACTCAGGATCTCACCAGATGTTTCATTGGGTTCCGGGGTCGGCGGGAATCACCTACCATATCTGTGCGCATTTAATGGCAATGGCGGCAAAGGGAGCGGGGGGATATTCATACGACAAGATATCATGAGGGCAGGATGATATTTCACAAATATTAGGTTGAGTTTCAATATCATCCTCCCTAGTCTTGAAATTGTTATCGCGACAAAATTCGGGTGACAACGCACCTTTGTTTACATTTTAGCACATCAGGAGGATATTTCGATCCATTGGGTGATATTTCAAAATATGATGATGACCTTCAAACTTACTCATTCTCCTCTTTGAATATCGGGATGATGTCATCATGATATTTGTTCTTTGTATTGGAAATGTCTCATGACGTCATCGTCACATTGGGTGAACATGATCATGTTTACAAAGTATCCTGTCGAAATGCAAATATGATGATGATGTCATCAGGATGTTTGTTTCTTTGTTTATCGTATTCAGATGATGTCATCAGGATGTTTGCTAAGGGTGATATTTTGCGTCAGGATGATATTAACGAATATCAGGTTACATTTGAAAACATGATGCTCGCGATACAAAAGACCGCTC
The DNA here is from genome assembly GCA_027924645.1 of Cunninghamia lanceolata. NCBI lineage: Eukaryota > Viridiplantae > Streptophyta > Pinopsida > Cupressales > Cupressaceae > Cunninghamia > Cunninghamia lanceolata. Next base: position 182,758 of record BSBN01000135.1, on the reverse strand, counting down.
GACGGGGAAGACTTACTATCACTTAAAGTTGACGTCCAGATATTTGAACCGCAGGATATTATCGGGGGGGGACGTTTCAAATATGATGATGATGTTCTTCAAACAGCATAACTAAGGTTATAAAATATGACCCTCTTCTTGCGAATATCAGGTTTGACCAAGACTTTGACTGTTCATAACTCTCACATCCTGATGAATATCAAGGTGATGTAAAAGGCAAACCTGCATGAATTTTAATGCTCTTTTAGAATATGTGGTCATATATATGAAATACAAATTTTGACAAACTAACCTCATATTGGGGCTTACCTCATCTTGACTCCACATGATGATGAACATGACTGATTTTACCAAACCGCCAGAAGGCAGACAACACAAGCCAAAAGAAAAGTTGGGTCCCTGTTTTGCCAAGTCAAAATGGGGCATGTTGTGTAACCACACAACAACTTGCCACCAAAGAAAATAAACAAATTCCAATGATTCAAGTGATGTGATCACATTCATCTATAGTGTTCTAATTCTGTCTAAGTGTAAGCATCATAATCCTCTGAATGATAAAATTTCATCATGGTGATAAAGCTAACAAACGATCAGGTGTGTGCATATGATTAATTATCCTCATCTTGAAAGTAAGTTGAAAACATAAGTAACTGGTGTTAAACTACATAGTTGGGGATCATCCCTCATAGCCAACCTGGATAGAGCCTTGCTGCCAGCAGGCGTCTATAGCCCCGGCAAGGTTATGTATACAATCTCCCTAAGTAGAGCCCCACTACCAGCAGGCATCTATAGCCCTAGTAGGGTTACTTAGGTGGCCTAATTTTATTTCTTTTCTGATTTTTTCTTTCATATTTATATTTGTATCTGATATCATCATGTCAGTTCATTTGTACAAGGTACAGTCACTTGCATCTTTAGGTTGGAGATTGTATTGGTAGCAAGGGAGTCCCTTTAGATTTTTCACTTAACACCTATACTAGTGTGTTCAACAAACCCAAGGCTGTTAGGTGTTTCATTGTGATGGATTCGCTTTGACCAAGAAAAAGCACCCTGATGAAAAGATATCACAAACCTGATCATGAATACTTCCTAGAATGAATCATAACCTATATTTAAACGTGTTCACATCACTTGAATCCTAACGATTTAATTATTTTCTTAGGGTGATGAAGTGCATCATCCTGACTTACCAGAACAAGGTCCCAACCAACAAAACAACAACACCCTAAACAAACTGTACAAACAACTATACAAATATACAATATGATACATATGACTGTCACGAAGTCATTCAGGCCTGGAAATAATGCTTGAGGAATTGTCCATTGACTGGCAATGGGACATCCTCACCTATCAGGTTCTTAAGCCTATAAGTGCTATCTCCTAAAATTTTAGAAATCTGAAAGGGACCTATCCATAATCTATCAAACTTACCATGATCACCTTTCTTTTCATGGGCCTGATCCCACATTAGGACTAAATCAGATATCCTGAAAGCTTTAATTCTGGCTCTTTTGTCAAACCAGCGTTTGACAACTGCCTGATGTTTTGCAAATTGGTCAATCGCTTGACTTCATTTTTCTTCCAGGTGCATCAACTGAAGCAACCTGACTTCCTGTTTATTATCTATGCCTAGATACTCTTGGGCAAACTGCAGAGTAGGAATTTTCAAGTTTACAGGGAGGATAGGATCTACCCCATATACTAGTTGGAAGGGTGAGTTTCCTAATGCAATTTTCATTCTAGTTCTGTCTACCCATAAGGCATATTTTAGAAATGAGTTCCATTCCCTGGGATTTTTCTCTATCAATTTTCTTATTATACTCAGTAAATTCTTGTTGGTGGATTCTGCTAACCCATTTCCCTGGGGATAGTAGTTGGATGAAAATTTAAGTATGATCCCATGATCAAAAGCCCAACTTGACAATTTGGTGGAAATGAAGGCAGAACCATTATCACTTACCAATGCATAAGGAATTCCATACCTGGTGACAATGTTGCTTTCCAGAAACTTAATGACATCATCTGCAGTGCAAGTTTTGCTGCTGGTAGCTTCAGTCCATCTGGTACAATAATCAGTAATCGTTAGGACATACCTATGGCCTGAGGAAGACAGAGGATTGATCAGTCCTATGAAATCCATGCCCCACTGTGCGAATGGGCGCTCTTCCACCACTGGCTGCAACGGTTGTGCAGCATATTTCTCTCTGTTTGCATCAACTTGGCAAACATGACAACATTTAACATGATCAGCCGTGTCCTTAAAAATTGTAGGCCAGTAGTATCTTGCTCTGAGGATTGCATGTGTTGTGGCCAACGCTGATCCGTGTGCCGTTCCAAACTTGTCATGTAACTCTGTTAAAACTTTATTTGCTTCTGGTTTCTCTAAGCATCTCAAGTATATCCCTTCATAATTCCTTTTAAACAAGGTTCCTCCCTTCATCATATACTTCTGGGATCTTATCTTCAAGGCTCTTCTCTGTGAAGCTTGCATTCTTGAAGGACATCTTCCAGTGATCAGGATGTGCCTGATGTCTGAATACCATTCTCTATTGTCTTTCTCATTGATCACATACTGCTGACTGATGATGTTTGGATCAGTTTCAGATATCATCTGGCTCAGAGCTTGTCCTCTCACCAGCTTCATGGGTGTGATCTCCATGTCATATTCTTGTAATACAGTAATCCATTTGGCTCTTTTTTCACCAGGTTCGCTCTGCATCAGCAGCATCTTCACTGCTGCATCTGGTACCACAACGATCACTTTGCTTCTTAGTATATAATGTCTGAATTTCTTTACTGCTCTGACTAATGCAAGTGCCTGTCTTTCAACATCTACATATCTCAACTCAGCATCCCTGAAAGGACAGCTCATGAAAGCAATTGGTTTCTCTTCTTTCTCTTCATTTCTTTGAGTTAACACTGTTGCAGAAGTATGTTTTGAGGCAAATGAGTAGATGTAGAAATCTCTTGTATAATCTGGACTAATGAGGATAGGAGCATCTGAAATGGCCTTCTTTATATCTTCAAAGGCAGCCTTGGCTTCTGGTGTCCACTCAATTTGTGCATCCTTTTTCAACATGGCATTTAGTGGTCTGACAATTTCAGCGAAGCCGGTGATGAACTTCCTCACAAAATTTATCTTTCCAAAGTAAGACTTAAGTTCCTTTTTGCTTCCTGGAAGTTGTAACTTCATAATAGACTCCACCCTGTCAGGATCAATGATAATTCCATCTTCTGTGATCAGGTGGCCTAGTAACTTTCCTGTTGTGACTCCAAATATGCACTTCTTAGGATTCAAAGATATTCCATATTCTTCACATTTCTTCAGTACACTTCTGAGATCAGCAACATGATTTCCCCTTTCCTTGGAGAATACTGTCAAGTCATCCATGTAGATGACTATACACTTTCCTATTAAGCCTCTGAAGGCTATGTCCATTGCTCGCTGGAATGTAGCTCCAGCATTTATAAGTCCAAATGGCATACGTCTATATGCAAATATACCCCACTTTGTGGTGAAAGCAGTTTTCAATCTGTCAATTTTATCTACCATCACTTGGTTGTATCCTGAAAAACCGTCCAGGAAGGACATCATCTTGGCTCCATTCACAATCTGTAGAACTTCATCCAAAGAGGGCAAAGGATAATTATCCTTTTCTGATGCTCTGTTCAGGTTCCTGAAATCTACACAACCTGATGTCTCCATTCTTCTTTCTGACTGGCACAAGATTTGCCACCCAAGTGGAGTGCCTCATAGGAAATATTATCCGGGCCTTCAACAATTTCTTAACTTCTTCAAGGATGATTGGTTCAAGTAGAGCATTGACTGGCCTCTACTTCTGTCTGAAAGGTTTTGCATTTGGCTTGAGAGGTATAGTATGAGTTATGACAGAAGTGTCATATGTCTTTAGCTCATCATAAGTCCATGCAATTACATGTATGTAATCTTTAAGGGCCTGAGTTATTCCTTCTAACTCTTCTGGTGTACAAACCTTACCCAATAAGACGTTTCTCTTGTCATCAGCTTGTCCAATATTCACTTGTGAATATTGACCTCCATCTGCCTTAGGCAGATCTTTATGTTTAAGCATATTATCTAGATCAAAGGCTCTTTCTAATTCAATCATACCTTTGGGAATTCTGTTGCTAGGCAACTCTAATATCTCATCTTCTTCCTAGACATGATCTTCCATACCATTCTCATCTATAATCTGAGCTTCAAATATGTCTCTGTTTGATATAAAGTCCAGGATGTGCTGATCATCATCAAACACCTAGAGATTAGTCACATTGTCAGGTACTGAAGGTACTGACACCAATTCTACTAAAAATCTCTTCAGACCAGATATAGATAGCGGTTCCAACGTACTGGCGGCCTGGGCAAGTGCATCTGCCCTCTGGTTCTGTTCTCTTAGTACGTGAGTGATATTAAAGGCATCAAAGTCTTCAATCAGGTCCCACACACGATGTCTGTAATTTGATAATTTTCTATAGTTACAAAAGTAAATTCCTCTTACCTGTCTCACAACTAGTTCTGAATCCCCAAAGACATGCAGGATCTTTACTTTTTTCTTATGAGCAAACAACAGTCCATGAATCAGAGATTCATACTCTGCGACATTATTGGTGCAGGGGAACTGTAGTCTGTAAGCTGCTAAATAGGATTTTCCTAATGGATTGATAAGGTCAATTCCTACCCCAGCACCTTGCTTGGATTTAGATCCGTCAAACCTCAGGATCCAAGGCTTATCCTCAGCAGGACACTTGTCCTCAGCAGGATATTTACTTGAACTTTCTTTCTTCTTTGCAGCTCTGGCTGCTGCTCCACCTGATATCCACTTTAACTTAGAGGTATTATCATCCTCGAGTTTCTTCTTTCCTTTATTTTGTGAGCCTGGTGGCTTTTCTGTTTTCTCTTCCATCTCAGCAAGAGGATGATGTTCAGGATATACAGTTGCATGCTTCTTCAAAATATGTAAGCATAGTGAGCAAGTTGTTTCTGAGTGAGGTGCCTCATGCAGCCTACACCAACCTTTAATTAAAACCTCCTGGGGAGATTTATGCTGTTGTGTCATCTTTTCTATTTCTTTTACCAGAAATTCTTCGAACTTCGTCAGGTCACTGCCTTTGTCTTCATCAGACAACTCATAATCTGATTCCATGAAGCAATCACTACCAGGAGTGATCTTTTCTTTTCTCGCATCATTTATCGGGTCCAACACCAGGACTTCTTCTATTCTCCGGATGTGATCTTCATCAGGATCTGTCGGTGCCTCTGCTTCTGCAGAAGACAAATAGGAATTAGTATCATCATCATCATCAGATGTAATACTCACCTCGGAATATGATGATGATGCTTCACTATACGTTTGCTCCAGTATCATCATATCTAAGCATGGTTCACAAGTCTTTTCTGAGTGTGCTTCACCGTGTAATCTGCACCATCCATCAATCAAAATATCATTAGCAGATATATTTAATAATTGGCAACGTTTTACCTGAGTAGATAAATGCATCTCAAAATCTCTGAAGCAATCTATTTCGTTCTCATTATCTGGATCATTATCAAATTCCATACTTGGCATGTCCTCATGATAATCATCATCATGATGATGATGAACATCAAGCATCAGGATCTCCTCTATTTTAACAGTTTGCGGCCTGATGCGATAAACTCCAGGTTCTATGTTTACATACATGATCTCATTTGTTTTGTTATATTCCATGATCATATGTTTCATCCTAGGTTCAGCATCAATCCTGATTTGATTACGTATACCTTTCCATGGCAACCACATGTGACTGAAATCTATGGACATGTATCCGTTAAGCGTTTTAGACCAATCTCGGCTAAGTAACATCCCATATGTATCAGGTATGTCAACTACCTGAATGCCAATGTAACATTGGATCCAAGGATCAGATGCTAGCTGCATGTGAATGTGAGTTAGTTCTCCTACTACACTTACTTCTGTCTTGTCCAGTTGAGTGACCTTCTTTAAGGATTTAGCAGGATGCAGTCCTAATGCATTACATATCGACAAAGGCATAACATTTGTTGAGGCTCCTGAATCAACCAAACAATTGTGCAAGTTCTTGTTGAACATTCTTATGGTGAGGAGAAACGGAGGTGATTCAGTCTTATCTCTATACAAGGTCATGTGAGAGGTTTCAGCGGCTTGGACTGTAGCTGACACCTTAGGCTTGATAGTATTATCTTTAGCAGCATGATCTTTACCATTGGATTGACTTGAAAGATGATTATCCTCTTTAGGAGCAGGATCATCTAGTGACTTCATGAATGCCCTTTTTATGGTAGGAGTTTTCAGTAACTCTGATAAGGACAGGCTGATCTTGATCTTCTTCATTTCATCAGCCAAATAGCTGACTAACTTGTCGGACTCATGAGGTGCATTTACGACTTTTGTTACTGTGTTTTGAGGAGACAAGTATTGAGCATTCACCTTAGGGAACCCAGGGTTATTGCTAGCCTTAGGATCAGGAGGTGTGTTGAAGTTGTTTGGGGGTAGAGATGATGTCAATGGACTAGCAGGTCTATTGGCATTGCTCCTCAGGTTATAATTGTGCTTACCAGGGTATTGCTGCTGATATGCATGTACTTCCTCATGCTCTCTTGCAGGTTCATTTTCATCCTCAAAGGGAAAAACATAATTCGTTTCAAAGGTTAAGGCAGATTCCTCACAAGTCTGATCATAACTCAGATGAGGCTGGTTAGTGTATGTTTCTAACACAAAAGCTAAGTCATATCCACAAGGAACTATTTCATTTCCTTCTGCCTGAGGTGGATTTCCAGAAGTGTTAGACACTTCAGTTTGAAAGATGCTGGCAGCAATCCTAAATTGTGGACAATCTAATTCTGCATGTGCATTGGTATTGTGGATCCTGCACCAATTGGTAAGGGCTGCCTCAGCAAGATTGACTCTAGTAGTCTGTTTGGCTTCACCATGAGGTTGATTGTCTAGGGGTGATGGTAATGAGCCATTATTTGGCCTGGAGTTCCACACTTTGGGCTGTCTAGGAGGGTTATTATTACTTCCAGCATTATTGTTGAAGTTATTGTTGTTATATCCTCTGTCAGGGTAGTTTGGTCTGTCATTGGAATAATTTCTATTCTGACCTGACTGCGAATAAAACCCTTGATTTCTCAAATGTGTTACTTCTGTGGTGAGTTTTCTGAGTTGAGCAGAAATTTCTTTGATTTCCTCCTTTTCCTCTTGAGCTTTGGCCACTACATTTTCGGTCTGAGGCTTGAAAAAGGAAGATCCATGGTTATTGTTGGATAGATCGGTACCCTGAGGTGTCTGAGCATGTGCAGGATATTGTGGCAATTGGCTATTTCCATTAGGAGAAGGCATAATACTCAATGGAGGTACTTGCAAAGGTGCAGGCATGACTGCTGGGGGTATCACTGATCCATTAGGATATTATGCAGGATATTGTGGTGAATATGATGCAGGATACTGTGCTGGATATTGTGATTGCACGCCAGGCAAAGTAGGAAATACTATATTTGGAGTAGGAGCAGGTATCAACTGCTGATTTACCTTGATAGCTTCTTGAAAAGCTCCTGTCAACGTAGTGATCTCAGGATGTGTTCTCCTGATGAACATGGAAGTTAATGGATCCAGGGCTGAATAATAGATACTCCTAGCAGCAGCATCAGCCACTACATATGGGGCAACTAGCTTGGACAACATTTTCTGGAACCTAGCATTGAAATTGGCAATAGGCTCATTCTCAAATCTTTTGATTGTAGCAAACATGTGGTAATTCATGGATGGATCAATAGGGATCTTGAACCTATCAAGAAAAGCTTTCTCTAAGATAGCCCATGAACCAATAGAGGCTTGGCCAAGACTGATGAACCAATTATAAGCCTCTTCCCCTAGGGAAAAAGGAAATATTTACACACCACGTCCTGATGTTCTATTCTGGCTCTGCAGCAAGCTTCTTTAAACGTCCTGATATGATCATCAGCATCTTGGTAAGGATGATATTTTGGACAAAGTTTGTTCGAATTTTTTGGTAACTCATGATATGCAGTAAAAGTCAAAGGTGACTCCGCTGCAAAGAAAGACATTGCAACCTGAGGAGGTTGAGCTGGTGGTGCTGCTGGCTGAGTTTGAACTAAAGGTATACCCCGAGTTTGAACAGGAGGTGTCACGGATATACCGGAAGGTATCTGCGAACCAACAGGAGTTACAGGAGGAGGCTCTAGTGAATCTCTAAACGCACTAGACCCTGGAGTATGATGAATGTCCACAGTCCTAGGTCTAAAACCTCTCACAGGCAATTCATCAAAAATTTCACTAGGTCTAGACCTGGTATTTATCCTGTGAGCCAGGATTTCTCGATTTGGAGGCAAATTGGCTGAAACTTTGCAAATATTGGTTAAATTTCACTGGATGAGGTGATATTTGCGGTCAGATGGCAAATCAGACTGGATATTTACGAAATATTTGCGAAGACACTGCAAATATGACAGGATATTGGGGTATCTTAATCGTAGCACGAGATCTCGAGTGCCTAAGGCCTAAAATTCTCAAAGCTTGAACAAATTTACGTATCTTTAGCTGATATTAGTGAATTCAGAGAGATCTACTGTAAAGCTTGCAATATTTATGTGAGATCTGGAAATCTTTACATAGAATGTGCACATACAAACTTCTCACAGCAGGTATTTACGTAATTTACTAAAATTTACGAGCGATCTGAGGTTACCTTACTCTATGCGTCAATCAAACCTAAAAATACTGATGATGAGCGTGATCTTCCGGACTCAGGCCCTCCTTCTAGCGCCAATTTGTGTTGGTCATGATGTTAGTCACAAACAAACATAGAATAAAAGTACACATTAACCTTTATTCATCTTGAAAGATGCAGTGAATTCAAAGAATTCATGATCCCAAGTCTCCGGTGATTAGGTCTTAATCGACTGATATTACTCAGTGGTTAATGTGAGTTGCTGTTTCCATTTTGGGGCCTTACGTGAAAATGTACTATCATCATGACGTTCCTGCAGAAATTCCTTACAGAGAAGTCAAATTATGCGGTTATTTGATGAAAAGAAGTAAAATACCTAGATCTTTGCATGATATTTTCAATTGTGCATGCTTAGTGTTCAAATATGCTAAATATTTACGATTATCTACGAGATGTCTGCATATTTTGGGTGGTTCACTTAAGATTATCTGTTATTTGCGATTACGACAGTGAGATGCTCTGAAATTGAAAGAAATTAAAGGAAATACTTCTAATTAAGTTGAACCTTTAGCTTTTGATCCACATACATGCTTGATACTGTCATGAGGAGAAGAAATCAAACCATATGTTCACCAGGACATTCCACAGCTAGATACAGTTGATGCAAACGTTAGAGGATAATGAATGAAAACAATACATGCAACATGATGAGCACTCCAAGGGACGCAGCAAATCAAAGCACATATCCAGAATTCAGACACAGATTACTCAAGATTTACGAAGATTTGTAATCAAAATACTCTTCCCTTTCATTAAGTATGCAAAAGACATGTACATATACAGCAGCTTTGAAATGAGCCCTGAATATTTCAGCAATCAAATTTCAATTAAGTTTCGAATGAATACAACAAGGCATTCCACCACCTTTTATAGAATAAGGTGAGGAATCCGTTACAAAAGATCCACGGATCTGATTTATCAATATAAATCAACGGTCATCATTTCATGACTTGTCAATTTTACAAAAAAGGCACAAGTTGCCAGCTGGCAACTATCAATACTGCATATGCAAAATATTCCCCCTTCATGATGTATCTCCATCATGCTCTTCATTTGATGCATGCGGGTCATCATCATGTGCATCGCTCTCTAAACTTTCGCTATCCGGATGATGATGCTGCTGCATATGGGGTTGCATGCTGCTCTGGATTTGTTCGTATGACCGCACAACTTGGTCTATTCCTCCGCCATCTTGAGTCTTTGCCTTGATGATGGCATGTTTGTGCGCTTCATACTTATCTTTGCTGTTATCCAGCTTATTTTCTCTATCCTGCAATGTCTCCTTATAGGTTTCCATCTTGACCTTGATCCTCATCATTTTATTTATCACTTCCTCTGTCAAGTGGACGAGCGGACCATCATCTTCCACTTGGAAGTTATTGCGCAGAGCCTTAAGGGCAGAATCTTCATCTTGATTCTCTATCTTCCCTTCCACTTTGCCCTCTAATGTTTCGAGCATGTCTGCTTCAATGCCCATTAAATCACGTAACCTCATGCTGATCTCCCTCAGCTTATTATTGCATCTCTTGAGGACTCCGCATTCAAACTGTACATCTTTATACCAGATATCTACTAATAATGCAGTATTATTATTCAATACCTGCTTACTGATAAGCAGTTGTGGATTTATCTTCCTTATTTCATCCAACAGGCTGAGGACTTTCTCCAGTTTATAAGACCTTTTTCTGGTCTGCATCTGCAACCTGTCCACCTTGGTTTTGGAGCCACTTAGGATGCTCCACCTCTTCAGAGAACCCTTCATTATTTCAATGGCATCATCCAATGTGGATGACACCCATTTTCTTATTACGGAAACCTCATGTTTCATGAGGTCCAGTTTATTTACTTCTTCCTGAGAAATGACAGTCAATGGGACTGCAGCTTCACTTGTAGTATCCTCAGGGTTGGTTAAACCCTTAATGTATGCATGCAACTGAGCAATGTGCTCTTTATGTTGCTTATTCTTCTCCTTCTCTCTTTTCACTTTCTGAATTAGAGAGTCTATGATGTCTTTTCCCTCCTGACCTTCCTGCTCTTCATTGGCAAAACCCAAATCAACTGTGCTTATCTGGAATTCATCCATAGTGATTTTGCCTTTCTCTTTTTCTACGGCAGGTACAGCAATCTGTGCGGTCCTTCTCCCTGTCGCCGGATCTCTTTTGATGGCCGAAGTCATCCTGGCCTTCCTCCTGGGTTTCATTATATCCGCGGAGAATAGGGTGGAGACGTCAAACTCCTGAATCTCCAGCTCCTCCTCAACATTCACTTCTGTTGTTAACCATGGAGGTACCTGATCATGTTTTTCGGCATCATGCTGTTGTTCACCCCTATCTCCTGTTTCTGTTAACAAGTGCTGTGGAGACGGTGATTTCTCTTTTTCTTCCTCATGATGCTTGCTTTGCTGCTGATCCTTTGCTGCCTCCTCCTGTTGAGGAGCTTCCTTTTCTGGGGGAGCGTCTTCTTTGTGTGGGGAACCCTGCGGTGTACCTGTGTGTAGATCATGATGATCATGATCTTTTTCCTTCGTTATTTCACCTGTTCCCAGTTCTTCCCCTTGTGGAGGTTGGTCATCCTCCTTTTGTTTCTCAACTTCTGGTGGTATGTCCATCACCTTTGATATTGTAGGATCTGCCTGAGGTGATGGCATCTGCTCTGCAGCGGCTATTTGCTCTGTACCTGCAACATCCACCTCTTGTGCCTTGTCAGCAGGATCCTCTATCGCTTCTTTCTTCTCATCATCAGCCTTTGCTTCTTGGACCTCTATTATAGCAGGTCCTGCTGATGTATCCTGTGGGCTTTGTTGGCCTGATTCAAGAGCGTGGCCTTCTGCTTTTGCCATCTCTATCTCTTCTATTAAGTGGCCCTTATCAGGTGATCCTGCTGGTTTTTCAGGACTTGCATCCTATTTTTCTGTCAAGTCAACCACTGCAGGACTTGTCACCTCGGCGATCAGTGTGTCCAGCCCTATGTCCTGAGCTACCTGCTCCGGGCTCTTCTCTAGTTCTGGGCTCCTTTCGCGCTCCGCTTCTGCTTGTTTCATCTCCTCAAGCATTGTTTGAACCATTGGAGGCTTGTGAGGAGTCACACTGATGCCAGCCCGCAAGTGTTTCCATTTCTTGTGCAGCTACATCCTGCACCACCTCATCATCAGACAAGTTTATTGTCTCGTCTAGTGAGACATGCTTTTTTGCTTGTGCCTGAGATGCTTCCTTTTGTTGCTCTTCTGCCAGTTCAGTTTTGAACTTGACAATGGTAGGAAGTGGAACATTGTGCTGAAGTTCCTTCTGCACTTCACTACCTGCCCCTTGTACTTGTGCTGGGGGGTGACTAATTTCACCTCTCATGGAGGTTCTTGGTTTCTTAGGTGTGGTAGGAACCAACACCTGCAGAGCTCTCCTCTTTCTTCTAATTACCAGTGGAGCTTCCTCCTCTTCTTCAGGCTCTTCCTCCATGAGGATATCCTTGCCTGGTTGTCTGGATGACTGACCCACTTCTTGGGTCTCTGTGGTTCCAGCCTCTGATGTCTTGGCTTTCTTGGGCTTGGGAGGAGAATCTGATTCTGATCCTGATCTGGCTGCCTCCTCAGCCGTGACTACTGCCCTTTCAATTATGACCCCTTTGGGTCCCTTTTCCACCTTCTTGCCCCTTGGGGCTCTCTTGCTTGGCTGCTGTGGTGGAGGGATTCTCTCTCGCTTAGTCTTCCTCTTCTCCAGCAGGAAGTCATCATATTCATCTACAGGGATGTCCTGCCCTTTCCTTTTGTTGTCCACCGTGATGGCAACACCCTTTTTCTTCAGTGCCTCTACCTGTGCATCTACCCAAGCTTGGGTCAAGTGTAGGGTTCTGGCAAAGAATGGGTCCAGGGACATATCCTCCTGCATGGTGAGGTCAGGTGCAGAAATGGTATCATTGTAGATCTTCTTCTGCTCGTATTCATCTGCCATGATCCTGCCGTCATCACACTTCAGCTGCTGAGGGAGGGGTATGCAGTCAAATGTCCTGATCTGGTTCAGAGTCAACCTCTGATACCTCCTCCTCCTGGCTTCTGCCTCATCTTCATAGTCAGCCCAAAAATCTTCTAGGTGCCTTTGATGAATAGGCTTTCCTAGAATCTTCTGTATTTGGCCGTAAGGATCATATGGTCTTGTTACTGGGAAGGGTAGTAGATTCATCTTATTCAGTGTGACCATCACCTTCTTTATATTATCCGAGTCAGGGCACATGTAGTTGCCAATACTGACTAGGAACAAAATTGGTGGCAGCTTCTTGGCATCCTTATACATCAGTATGATGGTGGAGCCCTGCCTGATAAATTCCATTAATACTACTGCATCTGTAGGATATCTTGGCAGCATCAGGGGATGTCCTTCGAAACCTTCTATCCTGATGTAGGAAAAGGTGGCAAATTGGATGTACCATGTCCCATGCCTGTATACTGCCTCCTGAGCTTCCATGCTCAGTCTTTTTGTCCTGTCATCTTCCATGGTCCTTACCAGATGCATAGAGAATGCATCATTGACCAGTTTGTAGTCCTTGATGTAATTGGTTCTTTGTAGCTGGGGATGGTGATCCCAGATATAGGCTGCATTTGTGCCCGTCAATTTTCCATCTGTAGTTAAGGCATCAAACGTACCTCTATATGCACAAGAATAAACAATGTAAGAGGTCATGTAGAAGGCACAATCTGAACCTCCCAGGTTCAGCAGCTGCTCATGCAGAGCATCGCTAATTATCTGGCCCCACAGTGGCTTGATGTCTGCATATAGGCACATCATTATTATGCCGTACATCCAGTCTCTGAATTCTCTAATATCAGGCTGGCCAGTCACCCTGTTCAGTAGGGAAATCACATACTGATATTCCTCATTAAAATCAAACTTAAACATGTGCACAGGGAGCTTGGCCGCTGCATTGTATGTGCTGTTCTCGGCCCGCCAAGCATACATATTCTTTCTGGCCATCTTCTTGTTGGCCTCATATTCTCTTTCAGACTTATTTAAGTCTACACTCTTCACCTTACTTCCCATTGGCAGTCCAAACGTTCGGGATAGACCTTTGATGGACAGGTCTGCATACACCCTCCCATGCTTCACCACCTGCCTCGTCTGAGGGTTGTAATTCTGAGCGCACTCAATGACTAGCTCCGGAGACTCCATGGAGTAGGGGAAGCCAGCAGCGTTCCACATGCCGGATACAAATACCGCGTCCAATATAGGACTCTTATCTTGTCCATCATTCAGCTTGGCTGACCAAGCCTCCAGGTTGGTAATCCCCTGATGGGTGTCTATAATTGCCCCAAATTTGAACAGGACCCCTCTCTGAGAAGAGAACATAGGCCTGCTGAATTCTTCCTGATTCTTGACTAAATGCTTTTCAGCCATGGGTACCTGCAATTAACAACATTTCTTCTCACAATGGGATATGTATGCATACATATTGCAAATATCATGCTTATTGTATCAATTCTACATTACTTACTTGCATGGATACATAACCAGAACTTTCAACATTATTTAAAAAACAACATGATGAGGGTTTCAGTTCACTTACCTAGTTATGTCGATTTCTTTTTATACCAGTATATCTCTAAGACGCTCTTGATTCAGCTGCTGATCACCTTCCTCCCTCAGTTTGTGATCTCGAATTGCGCAACGGTGGCTGTTATGCGGATATGAAAGCTAGTGCTCTGTAAAATAATTTTAACGCAGGTAAATGTAACAATGGCGGTTGAATTACCTTTTAACCTCGTAGTTAGGGTAAACTTAGGGTAACTCTGACAAGTTAGATCACAATCTTTGATCATTCGTGCGAAAACTCAGAATCTCGCCAGACGTTTCATTGGGTTCCGGGGTCGGCGGGAATCACCTACCATATCTACGCGCATTTAATGGCAATGGCGGCAAAGGGAGTGGGGGGATATTCATACGACAAGATATCATGAGGGCAGGATGATATTTCACAAATATCAGGTTGAGTTTCAATATCATCCTCCCTAGTCTTGAAATTGTTATCGTGACAAAATTCGGGTGACAACGCACCTTTGTTTACATTTTAGCACATCAGGAGGATATTTCGGTCCATCGGGTGATATTTCAAAATATGATGATGACCTTCAAACTTACTCATTCTCCTATTTGAATATCGGGATGACGTCATCATGATATTTGTTCTTTGTATTGGAAATGTCTCATGACGTCATCGTCACATTGGGTGAACATGATCATGTTTACAAAGTATCCTGTCGAAATGCAAATATGATGATGATGTCATCAGGATGTTTGTTTCTTTGTTTATCATATTCAGATGATGTCATCAGGATGTTTTCTAAGGGTGATATTTTGCGTCAGGATGATATTAACGAATATCGGGTTACATTTGAAAACATGATGCTCGCGATACAAAAGACCGCTCGACGGGGAAGACTTACTATCACTTAAAGTTGACGTCCAAATATTTGAACCGCAGGATATTATTGGGGGGGGACGTTTCAAATATGATGATGATGTTCTTCAAACAGCATAACTGAGGTTATAAAATATGACCCTCTTCTTGCGAATATCAGGTTTGACCAAGACTTTGACTGTTCATAACTCTCACATCCTGATGAATATTAGGGTGATGTAAAAGGCAAACCTGCATGAATTTTAATGCTCTTTCAGAATATGTGGTCATATATATGAAATATGAATTTTGACAAACTGACCTCATATTGGGGCTTACCTCATCTTGACTCCACATGATGATGAACATGACTGATTTTACCAAACCGCTAGAAGGCAGACAACACAAGCCAAAAGAAAAGTTGGGTCCCTGTTTTGCCAAGTCAAAATGGGGCGTGTTGTGTAACCACACAACAGAGACACAGAAAAAACAACAGAAACATCTTGCTCCACATCTGTTTTTCTGTTTTAGTGGCACAAGAAGGACTGCAATAACCTTCAACTATTAGATTGAAACTTTGAATCTTGATTGGTTTAGGTTTCATCACTACTTATTCCCTTTCCTGATTTTGGATTGGTATGTAAGAGGTAGTTTTGATAAGATTTGGCATTTTATAATCAGGATGTTTGGTCCAAGAAGGCTGCCATACTTGCTCAAAAGCTTAATGATTTGGTTTAAGCACTTGATGTGACTGATACTAAGGACTAATAGACTAATTTTGAATGCAAATAGATACCTGAGTAAAATTAGAACTTCTAAAAGTTAAATTTTGATACTTACTAACCTCATTTTGAACAAGCTGATCACGAATGAATGCAACTATCCGGATCTCTTGCATTTGTACTTGTGCAAGCAAAAACTTCATCTACCCTTCTTTTGCTATTATCTCCCTCCTAAGATCTTATTCATCTTGTCTCTTCTGCATCAGAAAGTCTTGTTCATAGAGATAGGCCTGATAAGCCATCTCCTCCTTTTGCTACTCATACTCCTGCTATTTCTTGATGTCTTCTATCTACTTATTAATTTCTAACAATGTGTTATTGAGATCAAGTGACATATTCTTTATGCTTGCAATCTCCTGCTTTGCATACTCTTGAAGCTAATTTGGTTTATGTATAGGCTACCAACAAGGCTGAACTGGGTTGGGTGGGACGTAAGGCTGTTGAGCAAGCTAATTTCTTTGTAAATCAAAGGAATTAGGGATGAAACCAGCAGCATGGCTGATCTAATATGGAGAATTAGTAGTATTTTCATGATATGATGGATGATATGACATGGTTCCATGAAGGATAGACATATTTACTTATTCAAAAGTTGGTAAACAACTGAAACCTGATCTTGTGATACTTCTCATGGGCTACAAAGTCTGATCTATCAAACTAAAAAGCTAGAGTTGACAGGTATATCGAAATAACACCTTTAAAAAGGCTGTATTAACTACTGATCATACCAAAAATGGCAGCAAAAATAAGTCCTTTTTGAATTGAAATTCAGTTCAAAGTCCCATTAGGCATGCCAAAAACTGTTGTTGATTAGGATTGCACCCATGATGCAAAGTTGTGATACTTAGGAATCCTTCAAAACATGGGATCAAACTCAAGCTGTGAGTGACCTATATCAAGTTTGAACCTCCAGATTATGGGCTGGTTCACTTAAAATATTTAATTAGATCTATGACTTTTATGTGTAAAAGGGTAAAAAAGGATCTTTCTAAAAGCAAATAAAACTATAAAGGTATGGTGATGCACCTAATAATGATGAAAACTTGGCAATATAACTCAAAATAGATCTCAAAAAATCTATCCACATAAACCACTTTCAGGAAATTGATCACAAAAATGTTTATAAGGAAGCCTAGAAAATATTTATGTTTTGAAGGAAAAGGAGTTTTTTCACAACATAAAAGAAATGATTTCCAATTGCACAGCCTAAGACCTGTGATTTTCAAATCTATCTAACACGGACAAGTACTAATGAGACAATGATTTTAAAGGTTCTAATGTTAAACACAATAAAATCTTATCAAATCACTCATACAAGTTGCATTAAAAGAAGGTAGATACTTGATCAAACTGAAAAATAAAGGAAATAATTGCATAAGACAAAGTATAAAACCTATAACCTATTGTAATATCTATAAATCTGTAAATAAGTGAGTTACAAAACCTCTTTCCCTCTCGAAGTGTAAAGAGCAAAAAGGCAAGAACAGAATGATGAGTTACAAACAAACACTATCTCTTAATATGTAAAAGAGAAAAGAATGCAAGAACTAGAAAAACCTAAGTTTTTCTTACAATTTATAGTTTTCTCTCTCCAAGAGGCATGAAGAAATCAACTACAGTCAACTGACTCTAAAAATAAGTTCTTCAATTTGATCCACGAGCAAACAAAGCAATCCCTAAAAATAAGGGTCAAAACTACCTCAAAATGAGCAAAAATAGTTCCAAACTGCTAGTCTCCATGTGTTTGATCCAAGAGTTGATCAAATTTTTCTATTTTGACCTCTAAGCCATGCAAAATGGCCTCAAAAGTACTCAGTTAACTTAACTCCTCCATCTTGCATTATTTTGCATGTGTAGATCATATGGAAAAATAATAAAGTAATCATTTGCATGACTTACTCTATTATGAGTTTCAATTTGTCTAATTTCTCCAATTCTACAACTTGTGACAAAATAATAGAGTAATTTATAAAATATTACTTTATTAATTTGTTTACATGATATATAGTTGTAAAATCATGAGGAAATGGAAGAAAAAAGAATACACCTTATCTCTCCATTACATTGCAAAAGAAAAAAAATCTAGTTTGCATTACACAACTATATCCATCTACCCTCATATTGCATATCATCCTTACCATATGTTTGCCTTGACCATATCTTCTTATCTTGAATTAGACTATCACCTTGCATCATATATCATTGCATTTAAAATCACCATTTGTCATTTGATTGTACCATGCAATGATGTCTATCTTATCCTTGTCATTTGTCTTCATATGCATTTCTCATATTTCACCATACCCGCATGTGTCTTATCCATAGCTCTTACTATTACATGACTTTATCTTCATATCACCTACAACATTTTACATGACCTTGTCTTTGAATGATCTCTTTGTTTTGACTTTTGATGCAATCAAAAATGCATAAGGCATTTAGGGTTTCGACCACCCTTGGTCTCCATGCATGAATGAGGAATCTTGGACTTTGGACTTGATTTGCATGTAACATAAGGTATGTTCGACTACACTTGTTGACTATTTTGAGAAAATGGAAATAGAAGGCACTAAGCCTTACCTCCTAATGATTTCTATCTTTGACTTAGCAAAATAAAATGCAAGAAATGATTTTATTTGGCCCACGGGCCCCTCCTGTGGCATAACCATTAGGAATGTCAAGACATAAGTCTTGACCTAGGTCTAGATAAGATGAATGATTTATTTTGCTAAGTCAAAAAAGATGAGAAAAATGCAAAAGATGCCATCAAACAAAAGGTATGTCATGAACCCTAAAATTCATTTTGTCCTTCATTTGAACTTTACTCTAGCTCTGCAACTCCAAAGCCGGCGGCTAGAGTTTGAAAGGAAAATGCTTCTCTTCTAGTTTTCTTCACCATTTTCAAGTTATTATTTAGCATTTCTAGAGCATTTTGATGCATGAAGAAGGTGGGTGTTATTTTGAGCTTTTATTGGGGAATTTCTTGTAATCTTTTTGTTCTTTCTTTCTTCACCTAGCCATGGCTTGTATGGCTGTGTGTTGAGCTTTCTTTAACAGCTTCTTAACAAGCTTCTCTTTCTCTGTGTCTTCTTTATTTACAATTGTAACTTATCCTTTTGAAAAGTTTCAAACAATGAAGGTCGCAGCTTGTATGGCTCCTCCCTCTGCAAAACATAAGGTAAATCTCTCATATTCGGCCTTCATTCTTTGAAACTTTTACTGTATCTTCATTCTTGATAAGGTTTTGAAGAAATACTAAAGTGGGTATTCGTCTTGTTTGAAGAAAATCTCTCCTTTGCCATGGTTGTGGTTGTATCTTCATTGTCTTTCACTTGTGCTTCTATATATCTGAAAATAAGATGAGGGTTTTTTTTTTAAATGAAGATGGGTTTTCTCATTTCTGAAGCATAAGGCTTTTGTTAGCTATGACCTGCTATATATTATTTCATGTATGTTCTTTTCATTCTGCAAATGCAAAAATACAAGGGTCTCAAGAAATAAAAATGGGTTTTGATTCCTTTTGAAAAGAAATAGACCTCTATCAATGGCCTTCATATCTCCTTGCTTTGTTTGCATTTCTTTCCACTAAATACATGAAAATATGACGAGGGTTTTTGAAAAAACTATATGGGTTTTTTCATTTTCTTTGAAAAATGAGCTTTCTTGGTCGTGGCTTGCTATTTCTTGCTCTCTGTAACCTTTATCTCACTTGTAAACATAAATATGTGACAAGGGTTTTGAAATTTTTGAAGAGGGTTTTTTCATTTCCTTAAAGAAATAGGCCTTCTTGTGACGACCCTACTGTATTTTTCTTCTTGTGTCTTAACTTCTCTCTGCAGATATAAAAATATGAGGGTTTTAGGAACTGTAACAAGGGTTTTGACATTTTAACAAAAAATGGCCTTTCTATTACGGTCATGGTACTTTTCTTCCTCTGCGTAATTTCCCTTTCATCTATAGACAAGAAAAAAGAGACAAGGGTTTCAAGAGATAGTTTGAGGGTTTTGATAAAAAAAATGATCATCTTCTTGACCACGACCTTCAACATTATCATACTCTATAGCATTTCTTTTCCACTCTAGCTACCTGTAATAGTGCACTTTTCTTTATCTGTATTTTTTGATAGAAAACCATATAGGTTATTTGTATTTTCTTTCTTTACTTGATTTTGATAGTGGCTTCAAAACACAAAATGATGATATGAGCACTTTGGAATAAAATGACACTGTTCACATGAGCATGTAAAAAGAAGAACATACAAAATAACCCACTCTTGTTTATTTCTCCTTCTGACTGTCAGTTGGCATAAACAATAACTGGTATCTTTAAAACTATATCTTCTTTATTATTCTTTCAACTGTATCTTCATTTCATGACATGAACTTGAACATCTACCTTTTACTTGAATTATCTCCTGTGTGTCATGAACATTTAGATCTAATCTTTTCTATGCTACCTCCTTCTGACATTATGACTCTCTTGGCATATGATGTTCCATTAAATGCTCTGACTTTACCTCTTACATTGTGTGTTATTACTCTGAGCATGATATGATTGTCCCCTATGGCTCAGTTGATAGCATAATGAACTTTTACATTTGCTCTAATTGCACTTTATGCTTTCTTTATGACATCTTAGATCTGATTTCACTCATGTATGAAAGACTATGATATCCTTATGCTAAAACAACACATTCTTTTGTCTTTTTACATTGTTGTTCCATATGCTCATTTGTTCTATCTATGAATTATTCTAAACAGTAAAAACACATTTCAATTATTATCAGAAATAAAGGAGAATGCCTTTTTATGACTATAATCACTTCTTTGATCACTGCACTGTTGTCCTTTGCATGTCATTCACTGTTCATCCTATAACATGTGATGAAGAATTTGACACAATTGACCTTATTTTAACAAGTTGTTCCATGAAGTGGACATAGCTTATAGGGGCAACTAGTCCTCTTCAGTTTTATCATGATGACATCACTCCATTTGCAAGTTGACTGTTGCTCTAATGCATAGTATCTCTTTGAATAGTGCATTCTATCTTTTGCAATCTGATATCCTTTTCAAATGAATAAAAAGGAAACATGCTAGGCTCTACCCTTGTGGGAGCCACATTTTCTCCACATGTTTTAAAAGTCTTCAAATCAGCAACATTACTTTTCCTATACCTGCATAGTGAACAAACAAGTTAGCATAAAAACATACCTCTTGAAGTTGATTGATCTTTCTCATGATGATCTGATTTATTGCACATGTCTGATTTGATCCAATCACATAAGATGCATAATGTCTACAAGTTCCTATGTCTGTTCATAAAATCATGTGATAATTTTAAATATCTGGAGCTTCTAATAGGGCTTTTCCCCAATTTTGCATGTACACTGTCATGACCAAGAACTGAAGATAAGGACATGAAGACCAACTATCAACTAAGGACATCAACCTTCTAAAAAAAGCAATGATGGATATATAATATTCTCATATGTTTGTTCTCTTTTCTTTTATCTGCATATGTATAGCTTGCATATGTTTGCATTGCTCAATTTATTCACTCCCAGGGCTTGTGTGGGACACATTTAAACATTTGTTTAAATATGATCAGTTACTTTACCATATGCAAATGATTTATGTATGTTTATTTTTTGAATCAAATGCATAGGATAGAATAACTAAATCTGATATGAAACATATGTTTAAAATATGATATGAAATGATCATTATATAAATACCTTTCTTTCACACTAAATTGTGATCACTTGAATAATTCAATCATCTTATAACTTAAAGATGAAACTAGTTAGATTTGTTCTATCATTCATTAACTGTCTGATATCTTGTCATTAGATCTTCATTTGTCAGGATGGTTTGACAGTTCTGATTGGACTGTCAGATTATCCTAACAACTAATCATTGTTTTCTCTTGCCAAGACATCATACATTCACTGATTGCATTAACTTAAAAGTTCTCTTTTACTCCTTTTGTAACAACTGCAAATCAGGTCTAACTAAATTAGGTGCGAACATAATTTAGTAACAATAGCAATTTATCTTTTGGCTTTGTTGATTTGGAGGATGAATTCAATTAGTCTGTATGTTTGTTCATTTCAAGTTATAGGTGCTGAAGTGCACCACAAGTTGGTTTTTTGATTTTCTATCTCAAGAAGTTTGGTGTTTAGTGTTTGTAAGTGATGCTAGGTTCAGTATATGTTTGTTTCTGCCAAAAAGCAAACATATATTCCTGAGGAAGGAATGTTTGAGAAGTTTTGTGCAAGTCTTATGTTTCTTGTAAGTGGTCTGCATGGTGCTAATTGGTTTCTCTGGTACCACTTTAGGTCTAGAGCTACTTTGAGGAAGGATAAGTGTTGGGTTGACTTGATGTGTTTTGATGATCTCGCCAGATGTTTTGAGGTGTATACCAGCTTGGAAGAATGTGCTAAAGAAGAATAGGTCCTGGTTATCACTTGGCTTAAACCACATTGGATTTCTATATGATTTAGAAGTCATCTTGTTGTGGTTGTTGCATGTTTCATGTTTACACATTTCATCTTGGTTGACGAAGGAGAAAGATTTTCTTTTTGCCATGCATGTTGGACTTAGAAATTACCACATAATTTTCTGCCTCAAAACCAAGCCTAGAAATAGAAACAGGAAAGCTCCTTGATTTGGAAACCATCACAAAATTCCCTCTAACTACCTTGCAATTAGTCTTCCTCTAACTACCTTTTACTTAGTCTCCCTCATCACTAGGATTGGATTGAGAAGAGTTGTAGATAGATTGAGAAGAGCTGTAGATATTTTTGCTAAGATTTTTTAGATAGACAAAAGAAAGGTCCAAGGTCCACCATGCCTAGTGCTCTGTACACCTAACTATGGTCAAACTACAGGGCAACTGACATCATAGGAGACTACCCTATGTACCTATACCTCGTTGTGCTTAGAGCCTTAGATCATATGAAATACTACCCTACTCTGGATTCCCATTTGTGCCTTCCTCATTCAAGAAAAATATCTTCATTGTCAAACCCACTTAAGCATGCTTCCATTGCTAATTGTTCCATCATACAAATTTTTACTCAAAAAATTTGGTATATATGGGTATTTCAATTGATTACTTCTCTTTGTTTTATTTTAAAAGATCATTATTCTATAAAATGTATGCACTGGACATAGCAAAATGCTTCTTGATCCTGTACACTTCTCACCAAAATAGTCTATGCTTGCCTTATGTCAGTGGACTTTGACTGTCTTCCTAGGCTATGTTTGGGATTACATGGGAGTTGAGTGCACCTGATAAATTAAAAAAATATTTTAAACCCAAAAGATCATATTAAGTAGACATCTACCCATATAAAATTATAAGTTTCAAGTTTGAAATCAACAGTATTCTTTGAAAATTTTACACTTATTTGCAAAAACTTAAAATTAGAATATACCAATATCATTTAGGATCAAACTACCTCTGAGTAAGATTGATTTGAAATTTTTATACTTATCTGCAAAAACATAAAACTAGTATATAGCACTAGAATTAAACTACCTCTGAGTAGGAAGAGAATCAATGGATTTGACCCTAGAATGTTGGTAGAATTTGCCAAATATTGGAATTCAAGAGTGGTGAGGATGAGAGGGTTTGAATTGGAGATTATTGAGGACCTTAGTGCTCACATCTCCGGCATGTCAATAGAGGGAAGAAAGATATACAAGGACCAAAGGAACAAGTAGGAGGTGGTAATCACATTTTTGAAAGAAGTTGAAGTCATCAAAAGGGATTAATTAGGTTATGCCAAGTCTTTGTTTCCTCATTCATAAGATGAGGTGGCCTTGCAAGTCATGAGATACATCACCTTGGAAGGTCAGTTCTAAGCTATATACACCTATTACTTTTCCCTACTCATTCACTTCCATCAAAGAAGGCTAGTGAGTTTTTTGTTTTTCCTTTTGTCCTCTTTAGAATATTTAGTTCTGAAGGTTATGCTAGGTGTTGAAGTGGCTCCTCTCCACCAATCCCTTCTTGTTTATTAAACATGCTTTGTCTTTCAAAGCCTAACCTATTGTAGTTGTTGGTAATGATTTTCTTTCCAAATCCACTTTTCCTAGGCCTTGCAAGCATAAACACCTTTCCACTTCATCTTCACCTTCATGTCTCTCAAGCAAAAAGAAGTGTTTGTCCCCCTCTATCGCCCCAGAATTTAGCAACTCTTCATCCTTTGACCCTAACTACCTAAACCATGTTAACCCTATTTCCAATGGGTTTAGCCTAATGACCTAGACAAAAGAAAATTAAAGGGTGATGATGGCATCCATAAGTCAAAATCCCCTAGGAAAAATGCATTGGGGAAGGACCCGCTAGAGGAAGACCTATGTCTTTGGGTGGTGATAAAAGCAAAACCAAAGGCAAGGGTAAATTGCATGAGCTAGAGGATATCAATGAGGGGGATGAAATCTTAGATTTCAATGGGCTATGTCATGGTCCCTCTATATGGCTAGATAGTGGGCCATGACCCTCCTTCTCAATTGAGGATATTGCTTGAGAAATGCTAGCAGAAAAAACCAATGACATTCAAAAGGAGGTTGATGTTCACCATAAGATTTTAAAATAGTTTTAATTAAAATCAACATAACCAAGTTCAAGACTTCTCTTATGGAGGAGTGGGATGTGAAGGAAGAAATGGCCAATTTGAAGTTGGAAGTTGCCAAAAAGGACTAGAAATTTGATAAGTTGAAGTTATATTTAATGGAAACTAATCCAACCTTAATAAGGTGGTGAACTTTAGCAAGTAAACCATTAACAACTTTGTCAAGAGCATCAAGGTACTACAATATGGGATCAAGACTAATCATGGGTAGGAGTAGGTTGATCCTAGTGTGAAAATGAGAGGTAGCAAAGACAAAATGGGGAAAGAGGTTGATTTGGATAGCACTACCTCATTGGAGAAGTATTTCAAGGATTTATAGGATGAATATGAGGATGCTTTTGCTCTTAACAAGCTTTGAATCTCTTGGGCTTTATTATGTTCTTGCCTTGTGTTTCCTTTCTCAAGTCTCCTATTTTTGATTCTCTTGTTTTTGGGTAGTAGTTCTATCATTTTGTTGTTGTATTGTAACAAGGTTGCTTTGTAGTTTCTTACCAATTCTCTCTTGTACAAGGGTTGAGGCCCTTTCAAAAACCCCCTTTTACCTTATATCAAAAAATATTTGATTATGGACTCTAGATTTATACCAAGTTTGGAGTCTAGAAAACAAACTTTTTGAACTTTGATCTCATATAAAAATCTTAAACTTAGAGTAATGTAGCACAATAATTTGAGAAATATTTGAAGGAAGAAACAAAAAAAATTCACTAGTACTTATGTTTTTAAAACTTAGAATTGATTGTGTTTAATACCGCAAAAAAAATAATTTAGACAACAAAGTGTTGGTGTATAAACCTTAGTCTGAAACATAAAAAACAAGTGTTGTGTTGTAGTTGTAATCCCTACCTTGCAAAGCAAAATAATCGTACTTAACAAACCTAATTCAAAAGGTAAAATCAAAACTTGTCATGGAAAATTGTTGAACTAAATAGGCTTACTTGATACCAATTTAAAGAAATTATGTGATACATCAAGTGAAAACTTTTTAAAAATGTTTACATTAGAAAATATCTAAAAAGTGATCCCAGGTAATCAAGACCCACTATTTGTGAATAACTTATAAAGTATTTATGTTTACAAGTTGGCACATCTTTGACCATGCATTCTCAGTGCCACAACTAATGGTAGACACAATTTTTGAATAAGTGCCCAGGATGATATATAGAGTGCTTTACCTTTGACTAACAAAACCAATGGTAACTATGCTCAAACTATAGGGTAACTGATATCATAAGATACTACCCTATGTACCTACACCTCATTATGCTTAGAGTCTTGGGTAAAAGTTCAAAGTTGTGTCACACTTCAAGCTAACTTATCAACATAAATGAATTTAAGTATTTCCAACTAAAAGTCAATTTTGGTGAAACATATGTTCTATCTAGATTCATTCTAGCTAAATTAGATCTAGGCCACAACTTTTCCAACTGGAACCATCCACTAAAAACATATGTTGCATCACTTTAGGTCTAATTTACCCAAAAAAAATTATTTGAAAAACTTGATGTTCTAACAATTCCTACTCGTGCAAATAATCATTTCAAAAGAATATATAAAAATATCCTTTTGTAGATCTATAAGTCTACTTTGTAAAAATATAATTTTTTAAACATTTCAATTAGTGTTTATATTTTTATTTTTATTTATACTAAAAGTAGGTCATCAGCACCAAAATATGATGTTGATTGTCCTCTCAAGAAAAAATAGAAAAGTTTATCAAAAAAAGTTGAAAAAAATATGATGCACTAGAGGAGAGATTCCATGTCGAGATATATTTTTTTCCTATTTTGGATAATTAAGACAAAAGTTGACGTCCCATAAAATAATTGTGTTTTCATTACACACAACTTCCAAGATTTCTTTAAAAATATATATTTATCAAAATGGGGAAAAATTAATCCATGCACTAGAGTTTCGAGTTATGAATACACAAAAAAGTAGAAGGAAAATAAATGAAATTTATTATATAAAGTGCAATGTCCCAATCAACTTTATTTTTTAGCATTTTATCAGCAACTAAATTATAGTGTCAATTTTATAAAATACTACATTCAAATATTTTTTAATTTTTTTAAAATACAAACATAAAATACACTAAAAAATCTGTACATTTTATTAGTTTACATCATTTTAAAATTCAAAATATGTCACTTTGTAGTGATTCAAGTTAAAAAGTTAGATCAATGTTAGTTGTTTCCTTTATAAAAGTGTGACACAACTTTGAACTTTCACCCTCTTAGATCATATGGAATCCTACCCTACTCTAGATTCCCATTTGTGCCTCCCTCATTCAAGAAAATTATCTTCACTGTCAAAGCCACTTAAGCATGCTTCCATTGCTAATTATTCTATTGTACAGATTTTTATTCAAAAAAATTGGCATATTTGGATATTTCAATTGATTTATTCTCTTTGTTTTATTTTAAAAGAAAATTATTTTATAAAATGTATGCATTGGACATAGTGTGATGTTTCATAATCCTGTACCCATTCTTTTCAACAAAATAGTCAATACTTGCCTTATCTCAATGGTCTTTGATTGTCTTCCTAGGTTATGATCTATATTACAAATTAATTATAATTAGAAATTTGGACTATGTTGAGTTACATGGGAGTTGAGTGCATCGATAAATTGAAAAAAGATTATAAACCCAAAAGTTCCTATTAAGTAGACTTCCACCCATATCAAATTATAAGTTTCAAGTTTGAAATTAGGAGTATTCTTTGAAATTTTTATACTTATCTACAAAAACTTAAAATTAGTATATACTAATAGTATTTAGGATCACAATACCTCTGAGTAAGATTGATTTAAATTTTTTATACTTATCTGTAAGAACTTAAAATTAGTATATAGCACTAGTATTTGGGATAAAACTACCTTTGAGTAAGATGTGGGAGGGCTTGCCACATATATGAAGTGAATCAATGGATTTGACCCTACCATGTCAATGGAATTTGCCAAAAATTGAAATTCAAGAGTGGTGAGGATGAGAGTGTTTGGATTGTAGATCACTGAGGACCTTATTTCTCACATCACTAGCATGTCAATAGAGGGAAGAAATATTTACAAGGACTAAAGGAACAAGGAGGAGGTGGTAAGCACATTTTTGAAAGAAGATTAAGTTGTCAAAAGGGCTCAAATAGATTATGCTAGGTCTTTGTTGCCTTGTTCATGGGATGAGGTGTCCTTGCAAGTCATGAGATACATAATCTTGGAAGGATGTTTCTAGGCTATATACACCTATCACTTTTCCCTAGTTAGTTACTTCCATCAAAGAAGGCTAGTGAGTTTTATGTTTTTCCTTTTGCCCTCTTTAGAATATTTAGTTTTAGAGATTAAGAAAGGTGTTGGAGTGGCTCCTCTCCATCAATCCCTCATTTTCTTATTGATTAAACATGCTCTAGCTCTCAAACCCTAACCTGTTGTAGCTACTAGTAATGATTTTACTACCTTACTAAAAGTCATCTTCCCTGTCATGTCTCTCAAGCAAGAAGAAATGTTTATCTCTGATGACCTTGACAAAAGAAAATTAAAGGGTGAGGATGGTAGCCATAAGTTGAAATGCCCTAGGAAAAATGGGATGGGGAAGGATTTTCTAGAGGAACGTGTCTTAGGGTGGTGATCAAAGTAAAACCAAAGGTGAGGGTAAATTGCATGAGGCAAAGAATATCAATGAGGGGAATGAAATCCTAGATGTCGATGGCTTGTGCCTTGGTTCCTCCAAATGACTAGCTAGTGGGCCCTACCCCTCCTCCTCACTTGGGGATATTGCATCAATGATGGATATGCTAGCAAAAAAAACCAATGGCATTCAAAAGGGGGTTGTTATCCACCATAAGATTTTGAAATTGATTTTTTATTGAAATCAACAAAACCAAATTGAAGACTTCCCTTATGGAGGAATGGGATGCAAAGGAAGAAATACCCAATTTGATATGTTTCTCACAATCTTTTGAAAGTCAATGTGGGTGAGTTAGACTTTGATATGGCTCATGAATTGTGTCCTTATAGTCAGTGCTTGCCCAGTCACTCCCACTCTCATGGTAGGAGCCAATCTTGAGTGGAGGTAGAACTAAGGGGTTGTTCTATTTATGGGGAAGCAGATGGTCACATATCATAGTTGGGTTGATTGTGTTGTGTGTTGATGTGCACGGTTGTCAATTATTGTCACGAAAGTTGTGACGTTGACATTGAATAGGTGTGGTTGTTGTGATTCTTGTATACCCCATAGGGTCACTTGCTCTGATTCCTATTTTGTTCATTGATTGTATGGAGGAAAAACCTTTCTAACCTCCTCTGTTCTTATTGAATGAATTGTTGAACTCTTTGATCTTGGTTGTTAAGTTCCTCTACTTTCCTCCTTTGTTTGTTTCTTGTTGTATGAGCCTCAAGATTAGTTCTTGTTCTTGGGTTGTTTCCTCAATGGGAATAGGCAAAGTGGGAGAGTTTTGGTTTGTTTTGGTTGGTATCTCATTATTAAATCAAGGGCTCTTCTTTGTTGTTATCGCTTTTTATTGTTTTGCTTGTTTTGATGAATTTATAAATGTAATTAATCTATATGTATGCAAGCACTTTTTGGTTCTTTTCTCAATTTTTGATGAACTAATTACTAATGAAAAGGAGAGTTGAATAGGTGTGGTTGTTGTGATTCTTGTATGACTCAAAGGGTCACTTGCTCTAATCCTATTTTGTTCATTGATTGTATGGAGGAAAAACCTATCTTTAACCTCCTTTGTTCTTGTTGAATGAATTGTTGGAGAACTCTTTGATCTCGAGGTTGTGAAATTCCTCTTCTTGCCTCCTTTGTTTGTTTTCTTGTTGTATGAGCCTTAAGATTAGTTCTTGTTCTTGGGTTGTTTCCTCAATGGGAATAGGAAAAGTGGGAGAGTTTTAGTTTGTTTTGGTTGGTATCTCATGATGAAATCAAGGGCTCTTCTTTGTTGTTATCTTTTTGGTTGTTTTGATTTTTTTGATGAATTTATAAATGTAATTAATCTATATGTATGTAAGCACTTTTTGGTTCTTTTCTCAATTTTTGATGAACTAATTACTAATGAAAAGGAAAGATGAATAAAACTATATGACTTTTCCTAATGCAATTTGATCTATGTTTTTGTATTTTGTCATTTGATTTGATTGGGTAAGTGCAAAAAGTTGGGGGGCCAAAAAGTGGCCAATTTTTTTTTTTTAAATTAAGATGTTATGATTTGGTAATGACGAGCCTAAAGCTCAGCAAAACCAAACCATAACGTGCTCACATTATAATGCAAGTGCGTTATGTTTAATTATATATATATAAGAGCATTTCTACTCATTTGATTTCTTTTTTTCCCTCTACACCCATAGCTTGCAAACCCTAAGGAGCGCACTTGCATTTTTGAAGACCCAATTTGACACCAAAATCTCACTGATTCATCGCCAAAATGCTACCATGACGTCGAGCAGGCTAAAGGAGAGAGTTTTATTTGTTTTTTTGTTTGACTTTGTTTCTAAATAGGTAGGTTTGAGTTGATTTTTGATGTAAATTTCCTTAATTGTTAGGAAATGTTAATGCACCTCCTCCTCAAAATCCACAAAATCCTGAAGAGGAAATACCTATCGAAGAACAACCCGAACAACAAACTCCTCCATCCATTCCTTGACATGCCCCTGGAACACAAGAAAATCTAATGGAGCAAATTGAAAATAATAAAAAAGAAATTGAGGACATAATTGCAAGGTTGAAAGAACCTACAACTTCAACCTTGCATAGATCCATGCTTGCTCAATCCCTTGAATCTATGTTATCAAATGTAGATTCAATAAGCAAGCAAATCACTAGTTGGACAAAAAAGAGGAGAGAATTTAGAGAGTATTATGCTAACAAGTTATCATATGAACCAGTGAAAAAGGAACAAAATACAAAACTTGACATGTGTTCTATTTTCACAGATCCAAAAACAAATGAATCTCTACCCCTTACATGCAAGAGGTTCCCTATCTATTGGTGTAACAACCAAGCGATAAGGGAGAATTTTGCGTAGAGGTGGTGGATGGTTTTTGACCATCCTCCATGCAACAATAATGAGGTCCTGCAATATTTTTTGAGGAAACTCTACTGCAAGTTTGTCAAAAATATAGTACCAAATTATTTTGATACGTGAGAGTTCTAGGGTAGAGGTAGGGGGTCAACACAAGATAGACCAGGGGCATGTGTTGACCCATAGCGGCCAGCAAGACAAGCACTCACCACACGGGCCCATGAGCACGTTTCTATCCCTTCCATTGTGAAGGAAAGTGTTGAGGTCAAGACAATTCAGTTCGTTAGTGCCTTGACCCAGAGCATCTTAAAGCATGTTAGTCCTACAGCACAACATGGGTCAGGGGAGAGTTCGAGTATGGTTCCACCCCATACTTGTCAGACTTGTGAGTCAGTATGTGGTTATGACCCCACAGATAGACATGACACAGGTGTATAGACTACATCTATAGCTGAGCAGATGGTGATGACAGATGCCTTCCTGAGTGAGACTTTCAGGCTTGATACTCAGGGAAATCTTAGCAATTTCATTGAATTTAATTTATTAAATTTTATTTCTGAAATGCAAGATTAACTAATTTAGTTTGATGATTTTAATAAAATTTCAGGGTCATAGCATTGATACAGTTTTTAGTGGTTCTCCACCTGCATATTACACTACATCATCTACTGTCAGGGTACGTAACTAGTAAACAATTATAAATATTACATGTGAATAACATCGTTATATGAATGATATTCTAATATTTGATTTTGGATGTTGAATAGGTTAATATTGGAGATTTCATGGCAACACCTACCAGCGGTGGTGGACTTCAAAGCTTCACAGAGATAATAAAATAAATAGTTTAATGAATGAATTGTACTTACTAGATTTTTGTATGTGACTTGTGTGCTTTATTGTGTGTACTTCCATGTTTAGGTGAACGTGTGTGTATGTTAGGAGCCATGATTTGCATCACTATTATAGTTTTTGTAATTGAATAATGTTGTTTTATTTCCAAATGATGCAGGCTGTAGAGACACCTCCCGATGTTCATAGGGCAACGGAGCATGGTGTATACTCTACGATTCATAGCTCCATGCCATTGACTGGGGTATGAGGAAGATTAGTAAATTTCAATTTACATTCATTGTTATAGTTGTTTATTTTTGAAAAATCAAAAGATTATTGATTTGAAGTTTAATTTCTATCTGGATGGTTTCTATAGGACATGACATCACCACAGCCTAATCTTGCTACTAAGGCAAATGAGGAGACAAATTATATGGTAGTGGTAAGTGATTATTTTGTTAAATGTTTCATTTTTTATAACATGTAATTTCTATATATTAATGTCTATACTTTTTATTGTAATAGCTACAGATCCATGAACAACTAAATAGGAGGAGCAACCCTCGGGTTCGTAGTAGACCACCCACATACGCATCTCCATCCCCTAGAAAATCAAGGGTTGCCCGTGATCTATTCTCTTCACCGAACATAGGGGAATGACTTTTTATTCTGTTCCTTTGTTGTATGCCTATATGGCATTTGTGGACATATATTTTGTATTGCATATAGTTGACATTGTATGCCTGTATGGCATTATTGTAAGCCTATATGGCTATTTTGTATATATGTTATACTTATATTAACAGTTATTGATGTATGCCTATATGGATATTTGGTTAATACAAATCTTTTTTATTGATGGCATCCATATTTGCAGTATAAATTCACATTTGAATGGATATTTGTAGATGGTTACTTCAAATATTTAAAGTTCAATTGTATTACATAGGATGTTTGTTGATCCAATAAGCCCGCTATTGTTATTGAAGTATCACCTAAATCTCATTCTGGAACTAAAAGATAAAAGTTGTATTTAAAATAAAAATGAATCATCATGTTGAATGAAAATATTGATATTCTTTATGAGTTGCTCAATTGAAAATATTCAAATGAGTATGATGACCCATATTCTTTATGAGTTAGTCAAAAAATATTTCTTAATTGCTTGTTATTATACCATATTGGGATGCAAAGAGTATGTTTGTTGTTTTGAATAAGATAGTCAAAATCATATGCTTATAAGGTGAGGTTATGAGAGTACATTGAGTCTTACCTAATTTTAGTATGCAACATAACATTGGAGCTATAGGCTTCCATAAGTCATCAACAATCAAGTTTCAAGGTTGTCATTGAAGTCAAAGGGTTAAGGTTGTTTGTCATTGATGTCAAGGTTGATGCCATGATGTTGATAAGGTGATATAGTGATTCAAGGTAGGTGATGGTCATGAGTTGCATGATGTGTGAATATGGTTTTCATGATAAGGTCTCTCAGTTCATGTTGATGCTGCACAAGACAAACATGGTTCATATGATGCAAGGTTCATGTTCATGGTGGATGTGGTTTTGTTCATGCAAGGTTTTGTTGTGAATATGGTTTTCATGATAAGGTCTATCTTGGAAGGTTGATATGATGCAAAGTTCATGGTGGATGTGGTTTTGTTCATGTAATAAGAAGTTAGAGAAGACATAAGCTTTCATAATTAAAATTCAATGTCATCATCAAGGAGAGTTGTATTTATCAAGGGGAGTCATGAATTTGATTCGAATGTGAAGTTGTTCATGTCTTAGAACCCTAAGCCTATGATAAGTGTCATACTCTAATGTCTTTCTTCTGATGTCCTTGAGGTCTTTGAAATGTCCTAGATATCTCTTGATGAAAGTTAGAATGTTTAAGTCTTTCTTATTTATAGTTAGGGTTTGCATATTGGGCATTAAACCCTAAAAAGAATCTACTTTTCTTAAGACTTTTAAACCCTCACTTGCTTGTCATGTGTAAAGTGCACTTTTGTTTTAATTTAATATTGACTTATAATCACAAGTTACTATCACTTAAATCAACATACTAAAGGGTCTTTAAGTCATTAGTTCACCAACCCTTCAACCTAAGTCAACCAATGTCTCTGGTAAACTCTCATAATTTGGAGTTGTTGCAAGTATGAGGTTAACCAGTGTTGTCATTGATGTCAACATACTCATATTGCATTGATAAGAAGGATTGGATGAGCTGTGTGCTAAGGATACTGAGAAAATCAGAAACAGTGAAGAACGGTGATGAGAAGAAGGCAAAAGTACTCAATCGGTTGAGTATTAGATGATGCAGATTAAAGGGTTTGTATATATGAGTCTTGAGATGTTCCAGTCAAGATTTCAGAGGTCCGCATGAAGATATGAAGAAGTTGTGATCTATCAAGTAGAACCAGTTCCGGGAAATGCTCCAGAGTGACAGATTGTTACAAAAAGATCCGGTGAGATCTGGAAGTGCACTTTCCTATTCTGCAGATTGGAAGGACTGTTTGGGATGTCCTTGTGATGTGTCATCTCGATTTGTACATAGTTTGGAGGTCTGGAAGCACCTGTTGCAGTTTGACAGTGGCGACAGACTATGTTCTTGAAGTTCTGGATGAAGAAGAAAAGAATTCTAGTAAGTGGAGGAAGTGTGGATGTACCTGGTTGTTTAGGCAAGCCTGTGAAGGTTCTTGGATCATGTTGAGGTTGTGTTGTTGGTCTACATTAGTGTTAGATCTCAGAATTGAAGATAGACTTCCAGATGAAAATGTTCTTGTTCAGGCTAGCCGACTGGATGAGTTATTCATCTTGCGGATGTTCTTGTGGATGGCTGCCGACTTAGATGATTGTTCCTAAGTCGATGCCTTTATATAAATAAAGGTTTGTGAATTCATTTCAATGTGTGGTGTGGAGCGGATGTGTGTGGTATAGCGAAGAGAAGTGCGAAAGGTAGAGCATGAGTTTCTGGGCTTAAATGGAACTGATCCAGACATGGTAAAGATGTCAATCTCCAGTTCAAGTTTGTAATACTTGTTACTTTGTAGATAGTGTGTCTCTTGTAGGTAGTGTACCTCATTATGAGCAGTGTGCTCGGGCAGTGAGCCCTAATTGGCATGTGCCATCCATTTTTCTTATTCTTCTAACAGAGAATAATTCTTGGGTTAATCACCCCATGGTTTCTCCCTTAACCGAGTTTTCCACATCAAAATCTTGGTGTCAAATGTGTTGATGTTTGTCTGCTCCAGTGTTTTTGCTTTATGCTTTCATGAATGGTTAATTGATATGCTATTAACTAACAAAGAAGAATCAAGTGTTTAAAATAGAAGCAAGTTTTTGTACAACTAATTCACCCCCCTCTTAGTTGTGTGCCCTAGATCTAACAGGAGTTCCATATCATAATCGAAGGTCATATTTAATTGATATGAAGGTGGGAAAAATGATTGGAAGGTCAGTATTTAAAAGGAATTTGGAATACAAACAATCATCTCTATGCAGTTGAATTTAATGGGCATGCCTTTTATTAAAGGCTAAAAGACAACTTTATGCAGGATATCATGGTATTTGTAGTGTTTGGAGATTGAAGACTAGTTAGTGTTTGTAGGTCAGATTGTTTCGGCATGTTTGGGTGTGAAACATGATAATGCCTAGCCTAAACGTACCCATCCAAACATGTTGAAATTGTCAGTTTGGCCGCACGAGGAGAAGAACAAAAGTTAAACCCCTTTGCAACTTTACACTGCCTCTTTTTGACAGTTTTTGGGGTAGAAAAAAACCTTTGACCATGGGAAAATGCCTTAGAGATATAAAAAAATGAGAGAATTTATTATAGAGGGACCCTACGTGATCATGTTGCCTCAGACGGAATGTATCTAAGTGACACAGTTTTCGAGTAATGGCTCATCAAAGATTGCTACTTTTTTGCACTTTGGACTCTTTAGAGATATCGCTAGTACAATGTAGCTCAGACTGTTTCAGCATGTTTGGGTGCAAAATAGGACCATGCCTAGCCTAAACATACCCATCTCAACACGTTGGAACTATTAGTTTGGCCACACAAAGAGAAGAACAAAAGTTACACCCCTTCTCAACTTTACACTACCTCCTAACAATTTTTGGGGCAGCAAAAAACCTTTCACCATAGGCAAATGGCTCAAAGATATACAAAACTGAGAGAGGTTATTGTAGAGGGACCCTACGTGATCATGTTTCCTTAGACGGAATGTATCCAAGTGACAGGGTTTTTGAGTAACAGCTCGTCAAAGATTGCTGCCTTTTTGCACTTTGGACTCTTCAGGTATATCACCAGTACAATGTAGCTTAGACTGTTTTGGCATGTTTGGGTCTGAAACAGGACCATGCCTAGCCTAAACATACCCTATTGGAATAAACGAACAATCTCTAATCCAATTATTAATCATCAAATCACCAAGATATGATACCAATTGGTGAGATACAAGGCTTTGACTACTACAATATAGAAATCTAAAAATTGTATGCAAATCTGAAAATATGTTTTCTTAATCCTTGAAATACCATGAAACAATTCAACTTCTTTATGATGCTAAAATCAGCCACTCTAACATGCTTGATAAAACCACCTTAGATGAACTTATAACAACAATAACATCACCATAAGATAGCAGCAACAAAGAGGCACAAATCAGCAACATAAGAATGCAAGATCTCACAACACAAGGTAGCAATGGAGTAGAAGAATAAATAGATAACACAGTGTTTACGTGGAGAAACCCTTGCGGGAAAAAACTCCACCAAGAAGAGAGGCCCAAGTTGTATTATCTTCAAAACAAGATTACAATACATGCACTTCCAATCTCCTCTTCATTCTTCAATCCAGCAACACCTATGTACAAAAAATATCTCACTTAAACTATTACCTGCAAGCAAGTTTTCCTCTCACTGTTACCTCTCGAAACTTCACTCTCAAGTCTCATATTTATGTAAAATGAGTACCCACAAAGGAAATTCGTGGGAAATGGTCAAAATCCAACTTTTCTATCTTGGGATACTCCAAAATTATCTTCTTATAGATTCCTTTACACATGTCATAGGCATCTTCCCAATATAGGTGCCTAGAACCAAGAATAGAAACTTACAAGACAATAATTGCTGTCATATGTTGTCATAGAATCTCTTACACCTTATGACAATTGTAATTTGTCATAGATGCTCTTACAAACTTATGACATGCATCATAACAGCCCAAAAATACATTTCCCTAAAATAGGCACCAAGATTCTCCACCTCACCTCATTTACTATTTACCGAGATTCCTTGAGTAGTAAAAGTAACTCTTTAACAACCTGGCAGTGAAACCTATACATCCCTTATGGGTAATTACAAATTACAAATAATAAATGGAATGAATACAATATTGGGATTTACAAGGTTAATGGCACCTTATCCCAACATTCTCCCACTTGACATTATACATTGTAAATCAACTCATAGGAAATATCAATCAAGGGAATAAACATCCCTTAGCCAACCATGTACCATTGATTCTTCAACATGGTTTTCAGCTCCAACAAGATACCTACAAAAGCAACCATGATAACCACCATCTCAAGCAAGAAATCCTCACATCATATTACCCATGATGGGACAAGGAACATGCCAAGGTGAAACATATCAACTATCATTGAAACCTACACCAATCTATACATGAACACAAGTATCAAATCCAAATGATAACAAATGACTCTGAGTGACTGCCACACTCATACCAAATTAGAATAGCAACCACAGTAAGTTGCTATCTCATCCAAACTATCCATACCTAAAACCAGGGTAAGCAAACTATCATAGGTAGAACTTCATGCTATCAACATAACAACCCAAATCTACAAACTAGTCCTTGTATATCCACCATCTTGCAAAAGAAGAGTCCAAGGTAATAACACACATAGACATGCGATAAAAAAAACCTTTGAAGTAACTCACTGTAGTAAAGTGTAATCAGCCCAAGAGAGGTGCCCCTTCCATACAAAACTCATATACCTTCTGGAACTCCCACTGCACATGTAATGTCAAATCTGAATAAAAAAATCATAGCATTAACAAGTCCTCCTATAGAACTTCACATAGAGGATGTGGCTAATTCCTCTATCATAGTGTCAAATAAGCATACAATGATATGCCAAATACATCTCTCATTTCCAATCCAAATAACTCTCCCAAGTCCTCCAAACCAATGAAGAAAGAGATCAAGGAGCTACCAAACTGTTGCTAAAAAATAATGAAGTACAAAACAATAGCACATGACTCCATTCATAACCTCAACTCCATAAACAGAAGAACCTTCAGGAAGAAAACAATATACTAGGAAAGAGAGAACCTACAAATCAAATTGTGTCCTTATACCACACTAACATGTGCCAAACTGTGTAAAGTAAGATCTCTTTCAACACTCCCAAAATGAAAGGATATTAACATCTAACCATTCAAATTATAATGAAACATGGTAGAAATAGATGTAAACCTCTCACAAAAAGTAGATCAAACTAGCCAAACATTCCCACAACAAAAGGGAATATGCCCAAAGACACTAACCATCTCCTGTACCTTTCCTACCAAATCCTTAGAACTAACCCAAGTTCAAGATTACAAGGAGAACAACGGAAATACATAAAATCATGCATCTACTTCTCAACAAGCCCTTAGAACTCAAGTTTCAAGACTAATGCACAAGAGAAGACAAGATACATATAAAGAATGCATCTAATAATCAAGTGAGCAACACCTCTTAGATCATTCACCTGCCGAGTAGACCAAAAGTGGGATACAAGATTATCCTGTGAATACAACACCAAGAAATATAAGCTTTCAATAAAGACAACCTTCTCATTAGGTCTATGATGGACTCACATCCATTTCCAGGTGTAGGCTCCTCGGTCTTTATTGTTGAAAAATTTTCATAACAAGTAACCATTCCATCACATATCTCTTAAGTACAAGAGATTTCCAGCCTAACTCAAGTCTCTTTAGTATTCATGAGCACCCACCAATCAATCCATGCCAACTTCAAATGCAACCTGCAAAATCATGAAGCTCCAAGCAAATGATTAATACTCAAAACCAAAGAGAACTACATCCTCTCCAAAGGAAGAACAATAACACCATTACCAAAGACTCTAAGGGTCCTCCATGAAACAAGATGTTAAAACCTCTTCAAATCACATGAAGATAACCATATCTTGCCAAAGCTCCCACTGAACTATGATGCTGAGCTATACATAGCAACAAGATATCAAACCATCACTATCAAAAGCTCCCATTAAAACATGTAACAAAGCTATCCATGACATCATTATTTAACCATCTCCTAAATGAAGATCATCCATGGCCTCAACACAATCAAAGAAAACCATTATAACGACAACAACTCCCAAAAGGTCAAGTAAACCATAATCTCCAAACTAAGAAGATAAAGTATCCTCTATCAATAGAACTAAAGATGTCAATAAACCCTCACTGCAAACTAAGGGCAGAATCCAAGAGCTCCTTATGACACCAACAACTACTGCAAAAGATCATCCATCTTCTAACCAAAGATTATCCCTAGCTCACTACACACTGAAACAACATCAACTTAGATCCAAAATCTTGTATACAAACAAGATAGAACATGCTATGTAACTACACAAAACTCCCATTAAAAGTGATACTGAATTGTATACATGATATCATTACCTACATCATTACCAAAACTCCACTAAAAGTGAATAGAGCTTTTCATGCACCATAACTTACTACTATAGATTCTAATGAACAACTATATCAGGTACTCTAAACCATCCTTTTGTCTTACTGCAATAAACATACCAATGTAATCAAGGTGACCAAGAAGAGGCCAACCAAATAGAATCCTCATTAGACAATTTACAAGATCTGCACTCATGCAACATCTCAAAGGAGAAAAACATGGTCAGAGCTCCAATCTCAAAGAACTAAAAAATAGATTCAACCCCACATCAGTAACATGCAGAACAAAGATAACCAAGAATAACATGTAGATTTCCAAGACTCAAACACCAGGATAAATACTAGACCTGATTTGCCAAACAAATCCACATCAGAGTAACCATAGATCATAAGAACCCATCAAGCAGCCCTGTAAATCTATAATTGTTTCCATCCATAATGCTCTAAGAGTCTGAACACAATCTTTCCACAGATCTACAATCCACAGATTTTTGTTAACATGTAAAACCTACAAAACCATCTCTCTGTAAATCTGAAATCACTTAAACATCCAAATATTCACACCATACATGTCATCTGAAATAATGAAATATCACAGATCTATGAATTCATAGCTTTTTGTAACAGGAAAATTGTAAAACCTTCATATCCAAAATAACATGAATATGAAAGAGGAGGAACTAGGTTGTTCAAGAGTTTTCATATCACTAAAATACCAACTCCACAACCCATATGCAACTGGTGGTAAATCATCCAATGATTTCATGTAACCAAGGGCTAAACTCGTGAATCCAACATATGCACTCCATTCTATAGTCCAAAAAATAAATGTTCTTCCATGTAACCAAGGCACCAAAATCAACCACCCATTATGAAAGGCCATTTACTTCACATGACCACAAGGTAAAGGAACATAACCACCATGCAAGAGGATACTCACATATTGCCAAACTGGAGCTCCAAATAACTACCACAAGATCAACTCCATGAAGATCCATAACCCTAAGCCTCAAGAGCCCACCATAGATTCCATTGACAATATCCATCCAAAAGTTAGATACCATGGCTTCTAATCTCACAGATCTGCAAAATAATGCCAACATACAGAACATCAACTGTAGCCCAAAAAACCTTCAACTCTACAATTCTTTCCAACAAATTCATAAGATTTACAAGATAAAGTGCAAAAATGGAGGAATACCCATAACCAAATTACCATTAATCCATCACATGCAAGCCCATGCAAGTACATGCAACTCACATGCAAGCCATGGAACAACCTTAAGCTCTGATACCAAATGTTGGAATAAATGAACAATCTCTAATCCAATTATTAATCATCAAATCACCAAGATATGATACCAATTGGTGAGATACAAGGCTTTGACTACTGCAATATAAAAATCTAAAAATTGTATGCAAATCTAAAAATAAGTTTTCTTAATCCTTGAAATACCATGAAACAATTCAACTTCTTTATGATGCTAAAATCAGCCACTCTAACGTGCTTGATAAAACCACATTAGATGAACTTATAATAGCAATAACATCACCATAAGATAGTAGTAACAAAGAGGCATAAATCAGCAACATAAGAATGCAAGATCTCACAACACAAGGTAGCAATGGAGCAGAAGAATAAACACATAACACAGTGTTTATGTGGAGAAACCCTTGCGGAAAAAAACTCCACCAAGAAGAGAGGCCCAAGTTGTATTATATTCAAAACAAGATTACAATACATGCACTTCCAATCTCCTCTGCATTCTTCAATCCAGCAACACCTGTGTACAAAAAATCTCTCACTTAACCTGTTACTTGCAAGCAAGTTTTCCTCTCACTGTTACCTCTCCAAACTTCACTCTCAAGTCTCATATTTATGTAAAATGAGTACCCACAAAGGAAATTCATGGGAGATGGTCAAAATCCAACTTTTCTATCTTGGGATACTCTAAAATCATCTTCTTACAAATTCCCTTACACATGTCATAGGCATCTTCCCAATATAGGTGCCTTGAACCAAAAATAGAAACTT
Organism: Cunninghamia lanceolata; assembly: GCA_027924645.1. Taxonomy (NCBI): domain Eukaryota; kingdom Viridiplantae; phylum Streptophyta; class Pinopsida; order Cupressales; family Cupressaceae; genus Cunninghamia; species Cunninghamia lanceolata. Next base: position 141,546 of record BSBN01000135.1, on the reverse strand, counting down.
ACAAGATAATAATTGCTGTCATATGTTGTCATAGAATCTCTTACACCTTATGACAATTGTAAGTTGTCATAGATGCTTTTACAAACTTATGACATGCATCATAATAGCCCAAAAATACATTTCCCTAAAATAGGCACCAAGATTCTCCACCTCACCTCATTTACTATTTATCGAGATTCCTTGAGTAGTAAAAGTAACTCTTTAACAACCTACTGGTGAAACCTATACATCCCTTATGGGTAATTACAAATTACAAATAATAAATGGAATAAATACAATATTGGGATTTACAAGGTTAATGGCACCTTATCCCAACAAACCCATCCAAATGTGTTGGAATTGTCAGTTTCGTCATACGAGGAGAAGAACAAAAGTTACACCCCTTTGCAACTTTACACTACCTCCTTTTGATAATTATTGGGGCACCAAAAAACCTTTCACCACGGACAAATGCCTCAGAGATATAAAAAACTGAGAGAGGTTATTGTAGAGGGACCCTACGAGATCATGTTGCCTCAGACAAAATGTATCTAAGTGACATGATTTCTAAGTAACGACTCGTCAAAGATTGCTACCTTTTTACACTTTGGACTCTTCAGGGATATCGCCTATACAATGTAGCTCGGATTGTTTCAGCATGTTTGGGTGCAAAACAAGACCATGCCTAGCCTAAACATACCCCTCCAGATGCATTGGAACTATTAGTTTGGTGACACGAGGATAAGAACAAAAGTTACACCCCTTTGCAACTTTACACTGCCTCCTTCTGATGATTTTTGGGACCGCAGAAAACCTTTCACCATGGGCAAACGCCTCAGAGATATATAAAATTGAGAGAGGTTATTGTAGAGGACCCTATGTGATCACGTTGTCTTAGACAGAATGTATCTAAATGACATAGATTCTGAGTAACAGTTCTTCAAAGATTGCTACCTTTTTGCACTTTGGACTCTTCAGGGATATTGCCAGTATAATGTAACTTAGACTATTTTGGCATGTTTGGGTGCAAAACAAGACTATACCTAGCCTAAACGTACCCATCCAGACATGTTGGAACTATCGGTTTGGCCACATGAGGAGAAGAACAAAAGTTACACCCCTTTGCAACTTTACACTGCCTCCTTCTGACAATTTTTGGGGCAACAGAAAACTTTTCACCATGGGCAAACGCCTCAGAGATATAAAAAACTGAGAGAGATTATTGTAGAAGGACTCTACATGATCACATTGCCTCAAATAGAATGTTTCTAAGTGACATAGTTTCTGATTAACATCTTGTCAAAGATTGTTGCCTTTTTGCACTTTGGACTCTTTAGGGATATTGCTGGTACAATGTAGCTCGGACTGTTTCGACATGTTTGGGTAAAAAAAGGACCATGCCTACGTAAAGGTACCCATCTGAACGTGTTGGAACTATTAGTTTGGCCACATGAGGAGAAGAACAAAAGTTACACCCCTTTGCAACTTTACACTACCTCCTTCTGACAATTTTTGGGGCAGCAGAAAACCTTTCACCATAGGCAAACACCTCAGAGATATAAAAAACTAAAAGAGGTTATTGTAGAGAGACTCCGTGTGATTGTGTTTCCTCAGATGGAATATTTTTAAATGACATAGTTTTTGAGTAACATCTTGTCGAAGATTGCTACCTTTTTGCACTTTTGACTCTTTAGGGATATTGTCGGTACAATATAGCTCAGACTGTTTCGGCATGTTTGGCTGAAAAATAGGACAATGCCTAGCGTAAATGTACCCATCCGAATGCATTGGAATAGTTAGTTTGGTCGCATCAGGAGTAGGATGAAAGTTACACCCCTTTGCAACTTTACACTACCTCCTTCTAATGATTTTTGGGGCAACAGAAAACCTTTCACCATAGGCAAACACCTCAAAGATATAAAAAACCGAGAGAGGTTATTGTAGAGGAACCCTACATGATCACCTTGTATCAAACATAATGTTTCTAAGTGACATATTTTTTGAGTTACATCTCGTAAAAGATTGCTGCCTTTTTGCACTTTGGACTCTTTAGGGATATCGTCAACATAATGTAGCTCAGACTGTTTCGGCATGTTTGGATGAAAACAAGGACCATGCCTAGCGTAAATGTACCCATACGAACATGTTAGAATAGTCAGTTTGGTCGCATCAAGAACAAGATGAAAGTTATACCCCTTTGCAACTTTACACTACCTCTTGATGATTTTTGGGGCAGCAGAAAACTTTTCACCACAGGAAAACGTCTCAGAGATATAAAAAATTGACAGAGGTTATTGTAGAAGAAGCCTATGTGATCACATTGCCTTAGACAAAATGTTTCTAAGTGACATGATTTTTGAGTAATAGCTCGTCAAAAATTGTTATCTTTTTGCACTTTGGACTCTTTAGGGATATCATCGGTACAATGTAGCTCAGACTATTTCGGCATGTTTGGGTGAAAAATAGGACCATGTCTAGCCTAGACATACCCATTTGAATGCATTGGAACTATCAATTTGGTCGCATCAGAAGTAGGACACCAAAAATGCAAAAGTTGCTTTGTGCAAGTTGACAACATTGACACTTTTTTGCAACAAGACTCAAAGACTCCAACTAACCCCAAATGACTGAAACTGACTCAAAAACATATGAAATGGTCTTAGAAGACCTTATTACATACAATTGACTCAATCAAAATATTTTTTTATTTTTTTACCCCTCTTGGAGGCATGACAACCTGGGTGCCCCTGTACCATTAGTACAACTAAAGTCGATAAAGTTTTCCTATTAAAAAAAAGAGCTTCCCTTAGCTTCAAGAAATATAAATATTCTATACTGACAAGGCCAACCACGTGAAGGTGGAATCTCATGTGGCCTTACCTAAGACCTAAGACACGTGTATTCTAGTAGACGTAGGACACCTAAGACACCTATTGTAAGTATGTATCTAGATTTTATAGACATAGTAGACCTAAGACACCTAGTCTTTATACCTTATTACAGTCTAGACCTAAGTCAGCTAGACACCTAGATTATAGTTCTACCTAAGACATCTATTATGGTGACCTAGTTGACATATAGTACCTACCTAAGACACCTAGATTAAATTATAGAAGACACCTACCTAGAAGAAACCTAGATCATTCTAGATTATACCTTATTCTAGTCTGTAGACAGGTCGTTGATATATAGTATCTACCTAAGACACCTAGATTAGATTAAATACCTTTTTTCTAGTCTCTATCTACCTAGTTGACATATCGTATATACCTAAGACACAATTAAAGACACCTATTATCTAGTTAGAAACCAAGACACCTAGAGACACCTATATTTTATACATTACCTAGATTTTATACATTATTCTCAGGATCAACTTCATCCATCACTTAGGTCTAACCCCATGAAGCATAACATGATGATGTAAAAATGTGTATATGTGTAAAAATGCAGCAGCAAATAAAAAAAGACAAACCTTACAAATTAATGTGCATACTTACAACTCAATGTAACATGACTTTACAAAATCAATGTGAATACTTACAAATTAATCCAATGAACCATCCGAGTCTTCTCTACTCTTTATTGTGTCAAGTATTGCTTCATGGTTAGACTCACGCACCTTCCACAAGGTATTATTCAAAAGTCTACCATGATATTGTATCAAATAAACATTGGATCACACGACAAGATTCGAGTAATGAAGAATCTTCTGATGCATGTCAAAGTCCTAAAACAACCAAACATTAACACTCTTATGTGGGTACCTTCTAATCCATGTTCCAGTAATAACCACTGATCCTGTAGGGTATTCGATGTTTTCTCCATCCGTAACTGGGGCCTCCAGTTTCTTTTTGGCCTCAACACAATGACACAAGTAATAATCTATTCCCTCTTTGTTATCTTCATATGTAATAACTGCATATACATGCCCTACATTGATATGTGTAGCAAATTAGGTGAACTTAATTAGTCAACATTGCAAAAACACTACAAAGTAAGATGACATTAGAAATTTTAAAAACTATGCAAATATATATATTGCCTTGTTGAACTGGATCTGATATGTGGTCAAAGTCAACTGATGATTCCATCTGTGTTAGTTTTAGTGCCATCGAGGGTCCATATGTGTCAAGTGGGCTAAGATAACTTAATTGCCATTCGTCAACCCACTCCTTTGGCTCACACTCATCCCAGGATTGAATTGTATAGGAAGAACAAAAGCATGACATCTTTCATGTATGGATACTCCATGAACCTACAATTGAGCTTCTGAAAGAGTGCATCTCACTTGATCATGTCAGTGTTGAATAGTTCTCATATGGTGCAATGTTAGTATCATCTATCAACCAAACAAATCTATGAACTAAAGACTTACCTTCATTACCTGGACCCATGGAATCATTACACCACTTGATGATTGATTTTGTATCTGTCAACTTTGCATTGTCTTTATACTTTAACTCTTCTCGTGCTATGGCTCTTTTGATACATGCTCTTGCACCATCATGCTTCCCCTTTCCATGTCTGGCCTCAGAAAAGTTCCACATATGCTGAATACCTATAAAATTATGCCTTCTACTCAGCCAATAGAAATTCCATGAGTTCTTGAATTGTGATGCACAGTTATTCAACCATATGATATGCTGACTAAACGCTATGCCCCTTCTAGCCAAATCATTGTAGAACACCTGAAAGCAACCTTGCATGAACTCCATAGAATGCATGTGATCATCACTAATATAGAAATTATACTCCCTTATGATCTTTTTGTCATCCTCTATACTATCATTCGCATAAATGAATGTGATGTGCACAAATATAGAAACCTGTGTGGAGTTGTAATATTGTGATTGCACCTCACGCTGTGGCTGTAGACTGTAGTTCTCTACAAAGTCGATGACTAAAACAATGCTACCAACTAGAAATGTGTCCTTGCATAACTTGAATTGCAAGTCCAACCATCGAGCTCTGTGGGCATGTCTTGCATACTCATACACTATGCTATCATGAAATATAGGCATAAACTGATACACTGGAATCTTTTCAATAACCAATTCACACATCTTTGCTTCTTTACCATCTTTTGTATTGTATGCCACTATTTTATATTTGCCTAACTCTACTAGTTCATTTCCAACCGCATGTGTTCTTTCCATATGTTCACATATTGGCAAACGTTTCAAGCCACCACAACAATGACATGTGCCATCCAAGCATAATTTCTTGTAGAATATTTGACCTTCCTCTCTTTCACATAAAATTATTGATATGAAGTCTCTTGAAGATGGTGGGGCATGTATGCCACAACCCTACAAAACATTGTTAGTATGCAAATCTAAACATATAGACGTATAAACATCAAAATGGTTAGAAAATTCAATATGTAATCTACAACAAGTAGTGCATGTGTGATTTATCTTGACATAGAAAGGTTTTAGCATTTCAAAATATCTTTGACAAATTTTAATTTGAGTATACTTCTCTAGAAATTTACCATAAAACTGTGTTTGAGTCTCATCCAAAAAAAGCTTTGGATGTGGCTCATGATTCTGACTACTGATTCTCCTTCTTACCACATCCCTTTGATTAGAAGATACCCTTGTGTTCTTCTAAAAGTCTTCAATTAGTGATCTCAATGCTTCAACAATTGGTTTATCTTTTTGTGGTAGTCTCCCTGAGAACACCCATAATTCATTGGCATTAGTGTCCTTAATTCTTTGGCATCTTCCAATTGCTCTTGATAAAGTTTTCCTATTAATTCTCAATTCTTGACTCGTCTTTCTAATGAGAAAAGCTTTCCTCATTTGACTACTTACTATAGTCGATGTAATCACATGCCATATTGCATTACTATCTTTTGTGCATGAGGTGTTACCCACACTCTCATACGCACTCATTAGATTCTTGACAATAGATTTTTCACTTGAAGCCTTTGATGTTCGCAACCCAAGAATCTTCATGATGGACCTATACTTTATACTTCGTATCATTTCAATGAATAGTTGACATCTTGCAGTCTCATTTAACTTTTCAAAGAACATTCTCCAAATCTTATGAGCATATCTTCTACAAGTGTGTTTTGGAATCTTACCTTCCATTGGCTGCAAAATATTCTCATCAATATCAATCAAATACTTTGGCTTTCTATGAAAGATTCTAGGTGGTGTTAAGTTAGGTAAATTCATCTCAAATTAGGAATTTCATCAACATTTAAATGAGATGGGCTAGATGGCATACCTTCGACCAAAGATGGAATAGATAACATACCTTGAGGTTGAGGGGGGAATAATGGCATACCTCCTTCATCACATGTGAGTGATGATGTAATCTCAACTTGAGATGCTATAGATGGTGTCCCTACATATTGACTTGTGGTAGAGGGCGTGTCTCCAACTATGGTATTCAAATCTCTAATAGCACGAAGTTTTTGCATTCATTCTCTTTGTGCTGCTGCCAATAGCATATCTCTTTGTGATGGTTGTGGTTCCTCTTCAATTCACATGTCTTCATTTATCGTGTCCAATTTCCTCTTCTCACGAAGTTTCCTCATAGCCGCCACTTTCTTTGCATTCTTAGGTTCTATCTCTTCTTGTGTTGGTTTATTTCTTGATCATTTCCTCGGCATGACAGAGAATTTGTCTGTAGCATGATAAAGAGACCAATATTAGTTCCTAAGAAATGAATCCATACTAATAACTAAAATATATGTCATTCAACCCTTCATAGTAAATATACATACAATCATCATGTAAAAGAGTAAATGTCACTCAACCAAAATAGGTACAAAGCATACAAAGCAAATTATTGCAGCCATACAAAGCATTATGGTATAAAGTTCACTCTAGTCCTAGATGAGGATAAGGTCAAAGGAGAGTCACCTATTGAGGCTAAAAGTGAAGAGTACATGGGACTTCATGCTTGAAAAGGTTGAGGCAGACCCAATTTGCCATGTTTGTTGTTACTAGGGCTACAAGGATTTGGAATTGAGAAGGTGTTTTGTTGGTACTAGGGCTACTAGGATTTGGGTGGCTTGTGAAGGAATAGACAACAATTAAAGAGTGTAGGCTTGAGTAAGGGTTTCTAATGGTTGTGTCTAAGTTCCTGAGGGGTAAGAAGACCTCTAGTAGCCTTGTTAGGTTTTGAAGTATTGAAGACCCTCTTTGTGCCTTTGTATAGGGAGATTGCTTGAGAGGAAAGCTTATGAAATTTGAAGAAACTATTGGTATATGAGCACTTTGGATTGAGTTGAACCCTACCTCTGCATCACATACCTAGGATTGTCATAAAAATCATTGGACTAATCTCTATAATTTAGGGTATTGAATGGTATATAGTCGATCAAGGTAACCACCATCATGTGCTAACAAGGACAATTAGGAAATTTTGAAATATTGTTGTGTCATGTGCATTTAAATCATCATGAATAGGTGCATAAGGAATGTCCTAGCCCAAGATATGTGCATACAAATCATCATGTCATGTGCATACTTGTATGATCTTGGCACCTATTCATTTGTATTTTAACTTGTTAATATGACAAGATAATAGTGGGATTGTAATGGTATGTTAAGGTCTATTTATTACACATAGTTATTAAAGAGCCCAAGTGTAGAAAATATACATGGTATCATGTGAGATTGTAGGCTGCTTTCTTGATTGGGAATGTGTCTATTTTAATTAATGTTGACCTTTGAGATATCTTTTATTATGCATACCATGAACTAATGTAAAACATAGTCTATCATATAAACACAATAAATGTATACATAGTCTTTTATTATGCATACTGGATACAAGTGATATAAACATGTATGATAAAGCATGATAAAGTAATTCAAATAGAATTAAGGAAAATGTAAAGAACATGCATGTAAAGACTTGGCATACCTAAAAAATGGAGATTCGAATGGAGAGAGTACCCAATTATGTAGTGTTTTGTTTTCTTGCATCAAACTCCTCAACAATTTGAGTTTTTCACCACTTGCTTCCTTTTCAATGTTAAATTGAATAACACTCAAATATAATTAGTAACAAAAATACCATTAACCAATCTATAATGTTAAATTCCTAAAATTGAATCACAAGTAACATTGCAACACTACAAAAATTGAAACTTGAATAGATATATATCAAATTTGATGTGAAAACTATGTTATTTCCTCCTCAAGTTGGCAAAGCAGAAAAGGTGGTGGAAAGATCATGCAAAGGTGGTAGAATGTGTAAAATGTGCATGTGAACTTCCCAACAGCATGAAAACACTTCTTTTTTGTCGGAACATGTGCATAATCAGCATGAAAAAAGTGCATGTGGGCCTAGATCACAGGGGTCTAGGATTTTTTACCATTTCTAAAGAAGGAAAAAATGTGAGCACATTATAATGCACTCATGTTTTGAACTGCTATAGATTAATCCATAAATATTTTTGCCTATCTCACCTTCGATAGCACCTTTACAATATCTCACCTCTAGTTCCATTAGCTCATGTTCTATCTCTCACCTCTCTATATCTCACTTATCTCTCCCCCTCACCTCTCTACCTCTCCCCTCTCTATGTCTCTTAGTCGCTCCTTATCTACCTCTCCATCCTTAGCCATCTAGGTCTCACTTAATCCTAAACCCTAAAGCCTCAACCCTCAATGTCAAATCCTAAACACTATCCCTATTCCTAAACCCTCAATGGGCTTGATACTATCCCTCAACCCTTAACCCTTAAAACTTGAACCCTAAAACCTATCCCTACACCCTCGAGACTTGACATTAAACCCTAATCCATCAACCCTAAACCCTAATCCCTCAAACCTAAACCCTATCCCTCAACCCTTAACCCTTAAAACTTAAACCCTATCCCGACACCCTCAACACTCGACACTATATCTTAAGCCTTAAACCCTCATCCCTAAAGCCTCAACCCTCAATCCTTAAACCTTCAATCCTAAATGCTATCCCTAATCCCTCTATCCTCGACACTCTAACCCTAACCCCTTGACCATCAACCCTATCCCTCAACCCTCAACACTATACCTTAAACCTTAATCCCTATCCCTCAACCCTTAACCCTTAAAACTTAAACCCTATCCCTACACCCTCAACACTTGACACTATATCTTCAGCCTTAAACCCTCATCCCTAAATCCTCAACCCTCAATCCTTAAACCTTCAACCCTAAACCCTATCCCTAATCCCTCTACCCTCGACAGTCTAACCCTAACCCCTTGACCATCAACCCTTAACCCTCAACCCTCAACATTAAACCCTAATCCGTCAACCCTAAATCCTAATCCCTCAAACCTAAACCATATCCCTAAACCCTCAACCCTCAACACTATACCTTAAACCCTAATCCCTATCCCTCAACCCTTAACCCTTAAAACTTAAACCCTATCCCTACACCCTCAACACTCGACACTATATCTTAAGCCTTAAACCCTCATCCCTAAATCCTCAACCCTCAATCCTTAAACCTTCAACCCCAAACCCTATCCCTAATCCCTCTACCCTCGACACTCTAACACTAACCCCTTGACCATCAACCCTATCCCTAAACCCTAAACCCTCAACCCTCAACATTAAACCCTAATCCATCAACCCTAAACCCTAATCCCTCAAACCTAAACCCTATCCCTAAACCCTCAACCATCAACCCTATACCTTAAACCCTAATCCCTATCCCTCAACCCTTAACCCTTAAAACTTAAACCCTATCCCTACACTCTCAACACTTGACACTATATCTTAAGCCTTAAACCCTCATCCCTAAACCTCAACCCTCAATCCTTACACCTTCAACCCTCAACCTTGTCCCTAATCCCTCTAACCTCGACACTCTAACCCTAACCCCTTGACCATCAACCCTATCCCTCAACCCTCAACCCTAAACCCTCAACCTCAACCCTCAACATTAAACCCTAATCTGTCAACCCTAAACCCTAATCCCTCAAACCTAAACCCTCAACCATCAACACTATACCTTAAACCCTAATCCCTATCCCTCAACCCTTAACACTTAAAACTTAAACCCTAACCCTACACCCTCAACACTCAACACTATATCTTAAGCCTTAAACCCTCATCCCTAAAGCCTCAACCCTCAATCCTTAAACCTTCAACCCTAAACCCTATCCCTAATCCCTCTACCCTCAACACTCTAACCCTAACCCCTTGACCATCAAGCCTATCCCTAAACCCTCAACCCTCAACATTAAACCCTAATCCATCAACCCTAAAGCCTAATCCCTCAAACCTAGACCCTATCCCTAAACCCTCAACCCTCAACACTATACCTTAAACCCTAATCCCTATCCCTCAACCCTTAACCCTTAAAACTTAAATCCTATCCCTACACCCTCAACACTTGACACTATATCTTAAGCCTTAAACCCTCATCCCTAAAGCCTCAACCCTCAATCCTTAAACCTTCAACCCTAAACCCTATCTCTAATCCCTCTACCCTCGACACTCTAACCCTAACCCCTTGACCATCAACCCTATCCCTAAACCCTAAACCCTCAACCCTTAACTCTCAACAATAAACGCTAATCCATCAACCCTAAACCCTAATCCCTCAACCCTATACCCTATCCCTAAACCCTCAACCCTCAACACTATACCTTAAACCCTAATCCATCAACCCTAAAAACTAATCCCTCAACCCTCAATCCTAAACCCTATCACTAAACCCTCAACCCTCAAAACTATACCTTAAACCCTAATCCTTCAACCCTAATCCCTCATCCCTAAACGCTATCCTTATTCCTAAACCCTTGACACTATACCTTAAACCCTAATCCCTTATCCCTAAACCCTAAACCCTATCCCTCAACCATTAACCCTTAAAATTTAAACCCTAAAACCTATCCCTAAACCCTCAATGCTCAACACTATATCTTAAACCCCAATCCCTTAACCCTCAGCCCTAAAGCCTTAACCCTCAATCGTTAAACCTTCAACCCTAAACCCTATCTGTAATCCCTCTACCCTCAACACTCTACTTTAACCCTAATCCCTTGACCATCAACCCTATCCCTAAACCCTCAACCCTCAACACTATTCCTTAAACCCTAATCCCTCAACTCTAAACCCTAATCCCACAACCCTATCCCTAAACAGTCAACCCTCAACACTATACCTTAAACCTTAATCCCCCAATCCTCAACCCTAATCCCTCATCCTAAACCCTCAACCCCAGACACTATACCTTAAACCCTAATCCCTTACCCCTAAACCTTAAACCCTATCCCTCAACCCTTAACCCTTAAACCTTAAACCCTAAAACTTATCACTAAATCCTCAACCCTATACCCTCAACAATATATTTAAGCCCTAATCCCTCAATCATCGACCCTATACCTTAAACCCTGAAGCCTACACCCTCAAACCCTCATCCCTAGATCATATAACCGCACCCTTATATCCTAAACCTTGAATATTGTGCCTCAACCCTATACTTAAATTAAACCTAAACCATCTATGCTCTCAACCCAAGTCACCCTATGCCTTATATACCCTCATTCCATATCGTAAACCATAAACCCAATATCCTTAACCCTAATCCCCATGCCTTACACACTTAATCTTATACACTCAACAACCTGAATATTAACCTGCAACTATAACCCTCAACCCTCCAATCTCTACCCTCTGCCCTCTAACTATTACTTAAGTCCTAATCCCTCAACCCTCAACCCTCAAAACTTTACAAGCTCAAGTCCTTATATACACTAAACCCAAAACACTTACATACATACATATATACATGCATACATACAAACATACATACATACATACAAACATGCATACATACAAGCATGCATACATACCTACAAGAATAGATATAAACATCCATGAAACATACTTATGAAACTTGAACATAACTCATTCAAAGGAAGACATACCGCGAACACATTATAACACGCTCGCGTTATGTCAAACTGGGAAAACACCAGCAAACATGCAAAAAAAGAAAAAAAGCACAACATAACATGAGTGTGTTATAATGTACTTGTGTTATATTGTGCGTTGGGAATGCCAAGCCTTAGGCTTGGGATTTGCTTTCGATTTCCAACCCAAAGGCTTGGAGTGCCTTTTCAACATCCACAGACATGTTTTTGCAAATTCTACAAGATTCACATAATTTTGTTCATGCTAACCCTCAGATCTGCACATGTTTCAAGGTCAAACAAATCAAACACATGGGTAATGTTAGGCTTTCTCTTAACTATTTAGCAATGAATTTTTTTCACATTTTGACAATGTTAAGCCTTTCATCTTTAATTTCTTTTGTTTGTGTGTCTAGTTTTGGGCAAAAACCACTGTTTGGTCTTTTTTTCATTGTAAATTAACCATTTATTGAAATTTCAAAAAAATTACATATTTAGAAACTACACTCCATTCTACACATATTAAAAAAAATATTTTTCAATTAGTTTTCAAAATTTATAGGGGTAGCATGGCCAAAATTCTATTTTTTAGGATGTGTCCACTTTGAAAATTAGTAAAAAATCAAATATTCATCAAAAAATTATTAGAAAAATTAGGCATAAACTACATGCTGTTAGCTAATTTCTCACTGAAGTGATTTTAAAAATACCTTGAAAAAAAGTTAACCTTTTGAGGGAGCCACAAAACATGCTATGTTATGTTTTTTTGATAGAAACAACACCAATTTCTGTGGCTTCCTCTTTTGAACCCCTTAATCTATACCATTTTCAAAAAAAATTAGTAGTTTAGAAAGTAGACTCGAAGCACTACGAACATTGTTTTGGTTGTATCTCCAAATTTTGAGTGTAACTATGCTCAATTTCTCATCCAAGGCTAGCATTTCCTGATTTCAGAAAAAAAAAAAATTGGCCACTTAAGACCCCTTTTTGGCCCCCCATCTTCTTGCACTTACCCGATTGTGAACTATTAAAATTGGAACTATACTTAACATAATGGAAACAAATATACTCTAAGAGAGCAATGAATTCTACCTATCAAGAGAAAGATGAACAACATTATACTTGCTTAAGACCAAGATTTGTGATCTTATTACTATGAAAGCATAAAGGAACCTACAAGAATAGGGTGCCAGTGTTAGGCTTATGTCCTCAAAAGTCATGTAGCAATCATATGTTGATAACTGAGAGGGGGAGTGAATTAGTTATCTTAATTACTTTAACTTTCTGATCAATTAGTGCAGCATTAAATCATATAAGTAAACATACCCATGAAAACATAAATGACATCAATACACATGACACAATGATTTTGACGTGGAAAACCTTATTAAGGGAAAAACCATGGGGTGATTAACCTAAGATTGTATTCTCTATTAAAGGAATAAGATTGTACAAAATGACACTTGCCAATTAGGGCTCACTGCCCGAGCACACTACTCACAAGAGGCTCACTACCTACAAGAGACTCGCTGTCTACAAGTTATAAAGAGAGTAACAAGATACTTGAACTAATGAGAAGCATCAACATATGCTAGAGTTTGGTTCCAGTTAGGTTCAGTACACTGATCTATTGCACTTCATTCTTCCTCTTCTTTGGTGCTGCCATTCTGTCACATACCGAACCTACCTTACTGTCTTCACTCTGCTCTTCTACTTTTCTTCGCACAACACAACACACAACTTCACATCCAAATCCATCTAGTATATATATCTGCACCAATGATTTCAACACCTTTCTAGTCGGCATCCAAAATAGTCAATATTTTTCCAAACTCTGATCTGTCGGCTGAATCCTTACTTATCAAGTGATGCATATCAAAGAGATGCTTATAGAAGTCATCAATCATGTCGGCCAATCATGAATGATACCTTAAGAAACTTGATCACCATCAATAACTCATCCAGATTAAGGTCTGATGCTCTGCCGATTAGTTCTTCCTCTGTCAATTCTACCAAATAGGAACCTGACACTTAGGTGCTCATATCTCTTCACTCTTTCATCACCGGAGGCTCAATCTCTGGAATGTATCAGTCAAGGTACACCTCTTGATTTCCCCAAGTCCACATTTTACTAAGATACTTCCTTTGAGAGATCCGGACCTGACTATCAGACCTTGCCACATGCTCTGTTCTTGCTTACCAGACCGCAACACTCTTCAATCTGACTTCTGGTATAGGCACACCATGTCCTGTGGATGGGTGGGATGAACTTTGTTGCCATCAATGACAACACTCATGAAGCTATACTGTGTCTCTTGGCAACAATCTCCCCCTTTGGCATTGATGGCAACACTTAGTGAAAAATGACTAAGTGTCACACTATACTCCCCCTTGGCTGATGCTCTGTTCTAATGTACACTTTACCAGAGCTCCCCCTTAGCTAGATTCCACATTTTTTACTACTCCTCACTCCCCCTTTGACATCAATGGCAAAGGGTAGGGTCTGCAAACCAAAATTTCTAAAAATAGTCTATACATATCCGCATAAGTATATATACAAGTTGTACTTACATATACTTAAGTATGTCTGCAAAAGTATTCTTCAACTGTACAACTTCTATCGCCCAACTCTGCTTCATCCTGTCCAAAATTGAGATTTGACCACTCAACAGGAATGCAAAAGCTTCTGCCTTCTTAAGATCTGTCGGATCATTGGTCCAGGCTGTGGCCTGTGCATCAGTTAGGGCCTCATGCATGGCCTCTAACTTAGGGATAATGATCCCTCTAAGTTCACTTAACCTGTTTATTCTATTTTTCTTTTCCTTCTCAAGCTTCTTTATTTCATCTATGACTGCAATAGTCTGACACTCTTGATTTACTATGGAGGAGGAGAGAGGATCAAAACTTTGAGATAAACTTAACAGTTTATCCTCTTGCTCTTTTACTTTCTTCTCAATATCCATGGTCACTTTAGGCCAGGATAAACAAATTTATAGATATCTCTGCCATCTTTAAGAGCATTTTTTTAAGCTCTTTATTCCAATATCCATAACTCTCCTATCATTTTTTATTAGAACTTGTACTTCAGAGAGTCTCTTTTCCAAAAACTCCTTCCGGACCTTTTCTTCTGATGACTTTTCTAAGGAATCAAAATGAGTGAACAAAATTTATAAGAGACTTTAGATTACTAGACATGGAGGCTAAAGGATCCTTTTGGAAGGATGGCATGATCTTCTCCAATACACCGGATGCAGTTTCTGAGCTTGCAATCTTCAATGTGAGACTTCAAAAGTTTTTCTTTTGCCTTTGCTTGAGTAAAGGATGCTAGCTTCATCGTTTGAATCGGGGAGAGGGAGTCAAAATTGAATAGTCCTTGAAGAAGTTCTGGTTCATCAAATTCCATCATCTCTTTGGTTAAGAAATCTTTGACTGCTTCTGCTATGTCTCTTGCCGGTGACAGGGTTTTCTCCCCTTCTGCAGCCTTAGCACTATCATATGAGGTTTTCTCTGTTTGACCTTTTTCTTTTTCTTGTACTTCTTCTCCTTGACTGGTTTTCTCCTTTATTCTTTCTTCTCCTTTAGATCTAGAGTCTGCAGGGGAAACCGGTGGAGAGATGTTTGCTTGTTCATGAACTTCCTCTTCCGGAGCAGAGGAATCTAAGTCCTTAGTTTTCTCTTCACTTGTCTCCTTTTCCTCTTCTCCATTTTTTAAAGTAGATTCTTCCTCTTCATCCATGGTAGAGGGTTCATTACCTAGGTCCTCAATAACAAGAATATTGAATCTTTTAAAAGCATTTCGGAGGATATCTTCTGTTTCTTTTGCCACCTTGTCAATTTTTCCAAGCATGAGTTGATTCATTTTAGCCTTACTCCGGAACTCATCCTTGCAATCTTTGAAGATCATATCCATTTGTTTCAGAGTAATTGAAGGATAGAGCTGAATGGCTATCTGTTCTCTAATTTCTAAGTCCTTTGCCTTGGTGTTTTCCTTTCTCATTTCAAGTTCTTTCTCTAAACTTTTGGGAATTAGAGAGATGATTTCAATAAATGCTTTATTATATATGTTCAAATACTTAACTGTGGCTTCCTCTAAAATCTTTTTATCTGCATCATTATACTCATCATAGAATTATGTTATTTTTTGCAGATTCCCATCCATAGTGACTGCTTTGATTACATCATCAATGGATAGAGTAGGCTTCTCAACAAACTTTTCTGTCCCTTCTTCAATAGAGGGTTCACTGGATGTTTTCTTTTTCTTCTTAATTTTCTTTTCTTCCTCATCTGATTCTATCTCTTCATCATCCTTTTGGCTTGCATAAGACCTTGTTGCCTTTTTCTTGGTTCTCTTTTCTCCTTTTCCGGATGCCTAAGCTTTTAGTTTTGAGACATTTTGACTCTTGGAAGTGGCAGGTGTAGAGCTTTTGGATGATCTGGTCCGGGAGGGGGCTTGTATTAGGGCACCTTCTTTTTCTATCTCTTCCTTTTCTTTCTCTGCCCTTTCCATCTTCTCTCTATTTGCATCAAGTGCCTCTTTTGATATGCCATACCTTTTGGCAACATTTTCTACTTCTTTTCTCACTTTTCTCTTCATCTCTGGTTGTCTAAGTTCCACATGAATCTTTACACTCAACTCTTCAAATGTTCCAAACCTTTCTGCCTTAGGATCCTTGGGTTGACTAAGCATGTGTTGAACATGTAGCTCTATAATTTTCTCATCTACTTCATACCCCATAGGCATGATCCAGACTATCCTTGGCTCCATAGCCTCCATTAGGCACTGATCAGTTTCTACCATAAAGCATATTGTATCCTTATACTTTTCAACCAATGATTGGGGGATTCTTTCTCTGGCCTACATCAAGCTTTGGAAGTTTTTGAAGTAACCCCACAGAGCTATGTTTTGTGCCTTGGCATCACCAAGCCCATGCGAATAATCCCTGATTTGTATGGCTACTGGTTTGTCATTTTGCCACATCCAACCACTGGATCCAGGTAGCTCATTCATGTAATAAAAGAATAGACAGAGTATCAAGCAACCATATTTGCAAGAGTTCTTCTTGTCCTTCTTTATCTTCTGCAGATTCTTCAAAAGTTGGTTTAGAAGGAGCTCACAGAGATCATAGTCAGCATTTTATTTAAGCATCTGATAAGCAGTGTATATCTTGTAACTGATTATCATGGAGGTAAACTTGATATCCAGATCAGTGATATCTTCTATTGTTATTGCTCTCTTATCAAATTTTGATCTTGTTACCTCACTCACTATCTGATTCTTGACTGACTTGAGAGAAGGTATCCCACCAGATGAGTGTAATCCGGTAACTGCCCTAATGGCATCCTTGGTTATCTTGAATGGTCTCATCAACCACATAAAGTTATCATGCAATCTACTCAGAACATACCAAACCCATTCATCTTCTGCAAAACAAGGGAAATGAATGTATTGTGTAAAATGCTTGTCTCGGATGGCTTTGTACTGAGGTTTTAGTTCAAATGATTCATCTATTAGCTGCTTGTGATATATATCCATCAACTTAGATTCCCCAAAATCCTCAATATTAGCATGAATGTATGCCCTAACATTTTCAACATGTAAAACCCCATGCAAAATCCTAGAAAAGGTTCCTAGGGGATCAACTTCTAGGGATTTGTATGGATGTTTCTTGAATTTTGGATGTAGTCTATCAGTGATCTTCACAACATTTGGTGTAGCCATCTTTCAAAAGATTCAGAGAGAGATTTCAAGAATAGAAAATACCTTTTACGCTTTTAGGGTTCACGAAATGAGTCGAAAAGATCGTCGGTTGACTTGAATTCTACAGTTGATCCTTGAGAGAAATGAAGCAAACTTGTTTGCATAGCCCTTCTTATCTTTTTCACTAATGCGAATGTGCAAATGACAAGCAAATAAACCCTTTTATCTCTGAGCAAACCCTAATTCCATATTGCAATAAATGTGCAACTTAAGTCACTCCGGTTGCCTTGTTCTCCTTGTTCTAAGAAAGATCTTTTCCGGAGCACTGAGATATACATAGAGTTTTTCTTGATGATTAGTGACAATCTATCCTCCTTTCCCCAAACATTTGATCTACCTGTAGATCAAGATACTTTAAATTTGAATCATACCGGATGTGAAAATCCTATTCTTACCGGATGACTATTAAACTAGATTAATCTTAGATGATTAACCTCTTCAAATTCCTTGCAGATCTTTCATATCTTTCCCAAGGGTTATTTAGATGTTTCTCTGAGAGCCCTTTTAGTCTGCAACCTTCCATGTGCCAATTTCAAGCACTAATTGACTGGCTGGGGGAAAATATTTTCTTTTGTGACTCCCCCTGAGCTAGGGCTCATTTATTTAATTTTTGAAAGGAATGTCAACACCAGATTCTGGTGCAGATCCATCCTCAACATTTTCTGTACTCCTCTTCACCCAAATCTTGTTCATGTCCCTTTGAATTTCATCCACATTCACTTTTCCTTTTCCTTTGTCTTGGTTTTGATTATGATGTACTGGACCCTTATTGTTCTGATTCTTACTTCTACAGAATTTGGCAATATGACTGGATCTATTGCAATTGTAGCAAACAACATTTCTTTGCATATTTGGCTGATATCCTCTTGATCTACACTGATTAGCCATATGTCCCATTCTATTGCATGCAAAACATCTTCCATTGAATGAATTATTCATTTGCATATTTCTACACTCATGAGATTTGTGACCATACCTTTTGCAATTCAAACACTGTCTGGAGAAGGATGAATTAGTCTGATTCATTCTTCTTTTACACTGATTTTCTTTATGACCAAAGTTATTGCAGTTGTGGCAATATCCATTGAAAGATGGATATCTTTGAGCATTTGGTTGCCTTACCGGAGGTCTTCTAGGTCTGTTCCTTGGATTTCCTGATCCAGAGTTCTTCTGACCGGATCTGAAACTTTCACCTTTCTCATATCCCAAGCCATGCTTGTCATCTACCCTCCTTTGGCTTTCAAGAAGAACTTCAAGTTGAGCAGAGCTTATCTTGAATTTCTCTTTGTATTCATTTGTTGTTTGAAGATCTCATTTAAGAGTGTCAATCTAATTCTTAAGTTGTTCTTCATTATCTCTAGCTTCTTCAAGATCGGATTCTAGATGCTTGATTATTCTATTCATTTTGTGGCGGTCTTCTAATTTCTCCTTGAGAGATTGTCTTAGATCATATTCAGTTTTTCTTTTCTCTTCAATTTCTTGGGTGAGTTTCATAACTCCTGATTCCATTTCATATCTTACCATAATGACCTCTTTCGATAACTTTTCACATAACTTGGTTTTCTCCTTCAAATCTTCATTTGTATCATTGGCTTCACCCTGACTTGCCAATTGCTGAAGTAGATCCTTTCTTTTTTTCATAGAGATATTCAGTTTCCCTTTTAGTTCATTTATGAAATCATTAGCCTATTTGAGTCTTTCCTTCAATTCATTGACTTCGGAGTTAGATTGCTCAAGATCATCTAGGGTAGACTAAAGTTGTTCCCTCATACCATACACATCCATTTGAATTCCTAGATCTTCCTCAAGCTGTTAGGCTCTGTTTGGAGGAACTTAGCTCTGATACCAATTTTTGATAACTGAGAGGGGGTGGGGTGAATCAGTTATCTTAATTACTTTAACTTTCTGATCAATTAGTGTAGCATCAAATCATATAAGAAAACATACCCATGAAAACAGAAATAACATCAATACACATGACACAATGATTTTGACATGGAAAACCCTATTAAGGTAAAAACCACGGGGTGATTAACCCAAGATTGTATTCTTTGTTAAAGGAATAAGATTGTACAAAATGGCACTTGCTAATTAGGGCTCACTGCCTGAGCACACTACTCACAAGAGGCTCACTGCCTACAAGAGACTCACTGTCTACAAGTTATAAAGAGAGTAATAAGATACTTGAACTAATGAGAAGCATCCACATATGCTGGAGTTCAGTTCCGGTTAGGCTCAATACACTGATCTACTACACTTCATTCTTCCTCTTCTTTGGTGCTATTGTCCTATCACATACCAGACCTACCTTATTGTCTTCACTCTGCTCTTCTACTTTTCTTCGCACAACACAACACACAACGTCACATCCAAATCCATCTGCTATATATATCTGCCCCAATGATTTCAACACCTTTCTAGTCAGCATCCGGAATAGTCAATATTTTCCCAAACTCTGATATGTCGGCTGAATCCTTACTTATCAAGTGATGTGTATCAAAGAGATGCTTATAGAAGTCATCAATCATGTCGGCCAATCATGAATGATACCTTAAGAAACTTGATCACCATCAATAACTCATCTAGATTAAGGTCTGATGCTCTGCTGGTTAGTTCTTCCTCTGTCAGTTCTACCAAACAGGAACCCAACACTTAGGTGCTCATATCTCTTCACTCTTTCATCATCTGAGGCTCAATCTCTGGAATGTATCAGTCAAGGTACACCTCTTGATTTCCCCAAGTCTGCATTTTACTAAGATACTTCCTCTGAGAGATCCGGACCTGACTGTCAGACCTTGCCACATGCTCTGTTCTTGCTTACCAGACCGCAACACTCTTTAATCTAACTTTCGATATAGGCACACCATGTCCTGCAGATGGGTGGGATAAACTTTGTTGTCATCAATGACAACACTCATGAAGCTATACTGTGTCTCTTGCCAACACCATCTCCTCCTCTACAACAATGGGGTCCTCCTCTTGGCGATAGGGTTAAAAATGAAGATGTGAAGGAAAGTAACTAATCTTAGAAGCTATTGCAAAAATATAAAAGGCTTGAGCTTAGAAGCTATTGCAAAAATGAAAAGGTCTTGAGCTTAGAAGCTATTGGAAAAATCAAAAGGCTTGTGTGGTCCTATGTAGAGTGTAAGAATGCTCATGGGGGTTTCCCTGCATAAGCTTGAGCAATAGAAGAATGCAAGAATGAATTAGCCTCCTCAAATGAATAAAGGAGGGGGTATTTATAGGTCTATAATTAACACCAATGGTGGTGATTGGGTAGATAGCTAGATTGATTAGGGAGTGATATAGTTCTGATTGGGAGAGAATGGCACTTGGAGGGGAGATCGTAGAAGACTAATTGGGAGATGACAAAGGTTTGAATTGAGAGAGAAGGAGAGTGAGAGAATTTGGAATTAGTTAGGGGAAGTCAAAGATCAATTGTGAATGGAGGGACTCTCAATCACAAGCCAAAAATGGAGTTAAATTGGACTAATTGGAAGAAATCTCACATGACAAAGGATGATAGGGTCGCCCCTTACGAGAAGTGGGTCATCCATATTAGCACAAAAAGTTGCCTAGGTGACCCACACTTAAGTTGTAGGGTCACTCGGGTTACCCTACAGGTCATATGGGTGACCCAACAGGTCATATTGGTGACCCACTCAAAGTGGATCAAACAAGCAGCTAGAAGGTATGTAGGACAAGTTTTGGAAACTCAATTTGAAGGTTGGGGAGGAATGATCAAGAGGGAAAACACTAGGAGACATGTCACCAAGAAAGAACTTACTAAGAGAAGTATAATTCACACCTACATGGCCATGATTAGGATTTCTTTATCATCATTGGACTGCCATGTAGGCTTGACATGATTTTAGTACCTACATATTTTCCCCCTCGAGGATGGCAGTCTGCATGAAAGGTAGGTATCATTCCTAAAGAATGAACTTACCTTTGTCATTGTCTCATATTTGGACCTATAATGAAAACTATATCAAGTGTAAGTCCAATAAATGATAAGCTTAAAGTAAGTATTGGAAGGGAGATGAGATAACGTACCATAGATGTTGAGTTTACTTGAGTCATCTTGCCTTGTCATAACAACCTACAATGATGGTAAAGATACATAATACGAGAATAAAAGCCTAGACTATGGAAAAACATCACAAAGACACATGTTATGCTAGAAAGGAGAAGAACAAATTCCCCTCTTATTATAGATATTGAAGAGCGTATATGATTTTTATGGATTTTTTAAGTTTTACAATTTTTTAGGGTTTATTCGATTTTCTAATTTTTATGGTTTTTGTGAAGATTTTGTGATGGTTTGACTTGACTCCTTGAGGTATTTGAGAGACCTATGTTTATTGAAGAGATTTTCACTTACCCCCTTGCATGGGGAGACTTGCATGCTTGATTGCACAATTTTGATCTTTTGACTCCATTGGAGGAGTGACTTGTACTTAGACATTTTTATGAACCTATTGTTGTGAGAGCTCATTGGTTGAGGTCTATATATAGTTTCAGTCGACATCTTGTACTTGCTAAGGGTCTATATGGTTGGCTAGAATTTGTTTTGATGTTAATGCATATGCTTATGAGTACCTAGGATGATCACACATGGATGATGATACAATTTTGGTTATCTTTTTTATTTATAATGTATGCAATATAGATGCATTTGATTCATATGGATATGCAAAGTACTATGTTTATTAGATACCTAGATGCCATGATGAAATGACATGTTTTATTGCTTTGTATGTATGCAAATGGGACAAACAATGTGAATGCTCTTTAGTAGGATTTTTTACTTTTAAGAGATTGCAAGTTGACCTAGTATAGGATGACCTACTAAACTATTTGAGATAGGATAAGGGAATCAAGTGGGAGTGGGAAGGAGATGGAACAACTTTAGAACTTGGTTTTGTAGAAGGATAAATACTATTCCTTATCTAGACAAAACAATTTAACCATCTTCCAACTTAGATAAGAAAAAAAATTTATTAGCACCTTCTAGACTTAGATCAAAGATGGCCAACAAGTTAAACATGGGGTAAAGGAAAGGCTCCAAAGCAAAAGATGGCCCTAAAAGACAACTTGACTCTTAGCTTTGCTTAACTAGTGCATGTGTATGCTTTGTACCTCTCTTTTTTATTTTCTCAGATGGACGCCACCCTTGTAGCTTTGAGCTTAGATTTATCTCCACCCAAGAGTATGAACATCAACAATCCTCTATTTTCATTTTTTTTTTCTTCTCTTTTTTTTGATATTTTTTTTGTCGTAATTATTTTTGCTCTCTTTCTTTGACTTTTTAAGTACTTTTTTATTTTGAATTTTTTGAGTTTTTTTTTTGTATTTTTTTATTGCTCTGCGGAGTTTTGGTCCCCATGACATTTTTTGTTAGGATGAATAAGGGGTTGGGTGCCACCAAGAGCTTTCATTACCCTGTAGGACTTCCCTCTCACTAAGGATGACCCTTAGCAAGAGGGAACCAACCCTTCATCTGGAGGTTTGTCTTCAAATAGCAAGGTCCCACACCTTGAAGTCATCATGATGGTATCCTTGAATTGTTGAACTAGGTTCAACAAGGGTGCAAGTACAAGTGACAACAAGGACTATTAATCCCCCTAACATTCCAAGAGATAATTCTCATTTTCAAAGAGTGTTGTCTCTAATTTCTACTCCTATTGCATCTACCAACTTGCAGCCAACTTATTAGGGTTCCATCTAGCAATAATCTCCCTAAAAATGTACCTTCCTCAAGAGTAGATTTCAAATGTTATTTAAAAAGAGTGAGCACCAAAATTAAGTATAGATCATTTATTTTGTACCATTTACACTAACATTAAAAAATTGGCTCATTTTCATAAGCAAAGCCACTTTGAGTAGCAAGCATGCATTGAGGCTAGGATATTTTTCTAAGATGGGTGGGAGGTTCCTAGTCCTTTATTTAATAAGCACTCAAGTGATAATAATCCGTCTACCACTTTTATTTATTATCTATACATTAAACTTTTAAATATACTTAATATTTTAAACTGTACATACCAACCAACTACCTTTTTATATTAATTAATATAATATATTTTTAAAAATTCAAAGACCATAAAATTCCTTTACCATGTGGACTACTGAACTTAATACTCTATCTACAAATCCTTGACCAAACAAATAATTTATTGGGGAGCTGCTTTTAACACTTTCATTTGAAATTTTGGTGACTATGAGTGTGTAATATCACTTTCAAGGAATCTGCTTCAGGTGTTGTTTTCATATAAATGTCATTTGTCTTCTCTTATGGGCGTCTACACACACAGAATCCAACCGAGCTCCATCTTTTGTAGATACTATATTACATCAAGATCTGGACAAAAAGGATAGGTGGGAAAACAGTGTTAACAAAATTGCAATTTGATAGAATCGTGCTTGTAAAGGAAGCAGATAGTAAATTTAAATATTCTTCTGATAAGACACATTCATGTAATGTAAACCTTCTGATTTAGAGGAAAGTCAGTTTATTTAAACATCAAACAGTTTAATCTTCAAATCATCGTTAATAATTGTAAAATAGTTGTTGTCTTCCAATAATTGTTATCACATTCATACTAGTCTTAATAGTCATAGTCATGCTCATGAACATTAAACAATGATAGAATCATGCTTTAAAAGGAAGAAGATGGTAAATTTATTCTTCTGTTAAGACACATTCTTGTATTGTAGACCTTCTGATTTAGTGGAAAGTTGATTTATTTAAACATCAAATACTTTAATATTCAAATCATCGGTGATAATTTTACACGTTAAAATAACTGTTAAAATTCTTCCAATAATTTGTATCACATTCAAACTAGTCACAGTCATGCTCGTGAATATTAACTTTATCAAAAACAAAAACAGCTGGATTGGAGAGACCACAGTCTGAAATTCTTCCTCTCAATATCACTATAGTTATCTTAGTACAAAAAGAGGTGAATATGGGATTGTGGTGGGATATTTTGGTGTGCTTATTTTCAAGGAAACATCCATGTCTAACGCAAATATCACTTTCATACCTTATTTTTTAATTTTTTTTTAAAATAAATTTTTGGACATCAATAATCAATTTGTTTTTACACTACTTATTCTAACCTTTTCATTATTTAAGAAAAAAATGTTGTACAATTTTCTTATCAAGCACATAGAATCTAAATCTCTCTAGGTTTAAATGCACATCTTATATCTATTTTAAAGGGTTCTAATATGTTCTCTATTTGACTAGATCTATTATTGATGATATTTAATGTACCCCTTTGATGTTCAATACATTTTAAATGCATAAAAATGTACTTTGATTTCCCTAACCTTCACAACATTTATAAGTGTCCTTATGAATTTTAATATTATGATATATGATCTTTTCTTTAGTTAACATTAATTGTTGTAGCTAAATACTACTACAATCAATATAACCACTCATTAGAACACTTTGGAAGGTCCTTTATATATCCTCTCTATATTTTCACTACTTAACAAACCTAATCTCTGCATTCATTAACTACATATCATACTTACCATTCCATAAATATAAAGTTTCTTATTTCTCATTAATTTCTTATTAATGAGTGAAATTATGTCAAACCATGGTTAGATAAAAAGACATTTCCAAAACAAAAATGTTGATCATTTTAATCCTAAGTTATGCTTTAACAAATAACCAATACTTGAATACTTACATGTGATGACATATAATTCTTTGCAAGATGCTCCCCAAATTACATTAAAGATCCCAAGTTTAGTATTCTTTATAAACTAAGGATTGCATGCTTAAGATATAATTCATTCATTAGTACACAGGTTTGTGTATTATTGTATTAGTCACATGTATAAGAGTATATTCTAGAGAATTTGATTATTCATGAGAAAGAAACATAAATCACTTAAACCTATTTAATGTTTAAAAGTTTAAAGGAGATGTTTTTTTTAGATATTTTTCCAAGTGATGGTTGGAAAATATTGATCTCAAGGAAATATTTCTAGAGGATGAAAGTAAAATAGGAATGCATGATTGAGAATACTAATTTATAATTTAAAATATTTTGGCATGTTTTAGGATTAATTGATATGGACAATATTTTTTAGTAGGAATATACTTAAATATCTATATATTTCATATTTTTTAATAAATATTTAGTCAAATTTAATTCTCTAGATTCTGCTAATTTAATTAATATTATTAGTAATGATTTACAAGAGTGGAGCCTATCCATTTGACATTGCATTTCAAATGTTACTTAAAAAGACTAAGCACCAAAATTAAGTATAGATCATTTATTTTATACCATTTACACTAACATTAGGAACTTAGCTCTTTTTCATAGTAAAAGCCACTTTGAGTAGCAGATTGCTTTGGCATTGAGACCTCAAGATGGGTAGGAGATTCTTAGTCCTCTAAGCACTCAATTGATAATAATCCTTCTCACTTTTATTTATTAACTATACTTTAAACTTTTGAATTTATATTTAATATTTTAAATGTAAATACCAACCAACTACCTTTTTATATTAACTAGTATATTTATATTTAGAAAAATATATCTATAGTATGGGGAGAGATATCTTCTCGTGCTTTCCATAGCTTTTGTGATTTTCTCCACCTCTTTTCTTTTAACCATTTCCAATTTTTTTTTTGTTTTTGTTTTTATTTTCCCTATTTTTTTGTGTTTTCCATAGTTTTTGGCATTTTTCCTATCTTTTTTCCAATTTCTTTTTTGTTTCCATAGTTATTTTGATTTTCTCTACCTTTTTTCCTTCAACATTTCCAATTTTTGTTGGCTTTTATTTTTATTTTTTCCAAGTTCTTTCTTGGCTTTTTTTTTTTTTATTTTTTCCAATTTCTTTTTTGATTTTGATTTTTGATTTTCCTTCAAAAATGAGTGCTGTCATTTCCACCCCACTGTCATTGTAAAATAGCTCTCTGCATAATAATATAATATATTTAAAAAAAACTTAGAGACCATAAAATTCCTTAACAATGTGGAATCTGCTTTAGGAAAGCTCCGCGGAAGTAGTGCTTAGATGTTGTTTTCATATAAATGCTGTTTGTCTGCTCTTATGGGCGTCTACACACAGAGAAGCCAACCAAGCTCCATGTTTTGTAGATAGGTAGACAAAAAGCTGGACAAAACAGTGCCTCTTGTCCATTGAATAATCTTTTAAATGCAATGTCGTGTTGGTCAAGATATCTGAGTGGAAAACAATTCGCCAGTCTACATCTCCAATTCAATTATAACGAAACTTACGGAATACACAGTCTGAAATTCTTCAGCTATCTTGTCTATAAACAAGACAAATATATATGCTGAGATAAAAAGATCCATCAGAAAAGAAGTCTCCAGGCGACTGTATTTTTGTTTCTTATGCAGAAAATTTATCCGGTATTTTTGAAAGGTGTTAACAAAATTGTAATGATAGAATCATGCTTGTAAAGGAAGAAGACAGTAAATTTAAATATTCTTCTGAATATTATTTTTATCACAAACAAAAACAGCTGGATTGTAGAGACTTGGGAATTTCCTTATCAAAGTTGAGGATTTTTCATACAATTTTAAGAGGTGTACAATCAGCCAATTTATCATTATGATTTATGCTTTTGCTCTCGGTTGACTATTGGAATATTTTATCATTTTCTTCTTTCATTAGATTATATTTTTGTATTTTGTTTTGGCTGTTCTTAACCAGCACATGAATAACTTATTGAATATTCACAAACGTTTTTGTTTAATTTTCCTCCGTTATCATTATTTCTAAAATACTTGAATATCCAAAACTGGAGATCTTGATTCCCACGCATCATCTAGTCAAAATGTACAGATGGTCTATGGACACATATAGAATCAACAAAACAAGAATACAATCATTTAATTTTCAATTCATTGAAATTTTATGTAATAGTTATTTGATAAGAAAATGACATGTTATAATATAGATATGTTTAGAAGTGATTGAAACATATTATAGCAATTGAAGAGAGATTGGAGGTGTTGTTTTTAGGTTGTTGTCAGCTAAGTACTACATGGAATGACTCTAAAAAAAATAAAAAATTAAAGCCCTCAAATACAAGCGCAAAGCAAGTATCACTCAAATGTGTGTTTAGTCTACTGTAGACATGAAATGAGTAAGTGATATGGGAATGAGAAACAACTCAATGTGACAAATGTATTGGAATGAGTGTTAATATGGATTAGATATGGATCAAATGAGTCAAAATGTGCCTAAATCGATGAACAACAACCTAAGTGGAAAGAGTCTAATTTAGCACAATAGTGTGCCACTTGTCAATATGTTATTGCATTAAGTCATTCTCTCAAAAGGACAAAACTAAATGGGAATTGGTATGAGTATGTTAATGGACTATAAAATCTTTGGATACATCTATATTACATATAATGTATTCATATATGATCATTGCTATGTTCTATAATAGTACCTCCAAAAAGTGAACATGTTATCTTCTAAATAAAATTATTTTTTAAATCAGTAAAAGGAGGTAAAATGAGGTAACTAGAGGAAATGAAAAAAAGAAAAGTTAAAGCTTGCACACATAATTAAAGAAAAGTTGTTAAAGAGATATGTTAGAAAAGAAAAAAATCATTAAAAAATTTATTTTTAATTAAAAATATATAGTTTTATGAGAAAATTTCTAGCTTAAAAAGTATATAATTGTATAAGAAAATTTCTATCTTAAAAAACATATTTTAAATTGTTTGTATTTTTTATAATAATAATTTTTATGTATAACATTCTAAAATATTAGATTTTTATAAGAATATGGAAATATAACATGTTTTTGATTAATTTAGCTGGAAAAGAGGGTCTAGAACCCTTTACAAACCAGCCCAAAAGGTAGGACAAAAGATAAAAATAGGCCCCTAAAAGGCCAGCCACAACGCTCTAACAGCACAACAACAACAACCTGTTGAAAGAAGAGATCATCTACACAACCCCAAAACAAGGACCAACAAAATGTACTACCTTGGACCTAGGGCGTAGAGCGGTCACATATTTGGGAAGCCCTTTCTTCCTACCCCGCACAACTATCCAAGAAAACTCTAAGTCAAAATCCTCAGAGCAAGGCGAGAGGGGAGAGTCCTCAACCAAAGTTGTAATTGTAGAAGCCACCAGAGAAACAATAGGAGCAGCCAGAGCAATCATATCACGGTTCAAAGGAACCACAGCAGAAGAAGGGGCAACAACCTCACCCTCATGCACACCTAGAACATGATCAGTCCCCACTGGGGGACTCGAGGCCACAGGAGTATGTGAAGGAGAAGAATCCACCGAGAACTCCTCAATCGACCCAGTCTTTGGGTTAGAAACAAGCAAAGTTCCAAATGAGCATCCTGCCACCATGACGAAGCCTTATGATAGGAGTGATGGCAGTTCGAAGCCAGGTGTCCAACTATGAAGCAACGACAACAATGGAAGGGCAAACCCTCATAATCCAGTAGTTGGGATCGAGAACGATCACCCACCAATAAGACAACGTCACCAAGTAGAGGATTGGAAATATCAATATCCACAAGAATGCGAGCATAGGTGCAGAGTCCCATCAAAATTGTAGATCTATTCACCATGAGGAATTGACCAACAGAGTTGCCAATCGCCTCATAGAAGGAAACCTCCCAAAAAGGAAGGGGAAGATTGGGCAACCTGACACAAACAAGCTTGATATTAAGCTGTTCAGAGATGGGATTGAACTTAGGAGTCCAAGGTTTGAGCAGGAGGGAATGCTCAACCCACAACCACACCCTACCATCAAGCACAATATCCCTAGCCTTAGTAGAATAAAAAACAACAATAAAAAAACCCCTTGCACATGAAAAAATGTTAATATTACCCTAAACCAAGGGACTCTGAGATTTAGAAATCCACTTGTTTAGGTCCATGAGGGCTGGCCAAAGACTATTAAATCTGCCAATCAAGTCAAGTCTGTTGTATTATTCTTCATTCTCAGAGACTTCCTCTCCACATAACACCACAGGGGAGGTATAGGAGCACGAAAGAGGGTGAGAATGGGTCTAAATATTCTCAGTAGGATGGCCCTTCACCCCCACCACATCAGCAAAATAGACCCGAGCATCAGCTGGGGATGCACCTTCAATAGCGACCTCAAGGAATAGTGTGGTAGGGGAAAAGCCTACAATGGAATCACCCATGAGCCTGTAATGTCCCCTTCTAGCAAGCCAAAAATTTTGCACCCTTGCAAACAATTTCAACTTACCAAAAGAGAACATTAGTATTCAATTTTTCATTTCCTTTTAATCTTGATGATAATCATAAACATAACCATATACTATTTGCCATTTCATAAATTTATTTTTCCATACATCATGATTCTCCTCAGGTGAGATTATCCTTAGGCCTCTTATTAACCTCACCTTCCACCTTGTGAGAGAAGATTCGTTAGGTAGGTGATGTCATCTCAATCCTATGGGTCCATTAATATTATTCCTTAGTTTGTCAACCAATGCCCATAATTCCTTAGTTCGTCAACTAAGGCCTATAATTCCTTAGTTCGTCAACTAAGGCCCATTCCTTCGATACTTAAATCGAAGGTCCATAGTAATACCCTTGATTCGTCAATCAAGACCCATAATATCCTTGATTCGTCAATCAAGGCCCATTCCCATGGAATGATCAATACCTACCATAACTGTCTACCCCACCTTCTTAGTGTTAGATGGTTAATTAGGAAGTCTCGTATCTACCCTTAGGAATTCATGCCTTTATTAATCTTTAGGTTTTACCCTAAAGCCTTCATTAATCTTTAGGTTTTATCCTAGAGCCTTCTCCCTGGGTTTTACCCTAAGGCCTTAATTAATCTTCATCTATACATATACATACTTGTTATCTCTCATACGTCATTTATTAACAACTTATGAATTCAAATCATACAAGATACATATTTAAAATATAAATTTCAGACATAAATGTATATATCACATATATCAATTTCTACTTAATAACCTTATTATTTATATCTTTCAAGTTATAAATTGAACAAGTAATTATAAATTCTTACAAATCATAAATTGAATAAGTAAATATAAATACTTACTTACCTGCTTTACCTGGGATTCCTTACCTATGCTGCGGTAATATAGTTTTTATTGTATTGCTGTTATAAAATGTAGATCTAAATATATGTATTTATCCCATACTCTTTTTATATTTTCTCCCGATGATCCTTTTCCTTGGCTGCCCTCGTGTCTTCCTTGTGATATTTTCTTGCTGTGTCTTTGATGAATTCAAATGATGTTTCTTCTTTATTACCTTTATTGAATTCACAGCTATTTATTTATTTCTTTTTTATTACTTCCTTCTTTTGATGATCCTTTCCTTCTATCTCACAACCTTTATTTATTTCCCTTTCAAGGGATATGTTCGAAGAGGTATGTCTCTTATTATTTTTACTACTTTATATTAATTCCCTTATCATAAGAGGATAGGTTAAAAGATGTTTATTATTATTTATTTACCTTATTTGTATTTATATTATATCATTATAATAAATGATATATTATTTATATTTATATTACAATATAAGATAATAATAATAATAATATTTGTATTTATATTATTAGATATATTTATAATATATTATTTATTAATGTGCTGCACTTATAAATATCTTCCTTCGACCTCCCCTTAATCTTTTTAAAGTACATTATTTATATAATATATATAGTATAAATAAATACATTTGTTATTAAGTACGGGAGCTAGACTTTTATTTTTATATGATTTTATTTTGAATTTAACCTTTTGTTTAACCGTATTACTTTGTCTTATTCCAAATTACTTTACTTTCTAAATTACTTTACTTTCTAACTTTAATAGGTAAGACTCTTCATAATATTTATTTTTATATATAATAATATATCTTATTAATTACTCACATAAATATTATATTAAAATATTTATATTTATAATATATCTAGTTAATTAAAATATAAATATATATATTTCATATATTTTATAATATTTAAATTATATTAAATTAATAATATTATTTATTAAATAATACATATTAATAATATATTTTAAATAAATATATTATATATTTAGTTTATATAAGGCTAACTTATTATTTAAATAAACAATTCAATTATAAATCATTATAGGGACATGACAACCCTCCCCACTCAAGATTGCTTGTCCTCAAGCAATTATAATTAGGTATCCTAAAGTAACATTTAATAACATTATATTTTATTAGGTTTCCTTATATAAAATAAGGTTTCACTCACCAATAATATAAAATAACCTCTAGAAAATGTAACAAATTAATATAGCTAATAAACTATAGTGCTATAAATAATATAGGGGCCTAAAATAATAATTTATAAATTTGGGTTTACCCTTTTAAATTTTCAGCACTAAATTTGCATAAAGGCATTTCTATTTATTTAATTATCAAAAATGTTTTAATGACTACTAATATTATTTTAATGCCATGATTAACCAATGGCATCAAATGAACAATCCAAACCAAATAACCAAATGTCAAACATACCTGACACAACCAAAGTGAAAACGGAGGGGCACTACAGAGCCCATGAGCCAATGTACCCATCAAGAGATATTATACAACTAAAATAATTAAATTATAAAATATGGTTCAAAATTTAAAGAGTTATAGATAAAAAAAAAATTGAACCCTTATGCCTATTTGATAACATCTTTAGGTGTTTCTTTTCTTATAATGGTAAAGGTATGGTTTTTGAAAGGGCCCTAACCCTTTTCTACAATGCAGAAGAAATATGACAATGAAGTCCAACCAAACAACAAGGAATTAGCAACACAAACACTACAATACATCAGCAAACAATTAACAACACAAACAAAAGAATTGAGCACAACAAACACAGTCAACACTTTTAGATATTGTTACTAATTTCTCATTTTCTTTTCCATTAAGATATATTTTGGTGGTTTGTTTTGGTTGTTTTTAACCAGTACATGAATAGCTTTTGAATATCTATGTAGCAATGAGGTCTATAGTATCTTATTGAAAAGTCACACATGTTTTTGTTGAACTATCTTTCGTTATCATTCCTCAAATACTTTCTCACCATGATTTACATTTGTAGTCATGATTCATTGTTGACACATAAAAAAACCAATGCCTAAACAACCACCAACAATTAACGAGAAAACAAAAGTTGCTATTCAAACAAATGACATTTAACTGCATAATACAATTAACATAAACTTGTTCATTTTTTTAACACATTTCATTAACAATGTGATTTTCTCTACCATTTTAGAACTGTGATTTCCTTTGCGATAAATAGATTGCAAAAATAGAAATTCCTAGTTGATGCCATTTTTGATACACAATGAATAATATAGTGTGTTTATGGTGCTAAAAAATGTTGCTACACCAATGGATTGTGTAACATTTTCAAATTGTGATTTGTTCAAAAATTGATGCCAACACCAAATCTAATAGTCCAAGTTAAAAAGATTTATTTTTGGGACTTGTGACGACCCTTTTTTTTAGTGGCGGGGGGGGGGGGGGGTAAACACCCACTTTTTGCTCTATACAAACCTTAATTTTGCATAATTTTAAGGTTTCCTTTTCTAGAGATCTTTCTATTGATTGTTGAATGCCATTCTTTTTTTTCATATAAAATCTATTTTTTAATTTATTCAATTCAATTAAATTTATCTTTGATTATGACATACATGTTTTAACCATGCTTGAGACACATTATAATCAATTAGATATTATATTACTCTATAATAGTTTTATATGAGAGATACATATTGTCTTGAGAAGAATGGTACTCTTCATAAGTAAAGGAATTATAAACATTGCTGACATTGGCTAGTGAGACAAAATAATTTAAAATAATGTCTTGCATATGTGACCATCATTTGTGTTTTCCAATGGCTTGACCATTTAGTCTACGCTTGAGGGCTTACCTCATTCATATTAAAGTGGTAAATATTTTTTTTATGAGTCAATTTTTTAACTATTAAACTATTTGATATTCAATAGTAACCAATTACCTAAAAATCAAAAGTATGCGTAGTTTAGTTGAGAACAAACAAGATTGTATCCAAGTAATCTTGTCTTAGAATATATGTGTATCTCCTAAAATTTCTCAATCACACTAGTTATCTATATCCTAGTAAAAATTGGATGGAATTTAGAGTACCTTAGGTGCTTTTAAAATGAATACTTCAAATTTAGAAATTGAAAACTATCCCCCCCAAAAGATTCATCTTTGAAAATATCTACTTGCAATCTAATTGAGGGCCTTTGTGTCTTGATTACTTTACATGTTGATTTATACTTGGCCCCTTGTATTGACTATGATACTAAATTTATGTGATTTTATTTAATGTCTTAGTGCAATACCTTTGTCACACCAAGGCACAATAGCCCGATCTATTTTGCAACCTACGAAGATCAAGATGCCACAATAAATTTTTAACTCTAGTTGTGTGTAGTCAATGGTATTGTTAAATTTGCAATCCTTTCATTCATAGTACTATTCAAACTTCACATCATGAATTTTAGTGTTTCCCAATTTCAGCCAAATTCTTATTGTTTACAAATTGCTTTCTAACTTATGTTAAATGCTCCAACTTACTTCAAGGTGCCTCCTCCAATAAAGTTTGTCATTATTCATAGACTTGATTCTAATTTTTTATTTTTCTTTTCCCATAAACATGTCATTATTGTATATGAGTAAAGTTTAAGTATATTATTTCATTATTTTTATTATATTTCAACATTGTCTCCAATAATCATGTTAATTGTTATCACCTGGAATTGCACCCTGCTTGAAGCATGTTCAAGCATTCCAATGACACAATAGGACTGGTCTCAAAGTGTGGGACCTTGTAGATGAGATCATATGTCTAGAGAAGGTTGGATTCTCTTTCTGATCTTAAGGATAAGAGAAAAAAGCTAAATCTAATGCTAATGGTCACTAGGGAAAAGGAGAAAAAGGAGAAGATGAAATTAAAAAGTGATGCACCAAGATTTAGTGTGTTTAGATGGAGCTAACATGTAACACAATAATGATTTCAAAGGATGAATAAACTAACTCAAACTCATCAGATCTTTAACAGGGGTCAAAATAGAATATTGAAACTATAAAGGGACCATTTTATCCACAAGATAAGTGAGCAGCATTCAAGTAGACACAATTAAAAGAATATGAGAGAGGCATAATCAGTTGCTTATATTAATTATAGAGGCTAAATATCCATTACAAAGAGAGAAAAGCTAAATACAAATTAGAATAAACCCAGAATGATAACCTTCCCCTCATATTTGAACTAGAAATGAAGACAAGAGAGGTCCAAAAGTGGACACAATCCATCGGATTCATATAGTTCTAGGAAATATCATGAGGCCATGATCAAATATCCAATGCTTACACCTGAATAAGGACCCAGCGATCGGCCAACAGAGACACATCTCAAATACATGCATATATAGCTTTTCAGATCACACTGTATCATCCATGGACATGGGAAAGAGTGGTCAACAAGAGAAACTAGTCACCCATGCTGCAATAAATTCATTTTTGTGTCCTTCAAACGCACACACATGACTCTACCTTGGAAATCCATTGAAGAAGAGTGTCTTCCCATGCCTTAGGTATAATAAATTAAATGCAAAAGGAGATACACTAGCATAGGGGGTGAGAATTCATTTTCCATAAGCAATTAGGCTCTAAAGAAGCATTAATGGCGGCCAGGAAGGTTATTGAGTAGTCCTGTCATATTAGGAATAGTAGAAAGAGCTAGGGAGGTGAAATAGGTCAAACCCTGACCAATTAGGCTTCCTTTGATTTGGCTTTCACCAATTGGGCCTTTGAAAGGTGAAGGAAACCGTGATCTCCAACGTCCAGAAGGAGGAATAAGGAAATCATCAGGCTTCAGAGATCGGGCCTTCACCATGCATCGTGCTTTTGAAAAGAAGAAATGCTCGATCCCTGGCTCTGAAATACTTAGAAGAAATTATGAAGTTTGTCAAGGATTGGACCTCAGACCTTCCGCCTTTCACCTTCCAAAAGAAAAGAGGAAGAATAAAACTCCTGCTTGCTGAAGTCTGAGATACTTAGACGTTTAGAAGTTTGGTAGACTTCAATGATTAGGTCTTCCTCCCATTGCCTACCAAATGGAATGAAAAAGATCACAACCCTAACCTCTGAACTCTGCAATACTTACAACTTTTGAAACTGATGGACCTTGGTTGTTAGGCCTTCCACTTTCCACCTTCAGAAAAGAAGGAAGAAAAGAGACCTCCCACTCGCCACCGCCTGCAACACTTAGAAACACTAGAACTCATCGGGCTTCAGTGATCAGACCTTCCACCTTTTGCTTATGGAAAAGAAGAAGGAAGATAGAACTCCTAACCTCCAGTGACCAAAACACTTAGGTGATTTTTGGGCTTCTTGTCGGCAAATCGCCTTATCCATGGGGTAATCCCACAATAATGAGTCCCTCTTTCTGGCCAAGATGGACATTGATATTAGCATTTTTAACTAAATCTTCACTTTCTGAGACCTAGAGTAGCTAAACCGTTAAGAATTTGAATCTGATGTGAACTAGTGATTTGTTGCGATTTGTGTGTAGATTCTAAATATACATTTTTAAATTTTATTTTGAAATAAATCATGAATCTTTCAACGTCTCTTTTAATAACTAGTTTTTAATAGTAAACAACATTTTTAGAAAGTAATGTTTATGTCATCCAACATAACTTTTTTTCTATAAAGGATAAAATTCTAATTTTTAAAATATAGGTTTTTAACATCAATATCTAGTACATGGATATTTTTTCATAATTTTTTGTTATATATTGTTTTAATTAATTTTTTAAGTCGAGGTAACTATAATTCAGACATAGGTGTATGTCATCAAGTATAACTTGTTGTGTATATATGAAAATTCAATTTTTTTTGGTGAAACAAGACATCAATACCTACTACAAAGGTATATTTTGGAATGTTTTTTTCAATGTTTCACTATTTTTCCACATGCGTGTAATGAAGAACTTGATGTTCATTGAAAAACCTATGTTCAATAAAAATTAAAAATTAAATACATAAAAAATGAAAATATATCAAAATTATACTTGTTAGAAAGCTCAGTTTGAGGACTACGATCTTGCAAATTATCTTGTCAAGTTAATTACATTTGAAGGTCCAACCTGAGTCTTGAAATTGGATTTTCTAACGGAATTTTGAAGTAGACACAAAAAGTGTCTAGGTAAGCACCTTTGTTTGAAGGTTCTTTGAACGAAGGTACCTACAAACGAAGATTTTACTTTCATTCATAGGTACTTGTGAACGAAGGTACCTTCCAAAAAGGCTGACAATAAATTAATATTTAAATGCCTTTGCACAAAGGTCACTAAATAAAAATATGTGCATGGATTTCTAGCAGCTGACCTTCAAACGAGGGCCAATTTTAGCCAAGTTTTAAAAAACATGTCTATTCGAATTACATGTATATATACAAGGTTTTATTTTGTGATTTTTATATCAAAAAATAAAGGAAAATTCACTAGGTCTATTTGAAAGGCCATATTTTTTGCAAGTGCTTTACAAATTTGGAACGAGGAATTGGCAAAGAAATTATCAAGATCATATTTTGCAAATCCTTGAAGAAGATGGGAAATAAAAGGACAAGGCAAAATAAGGATGCATGATATCATTAAGAAGAAAGGAAACAAAAACTGTGTGAAGAAAGGATGCAAAGATATTATTCTCAAAAAGAAGGTATGTATATTTTATATAAATTA
Source organism: Cunninghamia lanceolata (assembly GCA_027924645.1). NCBI lineage: Eukaryota > Viridiplantae > Streptophyta > Pinopsida > Cupressales > Cupressaceae > Cunninghamia > Cunninghamia lanceolata. Next base: position 104,117 of record BSBN01000135.1, on the reverse strand, counting down.
TGAATTTTTTTCAATTAAATCATCTTCTAGATAAGATTAGGATCAATAATCATCAAATTGTTTTAAATTGAAGTAATTTTTCCAATTCAAGTACATGTTTTAAATATATTAATTTATTTAAATGTTGCAGATTCCATTACCATTCCTAAGTCCTCTACTAAAATCCTAAATCCTAAAGCCCAAATATTATTGAGCTAAATATATGATTAGATGTTTTGGCTAAATTTTCTTCCACTAAATTAACCAATCAAATTCCTTTCTACTATATTTTTGTACCTTACTTGCCAAGTGAATCTATGATAAACCCTAGGTCCTATCTAGGACCATACCCCAACGGAGACATGTGTAATTTGACTATCCTCAAAACATCATTAGTCCTAACTTTCCTAAGTCTTAAACCTAAATCGTAACCCCTATGTTCCTTAAATATTATAATTACAAATAAATTATATTTACAAATGAAAGACTTGTGAGAGTTTCTTATATACCCTAGACTACTAAACCCTAAACCTTATTTACCTTAAATATTATTGAGTTTTAAATCTACATGTGTTAGATTTTACTTACACATGCTTAAATATTTTATATTATATTTATATCTATTTCTACATGTCCTTATATATTAATTGGGCTATTTGATTGATTTTTCATTATCCAAGTGAACTGGATTGGTGCAATAATGGCGATATCTGATGAATTTTCCTTTGGTTGTACATTACATGATTATCTATCTTACAACATGTTATATTTTTATCATGTTCATTTATTCTCCACTCTCATGTTTAATCACTTACATAATTTGTGCAAAACCACTTAGAGGGGATATATATATATATATAAGTTTACTTGAACTACATATAAATTATAATTTGACAAATTAGCAAGTAGTTGTTAATGAGCTTATTTAAGATTTTTTTTTATCAGTAAGGATGCTTTATGCATCATAATATATATTAATAATAAAGTTTACAAAATACAAAAGGTCCCTGATGGCCAAGATCATTACAATGAAAATCATGAGCATAGGAAAGCTCACCAAGATAAGCCAAAAGGCCCCAAATGGCCAAGATGAATATAGTGAAAAACAAGAGCAAAATTAACTCACAGAGGTATGACAAAAGAGCCCAATAGCTAGAAAGAAGCCAAAAACCCGATGAATACTCACTCAAGGATTGCCAACATTCAAATCTGCCACTTTGAAACCATGAAAAGTTGTATCATATTGCTCAATAAGAAATACATCTCCCTCATTCTTAAAAGGAGTAGGAGCAGGTTGGAAATGCACCAGAAAGTTCCAAGCAGTGAAGATTTTGATTAGATGATACTCCTAGAATTTTTTTATTGTAACATAAATAGGATATGAAAAGTTAACTTTAGATGGAAATTGTGCTCATGATCATCCATATGGGCATATCAGTCTAGATGTTTTTGATTAAAGGGTAAAATAAGTTTTGAAGGGGCCCTAAAACCCTTTACAACAAGCAGCTATGAAAGATAAGAAAGCCAAGCGACAGCCAACCAAAAAACCAAAAAACATAACAAAAGCTAAGTTAAAGGCAACAAAAAAGGACTAGTAGCCACACAGTCCACTACTACAGCTTCTTCAGAGTATCAGCTGCTTCTAACTCATGTTCATAAAAACTTTTGTGCACCTTGGCAAAACTCACAAGTTCCTTCTTTTTCCTCCTCGAATTGCTTCTTCTTACTTCCCCTAGTGCATGTCGATGGGCCACCTTTGTCATCCTATAAAACCTATTTACCATTTTATTTGTCTCCTTGCTTCTTACCAACAATCACAATATCCTCCAACACTAGAATATCCTCACCAATAGGATCCCTGACTTGGTCTTTACAGAGCTCTTTCAACTTGTTAGTAAGGAGGCACATCCCATGAAGACTATTTTGGATCATCCACTGGCATATTTTCACAACCAGTTCAAGGTTCATATTAATCCCATCAAGCTTCTCCTCCAAACTCTCGATCCTTCTACCACATTCCTCCTTCAACCTGAGGAGCTCCCATTCCATTTCCTCCACTCTACAAATCACTTCCCAGTCCTGGAGAATCTATTTGTCCTGATTAGCACTGGTCTCCACCTTCTAGTCCAATCTCTCCTGCAGGGTCCTCAACTTAATGTTGACTCTATTGATCTTGAAAAAGAACCATTTAGTCATCTTATGTTGGCCATTAACTGCCTCTCTCACCATATCAAGAGCCACGACTAACTCATCCCTATCATGAGCCCTAGTAACCAAAACCTCAAAGTCCTCCAGGAGATTTGGGGAGGGAACAGGGATATCTGGAAAAGGAATACCAACATTCAGTTCCTCAATAGACAAACACCACCCTTTTTCTAGCACTAGGTTCAACCACTGGAACACTCTTCCCAATATCAACACCCAACTCCATAGTAGGTCTAATTTTAGCCTCCCCAACTAGTTTGTTTTTTACTTTCTTTACAAACATAGGGCTTTTCCCTTTCTCTGAGGCTTTCTATTTCTCACCTCCCACTCTCTCCTTCCTACTCTTCGGCTCTGATTCATCTCCCATTTGAGAACCCTTAGACCAAGAAATATGGATATCCCTTCTATTCTATCTCTTAGTTTTCCTACCAGACATCTCAGCCCCTTCCTCCAAATCGTCTTCCTCAACCCACTCCTCATCCCCAATTTGGGTCTTCGAGTCATTGGAAACTGAGAACATCTTCTTCTTCAAAGAGGATTTTCTCTTCACCCCAATCTTGGGGGTACTATCCTTCATGTACTCCATGACAAGAAGGATTAACCCTTCATGGATCACTGACAGTTTAGGATTTCTAGCATGAACTCCTTAATTGAAAATTCCAATGAAGCCAAAATGTAGAACATGAAAAAAACCAACATTCTATGATGAAAATGGTTTAGAATATTGAAATGAAAGCCATACAAAGCAATGAACCTACCATCTAGGGTTCTATACCTCATTATAACCTCGACCACCTCAAACCAGATAGGCATGATGGGCATCCAATTGTAGCCCCCTAACTAAAGCTTGACCAACTTTCTCCTTTCATTTCCTTTGAAGAAATGGGCCATGGCCTCCTCACTGGCCTTCCTCTCCTTGAAAACCTTCATTCTACTAATAGAAAGACTAGTAATTGTAGCAATCAAGACATCTGCAATGCTGAGATCCCAACCATAAGTATTCACCATACAGTTTTTCCATTGGCTAACATCGACATAGCCATGAGATTAGAATCATGCAGAATCTCCATATAAGGCATCAAAACCTCCTCCACTATCTTCCACACTCTAATATTCTTTTAGACCCCATCGCAGGATGAGGGTTCCACCTTGTTTCTTTCCCCACCCATCTCAACATTCAAATCATAATTACTCTAGGTAGCAAACTAAAAACTCAAGCAGTGAAAATGACACCTTTTCATCTTGAAAGGGCCTCTAACATTACCCATAAAATGTGGTACCTGACCCTTCATAATTACCCAAAAAATCTTTAGATACATCTTCATCATTCTAGCATTAATCTCCCTTGAGTCAACTTCCATGCTAGCACTCATAGTTAATTAAATTTTGTGCCTCAATTGGAATCATAGCCAAGACAGCCCAAGTGAGCAGAGTATGGCTGGTGACACCAACATTGGCGAACACCTCAACCACTTTATTCCCTTCATAGAATAGTGGGTGATAATCACATCTTCAAAGGTTTCCATAAGCTTAAGAGCCTCTTCGATGAAGGTAGCAATAGTCCAACTAGGATTTTGGACTTTCTTTAAAAAATTAATAATGTTGCTAGAATCCCCTACAATCTAGAGCTCCTTAAAACCCCTAGAGTGAACAAGTTTTATACCATGGTAGGCCTTTGTAGCTTTGGCATAGTGGTTTGTTTGGGTACCCAGAGGGAGTGCCACAGCCAATAAAAACCTACCAAAATCATCTCTCATCACCCCCCACTACCAGCTGCTCCAAGATTCGCCTTAGCTACCTCATCAAAATTAATTTTAATCCATCCCATAGGAGGAAGCTTCCACACAACATCACCTCTAGGTTGCTTCATCTTCTTTAGCAAAATAGAGATATCACAAGGTTCTAATTCTTAGAGATCTCTAGATCCATAGGAGAAACCCCCAACTTGGTCCCTTAAGAGAGTTCTTCGATCCTCACAAAAGTTTTTTCCTTATAACATCTCACCACCTTGTAAAACATACCCTCAGAATCCACACTATCCTCCCTAAAAATTTTGTTGTTCCTCTCCTTCTAGAGGCTCCACGCCATGTGGGGGATCATTAAAGACCACAAAAATCTAAGGGATGGATTGGAAGAAGGTAAATACCATTGAGCAATTAGATCTTGGAAAGAGTTAGGAAAGACCTTGTTGGCACCTAAAAGAATAGTTTTAAAGTGCCCTTTCTGCCCCAAAAAATCCAAAAATATGTGTAAAATTCCTTAGCAAATGTCACCATTGGATAGAGAGTTCCATTCTGAGCAACTCTACCTTTTGAACCATTTCAAAATTCCTTAAAATGAAGAAGTTATCGTTGGTCAAAGTTTGGTACAAAAATGGCTGACTTCTATCCCTTTAAAATTTTCTTCATTTTTTACCCTTTGTCAGCAAATCAACAAATTACCGAACTTGCAAATTTGTTTGCAAGTTTAATTTTTTGCCAGTTTGTCAACAACAGTATTCACTGACAGAGGGAGGAAGTTTCTAAAAATTGACTAAGGGAATGCCTTATAAGTGATTTTACCAAAAGGCAAACTCAAGCAGAGTTTTGAGTTTCATCGATTCACTGACTCAACATTTTGTCGATAAAGGGCCAGGGGCAGAATGTCTTCAAAAATTTAGTTAAGGAAGGGAGAACAAAGGATGCCTTTATTGACAAAGTTCATAAAGCATGAACTTTCCATGAGTTCAAAATCTCTACGGTTCACCTACAGAGCATTTTGTTGACAAGGCAAGGAAGGGAAGGTTTGCAATAGGCGAGAAAAGTTAATAAGGAAGGCAAGGCATAGTTTGAGATTCTTTAGTTTTACTAATAAGGCAAAGTGCATAGTGAAGAAGTGGCTAAGGAGAGATGGTTCGGCAAAATAGAGTTTTGCCGACAAGGAGTGCAAAGTTTGAAGAAAGCATACTTTGTCGATAAGGAAAGAAGGCCTTATCGGCAAATCATCATAAGGCCGAACTTCTCAAAAGTTCAAAGTTCTTTAGGTTTGCCGATGAGGTTTTTGCTGATAAGGTAGAAAGATAGCCAAAGGAAGATCAAGGAAAAGTTTGAATGTGCTTCATATTGCTGACATATGAAAGGGGAAGCACAAATGGTTTGGCAAATGACATTTTCATTGATAGAGGCAAACTGAAGAAGAAAACAAAAGTTTACGAATGGGAAGAATTGCCGACAAGGTGAATGGTGAAAGGCAATAGGTTCGACAATTTCCACTTTTGCCAACAAAGGTGAACATAGAGAGGACAAAGGGAAAATTAGCTAAGGGGTGAAGTTCAAAAATGAAAGTATTTGCTGATAAAGCAAAATTGGCTCCATTTTGGCAGAAGTAAGTTTTGCCGATAGAAGTGGAAACATGGTCCGCAAAGGAATAGGTTCAACATGTTTCACTTTTGCCGACTAAGCAGAGGCAAAGGAAAAAAGGTGAAGATCGACAAAGTGGGTTTTTCCTGATAGAGAGCACAAAAGAGATGAGTTCAGCAAAGCAAGTTTTTGCTGATAAGGAAGAAAAGGAAGCGCAATGATGGAGTTCAGCAAATGGTAGATTTGCCAATAGAGCCAGCCAGGTTTGAGAAAGTTTATATTTTCTATCAATAAGGCAAACAAGGATGACAAGTTCTAAAATGTTGAAAGCTGCCGATAAAGGAGATAGAAATGGAGTTCCACAAATTAAAGATTTACCGATAAAAGGGGAAAAATGAGCCAATTTTGAAATAAGAAAACTCGCCAACAAAGTGTGGAAATAGAGGCAAGTGAAAATGCAAAGGGAGATAAGTTCCCACTAGAGGAAGTTGCAGATAAGGCAAAATTAAAACAAAATTCGAATATAAGGCGTGTTTGCAGGTGTCAGGCTAGGTACTAGAATAGTGTTTGTAGTTAATATGCAAGTACCCAAATTTAATAGTGGATGGTGTATTCTAGTTTCTTGTATTTTTTATAGGTCCTCTCTGTCATGCCCACATTTTCCATGTGGTCACAACACACATCGCACGTGTCATAGCCACATCTGTTATGTGATTATGACACGAGATATGAAAAACTTTTCTCACACTGTCCTAAAAACCCCCTTCGCATGCGTACGCATGCTCGACGGTGTTCTCTCATGGCGAAACACTACACTCTTCGGCGGAATACAAGTACAATTGCGTGCAACCAGAAGCATACAGATCAACAAGAGGGTCTATACAACGCTGCTAACGTCATTGCAAGAGTGAGATTACCAAAGTTCTTAAAGCGAACCCTCGGCAATTTTCGGTAGCATAATGCCTTACGGCGTTAGTGGGAATTACGCTGCACTCATTTACGCACGTGGTTCGCTGATAGAGTAACAACTTCCCACGACGCCTTGTTTCGACTAAACCGGCTAGTGATCTCCCTATTTAGTCATTTTTCAGCCAGGCACGGTTGTCTGTCTCCTCTCTTGTTTCCTGAAACATACTCCTCCTATGACTTAGCATTTTCAACAAGGCGGTTTGGTTGCTCTCTCTTCCCTTTTCACAAGTTCTTAATTTTGATTGTATCTTTATCGCCCTTACCTTAACTATTTCTCTGTTAATTTAGTGTGTTTATATTTCAGTCTCTCTCTCTCTTTCGTTTTCTATGCTTTCTTTATGTGCATCCTGACCTTTCTTCATGATTTACGTCAATCAGGGTTATCACTGCAGCTATTGTTGATATGAAACCTAATTTCAGGATGATCTAGGTCACAAAGGCTGGTTTACTATTTCGCTGGACTCAGTCTCCTAATCTTCCCCGATCTAGGTTCCTCCTCTTCGTATGTACTTATTAAACCTGTTCCTAAGCAGATTTAGCAGAAGGGTCTGTCAACTTAGTTCTCTTATCCCATTTGGGAAATGTCGCGCATTTTCTCCTCTGTGTTTTCCAATGTTAGTTTTTCTTCTTCGGACTCTCTTACAGGTTTACTTATGAGGTCGTTTGCTACAGTTGAGATTAAAATGGCCACATGGATTGTCAGTGGTGGCTTCTTAAGTTTATTTCCAGTGTTCTTTTGAGCAAGGTGATCTGTAATTTTCCTCTTCATTTTCCGGGTGATTGATATTACGTTGATAGTTGAAACTTCCGACAAACTCTTTCCAGAGTTTCACTGAATATTCCTTAACTCTCTTTTACATTATAATTTTATTTTCTCTTGTTTATAATTACTGTTGTTACTATTACTGTTGTTACTATTAATGACTATTAATACACTGATTGTGACTCGTATAACGTTGTAAATAGATGTAGGAGGCTCTCCACTTTATAAAACCCTGGTCATGGTAATATATCTTCTTTGGTTGTTGTGTTCAACACTTAATAACATCTACTGTGTGAATATAATTTGTTATTTTTTTTTTCTCTATGTCCATGAGACATAGTTGATAACGATTTAAAACGAGGGCCCAATAACATGGTTCATAGATTTACTCCTATGTATATTATATATATATATATATACATATATATATATATAATATATATATATATATATATATTAATGTCTATGTATAGGACGAAATTGATTTACCACTATATATGTATATATCTCTATATAGAAATATATAGATAGATATATAATCATTTTATTATATATATAGCTATATACATAGACATATATAGTATATATATATGCCTATATATAGAGCTATAAAAATGTATTTATTTTCCAAAGAAACCAATCATATGTTAGGGCCAAAGCCCTAACATTTTTTTTTTTTTTTGCTTTAGATTCCACATCCGACGGCGGCCATGGGCGGCGGTGGCCGCAGAGCAGCGGACAGGGTTGGCGGTGGCTGCAGAGCGGCGGGCCTGTGCAGGCCGCGGGAGGCATAAGGGGAAGGGGGGGATGTGGAGTGGGGCGGAGCCCCACCCACATCCCACGATGTGGGGTGTGGGTGGGGCGGAGCCCCACTCCACACCTCCAAGTATATATATATAGGCCTGCGGTGGGGATTTCTCCCCACCGCCCAAATCTAACCGCGACTGTGTTTTCTCCCGCGGCTTAAACTTTGACAGTCAATCTTATGTGCTATTCGTTGATTTCTATCAACAATAATATATATGTATATATATTCATGTATATATATATATATATCAATGATAATATATTTATATATATATATATATATATATATATATATATATTTCATATATATATATATACATATATATCTATTTTTATATTGATATATATCATTCAATCTCATAAAAATGATAATTACTTTCAATTTCTCTATTATTCTATAAAATGATAATTACTCAAAATGTGAAATATATATATATATATATATATCTAAATTTATTTATATAAAAATATTCTTATATGTATTTATATAATTCCTAAATTTCTCAAATTCACTACTTTATGCATTTTCTCCAAATCAACCTGTTTAAAGATAATGTCATAACAATTAGATATATATGTATGTATATATATATATATATATATATATATATATATATATATGTCTATATATATATATATATATATATATATATATATCCCAATTTCACTTAATCGGTAGAAATGGTAAATAGCTATCCCCTTATTATAAGTATATATTTCCATTTTCATAAATATTTAAGAATGCTTAAATGTACAAACTGAATATATATACATGCTAGAATTTAACAGAATCCACTAAATATGGAGAATAACTCGAACATTTAAAACTGTCTTTTCCATTTTAACATTGAACTATAAAAACTAACATTTCAACTAGTTAAGCAATTCCAAACTTTCAAATGTAAACAACTCATATTAGATTGCAATAATGAACTTTTCCTTTCAGTAATACTTGAAACACAAAAATTGCTATTGAACAAAGTTTGCAAACATCAACTTAAAAATTTAAGCACATTCATATTACAGCTTCTCAATCATGAATACCACCACTTAACTTCCCAGATATGAACTTTCTTCTCCCAAACAGTACACAACTGATAACTATGACAACCAAATAAAAGTCCAATAATAACAAGATCAGGGAGGTGATTTTCTTCACTCCCAGAATATCATTAATTTACAACAATAACAAGAGAGGTGTTCTCTCTTCATCTCTATGAAATGAACCAGGCCTAATTCTCATGACAAAGAAGATGAACTGTTTCTTCATAAATAGCCAACCAGAAGCTCCAAGAGAAAAACCTGCGTATCAAAGACAAACAAAGAAGAAAATACCACTCATCTAGCTCTCCTCCCTACCGTAGACCCGCAAGTGGGTCACCCCTGAGCTAGGGAGACCATACTCACACCTGGGTACTCAAACACTCCACTTCACAATAGAAACAACAACAATCCCAAAGCACACCTACACCCGTGGGTATTTTACACAATACGGAAACTCAACTACAGTGAGTTTCATAAGGGGCAGGAGAGTGGACACACTCGACTCCAGAGTGTCACCCTGACAGATAAATGAACCAATATAAATTTCTCTTGGTCTCAACCAAGTGTGATCACAATTTTTAAGTAATCTGTATAGGACTCTCAAGTCAAAAATACAGTCACAGATACATGCCCTCAAGGCTTTCAACATCCCAAAAGATGGAAACAGGTATGCACCCGAGGAGGATCTCTCCTCCCCTACCCCAAACTTGATGAGCATTTCTCCCAAGTGGGAGACGCTCTGTCAAACAACCCGACAAGAACCCCACAGAAAACAAAACTAAACACATATTTCACACACATTTCATACACATTTCAGTTCTACAAAAACAAAGGTAAAATTCAGACCAACCTTGCAAAGCCCTCCTGGAATGAAGTTGTTGCAGAGTCCACAGAGTTCACTTCAAACCTTAGCCACCAACTCCCTCTCCCTTCTCTACCTTCCAAACTAACTTCTCTATTTTTGGTAAGGCAAAAAATGAAAGTTTTTCCCAAAATTCCACTAACTCCCTCTCATCCCAAAATTTTAAAAATAAATAACCCAAATTCTCTTTCTTTTAATTTTGAGAAATGGGGAAGTGACACTTGTCACCTCCTCACCCTTCCCAAAAACCACTATTCTGTCCTGGTGGCTTATGTCACTCTCCATTCCCAAGGGTACTCCTTATTCCTCTCATGTGACTCCACTTTCTCATGGGAGAAATTAAAAAAAAGAGTTAAATGGGAACAAGACAGGTGACCCATGCCTCTTTCTCCTTTCTTCACATGGGTGTCCCCATAGTACATGGGGGAATCTCACTAAAGAAGAGGTGACCTTCACTAATGGATGGCATCTCTTATCTAGGGGAATGTAGAGGGAATGGGTTGAGTGTTGGTACAACCCATCATGTCCCCTCCTACCTCCAATTTTCGCCACTTAACTTCAGGGGAAGGTTAAGTTGACTAGATGGAGGTTACTCAAGGGTTACCCATGCCAAATGGGCCCCTGGACCCATGGGGTATAACCCAGGGTCAACTTTAACCCATACAAGACACCCCTGGTCAAGGTAAGGCACAAGAAAAGGGCCTCATAATTTAAATAAAATAAGAAATTTCAAATTCAATCTCTTTACAACACAAATTATAAAAATAATGTTACTTGAGGGTAACCTAACCCACTCGACCATACGAAAGACCACAGTACATCATTACATCAAACACAAAGAGATCTTGGTTCCTCGTGGAACCAGATCGGCTTACAGGGAATAACAAAGAACAAGGTGTGGAATGATCTCCGAAATCTGTGGTTCGATTAGTAATCCCTGCACACTCAATTACAAGATCAGTAACCGCATAAAATCATCATAGCCGAAGCAACTTAAATAAAACATGCATTCTCATGACATAGTACAATTTAACATAATTAAAATCATATTACCATTTTCCATCATCACCTAATTCATTTTTCTGAAAAGTAAACTTATCCAAACATCACCCAATTAGTTTTTCCGAAAACATAATAAAGTTAAATAGTCTGACAAATTCCGGGAACTGCTATCCCACAAATATGAAAGTAACAATAACAGTACTATAAATAGTCATAACAATAGTAGTAAAAAGGGCGGTCCTCACATCCTCTCCCCCTAAGATGGTACTTCCTCCTGGAAGTCGTCAAAAAGGTGAGGATACAGGGTCTTCAATCTCTCTGCATCTTCCCATGTTGCAGTGACTTCGTCGTATAAGTCCCATTGGACTCTAACCTGGTCCAGCTCTCGACCTCGAAGGGCCAGCGTCCGACGAGCCAATATGCAAATTGGCTCCAACGCCAGTTGTCTGTCTGCCTCTACCTAAAGAGCACTCCAATCCAACACATGAGATAAGTTAGAAATATATTGACGTAAAACTGATACATGAAATACATCGTGGATACGTGACAGGCTAGGTGGCAAGGCTAGACGATAGGCTACTGGTCCTATCTGCTCCAAGATTTTGAAAGGTCCTACAAATCGAGGTGCGAGCTTAGAGCCTTTTCCGTAACGGATTGGACTCTTGTGCGGCTGCACTCTCAAAAATACTCTTTCCCCCACAGAGAAGCTTCGGTCTGTCCTCTTAGCATTGGCATACTTTTTCTGCCTGTCTTGTGCTTCCTGGAGTCTCTGTCTTATCTGTTTGACTTGCAGTTCCATATTCTGAACTATCTCTGGGCCGATGACTGTTCTGTCCTCTATCTGATCCCAACTCAAAGGTGTTCTGCATGGTCTGCCATATAATGCCTGGAAAGGAGGCATACCCAACGAGCTATGATGCCCATTATTGTAGGCGAACTCAACTAGATACAGGTACTCCTCCCATCTAGACTGGTGGTCCATCACATACATGCGAAGCATGTCTTCTAACACCTGGTTAACTCTCTCTGTTTGTCCATCGGTTTCTGGATGATATGTTGAACTGAAGTTGAGCTGTGTGCCCAACGCCTGATGTAAGGCTCTCCAGAACGATGAAGTGAATACGGAGTCTCTGTCAGATATAATGCGGCGAGGTACCCCATGAAGTCGAACAATCTGATCAAGAAACACCTTTGCCACTGATGGTGCATTGTATGTTGTGCATATGGGTGAAAAATGCGCCACTTTGGTCAGCTTGTCAACTGTCACCATAATAGCATCATGGCGACGTGATGACATAGGTAGACCAACGATAAAATCCATAGAAATGGTGTCCCATTTCCATTCAGGTATCTCGTGAGGGTACAACAGTCCCGCTGGATGCTGATGTTCGGCCTTGACCCTCTGACATTCCAGGCAACGAGCAACAAATTCGGCAATGTCACGCCTCATCCCAGCCCAATGATAAAGCTGTCGTAAGTCAGCGTGCATCTTCTTCACTTCTGGGTGTGCTGCGTAGGGTGCTCTATGAGCCTCTGATAGGATCACTGTACGAAGATTACCTGCGTAGGGTACATAGATGCGTTGCCGATGTCGAAGCATACCATCAGACTCAAGGGTATATCCTGTAAACTTGCCCTCAAGGGCCTTCTGATTTAGTACTGCCTGCTGCACTTCAAGAAACCATTCGTCCTCCGGCAGATGCTGTAAGATGCGATCCTTCAAGTCCATCTTCAAGGTCAGGGTCTGGATCTCGTGGCGTCTTCGACTCAAAGCATCAGCGACCACGTTCTCCTTCCCTTTGATATAGTGGACATCGAAGTCATATTCACATAGGAATTCCATCCAACGCCGTTGGCGGGCGTTCAAATTAGGCTATGTAAAAATATACTGCAAACTATGATGGTCTGAATGGAGTTCAAAGTGTCGACCTAAGAGAAAGTGTCTCCAGCGAACCAAGGCATGAACAACAGCTGCGAGCTCTAAGTCGTGCGTAGGATAGTTTAACTCATGTGTCTTTAGTTTCCGCGATTCGTATGCGATCGCTCGACCATCCTGCATAAGCACGGCTCCCAAACCTTCTAATGATGCATCTGTGCAAACTACAAACTCCTCTGATGGATCTGGGACTGCTAAAATAGGAGCACTAGTAAGACACTCCTTGAGGACTCCAAAAGCCTTTTCACACTGCTCGGTCCAAGTGAAACCCTTCCCTTTGCGCTGAAGGGAAGTGATGGGATGTGCTATCCTGGAGAAACCTTCGACAAACCGACGATAATACCTGGCTAACCCCATAAAACTTCTGACCTCTGTCACGTTAGTGGGTGCCGGCCACTCCTGAATTGCTCTAATTTTAGATGGATCTACGGAGATGCCATCACCTGATAAAATGTGTCCCAAATACTGCACCTCTGTCCTGAAGAAGGCACACTTCGCCAAGTTGCCATAAAGCTGCTGCCCTCGTAATTGCTGCAAAACTTAACGCAAGTGCTCTACATGCTCCTCCTCAATCCGTGAATAAATCAGAATGTCATCTAGAAATATGATCACGAACCGATCTAGGTATGTACGGAACACCCCGTTCATGAGACTCATGAATACTGTAGGAGCGTTCGTCAACCCGAAAGGTACCACTGTGAATTCATAATGGCCATATCTGGTTCGAAAAGTAGTTTTATGAATATCTGACTCCGTGATGCGCAATTGGTGATACCCAGATTTTAGATCAATTTTTGAGAACACTCTGGCTCCCTGCATCTGATCAAAAAGGTCGTCAATCCTAGGCAGAGGATAACGGTTCTTCACCGTCAACTTGTTCAACTGCCTGTAGTCCATGCATAGACGAAGAGACCCATCCTTCTTCTTCACGAAGATAACTGGTGCGCCCCATGGTGAAACGCTAGGTCAGATGTGTCCCTTCTCAAGTAATTCTTCTAACTGCAGCTTAAGTTCAGTGAGTTCATGGGTCGTCATCCTATAGGGTGCGCGGGATATCGGCTCTGCACCTGGCACTAAGTCGATGTGGAAGTCCACTTCTCTGCGTGGAGGCATACCAGGTAATTCTGGCGTAAATACATCGGCAAACTCTCTAAGGATAGGGTGGTCATCTAAAGTAGCCTCAGGTTCATCCTCTGCTCTATCACTGACTGTGATGGCAAACATCTAACATCCCTTCCGCATACAGCGCTTAAGCTGCTGAGCGGATATCATACGAACAGCCGTGGGCTTTTGAATGCCCACTATCTCAACTGACGAACCATGATCGTCTAAACAGCTAATCGTTCTCTGGCGACAATCAAGCTTGGCTCTATGTGCCGCAAGCCAATCCATACCCAGAACTACTCCGTAAGACCCTAATGGCATAATCCTAAGGTCACATGTTGTGGTGAAGGATCCCAATGTGATCTCACAGTCTTTAACTAAGGTATCTACTGACATCCTGGCCCCTAAGGCCAACTCAACTTCCCACCTAATGTCTTGCCTAGAAGCCACCAGCCTGCAACGCTCCACTAACGATGTGGACAAAAAGGAGTCAGTAGCTCCTGAGTCAAAAAGGATCGAGATGGGAAAGTCTCTAATCGTACCTGCTGCCTCGATGACAGAAGCCTGGAAATCGGCCTGGCGGTTATCAACCGCTGCAAACATGTGGTGAGATCTGCCCACGTCACCAACGGTCTGCTCAGACCCTCTTGATCGGGGCTGACCCCCTGCAGTAAATCCCTGCGGGCACTCTCTAGCCAGATGCCCTGCCCCACCACATACATAACACGGTCCTCTAACCTGTAACTGCCCTGACTGTGTTCTGCCCGATTGTTGTTGCCCAGTCCATCCGGTGGATCCCTGTGAGCCTCTGTAAGACTGCTGGGACCTTACGGGTCCTGCCGATGAACCCTGCTGTCTCTGATCTCTGCGTGGTCCATGCTGCTGCCATCCACGGTTCTGTCCTCCCTGTCCCCTCTGTTGAAATTTGGATTTTTGCTGATGTTGCTGCTGCTGTGGAGGCCTAGGAGGTAATGATGAAGGATTATATCCTCCTCTCTGTGTTGTGTTTTGAGGCCTTCGGAAATTTTGCTGTTGTTGGGGATTCCGTTCCTGGTACTGTGGGCATGAATTCTGTCCTCGTCCCTAAATTTCCTCTGATATAAGGGCCTTTTCAACAGCCTCGCTCATGGTATGGGGATTTGCCATACAAACTGGTCCTGCTATCCCGTGATTTAGCCCCCTGATGAATTTGTGTATTAAGATTTTCTCGTCATGGAGGTATTCCGCGTAACGAGAAAGCTCTATAAATCGGCTCTCATACTGAGTAACGGTGAGTCCCCTCTGCTATAGATCATGGAACTCATCGATTCTGCGCTGTCTATAATGTTCGGACAAATATCGCGCATTGAAGCGCTCAATAAAGATGTCCCATGTGAGTGTATCCACGGAGAGTCGGCGCTTGCACTCCTCTGTGCGCCACCAGGTGGCTGCTGCATCCCTAAGAAGATGAACTGCCACTCGTGCTTTCGTGTTGCTCCCATACAGTCGCAATGCGAAACACCTGTCTAAGCTAATTAGCCAAGCCTCGGCCACAGCTCCCTCTGTAGCTCCTGCGAAAGTGGGTGGGTTGAGCCTCAGTAGATCTCTGATAGGGTCCCCTCTGTCTCTAAGTCTCCCAAGTGGCTCTTCCACACCATCCTCATATACTCCATGCTGAACCTATTCTTGTCTCAAAAGTCTCGGAGGACTCCTGCTCCATGCTCGGGAGGCCGACCCTACCTCCTCTACTGTTGTGTCAGGAATCTCAACGAAGGGCTCCACACGTGGCACCTCTAGTGGATCAACGCGGGGCTCCATACGTGGCTCAATACGTGACTCGGCACGTGGCTCCTCTCGCGGATCAACACGAGGCTCTATCCGTGGCTCAGGAATCACTGGTGGTAACCTGTCTAGCATAGTCTGTAATGCCTGTAAGATCTGTGGACCTATATCCGATATTGGTGTCGCCTGTGGTACTAGTGGTGCTTGTGGTACAGGTGGTGCAGGTGGTGCTGCTGTAACTACTGGTGTCGCCTGTGGTACTAGTAGTGCTTGTGGTACAGGTGGTGCAGGTGGTGCTGCTGTATCTACGGGTGCCAGTCCCTCGGCTGAGGAATCGCTGTGCACCTCGACTGACGCTGTGTGGCGTGATCGCGCTCGTCGAACACGTCGGGGAGGCATCCTACAAAACAAGGTAGAAACTAATTAGCCAAAGTTGCGGAATAATAACGTGCCCAAATACGCCCAGTGTTTAAAACTTGGCTCTGATACCAAATGTCATGCCCACATTTTCCATGTGGTCACAACACACATCGCACGTGTCATAGCCACATCTGTTATGTGATTATGACACGAGATATGAAAAACTTTTCTCACACTATCCTAAAAACCCCCTTCGCATGCGTACGCATGCTCGACGGTGTTCTCTCATGGCGAAACACTACACTCTTCGGCGGAATACAAGTACAATTGCGTGCAACCAGAAGCATACAGATCAACAAGAGGGTCTATACAACGCTGCTAACGTCATTGCAAGAGTGAGATTACCAAAGTTCTTAAAGCGAACCCTCGGCAATTTTCGGTAGCATAATGCCTTACGGCGTTAGTGGGAATTACGTTGCACTCATTTACACACGTGGTTCGCTGATAGAGTAACAACTTCCCACGATGCCTTGTTCCGACTAAACTGGCTAGTGATCTCCCTATTTAGTCATTTTTCAGCCAGGCACGGTTGTCTGTCTCCTCTCTTGTTTCCTGAAACATACTCCTCCTATGACTTAGCATTTTCAACAAGGCGGTTTGGTTGCTCTCTCTTCCCTTTTCACAAGTTCTTAATTTTGATTGTATCTTTATCGCCCTTACCTTAACTATTTCTCTGTTAATTTAGTGTGTTTATATTTCGGTCTCTCTCTCTCTTTCGTTTTCTATGCTTTCTTTATGTGCATCCTGACCTTTCTTCATGATTTACGTCAATCAGGGTTATCACTGCAGCTATTGTTGATATGAAACCTAATTTCAGGATGATCTAGGTCACAAAGGCTGGTTTACTATTTCGCTGGACTCGGTCTCCTAATCTTCCCCGATCTAGGTTCCTCCTCTTCGTATGTACTTATTAAACCTGTTCCTAAGCAGTTTTAGCAGAAGGGTCCGTCAACTTAGTTCTCTTATCCCATTTGGGAAATGTCGCGCATTTTCTCCTCTGTGTTTTCCAATGTTAGTTTTTCTTCTTCGGACTCTCTTACAGGTTTACTTATGAGGTCGTTTGCTACAGTTGAGATTAAAATGGCCACATGGATTGTCAGTGGTGGCTTCTTAAGTTTATTTCCAGTGTTCTTTTGAGCAAGGTGATCTGTAATTTTCCTCTTCATTTTCCGGGTGATTGATATTACGTTGATAGTTGAAACTTCCGAGAAACTCTTTCCAGAGTTTCACTGAATATTCCTTAACTCTCTTTTACATTATAATTTTATTTTCTCTTGTTTATAATTACTGTTGTTACTATTACTGTTGTTACTATTAATGACTATTAATACACTGATTGTGACTCGTATAACGTTGTAAATAGATGTAGGAGGCTCTCCACTTTATAAAACCCTGGTCATGGTAATATATCTTCTTTGGTTGTTGTGTTCAACACTTAATAACATCTACTGTGTGAATATAATTTGTTATTTTTTTTTTCTCTATGTCCATGAGACATAGTTGATAACGATTTAAAACGAGGGCCCAATAACATGGTTCATAGATTTACTCCTATGTATATTATATATATATATATATACATATATATATATATAATATATATATATATATATATATATATTTTAATGTCTATGTATAGGACGAAATTGATTTACCACTATATATGTAGATATCTCTATATAGAAATATATAGATAGATATATAATCATTTTATTATATATATAGCTATATACATAGACATATATAGTATATATATATGCCTATATATAGAGCTATAAAAATGTATTTATTTTCCAAAGAAACCAATCATATGTTAGGGCCAAAGCCCTAACATTTTTTTTTTTTTTGCTTTAGATTCCACAGCCGACGGCGGCCATGGGCGGCGGTGGCCGCAGTGATAAAGAAGCAGGGTCGGCGGTGGCCGCAGAGCGGCGGACAGGGTCGGCGGTGGCCGCAGAGCAGCGGGCCTGTGCAAGCCGCGGGAGGCATAAGGGGAAGGGGGGGATGTGGAGTGGGGCGGAGCCCCACCCACATCCCACGATGTGGGGTGTGGGTGGGGCTCCGCCCCACTCCACACCTCCAAGTATATATATATAGGCCTGCGGTGGGGATTTCTCCCCACCGCCCAAATCTAACCGCGACTGTGTTTTCTCCCGCGGCTTAAACTTTGACAGTCAATCATATGTGCTATTCGTTGATTTCTATCAACAATAATATATATATATATATATATATATATATATATATATATATATATATATATATATATATATATTCATGTATATATATATATATCAATGATAATATATTTATATATATATATATATATATATATATTTCATATATATATATATATATACATATATATCTATTTTTATATTGATATATATCATTCAATCTCATAAAAATGATAATTACTTTCAATTTCTCTATTATTCTATAAAATGATAATTACTCAAAATGTGAAATATATATATATATATATATATATATATATATATAAAAATTTATTTATATAAAAATATTCTTATATGTATTTATATAATTCCTAAATTTCTCAAATTCACTACTTTATGCATTTTCTCCAAATCAACCTGTTTAAAGATAATGTCATAACAATTAGATATATATATATATATATATATATATATATATATATATATATATATATATATATATATATATATATATATATATATATATATATATATATATATATATGTCTATATATATATATATGTCTATATATATATATATATGTCTATATATATATATATGTCTATATATATATATATATGTCTATATATATATATATATATGTCTATATATATATCCCAATTTCACTTAATCGGTAGAAATGGTAAATAGCTATCCCCTTATTATAAGTATATATTTCTATTTTCATAAATATTTAAGAATGCTTAAATGTACAAACTGAATATATATACATGCTAGAATTTAACAGAATCCACTAAATATGGAGAATAACTCAAACATTTAAAACTGTCTTTTCCATTTTAACATTGAACTATAAAAACTAACATTTCAACTAGTTAAGCAATTCCAAACTTTCAAATGTAAACAACTCATATTAGATTGCAATAATGAACTTTTCCTTTCAGTAATACTTGAAACACAAAAATTGCTATTGAACAAAGTTTGCAAACATCAACTTAAAAATTTAAGCACATTCATATTACAACTTCTCAATCATGAATACCACCACTTAACTTCCCAGATATGAACTTTCTTCTCCCAAACAGTACACAACTGATAACTATGACAACCAAATAAAAGTCCAATAATAACAAGATCAGGGAGGTGATTTTCTTCACTCCCAGAATATCATTAATTTACAACAATAACAAGAGAGGTGTTCTCTCTTCATCTCTATGAAATGAACCAGGCCTAATTCTCATGACAAAGAAGATGAATTGTTTCTTCATAAATAGCCAACCAGAAGCTCCAAGAGAAAAACCTGTGTATCAAAGACAAACAAAGAAGAAAATACCACTCATCTAGCTCTCCTCCCTACCGTAGACCTGCAAGTGGGTCACCCCCGAGCTAGGGAGACCATACTCACACCTGGGTACTCAAACACTCCACTTCACAACAGAAACAACAACAATCCCAAAGCACACCTACACCCGTGGGTATTTTACACAATACGGAAACTCAACTACAGTGAGTTTCATAAGGGGCAGGAGAGTGGACACACTCGACTCCAGAGTGTCACCCTGACAGATAAATGAACCAATATAAATTTCTCTTGGTCTCAACCAAGTGTGATCACAATTTTTAAGTAATCTGTATAGGACTCTCAAGTCAAAAATACAGTCACAGATACATGCCCTCAAGGCTTTCAACATCCCAAAAGATGGAAACAGGTATGCACCCGAGGAGGATCTCTCCTCCCCTACCCCAAACTTGATGAGCATTTCTCCCAAGTGGGAGACGCTCTGTCAAACAACCTGACAAGAACCCCACAGAAAACAAAACTAAACACATATTTCACACACATTTCATACACATTTCAGTTCTACAAAAACAAAGGTAAAATTCAGACCAACCTTGCAAAGCCCTCCTGGAATGAAGTTGTTGCAGAGTCCACAGAGTTCACTTCAAACCTTAGCCACCAACTCCCTCTCCCTTCTCTACCTTCCAAACTAACTTCTCTATTTTTGGTAAGGCAAAAAATGAAAGTTTTTCCCAAAATTCCACTAACTCCCTCTCGTCCCAAAATTTTAAAAATAAATAACCCAAATTCTCTTTCTTTTAATTTTGAGAAATGGGGAAGTGACACTTGTCACCTCCTCACCCTTCCCAAAAACCACTATTCTGTCCTGGTGGCTTATGTCACTCTCCATTCCCAAGGGTACTCCTTATTCCTCTCATGTGACTCCACTTTCTCATGGGAGAAATAAAAAAAAAGAGTTAAATGGGAACAAGACAGGTGACCCATGCCTCTTTCTCCTTTCTTCACATGGGTGTCCCCATAGTACATGGGGGAATCTCACTAAAGAAGAGGTGACCTTCACTAATGGATGGCATCTCTTATCTAGGGGAATGTAGAGGGGATGGGTTGAGTGTTGGTACAACCCATCATGTCCCCTCCTACCTCCAATTTTCGCCACTTAACTTCAGGGGAAGGTTAAGTTGACTAGATGGAGGTTACTCAAGGGTTACCCATGCCAAATGGGCCCCTGGACCCATGGGGTATAACCCAGGGTCAACTTTAACCCATACAAGACACCCCTGGTCAAGGTAAGGCACAAGAAAAGGGCCTCATAATTTAAATAAAATAAGAAATTTCAAATTCAATCTCTTTACAACACAAATTATAAAAATAATGTTACTTGAGGGTAACCTAACCCACTCGACCATACGAAAGACCACAGTACATCATTACATCAAACACAAAGAGATCTTGGTTCCTCGTGGAACCAGATCGGCTTACAGGGAATAACAAAGAACAAGGTGTGGAATGATCTCCGAAATCTGTGGTTCGATTAGTAATCCCTGCACACTCAATTACAAGATCAGTAACCGCATAAAATCATCATAGCCGAAGCAACTTAAATAAAACATGCATTCTCATGACATAGTACAATTTAACATAATTAAAATCATATTACCATTTTCCATCATCACCTAATTCATTTTTCTGAAAAGTAAACTTATCCAAACATCACCCAATTAGTTTTTCCGAAAACATAATAAAGTTAAATAGTCTGACAAATTCCGGGAACTGCTATCCCACAAATATGAAAGTAACAATAACAGTACTGTAAATAGTCATAACAACAGTAGTAAAAAGGGCGGTCCTCACACTCTCAAGGATGTGAAACAAATTTGTAGGGCATGGGCACCCAAGATATCTATTGATATTTTTGACAAAAGCATGGGCTTCCTTGTGTTTCACTGTTTCTTTTGACTGTAGTTGTGGGCTTACATTAAATGCAGCATGGGTTGTTTGTAGACCAATTTTTCCAACACTCATGACTAGAACGACTATATATGCATCAATTTCAGATGTTTTCAAGGTTGGTCTCTGAGCCAATTGTCTAGTCTATAAGAGCCTAAGGATTTTTCTAGCATCAATACATGATTTGTCTAGTTTGTAAGTGAAGGGATATATTCAGTATTATGTGCATGAAGGGTTTATATTGCAGATTTGAATGTAGTGAATGTCTCCACGAGAGTTTGTAATGATTTTGGTAAATATGTAATCGTAGTTATGTATTTTTCTTTGCCACATTTGATGGTATGAGTGTAACATGTGTTTGGATCTATGTGTGACAACATCTAAATAAATACAAGGCTTTGTATTTGTCATTATTTTGCTATATATGAATTACTACAGTCCTCTTTTGGATTATTAAGTATGCTCATTGTATGAAAATCTATTAGAAAGTCATATATGTAAATGTATGTCTAGTTATGTTGGTCCTTTGCTGTGTATTTCTTTTCCTCCTTGTATTTTGTGACTCTGTTGCCCAGTGGAATAGGTACTGATCCATATTCTTTCACATGTGGTTCAGGGATAAAAATCATCTTTCTTGTGCATGTACATTCACACAATTAAGTCAGCTATATAGGGGTCATGTGACAACCAGCTATTCTTGACTTAGTGATAGTCTTTGGAGTCAAGATGATGAGTTGGGTTTGGTTGTCCAATATTTTTAAGTGTTCATCTAGTTTGAACTCAATACCTATTCAGGTATACCCCTTGTAATATCCCTCCAAAGGCTAAGTTGGGTTTGAAGTGTAAAAGAGTCTACCTACTCCTATAGTTGGCCAAAATTCCCCTTTACTTGTTGATTAACCTCTTCCTTTCACCTTGACAATTCAATCCCTGGCCTAGGTGTTTGAGGAACGTTTTAGAGTTTTAGGTTGGATTTATTTTGGGAACCAACATTTTGGCACCATTGCCAGGGAAGATTAAAAGGTTAAGAATTTGTAGACCCCTATTTGTGGCTATTGATGGGCACAATTTGTTGTTGTGGGTAGGTTGGTAGCTTTTTCAACTTACGCCAATAAATTGGTGCTTATGTAAAGTGTTGGGTTATAAAATTTGAAGACTCTGCTAGTGTGAGCAACCCAAAATTGGTTTCATGGTCTTGAAGAATTGTCATGCTTCAAGGGTTTTGCTCATTCAGTGAGGTGGTGACTCTGTTGTCAAAGAAAATAAGGTGTTACTATTGTGTGCACAAGGAGGTTGCAACTGGTTAAGGTACAAGTTTTCTTTCTTCCTTGACCATGGTTTCTTTCTTAGTAAAGGAACATGTTCTTTTCTTTCCTTTGTTCTACACAAATGGTTTGTAGTTGGTCGTGGCTAATTGTTATGAATATGGATACCCTAGGGAGGATTCTTTCCCTACATCTTTTTATGTTGAAGACCCTAGGAACTATATGGGCTTTTACCATCCTGGTAATGCATTTTATGATTATAGCCCTACCAATTTTACAAACCTAGAATTTTTTGAGCCCTTACATAATAGAAATGAAAAGTCTTAGCTGTAAAATAAAATTGAAAAAGAAAAGCAATTGTTAGAGTCTTTGCTGCAACAAGAAAAAGAATTAGCAGACTGAATTAGGTTGCATCAGTCCATGTTGCAGTTTGATTCCCCTCTTGTCATTCCTAGTGGTTCTTTTCCTCGTCATTCCCCTATTGCTAATAAAAACACCTATAGACAATTGGACCTCTCATGGGCCAGTTATGAGCAGAAACCTATGCCCAAAAGGATTTACAATCAGATGCCTTTATTTGATGGGTGTGAGGTTTTCAATGGGAAGGCACACATTGATGCATTTTTAGACTTCATGGATAAATTTCAATTTGGAGACAAGGATATGTGGATGAAAGTTTTTTTTAGATCTCTATGTGGAAAAGAACGGAAGTGGTTGGTTATTTTCCCTAGCCAACATTTTTCTTCCTGGGATCAATTGGTGGTAGCCTTTGAAGACTTTACAAATAGTCTAGACCCTATCTTTCTTGTTCAAAAACTAGAAACTATCAGAAGGTAAGAAGGAAAGTCTAGCATGGAGCTCAGCCATAGATTTGTGGTGACCTTGTCTCACATCCCAAAAAAATTTAGACCTGATCTTCTTGTGTGTATTGATATGTATTTGAGAGCTTATGATGATTCTATAAGCTCAAGTTCTATAGGGAGGAATTCAATCTAATGGGTTTGCAATAGGCCTATGTGTTCCTTGATTATGTTGACAAAGTTAAGTAGGATATGATTGCAAAATCTATATCCTTGGATGCAGAGTTAGTTGATAATGAACAAGTTGTTGTAGACAGTAGGGATGTGGACATTTCATATGACCCAGACACAATATCATGTGATGATTGTGTATAAAAAAGGGTAGAGGAAGGTTCTAGTGTAGTGTATGAGAGCGATTTAGATGAAAAAAGTAGTGACTACACTTGCATTCCCTTGGACCATTCATCAGTGGGTGCTAAAAATGAACAAGTTAATGATGATTTCCAATCTAGTGAAGAAAGTTATGACTTTGCTGTCTGTTGTAATGTTGCAAACCACCTGGAAGGTATGTATGCAAGTGATACATTAGATGATTCAATTCATGTAGTTGATTATAAAGAGCATACATTTATTGATGAATCAAATGATGATGAAGAGATGAACATAAGGGATAATTCCCTTTATGAAGAGCATGCAAATCCATCAAGTAACACAACTTGTGATTTTAATTGGTTCATGGATAATCCTCTTTTTGAAGATGACTTTGGGCTTAATAAATTTGAGCTGTGAACTTTGAAGTTGGAAAGCTATATGAAATATGACATGATTGCTTGTGGACAACAAGTGGAAAGAGAGGATGTACAAAATGATGTTGAGGGTGAACAAGAGATTGGTCTCTTGTTTAGTGTGTTACCCTCATTTATCACTAATAATGATAATGAGGTCAATGACACTTGTTTGTATGAGGATGATGTGAGTTATGCTTCAGATGGACATCATGAGGACAATGCTACAGCTATAGGGAATTATGAGGTAATTGTCTCCCACTTTGAAAACCATGTAACAGATGATTTTCTAGAGCTTTGTTTGGGATAGTTACCTCTGATTAATGTGGATCATGTTGAGACCATATTTTTGAACTCATTAGCTGGGCCTAATGACATTTGGGTTGAATGTTCAAGTATGGATCAAGTTTTTGATCTATAGGGTGAAGAGGAGAAAATTATTTATGATTTTCTTAGTAGCAAATTTTACATAGCAGTGTGTGCCAAGGAATACAAAACAGAGACACAGATTGAAGATTGTGAGTCTTCACTTGAAGTGCCTCAAATTTCAGACTTATATGCTAATGGTGGAGATTTAAATTTGAATCATACCTTTGATTCAGTCATTGAGGAGCACACTAGCATCAGTGCATGAGTATACTTGACAGGGAGAGATACGGTGTGAATAAAGACTAATATATACGCCCTTTGCCCTTGATGTCAAAGGGGGAGAGTATTTTGGAGTAATGTTGGCATGTTTCCATCAATAATAGAGGGGGAGATTTTTGGAAGAATGAGGAGATGTCATTGATGCTGTTGTTGGCAACATAAGCATATAGTCATACATTGCAATGTTGGCATTGATGTCAACATTGTATTTTGGTATGATGCATATCAGTTTGATTCTCTACTTGCAAGATGGTTTGATCCTCTATATTGATCTGGTAAGGAACTTGCTATGAAAATTTTGCTAAGTATTAACTCTGGTATTTCTGAGTTACAGAGATTTCGGTATTTTGGTTGACATTTGTCCATTGTTGAAGTTTTTTCTCTGTGGCTCTAGTATATGTTTTTTTTTGTTGTCAGATGCTTCTAAATCCAAAATTTTGTTTGTTTTTGACATACGATGTGAAGGTTACGAGTGACAAAAGTTCAGCTTGACAGAATACAGTTATTTCCAATCTAGAGCAGGTTTGTAAGAGAGTCTACATTCCTCTGTGGATTGGTTTTTGACCTTGTGGTTTTAAGGGGATGTTAACAGATGACAGAGTGTGATTTCTAGTTTTCATGTTGATTGGATACATATGGGTCAGTTTATGGGTCTACAATTAAAGGGTTTTTGTCTTAGGTCTTCAGTAGAGCCAACCTATTAAGTGTGAAGTTATGCGGAAGGTAAATAAGCTTTGTAGAGTTAAGTGGGAGCTATTTTAGGTCCATACTGACCTATCTCAATTTGTTTCAAAGTTTAGATCTTGGCGCGAAGCGTGTGTGTAAAGTTTTGAGGCCAACAGGTTAAGTTTTGATATTTTACCCATTCCACTCAATTAGGCTGACCTAATTGATGTTGTGCTTGTAGCGGATATATATGATAGATCTTTTTGATGTCTTGGAAATATGAAACATGTATAGAGATATGTGTGTGCACGAATATCATCAGAGAGTATGAATTTGTGTGTGTGATTGTCTGATACGACAAGTGCTTGTGAATGCTAATTGAGAAAATGTAGAGCAAAGTAGTGTGATCTGTTTAAAGGGTTTTGATTATGCAAATTGAGCTTCATTGG
The DNA here is from genome assembly GCA_027924645.1 of Cunninghamia lanceolata. Classification (NCBI taxonomy): domain Eukaryota; kingdom Viridiplantae; phylum Streptophyta; class Pinopsida; order Cupressales; family Cupressaceae; genus Cunninghamia; species Cunninghamia lanceolata. The sequence goes on along the minus strand of BSBN01000135.1, from coordinate 77,889 downwards.
AATTGTATTTCATGCATAAGTTAGGGGCAATTGTAACAGTTTTGGTAGTGAGCCACAACTCTTCTTCTATCTCTTTCTTTCAAGTCAGTGAGTGCTTTGGCAGTGAGCCACATAGAGTGAGCATTCTTGGATAGTGAGTCCACCAATTGTACCAACCTTAACTGATTGCCTTATTATAATATATTGTGAGCTAATCCTCACCATGATTTTTCCCATTTTCAAATTTCCATCTAAAAATCTTGGTGTTCATGTGTTATGTGTGGTGGTTATATGTTTTATGCTTCATTTTCATTTACTGCAAGTAATTATACTAAATGGATTGGATGTTCAATGATTGAATGGTTTAAACGAATACTGATTCAACCCCCCCGCTCTCAGTATTCCAAGTGTTCAACAATTTGTAGGTCATCAAGGTTTCAAAGATTAGAGTGAGGTTTATAGTTCATAGGGCTACAAAGCTACTATGAAGATCTAAAGTTCCATAGTTTGCAAGTTGCAAATTTGTTAGGTGTGGAGGTAGGCATGCAAATTGTAGGCTACAAAGTTACTTGAAACCTCTTAAGTAACACAAGCTATAGGCTTGCAGGGATTAGAGAAAGGTTCACAATTTGTAGGCTTCAAATTTACAAGGGAACTCTCATGCTTTTTCAAGGCTACAATTATGCTTGCAATCCCTATGCTACAACTAGGACTAATGTTGTGATCTTATCATGATGATTTTGATCCATATTTTCATAAGTCTTTGGCTTGTATCACCATGCTTGATGCATGGGTGATTATTTGCCTTATGTTTTGTTGTGTGATGTCACAATACCTTGTGTGTACGTGTGTAATGTGACATATTGATATCACATTTGTAATGTGAAATATTTTTTCATCTAATTTTTGTCTATTAATATATTGGGTGAAAGTCTAGTGTATTACATGTTCATTACAAATATGGCTAAGATTTACTATCATGCTTCCATATTCTCAATGTGAAAAGTAGAAAACTACCCATTTGAATTCATGGTGCTTGATTACATAGTCGAAGATTATCAAAATATGTTTTTATAAAACATCTCTTCCCATTGAACCCATTCTATTAGACTACAATGTCACAATAAAATAACCTTAATTGTTGGCTTCATTTGAGTAGGGGATGAGTTATACTTCACTATCTGTTCCTTGTCTCTCCCTCTTTCAGTTGACCATCTTATAATATATAGCATGGTTCAAAAGTTGATACACTCAAGATATCCACACCATTAACTATATTAAGGAGTAGTCTTTTTCTACCTATAAATTATAATTATAAGGGGATCTATAAAATATATAAATGTAAGGAATAAAAGTCCATACCATCTATTGTATACGTTTCCTTTATACCATATTTCACAAATGTTATAAATGTATAGTCATAGTATTTAATTTATTGACTTGATACATAAACTAAAACCTACCCTAGAACTAGTTAAGAACTTTAACCTACCCTAGAAGTGGTTAAGAAATTACCTTGTAGACTACCCAAAGACTATGTCACTCTAGATTGGTCCACAACCCTAGGTATTTAATAGCACCTTTTAGGGGACATGGTGTGTTTCAATCCATGCACTAGACCACATGACATGGCCTACTTTACCACATTCAAATTTCAAATACCATCTCCAACGTTAACCTTTCTCGAAAATTGTTATTATCTTGTTGGCTCACATACTGAAAGATTTGATTAAAGTAATTATTAAGATGTATGTATAGATATTCTAAGGTCATTAGCATCCATAATGTAGATCAATTGGGAATCACACACAAGAAGAATTTGATATACAAGTACTCTAAAGATACATATTTCTATTTGCACAAGTTCATGAGACTTTTGCGTTTGCATTGCTTCTTTGGTGTAGCTATGACAATTTGTACATCATTCAGGGGTTTGACTATGACCATGTTAAACCAAATATTTATCTCTATGAAAATCTTACAGATATTTTGTGATAACTCTCTTAAGAAATTTAGCTCCAAAATGAAGCTAAGTGATTTCTAAAGGTCACATTAGCATTGGAGCAAGTCGTGACATTAGATGAACTTGTTTGCATGGCATGACCAAGTGCAAAACCCATCAACATGGTACAACCCTATTTATAGCAATATAGATACAAATAGAATTCTTTTACTTCTATATGACCTATCATCCCCATTTTAATTTATGATTGTTATCACCTATCACATCACATAAAAAATTCAACTAAAAAATCAAAGACACCACCTTATAAAAATATATAAGCACCTCATCTCTATTTTTATTTCATCTTTGATTACACATTTCTTCTAGCTAGATTTAATTTTTGTATTCATATCAAGTTTGATTAACTTAATTATATCTAGACCATATAGGTTAGGGAGATAAAGCCCTTATTATGGATGGGGTGAAGGACTATACTTTTTCTTTGATTTTTTAACTTCTAATTTGTTTTATTGATAAAAGTTTTAAGTATATATAAGGTTAAAAAGATAATCTCAATAAAAATATAAGATCCAAAAGCTAAAATTAGATTATGCAAACTCTAAGGCAAAACCTTATCTTATTTGTGTGAGATCAAACTAGTTCACAACATTAGGTAAGGAAATAAAACAATCCTACATCTAATTATATGTAAATGAGCAATAATAAATATAGACAACTAGATATATGGGCTAAGATTAAAAAAAAACTTTCATGCACACATGTGTTTGTTTATAAATAAGCAAGAAAATTCTAGGTGTATGACATGAATATTTTGTCATAGGTGATGTTCTATGATTCATCCACATGTCTCGCAATCAGATCTATATATATCTATATACCAAATATACACTTTTCACACTTAAAAATATTTTAAATTTTTCAAATTTTTCATAATATGGAAGAGTTTGAAACATTTGCTAGACAAGATTGCATACACACATATAACATATCCATGAAAGTCACCACATAGTTGAGTTTATACAACTACAATCATACACACAAACAAACCAACCTTGTATGCTTAAACTTAATCCTAACTACTATTTTAGTCATTGTTATCAGTATGCTTCTCAGATGGGCACCCAGGGAAGTAGCAGAAACAAGCAGGTCCGTTCAATCTCAAATGGCAAGCTCCATGTAGTGCACCTTCCCATGTCCTGCATTGATGATCGCAATTCGCTGTTACAACGCATGGTCCTGTCCATGTTTTGCTTCTTCTTTCGCATACACTTTCACCACTCTGCAGTTCTGCAAATTATAAAACATAAGACTGCATATCACAGGTGAACATAATAATGAATTTCGTCTAATTCTTTTGACTGAACAAAAATACTATGCAATTGAAAGAGGAGAAATATAGAAATTTAATACCAGAAGCAACAAGGATAAATAGTAAAACAAACACTACATAGACTGGCTTCTCCATCTCTAAACGTATGGCAACAGATTAATGAGTTATAATACTTATAATGAAATAATTATAGGATAAAACAAAAACATAGTTATCCACTCCTAGCTTATATTGGGAAAACCTTGAGAACATTGGAATCGCTGTAATGATGTGATTATATCTAAGTAATCCGAATGAATCATTTTGAAGCAAACATTCATTTTGATGTGATTATAACTTGATTTGGAGTTTATGGGTTGTGATTCATCAATGTCAGTTGAAGTGTGTCTGCATGTCACTTTTTTATTAGCTAAACATATGCACATGGATGATCACAAGGACCATTCAAGAGTGGAGACAAATCTAATGCGTGGCCCACCCTTGCTTTCCTCGCAGCTCCATTTCTAAAGCTTTGAAGGCTTTTCCAAGGGCTACGTGGTGTAATGTTATTTGTCAAACCATGATTCTATAGGTGATCATGAGCATAGTCTAAATTATAGACGTGGGCTGGCGATAGATTAACTGCTGCCCCCATCGCTTGGTCAAATGGCTAATTTGCCCAACTAATTAATCTCTAATTAATCCCAAATTTTTATTTTTTTTAAACAGAAAAATGGGGAGTGAACACCCATATATTAGGAAATAAAAAGTTACAGAAAACATGGCCGAAGCCGAGTCCAGGAGAAAGAAACCAAAACACCCCAGGCTAAAACAGAAACTAATGAAAGGAAAAACGTAAGAAAAAAGGCACCCATTCAAGCGCCACTGAGGCCGCCACTACTGGGGGCAAAGAGAAAGCACCGAGAAAGACATCCCATAGCACGCGGAGCCACCACCAGGGCAAGAGCCAAAAAAACAAAACCTGCCATCCACCCACGCCAGACGCAGCCGAAGAAACCGCCAGAGCCAACCCCACACCGACACCGAGTGAACAAACACGGAGACCGCCACCAAACCAAACACTCCCAACCGTTAAAACGGAAACCCACCACCCCCGCAGCGCACCGCAGCCAACACAAGACATCCAGTAGCAAAAACCTCTGACCACAGACCACGAGCCCCGCGAGATACATCACGCCACTGGTGGAGCAGCCGGTAGAGCTTGTGCGTCCATATCCGTAGAAGGCTCAGACTGACCACCCTCCTCCACCTCAGACAGAGCGTAATAAGGCATACCCGGGGCTAGGTCCAAAGCATGGATCCTGAGAAAGCGAATTGCTGTGAAAACATCCTTGATTAACTCGGACCGTTTCTTTGAGAAGTGAAAACAGTAGGACCGAAGCGCTTCATCCAATTCCGCACTACATAGAGATTTAAGACTAGATTGCATTGCCCTATAAATCCCCTGCTGGGGAGGGGAATTCCGCAGGGAAGTGAGGTTAAAAATCCCTCCAATGAGGGCATCACCTTGGTCCATTTTATAATTAGCTACTGCCACCTCCCAACGTTCCATCGTATAAATGTTCTTGAAGAACAACCCTGCCGCGAGAGAGTGGACATAGACACCATCCATAACTAGGTCCATAATGTTGGAGAGGAGCTGCGAAACGACATCTGAAAAGTTTAGGTCCATAATCCCAAAATTTTGCAGAAATATTCTTCGATCTAAGTGTTGTGCGTTGATTAATTACATATGCATTAATATAGAAGTTACCAAGTGTTTAAAGGCACTTAGCAAATTTTAATGACTAACAGGTCCATTTCCTATTAGAAACGGTGGAATAACATTACAAAAAACATGTAACTTTATTGACTATATTGGAGCCTCAACCGTTGATCTTTTAGAGATCAACCCATGTTTTCAATCTAGAGTGAGTTTAAATGGCTTAACTTACCTACCAATTGCACCCATGTGTTTTTTAAGTGTTAAGTAACATAAAACAAAAGGTTTTGCATTGCCAGGGAGAGTGGTGAAGTATGAATGTGCCTACCGAAAGAATGTGTGAACAAATGGCTTGGCCACGTGAGAAGTATTATAGGGGCCCGCTTATGTGAAGGATATATTTCCCTATTGATATAAGACTCTACGAGGAAGTTTAGGAGAGTCATGGCGATAGAGTAGATTGTGTAGGGGCAAAGTTGCTTTGTGGGTCCTAATTTGAGAATGCAAAGGTGGTGGCTAGATTATTTTTTGAGCTTTTGTTGAGCCATGTCCACGTGCAATTAAGGTTGTTAGTAAAATGAACATGACAAAGCCCTTGTTATGTGCAAGAATTAAAATAGAATCAAAGTCTTTCAACATGGGCAATATTATAGCATTGGATTAAAGATAAAAACTAATAAAGTTAGGTGTTACATGATGCTTGCATGAAGAATGAAGAGAACTTCCCCTATTCTTGAGAAGAGTTTGGTCCAGTGAAGATTTTCCTACCTACACAAGAAGATCAAATTTTGATTGAATACACATCATGTTGAAGGAGTTAATGCTTGAACATAAGAGTTGTAATTTGTTGTGCTATAGATTTACAACAAGTGTCATCAATAAGAAAGATCTAGGGCATGGTACATAATTATTTATACATGTTTCTCTTCGGAGAATTTTGTTTGGCTATTTTTATATAAGGTTGTCCATAGCGCACGTCATAGTTTGATAGGTTTGAGGTTTATATTCTCCTCACAATTTGTGCTCCATCAAACAACTTATAAAATATACAAAGCATACAATCAATAGTACTTTTCACATATTTAAATTAGGCACTAATGGCAGCTTGCTTGAAAACTACCTTCAAAATAGTGAAAGTAGAAAGAAGGGTAAGAGATTATGTCTAAGCAAAAAGTGGTAGTACTCTAACAAAGTAGAAAAGTGATAGGATCCTAACTAAGAAAAAGATTCTAATAACACAAAAAGATTTATAAAGGTTCCTTCAACATGGAAATGACTACACACTTGTCATTACAAAACATAACTCACAAAAGGAATGTTAGTGATATATATGTCATCTCTTATTGGTTGCATACAAACGATGCATGGAATTGGAGGTAATTGTTAGGACTAGAGGACTAGGTGTTGTACACCTTTCAAAGTGTTACATCCTTAACCTATTGATTGTATTGCTTGATATGTGATAACCAACTATAGCTCACATAATTCTTAATTGAGTCATTTATGAGTCCCTAAGTATAATTATTGTATGTTAGATTGGCCTTATTGGGATTAGAGCATTAATATTACCTAATGATGCCTATATAAAGGAGGTAGAGAGTAGTAGCTATGCATCATATTGCAAATAACCTTCTTATTGAAGGCTTTTAGGGGATTTCCCCCTTGAAGTGGCTTACTATTATTAAGTATTTGCATCTTATTTCCTAATATTTCCAAGACCTTGATTTAATCAATTTTCTCCAGCTATAAAAGTTCATCCAAAGAGCTAGAGAAAGATCATGATGGCATTGCTAATTGGCCATAAAATCCACATGTACCATTTGGTAGAGTATGGCTTAGCAACAAAGGAAGCAAACCCAAATCTTAAATGGAAAAATAAGAGCAAGTTGGTTGCATGAGTCAAGTACAACAAATCAACCTTTTCTTCTGTCATGTTCACATAACAATACTACCCATCAGGAACTAGCACTTGTCAAGCAATTTTTTTGTTATGGTTATTTCTTTGAAGTTACCATTGAAACACTACAAATATTTTATTTTGAAATATATGGGTATGTGCAGGATCATGATGGGCCAAACTATACCTCTAAGTGGCAATGAAAATACAGAAAATCAGAATTTATCAAGTTCATGTGAAAATTTGAATGGATTATCTACACAATTTGAAAAAGATGTAAGAACAAAATTTGTAGAAAATTGAATCTAGTTTATAGGCTACTATTTTTTTTAAAAAAAAATTAAATTTACTTAGTGAAAATTAAATAGTTCAATGAACAGCTATTAAATTTTTCAGAAAAAAATAAAAAGTGGGTGTCTGTCCAGCCAACCTAAGTATGAGTAAAAATATATATATATTTTTGAAACTTTCAAAATAAGTAGAGGACTCATGTCCGGATGTGACGCATATTTATTTGAAATTTTTTTCTAATAAAATAATTAGTTATGATTTTTTTACTACGACTTTTTTTTTAAAATAAAAAGTAATTTTCCAGCCAACCTAACTCGATTAAAAAAAATTGAAATTCAAATTTTTTTTAACCTATATCCAGAAAAGCATAGAGTGTGATGCAGGTTTCGGATCTCAAAAAGGTGAAATGGTTTGAAAGTTATGGATGTTTTTCAATCATTGTGTCCATTAGGATTTCAGACACACAGTATATAGAAAATTATTAATAATTATTTAATAAAATGATAACCAAACAAATCTTATATTTTTAGAAAGCTAACAATTTTTTCTATAAACCCTTTTTGTTTTATCAATTTTGCATTAAAAAAAGGTCGTCAGCACGAAGGGTGAAGTTCGAAGAAGAGACTGAAACATGAAAACACGTTAGAATCCATAAAAAGTAAACAACCAAAACGGATATCCATCTTGCTTTGTACCAAAGCAAGACGGATATCCGTTTTGCTTTGGTAAAAGCAACTCAAAACGGATATCCGTTTTCCATTCTGAAAACGGATAGTACCAAAGCAAGACGGATATCCGTTTTGCTTCGGTAAAAGCAACTCAAAACGGATATCCGTTTTCCATTCTGAAAACGGATATCCATTCTGAAAATGGATATCCATTTCCTTGATCTATGAAAAATTTTGTACCATTGGTTTTGGATAAAGAGAAGCAACATATTTGAAACATCGAGGCAATAATACAAGAAATTAAAGTTAGTTGGTCATTTATAGGTGTATCTATTGTTTCATATCACATTACACATAGAATTCTAATTAACAATCTAATTTCCTCATTTGGGGGAACATTTTTTTATCCGTTTCTAATGGAATATTTAGTTAAAAATTGGTGGCTCCTTGTGAAAAGTATGGGCTCTTATCAAGTATGCATAACCAAGAAGGTTGATATCCATTTTTCTTACATGTTTGTTGATCACATCTTATGAAACGGATGTTGCTTGGTGATAGTTCTAGGTTTAGTGAACAATATTCTCAAATTTGCTTCTCACAGAAGAAGAGGGATCACAAATTAGCGGTAAGTGATTGATTACTTATGTCATGTTATATATTTTGAATATTAAATTCTATATTAATGTGCACGTTGTTTGATTGTATTAATAGGTGGAAATTCAAAAATCTCTATCGAGGAGGTCTAGTCGATGAGCGATAGAAGATGAGTCATTGACTGGTTCACCATCTTCATGGCCTAGCAAGAGCCATAGATTATTTGATAGCAATCTATAGGAGATTTGATTTTGGGACATTTTGTTACATATGCCTATTTGGCTTTGTAAACATACTTTTGTATGTTATCGATGTATATCGTTGTATATACCCATATGGTATTATTTGTACATGCCTATATGGCTTGATATATACACTATACAAATTATTTTCATGACATTATGCATATATGTATATATAAGATCCTAATTTGGCACAAGTAGGGAGAATGCTTGCAAAGGTTATGGAATTTGGTTTTAAACGTTCCAATTGTATTTGCTTCAAAGTTTCTAAAGCCTTTTCAAAAAATCCATTTTGTGCATATCTTGCAATCATTGCATTCCATGAGATAACATCTCTTTGAGGTGTCATGCCAAACTGTTCACATGCCTTGTCTATGCTTCCACACTTTGGATTTACACCCGCCAATTGCATTTTCTTAACATTTCCCTTCAATCCTTATCAAAAATTCTGTTTTGTGCACATATTGCAATCATTGCATTCCTTCATTTACAACACATGATTAAATAAGAAGATGCATATTTACAACACTTAAGAATATGTAGTAGTGTTGCTCATGTCACCAATACTATGTTTACATCTTCACATACATGGCTTACAACATGTGACAATATGAAGTGATGAAGAAACTTGTTATTTTGATGTACTTCAACTCCAAACTTGCACCTAGAAGTGAAGGCGCTAATCCTTGATCAAACTAACCTAAAAGTGCGCCTTGGTACTTAGGGTGCTAGATTATGATTGATCAACCTAAAATGTGCGCCTAAGGCTAGATATTGAATTGGAAGGATAAAATGCATCATCAAAGGAGTTTATAGTTATTAAAGGCATCAAATGATGACTTGGGCGCACATCTACCTCTCTACACCATCAAATGTGCACCTAGATTAGTGAGGCACCACTTCATATCTCTATGACATTGGATATGCGCCTTGATAATGAATTGATCTTGCAAGTTGAGATTGTCTCCACAAGTTGAAAGAATGTCCAAAGAATACAAGGCGCCAATTATTGAACAAACAACCTAGAATGAGTGCCTTACTATTTGAGGTGCTAGTTCATGCTTCTAGAACACCAAAAGTGTGCCTAGATGTTGAGGCGCTAGCTCTTGCTCAAGCAACCTTGAAAGTGCGCTTTGACGAGGTTAAAATGTATTATCAAAGGATTAAGTTGAATCAAGGAATCATCATTGAAGACAAGTAAAACATGATTGTGAATGAGGTGCACTTTTCATCATCTCTAACCTCACAATTGCGCCTTCCATTGGAAGCTCATATTGTGCCTAAAGGAATGGTACTGAGATAACATCCATGTCAATGATTGAGAATGTGTCAACTAGAACAATATTTTTTGTTTTTCTCATCGTGGGGTCGAACGGACTGTGCCAACGCGTCGGGGTGGGTGGGTAAATGCCAATAGAGGTCTCATTTTGTGCGCCAAGCATCCCAGTCATTCCGGGCAAGAGGCTACCCGCAAAGTCCCTTAAAATCCCTGAGACCAAAAATGTATCAAACTTTGACGGAGCAGTTCTTAGAATTCGTGACAGCTGGGAATGTTGTGTTTGGACCTACAGGTGTACGTGGGGTCCATCGACAATAACCTCTCTCATTTTTGGTCAACTCCATTCCGTTTGACCGTGCTGAAATCAAACGCATTATTGCAAAATGCTTCAATTTGATGCAGTGAAAAGGTGCTAGGTTTGACATTTTTCATTCCATAGCTCGTGGGGTCAAATGGACTGTACCAACACATTGGGGTGGGCGGGTAAATGCCATTGGAGGTCTAGTTTCATCTGCCAAGCATCCCAGTCGTTTTGGGCAAGAGGCTACCGGTAAAATCCCTTAAGATCCCTGAGACCAAAAATGTGCCAAACTTTGACGGAGGAGTTCTCAAAATTTGTGACAACTAGGAATGTTGTGTTTGGACCTACAGGTGCACATGGGGTCCATCGACAATAACCTCTCTCATTTTTGGTCAACTCCATTCCATTTGACCGTGCCGAAATCAAACGCATTGTTGCAAAATGCTTCAATTTGATGCAGTGGAAAGGTGCTAGGTGTGACATTGTTCATTCCATAGCTCATGGGGTCGAACGGATTGCACCAACACATCGGGGTGGGTGAGTAAATGCCAGTGGAGGTCTCATTTCATGCACCAAGCATCCCAGTTGTTCCGAGCAAGAGGCTACTGGCAAAGTCCCTTAAGATCCCTGAGACCAAAAATGCGCCAAACTTTGACGGAGCAGTTCTCAGAATTTGTGACAGCTGGGAATCTTGTGTTTGGACCTACAGGTGCATGTGGGGTCCGTCGATAATAACCTCTCTCATTTTTGGTCAACTCCATTCTGTTTGACCATGCTGAAATCAAACGCATTGTTGCAAAATGCTTCAATTTGATGCAGTGGAAAGGTGCTAGGTGTGACATTTTTCATTCCATAGCTCGTGGAGTCCAACGGACTAAGCCAATGCGTCGGGCTAGGTGGGTAAATGCCAATGGAGGTCTTGTTTCATGCACCAAGCATCCCAGTCCTTCCGGGCAAGAGGCTACCGGCAAAGTCCCTTAAGATCCCTGAGACCAAAAATGTGCCAAACTTTGACGGAGCAATTCTCAAAATTTGTGATAGCTGGGAATGTTGTGTTTGGACCTACAGGTGCACGTGAGGTCCGTCGACAATAACCTCTCTCATTTTTGGTCAACTTCATTCCATTTGACCATGCTAAAATCAAATGCATTGTTGCAAAATGCTTCAATTTAATGCAGTGGAAAGGTGTTAGGTGTGACATTTTTCATTCCATAGCTCGTGGGCTCGAATGGACTATGCCAACGAGTCAGGGTGGGTAGGTAAATGCCAGTGGAGGTCTCGTTTTGTGTGCCAAGCGTCCCAGTCATTCTGAGCTGTAAGCTACTGACAAAGTCAAAAGTTGCTAGGATTGAAATTTTGCATTCTACAGGTCCTGGGGCTAAACAGATTGCGCCAACATGTCGGGGTGGGCAAGTAAATGCTAGGGGAGGTCTCATTTTATGTGCTAAGGCTCCCAGTCCTTCTGAGCTGTAAGCTACCAGCAAAGTGACTTTACCAATAGCTTATAGCTTGGAATGACTGTGATGCTTTGCACATAAAACGAGACCTCCCCTAGCATTTACCCACCCACCCTAACGTGTTGGCGTAATCTGTTCGACCCCAGGACCTGTGGAATGCAAAATTTCAATCCTAGCAACTTTTGACTTTGTCGGTAGCCCCTTGCCCAAAATGACTAGGAAGCTTGGTGCACAAAATGAGACCTCCACTAGCATTTACCCGCTCACCCTGACGCGTTGGCATAGTCTGTTCGACCCCATGAGCTATGGAATGAAAAATGTCACACCTAGCACCTATCCACTGCATCAAATTGAAGCATTTTGCAACAATGCGTTTGATTTCGGCACGGTCAAACAGAATGGAGTTGACCAAAAATGAGAGAGGTTATTGTCGACGGACCCCACGTGCACCTGTAGGTCCAAACACAACATTCTCAATCACGAATTCTAAGAACTGCTCCATCAAAGTTTGGCGCATTTTTGGTCTCAGGGATCTTAAGGGACTTTGCCGGTAGCCTCTTGCCCGGAAGGACTGGGATGCTTGGCGCGTGAAACAAGGCCTCCACTGGCATTTACCTACCCACCTCGACGCGTCGGCACAGTCTGTTCGATCCCATGAGCTATGGAATGAAAAATGTCACACCTAGCACCTTTCCACTGCATCAAATTGAAGCATTTTGCAACAATGCGTTTTATTTCGGCATGGTCAAATGGAATGGAGTTGACCAAAAATGAGAGAGGTTATTATCGACGAACCTGACATGCACTTGTAGGTCCAAACACAACATTCCCAGCTATCACGAATTCTAAGAACTGTTCCGTCAAAGTTTGGCGCAATTTTGGTCTCAGGGATCTTAAGGGACTTTGCCGGTAGCCTCTTGCCAGGAAAGACTGGGACGCTTGGCGCACGGAATGAGACCTCCAATAGTATTTACCCACCCACCCTGACATGTTGGTGTAGTATGTTTGACCCCATGAGCTATGGAATGAAAAATGTCACACCTAGCACCTTTCCACTGCATCAAATTGAAGCATTTTGCAACAATGCGTTTGATTTCGGCACGATCAAATGGAATGGAGTTGACCAAAAAGGAGAGAGGTTATTGTCGACAGACCCCACGTGCACCTGTAGGTCCAAACACAACATTCCCATCTATCACAAATTCTGAGAACTGCTCCGTCAAAATTTGGCACATTTTTGGTCTTAGGGATCTTAAGGGACTTTGTTGGTAGCCTCTTGCCTAGAACGACTGGGACGGTTGGCGCACGAAACAAGACCTCCATTAGCATTTAACCACCCACCCCGACGTGTTGGCATAGTCTGTTCGACCCCACGAGCTATGGAATGAAAAATGTCACACCTAGCACCTTTCCACTGCATCAAATTGAAGCATTTTGCAACAATGCGTTTGATTTCGGCATGGTCAAATAGAATGGAGTTGACCAAAAACAAGACAGGTTATTGTCGACGAACCCCACGTGCACTTGTAGGTCTAAACACAACATTCCCAGCTGTAACAAATTCTGAGAGCTGCTCCGTCAAATTTTGGCACATTTTTGGTCTCAGGGATCTTAAGGGACTTTGCCAGTAGCCTCTTGCCCAGAACGACTGGGACTCTTGGCACACAAAATGAGACCTCCACAAGCATTTACCCACCCACCCTGATGCATTGGAATAGTCCATTCGACCCCATGAGCTATGGAATGAAAAATGTCACACCTAGCACCTTTCCCCTGCATCAAATTGAAGCATTTTGCAACAATGCGTTTGATTTCGACACGGTCAAACAGAATGGAGTTGACCAAAAATGAGAGAGGTTATTATCGACGAACCCCACGTGCACCTGTAGGTCCAAACACAACATTCCCAGCTATCACGAATTCTAAGAATTGTTCCGTCAAAGTTTGGCACATTTTTGGTCTCAGGGATCTTAAGGGACTTTACCGGTAGCCTCTTGCCCGGAAGGACTGGGACGCTTGGCGCATGAAATGAGACATCCAATAGCATTTACCCACCCACCCCAATTCATTGGTGCAGTCTGTTCGATCCCATGAGCTATGGAATGAAAAATGTCACACCTAGCACCTTTCCACTGCATCAAATTGAAGCATTTTGCAACAATACGTTTGATTTTGGCATGGTCAAACGGAATGGAGATGACCAAAAATGAGAGAGGTTATTGTCGACAGACCCCACATGCACCTATAGGTCCAAACACAACATTCCCAGCTATCACAAATTCTGAGAACTACTCCGTCAAAGTTTAGCAGATTTTTGGTCTCAGGGATCTTAAGGGACTTTGCCGATAGCCTCTTGCCCGAAACAACTGGGATGCTTGGCGCGTGAAACGAGACATCCACTGGCATTTACCTACCCACCCTAACGCATTGGAAGCACATAGTGGAAGCTCTCAAAACACAGTGAAATACCCATCAAAACCCATAGTTCAAATAGATTAAAGCTTAATCATCTTTAAGAAACCTTCTCAAAGTCCCAAATAACATCAAATCATATACATTCTTCCTATCAGAAAGATAAACACTAACGGCCAACTCAAAAAATTTTAAACCGATGCTCTGATCAATCCACTTTTGACGAGCCTTTGAACATTTCACTGTGACATATATCCATCAGCCCAACTTTAAACTAGTCTTTTGATCTCCCATACCACCCATTTCTCACTCCACAACCTGTATTAACACATGATTAAACCTAACCCCTAACCCCTAAACCCTAAACTTGAGAAACCATAAACCCCTAAATCCTAAACACTAAACCCAAGAAACCCTAAACCTCTATCTCTCTATCTCCCAATCTCACTATCTCCCCATCACTATCATTCCTCTACCTCTCAATCTCTCTCCCTATGCTTTGGCCATGTCCCTCACTCTATATCTCCCTATTGGCCCTCTCTCTCTAAACACTAAACCCTAAACCTCTAAAGCTTAACCCCTAAACCATAAACCCTAAACCCTAAATAATGCCCCTAAACCTTAACCCCTAACCCCTAAACCCTAAACCCTAAACACGAGCAACCCTAACCCCTATCTCCTATCTCTCCCTTATCTCCCTATCTCTATCATCGGGCTCTACCTCTCAATCCTTCTCCCTATTTCTCTGGACATCTCGCTCACTCTCTATCTCCTTATCTCTCCCCTTTGTCACCTCTATCTCTCCCTATCTGTCTCCTCTCTCTTTCTATCTACCTATCTCCAAAACTGAGAAACCCTAAACCCAGGTACACCCTAAATCCAATCAACTCTAAACCTATATCTCCCTATCTCTCCCCTATCTCCCTATCTCTATCATCCCTCTACCTCTCTTGATCTCTCTCCCTATGTCCATGGCCATGTGCCTCACTCTCTATCTCCTTATCTCTCTCCTCGGCCTCCTCTCTCTATCTCCCTATCATTCCTCTCTCTCTATAAACCCTAAATCCAAAACCCTAAACCTCTAAACCCAACCCCTAAGCCCTAAACAATTTAAATCCTAAACCCTAAATAATGCCCCTAAACCCTAACCCCTAACCCCTAAACCTGAGAAACCCTAAACCCCTAAACCCTAAACCCCAAACCCCTAAACCCTAAACCCAAGTAACCCTAAACCACTATCTCCCTATCTCTCCCCTATTTCCCTACCACCTTTGTCCCTCTACCTCTCAATCTCTCTCCCTATGTCTCTGGCCATGTCCCTCACTCTTTTTCTCCCTATCTCTCCCCTCAGACTCCTCTATATCTCCCTATCATTCCTCTCTCTCTATAAACCCTAAATCCAAAACCCTAAACCTCTAAACCTAACCCCTAACCCCTAAACAATAAATCATAAACCCTAAATTATAATGCCCCTAAACCCTAACCCCTAACTCCTAAACCTAAGAAACCCTAAACCCCAAACCCCTAAACCCTAAACCCAAGTAACCATAAACCACTATCTCCCTATCTCTCCCCTATCTCCCTATCACCTTTGTCCCTCTACCTCTCAATCTCTCTCGCTATGTCTCTTGCCATGTCCCTCACTCTTTATCTCCCTATCTCTCCCCTCAGACTCCTCTATATCTCCCAATTGGTATGATGCAGAGCACACAGTGGAAGCTCTCAAAACATGGTGAAATACCCATCAAAACCCATAGTTCAAATAGATTAAAGCTTAATCATCTTTAAGAAACCTTCTCAAAGTCCCAAATAACATCAAATCATATACATTCTTCCTATCGGCAAGATAAACACTATTGGCCAACTCAAAAATTCTTATACTGATGCTCCGATCACTCCACTTTTGACGAGCCTTTGAACCTTTCGCTGTGACATATATCCATTGGCCCAACTTTAAACTAGTCTTTCGATCTCCCATACCACCCATTTCTCACTCCACAACCTGTATTAACACATGATTAAACCTAACCCCTAACCCCTAAACCCTAAACTTGAGAAACCATAAACCCCTAAATCCTAAACACTAAACCCAAGAAACCCTAAACCTTTATCTCTCTATCTCCCTATCTCACTATCTCCCCATCACTATCATTCCTCTACCTCTCAATCTCTCTCCCTATGCTTTGGCCATGTCCCTCACTCTATATCTCCCTATTGGTCCTCTCTCTCTAAACACTAAACCCTAAACCTCTAAACCTTAACTCCTAAACCATAAACCCTAAACCCTAAACCCTAAATAATGCCCCTAAACCTTAACCCCTAACCCCTAAACCCTAAACCCTAAACGCGAGCAACCCTAAACCATATCTCCTATCTCTCCCTTATCTCCTTATCTCTATCATCGAGCTCTACCTCTCAATCCTTCTCCCTATTTCTCTGGACATCTTGCTCACTCTCTATCTCCTTATCTCTCCCCTTTGTCACCTCCATCTCTCCCTATCTGTCTTCTCTCTCTTTCTATCTAGCTATCTACAAAACTGAGAAACCCTAAACCCAGGTACACCCTAAATCCAATCAACTCTAAACCTATATCCCCCTATCTCTCCCCTATCTCGCTATCTCTATCATCCCTCTACCTCTCTTAATCTCTCTCCCTATCTCCCTGGCCATGTGCCTCACTCTCTATCTCCTTATCTCTCTCCTTAATCTCCTCTCTCTATCTCCCTATCATTCCTCTCTCTCTCTCTCTATAAACCCTAAATCCAAAACCCTAAACCTCTAAACCTAACCCCTAACCCCTAAACAATTTAAATCCTAAACCCTAAATAATGCCCCTAAACCCTAACCCCTAACCCCTAAACCTGAGAAACCCTAAACCCCTAAACCCTAAACCCCAAACCCCTAAACCCTAAACCCAAGTAACCCTAAACCACTATCTCCCTATCTCTCCCCTATTTCCCTACCATCTTTGTCCCTCTACCTCTCAATCTCTCTCCCTATGTCTCTGGCCATGTCCCTCACTCTTTTTCTCCCTATCTCTCCCCTCAGACTCCTCTATATCTCCCTATCATTCCTCTCTCTCTATAAACCCTAAATCCAAAACCCTAAACCTCTAAACCTAACCCCTAACCCCTAAACAATAAACCCTAAACCCTAAATTATAATGCCCCTAAACCCTAACCCCTAACCCCTAAACCTAAGAAACCCTAAACCCCAAACCCCTAAACCCAAGTAACCATAAACCACTATCTCCCTATCACCTTTGTCCCTCTACCTCTCAATCTCTCTCGCTATGTCTCTTGCCATGTCCCTCACTCTTTATCTCCCTATCTCTCCCCTCGGACTCCTCTATATCTCCCTATTTGTCCTTTATCTCTCTCTAAACCCTAAACCCTAGACCTCTAAACCTTAACCCCTAACCCTAAGACCCTAAAGCCTAAACCCTAAATAATGCCCCTAAACCCAAGCAACCGTAAACCTTTATCTCCCTATCTCTATCATCCCTCTACCTCTCAATCTCTCTCTCTCTCTCTATGTCTTTGGACATATCTCTCACTCTCTATCTCCTTATCTCTCCCCTCTATCTCCTCTATCTCTCCCAACCTCTTTCAGTCCCCTCTCTTTATCTCTCTTTAAACTGTAAACCCTAAACCCCTAAACCCGAGTAACCCTAAACCTCTAAACCCTAAATAATTCCCCTAACCAACCTCTAAACCACTTCTCTATATAGGTGCAACTAATACCACTTTTTCATTGTTTTCCACATTTAATTATATTCTTTTCCATTTTCCAAGTCCTACATGTGTCCAAGTTGTATTGTTTGTCAAGTTTTTAGTCTAATTGTTAGTCCTAGCTCTCATGGTTATTAAAATGTTAGTATAGTTAGATTTATCCTTCGGTAACATTAATTTACACATTGTTGCACAAACAACCACACTGAAACATAACCTTACCTAATTAAGGTTAACCTTTAAGGTTCTTTCATAAATGGTGAGCTTAACAGATCCAACTAGTTCAATGTTCTTATAGTCCATGCTTACCCTTCCAAGAGAGTTCATGCCATGTCAACTTTGCATTATGTCCTAACATATCACATGAAGGACATCATCATCACAAGGAATAACAATGTCATGAAGAATTAACGAAGGTGTAGCTTCACCACATAAAGTATCATTCATAATTTTATCACTAGAGGGTAAGGGTATATCATGTGTATCCTTCTCAAACCATGTATCATGAATCAAATCATATGAAGGATTGGGTAAAGCAATTTAGGGCATGAAATCCAAAACGCCCCGAAACACATCCCCTGCTGCCCCACCATTCCTTTCCCCGAAATATTGGAACATAGTCTAAAAGTGATTATTTCACATGATGAACAAAACTGAATATTTTATTATTGATTATTTGAGTAATTCATTAGTGATGATTCTTAGTGTTTAACAAATCCTTATGGATTAATGTGTAAAGAAGCTACCAATGTTAATTTGTCCTCCTCCTTCACTAGAAACGGTCTTTAAGGAGGTTCATATATTGATGGGAGATCCAAGATTTAAGAGGTATATTTTCAAAAAGACTAAAAAGCCTTTTTCCCAAATTTTTCTAGAAAATGGATATCCGTTTTAAGAACGGATATCCATTTCAAAGTCAAACTTTGCCAAGTCACAAATTTGGCTAAGTAAAAACGCGATTTTTTTTCCTATTGCCACTGTTTGGCCCATGATGATCCTGCACATACCCATATATGCATGTATGTATATGTATATATATATATATATATATATATATATATATATATATATATATATATATATATATTCATAGTCTGTCCAAATTTCCTAAAAGTTAGATTGCATTTCATGATAAAAATAGTTGCATACAATTGTACAACCACCAAATTTGGCCTTACTATTTATATATAATATAGTGATTGTGCAAACAATGTTCACTTAACAAATACTAATACAAGATAGAGTTATTGTTGTTTTGCATTCTTTTCTTTGAAGAGCCTAAAGTCAATCACAATGTGAGTGAAAATGATCACCTAATAAATTACAAATACAAGATAAATTAGATAAATTATTATTAGAATTAAAAATTACGATATATTGAAAATGATAGTCTCACAAATGTATCTATGCACTAAGGGAGCAACAATATTGAGTAAAAAGAGTTTTGAAGAGAATTGCATAATTTTGCATGATGTTCAAAGTATCATACTTCATGATGTGCATTCTATGTCATGTTCCTTTTACAAAAGTTTTGCCAAAGCGAGATTGAACACAATGGTCTCCTATGACATAAAATGTACCCCATTTTTGCATTCCCATATCATCTACAAATGGAAACAAATCAAAAAATTTCCCTTGAAATTTAATATTTTTAAACAATTAGGAATTATCAATCTAAAATTATATCATGTCTAAATTTAATTTTAAGCCATTTGACCTTCAAATTATGCAAAGGTGTGAAATTATAACACTAATGAGGGTCACTAAGTTTGATCAATCTTTGTACTGTGTGACATCCGCATGAGAGGATGCACGATGGTAGGCTAGATAACAAATGACCATGATGTAGGTGGTGTCCATGCTTATATTTACAAGGCAATGCCTATTAAGCATAGCTAACAACTAATGGAATGCAAGTGACTCCAGGTGTATTTCATGAACAAGAATCTAGAATGGAGATGCATGCAAATAGAGACTAGACACCAAACATGAAAGCTCACACATTTGAAGTAGCTACTAAGCAAAGCATAGGGATCTTGAAATCCATTAAGATTATGCAAATTAATTCACAACACTCGAAAAAAAAATGACATGAGCCATAGGGTTAAAAGCAATCATCATTCACTTAAATACATGGCAATTCAACTTCCACAACTCTTCGGCGTACCCATTGCACACCAAGGTGTGATTGCTAGTCAATAATTTGTACAAAGTCATTGGGTTTGTTAATGTTGGGAAATGAAAGACACTTCTTAATGAATTGCAACTCATGAGTACTGCTGTGATTATGAGATTTTATAATTAGACATTTACAATCATCTAATTCATTCATGGCTAAAGTAATTTCTCTTAGTGCCAAGGTTATTGAACTTAATCATTTGATTTTTCTTAGTGCCAAAGCCATTGAACCTAACCATCTCCATAGCTATGCAGCTAATGCTTGGGCTTGTTGCATTTTGTTTCACCATTGAATGATAGAGAGTTATGTGGTGGCCACGTGGATAACATTTGAAGCAAGCATGTTGTGCCTTATTGTTTAAATATACTAGTCTATTGGGAAGCCACGTGTTTGATTCTTACTCATATGTGGCTAAACGTCTAAGTTGAGGTGGCTCATATCTTTGATCCTCAATTTTAGCCTCAGTCATTGTAATGTGTAAAATTGCATACCCTTGCAATTTTACACTATGTTTCGCAACCACCTTAGTGCTTGCACCTTCTCTCTACATTATAGGCTAAGGTTTGTTTAATTTAGGCTTATTTCTCTCATTTTCATCAAATTTCATTTTGATGCTTAGATAGTCATATGATTCTAAGGTATTTTGTGTGACTAGGAGCTAGTGTTGCCTAGACTTGAGCACTAAGTGTGGACATATGTGCGGCGCGCTAGTGTCCCATGTCTGTTTTCCACTAGTTGACCATTTATTGGCATAACCAAATGCCTCTAGTGATCATGAGACTTTCTAGTAATGCCTCTCTGTGACACATAACATCTCTTTGCATGCATTTTTGGGTTTTTTGCCCTTTTCATAGAATTTTGAAGGAATCTTTTGGTAACTCTCTAATTCTCACATCTCTCATTCACTCTCTCAACCTCATAATACACTTTTATCTCTACTCTGCATGC
This sequence comes from Cunninghamia lanceolata, assembly GCA_027924645.1. Taxonomy (NCBI): domain Eukaryota; kingdom Viridiplantae; phylum Streptophyta; class Pinopsida; order Cupressales; family Cupressaceae; genus Cunninghamia; species Cunninghamia lanceolata. The sequence continues at coordinate 56,913 of BSBN01000135.1, read as the reverse complement.
TTCTTTGTGAATCCAATCTCTACAGAAACTACATGAGATTCTTGGTACTCCTAGAAGTTTTCTATCATTTTCAAAAGGCTCTTGGGGGTTTTGGTTCACTCTTGTGATCATTGAAGAAGCTCTATCTTATTGGGTTTGAATCTATGTATGGTGCAGGAGCACCTAACACAAGGTGGCCTCCATGAGGCATTTAAGTCCATGTTCTGTTTTAAAACAGATTTTGTGTTGTAATAAGGTCTATTTGACCAATGCATGTCATTTCTATTTGTATCTAGGTTCATTTTGTAAGTCCCAAGGGACTTAGGTCATGGTTGTCAATATTTAGTGGTTAGATGGTTAGTTTCTCCCAGTCGCTTGGAATCGATCTCCCAGCCACTTGGAGTCAGTTCGGTACTACTTAGGGCAAGTTTATAAACCTAGGGAAATGAACCAACTCAGATATATGATATTGTAATTGAATGCAATTGTGCGAATGTAACCAAGCATTGTGAAGGAGAAATCAATCTTTTCTGTGTTGTCAATTTATTTTTTGTTCTCTGTAAATACAAAATTGCATAGCTATAGATTTCCTTTCCCTTCTATGTTTTCATTGTTGCAAAATGTTGATATGAAGCATTCCACTGATAAGATTTCTGTCAAAATTAATGGAATGGATTCATTTTACAAATATCTATTTGTGTTTCCTATTTTGTTCCATTATTCGACGATGCAAATGTTCCAGATCGAGGGTTGCGCACAGTAGGCGGCCTAGCATCTCCATGTGCTAGGGTTTGATCGGAGGAGTTAAAGATGTTATTGGCAAGATCGTGGCCATCGACAAAGCATTCCTCACTCAGAGCAATGAGGATAATCTGGCTGAAGGGAGGTTCGAGCCGCTAAACGGAAGTCACGGCTTAAGATTCAGATCGAGGTGACAAAGTGCATTGGGTGGACAACTTGGCATTGTGCCGACGGTGCTAGTCTCATCGATCGAGTTATATCGGGGTATCGGCAAAAGGAAGGAAGACCTGGCCGATAGCAGGTATCTTGCCGACAAGTATGGTTCGAAGGTAACATCAGAGTGAACGATGTATATCGGCGGAGTAGTTCTGAAGGTTGCCAATGGTGGAAGTCTTACCAACTGAGGCTCCCCAACATATTGCTTATTTGATTTCTATCACTGAGAAGGCAAATGAAGAGTTGCTCATGCCATCTAGTTGTGAGAAGGAATAGGATTCCTATAGTGTGTGGGTAGATGATGATGAGGTCTATCGTGACCATTCACCAATAGAGGTTTGGCTGGAAGAGAGTGCAAAGTGAGGCCATTGTGAGAGAGAGTGGTAGTGCATCTCCAGGATCTGTTGTTGGATGAGAGGAATGGGTCTGTGTAGCAGTGTGTAGGATGGACAGTTGATTGAGCATTGTGTTGTAGTCTCATTGAGCATTTGCAGAAGTGTTGGTATTGTCTGTGAATGTTTATGTCAGACAAAGAAAGTGAAGTAGAGGCTAGCAATATGCCTCCAACTGAGTTGACCACCGAAGTGGTCAAGAAATTCAAGGAGATGGAGGAAACGTTCAAGACTAGAGTCAAGGAAGCACTCTAGGCTGAATTGAAGGCAATGAAGACAGGAAAAAGGATAGAGGAAGATTCAGGTGGAGAAGAAGAGAAAGAGGAAGTAGAAGAACAAGAAGAGGCAAAGATCTTGGCTGAACAAAAACAATTCCTAGAATCCATCAAGGCAATTGGCAAGGACTCTTCGAAGGCTCGAATAGATATCCCCATGTTCAGTGGAAAGATGAATGTTGATGAAGTTATGGAATGGATTCAAGCTCTAAACAACTACTTCAAATACAAGGAAGTTCTTGAAAGTAAGAGGGTTAAGTTTGCAAAAACTAAACTCAAAGGTGCTTCCCTTACATGGTGGAATTACACCCAAGGAGAAAGGGTAAAGAATGGGACGAGTATGATATCTTCGTGGAGCAGAATGCTGGAGAATATCAAGTCCAAGTTCCTTCCATCTGACTACGAGGTGCAGATTTACAGGAAAATGCATAACCTTAAACAAAAAGATATGGATGTGGCTACTTACACCGAGGAGTTTCACAAATACACTCTTCATTGTGGGTACATGGACGATGAAAAATCCAAGGTAGCAAGGTATCTAAATGGTCTGAGGATCAATATTCAAGATGAGATAAGTTTATTTACCCCTGAAACCATGGAAAAATGCTTTCAAGTAGCATTAAGAGCTGAAGAAAAGATGAAGAGGAAAAGTGAGCAGGAGAGTAGAGGAAGAGGTGACAGAAATTTTAGAGGCAATTTTGGAGGAAGAAGTCCTAACCAGAGGCCTAGTGGTGAGTCTAGCCAAGAAGAGCAAGTTGGAGACTCAAGTAGCAGAGGAGGCTACCGAGGAAGAAGCCCAAATGAAAGAGGTGGAACAAATGGATCAGACAGAGAATCCAAGTTCTCCAATATTAGATGTTATAACTACAATCAGATAGGGCACCTGGCTTATAAGTGTCCAGAGAAGGCCTCAACTTCTCATGGAAATGAGAGAAGAACCACATTGACTCAAGAGGATGCAGGGAGTGTGACATCTCCTGAAGTGAGTTTGCAATCAGAAGTGGGAGAGAATCTGATGATCAAGAGGGCATTGCTCAAAGAACCAGTGAAGACTGAACCATCACAAAGGAGAGCTCTTTTCAGGATCAATTACAAAAGTAAAGGTAAAATATGCAAGGTAGTCATAGATTCTGGTTCAACAGATAATATGGTGTCTAGGGAAATGGTGGATAAATTGAACATAGAAAGGATTCCTCATCAAACTCCTTACAAGGCATCTTGGGTAAGTGATAGTCAATCACTTTTGGTAGATGAACAAGCATATGTTGATTTTCAGATTGGAGAATATAAGGAGAAAATTTTATCTGACATTTTGCCCATGGAGTGTTGTCACCTACTTTTAGGTAGGCCATGGCAATTTAATAAGCAAGCATTGTATGATGGATATGCTAACACATACACCATCAAGAAGGATGGAAAGACTTTTGTGATGACACCATCGCAAGAGGATGCTGAAGCAAAGGAGGCAGCCAAGATCATTTTGGTCGGTAAGAAAGAGTTTGTGAAGATGCATGAAGAAGAGACAAGGATAGTTGAGGATGTCTCAAGGAGTGAGGTTGCCAAAGGTCCAAGTTTGAAGGTGATTTTAGTTTTGAATGGTGGAGATCAGATGATAATGTTTGAAATGGATCAAATGAAGGTCAAAGAGCAGGTCTGCAAACAGCCACAAGTTGATTGGAAAGAAGAAGATGCTATCATAGTAGGAACCATTGTTTGTCCTCTAGAGCCAACAAGAGTTGAAAGGCCAACATACTCTACCATAGCAGTAGTACAAGAAGCATCAAACAAGGTTTTGAATGCAGGTGTTTAGGCAGAGATGACAGTAAGGAAGAATGGTGAACAAAGTCCAAGTTTGATTGCAAGCACTCACTCATGGCAAGGTGTGAGTAGAGCCTATAATGCTAGGCATGAATTTTTAATTCCATGGAAGTAATTTGTAGTCCAGAGATCGTGGGGAAGGCCTGATGCAGCAAAGGATAAAGGTGAAGCAAGACAAGGACTCAACTCATGGGACATGAGTTCTTTTCTAGGTGGGGTGTATGGTGCAGGAGCACCTAACACAAGGTGGCCTCCATGAGGCATTTAAGTCCATGTTCTATTTCAAAATAGATTTTATGTTGTAATAAGGTCTATTTGACCAATGCATGTTGTTTCTGTTTGTATCTAGGTTTATTTTGTAAGTCCCAAGGGACTTAGATCATGGTTGTCAATTGTTGGTGGTTAGATGGTTAGTTTCTCCCAGCCTCTTGGAATCGATCTCCCAGCCGCTTGGAGTCAATTCGGTACTACTCAGGGCGAGTTTATAAACCCAGGGAAATGAACCAACTCAGACATATGATATTGTAATTGAATACAATTGTGTGAATGTAACCGAGCATTATGAAGGAGAAATCGATCTTTTCTGTGTTATCATTTTGTTTTCCGTTCTCTATAAATACAAAATTGCATAGCTGTAGATTTCCTTTCCCTTCTGTGTTTTCATTGTTGAAAAATGTTGATATGAAGCATTCCACTGATAAGATTTCTGTCAAGATCAGTGGAATGGCTTCATTATAAAAATATATGTTTATGTTTCCTGTTTTGTTCCATTATCCAGTGATACAGATGTTCTAGATTGAGGGTTGCGCACAGTAGGCGGCCTAGCATCTCCATGTGCTTGGGTTTGATCAGAGGAGTTGAAGATGTTATCAGTGAGACCGTGGCCATTGACAAAGCATTCTTTGCTCAGAGCGATGAGGATAATATGGTCGAAGGGAGGTTTGAGCCACTAAACGGAAGTCGTGGCTTAAGATTTAGATCTGGGTGACAAAGTGCGTCGGGTGGACAACTTGGCATTGTGCCGATGATGCTGGTCTCATTGATCAAGTTATATCAGGGTATCGGCAGAAGGAAGGAAGACCTGGCCGATAGCAAGTGTCTTGCTGACAAGTATGGTTTGAAGGTAATGTTGATGCTCAGAATTGCGTAGTTTCCAACACCAACATGGGAAACTCTGAGATGTGGGAATGCTCCTTAAAGTAACCTCCAGATTTTAAAGAAGCTGGCTCTTCTTTATCTCAAAAGTGTTTGGGAAAAGGGATAGAGTTAAACAGAATCACAAATGCAACTAAAAAGGAAACTAAACTATGGCGATGCGCCTGAATCTGATTTTGTTTCTCAACACTAAGCACAGTGAAACTACTTTAGGATTTAGTCACATTAAAGAGCAAACAATGCATGATCAATGTAACAGATGAAAAACAAATAGGATCAAAGGCTCACAACTTAGAAGATTTTGTAATAACACAAAAAATATCAGCAAAGGCACAGAACTCTGTCTTTATTAATTTTTCAGTCACATAAAAGGCACAGAATCATGCACAGTTATACAAACTCTCTAAATCAAGAAAACAGAACAAAGGCAAATGATATTACTGGCCACTACAAAAGATCTTCAAAACTTCTCTAACAATCTATGATGCAGAAAATTCTCTATCTCCCTCTCTTTTTTTTTTAATTGCGATCCAAACCCATATTTATAGCATAGAACTGGCTCAAAGATTGCCTGCACGATCAAATCTTAACAATCTAACCGAACTGGTACTTAATTGAAAGTGTCTGACAGAAGCTCTTTCGAATCAGAGACGGTTAGCCACTTTGCAAGTTCATTGGCTGCAACAGATACATGTAACTCCACTTACTTGAATCAGGAAGGAACGCATGGCAGTTTCTGATAGTCTTTGCGACTATAAACCCTTGGAACAGCTGGCATTCATATGCGCCTCTTTCTTGAAACTCCTTCATCTTTTTGTAACAATAAGAAACTAACACATGGCATCCTCCGCGTGACTTACTTGATAAATTGCTTCATTACTTAGGAGACACCAGAAATCGACACCTGGTAGCGTCCGCGGCCCCTGCAAAAGATACGTGGCGCTATCCACTTTACTTTGAGTCTTTACTGTGGCTTATTTTAGGAGTGCTCAGGCTTTGCTCAGGCTTTGCCAAGAACTGGAGCTTGCACAACTGAAACTCAAAAATCAAAATGTAGAGTATTTTACTCTACAGTTCTTGGCGACCCCGAGGACTTTTGAGCCTGCTCAAAAAGAATCCAAAAATGTGCATCTATACAGCAAAATTTACAAATTTTGCAAGGCCGTCTAATATACAGACCATTCGGCATCAGATAATCCCTGTTTGTTCTGCAAATCCTGGAAGGCTAAATCCAGGTTGATCATGTCCTTATGTGAAAAGCTCTGCAAAACATGGACTACTGCTTTCAACTGGAAATCAAGCTGGGCCATGGGAATCAAAACAGCTTCTACTTCTGACACTGATGAGGCATCTGTTAGACCCTAGAAAACTGATTGGTCATTTTGTCTAGCTAGCAACAGAGGCTTGATTTCATCAACCATTAATACAGTGTTGCTATCAGGAAAAGGGGAAGGAAGGCCCAATTGCACCAGGTCTTCAATATGTTTCTTTATGTCCTTCACTCCCTCCTTGACCACATCCAGGAGCTCCTAGCAAGTAATTGCAGCAGAGTTGCAACTGAGAACCTCATTCACCCATTTGGCAGCAATCATTCTATCACTGATCCCTGCTGCTGATAATGTTTCATCAGATGTGTCATAAAGTTTCCCCAGCAGTAGTTGAGAATCAGAAACTCTCATGGAAACAATGGACAAAGTGGCCTGAACTGAAGTCTCCACCTTTTCACATAATTGCTGTGCATGTAGCAGGAAAGTTAAAGAGGGTTTGAGCTAGATAATCTCCTCAGAGATTCTTGCCCACATTGATGCATATAGCTCCTTAACCAGGTTCAACACTCTTGCATTTTGTGGCCTATTTGCCAACTCAAGGGTCAATTGTTTTGCCATTTGTTGCTTGGCCTGAAGTTGAGCCTGTATGGCAGCAACGTTATTCTGTTCTTTCAATAACTATTGTTGAAACTGTGTGGCTTGCTGAGAGGAATCTTGATGCCTCTTCTACAATGTAGCCTTTTCCTGCTTCAGGGTAGTCACAACAGACTTCACCTGGATTAGTTCTTCTTTCAAGGAAGCATTTTGGCTCCGTGTAGCCTGATGAATTTGACATGAAACAGTATTTTGCAACTGCTTAGTGAGATCTTCTATTTCATCATTTTTTAATTTGAGCTCAGCAGTCAAGGTCTCACTATGTGTTCTTTCTTGAGCTAGATCAGCCTCCACTTTCTGCAACTTCCTTGATAACTTCAAATAGTCAGTGGCTATAGTAGAAGTGGTTTCATTTAGCAGCTCTACCCTGTCTTGTGGCCTAAAAAGTGACATGTCCATCACCACTGCACTCATTGTGTAATCTTGGGGCTGCATCTACTCATTGGGTCTAACTACATTTGGTGACAAATGGGTCACAGTTAGCTGCTACTGGATTGGGTCAAATAGTGACCTCATATGTGGGACAGCATGAGCTTTATTGTCCTTCTTTCTCTTTTTGTCCATTCGGGCTTCCCTAGCCTTCTTAGCAATGTCTTCTTGAGCTTGGAAGGTAGGGGGAGAGGCAATATACCCGCCCGCAAAAGGATGACCTTGTGGCAAGCCATAAGGGATAGCCAAATGTTGGCTAGGAGGGATCTGAAGAGGTATTCTCCTTGGAAAAGAAGGAGAAAAAGGAGGTAATAATGTGGCCTGTGATGACATGGCCTTTGTAGTGACAGGTGGGGAAAAATGAGAAATTGGCACAGCAAAGGTGGCAGGGGGATAATATTTGGCCAATTGGGATTGCCACCCCTATTGAAGAAGAAAAAGACTAGGAAGAAGGAGAAGAAGCACGTACCTGAGAAGCAACAGATATACTCGGTGGTGGCTGCAATAAAGGTTCTACCTCCTCATCCGAATCAGGTTGAAGTTTCAGCTTCTTATGTTTCCTTGGCCTCTCTTCTTCTTGCTGTGTTTCTTTCTCCTCAACGTTTACCACTGTTACTAGTGGTGTTTGCACAAAACTAGAAGCCCCACTCATTGAAACTGATGGGGTCCCTCTAGGTGGTGATGACATCACACTCTTTTACTTCTCTATAACGCTGAGAGATTGGGGCCAGGTAGTTACAGCAGCTGTAGATGATGTTTGTCCTAGGGCCTGCATTGTGTGAGTGGATTCAGGTTCCTCTTTAGACTCCTCACTCCTTTTATGGATCTTGCTTGTATCAGGGCTAGAGACTAGAGAAGGATGCCATTCATCCCAAATGGACTCCCATTTCTCATTTGTATCAACCTTGCCAAAGTAGTGGGTTGTTTCAGATATCTCCTGCCTATATTTCCAATAGGCTTCTATCTTCTCAGCCTTCCACTCTCTATCTCTTATTAAATTTTTCTTTAATCCAGTGCCCATTTTGAGCTTAGGGTCATAGGCCTTTTCCTTTTTATAAAATACTTCCCATGGCCTGGGTCCCTCAAAGGGCAAATCTGTCAATTCTGCATATAAATCAGGGATGTCCTCCTTAGGGTTTCTTCTGTCTTCCCAAAAGGGACGACCTTCATGCACAATTTTGGCACCAACATTATTATTCTTGACCCACAAGGTTATGAAACTGATTGGATCATATCTCCATTTATCTTCAATCAAAAGAAAACCTAAGACAGCTAACTTTCTTAGCAATAAGTGCTCAGCATCCCTGACCAATAGGGTTATGTTTTTCTTCACCCATGGGATATCATACATTTTCTTTTTCTTCTTCCCAGTGCCATAATCATTATCAACCACAGGCATTTGCCGGGTGACCTCTAAAAAGGCTAGCCTAGGAGTCAAAACCTTGGGTAGCAATACTGGTTCTCCATTAAAACCATGGACCCTGATAATAGTATGGTGAGACCCAAAGAAATAATCACAAGGAATGGGGGAATTTTCCATGAGGCCTCTGACACTCAATGTTAATCTATTTTCAACAGGCTCTGGGCTTAGGTGAGTAAAAGCAGGGGTGACAAAAAATTCCCAAAATTCATAGGGGTCAGACGATTCAGACAAGACATGTGTCCATGTAGACATAGGGATAGTTCTATTGGGATCAAAACTTGGGTCATACATGTTCAGATGCATATACTGGGAAAAGATGGCATTGTTTTGGTATAACATAAGGTGAAACAGATAAGAAGAATACCTGAAAACCCCTGTTGATTTGAAATTGGTGAGTTGGTTGGCCATTGAGTAGGCAATTTGCTCTGAGAAATCTAGCCGAAACTCCTAAGACTTATCCACGGTCTTCATTCTGAATAAAATGGCCAGTTGCCAATCATAGACAGTGATGTCTTCCTTCATTCCGAAGATAAATGCCATCATAGATAGTGCTTCCTGACTGGCTTGTGTAAATTGTGCCCTTCCTGTTGGTAGCACTGGCATTTGGGTATTTTCATCTCCCAACAGCATCTCTGAATTAAGAAACCTTAATTGAAACTTGATGTTTGCCCATGTCTTCTGCATTTTGGCAATAGTGGGAAACGTGGCTGTGCTATCATAGTATAGGGCCAACATGTCCCTGATGGCCTTTGGTGTGATTTGTACCATGAAGGATCCCTTTTGAATGGTGCTTGAGGGTGCATGAAACAATTATGCGCATACCTCAATGAGGTCGGGGCATAAATGCACGCTCGGGACCATGAATTTCGCCAATTGAGAGGTCCATATCTGCATGCCGAATGTTTCAAATTGTTTAGCTTTAGCCTTCAGGAGGCATCTTTGGTGTGCTCCCTCTCGCAAAGCTTTACCAGATTTTTGAAGGGCTGGTTCAGCAATACCATCTACAAAATCCTGCACCTTAGCTGGGTCGACCACATAACCAACCTCAGGAACCCTAGTCCTTGGATAGGTCTTTAAAGGTTGCGCAGGGGCCGAAGCGTATGATTTGCTGGTGAGGAGCCTATCAATAGACTCGTAAATCCCAAGCCCCTATTGAGAAGACTATGCCTCCGCCATCTCTGTGTTTGCTGGAAACTATATAACTTACTTGTAACAAGGATAGAAGCTTCGCAACAGGAAAGATACACCTAGGAAGCAGGTTTTGTAATGAAAACGTAGCAACAGGGAAGACACTTAGCAGAAGTAGAAACAAATGAAACTCAGTTAAGCTTTAACTCATGTTTTTGGGGTATTTTAATGACACATCAAGTCTCATAAATGGTATTAACAAATGGAAAACCGTTATAAAATCTTAAGAGATCTAAGTGGGACAGAGTGTCAGACACGTCATAAAAAGCGGCTGCACTAGGTACTTTTAGGAATTTTGGGGATTTGAGAGGTTTAATGAATGTGAGAGTTTCAAGACTTTTAAGAGACTTGAGCTGTGGCCACGTGTTTATAAAACACTTATTCAAAGCAAAAGCGGGAAAAACAAAGCAACAACAAAAGGAAACTATCTAACTATAATACACAGGAAAGACACTATCTAATTGAAATGCTTCAAGTAGATCCCATTGACAGGAATCTCTTCAGGCTCACCCTCCATTGTTTCAAGCTCGAAAGAATTCTGCTATTTACAGGAACGGATTTTATAAGGGCCAGTCCATAATGACTCAAATTTACTATGTCGACCCAGCTTGGCAGCTCTCTCATCCCATTTCAAAACAACTGATCCTACTTCAAAATGAGGGTTTGAAGTTTTCTTATCGAAATAGTCTTTGATTATTTTCTGATGTTTCAATAATGATTCATGTGCTGAATCCCTCTTTCTTGAACTTCTAGGAGCTCAACAAGTCTGACCTGCATGGGGCCATTTTCCTCAATCTCAATCTGTTTCAATAACTGGAGAGCAAGAATCTCCAAGCTCGGGGGCATTATAGTAGGTTTACCATAGACCAATTCATATGGGGACATTTTTGTCACTTGTTTCGGTGTAATTCTATCTGCCCATAGTGCTATATTAAGCACTTTATGCCACTCTTTGTGATGATCAACCCCTATTCTTTTAATAAGTCTGATCAGATTCTTGTTAGTTGATTCTGCCAAACCATTACCCTGAGGATAATAATTGGAGGAGGTTTTCAGGTAGATTCCATACTTTAGTGCAAAGTCAGATATCTTTGCCCCCAAAAATGCCTTAGCATTATCTGAAATTACAGTACGAGGAGGTCCAAAGCGAGCAGTGATACCCTCCAGAAAGTCTAGAATCACCTTTTCTGTTTCTTTATTTAGTGGGACTGCCTCACTCCATCTAGTAAAATAATCTGTGGCGGTTAGGATCCATTTGTGCCCCATACTTGACACTGGATTGATCATTCCAATGAAATCTAGACCCCATTGAGCAAAAGGTTCATCAACGATTATAGGACTAAGGGGCATTGCTGCATTCCTTCTCTTCCCTACATAGTACTGACAAGATTGGCATTCTTTAACCAGTTGATAACAGTCTGTGAATAAAGTGGGCCAGAAGTAACCTGCCTGACTTATCTTTATAGCTGTGGTTCTTGTAGAAAAATGTCCACCTGACACTCCATGGTGCATCTCATGCAGTATTCTTTGGGCTTCATCTTTCTCTATGCATCTTAAAAGTATGCCATCAGTATTTCTTCTGAAAAGAACTTGGTCAACTAAAACAAAATGAATTCCCTATTGCCTATAGTACCTCTTCTTATCCTAAGAGAGCTCTTTTGGGAAAATCCCATGTTTCATAAACTGGATCCTATTTGTGACCCAAGAATTCTGATCAACTTCTTGTATCCTCAATACATTTTCCTCCTCTGTTTCTTCAGTTATCATTTTTTCCATATCTTGAACCATATACTGGCACAAACCCTTGCCTCTGACAAGTTTAGTTGGTCTGACCTCCACATCATATTCAAGAATCTTTGTTATCCAGTTTGCTCTTTTCTCAGTTATTTCTCCTTCCATAATATATTCTCTGACACTCGGATGAGCCACTAGTATCAGAATCTTATTACCTGTGACCATGTGTCTGAATTTCTTAAGGGCTTTTACCATAGCATATGCCTGTTTCTCTACAAAGTTATACCTGGCTTCATACTCCCTAAGAGTCCTTGAGAAAAAGGCTATTGGATGCTCTCCCTCTTGTTGATCATCTATCTGTGTTAGGACAGCAGCAACACTGAATTCTCCTCCATAGACATACATTATAAAAGACTTAGAGAAGTCAGGGTTCCTCAATACTGGGGCTGTTGATATTGCTTTCTTGACCTCTTCAAAAGCCTGTCTCCCTTCTGTAGTCCATTTGAATACCAAGTCTTTCTTTAGTAATAGTGTAATTGGTCTTATTAGGCCTGCAAAGTCTGATATGAACCTACTGACAAAATTAATCTTTCCCAAGAAGGACTAAACTGCTTTCTTATTGACAGGCAGAGACAGGTTCATTATGGCAGTGACTCTTTCTGGATCTATAGAGACTCCTTCTTTAGACAATATATGCCCTAATAGTTTGCCTTGAGGTACTGCAAAAATGCATTTCTTAGGATTTAGAGATATTCCAAACTCTTGGCATTTCCTAAAAACTGCTTCTAAATGGTCAAAATGATCTGAAGCATTTTTAGAGAAAACAGTGAGGTCATCTAGGTAAATTAGAATGATTTTATTGATAATCTCTCCAAATGCTACATCCATTGCCCTCTGAAATGTAGCTCCAGCATTTGAAAGACCAAAAGGCATCTTTGCATAGGCGAATGTTCCCCATTTTGTGGTGAAAGCAATCTTATGCTGGTCCTCATCAGCCAACCAAATCTGATTGTACCCAGAGAAACCATCTAGCAGGGAAAATCTCTTTGATCTAGCCACAGTCTGTAAAATTTGTTCCATAGAGGGCAAGGGGTAGTGATCCTTCAAGGAAGCCCTATTTAGATCCCTGAAATCCACACAGAGCCTTATGTCCCCATTCTTTTTTCTGACTGGTACTAAGTTGGATACCCAAGTTGAGTGTTTGATCGGGAAAATGATCTTTGATTCTAATAGTTTCTGCAACTCATCCACCATCAGAGGTTCAATCCTAGGGTTCACTGGCCTCTGCTTCTATCTAACCGATTTAGATCCTTCAGTCAGCTCTATAGTGTGTTGAATGATATTTCTATCATAACCATGGAGATCTTCATAGGTCCAGGCTATGACCCTATCATATTTCTCACATAAATCAATTAACCTTTTTCTTTCCTGTTGAGTGGCAGAATTCCCAACCTTCAGTTTTCTCCCCTCACTAACCTGAATCTCAGAGTAGTCTTCTTTGTTTGCTTGGAATCTCTTCTTTTCTAGGCTAGCATCTTCAGGATCAAACAAGTTTTCCAGGGTAATTAGTCCTTTAGGGAGCTTGTTTGACTTCAGTTGAATGATCTAATCACCATATGCTTCTTCAATTTTTGGTTGTAACTGATCAGCAAATTCTCCTGACTGTTGCAAAAATGAGAGTACTTGAAAATCATTTTCAAAAACTTACCAATTTTCATCATTGTCTGGGATGGTTGGCCTCACAATAACTTTGACTGACTCATTATTGACCATTAGATCAGTTATTGGATCAAACTGTGAACCAATTTGTGCCATCCTATTTGCCTCAGAATTTTGGGCTCTAGGGACTACTTCTATATTAAAGGCTTCAAAATTTTCTATTAAGTCCCAAATTTTGTGCCTATAAGATCTCATCCTTATATTTTTGGCTATTGCCTTCTCTCTTATTTGTTTCACCACTAGTTCTGAATCTCCTTTGACTATCAAATTCTTTACTCCTTTCCTTTTTGCCAATATAAGTCCATGCACTAAAGATTCATACTCAGCATCATTATTGGTACAGGCAAAATGAAAGCGGATGGCTCTTAAAATATTTTCACCATTAGGGGTAGTAAGACAAATTCCTACTCCAGCTCCATTTTTGCTTCTAGCCCCATCAAAATTTAGGGTCCAGATTCCTGAGTCATTTATAGATTCTTGGGTCTGAGAGGGCTCATTTCTTAAGATATTAGGGATCTCCTGGTCTTCCTCAAATATAACATAAGTGCCCAACCCTGTTGAGTCATAGTTTCCAAAGGGATCACTCTACATCATGGTTAACAACTGGTTATCCTCTACTTGCTGATCATATTCAGTCCAATCCCCTATTTCTTCAACAAAAACCCTTTCCTCTTTATTTAGCATGGCATGGGTTGCTTCTAACTTTGGGGTTGGTTCATTAGTGATATGGTCCTTTGACAATGGTTTTAATAGTACCTTCATTTTAGTCCCATATTTGGTTCTTATGATGAGATGAGACCAATCAAGTGACATATAACCTCTTATCTTAGCTGTTAAATCTCTGGATAGGCACAAGCCAAAAATAGGAGGAATATCTATGACTACAACATCTTGATTAACAATTATATTGGGACAAGTGTACAGCTGTAGTGGAAGTTGTTTAATTTTCCCTATTGTTTGCACATACTTCCCATCTAACTGCATAACTCCTTTTACAAGTGGCTCATATTTTATTTTCAAAGCATCTACTATTTGCTTTGGCATCACTGTGGTGCTAGCCCCAGAGTCTATCATTGCATTGTGCAATAGTTTCTTCCCAACTATCAAAGTTAAATAAAAGGGATCTGGCTTGGATTTACTTACCTCTGGTGCATTGTTTAGAAGAGCTGTTGTCTGCAGAGGAGCAGTGTCTTTGAGCTTTTCTTTATCAGTAGGTCCTCCTTTGGCAACAGTATGTTTAGGCACAGCTTGGCTCTGTAAAGCTTCTTGCAACAGTGTCTTTTGCTCAGGAATGGTTAACATGTCCCATATTGACATGTGTGTTGGAGTCCTCTTCAATTAATTCACCACATTCATAGGTCCTAGTGCTTGTGTTCTTAGATAATAAGGGTACCTTGCTTTTTCTTGAACTTGTCCATAAACTACTTGGTTCTGCACTGGATGAGGTATTTCTTGTCTAGTAGCTGTATTTTGATGATCTTGAAATGGTGAAATTCCCATAATTTCATTATTTGTGACTCCAGGCTATACCATCATCCTTCTCTTGGCCCTAGTATAGTAATCTGATTGTACCAATGGCTTCTTAGAAGTTGAAGCTTCATTTAAAAATACTGACTCTTCATCTTCAATCCATGAGAATAGAGCATGCTCAGGGGCTATTTCTTTTTCTTGCTATAAGGACATTCCTTGCATCTAAGCCACTAGGACTGAATTTTGCATACCAGGGGATTGGTAGGGTTGAGTATCAAAAGTATTTGCAAATTGTCCATCCACTCTTCTTTTCTCTGCTATCTTTTGCTGTAGATTACCCCTAGGACAATCTCTGGGCATATGTGCATTATTACAAGGGAAACACCAGGCATTGGTGCCATTTGCATAATTATTCTGCCCTGGGACAATCTCTCTGTTTGGATTGGGAGGAATAGTCTACAAGGGTGTAGGAACTGCAACCAATTGGTTTGATGGCTAAGGGTTAGTTTGCCTTTGGGGGCCCTAATACTGGTTTGACTGTGAAGGAGGTCTATTCCCTTGATAGCCTTGATATTGGGGTCTAGGATAAGGATTCTGCTGTCTTTTTAGGTTAATTATTTCATTAGAAAATGTTCTTAGGATGTTCTTGACATCATCCATCTCTGAGGACTGGGTAGGGACAGCAGCTTTAGTAGGTTGTTGGGGAAACATATACATTGACACAGGTGGGGTTATGGGGTTAGGAGCTTCTTGAGGCAATGGTTGGGTAACCTCTGGAAACATAGGCATGGGGGGCCTTGGGGGCAATTTTCCAGCATCTATCAAATTATTTTCAACTCTGACTGCATAGTCATAGGCTTCTGGCAGGGTCTAGCCTCCAAGTGATTGAATCATTACTGCTATATCCAAATTTAGGGCTTTAAGATAAAACACTATAGCCATACCTGGTAATGATCTTGCTGTAGCAGGAATCCTTTCCCAAGTCTTCTGAAACCTGGAATTGAAGTCAGTCATTGCTTCTTGTGGTGCCCTCTTGATGGTAATCAGTTGTTGTAACAGAGAAGATTTATCACCCTTCTCTTTCAATCTTGCAAAGAAAGCATCTCCAAGCTGGTCCAATGTAGATATCAAATTTGGGGTCAAAGATCTGTACCAGTCTAGAGCCTTCCCCTTAAAAGAAGCTGCTAAGAGTCTTATAGCCACGTTCTGCTGTGTGATCACATGTATTGCGTAGACATCAGACACATCTTGTAGATGCTCTTCAGGTGTTTTGAAATCCTCCTCGCTGAATTTGGGCAGAGCCTTCAGGGCATTTGCTGGGATAGGATCCTAGGTGGCTGGTGGTATTGGGAGAATTAGAGCACTGCCAGTATTCCAATTTGCATAATTCCTTGGGGCTATAGGTGCTCCCATGTTTGCACTGGGGTTGCTGTAAACTGATTGACCCTTCTTCTTGGATTAGTTATCAATGGTGATAAAAGAATACCTGGGTTCACAGTAGATTGAGCTCTTGTCATAGGTCCACAGCTCTGACTCCTCGTGACTCTCTGGGTCATACAGTTTTGAAAGAAACTTTCAGAAATGGTCCCACCGGACGTGCCAAAAACTATTGATGCTCAGAATTGTGCAGTTTCCAACACCAACATGGGAAACTCTGAGATGTGGGAATGCTCCTCAGAGTAACCTCCAGATTTTAAAGAAGCTGGCTCTTCTTTATCTCAAAAGTGTTTGGGAAAAGGGATAGAGTTAAACAGAATCACAAATGCAACTAAAAAGAAAACTAAACTATGGCGATGCGCCTAAATCTGATTTTGTTTCTCAACACTAAGCACAATGAAACTACTTTAGGATTCAGTCACATTAAAGAGCAAACAATGCATGATCAATATAATAGATGAAAAACAAATAGGATCAAAGGCTCACAACTTAGAAGATTTTGCAATAACACAGAAAATATCAGCAAAGGCACAGAACTCTGTCTTTATTAATTTTCCAGTCACATAAAAGGCACAGAATCATGCACAGTTATACAAACTCTCTGAATCAAGAAAATAGAACAAAGGCAAATGATATTACTGGCCACTACAAAAGATCTTCAAAACTTCTCTAACAATCTATGATGCAAAAAATTCTCTATCTCCCTCTCTTTTTTTTAACTACGATCCAAACCCATATTTATAGCATAGAACTAGCTCAAAGATTGCCCGCACGATCAAATCTTAACGGTCTAACCGAACTGGCAGTTAACTAAAAGTGTCTGACAGAAGATCTCTTTTGAATCGGAGACGGTTAGCCACTTTGCAAGTTCATTGGCTGCAACAGATACATGTAACTCCACTTACTTGAATCATGAAGGAACGCGTGGCAGTTTCTGATAGTCTTTGCGACTATAAACCCTTGGAACAGCTGGCATTCATATGCGCCTCTTTCTTGAAACTCCTTCATCTTTTTGGAACAATAAGAAACTAACACATGGCATCCTCTGTGTGACTTACTTGATAAATTGCTTCATTACTCAGGAGACACCAAAAATCGTCACCTGGTAGCATCCACGGCCCCTGCAAAAGATACGTGGCAATATCCGCTTTACTTTGAGTCTTTACTGTGGCTTATTTTAGGAGTGCTCAGGCTTTTCCATCTGTCACGGTTCGCTAAACTTTGGAACCTAAGAAACATTAAAAATGGGACCCACCAACAGTCCGTGCTTGAGAATGTTCAAAAAGAAAAAGGGACAAGTGGCACTTTCCGCGCATCTGAGAAACATATACGTGGCAGCTTCCGCCGCACTTAGAGAGACTTTTGAAACATTTACGGGGTCCTGCGGAAGATGACACTTGGTAATTTCCGCATCTACTTCGAAAAACTTTAGCACTTAAACAAAACCTCCGCGGACGTTGCCACTTGGCGCTCTCCGCGCAACTCTGAGAAACTTTGTAGAAACATTAGAGACTCATAAGAATCACGTAGATGGTAACACTTGTCACACTCCGCTGAAACTATAGAAATATTAACGGGGCCCACCATACCTCTTTACTTAGTGATGAAACCAAAAAGGAACCTGCGGAAGATGACACATGGAGCTCTCCGCTTAAACTATATGGGACACGCGGCACCTTCCATGTAACTTTAAGAAACTCTAAAGTCACTCTCCGCATCTGCCACTTGGCACCTTCCACGCTCATTGAAGCTCTTAAAAGGGACCCGCTACATTATGAGAAACATTCAAAAGGAACGTTTGAAACTTAGAATAAACTGGAATGGGTGCCGACACTTGGCAACTTCCATTTTAATGTAAAAGATACGTGGCACTCTCCGCGGCCACTTTGAGAAACTTTAGAACGTGTCCCGGCTGCTGACACGTGGCGGTTTCCGCTGCACTTAGGAACTTAGGCAAAATTAACAAAAATGAAAACCCCACGCGCCCGCGCTCTGTGTCAAGACTTCACAGCCAAAACTGAAGCGTAGAGAACAAAACTGGAGCTCGCACAACTGAAACTCAAAAATTAAAATGTAGAGTATTTTACTCTACAGGTAACATCGGAGTGAACAGTGTATATCGGCGGAGTAGTTCTCAAGGTTGCCGATGGTGGAAGTCTTACCAACTGAGGCTCCCCAACAATGTATTAGATTTTAGCTCTTGTAGATTTGCAACTTTCTCTCCTTCATTATATTGGTAAAATCACTTCATTGGTATTTCTTAGTACTTTTTCATTTAAATCTATTTTGTATTGCATAGCTTTAGCATGGTGTAGACAACCATCCTTTCTGGCATTGTTATGGTGTAGACGACCATTGTGTTATCTTGCACTGGCTGCATGCTTGTGGGTTTCTTCCCCATAGACTAGGGAAGCAATTATTTTCAATTTAGTTGTTTCATTGTTGCTCTTAGCTCCTATACACACTTAGAGTAAGAGCACACACATGTTTTTCCTTTGATTTCTCCTCTACATATCGATCTGCTGATCACGGAGGTTGAAAGACCAAAATTGGGACTTCCTATGTATATGCTGAGGTATTCTTAACACTAAACTATTGATACTCTTTGTAGCCAATTTTTTTATTCTTTTTATTAAGGTTTCGATGTTGTGTATTTCTCCAACAGACTAGTATTATAGCTTGGTTGTTCTCTTTTCATCGAGATGAATCTATTATAAATCTCTTAATAATTAAAAGAAATCTTTTGAATGTTATTAACATATTTTTGTTATCCATTTTGTATTCATTGAAGTACTTTGGATTTGTTGATCTATAGAATACTTGAAAATAAAATCCACCCAAGCCTTCATATTTTATGATAAAGTAGAAAATGCAAAATTAGTGGTGATTGCATTTAGAGGCACAAAACCAAATTTGATGCAACCAATTGGAGCACTGACTTCGACATCTCATTCTATAAAATGTATCCAATGGGGAGAATTCATCTTGGATTTCTTGAAGCATTGGGCTTAGAAAATCGTTCTAATAAACAAGTTGCCCAATTTCATCTAAAACCCAATACAAGCAATGGGTGGCCAGTCAATGTCCCAAAAGACCATGAACAGCCTCTAACTTATTATGCCATTAGAGCTAGACTAGAAAAAATGCTAGAAGAACACAAGGATGCCAAGTTTTTTATCATCCTCTCTCTCTCTCTCTCTCTCTCTCTCTCTCTCTCTCTCTCTCTCTCTCTCTCTCTCTCTCTCTCTCTCTCTCTTTGCAGGTATTTTTAAGGAGAGGACTTTGTTGTAAGTATGTACTATCAGTGTTGTCATTGATGTCAACAAGCCTATGTTGTCATTGGTGTCAACTATGTCAAGAGTATGAGTTAAGAAATGATGCAGGAGAATGAGTAGCTTGTGTTGAGCAGAGATCAGCGATAAGGTTGTGCAAAGATGAGGATATGAGCTATTGTTGAAGGTGATTTGGTTACTTTGTAGAAGTGATGAAGATGTTAAGAGTATGGTTATGATGGTTGGTTTCCAAGTGCTTTTGAGAAAATTTGATTAATAAAGGAAACAATGTGTTGAAGATGTGTTCTGATTTAACAAAGCAATGTTTTGGTTTTGCTCCACATTTCTTCCTTATTGAAGATCTACTTTTGTGGTTTGAATACGTTGTTCAAAGGTGTTCAAAGATGTTATATTCCACATTTTGTGCTCCAATTTGTTGTGCAGAGAAAGTTGTGTTCACCAGTGTGCAAACAGTGTTTCTGAGTTGTACAAAAGTGTCTAGGAGAGACTGTTTTGCTCCGCATTTCTTCGTAGATTTGTTTTTGGCTTTGTGGTTTTGGATTATTTCTTATAAGGTCTATATCTTTCTACAGTTCAAGTGGTTCATGGTTTGGTTCTTTGCAAGTTTGTTTCTTGAGTTGCAGTTGATGATTTCTAAGTTGTATTTGATGACAGAGTAATCTAAGTGCTCTAATGTGAACTTTCTTCAGGTGAAAGATGTTGCAAAAGATTTTGTTAGTTTTCAAGTGTTCATGGATGTTTCTAGATCATGTTCAAGCTTGGTGCATGGTCTGCATGTTGTCTTTTGGTTTTGAGGAAGCGTGCACTTAAAAGTTCATAGTGTTAACACAAGTTTGTTTGACTTGGTTGTTTACACTAATTGCAGTTGTGCTTCAGTGATTGTGAAAGCAGGGATAACTTTAAGGAACCCCCCCTAAAAAACCTATAAAATCCTGGCGAATCATATCCCGAAGCCATAAAAATGTTGGCAAATCTATGCCTATTTTGGTAAAAAAAAATTCATTGGCAATTTTTTTCAAATTTCTCGATAGTGGTTTTTTTGCTGGCGAATTTATATAGATTTGGAAAAAAAAAATTCCTTGGCAAATTATAGTTGTATTCCAAAAAATAAAATAAATTAGGTGGTGAATTATATAGAAATTCAAAAATGTAAAATAAATAATTTGGCAAATGTGCTGGCAATTTTTTTTTAAATCATCATGTGGCTGGTGAAAATATCAAATGCCAAATTATAATGACTAATTTACTTGGCAAATTTATTGCTTAAAAAAATACTTACATTTAGATCAATGGATAGTCAGTATCAACGGCATCAGTTCTATCCAGGTTATAGTTCTGACACACCCATCTTTCTCCATAAAGTTTCTGAAATAGAGACAAGTGTCAATGAAGGAACAATTCAAATTAACAAAAATTGATAGATAATAATTTAATAAAAGAAAATTCAAAAGGATACATAAGAAGAATTTAAGAATACAGATTCATCCACCATAGTACAAAGTTTACGACTTCATAAATCAACTCCTCCTCAAGTTTCCATTGATATATTGAAAATAACTGAACTATAGAGTAACACAAAATTGCCCTATCAACAACACAAAGTTTGCCAAAAGATCCTAAATGCATCGATAGGATTAGTATATACAGGCTTGTCATAAAATAATTGTCTTTGAAATAATAACAACTTCTTGGGGACAACTGATTTAAAACATAAAATAATAATGTCTTTTGCCACAAGAGTATCCAAAGCATGTTTAAAGAAATAACATAAAAATAAGAAATGCCATCATGTGACAATAGTTTGGTCTTCGTCTTGAGCAGCAGTCAATTCCACCTGAGCTGATGCTCTCAGTTTTGCCTTGTACTTCCTATACCTAGTAATGATGGGATTTAAAATCTTTTCACTTGGTCCACAAGTAATGTTTTCCTGAAGTTTCCACTTATTTATCATTCTATCCACATCTATTAGTCTCTTATAGACATCATTAATTTCATGCTTGAAAGGTCTGAGATACATTGCTATATGTCCAATCTTCCCTAGTGATTCACCATTAACTACGTCAACACCAACAAGCTCTTTAGTAAGCATCTTATTAAAAAATTTCTTTACTTCCTTGACATCAAGCAAGTTGAAGTTCTCCCCGCTTTCATCTAAATTCTCTACATCTAAGATGGTACAATTGTTTTTAAGATCAACAATATCAGTGTGACATTGATTCAAAATTCTTCTTATTTGTCCACTAAAATCCACTAGCACAAAACTCTTCCACTCTAGTGCATCTAGCCAAGAGGGTATGTGCAGGATCATGATGGGCCAAACTATACCTCTAAGTGGCAATGAAAATACAAAAAATCAGACTTTCTCAAGTTCATGTGAAAATTTGAATGGATTATCTACACAATTTGAAAAAGATGTAAGAATGAAATTTGTAGAGAATTGAATCTAGTTTATAGGCTACTATTTTATTTTTTTTTAAAACTAAATTTAGTTAGTGAAAATTGAATATTTCAATGAACAGCTATTAAATTTTTCAAAAAAAAATAAAAAGTGGGTGTCTGTCCAGCCAACCTAACTATGAGTAAAAATATATATATTTTTTTGAAACTTTCAAAATAAGTAGAGGACTCATGTCCGGATGTGACACATATTTATTTGAAATTTTTTTCCAATAAAATAATTAGTTATGATTTTTTTATTATGACTTTTTTAAAAAAATAAAAAGTAATTTTCCAGCCAAACTAACTCAATAAAAAAAAATTGAAATTCAAATTTTTTTTTTAACCTATAGCCAGAAAAGCATAGAGTGTGACGTAGGTTTCAGATCTCAAAAAGGTGAAATGGTTTGAAAGTTATGGATGTTTTTCAATCAGTGTGTCCATCAAGATTTTAGAGACACAGTATATAGAAAATTATTAATAATTATTTAATAAAATGATAACCAAACAAATCTCATATTTTTAGAAAGATAACAATTTTTTCTATAAACCCTTTTCGTTTTATCAATTTTGCATTAAAAAAAAGTCGTCAGTACGAAGGGTGAAGTTCAAAGAAGAGACTAAAACATGAAAACACGTTAGAATCCATGAAAAGTCAACAACCAAAATGGATATCTGTTTTGCTTCGGTAAAAGCAACTCAAAACAGATATCCATTTCCTTGATCTATGAAAAATTTTGTACCATTGGTTTTGGATGAAGAGAAGCAACATGTTTGAAACATCAAGGCAATAATACAAGAAGTTAAAGTTAGTTGGTCATTTATAGGTGTATCTATTGTTTCATATCACATTACACATAGAATTCTAATTAACAATCTAGTTTCCTCATTTGGGGGAACAATTTTTTATCCGTTTCTAATGGAAATATTTAGTTAAAAATTGGTGGCTCCTTGTGAAAAGTATGGGCTTTTATCAAGCACGCATAACCAAGAAGGCTAATATCCATTTTTCTTACATGTTTGTTGATCACATCTTATGAAATGGATGTTGCTTGGTGATAGTTCTAGGTTTAGTGAACAATATTCTCAAGCTTATTGCAATTTTTACACTTGTGACCAAATTTGGTACCAAACCCTTTCACCTTTTCAATTAATCCTGATAGTGTCATCTCACTCCATGCAAATCAAACCAACATTAGGACCATGTGAATGAGATTAAGGATAGCCTTGAAATATGAATCTTTGTACTGTTGACTATCCTTTTAGCATGACAATCCTTTAGGATCATTGTACCCAGGTGCAACAATCCTTCAATCTTCTTTTATTTATATTTCTTTCCTCTTCATACACAAGATTCTCGTGCCTTGTAGTCATGACAATCCACAAATCACCTAATTGTCCTTAGTGAGACTATATCTTATTTTGACAGTGATAGTCATCGTCCATTCACAACTCTCCTCTTTAACATAGATACCCTTTGCACATGTTTTGACTTCATGATTTTCCTTTTGTATGTTGTATTATGGTATGAAAATAATATGGCCCCTTCTTCATCCTCTTGTATAATGAAATTGAAGGTCGACACTTATGGTTACTCTTCTTTACTACTTGGTGATAATGAATCCCTAAGCTCATTTTTTATTGCTTGAAGCCAAATTTACCACTGTTGAGATAGTCAGAGTTGATTCTTGATCATTAATATTGCGAATTACTTCAAATATCCATGGACAATTTCAATTGTGTTTCTTAAGACACCCATGCCTTGACTATCCCTTGATGTTGGTCATGATTGTGCTTGGATGGCACAATAGTTCATAGTTAGATTTTTGCCACTAAAGTTTTCCTTTGACAAAGTCGTAGTTGTAGTCCACCTTTTGATGATGTTCAAACAATATAAATACTTATTCTTAACATAAGCAATACATTTCTAACAAATACCAATGCATTCTACTCATAAGGTTCATGGCACCATGCCTAAAGGTATGATAGTCAGCAGTGTACTATTATGGCAGCCTATTGTTGGTTTGACAATCTATAATAGTGATAGCATTCATGCCTAACAGTCCTTATCGTTATTGTCATAATATATTTTACATTTGAGGCCTTGTCTACAACATACAAAGTTTACCTTTCTCACCCATACCTTCAGTATATAAAGGACATTGATAGGGAATTTTTAATTTCCACTCAGTCAATGCAATCTAGGAGAGGATAGATTGTCTAAAGTTGTAATCTATTTCCATTTACACTTGCCATAACTACAAATGCTTATTTTGATGTATTTCAACTCCAAACTTGCACCTAGAAGTGAAGGCGCTAATCCTTGATCAAACTAACCTAAAAGTGCGCCTTGGTACTTAGGGTGCTAGATTATAATTGATCAACCTAAAATGTGCGCCTAAGGCTAGCTATTGAATTGCAAGGATAAAATGCATTATCAAAGGAGTTTATAGTTATTGAAGGCGTCAAATGATGACTTGGGCACACATCTACCTCTCTACACCATCAAATGTGCACCTAGATTAGTGAGGCACCACTTCATATCTCTATGACTTTGGATATGCACCTTGATAATGAATTGATCTTGCAAGTTGAGGTTGTCTCCACAAGTTGAAAGAATGCCCAAAGAATACAAGGCGCCAATTATTGAACAAACAACCTAGAATGAGTGCCTTACTATTTGAGGTGCTAGTTCATGCTTCTAGAACATCAAAAGTGCGCCTAGATGTTGAGGCGCTAGATCTTGCTCAAGCAACCTTGAAAGTGCGCTTTGACAAGGAGGTTAAAATGTATTATCAAAGGATTAAGTTGAATCAAGGAATCATCATTGAAGACAAGTAAAACATGATTGTGAATGAGGCACACTTTTCATCATCTCCAACCTCACAATTGCGCCTTCCCTTGGAAGCTCATATTGTGCCTAAAGGAATGGTACTGAGATATCATCCATGTCAATGATTGAGAATGTGTCAACTAGAACAATATTTTTTTGTTTTGCTCATCGTGGGGTCGAATAGACTGCGCCAACACATCAAGGTGGGCAGGTAAATGCCAGTGGAGGTCTCATTTTGTGCGCGAAGCGTCCCAGTCATTTTGGGCAAGAGGCTACCGGCAAAGTCCCTTAAGATCCCTGAGACCAAAAATGCACCAAAATTTGACGGAGTAGTTCACGGAATTCGTGACAACTGGGAATGTTGTGTTTAGACCTACAGGTGCATGTGGGGTCTGTCGACAATAACCTCTCTCATTTTTGGTCAACTCCATTCCATTTGACCGTGCCAAAATCAAACGCATTGTTTCAAAATGCTTCAATTTGATGCAGTGGAAAGGTGCTAGGTGTGACATTTTTCATTCCATAGATCGTGGGGTCGAACAAACTGTGCCAATGCATCATGTGGGTGGGTAAATGCCAGTGGAGGTCTCGTTTCATGCGCTAAGCGTCCCAGTCATTCCCGGCAAGAGGCTACCGACAAAGTCCCTTAAGATCTCTGAGACCAAAAATGTGCCAAACTTTGACAGAGCAGTTCTTAGAATTCATGACAGTTGGGAATGTTGTGTTTGGACCTACAGGTGCACGTGGGGTCCGTCGACAATAACCTCTCTCATTTTTGGTCAACTCCATTATGTTTGACCATGCCGAAATCAAACGCATTGTTGCAAAATGCTTCAATTTAATGCAGTGGAAAGGTGCTAGGTGTGACATTTTTCATTCCATAGCTCATGGGGTCAAACAGATTGTGCCAACGCATCGGGGTGGGTGGGTAAATGCTAGTGGAGGTCTCGTTTCGTGCGCCAAGCATCCCAGTCATTCCAAGCAAGAGGCTACCGGCAAAGTCCCTTAAGATCCCTGAGACCAAAAATGCGCCAAACTTTGACAGAGTAGTTCTCAAAATTTGTGACAGCTGGGAATGTTGTGTTTGGACCTACAGGTGTACGTGAGGTCCATCGACAATAACCTCTCTCATTTTTGGTCAACTCCATTCCGTTTGACCGTGCCGAAATCAAACGCATTGTTGCAAAATGCTTCAATTTGATGCAGTGGAAAGGTGCTAGGTGTGACATTTTTCATTCCATAGCTCGTGGGGTCAAACAGACTGCACCAACGCATCAGGAAGGGTGGGTAAATGCTAGTGGAGGTCTCGTTTCGTGTGCCAAGCATCCCAATCCTTCCGGGCAAGAGGCTACCGACAAAGTCCCTTAAGATCCCTAAGACCAAAAATGCGCTAAACTTTGATGGAGTAGTTCTCAAAATTTGTGACAGCTTGGAATGTTGTGTTTGGACCTACAAGTGCACATGGGGTCCATCGACAATAACCTCTCTCAGTTTTCATCAACTCCATTCCGTTTGACCGTGCCAAAATCAAATGCATTGTTGCAAAATGCTTCAATTTGATGCAATGGAAAGGTGCTAGGTGTGACATTTTTCATTCCATAGCTCGTGGGGTCGAACGGACTATGCCAATGCGTCTGAGTGGGCAGGTAAATACCAGTGGAGGTCTCATTTCATGCGCCAAGCATCCCAATCGTTCCGAGCAAGAGGCTACCGGCAAAGTCCCTTAAGATCCCTGAGACCAAAAATGTGCCAAACTTTGACGGAGCAGTTCTTAGAATTTGTGATAGCTAGGAATGTTGTGTTTGGACCTACAGGTGCACGTGGGGTCCATTGACAATAACCTCTTTCATTTTTGGTCAACTCCATTCCGTTTGACTGTGCCGAAATCAAACGCATTGTTGCAAAATGCTTCAATTTGATGCAGTGGAAAGGTGCTAGGTGTGACATTTTTCATTCCATAGCTCATGAGGTCGAACAGACTTCGCCAATGCATCGGGGTGGACGAGTAAATGCTAGTGGAGGTCTCGTTTTGTGGGCCAAGCGTCCCAGTCGTTCTGAGCTGTAAGCTACCGACAAAGTCAAAAGTTGCTAGGATTGAAATTTTGCATTCTACAGGTCATGGGACTGAACAGATTCCGCCAACACGTCGGGGTGGCGAGTAAATGCTATGGGAGGTCTCGTTTTATGTGCCAAGGTTCCCAGTCCTTCTGAGCTGTAAGCTACCAGCAAAGTGACTTTGCTGGTAGCTTATAGCTTGGAATGATTGCGATGCTTTGCACACAAAACGAGACCTCCCCTAGCATTTACCCGCCCACCCTGATGTGTTGGCATAATCCATTCAGCCCTAAGACCTATGGAATAGAAAATTTCAATCCTCGCAACTTTTGACTTTTTTGGTAGCCTCTTGCCTGGAAGGACTAGGATGATTGGCGCACGAAACGAGACCTCCACTGGTATTTACCCACCCACCCCGACGTATTGGAGCAATCCGTTGGACCCCACGAGTTATGGAATGAAAAATGTCACACCTAGCACCTTTCCACTGCATCAAATTGAAACATTTGGCAACAATGCGTTTGATTTCGGCACGGTCAAACAGAATGGAGTTGACTAAAAATGAGAGAGGTTATTATGGATGGACCCCACGTGCACCTGTAGGTCCAAACACAACATTCCCAGCTATCATGAATTCTGAGAGCTGCTTTGTCAAAGTTTGGCACATTTTTTGTCTCAGGGATCTTAAAGGACTTTGCCGGTAGCCTCTTGCCAAGAAGGACTGGGATGCTTGGCACATGAAAAAAGACCTCCACTGGCATTTACCCACCCACCCCAACGCGTTAGCATAGTCTGTTCGACCCCACGAGCTATGGAATGAAAAATGTCACACCTAGCACCTTTCCACTGCATCAAATTGAAGCATTTTGCAATAATGCGTTTGATTTCGGCGCAGTCAAATGGAATGGAGTTGACCAAAAATGAGAGAGGTTATTGTCGACAGACCCCACATACACCTGTAGGTCTAAACACAACATTCCCAGCTATCACAAATTCTGAGAACTGCTCCGTCAAAGTTTGGCGCATTTTTGGTCTTAGGGATCTTAAGGGACTTTGCCGGTAGCCTCTTGCCCGAAAGAACTGGGATGCTTGGTGCACGAAATGAGACCTCCACTAGAATTTACCTGCCCTGCCTGACACATTGGCGCAATCCGTTCGACCCCACAAGCTATGGAATGAAAAATGTCACACCTAGCACCTTTCCACTGCATCAAGTTGAAACATTTTGCAACAATGCATTTGATTTCGGCACGGTCAAACGGAATGGAGTTGACCAAAAACGAGAGAGGTTATTGTTGACGGACCCCACATGCACCTGTAGGTCCAAACACAACATTCCCAACTATCATGAATTCTGAGAACTACTCCGTCAAAGTTTGGCATATTTTTGGTCTCAGGGATCTTAAGGGACTTTGTCGGTAGCCTCTTGCTCGGAAGGACTGGGATGCTTGGCGCATAAAATGAGACCTCCACTGGAATTTACCCGCCCACCCCGACGCGTTGGCACAGTCCATTCGACCCGACGAGCTATGGAATGAAAAATGTCACACCTGGCACCTTTCCACTGCATCAAATTGAAGCATTTTGCAATAATGCGTTTGATTTCAGCACAGTCAAACAGAATGGAGTTGACCAAAAATGAGAGAGGTTATTGTCGACAGACCCCACGTGCACCTGTAGGTCCAAACACAACATTCTCAGCTATCACGAATTCCAAGAACTGCTCCGTCAACGTTTGGTGCATTTTTGGTCTCAGGGATCTTAAGGGACTTTGTCGATAGCCTCTTGCTTGGAAGGACTGGGACACTTGGCACACAAAATGAGACCTCCACTAGCATTTACCCACCCACCCTGACACGTTGGCATAGTCCATTCGACCCCACGAGCTATGGAATGAAAAATGTCACACCTAGCACCTTTCCATTGCATCAAATTGAAGCATTTTGCAACAATGCGTTTGATTTCGGCATGGTCAAACAGAATGGAGTTGACCAAAAATGAGAGAGGTTATTGTCGATGGACCCCACGTGCACCTGTAGGTCCAAACACAACATTCCCAGCTATCACGAATTTCAAGAACTACTCCGTCAAAGTTTGGCACATTTTTAGTCTCAGGGATCTTAAGGGACTTTGCCAGTAGCCTCTTGCCCAGAAGGACTGGGACACTTGGCGCATGAAATGAGACCTCCACTAGCATTTACCAGCCCTTCCTAGTGTGTTGGCATAGTCCATTCGACAGCCATAAAGGGCTGTTTTGGACAGCCATGTGTATCTTTTTAACAATCATAAAGGGCAAGTTGTACGTGGACTATGACAGTCCCAAAACTCATATAAATCATCCATTTTGCTGTTTGACAACCTTATAAATCCATTAGATCATTTATACAAACCCTAATGCAACTTATAAACCCTCTTTGCATAGTAATTTCATGAATGACTATCTTGTATGATTGTTTTGTGCATTTTAACAGCCCAATGAGGATTGTATGGTGTTGTGATCTTCATGATTTTAAATTGATGCAGAGATAGGATCCAACTCAACATGATAGAGGCATCATTACAAATGGATTGAATTGCAATAGTCAGAGAGCCAACCTACTATCAATGAGAGTTCAATGATAGTAAATAGAGAGCTACTTGACCATAAATAGGATTTACATATATACATATATATATGATCTCGTAGGCATCTAGGTTTCATACACAAATTGCAATAGTTGTAGAGCCAACCTCCTATCAACAAGAGTTGAATAATAGTAAATAGAGCGCTTCTCGGCCATAAATGGGATTTGCATACTCAAACACACTCAACTGAAATAGTATCCTTATTGGCCTTATTGGGACCTCTCCCCAAGATGTAAGTTTTTTATGTTTATAATGTGCCCCCAGTGTCCTTATTGGCCTTATTGGCACCTAAAACACAAGAAAGTAGATTCCACCAGCTTTCAATTACAATTGCTCTCAGGCCCTAACACATCCATACAGGGCTGTACTAAACAAAGAAATAGCAAGAAAATAGTAAAATCTGCAAAAACAGAGTTTCTTGACATTAATTTCATTCAAACTTGTCTTCAATTCATCTTCAAAATGTTTTCAATACATCTCCAATGCCTTTTCCATGAAGGTTTATGCATATTTATACATGATTTGAGGGAAACCAATAGTCTCCAACTGACTTTTGAGTACTTGACTATTCATCTTCCATACTTTTGCATTTTTTTTACATTTTTCATATGACAACTTTGACATATTTACAAAATTTGACACTTGATGAAGACTAAATACATGATGAAATGGTCTATGATGACCTTATTAGATTTCAAGCTACTATGCTTGATTAGGCATATAAGGAATTTTGTCATATTGATTCTATTG
This sequence comes from Cunninghamia lanceolata, assembly GCA_027924645.1. Classification (NCBI taxonomy): domain Eukaryota; kingdom Viridiplantae; phylum Streptophyta; class Pinopsida; order Cupressales; family Cupressaceae; genus Cunninghamia; species Cunninghamia lanceolata. Next base: position 27,023 of record BSBN01000135.1, on the reverse strand, counting down.
ATTCTATTGATCTAAAACCATCCTCAATGCTAAACATATCATCAATGGACTAAAGAACTATCATCATAATGTATGGCATCATGGGAAGTATCATGACATGCACATAAGGAATTTAAATTATATTGTATATCAAGGTGTATATATATTAAAATCTAGTCCATAGAGACATATAGGAATGATAGGGGGAGAGAGGCAAGAGATAGAGAGATTGGGAGAGATGGCTAGGTACAGAGAGATAGAGACCTGAGACAGATAGGAAGAGATAGAGGAGACGAAGGGGAGAGATAGGGAGATTGAGAGTTAGAGAGATGTCCAGAGAGACAAGGAGATAGAGGAATGATAGGGGAGAGAGAGGCAAGAGATAGGGAGAGATAGATATAGGTAGAGAGAGAGAGAGGAGATAGATTGGGAGAGATAGAGGAGACTAAGGGAGAGATAGGGAGATAGAGAGTGAGTGAGATGTCTAGAGAGATAGGGATAGAGATTGAGACCTATGGAGGGATGATAGAGAGAGGGAGATAAGGGAGAGATAGGGAGATAGAGGTGGAGTGATATTAATTTTAATGACCTCCACATTTTCCATAAATTCTTCTCCACTAAACCCTAGACCGTCACCCAAATCCTTACTTTCCTAATAAAAGCCCTTCCCCAAACATCATTTGATCATGTGACTCCTCCCATCACTAGACAAGTGCCCAGGTACTTTCCATTATTCATCTAATACTGTAATCCCAATGTCATAGCTCACATTCCCACACCTACATTCATAGACTCCATTCCCCCTATTGACACCATCGTTGATAATCATTATATAAGGACACTCCCTTGAATAATAATTAAACCATGGATTACGTATCCCCATCTTACACTTTCTTCACCTTTGAACCCTTAGAAGATGACATTTAGCTATCCCCACCATTACCAATCACACTTTCTAGCAATCCCACATAAGACACCTTACCCATCACTTCACCTAGGTCATCACCAATTAAATCACCTCATTACTCCATTCAACCATACCCATACCACCCATTTCTCACTCCACAACCTATATTAACACATGATTAAACCTAACCCCTAACCCTTATTTCCTAACCCCTAAACCCTAAACTTAAGAAACTATAAACCCCTAAATCCTAAACACTAAACCCAAGAAACCCTAAACCTCTATCTCTCTATCTCCCTATCTCACTATCTCCCCATCACTATCATTCCTCTACCTCTCAATCTCTCTCCCTATGCTTTGGCCATGTCCCTCACTCTATATCTCCCTATTGGTCATCTCTCTCTAAACACTAAACCCTAAACCTCTAAGCCTTAACCCCTAAACCATAAACCCTAAACCCTAAATAATGCCCCTAAACCTTAACCCCTAAACCCTAAACCCTAAACCCTAAACGCGAGCAACCCTAAACCCTATCTCCTATCTCTCCCTTATCTCCCTATCTCTATCTTCCGTCTACCTCTCAATCCTTCTCCCTATTTTTCTAGACATCTCGCTCACTCTCTATCTCCCTATCTCTCCCCTTTGTCACCTCTATCTCTCCCTATCTGTCTCCTCTCTCTTTCTATCTAGCTATCTCCAAAATTGAGAAACCCTAAACCCAGGTACACCCTAAATCCAATCAACTCTAAACCTATATCTCCCTATCTCTCCCCTATCTCCCTATCTCTATCACCCTCTACCTCTCTTGATCTCTCTCCCTATGTCCCTGGCCATGTGCCTCACTCTCTATCTCCTTATCTCTCTCCTCGGCCTCCTCTCTCTATCTCCCTATCATTCCTCTCTCTCTCTATAAACCCTAAACCTCTAAACCTAACCCCTAGCCCCTAAACAATTTAAATCCTAAACCCTAAATAATGCCCCTAACCCCTAACCCCTAACCCCTAAACCTGAGAAACCCTAAACCCCTAAACCGCAAACCCCTAAACCCTAAACCCAAGTAACCCTAAACCACTATCTCTCTATCGCTCCCCTATCTCTCTACCACCTTTGTCCCTCTACCTCTCAATCTCTCTCCCTATGTCTCTGGCCATGTCCCTCACTCTTTATCTCCCTATCTCTCCCCTTAGACTCCTCTATATCTCCCTATCATTCCTCTCTCTCTATAAACCCTAAATCCAAAACCCTAAACCTCTAAACCTAACCCCTAACCCCTAAACAATAAATCCTAAACCCTAAATTATAATACCCCTAAACCCTAACCCCTAACCCCTAAACCTGAGAAACCCTAAACCCCAAACCCCTAAACCCTAAACCCAAGTAACCATAAACCACTATCTCCCTATCTCTCCCCTATCTCCCTATCACCTTTGTCCCTCTACCTCTCGATCTCTCTCGCTATGTCTCTTGCCATGTCCCTCACTCTTTATCTCCCTATCTCTCCCCTCGGACTCCTCTATATCTCCCTATTGGTCCTTTATCTCTCTCTAAACCCTAAACCCTAAACCTCTAAACCTTAACCCCTAACCCCAAAACCATAAACCCTAAACCCTAAATAATGCCCCTAAACCCAAGCAACCCTAAACCTCTATCTCCCTATCTCTATCATCCCTCTACCTCTCTCTCTCTCTATGTCTCTAGACATGTCTCTCACTCTCTATCTCCCTATCTCTCCCCTCTGTCTCCTCTATCTCTCCCAACCTCTTTCAGTCCCCTCTCTCTATCTCTCTTTAAACTGTAAACCCTAAACCCCTAAACCTGAGCAACCCTAAACCTCTAAACCCTAAATAATTCCCCTAACCAACCTCTAAACCACTTCTCTATATAGGTGCAACTAATACCACTTTTTCATTGTTTTCCACATTTATTTATATTCTTTTCCATTTTCCAAGTCCTATATGTTTCCAAGTTGTATTGTTTGTCAAGTTTTTAGTCTAATTGTTAGTCCCAGCTCTCATGGTTATTAAAATGTTAGTATAGTTAGATTTATCCTTCGGTAACATTAATTTACACATTGTTGCACAAACAACCACATCGAAACATAACCTTACCTAATTAAGGTTAACCTTTAAGGTTCTTTCATAAATGGCAAGCTTAACAGATCCAACTAGTTCAATGTTCTTATAATCCATGCTTACCCTTCCAAGAGAGTTCATGCCATGTTAACTTTGCATTATGTCCTAACATATCACATGAAGGACATCATCATCACAAGGAATAACAATGTCATGAAGGATTAACGAAGGTGTAGCTTCACCACATAAAGTATCATTCATAATTTTATCACTAGAGGGTAAGGGTATATCATGTGTATCCTTCTCAAACCATGTATCATGAATCAAATCATATGAAGGATTGGGTAAAGCAATTTAGGGCATGAAATCCAAAACACCCCGAAACACATCCCCTACTGCCCCACCATTCCTATCCCCGAAATATTGGAACATAGTCTAAAAGTGATTATTTCCCCTGATGAACAAAATTGAATATCTTATTATTGATTATTTGAGTAATTCATTAGTGATGATTCTTAGTGTTTAACAAATCCTTATGGATCAATGTGTAAAGAAGCTACCAATGTTAATTTGCCCTCCTCCTTCACTAGAAACAGTCTTTAAGGAGGTTCATATATTGATGGGAGATCCAAGATTTAAGAGGTATATTTTCAAAAAGAGTAAAAAGCCTTTTTCCCAAAATTTTTTAGAAAATGGATATCCATTTTGAGAACGGATATCCATTTTGTATTTCTAGAAACAAATATCCATTTTGGAATGGATATCCATTTTGGTTTGGTATCCAAACCAAAACAGATATCCGTTTCAAAGTCAAACTTTGCCAAGTCACGAAATTGGCTAAGTAAAAATGCAATTTTTTTCCTATTGCCACTATTTGGCCCACGATGATCCTACACATACCCAAGACACAAAATCATTTTCATTTGGATCATTAAAAAAAATTCAGCTACAAAAATATTTGCATCAATTTCCATCATATCTTTTATCTCTGTAGACACCATGAGAAGATTACTGTCTTCCCTCTTTATATTTTGTAACTCTACAACTAACCTTTTCCTTTTATCATAAATGAGGATATATAGTTTCATGACCTCCTCGATGTACAACAAACCATCAACAATGAGTTGCTCTACCCATTGCTCGATGTCCATACCTAGACTTATATCTCATGATTTGTTGCAACATCCTAGGATCCTTTCCATCAATAGAAACACTAGGAGTTGCATTGGAGGATTGAGAAGTACTATTAAAAATAGATTGAATAAAGATGTTAGAGAATTCACCTGGGCTTGCAGCTTTACATTCTCATGTTGCTCAGCTTTAACTCTCTTTGCTAGCATGCGTATAAAGAGTTTTACATGATATATATCACCTTCCATGGTAGGAGGACCCATGTCAATCTTGGTCATATTGAAATCCACTGCTGTGACTTCATTATCATATTTATCCCTAATGGGGTCTACAATCTCCAAAATCCTATGCCCTAAGGAAGAATCTGTTACCATCTGAGACATCTCTTAGCCTTCTTAGGCTTAGGTGTAGGATGCAACAATTTAGCTACAATGTGAATGTTTGTGTCTGTCGTTGGGGCATGTCTCTTGATCCTCTTTTTCTCAACAAATTTCTTTAGCTAGGAAGGGGAAGACAAAACTATACCACACTCACTTGCACCCAGGACAACTCTGTCTGGCTGATTAGGAGTATCTTGCACAGGAATTTCATTTTATACGGGGGAGGTTGGAATATCAAACAAGGAACAAAAAGTACTATCATCAATAATCTGTTGAAAAATCGAAGAATCATTACCAGGTGAAGGAGACACATGAGAAGTCATGTGATCTGCCTGCAATTGTTGTAAAGCATCCAACTTCTTTTTTCTCATGGTTTTACAAATGCAGGTTGACCATCCTATTCACATACGCCTTTTAGTTTCCTACTATCTTCAGGCTGGTCTCCATCCCCACCACTACCAGATTGTGAACCAACTCTATGATGACTTCTCTCCACACCAGTTGAAGTTTTTTGAATTCTAGAGCCCTGGGAGGTTCCTTGCTCTCTTGTTCCTGATTCTTTATGCATAGAAGAAGAACTAGCATGCTCTTGAAATTTCCCCTTAAGCCACCTCTCAGTCTTCTCCAAAACAAAGGATGACTAGACCTTAATATCAGGATAATAATTCTTTGCACATTCAACAACCAATTTTGGACATGGCACAGTGGGTGGGAAACCCCCAGCAAGAGCTAACCCACTTGTTAGGATTTTCTCAGCTATAGGTGACTTGGGGTTTTGCTCTAATCGAGCCCAAAAATCCTCCAAGTCCAAATCTATATATCTTAGCTCTGTATCCTTCACCTTAGCTAAACTATTCTCAATAAACAAAAGCTTCATCTTTACTTGTTTGAGAAACCAGTAAACAAAAGCTTCTGGAACTACTAAGGGTGCCAAATAAATCTCCAGAAGATTTGGGGTAAACAAACAGTCTGGACTCATGAAAAATAATTGTTCTTCCCACACAGTTGACTTAAAGAATTCATATTTATCACTATGAGAAATGGGCAAGAAAGAGCACCAATTAGCTAACCTGGTTGTGAATGCCCATGTTCAACACCTATAGAAGACGTAGTCTAGAGTTCCTCCAAAGTACACCAATGAAAATGTAGAGTAAGGTAGGGTTGCAAACCTAATAAAATGTTTCCACAAATTGCATTTCTGTCACCGGCATGTACTGTTGTACGATTCATAAATGAGCTACATAAATTACCTTCTAAAAAATGTGCAATTGCACTTCTCACAACATTCCTTATTTATTATGAAAGTACAGATGTCACTTCTGCCATGCATGTCGATAAATGGAAAATATTCTAAATTTCTAATAGTTTTTTATCGTCAGATGATCGCAGATCGATGACATAAGTTTTATTTCAGGCCAAAGTACTGACACACCCAACATTCTACATAAAGTCTCTGGAATAGAGACAAGTGGACTGTGTTGTATGCCATGTGGCTCATCATGATTGCATTGTTATGTTTCATGTACATCACAATATTAAGAGGTAGGCCCATCTTCACAGTGGAGGGCTTGCGCTCTACCGCCACCTTGACCTTTATACAATAATCAATATAAATATATTTTATTTTTATATATATATCTCAACTGTTGATCTAATAATATCTAACAGGTCCTGGTTGATTCCAGAGGATTTTGTTGGCAATGTGTAGCGTTGGAGATTCACCTTCCAGAATTGAACTATAACCGTTCATCATTTGTTCATCAAATGGTGGAACAAGTTACAAGTGAAACAATTTGCTTTGATGGCTGACATTTTGGTGGTCACATCAATCACCCAAGGTGATCAAGTGGATGCAAAATTCAAGCTTTATAAAGGGAACCAATGTACTTTTCGATGTGAGATGTCAAGTCCATATGTGTAAGATGACAAGTCCATAGGAGGATTTCTTGAATTGGATGCCCAAATACTCTCAGAGCATGATATGATTCTGAAGTGACATTTTGGTGTATGGAGATTTATTTGCAGAGTTAGTAAGATAGACTAACAGATAGGTAATGATTTTTTGAAATCTCAATTTCCCAGTAGTCATGGCTATAAAGGGATAGAGAAAGTTGCTTTCGACAATCAATTTCAACTTTTGGTTGTTCCTTGTTAGCTAATTTTGGGAATTATTCAGTTAGAATGCAGTCTTTTTTGGTAGAGGAAAGGGTTAGAATGGTTACATTGTTGGGTTGTTATCCTTACCTTGAAGGACCTAGTTCTTGTAAAATGAAAAAATGAGTCATGGGAACTCCATGTATGACATGGGAGGATCTAGAAAGATAACAACCAACTATGTGGGAAATAAAAAGGAAGGAGAATGGTGCCTTCTAGAAACATTGTTCTTTTAGTGCAGCTGGAAAGTGCCTTGGCTCGACAGACAAATGCATCTGCCAACATTGTATGCTAGATGGTATTGCATCTATCTGATGGGTTGTGGTTAGTGTTCTCTCCCAATCCATTGATGCATTTTTTTGGCAGCCTAGTGATGGATTGTGGACAGTGGTCCCTCCCAATCCATTGGTTCATGTGTCTGGCAGCTAGCTTAGTACAATGATTTTTTTGAATTCCTTCTAGACAGTCTATACTGCAGAAGGCTTCTTCTTTCACCATGTTATCTTTTCTTTATAAATTTGGATGAAATCCTAGGCAATTTTATTCTTGATTTCATTCACATGTTCTTCTTGATCCAGCAGCCATGGCTCAAGCGAAGGTTTCTTCTTCATTGTGTTGTAAGGAAAATACAAGGGAAATATACAGTATTTAGTTCTTTGTCAACTAGAAATATTTATCCAACGAGGGGCTAAAGGCTTCTTCTTTTGCCATGTAACCTTTATTATAAAGGGATGTCATCTTTATGTTGTCATCTTTCTGTAATAGTTGTTTAAGTTTTTTGACTTAATAAAATGAGAGATGATTCTAATTCTAATTTGTTAATTTAATTAATTACACACATTGTTATTTTTTACATATATTCTAAATTTTAATACTTCTAGAATCAACCAATCGATCTAACCATAAAATAATAAAACTTAAAAGTTCCAGAATTATGTTATTATCTAAAAATAATAGATAATAAGACAAAAGAATTAAAATGTTTGTCAATAATTGTAATCTATATCGATAACCCATATTAATATATTATATTAAACAAAAGAGTTTAAGACAAATTCCTTATTTATTACGAAAGAATAAATGTCACTTCCGCCGCGCATGTCAATGAGGCATAAGTTCTATTTCGGGCCAAAGTACTAACACACCCAAATTTCTAATTTTCTATAGTTGAGGGCTTGCACTCTACCGCCACCTTGACCTTTATATAATAATCAATATAAATATATTATATATTTTATACATATCTCAACCTTTGATCTATTAATATCTAACGGCTCCTAGTTGATTCCAATTTGTGAAGGATTTTGTTGGTAATGTGTACCGTTGGAGATCTACCTTCGGGAATTCAACTACAACCATTCATCATTTGTTCAATCGTTCACCAAACGGTGGAACAATTTGTTCTATCATTAATTAAAGTCGTACTATTGATTTCATTGAAAGCACCACTTAACCGGCTAGATTAGCCAATGCCAATTGAGTTCATTAATGGCAAGTGAAATATAACATAGATTAGCCAATGTGAATTTCTAGGGTACGGTAGAGTCAATTAAATGGAGTTGCTTGTTATTTATTACCCATTTGTCATGGCAGTACATGTCATGTATATATGATAGTGTTTATTGTTCCAACCTTATATTGCATTATTAAGTTTCAGATAGTAGAAGAATCAATAAACTGTAAAAGTTTAAAGTAATGGCTTTCATTATAGTAGCTGTGTGAAGAAAGTAAGTTACCAAGTACTTATTTTTTGATTTTGAATTTAACTGTGTGATAGAGTTCTCAGTTTACAGATGTAAAATAGTAATAAGAATGATGGAAAATTTTGTTTGTGTGTGGCTATGTAAGATGTTATTACTTTGCATGTATCAGAAAGAAGAAATACGAGCATTCGTCATGTGGAATAAATCATGTCAAGAATCGACACTTTTAACATTTGCAAATGATGCATTCTATTCTAGGTGGTGGGTTGAATCTCCCACACATGCATGCATGTATGAGAAATTGGAAATTTGAATTAACGCATGGAATTGGTATTGCAACTCAATTTCCAGTGACCTCGAGAAAATCAATTTAATTCTCCCTTACTAGCCTTATTGTTACCCATACCTAGTGGTTTCTTGTATATATAAAGCAAGGTTCTATAGTAAATCATTGACTATCATTGTGAATGAGGACATAATTGAATTTGTAACCGACCCATTGCCAGTTAATAGGATAATTATGGACTACAATGAAATATTCATTAAGCGTTGTCGAAAAGAGGAACCAAAAAGATTTTGGAGGATCAAAGCAATGTTTGAAGGTCGAAGGATAGGAGTTTTGTTTGGAACTTTGAGGTTGGTTAGATGGTAAGTGTGAGTTTTCCATAGTCCATGATAGTATTGCGTGAAGAGCTTCTTGATTCAGTCTGTGTGTGTTTTTTGCATCTGTTACTATTAGATGTTGGTTAAAAACTTAGATGTTCATGTACGATGTAATTCCCCAATCTTTTTTGAAGGGTGATGTTAAATTTTAATTAAAAAAAAAAAACAAGTAATTACGGTTTGAAATTGACATGAGTTTAATGGCAAATTGCAATGTATACAGATCATAGATGGTTCAAATTTTCAATATTAAAAATTTAAATAACATTCATCACATGGAAAAAAGAAACGAGTTCAATGGCAATGTACAACGATGTATAAAAGGGCAAAGATAAATGGATGTGTTATGTCAATTCAACATTTTATGGTTTTTATGTTATCACGATTCACTCTGCAAAATCTCTAAGTAAAAACACTATATCTAGTGTTGTCTAAGGCATTTATGGTTTATCCTTCTAATTGTTTGTTGACCTATTTAGCCAGTTTGCCCAACTTATGTTGTTATTTTATCCCCTTGGTGGTGGTTATTTAAATATTTTATCATATATTATATTAATATCAATACTAATACTAATACTAATACAATATATAATATAAATTAATAAGATATGATGTTAATCATATTATATAATACAATATAATATAATAATAGTTATATATTGTTAATAATTATTGAAGTAGCAGTACTTTTCCTAGGCATTAAATGGCTCTCTTGCGAGAGGTTCTGACAACCCTGCCAGTACGAGGAATAATGAATTTTAATTATTAATGACAACACGAACCAAAGATTGATGCTACAAAAATCTAGATAACTAATAAATGCATCCACCTGAGGTGTGTGTTCATTAATGAACTTCCTTTAAATCCTGGAGGTCTCCAACAAAATGGCACTCATCTGGCTTGTTCAAAACACAGGATGGAGACTCCAATAAGGCTCCGCTACAATAAGTGCCAGGTCACCTTTTTGGGTCGTATCACAAATTACAGACTAATGATTATTTGTAAGCAGCAGAACTGACTCTTCATTGAGGGAGTGAAGATGGTCCTAGGTAAAGACTTCTTGGTCTCAGAGGACAGATACAGGGTAAATATAGACATTTCCTTGCACTTTATGGCTTCTTTGTTTGACCTGGGAGAGGCAAAGGTGGATGCGTTGGTGATTCTATGGGAGGTATTCACTCTAGATATTATTGTGGATGATGTAGATGTGGCAGTTTCTACAAAATTAGGGGTCAGGATTCCGTGGCTAAGGGACCTGGAGAAGTTATAGCAAGAAGAGGAGGGTGTAACTAGGCAGTTGTTCCTACTAAACATGAATGAGAAATAACTGGGAAGGCACAGGCTTTGGGTGGCTCATGGGAGACACTTTCTTCGGTGGGCAATTGGAATCGACAAAGAGGAGACTCTGGTATGGATTGATCACTTCATAGCCACTATGAGTGCAGGGGAATTCTACTGGCCATATAAGTGGTCAGGCTCCTAGTCCCAGGGCCACTTTTTTGGTAATTGTCACGCTAGGGACCGAGGTGGTAGGGTGGCAAGTTTTTGAGTTGGTGGCTAGTGCTATGTGTTTTTTGGAGCATGGGCTGGTAGATTAGAGGGCTAATTTTGGGAATTTTCTTGGCACTATTCTTTTTTGGGCACAATGAGTGCTTTTGTATTAATCTGTGAAGAGCCCTCAAGGCTCGAACCAAATGTAAATCTCTATGTATTAATATAATTTCCTACACATGGTATGGTTTACCAATCAAAAAATGTGTTTCTATCTTATTATTATAATTATTTTTTGATGATTAATTACTTTCTACATTATTATTGATGTGTTTATTTTATTCTATTAGTTTTTATTCAATTAACATATTAAGTTGTAGAATTGTGTGTTTTTATCATATTACTTTTGGATGATTAATTACTTGCTACATTGCTATTGATGTGTGTGGTTTATTTTGTTAACTATTGAATTTAATCTTCAAGGATAATATATTTTAATCTTGGTGTATTGCTTCTTTTGTTTTCAACATTTGTTTTAGTTGTTGCTACCTCTTTTCTGTAGACAAGATTAGATTAAGCCATTTAACAAGGAACTGACCTTTAGAATTTATTATTATCATATATTTATTATATAATTATTATAATATTATCATATATTTATTATATAATTATTATAATATTATCATATATTACATTCAAAGTACATATAATGTTTATAGAGAAAGTACTTGTTCAACATGACAGAAATTGAAACTTACTACTCAGAATATGGACAGCTTCTCAAAAATTGCTCTGTATTCAATTGGGAAGCTAATTCAAATTACATATGAAAGAGAAAAATAAAAAATACAATTCAACTTGGAGATGCCAAAAAAACATTAGAAGTGTTTTATCCCAATGATGAAGAAGACATATCACATGATTGGATTTTTGTTCACCCTGGACACATTTATCCATACTTCTCCACCCAAGCTGCACATGCTTTCTTCGATGGCCATTGGAAAGGAATCAATTTTGCTATTTTCTCATTATGCCCTGCATACCTACCATCCAATAAGATTTTTGACTCCTTACAGAATATCTCAAAATTCAACTCCAATGCATGTAGCTTATCAAATGTAGAACTTAAAATTTTCATATTTGGATCACCATCTACACAACTTGAAGATACGAGTTGTTCGGCTATATCTTCAAAATTAGCCTTCCATTTGTCCAAACTCTTTATTTGTCCATCATTTTCCAATATACTTGACATAATCTTTTTATCTATCTTCTCAAATGATTGTCTTTTCTCCTTCAAAACTTTATCCAATTTTAGCTGGAAAGCCACTACCTCTTCCAACAAAAGAAACATGTCAAGGGTTAATTTTATTTCTGTTGGAGCATCAAGGGCAAACCTTGAACATCTATGAATTTCCATTATTTCTCCAGTTCTAGGTAGCCATACCCTAATCATGTCCTTTAATCTTTCCTTATCCTTCTCATGTTTGTCTTGAGCTATCCTCAAACCTGAATAAGATTTCCATGTATCATCAACCCTAGTTGTAATCTTGGATAGCTTATGGTTAATCAAATTTGTAACCATTTTTTTAACAGTGGTCTTCTTCTCATCTTTCAAACTTTTTACTTCTTCCTTCAACTCTTTAATCTCTAAGAGCAATGTCTCTCTGTCTGTTGGAAAAGATTCTACAGTATACATAGGGACTGAAACATTCTGAATTGAAGTACCTGGTGATAACAACATTTGTCCCTTGTACTTATTCAATTCTGTCATTGCCTATCTATATTTCAATAAAAGCTCATCATAGTCCTTCTGCAGTTTATTGGTGACAGCCTCAGCAAATTGAACTATGTGAACACTCAAACTTGTAGCTTGAGGAGCTGGAGTATCTGATACTCTTGTTATTATCACATCTCATGTTAATTCACCTAAACCCATCCTTGGATTTTTATTGTTTGGGGCCAATGCCTATATTGCCAAGGTCTCAAATTCGAGATTGACCCCTACACCAGAGAGTGCTTTATCTACCCGATCATCAGAGATATCTATGCCCATCCTTGTGATAGTATCAAATGCAATTTCATCTGCCAAAGTCCAATGAGGAAGTAACAATAGAGCACTCTTTTCCACCAAAGCTATCCCTTCATCAAGGGTCATCCTACTGATATCCTGGCTCAATTCATTGAGTACCCTGTGTGTTATTTCTTCATACTTCTCAGGATCATCTCCTCTTTTTGTTTCTTCCACTTTCTTCTAAAATTCATCTCACTTTCAACACATACCCCTTAAATTTAGGGGTATTTACAAAGGCATCATCTTCTAAAAATTGTGCACAAGTGAGCACTCTGATGTCCTCTATATCTACCTGGTCACTAGAAAGTGACCTTGCCAACCTGTTATCTGGAGAGGCATAAGGCCTTATTCTCTCAGGTGAATTCACCTGTTGAGAAATTTCTTGTTCTTGTTCATTAATTTCCTTCTCCAAGTCCACAAACTCTATTTCTTCATGCTGCAAGTCAATGATTTTCAATTTTTTGGTCAGAGCTAAATTAGGAGACTCATTTCTTCTACTATATGGCTTGACTATATTCCTTGGATCATATGTAGGTCTCTCTTCACTTGCAAGGGCATTTTCAATCAAAGTCTCTGCATTGGCAAGAATTTTTTGAATCCTTATTATTGGGTCATTTTCCTCTGTAAAAGATCCAGGATATGTAGAATTCAAATTATTTCTCATTCTTTCCCCTTCCATCACTACTCTCCACTTTTCCCTTAATAAATGAATTTCCTCCATGGTAGCACAATTTCTCACTACATCCTCATCATACAGGACCTTATGGGTGAATTGTGGCCTTTTGACATTAAGTCTCACCCTATTGATGAAACCTTCTGGATCAAATACCCTTGGGTGTTCGAACCCCATCTTGTAACCTTCCAAAACTAAATCAATTTGATCCAAATCATCTTTATTTGTAGCCCAAAAGTCACAAAACTTGGTGGCAGTAGGTAAAAATGACCCTTTCTTCTGCAATCTCAAGTGTTCTTTATCTGATTCATTCAATTTCTAGATAATTTCCAAATATGCAATCCTCCTTGGCACATACTTTGGTAGTATATGTGGGGCAACCTTGATCCCATAAACTCTAATGCAAGTAGTGCGAGTGTGTAGGAACTAATCTCCCCAATTATGTTGAATTCCTAGTTCAGGGGTTCTATCCAATGGTCTCGAAAAATCTAATACATCCCCTGGAATCCTTTCACCTTCAGGCTCCATAAACTTCAGCAGCCTTCTCATAAAATGTTCTTCAAAAATCACATAGTCTAAATTTTTATAGTGCATATATAATAAATGAGTCCATAATTCAACAGGGAGAAGAGCACCATCTTGTTCTAATTCTCTGACATGCAAAGCCTTATGCCACATCCTTGTTCCAGCATATAAAAACATATGACACATAATTGAATACCATTTAAATTCCACCTTTGCATCTACAACATATAGATTGTTCTTAATCTTTAATAACTACTCATGCATCTTGTCTGCTATATATGTTGCATAATCAATTGCTTCAGTAGTTGAAATATCTTGTACATTTGAAACTAACATCATCATAGGAACTGGGATCTTATCCAATGCATCTATTCCCAGTACATGGCATAGAGTGTGGTAAGTCTTTACAAAGTAATACATGAATTGTGAAATGTTAAAAGGTTCTTCTTCACTATCTAATATTCTAATTAACTTTCCATCAATTCCCCTTGCTCTATGCTTAGGCAACTTGAATACTCTGTATGCATGCCGAGCTCTTTTGTATTCATCTCTTAGGACGTTGAAATCAATCTTTTTGTTTGCAATATGGTTGAGGCCAAATACCTTTGTGATGAATGCCTTTGTTGTACTAATCATGCCTGCATTATTCCCTGCCCTAATAGTCCTAGAAGCAGGATCATATCTTTGTGCAATAGCCCTTACTAGGTCTAGATTTACAAATACATTAGGGCACATCAACTTCTCCACATCCAAATTCTAGGCATTACAAAAAGGGGCTTTGTACTCCTTCCTATCATGCTATTGCTTAAACAAAGTCCACCCATACGTAGGCAATTTAACATCCCAGCACCCAAAACACAAATCTAATAGTCTATCATTAGGCCCACCTAGGCCGTATGCATTCACTGGCCTTCTTGAAGATCTAGGCAACTGTTTCATTAAATCCTCATCCAAACTCCTCTTAGAAGTTGAAGGCTGACTTGTTTGACTCATTTTTTGAAATAAAACTTCACTAGATTAGGGTTTTCTCTTCTAAGAATGCTCAAAATATCCTCTACTAGGTAGAAAATTAGCAATTCACCTTCAAACAGACATAGCACGCAAGAATAACTTACAGGTTTTAGTTACAGAATCATGAAATCACAATATTTTCTTGTCCAATTGCTCGCTACGCAGAAATCCTCTTCATGTTTATCAAAACGCTGTGAAAAATTCTTACCTTCAACTTTAATCAATCTTACAGATTAGGGCTCGGTGCATAAATGCACATCTAAGCATCTTTTCAACCATCACTACGAATTCGTGATACGTGTACACAGAAAATTTAAATTCCAACCGTTGATGTAGAATTCATATTGTGAGATTGAGGGCCATGAAACAACCACCAGATTTAGAAATATAGGCCTTTATGTGAAAAGCAGCTGGCCTGGTGGCCAATCAAATAACTCCATCTCAGACATACCTTCTTGTTAACTTTTCAACTTTTTTGTCCTACGTGGCCATGTGGCATCATTTCGTAGCGGCACGGTAGAAAATAGTTCACCTCCTTTTGGCTCTGTGGGTGTGCACTAAGGCTTCCATGTGGACATCCATTATGCAAACCTTATTCTTTTTTCTAGGAGTTAGTTAGGTGTCAAAATCTCGCAATAGCGCGGAGAATCTTCCCCTTAGACAAGACTCTCTTGTGAGGATGTGGTACCATCGGATCTTCAATATCTATGGCCCCACTACTTCACTCAATCCTTCGACACTTGGAACCATATCCTTCATTCAACTAAATCATTGATATTATGGCCATAGGCCACGATGTATGTCCTAGACACCTGTCTTTGCGTTGCAGCCCCGTGGTACAAACATGACGTCACCTTCAGCGTTGTGCAGGCTTGTAATATCCTACCAAGTGGTACTTTCAGACCCTTACAAGGATATAAGACTAAGACTTTGTAATGCATATGACTTGATGGGCTAGAATAGGTAACTCAAGACCTAGGAATCGGTTAACTCATGATATAAAAGGCATAAGGTTATAACTTAGCTAATCAGGAACCTAGGCTAGACGGTTAACAACAAAATAGAACGTAAAGTAAACTCTCAACTATAAGACTTAGGGTTTTAAGGAAAGTAAGTAAAACACTTGCATGAATGTTTTGATGCTAGATGGACAGTTGTAGTTGAATTTTGGAATGAAATGTATAGAGTGCTAGACTAGCGAACTCATACCTTTGGAATCAATCTAGAGCCATTAGATTTACAAAGATCAACGAATGAATAATTATTATATATATTAATATCATATAATTTAATTATTATATAATAAAATATATAATTCTAATTATTATATAATATATTAAAATAATATATCTAACCTTAAACCTATATTATAATATTTTATATAATATTAATTATAATTATTATATAATATATCTAACCTATATTATATTCAGACTTTAGTGCCATGTATCACCTGTTTGATGAATGTTTTGATGCAAAATGGATGGCTAAAGTTGAATTCTAGAATGAAAGTATGGAGCGCTAGACTTGGGAACTCAAACCTTCAAAATCAATCAAGAGTCATTAGATTTAAAAAGATCAACAGTTAAGATTATATGATAGTTTTCAATTCCACGACTCGACGTACATGCTATATAAGTATTAATTATTAAATCATTTGAAGTGGGAGTACTCAATAGTAGTACAACTACAAATACAAACTTGTACTAAAAGTGAAGAATAGAATAGAATATAAAAACTTTTTAAAAAATTAACTTCCTCGAAAATAAAATAAAATTTATAACTTTAATAAAAAAATGTAACACGTTTCACTCACTTTACTTCATAGTTGGCACTTAGCATTTAGCAATTTTAATTGATACTATTGGGAAGCGAGAGGGTCAAGGACTCAAGGAGATTGCAGTGCACCAAAAATTTTAATATCAATTGTGCAATGCCACGGAGTCACTCAGTGTCAATCTTTGTATTCATCTTTTCTGGGTAAGTGAAATACAGAAATACTTCATTCCTATTACTATTCTTATTACTATTCGCCTTGAAACTTTAGTTTTTTCAATCTTGGGGATCAGGGTTTAGAAATTAGGGTTGAGTGTTTACAAGCATGTCTACCAGCACTACTAGACCAAAAATTGGGAAAACAAAAGAAAGAGATAAAACAGACTACACTGGACTACTTAAAACCCCATGTTTCACAGATGAATACCATGATATTTATGACCCTACAATCTTTGGAAGGTTTACCTCAACACTCAGATATTCATTAGAGAATAAGGTATGTCAAGCGCAAACTAACCCCAAAAAACCAATACCAAATAGTGGGTTAACTACACCATGGGTGGTTGGATTAGGACACCTGATGTTCCCTAAGGTTTTCCCTTGCCCTGAATTTATCATGGTCTGTGCCCAGAATTATGATGAAAAAGAAAAGAAATAGTTATATAAGATAGCCAGGAAGTAATGATTCCCATTAATGGAGAATATTTTGGCAAATTGTTGGGTTTTACCACTAAAGAATGTCAAACAGTGCACATAAACCTAGAAAGACTTGCTAGTACTTATGAAGCAGTTACTGAAAATGATAAAAAAAATTTTATCAAATCTCTAACATTGGATAGTGCCCCACTCAATCAGAATCATAAGCCTCCTTATAACATTGATATTTTTAAACCATGGGTTTAGGGTACTATTTCCATGCTAGTGTTTTGCCTTGGATTGGATAATAATAGTCAAGTGGATGCAAGCCTCCTAGAAATGGTATACAATATCCATCAATGCAATCCACCTGCTAAATACAGATTTCTTGAGCACATTGCAAGATCCATGCAAGATCAGTTTTTAATGATTAAATGAAATCAAAGTGAAGCTCCCACTCCCAGTTCCAACAAAAAGATATTTAGGTTAACAACCTGCTTGTGCTATTTTTTTCTAGTGCAGCTTGCTGGGATGTTTCAGGACAACAAGCTTCAAATTTAGGGTCAGCAAGATAAAAATGGACTACTGGATTGGACCCACAAGATAAAGATGTATCATAATCAAAAGAACTACAATCATTTTGTGGACTACTTTTTTGCTCCATTGTATCAAACCATTACAAATACTCCAATGCCTAGATTTCTCGAGTCTTGTAGAATTTGCATTCAACTAGGAAAGGAAATACAATTGGTTGACTGGTACTTCATGGAGGAATATACTATCCTAATATTTTATGGATTGGGAGTAAATCCCCACAAACTTCCAATACATGTGATAGAGAGGATTTTTGCATTGAAATACATATGGTAGATAGAGAGTATAGATTAACTACACTTTGTTAGTCAGCAAAAGAAGAGCATATTTCCTTCCTTACCTTTTTCATGTGGAGGGTTCACATTCGAGAGAAAAGTATTCACTGTGGCACATGAAATTTTACAACTTTTTAAATTTGATGTTGACTCTCACTGGTAGTATGACCCATGTGATGTGATTAAAACAAGGCTTGTGGCCAATAAGAACGTCCAAGTAGAATTCAACATGAAAGTAAACCCCCACTAGAAATGTTGAGAAACAAGAATTCTTGGAATGAGGTCAGAAAAGTCATGGAAGAAACGGTTGCTCAAAGAGGTATTTCTTTTGAAATATTGTCATCAAAAATAATGGGATCACATCAAATTCCACAAACATAGAGAGATGCAGAGGTGGCACTAGCAAACAAGAGATATGATAATTTCTCTATAAAAGGTGCTATAAAATCTACATATACAGAAATTCCATAGAGTCTAAAAGAGGCTTGTACAAACAAATTTTGGTTTGACACTCAAAAATTAGTGCCTTTTGGCCTATGAGGAAGGATCTCAATGATCTAAAAGCTACTGCAAAATTTGAAGAAAACTCAGAAGATGAAGAGTTCAACAAATTGTGGGATATAGAGCATCCCACTGTGGATGAAGCATCTAATGTTCAAAGTGATGATGAGGATGAAGAACAACCCATAGATCTTAGTGCCTTTGCATTCAAACCTCATATGAGTGAGACCACAAGAGAAACATATACTACAGGGGCATCAATAGCCCAAAAATTGGGTTATGAAGGTGGTGGTTTGGGGCCCATAGGACAAGGCAGTTGGATTGTACCATATGTATGCCCTAGAAAAACTAATGATCTTCGAATTGGCATTGGAGGTGATGAACAAGCCAAAGGGCATACACATACAAATCAATAGATTAGATTTATTCCAGCTTTAAATCCTTAGAGTGAGATCCAATCACTAAATGTACCACAAGAGTTTTCTGATCTACATGTTTCTCATTCTTCTCCTGTAGGAGATGGTGGACATTCTAGTGCTATTGGTGGCAAATCTAGTGATGGTACAGGTAATAGTAGTAGTACTGGTCAGAAAGAGCAGCAACAACAAACTCACAAGAGACCATCAATAAAATTAGATGATACTATAGAAAAACTTATTGAACAAGGCCTTTTGAATACTAAGAAGCAAAATATTATGACAAGTTTTAACTCCACATCCACATCAAAGCAATTGTTTCCAAAAGGCACCCCCATCTATCATTAGCATGACTAGGACAGGAATGGCTAATCCTTAGCATCAATTAATTAAAGATGCTGCCAACACTACAACTACTTCTTCACCATTCAAAGTTATGTCAAGTGTCACAGATTCTGATTACAAATCTAAGTTTGAAAAGAAAGCCAAAATATCTAAAACACACAAGAAAAAAGTGCTAGAGATAGAGACTATTGCAACTTTAGAGCCTACAACAACCAGGGTATTGACTACATTCGACCTGGAAATAGAAAAAATGGATTACATGATTATTATGCCCAAAGTTCAAACCAAAGGACCAGATGCAATGCTCTGACTATGAGGTGAGCACCATCCAAGTGTATTTTTCTGGAATGAAAAATTCTAATAAAATTAATGTTTCAAAAAGAACAACGAAGTAGTGTACACATCATTGCTAAAGCAAGAGAGAGAACAAAAAAGGTATGGTTGTTTTTTAATTTCCTAGTAAATTTGTTGAATATATTGTCTAAAAATCAGAGTTGTAATATAGATAGGTCGTAGGTTCTAGTAATTGAGTTACAACAGAAGAAATATATATTCAATGATGTTAATTTCATTCAAATTGCTCATTTTCATTTGACTTTGTGATTTATGTAACAAGTTGCAGACTCATATAGAAAAGTTACAGGGAGTGTTGGTTTTTCTTCTGAATCAGCATTAGGGTTTGCCTGTTCTAATGCATAGGCAGATTCAGCCAACTAAATACAGGAGGTTGCGTGAGCTCCTCCCCTTCACTTCTGGTTCTGCTGCACCAAGGGGGGTGTCCCTATTTGATAAAAGTATGACCTTGACTAGCTCAATGATAGAAGGATATAACTTGACAGCAACAGGCAGAATGTAAGGACCAAGATTTGTGTAACAAATCACAAGATTGGCAACATTCTTGGACATATGTGTCTGGTTAGGGATGAGAGCATGCAGGGGTTTCCTACTCCTAATCCTACAACTAACAGGTGAAAGGATGAAATGGTTTGAAATGATGTTTGGAGTTATGGGACTTTCCTAGACCCATTAAACAGACAGATTCCCAAACCAGTGCCTTATCTAGGCAGCAGAGTCATATCTAAGAATGTAAATGTCTCCCTATGACAACATAAATTCATATCCAGAGGACCTAAGAAGAATGCTATTGCCTAACAGTCACATGTCCAAGAAAGAGTATTACTAATGATCATACTTAACAGATCCTATGATGCAATCTACTTTCCTTTGTATCTGATCAAAAGCCTATTTAACCACTCCTTGAGCAGATGCAATAAATCAAACACACAGTATGCATATACTGAAAAACTTGGAAGCCCTTGACAACCTTGTTTGAAAGGAAAACAAATGACATACAGGAGATAATTAGAAATAATACACACACCAGTGTTTTTCATTTAAAATCAATCTGCATAGAAAGTCATCATAGAGAAAATCATCATTTACAAGACAAGATAGACTGGTACACCAGACTAAGGACCGAGTCTGTAGCAAAAAGTGCCTTTCAAAATGTGAACACCTTATGTTAAGAGCCAGAGCCGAAAGCCCAAAAACATCCAACCTCTAAAATGAGTAACACTTCCTACTTAAAAATAGGCCAGAGGGAAGTGTACTCAACATTAATTACATAGCCAGAAGTCAAAAATTTGCCAGATACATCCATCAGAAAGAATGGTGCTCAGAAGTCATCAATGCAGCAGACAAGGGAGGCCTCGAGCCTTGCGCCGCCATCTGGAAGTCCTCATTCATAATCGGGCAGCCTGATCACACGTACCATCACCCATACCTCTGCACTATCGCCATTGATGGCTCAACTACCCACAACCACCAAGAAAACTGTCGCAGCTTTCAAAATGGAGCTTCCTGCCAAAATGCGCTTCACCGCAGGTTCAAAATAACACAGGGAGATTAATCCCACATGCATGCCACGGAGACTCCCTCAGCACTTTAAAAGTATGGCCGCAAGCTTAATAGGTGTTGAGCACTTTTGCTACGCTCGACACACGCTCCTTCTCCAAAAGCCCATCGCCAAGACCCAAACCATCGGCCTACCCCACAATTCTCTTGCTGATCTCAACAGTCTCGCCGATGCCTACATCACATACACCCCCATCGGCCAGAGAAGAATCATCAGCCAAGCACAAATCTCCCTCGCCGATGCCTTCAGTCACACCGACGCCTACCATCAATTCCATCATCGACCAGAGAAAGACCATGTTACAACAATGTCCTTTGATCGGCGAGAAAATCATCATCGGCCAAGCACTCCACAGTCCATTCGATCATACAAGTCTCTCCGATGGCCAAGCAAAAACACACCCGTCGCCAAGACAAAGGCCATCGGCACAACAAAAATGACGCTCGCCGATCTACCAAGTCTCTTCAATGGCATCCCATCGGCCAGATCAAACGCGTCGGCACAACTCAAAAAACTTCGATCGAGACCAAAAACACAAAGCTTTGAACCATCCGCTTGAACCCTTTTCTCAAATGAAAAAGCCAAGAGGAAAGCAGCAGAGAACAAGACAAAAGAATTAGAGAAAAGGATTAAAAACTCTAACTCTACATCTACAAGTGAAGTGAATAAACAAACAAAGATGGAAGTGAATAAATTGCAGAAAATGTTAAGTGAAAGTAAAAAAATTATGATATTGAAAAAGCCAATTCAGAAAAAATAGAAAAATCCTTGAATCAAGCCAAAGACAAATTGTAGACAGCAAAAAAAGGACATCTGTGGGAAGAAAATGTGGAGAGAGAGAGAGAGAAAACTCTAAAAATTTGCAGATAAAACTGAAGAATGCAGAAAATGAAATAAAATCCTCCAAAAAGAATGTGTCTAAATTTTATAGAAACACAATGGTTTATATAAAACATAACATGTGGCAGAAAATTATGAAGACGGATTGATGATATGTCTCAAATGTTTGAATTCGCTGATGATCTAATAATATGTAGTAATACACTCCAAAAATACATTTCTAAAAATGGATACATGGCAACTTCAAAATTGTTATATGCAAACAATATTTTGGAATCAATCTATAATGCTACTGGCGAAGAATTTGAATCGAAAGGAATTGAGAACCATGTATTGATTCCATAATAAAGGTCTCATCTATCATTGAAAAATATGAGAAGTTAGAAGAAGCATGACATCTTTTGGAACAAGCTGCATTATTGACAAAGAGGATACAAACAAAGGAAGAATACTTCAGAAAGCTTGGTTTGTCGAGGGCTTTTGACCCATCATGTTGATACATTGGAAAGGCTTCTTTCAAAAAGAATATGGAGGATAAAATGAAGTTGGTGTACTCAAGAATTGGAATCGAAAGGAATTGAGAACCATATTGATGCCATAATAAAGGTCTCATCTATCATTGAAAAATATGAGAAGTTGGAAGAAGCACGACATCTTTTTGAACAAGCTACAGTATTGACAAAGAGGATGCAAACAAAGGAAGAATACTTCAGAAAGCTTGGTTTGTCAGGGGCTTTTGACCCATCATGTTGATACATTGGAAAGGCTTCTTTCAAAAAGAATATGGAGGATAAAATGAAGTTGGATAAGGACCTATTTCCTCAAAATCTTGATGAGGCAAACTTTTTGGATTCTATCTCACCACTGATAACCTTGAATGGAACTTTTAATGAAATATTGAAGCTAACTAAATATATGAATTATAATTATAAACTTTTATCACACTTATAACTCGCTCAAATTGGGTTAATAAAAGTTACACTTCCATCAGATGAAGAGTGGAACACTCTACAAAAGCTAATAAAATGATTTAGTAATATGTGTTTCTAATAGAACATTATGTGGAGTTGGTTTTGAGCAAGTTATTATACATTGTAAATGTAATACTTCAATGTATTCCTTTAGACCTTCATTTCAAAAATCTATATAACACTGAAATCCATTTATGTGTTAATTGTTCAAATTATATGTACTATTTAATTGCCTACTTCAGGAAAAACTCTGGTTTCTACATACACATTAAAAATTTGATAGACATCAGATTTTCATAGTCCATAATGCTTGTAGTTCAGTATTTCAAGATTTAACTATGTGCAAGTTTTTTCCTCAACGTTTCAGATCACACTCCTTGATCCATCATCAGGAGAAATAGCAAGAGAAGAAACATAGAATCATTAGGATCACACTCTGTGATCTATGTTTCTTCTCTTTCTATTTTTCCTGATGATGGATCATGGAGTGTGATCCGAAATGTTGAGGAAAAAACTTGTACACAGTTAAATCTTGAAATACTGAACTACAAACATTAAAAAATTGCTAATGTTGTATATTAATATGCTACTATTCTCTTCTTTTTCTCCTGATGATGGATCATGGAGTGTGATCTAAAATGTTGAGGCAAAAAAAGCTAAAACACAATTTTTCCAGAAACAATTCAATTATCAACATGGACTGTGGAAAAATCATGTCTACAATATTGACCCTTCATGGGACGGAGATTGGTTTCAAAGCTAAGCTTTTGAAAAGTTGAGGATCAAGGTCTAAAGAAAATTGCAGATTTGGCTTTCCTAAAAAAGATGTAGAGATTTTCAATTAATTCCATCCTTTGTTCAAGTTTCTCACACCCTATTTAGCCCCTACACCGAGCATATCTTCCACAGAGCTAGTCTCTCTCTCCTCAGATCTGTCCTAAAGACAACGAGGGCTCTGATTAACCATCTCTCCTCACGCCTTTTTTATCTCCATCTAGAGCTTGCCCATTCTTTGTGCCTAGACATTTGGTCTTTGTTTGACATATCTTCTCATGCCAGAGCAAAAGGTATTAAGTTGGAAAGCACCAACAGACAAAAGACAAAGTTCTCCAGACTCTACAACCAGAAATATCGTCGCCATCAATCTGACTAGTCTACACAAGAACATCAAGTTGCAGGTCCAAACCTCCCTTAGATGCACCAAACTCGGGAGTCAAATACACTTGACCACCATGTTTTCTTGGTAGACGATCCAGCTACTTCAATACCATCGTTTGGTTCCTTGGCAGTCATCTCTCATATTACTGCTTCTCCTGTATCGTCCCCACTAACTCATGTTTCCTTGTCGTGGATCTCTTCTCTCACCCTTGCTGCTTCTGTGGCAAAACAAAAGTTGCTTTCGATGGATCGTAATGTAAAAGACAAAAGATACCTAAAGCCTCTTAATAATGTTTATGCTTCTTCGTTTTCATTGGATGGTGCCTCGGTTGATATTAAAATCTTTCAAGCCAAGACAATATTGTCTAATGAACCATCTACCTTATGTATTACATCAGATGCTACAGTTTTTGGCCACCTCCAGCCACAACTATCCAGTGAGCTTACCTTACTCGACCAGTTGCCTTCTTCCGCAAACGGCTTGCACTCTCCTATTGTGCAGGTCACGCCTATGGGTTGGCCCTCTTCGGTGTCTCCCTCACGTTCTTTTTCTCGGCAACCCAGGTGCGATGTCTCTCCATCTCCTACTTCTCGTCCTCCATTGCAAGCAGCAGAATTTGGTCACTGTCCCGTCACCCAACAGTCATCTTCTCCAGTCTCTGATGCTACAGTTTCCGGCCTCCTCTAGCCACAACTATCTAGGGGGCTAACCTTACTCAGCTAGTTACCTTCTTCCGTAGATAGCTCGCACTCTCCTACCGTGTAGGTCATGCCAATGGATTGGTCCTCGATGGCGTCTCCCTCACGCTCTATTCCTCGGCAACCCAGGTACGATGTCTCTCTGTCTCCTACCTCTCATCCTCCTTCGTAGGCAGCAGAAGTTGGTCACTATCCGTTACCCAACGGTGATCTTCTCCAGTCTTAGGTATGACTTCTTCTCTTGCAACCATCATTTCTAATAGGTCTCACATTTATGAAGGCATTAATGTTTGTAATCTTCTCTATGGATTGGTGCCCTGTCACCCCCGATCTTCTCTCCCCTCGAGCAGTGAGCCCCAGATCTTCGGCACATTCTCCCAACCTCTCTCTATTTTCAACTCTATCAACCAATCCAAGCTTTGCAACTTTCCTTGTACTCCTTCTCTGTCTCTATCTTCACCTATTGACGTTATCTCCCATTCAACCTCCTCTTCTGACCTCTGTACTCCTCCACCTTTTCCTTTAAACTCCATTAACACCTTGCCTTCCTCCTTTGACACTCTTGATCGTTCCTCTCATTCTACCTTCAACACACACACCGCCCCTAATCTCTCCAACTCGTGGCCTAATCAAACCCGTGGTCTCTCTCACATCTACCCCCATCCTTGTTCAACTTAGGTTAGTGTCAACATCATAAACCCCCACCATCCCATTCCTAAACCGACCACTCTTATTCATGATTGGGAAGACAACTTGTACTTAATCTTTCTAGCATTATCATCGACCCCCTCACCCTTAACTTTCTCCGAAGAGGCTTTGGCTTTGCCTTAACCCCTTCCTCCATTCCTAAAGTCAATTTTCTCATTGAAATCAAAAATGCCATCCATTCCCTTCCCATTGACACGGCGGATGAAGTTAGGCAAGACTGTGCCATCGCTCTTAGACATGCCAAGCCTCCCAAACGGAACTTTCTGAAAGATGAGTTTCTCACTTTTAAGAGACTTGTTAAAAACTAGGATATTGTCATCATGAAAGCGGATAAGGGCAACACCACTGTTGTTATGAACAAAACTGACTACGTTTCTAAAATGTTAGACCACCTAAACAATAGTGGCAGCTATTAAATCCTCACCCACAATCCTATTTCTAAAATCTTTAAACTTGTGAAATGTGCTATCTCTAGTTCCTCCTTGGATGATTGCACCAAAAAACGTTTCTTACCCAATAAAGAAGTCACACCGCGCATCTATGGTGTGCCTAAAATTCACAAAGCCAACATCCCTTTGAGGCTGATTGTCAACACTATCCATTCCCCCACTTATAAACTTGCTGCCTACCTAGCCAAGTTAATTTCTCCCCTAATTGGAAAATCTCCTTCTTTCATTAAGGACTCAACCCACTTTGTCGATTTCATCAAAGATAAAAAGGTTAATGTAGATGACATCCTTGTTAGCTTTGATGTTGTTTCCCTCTTCACCAAAGTCCCTCTCCAAGACTCCATTATGCTCATCAGGCAAAAAACCAACAATGAAATTGCCTCCCTCATTGAACTTTGCTTAAAATCCACTTTCTTCACCTTCCAAGACATGGTTTATGAATAATCTGATGGAGTAGCCATGGGGTCTCCCCTTTCCCCAGTCATCGCCAACTTATACATGGAATACTTTGAAGAGCTCACCTTAAACTAAGCCTACTTGGTGGAAACGTTATGTGGACGATACCAACATTGGCCACATGGCCCTAACCAACTTGAAATTTTCCACCAAACACCTCAATAACATTAACCCTTGCATCAAGTTTACCATAGAACGCGAAACTCATGACCAACTTCCTTTCCTTGACATTCTTCTCATTAGAAAGGATGATGGCTCGCTTGGCCATCGTGTTTTCAGGAAATCCACCCATACCGACCTCTATCTTCTCTCTTCTTCATACCACCACCCTAACCATAAGGCTAGTGTCCTCAAAACCTTAACTACCAAAACCTTCCTCATATGTGATGTTGACCACATCAACCAGGAGCTGGCCCATCTCACTAAAGTTTTCAAACTCAACAGATACCACAACAAATACATTAAAAGAGCCTTTAAACAAGCCCAAACTGACCTTTACAACAAACCTCCCAATAAGGACC